>JAWNPT010000094.1:30062500-32569635 GCA_035047365.1 Drosophila ustulata
ATTTACCTAGCCGTCTGCGGGTGTTATATATTTGGATTAAGCGCCCAAGAAGAGCACCATTTAAACTGTTGGTAGAAAAGATCAAACATCACATGGTTTTGAAGATCGCTTATTAAATTATTTCACTTCACAGTCAAAAACTGCACGGAACTGATGGAATGTCCGGATAACGCGATCTGCACTAAAGTCAACGCGCATTTGCAGTGCGTCTGCTGGCAAGGATATCATCAGAATCCCGAGTGGCAAGCAGGTGGCTTCGACAAATCGGAAGCGGATTATTGTGCGAGGGGTGCTGCGAATAAAACAGTTGTTTACAAGCGCCTGCCTGCGCAGAAGGAGCATCTGGCTGTTGCAATTCTCTTGGTATTGTTTGGTGTCATCGTTGTCACGCTGATACTTTATTGCCTCGTTGTGCTGCGACCCATAAAACGCACCCAGGCGGTTTACCACCGTATTCAATTGCGGCGCAACAATCACCGCCGGCTGGAGGAGTTTGACGATATTGACATGACTTTTCGGGATTCCCACAGTGATCTTTCATAATAGGCAAAAACTTAAAAAGAGCTGCAAGACTGTAAACCACCAAATATATTATTTAAATGCCCAAATGAATTTTGAAATACTTTCGATAAGCCACTAGTCGCGCAATAAGGTCACTCGATAGAAATATCGCATCGTGCACTATCGCACTTTATTTGTTATCAATTAGCAATAAGTGGCGGCGTGTCGATAGATTTCGCACCAATCGAAACATCGTGCATTACCGGCTGATGCACGCAGCTCGTTTCGTTTGTTTATTAGAGGAATAAGCAAATGCATTGCGATTTTCCTGCGATTTCTGTCTATACACCTGAAAAATGACGTCTATTATTAAGCTACACACCATCTCTGGTGCCATGGACGAGTCGCCGCCCTGCTATATTCTACAAATCGACGACGTTCGAATATTGCTCGATTGCGGCTGGGACGAGAAATTTGATCCGAACTTCATTAAGGAATTGAAAAGGTAAGCGTGTAAATATTGTAGTAAATATGAATTAATACGTTCTCTACGCAGACAAGTGCACACTCTGGACGCTGTGCTACTCTCCCATCCGGATGCCTATCATTTGGGTGCGCTACCGTATCTCGTGGGCAAGCTGGGACTCAATTGCCCGATTTATGCCACGATTCCGGTCTTTAAGATGGGACAAATGTTCATGTACGATCTGTACATGTCACACTTTAACATGTACGAGTTCGATCTGTTCTCGCTAGATGACGTGGACACCGCCTTCGAGAAGATCACACAACTCAAGTACAATCAAACGGTTTCGCTCAAGGGCAAAGGATACGGCATCTCCATAACGCCGCTGAACGCGGGCCACATGATCGGCGGCACCATCTGGAAGATCGTCAAGGTGGGCGAGGAGGACATTGTCTATGCCATTGACTTCAACCACAAGAAGGAGCGACATCTCAGCGGCTGTGAACTGGATCGACTGCAGCGTCCATCGCTGCTCATCACCGACGCTTACAATGCACAATACCAGCAGGCGCGACGTCGAGCACGCGACGAGAAACTCATGACCAATATCCTGCAAACCGTGCGCAACAATGGCAACGTGCTCATAGCTGTAGATACTGCGGGACGTGTTTTGGAGCTGGCGCATATGCTGGATCAGCTGTGGAAGAACAAGGAGTCGGGACTGATGGCCTACTCCTTGGCGCTGCTCAACAACGTCAGCTACAATGTCATCGAGTTTGCCAAATCGCAGATCGAGTGGATGAGCGACAAGCTGACGAAAGCCTTCGAAGGTGCCCGAAACAATCCCTTCCAGTTCAAGCACATCAATCTCTGCCACACTTTGGCGGACGTCTACAAACTGCCGGCGGGTCCCAAGGTGGTGTTGGCCAGCACGCCTGACCTGGAGAGCGGCTTCACGCGTGACCTGTTCCTTCAGTGGGCTGGCAATCCCAACAACAGCATCATATTCACCACAAGAACGGGGCCGGGATCGCTGGCTATGGAGCTGGTGGAGAACTTTACGCCAGGCAAGCAGCTGGAGTTGGATGTGCGACGACGCGTGGAGCTGGAGGGCGCTGAACTGGACGAATATCTGCGCACGCAGGGCGAGAAACTGAATCCGCTGATTGTCAAACCCGAGGTGGAGGAGGAGAGCAGCTCCGAGTCTGAGGATGACATCGAAATGAGCGTCATCACGGGCAAACACGACATTGTGGTGCGCGCCGAGGGTCGTCATCATTCGGGCTTCTTCAAGTCAAACAAACGCCACCATGTCATGTTTCCCTATCACGAGGAGAAGATCAAATACGATGATTACGGCGAGGTCATTAATTTGGATGACTATCGCATTGTGGACGCTGGCTATGATTACGCCAACGCCGACGATCAGAACAAGGAGAATGTGAAGAAGGAGGAGCCACATGTGGAGCAGCAAACGAATGGCAACGGGGACAACGATGTCCAGCTGCTGGAGAAGCCCACCAAGTTGATAAGTCAGCGCAAAACCATCGAGGTGAATGCACAAGTTCAACGGATCGACTTCGAGGGACGCTCCGACGGTGAATCGATGCTCAAGATTCTGTCGCAGCTTCGGCCGCGTCGCGTCATCGTCGTCCATGGCACCGTCGATGGCACCCAGGTGGTGGCCAAGCACTGTGAGCAGAATGTGGGCGCTCGCGTCTTTGCGCCGCAAAAGGGCGAGATCATCGATGTAACCACCGAGATTCACATTTACCAGGTGCGCCTGACCGAGGGTCTCGTCTCGCAGCTGCAGTTCCAGAAGGGCAAGGACGCCGAAGTCGCCTGGATCGATGGTCGCCTTGGCATGCGACTGCAGGCGATTGATGCGCCCAATCAATCCGAGGTTAGCGTCGAACAGGATGTGGCTGCTCAAGAGGGCAAAACGCTTACGCTGGAGACGCTCGAGGTGGACGAAATTCCCGTACACAACTCGGTACTGATCAACGAACTCAAGTTGTCCGATTTCAAGCAGGTTCTGATGCGCAACAACATCAACTCGGAATTCTCGGGCGGCGTTTTGTGGTGCTGTAACGGCACGTTGGCGCTGCGGCGCGTCGATGTCGGCAAGGTGGCCATGGAGGGCTGCATCTCCGAGGATTACTACAAGATACGTGAACTACTTTACGAGCAATACGCAATTGTTTAAGAAATACACAAATTATAAACAAATTTGAATCGTCTTTTTATTGTCAGGGATATTGGCAACATTTCTTTTTCAGTTTTATTGGTAGTAGTATCCTGGAAAAGGATACATTTTTATTGTAAATGTAAAAAAAAGGAATATTTAACGATTGCATTTATATTATCGTTTTATTTAAAATTGAACTCCATCTAATTTGAATTTAACGTTCGCTTGGACAAAAAACTGCAGCGGTCAAATTTTGAATTAAATAAAAATTAAAAGCAGCTGCTTGCTGCTGATTTCTGTTCGCCTGGTATTTCAGCCAGAATTTCGAGAAAATTATTCCCATTTAATTTGAATTTAACGTTCGCTTGGACAGCCGAAAAGTGCAAAGGTCAAATTTTGAATTAAATAAAATTAAAAGCAGCTACTTGCTGCTGATTTCTGTTCGCCTGGTATTTCAGCCAGAATTTGAACCTGAAATTCGAGAAAAATATTCCCATTTAATTTGAATTTAACGTTCGCTTGGACAGCCGAGAACTGCAACGGTCAAATTTTGAATTAAATAAAATTAAAAGCAGCTACTTGCTGCTGATTTCTGTTCGCCTGGTATTTCAGCCAGAATTTGAACCTGAAATTCGAGAAAAATATTCCCATTTAATTTGAATTCAACGTTCGCTTGGAGAGCCGAAAACTGCAACGGTCAAATTTTGAATTAAATAAAATGAAAAGCAGCTGCTTGCTGCTGATTTCTGTTCGCCTGGTATTTCAGCCAGAATTTCGAGAAAACTATTCCCATTTAATTTGAATTTAACGTTTGCTTGGACAGCCGAGAACTGCAACGGTCAAATTTTGAATTAAATAAAATTAAAAGCAGCTGCTTGCTGCTGATTTCTGTTCGCCTGGTATTTCAGCCAGAATTTGAAACTGAAATTCGAGAAAACTATTCCCATTTAATTTGAATTCAACGTTCGCTTGGAGAGCCGAAAATTGCAACGGTCAAATTTTGAATTAAATAAAATGAAAAGCAGCTACTTGCTGCTGATTTCTGTTCGCCTGGTATTTCAGCCAGAATTTCGAGAAAACTATTCCCATTTAATTTGAATTTAACGTTCGCTTGGACAGCCGAGAACTGCAACGGTCAAATTTTGAATTAAATAAAATTAAAAGCAGCTGCTTGCTGCTTGCTGCTGATTTCTGTTCGCCTGGTATTTCAGCCAGAATTTGAAGCTGAAATTCGAGAAAAATATTCCCATTTAATTTGAATTTAACGTTCGCTTGGACAGCCGAGAACTGCAACGGTCAAATTTTGAATTAAATAAAATTAAAAGCAGCTACTTGCTGCTGATTTCTGTTCGCCTGGTATTTCAGCCAGAATTTCGAGAAAACTATTCCCATTTAATTTGAATTTAACGTTCGCTTGGACAGCCGAGAACTGCAACGGTCAAATTTTGAATTAAATAAAATTAAAAGCAGCTGCTTGCTGCTGATTTCTGCTCGCCTGGTATTTCAGCCAGAATTGGAAGCTGAAATTCGAGAAAGCTATTCCCATTTAATTTGAATTTAACGTTCGCTTGGACAGCCGAGAACTGCAACGGTCAAATTTTGAATTAAATAAAATTAAAAGCAGCTGCTTGCTGCTGATTTCTGTTCGCCTGGTATTTCAGCCAGAATTTGAAGCTGAGAGTTTCAGCTCGATAGGATAACGAAAATAGCCTTGAAAAATTTGCCTAGCAATTGAAAATAAATAATGCATATTTTATCTTTTTTTATATATATTTTTATTCTGATTATTATTAATTTTATTTATATACAATATATGATTATATATATTTTATTACAAAATTGAGAAACATTGAAATTGCTTAAATAAAGTGTTGAATGTAACATTTAAGCAAAATTAAATAATGCATATTATAAACTGATTCAATAATGCTATACAACGGATCTGCTATTGGGTTACATTTTAAGCTTAGTCTACAGAAATTGCAGCATGGGATCTTCGGTGCGCGTTCGTTTCTTCTTCCACTCCTCGATCTCATCCTCGGTGGGTGCCTTGACATCGTACATGCTGTTGTACGGGCGTTTCCGGTCGTCCAATTCCTCAGGAACTGTCTTGGAGGAGCGGCTGGAAGATGTGCTTGCTTCCTTTTCTTTGGCCTCTTTGTGCTTCTTTTTGTTCTTGCGCTGCTCCTTGGCCTTCTTTTTCTTCTCACGCTTCTTTGACTTTTTCTTGGACTTTTTGCTCTCCTGCACGGGTTCCTCTTCCTCGTCGGATGAAGACGAGCTGGGCGCCGAGTCGACTTCAGATTCAGTTGCGGGTTTCTCCGTCTGCTGCTCTTCCACCGCCTGCACTCGTGCCAAGGCCTCGGCATTGACGACAGCAGCAGGCGGCGGCATTGTGCCCTCGGAATAACCTTCGGGTTCCTGCATGCCGACGCAATACGAGTTCTTGATGAAGCTCTTGCAGCACTTGTAGCCCCAGCGTCCAGCATTCCAAAAGCTGCCCCAAATGGTGGTGTGATTATTGATGTAGACATCCTCCTCGTAGATGCTGCGCGCTTTGGGTTTCTCAATGCCCTTGATGACTTTACCGCTGCGCGAATACTCCACATACTCCTCGGTCTGTGCGAGCAGAAGCGACTTTGATGGCACCTGCAGGTGCTCCTCGCCGCCATACTTCTCCACGATGTCCGTTTTGGTCTGCAAGAGAGTCTTCATTAAATATAAAGTTAAAGAAAGTATGTATTCTACTTACGCTCGACTTGAATTGCTCCTTCTTCTGCTCGTACTCCTTCTGCAGCAGCTCCAGCTTGGTGGGTTCAGCCAGCAGATGCACATCGACGCCCTTGCCGTGCGCCTCCCAGGCAAACAGCTGTGCGGTGGCCTGTGCGGTGGTGTCCCCAGAAAAGCGCACAAAGTTCTCGCCAGCGAATTCCGCTCTGGAAAGCAAGTTTCAATGTGACTTGATTGATTTAATTCAAGTGTTTTGTGCTTACTCTTCAGCTGGCACTGCGGGATTGGGATTGTCGCGCATGGAGCGCGTCTTGGGATCGTAATAGGCCGAGTTGGGATCCAAGTTCCTCAGATACTTTGCCGTGTCCTCGCGAATACGCAAGTTGCGCACCGTAATGCGCTGCTTGGAGTCCACTTTGGTGCCCGGCATGTCGACCTCGTCCACATACTTGTCCTCGTTGCCCTCCTCATCCGAAATCTCTGCATCTGGGTCTGGAAGATGATCAAATTAAATATGTGTTAGCATTCTAAACGGTTCTCTGCTTACCATTCTTGAGTTTTTCGGCCTTCAGCTGCCGCTTGGCCTCCTCCACCTTCTCGTACTCCTCAATGATCTCGCGGTGATTCGACGGATCATAGGAACTCCAGCGATCGCGCTTCTCGTCGTAGTTTATCGATGCATCCGAAACAATGTGCTCATCGTGCACCACAATGGACTCCGCATACTTGGCCTGCACCTTTCGTGGCCGCTCCAGGCAATCCTTGCGCTTGTGCGTCATGGCGCCACAATTCTCGCAGGCGCCTTTCCTGAACTTCGTCACGAGTCGCGTGGTGTCCAATCCCTTGGGCGCTCGGTTGTCCAGGTGGCCACGTTCGTCTTCGTGCTGTGGGCGCTGATGCTTCAGCGTCGGTCCCTGGGATCCATAATACCAGGGTGCATTCGATATGTATTGTGGAATATGCGGATTTATATCACGTCCCTCCTCGTCGACAGCTGCGGGCGCAGTTCCTGCTTTTCGGGCCTCTTCCAGCTCTTTGGCCTTGCGCCAGTCCTCGCGTGACTTCTTCTTGGGTTCCTCTTCGGCATCCTGGTCATCCTTGTTGTGTATTATCTGCGAAACAGGCGTGCGTATGGCGCCGGAACTCATTGCAATGCTGTTTTCGCCACTTTTGTTAATAAACTCAATAATCTGCTTGTTTTGGCTGCGAGGGCTGCAGCACACTTGGAAATTGCGGCTATCGATAAATTCCCTCAACATTGACATGTGACTGGCAAAGTGTGGCCATGCTTGTATCTTTTTGGTACTAAAGTGTTAGGTATTAACGAATTGAATAAATTTAATTACTGTTGGTTTGCGTTATATTAGAATTTTATAAAAATTGTTCAATTTATTTAATTTATCGTGTAAAAATCGTATACGATTGAAAAAAATAAACAAACTTTAATTGTTAGGCAACATGGCAGCTCAATGCCGTTCAAAAAGTGGCGCCGTTTTGCAAGCAGTATAAATTGTATATTTTGGTATATTTTGGTATATTTTGCGCCGTAAAGTATTACGTTTTGCGCGTACAGCTTGCGGTCACGCTGCTCTGACGGCGTCTCATTATTCGTGTAAAAATTATACTACAGTGCAGACGCGTTTTTATTATCCCACAAAAGGCCACCAAGCTTTCGATTTAGTTGTTACAATCATTCCACGCACATAAATACAACAGACGTGCCTTGAGCATTTTTCTACACGCAATTAACTACTAAGGAAAAAAATCGATTAAATATCAAAATGGTAATTACAACAAAAAGCAAAAAAAACGAGTGTAGTTCGCGACTGCGGCGCAACGCAAGCTGCTTTGCCTCGACAGCGACGTCGACATCGACATACTGTGTGTGTTGATTGTATGTAGTTTTATTGCGCGTGCCTCGCACATTGGCTGTGCGACCCAAAATAATAATGCCCAGCATGGACCACATATAATTTACGCTGCATTTTCAAATAGGCCAACGAAAAGTCGAAGCAGCGGCAGAAATTGTGTTCAGGCTTAACCTCAAAGTGCTCCCAAAGTGAATTTTGCCGCCACCATTTTGTTGGGATTCATTTCGAGGTTTTCAGTGTGTTTGTGCTGTGTTTATTTCTAATTGTCTTCACTCTCTATTGTAGGCTGGCGGCAAAGCAGGCAAAGATTCTGGTAAAGCCAAGGCGAAGGCAGTTTCACGTTCGGCGCGCGCGGGTCTTCAGGTGAGTTATTTGTTGTTGTCTGTACCAAATACAATTTTGGCGCCTTTTTTACACAGACACATACAAGCACGCATGCACACACACACACAGTACATTGTAAACAGGGTGTGTTTGTGTGTGAGAGAGCGAACTGGGAAATAATTGTGCCCGCTCTATGCGTGTGCGTGAGTGTGTGTGTGTTGGTGTTAAGTTGGGGGTAGCAAAACATAAACAAGAAGAGATGATGACATTTTGTTCTAATGCGATTTATTTTGCAATTATAAATGCAGTTCCCTGTTGGCCGCATCCATCGCCATCTAAAGAGCCGCACCACGTCGCATGGGCGCGTTGGTGCCACCGCTGCCGTCTACTCTGCAGCCATCTTGGAGTACTTGACTGCCGAGGTAAGTGAAAACACTTCACTTCTCTCTTTATTTTTCCCGCCACAACAAACGTTAATAGCCGCGTAACGGCATTTTGTTTACATGCCGTTCGTTCCAACTCGCCTATTGGAAAGCGCCACACTTCCCAATTGGAAGCGGACGGTTACATTTTGAATAATTCGATTTGTTTGTTCATTTCATGGCACTACTCACATCTTAGTTATTTCAATTCGAATTTAACAACTTTACTAGAAAAATTTTAGATTATTACAATATATTTATTATTGCAAATACATTATTTATATTTATTTCAATAAGAATAAATATGTTCTCAAAAGTAAAATATTAATCAGGTCTGATTACTGTGTAACATTTTATTTTTGAAAATTTTTTATTAATATTTTTTTTTTCGAGTTTGATTTTAATTTAGCTTTTATAGCTGTATTATAGAACTCTTTTAACAAGTAAATTTTAATGTTTAATATCTCTTTTGCCCTTTTATATTAATTTATGTGTCTGCTATCATTATCAGTTCTATCTTAAAAAGTTAAAGTTAGTTAAATTTGTAAACATTGTTACTCATACAATATGTTTTTGTTGATTTGCAGGTGCTGGAGTTGGCAGGCAACGCATCGAAAGATCTGAAAGTGAAACGTATTACGCCGCGTCATTTGCAGCTGGCCATTCGCGGAGACGAGGAGCTGGACAGTCTGATCAAGGCAACCATCGCTGGAGGCGGCGTTATTCCGCACATACACAAGTCGCTCATTGGCAAGAAGGAGGAGTCCTCGGTGCAGGATCCGCAGCGAAAGGGCAACGTCATTCTGTCGCAGGCTTACTAAAATAATTTCCACCTCTTCTACTTCTTTTTTGATCATTTCGGATTATCAATTTTACATCTATGTTTAAAATATATTACCAAGAAAACAAAAAAAAAAACAAAATCAACCACAACGCCTTGTAAGCTTACGATTACAAGAAATTCAGTAATAGGGGCAGTAAGAATGCCCATCTCTTTCCTCTTCCCTTACCACCCCTCCCCTCCCTCCCAGCCGTTGAAAAGCAACAAACACTCAACTCACACACACAACAACAACACACCTACACAAATGTAAACTTAATTGTCAAGTAATGCAATGTTAAAAAAAAAAAACAAAACAAAAGAGAATAAGCCTAAAATGAAAGCGAAACTTAATTTAGAGCAAAGTAAATTACACAAATACATTTAATAAAAAAATCTTTAAATAAAAAGAACACAAAACGACAACAATTAAACAACAACAAAGAAAACTAAAGCCCCAAATTGTTATTGGACAATTTATTAGAGAAAATTGTTGAAATAAACTTTGTGCGCAAAAAATAGTAAAATTACACGACAATATGCATAAGTATTATTCATAGCGATCTGAGGATCTTTCGCTCCCTCTCTGATCTGCTGCTTAACCCAAGAGATGTGGCACCGCCTTTTGGACATCGTCGCAACGCTCGTTGAGGTCGTCGGCATCGAGCTCCAAGCAAGCTCCCCACTCGATCAGTGTGATGCGATGATCGTTGTTCGAGTCGCACGACTCCAAGAACGGGGCGATGCAATGCTCCAGACTGACCAAAGGTGCACGAATGGGGAACAGTTCGTGACGGGACACCGAGCGATCGGTGTCGCCATCCAGATCACACCACTTCCAGACGGCAGCATTGGCCCAGCGCCGTGTGTTGTTCGTCTCCGCCTCCAGCTCCATCTGCATGTAGTGTTCGGTCAGCTCATCGCGCTCGGCCAGATCACGCATCACGTTGAACAGCCAGTCGCGCATGCGACGCGGGAAGTCCTTCAGATCCTCGCCATCGCAGACACGCGACTCGTGGCAGGCGCCATAGTAATCGATGTGCAAATGCGCATTCTCAGCATTGAGGCAGCCGGGGGCCTTGATGTCGCACCAGCAGCGCTGCTGGTAGACGGCACAATCGGAGGGCCAGGTCTCGTTCTTGTTGGTGCAGACGTGACGACGCTGCTCCGACTCCTCGGGGCACTCGGGAATGCAGATGCATTCGGGCTTGTCCTTGTTCATCTGGCAGATGCGACCAGCTCCACAATGCATCGTCTCGCAGGGATCAATCTCCACCACGGGGTTCAAAATGTTGTGCTGCACATCGGCCAGCTTCTGGGCCAGCTCATTCTCGCGGTCCAGATCAAGGTTCTACATTTAATAGTAGAGAAGGAGTAGTAGAATTTTCAAGAAAAAGAGAAGTAAGAACCGGGGAACGAAAATAATAATTATTTTTGAAGTAACCAAAATCATTATGAACTAACTGACCATTTTTAAAATATATCTTTTTTATTGATAAAAAAGTCATTTTAAATTATTGAAAAAATTTATAGACATTTTGCATTATTTGGAGTAAATAAATGAATATATAAAATAAAAAATAATGATTGAGATTTTTATTTGCTTCGATCGTTTTCAAAATCGGAAAAATAAATTACTGCTGCTGATCTAACATTTCTGCCGTACATACCTTGGCCTTCTGTTCGAGCAGCTGCAGGAACTCTTCGTCGTTCTCATCGAAGTCCTCAATGCTGTCCAAGTCGATGTCGGGCAGTAGGTTCTCCACATCCTCCTCAGCGCGCACTTGCGATGCTAGCGCCAGCAGCCCCAAGCAGAGCAGCAGCCAAATGGAACGCATATTGCCACGAATTTGTCTCACAACTGAAACCGAGTCACCATTTTAGTCGATCTTTAATTCCATATTTCTAATCTCCCAAATATGTTTTGGGGGTCAATCGGGATCAGCGATTATATTCGGCCTTCATTTCCCAAACGCACCCAATTTGAATTTTTTGCCAAGCTTCGTCAATTTCTCGGGACGGTACTGTACGACTATAACGATTGACGACTCTCGCGTTGTAACTGTAAAGCAACCCTCTTTACAGGGTGGCACATCGCATATCCCGGAGAGTGGTCTGCAGTATGTTATCGAGTTCAAAAGGTCACTTAACAGGAAGTGGCGAAATGCGGCGTAAACAATGCACACTTATTGTTGGCGTAGGCTAAGCAGAAGCTGCCGCAGTCCAGCGGAGATTGGGATGAACCAACTAATAGAAAAAACAACGCCCCGAGAGATCTTAAGATCATAAAAACACACCCCGAAGAAATTGCTCTCTAGCTTCGACGCTAAGTACGTACAGTCAAAACTGCGAATGCTTGCTAAGGAATTTCTTCATGTATGCAAAGTATTCAAAACAAAATAAATTGTTGGAAGATTATTTAATATTATTGAATTGAACGGAATAAATCACAGAAAAAACTATTTAGAGATTGAGTAATAAACCTTATTTCAAATGCATTTTTGATAGTTAATGTATACATGAAAATCATTATAAAGCAAAAACTAATTTTGTTATTTTTGGCATAACCCACTATACTATCAGTTATTTCCCACGTTAGTTTTTCACTAATTAGTAGCGTCCTTCTTATTAGAGATATTATTGTTGTCCCAAAGAAATTAAAGGTCGTTTACCTTTCCAATTAGACAATTTAATGTTTGTATCATTATTAAAAGATATATTTTAGACACCTGGATTCCCAATTAAAAAACTATTTAAAATTCAATTTCCTAAGAATCTTTTTCATTTGATTTTGGTCCACACCAAGCAGAGATTTGTATCTGTTTCGGTTTGAGGCATGGCCAACACATGTTCTCCAGTTTACGAGTAAATCATTTGAAATTTGGTTTGTGAATCAAAACGAAGAGAATATGAAATGTGTCTGAAGTCATTGGTATATATGTAAGCGAATAGTATATAATTGACACATGTATTTATGTGCTATATGATGTATGTCGCGGACTGATTAAGCTTGACCTTAATGCTGGGGTAAAAACTAAAAATATGGGCTAATATTCAGCCCCATTTTAATCAGCTCAAGTTGTCACCAGTATAAAGAATCTATACTAGATTTGTATAGTTCATTGCACAACGAACTAAACGAGCAGCTATCGCTTAAGCAAGGCACGGTCCAAAAGCTTATCTGTCGCCTGAGTTTCCGTTTTGGGGACTCTTTGGAAGACGAGGCTTGCTTAATCGCCACATGTATGTACTCAAATCTGAAACTGGCACATCAGTTCCTATACCGCACTATATATGTGTATGTATATATTGAAAAGTATGCATACAGATCTGAGAACATTGCAACAAGTTCCAGGAATATTTCTCTGTTGCGGTTGCAGTTGATGCTGCATGTTTATGGAGGAACTCTCGTCTCCCTCACTCTTGCAGTTTAATTATAACGAGCAGCCGACAAAGAATGACGTGATGCATCGCATATAGCCTCAGCTATATGTTCAGTTTGTGTTTGGCGAGAGCGGGCCTAAATTTTCATTGTAATCGAAAACTACACAGCGCCAAAAAGTTTAGCCAGAAGCTAAGATTTATTGCAGAACTTTAGCTAAAATCTTCACGAACTTTGAAATGTAATATTTTCTATTAGAGTTTTATTAAATTCCACTGGGGCAAACACTTTTGAGACACTTCAAGGCTTTTCAAGTGATACTATATCTAGCTGAACTTTTTTTAAGTGTAGCGTTTAATTCGCGGAACTGCACTTTGATGATGGTGACACTTCTGGTTCCCCAACCATAACCTTGTCGCGTCCGAATCCGAATCAAACAATATGACACTCTTGTTGTTAGTTTGTATCAAAGAATTTGAAATGTTCACAAATTGTGCAAATTAATTGGCGATACCAACTGGAGAATTGAGTTCAATTAACTTTCAATTCGTCGATTATTGAACTTGAATATCAAATATCACAATAATTTGCAAAACTGGCAAATATTTCTCACTCGTATTTCCCTTCAGTCTTTTGCCATAGAGCGGAACAACAGGTAGTCCATGAATTGTTTCCAAAAATACTTACAATATAAAAACGCTTTTTGTATTCCTGAATTTCGATCCAATCGCGACGGCAGCCGACGAAAGACTATTGTTTAGCCAGAGCGCTCCCCAGCGATTATACTGTGGGGTCGAATCGGATTGGGAACGAAACCCAACTTGTTGGCTTCCAACATGTTCGTTGCAGTGACAACAAAAAGACACACGCACACAGATTTTGTTGCTCAAATATGATTTGATTTTATTGCTTCCATTTATTTCAATCAAGTACAGACATGAGGTAGGTGTAAAAGAAACTTACCTATGTCGCGGAGAGGTTTAAAAAGGACTCTGTGGTCGGGTTGATAGTTCGTCCTGAGGTGCTCAAGGATTTGAATGTTGGAAACGAAAAACAGTTATAGAATTAGCTGGATATTTGTAAGATTAATGATTAAACATAGAGATAGAGATAGAAATAGAGAGCGTTACTTAAGCAATGGATCAATTTTGGGGATAAGCCTTGAGAATTGGGAATATCGAACCACTTACCTTGTCTGGCAGTTATACATACATAGTTTAAATAGCTTGCGGTTGATGTAGGTCTAGATCTGGGATAGGCATACGATATGAATAACTAAACTGCTTTAACTAACTGTTAATTTAAGTAGTAGTAGTAGTAGTACGAGACTTACTTAAATAGTCAGCTATTTTATCGGACAGCTCAAATAAATATGGATACATAGTGTGGGTTTTAATTTATTTATTTATTTAAAAATAAATATATATATTTATATATTTGTATTTCTTTTTGCTTCATCAATTTATATTATATATTGTATATTTGAATTTATTATGATTAATATTATTATTAGTGCTAAATTAAGCTGCGAAAATAGGGACTACGCTCTCTTAGTTACCCCATACATAATAATTAATTAATTAATCGGTTAAATACATATGCATATATACGTATCGCGTACATAATTGTAATTAAATTGTAGAACTCATTTCAAAAGCCTTTGGCGTGCGCTACAAAACTTAAGCATATCCATAATATCGGTAGATTAAGATATATAATAGAGAGAGAGAAAGAGAGAGAGAGTTAAAGCAAAACATCTATACTTTCGTAGTTCTATGATTATCGAAATTAATGCTAAACTTATAGTTCCATGTCGTGGTTCATTCATTTCATAACACAATAATAAATACTCGTACAATAAATAATTTCATCAATTTGTCGCACATCAAAACATTCATTATTTTCATTTCTTTTTGTCTCTTCTTTTGTATAATATTATTATTAATCAATCGATTAATTCATCGAAGTTTGCAAAATGAGTTTCAGAGAGAGGAAACCGTTCAGAGCTTAACATAATTGGGGGGAGGAGTAGTGTGTATACTATATATTATCATCATCAGACAGTCATAGTCATATACATACGTATATATACAGTTTATGTTGTGTAAAAAAATTGACAATAATTTTGATATCAACTCCTTATCATATTTATATATCTAGATAGATGTGTGTAAATATTGTGGATCCTCAAAGTGCGTGGCTCACCAAGTCTTCCCATTTGATTTCATCATGTTATATTATTGGACGTATCTTTACTTTTCTTTTGGTAATATGCTCGAATTGGATTCCAGTTCGAGTTTATTATAAGGCGTCTAATAACTAAAATACTATAGAATAAGCTCTGGCTAAAGCTGTGCGTGAAACGTGTCTTTTAGCTGCTAATGCTAATTCTTTTTCTTTTCTTTTGTATTGCTTTGAGTTTAGCATTAATTGTTTTCTTTGTTTTTTTTTTGTTAATTTGTTTACAAAAATACGAGTGGCAATTGTTGGGGAGCCGCGCACTCTCGGATCGGGTCTTCATTTGATTTGCTTTGATTTCAATTTATAGACTGAGTTACATTTTAGGCATACTTAACATTATAATACATAATCATATGGAAAGAGAGTAAGGTGTGGAGGGGAAGAGAGAGCACTAATTGGCGTAAGTTTACAATAGTATATATGGTATAATATATGTAATTAATTATGTATTCAAATAAAGTTTCAAAAAAGAAAGGCATGGCAAGCTAATCTCTAAATGAAATGAAATCACGGCTACAACTTGCAGTTGTAGCCTCGGGCAAAAATAAACAACTGAAAAATCTAATTGTAGATCTTATGCATAGTTTTTGTTATCAAATATTTGCGTCTTATTATATAATTCATACATATTATGTAGATGGGCATCGAATCATTCAATAAATAACATTAGAGCTTAAGCTTAGAAAAGTGTTTAAAAACTGTAGTTAGTTGTCCTAGCGCTCAGTTAGATAAATAGATAGAGAGACAACGCTGTTAATATATAGATAGATCCTTCTGTTTTCGTAATTGATTTTTTAGTTTAAGTTTAAGCGAGTGTTGTGTGTCCTAGCTTATAGCAAGCCTATTTTTGTTTGTTTGTTTGTTTTGTTTAGTAACAGTAACTGTATCTTGTAATTTGTATCTTGCATTTTGTATTTGTATCTGTATCTGAGCTTTTGTGCTGCCCTTAAGGCACACACAAAAAGGCATCTAAATTATAAAGAGAATTATAAAAGATTAGTACTTTCCACATACTTATCGACACATCAGATATATAGTATAGTATAGAGAGTGAGAGGAACCATAGAAGTCAGTATTTGGTACCTTAAATTGTACTACACATGAAACGTACCACAACAATGACGAATGGCGAAATCAGGCGGGGTGGAAATCAGTTGATCAGTTCTTGATCAGCCTCTATTGCGCTACTTACCCAAAAAGAACTACGCAAAACTAACGACGATATTTGCTATTGGCGCTGGCGCCGGTGGCCACCGAGCCGTTGGATACATTCTTGGGCACTGGACCCGATGTCGGCCCGTTGCCAACCGGCGGCGGAGCTGCCGCATTGTACGGCGCATAGCCCGGCGCTGGTGGCTGCGCATTGTCTGTGCAATGATAGAGATTATTAGCTGGGTTATCTTTGTATATAGTCGAGCACTTACGATAGTTGCTGGGCGGTGCCGCGGCGTAGGGATTCATGCGGTTGCCGTTCATGTTGTTGTGCTTGGTTGGTCCGCCGCCATAGCTCTGCTGGTAGCCGCTGCCAAAGTTGGGCGGCGGCGCTTGCTGCTGTGGTGGCGGTGGCTGCTGCTGCTGATGCGGAGGCGGACCCTGCGTCAGTGGCATCGAGCCGGGCACTGGCGGCGCCGCTGACGCCGGCATATTCCAATTGCCCATCGCCGGCGGCGGCGGACCGCTGCGATGATGATTTGGCGGTGGCCCGCCCGGTGTGGGCGGCTGAACAGCTGGCGGACCGCCCCATTGCTGGGCGTGCCATTGCTGGGCGCCGGGCGGAGGCGGCGGCGGCGCATTCCAGCCGTTCTGGGCCGGTGGATAGGCGTTCCAGGCCTGCATTTGTGGGGGTGGCGGCTGCTGGTAATATGGTTGCATGGGCGGTGGTGGTCCCCAGTAGTTGTAGTTGGGTGGCGGCGCCGACATCGGCGGCGGCGGCGGCTGATGCTGATACGGCGGAATTTGCTGCGGCGGAGGCACTGGGGGACGGTAGCCGCCCGACGGCGGCATGTTTGCCTTGGGCGGCTGTTGCTGTTGCTGTAATTGTTGCTGCTGCTGTTGCAGCTTGTTGCCGCCGTTGGCAGCGGCGCCGGGGGGCATGCGATCTTTCTTTTCCAAATTGTAGATGGACTTCTTGACGTCGACGAGTACGTACTTAATGGAGTGCTGACGCTGAACTGCAAAATCAAAAATGAAATATAGAAAACTACATTAAAGAATTAGATAACTTTTTTGTAACCCAATAGGCTACTCTAATAATAAGTGTCAAGCAGCCGAAAACCTGAGCAGCTGTTTTCTTTCCCCGTTATTAAATAAATAATCAAACAAAATCAATAGAATAACTTGATGTCTTACGTATTGCTTTGTCCACTGCATCGTAATCGTCGAACTCGATGAAGGCGAAGCCGCGACGCTTGCCCGTGGTTTTGTCTGTCAGCAGTTTGACCGACACCACGTTTCCGAACTGCAGGAAGTATTCCCGCAAGCAGTCCTCGTCGTGATTGTCCTTCAGGCCGCCCACAAAGAGCTTCTTCACCGATATGTTTGTCTCGCGTGTCTCGCGCTCCGGGCGTGGCAGCGCTCGCTTGGCCTCAACGGTTCTGAGATAACACAACGAATGAAAGATGACTCAATTGCAATCATAAAACACTTTACGACCGTTGTCACACACTTACTTGCCGTCGATAATATGGGGGCGATTCTCTTGCGCAGTATCAACCATGGCGGACTTTGTGTAGGTTATAAAGCCGAAGCCACGCGAACGCTTGGTGGCCGCATCTCGCATCACCACCACATCGACTACTTTGCCCCACTGCGAGTAGAACACCTTGAGGCCCTCCTCCGTGGTGTACGGCGCCAGGCCGCCTATGAACAGCTTACGCAAATGCTCCAGTTCACAAATGTCCTGTAGGTGAGACACACACACACACATACGAATGAGCTGCGATTGTGTATGTGTAGGTTTTCTTGCAACTTACATCTTCGTCTTTGATTTCGAATATTTCCGGCTGGGCGTCCTCGTTGGAGTCCTCCAGCTTGACAACTTGCGTGGAGTTTGCCATCTTAGGCGCACGTTTAATTGAAATGTACAAAAAATGCAAAACTGCAACTATTTGAGACACGCACGCGATGAAAAAGTTAATAAGCAGCGTGACCGCAGTCTGCACTTCCCAATATACCAGCAAATATACCGACGTTCGCGCTATCGATAGTTAGCACCTGGACTCTATCGATAACTGACATTTAGTATATTTGGCTGCGGTCATACTGCCCGGCTGTTATTGTTGCGCAAACTTTGTTGTGTTCTCAAAATTAATGTGTTACAACTTTTGTTTGGTTAAATAAAAGTGTTTCCTCTAGGCGCTTTGCGGCAACTGCGCTTGCAGTGCACTCTGGTAAGCATGGCAATTGCATTAAAGTCCTTTTATTTGTATGGTATGCGCTTAACATAGCAACTTAACATAAATAATTTAAAGCTCCATTAAAAGTGCATGCGGAATGCTTGAACGCTAGCAGCTGTTGATCAGCGTTGGCGGTGGCACAAACCGGCGGCGTCGCTGCTGCTCCTCTTCCTCCTCTCGCTGCTGCTGCTGTTGCTCGGGATGCAGTTGATGACGATGGTGGTTGAGGTGTCGTTGGTGCTCCTCGATGTTATTTATGAGCGGCGCCGGCAGCAAAGACGTTGGCGGCGTTCCATAGTAGGCCACGCCTCCGGCCGGAGCAAGCGAACTGGGGGCGGGGGCTGCCGTCTGGTGTCCCATAATAGAGCTCATAAAACCATTGGCCACGACAAAGTTCCTGCAAATTGATTGTATCGTGAGCAAGTTTAGAGCAGAGTCCCTCTAATTGGGTTTGTGTGCGCGTAAATGTCGTAAAATTAATTTCGTGTTAGTTTTATGTGAGTACATCAATTAAACTTGTGACATTCCCTTGAATTACTTCCGTGGCAGGCCGGCAAACAGGATCAGGGGTAGTTTTAATTGCTTCCCCCTTTATTTTTGTTTAGTGGTCTGTTTTTACTCACCTGTAATGCTGATCAATTTGCGCCTTCTCAATGCGTTTGTCCTTGGCCCGACGGTTCTGAAACCAGATTTTGATTTGCGTCTCCGTCAGGCGCAGCGTCTCCGCCAGCTCGAAGCGACGACTGCGCGAGATGTATTCGTTGCGATGGAACTCCACCTCCAGCCGCAGCGTCTGCTCCGTGCTGAACGTGGTCCGCTGTCGCCGCTGGCGTCCCTCCTTACGTCTGCGACGAGCCACTGGAATAATGATTATTTGTTTAATGATTAGTATTGCACCAAAATGTTTTCAAAATCCTCCTTCTATATTCTTCTTAATAACCATTCATTTTGGGCAAAGAAATTATTTTATTATTTTTAAATTCTAAATTGATAATTTAAAAGTTTATAATATCCACAAACGATAATGATTGTTTTTCACTATTTTTTAGCCAAAAATAAAAATATTCTATTCTGTTCTCAATCAATTTTCATAATCAAGTAAATTATTATGATATGTTCAGCTAGTTTTGATCAAATGCAAATTATGAAGGAATATAAAATAAATCAATTAATAGTTACTACGAATTGACAACAATACAAATATGATTGAAGCAGAAAAACGTTAAAGATAAAGATCAAAATACATTCATTACATAGTTATTTTTGGTACAGCTTATAACGATTGCGGTGCCTGAAAAATAGGGCATAATTCCTAACAATGGAGATGTTGAAGCGAAATTAATCTTGCATTAACAAACCATCAAATTGAGGCTCAACCCCTGCTCTCAAATATTGTTAAAACGTTGCGTGCGAGCAAGTTAAACAAATAATTAACCAGGCTAACGCCCCCTTTACAGTCCTTGCTTCCCTCTCCCTTCTAAGCGCTTTTCCTGATCGCGTTTGTAGCGCACATTAAACTGCATTTTACACGTGTTCCTTGACTGTCCATTAGCATCCGGTCCAGCACCTTCCTCCTCCCCCACCCCTTTAACGCGGCGTCCGTCTCACATGCTCTCGCATCCTCTTCCCACCTCCTCCTCCCGTTTCGCAGCTCAATCTGAGCCGGGAAACTTTCGACAATGCCAGCAGCTGTCTGCCATCCTCCCATTGCTATTGTTGTGCTCACAACAGTCATCATAATTATACACTATTCTCATAGAAAAGTCTGCTGCTTTTATCATTAAGCATGAATAGAGATATATTCCATTCGACTATTTGCAGCATCATTTGTCGAATCTCTAATGATGCTTGCCAATGCGAGCAACCTTAAATGGTTGGGCTTACAACAGTTTTTCAAACTTGTAGAATTATGGTTAAATTGATAGTTTAATAAAATTGAAAACTCTCATACTTTCTAATTAGACAAATTCTAATATTAAGTTCAATTTCAAAAATGTTATTAGAGGTTTTAGATATATGATAAATGTATATTAATAAAAAGATAGCTATTTGAAAAACTTTCACAAGCAATAATATTAAATTGTGAGATATTATTGCTTTTATAAGTTGAGGGATACCCTCAGAATAAAATAAATTTTATTATGAGAAATAATTACTTAATAATGTGAAATTAATCATACATGTATTTTAACTGTACAAATATTATACATTATGTTTCCTTTTCAGTCCTCTGCTAGTGTATTCATAGGTCGTTGTAATGTCTGCTGTATCATTGTTTTTTGGTGTTGTTTGCATTTGATTGTGACGTCAATGTCAGCGAAGCGAACATTATGCTTCAGCCACGCCCACTCATTGTCTGTTTCCCTTACGCTGATTACCGCCTAATTGTTGTTTTTCTCCGGCCTCCCCTTTCTCCTCCCCCTTCCCCAGTCTCTTGGAAATGTGTAAAGTTTGCAGTTGGACAAATCTTTGTGCTGTGGGTGCGAGAGGCGGGCTAATCTCTGGTTTGCGCCTGATTACCCTTTGCCTGACTAACTCGCAACTTCCCTAAGCTCCGCTTAAGCTAACACACACACATTCACAAACAAGTACATGATTTTTTTGCTGCTTTGGTTTTTTTAAATCACGTGTGAAACTCGATATGACAAGTGTCCTTTTGGAACTCTGGACTGGGTACAAGTGTTTTTTAGGTTTCCTGTGCGAGCTCAATTACAATGTTCTCGTTTTTTTTTGTTACCACTGTGCAACTGTCTTTCAACACACTGTGCATTTCCCGAACCCTTCACGACCTTTAAGCGAGAATACCGCAAGGTAAATGCGAGTTTTTACAGCTCAATGCATTTTAATATTTTCTTAATTTCTTTTTTTACTCAACTCCCTCTACCTCGCTGGCTTTCAATCTTTTTCTTGCCTTATTATGCGTCTTCTGCTTCGCTTAAGTTTTTC
The DNA here is from genome assembly GCA_035047365.1 of Drosophila ustulata. Taxonomy (NCBI): domain Eukaryota; kingdom Metazoa; phylum Arthropoda; class Insecta; order Diptera; family Drosophilidae; genus Drosophila; species Drosophila ustulata. Next base: position 30,083,787 of record JAWNPT010000094.1, read on the forward strand.
ATATTCTTTTTTTTGCTGCAATGATATTCAATAGCTTTTTTCGAGTTCCTGCGGAACTAATTTTTTAGCTTTGGAATCCTTTGCAGCTGCAGAACGACGTGTGAAACTGTTGACACTTCCTCTTAACAAATTGATTATAGTTTCAGATCTTCGCTCAATGCCTGCTCCACAGTGCTTCAGCACGGCGCGATGCCTTCTTCGGAGTCGCCTTGTAACAGTTTTTCCCTTTAGACAACTGGCAGACAAAGATGCTTCAGATATAGTGGTAAGTTTAAAGAACTTTCTCTATCTTTCATTTGTATAAGTCGCTCGCTCTCTGCTTAGCTTCCCCCTGAACCCACGACTTGCTGCATGTCGGGCTGCGCCAATTGCGTTTGGATCGAATACGCCGAGTCTTTGTCGAAATTACTGGGTGACAATGATGAGCGAGCACGGGAAATTGTTCTGTCTAAGATCCAAGATCCCAATTTGAAGATGTTTCTAATGGTGGAGCTGGCGAACATGAAACGACTGCGAGAACAAAAAGCAGCTGCCGCAAAAGAGGCGCCGAAGGAAACACCAAAATAGTTCAGATTTCAAGCTCTAAATTGCAAGTTAATACGGATCAGGTCAAATCAAACCTATGTGAATATAAATTGAATTTTATCTGGCAGATCATTTTATTTATTTTCTTGATCTGTCTATAAAAGTCTATGCGAAAAGTTTGAAAACATAATTATTTTAATCTTTATTTTTTACGTTCTACTCATCGAATTTCGGTAGGATGTTTGATATTGTTTTCAGGAATGTACAAATTTTGTATAAATATTTTTAAGTCAACAGTCAATTGTTATAATTTCGTTTTGAATACTCTAAATTTGATTAAGACATTTTTAGAATAGTTGTAAACTTCGTGTAAATATTTTAATCCGATTAAAGTTCTCAATAAAGGATTAAATATGTATCGCCTATGCGTTTCAATGTGAATACTCACAAAATGCCGAAAATCCAGCTGTGATGTGGGGATCAGCGGAAAAGGCCGGAAATTGTAAAGCCGGCGGCGAAGGTCCCGTTGAAATGGCCCTGTATGCGGTGTAATCCGGCGGAGGACCGTGCAGGTCGTAAGTGGGACAATTAATGATGGAGACGCGTTCGTCACTTATCGATATATCCGGCGAGGATGCACTGCCTCCGTCGCTCTGGTAAGGCGTTTCAATGTTCGTGCCCACATCGATGTCACCGTTTTCACTCTTGTGCGTCCGCGTCTCGAGATGGCCGTAAAGGCGCTCGAAGAACTGGCGCGGCGATGATGGACGCTGCGGCGTCACGATTACACTTTGTGCGGGCGTTGGAGATTTATTGACATCGTCCACAAGATGTGGCGGTGATGGATTCTGTTGCAGCATTTCAAGTACTTCGATGCCAATTAATAACCGTTATATTTATGATAAGCCTTTTGAACTAATCACTTCAGTAATCGACGAGCGACTGAACTTAACGTAACGTTTACTTCCGACGTCGAAGCTGGCCAGCAGCGTGCCTTGACCAAAGGTGTTTTGAGAATATGTGCCACATTAAATTCAACAAGGCGCTTCAAATTGAAGTTCATAAAAAATGTGAGCGCCACAACTACACAAAAAAACAGCGTTGCGCTCATTGGCTGCAGCTCTTTACAACCCCTTGGTCCATTTCCGCTTTCGAATGTCCGTTAAGGGTAGCAGACAGGATAAGCGCCGCCCATTGCTAGCCCAGCTGACATAGCATGCAACTTTTATTTGACAACTGTTCCCTACCCGAAAGCTAAATGCTATGTCACTCAAAATAATATTAATATATCGGAGCCAGTTGCAGTTTGTGTTCTTGGTGGTGCATATTTTGAATTGTGTCTTTAAAAGATTTTACAAATATTAAACTTCGAGAAAAATATACATAAAACAATAATAAACGAGACCATAAACAGCGTTGTTGCCATAACAACACGAATTTAAAAACAATTAATCGATAGTGTCATCAATTCCTTAGCTCTATATAATGGTATTTGAAGCAATTAAACAAGCGGTCACACTGCCTGAGCTCTACATTATTTTTGGCAGCACAAAATAACATATTGAGTTATTTGCACAAGCAGACGACGAGTTAAACAAATAAGATGTCGTATCAACTATACCGCAATACCACGCTGGGCAACACGCTGCAGGAGAGTCTCGACGAGCTAATTCAGGTGAGTTTGCTAGCGAACAGAAAAAATGCAGCTGCGTCGCAAGAAGTCCGAGTCACCGTCGACTCAGAATTTTTAATTGTTGCACATTTGTCAATAATTTGCCAAGTGTGTGTGTGAGTGTGCATATTAAACCATGCATTCTGTCAAGATTCAATGTCAATTCTTCTGGTACTTACATTATACTTTTTGTACTTGCAGTATGGACAAATTACGCCCGCTTTGGCGTTCAAGGTGCTACTGCAGTTCGATAAGAGCATCAACAACGCTCTCAACCAACGTGTCAAGGCTCGAGTCACGTTCAAGGCATCCAAACTGAATACATATCGATTCTGTGACAACGTCTGGACCCTGATGTTAAACGATGTGGAGTTTAGAGAAGTCCACGAGTTTGTCAAAGTGGACAAGGTTAAAATTGTGGCGTGTGATGGCAAAAGCGGCGATTTTAACTGACAAATGGAGAAACCACCTGGAAGCAACAACATTGCAACACATTCTACTTTTTAAGTTTGTAGTTGATAAGATTAATTCGGCTGATATTAATTAAAAAAATGAACAGCACTTTGAAGCAGTCAACTGTTAAATCATAATTTATTATGCATTTTTTGTTTTTAATTTATTTATAATTACAGAACTTCTAGGTAATCTGCCGATCTTGATCTAAAATTTGAAAGATGCAAATGGTTCATGTCTTCGGTAAGCAATGAGTGAAATGCATGCTATGGTTTTTTTTTTATTTAACTTCGTCCGTACTCGGGACTAATTTTACTATATATTATTTATAAAAATATAAATTCCATTTTATTGCTCAATTGAATCCAAACATATGTGCAAGTTTGCCAAACAAACTCTTTCTGGCTGAATACTTTAAACAGTTTGCAGATGAATTTATGGTTTAAACCGCCGTTTAATTGTCATCGGACAATAATCGATAGTCTATCAAGTGTACATCAGATATCGTTCATAGTTAACATGTAGAATCGATAAGTTGTTATCAATCGATAAGAAATTATTTTCCTTACACTTAGAAAATTAAAAACATGTAACAATTATGAAACTAAGCGATCTATTTTTCTAAATATGTAATTACTACACGCATATTACATATTTTATGAACAGTAATATGCGCGATGTACAAACATGTATTTTTCTGGTGTGACCTTTTTTGAAGTAAGTACATGGTGGTACATTATTAATATATTTTTAAGTTTCATTAAAAATCTGCACTTAAATTATGTGCTTAACCAACAACGCCGCAAAACATTTTTCTATTGCACACAAACTTCTAAACATTTTGCTCAAAAACAGCTAAAAGGTGGCCAAGCGAGAGAATGTCGAGTTGGTATATTTCGAGACGTAAAATAGTACATTTCGAAATTGCATTGGCAGTCACGCTGAACAGTGCGTCGCGTTCGCACGGGGACCGCGGCTTGGAGCAGTTCTAGATATTTTTTGAAACGGCAAGTTTGCTTTTATTGAAATCGGTCGGTGGAATCGCAGTTTTGATTATTGTGTGTGTTGTGTTATTAAATCGAATAAAAACGTCGAGTTGAAAGTAGGCGCGAATGCGAATGCATATTAACTGCACACTCGCGAGATGCAGCAAATGCTTAACTGCGGCGACAAGTGAAAAAGGGTGTTAATAGAGACGTATGAAAATATCTTTCTATCGAAAAGTTGCAATCAAAGTTGCAAACAAAATAAATTGTTTTCCAAAAGGTAAAAATACAATGTGTGTTTGTTGTTCGATGATGATCATGAAGTAAAAATCCACTTGCTCTCTTGTAGCTTGTAGGTGTATCCGCATACACACGCACACAGATATATTCATTTACATACATGCATGCATGTGTGTGTGTGTGCTGTATTCGCGTGTATGTGTGTAGGTGTGTGTGGAATTATTAGTTGGAGAGAGAGAAAACGGAAAAAGGAAAAGGCAAACGAAATATGTATAAAACAAAAAACAAAAAAAAGTGCATTCATCTTGAAACTGCGCGTGTTGATATTTTGACCAAAGCGAATAACAGTGAATCAATAAAGTTGTTGTTGTTGTTGCAAAGCCCTTGAAGTGTTGCAGAAAAATTGCTTCACGCATACATGCAAGCAATAAAGCACATACAGATACGAAAACGCAAAACGCAAACGACGTTGTTATTGTTATTGTTATTGCTGCTGCTGTTGTTGTTATTATTGTTTTGAAGTGGCCGAAACTGCATGATTAAGTCGTATATTGTATAAAACGCAAAATATAAACAAAAGTGCTTTGGTTCTTTCTTTTTGCTTTTTCGTATTGTTTACAAGTACATTTTGTTTTGTTATAAATTTTATGGCACTCGTATTCCGTTTTTGGTTTCCTTTTGTTTTTGCGTTCTTACTTCAAGAATTCTTCCAATTGGACTCCCGCTGTGCTTGTTCCTCAAAAAGAAATTCCATTTCAATTTGGCCAAGAACTATCGATGAAAATTACAAAATAAATATTTATTTATAGCCAAATAAAATAATATAATGAATTAACATTATTTTGTACAACAACAAAAAGTAAAACAATTCCAATTAAAAAATTTATATATTTATAAATTGAATTAGTTTGTGGCAACAACGACGTTAACAACTATCGCAAAATCAACAATATAATACATACATTTTTTTAAATTATAAAATATAAAATTAAAATTAAAAATAAATCGATCAATAAAATATAAGATTACTCAAATATTTAAATTGCAATAAAAGGTTTAAGAAGACATCGCCAAAATTGATTTCCGTCGGATCAAAATTTTTACCTCAAAACTGGATTATAATAAATCCGTTGATATTGGAACGCAGCAGGAAAACAACTCTGGGGTAACCAACAAAATGGTCAAACGGTAAGAACAAAGATTGTAAATTATTTACAACAACATATAACAATTATCATTGTCATTAAAACTATGATTTAATAATTGTATATCGATATTATGATAATAAATAATTTGGACACCTCTTGATGTAATAAACGTTTAATAGGAATGTCAGATTAATTTGTATCTTGTACGAAATCCCCAATAACAGATGGTATAGACGTCATTGCAATATTGATAAGCAGAATGCATTTCCTTATCAACGACCAACGCTGACGCTGGCTGAGTGCAGTTCATTAACCCATTTGTATTGCCAAGAAATTAGCGACCATGCGCATATCCGTCGTAGACATATTTTATACTCGATTGTGCTTATTTTTAGAATTTATTTGGATTTATTACTGACGACAACGACGACGTCGAGGGCTATTGAACTTCTTCCTCTTGACTGTGACTGTGACTCTGACTGATATCAGAAAGAGAAAGCAACAAATAAACAGAATTATAGCGCAATTTATTCTTGTTAATTGTTTGGCAGGGGAGCGTGGTGGGGTTGTTTTTTCTCGGTTTCTTGTTTTATTTTTGAGTACGTCGCAATTGCAGTCTGTATATTGTATATTTGAGTTTGCTAGGCATATTTAGAGCTCCACCAACAACAACCCCCAACGACAGGGACAAGACCAAAACACACCCCTCTCGCTCGCTTGCAGCCACCACCAACAAGCAGAGAACAAACAGAGATCCAACAGAGACAGAACCAGCAACAACAACGACAGTCGCATAAATTTTGTTGTTGTGTGCGTTTTCCGAAAAATCCACAACAGCAACAACAACTAGCAGAGAATGAAGAAAAGCCAACGCGGCAACAGCTCAACGCATGCGCCCTGACGTCCACAACAACAACAACAACAACACCAACTCTGTGTCTGTTTTTGTCTGCAATTTGATTTTCAACACGATTTTATGCTTTTTCATCTGTTCTGAACACACTCCAAAATAGCAGCAACAACAACTGCATACGTTGCACTCACTCTCTCACTCCTACTCTCTCTCTCTCTCTGTCTCTCTTGCTTACTTTATACCTTTATGCACAAATACATATGCAGGCATATGTAGATGCTCTCTGCGCTTTGTCTCTAGCATGAACTCATCTTGTTGCTTGTTGTAATTTTAGACGGTTAGCGGCGCGCTCTCTAACAATATTTTCTTCCATTACTTTTTGTCGCCTTGTTCTCGCTTCTTGTTGTTGTTGTTGCATTTTTTCGGTCACCGTCGCGCCCCCACTCAGCCCTAAAAACCACCACACAGGCAGCATCAGCAAAAACAACTACTCCACTCGGCATCGATTCTTTTACCTGCTTTGTTCGCCTTTTGTTTTGAGTTTTTAGTTTCCTGCCTGCCCTGCTGCTGCTTATTTATCGATATTTATCAGGCGCTGTCTTATCGGTTGCGGTTCTCTCTCGCTCTCTCACTTCCTGCTGTTGTTGTTGTTATTGCTGTTTACCTGATGCCGACCTGTTCGCCTGGTTGTTGTTCTGGTTGCTGCTCAACGATCTCCAGCCTTGCATGTATGGATTTGTGTGTGTGTGTGCTTGCATATGCCCGCATTGTTGCTGCTGCTGCAGATCTTGCTGCCTGCTTGCCTTATTTTCTGTTTATTAAATTTTTCATCACACACATACGTATGCATGTGTATATTTAGCATATGTGTATGTGTGCTTGCAGTTGGCTGCTTGAAAAATTCATTTGTCTGCACGCCATTATCCATTAAGTGTGTATGTATGCATGCATATGCATGTCTTCCGCGTGCACTTGTGTTGGTGAGTGTCTGCGTAGTCAATGGATAGCCTCTCCCCTCCCTCTCTCACTCTCTTTCTCTCTGCCTGCTGCTGCTGTTTGTTCTTTTCGTTCAGTTTGGCGATTAAAATTAAATTTTAATTCTGTTGTTGTCTGACTGCTGTTGCTGCTCTGTGTCTGTCCCTGTCCCTGTCCCCGCCTCCCTTTCATTGAGCATTGCTTTGTTTTATGACTTCCTTGTTGCCTGGCAGCCAATCTCCAATCTCCCCATCTCTCTCCAGCCTCAACCTCAACAGCAACATCCACATCATTGCATGTTGTTAGCCTGTTGCGCTTAGCAACATTCTGTCCATTTGTTAAGTGCAAATTTATTTATGAAAAGCCTCTACACACGCACACAGTCACACTCATGCACACACACTCACACTCACACTCACACTCACAAGTGCGCATAATTAACCGTTATTATTCATGTTCATGATTCATGAAGCTGTTTTGTTGTCTCTGTTGTTCTTATTGTTGTAGTTCCGATGCTGAGTTAGGCTTTTGTCAAAGCGTGGGAGCAGAATAAACTCACAGATACATGCACACTTGTAGATACAAATGTATCTGCGGGTGTAAAATTGCATCTATTTGCATAAATTCACAGTAAATTTGAAGGCAGCGCAAAGACGACAATTTTACAAAAGGTTAACTGGAAAGCAAACGCCTTTCAAATTTATGAATGTAAAATGAATTCTAGTTTTAAAATCGCTTTCATAATTATTTAAAATGCACTGCTAGAATAAACTAAATAATTTTGCATTTAAGATTTATTGAAATCAAATGAATTTTAGTTCTGAAATGTATTAGTCATCAGTTGCACTTAGCCAGATTTGACTGTAGCCTGGCAGTTGTTCACCTTATTGAATGGGCTTTTGCATTCAAGTTAAGCCCTGTACCTCGCTCTGCTCTTGTTGCTCGCCTCTTCGCAGCGGCTACGTATCTGAAGTGCTTAGCTCTAGCTTAGTTCGTCGCAGCCTTAACATTTCGCATTTGTTTGAGAGAGAAAAGCTGACAGGCAGCAGAGCTCGGCTGCGTCAGCAAAGTGTTGTTGCCTTCAACATTTTAACTTTTTTGCGTGGCAGACAGAATGAGCCTCAAAAGCTGATAAGAGGCAGCAGCAGCAGCAGCAGTGAAAAAAAAACAACTGCAACTAAAAAAATAATGAATAGAATCATTCAAGCCAGAACATGTACACGTGACCTGGTTTCGAAGCTGCTTGCACGCGGACTAATTACACACGTTGTGTAGTTTGTGATAAGAAATAAGTCAACAACATTTCACTCGTCTCGAGATTAAAAGAGCCTCCTGCTCTTCTTCCTATTGCAGTTGGGAGTCGGCAGTCGGCTGGGCAAACTTTGGTGTCAAAGTTCATTGTCAAATTGGCTGCTTGTGCGTGTAACTGTAATATTTGCTGCTGACCGCGCTGTGGCACTGGGTTCAAAGTTCACGCCGAGCATCTCCTATCAGCCAGCTCACATCTCTCTTCTCTCTTCCCCTCTCTCTCTTTGTCGGTTGAAAAGCAATTTCGCCTTTGCGTGCATTGCCATTTGAACTCGAGCGCAGACCCAAAACTCAACCTGAAACTCAAACGTACATAAATGCAAAAACCTCATCAAGCGCTTTGCGATAAGCCAAAAGATTTTCTCGCTGCAGCATTTTGACCCACTTAAGGAGCTGATTGCTGTCAATGTTGTCGTTGTTGTGGCGGAGTGAAAGTTTTCTGGTCAGCTCTTTTTTGGTTAGGCCATTTTACAGCAATTTACAACAATTTACGACAAATTTGCATTGGGCTCTCGTGAGGCGAGGGAATGTGTGAAAAACGAAAGTGAAAATGTGAATGAAAAATTCATTTAACGATTGGGGGCTTGTTAAAATCAAAGCTATGCAATCGACTTTTATCAGCAGCCCAGCAAGCAGCGCATTAAAAATGTATGTGAAAATCAGACACTTGAGTTCCATCCCATCCAATCCAATTCTAGTCAGACTAGACTTGCACTAACTTGATTTAATGTAGCAACTGGCTTAAGCAATAAATTCACTTTGAGTGCTGCGAGAAGCTAGAGAACAAGAGATGATTGCAAATTGGGGTCTCACAAAGAGAATTTTATTTGACAATTGATTAGTTTGCACTTTAGTACAGAAGTTTGTCAACCTTTTGCTTGCTGTTCTTACGATTATAGAACAGGAGAATGAGGTTCTTGGCTGAATGATTGCGATTAGACGTGAAGTAAATACTATCGTGCATTTGAATTAATGAATATGAACAACAATAGGTAAGGCTATTGTTAATGTTCTTTAGTTACTGTTACTGTTGTTGTGGAAGGGACTGTTAATTATAAACTGCTGTTTATATTAATGTTCTAGTTCCTCTATGAATCCTCTCACATTAGTAATTTAAAAGATCGTGATGTTAATGTTAATGATATTCGCTTACAGTTAATGTTACTGTTATTGTTGCAGGCACTGTTAATTGTAATGTTATTATAGAAATTTCTGTTACTGCTGCTGCTGCTGCAATTGCTGTTCATGTTAATGTCATGTTTGCTGCAATGTTTCCCTTTGATTCCGCTCACATTAAGCTAAGTGAAAACGTAAAAATACTTGATGCTGGTTTGTTAAAAGCTCCCATATAGAGATATACAGACACGCTACATTCCTAGGTACTAGCTTGTAAATGCGAGCATTCCCTTGGGAAAGAGAACGCGCAAAAATAAAAAGAATACAACAAAAACAGCAAAAACTTGATGCAGGATACGGACTGTGTGCAGGATATGAGCGTCGCTGACTTGCAGCTGCAATGAAAAACTTGCACACATCCTGTGCTGTGCTGTGCTGTGCTGTGTTGCAGGCAGTTGCAGCAACAAAAAAGTGCCAGCAACACGCAAAAGAAAGGCAACAAAAAGTTTTATGTCATGTCGTTGTCATTAATATGCGGAACCCCTCAAACCTCGCTGCTCACATCTCACATCTCGCATCTCTCATCTGAGACTTTAGGCCACATAGTAGTTGGGCTTGACGAACTAACAACAAACCAGTCGACGCGTCAAGTCTGGGCTTTGGGACACTTGGGGGCGGCTTTGGGGCTGGTCTTTGCACTCGGCTTTTGTGCTTGATTTGACCTTAATTCACGTGGTGCGTGCACTTTAGATGCAGCCGTCGTGTCCTTTAAGAACTTTGAACTTTTGTTGCCAGCGTTTCCGGTTACATTGCAAGCGTGTCCAAGCGAACCTTCGTGTCTCGTCTTGTGGCCACTTACCTCCAAGGATCCTTTGTGCAATATATATATTTTTGCTAACGATTCCATTTCATTCTCTTATTTTGCAGGTAAGTTTCGCTTGAATGTTTCTTCTGGCTACAACCCACACAATGTGACCCTATGAAGATGTTTTTGGACTTGGGTTTGTCTCTTGCTTTTTTGCCATTTTTCGTGTACTCATTTTAAATAATTATATGGCATTCGCTCAATGTCTTGCTCAGCTCAGCACAGCGCTGTTAATATTATTTTGAACAAATTATTTCCCACACACACACAATGGATGACAAAGCACCAAAATGTGGAAATTCCTAGCCCACAATAGGCAGAGACAAAGTCGGAGACTCGTAGTTATTGTTCACATATGTTAAATACATTTTCATTTTGGCAAGTTTGCGGGCCGTGTTGGAGTTATAGTTGGAGAAGTTGAAGTCGGTTTGGGCTGTCTGCTCTTTGCACCGACAATGTGTGGGGTAAAAAGCACTTTGAGCACCTCGCACATAACTCAACTTGGCCTTGTACACTTTGCTGCTGTTAGCCGGCTTTTTCACAGTTAACTGGCCTAATTTATGCCAACAACTACAACTACAACTATAACTATGTGAAATCTGCCCAAAAAAAGCTTTTAGCTGTTGCTTAGAAATTAAATGAGAATTATATGAGGTCCATAAATTGCACATCATTTATGCAAATCACAGTAGCATTAGCACTTTTATTTCAGTACTAAAATTTACCATTCTCATTCTCTGATTGAGAAGCGCTTGAACTTTTATTTCCAAGCTTATATTTTATAGGAAAGCTGACTATAACTTTTTTATTATGAGCAGGCAGGTGATGATGATTTTAAATGAAACCCTTTATGAACAGAAAAGTTCGAATTAAATTTCCGCAACTAAAACAGTTTTACACGCTTTAGCCAAGTTAATTTAAAATGTATTATATAATTATTCTCAGTTTTACACGCTTTAAAAATGATAGTTATTAGACAACTTATAACAAAATGTATTAAAAACAATCTCAATTTTATTCGTTTTAAAATTATTTATTCGTCGATCACTCTCCAATGAACTGCCAGTCATTTGTTTCAAGTTAAGTGCTTTGATTAGTGACTCGTTTTAAAGCACAACTAATGTAGTTTGTTTGTTTTTCGTTCGCTTATCTGGAGCTCATTCATTATGTTGCAGCAGTCGGGGATTAAGTATTTAATTTAAATACCAAAACATGCCTAAGCGTGTGTAGTTTAATTAGCATAAAAATATATAAAGCCGGATGTTCTTACACCCATCCGCCCACACACACACACACAGTAAGCTCCCTAACTACATCCCTTACTGTTCCTGGAATATCTTGTACTATATATATGCATACATATTTAAAACGGGCATGTACATATTTGATGTGTGTTTTCTGTAGCGCTTCAGAGTGTGCCCATTTAGTGACCCAATTAATCTGTTTACTTGCATAATTTCCACGTTAGTTAGTGCGTAATTGCATTTGTGTGTGTTCTCTGTGTGTGCGCGTTACTTTTCGCGCAATTTTCGAATTGCAAACAACGTTGATGGAACCAACCGCCGACGACGACGACGACGACGCCGACGATGACGATGACGATGAACAACAAAGGCGCGCCTTGGTATTTTGGGTGGGTTTTAGTCTGCTTCTATCTCTGTCTCCGCGCTTCGGGGGTTTGATTTGTAACTGCAGCCAGACACAACTCGTAGGTACAGCCACAAACACACACACAGATACTCACTCACACATGTACTTGATAACTATTGTTGTGGCGTTCATTGAGCGTTATTGTTGTGGTTTTGCTGTTGACCCACATTTTTGCCAATATGTTGCGCAGTTTGTGCAGCTTTCGTTGGCTCCACAGCCCATCATCCCAGGCAGCGAAAAGGGAGCCAGATTTTGTAAAGAGCTGGGATACATACGTACTCTGCATATATATTACTCAACTCAGTCTGTTGCTATTATTTATTGTGGCAAATAGATTGCTGTGGGCAACGAACGTACAACGAAATAGAATCTCTCTTTATTATTAATGCCAAAAGTAATATTACAAATGGAAAGCGTTATCAACATTAAATTTGCTTTGGAGTTGCAGCTTTAATCATTTTCTCGCTTGCCTATCGATGGTATTTTAGATATGACACCATTTCCATGGAATGTTAATCTTTAGGGGCGCCGCTTTGCTGCCGGAATGCGTTGCAGTCTTTTCATTTGGCTGCAGTCGAGAAACTTTACAAAAACAAAAACAGAAGGCAAACAAAATAAGAGCGGTTGAAAAAATAGAGAAAAAGTTTTGAAATCAAGGAAAGTCAAAAACAATAATATTTCATTCAATTGCAATTCAGTTAAAAACTAAGATCGAAATATTGTATCTTGTATAGATACAAAAAAAGTTGAATAGTATATACCATATATATTCATTTTATACGACTGCAATTTTGTTGACTAGCAACTATCGATTACTCAGCTTTGAGCATTGTAAATGAAAGATATCTTTGTGTGTTTAGTATATCTGCAAACTGTCATTGCAATTGTAATCTGTATGAACCGAAAGCAATCATATTTCGAGGCTGATAAGGCAATGGGCAAAAACTATGTGCTGTCGTGACTTTGAACCCATCGTACATTCAAAACAAAGATGTCTTTCTTCTCATTATCTCTGAGGAAGCCCAGTGCCCAACTCCCGCTCTCTCCTCTTTCTCTGCTGACAGTATTATCTTAATCTGGGTTGAGCATATTTCGGATCAACGGATTAGCAAAGCGAAAAACAATTTGCAGGCCAGATGATAAATGGATTCGTTAGCGCGCTGTAGCTGTAGCTGACCTCGCCTCAACTGTACTTGTTGTTAGAGATGTGCACTTGGCTGCAAATGTCTATCGATTACTTGCACCTGTGTTTTTCGCTGGCCTTCGCTGGGGTGACGCATGTGGCAATCGCTTTGCATTTTCATCAAATTATAGTTTGCAGTTGGATAGCGATTATGTTCCATTGTCGATTTAATGCAAACACCATCAAATTACGGCAATTAACCAACAAATTGTTGAGGCAGATCAGCGATGAAAACATGAAAATGCTTTTATGCAAAGCGAAACAATGAAACAAAAAGTGTTTGCTCCGAAACCTAATTATTCCAATTAATAATCAGCAACAATAGCAACAATTTGTATGGGTAAAAGTTACAAATTAAAATGGAAAAAAACACTTTACAAGCAGATCGCAAAGTGAACGTCATTAATTTTAATACACTGCACCCATAAAATGGATATAAAAATGCAGTGCAGACAGAGGATAATAAACATTGCAAACATTCATCACATGTGTACTCAGTGAACGTTGTACAGTCATCACACTCAATGACTGTGAATTAATAGATTGTAACTCTTCCAGTTATTCAACTGCTATAGAGGCATGTTAATTTCTTCCTTCCTCACAATTATTTATCTAGCGTTTAGTTTTCCAGTTCCATTTGTAATTTCAGACCTTAACACTCATATCCGAATCCGCTGGCGATATCAAGAAGAATGCAAATGCAAATAGGTAGATAAGAGATGCAAATATTATTCAAAGAATGCATAAGAGTGTATGTGCTTAGTCTAAATAATTATCAAGGTTCCTGTTGAGGTATGATTAACCTGTTGTTACCTGGCATTCACAAGATGAATGAAGAATGAAACTTTAGTTAGTTAATACTTATATATTTGATACGATCATGAATTTACAGAAGAATATTCAGAGAATTACGAGCTGGAATATAAATTATTATTATTATATTATTGAGTCGCTCTCAAGCTTGCTAAAGCAGCTGTGCAAAATATAATTTATACATTATTAAAGTGCCCTTCAACTTCTGCCCAAAGGGCATTAAAAGAACACAGATCAGAGAAAGAAACGCTTAGCAAATGAAGCGAAGCTGAAAACACTCTCGATTCTCAATTCGACATGATTCGAGTCCACTTGAGGCCTCTTCTTAAGTAGCAATGATTAAAGAAGCGTCGCTCGAAAGATCAGCATCAGCAATGCAGTATTTTTCTTTATTGGTCTTTTATGTGTGCAGCTCTCGATTAAATCATAGGAAAAAGAAAAGCAAAAAGGAAAAGCACAAAGAGAAAGAGATGAAAATTTAGCTCCAGCTTCAAGTCCAGCTTCAGTTCATATGCGTCATAGGTGTAAAAGAAACTGGTTTCTCGATGAGGCAATGTCGCTGACCAGCTTTCAGGTGTGCCAAGCTCCCTCACTCTCTCACACAGATACACACACATACTGAGACATAGTTGCATGCGCTGTTGGTTGAAAGTGACGCCGCCGTAATCGTCGCTTGGCCTTTGTCTTTGGCTTTTGCACTGATTATGGCAATTGCCGCCACACAGCGCAACTGCAAACAATGCGAAAATGAAAAGCTCAACGCAATAGGCAAAAGTCAAACATAAAACAACTAAGAAAACTGCACTCCAGTTGGGGTTCGACTGTGAGATACCTGCAACTACATATTTTGTAAAAGATATAGAACAAAGTGTGATCAAAGCCAAAGTCCATAATATTTTATTATTAAATTTAATCTCGTGCTAGATAGACTGTCAGAAATACATTGAAGTACATACATAATGAGAATAATAAAGTGTGACCAAAGCAAAAATTGTCATTCAAACTGTAGCTATAGATTTTATTATCTCTGAGATAAAGCTTTTTATGTAGACGGACAGATAAACAAGTTATACAAATTTTTTAAGTTGCATTCCCCTTTTGATTTTAAGAATAAAACAAATAGTTATGTTTTGATCGACTTTTAAATTAAAATTCCAACTCAACAATTATTTCCCAATTTTCAATTAAAAATGTATTATGTTCATTTTTTATGATAAAAGTTATAAACGAAACGAAGTTAAAGCAGTCTAATACATTTAGTTTTCATTTTACAGCTGGTTATTATGGCCAGCTACTTTTATCGCTACCGGGTATATAAAAAGTAATGAAAAGAAAACGCAACTTGTCGCTCTGCTTACTGTTGTTGTTGTTGCTGTTGTTGTTGCTGTTGTCGCTGGCTGTCGCCTTGAGACTGCACTGCGACTGTCTGCATCTATGAGTTCAGCGTCTGATTATTGACGACGTCAACAACTGCGTCGCCAGAGTGTTGTTGACATGGGCATCAGCAACATCAGCAACATCAGCTCCAAGCTACGTTTTGCTGTGCTCCAGAGTCGTATCCATAAATCCATGTCGTCGCCGTCAAGGTGCTGCCTCCCAGTCTCAGTCGCTGCTTCAGTCTCCGTCTCTGTCGCCGTCTGCGTCTCTGCTTGCTGTGTGCACTGCACTTGTCAACTCGGATTGCGGTTGCGTTCGCCGACGACTACTTGGCTACTTGTCATGGATGCCGTCGCCTGACCATATGGGGGGCTCCAGCTTTTGCATTTGCATTTTCATTTCGCATTACAGACCCCATGCCATCCATCCATGAGCTTGTGTATCTCTTTTCGCTGCAATTAAATATGAATTATCTGCACGCTTTGGCGATTTGAGAAATTCATTGAACAAATATCCGAGATACGGGCGCAAGTATCGTTTATGATTATGGCGCACAAGTGAGTGGCAATGTGTAGCACAGATACATTTGTATCTGTATCTTTTGTTGCTTTGTTGCCATGACTCTGTGTGTTGTCATCGCCAGTTAATTTGATTTGTGCTGTTGGCTTTGATTCGATAACTGCTCGAAGGAGCATTTTGAGGAGTGTAACCTACGAAAATAAACAGAACTTACTCAGAGCTTCGACGGAATTAGTTGATTCGATAGCGTGTATTTATGACTTGCAGTTCGTGGAATCGTTACCTGTAGTTATTTGCTGTTGCCTTTTCCAGTGCTCGCATATAATTTGATGGCCTTTGACTGGGAATTACATAAAAAAGAGGCACATCGTTGGGTAGCTGCAGTTTAAATAGGTTTTATTGTGTACTAAAACTTTATAATTAGATACCTTCGTATATCAACCTTAATCATCCTCCTGATTAGGAATAAAATACATTATCGCCACGAAAATCGATGCGTTACGCAAAGGAATAATACTCTTTCTTGAGTATCTTTCTTTAGAAAATGTGTAGTTCAATGCAATGATCCAATAACTAATTTTACTTACGGCAATCATCGCTCTGATTAGAAATATTATCACCTTGAAAATATGTACATAATAAGTACTAACTAACTTTATAATTAACAATCACTACATACCAACTTAATCATCGTTCTGCTTAACACACATTCAAGAGTATCTTTGTTCATTAGTTCTGATTTATCGTCATCTGATAATGCTACCTGTAGCCATATATTCGTGTGTCGCTAATTATGCATTATTGATAATAATCATAATTATTGTAAGCTGCTTATGGACAAATCCATTTCATTATTGTAATGCTAGAATAGTTTGCCGTATTTGTGCGCTGAGGAAGTTGACGGAGTCGATAAGAATAGACTTTTTGGCAATTCCCAACGATAAGAATCGTCGTGGGTTATTTGGGGGCGTGCGGAAACACGCTTTATATCGCAATATTTCGCTGGCGGAAATCTAAAGAAATACTCGATATTAATGTTTTTACGAGTACTCGCAGTGCACGTTTTAAGTACTTCAATGAGTTTGTTGTTTCTTTTTTGTTTTGCGTCAATATCCGTTCCAAATTCAAACTCAAACTCAAATTGAAAGTGCGCATGGTAAATTGTAGTGTAATGAGTTTTGAAACGGTGCCGTTAACTAACATAACATAAGAGCCGACCAGGGTCCCACCCCAAATGCGATAACCTTTGGCTCACTTCACTCAATGTAATCGACGATTTCTTGGCGTTTCGTCAGCCTTGGCCGATCGAGACAGGGGGCGTTGTAGGGAAACTAGAACGGAACTGGAGCGCTTTCAAAATGTAAAAAGCATTTCTTGCATTAGCAAAATTGAAACAACAATAACAATAAGCGTTTTGTGAGCGCCACTTCAAAGTATCATGGCTTCGTTTCGTTTCGTTTTGCAACAATTAAATTTATGGGCCTGCCCTAACTTTTGACATTTGCATTTTGAGCGGGGATTACAATAGTATTTTGGGGGGGACACTTTACGGATTTGGGAACGTCACTTTGACAGCTTTACAAATAATTTCTCACATGTCACTTGTCGCGTTCTTCTTTTCCCCCCGCCCCACTGCCTGGCTGGGAAATGCTTTAGCAAATTGCGACCCCAATGCTCCTTAAGCCACACCACACCACATCGAGCGACTGCCCATCGACGACGACCTCCTCCAACCTGGCCCCAAAAACTCAACCCATGTCAGTCAAAATGTCTTGGAGCGGGGGAGCTCAAATGCCACAAAACACGTAATGATAATAATATGCAGCAGAGAGGGCAGCAGGAGGACGAGTTGGGTTTTATGGACTGTGCTGGGAGACAGACGAGAGTCGAGAGAGGAGAGACGGGTTTGTTGTAACCCGTGCAGCTCAGTGACATAATCGGCACAGTTGGCCTGGCAACAACTGTTGTTGCTCTGGCCTAGGAAAATTCCTTCAGAGCCAGCCGTTGCTACAGTTCTTAAAATCGTTATTGCTTTTGGCTTAATGTTTAATGCGAAATGAAAATGAACTTAATCAAACATGACATTTTTGCATACCAACAAATAATTTACTGGCCACGCAGATTTGGCTGATATTAAATTGAAATTGTAGCTGTGTTTGAGATTGGCCTCATTTCTATTTCTTGGAATTTATATTTCTCGATTTATTTATTTGATTCAATATATTACGATTTTATGACTATGCTGAAGGCCTCAGTTTCTCTGGGAGTATAGAATTTAATTCTAAGCCACAATTGCAATAAATTCATAATGGATACATAAAATTTTATATTATATCATTATTGCAATATTTGTATTGTATTTATGAACTATATCAATTCTAATTTCTAGAAGATTCTTCTTGTCAAATAATTGTTATTTTTGAGCATCTACTGCCACATATCTTGGGATCTTGAATAGAGTGTAACTGGAAAGCAATCTCGAGATTTGATGCAGTTTATTGTAGGTCAGCCCATCGCTGAGCTTGCTGAACTTTGACTTTTGTGTGAACTGTGGCTGAAATTTGATTGACATGTTGGAATCAATCTGCAATTGAAATGCGACTGTGACTGAGATTTCGGGTAAATGTCACAGTTAGACTCAGATAGTCAGACTCGTGTTAAATGTCAATGAACCAAAGAGAGAGACGGAGAGAGAGAGAGACAGATTGGCTATGAAATGCGGGTCTCCGAGGGATCGCCTTGGGTTGGGTTTGCTTCGGGGTGTGGAGAGTGGAGACATGTCCATGTTTTATGGCTTTATTTCAATTTGGCATTAATTGGCGCACGAATGTTGCTGCGCGCTGTCGTTGCTTGTTGTTGCTGAAATGTATTTCATATTTTTGTTGTTTTCCTTTATGCATATTTATGGCTTTCGCTGCCCGCGGGCGTAATCAGCATCAGCCAGAGTAACAGAGCAACAGAGTAAGAGAGCAACAGCTGGAGCCACATCAGAGCAGCTGGCATCGGTTTGGGTTCAGGTTCAGTCGCAGTCTGCGGGTTGCAGAACTGCTGCTGCTTTAGCTGGAGAGGCATGCTGGAGTGAGGAACGGTTCGGCTGGTTGCCTGGATCGTCTTGCATCCCTCTCGCAGTCTCTGTCTGTCTTTGGGGCTATGCAGATTGCCGGCTGCAATTTTCAATGCATAATCAGCAACAACAACATTTTGCTACGTGACGAATTACGTGCAAAATTGCTACGCTAACGAAAGCAGCAACAACAAAAGCAGCGACAACAACAAAAACAACGTCATCACCATCGACAACAACAATAAAAAGTGGAAATGTTGCAGTCAAGTGCGCCTCGACTGCGGACTCAGCGCAGAGCTTTCAAATGACGGAAAATAACAAGAAAAGGCAAAAAACATATTTGAAAATATTCTTAGAAAGGCATTTTCAGAGATGCCTTCGCAGCTGAAGCAGGCCAACTACAAATAGATAACTTCAAAGGCGCAATTTGTGAACAGAGTTCAACAACAGTCTCTGTAAAATTAAGTTGTAAAAGTTGATAGAGTTATCAACTGTGCAGTTAAATTGTAATGTATAATACTTTTATGTAGAAGAAATACATACAAAAATGTATATTCTAATTATCAGCTGCTAAAAACACTTTTTAGTTGAGCACGAATTCGCTTAAATATACAAATATCTTTAAATTCATTTATCTGCTTAAGTCAAATAGGTTTATTGGCCTATACTCTTTATTTTCTAATATTAATTCACTTGTGAAATTTCCATATTTTATCAAAGTGTTCTATAAATAAACCTTCTACAGAAGCTCGACCGAATAAATTTAGTAAATTTGCTTTCAGCTTTATTATTATTATTAAAATTTGAATATACGTTTTGCTCTAGAAGAGAATAGCCATATCTACATTTGTTTGTCAAAAGAAATAGTAAATTAAACCAGTTTTTATTATTTAAACGCTCTTCAATTTTATTAGAGTTCGATTCTAAAGATTATGCTAATGAATTATTATTATGCGTTGCACATGCTTCATGTGATTTATTGTTTAAAGTAGTCGAGATAATATCCACATTTTCCCAAGCTGTTATGGATAAGCCTAATGAGCGCTTTAAAGTGTTCTCTAAGCCCACTGTAATTGCTCTTCGCAAGTCACAAAATCAAACGCTTTGAGAACGCTGTTCTCACAATCAATTGATAATTGCTTTTTCAGTGAACTAAATGTGGCAGCATTATTTATGTGTATATTAAAGAGAAGTTGTTTGTTATTGCGAGTGCTGTGTTGTGTGCTGCCCTTTCATGGTGTTGTGCTGTCAAGTTGTTGGCTGAAGTCTGAAGTCGAGTCAAAGGCTTCCTCGCCGTCTAATGCGCATATTCTGAAAGCTGTCTTTCCAGTTGATGTCCAGCCAGCCCCCTCGAATGTCACGTACGCCAAGTCGAGCGTATTTTTTATTTAGCTTTGTGCCAAATGTTATTGTCCCCCAGCCCAGCCCTGTCTCTGTCCCTCCTCTACGGGTTTATTGGCACGCATGCGCCGCGCATACATACGAGCATAATTTTTAATCAAATCGCAATTTTGGCCAGCAGATCAACGCGCTGGAGTTCAGTGGCTGCTCCTTTTGAGGAGGCAGGAATATTCATGGCTGGCAGGCTCAACTCAACTCGACTTGTCTTGACTCGACTTGGCTCGGCTTGCAGGTGAAATTGTGTGCAGCGTAACATATTATTAAATTGGCTTGATTATGGCCATGGCCAACAGCAACAGCAACAGCGAAGCCAAGGCGGGTGGGCGTGTGCTCTCTCACACACACTCACGAAAATAACCAATTTTGTGCTTGCCAGAGCATTTCCTGTCGTGCCATGTTGTTGCCATGGCCGTTGCTCTTGCTGCAGCTCCGCGGCGCGCAATTAAAGTGTGTAAACATGGCTGACTGTCGGTCGGACTGAGTAACTGACTGAATGACTGACTGACTGACTGACTGACTGACTATAATAAATCTTCCAGCGCAGCCAAAAATAGAGAGAGCGCATTCTCGAAAGTGCAGCCCCAAAAATAGACGCGTGAACCGAAGACAATCGATAAAAGTAACAAGCGGGAGGTCGAGAGAGTGCTCGACTGTGAGACACCCGCTACCCAATTTGAGAGAATGTGATATACCAAAAATATATGTATAAGTATATTTGGTATGCGAATATACTTTTATGTTGAAGATATATAAATTTGACTGTAGGAGATGTACATTTCCTGTTGCCACTGAGTTGTTATACCCTTCTACACCTCAGATGGCGGGTATACAAAGGTCTGATTGATCTACGAGACAAGGCGAGGCAGTAGAAATGTATTCCCCCCACTTTCTTAAAAGGCAGCCCGCCCTAAGTGGGTCAAACATTTTGGGGGGAACTTTACGCCTCGTCGATCGTCAAGCTGGCTGCCACAGTTGATAGTGTCAATGGTTTGATAAAGTACGCACGCACAGTCAAAGTTTATAAACATTTAGGCGTATGTACTTATTTTGAATTCATAAATTAAATGCGATTATTATCTAGATTCTTGTCATATTCCGCCTGAACTGCGGGCTCCGTAACTTATCATTAACCTGTCCGACATCTGTCGTGCTTTATTTATTTTTATAACATTTTTGCGGCGTTTCTGCTTTTGCTTTTTTCGCATTATATCATAATGATTTCAGTCACGCGTCTCGATTGACGCGACAATTTTTTACAACTTTTCTACTTGCAACTTGCTGCATTATGCACACTTTAATTGCTGCTGCCACTCACATAATTATGTCATCTGCTTTGCTTAAATGTTTATTTAAAAAAACACAAATATAAATAAAAAACCCTGCACACCTAATGGCCAAAAGTTTCAATTTCCGTTCACTCATTAGGCCGGGGACAAGGGCACATAATTAAGTGGCTGTGACTGCGACTCTGGCCGGTAACTGGCGACACCCACAATGTGTGGCCAGTAGCAGAGTAAGGGTACTCCCAGCGACACCCACACCAAGCAATTCCCAAATGACCCACGAGAGTCCGAGTCCAAACAGAGCGCAAAGTGGTTTCCATTTTTTGTGTTTTTTACCACACTTTGTTTGCTTTTGTTTTGCTGCTATTTTCGGCTGGGCGAATGCGAGAATAATGAGTTTAACAACCTGCTGCCATTTATTTAACAATATTCCAACTGAAAATGCGCTATTGTAATAATACTTTATTATGTATTAACATTGTTCGAGCTGTGACTTAACAATCGTTAAGGAAACAGATTTGTTTTCCAGTGCTCAAGCCCTTAACGACATTTATGCATTTCCGACAATACACGTAAATATATATATTATTCATTTTCATTTAATATTTCTTAACTCTCTATAATATTGTGTAATTTTTGCCATTACGCAAGATGTCAAATGTCTTGTTTTAAAGAATATATATAATGCAATTCCAATTATCTTGGAAAGCTGAAAAAGACAGTCTCGTTGATTTAATACAATTAATTCAATTCCATTTTCATGTACCTTAAAAGAGGAAAAACATGTCTTTGTTAAATAAGAAATTTATGCAATCGCACTCATTTTCATTTTCTGTAATTAAATAATACTAACACATATATTTAATTCAATTCGAATCGCACTCGTTTTTCCTCATTCATTCATTCGGCAAACCAAGCAAAACGACCTCTTTGTTTAGCTTGCTAAAAAATAAACACACTGTTAACTAATCGATTTCTTAATATTGTTTAAACAATTCGAAATCGCCGGCAAGTGAAATAATGAATGGTTACATGTTTTATTCAATGAGAAATGCCGAAAAAACAAATGTTGTCTCTCTCTATCTCTCCCTGTCTATGTGCTATATCTACCTCTATCTGCTATGAACTTCGTATTATGACGTTAACGGAGGCATAAGCAAATGTCAGACACGAGTACAAGATATTTTTGTATGTAGGTCTTATCTGTGCTGTGCGTTAATTAAAATGCCATCGATTTTCATGGTATAATATATATCGTGGCTCATGTCCATTAGATGACAGCATATGTTAATTAATGAAGTAAACGATTCGATACTGCAATGAGAATCGAGAGAGCGTCTTCGGCGCATTCCATCAAGTTATGGAACCCAACTCAAGCCTTTGAATATCACGCCCTTTGCAAGTTAATCACCTTTTTTATGCTGTTCACTGCTTGTAAATTAATTGTCAGTCACATTTACAATTTGCCATTCATTAGAAGCCATTGCCTAAGCTCGCCATTAATTTCGTAATCACGAAGCGAATCGCATCGTTTGAGTATATTGTTCTAAGTATTGCCAGAGCTCAACCCATCCCGCTTCCAGTTTCAGTTCCAGACCTCGACTTGGCCTTTGTTTATTAAAATTGCGACGCTGGTCATAAAATATGAAATTAGCATATTCATGATTTCATGGCTGATAAACTGCAGTCGACAGGCGGCAGTCGGCTTCCATTTAAAGTTCGATTCTCTCTTTTTCCGGATTAAGGCAAAAGAAAATTGTTACAGTCATTGGCCCAAATAAGCGCAGTCCTCAGACACAATGGCAACTCAATGTGGAAAATTGTAATGGAAGTGGGCAATAAGACGTGTACTCGCAACATGAAATGAAAAGCGAAACTAAACTAAGCACAAGCACTGCAAATGCTGGAAATGGGCTCCATTCGATTGGCGCTTTGTGGCTTTATTTTTAGCTGCCCCAAAACAGCGGGGAAATTGTCAGCCAGCAAAAGGAAAAACACATAGACAACGTGTAGAGCTGAAATCTAGGTAAGCACAAGGAAAACAAAAATAAAAATAAATGGCAAGTCGTCGCGGCACGAAACACAGAAGATGAGATACTCTTGAAACCGAAACTGGTTGGCTGAAGCGAAATAAAAGATACAGTTTAGAGTGTGAACAAAATACAGAGAGCGGTGAACAGCAGGAAATGGAAGTAGATATAATGAAGATTAATTGTGATATGCAAAGATTAAGAAATAATACAAAAAGATATTGATGGCATATCAATAGAGATGTGTTTGAAGTGCAGATTGAAATGGCGATTCAAATTTGCAATGAAATGAGAACTGTTGAGTGCTGTAGATGGAGAGATATAAATACTGATTTAAAGATAAATTAATTGATGGCTATAAATAGAAATATATTTGAAGTGGCGAAGTGGCGAGAATAAGTGCAGATTGAAGTGGGGATGCACATCAAAATATAAATAATTTGAAATGATTTTAATTAAGTAGATAAATGTTAAATATTAATTTAAGGATGCTTGCTAAGATACAGACAAAGAAAACTCATTTCGCAAGTTGCGAATTTCTTATTGCCAACTTTTAATAGAAAGTTAGATGTGTTTCTGAAATGCTTCTCCTGCTGTTAGAGTATTTCCCATTGAAGTGGCGTTGTTGTTGCCAAGGCGTGCACAAGAGCAGTCCTCAGCTCAGCTCAGCTTGAGCTAGTCATGCTCGGCTGGCTGCTCTGGTTGCCATTGTTATAGTTTTAGCCGGGCTTAAATGTTGCTGCTGCTGCTGCTGTTGTCACCTACGAGGGAATGCTTGCGAATTTGTTTGCCCAAAAATAGGAGAAAATAGTTCAAAACGTGCTGCTGCATGGGCCAAAATGAAAACAATGTAATGCAAACGGAACCAAAAACGAAAACCCGAAACCAAACTAAAGTAAACAACAACAAGAAGCGAGGCAACTTCTGAATAAGCGGAGACCCGGCTAAAAAACACAGTCGCTAGTCATTGTCAATGCTTTTGTTGTTGTTGTTGTTGCTTGTTTAAGATAAACAAATGTTATGCAAAATATGAAGAAAACGAAAAAAGACAACACGGAGAGAAGAAGAAGAAAAAAGCTAAAGGCAAAGTTGCGGCTTATGTAACACAAAAAAATAAAGTCGAACTTACTATAAAACAAATATTGTGGAAGAAAAGTTGTTTAGAAATTGACATGCGGCCGATTTGCATAATTAGTGAGACGCTGCTAACAAGCTGCCAGCTAAGGGCGTAGGGGCGTGGCAGCTGCCCGAAAGGGGCGTGCGACCAACAGCTGACTGACTGACTGACTGACTGAGAAACTAAGCTTCAGTCGAAGTATCTGAAATCGGCTCTAGTCGCTTGCGAAGCGAGGATTTCAGCTGCGCATACTTTATGCTCTGCAATTTGTTGTTCTCTCCACGTTTTATGCGCGAATTTGTAGCTGGCAAAACGAGTTTCGTTCGAGCGACCAGCAGACCGACAGTTTTTAGTTTTTTTTTGAGAATTTCATTCTTGAAATGCAAACAGCTGTGCCAAAAGCCGCCACATAAAACTCTGTCATACAGAGACCCACACAGCGAGAGTCGCAGCTACAGATACACATGCAAACACATACATAGATACAGATACACACAGATACAGAGACAGAGATGCAGATACAGCTGCTACAGCTTTGGCATATGAATGAAGCAAACACTGAAGTGCCATCCAGCCACAAATTTGGCCATAAAATATGGTAACGAAACACCTGCCATGCATCAAGCGAGCAGCGAGCAGCGTGAAGCACGAGAGAGATGGCAATAGAGAGCGAGAGCGAGACGGGGAGAGGAACAGTCAATGTGATGTGATGTGATGTGCGGCGGCGGCACCTGCGAAAAGCGAGTAGCGAAAAGTGTCGTCTGTCCTCCAGTGTCGTCTCGGGGCGTCCTCAGTGTCTCAGCTATTGTTTCCCCTTGTTTATTTTTTAATCTTTCATTTGCACTTTTGCCGTTGTCGTCGTTGCCATTGCCGCTGACAGGCGAACACAAGTTGCAGGTTGCATATTTCAGTTATTCAGCAGACACAATCGCATTCAGCTCGAGTTTCAGCTACCTGAGCAAACACGCTTAATACATGCATGCACACACAGTGAGCATAATACCCATAGATACAGATACATTTACCTGGCCATAGCTACAGCTGACTGCAGAAAGCTTAAATAGTTCATTAACTTTGTCGCCTCCAGCTCAGATAACGCTGCCTTCAAGGAAACACCTTTCTTGCAATAATGATAAATAAATAAATGCAATTTAAAGAAAGAGAAGTTACAATAATAACTTAAAAATGGCAGATCATATTTAGTAAATAAACTCCATCAAAAGAAATATGCTTAAAATAAATAATAAACAAATAATAAAACTTCCTTCATTAATCAGTTCCATTTACAAACATTTAGAAATAAATGCAATTCAAAAAATTAAAAAGTATTACAATGTTTACTCTCGGAATTGATTTGAATGAAAGAGTCTTACCAAATTCTATCAAATAATCCAAATTTAAGACCAACAATCTTTCAATACAATTCCATTATTGTATTGAACAATAAGTTTGAGGAAATGCCAGAGCTGGACGCTCGAGATGCCGAAGCTTTTCAAAGCCCACTAATGCAGACAAATGTTGCGGCTATTGTGCAATGTGATGGCATTATTCTGGCGTCTTTCAGATTGACCTTTAGTTGGACGCGGCTAACTGAATAAAATTAGCTAAATGCGTTTCAAAGGGCAATTAGACTCGACGAATACACTTAGCTGCCTCCATGTGAGGCTAATAATCGAATCAATTTACATAAAACACAAAGGCCCTTTTAGCGTCGGACAGCCCGAGAGAGATCGCGAGTCGGAATATGGGTAATATAATGCAATCTGGCCTGATTTTATGTGTCACGCCCTGTTCCTGACATTTGCGCTGCGCCCTACTGCACTTGCTACAGCTGGCGGCCTGGCTGGCAACATGCAACATGCAATGTGGTCAAAGCCTTCTTGGCTAAGAATTTATTGTAATGCGATTGTCGGCCCCAGGTTGGCGAGTTGCATGCATGAAAATGCGGCAAAAAAAGGCAGAAAATACCCAACAGAAAATCGATGCGAACATGTTGTCAGGCAATGGCTCGGAGTGTGTTAAGGTAAAGTATAATATACGTGTTTACGCCTTTCACACACACAGATACAGAGAGACCCACAGATACAGATACAGCTACAGCTACAGCTACACAGACGTGGTTAAAAATTGATTTCCCCTAAATGACGCTGGCAGCTAAGCAGCCACAGATACAACTACAAGATACATCGAAAAATACAGATACACACATTTGTATTTGTCTAGTCTGTCTGTGTGTGTGTGTGTGTGTGTGTGTGTGTGTATCTCGTATCTCATGGATACAGTCGACTGTGTGACTATCTATAACTTTACTTTTAGTCGCTCGCTCGCTCGCTGGCAACACGATATCGCAATATTGTTGGCTTAGTTTCGAAATCGAACTGTATGCAAATGCTTACACTAAGCAAACACGCATACTCAGATACATTTTACCCCCCTTTTGATAGTTGTGTGTATTTGGTTCTTTGGCTGGCTTTGAAAATCGATAAGCACAGCTGACTGACGCGCCAGGCAAATGAATGAGTGTGAATGCGTGCGTTTGAGTACCCGTAGTTGGCCCTTCTCGTTCTCGTTCTCGTTTCCGAATTTATTTCAACTTGAAATAATTGAGATTTATTTCGTTTCGATTTGAGAAGCATTGCACAACTGTTCTTTTCTTTCTTGCTGCTGTCCAAATATTTACTTGTCGTCTTTTGTTGTCTTCCACTTCCACTTCCACTTCATCTAGATGAGATTTCTGTATTTTTTAATTTAATTAAGAGCATCTGCAGCACAACAAGATAGCAACATCTCGCTCGCTCTCTTCAGAATACGGCCACAATTAGAAATAATGCAAGCTTAATCAATTTAACCTACTTTTTTTCTAGCTGCATTGTTTATAACTTGCTTTTTAATTAAACGCTGCGGGCCAACAGCCAACAGAAACGCAGCCTCAAGGTTTCCAGGGCCGACCCCATTATTGTAACTTGTGTCCTAATAGAACGGCAAAACAAATAAATAAACAACAACAACAGCAGCAATGTTTGTTTATAGGGGATACGCGTATGTGGCGGCAATTGTTATTCACAATTTATTGAACGCTTTGTGCAGCGAAATTAGTATAAAAGAATTGCTGCGGCAGCCAATTGATGGTTACAAATCGATAGTCAGAGTGCTGGTAATTCATATTATATATATTTATTTAATGTCTACAATTTATGGAACATTTGCGTGAAAGCATTGCTGCCAGGCAATTGATGGATCGATCAACTGAGTGCTAATAATTCTCTTAATATTTATTTATTTAATATATGCAATTTATTGAACACTTTGTACAAGCAATTGATGGGCAGAGTGCTAATAATTATTTTACAATTTATTGAATACTTCGTATAGTAAAATTATTATAAAATAATTGATGGTTACAGATCGATAGATCGATTACTTATTTAACATTACAGAATATTCTACTCTATTTCTCGCTGTAAGAACAATTAATCAGAATACCATTGGCCATTCTATAGTTTGTTCGCAGCGCTTTCAGATACATTTGCCACAAAGTAAATCAGCTGAAAAGTTTCACTGACAACGGCATCAATAGTAAAGTTACCTTCGGCGGGCGTCTAACTGGTTGTTATTGTCGCTCGCCATTGTGTGGCTCAAAGGAGATGAGCATGCAATAGTTTGCAGCTTATTCAAGTGCATAGAACAATAGACGGCTGAATAGTTGAATAGTTTCATATGCTGTCACTCAGCGCTGTCTGAGCATGTGAATACATCATTTATATTGCTTGCGAGTAAAGGGCAGAGGCAGAGTAAAGCCGTATTAGGGCATGCTGGTTGTGTAACACTCTTGCACCATTGTTGCATGTGACGCTATGTGGCATGCAGCGTGTTGCATAGCAACTAAGATGCAAATCGTGTGGCCCCAATTGCATTTTGGTCACAGTAAACCGAGCTAAACATGCGCAGCTGTTAGCTAACATACGTTTAACAGCGGCCTAACAGCGCTCTGTTAGGCTGTTAGTGTTGAGGACATTTTCCGTTTGATTTATGGCCTGCAACGTGTTGTCAACTGACTGAGTCGGGCCCCAGTTGCCAGTTGATCTGCAGACAGAGATGGATGGATGATAGCCATAGAGATGGAGATGGAGAGGGATTTAGAGATGGGCTTGTCTGTGTCTGTGTCTGTATCCTAAACAAGGCGGCAGCGCTAATTTGATGCCTAGCGACAGGGCGACAGAGGAACATGCAACATTCCAGCGAGTATTTACCTTGCACGCGCCACCAGACTGTGCCCCACTCCCCTCCCCTCTCACTCCTCCCCCTTTGTGCGCATTTCTGTCTGCGCTGCACAATTTGAAGTGCCTCTCGCTCGCTCTCTCTCTCTCTTTTTCTCGCTCGCTTTGGGGCTCTGAAAGGGGAGCAAGTTTAAATGCAACGAGCAAAAATCAATGCAACCCCAAAGCAGCTCGTGCCACAAAGTCCCCCTCCCTGCCTCCCTCCCTCTCTCCCCTGCTTGACTGCGAGTATATTATAAAATCCATTTACCCGCTGTCCATGCGAGTGCAGCAGAGGAGGGAGGGAAGGGGATCGACTCTTGGCCCCACTGTTTATGTGTGGGCGTCAACCGGCGCCATGCTGTTTTATTAGATTGCTGTAAATAAGTTTATGACGTGCCCCAAAAAAAACATAGAAAAAAGAGAAACAAAATGGGGAAGAGAGAACTTTTTATAGTCTGATGTCAGGCTAATGAGATGGCAACGTTATCTGCTGGCCATCGATTGCTCGCTACAAGGCCATTGCCTAGTTTAGTTCAGTTTAGTTAATGCAACTCGAGAAGACTCTCTCTGTTGATGCATTTCTATGAGTTCATCTCATAGAGTGGGAAACTGGAATTGTAATGCAGTTTGCTGCACATTGGCAGACAACGAGGAGTCGTGGTGACTAGTGACTGCAACTTTGCCTTCGCATTTCCTCATTTGAAATTCTAGAATGTGCAAAGGAGAGAACGAGAAAATGCCTGAAAATGAGCAATTTCTTTGGCATTTCCATTCACTGCGAACTTCACTCTATTTGTTGCACAAAGCGCACGAAGAAAAGCAGTAAAAATACTACATAAAGAAGTTGAGTTTATTGTTTTATTTTTGTGCTGCGCGAGTTGCGTCATAAATGCCCGAAGACAAGCTCTAAACACCCCACTGTATTTACATTACATAACCGTCTTTTCTTTTCACTTTAAACTTGCAGTTTACTTGAATGCAATTTAAATTTAAATATTCTTGTCTCCTTTTTGCAGCACCGACGGCACAGAATCCCCCATACTGGCTGAAGACGGTGGCGATGGTCACGATAAACCCCGTTTGCGATATGGAGAATTGGTTATACTTGGGTAAGCCATCAAAGGACTTCCATTGACTTCGTTGTCAAGTTCAAGCACTTTCCCATTTCATAATTCCCATTTTACGGTCATGTCAAACTGTAAAAACACAACTCCAAACAGTTGCAGCCTGAATGCAGGCAGACAACGCAATGTTGCCCCTGCCACACCCGAATCCAACAGCCATTCAATTCGTTTACTCGTTGATCCGTACACAAGGGCAACGCACAGTGGTCACAAACGAACCGAAATCTATTTTGAATATCAGGAAAACCTTTTTGTAAACAAAAATGTAATGTCGAAAATGTTTAAAGTGATTGAAGGGCAAAGCTTTGTCAGTTTAACTTGTTTTATGAGTGATTTGGAAGGTTTTTTGAATTGGTTTTCGATTTATAATATTTTAAAGTAAATCCATGCCCATGGACATGAGATGGATTAAAAACCTAATTTTTAAATATTAGGAATTGAAAATTCGATTTATACAACTCATACAAATAAGACTCATCAAAAAGCTATTTTTAAATAATTTTTAACTCTTTCAAATCAAAATAATAGATTTTATTCATCACTTCAAATGAAAATTAAATTTTTTTAATTTTTAAAATATTGCCGAAAATTAAATATATGTACATATATAATTTAAAAAAAAAATATTTTGAATTATGACTGGTTTAAATGTAATTGCATTTAAAGTAATTTTGAGAATTGCACAGTATAACCTGCAATTTAAAATAATACCAAAGTAAAAATGTGGTTTCAACATGAGTTTATGCGAATCAAGGCCAAGAAGATGACTGTTTAAAAATAGTTGCAGTTTGTTCTCAGACAAAGTCTGGTTAGAAATCTTTGTTGGCTGAGTCAGCTCAAGAGATTTATTGATTGCCAGCCACAAGTTTCGCCTGAGTTCGCCCCACGGTGCCGATGGCGTGACGTCAAGCTGTTACCTGACCTATGTGTAACCCAAGAATATGGTCCGAGCTAGACAACAAAAGGCTTAAGACACTAAGACGCTGGCCGGTGCCGCATGTGGCGTGTTGCAACTACAACTAGCCGCCACTCGATCGAGCTGAGCTTGGAGTCTGCCACATAAATTAGATTCACGCTGCAGCAGCCGCCGCCGCCGCCAGCGAGCGAGTCCAAGATTGATGATTTTGGCCGGCAGCTGTAAATCTTGATGGCGGTCTATCTATCTGCCAGTTGGCTCTGCGGCGTCTCTGTCTGGCCAAAACGCTTGACATTGCGCTGATTACCCCGGCGCGCCGACTTGTGACTCATGTGGCGGCAACAGCGCTAGCTTCGGCAGTGAGTTTGAGCTTGAGTCATTGTCATTAGTGGAGCGTTCTGTAAATGTTATTGTTATCTCTTAACACTTTTTAATTGCTGCTGCGCGATGACCGCCTATCTTGCCACGCATTGTGGCATTGTGCTTCAAATGTGTCGGCAAATCAATTTTTCATTCCCAGAGCGGGATTTGAGTCCAGTTTGCCGCCCACTTTAATGGCTCATTTTGTCCCCCACAGCAACACAGCAACTGCATATTGTGTATTGTGTATTGTGTATTGTGTATCTGATGGATAGCATTGTGCCACAAATCCTGTATTTCGCCGCCACGAAATCTTAATTGTGCTCGTCGTCGGAAATTAACAACAATCCTCTTTATTGTGTGTGTTTGGCTGGTTGGCCATCGGTGGGTCAGGCAGCTCGTTGCTAATGCGTTAAATATCATTTACAACTTCTTAAATGCGCTCATTAATATATCAAAAGCATTAAAGTCACTATAATTACAGACCGAAAATGTCAACATTTTTCCTCCGCTTCTCTTTCTTTTATTGGAAACATTTTCATGTTGTTTTATTTCATTTCGGTTTTCCCAGAAGTTTTGTTTGTTTATTCCCTTTGCCAGCAAATCCATCTATTCCAACGAAATTGTTTCAATAGATGTTTTTATTGTATCCAAACTGGTACTTACATTAGTATGTTTTGTATATGTTTACGTATTGATGTGTGCGCTGGGTTCATAAGAACATTCGGGAGATGCCAGTTCGTAAAATCGTACACATTATTATTGATATTTTATGTGTGGGCTGGCAGGGCCATTAAATTGTCAAATCTTAGGTAGAATCAAAGCTCTGTGGCCCTTGACAAATCCATTGGAGCACTTTTATATGTATTTTATGGGCGGTTCATAAAGTTGACCAGAGATAAATAAATAAATAGCATAGAGAAAATGTCATAATCTTAAATTGCTTGTAGAGTTGTAATCTTAAGTGCCACTCATTTTATTATGTTAAGCAACAAGATAACTGAGCAGCTGAATTCGAATTAAAATATAAATATAAGTTCAAAATGTATTAAATTCAGTAGTATGAGTTGTGATCATTTTAAAATGTATATTATCGAAATTTATTAGTGATTCTTTGTGACTATTTAAAGTCTCTCCATTTATTTAAAATTTTTACAAAACATCAATTTTGAATTCATTAATAGCAGTAGTAATCATCAAAGCTATAATTGGCTTAATTTCATAATGGATATGCGGTCTTTAATCCATCCACCATCTGTCTGCCTGCTATACGCTTTCGGCTACTCTTCGAACCACCCGCGTTGTCTGCAAACCCTTTGATTAGTGTTGTGCGTGTCGTTTCCCTAATCGGAGAGATACCCCACGGGATCGACAGCTGCGCATGTTATTAAGCGATCTCTTACAGCAATCCATTTGACAACTTAAATATACAGGGTATCCACTCACATATATATTCGCGTGGAATCCCATTAATGAGCCGACATGTGGCTCCGACTCGACTGGATGAGAGATGCTATCTGCGGGCAATTAGCGTATTGACTCGACAATATGCCCAAAAATGAGATGCGCAAATGCTTTTAACTTATTGTAACTAATTATCTCAGGCTTTCTGTGGGCGTGGCACTGTTAATTGCAGTCGTACACAGAACTTGACCCATATATGAAATAAATTACTCACAAAATACATACATTGCCGTACAGTCATGACTCTGGCTGTTGCTGTGGAGTTTGTTGTGCAATATGTTCGTATGACGACGACGACGACGATGTTTGCCCCCAATTTGTAGCCTTATCATAAATCAGCCATAGAACGTTAAACTCATGAAGCACAATATGTTTCCATGTTGCAGCTACAATGGCTACTTGCCACAGGGCGATCGCGGCCGTCGACGCTCCAAATTTGTGCTCCACAAGCGAACAGAGCCGAGCGGCGTCAAGCGCTCCAAGCATTACATCGTGCAATCACCACAGACATCCAAGGCCATTCTGGATGCCAACCAGCACTCGATATCGTATACGCTATCACGCAATCAGGCCGTCATTGTCGAGTACAAAGAGGACACGGAAACGGATATGTTTCAGGTGAGTGACATTTTATAGGGATAACAAAAGGCAATGACTCGAGTAAATCCGAGTTTTTATTCGCATATCAGATCAGCATTATCAGCAATAAACTTTTCAATGAATTACTGTCTCTTATACAGCAGCAATACTATTTATGCTGGCACTCAATAGCTGATAACAATTCAGACAATATATCTGCCATAAATACTTCACTTTATAATACATAAATCCGAATTATATCAATTCTGCAATATCAGCGACAAATCTTATCATACAATAATAGTTACGTTGGCGCTAAATATTTGATTCAAATTAAGCTGAAATTAGGCTTAATCCCAACTAATTTTTGCATATCAGATCAGCCATAAATGAATCAATAAATTTGTTTATTCGGGCTGTTAATTTCATCTAATATCTGTAATGTAATTTATACTTCAAGCTGATTCTGTTCTGCTTCCTTCGTGTAGAACAGCCAAAGGTTAGTTTGTGATTAAGTCATCTGTAGGTTTTGGGTCTTGTCTGAGCCCGATTGATTTGTTGGCCTCATTTGCCACAACCCTTCTTGGCACCACGTCTGAAAGGTCGACTGCGTGTTAATCATCGTCGATAGCCAGATACTTTGTATCCTCTTTGACATTGGGCCACACATCGCTGCGAAGGCGACGTGGAACACAGCTATTGACATTCATTATTTATATTGATTACCGCTTGTGCTGGGCCTGGCAACACTTCAGAATGCCATTTGCACTTCCTTATTGGACTGAAGTGGAAATTCCAACAGCAACACAACATGATTTGCTATTTAGTTGAATGATGGATTGCTCGTATTGTACTATAAATATCAAACGATTTCTAGGTCAATCGATTGAGGGAGGTTTACTAATCTGACGATTATTGTGTATTTTTGCAGGTGGGACGCTCGTCAGAGTCACCAATAGATTTTGTTGTAATGGACACGCTGCCCGGTGATAAGAAGGATGCTAAGGTAATGCAGAGCACGATTTCACGCTTCGCCTGCCGCATTTTGGTTAACAGATGTGAACCCGCCAAGGCGAAAATCTTTGCCGCCGGCTTCGATTCGAGCAGAAACATATTCTTGGGCGTAAGTGCCAAAAATAGCCAGGCTAATATTTGTATTCGATTAAATTGTGTATTTGATGTTTGCAGGAGAAGGCCACCAAATGGCAGGACAATGTGGAAATCGATGGGTTAACCACAAACGGTGTGCTAATCATGCATCCCAAAGGCTCGTTCTGTGGCGGCAATGCCAAGTGCGGCCTCTGGCGCGAGTGTTCCGTGGGCGGCGACGTCTTCAGTCTGCGCGAGTCGCGCTCGGCACAACAGAAGGGGCAACCTGTAAGTAAAAAGAAATTACCCTCAAATTATATGGAAATTAAACGCTTATTCTGCTTCACAGATCTACGATGAATGCAACATCTTGCAGGACGGCACACTCATTGATCTCTGTGGCGCCACACTGCTCTGGCGCTCCGCCGAGGGACTGCAACATTCACCGGTAAGCTAGCTTCTCTCTGAAGTGATAAGCAAACCCATTCAACTTCTTTGCATTTGCAGACCAAACACGATTTGGAGAAGCTTATCGATGCCATCAACGCTGGTCGTCCACAGTGCCCGGTGGGCCTCAATACATTGGTTATACCACGCAAAGTGAACATCAGTGATCAGGTGAATCAGCCTTATGTGTACTTAAACTGCGGCCATGTGCAGGGTAAGTGAATCTTGTGAATTGTACCTGAATTGCAATCAAATGCTCTGTTCCGCAGGACATCATGACTGGGGTCAGGATGAGAACACTGGTGCACGCCGTTGTCCCATGTGCCTAGAACTGGGGCCCGTTGTTACCTTGTGCATGGGCCTGGAACCGGCCTTCTATGTGGATGTGGGCGCTCCCACGTTCGCATTCAATCCATGTGGTCACATGGCGACTGAGAAAACTGTCAAGTGAGTAACCGAATAATAACGTAAGTGAATTCACTTATTAACATATCTTCCTCTGCGATTTTGTAGGTACTGGGCAAATGTGGAAATACCGCACGGAACCAACGGCTTTCAGGCCGTTTGTCCATTCTGTGCGACGCCTCTGGATGGCGCGACTGGCTACATTAAATTAATTTTCCAGGATAACTTAGATTAAAGAACTATGTATATGTAACATGTGTGTGTATGGTACAAGTGCACATCTTTCTAGTAGATATGTATTTGTAGTAATTGAACAATGTCGAAGTTTGAAGCAGGCATTAAAACTAGGCTTTATTTATTATAATTAATTAATTAATTATTATACACGTGTATTGTCTGTATTTCATGCATGGAATACAATACAACCAACATATATTATTTATAATTAAAGTGAATCACAATACAAGTACTTTGCTGTATTGCCGTACATACGAACACATGTATTTTGTAAAAGTTAATTGCTGTAATTGTAATTGCTACACATTACAAATGTTTAATAATAATTATTTAAATGCAATCATTTACAATATCAATTACGTGCAACAACATACATCCGAATTGCATGTTAAAGCCCCCCAACATACATTCATACATAATTTGATGTTATTTTGTTTCCTATATTTGTCTGTTGTATAAATTATTTCCAACGAGCAAAGAAAATAAAAACGAATCAAACACAAAGATTGCATAACAATTTCGATGGATTGAACAATCCGCTGAGCATAGAAACAAGCAGCTATAATTAATTAATTGCAGTTACTTACAGCTGCCAGCTGCGCATAAACCGTGTATATGTAATTCTGTAAAAATATAAGATTGAAACCTAATTTTAATATTAACAACCCGTTTCTGCAACACCAACATCAATTATGTTTTCAAATAAACAAACAAACATACAAAACCAACATTAATGTATTTCTCACCAAATCTAGAGCTTACATAATAATAAAAAAAAAACAAAACAAGATCGTATTTAAATTTACACATTTCAAATTCCACATCAATTGAAAACAAAAGAGTTCTTAAAAATATTATGTACAGTTTAAAACATTGTGGAGATTTGAATAAAAAAAAATATAAATGAATTCAAAAGCATTTATACAAAATTATAAAGTAAATACGTGGATATTTCCCACTACTAATTGTCTCAGCCTTTAGAGCATACGATTTGTATGGAATTCAATTTCTGCCTGTACGCATTATGCATTATTATTATGTTAATTACTATTATTACATTAAATCATAACTTTATTTGTATTATTATTTTGTATGCGAAAAAGAAAACACACACTATGTGTTCATAAAAAATGTTGCGACGCGATATGATGTTAACAATTACAAACATTGCAAAAACAAAAGTAAATAAACTATAAACTGTAAAATAAAATTCTTTAGCGATACACATACGAATATACATACACGCGAGTATATTTTGATTAAAAGCGCGCATTGCATAAAAACCGCCATCAATTCTACTCCATTTGAACTTATTTCGGGAAATATTGATTCTGATATGAAGGGTTCCATCAAATTCTTAAAATTTAAAATTTTAGCGTTTTCAACGGTTTAATTGATTACCCGCCACAGTTTTGAATTTCAGTCTGCACAAAACAGCTGCTGTTATAGTGTTGCATAATGCCATTTGGTAAATTATCGATAAGAAAAGTATCGATACCGACTTCTATGTTAAGTTAACAGCTACTTTTACTACGCACCCTCGGTCGGTGGTTTCTACCGCAGAGTGTAGTTATGAAAACAATTAAAAGTTCGAAAAGGACGGTAGAATATCAAATGTAATAGGGGAAAACGTGAGAATACTGATAACGTACCAGAAAATGTATGAAAACTGCTGTCATGTCCCCGCTTTTTACTTTCCTGGTTGGGGGGAATTATTATCATGCATCGAGTGACTTCCTTTCCACGCCATAGAGCAGTGGATATGCACTGTTTGTTGATGAGTACGGAGTGTGGCTTGATAGGATTGGGTCCGTGTCCGTCAAGTTCTCCTGCTCCAGCGCCAGGCGATACCATTTGATACGGTTCTCCCATTACTAACACCAACGCACAATATGCGCCACTGTTAGCAAAGCAATTTTTACCATATTCAAATTTTTCTGTTAGTAACGGCCCATCTCACAGCCGTTGACAATTTAACAAAATATCTACAATACCCTTTTCCCACACACCAAATCTTTTTCAAATTGATTATTTAATGTCGGGACGGCGCGAACGCCATTCCCGGCTACCAAAAATTACACGCACGAGTTATTCACATTAGGAATAATCGCAGAGGTCAACTCAGCCTAAGTGCAATGGCCAAGCCTCACTCCGGAGGAACCGCCTTCGTGATCACGGTTAACCTCTACGCCAGGTAAGTATGCTTTTCTCCACTCAGCAGCTGGGTTACCACCTCGTGGCTACTAGAACCATTTGAGAATTGCAAGCACAAACAGCACAAAACTTGATGCTAGAAGTATGCAGCAACAAATATTTTTGACAGAATTAATTGCAAGCTGGAAAGTATGCAACAATTTCTTTTACTTGCCGCGCATAAAAGCGACTTTAAATGCAGCAGTTTCAACTGTTGCTGGCTGCGATAATCGAATCAATGAAAATGTGTAATTAAATACGTGATTTCTGTTACGCTTTTCGAAAGTTTATTTCACTTTTTGCTCAACTTAAAGGCTAACTATTACTCGTTCACATCATCCACGGAGTCTGCATGGCATGGCCGCCTTACAACTTGAAGTACTTGGTGTAGTAGTCACGGAAGAAGGTGTAGTCGAACTGGCCGTAGCTGGAGTAGCCCTTGTACTTGTAGTAGGGCTCCATGGTGTCGACGTGGTAGATCTCGACGTCCTTGAAGTACATGTTGGGCACGAAGAACTCGTACTCATCGATCTCGCGGTCGAAGGGATAGCCGAAGGGCATGGCGTCGATGTAGCGAGCGCCGGAACCGATGCCGCAGGAGTAGGTGTAGTCGAAGGTGGAGAACTGCTCGTGGGTGGCGGGTGCGACGTATGGCATCACCATGAAGAACATCTGCATGGGCATGCCCTTCTTCCAGCCCATGGGCAGGACGAGGCGGTCGGGGAAGCCGCAGTGGGCCTCGCTCATGTCCAGAGGGAAGTCGTACTTGCCGTCGAAGGCCATCATGACGTAGTAGTAGAGTTCGCTGTAGCTGGTGCGATCCTTGACGGTCCAGTAGAAGTCGTTGGACTTGCGGCTGAACACGTTGCTGCCGGCCTTCAGTTCGTAGAAGAACTCGTCGACCTCCATGAAGTTCATGCGGTTCTCGGCCAGCGAGATGATGCGGCCGAACTCGTCGAACTTGGGACCGATGAAGGCGCGCACGACGACCTTCTCGACCTTGTCGGACTCCACGGTGAAGGTGTAGGAGAAGGGCTTGTGGTTGAGGCGCATCTGGCGAGCGTACAGCGACTTGTCCCAGACGAATTTGCCCTCGTGGAAGACCATCTTGTCGTTGAGCAGATTGGTGGCGTCGAAGTCAACCAGATCGAAGTAGGTGACCAGATCGCTGACCTCCACATGCTTGAGCGACACGCCGGGCATCATCAGCTGCTCCTTGGTGTACTTGGGCAGGTAGTGCATGAACTTGAAGTACACCTGGACGATGGACTTGTAGAACATGTAGTACATGGGGTCGCGCATCATCGTCTCGAAGTTGAGCATCACGTTGGGGTACACCTCCATCTGGTGGAAGTCGGCGTCGGCGAAGTACATGTGAGCGAACATGTACCAGAACTGGTAGAACATCTTGTCCATGGCGTCAATGTTGCCCTGCATCATGTTGCCAATGAACTCAACGGACTCGGGTTTGCGCAGATCGATCATGTGACCGTCGGCGGTCTTGTAGTAGCCCATGTCGACGATGTTGTGGATGCGCTTCATGAAGCCGGTGATCTTGTCGAGCATCTCGAAGTTGCCGTACGTCTCCAGTTCGTAGTAGTTCTTGCGGAAGCTGTAGCCAACGCCGTTGTAGTAGATCAGCTGGGGATCGTAGCCCATCTCGATCTCGTGGTACCAGTTGAACTCGGGAATCATGCCGTAGCCGTGCGACAGGCGCTCCATGTAGTAGCGGGACAGCAGCTGGTGGACGGTGTACAGCCAGAGTTCGCCGCGACGATCGTTCTTCAGGCCGAAGGTCTCGCCGTCGAGGAAGAAGGAGTAGTCCATGTTGAGGTAGTACCAGTAGGAGTTCCAGCCCAGATCCTCGGTGAAGTAGGACAGCTTGGACTCCTCGTTGTACATGTTGAGGTCACGCGAGTAGTCGACGGGCATCCAGAAGACCTTGAGGTCCTTCATGATCTGCTGCCACTTGGTGTCCTGGTTGAACTCGTAGATGTTCTCGCGCAGAATGAACTTGTGCTCGCCGTACCAGTGCTCGCC
This sequence comes from Drosophila ustulata, assembly GCA_035047365.1. Classification (NCBI taxonomy): domain Eukaryota; kingdom Metazoa; phylum Arthropoda; class Insecta; order Diptera; family Drosophilidae; genus Drosophila; species Drosophila ustulata. The sequence goes on from JAWNPT010000094.1 coordinate 30,123,478, forward strand.
GAGACCCATCAGTTTCCACCACTGCCACATCTTCCAGTCCTTCATGTACATGTAGTCGTCGGAGTGGTAGAAGGTGTCGTGTCCGTGTCCCTTGAAGAACACATCCATGTACTCCTTCTCGTACATGTTCATCTTGGTCCACATCTCGTAGTCGAACTTCTCGGCCTCGTACACGAACTTGCTGTTGAAGAAGAACTGCGGGAAGATCTCGTAGATGGCGGGCAGCATCAGGCCGTGGAAGTCCTGGCGATGGATGACGGCCAGAGTGAGAGCATAGACGAACATGCCCTCGTTGACGTGCATGCGAGCCCAGGCCACGTTGTGCTTGAAGGTCTCGAAGTCCTTGGCGTAGTAGAAGAAGTTGAAGAGGCCGCGCGCCTGCTTGGCATGCGACTTCACCAGCTGGCCGAAGAACTCGCCCTTGGGCAGCAGCGAGTGCATCTTGTAGGCCTCGAAGAACTTCTTCATGTAGATGTCATAGTGCTGCGGGGACACAAAAGAGTATAACACTGGAAGACCTTCTAATGTGATTTAAGCTAGATACTTACGGTGTAGTAGGACTCTTCGAAGTAGAACTTCTTGCCGGCCTCGATGTGCTCCGGGAACATCAGGGGATCCTCGCAGCGGTACACGATCTCGAACAGGAACTTCTGCCTCAACAGGAAGTCCTTGTCCGCGATCTTGACCTCGTGCGTCTTGTGGAAGCTGGCCGCGGCGACCAGGCCCACGCAGGCCAGCAATGCGATGGCGATTTTCATGTTCACGTTGAAGGTGCTGCTACGACAACTGCTCCGGATTGGATGCTCGACTGGAATCCAATGCCTAAAGACTGTTGCTTTTTCGGCTGCCCGCCACCTGTTTATATACCACTCGAAGCCATGACGTTAACCCAGAAGGCTGCCTGATAGCTGAAGCCACTTGAGGTTCAACCTGTGGGTCACCTGAGCGTATCTCAGGTGCTTCGGACAGATGTTCAAGTCTGTTCTGTCGTCTGTTGCAGCGATGCGCTTATCACTTATCACTTGGCTGCGGTTGTCAACGGCCCCAAAAATATGCTGGATTCAAATCAAAACAATAACAATGCAAGGCAAGTCCGGGGTCTGTTAATCAATGCATAATTGTTTGTTGTTGTTTTCGAGTTTATTTCTAGAATATTTGTTGCTCTTTTCGACTTTGTTGAAGCTGCTTTTTTTGGTTTTTTGATATTTTCATTTTTTGACTTTTTGATTTTGTATTGACATCAATGTTTCTACGAGTACCACTTACGAGTATCTGAAGCAAGATGTCTTGTCTCGATCTTGATCTGGATTTACATACGATATAATACGTCTGAGGCATATTAACTTTTTATTAAAATGGATTAGTTCTCTCATGCATATACTTAAATTGTATTATTTGTTATTAATTGGAGATAATGAAAGTTCTTTCTTTGTTCTTTGTTATTCGATTTCGATTTCGATTTATGTTCTCTTTTTTTTATGTTGCAGAAAAATGTTTGCTATCTAATTTTACTTAAGTACATAATGTGATAATCGACATGAAAATTTCGTATATATATAAAGATATATATACCATCAATTAATGTGTGTATGTTTCTTTTTGTGTATTAGATTATTCATGTTGATTAATTGAAATATTAAATTTGTTGTTATTCGATTTTTGGGTTTTGCCTCTTTTTGGTTGGTTGTGTTTTTTGGACTCTTGTGCGCTTAGCTGCAAAATCTTTGTCTTCTGTCTGATATCTAGATATAGAAATATGTACTGTATCATAATGTGTGTATATATGTCTGTCTGTCATTAGTCCTTGCTAACTCGTTGGAGCCCCAGGTCGTAAGCCTATACCTCTGTATATATATATACTTGTATGTCAAATGTTATTATCAAAATTGTCTAAGAACTCTCAACTCGGCGCTAGATCGCCTGACTTTTGTCCATTTGTCTCTGCCTTTGCTCTTGTTTAAATAAATTCTAGTTTTATAAGATTGTATGTAGTATTGATGTAACAGAAACTTAACAACAAATCGATGACATATTATGTATATAGGCTTAACTAATTGTGTTTGTTGTGTGTTTGTTATTCTTCAAGAACTAGAAAAAATTAATGCTTGCTTTGAAATTGTATTGTCTCGTTAGATTTAGCATCATTATGTACATGTATTTATAAGTAGGTAAGTAATAATATTATGAATATTTGTAATTGTATTTCTTTATCATATATGTATTTGTTGATGTATCAAACCCTTGCCCGAATTACCAAATTACCAAACTACCAAAAGGTATATAAGTAGAGTACATATATATCTTATCGCTCAATATCAATCTAGTTAATAGTTGCATCTCTCGGATACATTCGCTTATTGTCGCAAACTTGAGCTGCATTGTGCTTGTTCTTCTTCTTTTATGTGTTATTATAAACGTTTAAAGAACAAAATAGATGTATACATTTATTTATAAAAAACACACCAATCATGCAAATAGATTTCAAAAGTTACAAGAAAAAACATTTGATAACAAAAAGTGGAATCGTTCCTGTCTCATTGCCTTACTCCATATGCATCTCAAAAGGTTTGGCCTTCTTTGTAGCATTAAACATTATTATTGTTACAAGTATTAAGTATTGTCATTATTATTATCGTCTCTGTAACATTCTCAAGAAGCACCACAGTAGTCAGTAGCAATAAATAACTTCTATATGTTTTATCTTTTTTGTTTTGTTTTTTTTTAGTTTTTTGTAGTACATTTAAAATGTGTAAAATTATTGTATTGGTTTTCCTTTAAATTACTTTCATTCCCTTTGCTTCCTCTTCTCATATGCCTTTTATTGTCATATTTGTGGCAATCGCTTAACTTATTTATTAATCTTATCTTACAAGCAAAGGTCTTTGCGCACTTTTCAATTATTGTCATCGTGTCGCGTTGTATTTATTGTCGGCTTTCACTTTACATAGAACCGCTTTCGAGCTATACAGAATCATCTCCGTATATGTACTATATATACACAAATGATATATATATATGCATATATATAATTAGTAGTTGTCTCTAGAAAAATTACAAGTTTACTGTGTAAATGTAGATGTAAATGTATAAGTAAGTTTTCTGTTTTCTGTTTTCCATTCGCATTTTCTTTTTTGTAAAAAAGTAGAATTCCATTTACGTAAATATACAAAGAGCATTCGTAGCACAATCATCAATCATCATCGCCTATCGTCAATCATCAATCACGCCATAGTTTCAACAGTTTTACACCTTACAAATTATTATGAAGATATGTCTTTCAGATGATATTAGCCTGGTTGTTCTTCTACATAGTGAATGAATGTATTCTAGTGTTCGCCAAAGATCTCCAGACGTCGCAGATGCCAGTGAAATTATATAAATTCGTTAAAAAAGACTTCAATATGGGGAGTAGGATATGTCGAGTCGTGTCTAATGACGCCGGGAGATCTTGGAACACGTCTAAACTTCAATTCAATGGCCAACAGACTATCAGGCAAGTCGAGGCCGTCTTACAACCAGGCTAACAACTGTCAAAATCATGCAGAGCAGCAGCGAATTGTGGCTCAAATGAAGTCCTTTGGGTGCAGCACTTGCGCCCGCGTCCACAACATTGATCTTCCATCCCAGGTTGTTGTGGGTGAAGCACTAATCGAAATACGTGGCATAAGTGAGCGAATCTCTTTGAAATACAAGACGGCGGCTCACCTGATAATACAGCACGTCGGGAGCCTCCATTGGCACCGTCCAGTTCATGTAGCCCGGCTCTCCGTCCTCGCACTTGAACACCAGCGTGCCCTTGTACTCCTCGAACGTGGCGATCTCCGACGATCGATCCACGGTGCGATGCTCCCACTCACAATAGCGTCCCACTAACAAAATGAACCACTTTATGAATTTGTCTCAGTGATAGAAAGCGAATTACTTACCGCCTGTGGGAATGGCATTGCCATCCTCATCGTATTCCACGCCCGCGTACGCTGTCTGCTTGCGCGCTTCTAGGCCAGTCTTCTGGCCCAATCCTCCCTCCGCAGAGTCCGTGATGTACAAGGGATGATATCTAAGAGAGGCAATCAATATAATATTAAGGGGATCGAATATAAAAGTATTTTTTAAAAATGGTAAAACAAGAAACGTAACCAAATAATATCAATTTATAAAAACCAATACATATCGAATTAAGAAACGAAAAAAAACAATACATTTTTTTACTTTAGGCTCTCGGTTTTAAATCTTTTTTCATTCTTAAGATTTTGAATACATTTCTGATTTAAGAATGTTTTTTTAATATAATTTGAAATGTAAACAATCTAATTTCAAGCGGTCAAACTAGAATTTTGGAGTTGGCTTATGAATTTTGGCTCTTGATTCAATTTCGAAACTTTTTCGTTCTGTACTTAAGAGAAATATTCTTGATTAAAAAATATACATATATATTTTGTAATATACTAATTACTTCAAATAATTGTATTGCCAGAATGGCCAAATCTAAAATTAGTCTAGAATTTAGTACTTGATTTAAGAATGCTATCGCTTGAAATTCGAAACATTTTAGTCACAACTCAAGTGTTGATTCTTGATTCTTCTCTCTGTGTAGATTAAGAATTGCCCACCTGGCTGGCTGTGCGGGATCGCTGCCGCCTTCGATGTAGAACTCATAGGTCAGTCCGCGCTCCACGGTGATCTCGGGTATCAGCAGATCGTTGATGTACCAGGCAATGCCCCACGAGGGCACGCCCGTGATTGCCGTGTAGCCACGCTTGCCGCCCGTGGGTCCAATGCTGGCGTGGAACTTTCGCTCGCCCGTGATTTTACGCGTTGGCCAAGCCTTTGGTCCGCTCTCGTCCTTCACATCGTACAGCGAGTTCTTGCAGCTGTGATCGTTCTGCAAATTTAACCAGATGAATTCAACTCTACACAAATGATAGACCATTTCAAACTTACGCGCTTTGAGAAGTTGATGCGAATGTCGTCGGGATTGTGATCGCTGGCGGAGTGCGAATGCGCATTCGCCTCTTTGCGGGCATTGAGGGGTCCGACAGCTGCGATGATGGAGACATCGCGATCGATGGGAATGGGCATGTCGTAGATGGCTTCGTTGGTTTGCAGCAGACGCTTGTACCGAATGCTGGTGACGCCGTTCTTGCGATCTCCGCTTACTGTGAGCCAAGTTGAAGAGTATAAGATAAGTATAAGAACGGTATAAGAGTGGAATATGCATTGGCAGTCCATAAATTACACGTAAGAGTTAAAAGACTTGAATATTTCTTGTTTAAGAGTAGTAAACGAGTCAAGTAAAAGAGCAGCATAAGAGTAGTACAAGGGTTGTATAAGACTAGTATACGTGTGATAAAAACTATTGTAAAAATAAAGATTAAGTCCTGCTACGTACCCACAATGACATCATTGCGTGCTCCGATTCGATCATCGGGACAGACGCCGCGTTGTCCGTCGCATTGCGACAAATCCGAGATGAAGTAATCCTCCGCCCGGAAGACGCGGGCAGTTGTGTCGTAGAAGGCCACCACAACGTCGGACTGCGCCATTTGGGGTCGGCCATTGGCGCCGGAGAGGCCAAAGGCCATGTACTGATCCTCGTTGATGCGACCGAAGAGCTCGATCTGCAAATACTCGCCCTGGAGCTCCCACTTGACCTGCAGCTTGTTGGGCAGAATCTCGCGACAATTGGAGTAGACGGGTCGCGGTGTCGTTGTTGTCTGGAATGCAGAAGATCAGAAAGAAGCAAGGGATTAGAGCTAGGGTTTAATGAGCACGTTGGGGCAGCATGCATGAGGTCAGGGCTAGTACTTACGGGTGTATACCACCATGAAGGCTAATGCGCGCATAAGTTGTTAAAGATAGATATACAACAATGAGAGTCATGTTATGTGGGAATCATGAGTAATGATTAAATACAGGTGTGTCTCAAGAGCGTGTTAGCGATGCCTATTGTTTGTTCAATACAGGTTGTAACTGCGTCTCTACTCACCGTGATCTTGGTCTGACCCAATGCTGGCGGCACATCCAAGTCCTTGGGTAGGAAAACATGCCCAAAGTTGTGTCTGTATTCCACACACCAAACGGATAGCCAATCAATGTCGTAAACAGTCAGGCTGCCAGGCAGTTGTATCTCGATGTCCTCGCCCTGATAGCCACGCAGCGGCTCCAGCGAACCAACCTCATTGGGCACCTGCAAAGAGCGAAAGGAAATTATTAATTAGTAACGAAATTATACAACTCAAGACAGTCTTCAATTGCTTGCAATGGAATTATTAGAATTTCTTTAAATGAAATTGGCATTAATTAAATTTAATGCACAATTGTATTTCTATAAAAAAAACTCTTATAATTTCCTTTTAAATCTATTCTATACTAACCTTTATACCCATGATGTTGGGTTCGCTGCCGTTGCCCACCCAGAAGTAAGCATCAGGTCCGGCGCCATCGTAGTGCAGATTGGGTCTGTAGCAAAATGCATTTATTTTATTGTAAATTCCATATAGTATTTGAATAATTGCTTACATGTAGAATGTTTTGGCATCCAATACGCTAATATTGCTGGAGCGCAGTCCGTGGGCCAGACGTCTGAACTCTGGCAGGACTCTGGGCTTGGGCACATCTAGCTCGGCAGGAATGAAAACCTCACCAAAATCAACCTGAAGGTGGGACAAAGAAACACAATTTAATAAAGTTAAGACTCTAGAAATATAAGTCGCATATAAGAGCAAATACTTCAAAAGGACAAAGGTATTTGGGTTATTTGCAGCAGAGGATATTTTTATGTTCAAAATTCAGCGTAAAGCTAAAAATAAATACAGACAAATATAATAAACTCAAATACATTTGAAGTACAATTTATTCCAAAAGGCAGCTTCAATAAAAACAAATTTATTCTGAATTTTTCATTTCGATAAACTTATTAAATTCATTGAACTAAAGATTAAAATAGCTATTTAGTATGGAAAATATAAATTCTAATCTGACATTCTGAATTTGTAAATGTAAATTCAAACAGATCTGAGGAATAATATAAGAGTATTGCCAGCACATTTGAATTGTTATTAACAATTTGTGTGTTTGTCGCTGGGAAATCGCATTTAGCACAGCGCATATATTTTAGTCATGCATATGCACATATATTTGCTCGACAATAAACCAACAATTTTGTTGTTGTATACTAAAAGATTTGAGTACATGGCAGTCACTACCACTACCACTACAAGCAAAGACACACACACACACACACACACAGACACGCACACGTATACGTATACGTTATGTACATGCATGCATGTTTATGGGTTTGTGGAGCTCCCCCAAAAAATGGGCATGCGCGCGCAGAACTCCACAAAACAACACAAACACACACACACACACATACATACAAACATACCCCCAAACGTAGTGTGCGTGTGTGTGTGTGTGTGTGTGTCAGCCCCCAAGAACTTTTTTGGCTGTCAGTCAATGGAAGCGGAGAAACAGAGAGCGAGCGTAATCGCACACACACACAAATGCAGCTGAGTTTGCGTGTGTTTTACAAGTGTAACTGCTCGACACCCTGTATCACTGCCTGTGTGTTTGTGTTTATGTATTTGCATGTGCGTGTGTGTGTGTGTGAGTGTGCAACCACTTGAGTTAATCAAAAATGTCTGCTGTAATTTATTTTACTATGGCGGCCATCTTTGGCGCCCCTTTCGCACCTCCCCCTTCGGAAGGAGTTTTGATAAAATTTGCATTTATTTTCGTTTCGTTTCGTTTCGTTTCGTTTTATTTCATTTCGTTTTAAATGCACTTTTATTTGCCGAACTTAAACAAAAGTAATATTCTGCCCAGCTCCAGAGAGTTGCAAGCGAGCATAATTTGTGTATGTGTTCCCGCCCCCTGAGGGTCGAGGGAGTGCCCCTGAAAAGGGGTGCGGTCAGCCACTTGCTTGGCTGAGCGTCTATTATTTTTTGTTTTTGGTTTTTGGTTTTCATTCCTCAGTCGCTCTGCAGAAATGTAATTAAATCTCTCGCAAAAAAAAAAGAGAGATTAGAAAAAAGTAGCAGCGCTTCTAATGAAAACAAACTTTGCTAAAATGACCCACATCCAAGCGGGGGAGAATGGCGGAGAAGCGTAAAATCAATGCTTGCAACTTTTCGCTGCATTTAAATTACAAAAATGTAATTACAAAACGCTTTTCGGGTCTCCGTCACAAAATACCGTCTACACACACAGGAGGACGCGGAGAGACTCAGACATAAATCTGTTTGAATGGCGCGTGCCGTTGAAGGAAAAAGCAGGAAAAGACTTACCGTAAAGCGTCTGCACCACACGGACAGCCATCGAATGTCCTTAATCCTTTTGCCCATGGGTAAGCGCAGTATGATGTCCGTATTGTTGTGCGCCTGCAGTATGGGCGGATCGCTGCGGGAGGCGTCCAAAAGAAACAGGCAAGAAAAAAACAGACAACGATAAGATGCGTTCGTTCGTTCAGATGAGATGAGATGAGTTGAGTTGAGAGTAAACTGTGTGCGAGCCATTGTAATGAAAGCCTTGAAACTCTGACCACCGAGTAAATACAGTGCAGCATCCACAACTCGACACTAAAGCCTTTCTGAGGGACCGCTTGCATTTATTTTGGAAATGGCTGAAAGTTGATTCCTGCTTGAAATGCATCATTTACTTTTAACCTTTCCTTAGTTCTATTTTTATATAGTTTCAATGACGAATTAAAAATGGCGAATTCAAAAATTAATATTTTGTACAAATACTGTTATTAGTAAAAGTACGACTTAAAGCAATAATTTGTCTGCAATGTATATAGATTTCAAAGTAGAAACATTATATAAAATGCAATTTAAAATATACGCGTAGTCTATCTATCTAGTCTAGCTTCATTAAAGAATTCTTGATATTTTTAATCGCACTCTTGCTCTACTTTGTACAGTAAATAATTTATTTTTAATTTAATTGTTGTCTCCTCAATATTTATTGGTTTCAAAACAGTATTCAACAATAATTGCAGCCAAAATAGAACGATCAGAGACCTCAATAATAAATGATACTGATCAATCAAAAATTGAATTCAAAATGATTACAAAATCAATCCTGGCTTCATCTTAGGCAATTACTACTGTAGTTCAATCCCTGCTAGTCGCATGCATCTATGTCTATTGAGTGTAATGTGCGCTTATTAAGAGCCTCGCTGCCTTTGTGTGTCTGTTCGCTCGATTGTGATAAAATGCAGTCCTTTTGGCCCCGAGGCTCGACTTTATCCATGCACTGTACACTGGTCAACAGGGCACTGGGCCCAGGACACTGGACACTGGACACTGGACAGAGGACAGAGGACACAGAGCACTAGGGCACAGGGCACGCCTCCAATTTGCACAGTCAATATTGACGAGAGCTTGTAGTTGCAGAGTGTCATTAAAATTAAAGCGAAACCAACCAGAAAATGCAACAATGTCAACACTGGATAATGCACTTTGTTGCCAATCCCCGCAGACTCCCTTTTCCGCTTGCTTTCCATTCTGATGGCGTCCATTAACTCCAAGGACCCCAAATCCCCACAGCCAATTAACACTTGCAACATCCACATTAAGCAGCGTTTTCGGCTCTTTTTCTAAGCAAGAGCTGATGAAGATTTATGGCGTGGCATGCCACACATTCAGATATGCAGCATCCATTGTGTGTGTTCGTGTGTCTCAGCAGTGTGTATTAATGCCTGAGTACTTCTATTATGTGTCAGCGACTTGTGGCGCTTTTCCCAGTGAAGCCAATGAATGTAATTATTAATATTAATTATCTTCTGTTAAAGCATATTATCGCCAACTGCATTACACAGTGTGCAACTTGGATAAAATTAATTAATGTCGGTGAAGCCAAAAGTATTTCGCATGCAAGACATAAGCAACGATGAAGCGACAATATCTTTTGACTCTTATGACTCTTATTCTGCTGGCATATCAAGAGAATATCATAGCTCAAACGTCTTCCTAAATCGAAGAATTTTTGAACTTGATTTGTAGTTATTAAATTGATTTCCCCTCTATATAATGTTTCTTTAAAGAATTTTCTTTTTATAAAATATATATTATATGTGTTCTATATAGAGTAAATATTGATTTTATAATTTAGAATCTACAGTTTAACTTTAGAGTTCAATTATCTTTACTAAACAAATCAAAAATTCATTTATTATTTATACATAAATACCAAGTGAGTCTTTAACAAAATTTGGTAATTTTTCCCTTTTCCTTTAATGCTCTATCTTTTGCTTAAAAATGTGATTAACAGCGCATCAAAGCAAGATGTTTCAAAAGCCTTTTTTTTTGTGTGGATTAGAAAGACAACTGGAGCTAACTCAAAGCCTGGCAAAATGAGAAAATATTATTTTCAATTATGAGTTTGTCCTTGCCAATTCTATCAAATTTCAATTACTTTGCTTTGCTGCAGTCGCTGCTGCTGTTTTTGCTAGCACAAAAGCGTATCACAGTCTTAATTTGCATTCCACGTTGGAATACCTTGAAGATTGCGGGAGGCAAAGGCTCCATCAGAATATTGGCAATAATCATAACAAAAGTGAGCTGCAGGGTTGAGGCGTATCTCAAGGGGTTTTTGTCGTTCGACGATGATGATGATGACGATGTTGCTGGTAACCAGAAGTAATCAGTCTGCTCAGTCTGTTGGGGGTGAGTGGATAAGCATGTGTGTCACTCAGTCAAGCAGTCAGGCAGTCAGTCTGCTTTATGGGGTTGTCAGTCTGTCAGTTGTGGTGTAACAAGTGTCGAGGCGACTGCAGACATTAGACACGGCCAAGCACTTCATTTACACCCTCGAGATGACGTTGACAGCGTTGTCCGAGTTCCTGGAGGTTCAGGTCTGACCTTTAATGAGCCCAAAACAAATTGAATGGTGCTGTGTCAACAGCGCATCTCTCAGATACATTCATTCTCATTTTGTCTGGCTGTCAGGACATCTTCGGATTGGAGTCCTTGCTGCCAGCCTTGTGCAAACATGTGTATGTATTGTACTTTATTTGATTTACTGAGCCGCCCTCCAAGTGCGGGCACGAGATACGAGTAACAGATACAGATACAGATACAAATTCAGAGCTTCAGATTCATTGATGCACTTAGCAAACAAATCCATAAGCATTTATCGATTTTTCCACCTCCCCACTACAGTTTTCTTTGCTTTACTTTACTTTACGAGTTTGGCCTGGCCTAGTGAGTGTCCTGCCTTGTTTATTTGTCTATTGGCCACAAAAACCAGCAGCCTGGCAGTTCAGTGTGTCAATCAGTTATTGACTTGGCTGCCAGCATTCCGCAATTTCCGCAAAATCTAAAGCAAAAAGCATCAACAACTTGTTGCGCTCCTCAGCTCATCTCTCAGCCGACTGGCAATTCGCAACTTGCCATTTTTTCGGGCCAGCTTTGCATAAAAGGAACAGAAACGCACAACAATTGCGACTGGCAATAAAAGCGAGCCAAGTCAGTAGACAAACAGTCAACAGCAAACAACGAGTCAGCAGCAAAAGCAAAGCTCAATCACCCCCGAAATATGAATAAGCTCACTTCCTACTACGATGCTCGATGAGTCTGTCTCTGCGAGTACTCGCACTCATTCACGCAAATTTCTAAATTTATTATGAATGTTTAATGCTCTCTGCCCATCTACGTCACGGCAATGCCAGTCAGAAGCGCCAGCTGAGTCCCGGGCAACGACCACTCAATTAAATTTATATGAAAATACAAAATATGTCATTTCGAGGGGGGCTCAAACACAGCTTAAGCTCGACTACGAGATATCCTAACATTCACAGGTACGGATAGGTGACAAGAACGTGCATTAAAAGGATTTAGATCCTTCGACAGATTCCAATTTAAATCATAAAATAAATCTATTGCTAGCAAGTTACTTTCTTTAGAGAGGTTTCATTATTTTATAACTCTTTTCTAAAATAAATGAAATGTCAATATTTGATATAATGTTTCTCTCAAATTTGTGATTGTAACGCTCAAAATGAAGCAGCAATTTCTAGGTACATTTTTAAAATAAAGACTCATATCATATCATATAATTTTAAGTGAATCATGCATATTTGGAGACTTGCATTTAAAGTTGTAATTTTCTATTTTGAATTTAAAAATAGTATTTTATTTAAAGTCGCCTATTCATGTTTTACGAATAGAGTTACAACGACTTGCAATGATTCTTGCTACGAAATTAAATTGTGGCCTAAAAACCACATCGCGCATTAACTCTGTTGTTGTGTAAAGTTTAATTTAATCATTGCTGGGATTCATCTTTTGTGGCAGAGGCAGAGGCAAGAGGCAAAGCTCATTGCAGCAGGCAGCTGTGTGGCTTTTATTTTGGATTGTTGGACTGCAGGATGAGGAGTCGGAGTGCCGAAAAAGTGACAGCAACAGGCGCAACTACTTGAGGCATCTGTAGAAGCCGCGTCCCCCTTTCGCCCGGCGCTGCTGAACAACTTTTTGTGCGGCTTAATTAAGTTAAAGGCATTAAAGGCGCTCATCAGCCGTTGGCAAACGGCAAAAAGCATTTTTGCGTGTTGCGGCTGCGTTGTCAACGTTGATTAACATTAACACAATGAATGATGGGCCATGACTCGACGCGACTCGACTCACCTCGCGTCCCGTTTACAACTCGACAATGGGCACAAAACTAAAAACTTCGTTTTGCCACTTGGCATGCAACACATTTTAATGAGATCAGCATAAATCAGTATCAGCCAAGGGGGGAAGCTGTCAGTGGGGGGGCAGGGGAGTGTGCTGCATTCATTGTGCAAGTTTTGTTGGAAATGCAAATGAGCAACAGCCAACGGGCGACTGTCCCCCTCCCCCTCCACCCTCTGCTACTCCTACTCCTTCTACTTCTTCTTGTAGAGTCCTCGTCATGGCAACGGGGCGTTAATCAGCACGGCGTCCCGGCGCAGCGCCGCTTTCATGCTTCGCTCTCCTTCGCTCTGCCGCTCAGCTCAACAAAAAATTCTAATTTAATTACTTATGCTCGATGCATCCATTGTGACACACACAGCATCACACACTCAGACAGTGGAACAAAGCGAGCGTGAACATAAAAAGAAGTGAGCAGCGTCAGGCAGCCCTTCAACTGAACGCTCGGGTTATATAATTAAAGCTGATTGGCAGCCGCTCAACACCAAGACGCAGCTCAAGACAAGACTCATCCCGACTCTTCAGCGCCAAGTCAACGCTGTCAGCTGCCATTAGACAAAGCCGAACGAGTGCAGCTCGACAATCACCTGCATACATATATCTACAATATAGCCAAATAGATATTTATGAATTTAACACATTTTATGGCTACAGTTCTTACAGTAACTGAAATCTAGGTGATCGGATAGAAGGGACTCTAAAAGTCAATAGAAAAAGAATCCTGTTGTTTCTGTTAAATAGTTTCTGAGTATTCTTATATATTATTTTTCAATATATTTAATATTGTTAATATTCGATTGAATAGATAAATAGATAAACTTTATATAAATTGTAAAGTATCTACGATTGTTTTCTAATCTCTGTTTGTATATGCAACTAAATTAATGGCAACAGATAGTTAATTCCCTATACAATTTTATTAAATAAAATACAAAATTCTATTCTTTCTATTAGCTGTATATATTAGTCCAATAGTGATTTAGTTTTAGATTGAATTTTGCAGAACGAATAATTTCCATAAGAACAGAAATGAATATCTAAATCATTAGGCACAATAAATGCGCCCAAATGTATGCTATAGTTGTCGCTTTGCAGGGGCGCCACATTATTACAGCAATCCAGACAGCGGACCTCCTCCACCTGCCCCTGCCCCTGCCCCTGCCCCTTTCACCTTGCCACTCTGCTCGCTGGCAGCACATTGAAGAAGGTGCATGTGGCATGTTGCGCACTGGGGGGCAGGGGTAATGTGTGTGTCTGAAAGCGTAAAAGCGTGCAATCGCTACCGCGACGCTGCTCGTTCCGGCTTCTACCCCCCCCACACACACACACTCACACACACTCAGACAGGCTGAGGATGAGGCATGCCAGTGTTATACATTGAACTAATAAAGCTCGGCACGTGGCATCAACAATGAAACGCATTAAAGTCGATTACAATATGAAGTTGGATCTGAGTATGGTTCCGGGTATTGAATGGACAGAGGAGGCGGCGGCGGGGGAGTTTTCTTTTAAGTTGCCTTGATGGGCGCATACACGTCATCAAGCAGCGACAACAACAGCAACAACAACAATAATACGACTTTTCAAGCGAGTAACCGCGCAATGAACGCGAAAGCAAAGCCAGCGAAAAAAGGGCAGAAAACATTTTCACAAGCTGCTGCTACAAAGTTTTTTAAAGCAAATTTTCACATATCAATTTTTTTAATAACATGCATTTATGAGGTGGGCAAAGAAATAATGAGGTATTTATATTAATCTCTTGTTGAACGTGAGGCGACTACTTATATGTAGGAAATGTAGAGCTCCTTTTTGTAAAGTGAATTGCACAAATAAGTACTATATTATTCTATATTCTGATATACATATATATTTCGATTTACGATTCTAGAAATTATTCAAAATATAGTATTGCTAAATTGAGAATGTTTTTATTTTTTAAGGTTTTGCACTTCAGAAGTTAGAAATATTCAAGAATACTTGAAGTCCCGATTGAAAAATGTTTGCTCTCATTTTGATGTTGATTTGAAAACTATTTTCTTTCACTTTATGAGCTTCAAAAGTTTAGTGCTATAACTGCCAAAATAAAATTATATACAAAATATCTATCTATCATTTACGTATTTTATGTAAGTATAAATGTATATATTATGTGTGATACAAAGTCTAAGAAGACAGCGTTTTGGGGCACTTAAAGCGCTAGTGAAGAGACCTTCGACTCAATGACTATCATTCTAGGAGCGATTGCGTTGAATTCAATAGAAAGTGAAGCTCGGTGCAGCAGAGTCATGTGATGATGCTGCCGTGAGATAAGTACAACATGTTATTGCATATTGAAAACGAAAGGGAGAAAGTACAGAACAGATTTCCATAGGATTTCCATATGCAAATTGCGAGCACACGTCGATTTGTTGTTTGTTTTGCGCTTTTTTTGCTCCCTGCTCGCAAAACGTGACATTTTCGTATTGAAAAAGAGAAAACGTCGAGTGTGCACACATGTGTGTGTACGAGTGTGTGTGTGTGTGTTGCCACAAAATCTTGGCTATTTTAAATAAATGCGAGGCGAGTGGATGCGATGTTTTGGTTTTTGCATTTTCAGGGGCATGACTAAATGCCAATGACAAGTGGCAAGCTGAGAAGCTGGAGAGCAGGCACTTTACCTTAACCTTGGCGCAAGCTTAACGCACTTAGATGAGAATAATGATAATGAAATATGCAATGCAGTGGCTAATGCCTAATGACGTCAAATTGTGTGTGAGCGGCAACTGAGCTTAGCTGCAGCTTAGCGTGTTCAAGTGGCCGAAGAAAAGCGGCGAAAAGCGGGAAAGCGCAGGAGCAGAAAAAAACAGAACCAGAAACAGAAACAGAAAAAGGCGATGCAAGGTACGAGTAAATAAAATACTATTATACACAGTATTGTGGCTTAACCTTGTGCGACAGTGAGGACTTCAAGTAAATACAGCAGCAAGATTGTATGTGTATGTGTGTGTTGCCTCTGTGGCATGCAGTTGTGGTTGTGGCTTTCATTGTTGCCTCTTGTTGCGGCCCGGCTGCAAACAGACAGACATATGTATGTAAGAAAACATATACACATATGACCGCAGATCTAACGTAAAGAAATAAATGAGTTTTTCGCATTTGCAGCCAACGAAGCGACAACAACAACAACAATAACAGCAACCACAACAACAACAACAACTACAATAAAGCATTAAACGGAACGAAGGCGACGCCTCGCAAATGGCAGCCCAAGATGAAAAATGTTTTTTAATTTTTAAAAGTGGTTTCATTGTCAACCGTGCGTAACGTAAAATCTGCAAGGATACATGTGGCACGCACACATACACACACACACACTCTCGCACACACACACTAAGTGAGTGTTAGGAAATGGCCCCGTTGCGCTTGAGCAGCCGGCAAAACCGAAGCCCGCAAAAACCAAAAACCGAAACCCAAAACGAAGCCGAAACAAAATTTCAACAAGTACGAAAAGTTACTATTGAGTATGCTCGACTTGGAAATACTCGCTTTCTATTTTACTTTTACATTGTAAACATACTTTCTTGCTTGCCTCAATAATTAATTGGTCTTTAAAGATAACTGCCAAATACTTTCTTATCATTCACAAAGAAATGCTATTTTAGGTAATTTAATTGACTTAAGATAATTGCACTTTTAGCTTAACAGTTTCAGGCTATACTACAAACACAAATTTTTAATGGACCCCAGCAATTGAGCACTTAATCTCACATAAAGTTGTTTTTCGATTGTTTACAATCGCAGGTGTATTCCCAAATAAAGTCGATAATTTCAATTATCTTTTTTTGATTTGCTTTTATTTGAATTGCTGCAAATATCTTGGAAGATGCAATTTAATGAAACCACAACTATCGAGTTTTTGTGCTCCTAATTTCAGTCTCTAAAAACGAAGTAGATTTTTGCTATATTTTGTAGACTTCTATTGCTGATCGTGATTTAAGAGTTTCAAGATGCTTTCCTCCTTCGATTGCCACCAAATTATATTACCCTTTAACACTCTGGCTGTCGCAATGCATTAATAATACTGTCTGATGTTTGTGGTACTTACGGTCCGTTGTATTCCTCCGGATAGGGTATAATGTAACCGTCCGGCGATGGCCGCTGCGTCTTGCCCACCCAGAAGTAGGCATCCGGGGCTGTGCCGTCGTAGGCAAAGGACTTCACGAACAGCGTCGACTCATCGACCGCATAGATGGAGCCCTGTGAATATCAATGTGAATGAATGAGTTGTCATAGCTCACAGATGAATCCTTGCTATTGCCATACCTTAATGCCATGCGCAAAGTTCGATAACATTCCAATATAGCGGCCATAGTAGGGCTCTGGAGGTGCTCGACCAGCAGCTGTGAAGGGGCGAGAAGAGAGAGAAGAGCTTGAATTAGTATGATTAGTTTGAATGCAAAAAAAGAGAGTCTGTCGCTCGAAACTTTGTTATGTAACTTTGTCAGCTTCAGATGAAGATGGAGATAAAGATAGAGACAGAGATAGAGATGCAGATACAGCTAGATGTATCTGCAGCTGCTGCTGAATCCATTCTCTAGCTACAGACACAGATACATTCGGTTGCTGCAGTTGCAGTCAAAGGACTGCGTCGTATTCATAATCCTAAGACTCTGGCTGGCAATCTCTAAAAAACAAAGGGGCGTCAGCTGCTTTACAAATTAATCCGCTTTCCCAAAAACTTTACTCTTCCATGCCACACACAAAAAGTGCACGTAGCACGCTGCACGTTGCAACTTGCAACTTGCAGAAAGTTTCTCCCAGTTGCTCTTCATCCCCTGTCCTTGCCCCACAATAAAGAAGTAGCACTTTTTAACTCGCCTGGCTATCACAATACTCGTGTGCTGTGGAATAATGATGAGACACGACATGGCAATGGGACTGGGATTGATGTTGATGATGATCACGATGATGACGACGATGCTGATGGACGCGGCTCTGTTTGCAATACTCTTGACAACTCCTCGGGGAGTTGAGTTGCCACCCCGCTGAGCCACGTTGCCATGAAATTGATTGAAAACCATGAAATTTATTGAAATTCAATGCTATGCTGGCTTCAAGGGAGCGATGATATACGGGAGTAAGCACTGAATTTGAGTTGCATGCCAAAATGTTTAAACATTTCCATTGTAAATACTGAAATTGCAAGTTTCGCTTTGTTTTCCGATTGTGCCCAAAGCCCCGAGCTCTAATCCGAGCTGGCCAAAGATTACACAATGAACAGAATGGTGATTTTGAGCTCAGGTAAAGGATTGATTCCCAAATGCAGCATTGATATGTGGCTGCCACGTTGCTCTATAAACCTGCCAGCATTAGATGAAGAAATAGTTAAAGCTGTAGAAGTTTTCTGTTATTATACATTTGATTACATTTCAGTATATAGCATTCAAATCAATGTAGATATTTTCCATTAACTTGAATTTTACGAAAATGCAGTAAATTCCACATAACTCTTAAAGGCTTAAAAGTATATCCATCTATAATAATTGTATGACAAAGTCTAGCTAAAATGTTGAATATAATTCTGGAATCTGTTGTTAAAGATCTGAATAGATTTTTAATTATTTGGGCATTATTATTTGTATTTTTATGAACAAAACTTCAACTCTGATAATGAATTTAAAATGAATATGACTCGTAACAAGTTGACAAAATTTCACATTGAACAAAAAGTTCTTTCGGTCTTTTACCAATAATAAATGAATCAATGATTTGCTTTGGGTCTCACATTGTAGAGTATTCCTTATTCGTTATGCGTAGGCAAGCTTCTGTTGTCGCTGTTGTTAGTTGTAGTTTCAGCACGTTGTGTCGCATTCAGAGCTACTCAAAAGTGGTGGAGGTGGAGGTGGAGAAGGAGGAAAAGGGACAGCGGTGGCTGAACAAATGATGCCAGGGTATTCCCCAGAATGTCTCAATTGTATCGACGACGACAATGGGCGATGATGATGATGACGACGATGATAATGCTGGCAGCCAAGGCAACTACAACAAACAGCGATGGCAACGCAAATGCCAATACAAATAGGAATGGCAACAGGACGACGACGACGACGACGACGACAGAACAACAAGGACGACAAGGACGTGCGCTCAACGTAATATGCATTAAATCTACTAATGCGTGCATTAATCTCTAAAGATTTGGACCGGCCCCGCAAATATGCAGCACGTGTCTCCATCAAATATACGTGCTCGAGGATATTTATACAATGTGATGACGAGCAGAGAAGAACGAACCCCTTGCGATACCCAATCGAAGCTGAGGCTGAGGATTGATGCCGAGTCGAGGCTACAGAGAAGTGCTGTGCTGTGCCTCAGTCGAAGCCTAAGGCTGTCAACGTTGTCGTCGTCGTCGTCGTTGTGTTGTTGTTAATAATGTTGGCGCAACGGAGATGGGCATTGACAGTGGCTTGAAGAGCAGCAAATAATAGTCCATTGGCCATGTGTATCTTTCTGGCTGAATGACTTACTTTGCTCTGCGACGAGTGTTTGCAATTGAAAGTGATAAGATTTCCACAAAAAAAAAAGTTGATAAGGTGCGATGAAAGTTGACAGTTGAACGAAATTGATTGAGCCAAGAAATGTGACCCACATTTCAATTGCAATTTAAAAGCAAGACAAGCAACTTTAAAGGGATGGCTCTCAACCCTAAGAGTATAAAAACTCTCTAGCGACTAATCACATTTAAGTCGCGAGGATGCAGCCGTATCCAGAACCATTTGCAGACAACATAAGCTCTATAAATTAACTGGTAACCATAGCTATCATCAAAGGGGTTGCTCGTCGTCGCAGTTTTTAGCCAAATATATGCACAGGCCTTCTTGGAAAGGGTTGCCCGCATCTTCCCTCGGCTGCAAATGCGTCCACAAAATTGGAGTAACTACAGCAACCGCTCTCTGAAAGCCGTAACCACAGGCAACACACACACTGACTACTGCGTAGACTTCCCCAAAAAAGGAAAATCCTAAGCGGATTTGCAGACTTGTTGTCAGCAGTTGGAAAGGGATGAAGCAATTGACAATTGTCCAGATTGCAGACAGAACTCCACCTAATAGTTCGAACTGAGAATGTATTAGATTATGTCGGGACGGCGCGAACGCCATTCCCGGCTACCAAAAATTACACGCACGAGTTATTCACATTAGGAATAATCGCAGAGGTCAACTCAGCCGAAGTGCAATGGCCAAGCCTCACTCCGGAGGAACCGCCTTCGTGATCACGGTTAACCTCTACGCCAGGTAAGTATGCTTTTCTCCGCTCAGCAGCTGGCTTACCCTCAACCGGGTGCCAGAACTATTTGAGAATTACAGGACGATGCCAGATATATTCCCGAAAAGTAGGCTACAAGTTCCTCTACTTTCAGGTAGCAATTGCAATTAGTTGAGAGCAGGCGAAGAGGGAGCGGGAATAACGATGTTATAAATGCACGACAGTCTTATAATCTCTATATTTATTCTATTTATTTGCCCCGGCGCTACATCAAAGGAACAAATGATAATTAAATTCGCACTAATCTGGCCGTAATTTATTTTATCACATGCCCATCTTCGAGTCGAGCTTCAGCCTCGAGTTTGACGTCGTCATCAACATCCTCATCGTCGTTCCGCATGTACAACGCACGAAATTCCAAATCAAATTTTCATTTACTTCCCAAATAGACTCCCGGAAAGCAGGTTGTCCCCCCGGTCCCCGTCCCCCTGTCGCCCTGCTGTTGTCCCAGTGTTTAGCAACCCTCGTGGAACCTTGGCCGCAGCCCAAATGCCTGACAAGCCTGGCGGGTTCATTGGTTGGTCGCCCAGCATCATTAAAGAGCCAGAAAATATTCCTCCCCCAGGAATGTTGTTGTCTATATCTCCTCTCCTCTCCTCTCCTCTCCCCACTGACGGGGGATGTTGCTGGTGTCCTTCTGTGTGTGTGTGTGTGTGTGTATGGATGGCAAATCGAATAAAATTTAGCTGACTCAATAAAAATCAAAAAGCGTTAATGCTAACGATATGACTTTAACCTGAAACCGAGTAAATTGTTGCTTGTGTCAAAGCCAACAAGGGGGTGAGACCCACTCTCCTCTGCACCCTCCTCCTCCTCTGGTGCTTTGTCCTCCTCGTGTGCGGGTTGAGGACGGCGTGAATTTAGGCGGAAAGGCAGCAGGATATGGCAACTGGAAGCAATATTGCACCGTAATCTGACAGCGACAATTTTCGGACGCCTTTTCTTTTGCCGCCTTGGCACGGGGACTTTAAGATTTGCCCCGTTTTCGTTTCTAATAAATGATGGTAAATAAATAAGAAGACGCGGAAAAGTAGGTTGTTCCCCAGCAAACGAACAGCAAAGCAACAAGCCAGCCAAAAAGAAAAGAAAATGCGGCTAATGAATGGCGCCAAATGGAATGGATTGAATATTTCGTTTACTCTGACTCTGGCATCCTTACGGTGCCAATGATCGATGGCTTCAACGCGCCTCCTGCTCTGTCTCTGACTTTTATCTAAGCGGAGCCTATTGAGAAATACTCGTACTTTCCTTTCCGCCCCTTTTCAACATTTATTTAAATTGCCATTTGCAACAATAATTTACAGTCCTTGTCCGTTGTTCGGTTGCTTTCTAGTTCCAACATGAAACGTAAACTTGCTTAAAAAAAAAAACAATAAATGTTCTTGGAGTTAACATAGTTAACTAGTTGCAACCAGAATATCATTTAGAAATCTATTACAAATTAATATTTTCGTTGCTGTAAAACATTCCGATCGTCATTCTGCTGCATGTGGAATACAACCAATTTTACTTCAATATTGTCAATAGTATATTCAAACTAAACATTTAAATCATTGTTATTGTTAAAAATAATTGTCACGAATACTTCAACTATACAATTTAAAATAAACAATTATATACATATTAATTATTAATGTCGGGACGGCGGAAATGCCTTTTCCAACTTACAAAAAAGTCTGTTGAATTGAGCCAGGCGGAGACAACAAAGTAAAGACGATTGATCTCTTCGATCACAATCATTGGGGCCCCACAAACAACAATCAACAGGCAGTTGCCGTCTTCGAACTATTGCTGGCAAGTGAGCGCAAGAATCTTGCATTAGATTTTTTTAAAAGTCAAGAACGGAATCAACAAATAATCCACGTTTTAAGTCTGAAAACTAGGTCATCAAATGTTGCAAACGAATCTTAAAAACTCATCCGCGAGAATTTGGAATTACAAATTGTGAATCAGTCGAACCGATGATGATCGCGGTTTAGCATGTGTTTGCAGTTTGAATAATCTTATCGTCTCTATGACTAAAGCTACTTAATTTGTCATTTCTATATTGATTAATGGATGTCGGGACGGCGCGAACGCCATTCCCGGCTACCAAAAATTACACGCACGAGTTATTCACATTAGGAATAATCGCAGAGGTCAACTCAGCCGAAGTGCAATGGCCAAGCCTCACTCCGGAGGAACCGCCTTCGTGATCACGGTTAACCTCTACGCCAGGTAAGTATGCTTTTCTCCGCTCAGCAGCTGGGTTACCCCCAGCAAACTGCTAGAATCGTTTGGGAATTACAGGGCATTCCATGAAACTCAAACGCCTATAGGTAGGCAACAATATTCAAAAGAAAGTAGGCTAGTAAATGATACGTTAGTCTTGCAATGGCAAACGCATATTATTAACAATAATACTTAAAAATCCTTTCTTATTAATTCGGGTATATAATAACAGCATACTTTAAAGACACATTTTCAAAATTCTTATAAACACATATATCAGAGTTAAACTCAGGTTAATAAACGATTGCAGATCGATGAATACGAATATAATTCTTCTGAAAAGCAATGCATATAATTGTACAACTATCGGCCTAACAAAATTATTATACAAGACGATTATTGTGTTCGTAAAATAATAGTTCACATCCGTTTAAAATGTAAATAAATAATTTGTATTTAATAGCAGATCATTTATTTTGGGAATACATTTATCGACATTATGGTTTATACTTTGAAGAAGAATAAAACAAATTAGTTTCTGAAGGAAGTAACGAGCAACTTTTTGGACTAGCCAGGATAAAATATTGGTACATGCTAAATCCTTGTTTTGCATGCTAATTACAAAGACAGGATATAATTAACTATTTTTCCAATTTGGGTTAGGAAGATGCAAATAATCAGTTCTAAGGGTGCCCCAACTCTGTTGCATCAAACTTTTTCTAATAATTGCTTTAAGCCAATTTGGATGCAGCTCAAGTTGCTACATATAATTAGAGGGATTATTGAATTGACAGGTTGAGGAATGTTGCGTATCTTGGGCAGGATAAAGGCAACACTCGTGCGAGTTTTGTAAGCGACACGCTTCGCGCGCCCGCCCCCTTTTTGTCAGCGAAGAGGGCGTTACCGCTCAGCAGGAAGTCAGGACAGAGCACGCAGCAAGGAGCAAACAGCAGGCGGCATTCAGAGCAGTTCTCACATCTCGCAACTCGCAGTTATATATTTATTTCAATTTTATGACTTCATGTTGCCGAAAACCAAACCACAAACGAAATGAAACTCAAATATGTACACAAAGTTTCAGTGTGGTCCGTGGGGCAAGAAGCGGGGGAAGCTGCAGCTGGGGACTCTGCGAAAGCTGTACAATTCGTAGAGATTAGAAATTTTGTGCGCGGCATCATCAGAGAGCGGGCGAAACATTTGCCACAAGTTGCGTTGCGTTGCGTTGCGTTGGGTTGGGGGCACAGCTGAGCCGGGGCTCTGGGGAGATGAGGGCAGGGGCGTGGCGCATTAACACCCACACAAAAGTCGCGCAGACATCGCTCTCTCTCTCGCACTCTCTGTCGCTTTATCCTTCGCTGTTATTGCCGTTGCTGTTGCTGTTGCTGGTGGTGGTTTCATATGCAACCACAGCCACTGGCATGGAGCCTTAACGGCTAACAGCAACAGCAACAGCAACAATAACAATTGTAACAACTACAACAAGAGGATGAGAGGGAAAAACGACTGGGAATGCTTCTTGCTTGGCAGCGCACGCTTCAGCTAATTTAATCTCTGCAAATTGCTCGACAATCTGCGCGGCATTAGAACTACACACGTGAAAAGTGATATCTCCCCTTCCCTTCCCTTCCAATCCCCCCCAAAGCTGCCCCGCTGAGTCGCTGGTGCGAATTA
The DNA here is from genome assembly GCA_035047365.1 of Drosophila ustulata. Classification (NCBI taxonomy): domain Eukaryota; kingdom Metazoa; phylum Arthropoda; class Insecta; order Diptera; family Drosophilidae; genus Drosophila; species Drosophila ustulata. Next base: position 30,147,345 of record JAWNPT010000094.1, read on the forward strand.
GATTACATTTGCCCGGAAACTCCGGAAAATTGAAGTTTTATTCGTTTAGTTTTATGGGCATCGTTTGTTAAAACAGCTCTTCGACTGCAGCACTGCGATAAGCTTGTCAGCTTTTCAGCTTCCCAACTTATCAACTTGTCAGCTATTCAATTATTCAGTTATACGCGATCGCCAAAACGCCATCAAAGCGTTGACAATTCAGACAGACAATTCAGTTAATAAAGCGACGAGTGGCCAACACAGAAGCGTCTCTTAATTGGCTTCAACGTGGGCTACAACTAATTGACATTCAATTTGGGATTAGGTTTTTGTCTGGCTATCGAAGGACATCATTATGGGTATGACCTCAAATTGGCTACCATTGCAACACCCACATTCAATTTCGTTTTCTTTTATTTAACAAAACAAATTCCAAGTCATTTAAGCCCTTTATAATTACAGACTTTTGCCATGTAATCAAGTAAACTATTTTCAATAATAAACTCATTAATTGAGATTGTCTATAAATAGAAATAAGTTTGCACGAAATTGAATCTGCTTGTCTGCTTAATAAAACAGAGCAGCCTAAATGTATGCTGTTTATTAAAAATATTAAAAGCTATGAGGTAAGCTTGAAAATATATTTTAAAATATGAACATACTCTTATGGTCGCATTTAAATTCATTAATTGCAAATTAAATAGGATTTTTTTATCTTTTTGAGAAACAACAAGTAAGAAAGCTACAGTCGAGAGTGCTCGACCGTATGATACCCGCAACCCATTTCGAGAGAAAACAAAAAATTTAAATGATATATTAACAAAAAATATACCAAATATACTAAAATTAGTTTTTTGTATATATTTGAAAATAGCGGGTAAAAATCACAACACCATTTTGGTCACACTGTCAACTAAACAAACAAAGCGCGGGCAGCTGCAAGTGAATTTTGCATATAAAATTGATTCTTTAATAACTTCCTTGTTTTTTATTCGATCTCAACCAAATTCACAGGAATTATTGAGAATATAATTATTATTATGCATACCAAAATTCAATGCTCTAGATCTATTATTACGGCTTTTACAGACTTTTGGGGGCGGAAAGGGGCGTGGCATCCAACTTTTGAAATAAACTTGACCTGCGTAGGACCTATAGGAGTACTGTCCCCAAATTTGGTAGCTCTAGCTCTTATAGTCTCTGAGATCCAGGTGTTCATACAGACGGACAGACGGACAGACGGACAGACGGACAGACGGACATGGCTATATCGTCTCGGCTGTTGACACTGATCAAGAATATATATACTTTGTGGGGTCGGAGATGCCTCCTTCTGCCTGTTACATACATTTTCTGTTGGCACTAAGTTATAATACCCTTCTACCCTATGGGTAGCGGGTATAAAAATAAAAATATGGTTTTACTGCCTCCGCACAAAATGAGAATTTACAGTTCAACATGAAACAATATTTAAATCATAAAAAGATTCTTGGAACATAAATTCAATCTATAATAAAATTATATAATTTAATCACTTTCGATCTTAAAAGTCATTCTAAATTCTGTAAAAAAGACTTTAATCTTTTTGTTTTTAGATCATTTTTAAATTGAAAAATCTTGTTTAATGTTCTTGGCAAATTTTCTATCTTGATTTTGAAATGTTTTTTCTCTCTGTGTAGCTTATATGTGATGGCAAATGTTAGCAAAGTTTTAAAGACCAATTTCTGAAATCGAGGTGCAATTCACTTTTCAATCCCATCCGAAAAGACAGCTTTATCATGTGGTTGCTGCAACATTGAAGTCAAATGATTTGCACTCATATTGAATAGCCACAAACAGACGAATCGACAAGCTGGCTGGCCAAGCGGCAAACTTGTTTAGTGTGTTGTGCTGCCAATATTCACAGCACGCATTCTGTGGTTATATGGACAGCTGCGGATTGTGAATTGTGGATTGCGGTGGCATTAAGCTGGGCCACCGCATACGTAACTTGTGGCTCGCACTTTTGTGCTTAACCGCACAGACACTTTCCAGCCGACGTCGTTGCTCACATTTGGGCCATGTTAATTAGCCGCCAAGACGCGGCGACTGCCAATTGAGTTCAACGACAGCGACGTCGACTGCGCTTGTGCATTTTCATTTGAATAGTCGAGTTTTTTCATTTAGTTTTTTTCTCTTTCACTTCTCTCACATTACGTAACTGGCGGCGTGGGCCGAGGCCGAGTGACCCAGCTGCCGAGTCACTTCTGTTTGCGCCGCTCAACAGCCAACAGCCAACAGCCAACAGCCAAGCAAGCAAAGCTACCAAAGCAACCAAAGCAGTCGCAGCCACCTCTTGATGTGTAACTTTTGGGCCAAGTCGACAGTCGAGTCGAGAGTCGAGCATGTGGGAACTATAAGCCAAGTATGACAAGACCAGACAAGGCCCAGAGTCTTGTCAACCGGTTTCCACATTACACCATTCACCATTCGCTTTTTTGGCAGTACTCGCACTTTTTCTCTCTCGGTATTTCTGTGTTTCTTCTGTGTTCAGTTGAAGAATTCCCAGCAAAGTGCAAAGTGTTTTTGCGATATGAATGATTTAGTTTTGTTTGCGGTTCATTGGCCCCTCTAATGTCTTATCGCAGTGTTTTGCATAATGCGATGAGTAATTCATGCACATAAATATTACCGACAGCCCCCCAGCAAAGTTGTGATATATTGCCAAGAATGGCGCACAAATTGAACATTCTGATGGTTTAAATGCGGCTCATTAAGCAAACCCTATTCAAATATTAAAAATGTTTGGGAAGCTAACAAAGTCAGCTTTTTAACTCACATTTTAAAATATATTTAATCGGGGTTCGCCTTGGCAAAATAATGATGTTTTCAGTTTAAAATCTGTAACATTCGTTCTTGAATTCTCCAAGATGTATGCTATCCACAATTCAGCCAAATTGAGGAGAATGTGTAAGCCAGAACAGCCCTGTGGCTTGTCCATTTATGCGGCTAAAAAACTAATGAACTAATAAAAATCAAAAGCCCATGTGAATATCTCAGTTGTTGTAATTTGCTGTGCCCCTTTTGTTTTTTTGGTTTTTTGCTGCTGACCAATTGCGTGACTAACGCGTCGGTTGAAAAGGTTCATCGAACCAAAATGTAAGTTTTCATTGTCCGCCTGGTTTGTTGGCAAGTCTAATTATGGTAATTAAGCAGCAGATTTATGTGTGTATTATATGATTATGCAAAACAACAATGGCCATTCTTTGATTTGGAACTTCACATACAAGCTCGTAAAATGAATATCAAACGCGAGACCTCAATAGTTGGTAAAATTCTGATGATTGTCGTACCACTTAGCGGCAATTATGAGGCTGAAGTCAGCGAGCATGCAACATGTCATAGATCTGCAACATGAATTCGTATCATTAAAGAAAATTACAAGTAATTGCAAGTAGCTTTTACCGCGCAGCTTGTGAGTTGTTTAAACAATTAGCGGCGTCTTTTTTGCGCACTAAAATTACCTGCTTAATGTTCGCCATAATTAAAATAATCTATTTGCACTCAACAGAAGGCGAACTAACTATAAGCTATAAACTATACTCTATACTAAAGATAGATATGCATCTACTCGTAACGATTTTAAATATTCTAGAATACATTATCGGGTTTGATTTCAGATTCGACTTTCTAAACGAACTGTAGCTTCTGCTTGCAAAATATAATTTATTGTGATAATTAAACTATACTATAATGTCGTGATCTGTCAATTGGACATTGTTGCAATATTCCCAATTAATTCTTAAGCAAAAACAACAAATTCTATGAACAATTAATTATTGAAATTTGTCATTTGTTTAAAACAAGTTTCGACAGATGGTGGAGGTATTTCTTAGCTTGTCACATATGAATATTTTGAGTTGTGGGATGAGTTGCAATATTTGACGAGAAGGTGTTGTTCATTTTTCAAAAACTATAAAAACAAATGACGCATCACTTCATAAAAGTGAGCTTCAATCGACATTTGATGTTCATCACTTTGTAGAGCTCGCAGTGGGCAGGTTTCAATTGAGCGAAGTTGGCAACTTTGAAGTGGCTCAGACCTTGCCAAAAGGTGCTTCAATGGCCTAAGTGGAGCTATTGGGAATTGTTTTTTTCGAATACTTCACATCACTCGTCTTACTTCACATCACTCGCAATCATATCTAAATTATTGGGAATTACTCGCATGAAAGATGCTTGTCAAAATGATAAATGAATTAAGCAAAAATCGAAATTAATTGCTATAAGTAAATATAATTTAGCTATTGTTCTTCGTTGAAACTGGTGTCAAGAACAAGCTCCTCTCAGAGTATTTACAAGTGACAAGAAATTTGTATAATTCGAATTTCGAAAATAATTTTGTTTTTTGTTCCACCAAATTATAATTGTACAATTTAATACTATTTACAAACGTTTTATAAATAAAACAATTACAGTTCATACAAATTTAAAGAAAGGATCCATAAAAAAATGATGTATATAAACCTGTCCTTCTACAGGAAATCTTCCAATATGCCCGACATTTTGCTTGTAGCCATTCTTGTAGGATGCATAACTCTGATTTTTAAATAAGAATTGTATAAACTATATACAATACTAATTGCATAAAATAACTGATCTTATGTAATGTACAACTCTTGAAACATTTATCAATTACCCATATTGTAAACAAAATAACTGTTTCTCATAAACGAAGAGAAAGCGAAGTGATAAACTTTAATTGAATTAAGAACAAAAAAAACGAAACCAAGTCGCTGCAAGTCCGGAAGGCTGAAGTCCCTTGTCTACTAGAGATCTGCACGAATTGCAAGAAGAACACATAAAAATGTTTTGATTGAGATTGACTGCGAAGCGGAACACGTTTGAGTGAGTGACTTCAAACGATACAAATTGAATTAATTGTTGTTGCAGCTTTTTAGTTGTTGTTGTCTTCAGTTCTTGCATGAGCAAAAAAATAAATAATTTTTTCAAAATTAAAGTTTTGACGGAGCCGCTTTGAACCTATAATCCTTAATTTATGAAGAGCGACTATGACTAAAATCAGCATTAGCAAAAGCTTTAGTCAGTTCGCTGATAACTGTCAACTCAGATGTATGTATGTATGTAAGTTCAGCATTTAAAAAATACTAACAATTTTGTCCGCTTTCTATTCTTGAACACTTCCAATGCATTCCGCCTTGTCAAATTTGACATTTCGCTTTTTGTTTCATTCTCACTCTTTCGACTGAATGTCCTATGCTATGACACAATGTCTACACAGTTGATCTCATCTCTCCACGCAGCTTTTTGCATTGGCACGCACTCACACACACACATACCCACACACACCGACAAGACACTCTCCAGTTGTTTGCTACTCACCTTGACAGACGAGGCTATTTAGCAGCGCTGCAACAGCAAAAACAACAACATATTGTGACCATGTAATGATTAATCCTGGTGTCGTTCTTGTTGTTGTCATCCTCATGGCTGCAGTTGTTGTTGTTGTTGCCGTTGTTGTTGCTTCTATTTGTTCCTGACGACGCGTTTTTCTCCACACCGAAGGCGTTTCCATGCCAAAAATTGGCGCTTTCTTTGTCGATGTCGTTGTTGTTGCTTTCAATGACCGAAACATTCGCATATGAATGTTTCCTTGTATGCGTGGGTGTTGCGAGGGGGGAAGGGGAAGCGGATAGCGGGGAACGAACTTCAAGGTGGGATGCAAATTCTGCGAACTGCTTTCTTGGTGGGTGTCTTCTGTGACTTTTCTCTGCTTTTTCTCGTTGAGCTGTTCTCCACAATTTGGCGGCAAATTGTATGATTGTTTTCCTTTACCTAATTCAAGGTCTCCTCACATCGCCCCTCTATGTAACACACATACACACACACATTTACTCGCTGCTCTGCCCGTCTGTGTAAATGCTTATGAGTTTTTGAGTGCAAGTGTGTGTGTATTCTGCTTTTGTTGTAGTTGTCGTTGTAGTTGTGCAGGTTACTCCACAAAATGGCGTAGCTTTTTTACCGTTTTTATTCTTCTCAACGGTTGTATAAGTTTATTTTGATGTTAATTTATTTACTATCTACATTGATTTTAATTGATATTGGTTTTTATTCGGCTTATTAATTTCTTTCAGAAATTATTCTTATTATTGCACAATTTCACTTTATTGTCTTTTGATTTGTGGATTATTTTAAATTATTTATGTGTGTAAATTATATAAAAATGAAAACAAAAAAGTTATTTTGGCTTTGCCCATTTCGAAAGAATTCGTTTAAAACGCACGCACTTATTTGATTATTTTTTTGTTATTATCATTGCACACTGAAAATTACACTTTTCAATAAATTAACGTAACGTTTAATGTAATCTTGTAACTAAAATTGCAGTTGTTTTATTGGAATTTGTTTGGTTGTATATATATTTTTTCGCAACGCCAAAATACAATGTGGAAGAGAATGAAACGAATGAAAAATGCGTTTTCAACGGACGCCAGCGCGGCTCGCAAAACACGCGTCAGGAACAAGCTTCGGCCTCAGACTGAGCGCGCAAAAATTCCAATAGGCAACGGCAACGTCGTATTGGTATCTTTCAGTTTTATCTTCGGTGTGCGGTATTTTTTAAGGTATTTCCCAGGTATCGTATTTATTTGGCGCGCATCCAAACTGCAAAGCTCCTTTCGCTTTCTTCCTTTTTTATTGTATGGCTGTTACAATTTGTTTGTCTCTGCGTCAGTTGTTGCAAGTTTGATTGATGATTAACTGAAATTAAAGCGAAAATCAGTTACAATTGCAACAATTTAATGTAATAGCTCCATCTGGTCACACATTAAAAAAGCAGTTGCCTGTAATTGCTGCCAGAGGGCGCCACGCAGCGACCGTTGAATTCAAATACATAAAAATAAATTCTTCTGATTGGTTAATCATATATGTTTTTGTTTGTGTGTGTTTAGCTTCTAAACTTTTGCTTCTACATTTAAGACTGTTTCTTGTTAATTTGAAATAAATTTAAGGCCAGAGCTGCAAAGTCCCCAAAGCAGAGCAGCAACGTAATTCAACTGATAAAAACCTTCAACAAGCAAAGGTGACAACAACAACCTTGTGACAGCACATAGAATCACACACACACAAACACACACACACACACATTCACACAGACATATATACATACATACATACAAAATGGCAGCATATCCGGCAAAACAAGGAGAAAACAACTTTTACTACGACCCCGAGAATTGGGCGCGTAAATGCTCCAAGCGCCTTTCCAGCGCCAAGCTCTGCCAACCCCAATACAGGGTGCCTGCAATGGAAGCAGGGGGTTTTCCATTGCGCATGCACTCGCATTACAAACACATACATATATGGGAGCGACTTTTACATGCCGGCACAAGCATAACAACAGAAGGAAGGACAGTCAACCAATAACGATTTACTTTTTCAATCATTTGTAATAAATTGGGGATTTTTTAAATAAGTAGATGTGGACAGTGCAAGAATTGCTGTCAAACTGTTAATTGCGACATCTATCGGTTGCAAGTGGAAAACAATTAAGCGATGTGACATAGCAACAAGCTTTTTGGTCAAAGCAATGTCATGGCCAGTGTTGGGAAACGCACACAGAATACAAGGAAAACATTCTTGTGGCAGAGTGGTTAATAGCGGACGTGTTTTAAAAAATTATAAGTACTTGATATTTACAGACCTTTTCGATTTTTTTTTAGAAAATATAAATAGATATCGAAAACGATGTAAACTGAAATTAAAGCGCCTTGCTGTATACTAAAATACCAACTTGTTAAATGTAGAGTAACCAGTTATTGATATTTTGGTATATTTGCGAAACATTACTTGTGGTCACACCCCGAGAAATAAAACAGCTTTAAGAAAGCTCTGTTTTTAAGAAACAAAAAGTTGTCAAGAGCGGACGTGTTTTCTGTGTGGTGTTTTACGTTTTACAAAATTATTTGTAATAGGATATATATATAATACAGATTATCGAAACTGTAGCCAAGCGAAAGACGAAAACAATGAACTAATGTAAAAGTGAAGCGCGAGTACTTAAAAAGCGTGTTCCCCACGTGGAACTCCAATTTTTTTCGTTTCTTAATTTTATAATATGTGTGCTTGTTGTTGTGCTTGTGCCTGTGTGTGAGCAGCGCAGCTTTTTGGGCGGCGAGAAGAAGTAAGTACGACCGACCGACGGACAGGCAGACAGACAAAGACAGGGCGACACACACACACATACAAAGAACAACAAAAAAAACAACAACGCCTCGACGACGACGACGAGAACAAAAAAAGAAACAAATTTAATAGAAAAGGCACAAATAGCAAGCTGTGCTTAACAATTCCTTGAATTGACCAAATTGTACATGCAAAATTAAAACCAAAAAACGTTTATCTTTTTCTTTTAATTATAGAAAAAATTACCGTGAAATTTTAGCAGTACTTATTTCCAACAATAATCATATTGAACGTATATATGTACATATATGTGTATGTGTGTGTACATCCATGTATATGTATGTGTGTGCTCGTCTTTCGTCTGCGTAAATGTCGATGTTAATTAATAATGCGACAAATTTATAATTCAATCAACTAAAAACGCCGCGGCCCGAAACCGAATCGAATCGAAGAAAAAGAATTTCTCTGGAAAGGAGAGGAGAGGAACTGGACAGAACAAACAAAAAAGGCTAAATTATCATCCGAGTTTGCGTACGACGACAATTTGCAAGTTTCTCTCTCTCTAACTGAGCAAGAAAAAGGGCGAAGAACGAAAGAATAATATTCATTCTGAAGTATCGAAGAAGAAGAGCAACAACAAAACGCAATAATAACAAAGCGCGCGTCGCTTTGTTTTGCGCCCTCTTCGTGGGGCGTCGGTACAAAAGCAAAGCAAACGAGCAAAAAGTAACTGCAACTAAAGTTAAGGCGAGAGAGAGCGACCGAGAGAGCGCCATCAAGCAGCAGAGGGAGCAGCGCAGCGTCAAAATAAACAACGCTAGCTTGCGAAGGGAACTGTGGAAAGGGAAAGAGCAGAGCGGCGCAGGAAGCGGTAAGTAGAGCCTATAGAGTTTACTGTTTATATGTAGTTTATGCATTGCTCTTATTATTTATTATTATGCTGCTGCTTTCGCTTTCCCACACTCGTTGCTTCTTCTTCTTGGCCGGGTGCTTATGCAGAAATTCCAATCATTAATAATTCTTTGAATCGCCGCTTCACGGCGACAGCGCTGCCAACTGGCTTTGTTTTTGTTGTTTACAAACAACCGCCAGCATTTCTTGTTGTTGAGTAGACAGAGAAATTGCTGCACTAACTGTTGTTGCCACTGCAGAACAGGTTTTTGTGCTGAAGATGCCAGAGATCCCAACAGCAGCTAACAGCTTATCCGCCCACACAAAAACAACATTTAAGATGTTGGCTGACTAAGAGTGCCACCTGTTGTGTGTCACCAACGACGTTCTATTTCTATCTTCACGGTTTGATAAAAGTGAGCGATAAGTGCGCTTCCTCAACAGTTGCTCCTCCATAAGTGTCTGTTTGTGTGTGTGTGTGTGTTTCGCACGCCCTATACGTGACATCATGCGAATTTATGAGCTCAATTAACAAACAAAAAGTGACCGAAAGAGTCACTCGCTTGCTCTCTTCGACACTCTCTCTCTGCAATTCTGATTGGAATTTCTTGGCATGCACCTTTACAGCTTGGAATTTTAAGTATTATTTGTAGTTCTCTTTGGGAATTTGCATGTCTTATTTTTATTGATTTATTTTGTTTTATTTTGCTTATTTTGCACGATCATTCACCGCATTTTCTCTTCATGGGGCTTTGAATATCTTAATGCGTTTCATTTTCCATTTTCATCTTACTAACAAAACAATATTTTTGTACATTTCGTTCTGTTCTCCTCCAACAACAACACTACGCTTGGCCGCGCTCCCCCTTCCACTCTTCCTCTCTTTCCCCCATCCCTTATTCCCATTGTCTCGCTCGCACACACTTGCTGTGTGTGCGTGTGTGTGTTTGTTTTTAATACGTGTGTGCGTGTGTGTGTGTGGGTGACGCGTGCTTAGATCCAACGAAGGTCCTCCTATGTTCATGCCAACGGGAGGGGGTGGGAAGGGAAACAGGCCACAGTCAACGCACCAGCAGCAGCAGCAGAACAACCAGCACCAACAGCACTCGCATCCACCTCCACACCACCATCACCAACAACAGCAGCCGCCACAGTCCCAGCAGCAGCAGTCGCAGGTGCAACAGCAACAACAGTCGCGCCTCTCGCTGCTGCAGCAGCAACAGGATCAGCAGCAGCAGGCTGTGATTGTGCCGCAGCCGAGCGCAGTTGCGCTCAGCAATCTTGCTGGTCTCCACCACCATCCACATCACCCCACACAGCAGCAGCAACAACAGCAGCTGCAGCAGCAACATCATCTGCAGCAGCAGCAGATCATCTTCTACTCGAGCCAGCCGCCACCTCAGTTGCCAGCCGCCTACGCCAGCCACGCTCAGCAGCAGCAGCATTCATCGTCGAGCAGCAGCAATGGCAGCAACGGCGGCGCCGCTCTGCAATTGAGTGGCGCCGCCAGCAACGCGGCTGCCACGCTGGCGCACGCCGCACACGCTGCCTCACACGGCCACGCCCCCCACGCACACGCCCACCATCACCATGGCGCAGGGCCACCTCCCCACGGCCCGCATGCTCCGCATCCGCACGCCAACGGCGTCCTCACACCTGCCACGAGCAACACGAATCTGGTGCGCGCGCTCAGCAACTCGACGCTGCCGCACTTCACGCCCTCAGCTGGTCTGATTGCACCCGGTGGCGGGGGGCCAGGCGGCGGCCAGGGCAGCACCACCTTCATCTCGGCCGCATTTCTTCCCTTTAATCATCCCGGCCAACTGATTGGCGCCCCCTCGATGGGCTTTGCCGCCAACGGCGCTGCGGCGCCACCGACAGCCGGCTTCTATGCCACAGCGCCGCCGTCACAGCAGAAGCAACAGCTGGCTGCAGCTCAGCAAGCGGCAGGCGCCGCACAGCCCACGATAGCCTACTACCATTCAACTTTGCCGCAGGCAGCGCAGCTGGGCAACAACAACGGCGGCGGCAACAACGGCAATCCCAACAACAATTCGCAGCGCGGCGGCGGCAACATGCGGGGCGGGCAACGCTCGACGCCGCCACAGCCGCAGCCCAGTTACTTTGCGCCTTACGGCGCTGGAGCGCCGCAGCCGCGTCCCCAGCTGGTGAACAACGCCACAGCAGCGGCTGTCACGCCCATTCTGAATACCCGTAACAATGCCATCAATGGCGGCGCCACATTTCATCTGCCGCCCACTTACTGTCCGCTTGGGCCGCCCCCGAATCTCGGCACCGCGCCTCAGCTGATGGCCGCGCCACCAGTTGGCGCTGCCACCGGATTGCATACGTATGCGCCGCATCTGCAGAGCAGCAGCGCCACCGCTGTTGGCGTCGGCGTGGGAGCTGTGTCGGGAGTGACGAGCAGCTTTTCGGCCACCTCGCTGAGCGCAGGACAGCAGCTGCTGGGTGCCGGCGGCGCTGGGGTCGCTGATAAGGTGAAGGAGCGTAAGCATGCCATACCCATCATACATCCGGTGACGCAGGAGGATGTGATGGATCCCAAATCGTCGGTCTTCAACAAGAAGGATTCGAACTGCACGCTCACCTCCTCCAGCACTGGCAGCGATGCCAGCATTGGCCACAAATCCAACCAGGAGGGCGTTGGCATCAAGGTGGATCATCAAATGCAAACCGAGATGGTCAGCAAGCCGGCGTTGGTGTTTAGTGGCCAGGCGGCGGCGGCTGCAGCGACGCTGCCTCTAACGGACGAGGACAAGGTCAGCGTCATTGTCAAGGACATTCTCGCCCACTCTGGCAATCCCGAGGAGCACCTCAGCTTTCTGCAGTTCAACGACGGTGAGTGTGAGCATTGGAATTTTTAGCTTAAGTTAAATCAGATAAAAATATAACTCTGAATCCCTAAAGTGCAATAGGGGAACTAACAGAGGGATGCCTTAGTTGCAAAGTTAAAATGTTATGGTAGTAATGAGAAATGAGTTAAATTAAATTCAGCAAAAATAATAGGTGATATACATATATGAAATTCTTTGTCCTGTCTGGCTGAACTATCAACACCCAGCCTTAACTGTAAGAGCTAGGAGAGTGCAATTTATATGCATAGTTGCATTTAAGAAGGGGATCTAAAATCCTAAACAAAACAATTAAGTATTATGATTATTAGTTGTGAGTTGTTGTATAATATTGTGAGACACAAACCGAAGCATGTATTCCAGCCAATGCTGATTGAAGACACAAACCAGATTTAACAGTCTAAACATATTTTAAATTCAAAATTAAATCAATTCAATAAAATCGGATTAGTTCAGAGTAACACATATCTCATCGCCTTTCCCAATTTAACAATTATCCTTTGGATTGCAGTGGATAATGCATCGGAGCACACGCCAGAGATGTCTGGGGGCAGCATGGACAACTATTACAATGAGAATGCAGTGGGCAACCCGATGATGCCAGTGCAATTCCAGGAATCACAGAAAAGCAAAGCGCAGCAGCTGCGTCCCAAGTCGGCCAACAAGCAGAGTAAGTCTAATTAGCATCCAGTGCAACAATGGGCTCTTAATCCGCTTAAATTGTGTTGCAGGCACCGCAACGCCAACGTCTATAGCAACGGCTGTTGCCGAGGCAGCCGCAGGCGTTTCCATACTGGCCAACATTCAAAGAACAGCTATAGTGCAGCAGCTGCAGCAGCAGTCGGGCAAATCGAACACAGTAGAGCTGTGTCCAGTGAGTCCCTCAAAGGGACAAAAGCAACAGCAGCAGCATAAACCAATTGTCCAAAAGCAGCAGCAGCAGCAACAACAGCAGCTGCCTTCGACTTCTTCTTCGTCGGCTGCCTCGACGCCCACGCATCAGGCGAAGCTCCAGCAGCAGCCATCGCAAATGAAAGCAACAATTGTGGGCGTCAAGGCGGGAGCCGTTGCAGCCACAGATGTGCCACAAAACAGCATGAGCAAGAAGAACCAGCGCAAGGCGCAGAAGCGCAAGGAACAAGAGAAGAAGAAACAAAAGGGCACAGGACCGCCGACAACACCAGTCAGCGCGAGCAGCAGCAGCACTTTGACAGCCAGCAGCAGCAGCCACATGAATGCCAAGCCAAATCCCAAGAGCACCATCGGCAGTGCAACAGCAACAGCAGCAGCAGCTGCCACAAGTGGCGCCGAGACCGGTCTCATATTTGTGACAACAACTAAAACGACAAGTAGCGTCGCAATCGCGACGTTGCCCACGACGACTGATAAGCTTAGTGCAACTAGTAATAACTCTAGCTTAAGTTTTAGCCTAAGAGACAAGCCAACCAATGACGCAGAGCTGAGCTGTAAGTATCCCTAAAATTGCGAATAGCGTTAAGTTCATTAATAATTGTAATATTTGCGCAGTTGACACCAAGGAAGAGATCCAGCATCTGGCTAACGAGGAGATTGTGGCCAAGTTTCTGCTCAAGAGCTGCCCCGACGATGCGGAGCCTAGCAGCCATGTGGAGCCGCAGCTGGAGTTCCTCAACAGCAGCAGCTCCGTCTGCGAGGAGGAGAGCTCGGGCACCAGCGAAAAGTGCGTTGCAGAGGCGCAGGCGTCCAGCAAGTGCGAGGAACTAATTGTGAATGAGCTGAAATTCGGTGACTTTAGCGAGGAGGCGCCCGCGCATCACTCGAGCTTCATCTGCAGCTCCACGTGGTCCAGCTCACAACCCGAGCTGCCCCTGTCCCGGGATAATGTGGACTGTGCGCCCAAGTTGCCCAGCAATGCGAATGCGGGCAGCAGCAGCAACCTGAGAGTGAGCCTGAAGAAGACGTCGCCAGTGCATCAGCCGGAGAAGAAGGCCAGCAAAGTGGTGGCCGCCAAGAATGCAACTGCTAGCAAGTTTATACGCTACAACATTGAGCAGCTGCGCGAGCTGTCGAAGCTCAGCGATTCCCGCAAGCCGCCGCTGGTGCCCTGCCAGAAGGGCGACTGCATTGCCCAGCTGTTTGTGTCGCGCCAGTCGCAGCAGCAGCAACAGCATCATCACGGCCACAATCAGCATGGACAGCAGTATCAGCTGCACACACACGACACCATGGACTTCATGGCGGGCAAGCGGGGACGCGGCCACGGCGGCCATGGCCCGAACAAGAAGCATCACGACAACTATCAGTCGATGGGCGGCGGCAACTCGAGCGGCAACAGCTCCAGCGGCGGCGGCTTGGGCGGTCAGTCAAATCAACGCTACATGGACATTATACGCGTGCAGCTGTCGCTCAAGGAGGAGATCAAGTTGTCCGAATGCGAGAATGCCTGGCAGCCGGAGACGTTGCGTCGCATGTCCATGTTCAGCGCTCCTCCGCCTGTGAGCGCCGCGAGCAGCAGCAACACCGAAGCGGACAAGGACAGCGACATGGAGGCGGTGCTGAAGAAGGTGCGCGGCATACTCAACAAGCTCACGCCCGACAATTTCGAGGTGCTGCTCAAGGAGATGTCCAGCATCAAGATGGATACGCAAAGCAAGATGACCAATGTAAGCCAAGAGTCTTAAACACTATCGAACAAATTCCCCTAATCATTTACTTGTAATCAATTGTAGGTAATGCTGCTGATCTTTGAGAAGACCATCAGCGAACCAAACTTTGCGCCCACTTATGCACGCTTCTGCAAAGTGCTGTTCCACGAGATCAAGGCAGAGAACAAGTCGCTGTTCACCAGCTCTTTGATTACACGCATTCAGCACGAGTTCGAGTCGAATGTGAACGACGCCAATGCCAAGGCCAAAAAGCTGCAGCCCACCCAGGAGCGCATCAATGCCTGCACCGAAGCCGCGAAGAAAGCAGAGCTGCGTGCCGAGATGGAGGATCTGGAGTATCAATTTAGGCGACGCGCCTGGGGCACAGTGCGTTTCATTGGCGAGCTGTTCAAGCTGCAGTCGCTGACCAGCGATCGTGTGCTGCACTGCGTGGAGTCACTGCTGGAGCACGGCTGCGAGGAGAAGCTGGAGTACATGTGCAAGCTGCTGACCACAGTGGGCCATCTGCTGGAGGCGGGCAGCTCGGAGCAATATCAGACGGGCACTCGGATCGAGAGGATCTTTCGGCGCATCCAGGACATTGTGCAGCGGTCGCGCAGCAACCAGAGCGGCTCGTATCGCCAGCACCAGCAGAACATCAAGATCAGCAGTCGGGTGCGCTTCATGATGCAGGATGTGCTCGATTTACGGGCACGCAACTGGGATCAGCCGTCTGGAGCTGCCACGCATGCAACGGGCGGCGGCAATCGGCAGCAGCAACAGCAACGCCACAAGCAGCAGATGGACGAGCCCAAGACGCAGCAGCAGCGTGGTGTACATCTGCAGCAGCAACAGGGCGGCGGCTATCAGTATCAGCAGCAACAGCAGAAGCAACAGCAACAACATCATCATCATGGCCACGACGGCGGCAATTACTTTCTGCAGAAGCTGAATAAGTCGCAGCAACAGGACAATCAATCGCTGAGCATTGATCCAACAAAGCTGCGCTTCAGCAGCAGCAACAACGACGACGTCACCGCCAAGCTGGGCAACTCTTCGCACTACCAATGGCGCAACGTCGGCAATCGCCCGGTGAGTGCAGCGCCCACAGCAGCAGTTGCCACACAGCCCAGTCTGCTGAAGCGCATGCCTGCGGCTAACTCAACCAACACCTTCTCCTATCCGCCGTATCAGCAGCAGCCGCCGCCGCAGGCAGCGCAAGCTGCTGCCACGCCCATTCTCAGTCGGGCCAACAGCAGCAGCAACAACAATGCAGCCGAGCTGCAGGCGAACTTCGATGAGAAAAAGTGCCAGCAGCTGGTAAACCAGCTTGTCGAGGAGGTGGTCAGTACTCGGGGCTGGCAGAGCGAAGTGCTTGCGATCTGGCGCAACTCGATAGACAAGCAGCCGGAGGCCGAGGCCGTGATACTCTATGTGCTGCTGGACTATGTGCATCGGGGCACGGTGAAGCGGCAGCAGCGTCTCGCCTGCGCCAATGTGTTTGCGTATCTAATGCATCAGCAGGCGGTGGACATGGCCACGTTCACACAGGCCTACGGCCGCTTCGGCGAAGAGTTTCCCGATCTGCTGGTGGATGTGCCCAACGGCTGGACGTATGTCTTCGAGTTCCTCGGTCCCATCATGCACGACGGCCACCTGGAGCTGAAGGATGTGTGGCAACGGCGCTGGCTGGACCATTCGCAGTGCACCGAGCGCTTTGTGCGCTCCTTTGTCAGCTACTTTGTGCAGGAGTTTGGCGCCGGATATGCCCACAAGCTGTGGCATGTGGACAACCAGCTGGACCGAGGCCAACTGTTCTGGAGCGATGCACGCAAATATCGCGACTTCCTGCAGGCGAACAGCTTTCATTTCCTAGAGCCAAACGGTGGTGGTGCCGCAACGGCGGCTGGACTGCAGCGCTCGAAGGTGACGCGCACACCGGCCGAGCATGTGGAGAGGATTAGCTATCTGCTGGGCTTGTCCAGCGACACGGCCATCGATTATATCAATACCAATGTGCATATTAATGCCAATTTTGTGCGACAACTTACCAAATTCCTTTGCTGTGATTTCGCTTTAACTAACCACAACAACAACAACAACAAGAAGAGCAACAACAATAACAATAACCCAAAGTTGCAACTGAATGTGGAGGCATTCAGGTTGCAGTGCACGCCACTGCTGAGGCTGTGCATCGATGCGCAGGAGGCGCACGAAGTGGCCTGCATCGATGAGACGGTCGAGTCGCTGCGAGAGCATCATCTGGTCGAGATCGAGGACGAGTTGGCCGCTGGCGAGGCCATCTGCAGTGCACTGGGCGTCCTCTATGACTGCGAGGTGATCTCGCGGGACTCTTTCGACAAGTGGATCAAGCGGGAGATCGAGAAGCCAGCCAACTGGAGTCGCCCGCTGATGAATAAGCTGCGCACATTAATCGAGGAAATGTAAAACACAGTCACAAATCAATGAGAAGAAGGGACAGCAACAAACAAGAACAAGAACCAACCAACCATCACCCACAACGATTACCAAAAACAGCAACAGCAACACGACAAACAACAACATCGAAGCCAATCTCCAGCTCAATCTCAACATACGTATATATGTGTATATATATATATATGTATGTCGATGTATAGGATGTATATATACATGTATACCACCTGTTCGACATTTGATCAATTCAAACACCATGCGCGGTCGTATATTATACACACATGACAACGACACTCCCCCCTCAAACTCACACTCAATCACAACTCCAACTTTGCAGACAACAGCAACAACTGACAACAACAACAATTATAATGAAGTTCTGCTATAAAACAATTATAAAGGCAACAATTGCCAAACATAAATGCAAAAAAAAAATATAAAAAAAACACTTGAAAAAAGAATCTCGATAGAACCGTTTAACTTTAAGGCAGGGTATATATATAGAATATATATAGGATCTATTTACTTTACTTTATTGATCGGAAAACTACAGTATTTCACAATTTCCCAATGTGTTTCCTTTAGACAAATCTGTTTTTATATTATTTTGTTTTCGGTTCTCTTTTACCTTTCAGTACAAACGAAATGTTTTGCATTGTTTTACATTTACTTTGTATTAATCTTACTCTTATGATTACGAACTAAACTAATTATTACTAAATTTGATTTGTGATTTCTACATGCAAAGGCTCAAAACCCAAAGCAGTCTCTTATATTTCCTTAGACAAACGTTATGAAAACAAAACAGACAGAATCTATTGCTATTTGAACACTTCGAGGCTTCGACTCAGATTGAAAGAAGGCAAGCAAGCAAGCAAGTAATAAATGTACACAAGTATAATAATAATATCATAATTATAATAATGATAGTTTATATTCGTATAAACAATGTAAATTATAGCGAGAAAAGACATATATCTATTTAGTATACAATTGCATGACATAACAAATACAAATAATCCAAAGATACCATTTAAAATCTAGCTGTAAAAAGAAAGGACAAAATACAACAAACTTTAATTTAGACATTTAAACCAAATCGAAAACTATATTTATGTATTCCCAGCAAGCATAAACAAACAAAAAAACGAAATCGTAAACAAATAATATGAAAAGCAAAAACCAAGAGCTCTAAGCCGCCTTGAATTAGTTATTTTTATAAGAATTATTACAAAAAAAAAACGAAACACAAAAAATGAAAAGAAAACAAATTAATTTCAAAAATTAATATTTAAATAGTAAAAGATTTTCACAGCTCTATATAAAGCATATAAAATATTTTTTGTTTAGGTATTTTTTTATTTAAACACTAAAAGTGAAGAAACATAAGACGAATACGAAAATGGTTTGCGGCAAATAGCAAAAAAAACTAAAATTAAATTAAATAATAATGCAATTAAAACAAGTAAAATATATAAAATTTGTAAACAACAAAAGTATTAGTTAAGAAATTGTGAAAGCGCTTCTGGCACTAAAAACACAAAAAGCGAATAGTCTAAAGCCAAGCTGAGCTCTGATTCTGATTCGAATTCTTTGCAAGCATTTCAAATGTTTAGCCAAATTCTCGGATACATTTTTGCAACAAAATCATAAAAAAAACGAAAAAAAAAAAAATTTATTGAACTGTGAGCATTTTTAGCAAGGAAGCAAAAACAGAAAGCAAGGAGAAAGAAAAAGTAAATTAAAAATAATAATAAATAAAAGCGTTAATAAATTTCAATACACAAGAATTATAAACAGCAAACAATTAAATTAAAATTGAATACAAAAATAAAGTGGAAAACAAAAGAAGCAAAAAAAAAAACAAAAAGCAAAAAAAAACTAAACAAAAACAAATAAATTCCCAAGGCGTTTCAATGTGGGGACGGCCAAAGGAGCGCATGCGTACAACTCGATCTATTCACACACTATTCAGACTCACAGCATATTCACATTCATATTCACAACAAATCAATCACAAGCAACTCTCTCTCTCATGGTGATGGCAGCATTTAAATTCTCGAATAGCTTAAGAAGGTTTTACGCACCAACCGTAAGCACACTTAACTGAACAAAACAAACTCGATTAATTTGAATCGTTTCTTCCTACTCTAGATCTGAGACAAGATGGAGCGCCGTGGACGCATTCCGGTGGCCAAGTTTCGGACGCAAGAAGCCAAGACTCGTAGTCGGAGTCGAGTGCGAGAACCGGACTACAATGAGCAGGACCCAGAGCACGATATGTTCACGCTTCTCGAGGACAACATTGCCCTGAAGGAGGAGAACAAGGCGCTCAAACTGGAGATTGAATCGCGTAAGTGAAGCCGCTCTCAACTGTTTGATAATCGTCCTGATATTCATTAAATTAATTGGCAGATAAAACCACGCAGGAGGAGCAGCAGGCGCAGCACGAGAAGCTCTGCGGCCAGCTGGAGTTGCTGCAGCAGCAGCAGCTGAAGTTCGAGTCCGAGATGAAGGAGCTGACGGTCAAGTTCAACAAGACGCTCAACGAACGCAATGCGCTCGACAAGCTGCACAAAATGAAGGCGGATCAAATAAACAAGTGAGAAAAGAGTGGCCAAATAAACGAATGGCAATTAATCAGCTGCCATGTTTTAGTCTCACCAGCGAGCTGGAGCACATGCGTGAGAAGCAGCAGGATAACTCGACCGCCAACACTTCCCTGCTAGGCTCTGTGGAGCTGCGTCGCAATCTGCACAAGATTCTGCAGCATGGCAGCGCCGACAGCGGCGAGCTGGCCACAGGCGATGACCTGGACAGTCTCATCGATGTCGGAAGCAGCAATCCAGGCGTGCACATTACCAACGCTTTGGTGGAGCGTCTTGTGACAGAGTTTCTGGCACTCAAGCAGTCTACCAATGGCGTGGATCTGCAGCTTTATGAGGCTAACGAGAAGATAGCTGAATTAGTAGAACACGTAAGCAGACTACATTCCAGAAACTGCCATCGACTTTTCCATTGATAAATGCAATTGTCTTGCTAGCAACATCTGCTGGATGAGGAGAACGAAACGCTGCGCACGGAGAATGGCAATCTGACCAAGGTGGCCAAACTGCTCACCGAGAACATGAAGGAGAGCGTGGAGACGAGTCAGAAGTTAGTGTTATTCTATATTGGTTGAATGCAACATTTAATGAGCTTTTACGATAATATCTTTTTGCCATAAGATAATTTCGTAATATATATAATTTGTGTTGCAATCACAACTCATTCACCTATTAAAATGTTTTTATAATTTACAGGATGGAGGCTGCTTTGATCAAGCTGAAGCAGCGGAACGATGAGCTGAGCGCCAAGGCCAGAGATCTGCCCGACGGACGGCCGCCCAGTCAGCAGGCGACTCCCTCGCCCACCACACTGCAGACCGAGGCAGAGTTTGAGGAGATCAAGGAGCAGGTGCAGCAACAGGCGCGCGAACACAACGAGCGTATTGTTGAAATGGTAAGACATCAGAGTCTGGCATCCAGCTCTGCCCTGGTGATGGTGAAATACTTTTTATCTTTACAACTATCTTATCTGTTTATCTATACACACACAAAGCAAACACGCAGCGTGTTTGACATTTTCAAACCGTTCTCGAGCATATTCAAAAGTAGTTGATTGACTTTGAATGGCACACACAGCACTCAATTTACACTTCTTAGCACTATAAACGATCTATCAGCTACTACTATAATATACATATATAATGCATGGAATGGGTCCAATTCCTGCCTCCAAAAACAAAAAACAAACTCAACTCAAAACGTAAGCGCAACTCGCTTCAGTCGCTCGCTCGCTTGCTTGCTTGCCCTCTCTCTCTCTCTTTGTCTCTCTTTCTTTCTCTCTCACTTTGTTGCTTTTAATGATTGTTCTACTAATTTTCGTTACCCTCGCTCTTGCCCCCCTCCAATTCCTGTGCCCTTCCCACTCTCGTAGCAAAGTCTAATGGATGCGGCTATTGCAAAATCTACTAACGATGAACTAAAACAATTACAACTTAAGTTGGAGATACTCGAGGAGCAGCTGCAGCAGGCGCTCGCCCGCGCCGATCTCGCCGAGGAGCAATTGGCGCACTACCATCAAGCGAAGAGTCCCATCAAAGCAGCAGCACCATCGCCACCTCCTCCTCCACCACCACCGCCGCCAATGCCGAGCAAAGTGCTGTACGAAGCACGGGCTGTGGCGGCGGCTGGAGAGGATGGCGACGCTGCTGCTGGTGGCAGCTTCAGCCAGCACATTGCCGGGCATAGTTTGCATAGAGGCGGCGATAAGATTATTGATAACGTGAAGCAACAGGTACAAGCGGAGGCAGCAACAGGTATGTCATTAAGCTAAGCCCGGTTCCCACTTCCCAGTTCCCTGTTTCTCTCTGTCGACAGCTGTCAAATTCCACTCAATGTCAGCTACAGAATGGACAGCATCGTGTCCAGCACTTTCTATTTTTTTGTTGCCCCACATTCACTTGCCTTGCCTTCGCAGGCAGCTCACGGGGCGTATGCGCAATCTCTCAGCATGTGTCTGTGTATCGATGACTGCCTTTTATTGGCAATTTCAGCTATGTAACAAGACTGCAATTTCATCAAGTTTCACTGCATATTTCAAGTTTGCCAGCAAAAGTTGGCCAACGAACTCGCCTGATCCTTGAACTATGTTGCAGCTCGCAACTCGCAACTGCACAGAGAAAATGCTGTAAAAATAAAGCATAGATGCTTTGGTGTATTTAAAGTATGCCGTCCAAGGGAACTTTGTTCGCTTGTCTTGATGGAGTCCAGCATCGAGTTGAGCTCCACGAAGGTCTCTTAATTGAGTTGAGAGTAGATTACCACAAATTCCAACTTCATTAAGTTTTCACATGCAGTTTGGAATTATATTCCATGGAGTTAGTAAAGAAGTCACGATGTCTTTAGTTTCTCTTAATATGCGTATGTATGAGACAGAAAGCGAAATCAGTGACCCTATAGAAAATATATATAAATTGTTATTTTGTGAATATTAATTACATAGCCAAAAATTGGGGCTAACATCTCACAAAACTAGGCTGCAGAATAATGTGTTTAACCTTGCACACCAAAAATTGGACAGTTATCGTAAATATGCAATTTACTTAAATTGACTTTAAATAAAATCCATAAAATATGCATGCTTAAGTGAGGCATATGCAAAGAGTATTGGAGTGGCAAACTTCTGGTGTCATTTCAAGAGGGTATGCAAATCAAACAAAACCTTCAACATCATTTCGCGCTGCCAATTGCCAGCGTTATCCTTCACCTAGATCCTTGCAAATCCCGTGACGCACTGACAAGCGTCGCCGTCGCTGTGTTGTGGTTGCCAATGTGTCGCGTTGAGGTGCTTCTCCTCCTCCTGCTCCTGCTGCAACTTGTTGCTGTCAATTGGCAATTGGCCACGTTGATGTCGACGCAACCCGAACCCATCCCAACCCAAGTCCTTTGCGCTGCGCTGCTCCTGATTATAATTGATTTTATGCAGCTGCTCTGATTGTTGTTGCAGTGTGTGTGTGTGTGTGTTGCAGTTGACCATGCCACAGCCGGTGGCAAGGTGGGCGGAGCATTGTTGCAACAGCGGCAACTTCTTAATTAAGTTTGCGACGAGCTTTTTGAACGGCACGCTTCAACAAGCTGCGACTGCCGTAACCAGGTAAACACACACACACACACACTCGAACCATTCTTGTGTGTGAGTTGAGAGTCTGCCAGTAAAAATCTAATTAGCGTCGGCTTTACGCCTGAGAGCAGCGTGAAAGCTGAGTTTCTTTTTGCCTTAATAGATGCTGCAATCAATGTGAAACCGCCATAATTTATTATGTAGGTGACTCTATGTGTGTGTGTGTGAGTGTGTGTGTGTGTGTGTAGGTGTCTAAGTGAGCCGCTTTTGTTGCTGTAGCTATGCTGCACTTGTGGGACATCGCTGGCGTTTAATTTCCGCTTGAAACAATTGTCCGGGATATTGATTTGGGTTCCAGAGTTCAGCCCAGCTCAGCACGTTGATTGGCTGAAGAATCCCATCAATGCCAACTTGAGTCGAGTCGAGTCGAAACGCGACGAGAGTTCAAGAACAGAACTTGACGGCAAGCTTAACAGTGGCAAATGTTAAACATTCTGCACAACTGTCAACTCAATAGTGTTAACTTGAATTCGGTTTAAATTAAAGTGAGCGTAGGCTCCGATTTAATATGATAAAACTCATGGAATCTTAAAGTAATTCAATCTATCAATTTTTGTTGTTACATCATTAAAATTAATCAGATTTAATAATGAGAGACATGAAAAATCCACATAACTTTTAATGACAGTTACAGCACAATATGAAGAGTGATGATTAAAGTAATTCAATAAATTTTGAATTACTATCATTTTATTTAATTGATTTTTTTTTGTATCCAATTTTAATTGCTGTCTAAAATGTATTCATTATTTTATTACTTCTAATGGAATCTATCTCTATACTAATCACAATATGAATGCTGATGCAAAAACAGCGTGAATCGTGGCAAATATTAATGAAAATCGAATTATGCCTAACTAGGCTTTAACAGCGCTGAACGTTGATAATAGCGACACACGAATCACGTTAACAACTAAGCAAGCAAACAGCGATAATTGCCAGAGGATGTTGCCAGCTGAATGCCAATTAGTTGAGAGACTCCAGATATGCACTGACTATGGCCAATATTTGGCCTTTTGCAGTGTTGGCTTTGGGCTGCCTTAGTCACTGTTTACTGTGGCTGTGGCTTGCGTGTGTGGATGCGTTACCACAACGACAACATAAACACACACAGACACACACAGCTGCAGGAAAATGAAATCAACTGGTTGTGTGGAATACACACGGAACACACAGCAGCCGCATGTGATGAGCAGACATAATGCAAGCATCTGTGTTGACAGAAATGTGCAAATACAGGCAACGTAAATGTGTGTGAGAGACATTGTTTTATCATCATATTGAAAATACTTTTAGCAAATATGCATTTATAAATATCAGCTATCGACCCGCAATAAATGATTTAAATTTAAGCTACACTCAAAGCATACATACTTATTGCAGAACAGCAGCGTTGACAATCCGAATCCGAGTTGTAGAGTTGCGCTGATGAATGATGGCTTTAATAACACATAGTTGTATCATGCTCATGGCAATGATAATAATAATAATAACAACTCTGCATCACATGGCATTGACACACACAACACAACACAACACAACAATAACGAGCGACAGCTCACACACACACACACACACACTGCTTCACTCAATTATAGCCAACTCTCTGGCTCTCACTAAGCACATCCGTTTCCGCTGTTGGCTGTTGGCCGTTGCGTTGCCTACTTTTTGGCGCGCTGGCGACAGACAACGCGGCGTATGCGTAACGAGCGTACATTCAAATCAATCAAGGCGCGTATTGTGCCGAAAGCATGACGAGCTATTAACTTTTCATATATCTCTCCACATAATATTGCACTATATATATTTCATTTACGTAAATGTCGAGCAGATAGATGCCGTTGGATGTGCACGGTGGGCAAAACGCGCGCGCGTTTCGCTTGAAGCTCTTGAAGCGTTTGAGCTTGGCAGCCAAGTGAGCAGCAACTTTACAGCTAACAAACAGCAACGCAGCCACAACAGCAGCAGCAGCAGTTGCTCTGCCACTCGTGTCCTGGCACTCGTCAAACTGTCTCTGTGTGTGTGTGTGTTTGCGTCCTCGTATTCGGCCCAAAAACAAATGAAGCGAGCCTCAACCGTATAACTTTGTATACCCTTGACTCAGCAGTGTAAAAGAAGCGTATGAAAAGTTTCAAAATAATATATTCGACACCCTAAAATAAAGAAAGTTGCAGTTCAAATTGTTTTCCGAAGTGTCTTGTTTTCGCATATTTGGCCCAAAAAAATAGACTAGGAATAAATAGTTATGTTTTAACGTTTAAGGTAGGACCAAATTCAATAGGATAAAATTTTTGCAATTTTTTTCACAATTTAAAAAAAAGGACTATACAAATATTCAATGATTTATATATATGTTCATGCAACCCTCTATCTGTCTTTTTGCCTTTTGCTTGAAGATCAAAAACTAAGAAAGCTAGGGCCTTTAAATTTACTTAATAAAATACAATTTGGAAGCGAAAAAATGCGAGAGTTACGAAAAAAAAACTTTTGTTTTGTGAATACAAAATGTTTCGAATAACTGATTAATTTAATTTCAATTTAAAAATGATTGTGAGTGGTTTTTTAAAGGCTGAAATTCTTATTTTGGTAAACATACCAACGACATTCCCGATGGTATCTAAAAGTGAGCAAATTCTGGTTGCTGTGGTCACTTGAAATGTTTGTGCATTCTTTTACAATGGCTAGCGGGTGTCGGAGAGTCAAGCACGCTTGCTTCAAGCGCTCTCTCTCTTGTCTGGCCTTATTGTTGTCGCATGCTGGCGAAGCCAACCTGTAGTTGTGTGCGTGTGTGTGTGTGTTTGTGTATGCTGTACAGGCATAATTGCCATGGCGATGCCAGCCACTTGTCTTTTGTTCTGACCACACAGAGCATCTCTCTCTCTCTCTCTCTCTCTCTGCTGTCGCTCTCTCTTTCGTTCTCCAAGTTAGACCTGTCGCATTTAGAGCAATTTCCGTCAGTGTAAATTAATTGACTTTGAAAAAGGCAGAGCAGCATTTCCGCAAGGCATTTCCGGTGCCACAATAACCACGCATGACTGTACTGTACTGTATACTGTGTGTGCAACTCACAACACGTGTGTGTTTTGCTCGAAAACTTGAATTGATTTAAGTTGGAGCTAGAGCTCTGCTTGTGCTCAGTGCTCAGTACTGGCATTAGTTGGCTTCCTGGGCCGAGGCCAGCGCCTTGGCAACAGCAACGGCAGCCACCGCGCATTGTGTCTATCGGCTATGCTGCGACAGCTTCGGCTTTAAACAGGCGCCAACCGAGGCTGAGACTGGGGCTGAAGAGCGTCAGGCGTTTGGCGTTTACATGTTTCACTCACAGCTTACTGGGCACAGCTTATGTTACCCAACTCCAGCCACAGCAACAGCTCCAACTCCCACTCCGACTTCGTATCAAATTCGATGAAGGCAAGCAGAGCAAGATGCCATTTATTATTTTTACGAGTAGCGAGCAGCAGAGAGGACAACAACAAAAAAGCCGAGCAGCAGCGGCAGAGCGGCAGCTCTTGTGCCGCATTCCAGGCCACATTGTTGTCGTTGTGCTATGGCTTATTATTATTATTTGTGCGTTTTATATTTCCGTGTTTTATTGCGCCACTTTTCTTGTACACCGCCGCAGCCCTAGAAACCGTACATTTCCATTGACTTCTTTGGCGCACAACAAGTCGTATACGCAACGTCAGCAAACTTCATTTGTTGCCGCTGACAGTTGTTGAATGCGTGGGCTTAGCATCCACCCTTCCGCCCCGCCCCTTACCTCACCTCACCCCTCACTCCTTTTGCTGTTCTGTGATTTATATACATTTGTCACATCCCCCAAAAAATCCGGCACAATTTTAAATCCTTTCAGCTTACTTGATTAAGTCAGCAGACAGCTTTTAAAGCCAGGTACGTCTCGCCTCATCTCTTCTCGCTTTTCCGCTTTTCTTTGGGCAAGGTTCTCTCTCTGCCAGACTAACAGCATGATAGTGCAGCAGCTCGCTCTTTAGTTTTGCCCTTTAATTTGAAACTCCACTTTAATATCAACTACATTTAACTTTTGCAGGTCTTGACGCTATAGTACGTGAGTTCAAATCGGGACGCGTTACGCTGCGACGCAATCGTCGCAGGACGAACACGAGCGAGGCTCTCAAGGAGATGTTCCAGGTGTTGGAGATTAGCCAGAAGCAGAATCGCAACTCGAAGATTTGCGTTGATCTAAACACAACGCGCTAGACTGTAAAGTGCGTGCTCGCTGCTGCTCTGTCTTCTGTCTTCTCCTATATCCTTTGGTCTCAAATCTACATTCCATGCATTTTACATCATTTTACATTTAATTATACTAACTAGTATATGTATTATTTATTTATACGTCCCAAGCCATCCACACGCCACCTTCGCCCTACTTTTGTATTTCCATACGTGCATTTTGTGTGTGCCTTTTATCTACCAGAAGCAACGCTCTTCTGGTATTATATTACCACTGCTTCGATCTTTACAATGAATAACTATTAAACAATGTGTTCAATTACTAATTTATTAAGCTTCTTTCCAATCCCAACGAAAGCAATGCAATAAAAACTATTTAACCAAATAAAACAAATACAAATGTGTTTTAATAAAACCCTCAATATCCTCTGGGAGCAATTGTCCTTACGTATTACGTACAAGTTCTCACCAAGGTAGATAATCATTTGGCATTTAAGGATTTTCAGAAATTTTCAATAGAATTTGGCCTTAAAATTTGCAGGCTGAGGCTTGCAAAATTGGTCAAAAATCACAAAACACGCTGTAACTCGGTGGTTTGAAGGAGCATCAGGATGTCCTTTGGCATACAGCTACTTTAAATCATGCTTAATCAGAAACTGCTATCAAAAAGATGAGTATCCTTTAAGTATCAAAGATACAAGGACTTTTTTGTAAATGAAAACTATGCTATAACTTGGCCAAATCCTGTCACATCCTGTAAAGTCCTGTGGCTAACAACTCGGCTTATCCAGGTCTATCATGTGGCTAAAGGACATCCAAGTCGGTCCGTAAGTTTAGAAGTTATCAAGGATTTAATGTTTTTTTACCATTTTCTTAAGCCCTGTGACTGATAATTGAGTCTGACTATTTATTTCCAAAGGATTTCGCAAATATTTGTAAAGTATACTCGTATATTTATTGGGCTTAATTGTACTTTATTATTGCTTAATCTTTGGCCGATACACAGATCGCAAATTACGTAATTACATAAAGGTTGCTTAGACAAAATATACATAAATGTTTATGTATTTGCATACAAATGTAACAAAATGTAAAAGATTATTTGTTCAACGTTAAAACGTACTCGAATTAATGCTAAATGTTTATGGCTAATTGTCGTAAATGTTAGTACAAAATTTGTGAGTGTAAATATAGTTTTCTCGATCATTTCAATAAAAATTTGGCTAATTGTTAAGATTGTTGTTGTTGCGTATCGTAATTGACTTTCGAATTTGTGCTTAAATATTTCTTCATATTTTTGTTTAGCTTTTTGATTGTTGTAAATTGTGGCACTTGTTTGCATAAGAAACATACTTAATAGTTAATAAATTGCATAATACAAAGAGACTTGCGGAAGACAAGACGTATAAGAGTGCGTATAAGAGTATATCGTATTGTTTACATATTGTAAATGTAGAATTAGTAATATAATAGTTTATAGTATGAACTAAAACGGAAATGACGACATGTTCAACATAATATCATTTCAACTTAAACATTGTAACACAATTTGGATAAACATTAAAATTCAGTTAGATTTTCTGTCCGCTTTTCGTTAGCTTACACATCTATTGCGATCGTTTTGTTTTGTTTTGTTAAGACACTGATGCCGTTTATCTATTTGGTAGCCGGTCATGTGAGGCAAATGTTGTGTGTTTGATTGTTTGTTGTGCATGTTGTGATAGCTCACTTTGATTAGTGCTATATATGTAGTAACAGGGAATATTTGGCACTCGACAACAAATTTAGTTTTGTTTCGTTTCTGTTTCATTTATATGGCGCAGCAGCTGCTTTTTGCTTCCTGCTCCTGCCTGCGGTTCCTTTTTCTGGTTCGCTCATGGAATGTGTTTGCTGTGCCGCGATGGCTTTGGCGGCGGCGTTGGCGGACGTGGCTTGTTGGCATCTGTTTGTTGCACGCTGAAGTTCGTCGCCTCCAAATACTCGTACGTGGTGTTTGTAATACTGGTCTTTGTCAGCGTTGTGGTGCTGATACTGTTGCTGGTGGTGCTCGTATTGCTGCTCAGCACGTTCAGCATGGTGTAAGCACTCGGATTCCAGTCCAGACTGTGCGACAGGCTGCTAAAGTCCGTGGAGTCGCGTGTTTTGGCAGGCAATGGCGGCGGGCGAATGTCCTCCTCGGAAGTAGAATCGGTGGTTTCTAGAGTGAGAAGAAATCCACATAAATAAGTATAACTAAAAAAGCTTTCTCTTCAGGCGACCTACCAACTGAGTTGCGATTGCTGCTCTCAGAAAGAGAGCGCGTGTCCGCGAATGTCTTGATGGTGGCGGTGGGCGTGGCAATGCTGGCCGGCCGCGACAGACGCCGTTCTTTCTCCTTTTCCGAACGCAGCGGCCGCTTGGGCGTTAGCTGTAAAATCAAAGCATTAAATGCGGTCCGGCAGTGTTGGAAATATTCAACCTACCTCCTCGGTTAGCACTCGCGGATCAGGCGTTTTGGGTCCACTCAACGAGGTGTTGGAAGCACTGGCCATAGAATTGATGGATACATTGCTTTCCTTCTCCGGCGTCGACGTTATTGTAGTCAAAGGCGGCGTATACCATTGGCTGTTGGCCACAGGCAAACTCAAGGTGTCGCGATCCTGAAATTGAAGAAATCGTTTAGCTGTAAAACAAGTGAAAAGTCCTCAAGACTTACCTTCTTCATGGAGCGTCGCTTAGCAGGAGTTTTGTCCTTTTGCTTGTTGCCTTTTGTGCTGCGCAAGAGCGAATGTAACAAAGCAACAAATTAAAAATAAAGTAAAAATAAAAAGTAATAAATAAAATAAAAATTTAACACAAATGGTGGTCAATAGAAAGAGAATGTTAAGAGAATGGAATAAAGTAAAAAATAAATAAAAATTAAATAACTTAATGTTTAAAACTAAAAAGTATCAAGTTAGAAAAGAATTTCCAAAGAGCGGATAACAACAAAAGAAAAATAAAGAAAAGCAATTATAAAGTTAAAATTCAGTTATTAAGTTGATGTTAGTTAATAAAGTAGAAAATAAACTAAATCTAATAATAATTAAACTTAAAGTCTTAAACTAAATCGGAGCAAGCAGGCAAAGGATGTTAAGATTCTGGTTACTTGGAGACGGAGGAAAGGAATCAAAAGAAGGCGATGACTCACCTGGTATTGAAGCTTAAGCTCGCCAGCGTGGACTTGATGGAGTTGGTGGGCGGACGCGGCAGAAACGTGGACTTGGACAGACCGCTGCTGCAATTGGAATCGATTTAGTAAAGTAACTATTACATTATACTAGGGAAACTTACTCGGAGGATCCCATGCTGGTCTCGGACAATCGATTGTTGCCGCTGTCGAAGAGCGCCGGCAAAAAGGAGTTTGTGCGTCGCATGATCACCGAATCGCGTTCGATCTTCAGGTCGCAGGACTTGCAGCCGTACCGGGACACCACATGCTGTTCCATGTCCGCAAAGCACGCCTCCAAATGATCGTGCAGCGCCTTCAAGCTATCAGGCGCCCGCTGTCGATGCAGCCGTATAGCTAAAAATCAGAAGTAAACTTAAAGAACTTCGAAGTTAAATTTCTATATTGAAACTCACCAATTTTGAGCAGTGGGATCTGCTGCGCAATCGATTCTTTGAGCTCCTCGACCAGCTCCTTGTCGTCGGGATGCAGCTCCACGTACTCGTCGGTGAGAAAGGCTTCCTCGTACTTGGCAAAGCCGCCCATGACAGCGGGATCCACAATGCCGTTCAGCTTCATGGTCAGCTGGTTGATGGTGCGACTCTCGTCGCTCTGATGCAAGATGACCAGCTGACGAATGTCCTTGTTCGTGTCTTTCATGATCTCCACAGCGTGCTCAAGTGGCGATATCTTGAACGTCTGCGCCTTGACAACGGGGAACCAGCGCAAGATGCCTGGCAGCGGAAACTGTGTGACCAGCTCGGTGCGCTCCAGCCAAAGGTTGCGCACATCGTCCATGCCACCGCCGCCGCTGCTGTCGCGGAACGGCCGCGAGAACTGAAACTTTTGCACATTGTTCGAGGTGAAGTACTTGATGATCTCATTGGAGATGATTTTCTCGTTGAACTTGGAGAACGCCGCATCCATGATGGGTTCCACCTTGTTGACTTGAATGTACTGACCGTCGCCCAGTGTGATGTCCTCGCCCGGTGCCTCCAGCGTTTGCATGAGCTCCGCCTGCGGATGCTGCACCAGCATGCGGGAGCAAAAGTCGCTCAAACGCTCGTACTCCTTGCCGCGGAAAATGTAGACTTTGTTCTGCAGCAGGCGTGGAAAGCCGCAGCCATAGAAACAGACCCTAAAGTACTCGGATGTGTGTCGCAGCTCCTTGAGTATCTTCTCAAAGAACTGCGCCATGCGCTTCAACAGCTCGGCGAGCTTAATGTAGTCATAGATCTCCTCCTCGTACTGCTGGGCGAGCACCTTGCACATGTCGATGGCGCACTCCCATTGCTTGCCCTTGTCAAAGTACTCCATGATCTCGAAGTAGAGCGCCTCCTTCAGCTCGCGATGCGTGCGACAGCTGCTGTGCCGATAGCTGCGCAGCTGCGGCGACAATTCCGTGTCGTTCCAGCGCAGCAGCTCCGTGTGCAGCTTGAGCGTGAACGCGGCCTCCGTGTAGTTCTCGAACTCCATGTGCAGCGCGCACAGTTTGTAGACGTATCGTATATACATCTCCTTGAGATCCACCTCCGAGTAGAACTGCAGCAGCGAGAAGGTGCAGGCCATGCGGTTCTCCTTGCTCTCGTCCTGGATAATGCAGCGATACTCGAGCAGTTTATCCATTAGCTTCGTCACCATGGCCACGAAGCTGGTGCCGTCCACATTGAGCGTGTTGTGGGCGGCGCAATACTCCAGCATGATCTGCTGGAACAGCTCCTTGTACTCCTGATCGCCTTTGCCTAAGAAATACAACAAATTAGCAGAGTTTATAGCAGATTAGAGCGAACTGTCTTACCTGCTCCTATCAGTATGTCCAGCTTCTCGATCATCGCCGTCTTGAACTCGCAGAAGTTGCCCTTGTGATGGGCATTGTTGTGCTTGGTGTCGCCATAGCTCTCCAGCTCCAGCTTGGAGCTGTAATACTCGCACTGCATCATGTCGAAGAAGATGGGAATCGTTTCGCGTCGCAGCTCCGTCTCGGGTATCATGCTCATCTCCAGTATGGGTTCGACGAGCTGTGGCACAAACTTGGGCTTGTGCTTGCCCAGCTGGAACCACATCTTGCGTATCTCCTTGGCCGTGTCCTTGCGTATGTCCCGATAGCGGGCAAACACTATCTGCCGCTTGTTGTCGTTGAAGTCGTTCAACTGCAGCGGCGACTGCACCAGAAACGCAATCGAACACTGGAAGAAATTCGACCAGATCTGTTTGTCGAACACGGGACAGAGAAAGTAGTCGGTGATGACCATGCTCAGCTGCTGAAGTGCGCCCAGTATGACGGTGTTCTGGTGCATGATCATGTCCATCCAGTCGCGTGGAAACACCGCCTTTTGATGCGGTGACACGAGGTCCTCGAACACGAGTAGGATCTCAATGATAAAGTCCTTGAGCTCGCCCTGCTGATGCAGATCGTTGACAAAGTACTTGTAGTGCTGGGCATCCATGCGCTGCAATATGCCCAGCATGATGGCTATAAACTGCCCGACCACGCCCGTATCTCGGTCCAGCGCATGCGCCGCCTTCATCACCTGCCTCAGCAGAATGATCATAATGTCGCGCACATCGTTGTGCGTGGGTCCCACGTCCGAGCGATAGAGCAGTTTGAGAATGTTGTTCATTATGTTGATACACTCGGCGATCTGCCAGCAAAATGCAAGAAATTAGTTAGGTTCGCTTATGACAGCGCGTGGGTGAGAATATATATTTATGCTAGCAATAATTATCCTTTCAGCTGTCGGCTGGCAACCTAGTGGCAATCAGTAATTAAATTCATTAAATTAAAGTCTAAATTAGTTTGAGTAAACACACAAAAAACGTTGTAATTCGGGGGCAAAAACACATTGAACATTTGCAAGGAGAGGCTGCGCAAGTAACATTAACAAAGTTGGCGCCAAACCGATTGCGATCAATTCGTAACAGTCAGCTTTCTGCTGGGCTATAGCAGTCAGCTTGCAACAAGTAGCTCCGCGTGCTGTAGCAGTCAGCATATGAATTGACCGCAATTGGCGTAGCAAAGCTTATAAATTAAAAGCCATTTTGAGCGTTAAAAGTGCACAATTCACCGGCAGTGCAAAATGGCAAATAATAAAATAAAGAAAGCTAAGAACATAACTTAAACCTAGTTAAATTATAATTAAAGTAAACGGCTTCGCTTTGGACGTGCGTTACATAGGCCTGATTGATTGATCTATGAATTTGATTTGTGTAAAAATTCCCTATTGATTTGCAGTTATCGATATCGATTTATCGATCGTTTCGAATTGTGTTGTTTTGTTTTACCTTTTTGTTGGCGGTCGTTTCACGTGTGTGCAGGTGGGATTTTTTTTGTCCGAGCACTTTGGCGGCTTTCGAAAGATTCTTTTCTTGCTGCCAGATATCGGTTTTCGAGTCGCCCTATTTAGTATATAGTAGTATAACACAATTATGATAGCGGGTGTGCCCCATGGTGGGTTTTATAGTTGAAAAAACATTTTGAATAACATTTAGTTCGATCATGAATTCAACCAAGAATTACTTATTACAGACAAATGAGTTGTGTGACAGAAAGAGAGATAGATAGAGACACAGAGAGAGAGAGAGAGAGATAGTGAGAGGTGGACGTTCCAGGTGTACATACATATACATTCGCATTATATACTGTGCCTGTGTGTGTGTTGTGGTTGTGTGCGCAGTGCTTTTATATACTTAATTGTGATGAATGCAGCATATTTGTTGTATGTCAAACTAGAACCAGCTGGTCAGATACGTTGGGGTGATTGGTTGGTGGGATTGATTGAGATTGAGATTGAGTTTGAGTTTGAGGTGAGGTGGGTGAGCTTTAATGTGCTTTCGATGAATTGCCAATTATGCAATTGCGATATAAACATTGATTACAGACAGTTTGTATACACGCTCAACTAACTAACGGCAAACCCAGACGTACTATATAAACACTTATCGACGATGAGGATCAATCGATCGCTAACTAAACAGTCTAACGAAACACATAGATATACATATATATAGAGTACTATGGCGTACTTACAAACTATATAACATAAATTACATATTGTGTGTGTGTGTTTTACAGAGTGCTTAAGTGTAGGACATTGACAATTAAAAGTAAACAAACAATTATAGACAAGAACACGATAGTAAATGCATTCCAATTAGTTGCAGTGTTTTTCAAATTTAAAAAAAATCTCTAAACAATTTTAATAAAACGCAGACGCAGCATGCTTAAGACTAACTAAGAGTTGCTCGCAAGGACTACAAAATACATAAAAGAACCTCGAATGATGAGCTGCAAATTATCGAAGCGATACACGCGATAGTAACAAAAATACTATCGATTGCTACTATCGTTAGCCGAATCGACATGTTTGCAACACTCTTCGATCTTCTGGTAACTGAGCAAAATTAAGACACTTCACATGCCAAGTTGATGTCGCAATTTTCTAGCAAAATGGAAAGCGCTTTTAATTTTCAAAGCGATTGGTAATTATGTCAGTTGTAATTGGTGAGTTTTAATGTTAACATTTGCTTTAATTTGTTTAAGTTGAGAGCGCTGTGTTGTTGTTGTTGTTGTTTTGAGAATTAGTTACTTTTAAGCTTGAACATGTTTCGGAGTTATGTTTTAATTTTGCTGTCTTGTTTGGTGCATTCCACAAGACTTGATTGATAGTTTTATATCAAACACATAGAATTGAAACGATGCATTATAGATTAAAAACAGAATGCAATTGCCAATGAATCAATTATTAGTGGCACAAGCAAAGTGTAATTAACTGACGTTGTTGCACATACCTCGTCGTTGCTCTCGAGATGATCCTTGATGTGCTTGCAAAACACCGGCAACAATATGGCACGGCACTTGGGAGAGCTGAACAGCTTCGTCTCCACAAAGTCTTTGATGCAGCCCATCTTTGATTGCGTCAGACGGCGCTTCGGAAACTTTTCCAGGATCTCCACAATCGAAATGCTGCAAATGAACTCATGGTTAAAACTGCGAATTGATTGATTACAATTGTAGACGCACCTGAGATGCACTTGATCGAACACCTCCATCAAGTCGGTGGCTATAATGTGCAGATTCTTGAGTAACGCGCCCTCGGACTTTAGCAGATTGCTGGGACAGCCGATCATGTCGATAAACATTTTGAGCAGCTCCTGCAAACGCGTAGCAAAGTCCACATAATCCGCGTCGCAGTTCATGGCCGCATACAGAACACGGGACCGAATGACAAACTTCATCACGTAATGCAGATAGCGAGTGGTCTTGTAGAGGCGTCGCACAGCGGCGCTCTCCTCCAGCTCAATGCCATCGGCAGACTTTTCGCTCGGCGTGATAGCATCACGTATGTTCCGCATCAGCACGTCCATCAGTTTGCTAAAAAGTAAATCAATTTATGAACGTATATGTATAGATAGACAGCGCTTAAAACGTGGATAAAACTGCGATTAAAGCTGGCTAGTACAATATCTAAGTAATCTAATCCTTGAGTAACTTACGTGTAGGCCAAGGTGGCGGAGAAGCTTTCGTTTATGTAGACATCGAGCACAGTGAGAAAATGCTGATACTTTAGATCGGACACCGTTTCAATCAGATGAATGATGCTCATAAAGACGAGCTGATCGTACTTCTCGGGCTGCTCATTCTCTACGAGTATGTTGAAGAGCGCATCGAGTATGTCCTGCAGAAACTTGACCACCTCCTCGCCGGGCACCTCCGACAAAGCATTCAGCGACTGCTCCAGCCGCTCCTTGTGTGCGGACCAATGCAACAAGCCAAGCAAACTCACTACAGAAAATTACCCAATAATTAAATAGTTCTTTGGGAATATCATGGCCATACTTACCGCTCTGTGTCAGCTTTGTGCTGCAAAGATTGACGCAGATGCTCAGCTGATCCTTGGGCAGCAGACTCAGGCCGCCAATCGAGGGTTTGGTGCCCTGCAGTTCGGCTGTTGTCGCCGGCAGGTCCATGTAACAATTGGCCACTGTTTTGTCGTATTTCTTGTGATCGATCTTGTAGACAGCGAGCACATGCTGTCCCTGTGGGATGGTTGTGCCATTTGACTGCATCAGACGCACATAAGCCAAGCCGAAGGGCTTCTCGGAGCGATCCTTTTGCTCGTTGCTGCTGCGATGCTTGAGCGTAAAACGGAGATGGCATTGCTTAAACTCCTCGATGGGCACATGTATCTTGAACGTCTCCTGCCACTTGGGCTTGTCGTCGTGATAATATACCACCGACTTGTACTCATCGATGGGTGGATGCCCGGCGCCAATGCTCATCACACCCGGCACCAGTTGACCATGCTCGTTGGCCACACACACCGTAACCTCCACATTCTTCTCCGAGGTCTTGGCAATGCGCGCAAACTCGCCACTGCAAATGGTCAAATAGAGATCGTTGCGAACATCGCCGGGTAAAATGACCTCTGGGAAGCCCATTTTGCGTGCGACGGGCACATTGGTGTGGACGAGTCGCGGAAAGTCCTCCTTGATCTGCTTGATGTCGCCACGCAGCACCTCAAAGGTGACGGCCATCTTGGATTCGATTTTGCCAATATCCTTGTTGGCAATCAGCTTGCGCAGCGTACCATCCAGCGTGTCCTTCTCGCACATGATGAACGGCAAGTCCAGGTTGCCGCGAAAATCTTCCGGCTTGCTGATGATGGGCGTCAGATCCTTGCAGGCCACCCCAAAAGGACGACGCATCATATACTCGCTCGCGCTGCCCGCGGACCCATTCGAGTTGACAGACAACTGCGAGTGCTTGCGACTGGCGGCCGTGAGCACGCTGTTGGCAATGCTCATGCTGGTGCGCTTCGAGTCCGTGGAGTCCTTCATCTCCATGGTGCCGATGCGAATGGCATAGCACACCAGATACATCTTCGAGATGCTCAAATCATTGCGGCTGAGATCGGTGAACAGCACGCGTATGTTGTCGAACTGATCGATGTCGCGTGCGATGCCAGTGCGTGACCACTTCACCACATAGTTCTCGCTGATGGGCTTGTGGGTGTCGCCGTCGAAGAGCGTGAAGAGCAGGTCCGAGTCCTCCTGGAACTTGCACACGAACGCATTCACATGCAGCAGTATGTTGTGCGAGTACTTGTTGGTGCCACGCAGCGGGTCACGGTCGCTGGAAAGGCGCTATCGGAAAGAACAAATACATTAATTGGGAGTTCATTCAATATTCTATTGATCTTGCCCTCTTACATTCGCCTTTTCGATGCGCTGCACTGCATTCATGTGATTCTCGTAAAGCTCTGTGGTGCAGATGGCATTCGTGTCCAGTATATCGCCGCTCTCGTCTCTCACCACCATGTCGAGGCCGAGCAGCCGATTGCCGGTGTCGATTTGTGCTGTCGCCTGCAGCTTCACCTTGCGCATCTCGTCCAGCGGCAGATTGCCGGATATCAATGCCGCCCGATTATTGTTCAACTCATTCATCTTGCGCCGTATCTTCTGAAAGCTTGGATTTGTGCTCTAAAAAAACAAAATAATTATTTTAGTTGGTTAAACTTTGATGAGAGTTGAGAGCTGCTTACCAGAAAGTAATTTTTGGCAATGCCGCCCCACTCGAGCAGCACTTTGGTGATCTCCTCGACGATATCGGTGCGCTGTATGCAATACTCCCCATTCACTATGCTGTACTCACACAGATGCACATAGCTCTTGGGAAAGATGCCGCGTGTTTCCTTCGCCCTGCAAATGCAAACGGAAACGAAGCGAGACAACAAAATAAATAAAAGACAAGCATATTAAAATGTGGCCTGCATATGGCACAAATGTCTGTCTGTGTCGCTCACTATGCTGGCAAAACCAACAAAAAGACATACATTGATAAGATAGATAAATGTACGACGTTGATGGCCTTGTTGCTTGCACTCGCTGCCATAATTAGTCATAATATTTTGTTATATTAAATACATAAATAAATAAAAATAAAATCAAAAGGTTGCCCTTTATTTTGTTTTGTAGTTTTTATTGACTACATGGCCTTCGACTCTTTGGTATTGTGTAAATATTTTTTGCGAGTTTAACGAAGTCCAATAGCATTTGTTTAAATTGTATAAATTATTTATAGGCAATTTTCTCTCAATATCATCTATATTCAAATTTAAATATTACTCATCAAAGAAAATTCAAAAGAATAAACTTATAATGTACGCTTCTCTGATATAAACCTAATTCTAGGAAAAATTTTTAATCATTTTACTTTCAATCTATTTAATCGATAATAAGTAATTTTTGTGGATAAAACAAACAAACAAATCTCTTCCATGTACTACAATTCTAAGAGCAGCCCTCGCACTTAACATATGTGGACATATTTATGTAGTTTTATACGAGTTATGCACGATATATGCTTATAACTGCAGCATGACACAATTCATCGTCGCCGCTGATGAATTACTCAACTCAACCCAACCCTCGACTCAACTCGACTCGAACTGCGTGGCTGTGGTTGGGGCAGGGCCTGCTCTGCTCTCTAGCTGGGGCTGGGGCTGGGGTTGAGGCATTGTTGGAGGAGGCCAGAGGCAACGAGGGGGGGGAGAGAGGAAGTGCGCGCAAAGTGTGACACTCGCAAATGAAATGGAATGCTTTAATTTGGCTCAATTCAAAACTTGACATGCGGGGTGGCCGCATTAATTGGCTGGAGGCAACAATCAGCCGGCCAGCCAGAATGGTCGCGTAGTCGCGCAGCCCAACAATCATTCATTCATCATTCAGAAACTATCAATCAGTAGACACGCTGTTACTCCTCCTCCTGCCCAACACAATCTCTCTGAGTGACAAATAATTCTAGTGAACTTGGGGCAGGTACAGCGACTCCCCGACTGACCTTCAATAGATCAATAATATTTGGGGCGTTGATCGCTTCGAATTGATTTAAATCGTTTCGAATTAGATAGAGAACAAACAAGCAACGATTGAATCGAATGGGGAATTGAAGTTAAAGTTAAAGTTGCTTATCGTTGGAAAATCGTGAGAAAATGCGCAATTAAAATTGATATATTTCTTCCAATAAACAAACAAAATGGGAGGCCAAAACAAAAGCAAATACGAAAGGTTATCACGACGCATTGAATTTCTTTTTAAATGCCTCACACTCACACACTCTTCATACTCATCATCACTCTGCTCACAGTTTTTTATCGCCAGCAGCAATAAATTGTTGAATGCGTATAAACTACAGTGTGCCCCAGCATTAGCAAAATGGCCAAACAATCGACTCGAACTCGCACTCGAACTTGATCTAATCTTGACTCTGCTGCTCTAACGACTCTTATTTATTTTTCAACATGTTCTATGGGTCAGCGAGCGAAGTGGAAAAGGTCAGCAAGGCAATCGCGATACGATTGTTTGTTGTGCGCTGTTGTAGCTACTGTATCTGGATCGCTGTTGTTGTGCTCGGCCAAAGATAAGGCGCCTTCCAAGACGCAAACATCGATAGATAAATTTAAAGTAAACCCCTCCAAAAAGCAAAAAAGGGTCAGTCTGACACCATATCGAGACACAGAATTTTTGTGTATTTTCCACATCACAATCGGCCACATGGCCGCATCTGCAGCGAGACGATGATGATGAAAATGAGGCGAAAGGGTTGCTACAGATTGCATGTCTAGCATTGGGAAACATGGCACAGATTCTAACAAGCTCAGTTCGTTTGTGTAAACAAAACAACGTGGCCAACAGCTGGTTACCTGATTTATGCATCTCAACTCTCATCCCAGAGCATTTCCGTTGGCTGCCGTTCTTGACGAAAAGCGAATTCGCTGCGAGATCGGAGTGGGAAACATGCATATGAAAGTGCCCAAGTGGAAGTGGAAGAATGTGTGCAGAAATGGAAAGTAGATGAGATCTTAATCAGCCCACACGCTGCCTGCAAATACCCCGCAGAGGAGGGTGCATGTGGGGAGTACAATTTTTAAAATCAAACCAGAGAAATTCGATTTATACCCTACAACAGTAGATAAATGTAGTCTTCGACTGATTAAACTATTTGCACTAATTATTAATATGTTCATATGGTTTTTCCTACACAAAATTAGTTTTATTCCTAAGTCTTTTGTGATAAATTTAACTTCAAATTAAATCTCTTCATTCAGTTTTCCTGTAGGGTATTTTATTGTCTACCTTCCCTAGTGTTCTCATTTATTTCCGTGTCATTAGT
Source organism: Drosophila ustulata (assembly GCA_035047365.1). NCBI lineage: Eukaryota > Metazoa > Arthropoda > Insecta > Diptera > Drosophilidae > Drosophila > Drosophila ustulata. The sequence continues at coordinate 30,187,605 of JAWNPT010000094.1, forward strand.
TTTCTGTCTCAGAGCTTAATCAACTTGATTGTTGTAGGTGTGGGCGTATGGTCTTTAATCTGCATATCATGTATTATTTGACTAAATTTCTAATTATTTGCAGTGTCTTTTCTTGCTTTTCATTTTTACGACTCTCTCGAGTGGGAATGTTTCAATAAGAGAGACTAAAAGCAGTTGTCTCTGGCGAGTGAAAGCCAAAATGAAAATGATTGATAAGATGGGGAGATTAAAGTGCGATTTGCATAATTAATCTCTACATAGTATACTCACTTTTGTTTGTAGCCGTAGTACCAATGTGTGGTCTCTTTGAGAATGATGAGAGCGTCGCCGACATCCAAGTTGAGGCGATGTGGCTTCGTATCCTGATCAAAGTTGCATTTGGCTGTAAAACGGGGCAGAAACGAAAGGAAATGCTTGATTAAATATTACATCAAAATAAAGAGAATATAAATGTGATTTATTTGCATCACCTGTCGCGGTTCAGCAATGAAACGAAACTGAGCTGAGCTGAACTGAGCTCAGCTGGAAATGCCCAAGCTAGGTGAATCTAGCGCATCTAACATATTTTTTTTTGGGGTGAGGGTTATCAATTAGCTGGCAACACATCGCTAACTAGGGTTGTCTACTACACATCTCTGATACTCTGGCAGCTAGCGGATGGGGATTAAAGCATTTGGCATTGGCGCAGATATGACTAATGACGATGGCGAGGGGGAATAAAACCATTTCACATGCTAAGCGTACAAAATACTGATACTAAGAGCGAAAATCTTAATTTTAAACAGCGAAATAATGAACAAGAATATAGAGTTATTCAAAGTTACTGTAAGTTCGGAAAATTGTCTTTATGCATTTCTTTGACTTGCACTTACATATAAGATGGCCATATTTCTTGCTGTGTACTACGTGAGATTTATCTAACTGGCGACTTCCTATAGTGCGACTCAGTTCCGATAAGGTTCTAGCTATTTAAATGACGCATTTCGATCGAGACAAGTCGAGAAATGGAAGTGGAAATGAAAACGCCACAGAGAAAGATAGTGTGGCGTCTCTCGCCGAGGATTGACACAAAGCTGCAGCGCATAACAGACGTTGTTGCAGCCGCTGGCGACATCGTCGTCACTTCCTCGCCCGATAATGAAAGCCACACACAACTATAGTAAATATATATATATGTACATATAGTTGAGAGTATGTACGCAGATACAATTGTGGCACACAGCTGCAGGCGACGCCAAAAGCAGACGCAACAGCAACGACAATAATAAAGAGGAGCCGCTGCCTTCGCGTGGCACGCCCCGGGTGGTTGAGGTTGTGAATGTGGTTGTGTTGGTGGTGGTGGTGGTGGCGGCGTCACTTGCCACCGTCCCGGTCCAATGACCGTTGTGCGATGAGCAAGCATAACATCCAGCGAGAACGACCTCCACAGCACAACGACACAATGAGTAGCAGCAATTTGCAAAAGGTATTATTTATTTATTTTTCTCGCAGTTTGTGTGAGATTTTCTGGATCTGCCCAATCGCATGGAAAGTTAAGCCCGCCGAGTGGGTCAGTTGTAAACAACAACAAGTTAGAAAGCTGCAGTCGAAAACTATTCGACTGTCGGCTACCCGTGCCAATTTCTAGAAAAGTGTGAAAAGACTGACTCTCGCAATATAAAATCGCTAAAATTGAATACCCTTCCACCAGTGGCCAGCGGGTATAACAACACAATAATCGAATCAGTCGAGCACGTCGAAACTCATTCAAAGATTTTACTACAGAGCTGCAACACTTGCAACATTTTATGGAATGCGTTATGGCGACGAGGAAATTGATGGGAGAAAGAAACCAACAAATTAATTATAAACTTCCTATAAACACAGCGAACATAAAATTACAATAACATTGTGATGATATGGAAAGGGAAAGTCCATCTCATAACCGCAATAATAATAATAATAATAAGATTAACAGCACAAGTGGAATTTACAGAACAATTATGGCTCAGAAATTGTGGGTAACCTCAAAAGTCGATAGTTTACAATACTAAAGCACGTTTGTAAAGGTTAAAGTATTTATATTGAAAGCTTTAGTTTAAACTATATTAAATCATTTTTTTATTTATGCTGTTTCTGTGAAATCTTTTTAACGTGAAAAATTATTATTGAAAAGGTAAATTTTTTAATTTTGTAATATTAATTCACTTGTGTAATTGGCCTATTTTTCGAATAAAGTACTTATTTTTCAAGAATTACAAAGTTGAGTTAAAGAGTTACATGAAGTGAATTTATCTCAAGTTGACAAACTTTTAAGTAGTCAATGTGTCCGCATATTAAATAAGATATATCTATACACTAATTAAATTGTTGTTAAAATCTTTTATAGCTTAAAATTTGTATTATGATTTAGGGGATGTTAAATTATCCCAAGCTGCGAGTCTTTTAAGTAACCGAATTGTTAGCCACGCTTCAAAAGGTAAATATTTCAGTCACAATCGAGATGAGTATAAATTTTGTTTAATGTCGGTTTAGATGTCAGACTACGATTGCAAAGAGTAAAGTGCAAAGAGAGTGAGAGCAGAGCTGAGACAAGCGTTATCAATCGGGTCTTCAAGTATCGACTTGACAGCGATACATTTGCTTTATCGACGACTTTCTCTGCTCGCTGTTTAGCTGTTCTCTCTTCTCAGTTATTTATTGCGCTGCATTGCTAGCGAATACATAAGTTCAGTTCTTATGCAAACTTACAAAACGACGCCAATACATAAGTAATTACTGGGAAATGTCGAATGATTCATGGCGATGACGATGTCAACTCTGTTTGCGTCCAATCAGTCATCGAATGGAGCGAGGGAGGGAGAACGAGGGAACACACCTTGCGCAGATGGATATTTGGCAATCAAAAGGTCATTAAATTGAACTCATTTCCTTTTGGAGTTACGATAATGCTGGAGAGCTACGCCTAGACCTCTTCCAATCGGAATACCCTTAATGGAATCTGTCGGCTAACGGAAACAAACGTGAATAATGAAATGCATGCGCCGAGCCTGGGCTATAAATAAGCGCGAGGGAGCAAGCCAAGTCACGGCTGAGTGGTATGGGAAAGAACGAGAACGAGAACGAGGAACGGGTAGAGCACAGGTAACTCAGGTAGCCAAGCCATCTTTATGGCCAACACAAACACACACTCAGACTGGCCACAGTCAACAGTTAACGAGACAAATTGTGAAGGAGTGGAGACGACTCCCGTTGCCAGCAGCGGATGCAGCTGAATGAATGTTGCCACCTTCTCCAGTTGGAGCAGCAAACGCGTGCACAATGCACAGTGTATGCTTGGCCAAAGAGCAGCCTGCTGCACTGAGAGAAATGACAGGGACTTCCACCCGATGTAAGCTAGTTGTATTTATTTTTTCAAGCAGTCGTCAATGAAAGAGTCATTTTAATAAATTATACATGTATATTTAAATTTAAACCAAAATTTAAACTGTCAATTGTAAATTATGTATACTATTAATAACAATTGGAAAGTTTGCTTAAATATTTTTTTAATTTGAAACTTATAACTTCTTATTAAATTTCATTTGAGAATTTCTTCAATGTTGACTGTTCATAGTCTACTTTAAAATAAAAAACATAAAAAAAATTGTAGACAATCAATAGTATTGAAGAATTCTATACGAAAACAGTACTTAAAAATGTTGAGTACCCAAAAGTACTTAAAGTTTCATTTGTACAGCTTGATTAGATTGTCATTTTTCTCTCTGTAAAATTTGTTGGAGTTACCTGTGTGTGTGTTCAAAGTGCAAGTGCAAGTGCAAATGAGGCTCAACTTGAACCACAACAAAAAGACAAACAAAACACAACAAAACAAGCATAATAAATGCAATGCAATAAAAATAACAACAAATTGCCAACAAGCAAAAACTACGACGACGCTTCGTCATCTTGTCACACTTAGCCACAAACATATACATACATACTTATATGCCTAACACATCCATACACATACATATATATCCATGTATATATAAAGACGATCGTGACTGGACGAACCGAACGAAAGCAGCGACGTCTCATTTCAAATTTCAGGTTTGAATAGCATGCGGCGTAAGCTTGCATATGAATACAAACGAATACAAGCGAATACAAATGAATACAAACAAAAACAAAAAACGAATACACGTGAATACTGATCCAGGTAAGTGCTCAAAACACGCAAGCTGTGAGTGCCACAATGATGACGTCTGTTCCAAAATCACACACAAAGTCTGAATGCATTCAGCGCTGTTAATGAGTGTAATTACGAGTGGAACAAACAAATCAGTCTTTATACATAAATTGAATAGAATATTTGCCAAAGAACTTTATCGTATTACTGAAATAACTTCTAATGTAAAAAAACTAGGTTAATGTTACGTACATTGTCTAACAAATATTTGAAGAATTGAATTTCGCTTTTAGAATCATTTAACCACAACAACTGATCATCTTTGTAGTTCCAAAATAGATGTTTCAGGCTTAAGTTTGAAGATATTGTAGATCGCATTCATTTCTTCAACTATTGACTAATGTGTGAATTTAATTCAGTAAATTTTAATATATTTAAAAAAGTTTATAGGAAATAACTTTAATTACATTTTACTTAAAACAAAAAAATCTTTTAAGTAATCATACTTTCTTATAGTTATTCATTTTATGTTTTAGACTGCAAGTCATAAATAAATTAAAATTCAATTAGATAATTAATATTTAAACTGAAAATGAACTTAAATGGCTGGGAATTTCGACTTTAATAAAATGTTATTGCATAAAGTTCTATAATTATATTTCTGTTGAGCGTAGCACAAGTTTGCAGTCTCACTGTGCTTGCTTCTCATCACTAATTCTATTGTTGTCTATTTCGTTGATGTTTGTTTTGTTGTTGTTGTTGTGGCGATGGCGCATTAAGTTAGCGTGTTCTCCAAGCGCTTTTTGTTGCTGCTGTCGCCCGGTTTTGTTCTAAGCTGTGAGCTAAGCTATCTGTATCTATAGCTTAAAAAATACACACACATAGATACACCGCACACACACACGCACACACGCATAGAGACACATGTGAGCTAAGTTTGAGGGTCAGTAATAATGTGGCTGAACAGTTAAGACGCAGCTCGTCAGCCTGGCTAATGCCTTATTTATACACGACACACTAAAAGTGCTTCTCTCTCGGTATCTCTCTCTCGGGGCGCGCTTTTTATGGGCGTGTTGAAACTGAAAATTCTAAGTCGATTCTCATTCCCTCTTCCACTGTTTCTACTGCTGCTTCATCGTTGTTGTCATTTTGCAAAAGTTATTAAACAAACATAATATTTCGTGGTCGTAGTCTTTACCTAGAGACAAAAGACTGAACCGTATTTGTAGATAAGATTTTATGGCCGGTTGACAGTTACAGTTAATGGCGCCGCACTCGTAAAACCCACTAGAAGAATTACTCGAAAAAAAAACAAAAATTACTCGAAAAAACCAAAAGAACTGTTGGCGACAAAGTTATTGTTATTATGGAGCGAGCCATAAAAAGTGCGCGGAGAATGTAAACCAAAACTTGACCTATTTGGGAGCGGCACACAAAATAAATAAACGTTAACGTAGATGCGTAGATGCAAGGATAACCAGCGCTATAAACATACTTTTTAGATTATTCAGAAATAATGCTAGAAAATGAGTCAGTGGAAGCGTGTGCTCCTGATTCATAGAGCACCTTTAACCCAGGGCTACGTAATACTAGAAGAGGCGGTAAATCGAAACCGGTTCCAACCGCCACGGTCGAGGCATGAGTCACCCTGTCGTTTACAATGGCGATGCCAATACCGATACCAATACACCCACATGTGATGCTCTGTTACTTTCTACTTAGACTCAATTTGCCACAGCGAGGACAGCAACAACAACGATAACAATTCTCTCAACAATTTATGCTTAATTAGAAGCAATTTCAGCGTCGAACTTTTTGCTTTTATTCAAGATTACAAGCCGGCGTCAATCTTTCGACATTGGCAATCTACAACGACAACGATTGAATTTCAATTTGGATTGCAAAATGGAAAGCGGAGATTGGCTTGAGATTGAGGGAGTGCGTTACAGCTGCCCTCGACGTCAAGTGGGGGAAGAAGTCTGCAGATTGTCGAAGATATCTAAATGGAAGTGGTTGCATCGCTTGACGTTGTTTGAGTAGTTTGCCCTGGGGGAGTTCCAGGGGACGCAGGGCAAAGCTGTTGTCCCAATAGTATTTCATGCCACAAAATGCAGTAGGAAATGTCACTCGTATATTCGGGAAAACCCAGTGAAAAGTTGAAACGAACGCCGCAGGACAGCTATGTTGTCCGAAGCTGAAATACGATTGGGATGAGCAAGAGCAGAATGTTAAGATATTTGGACAAGTGCTAAATCTGTAAATGTTACGCTTGTATGTGTGTGATTTTAAAATGGAAAGCATTTGAAATTATGCAAATAAAAAGGCATTTCATGCACCACGGAAATTAACGAGCAAGAAAATTTTAATTAAATTGAGAAAAGCACGAAACTAAACTCGAAGCAGAAGTCGGAGCCACTCATCAATTCAATTCAACTCGTTCCGTCTCACCTCTCGCCTTGAGGCAACTCCTCCAGCTGCAGAGCCTCATTAAGTTTTACGTTTGCTTTTGTAGTTGTTGCAGTTGCTATTCAAATTTAGAAGTAGAATGCATGACTGCCTTTCCCGTTTCCACCGCCAGCACTCTCACTATCACACGCTCTCACTCGCTCCCAAAGAAAGTAGTGACTGAGTCAAGTGTAAACAGGAGCAAAAGCGGGTGGGAGGGGGTCGACTACTGCAGGTGTAGCTGCAGACTCTCGACTGGAGCCAATGTACAGTGGAGTAGCAAGGCAAACGCCTGCCAGCGAGACGAAGACGACAACAAATCATCATCACAAAATACACAGACGAAAACCGAGTGTGAGAGAGCGGCAGCAGCAGCAGCAACAGCACGAGCGCGGGTGTGCTTGTGTGTGTGTGAGTGTGTGAGTGCTCCCGCTACGCACTGCAAGGGGCCATATGCTAAGTGATGCGATCCCCCTCTACCCCCATTCCATTTTTGCATTCAAATTGAACCCTTTGAAAGCACATCAAAAGTGACAAATAAAAACAACAAACAAACAAAAGCTTAAGAAATTTTTCTATTATATTTACTCGAAAGTGGGACAGCGAATCGCATTTTTATCGCATTTCAAAATGCGTTTGCATTGTTGTTGTTGTAGTAATTGTACACACACAAACATCTACATACATACATGTATTTGCCTAGCGTTTAAATAGCTATAAGTCGCAGGCGTCAAAATAAAATACAACCGAAAAAAAATGATTGCAGTCGCTGCAACTGAACGACTAAGAAATACCCTTTATTAGCACAATAAATTCACTTTTAACAGCAAGCGGGATTGCAATGTAATAATTTCTTAAAATAAATCTTAAAATAAGTAAATAAAATAAATAAATAAACGTGTAAATATAATACCCTCTTAAATGTCTAATTGAAATTACAGGATATTTTTGAAACTCAAACTAACGATAAGACGACAACAAACTATTGTTGATAAGCTAGAAAAAAGTTGAATTTCACGGCTAGCAAATGCAGCGAGGATCAGTTGGGCAAACAGCCTTAAACTTAAAAGAGACAACAATACAAACACACCCATGTGTTTGAGTGTGTGTGCGTTTCAGTCTCCTTTTTCCGTGGAAATTTCTCATTACAAGTGCGGCAAATGAAACTTAACTCAATGCTGGCTGTAATCTAATTTGATATCGTTTTAATATTACGGCACAATTTGATAAAGTTTATGGCAGCCAAAATCAGCGGACCATGCCTCCCACATGCAGCGAGAGGGGGGCGGCGAAAATAGGCGGGCAATCATTTTGGACAGAGACACGTGTAAACATCAAGAGCACAAATAGTGCGAGTGGAACTGAAACTTCCATTGGCTGGAAATGAATTTCGACAGTGGGATGTGCAATACGCCGCACATCCCATTCGCATTCACTCGCAGTCGCACTCAGGTGTACTATCTAACGACAATTCATTTGCTGTGCATGGAAAGGTCAACACACAAAAGAGCCGACAATAAAAAAAATTCACACATACCGAGGCGGGGATCGGGGATCAGTTTGAAAAATGTTAGTGTGTCGACAACATTTCATGGTCATTGTCAATATGAATAGAATAATGGGAATGTTGCATGGAAAATAGATGTTCTCGCTCGCATGCATTTACTTATGTAGGTAAGTGTAAGTAAAGTGAGCGCGACGAGGGCGACGATAGAAAACAGGTTACGCATAATTTGTGGCTGCGTTGAAAAGAGAAAGAGGCTGTGTATGTGTGTAAAACAGGATGAGATTGAAAGAAAAACGAAATGAACATGCAGACAAGGAGAGAAAAAAGAAGCTGCTTGTTGACACAGCGACCACATGGCCGGCGACGAGAGTGCAAGGGAGAAAAGATGCAACGCAGCAGGGGGAATCAGAAACCGAGATCCAAAGTCAGCCGCGAGCGCAAGGTAAGCGCAAAGAGAGCGTAAAGAGAGCGCAACGGATCAGCAGTTGTTGTTCTCCTCGTTATTGTTGTAAATCTTATGTTAAGATGTTTTTTTTGAGAAGTGAGAAAGAATCACGCAGCGCACCCACACAGCGTGTGGTTGTTGTTCTAGGAAAAGGCAACAGGCAGTATAAATTTAAACTCTTTGTTTAAACATTTTTAGCCAGCTATTTTGTTTGTTTAACTAATAATTTACACACGTTCACGCTAAGCGCATTCCAAGTGTATTGAATTTGAATTTAAATTCGAATTTGTTTTTGTTTCAGCTCTTGCTAAATTCAGAAACTCACCAATGCCAAATGACTGCTTAGCATTGCAATCGCTCCACACAGTCATCTTGAATGCTTGTTGTTGTTGTTAACTTTTACCACAAACACTAACACACTATTAATCACACATACACACACACACACACACATGCATGCATATACTTCTTTCTACACACTTTCGTTTGCGCGAAAAAAATAGAAAACGCGAAATTGAAAACAAAAACAATACGATATAAAAACGACTTATGAATTTAAGCAACACGTAGTTGAATTCACAATTTCAATTTCAATTTGATTTGATTGGAGTGTTATTTGCATGCTTTTAATAAACATTATTTATTGCACAATTTCCATTGCTGTTTTTAATTGCTTTCTTGTCGCGGTCGCCGTTAATTTGTTCTCATTTTGGGAGTTGGCCGCGCACCATTATAAATTATAATCTCTGCTTACGCTCCCGCACGCACACACGCACAACACACTCGAGCGGGCATATTTCCACTTCGCTGTTTCTTTCGTTCGTCGCCGTTCACAATTAATTAATTAACCGGAATGAACCCCGCGCGCAGCGAAGCAATCGTTTCAACTGTTGCTCGGCTTCTGCTGCGCTGGCTGTGTGACCAGTCGTCAAAAGTGCTAAAATCCACACAAGTAACTTTGACTAAAAAATTTACTGCACACCTTTTTACTTTTATTATGTTTCTCACATTTTCATTTGTTGTTATTCATTGTTTATTATGACTTACTGTTTATTTATTTGAAATACATAGCTCGTAAAACCAGGGCTGCATATGCGAACATATTCGTTTTGCGCTTCCGCAAACTGGCCACACTGTTTTGCTGCAGCCAGACATCGTGAGAAAAAATTGCGGCGCGCCATTTCTGTGTTTGCGTTTTTATTGCTGATGCAAAATTGCGAGCGCACGAGCACACGACAACAGCAAATATATATATAAATTGCAAGTGATACAAGTGTTTGTTATTATTGTTAGACGATCGCTCACCCGCCACACCCACGTCGCGTTGTTGTGTTGCACGCTTTGGTGAAATCCCATTGTTGCGAAATTTCAGCGACGCCAAAGGAATTTGCTTAGTTTATGTTTTTGTGTGTGTACAGCTAACAAATAAGGCACAACAATGTTCGGCGGTGCTAAGCCAACGTTCGGCACAGGAGCCGCCTCCTCCGGCTTCGGCAGCTTCAGCAGCACGCCAGCCGCAACGCCTTTTGGCCAGGCGGCCTTCGGAAAGCCAGCGACGCCCGCCTTTGGCGGCACCCCCGCCTTTGGAGCACAACCCACCCAGCCCTCAATGTTCGGCAGCAGCGCGACGCCAGCGCAGCCCACGGGCGGACTCTTTGGCGGCGCAACCACGACGAATGCCTTTGGCGGCACAACAACGGCGCCCACCACATTTGGAGGTTAGATACGAACGCGACTTTTGTTTACAGTGAACACTAGATAAGACGAACACAGGTTCAAAAGGGGTGACATGTCATAGAAGAAAGGCAGTATCATAGTAACAGAAGGCTACAGGAAACTATATAAGTTTCCTATATTTCCTACAATAGTATAGTTACCAACGAATATAAAATTAATGAAAATAGAAAGAGTCACGAAGTAGTGTCCGAAAAAACGTAAAATTAATATTCAGTTAACATAAATCTTTTCAATAATGCGTCGTAAAAACTGTACGTTGACAATCGCAACCCACTTGATACAATTTATTTTAATTTAAAATATAATTTTGATTGAATTAATTCGAATTACTACACAATTAAAATGCATCCGCGCATAGTTCACATTTTTGTCGTTAATAATAGTTATTAGATTCTTTGTTTATTTATATGTTTTAAACTAAACAAACTATTTTTACAGCCTTCTCACAGCCGCAGCAGACTCCGAACATTTTTGGCGCCACGCAGACGCAAGCGAACACCTCGTTGTTTGGCCAGTCGGCGCCCAGCGCTTTTGGAGCCGCCAAGCCAACGACGCTGGGCATGAGCAGCTTCGCCCAGTCGACCGCAGCACAGCCAACGACGTCACTCTTCGGGCAGCAGCAGACGGCGACGAGCGGCACAGGATTTGGGGGCTTTGGCCAAGCTGCGCCCACTACAACAAACGTGTTTGGCAGCGGCGCAGCTTCAGCGTTCGGTCAGCCACAGAACGTGACGGTGGGAGCTGGAGTGGGAGTCGGCGTGGGAGGCGTTAATGCAGGCACGTCGCTTGCCAAGTATCAGCCAACGATCGGCACGGACACACTGATGAAGGGCGGCCAGCCGAACAATGTGAACACGAAGCAGCACTGCATCACGGCGATGAAGGAATACGAGCTAAAGTCACTTGAGGAGCTGCGCATGGAGGATTACCTGAGCTCACGCAAAGGACCGCAGGCGGGCAGCGCGCCCGGTGCTTTTGGTTTCGGCAGCCCGGCGACAGCAGCACAACCCGCAGCTGGGGGATTATTTGGCTCGCCGGCGCAACAACAGCCCAGCGGAGGGCTGTTTGGCCAGGCGGCCACAGAAAATAAGAGTCTGTTTGGCAGTTCCGCCTTTGGGGCACCGCCGACACAAGGCGCCTTTGGTGCCGCGCCGCAGCAGAACAATTTTATGCAGAAACCGTTTGGCGCGACGGCAACAACAGCGTTTGGTGCCGCCACAACAGACGCCTCGAATCCCTTTGGCGCCAAGCCGGTGGGATTTGGCCAACCAGCGGGCAGCATGTTTGGCCAGGCGGCTGCCACCAGCGCTGCGCCCGCTTTTGGCCAAACGAACACTGGCTTTGGCGGCTTTGGAACGCAGGCGGGCGCGCCTGCTCAGCAGACGTCGCTGTTTGGCAACACCAATGCCGCGGATCCCAATAAACCCGCCTTCGGCCTGGGCACCGCAGTCTCTGCTGCACCCACAGCCTTTGGCGGCTTTGGCGGCGCGGCCACAAGTCAAGCGGGTGGCGGCATCTTTGGCGCCAAGCCAGCCACGAGTTTTGCAGCGCCCGCCTTTGGCACCAGCTCCGCAGCGAACACGGGCTTCAGCAGCTTCACGATGAGCAACACAAATGCGGGCGCCACCGGCGGCGGCCTCTTCAACTCCAATCTGAACAAACCCGCGACCTCGGCGTTTGGCGGCTTCGGCACCACGACGGCGGCGCCGCTCAACTTCAATACGGGCAACTCGCTGTTCAACAATGCCGCCAAGCCCGGTGGCAGTTTGTTTGGCGGCACCACAACGCTGGGGCAGGTGGGCGCTGCTCCCGGCGCGGGCAGCAGCCTCTTTGGCAACACGACGGCCGGCGGCGGCTTTGGCAGCTCGCTGGGCGGCGGCTGCTTCAACACGCTGGGCGGTGGCAACAATGCGTTGTCCGGCATGGGCGGCTTGGGAGCGCCGCCTGCTCAGCTCGGCGCCGTTGTGGTGCCCATCCACCAGCAGATACTGTCCAAGGTGACGTCGCCTTACGGGGACACGCCCATCTTTAAGGATCTGAAGCGCAGCGACGATGTGGATGCGATGCGTGCCACGAATCCGGCTGCTCAGCAGGCGGTACTGGACATGAACAGCAATCAGTTCAAGGTGGGCGGCAGCAAGGAGAGCCCGATAGGCATGCGTGTCAAGGCGCTGGGCAGCAGCGGCAAGAATCACAAGTCCATGTTCGACGGCCTCGAGGAGTTCGATGCCAGCGTCGAGGGCTTCAACCTGAAGCCGAATGCCAAGCGGCTGGTCATCAAGCCCAAGGTGAAGGCAGCGACATCCACGGGTGGCACTCCAACTGGCGACGCAAGTGGCACTCCCAAGAGCTTGGACGTCGCCTATCCTGTGGGGCAACGCGACTCCTACAATGGTGCCATTACCAACGAGGCGTCGAATTCCTCGCCAGCTGTGGCCGCCGTCGCTAGCGCAGCCACCGGCTCCATGGACAGCAGTCGTCGCGAGTCGTGGCTGCATCCCAACAATCTGGCGAAGGTGCGCCAGCATAATATGCTGCAGTCGCAGCTGGCGGATCAGGCGCCCCTGAACAGCACCTTGAACGAGCTGGTGCCGCGCAAGCCGCTGGAAACCTTCAAGCCATCGCCGCATGGGGCGCGTCTCAGCGTATCCACCATACCGGAGAATCCCTTCGAGGATCAGAGCAGCGCTAGCGTTGTGGCACGTCGCGATACCTTCACATCGGAGCCAGGCAACGACAGCACTTTGTCCATTCGCACCCAGGACGAGGAGCGTCGTCAGCAGTCCGAAATTCAGCCGCCAGCTGCGGATGTGGACTCTGAACCGCATCCCACGGGCATTGTGCTCTCGCGTGCCGGCTACTACGTCATCCCGGCGCTGGACGATCTCAAGTCGTACCTGGCCGAGGATGGCTCCTGTGTGGTGCCCAATTTCACAGTGGGACGCGAGGGCTACGGCAACGTCTACTTTGGCAAGGAGCTGGATGTGGCAGGTTTGAACCTGGACGAGATTGGTAAGCAAAGATTACTACTTTAACTTTAACTTGAACTAATTTCACTTTGCTTTCATTGCAGTGCACTTTCGCAACAAGGAGATCATCATTTATCCGGACGACGACAACAAGCCGCCCATTGGGCAGGGCTTGAATCGGGAGGCGCAGGTCACCTTGGATCAGGTGTGGCCGGTGGACAAGACCAAGCACGAGGCCATCAAGGATCCGCAGCGTCTGCTCGAGGTCGACTGGGAGGGCAAGTTGCGTCGTGTCTGCGAGAAGAACGCCACGCGCTTCATCGAGTTCCGTCCCGAGACGGGCAGCTGGGTGTTCCGCGTCAAGCACTTCTCCAAGTACGGCTTGAACGATAGCGATGAGGAGGACGTCGAAGTGGAAGTGCCCACCGATCCCAAGAAGCCCAAAATGCTGCGGCCGCCTCAGAAGACTGCGGAGGACACTGCACGCAGCATGGAGGCCAAGGCCTTGGCTTTGGGTGTCGCCAGCGGCTTCCGGCCCATGGACACCTCCTCCGAATTCCTGCTCATGGACAAGACGCGTAAGTTGCAGCTTTACAAATCGCGAGGCAGTTAATTAAACTTTTTTCATTCAATTTAGAATTCTTTCAACTGGGATCTGGCACCGATTTCTCCATGTTTGAGGCGCCGCGTCCACAACAGAATGTGACAAGTCCCACGGCCGCGTTGGCTCAAGAAGTGGTGGGCAACAAGCCCCACAAGCTGCAGCTCATGAAGTCTTCGCTCTTCGTGGAGGATATGGGCAGCGATGATGAGATGGGTGAGTGATCAACTTAGTAAACAGCTAAAGCATGGTTCTACATCCAATTCCATTTTTGTATACAACATAATAAAATAATATTCTTTGTATGGAATAGTTAGTAGTGTAGTGAAGTGTGGCTAGAGCATTACATTTTAAAATGCATTATGTTAAAATATGTTTTAGAGTCAAAATTGTTACTAGATTAAATAGTTAGATGTCCTTGTATCATAATAATTTTTTACACACACTATTTTGAGAAACTTCTTATTCCACGATTAAATGTAACAGAACAGGACAAAGAATTGTTTATTTATAAATATTGGTTTTTATTCATACACCAATAAACATCTTGAACATATGTATAGTGTTGTATTTTAATTAAATTAAATTTGATTGCTTAGATTGCGAGCGGCAGTTCAAGCAGCAGCCTTTGGCGCGTCCCTCGAACCTGTTTAGCAAGGACGCACAGCTGTGGAAGGATTCGGGTGCTTCGGCCACGTCCAGCGAGTACGGACGGCAGTCGCCCAACTTGGGCGGTTCCTCGTCCGCCTCGGTGACCAGCATCATACGCGAATTGCAATCCGAGGAGGTAAATTATTATATAGACTATGTTTGGGCAATAATAATTCAATTATTTTTATACCAGGCCTCATCGATGGCAGCTGAAAGTATTTTGCCCGCCGAGAAGCAAGTTTTGGGTGCCTTGAAACCCTTCAACTTCATCATCAAACCCCGTGTGGCGCCGATAAAGGTGTTTGCCTCGGCGGTGCCGCTGAAGCGTTCAATTGCTCTGGGTCACTTTGATCATTGGATTGCCGATCTGGGCTTCTACAAGGGACGCGGCTTCAAGCTGAGTTTTGGCCCGCAGAACTTGCTGATGGTGCCCAACACGTTCAACAATCTACGCAGTCTACGCGAAGGTGAGGAACAACCTTTCCATTTCCAGTAACTATGCTAATTACTTCTCTTTTAGCCGGTGACAACGCCAAGCCAGTTGCCTTGGCCTTGGAGGGGCGTGCCGCCAACGATTACTCGCCGCAGCTGCTGCAACTGATGCAGTTCAACACGGTCAACATGTACGAGGGCTTCGGCGAGAGCATTGTGCCGCATCTGGAAGTGCAGCTGCAGGGCTGCCAATTGCAGCAGGTGGAGGGGAGCGATTGTCCGTGGCTGCAATCGGATGGCGGCACTCAACTGATTGCCCAGCATCTCAGCGAGGCGATCAAGCTAAGCAGCAGCAGCTCGGTGGCCGCCTATGCGGTGTCCGTTTGGTCGCTGCTCTTTGCGCTGTGGGGCGAGCACGAGGAGCTGAGCGGTCAGGACAACAGCTCGCACTTTGCCGTCATGTGTCGTCGGAATCTGCTCTCCGAGTGGCTGGAGAACACGCTGCTCAGCAAGGATCTGCTCTCCAAGAAGGTCAGCAGCAACAGCTATCTGTCGCACATGCTCGATCTGCTGAGCTGTCATCGTGTGACCGAAGCCTGCGAATTGGCCTTCAAGTATGACGACGCCAATCTGGCGCTGATCTTGTCACAGCTCAGCTCGGGGCCGGTGGTGCG
Organism: Drosophila ustulata; assembly: GCA_035047365.1. Classification (NCBI taxonomy): domain Eukaryota; kingdom Metazoa; phylum Arthropoda; class Insecta; order Diptera; family Drosophilidae; genus Drosophila; species Drosophila ustulata. Next base: position 30,203,216 of record JAWNPT010000094.1, read on the forward strand.
CATGCTGCTGGAGGAGCAGCTGTTTGCCTGGCAGCAGAGCAAGTCCGACAAGTACATAACGCTGGAGCGACTCAAGATGTTCATGCTGGCCGCTGGCGTGCCGCTGATGCAGTCCTCCCAAGGCGCCATCAATCTTCTGGAGAACAGCAGCTGGTTGACCGTGCTCGCCTTGCAACTCTGGTACTTTACAGCCCCCACCTCGTCCATAACCGATGCCCTGCTCGAGTACGACAAAGCCTTCCAGGCCGATGAGTGTTATGCAGACCCACCCCAGCCCAGCTACAAGGACACGACGCCACCAACGTCTGGCGAGCAACCCGTCTACGATCTGCGCTATCATCTGCTCCAGCTCTATTCGCAGCGCGCGCATTCGCTGGAGCGGACACTGAATCCCATCACACACACCACAGATCCCATGGACTTCCGTCTCAGGTAAGACTTAATTCATCTTCTTCTTAGACCCTTTATAATAAATATATCTTTCTTTGTAGCTGGCTGCTGCTGCAAACGTTGGAGGCGCTGGGTTATCGACACTGCAGCCCGCTGACCACAGCGCAGTTGAACGTGGACTTTGCCAGCCAGCTGGAGAATGAAGGGTTGTGGCACTGGGCCATCTTTGTGCAGCTGCACATCAAGGAGCGCAATCAGCGCGAACGTGCTGTGCAGTATACGCTGCAGCGTCATGTGACCGTCTCCGCGGATGTGGCTCTCAACGAAGAGGAGCAGTTTATCATCGAACAGTTGGGCGTGCCCGAGAGCTGGGTGGATTATGCCAAGGCTTTAAAGGCGGGCGCTATGCGACTGCATCATTTGCAGGCGAAATATCTGCTGAAGGCCAAGCACTGGGTGCTGGCGCATGAAATCATCTTCCAGCACATTGCACCCGACGCCATTATCAACAGTGAGTTTGCAAGTTTATTAATTTGTATAGCTTATTTTATGTCTTAACGTTTCAGACAAACTGGAGTATTTGTACAATCTACTCAGCCAGTTCGAGCAGGACGACAGCCATGAGGTGAAGGTGCCAAACTGGACCAACCAGGGACAGATTTTCCTCGACTTTATCGACATTAGCGCCAAGTTTAAGCAGATCCACAATGTGCACAGCATCGAGGATATTCAAGCTCGCTGGGAGAACCTAAAGCCGCAGCTTAGTGAGATCTGTTCGCGCATCAGCCTGCTGCCTTGCCCCACGTCCAAGCATCGTCTGTGCCAGAGCGAGATCTCAAAGAGTCTTAGTTGCCTGGTGCATGGCATCTGCATTGTTTGTCCCGAACTGGAGCCGTGTGCCGTATTAAAAATGGCCTTGGAACGGCTGCCAATGCCGCAGGAGTTCTCCACCAAAGAGCTGAGCAGTCTGCTCGATGAACTGATGAACAAAATCGAAACGCAGCAGACGACGGTAGACGATCGCCGATCGATGATGATACAAGTATAAATAAGCAACAATTATTAGATGATAAAGAAAAAGTAAAAACCGGGAGATAATTAATTCAACAATGTGTAGCTTAGGCAGAATTTAATTTAGCTTTTATTCATGTATGTGTAACTGTTAGGACTTCTCCCACAAAACAAACACGAAACAAACAAACGAAAACGAAACCCAAAACAATATTGTAGAAATAAGTCACTATAAATTGTAAAATAAGAAACGCTTTGTTACAAAGACACAACCACTTGCAAATATTTGGAGATGATTTATTGTTAATTTGTTTATCCTTTACTGAGCTCAACCACTTTATAAATATGTATATGTATATCTTATTCTTGAAAAAAATATAATAAAACTGCAATTTGTTTATGACATTAACCATTTTTTGCGAAATCATATATTACATAATAATATAATATTATGAATCATACCAAACCATCGTAAAGAATATACATATAATAATATATGTTTTTACTAGTTATAACTTCAAAACTGGCTTCCACCAAAATCCGTCTACAACTGATCAAAAGCTCGCGTTTGAATAAAGTGCGTTAATCGAGCCCAATATTTGCGCGCCAACGCAATATCGATAACATGTTCATCGATTTTAGCAGAGAGACACACCTGTTGCCCGCGCAAGTTGATATAAAAAGAGCGCGCTGCTTTCAGCGATCAGTCGACGAGTGACTTTCATAGTGACCACATCGCAGATTGGAACTTCTTGATTTTTTGTGACAAACACTCCTTTAGATTTTGTAATTAACATTAACAAGTGTGTGCATACAATATGGCTGATTCGACTCCAACTTCCTGGTGCGGTCGTGGCGACAAGCCCCGAGTCTTTGAGAAGCACGAGCCCATTATTTGCTACGATAAACCGGCAGCGGCTCTTGTCTCCAGGGATGCCTATGATGTAAGTGCAACAACCAACTACGTTAAACAATGATCTACTCTCTTGCTTCTGTTTAGGACAAGCGTTTCCATGCGCTGACCGGCGACGTTATCGAGACTTTGGTGGTGCCCAAGCGTGAGGCTCGAACCTGGACGATGCAGGAGGGCGATCTGTGCCGCATAACGGTGCACGAGGGAGCCCAAGTGGGCGACGTTAATTTCTGGAACCTGGAGAACACCCAGGAACGTTTCTATTCGGGCAAGACGCGTCAATTGCATGCGGCGCATCTGAAGGTCTACGATCGCCTCTGGAGCTGCTTGCCCTATCTGCGTCCAATGGCCACCTTCGTGTTCGATACCCTGGCCAAGTACGGGATCGATGAGGATGGCGGTGCACTCCACGATGTCATTGGCACACGCTGCGACGATTACACTTACAAACTCATTACCGGTAAGCAGCGCGTTGGCAGTTGCCACAGCTCGCTGGTTAAGGCTGTGGTCGAGGAGCGCGGCATGACGGAACAGGATGTCCATGATGTGTGGAACATCTTTATGTGCACCGGCTTCACCAAGGATACGCAGCAATATTTCTGCAAGCCAAGTCCGGCTCGCAAGGGAGATTTTATTGAATTTATTGCCGACATGAATTTATTGGTGGGCCTCAGCGCTTGTCCCCAGGGAGATGTTTCGATTCCTGTAGGCGCCGAGGTGCCCGACGAAAACTGTCATCCGCTGAAGGTTGAAGTCTTTCGCCGAAAGTAATTGTACAACAAGTTTGCCAAATAAATAAATTGTGTTATCTCTGCATTTTATGCTTCATTCATTTATTGTGTCACATAATTAATATAGCTACCGAGATTAGTTATAGTTAAACAATATTTAGATATTTGTTTACTTTTTTTGAAAGCTTACTGCATTCTATAGACTTTATTGTGCGCTACAAATTACGCTCAAGTGCATGATCAGCTGTTGAAAGCTTTTTAGCCGTGTTGCAAAAACAAAACATAAACAGAGAACAGAGAGGGAAAGAGCGCAAACCAAGTTTTAGTTGTGTTAGTGAGGGCACACAGTTGTATCTATACTATGTGTGTGTGCAGAGAGCAGCTCAGTGTTTCGTTGTGTGCGTGCACACGTACACGCGTGAGCGCGACGTTCGTATGGAAAGAGAGCAATATGTGCGCTGCATGTATAGGTGAGTTTCATACAAATTTACGAATACCACTGCAATTGGCTCTCTTTACAATACATGTGTGTGACCCATTCGTATTCTGTCGGCTGCCGGCGTTCAACTTTGGCAAACTGAAATTCAGACACCCAACGTCCATCGTCGGGAGCAGTTATGGAGACTATGTGAATTTAATGTAAAATATTAAAATAAATGTAATGTAGTCATGTGACCGGCATACATTAATCAAGTACAGTCTGTGCTATATTCAGTAGTCAACATCAGTGGCTAGTTTAAAACGTGGAACAGTTTATTCGTGACGTTCTCAGTAATTTTCCACTCACAAAAGTTGCTTGTCAACAACAACAAGCGAAGACAACAAACGGCATTTATTAGCTGTGCCCAGATAAGCAGAGCTCGAAATCGCAGCAGGGGCGGGGTAGAGGGAAAGGCCACGTGTAGACAAAGGCGAGTCTGAGAATTGTGAAATAGCTTGAACAGGGTGCCTAATTTAAACGCTTACCATGAAACTAGAAATAACAAAATTCAATGTATTCTTCAATGCATATTATTGACATTGCAATTGCCCCAAAAGTTAACCCGTCTAGTTCGCATTATTATTGTTAATCACTAATACAATAAAAACATATACGGCTCTCTTTGTGTGATATTCAGATAGTCTCTCAGTTCTTGTGATTATGCATTAGTATTGCAGTTAATTTAACACTCTCTAACACCAACGAAGCAGTTACCGCTCTCTTTTCGGGACACACATGCGCAGTATGTTTGTGTCGGAGCAACAGGTTAGCCGGTTGGCTCCGGTGTTGGTGTCTCGCACACACACTATCAAAACATTAGTTGCCCTCTGCTCTCTGGATTTTGATATACATAAAACTGTATAGTTTTAGAAGCATAGGTAAAAAATACATCACAGCACAGTGAGACCGTAACCGGCGCAATGATAATTTTTTCGGATATACAAATTTGTTACTCGTCTACAATCTAATTTTTTCGAAGATTCATATTTTATAATTAAATAAATTGAATCTAATCAGGATTAGGGCATTCAAATAGAAACAATATTATGACGACCTTTAAAATTTGTGTAAATAATATGGTTTAAATGACGCGCCACTTTATATGTGATGTGAAAACATACTAATATACCAAATGGTTTGTAACCAATTGTCATTTATCGATAACAAATCGATGCGCCATAAAAGCTTCTCCATCTACTTTGTGTATAAATATAAATATTAAACGAGTTGATGAATTAGCCGCTGCCGTGTACAATGCAGAGAATACACGGCCAGGACAACCATGAGAAGCTGCGCGATTACATACTCAACCCTGACATTGACATCCACGATCCGCTGCCCGATGTGCTGCCACGCAAATTCAATGAAATGCGCCTGTTGCACATTCCCAAGTGCGCGGGGAGCACAAAACTGATTCCACGTCGCGACTTTGTCAGCGGCGAAATACTCGAGTTTGTGGAGATCGATGTGGAGGATGTTGGAGCCAATGCTTTCAACTCGATGTCCATGCACCGCGAGCCAGGTCTACTAGAGGAGGTGACGCGCGGTTCCCACATGAATTATCCCTTTTGGCCGGGCGGCTTTGATGTCGTCAGTGATGGCGTTGCGGGACAGCAGCCCGCAGAGCTGGCGCAACTGGATGTGGACAGCTTTGAGCTGGGCGACAAGCTGCTAACGCTGCCGCCGGGCTTCACCACAGGCCATGACTTTGCGCAGCTGAAAAAGAAACCCGAGGAAGCTGCAGCTGCTCCGGCTGCAATTAATGTGGATCTGCTCGAGAATCTGCAGCAGGATGCGGATGTGCAGCAGTGGCTACAAATGACACGCCAGGCGGAAGGTCAAGACAACAGCAACGCGAGTGATCCGCAGCGCAATCTGCAGTTTCCGGCGGAATTTAAAGACGTTGACGATGAGATCATGAAGGCGGATTTACAGCCGGTTTTGAATATATCAACGACAGCGAAGAACTTCAGCAGCGACTGGGCGGAAATGATAGACATGAGTCAGCCTATAACAGACTTCAAGGAGCAAATTCCCTGTCCCGCCATCGAGTTTCCCTTCGAACTCGACGTCTTTCAGCAGCAGGCGATTCTCAAGCTGGAGCAGCGTCAATATGTCTTTGTGGCGGCGCACACGTCAGCGGGGAAAACAGTCGTGGCCGAGTACGCCATTGCCATGTCCAAGAGGGATCTGACGCGTACCATTTACACGTCGCCCATCAAGGCGCTGTCCAATCAAAAGTATCGCGACTTTCGCAAAACTTTCAAGGATGTCGGGCTGATCACAGGTGATCTGCAGATCGAACCGACAGCTTCTTGCTTGATCATGACCACTGAGATCCTGCGTTCCATGTTGTACTGTGGCAGCGACATTACGCGCGATCTGGAGTACGTCATCTTCGATGAGGTGCACTACATCAACAATCCCGAGCGCGGCCACGTTTGGGAGGAGATTATCATACTGCTGCCAGATCATGTGAACATTATTATGTTGAGCGCCACGGTGCCCAATACCATGGAGCTGGCCGACTGGGTGGGCAGCACCAAGAAGCGCAAAGTCTATGTGATCAGCACGTTGAAGCGTCCCGTGCCCTTGATGCATTATCTGTACACGGGCGCAGGCGGCAAGAGTCGCGACGACATCTTTCTGCTGGTGGATGCGCAGGGCAAATATCTGCAGGGCAACTACGAGCGGGCCGTGGAGCGCAAGAAGGAAATGAGCAGCAAGTCGGGCGGCGGACCTTCCAATTACATCAACAGCAAGCAGGAACAATACATCTGGACGGGACTGATTGACTTCCTCAAGCGCAACAACAAGATGCCTGTGGTGGCCTTCACCTTGTCGCGCAATCGTTGCGATCAAAATGTGATGGCTCTGAAGTCGGTGGATTTGAACACAGCTAAGGAGAAGGGCGCTGTGCAGAAGTTCTTTCTGCAGTGTCTGGCAAAGTTGAAGCCACCGGATCGCACAATACCCCAAGTGCTGGCCTTAAAAGACGCCTTGGAGCGCGGCATTGGGGTGCATCACAGCGGCATTTTGCCCATTCTCAAGGAGATTGTGGAGATGCTGTTCCAGAACGGCCTGGTCAAGCTGCTCTTTGCCACCGAAACCTTTGCCATGGGTGTCAATATGCCGGCGCGCACTGTGATCTTTGATTCGCACAAGAAATTCGATGGCTCCGAGGTGCGCAACCTGAAGCCAGGCGAATACATTCAGATGGCTGGACGCGCCGGGCGACGTGGTCACGATGAGAACGGCACTGTGATCCTCATGTGCAAGACGATGGTGCCGCCGTCGATGGAGCTGCGTCCCATGATCTTGGGCCTGCCCGAGAAGCTGCAGTCGCAGTTCATCTTGCGGTACGCCGTCATTCTCACCTGCTTGCGGATCGAGAGCATCAAGGTGGAGGACATTATGCAGTTCAGCTTCAAAGAGTTCAAGCAGAAGCTGCAGCAGCCCGCTCAGCAGAAGCTGCTGCGCCTGGCCGAGGATAAGTTTGCCATGTTGCCCGCCTTGGGTGCACATCTGGACAAGCTGATCTTCTTCTACGACAAGTCCGTGGAGTACTGGCAGGAGAAGCAGCGCATCATGGTGAGTAGCTGCTCCTCGATCTCAGCGTTACCTGTTTCTTAATGCTATTCTTGCCTTGCAGAAATTCATTGTGACGCAGCCCAAGATCCAGAAGGAGCTGAAGCTGGGACGGATCATTGTGGTCACGCACGGTAAGCACTACAACAAGCTGGCGCTGCTGCTCAACGTGAAGGCCGTGCTCGGCAAGGAAACCGTTTACAAGGTGCTGGTGCTGGATCATCAGTTCAAGGCCAAGGAAGTGGACGCCATGCAGCGTGGCGAGCTCTATTACAAAATACTCTCGCTGACGCCGAAGCACAAGTTCTTCCATCCCGAAGGCATTGGCGGCCATGCTGTGCTCGACATCAAGGCCATCGACATTGTGTGCATTACCAAGAGCAACATTAAAGTGGACGCCGACGTCATCATACGCAACTGGGAGCAGCGGCAGCTGGAACGTTTCAAGGATGCGCCGCCAGGCGCCACAGTTGTTAAAGCCGTTACCGAGTTGCAGCAACTGAACGAGGCGTACATTGCGACTCCAGAGTGCATAAAATACATCAATCTGTCCAAGGAGATCAATGTGAATGCGGATACCGAGCTGGCCATGATCAACTATGTGGATCACCTGAAGCGACAGGTGGACGAAGTGCTGCCGCACACGAATATCGCCGGCTTTGAGCAAGAGTTTGACAAGGTCTACGAGCGACGTGTGCTCGAGATTAGCATCGAGGAGCTGCGCTTTAAGAACTCCGCCAAGAACCTGACGCTCTACCCGGACTATTGCAACAAGCTGCAGGTGCTGCGCTCCCTGAACTACATCGACGAGCTGAACGAGGTGACGCTGAAGGGCAAGGTTGCCTGCGAGATGGGTCAGAATGAGCTAATGATTACCGAGCTTATTTTCTGCAACATGTTCAACGATTTGGGTCCGGCGGAGATTGCAGCGCTGCTGTCCGGTCTCGTCTTCCAGGCGAAGATCAAGGGACAGCCTGTCATACCGCCTTCGCTCAAGGAATGCGTGGCCGCCTTTGAGCAGATCAACGACACTATCTTGGCGGCCGAGCAGCGTTGTCAGGCTGGCATTCAGGCCGAGAACAATCTCAACTTTGGACTGCTCGAAGTGGTCTACGAGTGGGCTAAAAATAAGGTAAGTCTACATCCAATTGGTTTGATTGATGTTCTTCAAAGTCCGCTCTATATCACAGCCGTTTGCTGAGATCATGAAGTTGACGGAGGTACAAGAGGGCATAATTGTGCGATGCATTCAGCAACTGAATGAGACGCTGCGCGACGTCAAAACGGCAGCCATACGCATCGGCAATCCTGGTCTGCAATCGAAGATGGAGGAGGCCTCCGAGGCCATCAAACGTGACATTGTTTTCACCGCCAGTTTGTACACCGAACTCTAAACTAAATAGTGTAAAAAAACCACACATTTTTGATTTTTTGGCTTAGAACTACAAATGATGCATCGTGTCAATTACAAAAAAATCCAAAGGATACTTATAAAAATGTAAAAATATATAGTATGTGTGTATAAACAACGAGACGAGGCTCTGGTCGGGGTTTCATCGCGATTCGGGCTTAAATTTTGGCGGCACCATCATGCCCGTCATGTGCTTCTGTTTCTTAGTCTTTTTCGATTTGCCGGCACCCGACTGAAAGTCATGCCAGCTGTTGACGCGACTCTGGCGCGACTCCTCGAAGTTCTGCTGCCATTCGCGATCCGCCTTCACACGCTCTTCCTCTTCGATTTCCGTTTCGCGTTTTCGCTTGCGCTCCTCTTGGTCCCGCTGGTCGAGCTTTTGTCGCCTCCGCTCCATGTCCGCAAACAGTTTCATGACCATCACGTAGATGGCATGTTTGTATTTGACGGGATCATCCTCGGGTATGGGCTCAAAAGATCTGCCCTCCTTTTTGAGCTTTTTGCGTTTTTCCGCAATCTGAAATTGAGACAAAGTAGATTACACTTTAGTGAAAATAGGAATTTTTAAAAAAATCAATTTTGCACGACCAAATGTTGTAAAGTATTTATATATGGATTACACTATATTATAGTACTATATTTTGTGGACTTTACCATGTGATCTGTGCGTCCCTTGGCTTCCTCGTAGACTTCCAGGCACTTTTTGCGCGTGAGGTCGTTCTCCAATATTTTCCAGGCACGCGCCACAATATCGAACGCCATCTGAGCACGCTCCTGGTTATCATGATTCTTGTCGGGATGCACCAGTATGGAGAGGGTGCGATAGCGTTTCTTAATGTCAGCGACCTCGACCTCTGGCTCAATCTGGAGCACCTCGAAGGGATTCAGATTGAAGTATGTGGAACCTGGACGAAGTAAACGATCAATTTGTTGAGTAGGAGTTAGTACTGAATCGCGTTTTTCAATTTCTTTCACCTGCGAAAATAGTCACAAAATCGTTTATTTATCTTTGTATAATCAAGCTGTATTTATTTATTTTTTGAGTGTTTTGCCGCAGACGTCGCTGCCATTGGCGTTTGTAACCATCGCTCTATTTGTCTCTGTACACTTACTTCGGTGTAGAAATCCTCGAATGATTCTTTCGAAGTGCCGGGCTGATCTCTCAACGTCGATGTTGACATTTTTTGTTGTTGTTTCAGTTACTTTTCTACTATTTTTCACACAATTTTCGTTTGCTTTTGTTGAAAACGCACAAGATGCTACCAGTGTTGGTTAATCAGTCACTTTCAGTGCTGGCCAACACCAAAAGTTGTTATGTTTGATTTCTATAAATAAAAATATACAACAAAATAGTGAGTTATTAGATTTTATAAATCATCATAAAGAAGTGTAATTTTTTAAATAATAAATAATTCATATTAACTGGATGGAAGAGAAAACATCGATATTTGGTAGAAGATATCGATGTTTACAAAATTATTAAAACATCGATTGGTCGATGTATTGATGTATTAGCTGGCCGCAAACTGAAAAACGTGAAGTTGTGGTCTTTTACCAACATTTTTAATGTTTTTTGAATTAAATCGGTTGTGCAATCTCTTTAGGAGTGCCGTCCGACAAGAGAGTAAACGTTATTCATCGTTATACAGTTACCTCCAAGCGAAAACAATGAGCACGTGCAACAACTCGAAAACCGATCCATCAGACATTGTGTGGATGGATCTGGAAATGACTGGTCTGAATATAGACAAAGATCAGATCTTAGAAGTCGCTTGCATTATAACCGACAAACAGCTCAATATAAAGTCAGAGGGTCCCTGTTTTGCCATAAAACATCCATCACATGTTTATGAAAACATGAACGAATGGTGCATAAAACATCACAATGAATCTGGTTTAGTGGAACGGTGTAAAAACTCGCAGATTACGTCAGATCTAGCCGAAAACGTTATATTGTCCTATCTGAAGGAGAATATCCCAGAGCGAAAATGTCCGTTGGCGGGAAATTCTGTGTACATGGATCGTTTGTTCCTACGCAAATATTTCCCTGAGGTCGATGAATATTTGCACTATCGAATTATCGATGTATCGACTATCAAGGAGCTCGGCAATCGGTGGCATCCCAATGTGGCTAAAGCGGCGCCAAAAAAGAAACTTGTGCATCGCAGTCTTGACGACATTAAAGAGAGCATCACGGAATTGAAATACTATAAGGAGCATTTATTTAAGTGAATGTTATGTGAATGTGAACATTTTAGTTAGTACGAAAATGTAAGCAAAAGTAAAACTCTATGATTAGAAACAAAAATACGAAAGCAATAAAAAACTCGATTTCTCAATAGACGCCATTTATATTGTTATGCGAGGGTGAGAAATTATTTGTGTCCGGTCGTTGTCTTCTAGAGGATCGGTTCACAGCACTGCTGCTGCTGCCATCGCTGCCCGTCACCTTTTCCGCCTCAATACGGCCGGAAAGAAAGCTCGCAACGCGCTCCTGTGAGACATTTAATTAGGGCAAAATTCCATTTAAACTAACTATTTTCTCTCTTACCAGATAACCGTTGGTGAGCACTTGCAGATCGCCGTAGAAGGCTATCATGCGTTTGAACAGAGATTCAGCTTCCTCCTTGGATATATTCTTGACCTTATCCAGGCGTGTGATGGTGATAATGCGATTATTTATGTAGACGATGTGATGAACAACCTCGGTGGTGGTGTGGGCCAAGTTTCTGCATTGTAAATGGATTAAAACACAGCTACAAGTGCTTTTTAAGGCTGCCACTCACCTGGGTATATTGGACGCCACGTTGGCGCTGTAGTTGACCAAATGGACAACGCGTCGTGCGGACTCGCGGGTGAGCAGGACAATCAGCTGCTCCAGGGTCACAGGACGGGCCTGATTCTCCGGCTCATCGGCGCTCAGATAGCCCCACAGCTCCTTGGCCTTCTGCATGGCCAGCTTGGGATCTGTGGCAATCTAGAAGAGGCGTAAATAATTAATAATAACAAATGATTAATTTGGAGACGTTAATGTTTCTGATACCCACCAGTTCAGCGGCATAGATGAGCACATGGATCGCTTCTTTGCTTTGTTTCTTCAGAGCGCGCGCCTCAAGCAGAGTTCTTTGTGTCAGTCGCCGCTTCAGTTTGCGGGAGAAGCGTTGACCGTGATGAATTGCTTTAATGGCGCCCTTCTCCTCCGCTGATGCGCCCGTCGGCTCGTTATCATCCTCCTGAGGGGCTGCAATACATTTTGAGTTATTAGTCTCAATTGAAAAAGAACGAGAGAAAGCTGCGTCTTATCGTCAAGAATGATTAGGCGCAGAACGAAGCTGCGTGATAACCTCAGCACTTTGGGGGCTGACGACAGCGTGTATAAATAGCTCAAAAACTCATATGTCACTCACCATCTGTCTGATCCTGGTCTGTGGACAGGTATTTGTCTACGAATTTGTCACCTGCTGTGAAGGCGCCATCGAGGCGATTTGCCGCATAGGTGGTCAGCGGATTCTCCAGCACTGCGTTGCCAATTTGCTTCACAGAGTCGGCTCGCTTCAGCACGGGTCGCACCAGATGATCCGACATGTATTCCTTGGTATTCCAATACATCTTTAAGTATGCAGAGACGTCACAAACTTGCTGCCAAGTTTCTTTTGTTTCACTCACCATTTCGGGCGGCAGATAAACCAATGGAATGCGTTGCTCCAATATGTCCAGACTCTTGCACATCACATTGTCCAGTCGCTTCAGGGGCAGCTCGAAGAGCTTCACAGCCGGCTGCACTGTTTCGTAGGCAGCTGAAATGGTTGCCTCGGCTGTTTCAAAGTACCAACTGAACAAGCGGTTGTTGTGCTTCACTTTGTCGTAGATGTTCTCGACACGCTTGACGCTCGTTTCCACCAAAGGGATCGAGGTGATGCGATCGATGGCCTCCAGATGCAGCCCACTATTTATGGTTGCAGCTGCGTTGGAAAACGTATAAATTAATATGTTTAAAGCACACAGTCTAAGCAACTAACCCATTGTGTTTTATGTTTAATTTGTAATTGAAATTGATTGAAAGAATTGTACTTTTGTAGCTGTAAAGAGAGCGCGCACGTCCCTTTTAAGCGGGCTTCGAATTGAGACTACGCCGAAATTGCTGCGAGCTGTGGAAGAACATCGGAATGGAGCTCGATCTCGTCATGCACACAGAGTGACCTTTAGCTCGCCTGATGATGATAAGGGACGGACTCAAAAGTGTGCACCTAGCAGACACTATACACGTTATCAACAACATGCCATTTGCTGAATGTTAAATAAGCTCCAAAGTACAATGCTGCATATAGCATTCCACCAGAAAAATGCCCATTAAACTAGAGGGACTCTCCGGGAATGTGAATCATTTAACAGCGCAAATCTATCATTATATCTGAAGTACATTTTTAAATACACCTTAACGACGCCTAATCTTAATTGTTCCGATTGTTCGCTTAATCGTAAGAATGAATGACGAAAGGTTTAAAGTACATTTTAATCAGAAAACACCCATTAAACTAGAGCTCTCTTCGGCGATACCCCGGGAATGTGAATCATTTTAATTTGTTTTATTTCTAATTAAAAAACTGAAGTGCCATGGCATCCGACATAATTTTGAATGTCTTCGATGTCTGATCTTATTTATTTCATTATTAGAGTTAGGGTAGTTGACCGATGTCTGATCTTAATTGAATTGCGCGCAACCGAAAGCATAAATGACGAAAAAGTTTAAAATACATTTTAATCAGATCGGCTTGGAGGGTTACTCATTTAAAGGCGGGGGCGTTTGGGGTCGATAAGCTCGGCAATGTTTTGTTGATAGTCGCTGTCTGGTCGAGTCAATGTGTTTACATTAGAATCTGAGCAATTGTTGTTGCCAAGTTGTGATATCTGTAATCAGCCAGACAGTTTTTATTGCGCTTAAGAGTTAATTAAATGCGAAAAGAATATTGCTACAGCACTGCACTCTGTAATTACATTTAAAATACACTCATTACATTTTGAATTTAAATGTGAGCCGCCAACTACACAACTAATCGAATAGAACTAGTTTAAGATCGTCGTCCCCAATGACAGTGTTGTAAAGCGCTTTGATGATCAGCTCTTCGATCAGTGCTTTGATCAGTGCTTGAAAATTATACGCAGTAATTGGTGAATTTTTGATTGTGTTAATTAGCTTTAAATTAGGTTAATAATAAAATGCAAACAAAATTGCAATTTGTCTGTCTGCTAAGCCTACTCAGCATAGTGCTTGCACAGTACGATCAGATAGACCAACGGAACTGCAGTTTACCCAAGACATTTCAGGGATCATGGTTCTCGTGGGATGGCGGCTTGCCCACGCAGACAGTGATCGACGCCACCTCAATGTCAAGTCGTGGCTACTGCATCAACCATAAGCGACATAACAACGAAGAATACTCGTTTATCTTCAAGGAGCATACGGCGAACTGTTATCATTGTGTGCGCACCATTATACGCACGTTAAACATATTTGAAAAATTGGAAGGTCCTTGCGTTAATTTGGGCCCTGGGGAAGAGCCCACGGTGGAGAACGTCTGCCGAGGGGTTAAGGATGATCAACAGCTGATAACGCTGTTCAAAGAAAACTATACGCCCGTCACTTGTCGCTCGTCTTTAGAGGGTGTCTGGCACTTTACTTACCAGGCAAGTTTTACACACTCCTAAATAATTAACTTTAATTAACTCGCAAAAATGCATTGGTAGAATCGTTTCCGTTTCACGGGCGTCTGCAATAATCCGGATGCGCGCATCAAAGCGTGTCAGTCTCTGATAGATAATCAAACGTTCAACATCACTTATCAGAAGTGCGAGGGCATGGAGGGCACCTTCAGCGACACCGTCGAGTTCAGCTGCCTTGGCGATTGGTTTGTGGGCAAGAATCATTACTTTGCTGCGGCCAACATGAAGGAGTCGCGTAAGGATGAGAAATATCGCTGCTTCCTCAAGAATCGTGACGATGATCTCTATGTGGGCGCTTCCATTACCGCTGAATGTTATACTCTAAAGGCACCCGAACGTTCGCCAGAACGTTTGAAACTCACGCCGGTTAAAGCTGAGCTCGGCTGTACTTTGTAGCAGAAATTAAAATTCTGCATATATAACTCCACCAGTAAAATACTCACGAAACTAAAGAAACTCTCAGGGAATGTAAATCATTAATCAGTTCAAATCTGTCTTCAAATACAAAATATATTGTTTTAATATTCTGATTCCGATTCCCAATTTTATTTGTTCCGATTCTTCGCATATTCGAAGGCAAAAATGTGAAAAATAATATCGATGTATCCTTTAAATGCGGTTTCAGCAAATCAATTTCGAATTTAAATGTGATAACGCAAATAATCGAATATAACTAGTTCAAAATCGTTGTCGGCAGCGACAGTGCTGTATAGTGGCGCTTTGTGAGCAGTGCTTGAAAATGATGCGCAGTTATTGGTGAATTTTTGTTTGTTGCGTGTATTGTCGTTGTTTAGCTCAAGTTGTGTATTTTATTTTGTGTAGTTTAAAGGTTGTGTTACAATAAAATGTCGATATATTAGTGTGAAATTGAATGACTTACAAAATGCACGCTCAATTGCGATTAATCTGCCTGCTAGGCCTACTCAGCGCAGGTAATTATAGTGTTCGAAATTTAAGCCACACCCAAAGACAGAAGCGAGGCTCAAAATGTGATTCATGGAGAAATGAGACTAATTTGGGCAATTCTTTCAATTAATTTGCAGCCCTTGCTCAGTACAATCAGATAGAGCAACAGAACTGCATCATACCCAAGATATTGCAGGGATCATGGTTTTCCTGGGAAGTCGGCTTGCCCACCCAGACAGTGATCGACGCCACTTCGATGTCAAGGCGTGGCTACTGCATCAACTATGAACGACATCGTGGCGACGAATACTCGTTTGTCTTCAAGGAGCACACGGCGAACTGTTATCACTGTGTGCGAACCATCATTCGCACTCTGAATATCTTCGAGAAGTTCGAAGGTCCTTGCGTGGGGTTGGCGCCTGGCAAGGAACCCACAGTGGAGAACGTCTGCCGGGGGATTAAGGATGATCAGCAGCTGATAACGCTGTTCAATGAGAACTATGTGCCCATTAATTGTCGCTCCTCTTTGGAAGGTGTCTGGCACTTCACCTATCAAGCAAGTTTCATTAAGCTAGTCTATTAGTTGACCTTAATTAATTCCCAAACATTCTTCTGCAGAATCGTTTCCGCTTCACGGGCGTGTGCAATAAGCCGGATGCGCGCATCAAGTCGTGCCAGACGGCGGGCACACAATTCTTGATACAGAATCAGAAGTTCAACATCACTTATCAGAAGTGCGAGGGCATGGAGGGCACCTTCAGCGGCACCGTCGAATTCAGCTGTCTGGGCGATTGGTTTGTGGGCAAGAATCATTATTTCGCTGTGGCCAACACGAAGGAGTCGCGTAAGGATGAGAAGTATCGGTGCTTCCTCAAGAATCGTGACGATGATCTCTATGTGGGCGTTTCCATTACCGCTGAATGTAATACTCTAAAAACTCCCGAAGCTTCTCCGGAACGTTTGAAGCTCACACCGGTTAAAGCAGAGTTTGTGGAGCCCGGCTGCACTTTGCCACAGAATTTCTCGGGCGAATGGGTGAACACAGCGAACATCGATGCCGATGTCTCCATCAGCGAAACACACATCAATGAAACCTATTATCCCGACAAGGCGCGTTACCGCAAGACGATCTACGTTTGTCGTGAACGTCGTGGCAATCGTGTGATGATGGCGCGTCTCACGGTGGATGGCTGTCAAAAGGATTACGTGTGCTTCGACTTTATGCCGCGCCATCATAATATCATACGCTATCGGAAGGGTTTGGCTGTGATTAAGGATGATTTCAGCACCGTGTGCTCTTGGGTGCAGTTCCCCAATGCCGAGGCATGGAAATATGATTTGTTCCTGGCCAGAAATCCGGTACCTGTGCGATGTCCCGTCGCTGGCAAGTTCAATTTCACGCAGCGCGGCGAGCATCCCTTCAAAACAAGGTAAACGAGGTGTTATTTAATATTGAAGTTGTGTTTTAATAACTTTAATCTTTTAGAATCCTCGGCGGTGTTACGCTGAGTCCACGCCCGGACATCCATTGTAAACAGAATATTTCGGATTTGTCGGTCTGCGATACGGATCAAAAGGAGCTCGCTGTAGATGAGAACTATTGCTTGTCCGTGGATCATTTGGGGCGTCCTGTCGATATCTACAGTGATCCCGATTATCGCATGAAGTGCATTGGTTTCTGGAAGGAGAATTTAAAATCATATTTGATCACATACGACGATCTGGATCCGCTTTCCAAATATCGCTGTTGGGTGTATCAACGTGCCGACTTGAATCGTGTCTTGATGTCGCAAGCTGTGGGTGCCTTTTGTAAGCTGAACCAGGATGTGACTTCGTGGAATCATTCTGAGGGCGCTGCAGTCGCCATTGATGCTGTGGAGTACGAACGTGAGCGTGACGATTGCCCCATGTTCTTCGATGACGGCCTGAATCCTTGGAAACCCTCTGATGCTTCAAATATTGTGTTCGACTGGGATTTCTATAAAGCTGGCGCAGAGCATTTGGCTTCAGCCAGCATTGCTGCAGCCTTTGGCGTGGCATGTGTGCTCGTCCGCCAGTTAGTCGTTTAATAAGCGTATTTTAAGCTAAGCCGTCCCACATCAGTGTAGTCTCTTTAAAGTAATTATGTGCCTTTTTAGAATGCAGGTTAGTTCGAAATTTTTACACAAATTTGCAACATAGGAACAAAGTGAGTTTAGTTTATAAGTTGAGAGAGCATTTACATCTCCACGTATTCCATATCAACAGTTTACATTCCGTCCACAACGAATCTCAAAAGTTATGTACAAACGATTTATGCAGCTAAATAAATAAATAAACTTAAATTTATAATGTGTAATCATTTCGATATATTTCGCTTTGCATTTTTGAATTGTCATTATAAATGAGCGCGGCCCCGATAGTTTCGATACTATTTTATAGCTCCGATAAGTTTCGATTAGTGGCAGCCGCTCATGAGTTCAGTGTTGTAAGGTTCCTTCAAATCGAATGGTCTCAGTTCACAGCAACAATCATAACAAGTGTATTTTTTAATTTTGCTCTCAAATTCTTAAATTTATAAAATTATAATTGCAATGCTGTCAACACTCGTACTGCGTGGCGCTGCCCGTGGCAATGGTGCGTATAATAAAAATGCACATCAAACAATTAGCCGCAAACCGTCTTGATTTTATTATATAACTATCTTCGTCGCAACAGCTGCAAACATGATCAAGTCAACAGCGCGCCTTGCCCCGCTAAAGGCTTATTCCACAATTGTGGCCGGTGCACAGCGCCAGGCTTTGGCCAGGCCGCTGGCTCTTGCGCAGAAAGTAGCGGTATGTATGACAAGCTTATTAAAGTGTCTCTACTAATCGATAATCCGCGTGCATTTGCAGCCCGTTGCTGTGCGCGGCATTGCTGTGAGTGCTCCTAAAATGGCCTCAGCGGGCTCCAATCACACCAGCTTGTGGACCATTGAGCGCGTCGTCTCCGCCGGACTGTTGGCTGTTATTCCTGCTGCTTTCCTCGCTCCCTCCCAGGTGCTCGACGCTCTGCTCGCCGTGTCCGTTGTCATCCACACCCATTGGTAAGCTTTGTGTTAAGCCAAACACTGTTAGATTAGATAAAAGAGGAATTCTGGTTTTGCAGGGGTGTTGAGGCTATGGTGGTTGACTATATGCGTCCCGCGGTTGTGGGCAACGTTCTGCCAAAGGTGGCGCACATTGCGCTCATTATTATTTCGGTGGCTACGCTCGGCGGTCTCTTCTACTTCATCAAGAACGACGTTGGTCTGGCGAATGGCATCAAACGCTTCTGGGCCATCAAGGGCAAGGACTCCGAAAAGGCTTAAAAAGCCGTCTCGATCATGGACAAATTAACGTCTCGTTATTTATTGTGGATTCTTGGGACGATTTTGCTTAATAGTTATTAGCACTATATGAATAAAAGATATGTGTAACGAAGTAAAAGGAAATTGTATTCAGAAAACAGCACTAATTAGTTTGGGAAACGGCACCACTTGTTACTAAGCACGTAATAAAAAACATTTAAATACTGCTAATGTCAGCATCGGGTCATGACTTTGCCTCCACATTATTGGCGTAGAATATTCGGAGTGCGTCCCATTGTTTAGTGTGGAGTAAAATGTGTGAGCGGCACTGACGCATATGATCCACAGCTTGATCCGGGGTCCAACCGTTTTTCTATAAATAACACTTATGTTAATAACATGCTGATCAGCTGTTCTGCTCGTTAACATACCAGCATCAGATAACAGCCCACCAATGTGGCGCTTCGTGTTCTGCCCGCCTTGCAGTGCACGTAAACAGTGCCAATATTTTCGGGCTGCTGTGTGGCGTTCTTAAGGCTCGCGATGCGCTTTGAGAGCGGCAGAAAACGGTTCATGAACTCGACGCCTCGATATAGTTTCTCCTGGTTGGGCGACTCAAAGATGTCTGTGGTGGCCAATTGCAGAAATTCAATGCCTAGCGCTTTCCACTTTGGGGCGTCGTTCGAGAACGCTGTTAACTCGTAGTCTTCGTTCATTGAAACGACAGCTTTCATGTTCTCCTTTTCGATCAACTGTGTGAATTACACAGAATGTTAAATTAAAAAAAATCCATTTACTTGATTTACTTACGTCATTGGCTTGGCTGCGAAAGGGCAGCGCTCCAAGTATCACATTCTCATCGATGCGATCGTACCAATTCCTGGAGGTGGCTTTTTCCATGAGCACATTGTACAGCAAGGTGGGGTAGAAGGAGACGCGTGCTAACATAGTCGCCTTTGAATGAAAGTTGAAAAGGGATGGCAGTAGTAGCAGGATGTTAGACTCTGTTTGTGTGACAACAGCTGTAAACTTTCACCAAAGCTTGAGGACAGAGCTGGTGAGCATGCGTTACTATTATGTGCGTGACTGCGTTGCTTGAAGCGCGGCTTTGAACTGGTTTCATTGAATTGTCCACTGTTAGCCGAGCTTGCTGGTTGCAGTCGTAACTTACACTCATTTCCATGCCGTCTTTTAATGTTTTGTTGTTGCTTGAACACAAAAAACAGAACAATGCGTCAATGTTCAACAATGATTGCTCTTCCTCCGCGCGTATTAATTAGTGTATTCACAAATTATCACTCTAATTTTACGCAGGCAACTGCTGCTGCTATCAGGTATTTGCATTATGAAATGCTACAACAACAGCAACATTTGTGAAACTTGCCTTACCCAGCACTGGCCACCACATTTGGTGGTGAGCAAGCCGGCACAACAATTTAACAATGTATGCCTTAATTAAATGTGTACAAACATTACAAAAATTACTACATATATTAAAAAAAAAGTTAGCATTTATTATGCTGTAAATAAAAAATGTTATGTCATAACAGCAATGCTATTTACAAGAGTGACTGTCACTGTGACTGTGAGAGCGACTGCGACTGTTCACCTGTGCGCGCTCATCACTGCCACTGTGTGGTGCGTCTTCCAACACTGGCCCACAATTATTGTTGCAACAAATCTAAAAAAGTTCTTTACATCTTACGTGTGAAAAATTAGCTAAACTGCAACAACCAAATCAACAAAATCCAGCAACTGCACTGGAATAAAATGCGCCAGCGATAATAACGCGCGCCCCAAGCACAACACGATCGATTGCGAGCAAACAGTGTGTGCACAAAAGAAAAAGAAAAAGTAAATAACACAACACACGTCAGAGCTCAGAAGAGCAGAGACCAAAATTGTTAGTAGAAGCTACAGGCGCATACTATAACTATTTTTGCTACAGAGAAACAAGTTGGCAACGCTGCGACGATGAGACTGCCAGGTGTGATGTGCATTTTGCTGTTGCTGCAGTTCGCAGCGCAGCTTCAGGCGGACGAGCTTCAGGGTCCAACAATCATCGAAAGCGCCAGCGCGGCAGCTGAAGCTGAAGCCGAGGCCGAGGAGATTAGCACAGTAGACAAGGATGCGAAGGCGGCGCAAGTGGAATCGGCGACGCCGCCGGGCAGCAATGATCGCAAGGCAGCCAAGCTGAAGGAAACGGAGTTCGAGACACGCAGCAAAGTGTTGCCAGCGGCGTTGTTCGAGCGTCTGCACAACGACAACGTCATGAAGCAGGAGAAGCTGAAGGCGCAAATCGAGGCTATCCAAGCGAAACTTGCTCACCACGAAGTGGAGCCGACGCCCGAGCAGATTGAAGGTAATATGAGGACTATAAATTAAACTACAGCCCAGTAACAACAAATTTCTTCTTTTACAGCTCAAAGTCTCTACGACAATGCCATGGAAATCCTGGGTAAACCGCGCACTGATCAGCGTGTGGCATTGACGCTGCTCAAGAAGGCAGCCGCCTTCAATCACCTCAAGGCGCGCGCCGAGCTTGCGTGGGCCATGGTGCTGGGCCACTGGATGTCGTTTGATTTTCATCATGCGGCCGATGAGTTCGAGAGTTTGGCGCTGGAAGGTGTGCCGGAGGCACATGCTGGTCTTGGCTTCTTGTATTCGGTTGGCGTGGGCGGCAAGAATGTCAGCCAGCCGCTGGCCCTGATTCATTATACGCTGGCCGCGCTGGGCGACAATACGCTGGCCCAGATGGCCATGGGCTATCGCTATCTTTTCGGCATCAATGTGCCCATTAGCTGCGAACGCGCTTTGATGCACTACAAGCGTGTTGCACGCAAGGTGGCTTCGAAGGTGACGTTTGCCCACGGACCGATGTTGCATCGCGTGCGTCTGCTCGATGAGCTGGAGAATCCGGGCAGCCAAGAGACCGAAATCGTTGACTATTATCAGCTACTAGCCGACAAGGGCGATGTGCAGTCGCAAGTCGGCTTGGGGCAGCTGTATTATCAGGGCGGCAAGGCCATTCAGCAGGACCATCAGAAGGCGCTGGAATACTTTACGCTGGCCGCCAATGCAGGCAATGCTGTTGGCTTTGCCTTCTTGGGAAAACTTTACCTCGAGGGCAGCGAGCAAATCAAAGCGGACAACGAAACCGCATTCAAAGTGAGCCTGCAAAACATAACTATTAATTTACCAGCAACTAATTTGTTATTTTTATTGACAGTACTTTTCGAAGGCATCCGAAATGGGCGATCCCGTGGGTCAGAGCGGTTTGGGGCTGATGTATTTGAAGGGTCTGGGTGTGCCCAAGGATTCCATCAAGGCGCTTTCCTACTTCACACAGGCCGCCGATCAGGGCTGGGTAGATGGCCAACTGCAGCTGGGCACCATGTACTTCAGTGGGTTTCGTAATTAACAAATTGCCACTTGTGATATTCTAATTATTATACATTTGCAGCGGGCAATGGCGTGAAAACCGACTACAAACTGGCGCTCAAGTATTTTAATTTGGCTACGCAATCCGGCCATGTGTTGGCCTACTACAATCTGGGCATTATGCATGCCTACGGCATGGGCATGCTGCGTTCCTGCCCAGCTGCTGTGGAGGTTTGCAGTTGCATTTGAATTCCAATTGGTTTTCTTATTTAATTCGCTTTGTTTGCAGTTCTTCAAGAATGTGGCAGAGCGTGGGCGGTGGAGCAGCAGACTGATGCACGCTTATAGCGACTACAAGCAGAATCGCATCGACGAAGCCTACATGCATTATTCGTTGATGGCAGAGGCAGGCTACGAAGTGGCCCAGAGCAATGCCGCCTTTCTGCTGGATCGCGAGGAAGTACATGTGTTTAACGATCGACACGAGGATTTGATACGAGCATTCTACTACTGGAAACGTGCTGCCGGCCAAGGCTATTCCGCTGCCCAGGTCAAGCTGGGCGATTACTATTACTATGGCTGGGGCACCAAGACTGATTTCGAAACAGCCGCTGCACTTTACAGGTGCGTAGATTCAAGTTAAACCAAGATAATACTACATGATTAATTTCATATTATTAGGAAAGCTTCGGAGCAGCAATACAATGCGCAGGCCATGTTCAATTTGGGCTACATGCATGAGCAGGGACTGGGTATGAAAAAGGATTGGCATCTGGCCAAGAGGTTATATGATTTGGCTGCCGAAACCAATTCGGATGCCAAAGTGCCTGTTGCACTGGCGCTCTTCAAGCTGCAGATGCTCGCCAAGATCGAGTCTATCAAGGAGGTCGTTAATTGATAACTTAATATTCTCTTGGCAACTCTTTGTAAAACTTGTTTTCCATTTACAGTCCCCTTATCGCTTCATCTTTTATATGGATGAAAACATTGCTGCCAATTGGGACTTGTACATGATCACCATCTTAACTTTGCTGCTGGGCATTATTATGTACACCAGACGACCCTTCCAACAGCCCGAGCAGCCGCCGGCAGCTCCAGCTGCTGCTCCTGCTCCTGCCAACGACATAGCACCTGCAGTTGCTGCTGGTCTTGCTCAGAATGCAACGCCAGCGTCAGCAGCAGCAACAGAAACACCAGCTGCATCTGCTAGTGCAGCAACTGGCGCTGCTGCAACATCCACAAGCAACGCGGGCAGCTCGCCGGCAGCAGGGACGAGCAGCAGTAGCAGCAATACACTTGATCCCACTGATTAGTCTTAAATGCAAAATTGGTTAATCATCCCTAGCTTAATTAGTGACCATGTACATATTTATCATCAATTTTTTATGATTTCTGAATGGAATTTTTAGATATTTAAAAAATCAGATATATCCTACTCAAAAAAAATATATGTGTGTTGTACTGATAAAAACAATTTATAACTGCTTATTTAAGCAATATACGATGCGATTCCTAACCATAAACAGTATAATATCGACAGATGCTACATTTAATTGCGCATCCAACAGTTTTTTTCAATTGTGTGTAAATAATATTTTACTTAAATACATTGCATATAACTTTGGCCATATTTTCAAGGCATAAAATTATAGGTTTTGTATGCAACAATTTTCTGTTAAACAGCCGTTAAATGGCTCCACTTTTTTAAATTGTTTTAGTTGAACGCACTAGAGCTTTCAAGATGCTCAAATTATTAGATCAACAACAATAGCCCAAGATCGTTTGTGCTCATTCGGTTAAAATAAAAATAAACGCAACAATATTATTATTTTAGTTGCACATTGAAGATAATTGCAATAAATTTTGTTTGTGTAAAAGACAAGTGTGCATTTATCGACATTATATTGTAAAAATGCGGCCAGCTCGATTGTTGTTTAATATTGTTGTAATTATGTATTCAGTTTTACAAGTAAATTTCTGTGTGTTAGGCCTAAGCATAGTAGTTAAGATTAGCTTTCTTCTTGGACTGCACCTCCATAATGGCGTCCATAAAGTCCTCATGCGTCACGGAGGTAGCCGAGCGACGAAGCGCAATCATGCCGGCCTCCACACAAACAGCCTTACACTGAGCGCCATTGAAATCGTCTGTGGAGCGGGAGAGCTCCTCGAAGTTGACATCGTTGCTGACATTCATTTTCCTGGAGTGTATCTGCATAATACGGGCACGCGCCTCCTCGTTGGGATGTGGGAACTCGATCTTCCGATCTAGACGCCCAGATCGCAGCAGAGCAGGATCCAGAATATCTACGCGATTCGTGGCCGCAATAACTTTAATGTCAGCCGTTGAACTAAAGCCATCCAGCTGATTCAGCAGCTCCAACATGGTGCGCTGCACCTCACGATCACCGGCCTTCTCGGAATCGAAACGCTTGGTGCCAATGGCGTCCAGTTCATCGATGAAGATGATGGCTGGCGCCTTTTCTTTGGCCAGCGCAAAGGCATCGCGCACCAGCTTGGCGCCATCACCAATGAACATCTGCACCAGCTGCGGACCGGCGAGCTTGAGGAAAGTCGACTTGGTTTGGGCGGCACAAGCGCGAGCCAACAGCGTTTTGCCAGTTCCAGGCGGACCATAGAGGAGGACACCTATAAACAGCAATGATTTAGTTAGCCAGTTAAGCAGTTATTTAATGTGCTTACCTTTTGGTGGATGAATGCCCAAGTTCTTGAACTTCTCCTTGTGTGTCATGGGCAGCACAACAGCCTCGATGAGCTCCTGTATCTGCTTGTCGAGACCACCGATGTCGGAATACTGCTCTGTGGGACGCTCATCCACCTCCATGGCCTTGACGCGTGCATCGTATTCGGCAGGCAGAGTTTCCAGTATGAGATAAGAGTCTTTGTTGACGCCAACCAAATCGCCGGGTTTCAATTTCTCGGCATCGACGAGGCCGATGACTGGCAAGAAATACGCTTGACGTGTTGATGTTTTGATCACCGCACACTTGCCCTTGCGCTGATTGTCCAGCACAGTGACAGAGCCGTCATCCTCCTCCTCCTGCGGATCTACATCCAGCAGCTCGATCACATTGGACACCAGATACGGCAGGGTTTTGTTAACCTAAAACCCAGATTGCAATTCGGTTATCAACTTTTGGGGAGTGCATAATAAGTGCTTACCTTAATCTTTTCCGTGTTGTCTTTGATCTTCTCGTTCTGCGCCTGTATCTCGTGTGTGATGCGCATCACTTCGCTCTTCATTATTTTGATTTCGTTGTCCATCAAGCGAGTCCTGCTCACAATTTCATCCGTCGACATACGCAGCACCTCTTCGCCCAGCGACTCCTCGCCGTCCTCCCATATCGACTTGTCCTCCAGCGTTTGAGCCATTTCTATTTTGCTTATTAACTTGATGAATATAAATTTCTTAGCTGGTTCGTTTTATTTTGGCTCTGTTTTCTTGCCGATGACTTGTAAATTTTTCGTGTTGCTTCCAGCTACTGCCGAACAGTGTGACCACATCTGGTATTTTCAAAATATACCCAAATATACCGAATCTAGCAGTTAGTCACCAGCTAGCTGGTTACACTTTATGTGGTATGCGGCTATTTTCAAAAGGCAAACAGCCCTCAGTTCCTCAATTTTTCAAATAAGAAAACTTGTAGAAAAAATGTAAAAACGTAAATGGAAACAATAGTGACAATAGTGCGAAGTACAAACGATTTTAAATAAAATAGCAATACTGGACATTAAATACCAAAAAGTATGTAGTGGTCACACTGTCTGCACAGTGTTGTGCAACACATTACTGTCGATAACGATAGAACGTCGCTTCCCAGCACTATCGTAGCTTGAAGAGAACGCTTTTTTCTTGTAAAAAAAAAATTTGCCCAACTATAATAAATTGTCAACATAAATTCCCATTGCCATGTCGGAAAATAATGGTAAGTGCTAGAGTTATTAAAAATTTGCAAGCTATACCTGAAGTTGGGCAGCATCTATGCTGAAGCGCAGCTTTAGACAAATACACACAACGACTTCAATTTGTTCTTGTATCGTTTTTCGTCTTTTTTTTCTTGCCTTGCAGAAGCGTCGGTTGAAGCCAACTGCTTCAGAGGTGGCTTCACCTTGAAGGCCTCACGTTTGGGCGGCGCTGTGCTGCGGCCCGCCGTGCTAGGCGATTCGACTGTATTAGGCTCGGTGCACAGCAACACCAGCAGCAATTCCAATTCCAATTCCAATGCCACTACCACAATCAATACCAACAACAATAGCAGCAGCAGCAACAACAATAATAACAACAACAATAACTCTGCCGTCGTCGTCGTGTCTGCCGGCAGCAGCAGCAGCGAGAAGACTGAAGAAGATGTTGGCATTGTGGGCAATCCATTTTTGCGGGAACAGCGCGAGGAGGACGAAGATGATTCAACCTCCGCCGCTGTGGTGGAGTCCACAGAGAAGTCCGACAAAGAGGACGATGAGATCGATGAGCGGCCGGATCCGCTGACAATGCTACGCAACAACGGCATCGAGCGTGCCAACAACATATTTGCCGCATCCAAGACCAACTTGCCGCGTGTGCAAACAAGTGGTTTCATCTTCGGCCAGAATGTGCACGAACGTGTTGTTGGGGTAAGCCGGGCAAGCTTGCAGATAACTTGAAATGTGAGTAATAACATTGAATTTCGCTTGCAGGAAAATGTGAGCACAGAGGCGCATGCTGAGGCCGCTGTTTCGGGCTCAGCCATGGAAGCCACCTCATCGCAGCTGCTGTTCTCCAGCGTCATACAGCAGGCGGCCCAATCAACAGATAAGGACAACAAAGAGACGTCGGAGGCGAAGAGTCTGAATGATGTGGCACGCGAATACGAAGAGAGTCGTGCCCAAAAACGCAAATACGAAGAGGTCGAGACCTTTACCGGCGAGGAGAACGAACTCAACATTGCCGACGTCAGCTGTAAGCTGTTTGCCTTCGTCAACAGCAACTGGGAGGAGCGCGGACGCGGCAGCCTGCGTCTGAACGATGCCAAGGACGAGCTGGATTGCTCGCGAGTTGTCTTCCGCACCTCGGGCAATTTGCGTTTGGTGTTGAATACAAAAGTCTGGGCTGCCATGGTGGCGGAGCGCGCCAGCCAGAAGTCGTTACGTCTCACGGCCATGGACAACACAGGCACGGTGAAGATCTTCTTGGCCATGGGCCGGCCAGCAGACATTGCCCAAGTGCACAAGGCTCTGAGCGAGCGCATTGCCCAGCGCAAGTTCACGCATCCCGAAGAGTGCGCTGTAGTCGAGGCCAAGAATGGCATTTCCTCGGAGACGTGTGCGGCCAGCGTGCAGCCCGAGTCCACCACCAACGATGATGATGAGGATGGCGATGGTATTGTGGAGTCGATACCAATTGCAGCTAGCACAACTTCAGCAGCAGCTGCTGCTGCCATTGCTGCGGAGGCGGACAGCATTGAGCCGAGCCCTAAAAAGGCGCTGATGCAGGCGGACAGCAGCGTGGACGTCGTTGTGACCACTGCAGATGCTGATGCAACTGCAGATTGCGATGGCGAGGCAGAGCCTAAGGAAGAGGGAGCGGCATCGAAGGATCGTGCTTAAAATTAGTTTAGGCGGGTGGCGAGATATTGTTTCGTTTCTTCCTTTTCATTAATTATTATATACATATATTTTTTGTTTGAAATATGGAAAAAAAGAAAAGCAACACACACAACATACACACACACACACACACGAGCAAAAAACATCTACTAATTAAATAAAACGCATTGTGAATTATTATAAATTAATTATAATAATTTATTAATAATTATTATTAAAGTAAAATATATAAATGAAGTTCCCATTTTCGTAAGTCCCAGGCGCAGACAACATCATTTACATTTTCTATTTCCATTTCAATTTTTATCAAATTTCGAATTACATTTAAACAAATTACAAATCGATTTGCTTTATTTTTTGTGCTTTGTGTTCCCGCAATCTAATAATTGTCTGTGTCTATTAAACATTTAATATATATATATATCTAAGTATATATACTTTAATCACTATTAACTAATTGGCTTAAGGAATACTTTTTACAAGTGTCGTCGCTTGCACTAGAAATATGTTTCTGTAGAAAAAATAGGCTCATCATCAACATCGTTCATCGATCATCATCCTTTTTGCTTATAAACGTATCAACTACAACAATGAAAATCCCAGGCTAGAAAGAACTGCTAATTGATAACAACAATTACAAAGGCTGCTGTGGGCCAAATTATAATAATTACAAGTTAACTCTCTAGTCCAATAACAAATTAAGCACTGAACACATTAGAATTTAAAGCGCAACCTAAGCCTATATACAGAGGAGGTGAATGGTGATAAATGTGCTTCCCGAGTTTTAGCTGATTGTGCTGCAACTGGAGACGGTCACGTTGAGCGGATTGTTGGCGCTGCTCACCGCAATGGAAGAACTGCAATGAAATATTGATTAGATCAGCAAAATAAGTATTGGAAAAGCTCTCGAAACTTACCGATTGTGACGCATGTGACTCTTGACTAGATCGCTGTTGACCAGCGCCGCCATTAGGCTCAGTTCGCCGGCCATGACCGCGGCACAGACAATCTGCGCCAGCTTCTTGGCATTGTCGCCGGGCTTTGAGGCGTGCGCGCCCCGCACGCCCAGCATATCGAGGCAGGCGCCTTGACCTGGCAGCCCGGTACCGCCGCCGACGGTGCCCACCTCCAGCGAGGGCATCGTGCATGTCATGTACAAATCTTCGCAGTTCTCCGTCCAGCACTCCATTGACGTCGAACAGTTACTCGACGTAACATTCTGTGCGGGATCCTGTCCGGTGGCCAAGAAGACAGCGGTGACCATGTTGGCGGCATGCGCATTGTTGCCGCCGATGCTGCCAGCCATCGCACTGCCGCCCATATTCTTCAGTTTGTTGCACTCGACCAGCGTCTTGGCGTCGGTCTTGAGCACGCTGCGCAACGTGGCCGCCGGAATGGTGCATTCGGTGACCACACGCTTGCCGCGGCCCTTGATCCAGTTGATGGCCGCGGGTTTCTTGTCGCAGCAGAAGTTGCCGCTCAGCGAGATGATTTGCATGTCGGGAAACTGGCGCTTGATGCAGCGCAGCGCCATCTCGGCGCCCTTGGATACCATGTTCATGCCCATGGCGTCGCCGGTGAGCGCCACGAAACGAATGTACAACAGTGGTCCGTCCATGGCGATGTGACAATCCTTGAGACGACCGAAACGAGACGTTGAATCGAATTCCTGTTTGATGATCTGATAGTTGGGCTCGTGTTCGATCCACAGCTTGGCCTCGGAGGCGCGTGCGACGCTGGGGAAGCGCACACAAGGCGCCCGCGTCATGCCCACATCCTCGACCACGGAGCGCACGCCGCGCACCGACAACGCCTTGCAGCCGCGATTGGTGGACGCGACCAGCGCACCTTCAGTGGTGGCCATGGGCACATAGTAGCTGACGCCGTCGAGCAGCAGCGGACCAGCATAGCCCACTGGGATGGGCACATAGCCGAGCACATTCTCGCAGCAGGCGTTCATCACCTTGCGGTAGTCAAAGTGCTGATACGGCAGCGCCTCCAGCGAACCCAGACGCACCTTGGCACGCGACGCAATGATCTGACGACGCAGCCGAATGCCACGCTCCGGATCATCCAGCACGGACTCGATCTTGTACAGCGGACAGTGAGTGCCGCCTGCATTCACAATGGCCACAATCTCCTCGTCAGTCAAGGCCTGCGGACCGGTCATCACGTGATCCGTTTCATCGGTGGCGTTCAGCAGCTGCAGGCATTCCTGGAGCGGACGTGCTGGACGCTTGGGCAGCTCGACGTATTTCCTTACTGTCGCTGTCTGGACAGCATCTGTCTGGGTGGACGCATTGCTCACGTGCTGCTCCTCGATGCTGAAGAGCGGCGTGCGAAGCGGCGGCTGAATGGCCAACTGCTGTGGCTCCTCTTCAGGCTGTGGCGTCGTCTGCGAGGCCTTGGCCAGGGTGGACTGGCGCAGCTGATCCTGCAGCGGATCACGTTGATCGAAGCATATAAACTTGACCACCAGCGCAATCAGCACAATGGAGATGACAATGTGATCAGCGCTCATTGTCAGCCATCTGCAAAAAAGAGAGAATTGGGACAAGTCAGAAAAAATACTCTTAGAGGAAAATTAAATAGTTAACGAAATAATTAAATGGGTTAATTTGATGGACTAATTTCATTTGAGACACAATTTTGTAGCTCAGACAGACAGTTTACAATATATTCCTTCTGTCTGTTGAAATTAATAATAATAGTCTTCTTTTTAATCTATAATTTAGTTGCAACCTACTTGATGATGATGTCGGTGATCTCGCCCGACTCGGTGCGATTGTTGTTCACATTGAGATTCAGCGTGGGCGACAGCGTCTTGTCCACGGCGTCGTAGTCGCTGCTGGTGAAGACAACCCGACTGTAGATGTGGACAATCATGAGGCCCGTGGTCATGATTAGCTTGACGCGCTGCAAAACTGGATTCGCCTTCTGCTCCTCCTCGGTGAGAGATTTGAGCAGCAACGATCCCTTGGCACGTTCACGCACCACAGACATGTCGACGCCATTGCGCGACAGGTCGAAGATCAGCGACAAGCAGGCGGGATAGAAGGTCATGAAGACCACGTAATTGACGAGCACCGAGAGCACGGCAAACATGCAGAGCACCTCTAATCGTTGCACCCCCGATAACGTGCCCACGCCCACCAGCAACGCCTCCACAATGGTGTCCAGCGAGATGGCTGGTCCCAGCAGCTCCAGGCCGCGAGCAATGTTCTGTGTCACCTCCGCTTGGCTGCTGCCCGAGAGCGCCAGCTGAGCGAGACGCCCGGAATTCGACAGATCGATGACGAGTAGCAAAAAGAAGAGCGCATCCCTGAAAACAAGAATAAATCATATTAGGTAAGTAAATGTTTATAATAATATTCTTATTGATATATTCTTACTTAATTTAGGTTTACCTAAAATAGAGATAGAGATATTTAATACCAATAAATAGGTTCAACTTATTTTTACTTTATTTTAAAAATATCAATGTCTATCAGAATCTATTTTTATTTTTATTTTTTTTAATATTAAATGATTTACATTTTTTTTTTAAATTATAAAATATATTGAATTTGTTTACTAAATGTTTTTGCTGAAATCTTTAAACATTTCGCTTAACTGTAGATTTGTCTGGATCGTAACCCAAGTGTTAAGCGAGGTGAAATTATATAAGATTATATTTAACATATCTTAATTATAGTTTATACGCGGTTTCATAGTTCACTTTCAAATTGTTGTCTAAAGTCTGATTAAGTGAGCAAAAGCTAAGAGCTACGACACTTCACTGCTTCGTAAAGGCTTCAATATTAATTTGAAGCAGTGAAATACAGTTGTTAGTGTAGGAATTATGAGAAGCCCCGACTTTCAATTTGGACCCTTACTGCCTTTACCTTTGGGGCTGTAAGTTAAAAGTTCAGTCAGTCAGGTCAACGAATTTAATATACATAAAAGATAATAATTTCTTGACTGTAAGGAACTTAATTTGTTAGGCTTATTGTTGGGTTTAAATGAGTATTTGTTTAACGAGGTAAAGTGGGGGCATTCAACTAAAAGATGTTGTAGGGTTAATTGTTAACTATTAGGGCAGGTTTAAGACTTAAACTTTAAATAGAGACAAATCTGTGCTTAAACCAAATCAATTTTGGAAAAAGTTTGACGGTTGATTGGCAGAGCTGATGCAAATTAACTGCAGGTGTGAATTGTTGGCTGCTTGGCATTATTACTCACTTGAGATCGGAGATGTCGCTGCCCAGAAACTTGATGATCGCTGTGGTGAATATGAAGCTGGAGAAGACTGTAAACAGACCGGCAATGCCTAGAAAATAAATAGAGAGAGGGAGAGACATTGAATCTAATTGAAAGCGAGTCGAGTCGCGTTGCTACCAAGTCCAATTAGCAACAGAGGTCATATCGTTTAGAGCGGCTGTGAGAAATGCCAACGTCGACTGGGCGACTGGCCAAACAATGGAGCACATGGCGGACGCGGACGCACCATTGACCATAGTTTGTGGCCGTAGCAGGTAAACAAAGCATATTCTTCATCGCACGCAGCTAATCAATTGAATCAACACACGCGTCTTCTATCATCGAGCATGACGCAATTCTCCGACTGAGCCAGAAGGGTGTGGAACTTACCTAGCACATACTTGGAGCCCAGCCGATGCAAGCTGCAGAACTGATAGTAGCAATAGAGCACCGCCGTGCAGCGCACTATCGTCATCAGGATTACATCGGCGGCATTGTATTCGGCCTCGAGGCCATCGCAGGATTGACTCCAGCCGTGGCAGGGTCTGTGGCGACTCGATGTGGCCGATGGCGTTGAGGCCATAATGGGCGGTGCGGCTGGCCCATTGGGCGTGGCAGCTGTGGCTGTGGCTGAGACTGTTGCTGCGGTGGCCGCCGCATCCAGAGTGCTGCTCTTGTCCACGGTCAGCATGCAGGCCGTGATGGTGAGCAGGGCCACGATGACCTCCCAGGGATGCGAGGCGCAGAATTCGCCATGGGCACGAAACAGACGTCCAATCATCTTGGCTGCCGCAGCTTTACACAATCTGCTCGTCCAGAGCTCTTTACCAATTGCTACGATGGCGGGCAGCTAGCTAAAACAGAGACAGAGAGAGAAAATTTACGTCAGTTTTGCTTTTGCAATCACAATAAATATATATATATTGTACACACAAGTAGTGGACACAGGAGGCAGCTCAACTTGCCACACGCTTAACATAATCGTTGCGCATTAACGCCGGTCAAAGGCAGCATCAGCATCAGCATCAAGAGCACCAGCAAAATTAACAACTTAAATAACAAACTTTATCGATTGCCGTTGACACATTTCAGACGGGGAGGCCGATAACGAGCGACCCCAAAAGCCGATTGCCAGCGAAAAAGAAAAAGAGATGGGAAACAAAGCTCAGTATATTGGTTAGAAGCTCACGATGCAGCAGTTTCTCGACCGTCAGATACCCTGCAGTAACTATTGAATTTTCACAGCAGCCACTTTCATATGTGCTTCAAAAACGGGCGCGCTAGGCTGACAGCTGGAAACAATCGATAATCGATTGCGGGCCGATAAGCACAAGTGACCAACGCACTCAAAAGCTCGCTGCTACACACCCAAGCTATCGATAATTCAAAATAACGTGATCGTTTGAAATTAACTGCCTTTTTTATGCTATTTATTTTCTATTCTAAATTGACCACAACTCTGCGTTTCTATTAAATTTTTCCCTTATCATTTTAATTCACTCGCAATTTATTTTTATTTACAATTGCTAATAATGCTACGATTTTATACAATTCAATTACTGCCATATATGTACATACGTTTTCATGCCCATTACATTTATGGATTAAGTATCAAGAGTCTGTCCTCCGTAATATTTAAATGTATTAAAAATGTGAAATTATTAAATTCATGTTAAAACAGCTTGCATATTAAGTTCAGCTGTTATTCGCTGTTAGCAACGGCAGTTAATAGCTCGGCCATTATGCACAGGCGTAAAGCCAATCATATAATTGTTATTGCCGTCCATTTAAATACCCTGCGAGTGCGAAACTTTGCAGCAGCTGTTGCCAGCGAGATAGCAGCAGTCAACAGCTCGGCAAATGGATATACCCACTCTGGCAATGAGGAGGTAACGAGGGTAACAGGAGGGCAACTGCTGTGGCTGTGCAAGTTGCTCTGCTTGTTATTACACTAAGCGGCTTTGATCGCGTCCTTGGGCAATCTCTGTCTTGCCCAATTCCCAGTTCGCTTTGTTGCCCTCCCCAGGTTGCCGGCCCACAGCTGATTGATGGCCATAAGCCAAGGCAGCGATTTCATGCGCCTCTACCTACAACATCCGCATGCCTACGCCTTAAGCTCCCAGTCCCACAGTCCCACAGTCCTGCAATCCAACTGCTGTGCCCGGCTTAATTAAACAAGCCACTTCGCACTTGGCAGCTGAAATCTAGCTGAACGATCGTCGTCTGGCAACGTGCCCCGCATTACGAATGCATCCTTCTCTGGCCAGGCGCCATAAATATGTATATATATTGAAAAGTCTGTTTGGGAGTTGCAACTGCAACCGCAACTGCAACTGCATCATCGTCTGAGACTTGCAATTGCAGCGGTGGCATCTGCCCCGGCATCGACATCGACATCGGCATCGGCATCTGTTGCTCTGTCTGGGTTTGAGTTATGTGCTGCTCCAAGTGCCGTTGCTTATCGCCGTCTCATAAAATATATGTGTTTGTACGCTTGCCTGCCTGTTGCACTTCACAAGCAGAGCACTCGGTGCCAGACCCAAGCATCGAGCCATGTTTCGGCTTGTGTAACCTGAAGCCTTTGGCCATAACAACCCAACGAGCTGCTGTGGGGTCGCGTCATCCTTCGAGCATTGTTCATGCAGCCAGGCATGTACATATGTAATAAATATAAATTCAACATGAGTCTGTAATTATCTTGAAAGACAGCCGAAGATTGCATACGCTTTCTAAAATATAATCGCGTAATCTGTGAAGAGCAATCTCGGCCCTGAGTGACAGACTGAAGTATTTTTTTTAACTGGACTCTATTAAATTAACAAAATTCCTTTTTTTTGGTTTAAATGTGAAAGTTGTAAGATCAATTTTAATTCTGAAGTTTCTTGAAATCTTATCTCTGAATAAAATCAATTGAAAATAAGAATTGTACGTCATGCATAGTCAATGCAAAAAAAAACTGACAATAACAAATGTTTATACAAATGT
The DNA here is from genome assembly GCA_035047365.1 of Drosophila ustulata. Lineage (NCBI taxonomy): Eukaryota > Metazoa > Arthropoda > Insecta > Diptera > Drosophilidae > Drosophila > Drosophila ustulata. The sequence continues at coordinate 30,237,887 of JAWNPT010000094.1, forward strand.
ATCTTTGCCAAGAATATTGTTTACAAACAAATTAGACTTTTAAGCCTGGCCTTGTTATTTTGGTTACAATTTTTATGAAATGTTTAACCCTTATTTTGAAATCGCAGAGCTAAACTTAGGATCAAAGCTCGCAAGTTAAGTTTACAGATAATTAACATACTTTGCGAGAAAGCTTTCCCTTTGAAATCGTTACACATTTCGTGGACTATTCAAAACTCCCATTGCAAGACTCTAATATTTGAATAGGGTAGATGAGTCTATAATTTTTGGGGTTGTGCAACGCAGGGGGAAGGGGTGCGGCAGGGGGCAGAGCCTTTGCAGCACTGATCGTAAAAAAGTGCTCGGCATAAACAATGATCCCCATTCTGAACGGCACTGTAAACGTTTTTCTCTTTTATTATTTGCTGTGGCTAAATTGAAATTCATTGTAATTGCCCCCGCCAACCTCTCGAAACATTTTGGGATACAGCACTTTTTTAATGGCAGCGAAGTCAAGCACACCGAGGGGCCCCTGAAAAAGGCCAGGGATGAAAGAGTAGATCAAGATCATGAAAATATTAACCTGAACAAGTTGCGTTCACACAGAATCTATATTGGGAATTATCCCAAGTATATCTGGATATTTTGTTTGCCCAACTATTGTCAGTGGAACACAATGTGAAACTAAAATATTTAAGTGCTCGCTATATATGTATATATAATTCTATTTGCATCAAAACAAAAGAATCCCAAAAACATTGGCACATTTTATGAAGCTCACATGAGCGAGAACTTAATGTAAACAGAGGCGATGCCTGTGAAATATACTTGAATCCCGATGAGTTGCAAATGAATGTAATTCTATTTTATGCGAAAAGCAACCCAAGTAGCTGCAATTACAAAGTTAACTCCAAACATTGCTTAATTAAGACGAGATTTTAAAAGGGTTACACGAAGTTAAATCGGACAATTGCATAATTGTTTTGCACTTCAACTTCACATCACTTCACTAAAGAGATAATGTGTGAAATTACAAGATGGGGTTAGACTTGAGACTTACTTATATTACCTTCTATCTAATTCCGTATTTTGCCCTTCGCTGACAACTCTTTTGGGGTTTTCTGGGGGATTTTGCTGAAGTAATAAGCACTTTCAAGAGAATTCGCCATGTGTATATTATACAAACAGGCTGGTCTTATGTACTTAGCGTCAGACAGATCAAATATTAGCATACTGTCAAATGGCGATTGGAATCTTGTTCGCTTTGTATTCAAAGTCATCGTTCATTTCCCGTCTCCCAACGTATCGCATTTTAAAGAGTTGAAGTCGGTTTCCGAAGTCGATATGTGACTTCATGTAAATCGTTAAATGATCAAAGTTATTTGCTTAAAAGTTTTGTGTAAACTTAAGTGGCGAATTCATCATCGTCAATCTGTTCTACTAAAATATTAATGATGAATTGCATTAGATCACATTGATTTTATAAGGGGAGTTCATTGAGCACTGCCATGAATACTAAATGAGTTTGTGCGGCAAGGGAGATGAATGCATAATATTGAAAAGAAATCGGAGACAAGATTTGTGAATGGGTTTTTAATGAGAAAGCAAGCTGATTGATATGCAAGAAAAAGTGCAATAGTTACTTCAATGGAATTATAAAGAAACATCTTCACTTTATATAATTGTAATTGATGCCATTTGAACAGTATTTTGACCCTACGAACTCTACTTTTTAGATAGAGAATGTTTTAGTAAAATCCGCATTCAATAAAAAGAACAACAGAGACGTCAACTATTTAATTTGCATTTCCTGCAGATAATTAAGAGCTGTTGATGCAAACACTGGATTGCAAATTGCACGAGGAAAAACCAACAATAATATTTTCATTTGCGGTTCTGTCTATTGTTGCGATTGTTGCTCTTAAAAGATCATCAAGTTTGGGGCACTGAAGCATTGACAAGCTACAAATTGCCCTCGGAAGAGGGAAAAGGAAAATGCAAATCAACGGCATTGCAAAATACAAATATAGTTTTTTGTTTTTCATTTTAATTTCGAGTTTTATTTTGGTATTGTTTACACGCTTGCATTACATATACGACGAAGACGTTGAAGGCGCCGCTGGAACTAAAGAAAAACAACCTCAACTATTTAATGGCGAAATGTTTAAACGCACCGTTGGCAGATGGAGGAAAAACTCTGGGTATTTGTGTATTGTCTGTGTTTCGCATTGTTTCGCATGTTGTTTTTGTAGCTTCTGGTTTACATTTGAAAAGCACTCGCCAAACGGATGTTGCGCTCGACCTCAACCTTACCGAGCAGCCCCCACTGGGCGAATGGGCGAAAGAGAGGCAGCGACAGAGTGAGAGAGAGAGGGCAGAACATCAGCAGGAGCGGGCGTGATGGCAGCAGGCGTAAACAAAAGCAGGTTGGTCAAAAAAACAGAAGAAAAAGACCTAAGAGAAGCAGAAACAAAGCGCCGCAAGCAGGCCAAAAGCAGAGCAGCAGAACACTCCAACGTGCTCGACTGTGAGTTACCCTGTGAAGAGCTAATTTGCCGCCTCCAACTATTGATTACTATCTGATCATCTGTTTGGGTTTGCCTTAGAGTTTTCCTAATCTCTAATTATCTTTCAGGTACTTTCAAGAAATTATAATTGAAAATGTGATTTAATGTCTGCTGTAGATTTGTTGACTGTTATTTAAATAAATAGTTCTCGAAGGGTGCAGTCAAAGGAAGGCATAATATTTATCGCTAAGTCAATGTTGGTGCTGTTAACAGTCATCGAACATGAGTATACTTTTTAGGGTTGGCTTTCCTTATATAAAGTTTGCTTACAAGTAATTTCATTGTATACAATAATATATGTATAATTTGATTAAATGTCTCAAGGTGTATTCTTGAATTTTCAGTTGAAATCAGCCAAAATTGCGTTAGAGTCTTTGAATATGGCCTATTGGCTTGTCTTGGCCCTTTCGAAATGGGCACAGGGTATAAACCGACCACAGAACGAGACCAATTGGTGGCATTGTTATACTGCTTGAATGGGGGCCAACAGATGTACAAGGCTTCCCGCCCATGGGGGAACCATGCGAACGGAGCGAGTCTCTTTAAAATTCTGCGAAATAAACGCTTTCCCTTTGACAATTGCTGCTGCTCTGCTACTCATTAATATGCCCAACAAGTGGCAAGCGTTGCAATTGTCATGCTACCAGGAAAGCAGTAGGCAGACAGCTGACTGACTCATCATCATCATCATCAACAACATCAACATCAACATCATTGATGACAGCTCATTCCCAAATGAGTTTTATGTTCATTATAATTTCAGGCTTTCCGCGAAATTTTCCCAATTTTTTTGGTCTTTGCTGTTTTGATCAACTAAGACAATTAACATTCGCCCGTTAATTGCATTGGAACGAAGAACATTTTTGTTGTTTTTGGTTTTGGATTATTTATTGTCCAACTGCGTATTATACGATTCAGAGATTTCAGAGAAAAACTGGCTTCTTTTTGTTGGGCAATTTCCACTTGGATCCATTTGTATTTCTGTAATCGTTAAAAATAGTTCAGCTGCAGTTTGTGTTTCGTCCAAAGGTTAAAGCAATTAACACCTGTGAGATGATTTGTTATTGTTTTGATTTGATTCCAAATTTGCAAGATTCGAAGACAATGATGATCGGAATTTTGTTTGCTATTTGTTTATGCACATTATAAACAATGAGCTAAGCAGGTTCTGGAAAATTAAACCATTGGAAAATGCACAAACACGCGCTCCACATATTAATTCCGAAGCATGCACAATTAATTTATAACATGGCGTTGGACAAAGTGAGGCGCCAAGTGGGCGTATCGTGGGCGTGGCGAACATCATGTACACGCATTAATTGAACCAATCATGCGCATAATTTCTGCGTTTCCATAAAAATGCAAATTTCCATTAACGTATTTAGCGGCAAAGCTAAAGGGAAGGAGACTCGCTGTGTGCATTACAAAAATAAGGAAATAAAGGATAACGAACTTTGAGATACCAAATAGATAGAGAACTTTTAAAGTGAAAGTGGAATTTTTAATGAGTCTACGTTTTAACAACCCATTCAATAGACACTTAAACTGATTATCACTGCCAGCGAATTCCCATTCAAATTAACAGCGGTTTTCGCTTTGCGTGGCAACAAACAATTTCATTGAATAACAATAGTTTTTATTATGGGCAGAGTTCTTAACATTATTTGACCAACGATAAAACATTGCATAACTGCAGTGAAGGGGATTTTACTTGCCCTAATACGCTGCTAATACGCCGTGAATATTTATAATTGTTTGCCTTAACAATTAATAGAATTAGAGTATTTCATCTTCACTTGTATCTCTACATCATTTTGTGAGAATTTTATTTTTACCGCTAGCACAAAGTTCGAAGTCGGTGAATTAGTCATGACAACGTTGTTTTTATAATTCCACACAATCGCTGGCATATCTATTTCGTCTGGTCGCCTGATAAGGCAACACAGCTACGTATTTATTAATTTTTCTGTTTTTGATACTGGGCAAATGCATGTGGAATCAATAATAATTGCTTTCGGTTTGGCGCCACAGCACAAGGCTGATTGATGGCAGATTGATAGACGTTTTATTGGGGTTCAGTCGTGTTGCAATCTGGATGCATGGGAAATGGGAAATTTGTGCTATATTTAACAGCTTGCGTTCTACTTTTTATAGAAGCAAACTACACATGGGGGGGGGGGGGTTAGATAATAAACAATGTCAATGCCACACTCTGCGTATACGTGACGAAATGTGAATTAGAGAACAGGTACTATAGATTAGCCGAAATTGTTGCCATTTGTGCTTAACTGAATGAACATCTTTATCTGCAGTCACAGCTTTCCCCTAACGGACTCGGAATGGGCCAATCAAGTGCTCGGTTAACTAGATAGATGAAAGAGTCTATTCGATTTATGGCGCGCTCTCATGTACCACTCAGTAACTGGTTCAATTCGGGATGCATTAAGCCAGATAGCAAAGAAGATTAAGCTAGACATAAAACGAGTCCGCGATACGAGCACAAAACTACTTAATAACAACAGCGCGATAAATGAAAGAAACTCATTAGAAATACCCTGTAACAAGCAGGTGTTTACAGCAGGGTCTGCTTACAGGCGAGACAGAGATCTATTAAATATTAAAAGAAACTTTCTACTTCGCAAATCGAATGATCAGAGAGTATCTGCTAGTCGAGCTGATTCGCCTGAAAACGCTCTTGTTTTTTGATTTTTTGGTAACTTTTCTGCTGCCGCTGTGTAATTTACAAGTTACTGAAAAAAGTAAAAGTTGTCGCTAAATGACAACGGCAACGACGACGACGACGACGACGACAACAAGAGGCGGGCAACGGGCAAATAAATAAATTCAATATAACGAAAACGAACAAAAAAATAAAAAACAGTTTTACTTTCTACCAAAAATGCGAATAACGCTAATTTGTATGCAATCAAAGCCAAAGCCAAAGCGTGGCACGCCAGGAAAAACTTTGAGCGCCGAGCAACAAAAAACTGTTAAGTCAAACAAAAAGAGCTCAAGACCAAAATCAAAATCAAAGCAAAGCAAAGCCCCCATGCAACACAACACAACACAACACAACACATCAAAAGATTGAGGCGTCGTCTTGATTTTGAAGTTAAACAACTCTTGAAATTTCCAATTAAAATACATTCAAGTTGTAAAAGAGCTGGTCCCAAACAATACAATTCATCGCATCGCATCGCGTCCACGTGTGCCTCGTGTGGAAGGTATTCAAATTGTTGTGAAGCCCGTGTTAATGGGCGACGAGCAGATGAAGATATCATTATCATCGCCTTCGCCTTCGTCGGCGTTGTCGAACATCATTGTCATCAACTTGATGCTCGAGTGGGGACCATAGCAATCGCTCTGACATTGACCCAAAAGCGCTGACCATTTATTGATTTAGTTTTGTGGTTTTTCAATTTGGGTTTTTATGTTTTCTGTTTGATTTCTTCAGATTCAGATCTTCGCCTTAAGTTAACCAAACATCACAAAAAACCGGAACCAATCGCATTGAAATAGAAAGTTTTTCGTCACCGTCTCTTCAGTTCGTTGCTCATCGTTACCCTTTTGCCAAAAGCCGTCAACAAAATGGGTCACAGCGACAACGATCTTTGGCGTGTGAAGCGAAGAAGAGGCAAAAACCAAAACGACAACGACGCATCGATCGATCGATCGATCGTTTAGCATTCAGTTTCATTCAATGTTCGAGCATATTTATCGATCATCTTGCCGCATCAGTTTCACTCTCGACAAACATGCGCGTTTTATGGCCGAAACTTGTTGCCAAATTTCTAAAGAATTTGCCGCTTTTCAAATCAAATGACAGCTCTATGAAATTTAAATTCAGCGATCTACAAGACTGGTTTAATGTTTGGCTAGATCGCGTGCCGATTATTTATTAGTGCAGTCATAAAATTTTGTTTTATAACTATTTCATGTATAAAATGGAGGAATCAAGTGTTGTGGAAATGTTATACTTTTTTACTAAGCAACACAAATCAGTTTCAAACCGATTTTGCAACTCTTCTTTAATAAATAAATATAACTTTGATAATCCTTATGCAAATTTGGTAATGATTATTTATTAGCACAGCTAAAAGATAATTTTTAATTTAATTTGTATTTTATTATGAAAATAATAGTATTAAAAGCGGGAGCATTTTATTTGTTGTTCTCAATTAATGAAAAGCGGAGAGTTCGATTAAAAATTTCAATAATAGACGAATTAGCTGTTCCTACTGGACGGTTCAATAATTATCCTCAAGGGGTAACTTACTATAAAAATAAAGAAAACTGAAACCTTTTAAAATTCTGGCTCTAGCTCAATTTATTGTAATACAATCAAATAATAATCACAGTAATTCTTTTCAAAACGTTGTATTGATTCAAGCTGAAGATCGCACTTGAAATAGGAATGTTGAAGCATTCCGTAGTGGGAATTAAGTTGAGCCGTCATTGTGCCAATATTATAGAGAGTATTAAAGCGCACGCGTTGGCATGCCTTCGAGTGGCAGTTGGCATGCCTTTGAGCGTCTACGCCTGCGAGGGGAGGGATTGTAGCTGTTAACAGTGCTGTAAGATTAGTTGCATACGAAGCATAAATAAATATGGCAAGCACATATTTAGTGCTTGGAGAGTACTCGCATTTATATGCGTAGAGAGATTCGAGTGGTGCTTCCGCGGAGTCGAGTCGAGGCGAGTGTTTGTTTGTTTCATTTAGTTGTGCTTGAACAGGTCAGGCTGTTGTTAATTGGCTGGCAGCGCGGCTTAATTGGCCATTAACACGGAGTGCATACAACAACTATAAATATCCAAAGTCTTTGTTAACAACTTAGGCAATTAACTAAACCATAATTGAAATGCGCTTTGCCAAGGTCCGAGCCATGTTAACACTGGCTGGCACGCGTGGCCAAGTGATCCAAGGCACGCCTTGGGATTCAGCCAGCATGCGATGATGCGATGCGATGCGTTCCATTGCGATGCGGGTCTTGGGGCCGGTTGCCTTCTGGCACCGCGATTCGCAATCACGCCGAGTAAAGTTAAAGCCAAAGCTGCCTTCATGCTCGGTTACATCGCCGCTCTCGCATCACAGCCCAAAAAACTCAAATGCGCAAACAATTTCAACATCCTTCTAATCGCACACACCCCCCAAAAGCACACACTCATCGTTATGAAGCGTCATCACAACATCACGTCATTATCATCATCATTGGCCCTCTATCATCGCAATCATCATTATCACCGTTGTCGTCGTCGTCGTCGTCGTCGTCGTTGTCATCGCAAAGTGGCCGAGTTTCGGATCGGCTCGGCTCGTTGGAGCTCTTGATGCCTGTCTGTCTGCCTTTCTGTCTCAGCTTCACTCCTCCTCTAAATTTGAATTTTAATTTGGCCTTTTAAAAACGCAACAACAAAACAGCGACATTAACAATCGCTTACCCTCAGATACCCTCTAATTATGTAATGTGGCTAAAGTTAATAAAGTGCAATTTTATGGTTGACAGCCAAAGCACAATTTCACACCGACAAAAATAGTGTGCAAAAGTCAAGCTGGAAAAAACATTACTTAAATTTGGATTGATTTATATCCACTTAAAAGTGTCATGGCTATATTGGCGTGATGATTAATACATACAACATAAGTATTATAATAATATAATACAACTATTTAACTGACGGAAGCTGCAATGCGAATTGCTTTTGCTTGTATGATTTTTGACAGTGAATCATATATGAAACTAAGATACCCTATACAGCTCGCTGCACTATAGGATATAGTACGAAAAAAAAACCCATTGACGTCGCCGACAACGCCATCGAGTCTCTGATGTTTGCCGGATGCAATTTCAATTTCCAATCACATTCATATTACACGGCTGCATGGTTGCGTCTGGATTAAAGGCTAACCACGCCCCCCACCAACCTTATACGCCCCATTCGTGTCCTTAGCAATCAGTTTGCCACTTTTAACGCAAAATTGATTCCATGTGGGTTAGTTGAAAAGTTGCCAGGATTATGTTATGCCAGCTGCTCCCCATCCAAGCGAGCATAAACAATTCGAGGAAAATGCCAATAGGTGGAACATCATTATAATACATATTATACATACATATATAATGAGGCGTCGAAAACAAGCCAGCACATGCAATACGAAGAATCGGAGATGAAATGAGTCACAGGTTGGCTATTGATTGAGCAAAGCAATTACTAGACGCACGTCTTTCTAGGAATCAAGTATACATGAGTTCTAATAAATTGCCAACGATTCGGTTTTGTAAATAAGAAAATCTACAATTCTGTCAGTTATTTTAAATAATTTCAATTTGATAAATTAGAATATCTATAGTCAAAATTATATCTTGGATTCAAATATTTTATGTTAAATAAATATACATACACATAAACAAATTCTGTAGTATCTGTAGTATAATTCAGACTATACTTTGACCTTTCGAGTTTACTTTTAGGTTGCACATTAAACATTTATCATGTGTTTTAATAAACTGCCCTTAATTCGGTTCAATTATATTATTCATCAATGTAATTAGTTGCCCTTAATTCTATTTTATAAATTCGTGTGTATATCCATAAATTACATTTATCCACTCATCGATTTGCCAATAACATGTTTGCCTTGTCGACTCCTTCAACTTCTTTGACAACCCGAGTGCCTTGTACATCCGTACGTATACGTAATGTTATAACAGCCTTATCTGTGTTGTGTGCAATATCCGCTTGCCGGAAAATGCTGCTCATTAGGAAATTAATGAAATCAAAGTCAAGGGAATTTCATAAATTTGCTAAATAATTTGCGGCACGCGCAAGCCAGCCAATATATCCCATATTGGCCATAATATTGGCAAGGCCCAACAATAATAATTGTTTGGCTTTGAAGTTTGATTATAAAGCCAGTGTGAGGGTCAGCTCGATGCATGCGCCTATCAACAACGACGACGACGACGACGACGACGACGGGTTTTGTTTATAAACACCATGTTGATGTTGTCTGCGCCTCCAGACCAACCACAATAACAATTAAAACAACAGCAACAACCACTGAGCCCAGCATCGAGTGTAGTTTAAACATTATGCGTTTGTGCAATATTTGCGAGACCTTTTGGAAAAGGCCGCCCGTTGAGAGCTGGACAAACAAACAGACGGACAAACAATCACACACACACACACACACACACATGCAAAGAACGCGTGTAGTTGCTTAATAGAATTATGCATACCTTGCATAAGATGCGAGCGAGAGCGAGAGAGCAGGAAGTGTGAGAACGAGAGTGAGAGCGCTGCAATCTCGGTAACAGCAGCTACTTCTTCTTTTACTACTCTTTGTCCGTATTAGTTCAATATTTGTCTTTCGCTCTGTGCGTTAACACACGTGCAGCATGGCAACAACAACAACAACGCAAGCACAGTGGTGAAAATATTAACAAACTAGCGTTGAAATGTTTCAAATGTTCTAAGTATGTTATTACATTATATGTTTAATACGATATATATACAGTGTTGATAATAAATAACAAAATAAAATATTTCAAAAGCCTTTTTAAATACTCAGTAAGTCTAATGAATTTTATGTACGCAGTATAATGTGATTATCTACCTGAATACTTAACCGCACATTGAAGATAACTGCTACAAAAATGTTTATTTTATGCAATGAAATGATATATTCTTTCTATGTGCATTAAAGCTAAGCTCGAACTCAGAATAACTTCATAAATTTGGTTTCAATTATGTACTTCGTATTTATGATCACAAAAGTAAGTCCTCAGTGGCATTTCTCGATTTGATTTTAAATGCGTTAAGCTCTGCATGACCATGAATGATTCCAAAAATGTAAAACACTTATTTAAAATTTGGATTTAAGTTAATGGCATTTCTAGGAAACTGCTTAATTTGGTGGCTCAAAAAAAAGTTGAGACACTTTTGTATGCATATCCATGCTGCATATTTTAAATATCTGAAATTCAAATTTGTTTGAATGGAAGAAGATATAATAAAATTTCCCAAAGAAGCAGTGTATTTAAATGTAAATTTCTAGCTGTGTTGCGTCACTGTGCAACGCTGACGTTGACAGCGCTGTCGCCTGCTGTTTGGCCCATGCAAATAACAACATAAAACGACGACGACGACGGTGGCAGCAGCAGCAGCAGCAACAACGGGGCAATAAAACATGCGGCAAACTCATGTGACATAGACAACTTGGCAGTCACTAGACACTAGACTACTAATGTGGGGGGCGCAAGGGGCGTGAGGAGGGCGACTGGCTGCTCCTCAGTGGTCCGTTGCAATTGCATCCGCTGTGCGTGCGTGGCTCAGAGCAGCGAACCATGGCAACCATGGTGCGTACGTGAGCCGAAAGAGGATGAGAGAGAGAGGCGCAAGAGGAGAGTTGGCCACTTGAGTTGGAAACTTGATTATGCCATTTGCTATATACAATTTACGATAATCGAATTGCGCTCGTTTTCAGTTGCATTTCATATTTGTTGTTGTTGTGGTTGAGTTTTTGGGCGCGGAATGTTGCGTGCCTAAGTCGCTTTGGCAGTCGCAACCTTACCTAAGCCTTACCATTTAACCATTTACACCTATTAACGAGTCATCAGCATGCATGACGGTCAACAGCAATTTGTGGAGTGCCAATTGCAAGTGCCATAAAGTGGTATCAAGCAGTTTGAAGACAACTTGGCTGATGAACCCTGAACATGAAAACACATCCGACAGGTTTTTCTTTGGGATGTGGATGTGGGATGCGCGACCTCTTTAAAGCGCGCGCACCTGGGCTGCTTATCTTTAATCAAAGATTTGCATAAGCCAAGCCAAGTCATCGTTGCCGTTGTCGTTGTCGTTGTGTGGGTCTAATAACCATAAACTTTAATATGTTTATGGCAGCAACAGCAGCTGCTTGTGTGTGTAAGTGTGTGTGTGTGTTGTGTATGCTCATATTTGCATTACAAAGTCAATTTAAGTGTTTTCCTTTGGCGCTGATTTGATCGAACATCAATTTAATTGCGCGTATTTTTATGACCATAAAGCGTGTGAACACTTTATGCGCCCAATGTACTTCTTTGTTTGCCTCTGGCCTTCGCCTTCGCCTTCATGTTGTTGATGTCGAGGAGCTAGAGAGCTCGCAAGGTTATCGAAACATCTATCGATATCTGAAGAGTTTTGCCGTCGCCAATTAGCACATATGTATGCTACGACTTATTAGTGATGTAATAAAATCGATGTTTGCACACGGTTTTCGATCAACTATTATTTTTGCAAATTTTGTATCGATGACACATTTTTGCGATTTAAAGTGTTTCTTTTTCTTTATGATCGCTTTCAGGCTGCGGAATTTACAGTAATAACACAAAAAAAATGTCATGGCGGCGACACCGACGACGACGACGATGATGATGGTATTGATTATTATCATTATGAAATTGTAGCTCAAGTTGAAATTCGCGCGCACGCGTTTTGAATACGCGACATTTGCTAATCGCGCAATCATCAACAGCGTTGCTAGCATAGCGCGCATATCAAACACACCAACGACAACAGCAACAACAACAATAACAACATGACAAATGGCTGCACACACACACGCTCACACACACGGACAGTCTAGCTGCTTGCGTGCGAGTAAAAACGCGCGCAAGTCGCGCGCGAGTTTTTGCCCAAAGCTTGGCTTGTTGCTGTTGTTGCCAGCTGCTGGTGAAGAGAAAGTTTACCAACATTGAAACAACTTTTTGTGGTTGTTGTTGCTCAAGCCCGAAAAAAATCAAAACTAAACACTATAACAACAACCACAACAGAAATGCCATGCAATAAAAAGTCGAAGAAGCGCCAGCCAGCAACAACAAAATTAAGTTAAACTGGGGGAAGCAGCAAAGGCAACGGCAACGGCAACGATTATGAAATCGCCGCCAATGGAATTCGAATCAATGTAAATATGTAGGCTGTACGTGTATGGGTGAGACTATGTGAGTGTGTGTGTGGGGCGTGCAGCTTGACTTTGGCTAAAAAACTCTTTCGCAATATTTTCAACTTACGCGAGGCGAGAGCAGCGAGCAGCGAGCAGCGAGCATCGAAAGCGAAACGAGGCCTGGGCCTTAAACTCCTCAGCAATGCGGCAACTTGGACTGGATTGGCTTTTAATTGAATCACACACACACACACAGATGGACACACATACAAATAAGAGCTGTATATACAGTTGGTTGTTGGCCACATAACGCACCCAGCGGCGAGTAGGAAGCGACAACGCACTTGATATGAAGTGCTGCTGTTGCTGTTGTTGTTGTTCGAGTTTGTGTTGCTGCTGCTGGAGTTAATGCCACAAATGCTGCGCCTGCGGCTGTGTGGCATTTTTCACTTTTGCTTTTAATAGCCAGCGAGACAGTGAGACGCGGACAACAAGACGGACGGACAGACAGATCGTCTGACTGCAATGCAAGTTGCGTTTTGGAAATGTTTTTGTTTTTTGACTTATACCCTGGACTGCAATGCCAGCAGCTGGGGCATGTCGACAACCAACATAAAAAAAGAAAGTAATGTGCTTGATTAGAATGAGACCCTCAATGGTGACTTACAAAAAAATCAAGGCCAGGAGACAACAGAAGGGAACAGAAACTCTAACGATTCGATATAGAGTTATTTGATCATTCTCTTCATAAATAAATAATTTAATTTTAATTTAAAAATCATACAATTAACTAACAAATAATATATTTTTGATTATTTCATTTTTGATAGTCACAAGAAAAAACAGAGCTACTCAAATTTAAACCGATGATGCGAATTAATGAGTTGGTTAGAGGCTATTATTTCTGGACGTAAAACAGTTGGTAGTAAAAAGCGAGCTGAAACAACTAAGCTGGCAGACATCAGGATGACGATAACTTCAACAGAGATTAAACGATACTAACAGCTCATAAAGGTTTCTGAGGTTTACTGGGTAAACTGTAGAGCTTAAATGTACTTAAATTTATCAAAACGATCATTTACGTGAACTTTAGAAATCAAAATAAATGAAATGACTAAATAATATTGTTGATGTTGGTGTATGTGATCTACATTATTATTTCGTTGTAAATTATTGCATTAAAATTTGAAAGTATTATGAGAACTTTAAAAAAATCTGGGGTAATGACAATTATTATACTGTTGGTGCAGCATAGTTTGGAAGGAATCCAAAACTCAGAACTGTTATAAATAGAAGTATTCAAATTTTTAAAATAAGAATATACAATTTTGAATTTTGTAAATATCTTGGTCTGAAAAAATGCTGTCTACAAGGTATGCTGGCAGCACAGCAGCATTTCATGCTGCAAAATGTAGTTGGTTTATCTTGAATGTTTAAATTGCCGCTCTAGACATAACTGTAAGCCGAACGTGGTGCAGTGAGACGCTGCGATGTTGCGACGCTGCGACGTCGCCTGTCTGTGCCAGATGTCGCTCATTTCATTTCATTTCATTTAGTGGCACCAAGGAAATCAACTCTGCTGACATTGATGTGAGAGAGCGAGAAGGAGAGCAGAACAGACCAAAAAGAGAGAAGGCGACTTTCGACGCAACGTTCGACACTCGACAGTTGCAGGAAATGGGAAAAAGTTAACAGCGCAACAGGATACAAGTGCCCTGGACAGGCAAATCCCTATCCCAGGCAGCTTCGCTTCGTTCTCAATCGCAATTCGATGAATTTTTTTCCTTTTTGTTGTTTATCTGCGAGCGGCACAATGGAAATGCGTTTGCCATTGAAATAATGTTCGACGCGTTTCGAGTGTTTTAAGTGCGTGAGCGAGATGCCCACACAGCAATTACAATAGCAAAAAAGGAAGAGAAAAACGAAGGAGCGAGACAGAGAGCGAGAAAGTTGTTTGTGGAACATGCGTTGCACATGTTGCGCTAGAACTTTGTGATAAGCAATTTTGTAGTTGATTGCGTTCATTAAATTGCATAACTAACCAAAACACCCACCAAAATATTACTGATGATGAAGACTATTCTTTAATCAAGCTGCACGCCGTCCAATTGGACTGATAGCAGAGATCTGTCCAATTGGAGCAGTGTTACTCCAATGGCAGCAGCCGAAAATAAAACATAAATAGAACTAACCTCGCTTTTGCTGTGTTCCGAAACTGTCACCGAGAACAGTCGATGACGGAACAGTTGCGATCTCTGCTGGTATCGTCGGATTGTTAACTAAATAAATGCAAATTTATAAAGCCGCGTTTCGATCTCCTTCTGATAATGTGATTATGTTTCCCGTTAGCAACAAACACACGCACACACACATGCACACAAGGTGTTTTCACTGTAGTTTTGTTTAGTTTATTCTTGTTGGTTTTGTTTATTCGCTGCTGGCCACAACATAATTGGAATTTACCAAAAATTTATAACATTTATATAATAATCACAGTGGTCATTGTGCTTCGTTTTCGTTTTCTATTTTGTTTAAACTATCAAAAGTGTTACAATTTATTGTGTGTTGCGATGCGGGCTTTTTCTTTCTTTCTTTCCTTCGTTTTTTTGGTTTATTGGTTTTGTTGCTGCACGCACTTCGACTGATTGTTCAATTACTATTTACACGTTTTCAGCACTGTCCGCGGCGATTGAAGAACTTGCGGTTTGGATGTGTATTTGCTATCTGACGCGTTTTTATCCTTTTTGTTCACGTTTATACAAATTTTGTATTGTTGTATCTTTTGTGCCGTGAACGATGACTTTCACGCTCAGCTGTTTTCGTTGAACTGAACTGCGAGCGCTGCGCAAAAACAGCTGTTTATCGCTAACAGCGCGCATAACAGTGGTGTTGACATAACATCTGCAGCACTGTTGTTAACAGTCCGCCTAGCCAGCAAGGCACCAACTAATTGCCTAGTTTTTCAATGTAAACCAAAGGTAATGATAAAACAAATTGCAGTTTCTATGTCGCAATATCGCCGATGTAAGATGGCATACGTTGAATAACAGATTGATTGAGAAAAATAACGTATTAATGTTAAGTACATCGTTGCCAGCCTGCTGATTTCTAATTACAAGCAACAGCTGTTTCTAATGTTGGTTTGGGTCTTGGCTATTTTTGAGTGGAGTGTTCGTGGACACTTAATAATTTGTAAAGTCAATAGGAATAAATTGTATAAAAATAACGCTCACATGACATAATTTGACTTACTTGTTTTTTTTTTATTTCGCATTTTCGCGTCTTTCTATAAATAAATTATTTCGGTAATAAATGTATTAAATGGCTGCAAAATCATCGGTATTTGCCGGCAATGAATCGATATATTTGCTATCGATTGTGCTACGATGTTTTTCCGCCTTTATGCTCCATCTCTAATTGTGATTTGCAACTTTTCACAGAGTCGTAGAATCGTAGAACTTGTGTTTTAAACAAATTACAAATTTGAAATTATTCGGAAATAGAGAAGCTACAAATAAGGCAACAATGTCGAACCCACAAGCGACAGTCACAGCCTATCTGGCCGCACAGAAGAAGACCACAAACAAAGATCTCGCTGCCGAATGGACGCTGATTGAAGAGCTCCACAATGAAAAGTGAGACCGTTTGATTGGCGTGTTTTCGCTTTAAGTTTTTAAATAAAACTAACTTTATTTAGGTTGTGGAATGAGCTGACTATAAAGCTCGTTGTCTTTGTGCGCCACGAATCACTGCAGGATGAGACAGCGCTGCTGCAGCTGTACCAGAATTTCATATCCACCTTCGAAACAAAGTAAATGCGAAGCCGTCTTTAAACACTGCCAAATAATAACGCGAATTTATTGCAGGATAAATCCCTATGGTTTGATTCAAATACTCGAGGTGGTGGTGGACAACATCAGCGACAAAAAGGAGGCTATCGAGTTCCTCGAGAAGGTCAAGGACAAGGTGAAAATCTGCGACGAAGCCGTCTGGTATCTGCAGGTGATGCAGGGCAATTTCTATCTAAGCAACCTCAACGATCTGAACGCCACCAAGAAGATTATCGAGGAGCTGCGCGACGTCCTCGAGGAAGCAGGCAACGTGACGCCCGTCCACGGCAAGTACTACATGCTGGCATCCCAGTACTATCGTCGTGTCGGCAAGCACAGCGAATACTATCGTTGTGGCCTCCAGTTCCTGGGCTGTTCGCTGGACGATTATCCGCGCGATCAGTGGGCACAGCAGGCGTTCTTCCTGGGACTCGCTGCCCTGCTGGGCGATGGCGTCTACAACATCGGTGAGCTGCTGGCTCATCCCATTCTCGAGTCGCTTAAGGGCACAGAAAACGAGTGGCTGGTGGAGCTGCTGAAGGCCTTCAACACGGGCGACATCAACAAGTGAGTGCGCTCGACAGATGGATTGATTGATATCTCTCTTGATATCTTAGTAGCTGCTTGTTACCGATATAAATCGTACTGACTTCCAACTCTGTTTTAGATTTAATGACATGAAGAAGATTTGGTCCAAAATACCCGATCTCGCCGCTCAGGAAGTCAAGCTGCGCCAGAAGATTTCGCTGCTGTGCCTCATGGAGATGACGTTCAAGCGTTCGGCCATTGAGCGCGCCATCTCCTTCGCTGACATTGCCAACGAGACCAAGCTGCCGGCCAAGGAGGTCGAGTTTCTGATCATGAAGGCGCTCGCACTCGATCTGGTGCGTGGCGAAATCGATCAGGTGGCGGGAGTCGTGAACATGTCGTGGGTCCAGCCGCGTGTGCTGAATCGTCCGCAGATTGCGGGCATGGCGAGCACGCTGGACACTTGGATGGGCGCGATCACCAACATGGAGAAGCTGATGGAGAATCGTGCGGCGGAGATTCTCACAAATTGATTATAAGTTTTCCCCCCACCATTAATTTCCATTTGCGATTTGTATTTAATATTTAAAGACTGCAATTTCTGCATAATGTTTGATGGAAGGTTAAATTTATTTTGAAGTAGTTTCGATCTTTTAATTGACGCCAACGGCCTCGACATAACCCATGCAGGTTTCTGGGTTGAACAAGAAGAGATTGCGATGTGGCGCCTCCATTTTGGTGACCACCTTGATCACCTCTTGGGCCACAACGCCGCCAACCACAGCGGCAGCAGGTGAAATCTGTGCAAAGAGCAGACCAAGTGCATCATCGGACAGCGCAGAGTTGGGTGCCAGCTCATAGCGAATCGCCTGCAACAAGGCGATGTCCGCATCTCTGGTCTTGTAGCTGGGATCGCGCTCATGCTGGCTGCGGAAGGTTTGCAGCACACGAAGCAGAATAATGCCCGGGCCATCCTTCTTCAGTTTGCGCTGATAAGCTGGGGCAGCCAAGTCGAAGTCGATCCAGGCGGAGTAAGCGGGATATTCAACTTCGCGTTGCACTGGCGTCGCAATCGTTTCTGTCTTTGGCTTCTCGTTGGGCTTCGCAATGCGCTTATACGTGATGATTTCCCTATATAGCAGGAGAACAATAAGTAACGTGATCATGTTGTCAACTTCATAACCTACTCCACATAGGCGTGCTTCTGAAGACTGGCAAAGTAGAAGCCAAACATGCCCCAGACATCGGTGGCATAGAAACGGACGCCCAATTCACGGCAAATCGCATCGATGCGCAGCAATTCCGCGTTGCTTTGGCCATTGATTACGACCACATCGAACTGACGAAAGAAGTCGGCAGTCTTCTCCTTCAGCGGCTCCGTGTCGGCAGATATATCCACCATAGGATTCAAGGCGCGCGCTCGCGTCAACGAAGCCTCGGCGCGATTGCTGCCCAGCGATTCACGCGCCGCCAGAAATTGTGAGCAAAAGTCCTCCTCGCTGACCAGTTTGTCGTCGTGCAACTTCACCAGATTCACGCCTGACAAAATGATGTTCTTGGTTATCTCGGCGCCGAGTCCATTCAGCCCCGAAATTAATATGTTTGCTGTACGCAATCTACAAAAAAATGTTTGCTTCACAGTCTCTGCTTCTTCTTTTTCGTACTGGCAATTGCCGGCAAGCTGTAAACTTACCGTTTCTGAGATTCGAGGCCCCACAGACGTATCTGGCGATCGTAGAGTTCGTTTTCCGCTTCGGTTAGTTCAACACCAGCGTCGCCAGATTTGTTATCCACGTCCATTTTCATTTTAAAGCTGCAGAAAAAATTGTTTGCGGTTTGCAAAAAACAGGAACGCACGAAATGCTATTAGAGATGGTAAATTATCGATACCAGTGCAAAACACACTTTTGGAACTTTTCAGTATTTTTATACTAAGAACGCCGTTTATGATCGAATGTTACGATTTTACATTAAAAACATCAAATCGAAGTTTCCCTACTTTTGCACATCGAAGTTTTCCCACTTTTGACCCTATACATTTAAAAATGGTCACACTAGCGACATAGTAGTAAAGTTCTAATGGGTATCGATAACGATAACTTATTAGTTTCGTACGTAGTGTTGACCAATAAGCAAATAAAACGCGCGCGTGTGTCAAATAAAGTATTAAAAAGTGTTTATTGGTAATTTTAAAAATATAGTAATTAGGTATGTATTGTGCTGTTATGTTCATGGTAGATATTAAAAAGCGACGTGCGTATAAAGGCATCGCTCTTCTCCACAAAACCATCCAAATGTGTCCACAAGAACCAAAATGTCAGAGTGTAGAACAGAATTTTGGCCACCCAGTCGAGGATATAAAGGCGCCTCAACACGACTTTAGCATAAGGCAAAGTGGCGTCGCTTTCGCCCAGAATGTAGGTGCGCATGCCACGTATATAGTTGCTGATGTAGATTTCCCAGTTAACCTGGCTAACCGAGGTGTCAAACATTCGCTCGTCCTTCGCGTTCAACTTGTTGCTCAGCTCCTGGAAACGTTCGTTCCTAAAGTCCCAGTCTTTTGTTGTGTAATATTGCAGCAGCTTCAATCCGGTCGATACTTTACGCTGCACATTTACCAAGCTGAAAAGTTTGGAAACTGTTATACTGAAGTGTTATGATATAGAATACAATTAAATTTGGAAACTGGTATACTAGTATATCACTGTAATACTCGAAACTGTTACACTTCCAATTTTTATACTTCGAATTTTTGTACTGAGAACTGTTATACCGCAATGTTATACTTACAATGGCTTGCGACCGAAGAGCAGCAGCCAAAAGTCGATGAAGTAAGCGGGGAGATAGTGAAAGAAGATGACGCAAAAGAGATGATGGTAATAATTGCGCTTAATCGAGCCCCCGGGATACCAGAGTGAAAAGCTGAGCGGCGTGTCGTAGAAGAACCTGCGGCCCGTCTCAATGCTCTCGCCCCAGGACATCAGCGCTTTGCTGGAGATGCACAAATTGCAGAACTCCACCTGATTCTGCTCGGCTGACTTCAAACTATTTTCACTGGTCTTGCCGAGTTGATAGCCACAGAGTATCATGCCATTGATGGCCTTGTCAACGGGAATCACCGTGGAGGCGTAATCCGGATTGCAGTGCATCGATCGAATGACGCCGCGTGCAGCGCCAATCATGAGGCCAGTGGGTCCATTGACGCCCTCAATCCAGCCGGGCAGCGGCTCGTGAATGGCAGCCGTCACTGCAACGAAGGAATTAAGACATTAACCAGTTTCGATGGGGGGCAAACTCAAGACATACCGATGGAAGGCCTTGTGATGATTACAGGCAGCTTTTTGTTATATCTGCAAATTAGATCTTCTGACAGCGCCTTGCTGTAAGCGTACGTGTTGGGCAAGCCATTGAGCAACCTGCAAGTGGCAGCAAAGATTATTAAATATGGTTGGAGTTCAATATAGTTTCAAGAATTTTGATCTTGTTTTAAGATTCGATTTTTAAACTTGTTCTTAAATTGAGAACGTTTTTCATCATAATATAATAGGATCTGTAAACAATCTTAAACAAGAATGATTTAAGAATTTATGGTCTTTTAAATTTTGAAACGATTTAACTTTTGAAAGCTTCTTGAATTCAGAACATTTGTTATACAAAATTTGTATTATAATATATTATATCTGGAATTTCTCTGGTTTTTCCGTATCGATTTTCGAATTTCAACTTTTGAAATGAAGAATATAAATTCATGAATTGAGAATATTTGTTAGCAAAAACTATTCATAATTTTAGCCTTGATTTTCGAATTTATGGTCATGATTTAAGATGTTGTTCTAGAGTTTAGAATGCTTTTCTATCTAGTATGTGTAGTAAAGTCGTGTCTCATACTTGGGTGTAACTTCCGCTAGAGCAGCGTCATCCATTGTTTCCACCATTTCGATGATGGTGAACGGATTCTGTGGCGCCGGATAAGCGCGTTCCTCGAGCACACGCTCGTTGCACTGACAGTAGGAAGTCGAGACGTGCACCAAGGCCTGCAGATGGGTCATCTTCTCTGCCAGCTGGAGCACTTTCAGAGTGCCAACGACATTCATGTTAACCATGGGACGCAGCGGCTGATCAAAGCGCACGTTGGCGGCGCAATGAAAGACGATCTGCACATTGGAGGCGAGTGTGTTGATGTCATTGTCGTTCAAGCCAAGGTTCGGCTCAAGCACATCGCCCTTTATGACGCGTACCTTCTGCAGAATCTCCGGGTTCTTCTCCAACAGTTTGCTGAAAATCTGCAATGATTAACAGTTTAAAATTCTGGGCGATTAATTATGACTACACAAATGTGAGTTTTGCAGAATTGCAGTTGGAACCGAAGCCAAGAATCGCCTAATGGACCACGTCGGTCTTGCTCTATGACAAACATTAATAGTCATTGTACTTTTGGATTTTTTTCTTTTTGTTTTTTTTTTCATCGTTGTCGTCGTCGACCACAATAATGATTACCTTGACTTATAAATGCCCCATGCAAGTTTGTGTGTTAGGGCTTTTTTATGGCGTACTTTATTTGATTATTTTATGTTGCGTTAATTTTTTCAGTCTGGTAGTTGACGAGTTAGTTCCGGTGGTTAAAGTGTTACAAATATTTTACCAAATTGCACTCATAAGTTGTCATCACTTTACCAAGTTCACAATGTTCAGATGCATTTGAGGTTATGATGGTTACGATTCACAGACTCTGAAGTCTGTTTTTGGGCGGAACTCGAGCCCCGTCATGGTTCTTAGAATAAAGCCTTAACTGTGATTACTATTTATTAAGCAAGCTAATTATAATTACATGTTAGGGCATATTAATATTGCACATAAATGGCAATCTAAGATTGCCCAGCGAAACGGGAAATACTCGAAGCATTAATGAAATGAAAATTACTCATTCGTGATGAAGTCGATGAATGGTAATAGATGTAATAGATATACCAAAATACACGGTGAGAAAAACGCGATGAAACAGAAGTCGAAAGAGCCACTTGTACTTTTATAGTATCTGTATTTAAAATTTTCAGGACAACAAAATTCTTAAATTGGTTGAAGAAAATCATTGATTAATTATAAATATAAATGGCCTGACATTTATTTATTTATTTTTTTTGGTTTCCATATTTTTCAAGTTTAAATCCAAATTATGATTAATATTTGAATATGCATTTTTGAATACAACCGAAATATCAATGCGGATCTAAAAAATCTAAAATGCAATTAAATTTGTTCATTTGTGATGATTCTCAAATTTTAAATACTGGTTTTAAGTTGGTTGTTGTTTGAATATGTATTTTTAATTAAATCGAAATTTCTATGCGCATCTAAATATGTTCAGATTATGTTCCATATTAAGAAAAGATTATTTGAATGCTTGGTTTCAGTTTGTTCGAACTAATTATGACATGCTCACAGCTTTTTCTCGCTGTGTACACGTTTAGTCTGTGCTTTCACGTGTCACACAAGACACGACAGCTTTGACATTCGGTTGGCATTTTAAACAGCTCGATTGATCCGATCAATTAAAATTGCTCAAGTGGTGATTCATAGTTTGGGACTTACGACACATTTGAAGTACTGCTCCTTGCGCACGCTTGGCTCGACGCCCTTCTTGGTGCGAATCAACAGATAGATGGCGTTAAGGTCGCCACAGCTGCGCAAGAGTTTCTCCACGAGCACTTTGCCCATGAAGCCCGTGGCGCCCGTGATGAGTATTGTTTTTCCGGCATAGTACTTGGCCACTTCAGAGACGCCAGAGTCGGCATCGACGGTGCTTTTCAGTAGCTCCATGGCTGCAATGGAATGAGAGTTCTATTGAGATCAGGTGTGTAAATGGTTATTGCAAATCAAGCCCACTTGTTGTTCCACAATTTGTTTGCTTAACCTAGTCCGGGCAAAAATATTCTATTTCAATGTCAGTGCGATTTACGAAACAACTTTAGGCGTAATTGGCGTGAAGGGATTGCGCTGTGTCCGTCCGTCCATCTGTCGGTCCGCTGCTGCTGTATTTACACTTTTCGTTTCCCAGCCGCCGTTGCCAGTTTATGTGTGCATAACTTAACAGCGATCAGCGAGTTTAAAGACCCTCGTCCGCAGCCCATTGCCGAGCAAATGACTCGCACTTTATTTGTTTTGTGTTAGCTGTTAGCGGTTTAGCCCCGACAACATTTTTCGACTCGAAATATGATTAGGAAAGTTGGCTTCATTATTTGGAGTAATAAAGTTCTCTCTCACTTGGTGCAACACTTGCAACATGCTGTGATCATCATTAACCTGGCCATAAACCCCATTTAGAGCATATCATCAGAAACAATAAGTGCAAGCTATTAACAATAATTATCCATTACGACCGGGTGTCTGCTCTTATATTTAGTTGTGATATTTAAAAACGAAATCACGGCTGTAATTAAACACAAATGAGACTTGGCTAAGTCAATGCATGCAAGTGGAAATCATACGCCCCGTGGCACAGTAGCAACCGCAGAACAAACTATATAGTCTATATTAGTTCAATTCCATAGGAAATTTTTAAATATTCCCAAATACTTTTGCTATTTATCACTTAGAAGTTATAACCATTTAAAATACACCGAATAGAAATAGAAGTTCTAACCATTTAAAATAGACCGAATTTGGCTATTTGAAAAACACGCAACGACTAGTTAATTTGTTCTACTTGCAGCCAGAATTTCGCATAAACAAGTTAACAAAATGTGAGTTTGTTGTTCTTATTTTTTCTTAAATATCCAACAAAATAATGATGATTTTTAGAACGCAAAAAGTCATGCGGCGCTACTGTGCGTGGGCCAGGCCCCTTTTTCATATAGAAAAACGCCTATTTAAATTGTGGGCGTGTCGGTATTTTTGATGAAATATTACTGCAAATGCCAAAGGTTGAATACCAACCAGCTATCAAATTTAAAATATCAAATAGCAAATGGCAAACATGGCCAGCGAACAGCTTCCTTGCAAAACAAAAGACTTGGGACACAAACTTGTCTAGCTCAACTTGCATCAGCTGCAATATTTGCCATTATTATTAGTGCTACGTTGCTGGCCTCTCGTCTGGAATTTCCCCCCGTGTTTTATGAGCAGCTTTACCGCCTGCAGATTTTCGTGCAAACAATCAAATAAGTGAGAGGAACGAGGGGGCGTGGTGCGGTGAATCCCCTTTGAGGCATGGGCAACGAGCTTCTCACGCGCGTTGACGTTTGGGTCAGTTCAACAATGCAAAATGGATATTCACGTAATGCAAAATTTTTGTTTTTTTCAGCTTCGAGTTGCACACGCAAATTGAGACATTTGCACAGTTTGGGTTTATTGTTTTTTGCTTAATTTGTGGAAATTTGTTAATTATTAAATGCAACAAGCATTTGCTTGATCCAAGTGTTTTCCATCATAGTTTATCATTGGTTTTCTGTTTGTTTAGCCGCATTTGAACTTGACTGCAGTTCATAGCAGACGGCTTTTGTCACATTTTGGCATTGTTAATTAATTCACAATAAGGACAACTTGCTTAGCGTCTCATTAGCGCCTACTTAGTTCAAAAATTATATTTGTCATTATTTTAGGTATTTCATTTGACAGTTGACTGGCTTAGTTAATTAGAGTCTCAACAATGCATTTGATGCATTGCTGAGGTAGGTCACAGTTTTAGTTGATTCACAGTAGCCACAACTATTTGGTCACAATGGCCGTTGGTTCACAATAGACGTGCGTTGGCTTTGTTTAAGGATCGCAGTGTTTAACGCCTGATTAGCGCACGTTTGGCAAATACAGAAGCTTTTTCGAGCTATTTTCCCAAATAATTAACACGATGACTGCAACTCACTTTGAATGTTTGTTATTTTCGGTTTCGTTTGTTGACTGGGCGCTGCTTCGAAAACGAATTGAATACGATTTGAATCAGTTGAATACTCAGCAGCGACTGAGCTCACAGCAGGCAATTGGCTTGAAGTTATACTCGTCGTAAAGGAAATTCAGCGTCAACGCAGAGACTCGTGCACATAGACAACACACAAGCAGTGCTGACAACTGTTTGGTCGACCCGATGCGAAAAAAGCTAGAATGTTTTGAATCGTATTTATGATTATTTTATTCAAGAGAGAGAGCAAAAGAGTGGTATTACCATTTACAGCGCGAGCTCTTAAGCTTGTTTAAATCCATTTAAGGTAACAGCATACAAAATTTAAATAATTAAAAAAGAATAGAAATCTGTTTATGGTAGGTAGGCACGTTATAGTTATGTCATTTTGAAGAGAGCGTAAGAAAATGCTTGCAAAAAAAACACGTTCCAAAATATAAAAGTATTGTATTTATGTGTATAACCTAAAAATGTGCGTGCAAAAAAACAAGTTGTTTTTCTTGTTCAGTACAATTAGGAGCGAATAATTAATAATCGAAAGTGATGTCACAGAATACAAGTTAATGACGTTGGCGGTCAGATTACATTTAAATGTAATCAATATTAATATAAATAAACGATATTTTGGTCAGCAAGTTGTCTTCTCTTCAAGTTTTCTCTCCAATGTAATTCTAATTTTGGTAAAATTCAATTTTTGTTATTGACAAATTCTATGCAAAAATGAAAACAGAAAAACTAAAAAAAAAACAGAGAACAGAGAGAGAATTTTCATTTTTAAGATTATGCTGTGTTCTTCTGCGTGTTAACTTTTGAAGTTAAAAGATGATACAAAATTCATACCAAAAAAAACGTATTTCTTAGCTGTCTATAGCTAAAACTTCAATTCCCGCCAGCCGCTAAATGACAGCGGGGAAATGGCCAAGTTGCCAGCACTGAATACAAGATCTGCGGTTAGCTGCGCGTACGTGTGTCGCAGCAGGTGAAAATGTGTGTGTGTGTTTGCATAGCTGTATTTGTGCTTTCCGGGTAGTCCCTAAATCGCTTGTTGGTCTGGGCACTCGCGTGTAATTGCAGCACATTTAAATGAAATCAATTAAAAGCCAGCTGAGCAAGTGAGAGTGTGTAAGTGCAAGGCCAATTCACTTAGCCAGTCGATCAGTTGGCCAAAAAAACATCGAAATGATGCCACCGTAAAAAGGACAGGACAGACGCTCTCCACAGCCAAGCTGCAGCTGGCGGAGGGAGGGAGGGAGGTTGGTACAGGGGAACGAAGTCAGTTGCCAAGGTTAGCGAGTTGAGTCGAGTCTAGTTTGCTGGCGACCCTAAAACTGCATATCATCCACTCGAAGCCCGAAGCCCAGCAGCGGTTGCAGTTGTGGCAAAGTTTGTGCCACAATATCTGCATGCAATTTGGGAACCTGATCCACGACAATAACAAAGAAACAAGTTGCACGACTGGTTACGGCCAGGACAGACGCACAGACGGACGGATGGCAGCGACAGTGAAGACGAAGGCAGGATGGATGCATTTGGGATGCGTTTCGCAAGTCGCAGCAACCTGAAATGATTTCGCTGACTCGACAATGACGACCTTGACAAGTCGGTATTAATATAAAATAGAGTCCGTTACGTTAACACTGGTTATTGGCCCTATCGCAGTTTTCGGGTTCCTGGCATGACGATGACATAATTTGTTGTTGCCTAATCGAAACTAAAATTCAACCGCACTCTAATTGGTTCTGTAAACTGAGGAAGTCATCACCTATACAGACTAAACTTCTCACCAGCTTGCAAATTATTTGTCTTGAAATTCCGTCCGAAAAATCATTCCAACGATTTTGCAGTTGTTGTAATCAAAATACAAAAAAAAAACGCAAAATAAAAATAAAGAAGGCGGAAAAGCCGTTGCTCGTTTCCCCATTTAAATTGACTAAATCACACCCTTTCATGGTGCTAATAATGACGGCATTATTTCTGAATAAGTAAGCAATAAAAACTGTAGATATTAAACAAATCGAACCTTTAACTATTTAAAATGATTGATTGCTGAATTGCGCGTTGCTTGCAATTCAATCTGCAGCTCATGTGCAATTTTTGCATACCCTGTAAGCATTTGCAATGAACTAGGGTTGTATGAAATCAGGTTGATAAGGTGGGTTAAGGTACAAAAATATATATACATATAGCTTGGTAGCTGGATCTGTTTTTTTCATTATGTCATTATGTTAAGAATCTTCAAACTAAAAATAATTATTACAATTAGTAGTTATTATAATTCAAAAACTACTAATCAGCTTTTGGACTCTTAAATATGAATGAAAATATAAAAATAAATATATGTAAATAATTGTGCAACTCTTCCAGGGTATTGCCTCTTCGGCCACATTTGCTTGCAGCATTCTTGTTAAATTTCGTGTTGCACAACAAATTACACGGGAGTGCATATTTAATAGTTTCTCATGCAGTAATTTCTGTCTCTTTTTTATGCAGCATGCCGCGAGATCTGTGCTAATTCAAGAGTTCAAATGGTTTTTCTAGGTGGTTTCATAACGGTAAAGCTAATCAGCGTCATGTCGGCAAACCCAGCTTATTTTGATATGCATCGAACACGAGATTAAACGAGCTGCAAAGCTGAGTAAGTTTTTGGTTATTTTCGGGTTTTTGTTTCTGGCTTATTATTATATGTTATTGCAATCAATTCTGGTTAATAAGCAAATAGTTGGACTGGGGATGTAAATAATGGATTTGGTAATTGAGTTTTGCGGCGTGTTGTTAACTATTGGATAATTTATTGTCCAGTTTAATGCACTGTAAATGAGGTGTGTTTCTCAATAAATATTTTATGTTCTCGTCAGATTCAAGCTAGCATAACAATATGGATCTTACACTTCAACTTTCAGCTGCCTTCGCATACTTTGTAATGTAAACTATGTCTATATGCTTTCCTGGTGTGACTAACTAAACGCATTGTAAATATACATTTTTATTAAGTGCGATTAAAACAGGTCTATTCTATTGATTCTGCGTTATATAGTACGACATCTATTATTGACATTGTTTTCCAATTTACTTACAAAGTGTATTCAGATATAGTATGTCCACCTATTGCCCCTATAGGCTGTACAATTATTTTAGATTGTTCACAATTAGATGGTTTTGCGAAAGTTGTCTGACCGTATTTTAAAAACGTAACATATATTCATTAATTCAGAGCTCTTTACATTAAAATTCGAAATTTTAATTACATTTAATTGCACAACAAATAATGAAGAACTATTTCATTTGGCATAACATAAAAAGTTTGTTTTTAAAGCTGAAACTCAAATCAGTTGTGGCTCTCAGACAGATTTAAACACTATATCAAAATGCAATGCGGGCGAAGCTGAATGTCCTAAATAAATTGTAAAATATTGCATTTAATTAATTAAAAAAATGTAATATACATCTGTCGTATATTCATTGTTGACTTTAAATTAAATCAAACAAAATAAATAAGGAACGTTCAACGTTAAACAGTACATAACAAAAATAAAGTAAAAATGTAATTCCGTTGACTAAGTGCCTAATCTGTATAAAATCAAGCGGACTGCCTACAGCGAGAAGAAAAATATATGCCAAGCTTTGCAAATCTAGTTTAAACACAACGAGAGTAGTCTGGGTAGAAAAACAGACAGACTTGTCTGTATCCATTTCGTAGTTGCTCCGCGTCGATGGCTGTGAGTCACTTCCCGGTCTTGAAACCGCTTTCGTTTGAGTCAATGAACTACTTCAAGAAGCTTTTTAATGTTTAGATGACAAGTTTATTTGTAAATATTTTGTAAAACAAAACAAAAATTCGTGTTTCATTAATTGTGACGAATCCAGATTCAATTAGAGTCAACTATTAAGAGTCCAGGGCAGGAAGTATTCCAAAGTAGTGATCGTTCGTTTAGTAGCTGCGTCCGAAGAGCGTGTAGAACTTGGGTTTGTTGAAGCAGCTGGGATTGATGCACTTGTCATAGCTGTCAATGGGAGCCGGCTGCTCAAACGGTATGCACAACGACTTGGCACCCATGGCCGGGGCACCGGGCTCGGCTTCCTCGCCACGAGCGCTGTCCGCCTTGATCTTGTCCTCGCAGCCGGTGTCGCCACAGAACGGCGACAACAACATGTTCTTCTGCTCGAGCAGAATGCAGAACTGCGACCAGCTCTTAACGATCTTGGTGTGCGAACTCAAATCTAGCTGAGCCTTGGCCAGCATGCACTCGTGTATGGTCTCGAGTAGCGTCGGAATCTTCTTCTCAATGTCGACCAGGGCAATTGTTTGCTTCTCGCCAGTGTCACGACGCACGGCGACAATCTGCTTGGCCTTCAGATCCTTGGGACCCAGCTCAATGCGAATGGGGACGCCCTTCAGCTCCCAGTGATTGAACTTCCAGCCGGGCGAGTAGTTGTCACGATAGTCGCCCTCGCAGCGCACGCCAGCGCCGCTCAAACGCTGCTCCAGCTGCTTGCAGGCAGCCAGCAGCTCGGCGCGCTCCTCATCCTTGGTGTTGACGGTGATGCCGCAGGGCACAACAATCGCTTGCACACAGGACACGTGGGGAGGCAGCACCAGACCTTGGTTGTCGGCATGCACCATGATCATGACGCCAATGGTGCGAGTGGTTATGCCCCACGAGTTCTGATAGACGTACTGCTTCTGCTGGGTCTCGGGGTCCTCGTAGACAATCTCAAACATTTTGGAAAAGTTCTGGCCCAAATGATGGCTGGTGGCGCCCTGAATCGCACGTCCCGATGCGGAAATGAACGCCTCGACGGTTGTGGTGTAATCGCCGCCGGCGAACTTCTCCTTCTCGGTCTTGCGGCCCTTGACCACGGGTATGGCGAGCAGATCCGTGTAGACTTGCGCATACAGATCGAGTATCTCGAGCACTTCCTTGTCGGCCTCGGCCTTGCTGGCGAACGCCGTGTGTCCCTCCTGCCAGAGGAATTCGCGGGTGCGCAGGAACGGTTGCGGATGCTTAAACTCCCAGCGCTACAAAAAATACTCATCAATAATTGCAAGCGAACTGCCGGATGCGTCTGCGAACTTACCACAACGTTGTTCCACTGATTGAGACGTATGGGCAGATCTCTGTAGGACTGTATCCACTTGGCGTAGGCGGGATACATCACGGTCTCCGAAGTTGGACGCACTGCAATCGGTTCGGCCAGCTCTGAGTCCCCAGACTTGGTTACCCACGCCACTTCGGGCGCAAAGTCGGCAATGTGCGTCTTCTCACGCTCCAGCGCCGCCTTGGACACAAAGATGGGGAAGTAGCACTCCTTGACGCCCATACGCGTTATTTCGGCATCGAACCAGTTCCTCAGCGCCTTCCAGATGGCAAAGGACCAGTGACGAAGGATGTAACAACCGGAGACGTCGTAGTATTCGATGAGTTCACCCTTGGTGATCACCTGCGAATACCAGTCGGGCAGATTGTCCTCCTTGGTGGCCTCGAGACCCAGACGCGTCTGTTTCTTCACGCCACCAGCTGCCTCTGCCGGCGCCTCTTTCTTGACGGGCTTCTGCTGCGGCGCCTTCTTCCCTGCTCCACCACCGCCGCCGCTGCGACCGGCTACGGGAAAATCGGTGCCAGTCACTTCCTTGTACTTGGCCTTGAGTGCGAGCAGTTTGCGCACCTCCTCATCGATTATATCCTTGGCTGCGTTGCCTCCTTTGACCGCACGCACTTTCTCGCCCTGCGCATTAATCTCTAGTGTTAGCCGCTCCTTGTCGTTGGACGCCATCGTCTCTACTTTTGCTTCTACTTTCACTTCCACCTTGGTGTCTGGTGTCCAATCCTTGCCACTGAGCTGCTTGTACTCGCCCTTTAAGGCCAGCAGCGTTTTCACTTCTGGGTCGATGGCTGCCTTGGCTGCTTTGGCTGATTTCAGCTGCCGGATCTTATCGCCCTGCGCTTGAATTTTGCCCAAGACGCTGGCAATGTCGCTGCTCGAGTCGCTCGCTGTCAGATCAATGGTGGCAATTGGCGCTGCTGTTGCAACGGGTGCCACAGTGCCTGGCTTCCACTCCTGGCCAGTTAGACTCTTGTAGTCCGTTTTCAGCGCCAGCAACAGCTTCACCTCGGCGTCGACCAGCGATTTCTCCGACTTGGCGGATTTCAGTTGCCTGATTTTGTCGCCCTGCTCACCGATCTTGCCAAGCAATACGGCGACAGCAGAAGATGCGGCAGGTTCAGGGGACTTTTCTTGCTTGACAGTCACAGCAGCTGCAGCTGGAGCTGTGGTGCCTGGCTTCCAGTCACTGCCTGTGAGCTGCTTATAATCAGCCTTGAGGCTGAGCAGCGTCTTGACAGCGGCGTCAATCGTAGGCTTATCAGCCTTGGCGGTTTTCAGTTCACGCACTTTATCACCTTGGGCGGCGATTTGTGATAAGACTTCAGCTACGCCAGTAGCGGCAGCTGGAGCAGCAGATGGTGCAGCTGGAACTGCAGCTGGTGGAGCTGTGGTGCCTGGTTTCCAATCGCTGCCAGTGAGCTGCTTGTAATCCGCCTTGAGACTGAGCAGCGACTTGACAGCGGCGTCAATCGTAGGCTTATCAGCCTTGGCAGTTTTCAGCTCACGCACTTTATCACCTTGAGCGGCGATCTGAGCAAGGATCTCAGCAACGCCAGCAGCGGCCGCTGGAGCAGCAAATGGAGTGGCAGCTTGAGCTACTGTGGTGCCTGGTTTCCAGTCCTGGCCAGTTAGCGTTTTGTACTGCGTTTTCAGTGCCAACAGTTGCTTCACTGCAGCGTCAATTTCCGACTTCACTGCCTTCTTGGCTTTGAGGTCGCGCACCAAATCGCCCTGCTTCACAATGCTGGCGTTGACAGCGGCAGCGTCGTTACCAGAGGCGGCTGGAGCAGCAGCAGCAGCAGTTGGAGCAGCAGCCGTTTGTCCTGGCTTCCAGTCCGCACCTGTGGCCGCCTTGTAGTCCGCCTTCAGGCTGAGCAGCTTCTTAACTGCCACGTCGATTTGATCCTTCGCCGCCTTCTTGGCCTTCAGGTCGCGCACTTGATCGCCCTGCTGCACAATCTGTTTGTCCAAATCGCTTGCAGCGTTGGCAGCTTTGTTGTTGGCAGCCTGCAAGGGAAATAGAAATTGTTTAAAATTGTATGTTTATGCAGCGCTGCATACGTGTCAACAACATCTCTTCTTCACATACTTTGCGTAGATTGCCGAAAGACAACAAATCAAACCGATCGCAAGCCCAGTCTGCAGAGAACTGGTTTTGCTGTTGGGCCAACTTACAATCAAAAGCGCATTAGAGATGGGCAGAAGCTGCAACACTGTGACTGTGATCACGGTTATTGTGGCAACAGTGATTAATTTAAATGGTAATTCAAGTGCATTAATACCAAATGCATAATACAAGTTAGACCACAACAGAAAATTGCATCAATACTGCTTAAAAACTCGTATTCTTAAGCAACATTTATGTTTTTATTCCCGTTAATGCGAGTCGTGACAGTTAGCGCAGTGACTGTTGCGCAGCTCTGACAAGCTCGTAGGGCAAGTGAGAGCGCGTGTGTGCGAGAGCAAGAGAGCATGCGTAACAGGTAACTTAACAGCTGTTCGCAAATCGATAAATATCGATGACTGTGCAAGAGTGAGCGAGCAATAGAGCAATCAGCTGTTCTTGAGATCGCAACTGCTTGTTTACTTACGTTTGTTTTGCCTGCTGGTGCAGGAGCGGCATTGATCTTCAGGCCGGAAGAGGGCACGTCCTTGGTGTGGCCATCGGGTATGGAGAATAGAATAATGGGCGAGGCGACGCCGGTGTAGGGACTGGGCGGCGCATAGGCGTTGTCCACCTTGAAGAAGCCACGACGCTGCAGTTGAATGATGTCGCCCTTTTTGCACTTCTTGAGCTCCGGATCGCCAAGCATTTTGACCTCGTCGCGTGTCTTGTGGCCGATGTACTGCTTGAAGTCCTCATCCTTGCCTAGCACTGCTTTGCTGATGATGTTGTCGAAGTACACGCAATGAGTGGGCGGGTAAGCGTTCACATCTTCTTCCACCGCCAGCCATGTGAGTTTCAGCGTCTTTTTAAAGTCCTTGTTGTCCAAGTTGAGCGCTGCATCCACGGAGGTAATGTTGCCACTAGCATCCTTGTGCACCTTCTTGATCAACAAATTGCCCCAGTTAATAAAAGTAGCATTCTCGCCCTCTTTCAACGCCTCAGCATCCACATAGTCGATGTAGATGCGAGGTCCCAGTTTGACGGTCTTGGTGCCCAGTTTCTCGTCCTTGGGATGCACTGGCACCTGCACCTGCTCCAACTTGGCGCCCGCCACATTCACAACGATGCGTCTGTCGTGCTCCAGCGCCGTGTAACGCGGCGCAATAGGATCAATGACCTTCTTGTTGAAGGCCCAGATCTTGTCCCAGTTCATGAACACCACCGATTTGCTGCTGCCCTGCGCAATGATGAACTCTTTCAAGCCCTCAACGGTCATGCCGCGTCTGATGATGCCGCGCACGGTGGGAAAACGTGGATCATCCCAGCCATCGACGAGACCAGAGTCCACAAACCAGGTCAACTTGCGCTTGGACAGCACTGTGTTCGTCATGTTGAGGCGACTGTATTCCCAGATGTAGGGTTTGCGCAGCTTCAGCGCATCGATGAACCAATAGAACTGATCGTCGCGATCGTGGTATTCCATGGTGCGCAGCGTGTGCGTCACGTTCTCAATGGCATCCACAATGGGGCAGGCGAAGTCGTAAGTCGGATAGACCCTAAAGTGGGTAAGGATAATAATCATTATGTTCACTTCCTGATCAAAGAAGAAAACTGTACTCACTTGTACTTGGTGCCTGTGCGTGGATGTGGCTCGTTCTTGCAGCGATAGATAGTCGGATCACGCAGGCAGCCGTTGGGCGACGACATGTCGATCTTGGCGCGCACACAGCATTTCTGGCCAGCCTCGGAGCCCTGCACCATTTGCTGCCACAGCGCCAAATTCTTCTCAACAGCTAAAAGGGAAGAAAACTATTAAAAGAGTGCTAAAGGATTAAAGATCAGTTCGTCTTACAGTTGGAACGATTGGCGGATTCGACGCGCTGTTCGCGCTCCAGCTTCATCTGCTCGGCGGGCGTGTCGTCCACATAGGCCTTCTGCTCCTTTATCAGTTGCACGCAATAGTCGAGCATCAGATCAAAGTATTGTGAGGTGTGCGTGAAGACATCCGGTTTGATCTGCAGCATCTCCAAGTCGCCCAGAATAACATTTTCGAACTCGACCGTCTCCTTGGCGGGATTGGTGTCGTCGAAGCGCATGATCAGTGTGCCCTGGAAGGCCAAGGCGTAGTACTGGTTCAACAGCGCAGCTTTCGCGTGTCCAATGTGCAGATATCCAGAAGCCTCTGGCGGGAAACGCACCACAACTTTGCCCATCTCGGCACCCGGCAACTCCACAAATTTGCCCTCCTGCTTGCGTTCGCCGCTCTTTGGCGCCGGTTCAGCCTGAGCGCTGCGCTTGACACGCGCCTCCTGCGGCAGGGATTGCAACACCTTCTGGATCAGCGGCTGGGCATTGATCAGATCGTACCAGCGCTGCACATGCTGCGGAATACCCTTGGCGGAGAGGAACTCGTAGCGTGAATGCATCTCGTTGAACAGCGCAAAGTCGGCAATCGTCAGTTTGTTGGCCACCAAATAGGTGACGGGAGCAATGGACTTGTCCAGGAAGGACATCGCCCACGAGATGTCGTCCTCGCAGGTGAGCGAGAAAGACAGCCAGTGATCGATCTGTGTGCGTTCAATCGCCGTTTCGCCGTACAACTTGTGATCGGGTGCAGCACGTGCCAAGGCGCGCAACACATCGTTGTTGGAGTGACAAACAAGCAATCGGTTATCGGGGAACTGCAACGACGTCTCTTTGCCCCACACGATTTCCACAGGCACCGACGCGTTGATCAGATGCGCTGTCGCCAAGCCACCTACACCAGGGGAGAAGGGACCATTTAGTTAATTGTACAAAACTGATGCAATAATTGGATATATATTGAAAGCAGATAGATAAAAACGCAGGCTGTCTTCATTTCGCCATAACCTCACAATATTGCAAGCATTTGTTTGCGATTTCACCAGCTATTCACTGTCACTTACTTATGGGCGGATTGTTCACATTCGCTTTGAGTTTTATTGACATTTTGTCTATAACTTAGCTTTGCAAACTCGCTTCGAATTCTGATGAAATTGCACAGAGGCAAAAATACGGCAACACGGCTGCCACAAAGTCGCTTTTATTTTGATCCAAGAGGCACGACACTAGAGGTGACACTATTGCTGTTGTTGAAATTCGTGTAAGTATCGATTGTATATGGCCAACTGCGAAAAATTAATTTATTATAGTATCAATTATGTTTTTAGTTGAATTCCGAATACCTGACAATATACCTGCCTATACAGTATATCTGCTGCAAGTTTTTTTATCAGCTGTTATTTCTTTAAATAGAGTTAACTTTTCATTAAATCTGCTATTAACAGTGCAGTTGCAGTTGCATTTGCAATCGATAGCACCGACTGTCTCATCAGCTGACTGCTTGCGTTGTGTGTGAATGGCAAAAATTAAGTGAAGAAGCATTTTCCTTTATGTACAGCGTGAAAAAATCATAATTTGTTAATATTTGCGTCAAATTAGGCAAAATAAATACCAATAGCCAGTAGCTGATACAGGCGGAATGGTCAGTAGAGTGAAAAAATTGCAAAATTTGTGTTAGCAGCATGAAATATAACACTTCCAAAAATGTGCTGCTGCCACCGCAACAACAGCAACCTGAGTCACCTTTTTTATTTTTTGTTGAGACTGCTGCAGTTGTTAATTAAATGCAATTATTTATGCACACAGATGTTGTTCATGCTGCTCTTCAGTCGTCAGGGCAAATTGCGTCTACAGAAATGGTACATGGCCTATCCCGACAAGACCAAAAAGAAGATAACACGTGAGCTGGTCACCACGATTCTGGCCCGCAAGCCAAAGATGTGTTCGTTCCTGGAGTGGAAGGATTGCAAGATTGTCTACAAGCGGTAAGTGAGGAAGTGTATATAATGGTAGCTAAACTATGCAAGAATAATTCCCCAAAGTTTCAGCAGCTTATTCGAATTATTTTGAAAGATACAGTGTTTTAAGCTGCCGCCATTTTGAACACCTTCAAAATTGTCCCACTTTAAATGCTCTCAATTACTTATAAATGAATTTATTTACAGCTATGCCAGCTTATACTTTTGTTGCGCCATCGAGCAGAACGACAACGAGCTGCTGACGCTGGAGATCATCCATCGCTATGTAGAGCTGCTGGATAAGTATTTCGGCAGCGTAAGTTATTATCTTTTCCTATAAGAATTATTTATACATCTTCCGATTCATTTGCAGGTCTGCGAGCTGGACATTATCTTCAACTTTGAGAAGGCGTATTTCATATTGGATGAACTGCTGATTGGCGGCGAGATTCAGGAAACATCTAAAAAGAATGTGCTCAAAGCCATCGCGTCTCAGGATCTGCTACAAGAGGTCAGTACACCAGAGACATATGATCTATAACAGTAAAAAAAAAACAAAAAATATGCGTATATATTAGCCGGCGATATTGTTAATTGTTTTCTACTACATTACTTTATACTACTATATTTATTCAAATTCGTTGGTTCTTAATTTTTTGTTTATCTCGTTAGTGTTTGTTTTCGAAAAAACGTCATTTCATACATATATCACTCGGTACAAGTTCTATTTACTTAATTATATTTTTTGAACCTCTTTACTTTTTCTCTAATTTTGCGCAAAACGAAACTAATCGACTCCAAAAAAAAAAAATAACTATATACTTTAATTATATTTCTAACAAACTGAAAAAAAAAAACGAAACTTTAAAGCAAGAAGAGTTCTTTTACTCACTGCAATAGCTTTTTTGTGTGTCAACGATTAATTGTTATTAATTTTAAGTTTAAATATGTTTTCCTTTTTGCATGCTTCATGCGAGCCTCAATCAAAGTTCCGCAAACAACTTGCCTATTAAACAATATACAAAATACAAAGCAAAGAAACATAAATAATTGTGAGAGTTAAAACTATTAACTTAACTGCATACTTAGCACAGTAATCAAGCTTGCCATAAATATAGAAAACAACTTGTAAACAATTGTGAATCCTTGAAACCCTCTCTAGAAACAAAACGAACGTAGTTCCGTCCATCGAAACATACAATATACAATATATTAGATGAATGTTTAATTGCCATTATGTTATGTAGTCCAAAATGTGTAGTACAATTTTATGTGTATTGTTTGAACTAAAACTATAGTAACCATAACTAAAAAAAGGAGAAGTCGCTCATATTGAATTTTCTATTTGTTTGTTTTGCATGATCTTTGTAGTTAGTAGTTGTCATTGTGTTTGTAGCCCTCTGCATTTTGTAGTTCCTACTAATTGAATAACAGTCTTCATATATACAGACATATCGACCCCTTTCTGGGACTTGGATCGCAAATAAGATTCAGATGAAAGATTGTTTCAAAGTTACTCACTTATCATTAAGATAATTGAATATGCAATATTTTATTAATGTTCCAATTAGTAATGGAAGCAAAAAGAGGTCGATATCTGTATTAGTGCGATATATTACAACATGAATTTAACAACATACAAAAACATATCTAAATGTGTAATCATAATACCCTCTCTCTTGTTATTATATTACTATTAACGCTTACCCTACCCGCCACTGCATATATCGATGTTAATACAACCATTCAACAGGACTTCAATGAGTATCTGAACTAATCAGAAACAAAAAAAGAGAAAACAGTGTAAAAAGATAAAAACGTTCTACAAAAAACAGAGATCCTTCAACAATTATTTTTGCAAAGAGCCCAAGAACAGTTTTGTAGGCCCGAGATCAAAGCTAAACAAAAAACTAAAGGACTTCCTTTAGCACCCGATATTGGATATATGATAAATGTATTTAGGATTCGTGTATAACCCGAAGAAAAGGCTGTAAATATATTGCAAAGCTTTTCCCAGGAGTAGTTTGTGATCTGCCCCCCGCTCCGCCCCCGGCACGCCCAGCGAGCTTACATGCATACTTACATACATGTTCACACACACACACATACAAAGCTGTGCCGTTCTTCTTCATCTTTTAACAACACACACACACAAACAAAAACTGTCTCGTAAAGTACACACACCCACACACTTATACAACTGCTACTCACTTTTATCTTTGTATCTACTCTTCTTGTTCTTATTGTTCTTATTCTCTGTACTCCAGGACGAAGCTGTTGAGGGCACTTTAAGAGACATTGGACTACTCTAAAAAACATAATAAGAAAGTCAAATGCGTAGAATGTAGTTACACACACACACATATACACGCACACATGCACGCCTACGCCAACACCAACACCAACACTCTTCTCTCTCACAAACACACACACGAGCACGCACGCACACGCAATTGCCTAAGCACAAACACACACGCATACATAAGTATTTTAGAGTAGAGAGCGCACTGTGTGTGTGCGTGGGTGTCAGTGTGCGTGGGTGAGTGTTGGAAAGTGGTGGAGTGGGCGTGCGTGTTTAGTTTAGCGCTACACAACACTTGATAAGTGCAATTAGTTCTGTCGCACACACAGTGAGGCTAAAACAATCAAAAACGTAAACAAAAACCAAATTCAAAACTCCATCTGTATGGCGCGGTGATTTTCCCCCACTTTCTTCATCTTTAGACTTTCGCTAATTAATATAATACCCGACATCATTATAAGTACTTAAATCTTCTCATGTGCGTTTATTAATTTAGCAAACATATTTAGAACAATCATTCCAAGACCATAAAAAGCAATGATGTTTATTTAAAAGCAGTTGAAATCTAGGGAAAGAAAATGCAATACTACAATATAGAAAAAACAAGAAGAAAACAATATATAATAGAAAAAGTAAGCATTAATGCGGATAATATACGAATCGAAAACGAAATGTAAACCTTTTTTTTAGTAGTAAATAATACATATTAAAGATAACAATACCAATAGTTTATATAAAAAAAAAATATATATATATATAACTCTCTATATACATATGTGTGTTGTACATTTTAGCCAAATTCCTGTGTTTTGTATATTCAATAATAAAACAAACTGAAATATTTTTCAAAAACTCCAAAATTGTATGTATGTACTTGTATGTAAAAAATAAAAATAAAAACAACTTATGATCGTAAATGTGCTTAGAGGTAAGGTTGAACGGTGATCGTATGTACTTTTAATTTAATTTAATTTAGTTGTAATATTTTGTTTTTAATTCATTATTTTTAATGGTAAATTGAGTGTGTTTGATGCTGGCTCGAATCACTGTTCTTTAGTTTAAGTGTATCGCTCTCTGTCTCTCTCTCTCTCTCTTGCTTTGCGCTCCCGAAACAAATCCACTCTCTGTTGCTCTCGCTCTTTCTCTTTGTCTCTTTAGCAGCCCAACTGATGAAATTGTGCAAAATTGGTGTCCCTTTCTCGCTTATTTACTTTAGATTGCCGTAGTTATTACATACCATATACAATACCTAGGTGCATATATATAACTGACTTACATTTTGTTGTTGTTGTTGGACTTCCATCGATTTATGAATTACATAATGAAGATCGCATTTCCATTTTGCAGGATGAAACACCGCAAAGTTTCTTCGATGATCATGGCCTTGGCTAAAGTTGCAGAGATCTCTTTGAACTTCTCCCCTTTAAAGTCGCCTTAACTATTGCGTGTATTTTTTGTGTATTTGTATCCAAAAACATAACCCCGAAATTGAATATATATCGTCGATGTCCTTTTTATTGATTATACAATTACCAGCTAAAAACTTTTACATACCTATATTATTATACACAAAGCTGTTAAACATATTTACCTATAAACATATGTATTCATTTATTTATTCAAATGTACTCGTAGCCCCCATTCATGTAAAGCAAATTTAATTTGCCCCAACATACATATAAACATTTAAATAACAAATAATAAGAGAACACATTTAACCACAATCATTGTTATTATCGTATTACCTGTGAGAGAAAAAGTGGTGCCGTCTACAGGCGTCGTCGCTATGGCGCTGGATCTATTTACTATTGAACCAATAAATGATCTAACATCCCACATTAAGTGTAAACACTCATATCCAAGCTAAATCATTAAGCTAATAAATACATTACCTGCGTGCTCAAATATACATACATACATATAGTACTAACTGTAACATGCAAAGCGAAAATATCTTCACTGATCACCGATTTAATTGGTTGACGTTTTGTTGCACTCTATTCAATAAAAATGCGTATCAACAAAATAAAAGTTCATTCCACATAAGGAACGTGTTCTTACTTTCAAAAAAAGTTGCGAACTGGTCACACTGCTTAACGTCATTTAATTAAGCGGTTCGTGTATTGGGTACGCTTGGTTGCTCCCTATGTTAAGCTCAACGAAAGTCTAATGGAGGTGACAAACTTCCAATTGGACTAATGTTGAGAATTAAGAAAATATCCAGGAGGATTTATTTTGAGCAATAAGATATTTTGATAAGATATTTAGTTTAAAGTATAGTTTGTAGCTCAATCAAGCAGGTAAGCAACTAGTTGATTTATACTTTAAAAACAACAATTATTTAAAAAGTTGCCAATATGTCCGACAGCTGTCTGTAGTGTAACCATGCTAGTTACAAGCAAGTGGTATATTTTTCGCCATTAGCTGGTACATTTTGAAATACCACTAACGGGTGGTGGTCACCCTGTGTTTTGGGTAAATGGGAGCCAACGACAAAAGCCGAACGGATCCACGAAACACGAGAGAGCGCAACAGAGAGACAGAGAGAGTTTTGTAGGCGACGCTCCCGCTATTTTCCCACTGTTGTTGGTGGGACATTTTCTGCGGCTGCGGCCGCCAAATAATTCAACACGCCGAATTCGCGGCCAGCAGCAGTTGAGAGTTGAGAGCAGTGAACAGTTCACAGTTTTCGCCCCCAGTCAGAGCGCACCATCGTCTTCAGCGAAGCACAACACACACAGATATCGCTAGGTGTGTACGACGACGTTACGGGGGCTCTGCTGCGCTGCTGCTTTGCGCTCGCTGCTTTGCGCTGCTGCCACACACAGTGCCACAATTTTCACACATTTTCACACAAGTGGCAAAGCGAAAATGAATTGTACAAGAAAAGCAGAACACTTTGTGCAAAATTTTCCATAAACAATCGCAACGCGAAGTCCAAAAGAAAACGTAACGAAAATTGCAAATGGAGTGAAGAAAAGTGAAAAAATCGCAGAAAAAAATCAAGTGAAAAACGGCAGAAGAAAAGCAGCAGTGAAAAGTGTGTGTGTGTGTGTAAAATAGAAATGAAAACGAAAATGGCAAATGGCAAATATTAATTGTGCAAATTTGCAGCCACAGCAACAACAACAGCAGCTTCATCAGCTTTGCGTCGTCGACGTTGTCCAGCTAAAATATATGGTACATAAAATTTCGTGTCTGCGTGTGCTAGTGTGTGTGTGTAGATGCGTGTGTGCATGTGTGTGTGTGCGTGAAAATTACGTTGTCATATGTGCAAAGTTCGCTCAGCTTTTTTTTGTATTCTAGCAGCCTAAAAAAACCTTCAAATTGCAGTCACTAAACTCAACCTCAAGTTGTTGTTTTTGGGCAGAATATATGCATGTACACACACACACACAGGCATGAAGAAAAGACACGCATTCAAGGACTTTACTGCTCTATGTGGGTGTGTGTGTGTGTTAGTGTATATGTATGTGTGTTTGCCAAGGAATCAACGTAGCTCGGCAGAAGCAGAAGCAGTCGAGAAGGCAGCATGAAATGAAAAAATTCTCTATCTATTGCGATTTGCTCATGCGGCTCGAAAAGAGCGAAGTGCGCAACGCTAGGCGAGAGGGGGGAGTGTGAGAGGGAGAGCGAGTGTGGGGATAGCTGTGTACGCTAGAGGGCGGCAGCCAATGTATGTGTTAGTGCGAGCAAGCAATAAGTTCATTTCATTTAGCACTATAATTATTCAATCGCCATTTATTGTGTGTGTGTGTGTGTGTGCAGTGATTTATCCTTAAACTTGGCCACTTTTAGCTTTCGCTTTACCTTCGCCTCAACTTCAGCTGCAGCCGTGGTGAGTTGTGGTGAGTTGGCGACTGCGCATGTCAGCTGGTGACCAGGACATGAACATAAACCTCCCACGTCGCGACACTCACACACACACACTAACAGACATTTGTGTGTATATATTTATACATAATTCTGCTTCTTGGTTGTTGCTTCTCGCTTGTCATTTAAAGTTGCAAAATTCAAGTGTCAAGTTAGTGCTCAAATTATTAGTCTTGTCCTTGACTTCAGCTTTAGTTCGCTTTAGTGCGTGGGCGTTGCACACACACACACACATACAAAACACACATAGACAAGTGCTCTAAAAATTTAAATTCTCTCATTTAGTGCCTACTTTTAGGGGACGTTGCTGCCAGTTTTGTTTAATTATTAAACTTCTAAAATGCAATTTCATTTGAGCTCTCTTTTGCTCTCTCTTGCTCTCTTGACACGCTGTTGATATCATATTTTTGCCAGTTTTATTATTATATGATGTGCCTGCTAATTTCTTTATGTGTGTGCGTGTGTCTGTGTCCGTTGGGAGCCATGTGTGGTGGGGTTACGCTCAAATAAAGGGTATTTGCAAACTCACCACACACAGCATTTACTCACCACTATCGCTCTTTAGCGCGCGCACGCAGCCGTTCCACTCTCTCGCTCTCGCTCTTGTATATTATGTTATCTGGAAACTTTTATTGCCTGTCGTCGTCGTCGTGGTCGTCGTCGTTTTTGGGGGTGCGGCGCCCACGTAGCGAAAAGGAGGCATAACTAAAAGCTATAAGAGGGAAAAACATGCTCCAACATTCGAACATTTTCACTGCTGCTGTTCACAACGCGTTTGCCCAACACTAATCGAAAAAAATATATACATATATTGTGCTCAAACCAAATGCGATTCGAAATAATCGGAAACAATCGCATCGCATCGAAATGTAATCGATATATTTTTCAATTGTGATCAATCTGTTTTTCTGTTTACCGTTACCGTTAGTGCAACGCTTGAAGCGCAAACTCAACGTGAATTTGTAAATAAGCAACAAAAACAAGTATAACAACAAACAAACAAGAAACAACAACAAGCACTCCACCAAAGA
This sequence comes from Drosophila ustulata, assembly GCA_035047365.1. NCBI lineage: Eukaryota > Metazoa > Arthropoda > Insecta > Diptera > Drosophilidae > Drosophila > Drosophila ustulata. The sequence continues at coordinate 30,280,835 of JAWNPT010000094.1, forward strand.
AGTATATAATTATAAATTTACAACTACAACTACAACAATGATATACATACATATATATTTAGCAACCAATAACTATTATTAAAACACTTGAAACCTAAACATAAATCTAAAGATAAATGTAGCCTTCAAACTAAACTAAAAACTACAGAAACAAAATTACAACTAAAATTATCAATTCAAAATAAACCATAAATAAACTATATAATAATCATTGGAGAACAGCTGCAAGTGCGAATGGGGCGCAGAGGGGCGCACAATTCCGGCAAGCAAATGTCTGGATAAGCACAACAAACAACCAGTTGACCAATGGATGAAAATGCAGCCGTCGTCGTCATTTTTGTCGTCGTCGTCGTTGTCCATTTGTCATCGCTATTGTCAGCCACAGTCGCAGCCGGAATCGGTGACGCTGCCCCAAAAACAACAACAACAACAGCAACCAAAACACCAAAGGACAAGAAGAACAGCAAGGGCATCAATAGAAGCGACAGCAATCGCAATCGAGAAGCGCAATCGATATCGTTATCGATTGCTCAGGCTGCCATCGCTATTGCCGCTGCTGTTGCACACAAGAAGCACAAGAAGCTCTCTGCCACTGCCTCAGCTGGCTGCGGTTTAGTTCGCATCTCCAGCCATCTCAACAGTTAGTTGGACAAAGCAACAACAAACTACAACCCATCAGCAACAGAGCAACTGCAACTGCAACTGCAACAAAAACACCAATTAAGCAACAAACGCTTCTACAACAATAGTAGTAACAATAGCACACACAGAAGTCTCGTGCCAACCACAACAACAACAACAACAAACAAACAACAACAACAAGGCCAATTCTTAACGATCCCCACGCATTTTTAGTGAGAAAAACCAAAAAAATAAAAAAAAAAACAAGAAACCAAAACAGCAAAAAAAATAATAACGGCGCCGAGGCCGCCAACCGCCCCCCACCCGGAAACTGTAGCTCTGAAAGCAGTAGCATCCAAACAAAATGGCGGATGGTGGGCATTCATTTGTGAAGAAGACATTTCATAAGCCAACTTACTGTCACCACTGCTCGGATCTGCTGTGGGGCCTCATTCAGCAGGGCTACATATGCGAAGGTGAGTCTCCATCCCTACTCTAAATACTTGATTTAATCTCAATTTAATGAAATACATTATTTCACAAATTAGTTAATAATATACGAGGTCTTAGAACTTTTCAACTGCATTATTATTGTCTACAATGAAATTTATTTAAGGGGACATTTAATGATATTAAGTGGAAAATGATTGAAGTAAAATGAAATAAGACTTAATAATTTAAATTTACTCAAAACTAGCTTAACATTATGGATATCAGCGTTTAGATGATGAATTTCAACAGTTGATAAATTATTCTTTGAAGATTGCGCTTTAGAAATCACTACTGAAAAATGTCTTTTAAATATTTCAAGCTTGCTTTAAATATTAACTTACGCTATTGCATAATTTGTACATAAATGCTCTGCGCATTCGAATGGAGACCCTAAATACCCCATTGCCCCTAGTATTGATCTTGCTGATGAGATCATATCAACAGTTTATAGTTTTGGCTGTCTATTTATTTTTCTATGTTATACAAACGATAAATCATCTGAATCAACATATAACTTTCACTTTGATATATAGATTTATTATTCTAAATTTATAAGTGTGCACATATAGCTAGATCTATTCTTGATCGGGGCAACAAACTGATGCGCTATACACACTGCGAGTCTGTCATTAAAATATGAAATCTAGTTCAGCTGAATTTTCAATCGATGTGTGAAATATATGCATTTTCTACATATGAATTTAAATTGTAGAATCCAGATTATTAATTGTGTAAAACCCAAACAATTTTGTAATATTTATATATTTTGTATTATTCAAATGAAGCGGTGATCTTACACTGATTTTTAATGATCTATTTCATGTTCTTGGTTAAGGTCTGTTGGTCGTGTTGTCCGTTGAACTGAGTAAACTAAAGTGAAGCGAAGTGTCGCTGATCCGCATAAATGTGATCGTTAATAATTTGTATTTGTTGCTTGGCTAGCGCACTTGTGGCTTCAACGCTTTGAGGCAATGAAATTAATGAGCACTAAACGCTGGCGAAAATTGAGGAAAAGCAAATCCACAGCCTCAGCGTCAGCATCAGCATCCGCACACAAAAGATGTAAAAATAGTACGAATAGTATGAATGTCTTCGAAAATACTTTTTAAATTGCCATAAAGTTGCCATAAATCCGTAAGATTTTTACACGTTACGATAATGATGCTCTCAATGCTTGCCGCTCCGCTCGCTGCTGCCCATGATGATGATGATGATGCTATTTGTGGCCAAAAAGTGTGCGCATTTGAACTTTACCAACTACTCGCACTGCGAGGCCTGAATAGCATGACGAACGACGGCGCAACGACGTCATCGAGTCGACCGTGTGGCCAATTGTGGCAGCCACACAGTTCGCCCCTCGTTCTGGCCAACATCGAATTCGATTCCATTCGAATTAAGGCCAGGTCGGTAGAGGTCGGAGGATACCGGCGGGAGGCTGGGCGGCCAATCCCAATTGGAAGCGTGTTAAGCGCTTCGCTTTACGACCAATTTGTTTATTTGAGCAGATTTCTGGCTATTATTATAATGATGGCAACGTTTTCTCGCCCAGTTCAGTTTAGTTTAGTTTAGTTTAATTTGCCAACGTAAATTGTTTATGCCCGCGGCTCACGAGGCAGCCGTCTCTCACTCGCTGCGGTTCTCGTGCCTGTTTCCCGCCTGCAATTCGACTGTGTCAGCCAAATTAAATCAGCTAGAACGTTTCTGTCGAGTGTGCTGGACTGTGACAAGCACGAGATCTATTTTCAGTCTTACAATTTACAATTCGCAGTTAACAAATTACAAGATAATATATGTTTCTCGAAATTGGTTTTTATTTTATCACTTTATTTAAAATGAATTCGACTTGCAAATAGAAATGCAGCTTCTCCCGATAAATGTCCTAAAAGATGTGTGGATAAATCTACATTTCGAACTTTAAAATGAAGTTAAATAACAATTTCTGAAACGAATAATCTAATGTCGCTGCATAATAATAAATGTAAATGTTGTCGTTAGGTGTAATAATCAGCGTAGTTGTTTATTTAAAGAGTTGCTGCTGCATTTGATGATTATTATTGTGCAACAAGCACATTTGTAGCTGCGAATTTTTCGTAGCATAACCGCAGGCGCATCACGCATACGCAACGTTGGCCGTTGGCACTAATTGAGTTGCTGCACACGGCTAATTGCGAATGAGACAAAACTCGGCAATTGCAATTGCAACTTTTTCGACAGCGAGCGAGCGGGACGGCCAGGGAGTGTGTGAAAGAGAGAGAGAGAGAGCGAGTAGCAGATAGAGAGAAACCAGAGTCGCCCACACAGTTGCTAGGCAGGCAACAGTTCTTCTGCTGCTGCTGCTGCTGCTGCTGCTCTCTCGCTCTCTTCAAAAGTAGGTCGAGATGCACTCACACACACACAGACACATACAGAGAACAGCTGCAGGCAACATTTCAATTGGTTTTCAAGGGTTGCGGGGCAACAATGCAACAGCAGCAAAAGCAGCAGGTGAGCATAAGAACCAGAAATTGCTGGCAATGTTGCAAGCCGGCTGCCGCTGTTGTATATAATATATATAGGCCTGTTGGCACACCTACTGCACACACACACACACACACTCAGTAGTTGTCTTTCCCCTCCCCTTCCGTCGACTCGACTCTTTGCTAACCGATAGCAACGAAGGGCTAAAAGTGCGTCATCAATGGCCGCCATGAATGTGGCGGAACCAAAACCGACTGCTGCCTGCCATATGCCCCAAATGGAGGGGAGGGGGGACGACAGGGAGGGGGAAGTGTGCTGCCGTTTAATTACCTTCTACTCATAGCCAACAGGCAAAGCTGTTCATTCATAACGAACGAGCGCCAACAACGAACTCGCAGCGAACGAAAACTGAACTGATTTTGTTGTTATTCAGTTGCCCAAAGAGAATGTGGCGGGGAGGGGTAGAGAGGGAAGGTGGAGGGGCAGAAGGGTCGTCAGTTTGGCTGGCGTTTCGCATCGACTGAGTCCTCAAGTGGCACTGCTGACGTTGCATGCCACACACTCAAATTGTGACTCAATACTTTTGGCTATTCGTATGATCTATTGCCATCGCCACGCACAATGATCGACTGTGAAATATCCTAAGATCACGACGAGTTCAAACACAGGCAACAAGTGAAAGTTGTAGGGGAAAATATCAAGAATGGAATACTTTTAGTTAACTGAAATGTTTAAAGTTGAATTAGCTGTCATTAATTGTAAAATTCAAATTAATTTTGTGTAAATTAAATAAATTTATTCAAAGTTTAGTCAGAACAACTATGACCTTCAGACAGACTGAATTTAATATGAATTGGAGTTTTTCCATAACTAAACGAATGTAGTGCAGCCATAGTGAAAGCAAATGTTTACAGGGTATGCAAATCGAATCGAATCGAATCTCTCTATCACGCAGCGACGTCAACATCGGCATCGACATCGCAGTCGTCGTCGTCGTCGCTGCTGCTGCTGCTGTCGCGGGTTGTGATAGTCATCGAGAACGGCACGACGCCACGACGCACGCGATATCCTTGACTGTTGCCTTGTGTGTGCTTACGTACGTTGCGAGCGTGCTCCAAGTGCTGTGTCTCACACACACACGTAGAGAGTGACGGACCAGGCCAACAACAAGTTTTTTGTAGCTGTTTCGCACATTTGGTTCAATTCAATTGAATTGAAATGGTAGTGAATTGAAACGCGCAACTTTATGTTATTTACGGGGAATTTGCACAATTGTGTAAATGCGATAAGTTTGATAAATTCTGAGTTAGCTGCACTTTGAATAGGGACTTGAGTCTAATGTTGCGCATACGTCACGTTGTCCGCGGTCAAGTTCAAGTGCGCACAGAAATTTTAACGAATATATTGATGGATGATGATTATGTGTGCGAGTGTGTGTTTGAGAGTATCGAATATGTATACTCGCATTATTCATGCGTCACATTGATCCAATCATTGCTATATTTACGAATGTATTCAGATGTATTTTTGAGCGAGTTTTTGTGGCTGTCAGGAAGTTGGCCTCTAAATTGATTTCCTGCTCCAACTGACAACGATTCGCGCTGTGCGTGTGCGTGTGTGTGCGAGTGTGTGTGTGAGTGTTCTATGCAAATATCAATTTTAATTGTTGCTATTGTACTACGCATGTCAACTTGTTCCTATTCAATTGCCACACTCACACACACACACACAAGAACACCAAACTAAATGTATACACACGCACACGCACGCACACACAAGCGAGCGTGTATGCTTGTATGTGTGTGTGACAAACATTTTTCGCCATATTTCTTTGACTTCCACTTTGAGTACTTTTTAGGCGATTTCGCTTTATGTTTCCTTTGTTATTGTTGTTATAAAAGCAGCACACACACACACACACACACTCTCACGCTCACACACACTCACACACACAAGCGCAAAGAGAGCGCGCCCTTGTGCAAAAGCCAAAAGCGAACAAAAGAAATTTGTAAAAGTAAAAGTGTGTTGAGTTTCGTTAAATTTCCCCGCAAAACATTCTCCAAAATTTCCCTCGCGCTTATCTCTGCACACACACACACACAGCCACGAATAGTATATATAATAAAAGTGTATATACATATGTGTGCGTAATTTTGGGTATACATAATAGCAATGAAAATGCAAGAGTTTTACTTAAATAAATCAAAAAAGAAAACTCTTGGCAAGTTATTTATGCCTGCTGCTGCTTGGCAAAAATACCAGATTATATTTCAAGTGGCAGCTGCAATTGCTGCCAAAAAAATGACGATGGAGGCAACATGCAACATGCGCCAACAACAACACCAACAACAAGCTGGCAAAGCGAGTGTACTCACAATACTCACACGCAGCACTCACACACTCACTCACTCACACTCGTCGTTTATTTATATAGCTGAAGCAGCGAAAGCAACTAAAATTCATGAGTTCATTCATGACGTCAGAGCGGCAGCGTCAGGTCAGCGGCCTAGTTTTTGACTGCTGCCTGCACACATACACACACACACAGAAGCACTTGCACACACACACACATGCAGGCATGCATAGATAATTATGATTGCTTCTATATATAAAGCGCCTGCATATGCTAGCTAAAAATACATTCGAAATTTTATGCTGGGCTAAGCAAACGCCCCTCTAGTACAATGAATTTTGATTGTCTACTACAACTCTATAGCTGTCTACGAAGTAGCTGGTGCGGGACTAGTACAAATAATGGCAAGCGTCGCTAACCGTACTGAAGGACAGTCTTTTTTATACGCACACACTCACACACTTGCATGCATGCAATGCTTAAAGTTTTATTTGGTAGCCTGAGCTTCAGGGCAGCAGCAGCATTGCTGGCGGGGGGTGCGGGAGTGTGTGGGAGCTTAATGGGCAGGTCTGCCTGCTGCCTGCCATTCACACACTTACACTAGCACATGCACAAAGAGCGCGAGGCGCAGCAAGTGAGAGCGCGCGCGAGCGTGAGAAAGAGAGAGGGCTAAGGTCTTTTGTTTGCATATTTTGTTTGCGCTCTGCAGCTTTTTCTTTTACTCTCTTGCGGTTAGCCACTTAACGCCTGCAAGTGTGAGGTTATGTGCAGCATGCAAGTGAGTGCACGAGTGTGTGTGCGTGTGTGTGTAAAACTTCAATGAAAAGTGTGCCCATGAACTCGGAAGAACTAACATGGCCCTGCTATGAATGGCGATGACGTGGGATAAAATACCAAATTACATATGTACATGCATACATAGTTATGCTAGTATATAAACATGTACAAGAATGATACTGGAATAATACTGCCATTCGATAAGCAGGAGGTGCGAGGGAAACAGCACACTCTATCATATAGTATATGCTAGCAATTGAAATGACACTCACATGCCTTCTCACTTTTGCTCTCCTTTTGCAGTTTGCAACTTTATCATACACGAACGATGTGTCAGCAGCGTGGTAACGCCCTGTTCCGGCATTGCGCCATGCATTATAAAGGTGCGTACAATTTAGTTATCATTTCACACTCACACTCACGTATATATTTAGAGCATCATATCATTGTCACATTGAATAAGTTGGCAACATGTCATACCATATAACATATATGTATCTGTATCGTTGGACAGAATCCCGTCGCCCATTGTTGGTCGGAGCCTACTCATCACAAGAGAAAATTCTGCACTGTTTGCCGTAAGCGATTGGATGAAACGCCAGCGGTGCATTGTTTAGGTAAGCCCACGTTCCCATCATCTGCGTCCATTATAGTTCCATAGCAGTCAGTTTATTTTACACTTCCTGTCACACTCAACTGCCACACATCACATTTTTGATTGTTAACACTTTGCATTGTTCTCGAAACCATGCAAATTGCTTCGTACATCATTTATTAAAGACCTCTCGAGCGATTTTCCACTTGTAGAGCTTAAAAATATGTATGACAACATCGGAAAGAAAAGTCAGTTAAGTTGCAAGATTACAGAATGCATAGCATACTTTTTAGAGCAGAATCGAAGTAAATTAAAAATAACTGAAAGTCAACCAGAGAGGTTCCTTGTGTAATATGATCTTGTAATAAATATGTGTATAGAATTGTAATTAATATATTGTCATTGGTTTACTGTACAACTATAAAAGGGGATTGTGGAGGGTCAAATACAAAAATAAAGTTTAATAAAATATCATTGTAACATATTAAATTATTATACTTACAGTAGTAATTTGCAAACTTCTGGCAGCTTAAAATCTCAACTTGTGCTCAGTTTCGTAGCAGTCAACTTCTTCAAATACTTGATTGAGTTTTATATAGACAGACAGTCGAAGAATTATTTAAAATTAAATTTCATAGCAGTCAATTAAAACACGTTTTTTCACTACATTCACAGTTTGCGAATATTTCGCGCATATTGAGTGCCAAGATTTTGCAGTGCCCGATTGCACCGAGAATGCAACCTACGTGCCCGGCAAGGAGTTGCTTAATGTGAAGCATCAAGTGAGTATTCAAAGAGAAACTTCTAATTGAATGATTGATTTACTGATTGACTGTGTGATTGACAGCATCATTGGCGAGAGGGTAATCTTCCATCAACGTCCAAATGCGCTTACTGCAAGAAAACCTGTTGGTCTTCGGAATGCCTCACAGGTGCGTTGCCCCCAAGGCGTATACTTGATGAAACTCTATTTCTGACTCTCAATTCCTTTTTCTCTCTCTCTGTTGCAGGCTATCGCTGCGAGTGGTGTGGCATGACCACACACGCCGGATGTCGCATGTACCTGCCAACCGAATGTAATTTTGGTATACTACAACCTATCTACTTACCTCCGCATTCAGTTTCGATACCACGTACTGAGGTGCCAATCGAGGCTATCATTGGCGTCCAAGTCAAATCCAAGACGTCGCTGGTGCGCGACTATTCGTGTCGTAAGTACTGAAAAAACGGGTTCCCACATCCATCATCTTCCCTCACTCCTCCTCAACCTCCTCACTTTTCGATTAAAGTCGCGTTCTCAGCTCTCACTCACCCCAATTCAAATCAATAATCCAGCTACATAAGCTATCGATGTTGTGCACATTTGTACCACATATATATATATATACATATGTATTCCTCACCAACCATTCGGAACATCATCTCAAGCTCAAGCTTAAGTCAGGATCATCCACAAAACACATTCGCAAGACAGTTTCTCTTCTCTCTTTTGTGTGTTTTCCAAAATTCCGTTCTTTCAGCTGCGATTTTTTCGTTTATTTTACGTTATTTATTAAGTTGATCTTTTTGTTTTTTTTTTTTTTTGTTTATTCTTTCGAACGTTTCGTTTTTGGTTTTGATTGCTAGCCAGCCCGGAGCTCGGAGCCGAGGCCGCGGCTGGTGGTTGCGATGGTGATGGTGACGACGTTGGTGGTGCAGCGGGTTTCGTGGGTCTCAAGCAGCTGCTCGAGCTGCACAGACTGCGACTTGAGCAATCGAAACAACATTTTTTACTTTCAACGCCGACCACGCCCACCTCCTGTGGCTCCATCTCGCTCTGTGTCTCGCCCACGCCCTCGCTGACAGTGGGCAACGAGACGAGCAACGATCCGGAGCAGGAGCAAGAACGGGATCAGCAAACGGAGCAGGACGAGGACGATGACTACGAGTTGCAGTGCAACACAACGGAGCACGACAGCGCCGTGCAACTGACGACGACGACGACCACGTCGAGCAATGTGCTGCAAAAGTCGCCTTCGACCAACTCGTCGCTGCATCTGCTCTACACGAGCTTGTTCCGCAAACTGGCCCATGGCCAGGGACGTCGCAGTCGTCGCCGGGAACTCTCCGATAATGATGGGGACGACGATGACGACGACGATGTCGATGGCGGTGTCTGTGATATAAGCGGCGGCGAGCTGAGCGACGAGTACGATCACTGCGATGTCTCGCTGCGCAAACGGGCGGCACGTCGAGCGCCGCGGGAGGTCAGCGAGACGGACTATCATGGCGACGTTGAGCTGGAGACGGCGCCGCGCGAGAGTTGCTACGAGATTTCATCCGATACGGGTGGCGAGCTGACGAACACGGATGAGCTCGACTCGAGCATGAATCTGATCAGCAACCTTAGCTATAATAGTAGTAATAGTAACACCTCAAACACATCTGCCAAGGCAGCTCCTGAAGCGCCTGCTGCCGCTGTCGCTGCTGCTGCTGCTGCAGGACACGCCTTAAACCCAAAGACTGCTGCTCTACTCAAAGCGAAACCCAAGCCGAAGCCAAAGACCATACTCAGTGCGCCGAAGCACAGCAAAGGCGGCTCGGTGAGCTCACCCAATTCCAGCGATTGCTCCTCGGCATCGCCAGCCCAGCTGCAACTGCAACTGCAACCTCAACTGTCGCCGGTGGGTCGCAGCAAATCGTTCCAGGAGCCAGGCATTGCCCGCTACAAGAAGTATGGCCGCGGCCTCTTCCAGCGACGACGCTCGAAACGTTCGCCGAAAGGCGGCGGCGGCACGAAGAGCAATTACAGCCTGGACAGACTGTCGCAGAACATTGAGATCACCATACAGGATGAGGATGGCAACTACCAGGCGTATGACGACAACTTTCATACGCTGGCTGCGGCTCGTCGTCGCCTGCCCCATCACGACACTACCGACGGCGACGACGATGTGGAGTACGAGGATTTGTATCTGGACGATCGGCCACGCGGCGGCCACAGTGGCGACGACATTGCCGGCGATATTAGCGATGGCGGCGCCAGCAGTCGCTCCCGCACTGGCCACGACGAGGACGACAATCAGGGCCATGTCCTGGGGCGACTGTTGCGGCGTGTCCGCGGACTCTCCGCCGGCTGGCGCAAGCCGCGTTACCAGAAGCGCAGAGGTGATTAAAGCGTCTTGCTTCTTTTGTAATACTCTACTCTCTAACAGCAAAAAGAACTCGTGCCAGCAGCGTCTAGACTCTAGACCGACTGTCAGTACTCGTCTCGATTGGCTAAAGTTTTCGTTTTCGTTATCGTTTTTTGGTTTCGTTTTTGGTTGTCCATTCGTTTCTAGTTTTGAGCTAACAATTTTGCTTGAATTTGTTTTATGCCTTTTATTTGGTTATATTTTGTGTTGAATCGACTACTAATCCGACTAACTCTACTAATTCCACGTTTCATATGCCATACGATCGCATCATTTCGCATTGCATCATGTCGCCACAAAAAAGTCTACATACAAAAGCAACGATTAAGCTGCGCTCACGGTAATAAAAGCTGAGAGCAATTGTGTTATCGATAATTCTGGTATTTTACGGAGAACCTTAAGTTAAAAAGAAAATTGTATTCATTTTGGTATGTCTCTGCTGTCAGAATACCGTGAGCACAGCTTAGGCAACATCACACAGTAGAAACTTGCAAAAGCAACGCTTAAGCTGGCATAATTTAAAATAAATTCTTCTTTCGATATTTCTGGTATTTATCTGCTGCAAAAATGCACAAAAAATACTGCTGGAATATTACAATAACAATATTTCTGGTATTTCGCCGCTGAAATGAATAAAAGCTTAAGCAACAAACTAACTCATCGACACTGCATGTCCATTTAATGCTAACAATTTGTGCGTTGCTGCTGCGGGGTGTTTTTTTACTAACCCACAAATTGAATCTATACCCTTAGCACGCAGTATATCGGAGGAGTTTAGCAGCGGAGATGCGCCTCGCTTCAAGGACGAGGAGTCGCTGGGCAAGGCGGAGTCCTCGCATGGCATGAGCGCTGCTGGCGCCGCCGGCGGCGCAGGAGGAGGCGGAGGCAGCAGTGGGGGAGCTGGAGCTGGTGCAACAGGTGGCGCTGGCAGCGGTTCCTCCACCTCGGCACACTATCGCGCCGAGTCGAGTGGCCACAAATCGGACAAGAAGGACGAAAAGGATCGCGAGAAGAAGGAAAAGGAACGCGAGGAGAAGGATATAGGTAAGCCACAACTATGCGATCTTCTGCAATCCTATTCCACCACTAATGCATAATTTATCCACTCGCTCAGAAATGATCAAGGTCTTTGACGGCAACAACTCATTCCGGCGGCAGCAGTATCGTGCCATCATCGTGCAGCGAACGTACACGCTGGAACAATTACTGACCACCGCCCTGCGGGCCTTTCACATCACCCGTGATCCGCAGGCCTTCTATCTGACGGATATGTATGCGGCCGCCGGCATGGAGGATGCACCGCTGCAGGATCCGACGCCAGTGCTGAATCTGACACATCTGGAGGGCAAGCGACCCGCAATGTATCTCAGGTTTCACGACCGGGACAGGGGCCATGTGCGCGTCTATCCGGGCAAATTGCAATGCTCATTGGAGGATCCCTATGTCAGTGTGCCTGTCGACAATACGACAGTCATCAAGGACTTGATACGCGATGCGCTCGACAAGTTCGGGCTGCAAGACAACCAGATACAGGACTATAGGTAAAGCACTACTAACAAGTCCTAATGACATCTATTCCCTTCTAAACACCTCCTTGTTTCTTGTACTCGACAGATGCTCGGAAGTGCTGCTCGATCGCGGCGTTACCGAACGCATCCTTTCGTGGAACGAACGGCCGTGGGATATTATGAAGCAGCTGGGCAAGGATTCCATACGTCAAATGGAGCTGATGCGCTTCTACATGCAGCATAAACAGGATCCCCATGGACCAAACATTGCCCTCTTTGTGGGCAATCTACCCACAGGACTCTCGCAGCGCAACTACGAGCAGATTCTCAACAAATACGTGACCGACGAGAACAAATTCACCAGCATTGGACCCATCTACTACGAGTACGGCTCGGTGGTGCTAACCTTTGAGGATTCCCAAAAAGCGGTAAGTGTTCCCAAAATCTTCTAGCGTATTAATGTCTTAATGTCTTTATTAATCTTTTGTTAGGTGCGCGCTTTCTACAATTTGCGCGAAACGATAATTGAGGACAAGAAGCTGTTGGTGCTGCTGCTGCCGAACATTGAACCCAGCATGGTCCCATCCGACGTCAGGCCGCTGCTTGTCTTTGTGAATGTCAAGTCCGGCGGCTGTCAGGGATTGGAGTTAATATCGAGCTTTAGGAAACTCCTGAATCCGTATCAGGTCTTCGACTTGGACAACGGCGGACCGTTGCCAGGGTAAGTCTTAAATCCAATAGGGATCACGATCTGGAGCTAAGACATTTCGACCAATTTAACTGCCCAATAAGATGAAAAGAATTAACATAATAATGCTGTTAAATTAGAACATAGAGAAAGCCGAATAGGTTTTATCTAGACGTTACTCGTATATATATCGTTTATCGGCTCAAGCTAATATGTATTTCTTCATCCCCTCTTAGCCTCTATGTATTCCGTCAAATCACCAACTACAAGATTCTAGTCTGCGGTGGCGACGGCACCATCGGCTGGGTGCTGCAGTGCCTGGATAATGTTGGTCAGGACTCGGAATGTTCTAGCCCACCGTGTGCCATTGTACCCCTGGGTACAGGTAAGTACAACCCAAGCATGCTCTTCGCCCTTTGTCCGTTTCCCTTCCCGGTTGAGCTAAGCGCAACAACAATTTCTTGTCCAGGCAACGATCTAGCACGCGTCTTATGCTGGGGCTCTGGCTACACCGGTGGCGAGGATCCCCTCAATATGCTGCGCGACGTTATTGAGGCGGAGGAGATACGTTTGGATCGCTGGACCGTTGTCTTCCATCCGGAGGATAAGCCCGAAGAGCCAGCGATGAAGGCGCCCTCACAAACAACCGGTAAGAAGAAGAAGGCTCACCAAGCACATCTATCGCAACAAACAAATCAGCATCATCAATTACCGGCTCTGACATCGAGTGATATATCAGGTCATTTGATGTTTTCAAAATTTTCTTTCTATATACTTTCTATATACGTTTAAACGTTTCATTGTCTAATAATCTAATCTTAACGCCCCCAATAATAATCCCCAAAATCCCAACTTTAAAATACCCCTGGTGGGGCAGTGAGAGCTTTAGTTGTTCTCCGATTCGTGTTTTAATTTAAGCTCTTACGTATTGCTGTAATATTCCAAAGGCTTTAAATTTCTATTGTTGAAGTACTTCCTGAAATGATTCTTCAACAGATATGTATGTATCTGATTTTGAATCGTTGTCGTAATATAATTTGTGTATATTTTTAGACCCAACTAGGTCAATAATTGAAATCCCAACCTCAAAGTAAAAGACCCCTAACCTTAATATAAATAAAACCCGAGTAGCTCCCACTTCCCTAACCCCACAGTTTGGTAGCTGATGATAAATGCTGTTAGTGTTGGCTGTGTATACGATGTTTTTATACACGACTAAGCAATGCATGCAATCCATAGGACCCTAGTTGTAGTTGAGTTAAGCTTAAAGATCGCACCATCATCGGGAGATCAGGTAAAGTATCGGTTCAAGTCAATGCGGATCCAGCTGTGTGTGGGATTGGTAAAGCTCTCTGTCTCTCTCTCGTCTTCTCGATGTACATTTTGTAAATTCAATGTGTCGATGTCATGTGTGTGTTTGATGTGTTGATGTGTGCGTTCCAAAAAAAGTGCAATTCTATACTGTGTAATTGAAATCTCGACTAATGCCTTACGCTGCTTGTTGGGGGAATTGTTTAGGTGGCGCCCAAAACGAGGATAACTCACAAATCTTTGTGATGAACAACTATTTTGGTATCGGCATCGATGCCGATCTCTGTCTGGACTTCCATAATGCACGCGAGGAGAATCCCAATCAGTTCAATTCCCGACTACGCAACAAGGGCTACTACGTCAAGATGGGACTGCGCAAGATTGTGGGACGCAAGACGGTCAAGGACTTGCAAAAGGAGCTGCGTCTGGAGGTCGACGGCAAGGTCGTCGATCTGCCACCAGTCGATGGCATCATCATTTTGAATATATTGAGGTAGGTTCGAAAAATAGAAAAAAAAGAGGGTGGACTGATAAGCTAGCGGGCTTAGTAATAAATTTAATTTTACTGGTTCCTGTCCGTGTTGAATCTTAGTTAAAGTTTGTGACTTGGTGAAATCAAAGTCTTGTTTTTAACTAATGAAACAAAACACAAAAACAACATAGTTTTTGGCCGATGAATTTCAGTATTCCATAAAAGTATAATTAGCCTGTCCACTTTCTTATCAATCCACCCAAACTTCTATTAAATGCTTTGACTAATGTGTTTTGAATTTTCTGCTGCAGCTGGGGAAGCGGAGCTAATCCCTGGGGTCCCGACAAGGACGATCAGTTTAGTACCCCCAATCACTACGATGGCATGCTGGAGGTTGTTGGCGTCACAGGCGTCGTCCATTTGGGCCAGATACAGTCCGGCATACGCACAGCGATGCGCATAGCACAGGTAAATATCACGCATACGCCACGTTGACGTGAACTGTATTACAATAGCGTATCTTTCTGTACTTGAAGGGTGGACACATTAAAATCCACTTGAACACCGATATGCCAGTCCAGGTGGATGGTGAGCCATGGATCCAGAGTCCTGGCGACGTTGTGGTCCTCAAGTCTGCGCTTAAGGTAAGTCAACTTGCTCTCTATTCTGAATTTCTGAACTTAAGTTAGGCATGCATGTTTAAAACGTTGAGTTGTTACGGCATGACTGCTTCTTAATATTATGATTAACCAAACGTTTTTTGCTTTTGTTGGATCAAAATACTCTGTTCATATGGGACTGATCATGGCCGCAAATGATAAACATGAGCACTAAGCACCAAAAGTCTTTCGTTCCATGCGCTCTTCCATTATTGTTTTTAGTTTCTCTACAATTTCTCTGCATTTCTTTCTGATTGTACACCTGTCCCCTCGCCCAAATAAAAGCCAGTATCCACAGTTCACGCGTGACGAATTTGATCAAAATAAGTATTGTATGTTATATGTATAAACCCGATTCCAAAAAGCACAGCAATTTATTTTAAGCAGTTTTGTGGTCAGCATTAAAATATACAGCTGAATTCCATAGGGAATATTTTATTCTAATTTGCTTCGAATGACGATCCTATAAGAAGGCTTTAATTTCGTGCAACAAGAAATCCGAAACAGTGAATTGCTTTGAACAAATTATCGACATAGTTCTTTTGATTAATATTGAAAACGTTAATTCTAAGTTTTAGATATTGTTGATTAGAGCGAACGTAAAAGTAGATTGAACATTGCAAAGAGCAATTAAATTGTTTTAAATAATTGAGAAATGTGTTTTAATTTGTTGTAAAAACTGTGCATGCAACCAACTGCCACGCCCCCGCCCTAGTCCAAAAAAACCAAAATGTTGCAAAAGTTTGTGAACTACATAATAAGTGACTAAGTATTTGTGCTAAATGTGTTTTGTGTCATATTTGTTTTTTAATTGTTGATGGCAAGAACTCAGAAACCTGAATACAAAAAAAATGAAGATTGTGTATGTTCAATATTTATTCAATTTTTAATAGCGCACCTTCTCCGCCCGAATAAATATTGCCCAGAATCCATGTATATATAAATATAATACGAAAATGTTGCAGTAATTGTTTTTGTTTGTTGTGTATTATATTATTATATATGCTTGCAGAGGGGGATTTTAAACGAAATGTAAATTACTAAATGTATAAATGTCCGCTACCGATGATTATTGGTATTTTTGGGTCAAAAATTTGTATTTTAATCAGTCTGCAAAGCTGTATATTGAGCTTCGGTGTATCGAAGAAAAATCCCAAATTTCCGGTTGCTTTTGGTAACATTGCTACAAATAAATGTAAGGGAATTGTATGTGTGTCTGAGTGAGTGAAAGAGCGTGTGTGTGAGTGTGTGCGTGTTTGCCGTTGAGTCGCCTTTGACAATGTGTGTTTTATGCTACATTCAGGCCACCATGCTGAAGAAAACGAAGAGTAAGCGACGTCTGACGGAGCCGCATATATCGCCGGCAGTTCTCAGCCTCTCGCTGCAGCAGCAGTCGCAGCAGCAGTCGTCTCACTCACTCTCGCAGCAGCAGCTACAACAGCAACAGCAGCAACTACAACAACAACAGCAGCAGCAGCAGCAGCAGCAACAACAGCAGCAACAGCAGCTGTCGTCGGCCGAGAATGGCGACAAGGAGGCTTCGTCGGTACCGCCATCGCTGCACTTGGGCAGCACATAGAGTATGGCCTCGGCATACGCGTCGTCCGGTCTGCGATATTGGTTTTCCTGTTTTTTTCCATAGGCCGCACAATTATAAAACATTGAAACATTGAACAAAACTAGCAAATAGTATTGAAAGAAATGGCAGCATATAAATAATAAGCACAAATCCATAGGAAAATTGAAGTTGAAACAAATACATATATAACTATTATCCAAATCTTCCATGTCTCCAAAAACCGATATGCATAAATACTATAAAATACTTGTGAAAAAACTGAACTAGATGAACTCGATATATGATAACAATATAAAGAAGAAAACAAAAAGAATTGTGAATAAACTGGTGCGACATTAGGAAAAGAAAAACGTCTTGATTGCCAACCTGCTAAACTTTTTATAGAATATTCTATATATACATATATGCTATATACTCGTACTTACTCTCGCAACTCTCTTTAGCCTCCCTCATCCCACTGCACAAGAACAGCAACAAAACAAAACAAGAAAAAAAAAATACAAACTGAACTGTGACCACCGCTTAACTAGCTGTAATACGTGAACTCACCACCAAATCAAACTCACCACGCCACACCACGACACACAATCACACAGAGACCCCTTGAAGCTGTCTATGATTTTTGTTTTTGGTATTTTTCTTTCGTTGCTTTCGCTCATTTTGAATGCGCTTAGCAAAGAAGAAGCAACTCATTCGTCATATCAAGTACTGCGAATCTGTATACATCACATACATACGTACATACTATACCAACTATATATATTTTGTATTATGCAATTATGATTAAAGCTGTAATTTAGTTGATTCCAATTCTTTGCATTTTGCTTGTTTTTCCTTTCGATTCGTTATTATGATTACTGCCCATGTTATAAGTGCAATCTCAATATAAACGCTAACCTAAATAAAAATTGAAAATACCTTTTATCATTTGCGTTAACTCTATTTTACTTACTATATCTCTCTGTATCTCTCTCTATCTATTTTTCTCTCTCTCTCTCGCTCTCTATATTTTACCTATATTAATGTAAATACAACAATAACAAACAATAACACACGGACGCTTAATTTGTTAATTTTGAACTTAACCTAACATTAATTGATTAATTACCCCAGGCCACCATGTTGAAAAAGAACAAACTCAAAATGAAACGACGCAACACGGAGCCAACGATGATCGTCGCTGGCTCGGCGACCCCGCAGCTGTCCCTCGCCCTGCCGCCCAGTGTGGGGGAAGTCGGGGACGCAGCCGAGGCTGCCGATGCGGGCCCGAATAATACGGAATTCTGAATATGGTATAGCGAGCGTCTGATTTAACGTGCTAATTACAGCAGCCAAACATCCACAACCACAAGCAGAACAACACAGATCCAATTCATAATTAAGAAATAGACAAAGCATTGAACTCGGAATCAAAAGTTGAAAATCAAAATTAACTCTTGTATATGTATGTATGTATGTATATGTATGTGTGTATATCTATTCGTATGTATATACTACCTATCTAGAGATGATGTCCACAAGTCATTATCATAATCATCGTTATCATTACCATTGTCTGAAATAAGTACGTTAAATGCAAAGCGCTCGAACAGCATAAATACGATATGTAACATATATTCAATAATAGCAGCAGCAACAACAACAACAACAACTACTACAACAATTACTACTACTATTACAACTACTACTACAACTACAACTACTACTATAACTATTGTACTTGAGCCACACTTTAAATTTACGATAAGCCAGCTATCGATAAAGTTATCGATATGCCAAGTCTTATCTACACATACACACACACACACACTCAACAATAGTCTGGGCAAAACGTTGTATCAAATTTGAAATTCAATTATGTTCCTTATCGTTTTGTTCCTAAAGTATGTACAGTGACAAAAAGAAGAGCAACAGAAAACCGATTAGTGATTAACAAGAGTTCTAAAGCAAACAAACCCAAAACATAAAACAAAAATAGTACAAAATTTAATTGTTAATAATTGTTTAAAACAAAAGCGAAACTACCTAATGTGACATTATTACAAGCTGCTCTAGCCACGGCACCCCAACCACAGCTATCCCACTGGGATCGTGGTACTCCATTTAAACCTTTTCCTGGGGTCCCTGGTCGCAATGCGGCTCGAAACAAAAATTCAAAAACTACACGGCAAAGTAACAAAACCAAAGAAACTAATCGAAAAAAAGAAGAATCCAAGTACAACAGATGCGAGAAAATTTATGCGAAGCATTCGCTGCAAATTGCATAGTTTGTTTAAAACTAAACTAATTGGGACGCAAACAAATTCGTACTAGAATATTCGAAATTCGTAGGGCTACTTAGAGCCACAACGATTGATATTGGGACTACCTACCACATACCGCATAAAGATGAAAAATATAGAAATTTTGAGTAGAGAGCGTCTGTCTATGCCGAGCATGCGACGACGAGAACGTGAATGGGAATTATCGAGAAATTTGGATTGTGCAATTGGTATGAATTTTCTCCGCTCTTGTGCAGAAATCAGAAAATGTAAACGAATGCATTTTTTTTTCAAAAAAGAAAACTGGAAGAATACAATGTGCCTAAACACGATGGGCACTGTCTCGACAGTCAATCGGTCACATTTTGGGCGCGTAAGTATTTCATGTGCATTTGTCTTAAATGAACATTTTTGGATGTTTGAATCCGCTTAAACCACAAAAGTAAAGCAAAGAAAAAGGAAATGGAAATGGAAATGAAGAAAAATTACAAAAATACAGAACCCGAAAAAAACTACAATTTCAACTTCAAAACGCTTATAAAGAAAACAATTTTTGAACAATTTTTATAACTAATTTGGACATTATGTCTTCTGTTAGACACGAGACAACCGACCCGGGATTGGGATGGGGCGATTGTGCATGGTCTGCAAACGCGTATATTCGCATGCCCAAGCGTTCCATCCCTCCCACACTACACTGTGTGTGGGCGATTGGGGTTGAGAATATACGCTTCCATTGCACTATTGTGTCGTATATGGGATTGGAACGCAGAATGACTCCAATCGCTCACACCTATTACAGACACCACACGCACAAAACACACAAACGCACACAAGCAGACCGTTTTGCCGTCATATATATATTGTACTGTTATGATCGACGGAAATCGCATAACAGTCAGCCAACAAACACTTTCGACACCAAATTTACGCACATTTTGTTGACAACTTAAAAAGTGAATACGAAGCATCAACTTTATGTTCAGCAAATCACCTTTGTCCAGCTGCGATTAAGGGGCTCAGTGCCGGGGGTTAATCAGAACACAGCCGATTTCCGTCATTCTCGCGCAATCGCGCGCACGTTTGGCCAGCCAACCCAGTTGGCTATGCAATGGAAAGCTAAAAAAAAAAACAAAAAACAAAAAAAAACAAACAAATGCGCGTCAAAATTAAGCATTCTAAATAAGTAATTTCATTGCGTTTTATTATAACAATTATTTGGCTATCAAAATTAAAAAAAAAAACCCAATTCGAAAACATTACCATCCGATATTGCGTAGCCGACTGGTTCGCCGGCGTGCGTCGCGTTGCCAACCTATCCAATTTGAAGCTTTCGAGCCTCGAGTTTCTCTTGATGCGATTCGAACTTGAACTGCCTCATTGATTGATTGGATCGATTAGCCACTGGCACATAAATTGCAGCTCGCAGGAGATTTGAATTATTCCTTGTTTAGACACAATTAAACCACGACACAACAAACAACATGCACACGGTTTTTTCCAAAAAAAAAACATTTTTGTTATGTTTTTTAATGTATTAAAAAAAAAAATATATATAAAAACAAAAGAATTTAGTGTAAGTGAAAATAAAACAAAAAAAACCAAAAAGATTACTATAATACGCTATTCAAAGAAATCCAAAACATAATTACCAACACAAAAACCAAAAAACAACAAAAAAAAAACATAAAAAAACAACAAAAAAATCCAAAAACAACTAAAAATACTAATTATAGTACATACATTGATGTAGTGTTAATTATAAGCAAAAACCAAAAAGAAAACAAAGAACCGATAACGATAACACATTGAGAGCCAACTACAAATTTGTTTCATAAAAAACGCAAGACACAAAGAAACCACACACAAAAAACAGAACAGAACAGAACATAAAATCCATAAATAAATGTACAAGTAACTATTTTTCTCTAAACCAAAGTAAAATGCCACCATTTTTGCTCCACATTAAATTAAAAACTTTATGCAGACAGAGAGAGAGAGGTGGATGGATGAATGAAATAAGTATGTTATTTACTATGTACTATATAGAAAAACAAAAAACACACGCAAAGTTTGTCATGAAGAAATTCAATGAAAATCCCTGAGGAAATTGTTAAACAGACTACGCATGCAAATACGGAATTTATATTGTACAATGGGAATCGCTTTAAAGTCTCTATAATGAACATTTTGTTGATATGCAAGAGCAAATGCAAAAAATGCGAAAATCCAAAAACCCAACTCCGTTTGACAGAACGACAAATTCTTGCAACATTTAAAAAACAACAAAAAAAACAGATATGAAACGGAAATAACTGCAAAATAAATGTAACTGACATAACAGATTTGTTGTCGTTTGATTTATTCATTTTCAAGGGAAGTGCTGCCCAATTTCAAAATAAATAAAAGCTGGCAGCACTTGTGGTAAGTGTGGGACTTTCAAGTGGACAGCAGTTTGTAAAATGTTATGATTATTTATTGGAATACAGGGGATTAATAATATGTATAATATCACGTAAATAACTTAGAAGTAGAAGGTTCGTTTAGATAACAGTTTGATCTAGATTACCAATGCTTGCTGGCGCATCTCAACCGTAATTACGAGCACAAATATTAAATGGCATAACAGTATGATTATGCACATAATGAGAAAAACATAAAGAATAACAAATTGCTGACTCGGCGCAAACTCCACCAACTATTTATTGGGGTCCGAGTCCGAAGAAGCGCCCGATGCCGAAACCATTGGAGGCGTCGACCGACCGTCGAACTGCTGTTGATTGACCAAACGCTGTCGCTCAAGATACATGGAGACCTTGATGTTCCGTACCTGATGATTGTGTATCAGTTTCAGCAATGCGATGACGCCAATGCCCACGGAAATGGCAAATGCTCCCCAGGCACCAAACTGAAAAAAACGAGAGGTTTAATAAATTTTTACAAAGGAAAATACTATTTTGGTAAAATGTACCAACTGACAAAAATGTACCACTTTTGGTGTAAATGTACCTAGTGCGACAGCCGTGATTTGAACCGTCCAATTGAACTTACCTGAGTGGTGCCCATTTCAATGTAGAATCCTGAAGTGTTGATTTTTTCCGTATCGCCGTGTATGATATTTTGGCCAGCTGAAGTTTCGCAGGAGGGAAAGCGTTCAGTCATGCCATCGCACCACACAATGAATCCCAGGGTAATGAAGATGGCCGACAAAATTGACATGGCCAGCATCCAGATACCGAGCACAACGTCAACAAACAAAGCAATAAACGATTCTTCCTCCTTCATGCGCGCATAGCTGTGTAACAGTAACAATAATAAATTAGTAAAATCAATTACACTGTCAATTGATTAAGGAGCAACTCTCACCGATAGATTTGGATAACTGATATGATCAAGAGAAAGATCCCAGTGATCAGGGGGAAATTACAGAAACCGCTCGACGCCCAGAGCACATCGAACATGCCGTCCTGCTCTCGCCATTTCCCCGTCGTGAAAAGTAAGCAGTGACCACTGATGGAATTTGTTGTTCATTAGTCATATTTGTGAAACGCAATTTCACTACATACCAGAACTGATTGAGGTTTATGGACAGTGGCAATACGATGCAAAGCGACAGTATGAAGAGCAGCACATGACCAGCTATCTGGCTAAGCAAAAGTACATTTGCCAAAGCCATTTCTCTACGCACGAATTACGAATTAGAGTTACTTATTTGCTTTCTGTTTGTGTTTGGCTCCGTTGCAGAGTGACCACAAATTGTAAACACAAATATACCACTTTATGCGGGAAATGTTACAGTACATCTCAAACTGTACGACACCGCCAAATACCGATAAATATGATATATTTAAATGGTTTTAAACTTATTATTATTATCAACCAACCAACTATATCACAAATGGAAAATAGCTTAATTCTAAATGAGTTGATTCGGAATATACCAAAATGTTAAATTCTGAGTAACCAGCTGACGCAGGTCGGGATTTCATGATTTCGGTATATTTGGTCTGCGTTAAAACGTGTAATTTAGAAATATACTTTGCGGTCACACGCCAACAAATAAACAGCTTTAATAGGAAAGCTCTTTTTTTCTCCCTCCACCTCTATTGTTTACATTAAATCAGATCTCACAAAAAGGTAAAATTTAGTTAAGAATCGCTTGCAAATATAAAGAAAAATATAACAACAATAACAATTCAGTGAGTGACTGCTGCGTGCATGGTAAAAATGTCTGTTGAAATGCAAACCAAGTGTGAACAAAGAGCAATTGAAAAAGATAGTGAAAATGAAACGAATTGAAAATCAAGAGCTGCATTACTTTCTCTTCTCTCTCCCTCCCTCTTCGTCTTTCATGCAGATAACGAAATGAGTTTGCACTAAGCTCTATTTGCGAAGCAAAAGGTAAGATCATCCACGCAATAAATACATACATATATACCAATTTTTATTAAAATGATTTGACGACCAACAGAGAGAAAAAGGGAGAGATAACCACGGCGCCCACACGCGTTGATATCATCATCATCAGCGCTGTTGTTGTTGCTGCAAGCGACACAAGAAGAAGCACAAAGAGCTGCAATCCAATGTTGTTGTTGCTGTGTTGAGAGCTATGGCCAAGTAGCATACAAAACGGCAGCCAAGCAGAAGAAGAGCGTGCGAGCGAGCGAGCCAGCAAGAGAGCCAATGTCCGGAAGCGAACAACAGCAGCAGGAGCAACAAAGGTAGCAGAAAGAGAGCGCTGTGCAGCTGTAGCTGTAACTGTGTCAGTGTGTGTGCGTGCGTGTTAAAGTGCAAGTGCAAGTGTGTGAAACGGGGAGACCAAAAACAGTGTGGCCAGTGACTTTGTTGTCAAGGTAAGTGCTGCCCATCTCATGAAACTTCACTCAATAACGATTCCGATACCGAGATGATGCCAAGGCTGATCGACCCAATGACCTATTATTTATTATTGTTATTTTGCAGTTTCGTGGGACGAGAGATTCGCTTGGCTGACGTTTTTAATTTACAAGAGCTAGAGCTAGAGAAGATTTGATTTTGTTGTTGAACCTAGATCAACGTGCACTGCCATTAGCTATATTAACATATACAAACATATATCGGTAGACTTAATCTTAACAGCAGCAACAATGTCCAACTCCCATTACAACAACCACCAGCAACACCACAACAACTACCAGCAACAACAGCAGCAACAGCAGCCGCAATCCAATGGCGACGAGGATTATCATCAGCAGCAGCCGGTGCATTACTCCCAGCACTACATGAACGGCAGGCTCAAGCCGATGGACAGCGTCGCTGTGCCGGACATGTGTCTCTTCTGCTTCGAGGTGCTCGACTGCGAGCTGAACAACCTCGATGGTCCCGGGGTGCCGATGTTCAGCAACGACGCCTATCCGTTGTTTGTCACCTGGAAGATCGGACGTGACAAGCGACTGCGCGGCTGCATCGGCACCTTCAGTGCCATGGAGCTGCACAATGGTCTGCGCGAATATGCGCTGACCAGCGCCTTTAAGGACTCGCGCTTTGCTCCCATCTCACGCGACGAATTCCCCCGGTTGACCGTCTCTGTGTCCATTTTGCAGAACTTCGAGGAGGCCCAGGGCCATCTTGACTGGCAGCTGGGAGTGCACGGCATACGCATTGAGTTCTTGACCGAACGTGGTCTGAAGCGCACAGCCACATACCTGCCTCAGGTGGCCACCGAACAGGGCTGGGATCAGTTGCAAACGATCGATTCGCTCCTTCGCAAGGGCGGCTATCGGGCGGTGATCACGCAGGAGCTGCGCAAGTCCATTAAGCTGACTCGCTATCGTTCGCAGGAGATCCAGATGCACTACAAGGAGTATCGCGAGCATGTGGAGCGTCGTGGCGGCAACGCCGGCGGCCTGCCCCAATATGGCAAGGTGCAATGCTAACAGTCGGCGGAGGAGGCGGAGCAATGATCCTGGCTGGGGGCAAGCATAGTGTTTGTCCTGCTGCTGCTCTTGCTGGGTCTGCAGCTGAGCCAGGGCCAGAGATTCGGCGGGTTTCCCTTCACCTGATCAGCCCCGATTTTGATTTCAACAATATGCAAAATATATATCTACATTTATGTGTTGCAAATACTTTTTCACTCCTATGACGTGTTTCCCACACAAAATGCAAAACGCAAAGTGGCGAGATAGAATTTTCAAAGTACTTTTTATGATTATACACAACACAACTGACAACAGAAGAGAAATGCTTAAACTACTTAACGTTTACTTGAGCTGCAAATCAATGTTCTATAATGCGATTCATTTCAAATACAACTCAAACAAGTATATTTTAAGTTCGTTAAATGAAGAGACGAGAGACGATATGAATAACTACAAAGTACATATAAATGCATGTATAAATATTACAACTACCAATACAACAAAACATAAAAATGCTAATTCAATTAAATAGTTCAACAATTATATATATATATATATTTCATAGTTTTAAAAATTACTAATTCAATGCGCAATAAATAAAATGAAGATGTCGGTTTTTTTCTGCAGAGCCGCATCATAAATCAAACGACTCGCGAGTTTTCGTATTCATGTATAACTTTATTATTGTGGTTGTGCGTTAGATTATAATGTTGTCTTAACTAGTTGCCAATCTAAGGTCTGATATAGATAGAAACTACAGTACGAATATGCCTCTGGGTTGTATAAGATATATTATTAGAGTAAATGGAAATGCGCTAGAACTCTACGCTAAGGCCAATCAAAAGTAGGCGCAATTAATTAATTACTAATTTAATGTACAGCCAACGGGCCAAGCTGAAGCATAACAATTGCTAACTATATATTTTAATATATATTGTATACACGCTGCTATTTATTGTATTGCGTTGCGTTACGTTAATTCTGGTTTCTTTCATATATAAAACGTATGAAAAACTTCAGCAGTTAATTCATTATGTTGTTATGCTTAATTATGGCAACATCAAATTGCTATTTGTGATGTGTGTGCAACAAAACCAATAACTTAAACAAAAGCCAAGCATTCATTCTTTAGCATAAACTTAACAATTTACGTATGTTGCAGCAGATGTGTGTGATTCTCTCAGTATGTCTCAGTTTTGGTCAAAAGTCGAGTGCTCAGTCTCAATGCGTGCAGAGAAACTGCTCCAAGCACGGGCACTAGGTGGTCGACAGCGCATTCCACTCGAAGCGCGGGTTTTTCGAGTGCGTCACTGGCAAGCACTCGGGCTCAACCAGCTTCCAGACGCCCTCGAGCTGCTCCACGCTGACCAGACTGCAGTAGGGTATTTTGTGTATGACCTGACGCAGCTCGTTGGTGTTGCGAGCAGCGCCGCCCGTCAGCTGACGCGAGCACGTGTCCAGCGTGGTGGCATGCGCCACAATCAGCAGATTGCCGGCTGTAAAAACGACAGCTTCAGAGGAATACTGTGTGAATCAAGTGGTTAACTTACTGGTGCGCTCGAGCAGCTGCAGCAGCACTTCATGGTTGCGCGTGTAGAACTCCTCGGTGGTCTCCTTGAGCTGGGCCGTCAATTCGCTCGCCTGCGTCACGGGCGTGTAGCTCAGATCAATGTCGTACTTGGCCTCGGTCAGCTCGCTGCTGCTCAAGAAATCGGGCACGCCATTCGGATACCAGGCCATCCACTCAAACAGTCCCGGCTCGAGCTTGATCTTGTGCTGGCCCTTGAGCTGGAGGCCCTCCAAGGCACTCGTGCAGGTCTGAACACAGCGATATGAGGGCGAGCAGTAGACATGATCGATCTGCACCTGCACCTCGAGCAGCGCTTCGCCGGTGAGACGCGCCTGATAGAGACCGACGTTGGTCAGCGGTGAATCGTTCTGCCAGCCCTCGGGACTGTGCTTACGCTGCGGCAGCACCTTGGGCATGTTGAGATCCTTGCGCATGTAGCTGCCAAACTCGTCGAAGCAGTAGGGAATCCAAGTGCCAAAGGTGAAGTCAACGCGCTCGCCATGCCGCATAATGTAAACCTTGCGATTCTGTGTGGAGCTCGGCGGCTGTTCGTGCTCCGTGGAGTGCACGCTAAGCGTATCGTCGGGTCTGGGTGGCTGAATGGTGGGTGGCTCCACCATTATCTCGTCCACATGCGAGGACATGTTGCTGGTGATCTCAATAGTGGGCGTGTGAGGATTGTGTTGATGCGACAAGTTGTGGCTGTTGAGCTGCAGCTGAAGTGAGGGCAGTTCCAAGCAGGGCTGCAGCGTTTGCCGCAAATACTTCTCGACGCTTTGCTCCGACTCCTCGAACGAAGATCCCTCAATGATCTCAGGATGCTGAGTGCCTATTAAATGTATTAACAGTTTAGTAATGAAAGCAGTTTCAAAGCTGAGCAGTTTTTACTTTGCTGCAGTTCACGCTGACGCTCCTCGGGCTCCGTGGAGATGCTGTGTCCGTCCACAATGTCTAGGTCCTCGGCTGAGTTAAGCGAGGAGGCCACACTCTTCGACAGCTGCACTACACGATGCAGTGTCCAGGCGTCCGACTCCGCAGTGCGTTCCGTGTAGTTGACGGGCAAATGGCCGGTGCTGCCTGTGAGCCAAGAGATGCCTTCGGCCCAGCCGTCGCTGGAGCTGTCGACGCCCTCGCTGTTCAAGTAGATGTAGTCGCCGATGCGCAGTTCCAGCTCGTCCGTCTCGTGTGGATTGTGTGGATACACAACTTTCTGCACCTGTAACAGCAACACGCAAGATTTGAGTGAAAGGTGCACAAGAAAATGAGTTGCGTGCGGTGCTAACTTGTTTGGTGGCGAGTCGTGGATCGCGGGAATAGAGACGCAGCTCCCAATTGGATGCGCAGCTGGCGTCAAGGGTTTCCACAAGTGATTTCAGTGCATTGAATTGTGCCTGCGGAAACTGATAGGCGAGCGTCAGGTGCAGGCTCTTAACGTGTGGCTCGAGTGAGATCGCTACGGGTAAACGAACGCGTCTGTTAGAAAACTGAACCGAAGCTAACTACTTATCAATAAATACGTGAGCGATTGCCATGATGTCATTGTGACTGGAAAAGCTGTCGCGTCATTAAGTCAATATAGATAAGCATATAAACTAGAATACAACTCGAGTACAAACTAATACAATTCACAAAGCAAGCATGCAATTGTTAGTGTGTGTGTGTGTGTGTGTGTGCGGGGAAAGCCTAGGGTGATAAGAGTCTAATCTAAGGTGTTTTGGGCTGCTTACATCGACTGCTGCGCGGAATGCAGCGAGTGCCCGAGGAGACGGCGCCGCACCAAGGGAAACAGGCGACAATCGCATCCAGCTGCTCATAGGTGTCGCTTATAACTGTTCCGTTTTAGTGGAGTGGAGTGCAGAGGATAGGAGAAGAGAACGAAACCGTAAGCCGTAAGCCGTTAGCCACTCCAACCAATAGTCAATAAGGTGCAAATGAAACCCAAAACAAAAGATCAACTGCAACCAAATAAATGGGTGACGACGCTTCGCCTACTTGAATTGGACACCTCCTTGACATATTGCAGCGCCAAGCGCTTCAAATAATTGGCATCATCCTCGGCCACAAAGAACCCCATAAAGTTCTGGCTCATGTACGGCTCCAGCTTGATGGGACGATCCAACAGGGCGCCCGTCATGTCCACCACCTGCTTCAAGGCCTTCGACAGCTGCAGCGAGCATTCATCCGGCGCCTGCAAAGCAATACAACTAATGAGTAACTTTCGGTTATAAACCGCCCATTTAGTGCCTACCTTGAAGAACGACACCAGCGTGATGTGCGGCACATAGTTGTGGGCGCCATTCCAGCCGCACATCTGGCGCGATTTCGCCCAGAACTCCTCGAGCTGCTGAAGGAATGGGCCCGTGGGACACGCGTAGATGATGTACTCGCGCGGAGCACACTCGTCCAGGGTGGCATCGTTGACGTGCGCCAGCAGCCAGTCGGATGCAATTTGCACGCCTCGATTGCCCGTCGAAGCCAAAGCTTTTTCTCTGCAGAGCGCAAGCGGAAACAAAAAGGGAAAATAATCAATAAATCGTGCCCGGTTGTCTCTGCCACATATGCTTTGCCGTTTGCATGCAATGCGTGCCGCACAAAACAAATGCAGGGACATAAGTATAATCGAGTCTTTTGCAGTCTTCCACCTACGCTCTGTGCTTCTGGAAGCCCATTTGGAGCAATGTTTGCAGCGGGGTCAAGTGCGGTTTCATGTTACTGCAGATTCGGGTTGGCGTTTGGTTCTTGCGCGGCGGTAGCGTTGCCATTGTTGCTTATCTTGCGCTAACTCCAACACTGCCTGTTTCGTTGCACACCAACTTTTGCTGTTTTTCTTCAATTTTTATTGATAAAACTCAGTTTGATGTGGAGTTACTTTGTTTTTCGTTTCGTTTGGCAGTGTGACTAGAGGTGGACAAACATCGATATTTAATGGCAACAGTCGATTTGTTTATAATATATTGGTATATTTCAAAAGGCGCGACATTTTAAACTGCTTCTTGTCTTTTTGTAATTTTAAATGATTATCTCGAATCTATAACTTTATTTTCTTATTATTATAATGTTGACCTCCCACTAAACAATCCACTAACCTAGCGTTTCTACTTTAATATACCAAATTGCATACCATAAAGATAAGACAGGAAGCAACTGCATCTTCTCCCAATTAATTATTGTTCAAATTTGTCATTATTGACAAGGATTGTGAGAATTT
Organism: Drosophila ustulata; assembly: GCA_035047365.1. Lineage (NCBI taxonomy): Eukaryota > Metazoa > Arthropoda > Insecta > Diptera > Drosophilidae > Drosophila > Drosophila ustulata. The sequence goes on from JAWNPT010000094.1 coordinate 30,310,456, forward strand.
ATTATAAATCAATTTTAGATAATACCACAAGAATTACTATACATATTAATATCTTTTAATGTTTGTTTTATCCTCATAAAACAAATATCCTGTTAAATGTGTTTAAGTATGTTAAGTATGCAGTGTGGAGTATTCTGTTAATCATTTTTAGTGAACAGCCAATATATGTAAGTGTGACCAGCCGTCACAATGAAAGTGGTGTATTTTGGTATATTTTGCGACAAAAAATAGTATATATTCAAATTCGACTTGCGGTCACGCAGTTTATATTGGCCAAAATTTCTACGGAAAACAAAAAAAATTAACTGCGTAGTTGAAGACATATAAAGTGCGTCCTAAACAACAAGTAGCAATACTTAACAACGTAAGTGCTGCGCAATGTTATTGTCGTGTGTTGTAATGCATAAAAAGTGCGCTGCTGATTGGAACAAAGACTCGCTGAAAAAAAATTGTTACGCAGCAGTAAAACACAGTATGGAAAATGCCAGTGGAGCCCAGACAGAGAAAAACATACACACGAACACACACACACACATGCATGCATACAGATGTTATTGCAGTGGTATAAGTGCGCAAAAACAAGTCGTTTGTGGGTGCAACGGAGGGATAAGGGGGAGGGAGACGGAAGGTGGAACGCCAAACTCGCAGTTTTTATTTTTTCTGCGTTCGCATAGTTTTTTGTAGCTTGTACTTGGAAACATTACTCCCCCTGCCTTGCCTGCATGCCTGTTGTGATTAATATGGGCGTTTTCGATTTGTTTCGTTTCGAGAGTGAAATGTGTGTTGAACTAATAATTGTGATTGTGATTTCGTTCATTCATTCGATTCAGTTGCCTTTGTTTGTCACACACATCTCCTTGCTTTGTCATCATCATCATCATCACTTTCTCCGCTGTTCGGCGTCGTGTACATTATCATTATTTTTATTATCGCTCCGATGCGGGCAGTCTTCTTCTTGTTCCCCTCATTAGATACCGCGCACTCTGTTCCAATGGTCAGTCATCATTGTTCGTGGCGTGAGTCACATGAGTTGTGCTGTAAAATCAGAATTTATCATTTAAGCTTGGCCCCGAAGCTCCAGAAATTTGAAATGTTGCTAAGCGCAAATTGCACGCGAATTTCCGTCTCATTCTTGCTAATCCCAGGCGTTTAGGATAAGCGCGTAATTGAATTACAGCAAAACAAAGTTATTTTTAACCAAGCGTCGTTATGTCTTGTCTATTTTAGACAACAACAACAAGAACCCAAGAAATAAACGCTCAGCTAGCGAAAAGCACTTGGAAAAAACCACAACATAAACATCGATATGGCCAACCGAAAGAAATCTTTGCTGAAAGTCATCATACTGGGCGACAGCAGCGTTGGCAAGACGTCACTCATGAATCAATATGTAAACAAACGCTTTTCCAATCAGTATAAAGCAACGATCGGAGCTGACTTTTGCACGAAAGAGGTTGTCGTGAACGATCGCGTGGTCACAATGCAGGTGAGTTCACTTTGTTGTCGTGAATTAGTTCACTGATCACTGATTGTTGTGTTTATTAACTAGATTTGGGACACGGCTGGTCAAGAGCGCTTCCAATCGCTCGGAGTGGCCTTCTATCGTGGCGCTGATTGCTGTGTGCTCGTTTACGATGTAACGGCGCCCAACTCATTCAAGAATCTTGACTCGTGGCGTGACGAGTTCTTAATACAGGCCAGTCCCCGAGATCCCGAGCACTTCCCCTTTGTGGTGCTGGGCAATAAAGTGGACTTAGATAACCGTCAAGTGAGTAAATAATTGAATCTGGTTAAACATTGCGAAGTAATCTAACCATTTTCGGTTGCAGGTTTCAACGCGCCGAGCCCAGCAATGGTGCCAATCGAAAAACGATATACCCTACTACGAGACTTCAGCCAAGGAGGGCATCAACGTTGAGATGGCGTTTCAAACCATAGCAAAGAATGCGCTGGAGCAAGAGACGGAGGTACTTATTACCTGAAATTACTAATTTATCTCTATTTTATTTACTGATTTTATTCTCTATCATTAGGCTGAACTCATCAACGATTTCCCCGATCAAATACGCTTGAATTCTGATAATAATCGTCCAGGCAACGCTGACAATTGTCAATGCTAATGCAACAGCAAATGGAATTCACGCAGAAGACAGCAGAAGAATACAACGCAAAAGTGCATAATTACACAATTTATATTATAAATAATAATACCTAAATAACAGCATATATAATGAGTATAAAAAGCAAATATAAAAAAAGATCGTCGGGAGGCAGATGCAGATGGAGATGGAGACGGAGAACGACCGCAAAGTGTACACGTTTAAGATTAAGTAAAACAATTTCAGCAACAGAATAGTTATAATTATTATAGTACGCTAAATTCAGATAAACTTCAGCAGATTTGTAACGTACAAGTTTCCCGTTATTACTATACATACATACATATTATATTATGGTCTGTTCTATTCGTGTATTTACCAATCATAAATAACTTTTCCTAGTAATATTTTTGCCATTAATTAGTAAAATTATTGCACGCAGCAGCAGCCGAAAGTTGCTACATCAGAATCAGAATAACAAACAAATTATCTACGAATGAAAACAAAAACAAACAAACAAAATCTTGTGATTGTAAATTTAATAAATACAAAAATATACATTTTTATTGTAATTAATTATAATTATTTGCCTGCACCTTCAACGCAATCGGCATCACTTGGCTCACAGCTTACTTTTGCCACAATCTAAAAATACTTTCGGTTTTCAATCGATTCGAGCTTGATTTCCTTGAATTCCCTTCTGTTAGTAATATAGAGTATTATAAACAATTGCTCCTGTTTGGAAAACAAAAATAAGCGCAGAAATTGTGTAAACTTTATATGTGTAATTTTCATATGTTTTCATTAAACATTCTCATAATTTTGGTTTAATTTTTACAATAAACATTTCAAAAACTAAAAATATTGCAACAGACACAACTTCAAATAAGCTAAGCAAACAATAAATTTGTCTCTTTTGATGCAGTTTGAGATGAGTTTGCAAAACAACAAATTTATATGAATTTAAAACTGTCCTTAAAGTCTGTTACTGCTTTGCAGCGGATATCAGTGTATGTATAACTTAAGTAAGTATAACTTTGTTAAACGGTCACCGCAAATAAGGTGCCTAAACGGAAATATAACGTAAAGCTTATTACATACATGAGGTGCATTACACATACATATATGTTTCGATGTGCGTCATAAGCTATTAAGTAAATAATAATAGTTGAACCGTTGAAGAAGTAATCAGTTCCATTTCTGCAATACGATAAGACGGTTGCTTTTCTGGTATGCGTTAAAGAAGAACCAAAATTGTGTTGGCAACGCGTCAAGGAAGTTAAATTGAAAATATCAATTGTGTATTTGTTTTAAATAATATCTATGAATTTTTAACCTTGTTGAGTAACTGGAATAAGTCGAAAAAACATATATTTTTAATCATACCCGCAAAATTCAGATGAATAATCGATGTATAACTGAGAGATGAGAATGAGTGTAAACTATTTATAAATTCATAAACAATTTTTATATTTACAAAGCTCTAACAAAGAAGAAGCATGTCACGCCGCTATGTTCCCGTACAAAAGGTCGTGCTCCTAGGGGACATGTACGTTGGAAAAACAGCTCTGATGCGTCGATATGTCAACAAAACATACACTGCTAACTACAAATTGACAGTTGGATCGGACCTTGGCACAAAGGAACTCGTTTTAAATGATAGTTTGGTGACATTGCAGGTGAGCACATGCATTAAATAATAATTAGCTCCTTTTAAATCACTTTAATTTATATAGATTTGGGACACGGCTGGACAGGAACGATGCCGAACTCTGGGCACAGCATTTTATCGTGGAGCCGATTGCTGCATTCTCGTATTTGATGTTACGAATCGCAAATCATTCAAGAATATCAGCTCGTGGTGGAATGAATTCTTAGTAATTGCCAATACAAGGAATCCTGAGAAATTTCCTGTTGTTGTGGTGGGCAATAAAGTCGACTTGGAAAACCGTCAAGTAAGTGGATATACAATCTCTCACTCTATAATTAGCTAACTTTAATTCAATCGAATCCAGGTATCAAAGAGGGAGGCTGAATTGTGGTGTGAATCCTTCTCCGTTCCCTACTTTGAGTGCTCGGCGAAAGATGGCAGCAACGTGGAACGGGCATTTGAATCGTTGGCAGCAAAAGTCATGGATGATCAGGACAAGGAGTGGGATGAGCCAAAATATGACTTTCCTGACTCTTTCGTAGTTTTGGATGATGCTACGAAGAAGAGTCGACAAAAATGCAATTGTAACTAATAAGATGATTTGATTTTAATTTAAATAAATAAATATAAGTATATTAATTACTTAATATTATAAATTATTCTAACAAAATGATAAAACAAAACTAAGAAATAAATTGGCTGTTTTGCCATAATCTAAAAACAAACGACCGTTTTTTTATTGAGGTTCAAATTTCAAATTAATAATCCATCTAGCGACCGCCAGAGCAAATGCAAAAAAGCTCAGAGATACATCACTCAACTTGGAGGAATTTAAATGTGGCGCCAAAGTTAGGTTTTCGCTTGCTGCTGATTTCTGTTCGCCTGGTATTTCAGATTTCAATTCAGCTAAAATTTGAATGTAAGCGAGGGCTCGAAATTCAAATGAATCGTCTGTATAATCCTAACGGACAAATTTAAACTCACGCGAAACTAAATTTGCAGCTTGCTGCTGATTTCTGTTCGCCAGGTATCTCAGCTGGCAATTTAGCTACAATTTGGACTTCAGCGAGTCGCACACGCACACAGTGGTTGGTTGTTGTTGTTGTTGGACTCAATGAACAATCCCAGGATGCTAAAATAAACGAATTTCCAAACTAAAGTACCAGGCGAACAGAAATTAACAGCAAGCTGCAAATTTTATTTCGCATAAATTAAAATTTGTCCGTTATGCTTTTGTTAGATCCCAAGCAGACGTTTCATTTGAATTTGAATTTAACGATCAATAACAACAGAAAATAATTTATAAGGGTACTAATTTAAATAAAACGTACGTTGAAGCTGAAGCAAAGCCTAACAGTCAGATTCAAATTTTAATGTGGCGCTAAAATAAGATTTTCTGCTTGCTGCTGATTTCTGTTCGCCTGGTACTTCAGTTGGGATTTTGGCCCATTTTTGCAGCTTGGGCTTGCCCATCGAGAGCTACTACAAACAACAAAAAAAAAACAAATATGTGATATACAACAACTACTTCAATTACAACAACAATAATTGCAATTACAAAAACAATGACAACCATGAGTGTGTGTGCGATGCGACTCGCTGAAGTCCAAATTGTTGCTAAAATGCCAGCTGAAATACCAGGCGAACAGAAATCAGCAGCAAGCTGCAAATTTAGATTCGCGTGAGTTTAAATTTGTCCGTTAGGCTAAAACAGACGATTCATTTGAATTTTGAGCCATCGCTCAAGTTCAAATTCCAGCTGAAATTAAATCTGAAATACCAGGCGAACAGAAATCAGCAGCAAGCGGAAACCTAACTTTGGCGCCACATTTGAATTCCTACAATTTGAGTGATGTAGCTCTGAGCTGTTCTTCAACTGCCTTACTGTGGCGCCCCATTTAAATTGTTCTAAATTGAGTGATGTAGCTCTAAGCTTTTTCGCATCGGCATTGGCGGTAATTTTCAAATTTTGCTCCCAAATGAAAAACGATCGTTGTATTTTTAGTATTTGCGTAGCAGGTAATTTTATTTTTTCCGTATTTGTATTATAATAATAATAAAATGTATATAATAAATATATTTAAATAATTAAAATAGTCAGATCTATAACATAACTCCTAATATTACATTTTAAGTGAATAATTTATAAATAATAATGTTTATTATTAGCCAGTACCTACGAAATTGAATAAAAATTGTTATAAACAAATAAATCGTCTATTTGTTACCATTTGAGCTGTGGTCTGATAGCAAGTCAACCATCAGTCCCCAGTCAGGACAAACAACTCTAAATACTATGTATATAGATAAATCTCAAGGGTGCGACACAATTTGCACAAATAAGCTAAGTAAATAATAATAAATTATAGAAACGTTCCAGCAAGTAATCAGTTCAATTTCTGCAATCCGATAGGGCAGTTGGTGTTCTGTATTCTACAAAACATCTATGAAATTATCATGCGGTATCATAGTAAAAAAAAATACTTTCTAAAGTTGTGCAACTGGCATAAGAAGGAAAGAATTATATTCAAAATTTCTCATGACTGATCAATGTATAGCTGGTTGAAGATGAGAACGCTTCATCGGATAAATATAATAAGATATTTTTATATTTATTCAGGAACAACAAACAAGCATGTCTGACCGCAATTCACCGGTGTTGATGGTTTTGCTCTTGGGCGATATGCTAGTAGGAAAAACTACTCTGATGCGTCGATATGTCAACAAAACATGTTCTGGAAACAACAAAGCGACGGTTGGATCGGATTTTGCCACAAAGGAATTGGCTTTAAATGATAGTTTGGTTACATTGCAGGTGAACACAAGCATGCAATAATTTTTAACTCGTCTATAAATCGCTATTATCAATATAGATTTGGGACATAGCTGGGCAGGAACGATGCCGAACTCTGGGCACAGCATTCTATCAAAAAGCCGATTGTTGCTTTCTCGTCTTTGATGTTACGTGCAGAAAATCGTTCGAGAATCTTACTTCGTTGTGGGATGACTTCTTTTTAATGGCTAATACAAAGAATCCTGACCAATTTCCTATTGCTGTTGTGGGCAATAAAATTGACTTGGAAAATCGTCACGTAAGTTCCGATCCGCTTCTAGATTCGCCAACTCGAATTCAATTCAATCCAGGTATCAAAGAGGGAGGCTGAACAGTGGTGTAAATCCTTCTCGGTTCCCTACTTTGAGTGCTCTGCCAAGGATGGAAGCAACGTGGAACAGGCATTTGAATCGCTGGCAGCAAGAGTTATGGACGCTCGGAACACGCCTGCCAATGACATTAGAGATCCTTTCATAATTGTGGATGGACGACTAGAAGACGCACCACGAGGAGAACGTCGAAAGATGTGCATTTGCTGTTAAATAAAACATAATACAAATTATTTTTTGAATTCATCTTATTTAAACATATTTTTAGAGCAGTTTGGAAACTTGATAAGAATTAAAAAAATATAAGTAGCTTCTGTTTTTCTGTGTTGAATGTCAAACTTACTCCTATCCAGGTTGACTCAAAGGTTACCCCTTTTGGCATTTTGCTGATATAAAGTTTTTATTTTGTAGAAGTTTTTTTTTCAAATTGCTGTCTATTACATCAACAAATTCTTAGAATTACCAATAATTAACAACAACAACAATGATACAATAATAAAATCAATATGATAAAGTTAATTGTTGATTTACGATAACCTGTCATTAATGTGTGAAAATTGCAAAGTGTATCAAAGCTACATCGGATTTTTATCTTGATCAGCTAGCTCTTCACAAAGAGTTCTGGTATAAATCCTAATGTTTAGTGAAATGAATGCAAATGATATTATCTGTTAAAAATCAAAATCGTTATCAAGCAAAAGTACTGAAAGTTAACATATGTTACAACACATGTTTGCGGTATAGTAGAAACTCTCATACGAATTTTAATTAGTGATTTAAGATGGTAAGAGAAGAAATTTTAAGAAAATCCTCCTCACACGTTTGATAATAATAATGTTTATTAGGAAAATCCGCTTCTTAGCGTGCAACAGAAATTACTTAGGATTGTTGTGGATGAATGAGAATTTATGCTGGCTGAGCTGTGGTGTGAGTCACAATTCGGATTTATAAATAATGTAAATAGTAAAAATATAAATAATATATATATACATATGTGTATATACATATATAATAAAAGAAACGTTGAAGAAGTAATCAGTTCAATTTCTGCACTCCGATAAGGCGAATGGTGTTCTGTCAATTTTTTAGTTGTGCATTAAAGAAAAACCAAAGGTGAGTCAGGATCTTTGCTTCTGATAATAATATTCTATATAAATCGGATTGGAGTTTTCTCCTAACTTCCTGGTTCAGAGATAAACATAAAAATGTAGTTAAACTATTTATTAAGTCATAAGCTACATTCATATTTATTTATGAATTACTAACTAGCATGTCTGACCGCAATTCACCGGTGATGAAGGTTCTTCTCTTGGGGGACATGCTAGCGGGAAAAACTTCTCTGATAAGTCAATATGTAAACAAAACATATGAATGTAACAACAAAGCGACCGTTGGATCGGTACTTGCCACAAAGGAATTGGTTTTAAATAATAGTTTGGTAAAATTGCAGGTGAGCACATACTTGCAGTTCATTTAAATTCAATTCCGAATCGCTATTATCAATAAAGATTTGGGACACGGCTGGGCAGGAACGATTTCATACTCTGGGCACAGATTTCTATAAAAAGGCCGATTGCTGCATCCTCGTCTTTGACGTTACGTGTCGGAAATCATTCGAGAATCTTAATCCATGGCGGAATGAGTTTTTTTTAATGGCTCATACGGAAAATCCTGATCAATTTTCTATTGCTGTGATAGGGAATAAAATTGACTTAGAAAACCGTCAAGTAAGTTCATATCTAGCCTCATTTTATCTTTCGCTGACTTGAATGCAATTGAATCCAGGTATCTAAGAAAGAGGCTGAGCAGTGGTGTGAATCCTTCTCCATGCCCTATTTTGAGTGTTCTGCAAAGAATGGTAGCAACGTGCAAGAGGCATTTGAGGGATTGGCGGCAAAAGTCATGGATGCGCAACTCATGCCTGTCAATGATATTACAGACCCTTTTATAGTTTTGGAAGGTCCATCGGAAGATACCCCACCAGAAGAACGTCAAAAGACCTGCATTTGTTGTTAAATTGAACATAATTGAAAACGAGAAAGTTAAGTTTTGCAAACAACGCGCCTTTTTACAGGTCTTTTGGAAATGGGACAATATACCACATAATTTGTTACCGGTGACATTAGGAATTCTGTATTTTGGTATAGCTGCTGGTCACACTCCAACAAAAATGTTGAAGAAATCAGCTTTTAAGATCAGCTGTTTTTTATTTATGCACATTACCTTAAGTTTTGCATCGTTAAAATGTCGCAAGCCGCATCTGTTACGCCGCTGCCGCCTCCACCACCAACACCTCCCTCAAAATGTTGTCCCACAACGGCTGGACGGAATCATAGTGTCGCCAAATTGCAGCTGCCAAACGATGAATGCAGTTGGGCATTGGAGCATCCAGAGCTGCAGAAGGGCTGCTTCCTAAGCAGAGTGTGTCAGCATGCTCCACCCAGGGAGTGTCAATATTATGCCATTGCCAGCATACTGCAAGTAAAACGATTCATTTAGAGCAATTGTTGAAGGCATTAATTACAAAAATTGTGTAGAATGGTCCCACCTGTGGCTTAACAGCGCTCAGTATGCTGCTCAATGGACGGACGTCGGCAGAGGAATTGCTCGCCGAGGCCGTACAGCAAAAATATACCATAAATGGCGAAATGTTCAGTGCACATTATTTATACGAATTGTCTCAGAAGTACTTGACCTGCGAGTTTCACGAGGGCAGACTAAATTGTGAAAATATTAAGCAACGCTTATGCGCTGGCTGCTGTTTATTAGTGCCGTATCCTTTTTAAAAAGAATTTACTTTAATGTGCGTGTATTGGTTATCGTCACGTTGCTTTGCAACACTGTCGCCGCGTGTATTGCTGCCTTTTTGTGGTATTTTTTAGTGCAAAAAGTGAGCAAGAAAACAAAACACAATTTTCGTTTGCTTCAGTTTTGTTATTATTTATCGCAAACGCAAACGTACTAAAGTGTTTATACCAAATGGCTACTGAAGAGGAACAGGTAGGAATAACATTAATAAATATAATGCAACTAATTCGCTCACTTTCGGCACTTGCAGCTTAGCCAAGTCATATTGCCGGTAAAGGAGCCGCTGGATCTGATTCGCCTCAGTTTAGACGAGAAAGTATATGTAAAGATGCGAAATGAACGAGAACTGAGGGGCAGATTACATGCATTCGATCAGCATCTAAATATGGTACTAGGCGATGCTGAGGAAACAGTGACTACCGTCGAAATCGACGAGGAAACCTACGAAGAAGTCTACAAGACCACAAAGCGCACAATTCCCATGCTATTTGTGAGGGGAGACGGCGTCATTCTCGTGTCGCCGCCCATGAGGGTGGGCTAGAGTAGAATGGACACCGAAAGTTGAACTTTGTGTTAAATTATATAGCGCATTTCTAAAAATTTGTATTAAGGTTGGATTTTAATAAACTGCTAATGAAAATGTTCAGGATTCATTTATTCACATACTTGCTACTGGTTGGAACACTTGCTATGATGGATTGTGTCTTGATTTAACTTTGCGAAACAAAATTTACTGTTCAAGAATTTTATATTATGCTCAATAAGCTTAAATATGACAAAATATTTACTGTTTATAAACTATTATATTGACAAATACCATACGCATCTCCACAAACAATTTCAAGTGCCAATTCAGTATAATAACTGAGACTTCGCACTAACAAAATTGACAATTGCCGCCAATCAACATTGATGATAAAATTGGCTTGATGTGGTTATTCTTAACTCCCCTGCTTAGTTATGATGCGGATGTTAATCATGCGCCCTCCCAGAAGTCCGGCCATCGAGCACACTGGGCTCTCGTTGTGGGCTACCTCATTGATGAACAGGATAAGGTGGGTAAATCCTTTTATTGATAAATGCCTTTAATTCATTTTTTAGTTCCATGTGCTGGCGCGTCATGGCAAGACGCGCAACCTGGCGGCGTGGTCACTGTCAGCACTTAGCGAGAGCAATGCTCATCTGGTGGAATTCGCACAGCCCAAGGGATATCCGGATTGCACCTTTTTACTGCCACCCGGCGGAATAGATGGTCCACTTGGTCTCAATCAACGGGCCATTCTATTCAATGGATTGTCCCAGGAAATTGTCAAAGTGGTTTGCACTCGCGAATAAAATCCATTTATAGTTTTGTCTTTAAATGTAATATATATATTTAATAATAATACAATTATAAATTACACACCTTACAATATTTCTTTGCATTCGCATTTCATTTCGTTACATTTCCATTTTTCATTTAGTTTCACTTTTGACTTTCGGCTCAAATGAATACAACTCGTATAACTCTTTTTTGGGGGGCTTTGCATATTGCTTGAAACTTGCTGTCGACTCAAACATTCCGTTCGCATTGCCAGCTCATACTATGAATTTTCAAAAATCACAACAATTAGAGTAGTATATATATATATGTATATGTATATGTGTAGATATATGAATATTGGATAGATATAGCCGAGAGTATACCTATCTAATATCTATATATGCCTGTATATTGTATTGTATATGTTGTATCTTTTAATTATTTAGTTACACATCCAGATAATATGTCTGCTTTAGTTAGGTAGTATATAGACGACGGGTTTGGTTAAATATGCAATTCGCAAATAGTTGTATTTATAGATTACATAGATACGTTTAGATTTAGTTATAAATTGAGCCAGGCTCCATGTCCCTCCGCTTCACGAGAGTTGAGATCATAGAGTCCTGCAGGGCGGACCGGGCCTGGCCTGACACAAATGAGAAACGGAAAGACGACTAACAACTTGGCCAACAGTCTGGGGTCAAGTGACAACAACAAACTGCGCCAACGGGCAAAAAGTCAAGTGTGTGTTAAACAGCAACTACATTGAAAGTTTTGAAAGGATTAATTGCTAACAATTGTTTGAACGTTTCGCGCTTTCTATAATTTCAATATGCATACATATATATATATATTAGCTATATTATTAATTAATTACTTGCTGTCTGTGTGGGTGTCTGTGTGATGCAATGTGGCTCGCAAATCGTTAGATAAATTCACAATTCTTAAAACGAAAATTAATTACAAGCTAAACGCGTATTGTTTATTAACTAAAAATTTACAAATATAATAATTATAAAATAAATTATCATTCTTCTTAGTTAAACATATTTATTGCCGTGCATGTTGTGTCTGTTGTTGTGTTGTCTGGCTCCCTTGCTCAACATGTGTCCGTTCTCTTGTCCGTCTGTCTTGTTGTCTGTCTGCACTGTCCGTGTGTGTGTCTCTAAGGCTCCCTCGGCGGGAGTTTGGAGGATATGGGGTATGATGACTAGGTTAATTCAGCACAGGACATGGGCGTGCAGCCGATGAGCGCAATGGGGAAGTTCTTGACATGCGTTTGCCATTGCGACGACAGCTGGAAGAACTTGACGCCAGTCCACTCAGTACCATCGATATACACTGCATCAAACGCGAGAAAGCAACAATTAGATTTACTTAAAAAATACATTTTCATTAGTTTAACTTACCACGAAGTGGCACTGGATGCGATTGCTTGGGAGAGCAAATGAGACGCGCAACTCCCTCGACGCATTGTTCCTTTTCGAGATCACGCTCCTTATCCTTCTTTTTGCCCAAGCGCATGACTGCAAAACAACCGACAGGTTAATAAATATACTTAAGGATTAGTTAATGCTGCACTTACTCTGCTTCTGTTTCTTCTCCCTGGTGGCAAAACTAACAGTCAGTCCATTGGACATATCACCCAGTTGCTGTGCATGCTGTGGCAGACGCCACACCTGCAGATTCCTAAACGTACTCTTAATGCTATTCTTGCCGCCCCCAGAATCGCCACCACGCGACATTCCCCCCTTCGACTCCTTTACATGCTGCTCGCCCGGACGCACCAATGGCCAATAATCCACCTGCAGTTCCACAGCTTCGGCGGCCGCCAAGGCGCCGCTAAATGTCTGCGATGACAGCGAAGAGGGCGTGTTCTGGGCATCACTGGAGCCGCGATCCCGATGTGAGGAGCCCGACGACGGTGGTGTCTGTAGCGGTGGTGATATGCGTCCCATATTCTGGCCCTGACTCTGGCCGAGTTGCTGCAGCAGCAGCTGCTGCGGCGGCGAACCGGAAACGCCGGGCGTGCTCTGGCCGCCAATGGGTATCGGCAAGCTAGAAGCGTTTCCTCCGCCACTGCTCGCCGTGACCGCTGCATTCAAGCCGGCATTCTCCTCTAGATCCAGCGAAGCCTGTGCATCCAAATAACCAATGCGCACGTCCTGCAAAAATCAGTTGTTAATTCCCAGAACAGATTGGGGTGAATTGTTAGTTGACTTACGCTCACGAAGGGTACAAAGATCTGGCACGAGTCCTCGTCCTTGTAGTTGACCATGGCCTCGGCAATGGGAATCTGTGTGCAAGGTCCCGCCGCATGCAGGTAGCGCTGAATCCGCTGCACCAGCTCCGCAATATCCGACTTCGACACCGCCGCCGTGTCCGCCAGATTCGCCGTCAGCGCTGTGGCATTCACTGTGGTCACGGCGCTAACAGCTGCCGCTGTGGCTGCCGCTCGCTCGCAGAGCTGCGACCAGTTGTCGGAGCCAAACATTGCGGCGTAGGCCTGATCCATTTGGCTGAGATGGCGCGCCACGCTGCCGTTGCTGCTTCCCCCGCCAATGGGCACCAGATAGAAGCGCAAGTGATTCAGCCAGTCGGGCGGCCTCACGCCGAGCAGCTCCACATAGTGACGCAGGGTTGCGCCCTGCAGCCAATCGCCACCAATTAACAGCACCTTCACCGTGTGCGGCGGCTTTGCATTCGAGTTGCAACTGGGAAAGAAATAGATTGAAATTAACTAGAACCAGGGGGCGTAAAAATCGTATGAAGTAACAAAACAATAGTCTTAAGAAACTATAGCTTGATCTTCGTCAACTTACTACTTTTGAATCTTGGCCATGAGCGCCTGGAGCACCGCCTTGACCTCGGCCGTGTTCTGCGGCACAAAGGCTGGCTTAAAGGAGTTGGCGAACAGTGTGACCAGCTTGGCAAGCAGCGTGCTGCCGCCCAGAGCCTCCGGCGGACTGATGATAGTCACCACTTCGGGTATGACGTTGTCATCGCCGGCAAAAACGCGACTCAGCTGATCGAGCAACAGCTTCCTCGGCTCCACATTGGTGGGAGAGAGACACGTTTCCAGCGCGGAACGTGGCTCAGCGCTTAAGCTAAGCGTATGCTTTCGCTTGCCCACAGCACTGTTGCTGTTGCTCACGTTGCCAGCGCCTGCTCCGCCTCCTCCAATGGCCGGCGTGTTGCTGGAGGTGCGGAAGAGCCGCGATCGCTTCTCGGTTTGTGCGTGCGGCGGCGTAATGCTGCTGCTGCCCATGTTGCCGCCCACGGAGCTCACTGGCGTCAGTTGCTGATGCTGATGATGCTGTTGCCGATGCAGATAATCCTTGTCGCGCGGTGGACTGTTTTGGGGATCTGAATTCTGGCCATCGGTGTAGCCAGCATTGCCCTCGTTTCCGGAACTGTCGTTGCCGCCTGCGCCTCCGCGATCTGTGGAGCCAAAGGGAAAAACGACTTGTGAGTGAAGGTGACAAACAATTAAACAATTCAATTAAACGTTGCAATTTCAAACTGGGGTGCAGGATGGCAAACGATATACGATAAATTGCTTAAACATCATGCAGCTTGTTATCGACTTGCCTCCACACTTTACCTCCAACTATTGCTTTATCGCACTGAGGGGGAATGGGGAGACTAAGGTGCTTAGTGCGTATGTTTCGATATATCGACAAAAGGACATGCGGGTTGTCATCGAACTCCACTTTGCACTTCACACACACAACTATTATTTTCCAAAACTGACCACTTTGAGAGGGAATGGGGGGATGTGTAATCAAGGTGCTTTGGTGCGTATGTGTGCATATAAATAATGAATGCGTTCTTTGTAAATATAATTAAAACTTTTTACTAGCTGCATACGGAATGAATTACGCACAAACAGCAATTACACCCACCCACACACACAGTATGTGTGACGTATGTGCAATATGTATGCACGTGTGTGTGTGTGTGAGTGCATTGCCGTCAAACACCTTCTGGGGCTTGAGATTTATTTTTATTTGTGTCGCGTGTTCCGCTTGAGTTTTCTTGGCAATGCCGCAATTAATCAAAAACAAAAAAGGGGCGCACAACAAGCATGCAAGCCTAAGGAGGTCGTCGTGGGGGGTCGTTGTGATTAAGGCTAATTTGAAGGGTTTTTTTTGTCAAGCAGTCTCTGTTTAATTGAAATGGAAAAATACCTCGAAATGTGTATTTATGAGAGCTTTTCCGGCAGTGAGCCAGGTGCGGAGCGGAGGCGACGGGTTGATGACATGCATAACTTTATTTTCGGTTAAAGTATAAATTTAATTGTGCTATATTTAGCGTACAATCCAAAAATAAAGTGGCTGAGAAATGACCAGCCGAATAAGTGAATGAAATGCATGACATCACAAAATCAACACAGCCCTGCTAACCCGTGCAATTAAGGCGAGCAATCGTTGCGCGCGCGCGGTCACACTGCAAACAAAGCATGTGTGTAACGGCTTATTGTTTTGTTTTGTTTGAATTTCGCTGTGTTTTGCAGCATAAGCTAATGTGTGCGTGAGTGTGTGTGAATTTACATGTGTGTGAGTGTGAGTGTGAGTGTGTGAAAGTGTGGAATCGTGCTAAAGCAAAAATAAATAATCAAAGGCCGTGTAAACAGTGCAAATTCGTAATGGTATTTCAAATTGCCAAAACGAGAGTCCGCTGTCAGCACATTGGGGGGAATAATAAATATATCAAGGGTATTTTTGTGGGGTTGGTGTACTAATAATAATAATTTCAATTGAGTGTAATATTGTTGTTTTTTTTTTTTTTGATTTTGGTTTTTGTTTTTGCTGTAATTTACACAGACCTGGTGTTGTAGCCGAATTGTTATTGTTTGTTAAATGAATGCATTTTTGGTTTTTGTTATTTTCAAGATTGTAAGATGAATTGGTCAATTGGTCGCTCTTATCCGATGATCGGCGCTCAGAGTTTCCTGCAAAAGAAATTTGTTCAAGCCATGCAAAATGTTTCTTTGTTTTTTGTTTTGTTTGTTGTGTGTGTTTTTGGCACTTATTTTATATATACATACATAATTGTAAATAAATAAATAATTGTAGAAACTAAGCTTTCCAATTTTGTTTAGTGTTTCTGTTTTCTGTTAAATTCAAAACAAAACTAATTGTGTCGCCCTTCAACCCCACTCCCCTTCTTCTACATGTGTGTCCCACACACACACACACACACATGGTCATGCATGTCAGCACATGCGTGTGTGTATGTGTGTGTGTGTGTGTAGGTATTTATGTCGCACAAGTGGACAAATTGGTCAGCTGGAATTTACTGCAAGTGCTTGCGCTCTCCTGCTGTCTCGCTCACACTCCCCTGACTGTGGCCTTGCGATGTGTGTATGCGTGTGAAAAACACAGCAACAGCAGCAGCCTTGACCGAAAGCTGCAAAAATAAAACCAGACAGACAGAGAGGCAAGAAGAGTGCGGCCCGAAAAGTGTAGCCTGCTTTTTGGCGCTACGTTAAACGGAAACGGAGATGGAGACGGTGACGGAGACGGAAACGAGCGCCATTTTTTTTTGGCGGCAGCGTATTTTGTATATGTTATGCAAGAGAACGCAACTGCGAATGCGGCCCCATCAATTGATGGCTTATCAAATGCAATGCAAATGCAATGAAGTAGAAGAAGAACAACAACAATAGCAAGAGCAACAACAACAACATGAATGGGGGGAGGAACACACGAAAAACTCACCTGGGTTGCCAGCAATGCCACCAGAGTTGCCAAGGACGCCGCCATTGCCCGCGAGACTGTCGTGCAGCATTATTCGCGAATTGGTGAAGAAGGGACGCAGCGATGGCTTCGGCGTCGAACCAATCGATATGCTATCCATGTCCGGCCCGGAATCGTCGCCCTCGCAGCACGACAGCGACTCCAGCTCCTGGAAGAGCGCGTCCAAGTCGCGTTCACCACGCAACGCTGCCGTTCCGCTGTGCGTCTCATCCTCAAGCTCCTCGCTCGCCTTGAAACGCTTCAGCAGCGCGACGATTTTCTGCTTAAAGTTCCGCTGTTGCAGCGAAATTGTCTGCAGAGAGAAAGAGAAAGGGGAAAATATACCTGTTAGTACAGTTGAAGAAAAAAAGTTAAGGAACAAAGTTGAGGACTTGATTTCCAAAATTTGGTGGGGCTCTAACTATTACAGTATTTAAGTATAAAGGCTTTGACTAAACATGGTTTCAGCCGCACTAAAATATACTACAAAGGCCTCGTAAACGTTTCATTCTGCATGCTTCGTTTAATACTCAGCTACAAACATTTCGTTCTACTCTTTAGTTAGTGTGGCCATAAAAACTAAAACTATCATCATTATGCAGCATCATTGTACATTTGTCTCTAATTCCAAAGTTTCCAAAGTATTCAAATTATGATGTTTTTAGTCCACTTTCATTGAAAGATCGTCAAAGTTACGTTATGAAACGACAGTTTTATCGCAGTTTTGGTTATTGCCATAATTTAACACTAATTTAAAGCTGCTTTTAAGATGTTTCTCGCATGCTTAAGGACTTGACAAACTCATCTATTTTTAAAGTACATTCTCGCACTAGTCGCAATATATACATATATAGCCCTTAAATGAGCATTAAAAAGCTATAGGTCGTTGGGCAATCTCAAGGAACTCAACTGACAAAATTTATGCATCAGCGATGTTTAAAAACAGAGAGCAAAGCGACGGTCCGACTGTCTGTCGTTCTGGCTGTCATTAAGCGAGTTTTTATCTACGGCAGACATTTAAATGATCCTGGCCATAAAGGCCAGGCACATTAATAAACAGCAGCAGCTACGGCTATAGCACCAGCAATAACCAACAACAACAACAACAGCAATCATAATGCTGACAGCAATAAAAACAAAAGCTTTAGGCTTAAATTACACCTGTGCTCGAAGGGGACAAAAGCTGTGTGGTGAGCAAGATTGGAAGGGGAACATGTGCTGGCCTCCCTCCCTTCCCCTTTTGGTTCGAAATTAGCCGCTTTGGCTTCTAATTGGCCTCGTTCTCAGTTCTTCTTCTTTAAATATTTACAAAAGAGCTTAAGAGAGGAACCGCTTCTCTGTCTCTATCACTCTGCATATAACATCGCAATATGAAATTGATTTTCTAATTATAAATCAAAAGGTAAAAAGCCCATAAGTCGAAGACATGCGTCAGTCTTTCTTGATTTGTCTATCGTATTGCCTCCAATTATACTAAATGCATCTATTATGCTGACGATTAGCGTTAGCTTACCAACGACCAATGAACTTGACAAGTAGTTCACTTAATTAAAATTGGAAATTGATGTAGTTATAGTTGAAATCGTACGATTGTCGCTTTTAAAAATGGCTCACTTTATATCTCATATAGACTGACAGATAGTTAACAAGTAAGAAAGCTACAGTCGAGAGTGCTCGACCGTATGATACCCGCAACCCATTTCGAGAGAACAAAAAAAATTTTAATGATATTTTAACAACAAATATACCAAAAATATACTGAAACTTGTGTTTTGTATATATTTGAAAATAGCGGGAAGAAATCCACAACACCGACATGGTCACACTGCCAACTAAACAAACAAAGCGCGAGCAGCTGCAAGTGAATTTTGCATTTAAAATTGATTCATTAATAACTTCCTTGTTTTTAACTCGATCTCAACCAAATTCACAGGAATCATTGAGAATATAATTATTATTATGCATACCAAAATTCAATGCTCTAGGTTCATTATTACGGCTTTTACAGTTTTCGGGGGCGGAAAGGGGCGTGGCAAAAATCTAAAATAAACTTGATCTGCGTAAGACCTACACGAATACTGTCACCAAATTTGATATCTCTAGGTCAATCACACACTTAAAACGTCCATATGCATTGGGAACAACAATTTTGATAAATAATTTCGCGAATAACTTTTCTTCTACTTATCCGATTTTTACCAAAATTACAGGGTATATTAAGAGTGTCAAGCGCAGATGGCTTACCAAATTACACATCATTACACAAAGAACTTTTGGAGTTATACGCGATTTACATAAAAAAAAACTTGACTTTTTCTAGATAAATGCTTATTGTGGGCGAAGGGGGCGTGGCATCCAACTTTTGAAATAAACTTGATCTGCGTAGGGTATGAAGGAACATTTTTGCCAAATTTGGTGTCTCTATGTCTTATAGTCTCTGAGATCCAGGTGTTCATACAGACAGACAGACGGACAGACGGACAGACGGACAGACGGACAGACGGACATGGCTATATCGTCTCGGCTGTTGATGCTGATCAAGAATATATATACTTTATGGGGTCGGAGATGTCTCCTTCTGCCTGTTACATACATTTTCTGTTGGCACTAAGTCATAATACCCTTCTACCCTATGGGTAGCGGGTATAAAAATATGTAAATATGCTTGTAGTCTGGTTTCACTGAAGCCTAACCCATCCGATCACTTAAAATAAAGATTTTGATTTTATTGTAGGCAATATAGCAAACATCTATAATTTTCCATAGCCTAAAGTTACTATATTTAATAACATAAATTTTAACTTCAACAAATTTGTTGCTAGCTACAAATTTTTTGTTTGTTTATTGTCAAGTTTAGTGTCTCTAGTAATTATAGTCTCTGAATTCTAGATAATTCTAGAGTAGTCGAGAAAGATATTAAAAATTATATAGAGTATCTGCCAGTTGCTTGCCCTGTGTTTTAATGTTCCGCGGCACACTCTCTGACATTTTCACAAATGCAATTTCTATGCAGTCACTCAGAAACTCAGTCAATCAGTTATTCATTGAGCTGCGAGTGCAAAAAGCATTGCATACATCAAGGCGCAATAGCAACGGCAGCAGCAATTGCAATTGCATTGCGTGGGTAGTGCGTGGGAGGCGTGTTCAATGCCTCACCCGATAATAACAGGGAGTACGTTGTACAAATAGACACATTCAATTTCGTTAGTCCATCAAGAGAAGGAACGAACCTTCTTTCCTTGATGTTATTTCTGTGCCTGGCTGGCATTTAAAACCTTGGCAGCGCCTTTGCCTTGCCTTGCGAAGGCCAAGCACAAACACTAGAAACAATTGTCAACAAATGCGACAGCACATTCCTATATCTAAATATCTGGTCATACATACATATAGTATGTACATACATATATGCTATCGGTATATTATGCTATTTAAGCTATTTCATGCGATTGTGCAAGTGAATACCCGAAATGTTTCTGCTTTGCATTGCTTTTGGTTTGACGAGGAAATAATTGCAGTCGAGTGCTGCGATGTCTCTATTTATTGCGTCACCAAGTATAAATTTTGAAAACAACAACAGACAACAATAGCCAAAAAGCAAACACAAATATACAAAACACATATTATGTACTAGATACCAGATATATGAATGTTCATACGCTTGTATCTAGAGCATTGTCACACGCCAAAGCCTTTGATAATTGCAGCCATGCGAAATGAGCGATCATAACAACTAGAAAGTCTTTTTTCGACTTGTTGCTAGCTAGTCAAAGTTCTTGCTAAGAACAAACTAATTTAAGACCTGATCAATAAAATATTTGCAAGAAAGCAAAAATTTGCAAACCTTTTAAGTACATATTTTCATTTCGAATTCTACAGAACAGGCAACGATCAATACAGATCATTGAATATACAATTTTTAAAAAGCGATTGATTTACTGCCTTGTTCCTTTGAAAATGAGTCTCACTAAAAATTTATTTTCTAGCAATAAGTTAATTTCTTTGGATAAAAACAATTGAATGTATAAATTCTCCAAAATATTACTGCGTAGTGTAATTTATATTTTGTGAATAAATTGAATATTCATATTAAGTTACTTTACTGCTTTTTGCTGCGTAGTGTAATTTATATTTTACCTAATTAAATGCGAAGGTAAAGACAAGCAGGTGTATAATCTACTGATATTTATTTACGTACAATATATTCATAATTGTATTCGTGTTTGGATAGCTGGCAGCAATATTTGTTCCATAGCTCTGCCTCTAATCAGACAAAAAAGAAAATTGAAACCTTTTCGAACCGCCCTTGACTGTGGCCATGTCAGAAATGACAAACAATTATTTCCAATTAGTGGGCGGAGAAATTGGGGCACACCTGCTGAGGCTTACACAACAAGTGATTGACTGATTGTCCCACAGACTGAATGACTGATTGAATGATTGACTCACCCGACTGAACTTGGCGCGCGACGAGCTCTTGTCCTTCATCTCGAACTCGCTGTCGCTGTCGACGACGGGATGATGCTGATGCGGATGGTGTCCAACTATTGCGATATCCTCAATGCCCGATCTTTGCAGCTTGTTGCGATACTTGCGCATATCATGCTTGGCCGGGTTGTAGTCACGCTTCTGATCGTAGCCCGTTATGGCCAAATCGTTTGTCTCGTCGTTGAATTCACCCGAACTAAACTCGGCCTCCTCGTCCTCGTCCGAGTACTCGGTAATGCGATCTACCCAGGAGAAATAGAGAAATAAATTATCAAATATTATACATACACTCATATACGCTACACTTTCATTCAACACGTACTCTCTCGACTGACAAACTGTCTTGCCTGTTTTTGGGGAGTCGTTAACTGTTTTAGCTTGTTTTTGTTTTTCTTTCACTAGAGAGCGCGACGTGACCGGCAGCTTCTTTTTGCGTTGTTGTTATTAAGTTTTGTTTTATTTGGTCGCTGTTCTACCTGAGACTGCAACTGCGTACTCGCAATTGTAATCGCCGAAAAGAATAAAAAACACGCGCGGCGAGTTTTGTTGTTGCTGTCGAATTAATCACAAGATATCAGCCTCGCGTTGTGAATCGAGCCAGAATTATCGGCTCATCTCTTTTTAACTCTCGACACTCTTCGTTTCGCTTCGGCCTGCTTTTTGTTTTTGCTTCGTCGTCGTCGTCGTCGTGCGCTTCGTTGCACGCTCGCGAGTTAAATGAATGCGCTGTGCTGACGCTTCACACGTTTTGTGTTGACTGCGACACAGCACCGGGCAGCGGACTGCGACTGCGACTGAGGCAGCGACTGCGACGGCAACAGCGACTGCGATTGAGAGCGCCACTTTCTCAGCGGACATTGAGCGATGGTCGGCTAACTAACCAACTAACAAACGATGAGCTGGCCGCGCACCGGGGAAATTGCTTAAATCAGTGCGAGAAATTGTTGAGCATTGCCGGGTAGCAGCATGGGGCACTTGCGAGGGCCATTCAACAAGTGCGCAACGCTTTTCGGGTATATATTGCAGTTGTGCAACTAATTAAAAATAATAAATGATTCACATTTTTTGAAATACTTTTCTTCCTCAAATTTTTTAAGCTATCGGAATTTTATCTTTTGGACAGTGGTTCGCAGCCTATTTCGTGCAGTTGAATTATTGAAATATAACACTAAAAATGTAACGCATTATTTTAATTACAAAAAATAACTAAAAAAGGTTTTCTTATTCATACAAATAAAACAATATACATAAGTCTTCAGAAACGTGCGCAACTTAATGAACAGCCCTCGTCTGTCGTTGTGCGGGCGTCGCTTACATACACACACGCACTAATACACCCACATGCATGTAAGTATGTATTAACTACAGTCGATGTTCGATATCGGTAAACAAGTGTATAAAAAAAGCTCTCACCGGGGAATGGGCGAAACAAATGCCGCTTATTAAAGTTATTTTTACGCATCGATTCAGTCAATTGACGACACAACGAATCATCGAGTCATCGATAGGCTGAATTACACATACAAATGTACGCACGTACACACACGCACACGCACACCCACACACCTACACACACGTATTTACAAGCACAAGCTGCGGCGACAAAACTTGGAAAGCACTTGCACGAGCATTGCACTCTCTTTTACGCTCTCCTAGGCACGCTCGCTGCTCTCTCTCGCTCCAACGCTCTCTTTGCTAAGGCTTTAAGCTCGGCTGATTGGAATGCAGCAAGAAGCAGCAGCAAGAGCTGCAAAAGTCTGATTAGATTCGGTGTCGTCGTCACCGTCGACCGTCTGTGTTATTATTTATTGTCTGCGAGTAAAATGCGTTGATCTATGCCCCTCTGTCAATCTGTCCATTCCTCCATCCATTCATCCGCTTGTCCGCCTCGCTGCCTGTTTTTGTTGATTTGTTTTGCTGTTGATTCGCTTGCATGTCTCCCTGTCGTTATCATTTACACACTATTCCCATTCAGCCATTTACCGGCCGGCGACTAATAGAAACTACTTTTTGTTTTTTCCTTTTTCGTTTATATTTTTTGGGCTGCCCATCGCGTGCCCCAGCAACAGTCGATTGTCTCTCTGTCTGTGTGTGTGTGTGTGTGTGCGCGTGGATAAGTGTTACATTTGACAGTGTTAAATAAACAGTTAACTGATTAGAAAATGAGCATCCCCCAACAGCACAGGGACTAGCAAAAGGAGAGCAGCTAAATGCGAGGCATCTGTATGCAATGTAGTAAATTTCGCTGGGTATAAATATACTGCATTGCATTTTGATCGGTATAAATATACTGAAATGCACTTTGATTAGTATGGGTATAAATATACTGCATTACAGGGTCTCTTCTAGTCGAGCAGACGCACAACTTGCAGCAGTCTGCGCTCAACGTACTTGACTGCTCATTGTTATCTTCAACAATTGGCATGTCAACGATCAACAACGATCTAAAGACTCCACTTCAAGCGGCTGCCAAGTGAAGTGGAGCAGCTGTATGTAGAATGTGTAGACTGCAGACTAGAGACTGAAGACTGCAGACTGGGGGTCTGCATTGCATCTGTGCTGCAATTATATTGTCTTTATCTCCATGGCAATTGCCAGCGTAATGACAATATAATGCGTCTTTAAATTTCCCACTCTGTTTTCTCCCCTCTCTCTCCTTTCTCTCTCTCTTTCCAGTTAATCCCCTCTTTTATTTGAGTTGATACTCTGCCAATTCCCAGTGCAGTGCCCAGTGCTGTGGTGTTTATTAATTAAATTTCCACGAAAGCGCGCAAATTTCACCTCAATCCACAAATGCTGTTTGCGATTTCCGCGAAAAGTGCGAATATAAAAGCGGCAGACAAAGTGTTGCCATGAGTGAGGCAATCTCAATGATTAGCTGGCAGCTGGCTGTGGCTACGTGTCATGGGCAAAACCCTGCCTCCGCACGGAAAAACCACACGTGCCCCTCCTAAGCATCAACCCCCCTCCCTCCCCCTTTTTCACCCAAAGAAGCGAGCAGCACACGCAGCAGAGCGATCGCTGCCCACGCGTTCTACGCGGCGTATGAGTAATGAAAGCGTAAAGAAGCGTATTGAAAAGCGGCAAACGACATTGATTTAATGTTTATATACACATAAATAGTTGTTGGTTTTATTGCCGCTGGACCCCATCGTTGTGTGGACGGGGGCTGTGGCCAAGATATAAACAGATAAACAACGCCAAAGAACAGAAGAGAACAGACACCTTCTCTCAGCGAAAGTAGCACACGAAAAAGTACTATAATTATACCCGGTATGCACTGGACAAGAGGATATATTGTGCGACCACTACGTTAAAGTGCAGTCGCCTATATATCAAAGACTTTTCAACTTAGTTGTCGTCATTCGATTGCTGATCGAGTTTGTTTTAGATGTTTGCTACACTTATTCAATTGGATAAATAATCGATCGATAAGAATGGTTGGCGGGTATTTCGTAGTCGACTACACTCGATTGTGGCTTTGCTACTTGAATTGCTTTGACCTTGGACAGAAGCACAAATGGGCCGATGCCCATTAGATGACACCCCAAGGCATCAACAAAGCGGTAAAGCCAGCGAAGACGGAGGAAGCGAGGAGGGCGGCCCATTGAAAGTGAACAATAATAAGGCGCCCTAGCAACAGCTCGACATAATTTACGCATTTTGCCATTAAACACTCGAGAGAATGAGAGCAGACGTTGCAGGCAGGAGGCGGCATCATCATCATCCCAGCTCAAGAGGCAGCAACCTCATCCGGCACCTGGTTGTCATATTCCTCTGCTGCTTTACTGCTTTTCTGCTTTTTCTTTTCGTCCCTTTTTGCTATACAATATATAGTATTGTATGTATATTTGTGCTTATCTCTGTTGCACAAGGACAAATGACTTAATTCCTGTCGCTGTCAGCAACAGCAGCAAAAACTACAAATTACAATGGGAGGCATCGTTCACTCTCATTCTCACTGACTGTCAACGCTGCGTATGAGTAATATAACTCGCACCCAAGGATTCATTTAAATGCCGAGCATTTAGCTACACAATTTTGTAAAATATTCGCTCTCATTAGGCTAAAATTATCTATTTCTGTTTTCCAAACTTTATTTTCTTAAAGGAATTCAAAGCTGTTTTAATATTAACAAACAATTGATGCATTCGCAATTTCTGAATGAAATCAAGGCCACGATTCGTAGCAAATATTTGAATTGATTATGTGCTTTTGATCTCCAATAAATGATTGAGCTATATCTGTATACACTTTAAACGATTTAACAGTTTGAAAAATTTCGCTATTTTATATACAAACTGCAAACAATTTATCTATCGGACTATTTCTATTTAAGTTACAAAAATCTTAAGAATGTTTGCATACGAAAAGCGAGATGTGCGATGATAAAATATGAAATTATTATTTCTGTAGCTTCAATTCGCTAAAAAGATATATTATAATATGATTTCAGTTGGTAAATTCCATATCTACCTATCTATAGCTTTCAATTATCAATTAAGTCTTTCAAAGAGCTCAATTCTTTTAACAATTTAATTGATGCTATTTTCTGACAGTCGTAAGCAAGACACTGATTTGACTTAATTCGCTTATGCTTAATGGATTATTCGGGCATTGTATGTTAGGGATTGGGTTTCTGCCCCACCTGGGGGCACATATAACAAAGGCGCAAAGTAAAAGGCGGCGGCAGAGAGACGAAGGCAAAGCTTAAAAACGCCATCCACAGGAGTGGCTAACAAATGACACTGGGCATTTGGTCTCTGGGGATGTGACTCTCTGTCTCTCTCTCCTCGTTCTCGTTTTGCCAGAGGGTCGAATTCTCAGATCTGGGCGTGGTGCTGTCAGCATTCAACAAGCGAAGGTAGGAAAATCGATAGCGGCACAAACGGGGAGGGGGAAAGGCAAAAAGGTTGTCTCGAAATTCTCAAATTCATTTTGCAAATTAGAAAGCGAGTGGAGGAGAAGCGAGAGTAATTCAAGCGCTGTCACCGCCTGTCTGTGGCTAATGGAACAGTTGCACTTCAAACTATCCAGCATGAGGTTCAAGTGCTGACTCTGAGAGCCCTCCTTCCCCCGTCCCCGTCCCCGTTCCCCTCTGACCTCTGCGAAGTTGGTTTTGGGCTTGTTGCCAACTGGGGAAAAGGCGGCAGGCGATTTTGACCCTCAGCCTCAGCCGGCGAGCACTTTCAGCAATTGCCAATTGCAAGGACGCTGCAACATGTCCCCAAATGTGCCAGTTGAGAGCGGGGCAAGTATTGGCCTTTACCTTGTTGTCGCATCGCATCGCATATTTGCATTACTTGGCATTGGCCAAGTTTCGTGCGCAGCTCAACAGTTGCGACACCTTGAACGGCATTCGCTTGCCCTGCAGCATGTGGCATAGCACAGGTTGCAACAAGCAGCCTTGCCACAGCTGTCGCGTAAAAAAGCCGCTTGCTTGCCTCATGAATTTCTCTCTCCCTCTGCATTGCCCATTTTCATAATTGAATTTTCTCACAATTCCTCTGCTAGCGGTTGAGTGGTTAAGGTGGCTGAGGGGGTCGCAAGGGGGTTGAGTGGGTTTTGTTGGTTTTGTTGGTTGGACGGTTGGGTGGCTGAGAGCTTGCGGATTGGACTGCGGTCTGGGCCCCAAAAATAGCACAAATTATTTTCAATTCAAAATGAAATAAGACAGCAACAGTTCAGTGTGCTCGACTGCGAAATACCCGCTGCACTCGTGCCCGAATTACTTTACTAATTTGTTAACCTCTCGTAGTGAAGTTCTCAGAAATAATTCACAAAGTGATTAATGTCTGGCTAAATGGAAAATTAAGTTCGCTTTTTAGATTTTTTTGATGGGACAAATTAATACGTTTATAGCTTGCCTGATTAAAAATTAACAGCTATTAAAAATACGTGTTTTTCGAACGCTTTTTGTTCATTTTTTGTAGCTGATTATATTTGGTTGGATTTGGTTTTTCAGAGTCATCAATTGATTATGGATTATGGATTTGATTAAGAAAATATCATACAAAAATAATAATCTTTCCAATTTGTTGTCATAATTGTAATTTATGGCGTGGGAGTTTCTACGATTGCCACCAAGTAATTATACCCCTTAAGTCGGCTATAAAAAGAAATTCCCAAACACATTTCTAATGCTGCGGCGGCTGCTGTTGCCATGTGGCACAACTCGGGCTGCAAATGCTTATTACATGTTGCAAGTGCCGCAGAGCAGAGCACTTCCATGGGGCACATACAATATTATTGACGTCAGCGGCAAATGCTTCACAAGCAATTATCATAAACATCAAGTTGAATTGGTAACATCTTGGGGCAGCAAATGCGTAGCAACAACTTCCACATCCACTTCGACTCCCACGCCCATGCGCCTAGCTCTTCATCATGTTAAGTAGAGACTAGACCAGTTGTAATTGCGACTCACCTGCCAGCAGCACGCTGTTGTTGTTCTTATTGTCATGATCGACTGGAATGGAGGAGACGCGTTCCGCTCGCAGACAGGCAACCACGGTGCCGGGTCGTCCATTCTTGCCGGATGCCGTCAGCTCGATGATCATGTCCATGGACTTTTGGAGCACCGCATCCATGCGAATGATGCCCTCGGCCAGCGTCTTGTAGCCCAAAATGGTGCGCGATTTGTATTTCTTGCGGCGTTGCAACAAAATCACCAGTCTACAAAAGCGATGTGTAAATTATTAAATATGTCTAATTATTACTTATTATTACAATGGTGTGAGGAAACTGAATTCGAAAAACTAGAACTTAACTAGGAACAGGATTGAAAATGCATGCCTAAATTCATTGTAAATTGCCTTGTAAATGTTTAAAGTTTTACTTAAAAACAGTTAAGTTAATTTGCTGCGTAGTTTACCTATTGCCATCTCTCTTGATAAAGTGCGGATACTGCAGGCTGAAGTGCAAGTCTAGCTCCGTCTCTGTCAGCGGGATTAGCGCCAGATTGGTGCCGATTCCAGCGTTGCCCACATTGCCGGGCGTGCCAATCAAGTTGGAGCCGCCGCCAACCACATTGGAGAGCGGCGAGTTGCCCTGCATGGAACTCTCGCGACTGGAGGCGGCCGAGGTCAGAGCACTGCCATTAATGGGTATCTCGTGGCTGCGCAACGTGCGCTTCGAGCTCTGCATCTTCACGGCCAGCGACAGCGATGTGGTGTCTCCTGGCAGCGGCGTCAATATCGACAGACGCGTTATTGTCAATGAGCAGAGTCTGTAAGGGTAAAAAAATGATCTTATCTTATCTTAATATATATAAATCTCGTGTCACAATGTTTGTCCTCAATGGACTCCTAAACCACTTAACCGATTATATTAAAATTCGCACATCATGTGCAGTTCGATCTAACTTGAGAGATAGGATAGTTTAAATCTCAAATTATAGTCGCAATTTTAATTTATTTCTAATTATTTGTCTGTTATTATTTGACAGTCACAATTATCTGTTAACTCCAAATTTACTATAATGTAATATAACAAAAACTTTAGCCACAGCAACGCGTGGCCGGGTCAGCTAGTATTTTTATAAATTTAAATATTGTACATAATGTAGAGTATACTAAACTAATTTTATTTCTTTAATACAATTAATTTGAAGTGATTCTATTAAAAATATAACTCGAAACAAAATATACAACATATATACAACCAATAAATTAAAACCTTATTATTGAACAATTAAGAATTTAATACCAAAGTCATAAAATATTTCGTAAATATGTCGAAATTAAATGGTCATTTATAAAGTGTTTGTGTTGTAATCAAAATACATAGGTCAAGGTTTCGTCAACTTATCAAAGTTAAGCAATTGCACGTCAATCGTAATAAAAGTTAAAAGTAGATTCTCTAATCTTATCAACATTTATTTTAATAACATTGACATTTGCCATTTTCAGTTTCAGCATTACCGTCCAAAAAACGAACTGCATTCATACGAAAAAGTTTATCGAGCAACGACTTTCTAGCTTAGTTTCAGTGATAAATCATTTGAAACTAGTCGAAAATCGCGGAAAGTGAAAGGAAAAACAGCTGGAAAGAAGGAAAGAATTGCATTGCTGCAATTTCATGGCAAGATTTTCGCATTCGAAATGCTGCAATAGAAAGGCGAAGAAAATGTAAAGTGCAAAGTGAGAAATCAAATGCCTGGCGGAGGAAACAATAAAATATTTATTGCACGAGAGTTCATTCAAAATATGGCCAGCGGAAATTGGCTTTCGCATCGGCCAGAAAACAGAAAACCGAAAACAAAAGCAAACTCAACTCAAAACTTGACAAGACGTTGATGTTGATGATGATGATGATGTTGCTGATGGTCAGCACTTTTTTGTGGAGATTGTGCAATATGTAAACACAATACATGTGAACGTATAAAAATGAATTATTTCCTGATTAATTATGCCCCGTAATGCGCAAACAAAGAAAGGAAGAAAGAAGCGAGAGAGATATGCATACGAATAAAAGATATACTAAGAGTTTTCGAGAGATTACGCACTCTATAATAAGCTTTTGTAATTCGCTTTTGTTGGCCAGCGAGTTCATCTGGGTCAGACGATTACGGTCAGTTGCTGTTCCTCCCTCCCCACATCATCATAATAATACCCACATCCGGAATGGCGAATGCAAATGGACAGCGACAGATAAAAGATGAATTCTCTTTCTTGGCGACAATTGCGCCACTCGCCGCTCACTAATTAAATTCCATTGCAATATGAAATCGCGTGCCCTGGAATGTTGTGGTCGCCAAGTTGGCCAGGTTCGCAATTGTCACAGAATTCCACTAATTAATTAATAATTCAAGTGGTCACCCCGGGCTCAGCATGGACATGCGACGTCTAGACACCTAGACAAAAGCTAATCTATATGCATATTTAGATATAGATAGACAACAGATATGTATTCCCAGTCGATCTGTTGCCCTCCCTCCATAAGGAATGCTGCTGCGAGTGTTGCTATTATGCTCCATATAAGGAATATCACGTGTAGGGTCTATAGAATATAGTTAAGCCGGTTCTCAGAGAATAGCTATATCTACTGGATCAGTATTTCTTAAAAGTATCCGCTTCTTATGCATATTTCTGGAAACACTTTTAAGAATGGATTTTATTCAAAATACTTAGATGTCGATAACAGTATAGAATATAGTATATAGTAATTGAGATATTCCATGAACTTGAAATTAATAATCGTAAATTCAATTCGTAGACTTGAACACTTTGATGTAATGAAATGGATTTGCATTTATCTGCAAAACACTCTGGTTGATCAATCTTGTGCAGCTGACACGTCAGTCTATTCAATTACTTCGCATTCAATCGATTTTCCTATTCACGATTATTCAATTTGTTGCGATTCGTCGACAGTTTTATTTAGAAAATGTCATAGACCCAGAGAGCGTTCTGTTTGCATGCACTTGACGATGGCAATGACGATGATGACGATGGCGTTGGCGATTTTGGGTTGCATGTTGGCTATAAAAAGCAAGTGTCATTTGTTATTTGTGTTTTGTTAGCTTTTTTTTTTTTCGTTTTTGTCTATTTTTGGATTTGTGCAAAAGCGCACGCACACGCCCCCTTTTTGAATGTGAATGACTTGGTCAATGTGAAGCGTCTTTTGTTGACGGTGGCGTTGTATTGATTGATTGATTGACTGACTGTTTGCGGGCCATTGTCAATTTGTTATGAATGGCGCACGGAAGAAAAACACGCTTTCCTCGAGGCTTTCGTTTCATATTCAAATTTCGCAAAAAAACGAAGAGAAGAAAATAAAAGGTTCATTGTGCTGAGCGATAAGAAAGTGACTCGCACTTCTGCTTGAAGCAGATTGAATTGCTTTGTTTGTGTCATTGTCAGCCAATGATTGAGTCAGGGATTGACTCAGAGACATTAATCTTGAAGTATAGATGTGGGATTTCAACGCCTCAGTCAATTAATGTGCGACTTGCGAGCAATTATCACCATTAGCAATTACACTCTAATTACGCTTCAACTATTCGCAGCACACGCTAATTTCTCAATCTGCAAAGACACGTTAACTATAAACACGGGGCTGCTGCTTTTATTATCAGCCACTCGGCCAGCCAAAGGCCACAAATTGAAACTGATTAGTGCAAAAAACGGCGAATAAAAAAGCGAAATATTAAAATGAAAATGCTGCGCATAAATAAATTGAAACTGCGAGAGCGCGTCAATCAAACCCAGGCACCCCACTTGCCTCTTGCCTCCCTCCTCTCTTGCTTCCCCTCTTTCAAAACTGTGTCAGACTCGGTCTCGGAGTCCAATTCGTCGCCAGAAAAAAAAAAGAGAGACTCGCACCCGGACGCGACCCATCATTCCCCATCATGATAAGCATCCATCAGCCCAACGGAAAATACTTTGAGCCCCTCTCTAGCCAGGGTATCACTCGCATTATCATTGCAGTTGACACACGCAGAGTGATTGAAGCTTCACAGCACTGGAAGATTACAATTATGCGAGACTTAACATTTGCTAGTCTTTAAAATAATCATTTTTTTTATAACATGTTGTAGTAAATCACAATAGAGAAAAGTTGCATTTTACTATATTTTTTATTTTTGCCATATTTTCCCTTGATATACAAATTATTTATACAGAGTTTAGCATTTGTTTTTTAACTGAAAAACAATAAATTCTGAAATGTATTCTATAAATTCTCATTCATTAAATTAGCATACATTAATGTAATGCTGTTATCTACATGCATATTTTCTTTACTTTCCGAGACATTAATCTCAGAGAATTTAGTAAATGATTCAGATCCTCACAGATGTGTTAAAAGCTAATGCCAATGTTTGTAAGTTTGTTGTGAATGCTACATAATGATTCAGCGGCTAAGAATATCCACAGCTTACTTCTGTAGCATTTTCTTGTGATACAATATTTGTTTAAGAGGCGTTAACAGCGTTGTGCGATCACTTATCATCATTGTTAGCACTAACATTTTAGTATCATTTATGTCCCTCATATTAGTATCTTTCAAGATTTATCAATAGTTTATCTACAGCCATAAACCTACATATTTCTATCATGTCAAACATTACTAAACTGAAATTCATTTCACTTTCTGTCCATTGATTTCGAGTTTCGCCACACCTGTTTTTATTTTTGCCGTAAGTAAGTGCATAATTTGCTTCGGCACTTGATACACACACAACACCCCCTGCTACTAGTTGTGGCAATCATTCTATCAGCACCTTTTGACACAATTAAAACAATAAACAACAGCAAACAAACAAACAAATGTGATATTAAAAAAGAAAAATGTGTTTTCTGTTTTCCCGCATGTGTTGCGTGAGATTATGGCTCGCGTACTTGTAAATACATCGCACTCGAGAGATAGAAATAATGTATCTAGACTTGTTATAATGATGTCGGTCCACAATTGCTGCTGCTGCGGCTGTTAACAGGGCTCAGAGACTGACAGACAGACAGACAGACAGACATACATTGTGTGAGATAACTGGCAATTTTGTTAACATGTTAATTTGCAGTTTGTTGTCGCTCACTTGGCAAATATTCTCGCAGTTAACGTTTCGTTTGCGTGCAATGCGAAAACTGTAACGGTTTTACAGCCCGGCGAGGGGAGCAGAGCGAAGGGGCGTCTTAGGAGTGGATCATGAGTCACGAATCCCACAAAGACTGAGCATACAGACAGACAGACAGATATATAGCGAGACAGCAGATTGAAGACAACGACTCGACTGGGGGCTTTACTTAAATAGCATTTTGCATTTCCTGCAACGACAAGTGCCAAGCCGACAATGAGCTCTGAGTTCTCGCTGCTCACTAAACGAGGGCTGCTCGAGCAGCATTTAAAGCATTTTCTTGTAGAAACTAAAAGGCAATTACAAAAAAAAAATACATAGCAATACGATTTTGATACGGACATTACAATAAAACCAGCAAAATTGTCAAAATCAAAGTTTCAGTCATTTCTTAAATTTAATAAATATTTTGTAAACAATTTAATTGATTAAATCATTTCGTAAATTTAAATTATTTCGAAATTCTCAGTACAGTTTAAATGCCATTAATACTCCTACAGCTACCCTTGCATAAATCACTGCAGTAATCGATCACTGTTGTATGGTACTCCAAGTGCCACCCTCGCTTTTACTTGCCAACTGGTAGCTGATATGACAAAGAGCTGGTTAAGTCCGCGACCTCAAGGACAACAACGAGCACGGGACCACGACAAAGGCAACGACAACGGGTTTTACTGCTGGCAAACAGACATCGAGTGTCATTGCACACTAAATCGTCGCATTATAGCAACGACAACAACAAAGACATACGTATATATGTACATATATAGTGCTTATGTTGACCCCACCCTAGTTATCCGTAGCTCATTATCCCGAGAACCCCAAATAACTCGCAGTTTATGGGATGTCGCGACTTAGGGGCTACTTTTAGGGTTTCATTCGAGAGCGCGGACAGCGCTTGGGTTCAAACGTGCTCGACTAGGGAATACCCTGCCATCAATGAGCTCAGCCAACTGTTGCGAAAGGATTACGCTCAGCTCATGACTCATGAATTTATAAACTGCTTGAAATTGGCCACAGTAGCCGAGACTCAACTCGGAGCCCGGTCATGCCTTAAATGCTTAATGAATCGTCGGCACGAAACCAGTTTCATTTCAGTGCGGTGCACAAAGCTTCAGCCCGGCCAGGTGTGGGGGCGTTTAATTAGGCGCTGTTGGCGACCGGTGGCTGCCATCGCCATCGCCATCGCGGAAACTTGAAAACTTTTGCTGCCTAATCATAACTTTGGCGACGGCGCCAGTCTGTGCCGTTGGCCCCGCCCCCTTACGCCCCGTCTAGCCACCCTGCCTGGCTGCCTGGCTTCGACTTTGGGTCATTGCATTATTGATTCAACTGCATTTCATATGCGTCGACGACGACGCTTTACTTATGCATGCATCAAGTCACCAGTTGCCAGTTTGCCAGTCGACAGTCGCTCAATCTATTCAAGAATTACGCATGCCTCCGCAATGCCGGAGCACGCCCGGAAACGGCAACAACAATGGAGGCATGGAGAATCAGCATGGGGAAATGTGCATGAAAATTGTATATCAAATTGGATGAAGACTGCAGCGCTTAAACGTTCAAATATTCTAAGCAACTGTCATTAAGTTCAACAATAAGGAAAGGCAGGAGTACTAAACAGCTCGACTGTCGTAGACCCTGTACTAAGAAAACAATATTAATTACATAAAATATAAAGAATATAAAAGATATTTCAAGACATTGTCATAAGCCATTCGACACTAAGGAAAATCAATACAAAACAACTCGGCTGCCTTAGACCCTGTACTATTATTATTTACAAACATTTTGTAATAAAGCCAAGACCACATAATATAAATCATATGTTAATATCTACTTAAGATAATAGTTTGAAGATTATAACTATGTCAGGAATAAAGAAATACATAACAAAACAGATAGACCACATTTTGCAGGGTAAACTAAGCTGCATTTGAGGAACTTCCCACAAGCTGATTAAGTTATACGACTAAAGTGTCGAAATCGAGTTTGAATTGAACTAAAGCTAGTGATACCCCACGCTCGATTGTTGCTGCAGGGTATTACGAATCGATTTGATTGCCGTTTACCGCTATAATTTGCAACAATTAGCAACCGAATTGCAATTGCAGTTGCCAGCACAACAGCAACAGCGACAGCAACAACTGCAGCCACAACAAATAACATATGTAATTTACGCAAAGGGGGTAAAAGTGGGCGTGGCTGGGAGGCTAGCAGGCTAGCTGACGATGACGTCTTGTCCAGAGGTTACTACGGTTCATTCACATGCCGCGTAACAAGCATACGCCCGATGGGCCCGAAACAACAGCAGCACCAGCAACAGCTGCATTTATTATCAATAATTGAGAAATTCAATTCGAAATGCTGCATTTCTCAACAGGTAGCGCCGCGGCACTCGACCGCAATAAATAACTAACAGCAAGCGCAACAGCAACAGCAATAATGGTGTAAATAAATAAAAAACATAACATCAAAGTTATAAATATTTGACACCAATTAAAACACGCTTGTTAATTGGCATGCAACAGATCCCTTCAAATTGCCTTGTAATTTCACACTCCCTGAAAAAGAATAGCATTAAAGGAGCTATGTCTAATAAAGCTCTATGCTCAGATATAGAATTACCAGCTCTAGACTAAACTGCCCAAAGAATGCGAAAAGCAACAACGAATTGTAGAGGCAAATTTAACAAATTATTGCTAAGTACAAACAATTATGAGCTACTTAATTGAAATGAAGGCAAATTGTTGAACAATTTAGGCAGATTAAATAGAGGACTTGAATAAAGTAGAAAATTAAAAATGTTTTAAAACAATTGCACGTTATATAACAGATTTGAGTTACAAATAAAAATGTATCCACATTTTGTATAACAGAATAAGTAAATATTGTTTGGAATAGAAATAAAATGTTGTTCTCTGGCCTTAAGCAAATAATCGTTGCAGTTGTTTAAATATTTAACTGAGAAAATTTGCCCCTCCATATAACAATAAGCTTTATGTAAATACAATGCGGAAATAAACTTAATAAATACTCAGTCAACAAATTAATGACTTTCATAAATATTTCAACATAATTTCAAAGTTTTAAATGGCAAAGTTGCAAATCTTTTGCAGTTTTAATTAGCAAAGAATTCGAGGCAAAGTCTGACTTTTTAATCAGATTAATCCCAACTCAAACTTAAAAAGTTGCGATTTAAAGTAAATCCCTCTTCAAAGTTGCCATAAAATTTGATGGATTATGCGACGAAGAGTTGGGCAATTGTGACAACAGCTCACGGCTTGTTCAGTTGTGTACTCGATTGACTGATTGACTGACTGAGTGACTGACTGAATGTCGAATGCTGAATGGAATCAATAAAGCGGCGGCGGCATTGGCAATTGGTTTTGTAAGCGAATGCGAACAAAATTGAGGCAAAGAAACAGCGCGTAAACTGCGAGAAGCCGCAGCAATGCTTAATAAAGAGTGAAGTGAGTTGAGAGGGGGTCTTAAAAAGAGAGGCGTGACGGGGACGGGGGCGAGGGCTTGTGTCTGGGGCTGGGTCATATGATATATGGGTCATTAACAAATTGTTCAACGGCTTGGATATTAAATACATATTGGCTGCCTGATGTGCGGGGCTATGAATTTTACATATACACATAAACAATAACTAATAACGACGCATGAATCTGTCAACCGATTACTCATACGCCGCGTCTGACGAGCGCGCTGCGGGAGTGACAAATGAGTGTGGGTGGGAAGTGGGGAAGCAGGGAAGCGGGAGCGGGAACGGGGGAAGGAGAAGTACAGGGGGAAGTCGAGGCTGGTGCGGTCACTCGCATGAAACAAACGACCGACCAAGCAGCCAACCAACACAGATGGCTGACTCTGAAGCAAAAAGTTGTTTAACAATAACAAATTTGCTAACAATGCAGCTGCTAAAAATAAACCAAATTACTCGCACTCACTCACCAAATACAGTGAAGACTGCCAATGAAAAACTGACTTAAATGGGACGAATGTAATTAGCACATTTTGCTGGCGAGTGCGTCAAGCACCGCAAAAGTCAATAAATTAATTAATACAAAAATATGCCTTTCTATTCGAGAACCGCAATAGTCAATAAGTTAAAAATAACCATAAGAATATATAACATTTTAGGAGCTATAATTGAAATGGTGACTAGAAAATCAAATTAATACCAAAATGTTTTCATTAAAAAACAAATAATATGAAGAGTTTAACTGACTCTTTGCAAATCAAATAAATAAAACATTTTCTTGGGCTAACTTCAATAAAAGTAAGTAAGTAAGTAAGTATAGCAGTTCAAAAAATATCAAATAAATGTTATATGATAAGAAATAGTTGCAATACATTTGTGTTTTTGTCAATTTCAATAAAATGCTAACAACCAAAAAATAACAACCGTTTAGCTGGAGAGTTTATTAACTACGCTCGTCTTACAATTTTAATTGGCCAAAAATAAAAACAATGTATTAAAAAAGAAATTGTTTGGGGCTAATTAGCTCGTAAAAGTTTACATAATCGTTACGAGTGAAGCACATATTATATTTCAAGCGTAAACATAGCGTCAAATTATATAAACAGACAGAAGAAGCAGCACAAAATTACACAAAATGATGAAATGCTCAAAATATCAACAATCAAAATACGAATAGTCTGTAAAAGCTATTAGAATCTTTTGTTTATGGCGCGTTGTTGAGTTTTGGTGAATTGAAATCTTGTGACGCACATCACACATGGAATTTGTTGACAATTTCAAAACTATAAAACACTCACATAAATAATGCGGCAAGTGGGCCAAAAGCAAGAGGATTACAAGCGAGCCGAAATGCTTTAGATCGGATTGGACAAGTCGCCAAGAGCTGACACAAATCCATAAAAAAGATGAAGAGGCCAAAAAATGTTAACAAAATGCGACCAACGAGGCGTGGCAAAGCCATTTTCCCCCCAACAACAACAACACCAACGACGACGACGACGACGCCACGTTGAGTTAATAGCAAAGCGACGCCCACCAGATGGAAAACTTGCAGACTTTTTATTTCAGTCGCCAGAGCTGCGCTCCACAGCAGGAGAGTGTAAAACAATGCCATAAAAATTAACTAGCGTCCGACACTTTGCCTTTAAAGTGGCAACGACTCTCGACTCGACTCTTGGCGACACCCCCAACTGTGGCAAGTTCTCGTTTTAATTGAAATTGAAATTGTTCGACCACTTCCTGTAACCAATTTGCAGGGTATTTGAAATTAGTTGGTATCAGCTAGTCGATCACACTCCTTCGCATTTTAATTTATTGCCATTTAAATACGCATGCTGTCGCTTTAAGTTATGCCGTGTTTGGAAATAGCATCGACAATGACTATGAATGCTTCGCTTTTGTTTACACTGGGCGGCAGCAGCAGCGTGGCGTGTATTGTGGCATGCCACAAACTATAAACAATCGGCGACTTTGTTTACAACTTGTGCATTGGAAATGTTTTCAAGATTCTTCTTTTTATCGATTTTCATTGGAAAGTATGCAAAAAGCGAAATACTTTACGACTGATGCGGAAGCGAAAGAAATGTTCAATGATTTCTAAACTTAGCCGGCCAACTGCACTGAGAGAAACAATCGATACCCAGCTTATTTACTGCTTCAAGTGGACAGAAAATATAAAGAGAACTATTATTTTCTCGCTGTGTACTCTCACTCTCTCTCTCTCTAGAGACCTCAAAAACCGGCTGGCAAATACTTGTAGTTGCCCAACTCCTACGCGAACTGTCGACCATTATTTACCCTTAGTCCCAGCTGAAGGCAAAAAAAAAACTATGCCAAGTGGCAAGTGGCAGTGCCAAAGTTGAAGACTCTGGCAGCTCTTTGACTTTGGCCATTAATATGCAAAAAAAAAGAAAAGAAGCACAAAATGTAAAACTATTATTAATAAATAAATGTCTGCATAATAGAAGCATAATCTGAGCAGAAGCTCGGGTGAATTCATGTCAAGTGTTGTCGTCTTTCACTCTGCTTTCTGGGCCAAAAAACATCCGATTTCGTAATTGGGACCCCAACGCAGCTCAACGACAATAACGGCTACAAATCATTAACATTTTTGTGGCCCGTTGAGTTGATGTTCGCCATTGTCTATCCACTTCTGTCTAATGGACAGCGTTGGGTTAGGCTTTGGATTAAGTTTCGAGATTTGGGAACGGGGAACGAGGAAGGGGGGACTGTAAAACTTTGCTACATTTTGTGGCACATGCGAAAAGTTTTGCGTTGATTCGCAACGCCTTTCACTTTCTATTGCCGGCCCCGACAGCCCGACAGCCCGACTGCTGCCTGCCACTCAATGTTGCCGCATCCAGCTTCAATTCAACTTTTGCCACTTGACGGCGGCACGAGACCAACAACAACAACAACAGCAGTCGAATGATTCAGCCGGCGAGAGTTTCATTTCAATTCAAAGTTGCTTTTTATGTCTTTCGCTCACTCTCCTCGCTCTCTTGTCTCTCTAGCTATCTGCAAGTATATATTTTTATTTGTTTATCAAATGACAACCACAACACGTGCCCATGAATATCTGCCTCACATTCACGGCTAAGACTCAAACTCGATTCGACTCGCATGATTCATCACAAGATGAGACAACGTCGCTGCCACATGAGAGAAGAGCGCGCATTAATCATTAGCCGTATTTGTGTCATGTGCGAAATTTAATTGAAATTTAGTTGAACTTTAATTGATGATGCTGCTCTGCTCTGCTGCTATTGGGCGATTCATCTTGGCCACTTTATTGATACTGGTCTTAATTCTTAATGGATTTAACGTGCAGTTTTATTGTTCATTCTTCTTTTAGTGCATTTTCCACACTTTTAAAACTTTGTAAGCATTTCTCTATCAACTTGTTTGCAAGTTTTCTCATGAACTTATCCAACATTAACTGCCTTAAATGTTTAGTTAAATTCTACAGTTGAACATCTCCTACTAAAATATTTATTTACATCCTGTAGTCAAACTTTAATTTTCTATTTTTTTCCTAAACTTCTCTCCGCTTCTTTCAAATTTCCAATTAGCATTCAGTCTATATTAGTCTCCAGAACATTCACACAATAATTAATGCAATTAATCTGGCCATAAAGCTGCAAATTTGCTGCACTTATTTGCTCTGCTCGAAACGATAAGAAAATTGCATGTTGAGCGTGGAAAACACGCATTCCATGAGTTGGCTGCCAAGTGGAAACGCTGCAAAATGAAATACCAAATTCAATGCCCATGAGAAATGCATCCCAAATTTGATTGCATTTTTATGGTCCTGCAGTTCTCCAGAGAACACGTATTCACTATTCTATAAAGTCGTATATACGAATATATATTTGTATGTATGTTCATTGTACATACATCATATGCAGGGGCTGGACGACTCTCCAGTGGAAACATTTGAGTTTAGTGTTTGTTTTACGTTGCTTTATTTTTCAATATACCCTTTAAGCCATCAAATCAGTTGGAAGGGATATAGAAATATAAAATGCTACTAGTTGCCGTGTTTCCTCTATACTTTCACACTATTATAGAGACAAATTAAAAACACCACAACCAATTTGGTATAAACATTAAATGAATCAAAAAGAGCGCCACTTTTGAATTTATTTATAATTCTCAAAAAAATATAAATGACTCTTTAATTTTATTATTCAAATATATATTTTTTATAGTCCACAAACACCAATATTATGAACGTGTATTCGTTCATGGTCCTTTGGTGTATATCTTTAGATACACACATCTAACTTGGATTTGTTAGAGACATTGCAAATTTGCTTGCAACTAAAAGCAGTTTTACAGGGTATCCCCCAGGTGAATAATCGCCGTCGTTGTGCACGCCTTTCTTGTGTTTTTTGGCCGTTGCACAAAAGTCATGGCCCCCAAGTAAACCTGCACTGAACAATTGGGCTGTTTTTGGGGCCCGTTTCGGCCTGGCTAAGGTCCCAGAGCGCACTTTATATGCTAATAAATTGCAGTTTTATGGACAAGAAATGCGCTGCGTGACTGTGTGTGTGTAAAGTGTGTGTGTGTGTGTGTGTAAAGTGTGTGTCTGTGTGTATGCAGATGTGAGCGACAGACAGGCAACGATTTATGCAGCTGACATCCGCTGCTCGTTTTCGTTTCGTTCGCTTCCTGCAAATCTAGACAGCAGTCTGAAGACTCTAGTCTCTACACGGCGACAAAAAATGCGATTTCAAATAACGATTAACTGATTAATGATTTGTCAATTTGAAGGCTATGACAAAAGATTGTAATTTAATAATGTAAATAATAGTACAAAGAAAAGATACACAGCAAGCCAACATTTTTGGATATTTATGTGAAATATTATCAGTTTGTTTCAGGCATTGCATTTAAGATTCAAACATTCAAAGATGTTTATTTATGCATAAATTTCTCTTGTAAATAAATACAACTTTAAGCTTTATATTTTTGATTCCCTAATCTTTTCTGGCTGTGTAGTCTCCAGCAGTTGCACTCCACATTCGTGTTGGCCGTTGACAGTTTGGCAGCTCAACACACACAGCTCAGCTCAGCCCAGGTTGGCGGACAAGTCAACAAACTTAGCGTTGACGTTGACTTTGCTGCACTTGCAGTTCGTAACTCGCAATTGGCCATTGTCCGTTGTCCGTTGTCCGTTGTCCGCTGTCCGTTGCCCGTCTCCTTTGTCCGAGTGCTTGGCAAACACAAAGGCCAAATGCAGCTCAGCTCTCGCCCTTTTGGCGTGATTCACAAAACTTGTGAAGCGTTGCCAGCTCCACTTGCAGCTCCTGTTGCTGTTGCTGTT
Source organism: Drosophila ustulata (assembly GCA_035047365.1). Taxonomy (NCBI): domain Eukaryota; kingdom Metazoa; phylum Arthropoda; class Insecta; order Diptera; family Drosophilidae; genus Drosophila; species Drosophila ustulata. Next base: position 30,352,096 of record JAWNPT010000094.1, read on the forward strand.
GTTTATTGTCTGCCTGCCACTCTTTAAACATTGGCCAGCTGGCGTGCATTTGATTTTTAATTGACTCTCTTTTTTGCCCCTTCTGGCTTGTCGATCTGACTTGGCCCTAATGACCGCAGAGATTTTCCAGCTGGCCCAGTGAAAATGCATTAGCGGCCGCAGAATGCGACTAATGCGCTTACCAACAAAGGCCTTTGCTACCAATTCCCCCCTTCCCACTTGGAAATGTGAGCCAAGCTGGGTTCAAATTGAATTTGGGTCAGCGGACAATCGATTTAGAGTAGAACTTTGCAATCGCCAAAGGGCAAACAAATTACAGGCCAACCCACAAATAAACTGAATCGTCAGAGTCAAAAGCAACGCAATAAAATCAATATCAAATGCACTATTTCAATTGTCTGACACTCAACTGCAATGCAGGCGGCACAAATTGACAGCATTAGCCAAGAGTTAGTCACATTTGGAATACCCTTTAATTTGCCCTCTCTTTCGTTCTGACAAATGCAACAGACACAAAACTTTCTATTCAGTTCAATTTGTCAAACGCAGACACACAAGCCGCTGGCCACATTAAGCTGCACAACACTCATGAATACACTCACGAATACACACTCACTCTCTTTCACATGTGATGCTTGCTTATTGTTGTTATTTCTTTTCTGTTGTTTTTGGCAGGCACAAACAAAAAGTTCAAGGCTAAAATTTGGTGGGTAACAAAATTTAGAAAAATAATTTAATACGCTCCGCAAGCCGACAGCCGAATACCCTTTCAACAGTGCCTGCGGGCAGCAGGCGAAACTATACTAATTTAAGAATTCATCCAAAATATTTAATGTTGTGTATCTTTACGTTATGTTCTTCAAGTATTATTATCTTGTAATATTCATTGCAATACTGTCAAGTGTTCTATAACTATAAATACATTACATCTATATCTTTGTATTATTATTTTGTATCTGTGCTATGCATGTCACTGCCAAGTTGATGGCATAGCGAAAACATGCTAATCGGCAAGAGGCAGACACGTGGATGTATCTGCAGCTGTCGCGAGATACAAGATACAAATGTATCTGCAGTCAAAGTGTAAGTATGTCACTGCTAATTCTGCTGTTGGCTTTCAATTAATTTATAGTAAAAACATTGCCGCTGTTTACAAATCATCATCAACGAACGACTAGAGAGAGAGCGAGAGATACAGCGCCAGAGAGAGAGAGAGAAAGGGGGGTGATCATAAAACGCTGTCGCCAAGCGGTTTATTTTTAAAAACAGCGAATTTTTGGCAAAATGATCAGCGACAAATGGACAGATAGATAGATAGATAGAAAGATATATGTACATATATCTATGGCAGCATGTTTACTGTTGATTTTCATTTTGTAAATATATTGCGCATAAATATTTGCTGGCTAGCGATAAAAGGCTAAGGACACAACCAGAAAAACAACCAAGAAAAGGCTCAACGATGTTGTGCCGTGGAAGTGGAACTGGATTAGACGACAACTGGTTGCCAAGATAAGCTGACAACACAGGTAAGCAAAGCAAAATACGAGACTTCCTTGTAGAAATATTCCCAGAGGGGTCTTGTTTAAACACTTTATCTGCTGCGCTAAAAGACTGTTTATGATGGCTTTAAGAGCATTTACTTTCAATTACAGTTTACACATTGTAATCCTGCTCTGCGAACCGAACTTATCTATAAGAACAATTTACACAATTTTGATCGTATTTATAGGAGAGCCAATAAGAAGTAAATATTATATTTACTAGTCGGAATTTTTCGATATAGGTCTTGTCAAGACGAAACAAAACTAGATTTGTATGTTTTAGTTTAGGAAAATAAATAAATTTAGAAGCGAAATTGTACTGCCTTTTATCCCTAATACACAAATTAAAAGGAAGACTCAAATACTTTTTACTATTTAAACAAAACTTGTTATGTATAATAAATAATGATAAAAACGAACTTATCTGTGAAGCAGACAATTTATTATGCTCAACCAGTGAGCAAATGAATCTACAGCTCAAATACAGTGTTATAAAGTATTTGTTTTGCCAGCAAATCAGCAACAATTAGTCACATTCACTTGTTTGCAATCGAGAGACTTGAATTCGTTGCGCTTGGAAAGCTTTTCGCTCTCCAAATAACAGATTGGCAATCAGTGGGAAGCGATTTGATTTCAATTCGAATTTGATTGCATTGATGGGTCAAACGGGTTTTTTTCGGCAACAACCTACTTAAAGGCAAACTGAGTTTAGGCTGCCCAAAAATGCGTTGTACGTGCCACGCCAGATACAATTTAATGCACATAAAAATACAATTTGCTTAGTGCAAAGAGAGCAGCAAAAAATATAAATAAATAAAAAGGTTACCCTAAGATGTAGATTAACCTTTATGACCAGCAAAAAAAAAAACAAAAAAGGAGACAAAATGTCACTTGTTTTAGCCCAGAGAGAGAAAGAGATGAAAACTCGTTTTTGTTTTGTGTTGAAATTGATTCAGTTTCTAATTATAAAACGAGTCAACGGTGCAGGCAAGCGCATAATTATAAACAAACAAAAGATAAAGCAGACTGCTGAAGGAGAAGAAGAAGACGCCCCCAATTCTCCGCGTCCCCGCATTCCATCTTCCCCCTCTTCTGTCAGCGGTGCATGACCTTTTTGGCTGTGGCCAAAATAAACAAAATAAGGGAAAAGGTTGCGACGAAAATTAGCTGCCAAGCATTTTGCCGAGTCAAGCTGAGCCTTTAAAAAATTATTTATGATATAGGAAAATGTATCTGCACCCCAAGCAGCTCTCTTTAGCGATATATGCAGCTATTTATAGCATAGAGTTGTTAAGCAATCGACCTACTATCGATATCGATATCAATGGCTTCGAAAATTCGTTAGTGTGAAAAAGAGCACCCAAAATGCAATCTTAAAGGTGTGAATTAAAATCATTTAAATCATCGAAAATATATCGAAACTATCGAGATACGCAATTATCGTTACAATAACGTTCCATGGCCGATGTATCGATGTTTTTACATCACTATATTAGCGGTGAAAAGAGCGCTTATCATTTTTGTCGAATCTCCGCAGCTTAATTGCGTATTGATATTTTAATGGCTAAAGGGAAAGGGGAAATCAAAGCCCCTTATCTGTAAGCAAACAAGAGTAATGAATCTTAGACTGCTGCAGGTGACTCACTTGCCATTTGTTATTAAACAAACATTTGGGCGACTTTTTTGGGGTCACTGGAACAATCAACAATAGTGTTTTGTTATTATCAAAGAGCGCCAAAGAAAACATGAATGTCAAGTGCACGTGAGGGGAAAAAGGGGGCCGCGAATAACAAAAAAATCAAATTACAATTGCGCACTTGTTGTGTAACTACAGAAAATACACAATTCAAATACAAAATACCGCAACGAATTGAAAGGGAAAAACAACGAAAACTAAAATTGGTTTTAAACGTTCCAATTTGCAAAGCTGTGCACAGCTTGCTGTCTCTCTCTCACCTAGCGCATGCACATCAATTGGAAATTATGCAAATGCTGTCTGCACTCTTCACTCACCTGGGTATGCAATTGGGCGGCGTTCGATCGACTTCCCAGGCGGCAAACAGTTTCATAGGCACCGGCTTTTGTCCGTTGCTCGCTGTCACATTGCTGCCGGCTGCGCTGCCAGCGCCAACTGCACCAGCTGAGCTTGCTGCTGTCGCTGACGCTGCCGCCGCCGCCGCCGCCGCAGCTGCTGCATTTGCTGCGGCCGCAGCTGAGCCGCTTCCTCCTCCGCCTCCGCTGCTGCTGGCGACAAATTTATCCATCAATTTGGACGATTTGTCCACCATCTTCATGATTGATTTGTTGTTGTTGTTGTCGATAGTATTGTTGGGAAATTATGTGTTTTTTTTGTTTGTTTTTTGTTGTTCAATTTATGTCACACATTGTTGGGAATTATTTTTGGGGCTTGTCAAACTTTTTTCTCTCGCCTTGCTTTGAACTTATTCTGTATGCAAAAAACAGTGTTTCATATACAGAGAATCACGACGCACCCAAAAACCGAATCGCGGGGGATGCGGGGGGAAACGAGAGGAAGAAGGCAGCGCTTGGCGTTTGCTGCAACTGCAAAGCTCACACATACACACAAAACATAAACAGACACATGCACACACACAAGCGCACGACGCACACAGAATCAATAACACGACGTATTTTTCTTCTTTTTGTTTTTGCACCCAATTTGAATCTGTTACAGAAATCCGACTGATTCTGCTGGGGAGCTTCTGCTGCGCTGCTGCTGCACGCGTCGCGTTATCTTCTATGAATAAGCGAATCGACGACCGTCATGCTCCAAAGTAGCCGTGCAAATGTCGCGTTACAAAATTTCTCATAACACCATTCGCATGCTAAAAGACTTTTGAGAGAGAGAGCGAGCGCAAACTAAACCATAGAGAGAGCGCAAATCCGTTTGCTGGGGCGCGTCAAAGAGAGCGCAAAAACGGCAGGCAACAATAACAATGTATGCGCACTCCCCACTCATACACACAACATTGGCGCTTTTTGCAAATTCTCTCCTCGTGTGTTCGTTTATTCGCGCATTTTATGCTCTCCTACGCGCGCATAAACAAAAACGAAACAAAAGGCCCACAAAGTGTAAAACTCTAGTGTGTGTGTGTGTATGTGTGTGTGTACACACAAAATGTATGCACGGCAGAGCGAATGAGCGAGAGAGAGCGCGAAAGTAGCTGCTGCGGCACGAATAAACTATTTTAAATTGAAATTTACATTTCACTGAGCACCCACTGCATAATGTTAGAAATCGCGCATTTCTCATCAATTATTTAACAGTTTTAGCACGTTTTGATTGAGCAAAATTTATGTGTAGAACCAGCGACGCGACGCACAGCTTCCGCCAGCGACGTGCAGCGGTAGACTAGCGCTCAGTGTGACCGCCGCTTGCATTTGCAAAAATTACCTAAATATACCAGGCGCATGATTTTGAATTGGAGTCTTGGATGATATTTTGAAATTATTTAACACTGTATAAATAAGCAACAAAAAATGGATTTTTATTAATTTTCTCTAATAACTCATGTAATTACATTCCATTTTTGCTTAAACTTGGCGCAACAGAATCGCCTGTTATCGAAATATGCTATCGTAGGGATGCATGAATGAATGCTTGATCATGGCTGCATAATGCAGAAGTAACGTGTCGAGGGCCCCCGCAATACTTTGATGTAAACAACACGGCTTTTTTATCTATAGTTTGTATTTATCATATAAAGGACGCAACGAAAACTCACAGATAATGGCTGATGCTTGGGACATTAAATCGCTAAAAACCAAGCGCAATACGCTTCGTGAAAAGCTTGAGAAGCGCAAGAAGGAGCGCTTCGAAATACTGTCCGACAAACAGGAAGATCAAACAAATCCCAAAAAGGAGCTCGGTAAGTGAAATAAACCAAAATTCGAATCAATAGCTAAAACTCTTTGCAGTTGAGGCCGATGTGGAGGTGCAGAAGGCGGTGCTGCAGTCGTTGAGCGCCAGCACCTTGGTGCTGCCCATCGTGTCCACGCAAATTGTGCACAAAGTGGGCGGCACAATGGAAATGGTGAACTTCATATTGGGTAAGCTGGCGAATCAAGGAGCCATAGGCATCAGGAACGTGACCATTGGCACAGAGGCGGGCTACGAGGTGATATCAGTGCAGAGCAAAGAGTTGCGCGAAATCTACGACGACGTCAACGATAGTTGCCAACAAAAGGAGGAAGCGGAGGCGAAGCGCAAGCGTGAGTAGCGCCATCTGTCGGCGAGTAGCTCTTACTAACTCTAGCTCTACTTTCAGTGGATGGGGAACAAGACGACGCTGAGCGTGCGCAGCGCAAGCTGCTGAAACTGGAGTCAAGTGCGGGTCGCAAGGAATCGACGAGTCTGGATGCCTCCGATGACATTATGATGCTGCTGTCGCTGCCCTCGACACGCGAGAAACAAAGCAAGCAGGTGGGCGAGGAGATCCTTGAGTTGCTGACAAAACCCACGGCCAAAGAGCGTTCGGTGGCGGAGAAGTTCAAGTCGCATGGCGGCGCTCAGGTGATGGAGTTTTGCTCGCACGGCACCAAGGTAGAGTGTCTCAAGGCGCAGCAGGTGGCCAACGAGATGGCGGCCAAAAAGAAACTGGAGCGACGTGAGGAAAAGCAGCTGAAAGAAGCCACAACGAGCGCCACCAACAGCAGCAGCAGTAAATTGGTCAAAACTCGCACTGACGACACGGAGGATGGTGAAATCCTCACGGAGACGCTTAACACTTGCGAGGCCGAGTCACAGGAGTCCACGGATGACAGCGAATCCTCGGGGGATTCAGACAAATGCACCAAGCTGCATTTTAAGAAAATAATACAATCGCACACGGATGAATCGCTCGGCGATTGCAGCTTCCTCAACACCTGCTTCCACATGGCCACCTGCAAGTATGTGCACTACGAGGTGGACACCTTGCCGCACATCAACACCAACAAGCCGACGGACGTGAAGACGAAGCTGAGTCTCAAACGCAGCATCGACGCCAGCTGTACGTTGTATCCTCCGCAATGGATTCAATGCGATCTGCGTTTCCTAGACATGACGGTGCTGGGCAAATTTGCGGTGGTCATGGCCGATCCGCCATGGGATATACACATGGAGCTGCCCTATGGCACCATGTCGGACGATGAGATGCGTGCCTTGGGAATACCAGCGCTGCAAGAGGAGGGTTTGATATTCCTGTGGGTGACGGGACGAGCCATGGAGCTGGGCAGGGATTGCCTGAAGCTCTGGGGCTATGAGCGTGTGGACGAACTCATCTGGGTGAAGACGAATCAGCTGCAGCGCATCATACGCACCGGGCGCACAGGGCATTGGCTGAATCACGGCAAGGAGCATTGTTTGGTTGGCATGAAGGGCAATCCCAACAACTTGAATCGCGGCCTCGACTGCGACGTCATTGTGGCCGAGGTGCGCGCCACATCCCACAAACCGGACGAGATCTACGGCATCATTGAACGCCTGAGTCCGGGCACAAGGAAGATTGAGCTGTTTGGCCGACCACACAACATTCAGCCTAACTGGATAACGTTGGGCAATCAGCTAGATGGCATTCGGCTGGTGGATCCCGAGCTCATAACACAGTTCCAGAAGCGCTATCCCGATGGCAACTGCATGTCCCCCACGGCTGCAGCGGTGAACGCTATCAAGAACTGACACACAGGACAAAAGGACGAGGCACAACTGCTGACTACCGATTAATTTGCATGCTTAATGTTTAAGGACTAGCCATTAAGCGCAAAGTTTAAAGATTACTGTAATTATAGGATAGAAAGTTATTGTATCGAATTGACAAGATAATCTAACATATATAAATATCAACTTTAAATGTGCTCGCTTGGTGTCCATCTCTCTGTCCTAGGACTTTAGAAAAAATATCAAAGCTAAAGCCAGCAAATTGCTGACAATACATTTCAATACAACAAGATTGTACACCAATAAAGTGTTCGATGCCCTACATTCTAAATTATCTCTACAATAAATTAATTGCACAGCATGTTATGTGCTAATTACATCATTTTCTTCTAAACTAAAAATGCAATTAACTTATTTGAACTTAATAAAGTAACATAATATTTAATTATTTGTTGCTTCAAGTTAAGCTAATACAACAATAATGCGCTTACTTTCTTGGACACAAACAATTGGGCAGTTAATAAAATTAAAAACACAATCAAATTAACTCAATAATATATCAGAGCGCTTCACATGTTTAGGCAGTTAAACGAATTCATAAATCTATATTTCATAAATCATATTTGTGAAATTAAATAGTATAGCGAGTATACCACAGTCGAGCACACTCCACTTAAAAGAGTCACAAACACGTATAGTAATAAAATATATGTATTTGTATTTAAATAGATTTATTGCTCATTTGGGATTTGCGCGTATTTACAAGAAACGTTGACTACTCCACAAAAAATAATAATAAATATGCAACGCGAATTGCAACTACAATGTACGATTATATATAATATATAGTTGTGTGTGTCTGTACATCGTATATAATAATATGTATATATAAGACTATATAGATAACTCGCTAATCACAACAACAGTCGCTTGCGATAATGTGTTTTTTGGGCATAAATACGATGTAAAACTAATAAGACTTATCAGAAGAGCGTTATACAGAGTTAAGTGTATAATATATATAGTGCTATATCGATCAATATATACCGTTTGTGTTTGCAAGCCATTTATAAATAGAAATGCAATAATATTTGCTGTGTATAAGTTATTCTCCTTATTCTTTTGCTGTCCCTGTCAATCAATCCATTCTCTGCATTCAGATTAATTAAGTTCTCTCTGTTTTTGTTTGTTTATATGTACATGACGCAATTTCGCACAATTAAATTGCAAAAATAAACCTTTTCCGCACTTTGTTAACAATAAATTTCGATTCAAGCGAAACGAAACGAAATTTGTAAAAGTTACAAGTTTATCATGATGATGATGATGGATTCTCTGGTCTGGGATTCATTTGTTACGAGTTCCGAGTTCTTTGTAGCACTTAACGTAAATGCGTGCCCGTTATGGCCTTGAGCACTATGAAGCCAAGCACTGTGGCCGCTGCCACGCCCAGTCCCGCCTTCAACCAGACAGTGTGATCCTCCGTCATGAGTCCAAATTGCCGCAAATATCTGCCAGAAGACAACAATATTAGTACAAGTTCTTGAGAGGATGAGGAGTAGTAGGTTAAAAGTGTTATTGGGAGTTTGTGCCACGCCACAACATTAATATAAAGCAGAGTGTGTGTGTGATGATGACTCGGTGTTGCATGTTAGACGACGCACAAAGAAAGCGAAAGATTTGATTAATTGTTAAATTGGTAAAATGGTAAAACTTACGCCGATTCCCACAGCTGTACCAACCTGTGCTTGTAGAACAATATCCAGGCGGCTTGGAAACGCCTTCAAGATCAGCCAGATCAGTCAAATTCACAACACATCAACAACAACACACAACAAGAACACCCAACAACAAGAAGGGGGCAAGAGAGTGAGAGGGAAATAAGAGAATATTAAATATATATGTATAAATATAAGCCATTAATCCCAATGCTGATGCAGTGAATCCCAAATGCCCAGAATGAGAGTTAGTTGTCCAAGGGTTAAATGCGGAAAATACTTACGGAAAAGCTGCCATGGTGGCCAGCTTGGTGTAGAGCTCCTTCTTGTTGCTCTTGAGGCTGAACAGATGCGGCGGTAGCAGCTTGTACTTCTCGCAGAACTCGTTCGGCTGCATCAGATAATCCTGTCGCCGCTCGTCCAGATCACACTTGGTGCCCACAATCATCACCGGGATCTTGCTCTCCGCATAGTACTTGATGTAGATGCGTGCCACATACTCGAAGGAACGCGGATTGGAGGCATCGTAGACGAGGCAAGCCACATCGCAGTTAACTTCCTGAGGCTGCAACGGATCGAGAGCGTGTCGCACATCGATGTCACGCAAGATCAGATGCTTCTCCTGGCCATAGACCTGCACCGAGTTGATGCAATGAACGACATTCGTTTTGAACTCTTTGCCCAGCAGCTTGCTCATGTCATCGATGAGGAAGCCGCGACACAGGCCCGTCTTGCCGGACCCCTTAGGTCCGATCACATGGCACTTGTAGACGGAGCGACTGCTCTGGCGCTTGGCGAGATCAATGCGTCGCTCGCGTGTCACATGAATGGCCACCAGTTGGCTGTCGTTCTCGTGCACATTGAAGCCCAGGTAGGCCAAGTACTCGAGGGTCTTAACGACATCCACCAGCGTCATTAGCGTCCAGCGACACAGCCAGCCATGCAGAGTAACCCACCCAGCCTCGTTGGTGGGGCACGATTTGCGTATGTCGGTGGAGTAGCTCCACGGCGAGGCTGGACAAGTGCTGAACAGCATTTTGTGCTCCTCGGGCGACAAGGCGCCGTCGCCATCGCGATCGTAGCGCTCAAATAGCGCTATCAAAAACTGTTGGCCACGATGCGAGAGTTCGGTACTGCTGCCCGGTGGAATCTTCAGCGGGGGACGTAAATACTCCTGGCACATCTCCAGCTGATCGTTGTAGCCAAAGCGTCGCAGCACCGCCCACGTGGTCTCGTTGCGGCCACGCTGTATGAACAGGCAGTGCAGAAAGAGGAAACCCTTCAGGGTGACGGCATCGTTGTAAATGCCATCGGGCACATTCTTCTGTATGACGGACTTGACCTCGTCCAATATTTGGGGCTGCAGCGGCGTGTTGAAGCAGCGTCGTTGAAAAAGATTCAGCTCGTAATCATTCAACAGATTGTCGCTATCAATATCGCATATCTTGAATATGCGCACAAGCGACTTCTTGCAGGCGGGCGTTAGCTGCAAACAAACAAATAAAATTTAATTAAATCTACTATTCGGGAGATTACAAAATGTCGCACGAAGTCTTTGGCTCAATTTTTTGTATACGTTAAGAGATTCGTTGTCCTAGCTGACTGACGGATAAAACTACCAAAACGTTACGAAATCTTACCAACATATTTCGCAATTTACACATGCAATAAGAAAAAAAGGATTCGAAATTCAAATAAACCCGTCCCTTGACTGAGACTAAATATTTTCTCTGGAAGGGTAGCAGCTTTAAACGTTATACGCGGAGTAAAATGTTCAAATCTTGTTCCCACTTACGTCCTGATCTTCCATGATGTAAAGCGGCGACGTTGGATGCAGCACCGCCTTTTGTGCATAGTAAAACATCTCGGAAATGTTATGCAGCGTCTTGGCCGAGCACTCGACACAGCTCTCGATCTCTGGATAATCCTCCATGATGGCCAGCACGCTGTCAATGGTTGAGTATTCGATTAAATCGATTTTATTGCCCACCAGCACAATTGGTTTGGTACTCGTGGCGTTGCCGTTTGCGCTGTTGCCATTGTTGTTGCCACTGCTGCAGGTGGAACGCACTAGGGGCAGCCAGTGTGTGGTAATCCGATCAAGGGAATCATCATCGTCCACAGCGTAAACAATGCACACAACATGCGCTTTGTTGATCTCGGCGGCCAAGGCTTCGTCCGATTGTTCCACGCTCGAAAAGTCCACAATATTGGTGGGCACCTGCTCGGGCGTCACGTTCGCCGGTATTGTGATCTCCTCCGCACGCGGCGGCACCTCCTCCGGATACTCTTCGCTCACCAGCGACAATATTAACGATGTTTTGCCAACTCCCGCATCGCCGACAAGCAGAATGCGCACATTTTTGCGCTGTGACGCCGTGTACTGTCCCATTGTTGTTTGTGGTTTGCTTTTTTTGTAAGTTCGCTACACGTTTTTCCGATTCAAACAATTTTGATTAAGTTTGCTGTGCTGGTTTTGCAACTTAAATTGTTTAAAAGTTTTTGTTATGCAAAAACCGCAGCGTTGCGAGACAGCGCACGAACAGTGTGACCGCACGGTGCTTTTCGCGCAAATGCCCCTAACATCTACTCGATACCAACAGCTGATTGCGGGGCAATGTTTTGGCAACCCTAGAACGCCTGCGGGGCTGCCGTATCAGCTGTCAATTTGAAAATAGCTAAAGTTTAAGCAGTCGTTGAAATGCATCTGCTGCGCTCAAAAACTTAAAAGGTTATGCAATCTATAGACTTGTGTTTCTGTTTTTTGTTTTAAACAAAGCATTCGGTGTTTGTGTTTGTCAGTGATTTGTTATTTTTTTAAATCGTAGCTCTGTCTTAGCTGTCTGGCAACGTCGTCGACACAGCGACACAGAAAATTTTGTTTGTGAGTTGAAACGGCACAAAAAAAACGGCGCTCAATAAGTTACATATAGAAAAAAAAGATGAGCAGCCAAACAATTAACAAATAGCGCGCGTCGATTAATTCGTTTCTGTTTATTTGTGTTTTCGTCATATTTTTGCAACGCGTTTCGCGTTCGCCTTTCAGCTGGTGTCTTTGTGTCTCGAGCTTTTTTTTTGCATTAGGAACGGGAAAACTTCGTTTGTGAGTGGTTGGGGGTGGTGGAGATAGAGGAAGAGAGAGATAGATAGAGAGAGAGCGGGTGTTGTGTTGCGAAAAGTTGCACTGAGGAATCAATATCGATGGTACGCACCAAAAACCAATCGTCCTCGTCCAGCGCCAGCAGCAGCACCAAATCGCCGGTCAAGATCAGCGGCAGCGGAGGGGGAGGTGGAGGTAGCGGGAATAACGGCAATAATCGCAGCCGCAGCTGCAGTGAGGCGTTAATCGATGACGGCAAGTCCAATTCCAATGCCAAATTATCGTCCTCGTCAAATCAACGTCAACGCTCAACGGCAACCACAACAACGATAACAACGTCAACAACGCCTGGCAGCTCACCAGACGACGATACCACCGACGATGCGGACTTGACGCCGACGAGTGGCAACGCTGCGCGTTTCATTCGCGCCGGAGGTGGCAACTCGGTGCACAAACAGAATCTCTACGTTGTTTCATTTCCCATCATATTCCTGTTCAACGTATTGCGCTCACTGATCTATCAGCTGTTTTGCATTTTTCGTTACTTGTACGGCGCCAGCACAAAGGTGATCTATCGCAGTCCGCATCGACGCGACTGTAACATCGAAATCGTTGTGCAAAACAATTCCAAGGAGCAGCAACAGGCGATCCTCTGTCCACTGGAACGCAACGAGAACGGCACACAGCTGACAGCACTGCAAACGCTCCAAACACAGCAGCGACAACGACCGCTAGAAATGGCCGCCAATCGAGGAGGTGTTGGGGGTGGCGGTGGCTACTCACCTGGTCCAGGCGATCCACTTCTGGCCAAGCAGAAGCATCATCATCGACGCGCCTTCGAGTACATTTCAAAGGCGCTCAAGATTGACGAGGAGAACGAAGGTGAGTGCGCTGCTTTGCTTTGCTTTGGTTTCATTCGCTGCTGGAGCGACACTCGATGAGTCATTGCACGCAACGAACTGCGCGCTTTGTTATCGTCAATCGATAAACACACACAGACGCACTGACATGCAATGCAAGCTTTTGTTGTTCCCCACTTGAGTTTGATACCAAACGGGGCAGAAGGGTATTACAACCTTTTGTTGGTTTACAGCCAGGAAGAAGCATCTCCGACCAAATAAAATATGAATTATTTTATACCTACTTATTACTATATTGTATTTAATCTTGTTATTTTTATGCAAAGTAGTCAACTGTAATATTAATATCTATTTCATGCTCTTCAAATGAGTGGCAGTTACCTTACAGTTTGCTTTGTCTTGCAGGCCACAAGGAGCTGGCCATTGAGCTGTATCGCAAGGGCATCAAGGAGCTGGAGGATGGCATCGCCGTCGACTGCTGGAGCGGACGCGGCGATGTCTGGGATCGTGCCCAGCGACTGCACGACAAAATGCAAACGAATCTGTCCATGGCTCGAGATCGTCTCCACTTTCTGGGTAAGTAGAATGGTCTGCTCCCCTTGTGACTGTCTCTCCCTTTCCCCTCCTTGAATGTAGTGTGTAGCCTTTTGTTTCGTTTTGTTTTCCTTTTGCACTTTTGTTTTGTTTTACACTTTTGTTTACACGTTTTTTGGTTCTGCTCCCCCGCCCACAACATTCGCGTCCTCCTCCCACATTCGCCATCCATTCAGCGTTGCGTGAGGAAGATATGCACATGCAACGCCTGACACTCAAGGAGCAGCAGCAGCAGGAGAAGCAGTTGCAACAGAAGCCGCAAAAGTTGCCCATGCTGGTAACAGGAGGCACCCACAACAACAACAGACTTATCAACCCCGAGCCGTCCAAGCTAAAGCTGCGCAGCAGCAGCGGCTATGGCCCCAAGCCGAGCAGCAGCAGCCAGAGTTCAGCCAGAGCTTTGTCAGTGGGTGAGTAACCACAACAACAACAACAGCACTCCAGAGCAGCAAACAGCAACAGAGCAACGACAGCAATCGACGTTTTCCTCACATTTCACACGCCTTTCGCTCTATCAAAACCAATCTCGAAACTCTTTGAATCTCTGCATGAATTTATCATTTACCTTTTCAATTTAAACTTTTAATTTTCGCTTTTGATTTCCACAAAATTGTCGCTCGTAGGCAATCGGCTTGTAACTGCAACTGCAACTTTACCTAATTTCCATTTCCCCCCATTTCTTTCACAGCCTCGGGCCGCAAGCTGACCATTGGCAACAAGCGTCCGGGCAACCTGGCCGTTGTCAACAAATCCCAAACGCTGCCACGCAATCTCGGCTCCAAGACAAGCTCCACTTCGGTGGGCGCCGCGCTGCAGCGTCAACCAGGCAAAACGGCAGCCACACCGCCCGCGGTTCGACGACAATTTGTAGGTAGCAATGCCATTTCCCATGGCAAATATTCTACAACTCCTTCTTTGCTTTGCAGTCCTCGGGTCGCAATACGCCGCCACAGCGCTCACGCACGCCAATTAATAATAATGCCAATGGCAGCGGGGCTAGCACGCCCATAGTGAGTGTTAAGGGCGTCGAACAGAAACTGGTGCAGCTCATACTCGACGAGATTGTCGAGGGCGGCGCCAAGGTCGAGTGGACCGACATTGCGGGCCAAGAAGTTGCCAAACAGGCGCTGCAGGAGATGGTCATACTGCCCTCTGTGCGTCCCGAGCTGTTCACAGGTGAGCTAATAAAATACACACACACTTGGAATGCAAGAAATCATTCCATTATATCTATTTTATTATGATTTTACTAGCAAGATATTTCAAGTTCAATTGTTAAAAGATACAAATGAACTTGACAGGTTAGTAAAGTTTTTATGGTAAAAAAATAGTTACACCTTCTTATTCATTTTAAGAAGCTTGTTTATCTTTTACGATTTTAATGAACTGTTGGTAATAACATTTTGATTGGGATTATGCAGACCATAATCATTCTGTAATCATTCCAAGTTATATAATGATTTTATATCCCCCAATTTACGTGTTTAAACAGCGCTTACTTTATTTTATTTTTCAGGGTTACGTGCACCAGCTAAGGGACTGCTGCTATTCGGTCCGCCGGGCAATGGCAAGACGCTGCTGGCGCGCGCCGTGGCCACCGAGTGCAGCGCCACGTTCCTCAACATCTCGGCCGCCTCACTGACCAGCAAGTATGTCGGCGACGGCGAGAAACTTGTGCGTGCGCTGTTTGCGGTGGCTCGCCACATGCAACCATCGATTATCTTCATCGATGAGGTGGACTCGCTGCTGTCGGAGCGCAGCAGCAGCGAGCACGAGGCATCTCGTCGCCTCAAAACCGAATTTCTGGTCGAATTTGATGGGCTGCCCGGCAATCCGGATGGTGATCGCATTGTGGTGCTGGCTGCAACGAATCGGCCGCAAGAGCTGGACGAGGCGGCGCTGCGACGCTTTACCAAGCGTGTCTATGTCTCTCTGCCCGATGTGCAGACCCGGGAGCTGCTGCTCAATCGACTGCTGCAGAAGCAGGGCAGTCCGCTGGATACGGACGCTCTGGCGCGTCTGGCCAAAATCACCGAAGGCTATTCGGGGTCGGATCTAACGGCGCTGGCCAAAGATGCCGCACTGGAGCCCATACGGGAGCTGAATGTGGAGCAGGTCAAGTGCTTGGACATTAGCGCGATGCGGCCCATCACCGAAAAGGATTTCCACAACTCTTTGAAGCGCATTCGACGCTCGGTGGCGCCACAAAGTCTCAACTCGTATGAGAAGTGGTCGCAGGATTATGGCGACATTACAATTTAGTTTTTTGAGCTTGTTTTCACATATTTTTGGGCAACACCCACCACAGCAGTCACAACAAACGCTCAACTCAATGAGGCTGAGGTCGTAAAGCTGAATCGAGGCCAACTAAAGCCGCCCACTCTTGTCACTTGTCCACGCCAAAGATGTATCTGAAGTGAGTCTGACGGCATTTTCCTTGTTTTTTTCTTTCTTCACTCTTGCTGTTAGCAGTTGTTGTTGCAGTTTTTCATCATTGACTCGTATTTTAAACGTTTCAAAGTATTTACATACATACATATGTTTAGCTTTTACTTTCTTGCGTAGACACAAATTTTGTTAATGTGATTATGGAATTGAAAACTCATTTGTTGTTCCCATTTCGAGTTCAATGTATAATGGTTATGTTTAAGGCGGAGATCCACCATTCAGTTCTAAGTTTTCTCGTAATTTTTAATATGCTATTTTCGAAAAGGTGCCGGTTTTCATACCTTAATCATAAGCCACAATGTCTAAAATATATGCATACATTTACGATTATACTCATTTAAATATTATATAAATGTTCAAAGATTTGTTTTTCTATCGTTAAGTAAATGTATTTCTCAATATTTCTTACCCAAATTTCGATCTACCTACAACATAAACATTCCGAGTAGTTTTTAACGTTAGTTTGTTTTGTAATAGATTAGTTTACACATAAGTACTTCCATACCATCGATTATATCCATGTTTCTGTTGTACAGTTTACACGACGCCATACTACACTTTTCCACATCGTTTTTCCTAGTGTACAAGAATTTACTCCCAATTGAATTACATCGTAATCGTAGACCTAAGCATAGCCCTAAGGTAAACGCGCATCACAAACTACACAATTACCGTATACTGATTACAGTTTTAAGTTTTAGCAACACACGTTTAACTAGTTTAATTAGTTCCTCAAGGATTGTACAATAGCAAGCAGCGCTGCTCTGGTTATCATACCCATACACAGCTATCATTTATAGAACTGTTACCAAATTATTGTACCTAGAAATACATCACACACACACACACTGCTAACGACGCTAATTAACAGCTTTATGAAGCGCCGCCCACAACAAAAACTATAGTTTAAAGCCTGGTTAAAAGCGACACAGCGACAAACCCAATTAATACATAAGCTAAAGCGCTAAATAAAGAGGATTTCAACAGATAAACAATATGCGACTTTCCATTATTTGAAAATTGTTAGCAAATGAGCAATCGAGATCATCGTACTAAGCAATCAAAATGATCTGATCAATTGCGATTTTACGCTGCAAAGTCCGGAGGTAAACAAAAACCAATAATTGCATAAATTACACAAATATTTTGTAAATCTTTGGCAGTTTCAGCTTATTTATAAAACTACCTTAATTTATTATTTTCGAATAGATTTGGTTTGTAGGCAATCAAAATTGTGATTGATTGATTAATTAAACATGTATTGTGTTGATTTTTCAGTTGTTTTATATATTTTTTTTGTTTCTTTATTTTACATTTTACATACATATTTCACACATCGCAAATATGAAGATACATATGTTCGCATTTACAATCGCTTACTAACTAAATTTGTTTATGCTTTTTACTTTTCGGCCTGTGTTGTTGCTGCTGCTCTTGTTGTTGTTGCTCTTTCGCACTGTTTCTTCTTCTTCTGCTTACGACCTTGCTTCCGTTGTTGGCATTACGTATTCAACGTAACAACATGTACATTTTGCTTTGTCACGATTTCGATTGTTTTCAATTGTTCTTTTTGTTGTAGTATTTTATTTTATCTTTACTTAAATTGTTTTTGTTTGTTTTTTTTTGTTGTGTTTTGTTTCCGTTTCGTGTAAACGCCTATAATCTGCCTTAAATTATAAATCATTAAATTATTTTAACACGTACTTAGATTGGATTAGATTGTTACAGCTACCCGCCCGTCCGTCGTCCGTTGCCCATCAATCATCATCAATCGCCCAGAGCTTCAGAGCGCGATATACTCCAAACTTTTAGTTCAACGCCTTCTTGTTGCTTCGATCAACTGCACTACGTACGCAAACAAATACACACGCATACGTACACATACACGTACGCACACACACACACGCATACAACAGAGTTGCCAGTGTTGTAACGTAACGCAACGTACATACGTCGAACATAACCGATAACGATAACGACGTACTGCAGCATAACGATTAAATTCGAAACTCCAGTGCTACCAGATGTTTTTGGTGTTGTGTTAGTTGATACCGACCAACGTCACGTCTGTTGTGCTATCGTTGTTGTGATTGTTGTTGTTATCGTCGATGGTTGTGACGAACACAGCAGATCCTGGCACGAATTTATGTTGATATTGTATGTGTGTTGCTGTTGTATACGGATGCGGATGCGTTTGTGGATGCGAATACGGATAAGGTCGATGTTGACTGCAGCGGCTGCCTACGCCTCCTCCTCCTCCTGGTGGATGTTGCAGACGACGTCGAAGCAGGCGTCACGTCTCTGCTCATTGGGTTTGATATTGTGGCATCGCAGCGCTGTACATCATCTGTGGGGCAAGCGATCCGTTCGCGGCAGCAGCCGCACTAGCCGCAGCAGTCACGCCCGGCACGACAGTGGCACCTGGCACACCCCAAGCCACATTTGGTGGCATCACACGATACCCGGCAGCTGCAAAAAGGGAAATGGATCAATATAAATTGGATGTCTTAGGGCCGTTGTAAAATGTTCAGCTTAAATCGATAGTAAATGCTCGAAAAAATGTATAGTGCAGGTGAAAACAAATGTACTTTCTCAAGGTCTCTAACTGAGCGATAAATTATACTGATTATACTTCGATTTCAATCAAGCAGTTACATTAATAACTATCCGATAATTTAAAGTGATGTGACCTTGAGAAAATCTGTTTTTTTCGCGACAAGTTAAGACTCGCTAACTACTTACGCACGCCTCCCGCTTGTTGAGCACTGGTGGTGTAGGCGTAAGGATAATAACCCTGTTGCATGTACTGCGTCTGCATCTGGGCCGGGTAGCTCTGCTAAAGGTGGGAAATTGATAAGCTTAGGCTGGGATTGCAGATTGCAGATGAAAATAACTTACCGCCGGTGGATACCAATAGCCCATTTGTTGGTAAGTTGCCGCATAAGGATATTGCGCCTGCGCCGCTGCTGCAGCAGCTGCTATCTGTTGTGGCGTCATCATTTGGCTGGGTAACGCCGTCCCAGTGGCTGCAGCGATTTGCTGCTGTGTCATCATTTGGCCTTGCATGCCAGCACCTGCTGCTGCCGCCGCATTCGCAGCTGCCACAGCCGCCACATTGGCCGACGCGGCCGCTGCTGCGGCTGCTGCATTCAAATTGTTGGCCGAATTGTCGCCGCCGTTCTCCTTGCCCCAGAAGCACTTGACATGATTGCCATGCACCTCACTGATGTGCGTATGCTCGATGGCGCGTGCGGCGGCCTCTTTCGTCACAAACTTGATGAACGCAAAGCCCTTGTCCTTGAAGACGCGCACATCCTGAATAGGCCCGAACTGCATAAAGTGCTTGTGCATCAACTCATCGCTGATGACATTGGGCGGAAAGCCGCCGCAGTAGACGGTGGTATTTGTGGGGCTCGATTGGTTGTACACCTCCTCGAAGGTGTGTCGTTGATTGCTCTTGATGCCATTGCCGCCGGCACCGCCGCCGCCAGCGCCATTGCCGCCCATGCCACCACCTTGGCCACCCGCTTTCGAGGATTCTCGCGGTGGCGGCAGCTTGCGTGTCGACCAATTCGTGCGTATGGAACGCGACCCAATCCATTGGCCATTCATTGCCTGTATGGCATTCTCGGCCTCGGCCTTCTTCACAAACGAGACGAAAGCGTACCCCTTCGATTTCATGGTCTGCGGATCGCGCACAATGCGACAGTTGGAGATTTCGCCAAAAGGTGCGAAAGCCTCGCGCAGCGTTTCCGTCTCGATTTCGGGACTAAGATCGCCCACAAATATGTGATGATGCGAACTGATGTCTGTCTTGGGCGTATTGCCCGGACTAGTGGCCCAGTTGACCTGTAGATAGATGCAATATTAAATCAGTAAATTATGTATTTAATTAATGTACTGCTGATTTATTACCTTGATCTCTTTGTCGAGAAAGACACGTTTGTTCATGGCCGTTAGCGCGGTGCTGGCTGCCTGGTAATTGGAATATTCGATGAAGGCGTAGGGATCGTTGCCAGGCTCGCGAATGATTTTGCAGCTTTTGACCGGTCCCATTGTGCCAAAGAGTGCGACCAACAGATCCTCGGACACCGATCCATCCAAATTACCGACGTACAACGTTTTTGGCTGTGACTCGTCCATCTTGTTGTTGTTGTAAGTGTTGGTGTTGACTACCCCAAAAATGTCGCGTTTTCTGACTATTGCTCCTCTTTCCGACTTTCCGAACTCAAGTCCTGATTACCACTGGCAATTGTATTAACTACTCTAGTACAACTACAACTGTCCACATCAAAATTGAATTGAAAAGGTGTTACAGATTACCGATTACCCTCCTCCTATCTATTTGATTTTGATATAGTATAAAAATGCAATGCACACAATCATATACAAAATATATACTATACATATATATCCTTATATATCTCTTTCGACTTGTACAACTAAAAACACATCGGTTAATGGCTAACAAAGAAAACTGTGCTAATTCTTCCCCTTTTTGCAATTTTGAATACTTTTAAGAATCGTTTCGACTATACAACTACTCTATATAATTTATACGTGTATATATATCAGTGTATATAGACCTAGATATATTTTTGTATTCATATATACCTATATATGGTAATAGTAAATCTTTTTGCTTAACGCTGAGGTTCGTCGTTTATTGCTTTCGCTTTCGCTGTTGTTGTTTCTTGTTGATGTTGTTGTTTTTGTGGCTTCCTTTGTTATCGATAAATTTGATTAACATATATCCTAACTAATCGCTAATGGAGTGTTTTGGAATATATCGAATTTGAGTTGCTCTCTCTAAATTGTTGTTCGACTCCCGTTGTTGTTGTGGTTTTTAGAATAAATCGAGCTCTAATATTAGGTATTCTTTGTATATCGATAGTTCTTTTGTTTTTATGTCGTACAAAATTTTTTAGTTTTTTTTTGCTTTTATCAATCAGTGCTGCTTTTTTACTCTTTTTTGTTGTATATCAACTGGATTCCTGCTCATTTCTGCTGGTACAAAAATTTCTTGAATATTGTGTGGTATATAAACGGTTGTAGTTTAAGTGAAAGTTCGCAAGATTATTATTGGTTGGATTCGAAGTTGAAGATTGGAATCACTGCAACAAGAACAAGCGAGAGAAAGGTGAGAGGTGAAAAGTTTCATTAGTCATGCATTTTATTTTACGATCTACATCAAAACGTAAACGCACTTTTATAGCTTATGATTGAATGTTTTTTGTCAACCACCCAATTGTAAAAGAGTATGATAAATTAGTGACAAACATAGAAGCAATTTCCGACCCCATAAAGTATATAATAGTATTTTAATTAATTGCAAAGTAAAAACGGGCATGCAAATTCAATTAATGTACAAAATCACAATATAGTGTTTTTAATTGTTTATCTAAATTAAATGAATTCTTAATTATTTTTATAAACTATTAAAAATATATAGCAGAAATACAATAATGAAAATTAATTTGTTTGCCCTTTTTTAATTATTAATAGATTAATTAATTGATAAATTTAATTATGTAATTTAGTAACATACTGCATATATTATACAAATTTAATGCTAGAAACAATTTGATATGTTCAACAGAAACAAGGCGCGTTTTTCTCACAGGTTATTCACATTATAGATTTTAGTGTGCTTTGAAAATGAGTAGCGGGTATCTCACGATCGAGCACACTCAATTGCTGCTCACTTCAATTGTTCTGCACTGTATATTATTGTTAGATTGATGTTGAGTGCAGGAATATTTAATTAGTTTTCGCAGCAAATGTTCATATATAAAACCGCAATGCAACATTTACTAGTAGCACATGATCGAATTATTCGTGCTATGGGGGGAAAACTTAAGCGAGTGTAAATGATATGGATAATGTTGTCTGAGTATTGAGAGCGAATATGAAACAAAGGCAGCGGCAGCGGGTAACGCAAAAGCAGTGCAGACACACACACACATGCAGATACACATACGCACGCAGACACGCAGCGAGAGCACTGTCTCTCTCTCTTTCTGTCTTTCGCTCGCTCACATATTCAACCATGAGTGGAGTGAGGTGAGAGGGCCGCATTTATATATGACTAAAACGTTTTCCGCTTTGTAATAATAAATAAATTGTTAGCAATTAAGACGCACTACAACTTTGTTCACATTCGTTTTCATTTTAGTTTTCCCAATTCTTTTTCCACTTTGGCAAAAGTAATTATAGAGTATTAACAAACTGACACTCACACACTCACGCGCGCGCATAGAAAACGAAGGAGAAAGAATGAACGAAAATCAACTAGGAGATGAATGACCGTCGATAACAAAATACACAATGGCAAAGAGAATATGATGGAGAAAGAGGAAAATTTGCAAAAACCGGCCAACAAAAAAAAGGAATAGAAAAAACGCGCACGGTTGCATTGGTTTTAATGTATGTAGTTAATCGATGTCATGATGTTAAGCAATTATTTTTAAGTTCAAAAATGTTTGCAGTATTTTTTTTTCTTTAATTAAATCTCCGCCATAATAAACCTGATTCTGTTGCAGCAGCTCTAAATGTCAGTCAAAGTCAGAGTCAAAATAAAAGGAGCGGCGACGGCGGCGTCGAGAAACGGGTGGGAAAAGGAAGGAGGAAAAGACCGACGAAGGCGTCGCGTTTAGTTAGTCTCTTTTTGTTTGAGAGTTGCCACTTATTTTGCTTTTCGCACCAATACTAATGCAAAATTCAACTGGCAATTTTACATTACATTTTTTTTTTTGTAGTCTTTGCACTGCTTTTTTTTTTTAATATGAATGCATGTATGTATATTGTATATATATGTGTATGTACATTTGTATGTATGTATCTTGTTCACTTTTGTGCTGCCATCTTTTATGCTAAGCGCTGTTCGATTTGCTATTTTTCCTTTTTTGTTACCCCTCCGCAACTGCACAGCACAAGCAAGAAATTATCATTAACACTACCACCACCATACACCGCTCTCGTTGTTGCTACCTTTGCCGTTTAGCGCACAACAAACACCACTGTCCATTGTTCATCAGCTTAGAATTTTAGATTTCGTTTCCCAAAAAATTCACTTATGTATATTTCTTTTCTTTTTTATTGCGCTCTGTGACGTGGCTGCGGTTGTAAATTTACCGCATTTCTATTTCACCATCGTTTTGTTCGCACACATTAATCGGCGCCAAATTGCGACCGCTACCGGTTTTTGTTTATTTCAAATAACTTTCTTGCTGTTATACTTGTTAAATTGTTCGATAAACGCGTCGCCAAATTTTTACCTTTCGTCGTCTAAAATGCGAACTAATTAAATGAGCACTTTGTGTGCGAGAGCGCGTGCTGCCAACTCGCTGCAAATTGCTTTCTTGCAATGGCGGCAACTGGTCGATTTCTAAAAATACAGCCTAATCAATGCCATTTGAGAACTAACAATTTTCAAGATTATTTTGTAGGGCCAAGCAAGTATTTAACCAGTGGAATCAACAAGCTTTTTAAGAAATTTGAGACAATTTCAGTAAAGTGCAAATAGGGTGGCAACTCTGGGAGTGCTGATAAACGCTTGCATTAGCGCGGTCTCTGTCTAGCGCACATCGGAAGACAACACAAAGCGAAATAGCCGAAAGAAGCACAAGAACAGCAGTAGCAAAAGGGAAAACAGAAACAGTGAAATGGAGATTAATATTCTTATAAACAATAAAGAGTTAATGACCGTCAATGCAATAGGCAATAAATATGACGAAATTTGCAAGCAGATCGTATTGGCAACAGTAAGCACATAAAATTCGTGTTTATAACAAGTATTAACAACAATTTCCCGCAGAATTTACTCGCTGACGACTTCTACCTCATAAGAAACGGCAAACGCTTGAGCGATGAGGATGAGATTCAAGGCGGCAACGTCGTTCACTGCCAGCTGCGGCAGGTGGGCGGCAAGGGAGGCTTCGGCTCCATGCTGCGTGCGATTGGCGCCCAAATCGAGAAGACAACAAATCGCGAAGCGTGTCGCGATTTGAGCGGACGTCGATTGCGTGACATCAACGAGGAGAAACGTGTGCGCGCCTGGCTGGAGAAGAGCGGAGAGCGGGAGCGCGAAGCTGAGGAGCGCAAGAAGCGCAAGATTGAAAAGCTGCTGGCGGTGCCGAAGCACGAGTTCAAGGACGAGCAGTACGAGGAGGCGCGTGCAAAGCTCACCGAGAAGGTGAACGATGCTTTCGAGGTGGGTCTCAAGCAGGCCGAGGAAGCAGCCACCGAGGATGCTAACAGTGCTTCCTGCAGCAGCAGTGCTTCCTGTAGCTCAGCCACCGTCACCACAACTGGTGTCAAGCGCAAAGCAGCTCAAAAGCCGAAGATTAACAGCCAAAAAAAGAAAAAGGGCGCACTTTGGATTGACGATGATCTCTCTGGCAGCGACTTGGATAGCGATGACAGTGAGGAGGAAGCTGTGCAGAAGCGGGCACTTAAATGTTAAAAGCGGCAAATAATGATTATTGAATGAATTGAATTTGAACTAAAAAGATTCATATTTTTCCATAAAAACGATAACCATATTTCTTATTTAGGTGAGAAATTTGTGACTTGACTAAGTAAACAAAAATTTTATAATTAAAAAACCTATGTATATTAATATTGTTTTTGAAAATGTTGGACCATAGTCAAAAATAATGATTATTTATGTGTCTCATTTCACTTACTTGAAATCACATCTCCTATGTTGCCGATATTATTGCATATAAATATGAAAGTATTTTATTGCACCAATTTCTTTATATACAATTGAGTTTTGTTTTAAGTGAAAAAAAGCAATTAATAAAAAATCTGAATATTTCAGTAAAATCAATCTTGTTAAAGAAAAACATGAAAAATGGTAATGATTAACCGCCTTATTTTGCATATTGTGTTTTATATTTGTATATACTAACCGTGTAATTTTAATAATATTACTTATTTATTTGTAATCAACTAACGATTAAGTGTTAAAAGAGTAGAATTTATTTTCGTAATTATCGACTAATAAAATGTACATAAATAATATGATGAGTTTATTGTGTCACAAACTGGGAGGAGACCCAGGCCAAGCCCCACTTCAGATTCGTAAGCATAAACTTTAAAGCCTTCGTCCACTGTTCCTCCGAATTAAACTGGATTCTTTAAAGTACAGATAAAAGTCATTATAAAAGTATAACATTTAATTTTCTAAGGAACTTACTTGATGGAGTAGGAATTGCCGGTGGAGGGATCGATGATTTTGCCCTTTTCCATTTTGTAGGGCAGCAGAAAGTCGGTGTCCCGCTTCTCCACCTCCTGCTGGAACTGCGTTAAGCAGTCTAAGAACGCCACCATGGCTGCATCGAATTTGGTGTCCCAAAAGAATTTAAAACCACCGCTACCATAAAGCGGCAGCTCGCGATTATCTCCCAGCACCTCGACATAGGAATGATTACCGAATGGAACGACACGATAACGCTCAAATGTGAGTCCAATCTTACGAGCCAAGGCCGAGAGCAGCAGCACCGTTTGACCCCAAGCCGCATTGATCTCCGACCAATCCACAGACACCGATGGCAATCGGCCCAAACGAAAGTTGTTGATGGTGCCAAAGTGTCCGGCATGCCAGATATGAAAGGTGATGTTAAAGATGTTTGTGTCGCGCAGCTTGTCCAGCTGCTGCTTCGAATAGGCAATCTGGCACTCCAGACTGCGCTTGTCATCCTCCGTGAGCATCAATTCACGACGATGCTTGGTGTATTCACGCCAATAGCTTTCCTCCTGCTCGTGCAGTTTCTGCTTTTCAATTTCCTCTTGTTCGATGGCCTCGTTCAAGACATGCTCCTCGCTCTTCAGCGTGGCCAGTTCGGCGAGCAACTGCTGTTCGCTCAGCTTCAGTTCCTCCAGCTCCTTGTCCAGTGCCTCCACATTGGGGCCTTCTTGCTGCTGCTCCAACTCATTAAGATACCTTTTATACACATTCCACTCGTCCTCGGCAATGCTCAACTCGCGATTCATAATCTCCAACATGGAATCGGCGCACTCCTCGCACAACGGATGGTCAATCTCCGAGTTGGACGACAGGCAGTCGAATAGCTCGGCTTTCAACTTAAAGGCAGCACTCAGCTTCTTGTTATCACGACCGTCGGAGACGAGCATGAATCCGGTGCCATTGATGGAGTCAGTCAGCCGAAAGGGCGGCACAAAGTGGTCAAAGCTGTTGGCATCTTGTGGATCAATTGTATTCACATTCCCCCCATAAATGGGCACTGCAAGCAAAGCATTTAGTACAAATAAAATGGGCAACTTTACTGGACTTACATGAGAGCTCAGCCATCGCATGCACGCTGATCTTCTCCAGCTGCTCGTCGAGCACTATAGGCTGCAGGCAGCGTTGGCAGGCGAACGAGGCAGGCTGTTTATCCGCCTCACTCATGTTGTCTGCTGTCCTAATATGAACTGGTTTTTTCTTTTAATCACTGCATGAAAAATGCATATTTCGCCAAACACAAATAATCAATCAGCTGTTCGATGCACGGCGTTGCCACCCTGTCGCGCAATGTTGCTGTGGCGTAGTTAAAATGTAGATGACAGTTGGCAACTTCAGCAAACAGAGGCCAAAACAAAAGCTGCTCAACAAAAATAAGACGGAAAACGAGTTTATCAGTCAACAAACATATTGCGGTCCACAAAAAGAGATTTAAGCGCGCGCCTCGACAACCTTGAACAACCAGCGTGTTGTTGATGTTACAAACAACAATAATCAGCAGCAGCAGCAGAAGCGGCAGAAGGTAATGATAAGCAAGCAGACTGCGGGAGAGCATTTCGAATTGTGAGTTTTGTGTGTTTGTTTTGGTGAGCAGAGCAGAGCAAAGCAGCATTCACATGAGACGTAGTCGCAATGGCGCCTTCACCGCAATACTGTTTCATTCTTTTCAACGCACATTGCGTTCATTTCAGCGTTTTAGTCGTCGCCAGGCAGTGCTACAACACGGAAGTAACTTTTTCTCCCTCCTCGTAGAACCATACGCATAGAAACAAATTAGGGCAAAAAAGAAAAAAGAAACATATTTTCTATATGCGCATGTTTCCAGATCCTTAAAAAACACTACACTTGAAAACCTACGTCAACTTTAATTCAAGTTACGCACAAAAAGTGCTTTACAAAAACAAACTGCTGAAACCAATTTAGGTAATCACGTAATCAGCAGACGACGGCGACAACAACAAAAACGTGGAAATCATCCCACGCATTAAATAGAGCAATCGAACGGCGGCAAAATGGTTTCCTATTTTGTGCCTAGAGGGCGCTATCTACTCAAGGCAGGCAATGTGAGGAAGGCGCTGCAGCAGGAGCAGCAACTGCAGCCCAACAAGCATGCAGTGCAAACCCAACAGCAGCAGCATGGCAATTGGTCGATGCTACGACACTTCCGACAATCCTCACAGGTGGCCAAGGCAAAGTCACATCCGCAACAACAACAACAGCAACAGCAGCAGCAAACACAGCGTGTTCGACCACCAACAACACAAATGCAAGTCAGACGCAACATGTTGTCACGCTGGACCGGCTTCTTGTTGCGCTGGGCACCCATGGGGCTCTGTGTGTTTGGAGCCATCGAGTGGCAACTGCACAAATACCGCAGCGTCAGTGATGCCAACGTGCCCGTTACAGCCTCTGAGTTTCAATCGATGGTCTACTGTTCGCTGCCTTTGCGCATCATGAGCCGCTGCTGGGGCTGGTTGGCTTCCTGCTATATGCCGAATGTAATGCGTCCTTATATATATGGCTGGTACTCGCAAATGTTTAATGTGAACCTGAGCGAGGCGCAGTATCCGGACTATAATCACTACAACAGCATGGCCGAGTTCTTTACGCGTTCGTTGCGGGAAGGTGCCCGGCTCATCGATGCCAAGGCGCCGCTAGTTTCCCCAGCTGATGGCAAGGTCTTGCACTTTGGCAGCGCATCCGATTCCCGCATCGAGCAAGTCAAAGGCGTCAACTATAGCATCGAGGATTTCCTTGGGCCGCTGCAGACGGTCGAGCAATCCCAGGAGGCTGCCAGTTACGCCAAGGCATTAAAACAGCAGCGCGACGGGTCCACAGAGCTCTACCAATGCGTCATCTATCTGGCACCCGGCGATTATCATCGTTTTCATTCACCCACCGCCTGGCAGCCGACGGTGCGACGTCACTTCTCCGGCGAGCTGTTATCAGTAAATCCCACCGTGGCTAGCTGGCTGCCCGGTTTGTTCTGTCTCAATGAGCGTGTGCTCTACATGGGCAAGTGGCAGCATGGTTTCTTCAGCTACACCGCCGTGGGAGCCACCAATGTGGGCTCTGTTGAGGTCTTTATTGATGAGGAGTTGAAGACAAATCGCTGGAACGGCTTCACTATGGGCGCCCATCCGCCCAGCACCTACGAGTACGATGAACGCCAGCTGAAGGAGAAGTTCGACAAGGGAGATCTGATTGGACAGTTTAACATGGGCAGCACCATTGTGCTGCTGTTTGAGGCCCCGAAGAACTTCCAGTTCGATATTAAAGCAGGTCAAAAGATCAGCATGGGCCAGTCCTTGGGACATCTCGTCTGAGACAATTCTGAGAAATATCCTAACAAACAGGAGGCAAATTGTGATGAGCACTGTTTTTATTAGTTATTTTTTGTGGTGTTTAAGCCATTTGTATTTTGTGTATTTAGTTGCCATTTGATTATGCTTGGCGTACCTTCGAAGCTAGTTGTATTTTTGCGATTTCAATATTCCTAAGAGACATATGTAGATTTATACATGTTATTCATAAATAAATATAGTTTGCATAAAACCTATTCGACTTAACCTTATTTCCTAGCAGTGTTGTGCGTTCTAGCTTTTTCTATTACACTTAGCTACACACCTTAACCTTATTTCCTAGTGTGTTCTGGCTTTTTCCAGTCAACTTAGCTTGGGTGCCTAAGCGTCTAGCTCTTTCTCAACTTCTTTCACAATTTATATTGCTCTTCCGTTTTCGTAGAAATTTTGGAACTACATTTTTGAAGATAACCCTGCTTAACCTCAAGCGTCAAAATTCCCCGATCTTGTTGTCAGCTAATTTTTGAGGAAATTTAGCTGTTTTCAAAGACGCATTGGCAACACTAGGCGCAAGCCAAGTTGTTTACTTCGCCCACTAATTAATGTTTTTTTGTAAAACAACAAACACAATTAATAAGAAGACGAAGCAGCGGCAAACTTGTTTACTAGCAACTCAATAGTATTCTGATTATTCCCATCCAGTCCCTGTCCCGCCATCAGTCTGCTTCCTCCGCCAGTCGGCAACTCTTACGGCACGCGCCGCTTGATGACGTCGATGACCCCAAGATTGCAGGGATTAACACACACACACATACACAACCAGAGACACGCTTGCGGACATAAAATGTCTTGTTATCAGCAGCCGAGCAACAAGAGCGGCCAGATCATGGGAAAAAGAGTCGCCAATCATGTTGACGCCTTTATCATTTTGATTACCACTGCTATAACCTCAAATCGTGTGTCGCCTAGATACCATACACATATCGGCAGCATTAATAAATTCGCACACTTAAATGTGTGTTGTACATACACAAAAAAATACCCCATTTTGTTTAATCAATTTAACGAGAAGCAAGGAAAACAATTTATTTTTTTTGTTCACTTATCAGTGGACTCCAACACATATGTACATACATACATACATATTCTATACTTTCATGTGCACTTGTGTGCGTGTAATTGAATCCGGGATCGCTATTCTATTTAACGATTAATTGAATTAATCAAGCGATGACAGCAGCAAAACTACCACTAAGGCAGCAGCAAACAGCTTGTGAGCTTCGGTTCTACGACTTATCATGCGATTCGAACTTGATTGAGCCTTTGCCTTGACACACACATTTCACGCTGTTATTTGGTGATAATATTACTCGCTTGGTAACAATCCCAACTCAACTACGTCAGAAATAATAGTTTTCACGATTACACCCAGTTGTTATTGTTTCTTGTTTTCAAAATGAGATGCTGTCGCGCGCCAATTCACTGGCAGGTATTTTGGCTGTCTGGCAACGCTGCAGCCACGCAAAAACAGCTGATTGCCGGCAAAGCATCGAATACATAACGATTAGTTTTGTTTTTAAAATAGTGCAATCGTAAACAGTAAATATGCTGCGCCAATATTGTACATTCGCATTGAGAGCAGTTCGATCCACATCGGCAACATCACAACCAAAACTTTCCTTTGGCATCCCTCAACGTCTCTTCAGCAGCAGGCCGACAATTCCCATTGTTGACTATGCTGCAGTGAAGAAACTTCCAAACGAGCCACAGACGATGCTCATCGATGTTCGTGAGCCCGATGAGCTGAAGGAAACTGGTCACATCCCGTCCAGCATCAACATTCCATTGGGCATCGTTACTCAAGAGCTGGCCATCAATGATCAGCTCTTCAAGTCAAAATATGGACGAGAAAAACCCAAAGTTGATACTGAAATCATCTTCCATTGCAAGATTGGCAAACGCAGCTTGAAGGCAGCTGAAGCAGCCTCGGCTTTGGGCTTTAAGAACGTCAAAAACTACCAAGGATCATGGCTCGATTGGGCAGAGCGCGAAGGATTGCCCAAGTAAACAACAAGCACTTGATTTTACTTCTAACAACATTTTTATTGAATACAATTCAATTTGAATAAATAGTAGACTTATTTATGGCTGAGATCTAATTTAAATTGACTATCACTAAAAGCTAATACTGATTTAGTCGACCTCCTCCACAGTGGGTCCTTTGTAGCCACCACTTCCGAAGCCTCCAGCCTGCTGGCCACAACTAGATGCTTGAGGACCAGCTCCAGCACCCTGCTGATGCATCTTGGTCATGATGGGAGAGCAGAGCTTGGTGAGCTCCTGCAGCTTGTACTCGAACTCCTCCTTGTCGGCTGTGGTGTTGGAATCGAGCCACTTCACGGTCTCGTTGCACTTCTCGACCACACTGCTCTTCTCTTCGGAGGAGATCTTGTCACCTGCCTGTTCGGCAGCCTCCTTCACTCCAAAGACATAGCTTTCCAGCTGGTTGCGGGCGGCGATTCTCTGGCGGTGCTTCTCGTCCTCCTCGGCGTACTTCTCGGCTTCGCTCAGCATGCGATCAATGTCGGCTTGCGATAGGCGACCCTTGTCGTTCTTAATGGTTATATTCTTCACATTGCCTGTGCCCATCTCCTTGGCACTCACATTGAGAATTCCATTGGCATCCAAGTCGAAGGTGACTTCCACTTTTGGAACACCGCGAGGCGCTGGCGGAATGCCCGTAAGGTCGAAGTTGCCCAACACATTGTTATCCTTGGTCAGGGCACGCTCTCCCTCAAACACCTGGATGCTCACAGCGGGCTGGTTGTCCGCGTATGTGGTGAAGGTCTTCGACTGCTTGCAAGGTATCCGGCTGTTGCGCTCAATGAGTTTTGTCATCACACCACCAGCTGTCTCAATGCCCAGCGACAGTGGCGCCACGTCCACAAGCAGAACGTCTTTGATCTGGCTGCTCTCGTCTCCAGATAGAATTGCAGCCTGAATGGCGGCACCATAGGCCACCGCTTCGTCTGGGTTGATGGACAGGTTGAGGCTCTTGCCGCAGAAGAAGTTCTGCAGCAGGCTCTGCACTTTGGGAATACGAGTTGAGCCGCCAACCAAGACGATGTCGTGAATCTGGTTCTTGTCCATCTTTGCATCATTCAGGGCCTTCTCCACCGGCTGCAGTGTGTTGCGGAACAGGTCGCCGCAGAGCTCCTCGAACCGTGCCCGACTAATCTTTGTGTAGAAGTCATGACCCTCAAAGAGAGCATCAATCTCAATGGATGCCTCACTGCTTGAGGACAACGTGCGCTTCGCTCGCTCCGCTGCCGTCCGCAAGCGACGCAGGGCTCGTGGATTTGAGCGCAAATCCTTCTTGAATTTCCGCTTAAACTCCTCCGCCAAATGGCTAACGAGTCTGTTGTCGAAGTCCTCGCCTCCCAGATGAGTGTCTCCAGCC
Organism: Drosophila ustulata; assembly: GCA_035047365.1. Lineage (NCBI taxonomy): Eukaryota > Metazoa > Arthropoda > Insecta > Diptera > Drosophilidae > Drosophila > Drosophila ustulata. Next base: position 30,384,031 of record JAWNPT010000094.1, read on the forward strand.
GTTGCCCGCACCTCGAACAGCGAGCCTTCGTCAATGGTCAGGATTGACACATCGAAAGTGCCGCCGCCCAAATCGAATATCAGCACATTACGTTCACCCTTCAGATTCTTGTCCAGCCCATAGGCCAGAGCCGCCGCTGTCGGTTCATTGATAATGCGCAGCACATTCAACCCAGCAATGGCACCAGCATCTTTCGTAGCCTGCCGCTGCGAGTCGTTGAAATACGCTGGCACTGTGATCACCGCGTCTCTGATCGAGCTGCCCAGATACGCCTCAGCTGTCTCCTTCATCTTGGTGAGCACCATTGAGCTGATCTCCTCGGGGGCAAATCGCTTCTGCTCCCCCTTGAACTCAACGCTCATCTTTGGCTTGCCACAGTCGTTGACCACTTGGAATGGCCAGTGCTTCATATCCTCCTGGATCTTCGAGTCATCGAACTTGCGTCCAATCAAACGCTTCGCATCGAACAGACTGTTCTTCGGATTCATGGCCACTTGGTTCTTAGCCGCGTCTCCGATCAACCGCTCCGAGTCTGTGAATGCCACATAGCTGGGCGTCGTCCTGTTGCCCTGGTCGTTGGCTATGATCTCCACCTTGCCATGCTGGAACACACCAACGCACGAGTACGTGGTGCCCAAGTCAATACCAATAGCGGGCATTTTGTATCTTTGAGTTTCTTCTTTCCTTTGATTGATGGGATTTATCTTCTTTTTGTGTGTTAGAACACTTCTTGTATTTAGCAAGACTTTACTTTACTTTTACTTTACTTCTTTTTCAAATTTTTTCAATTGCTACTTTCTTTATACAATTTACTTTTAGTTAATTCTTGTATACTGTTTGTTTGTTAGCTTGTTCAGCTTCTCTCTTTACTTCGCTCTGTTTCAGTGTTTTCACTTCAACTGTTTGTTTTGAATTGTGACGAGGTGGAAATTTGCGCCGCTATTTATACTCCCAACCTGAGTGGTGGAATATTCTAGATTCCCCTCTGGCAAAGACTCTCGAATGTTCCGATATGAGAGCGTGCGTGAGAGCGAGAGCGAGATATGTCTGCAAATATAAATAGAAATAATGTTTTCGCTTAAATGTTGTCAAGATATTATTTTTACCAGTTGCTTGACGTAGAAAGTGTTTATTGATTATTAATAGCAATATTATGACTACACAATATATTTATACACGTCACTAACCTACGACAACCTTTCAGTTATTGTAAACAATCATTTCCCCTAACACTCAATTGACTGACGTTTCGCACTCTCGAATAATCTCGAACACTCACGAATTTTCCACCACTCATTGCTTGAGTCCGCTCTCGCTCTCACTTGTCGAACATTCGACGCTCTTCTAGAGAGGGGCAGCGAGAATATTCCACCACACTGGGTTTAGGTATAAATAGCGGCGCAAATTTCCCCCTCGCCACAATTCAAAACAAACAGTTGAAGTGAAAACACTGAAACAGAGCGAAGTAAAGAGAGAAGCTGAACAAGCTAACAAACAAACAGTATACAAGAATTAACTAAAAGTAAATTGTATAAAGAAAGTAGCAATTGAAAAAAGTTGAAAAAGAAGTAAAGTAAAAGTAAAGAAAAGTCTTGCTAAATACAAGAAGTGTTCCAATACACAAAAAGAAGATAAATCAGATTAATCAAAGGAAAGAATAAACTCAAAGATACAAAATGCCTGCTATTGGTATTGACTTGGGCACCACGTACTCGTGCGTTGGTGTGTTCCAGCATGGCAAGGTGGAGATCATAGCCAACGACCAGGGCAACAGGACGACGCCCAGCTATGTGGCATTCACAGACTCGGAGCGGTTGATCGGAGACGCGGCTAAGAACCAAGTGGCCATGAATCCGAAGAACAGTCTGTTCGATGCGAAGCGTTTGATTGGACGCAAGTTCGATGACTCGAAGATCCAGGAGGATATGAAGCACTGGCCATTCCAAGTGGTCAACGACTGTGGCAAGCCAAAGATGAGCGTTGAGTTCAAGGGGGAGCAGAAGCGATTTGCCCCCGAGGAGATCAGCTCAATGGTGCTCACCAAGATGAAGGAGACAGCTGAGGCGTATCTGGGCAGCTCGATCAGAGACGCGGTGATCACAGTGCCAGCGTATTTCAACGACTCGCAGCGGCAGGCTACGAAAGATGCTGGTGCCATTGCTGGGTTGAATGTGCTGCGCATTATCAATGAACCGACAGCGGCGGCTCTGGCCTATGGGCTGGACAAGAATCTGAAGGGTGAACGTAATGTGCTGATATTCGATTTGGGCGGCGGCACTTTCGATGTGTCAATCCTGACCATTGACGAAGGCTCGCTGTTCGAGGTGCGGGCAACGGCTGGAGACACACATCTGGGAGGCGAGGACTTCGACAACAGACTCGTTAGCCATTTGGCGGAGGAGTTTAAGCGGAAATTCAAGAAGGATTTGCGCTCAAATCCACGAGCCCTGCGTCGCTTGCGGACGGCAGCGGAGCGAGCGAAGCGCACGTTGTCCTCAAGCAGTGAGGCATCCATTGAGATTGATGCTCTCTTTGAGGGTCATGACTTCTACACAAAGATTAGTCGGGCACGGTTCGAGGAGCTCTGCGGCGACCTGTTCCGCAACACACTGCAGCCGGTGGAGAAGGCCCTGAATGATGCAAAGATGGACAAGAACCAGATTCACGACATCGTCTTGGTTGGCGGCTCAACTCGTATTCCCAAAGTGCAGAGCCTGCTGCAGAACTTCTTCTGCGGCAAGAGCCTCAACCTGTCCATCAACCCAGACGAAGCGGTGGCCTATGGTGCCGCCATTCAGGCTGCAATTCTATCTGGAGACGAGAGCAGCCAGATCAAAGACGTTCTGCTTGTGGACGTGGCGCCACTGTCGCTGGGCATTGAGACAGCTGGTGGTGTGATGACAAAACTCATTGAGCGCAACAGCCGGATACCTTGCAAGCAGTCGAAGACCTTCACCACATACGCGGACAACCAGCCCGCTGTGAGCATCCAGGTGTTTGAGGGAGAGCGTGCCCTGACCAAGGATAACAATGTGTTGGGCAACTTCGACCTTACGGGCATTCCGCCAGCGCCTCGCGGTGTTCCAAAAGTGGAAGTCACCTTCGACTTGGATGCCAATGGAATTCTCAATGTGAGTGCCAAGGAGATGGGCACAGGCAATGTGAAGAATATAACTATTAAGAACGACAAGGGTCGCCTATCGCAAGCCGACATTGATCGCATGCTGAGCGAAGCCGAGAAGTACGCCGAGGAGGACGAGAAGCACCGCCAGAGAATCGCCGCCCGCAACCAGCTGGAAAGCTATGTCTTTGGAGTGAAGGAGGCTGCCGAACAGGCAGGTGACAAGATCTCCTCCGAAGAGAAGAGCAGTGTGCTCGAGAAGTGCAACGAGACCGTGAAGTGGCTCGATTCCAACACCACAGCCGACAAGGAGGAGTTCGAGTACAAGCTGCAGGAGCTCACCAAGCTCTGCTCTCCCATCATGACCAAGATGCATCAGCAGGGTGCTGGAGCTGGTCCTCAAGCATCTAGTTGTGGCCAGCAGGCTGGAGGCTTCGGCAGTGGTGGCTACAAAGGACCCACTGTCGAGGAGGTGGACTAAAATGTTATAGAAAATAGCCGAGAAGACTGATACAATAAATTAGAATATTATAGCGTTAATTAATTGTAATCTGCTATGAAATATTTAGTTGAATAGCGTTATTAAATTATTATTTAAAATTAAGTATTTATGTTGTATAAATTATACCAAATATTGGATTAGAAATATAAATACATTTATTTAAACTAATTGTCATTTTGGTATTCATTCATTCTTTTGTGCCAATCTACCCAAGAACCTTCGTATACCCAAACATTGGTGTAACCCAGATCAATTATTTGCTCCGCCGATGTTCTAGCCCGCTTCCCGGAACGACAGGTAAATATCAATTGGGTGGACTTGGAGGGCTTCAAACGACCAAATAGAGCACAGAACTCCAATTTGCTAGTTGAGTCCCCAAAAACTTCGTTTAAACTGTCCATGTCAATATTTATGCTTCCTGGGATCGCTCCAGTTTCTTCAAGTTCCTTCGCAGTCCTGACATCGATGAGTAACTTGTCCGTCGCTTCACGAATTCTTTTTATAAAGTTGAAGTCCACTTTGCCAATATTTGCGCGTTTTGCGGAATGCGTATCAAACGACAAACCTTTACTAATTTCGACCATAATATTTCGCATTTTCTGTTGAAAACCGCTATAAATAGATTTTATCATATTAAAATAGGGTTAAATTTCGAGTCTTACAAAACATAGGGCTACGTAGTTGAAAATAACTGCAAATTACATACATGTATACTTGCATTTTTTTTAATTTACAATTTTCGTTAATGGTATGGTTTATGGATGAACGCAATATTTATAAGGAATTTGTTGCCCGTTTGAAACTTTTGTAATTTTAATGGGATAAGTTTTAGCAGTCAATAATACCTCATGTACCTCGATCTTTTTATAATCTACCAGTAACTAACATGTTGATCCGTCCAAGCTATTTTATGATTGTTTTACACTGCTCTTATGCCAAAGTGTATTAGAGTTTTATATATGTATACTTAGTTAGGGATGTTTTTTTATTTTTATTTTATAGATCTAGCTTAATAATGATAAAATTATAAGCTAGTTTTTATTTTTTCTGCTATGGTGCCTTCAGCACTATGGAGTTAGGGATGTTATTTCTAGAACATACCAGAAAGTTCCACGCTTGTGTGGTAGTAAAATCAAATGAAGTTATTTAGTGTTTTTAATAAAAAAATGTAAGGATTTTCAAGTCATCTAGAAATTTCCTGAAACGGAGAAAGAAGTAGACTCTCAGCACTACTTAGAGGTATGTCAAAGGTTTTAAAAAACACGCAGCCAAGTAAATATTTTACTAATACATTTGTGTATCTACATAAATATGTATGTAGCTCTTATAGGCCTTGTTGGACCAATATTTTCTATTTTCTAAAGTTTTCCTACACTAAACAAAATTTAATTTTCGCGCTAAACTCCACTTAAAGAAAAAATATTTAGAGCACATACTCAAAAGTTTTATATAGTTGAACTACACATGTTAAATTGAAAAAAAAAGTTATTTTATTTAAACAATTTTGTTTGCGTTTAAAATAAATGTTTTTAAGCTTAAATTGTAAAACCCTAAAAATCTAAAATAATATTCTAATTCCTTAAATTTAAAAAAATTTGTTAACTAGAGGAAATCAAATATATTGTTAATGAAATTTCCGGACACCGTAGAGCGCCCTGCAAGGCCCAGAACGTGGTATGTCAGTTTTGGTGCATAAAATGTCAAATATATCGAATCGGGATTATGACAATGATATTTTTCTACCCGGTACTCAAATGGTAGAAGCTTATTATAACTTAGTGTCCACAGAAAATGTATGTAACAGGCAGAAGGAGGCATCTCCGACCCCATAAAACATATATATTCTTGATCAGTGTCAACAGCAGAGACTATATTTCCATTTCTTGATTAACTTTATTAACAGCTTTGGCGAATTGGACAAATCGAAATTTAATATTTGGAACCGAGTTTCCAAAAAACGAGTTGCTAGAACATACTAGAAAGTTACACACTTGGCGGACTGCCAGACTTTTCTAGACTTTCCATTCTTTTATGAAGCAAATGCATTTTTCCGCAGCCCAATGTTTTTCACTGAGCTAACCCAGAGTGATTTCTCGAACTTTTAACACACTTGCATACAAATTTAAATTCCTAGAAAATGTCGTGTTACGTGAAAAATGCATCTAGATTTCAACATTAAAAAATAAAGTTTACAAATTATTTTATATCAACTTGATTTTGTAACATTATCAAATTTAAGATATAACAAAACTGTATAAAATGTTATTTTTTTACATATGTATGTATAGTATGTATAAAGCCAAGAGAAGCCCATAGTAGCCAAGCGAATTGTCATGAGAATTTTAATTATTTTATATACATCAACTCAAAATTTTAAATAGTGTTACTTTTAAATGCAATAAAATGAAATATACTAATATATTTAATATATCATATCATATCAAAAACAATACAAAACATTATGGAAGTTTAAGTATAGTTTTGCTCATGTTGAAAGAAAAAAAAGACCAAAATACAGTAAAAAGCCTGTCACGATTCTAACAATATGTTATTGTTTATTGTAGTGATCAATTATTTACATTTTCATACATATTTAAAATTCATTGCATTTATTTTCCTGATCTATGTATATGTACATTGTTTCTGTGGTAACCCAGACATTTTTTTCTATTCAACACCGACACCAAATATATATAGTTCAAAATTTATATTTGACAGGTGCTACTCAATTCTTCAAAAACATTAGTTGCCACCTTTGCGAACCTTAGGAGCGGAAAATGTTTTGAAAATTGATTTTCGTTTATGGGAAATAATTTTCAAGACTGTTTACTAATTGGTCATGCACTGACTTTTGATGTAGTTCACTATAGTTACAGTAAAGCTCCAATCCCATAACCTCCACAAGTATAAATAGAAAACATTTAAATATGGATTAAACAATAACATTTTTATTGAATATAGTTAATTTAAATAATTCTAAACTTATATCGTACATTTATAGTAACGGATTTTGGGTTGAGATCTAATTTAAATTGACTATCACTAAAAGCTAATACTGATTTAGTCGACCTCCTCGACAGTGGGTCCTTTGTAGCCACCACTTCCGAAGCCTCCAGCCTGCTGGCCACAACTAGATGCTTGAGGACCAGCTCCAGCACCCTGCTGATGCATCTTGGTCATGATGGGAGAGCAGAGCTTGGTGAGCTCCTGCAGCTTGTACTCGAACTCCTCCTTGTCGGCTGTGGTGTTGGAATCGAGCCACTTCACGGTCTCGTTGCACTTCTCGAGCACACTGCTCTTCTCTTCGGAGGAGATCTTGTCACCTGCCTGTTCGGCAGCCTCCTTCACTCCAAAGACATAGCTTTCCAGCTGGTTGCGGGCGGCGATTCTCTGGCGGTGCTTCTCGTCCTCCTCGGCGTACTTCTCGGCTTCGCTCAGCATGCGATCAATGTCGGCTTGCGATAGGCGACCCTTGTCGTTCTTAATGGTTATATTCTTCACATTGCCTGTGCCCATCTCCTTGGCACTCACATTGAGAATCCCATTGGCATCCAAGTCGAAGGTGACTTCCACTTTTGGAACACCGCGAGGCGCTGGCGGAATGCCCGTAAGGTCGAAGTTGCCCAACACATTGTTATCCTTGGTCAGGGCACGCTCTCCCTCAAACACCTGGATGCTCACAGCGGGCTGGTTGTCCGCGTATGTGGTGAAGGTCTTCGACTGCTTGCAAGGTATCCGGCTGTTGCGCTCAATGAGTTTTGTCATCACACCACCAGCTGTCTCTATGCCCAGCGACAGTGGCGCCACGTCCACAAGCAGAACGTCTTTGATCTGGCTGCTCTCGTCTCCAGATAGAATTGCAGCCTGAATGGCGGCACCATAGGCCACCGCTTCGTCTGGGTTGATGGACAGGTTGAGGCTCTTGCCGCAGAAGAAGTTCTGCAGCAGGCTCTGCACTTTGGGAATACGAGTTGAGCCGCCAACCAAGACGATGTCGTGAATCTGGTTCTTGTCCATCTTTGCATCATTCAGGGCCTTCTCCACCGGCTGCAGTGTGTTGCGGAACAGGTCGCCGCAGAGCTCCTCGAACCGTGCCCGACTAATCTTTGTGTAGAAGTCATGACCCTCAAAGAGAGCATCAATCTCAATGGATGCCTCACTGCTTGAGGACAACGTGCGCTTCGCTCGCTCCGCTGCCGTCCGCAAGCGACGCAGGGCTCGTGGATTTGAGCGCAAATCCTTATTGAATTTCCGCTTAAACTCCTCCGCCAAATGGCTAACGAGTCTGTTGTCGAAGTCCTCGCCTCCCAGATGAGTGTCTCCAGCCGTTGCCCGCACCTCGAACAGCGAGCCTTCGTCAATGGTCAGTATTGACACATCGAAAGTGCCGCCGCCCAAATCGAATATCAGCACATTACGTTCACCCTTCAGATTCTTGTCCAGCCCATAGGCCAGAGCCGCCGCTGTCGGTTCATTGATAATGCGCAGCACATTCAACCCAGCAATGGCACCAGCATCTTTCGTAGCCTGCCGCTGCGAGTCGTTGAAATACGCTGGCACTGTGATCACCGCGTCTCTGATCGAGCTGCCCAGATACGCCTCAGCTGTCTCCTTCATCTTGGTGAGCACCATTGAGCTGATCTCCTCGGGGGCAAATCGCTTCTGCTCCCCCTTGAACTCAACGCTCATCTTTGGCTTGCCACAGTCGTTGACCACTTGGAATGGCCAGTGCTTCATATCCTCCTGGATCTTCGAGTCATCGAACTTGCGTCCAATCAAACGCTTCGCATCGAACAGACTGTTCTTCGGATTCATGGCCACTTGGTTCTTAGCCGCGTCTCCGATCAACCGCTCCGAGTCTGTGAATGCCACATAGCTGGGCGTCGTCCTGTTGCCCTGGTCGTTGGCTATGATCTCCACCTTGCCATGCTGGAACACACCAACGCACGAGTACGTGGTGCCCAAGTCAATACCAATAGCGGGCATTTTGTATCTTTGAGTTTCTTCTTTCCTTTGATTGATGGGATTTATCTTCTTTTTGTGTGTTAGAACACTTCTTGTATTTAGCAAGACTTTACTTTACTTTTACTTTACTTCTTTTTCAAATTTTTTCAATTGCTACTTTCTTTATACAATTTACTTTTAGTTAATTCTTGTATACTGTTTGTTTGTTAGCTTGTTCAGCTTCTCTCTTTACTTCGCTCTGTTTCAGTGTTTTCACTTCAACTGTTTGTTTTGAATTGTGACGAGGTGGAAATTTGCGCCGCTATTTATACTCCCAACCTGAGTGGTGGAATATTCTAGATTCCCCTCTGGCGAAGACTCTCGAATGTTCCGATATGAGAGCGTGCGTGAGAGCGAGAGCGAGATATGTCTGCAAATATAAATAGAAATAATGTTTTCGCTTAAATGTTGTCAAGATATTATTTTTACCAGTTGCTTGACGTAGAAAGTGTTTATTGATTATTAATAGCAATATTATGACTACACAATATATTTATACACGTCACTAACCTACGACAACCTTTCAGTTATTGTAAACAATCATTTCCCCTAACACTCAATTGACTGACGTTTCGCACTCTCGAATAATCTCGAACACTCACGAATTTTCCACCACTCATTGCTTGAGTCCGCTCTCGCTCTCACTTGTCGAACATTCGACGCTCTTCTAGAGAGGGGCAGCGAGAATATTCCACCACACTGGGTTTAGGTATAAATAGCGGCGCAAATTTCCCCCTCGCCACAATTCAAAACAAACAGTTGAAGTGAAAACACTGAAACAGAGCGAAGTAAAGAGAGAAGCTGAACAAGCTAACAAACAAACAGTATACAAGAATTAACTAAAAGTAAATTGTATAAAGAAAGTAGCAATTGAAAAAAGTTGAAAAAGAAGTAAAGTAAAAGTAAAGAAAAGTCTTGCTAAATACAAGAAGTGTTCCAATACACAAAAAGAAGATAAATCAGATTAATCAAAGGAAAGAATAAACTCAAAGATACAAAATGCCTGCTATTGGTATTGACTTGGGCACCACGTACTCGTGCGTTGGTGTGTTCCAGCATGGCAAGGTGGAGATCATAGCCAACGACCAGGGCAACAGGACGACGCCCAGCTATGTGGCATTCACAGACTCGGAGCGGTTGATCGGAGACGCGGCTAAGAACCAAGTGGCCATGAATCCGAAGAACAGTCTGTTCGATGCGAAGCGTTTGATTGGACGCAAGTTCGATGACTCGAAGATCCAGGAGGATATGAAGCACTGGCCATTCCAAGTGGTCAACGACTGTGGCAAGCCAAAGATGAGCGTTGAGTTCAAGGGGGAGCAGAAGCGATTTGCCCCCGAGGAGATCAGCTCAATGGTGCTCACCAAGATGAAGGAGACAGCTGAGGCGTATCTGGGCAGCTCGATCAGAGACGCGGTGATCACAGTGCCAGCGTATTTCAACGACTCGCAGCGGCAGGCTACGAAAGATGCTGGTGCCATTGCTGGGTTGAATGTGCTGCGCATTATCAATGAACCGACAGCGGCGGCTCTGGCCTATGGGCTGGACAAGAATCTGAAGGGTGAACGTAATGTGCTGATATTCGATTTGGGCGGCGGCACTTTCGATGTGTCAATCCTGACCATTGACGAAGGCTCGCTGTTCGAGGTGCGGGCAACGGCTGGAGACACACATCTGGGAGGCGAGGACTTCGACAACAGACTCGTTAGCCATTTGGCGGAGGAGTTTAAGCGGAAATTCAAGAAGGATTTGCGCTCAAATCCACGAGCCCTGCGTCGCTTGCGGACGGCAGCGGAGCGAGCGAAGCGCACGTTGTCCTCAAGCAGTGAGGCATCCATTGAGATTGATGCTCTCTTTGAGGGTCATGACTTCTACACAAAGATTAGTCGGGCACGGTTCGAGGAGCTCTGCGGCGACCTGTTCCGCAACACACTGCAGCCGGTGGAGAAGGCCCTGAATGATGCAAAGATGGACAAGAACCAGATTCACGACATCGTCTTGGTTGGCGGCTCAACTCGTATTCCCAAAGTGCAGAGCCTGCTGCAGAACTTCTTCTGCGGCAAGAGCCTCAACCTGTCCATCAACCCAGACGAAGCGGTGGCCTATGGTGCCGCCATTCAGGCTGCAATTCTATCTGGAGACGAGAGCAGCCAGATCAAAGACGTTCTGCTTGTGGACGTGGCGCCACTGTCGCTGGGCATTGAGACAGCTGGTGGTGTGATGACAAAACTCATTGAGCGCAACAGCCGGATACCTTGCAAGCAGTCGAAGACCTTCACCACATACGCGGACAACCAGCCCGCTGTGAGCATCCAGGTGTTTGAGGGAGAGCGTGCCCTGACCAAGGATAACAATGTGTTGGGCAACTTCGACCTTACGGGCATTCCGCCAGCGCCTCGCGGTGTTCCAAAAGTGGAAGTCACCTTCGACTTGGATGCCAATGGGATTCTCAATGTGAGTGCCAAGGAGATGGGCACAGGCAATGTGAAGAATATAACCATTAAGAACGACAAGGGTCGCTTATCGCAAGCCGACATTGATCGCATGCTGAGCGAAGCCGAGAAGTACGCCGAGGAGGACGAGAAGCACCGCCAAAGAATCGCCGCCCGCAACCAGCTGGAAAGCTATGTCTTTGGAGTGAAGGAGGCTGCCGAACAGGCAGGTGACAAGATCTCCTCCGAAGAGAAGAGCAGTGTGCTCGAGAAGTGCAACGAGACCGTGAAGTGGCTCGATTCCAACACCACAGCCGACAAGGAGGAGTTCGAGTACAAGCTGCAGGAGGTCACCAAGCTCTGCTCTCCCATCATGACCAAGATGCATCAGCAGGGTGCTGGAGCTGGTCCTCAAGCATCTAGTTGTGGCCAGCAGGCTGGAGGCTTCGGAAGTGGCGGCTACAAAGGACCCACTGTGGAGGAGGTGGATTAAAATACCAATTATCTTTGCTGACTGATAAGCTAGTAAAAGTAGTTTTATTAATGTATATTGTAGTATATTTTAATTAGAGCAGCCTACCAAATACGCTTAATGTTTAGTTTAGAAATGAATAAAAGCATTTATTAAAAATACATTTGATTTATTATTTAAAAACAATTTTCAAATTTCCCTGTCAATGCAATAAAAGTGCTGCCAAGTTCACATGCTGTGTACTGTGTATCGATAATTCCGATAAATGAGGTGGCGAGTCGATAGTTGTTTTGCAACACTGTTCCAACAATTCGCTGTGAATGGCAATTCTGAAACGAAGCTTCTTGGAGAGAAAACAATTTTAGTGTAAATTAGAGGAAATTGTTGTATTTTGGCGCCTTTTCCAATTGCAACTTAAATTATGGCTGACGATGACGACGAAATACCACACCGAGCGCCAATTCCGACGGCGCGAAAAGACGACACGGCATTCCTGCAATTTATCGAGATGGAAAACTTCAAGTCCTACCGCGGCCACATTGTTGTTGGTCCCCTAAAGCAATTCAATGCCGTAATTGGACCCAACGGTTCTGGCAAGTCTAATTTCATGGATGCCATCAGTTTTGTGATGGGCGAGAAGACGTCCAGTTTGCGTGTGAAGCGTCTCAACGACCTAATCCACGGCTCCTCCATCGGCAAGCCTGTGGCACGCAGTTGCTACGTGACCGCCAAATTCATTATAGACGGTGGCAAGAACATGGATTTCCAGCGAGCCGTCATCAGCGGCTCCTCAGAGTACCGCATTAACAGCGAGGTACGTTTGTATATTATTCATATTATAAAACACATAATTAATGCAACTTTGTGTTTTTAGAGCGTCTCGAGCAACACGTACTTGAATAAGCTGGAGAAACTGGGCATCAATGTGAAGGCAAAGAACTTTCTCGTCTTTCAAGGCGCTGTGGAGAACATTGCAATGAAGACGCCAAAGGAACGGACAGCGCTTTTTGAGGAGATTAGCGGGTAAACTGCTAGGTCATTAATTGCATTTATTTAGCTTATATTCACATACATTTTTCAGTTCTGGTCTGCTGAAGGATGATTACAATCGGCTGAAGCAGGAGATGATTGTGGCGGAAGAGGAGACACAGTTCACGTACCAGAAGAAGAAGGGCATTGCCGCCGAGCGCAAGGAGGCCAAACATGAGAAGATGGAGGCGGAGCGCTACACGCGACTACAAGATGAATATGTATAAGCGGAATTCGCTTGCTCCATGCTTTTGCTATAACGAAGTTTGTTTTGCAGAACGAGAAACAAGTGGAGTATCAGCTGTTTCGGCTGTTCCATGTGGAGAAGGACATACAGAAGTACAATGCGGACCTCGAGGTCAAGCAACAGGAGCTGAAGGCTGTCGAGCAGCGCAAAGAGGCAGCCGACGAAGTGCTGCGCGAAAAGAAGAAAGACGCCGGCAAAATCACACGAGATTTGGCCAAGATCGATCAAGAGATACGCGAGTTTGAGACGCAATTGAACAAGCGACGTCCGCTCTACATCAAGGCCAAGGAAAAGGTGGCGCATTGCAAAAAGAAGCTGATCTCCTTGCAGAAGACGCTAGAGACGGCACGTGAGGCGGACAATGCACATCAGCAGGACATCCAGAAGCTGGAGAAGCAACTGAGCGATGTGGAGCTGCTGAAGAAGCGTTTCGAGGACGAGATCGAGAACGAATCGCAACGACGCGGTAAAAGCGTCAACATGGAGGAGGGTCTCGTGCAGGAATACGATCGCCTCAAGCAGGAGGCGGAAGCCACTGCCACCCAGTATCGCTCCGAATTGGACTCGGTGAATCGCGAACAGAAATCTGAGCAAGATACGCTGGACGGCGAAACGAATCGTCGTGCATCTGTGGAGGAATCCTACAAGAAGTTGTCGCTGCAACGCGAGGAGGCGGTGAAGCGACGCGACAAGCTCATGGATCACATCAAGTCCTCGCAAGCCGCGCTCGAAGAACAGAATCGCATCAAGGACGAGCTGCGACGCGATGTGGGCAGCTCCAAGGAGAAGATTGCGGAGAAGCAACGCGAGCTGGAGAATGTGCGCGATCAGTTGGGCGATGCCAAGAGTGACAAACACGAAGATGCGCGCCGCAAAAAGAAACAGGAGGTGGTAGAGCTGTTCAAGAAGCAGGTGCCGGGCGTCTACGATCGCATGATCAACATGTGTCAGCCGACGCACAAGCGCTACAACGTTGCCGTCACCAAGGTTCTGGGCAAGTTCATGGAGGCCATCATTGTCGACACCGAGAAGACAGCACGTCATTGCATTCAGGTGAACTGTGCGGTGTTTTTATTTATAAAGTTTATTTTGACAACGTTTAACTCTTGCAGATCTTGAAGGAGCAAATGCTGGAGGTGGAGACGTTTCTGCCGCTGGACTATTTGCAGGTGAAGCCGCTGAAGGAGCGTCTGCGCAACATCAGCGAACCGCGCAACGTTCGCCTAGTCTTCGATGTGCTCAAGTTTGAGCCGCAGGAGATAGAGCGTGCCGTGCTCTTTGCCACAGGCAATGCGCTCGTCTGTGAGACACCCGAAGATGCCATGAAGGTCGCTTACGAAATCGATCGATCCCGCTTCGATGCGCTCGCTTTAGATGGCACATTCTATCAAAAGTCCGGCTTGATTTCCGGTGGCAGCCATGACTTGGCACGCAAGGCGAAGCGTTGGGATGAAAAGCATATGGCGCAACTGAAGATGCAAAAGGAGCGGCTCAACGAGGAGCTCAAGGAGCTGGTGAAGAAGTCGCGCAAGCAGAGCGAGCTGGCGACGGTGGAGTCGCAGATCAAAGGTCTCGAGAATCGCCTCAAGTACAGCATGGTTGACTTGGAGTCCTCAAAGAAGTCCATCAGCCAATACGACAATCAACTCAGTACGGTGCAAATGCAGCTGGATGACTGTGGAGTGAGTTCTTCATTAACATGTAAATAGCATATTGTCAATGGTTTAATTTGCAGCCCAAGATCAGCGAGATTGAGCGACGTATGCAGGATCGCGAAGAGCACATACAGGAGATCAAGGAGAACATGAATAATGTCGAGGACAAAGTGTTTGCCGCCTTCTGCCATCGCCTGGGCGTGAAGAACATTCGGCAGTACGAGGAGCGTGAGCTCGTCATGCAGCAGGAGAGAGCGCGTAATCGTGCCGAGTTCGAGCAGCAAATCGATGCGATCAACACGCAGCTGGACTTTGAAAAGCAAAAGGATACGCGAAGTGAGTGCTGATCCCAATCAATACGAAGTGACCACTGTTAACTAATTGTGCCATTTGTAGAAAACGTTGAGCGTTGGGAGCGCAGCGTACAGGATGAGGAGGATGCGCTGGAGGGCTTGAAGACAGCTGAGGCGCGTTATCTGAAGGAAATGGATGAGGAGAAGGAGAAGATGGAGAAGTTCAAGCAGGAGAAGCAGGCCAAGAAACAGGCCGTCGATGACATGGAAGAGGACATTTCCAAGGCGCGTCGTGACGTTGCCAATTTGGCCAAGGAAATACACAATGTGGGCAGCCAGATGTCGTCGTCCGAGTCCAAGATCGAAGCCAAGAAGAACGAGCGTCAAAACATTCTACTGCAAGCCAAGGTGGGAGTTTATTACTTTCCGTTTCTCCGCATTTTAATGAGCTCTTTAATTTGTTTAGACGGACTGCATTGTGGTGCCGCTCCTGCGTGGTTCGCTAGACGATGCAGTGCGTCAAAGCGATGCAGACAGTGTCGAGCCCTCCACGTCAATGATGAACGATAATCTGTGAGTATCAAATGCTAATTAAAATTACAAACATTTAAAAACGTATACTGCAGCATCGAGGTGGACTATCGCTCATTGCCGCGCGAGCTCTGTAAGCTGAAGGACGATTCCGCCTTTAAGAAAACCAATGAGCAGCTGCAAAAGGAGCTGCAGAGCAAACTGGACATCTTAGAACGAATTCAGACGCCCAACATGAAGGCGATGCAGAAACTGGATCTGGTGACGGAGAAAGTACAGTCCACCAACGAAGAGTTCGAGAATGCACGACGTAAGGCCAAGAAGGCCAAGGCAGCATTCGAGAAGGTGAAGAATGAGCGATCCTCGCGCTTCGTGCAATGCTGTCAGCACATCTCCGATGCCATCGATGGCATTTACAAGAAGCTCGCACGCAATGAGGCCGCTCAGGCTTATATTGGACCCGACAATCCCGAGGAGCCGTATCTCGATGGCATCAACTACAATTGTGTGGCGCCCGGCAAACGTTTCCAGCCCATGAGCAATCTCAGTGGTGGTGAGAAAACCATTGCAGCGCTCGCCCTACTCTTCTCCACACACAGGTGAGTTGAAGCCATAGATAATTTAAAGCACCTACTAAATTTGATTACACAGCTATCACCCGGCGCCGTTTTTTGTGCTTGACGAGATTGATGCTGCACTGGACAACACAAACATTGGCAAAGTCGCTTCCTACATTAGGGATCATACCACCAACTTGCAGACGATTGTCATCTCCCTCAAGGAGGAGTTCTATGGCCATGCTGATGCGCTGGTCGGCATCACACCGGCGGTACGTTTATAATATTGTCTATTTTTATTAGCCATATTAATTATTAATGTTAACTCTTTGCAGGAAGGCGACTGTCTCATATCCAACGTCTATATAATTGACCTGACGTGCTACGAGGACAAATGAAGGGTTGACTGTCTTTCATCGGAATTTAGTATAAGCTTTTAATTTATAATAAGTGCACACACAGCAGGCAGAAAGTTCAATATCCAATTAATAAACCCTATTTTGATTTCATTTCTGTGAATTCCCAATTTAAGCGAAAAACCAATGGCCTTTTATTCCTTTGGCTTTAAGTGGCGTGTTTTCACTCGAGACACGTGTGCTTCAAATTCGATGAATTCACAGGTCAATAACCATAAAAAATAACGAGCTGCCGCGGCAAAGGATTCACTAATTGAGTCATCCTGCGGATGCAATATGACAACAACAAACCATGTCGGTTGGCGTTCAAAAATAAAGTTGTCAACGATGATCGCAAAACTTACAATTTTTGCACTCCGTGGTCCATGAAAAAAGGTGAAAATCACTAAATCCGGTATATCTCGAAAACCAACAGGACGATTCGGATGTTCTTTGGTCAGTCGATGGTGCTTATTAAAATGCGTCGATTGGCATATGAGTCGCCAGGATCTGCAAGGATACAGCGAAGTTACAGCTAATTTTCTCTTTATGAAAAAGTCCTTGTAACTTTGTTGTTACAAGGACTTTCGTCCTTTTGACTCCATCAACAGTTTTTAAATCAAAAGAGCTATCTATGTTCCAAAGGACATTACGATAGTCCTTGAAATGGCGGAGTTATCCAGGATTTTAACAATTTTGACAAATTTTGCATGCCTCCCCCTTGGAGAATTTCCGAAATATTTTGGAAAATATTCTAGAATAATTTGTATGCACATCGATAGTTACGTTGCAGGCAACTATAAAAATGCATGTCCTTTTGAAATATCGCAGGATATGGCCGAGTAAAGGCTAAAACAAACTATTCCTTTTTCAAAAAGCAGTTACAACACAGATGGCAAGGACATCGATTAATTGATTTCGATAAATTGCAAATTCTTCAGCGAGAATTCGATTTTTCTTGCTATCGAATTAATGCGTATCGGTTAATTGAGTGTTCAAATTTGAATTCAAAATTGATCCCCGTTTTTCAATTATTAAGAACAATCGTTTTATTTAAAATATCTTCTGCAACTTTAATAGTTTCCTTTTTCCTTTCTGTTGGTTGTTGTACTGTACTGGAAGTTCTTTTGTGTGCGCAAAACTTGTTCGTGGTAATCATGGAACTGTGTTGTGTGTGTCGAGGAGATATATATGTATGTTCTTTATAGGTGTAGTATATGTTAAAACAACTGGGTTTTTTTTTCGTTTCATTATTTTGTTTTTTCTTTCTTTTATCTTTTCTCTTCATGTAAAAAACTTGTATTTCTTGATGAACAAAAACAAACAATTTGATTATTCAGTTTCATGTTTTATCATAATTTTAAAATAATCATTTCAAACAGATAAATATAGATAAACCACTAGACTGATGTGATACTGATTTGGCTGCTTCTGGTTTCGAGTGGTTTTTGAATTTAAATGTACACATGGTTGATTTAATGTTAATTTTTGAAAAGGCTACTACTGGTAGAATTAATTGATGGATGTGAGGATAGAGAGAGGGGGCAGGGGGGTCAAAAATAATTATGTAGTATATATTACATAGTTTTCAAAGAGAAATGGCCAATTGTTGTGGTGGGGAAATTGGGAATGGCTAAATGTTAAATCTTTATACATGCAAACTAAAATATTTATGGCGTTTCATATATACAATTCTACAAAGATTTGTCTTATTAGCGCTTAAATATGTGCAAACTCTTTTGGGGACAGGAGAGAGGGGCATTGAGAAGAAGGCTTTATGTTAGTTCGTTTCTCATCCTCAGCATCAATATTGTTATTATAGTTATTGTTTTCATTTGTGTAGTGTTATTATCATAATCATTATCAGCGGCTGCTGTCCGCCTGTTCTTTGTGCTCGATTTCAATGTGGTTGTGTGTGTTGTTGCTATTGTTGCTAATGTTGTTGCTATTGCTGTGGTTGATCCTTTCGCTAGTGTCTGACTCATCTGTTTGCTGATTAATTATTGTTTTTGCTGATGTTGTTGTTGGTTTGTGTTTGTAGTTATTCACTGAATTTCAGCTTTTCAATGCGCCTTTATTACTGCAAAATAAAGAATAGAATAGAATTTGTGAGTGCGATTATTGTTGTCAATTAATCAAAATAAAATTTGTCCAATTAATTGCTAGAGTAATTCCCCCACTTTGGCATTGGAAGTCCATTTATCAACGTTGCCACGACCTCATCGCCTTCCACAAATGTTTTTTACGATTGGGATTTTTATTGTTAAACCAACGCGAACGCCTGTGGGGCCTGTAGGCAGGCAGTACTGTATATTAATGGTGCAATAGCTTCAGACGTGGCAGAACTTCATAGCATTATATTGTAAAAATTAATTGGTAATGATTATATTTTGATACTCTAATTTCTGTCCTCAGGTTTAGACATTTTAAAATAAATGCAACAATAATAATTCCATTCGGATTAAAAATTTAGTCTACAGAGATAATGATTAATTATCATGAACTTCGAAATCATAATTTATATAAGATAATGATTAATTATCGGAGAAAAAAAAAACATTTGAAATCTGTGATCGCCGAAATTATAATTTACAAGGAAATAGATTTTTGTAAAATTTACTTTCTTCTAGGTTTATTAATAGCGTTATTTTTTACTTTAAAAGTATCAAAGTTAATCATTATTGTCACTCCCTGCTATATCTTTCATGGGCAACGTGTATCTGTGAATGTTCGTTGTTGTTTGTACTTACATTGAAACGTATTTAAGGCTATCACAGTGTATCTTATACTCCATTGCCGTTGTCATAGGTATATTTAATATCCTGCGTAACGTATCACGGATACGTGTTGTGCTGGTCATGTCAGTGGCAGTCCTGTTCCATACTGATAAGCTATCCTCCTGCACGGGCCAAAGAAAACGATTAGCAATCACAATTAATTGAAAGGGAATATGTAATAATAGAGGAAATCTTTGCCTGAAAGCCATCTGCACATTGACTTTAGAGAAGAGAATAACAAATAACAAACGCGCTTGTGTGTTTTGTTTAATAATTTTTATTCTTCAATCAATGTAAGTAAATCATTTCCATGTCTGATCAATTGAAAATGTAATGATAAAAATCAAAAAACACAACAAATTTGTATCTAAACACAAAGGCGAAACAATTTCTCGATATCTTAATATAAATGTTCGTTTTTTTGTTGTTGTTGTTGTTGTTATGGATTTTGTTATCGGTATCGGGTCTATCTGTATCGGTTATCGCACTTGAAATTTGTTCGACTCGTTTTTTACTCGTTTCCGTTTTTTTTGCTTTTTGCTTTTGCTTTTTTCACTTTTTATATAATTATAATTATAATTATGCATGTATATAAGACTAACACTTAATTGTAATCTCCATTTTTTGTTTTTCTTTTCTTTTTTTCTTTTTTCATCATTTTTACTTTTCAATAATTAACTAAATTTTCTAAAGAGGGGGAAAAATATAGATGCAAGTATGTTTTTTTTTTTTATTTTGTAATATAAACTTTTACACGGCTCTGTTTTTTTTTTAATATATATATGTATATATTTTTGTTTTTCTTGTATGTATTTTGTTAGCATTTAAACATGTTTTTTTTTTGGTTTTATTTTAACAATTATGAGTATTTGCTCAAAAACTTGACTTGAACCGTTATTTTTTTGTTGTTTGTTATATAATAATAATTTATAATAAATACAGTTTTAAGTTTCTTTTTAAGTTTTGATTTTTGTATGTTATAGGAGTGTGTATGTGTGTGTGAGTGTGTGTGTGTATGTTGTGCACGCAAACTAAATGATTTTCATACGCTTTTCCGTTATCGTTTTATGCATTTTATTTATGTATATTTATAAGTTAATATTTGTGTGTGAGTGTGTGTGTGTGTGTGTGTGTATTTCTGTTTTTTATGTTATATGTTTTAAACGCATTTCAATTGCACATTGATATTTTAATATTTTGTAAATATTAAACAATTTCGCACACTTTGCAATTTCGCATCTCCAGCTTCTGCAGCTAATTCATTTATTTGGACTAGATATATATTTATTTCATATATATATATAGTATGTATATGTAACTTTAATTAAAATATATATAAATATTCATTTATGCTCAATGTTAATTGTTTTTAATTTTTAATTTTTGTTTTTGTTTTCGTTTTTACTGTGTTCCATTTTGTTAATCATGTTCTCAGTATTATTGCTTTTTGAATGTACAAACATATACATATATAAATACCTATATATATATATCTATATACATATGTATATGTGTGTGATTCCTCCTCCTCCTCCTCATACCCTCCATCTCCTCTCCTTTTCAATTATTTGTTATTTCCATGTGTGTGTGAGTGTGTGTGTGTGTGTTTTATTGCCGTCGTTTTATTTGTTGCCGTTTTGCTGATTGCTGTCTGAGTGTTTGAAATGCTTCGATATGCCTGGAATTATTGTTGGAGTAACAGTCCCCCAAATGCACTCTCGCATTACATTGGGCCGAACGAACACATCATCATCATTATCATCATCATCGTCATCGTCTTTATCATTAACATTATCATTATCATATTGCATGCGTGCGACTTTCTTTTTGGGAGTGTGCCGCAAAAGCTGGTTGCAAGCTGAGAAGTCATCTTCATCTCGACATGTAAGCAGTTTTTATTTCTCATTTTCGTTTAACTATTGTGTTTAATTGTGGGGTATTTGTTTTTGTTTTTTTTTGTTTTTGTTGAATTTTATTCAATTTTAAAGTACACAATTTAACGAGTCTGAAACAAATTGTAGGATTTTATGAAACTCGCATTGTTTGCTTTTTCAATACATCATAATATAATTGTATTCTTTTGTTTCAATTTATTCTTTTAAATATTTATATGCATATCGTTTTATATATGTATATATATATATTTAAATTATGTAACTATTTATATTTAAAATTCTAATTTTTATTAATTGAACTTCTGCGCTTAAATTGTTGTTGTTTTTCCATTTGCTTTGTTTGTTGTTCGTGTCTGTGTGGAAAGTTCTAGTAATAATTAATGTAATTTCTCTTTTGTGTTTTGCTTTTGTATTTTGTACAATTTGTTGATGAATTGTAAATAAATAAAAACAACGAAGCGAAACAATTGTACCAAAAATATATGCTTATATTTGTTGTAGTTCTGTGTTTTCTGTTTGTTTATTGCGAATCGAAACTTAATACTATAAACCGATTAACGACAATCGATTGCACTAAATATAAAATATAAATAACAAAAACTAATCGAAACTAATAATTATTAGGCGCGCCATGAATTTTGAGCGTGGCAGAATAAATAAACAAACACAATTAAAAGTTATTAACAAATCTTCGTTTGGTTTTCGTTTTTCTCTTGTTTTGTTTTGTTTTGTTTTGTGAAAGTGGAAGAAATGCGATTTATGTAGAAAACTAGAAAATTCAAAAATAAAGTTTCGTATATGTAAAGCCGTTAACAGTATACATACTATATTTAAATTGTTTACTCGTTTGTTTTTTAAGCATTTATTTAAATACATAGTTTGTCGGTCAAGAAGAAATCGTCGTGTCGTGCTTGGGAGAAGTAGATGGCTTTTAAATAGTATTCATAAACGTTTTTCTTATAGAGTAGAAGTAAATACACACACATAATTTTTTGTAATTTAACTAAATTGAAAAACTTTTGCAAATTCATTAATTATTATTTCATTTCTTCGTCGACGCTAATTGCTGTTCTTGTTGTTCGTGGTTGCTACACATATTTCATATTTCATATTTATTTATTTATATATATTTTCTGGTTTATCTAATTGTTTATATTTCGCACAACATTTACATTTTGTTTATAGCAAGCTAAATTTGGAAAAAATTTACAATTCTAGTTTCGGATTCGACAATTTCTCATTTCGCATTTCTCATTTTGCTTTCTGGATTGAATTTTCGATTTCGGTTTAAGTAGAAAAACGCATTTCAAAGATTTTCTTTAGAGGTTTTCTTTATATTTTGTTTATGTATATATATGTACGTAATATTAAATTTTAATTCAAAAATCTACTTAATAAAATTTGTTTTTATCATTTTTGTTGGTTAACATTTTGTTTAAAGTTTTCATTTTTTTGTTTACTATCTTTATATAATTTTTTTATTTGTTTTTACCGTTTTTTTTGTTTGCTATTTGTTTTGTTTTATATTGTATATTATATGTATAACATCACATTATAATAATTACTAATTAATAGTTGTTATCGTTTTTTATGCATTTCGCTTCTTGCTTCCTTCATTTCCCGTCATAAATTTAGTTAATGCACAAATACTAAATGTCGTAATAAATATTCTTTCATTTTGTTTTGAATTCTTTCTTGTTCTTTATTAATGTTGCAAAAACGTAGAATTTTTGTTGCTAAGTTAAGAGTTGTCGTTTGTTTTTTGTTACTCTTGTCCTATGTCGTATCGTGTTGTGTTGATTTACAAAAGGGTTCGTAATAATTATAATGACTATTTACATGTAGAGAACACAGCATTTTTTGCTGACAAACTGAACCGAACAAAACAATAATTATAAATAATATAATTAATAGCTCGTAGATTGTAGATTGTTGCGCCATTGTAAAATGGTAATGGAAATGCAAAACACGTGCAACATCCTCCGTCTAGCATCTATAGCATCCAGCATTCAGCATCCTCCATCCTCCATCAACAACAACAGACAGAACAACTACAACGTGGATCCCGAAATTAAATTACTCGCTGGAGTCGAGAGAACGAGCTTCATCTCTTGGCCCTCGTTTGGGCCTTCTGCTTTCTATCTCTAACGCTTTGCAACTGCTACGCGTTCATTTTCAGCAAATAAACTTGACTAAATTTAATTTGCCAGCTGCTGTTGTAGCTCTAGCTGAAGTTCTTCGCTCTCTGGCCGGGCTGATTGCAGGCGTCGAGGGGGCGTGGCGCTATTAATTTACTCTCGCCAGCTACGCGTACCGCACGCGTTAATTAGTCAGCTTCAGCATCAGCATCAGCTCCAGTTCCAGTTCTTGCCCTCATCCTTGGCACCTGAAGCTACGTGACCTTTCCTTCATGTCCTTTGGCTCCTCCTCTCTCTCACTTCTTTTGGGTTTCTCATCTGCAAGCAAGATATGAATAATACAATTGAATATTGTGTGGCGTGTGTTTTGCGTTCTACAATTGCCTTTGTAGTAAAGTTTTTCCTCGTACATAATCCCCGAGCATTGTCGCTTGGCTGCACTTTTTGCACGTTTCCTGCAAATCGAATAGTTGGCCACAAATCTTACTGCAGGCCATAAAGCCTGCCCAGCACGTACAACAGCACGTTGGGTCGGGTGCATGGATGGGGCACCTAAAAGGCAATGCGACAAACGAGCACCGGAAACGGAATTATCAGTGTGGCCAAGACTGTGACACAGCTTGTCTCTGTCTCTGTCTCTGTGTCGCTCTGTGTGTGGGTGTGTTGCCAAATGGGTCAAGCAACAGGATATCGCACTCGTGCCCACGCCTCGCCCTATCTCCATCTACTTTTCTCCCTCACTTCTGCTCTGTCTTTGATGTGGCTGCTTCTCTGCTCTGGCTGTGTGTGTGTGTGTGTGTGTGTGTGTGTGTGTGTGTGTGTGTGTGTGTGTGTGTGTGTTTGTGGTGTGGCGTGCTGACGGCAGCCGTGGCATTGTCATACACTGAAGGCCAGCCAGTGTCGTTCTTAATAGCTTGAGAGCTCGCATACACTACACTATTTAATGAGCCATACTACGAGTTTAGGCCAGCTTCGATTCAACAATTAGCGTGAAAGTCATTGCAGTTCAAGAAAGCACAATAACTGTAGAGTTAGTGGCAAGCACAGATGATGATGCATCTCAATCAATCAAAGCATAAACACTTCGATCAATAACATTTTTAAATCATGTGTTTAGAATGTCTTGATTAGCAACTAAATCGATCGTCATATTTGTACACAAGAAATCAATCAAAAGTATAATTACTTCATTGAAGTCTTACATAGATGATGATGTATCTCAATCAATCAAAGCATGAATATTTTGATCAATAACATTTTTAAATCATGTATTGAAATCATATATTCTGCTTACACAATTGCAAATATAAGGATCAATCAAGTCAAAAGTTGAGTACATCAATCAGTCAATCGATGTACATCAATCAAATTTAAGGGTAAAATTAATTATTGCTTGAAAGAAATAATGCAGGGTATTCAAGAATCAGTGAGACTGTCTTTCAAGTTGCATTGTTTCTGTGCGTTGCTCAAGTGGTTCTTGTGGCACACACACACTTGCGCGCTCACTCACACACACATATCAGGAGGCATCGCTGCGCGTGTTAGAATTTTCATCAATGGCTTTAGCGAATTTTCCATTTATTTAATTTGTTTCTGTCGCTGGCTATGACTATGCGGCTATAGCTATGACTATGGCCCAAGGCGCTGCCAAAGACATCGTAGAGATGACATCAGCTGTTGCTATGCTCGTAATTTGCGTCATCAGACGCCGCCGACGCGTCGTCGACTGCAGCTCCGACTACGACGACGACGACGACGACGACGACGACGATAATAACAATTTGGTATTTAGCTGGAATTTCAAGCTAAGCCCACACACACACACACACACACATACACGGACTCCACCCACGCAACGCAGTTGGCAACAAAATGGAGGCGTAGACGTCTAAAAGGGGAGAGAGCGAGAGGGCATAACAACTGCATGCCAATGCATCCTCCGCACTTCAAAGCAAATGCCACAAATTGTAGCCTGGCTACGAAACTAGACATTTTAATGTCACTCACACACACTGAATATTGTGGTGAAATATTTGTGGTCTAAATTCGTAGAAAATAAGTTCTAGTTATTTGTGTAGAATAATTTATGTTATGCTGCGTGTGTATTGTGCACTTTAATTGCAAATTTCTCATTTAACATGATAATTTCTCATTTATTTTTAATTAAACAACTTGCATTATTAATCGCAGTCAATTATTTATTAAACTTTCGCAATATGTCAAAAAGTATGCTATGATTTCTAGTCAATAGTTATCGAACACTCTTGGAACCATGTGAACGCCTGTTATCGAAACTGGTTCAGTTTAGTTATCGTGTTCGCTTGGTTATCGAACATTTGAGCTTTTTGCGTAACAGCCAAACTGAGCATTCTTAAAATAACATTTGCTATTTTAATTGGTTTCGCCTTCAGTTATCAGTACGCGTTGGCGGTTGATGATAAGCAGAGAAGAAGTCTGCAAAATCCCGCCCACAAAGGCCACAAATGCTAGCTGACTCGTCTGTTATTTGTGTCTAGCTGGCAAATACAAAAATAGCAGCCAACCGCAAATTGAATTGAGTTGACGCAAAACATTAAAGCAGGAGCGGAGTGCGGGTCCAAACATGCAAATATACAATTACAATTTCTATTTAAAGAGTGGCGCATGTGAAGACTTGACTTTTTTGGGGAATTAAAATTGGAGGTCTTATTTCGAGTGCCATTTTTGAGCATCGAGCCTGCTGAAGATTTTCCGAGAAGTCTGGCGTCTTTCTTAATTAAGGATTCCGGCCCTGCGGCCATGCACTCGAAAACTGAAAACTTTAGAGATGGACTCAAAGTAAGTCTGCTGTTGCTTCTCTCTCACGCGCTCTCTCTGTCTCTGTCAGTTTGAAGCGCCATCAATGGAACCATTGACGGACGCTGACTTTGACATGACAGTTTAATTGAGGGGCAGCAGCTCTCGGTGCGCGTTCTTTTGCAGCTCATCGCCAAGCCCAAATCAAAGGCGCAAGCAGAGTGAACGAAGGAGGCAGAAGAGTGCGCTGAATATGCAAATTAGTAAGCGTAGCCTGGCAACGACAGACGAACAACGAACAATGCGGGGGACGGCAACGGGGACGGGGGAAGGGAACAACGTCTCCCTAGGGCGCGCTGTTGACTAAATTTAAAATTTATGACTTTGGTCTGGAGGACGAAATAAAGGAGTAGGAGTAGAAATAGGAGTAGGAGGAGAGACAGTTGGCCACTTGGCCCGGCTTAGAGCAGCTCGATTTGCTTTAATGGTTTAATTTGTTGTGTGACTCGGTCTGCAAACAACACTGAGTGCCAACAGTAGACGCACAAACAAAGAAGGGCCGACAAAACAGAAAAGTTTCAACAATCGACGCAGTCATCGGTTGGCTTTTGATTGGCCAACTGAAAATGAAACAGGTGTAGAGAGAGAGAGGGAGGGAGACGGAGCAGAAGAGTCTCTTAAATCCCTTGCTCAGCCAGCTGTTCGCTTGCTCAGAGCAGCTCTTGGCGCGTGCTGGGGATTTGCGGTTTTGGGCTCAACCGGAACTTGGCCTGGCGCCCCCTCCCCCCCAACAGACCCTTTATGGGCGTCTCCATCCTTCTCCCTTGCTCTCTGAGGGCGTCAGTTGCAAAGCTGAATTTATGCAGCCAAAGGTTGCTGCATCGGACATCGGACAGTGGGCGAATTGCAAATGCATTGAGAAATGCAGTTTGTAACTCAATTAGAGTGTGGCCCACAGACACACACACAATGCAACACACACATGTCAAGAGAGCACACTAAATGGCTAGAGATAAGTGGCACGTGTGGGAATCAAGGACATTTGCTGGTCGATTGCAAATTGTGTCCGACAGGCAACAAAGGCAGCTGCACAACACAAAACCACACATCACACACACACCCACACAACACACACATCACACACACAAACACACTCACAGACAGCTGCTGGTATTAACATATGCAAATGAGCAGCAGGTGCAAGGCAGCTGCATCCAAATCTGGATATATCTGTCGATATGGCACATCGATGTCACAGCCTCCTGCATTCCGACAATAACAGATGATAGCGTGTGTTGCACAAGGGCCTCATTCATCAATGTCAGTGGCATGCAACGCACAATTAAAAGCCGCAGCTTGCGTTTCAAAAATGCAAATCAGCTCAACCAACAAACTAAATAAACCAAATGAACCCTCTAATCGAATCGTTGGCACAACAAACACCATAATCAAGTACGTTTGGAAGCTATAGATTAGATCGATTGCAGACCATTTTCATTAAAATGTTTGCTTAAAATAGAATTTTATCGTCAGAAATGTTGCCGTTGTCATTATTATACACACCAGGGCAGAATGCCCCAATAAGTATACTAGGATTTAAATAATTTAATCAATTAACATAATACAACGAAAAAATGAGCTTTATACAACATGAATTAAATTTCGCAAAAAGGATTTTAATCTACCCAACTTTTAAGCAAGCTTATATAATAGGAAAGAAGTATTCTAATTAACTTTAAAATATACGAAAGAAAATATTAAATCATAGAAATTCCCCAAAAAAGCGGTTTAAATGTTCTCTTTGAAAATCTCTCGTATATTTTACTTTAATATTAGAGCAGATGCTCTTTTTGCTGCTCACGTTATTCTCTATTTTAGTTGCAATATTATCGCAGCTGTTCGTTTTAGAAAAATACCATTTTCATATGCTGTTGATAAGCTTCACACTGCATCACCACAAGCGCAAGATACAATGTGATATCGACACAATTTCAGCAGCAGTTCGAATTTTTAGTATGCAGCGCATAGTAGAAGAAATTGAACTCACGTTGAAGTTGATAAAGCAGTGCAGGAAGTGGACACAGGAAGGGGGAAAAGGGGCCTAATCCGAGCAAGTGGCTGTGGAAACTAGTAAAGTGACAGCGTAGCTAAATAGCAACTGAGCAGATAAGGCAGCAACAACTATGACAAGTCTAAACACTGGAATGGCAACAATAGTTTCTGTCAGTCGCAAGCACAGCAAGCTCATCCTTCTCCCACTTCCAAGTTCTCCAAGCACATCCCGGACTCTGAACTGAAGCTGTCTCCGTCTCCGTCTCCGTTGCCGTCTTTGGCGCTGCTCCCGGCAATTTCAGTGTCCCCAGCGTACACGTAAACCAATTTTAACGGTTTAACTTTTAGCTTGGGTTTTTAGCTCCTGCCAGATCTTTCCCCTCTTCCACCTCCCTGCCTCCCTCGGTTCCGCCCCTTTATGGCTGCGAGCATGGCAAGCAGAGGCGGGGCCAGCGGGGGGAGCTTGTGTATTAAGCTTTGCCATGTTTGTTTACAATGCTTTTATGTTTGCACAAATGACGTCCGCTACTCGGACCATGTGCCGCACTTTCCTGTCCGCCTCCCCCTCTTCTGCCTTCCCCCCTTCATGCTCCCTAGTGGCACACACGCACCCACACACACACACACACGCACCCAAACACACAAGCTCACACCCGACCAAAAACATGTTACTACGGAATGTTGCGCAGTCAAGCAATTTTGTTGTCTATGCTTAGAATACCCTGTAAACTACATATAGCGAAGGGTGGACAATATTGTCGAATAGTATATGAATACCATCATCATTGATAAAAACATTATTCATTAATTTACTATTTGCTAAATTAATTTTTGTATAAAAATAATAAATACTGCCGTTCGCTCTATTATTAGCAATAGTATCGGTATTAACTTTATTATCAGCAGACTGAGCATTGTCAAAAACTTTAATATCTGAGACTTTCCCATTAGCATTGGCATCGTCAGTAGCCTTAATTATTAATTTCATCATCATGAAATTATTTTTAATTATAAGATTCGCCTAATTAATTTTCAGCATTTTCTTTGCGGCTTTCAGTGAGTAACTCACAGTTGTAACCTTTCAGCGCCCAGCATAATATGATGAGTGTGTGTGTTTAAGAGCGACTGAGAGGGCGAGAGTTATGCGACCACGAGAGAGAAGGGAGCAGGAGAATTATGCGCTGCGTGTTGTGTGTTGTTGTGTGTTGTTGAGGTTGTTGCTGTTGTTTTGTGCTATTGCTGTGTATGTGCTGTGTATGTGTGACTTATTGTTATGGTGCCACAGTGCGCAATTTATGACTCGAGGTCGAGGCAATGGCTTCCACGGCCAGGAGCAAGCAACTCCACACAGAGCCGAGAGCCAAGAGCTGAGTTGGGCCTTTAAAAATAGACAACAGTCAAGTGGGGAAAGCAAAAAGAAAATGGAACGAAAGAAAAAAAAGTTACAGGTCGTTGTCTAAAACCTAGGACTGCCATAAATACATTGGGTCTTAGTCTCTGGAGCACTCTCTGCGCGCTCTATGGGATTAGAAACTGGCAGCGTCTTAACTTGGCTATAGTTAAGGATTTTGCATGGCCGAGATATGACGGAATGGGTTGCGGCAGCCAAAGGCGTGAGTGCGAGAGTCCCGGTCTTCACCCCCTTTTTCGTGTTGGCTGTCTGCAAGGCTTTTCATTAAAAGTTGCCAACTTATGCGATTTGCTTTAAGCCACGCCCACCGCCCACCGTCTCGGCCTCGGCTGTCTTCCTGTCCAGCTGCTGTGCTGGCTAATATTAAATCAATTTCGCAGCCGCTTTTCAAACGCTGTTTATGCAAAAATGTTGCATAAATTTCACACACAAATATGGCCTCCCCCCCTCAAAAAGTATGCAGCACTTAATTTGAATTGCCAGCGTGTGTGCGTGTGAGGGAGGTAGATGGGGGGAGGGGGGAAATTTCTCTCTCTATAGTCAAGTGCTTTTTAGCGGGTGACAAAATATAACGAGAGCAACAACAACAACAACGAGGACAACAAAGTTGTTAATTTATTGCCAGTCAACGGCAACGCCTGCTGCTTTTCTTCTGCTGCTGTTGTTGTTGCTGACGTCACCTGCTGCCTTCCTCCGAGTCTCGCCTCCCCAGTTTTAACTTTGTCTGCGCCCTCAAAAGTATGCTTCATTTTCTTAAATTTCATTTCCAAATTTAGCACGTCTTTGCATTAGCTCCACGCGTCTTTTGTGCTCCCCGCTCCACGGCCAATTTGACGGCGAGAAAAAGCTCACGCGCTTCATTTCGGGCGCGTTGTTGTCATGTGCGTGTTAAATGCAAGTTTCCGATAAAATACAAAAAAAAAGAAACCCAGCCAAATAGAACCGCCTTCCTGCCCTTTGTTTCTATTACGTAGGGTGCCCTAGGAAGCCGTCGCCGTCTGCAAGCCAAAGCAATCTTTAGCCTAATAGCCATAAAACAAACATCAAAACCAACAACGAAGCGAAACCCCGCAAATATGATACGATATATAATGGCAATAAAACTCGAATGTCTGCGAAAACGTTGCTCAGCAAGATACCGAGGGTCTATAAACACTACTTAACAAGCACATAGTTTTCTCTTTGATTTCATTAAAAATTAACTGTTCACCGAATCGATAGTAGTAGTAATCGATATGTGTCATCTCTAAGTGAGTTAGTTTTATCGAATCACTTACATTGAAATATCTATCGATTATTTGTGGTTTATTTTTTAGCCTTGAATTATAGTTTGCAACTTTTCTGCATATAAACATTCTCTGCATAATTTTCTTTATTTGGTGGTATTACTCATATACCCAGTCTAAAGCTGTGGAAGTTTTTGCGGCATAATGAGAATATTATCGCCACAGGCGGCAAAGTTTTGTCGTTTATGGTTTTCTTTTTGTTTGGCCAAGTCAAGTTCAAATAATTCGCTAACGATAAGTAGATATTCATTTGTGTTTACGGCCAAGGCAAATGACTAGAGTCTCTGCGGAGACAAAGACTGAGCACTGAGAACGTGACGCCATCTGCAGAGCATTGAAATAATTCGGATCGTAAATCAGAAAATTTGAATGGGAAGCAGAGCGAGCACGCGAGAGAGGAAGCAACATTAAGTATACGCAGTGAGAGCGCTTCGCTGACAATTGCCAATTTGCACAGACGACGCGGCGGATACACACACATGAGGAGCAGGGGAAGGGGAAGGGGAAGGCAAAGGAGCAGGTAAAAAGTAAACGACGACGACGCGATTAAGTTTAATTAATCATGTTTGCAGCTTTTGCGAGCGAAATGCGTAAATCCATGTCCTTTTTATGTCAAGCTTCCGAGACAGGCGGACAGACAGACAGACAGACAGACAGATGGAGGCAGCAGTCTATCAAGCGTGTGTGATGTGACGAGCTTCGGAGTTGAGCCTTTTGAATAGCACACACATTGAATATCATTTAATCGTCTGACGCTATTTTGCATACTGTATGAAATTGCACAAAATGTCACGAGTTTTGAAAGCGTTTGCTGCAGATTGATGTGTGTTTGCGATGGATTTGGTTTGGTTGATGTTTATTGAAGCGAAGCTTTAATGATGTTGCATATATCAAAATCAAAGCAGCTGGAGTTTGGGAAAATCATTAATTGCTTGCAGTTTGCCGACACAATGTTTGCACATTTTGCCACAATATGCATTCTGTTTGTCGCCAAAATTCAGCATATCGAAATGTTGTCACAAGTCGTGCGCAAAAGCAAAAAGTTTTCAGCAAACTGAATTATCTCTTTTTAGAGTTTAGAATTTCATCCCGACTGAAGGCTGTAGTATTTTGTTCCAAGTTACGCATAATAATAAATAAATAAATGTTACCACAGCTAGATAACTATTTAATACTTGGAAGCAACGTTTTTTGTGCATTTGAAATCACGTTCTTTAGCCCCCAAATCCAGCAGAAGGAGAATTTATTCATTAAGCACAACACGACGAACTTTGGCCCAGTTTTTAATCCCTCACTGACATGTTTGACTACAAATTCATGTACTATACATAACATACCCACTGTGTACATACATACTTGGCACAAAACTTTTTGTTGCCACTGTTGCTGCCTCGTGGCCAAGCTGTTGCTGTTTTGGCATGCAGACGGCGTCACGTAATGTTAACAACACTTATATACACCAAGTATACATAGATATATATATAGAACACACACACAGACACATTGTTGTACAAATAAACATTATGTATACGTGGAGTAAAGGAAAGTTTTCGTGCAGTATCAGAACCCTATCATGGCATCATTATAACCCAATTGCACAAAACTCCCATGCTTATATTTATGCTCGGCATAATCGGCTTAAAGCCATATTATGGCTATAAGGCTGTTTTATGCCAGCAAGCGATTTAAAACCGAATTGTTTTAAATGCGGAAATGCGATAAGTTAAAAGAACGTTCTTTAATTCACACACGATTAATCACGTGACACACGATTATGATACACGATTAAATTCAGCATTGTAAATGTCAAAAATAAATACTGTGTAATTTACGTATTTATTGATTATTGCTGACAGCATTTTGCAGCTGAAAGAGCATCAAAGATTGCAGTATAGTTAATACAATAAAATTATCTAAATAATTAATCATATGCGACAATAATCGCTTTTTTGCCATTACTATTTTTCATCAAAGTCACCGTAAAATGTCTTTGTCTAGAATCGTGTAAATCAATTTGTAGCACAGATTTGCATAGATTTCTCACATCTTTTTGGATTTGCGACTGATTTACGACGTTGTTCGGCAGACAGGCAATTTTCTAGATGTGTTGCAAAGAACAGAACAGCTTGCACATAATGTGGGGCAATAAATATGGACAACTAGCTTTACGCAGTTCATCTATCACGTTTAGTTTAACGGGCGACGGGTTTATTCAATCAACTGGGCGTGGTCGGCATGAAAAACGTGCACGAAAAACACGAAAATGGAAGCTGCAAAAAACCAGTCGAAATTGTTTTTGCAGTTGGCAGCAAATTGAAATGCAACGAGACAATGGCAGAGCGAGAGACAGAGAGAGAGAGAAACCGCAGTTGCAGTAACTGAGGGGAGGAGTTTTTCACCTGCTGTCTCCTGTTGGAGCAGGCGGAAGAGGCGGAAATTGGGACAACACGACACGTTAAATCAATAGTCATCGTTTTAGTTGCTGCATAATATAATTGAGATCGTTACGTATGCGACGTGTGCGACAATCAAAAATAGTGACAACGTTTGCGTTTCATTAGCCTTTGTCAAGCTGTTGGCTGGTCAACGTCATTTGCAACAAGGTCGCAGTCATCATCATCATGCTCAAAAACATTACTAGCATCGTCATCATCATCATCGCGTTGTGCACTTATCAAAGCGTGTGTATGCATGACACATCATCAAGCCTCCCTCTCCGCTGTTCGCATTCACTTAACAGACTTACGTTAAACTCACGGCGATTGCTAAATATTTCATGACCGAAACGCCTAATACAACGACGACTGACATGTTATAAATAGCTAAAAACACAACAGCATCATTCTCTACTCACATTATGAATATTAATGTCTACGAATTTATTTATTATTTTTAGTGCAACAAGATGTTTGAGGGCCAGTCAAGCGCATCTAATCATATTCCAAGAAATTTCTGCTATTTTTAGCACAGCTTCTAGACGTATACTTAATATTGCAATAGTACTAGTTGGTATTCAACTACTATATTTATTGAAATCAATTTAATGGCAATTTTCTCTTGGGAGAGTTGAAAAAAATTGCCCCAGTCAATTGTCGGTTCGGTCCGTGAGTAATTTCCACGGAAGGCGGCAATTAAAATTTCCAAAGTGTGAGTAACAAACAACAAATAACAAATACTCAATAGACACATGTTTCGCTGGAATGAATTGCGTTTTTTCTTGTTTCTTTTGTTTTTTAACGAGCTGCAGCCTGACAAATGAAAATCGCGAGCAAATCGCAGCGTTGTGACGTCGACTGAATGCATAATTAAAATGGGCAGTCGACAGACAGCAACAACAACTTAACTTCCACTGCAGATATGGGGCTGGAATTACAACTGCTGCTGCACATAATCGATAAAGTTTAGCACATTTTTTGGTACGAAAACTTTTGCAAATGCAATTTACTCGCTCATATTTGAATGGCAATCTTTGCCAGTCACGTGCTGTGAATTGATTTATGAATTCTAGCAAATTTTTCCTTTTAAAAAGCATTATAAATATCACATTTCAAAAGCACTACTGTGCAGCATTTAAATAACACCAAATTCACAATTTAAGAAATAAATCATAATTTGTGTCGGCACAAAATAAATTTGAATTTATGTGAATTATTGCAACGCTATCATTTTTGGGTCGAATTTTCTTTTGTGCTTCAATTGAATTGCAGCGCATTGTCTGAATGAAGTGCCATTATTGGAGGCTGGGGCAAAATCAAATTATTGGCAGCGAAACGAGTGTGAAACGCTTAAATGATAATTAACGTATCATTTTGCACACACTGAAGGCTGTCTGTATAGATAGTATGTGTTGGTTATATAAAACAATGCATGCTGTTTGAAATATTTCCATGACTGTGCGGCAAGGATGATAGAAGAGCTGCCTTGCAACATTCATAAGGTCACGTATGTGAAAGTCACGCACGTTTTGCATGTGTGTGTGAAAATGTCCATGTGTTGTGCATAAATAAATCAGCTGTCGCTGTTGTTGCAGCTGCTGCTTCATATTGATTAATTAAAGTGCTTAACAAACTATTATTGATTTAAACAAGTTCGAAATTGGCACATTTAATGTTCTGTTAGATTTTCAGAATTTTTCAATTCAGCAATAAATACCATTAAATTGTCTGAGCTATTTTTATTGCTTGCCTAATCAATAAACTGGCAAAAATTGCGATTATGATGCCAGAGATTGCAGACATTGATTGATATGCCAAGCATATATAGTACATATATATATGTATAGTTGATATTGCGCTTTAATATCGCATTCGATTGGCACAGTGTCCTCGTTACTTTCATTGAAATTGCAGCATTCGGACTAAGACAATAAGCTGCTGCTGTTGTTTTGGGACTTGGCTTTTATGGGTACAGTGAAGCCCAGTCTGTCCGTCTGTCTGTCTGTCTGTCTGTCCTTCTGTTTGTCTGTGACTCGAAGCCAAGTTCTTAGCCCAGCACAATGCCAATCGATTGTCTGTCTGCCCAACACACACACACTCACAAATTGGGCAGATCCTGAAATGAGTCGAAATTTTCCAAGCAGTAAATTGCCATTTGCGTGAGCCGCATATAAGCCACACAGACAGGGAGGGAATGAGAGAGGTGAGAGAGAGAGAGAACGACACACACTTGGCAGCAAGGCAAAAATCAACAATATAAATGACATAAAAATCGCATTAACCCATATTTGCACTAGGCACGAAAGCAAATCAAATTACATGAGGCCCCGGGTCTCTTAACTGAACAGCCCACACCCCATAAAGGGGGCTGCCTACCTACCTCTACCCGCTGCTATCGAGGCTGGCATCTTATCAGCAACAAAAGTCGTGAGCTGAATGTAACGGAAACGGAAAGTAAATGGCAGCCATTTTGAGTCTAGCGACATAAAAAAATGAAAGAGAAAAACGTGGGGGCGAGCAGGCAGAAAGTGCAGAAGCCAAATTGAAAACTGTCGCGCAGCTTTAACACACACACACACACACACTCAGAGTACAGAGTACAGAGTGATAATGATGTTCGCTATAATGATGTTTATTGATCATGACGAAGTGTTGCCATTTTTGTTGCCTACTTATGAGCGCCAGCTGCTGCTGCTCCAGAGGTTAATTTGCAGCCCAGACAGGATGTGTCGACGCGTGTAGCATCGACTGCAAGAGACCCTATAGAAATTTGGAAGTAAGAATATGGACTGCAATAATTATTATTATTTTATTCCAGACTCACAATTAATTGCAGTTTATTTAGGACAATAGACTGTCAGATACCCTGCAGCAAGTTTCATAATAATGTCAGCTAGAATTGCGCTCTCCCACTGGCTTATTATACCCGCCTCAATCGATTTGGCCACAGGGTCGAGCTACACACATGCGTCGCCAGACGGTTTTTGGCGGAAATTTGCAACTGCTCATAAATACTTGGTAAATAATTACTCAAATTAGTGTCGCAATTTATTAAATGAATTTATATATAATTTAAGCGAAGACGATGACGCCAACGACAACAACAACGACATCGAGACGATGACTACGTCGTCTTGGCCTTGGGCTGGAAGGACGGTGGGTGAGACTCGAGTTGTTGGCCACTAATGAAGCCACTTGATGCTGTCTAAAAATAAGAATTAAGCATCATAATGCAGAGGAGGGACTGTGCACAAATTGAATGATAATAACTATGCGACTGTCACGCAGAGCGTTGCCAACTTGCAACTTGTGGCAAGGCAAGGCAAGGCGAGCAAGGACTTGTGGCAAGTACAAGGACGACTGCGAGTGCATTGTGACCGGACACAGGACCGCATTGCGGTGCTGCGGAATTTGGCAGGAAACAGGAAGAAAAGCAACTTAACTCAGCTCGGAGAGCAAATGAAATTGTAGCCAGCAAACGGAGCGAGGGTAAAATGCAGCTATTGATTTTGAGTGGGTGTATCAGCATCTTGCTCTCTCGCTCACTCTCCCATCGCTCTGTCTCTGTCTCTGTTGCTCGCCATGTATTAAGCTTGCATTACATTTTTGGCAACTGCAGAGCAGCTTTTATGGACACTGCACAAGTTGATTTCGAAAAGGGGGCGAATAAAACTCAACAACATCAGCAAAGAAGAAAACGAAATGAGACAGCTTAAATGTCAGCATGCACAGCGAAACAAGCTCCTTGCTTGCCACTTGCCACATGCCACATGCTACTTGCTACTTGCTACAGCCCAGCCATGTGGTAGATTGAATCGCTTGCGAAAGACTGCATTTAATTACCGAAATATTGCTCAATTGATTCATTTGTGCTCCTGGATAAACGAACTCCTCTTTAGCTCTTTGCCAACGTGGCGTATGCTTAAAAGCTACTCGACAGTCTTCGTGATGGAAAATACTTGTTAGACAAATGAAAATATTGATTTTGCAACTAAAGAGTGACAATGCGTAGAATGAAAAGTAATATTTCTTCTTCTTTTAAACTGTCCTTTTTATGCAAAGTTTTGTTTTGTTTGCTTTCTATGAAGTATATTTTGATCTCAATAGTTTTCTACTTCCTTGTTTATTCATCTTTTGTTGCCTTTTCAAATTTAAATTAAGCATTTAACATTTACTTGTTCGTCTATATTTTTCTATGCAAGGCTTAAAGTATCCGCTTTCATTATATTCATGTTTTGTTGCCTTGCCACATTTAAGTTATGCATTCAACACTTATTTGCTCATTAACTGCCCCTTGCTGTGACTACCTTTTGCGTATTTATAGAATTTATTTCAAGCGTGCCATTTTTAAAAGCAGCTCCAGCAGCAATCAATATTCTGCAGAGCACATTTTCACAAAGCGAGTCCCGCAGCCATTTCAGCAAATGTTTATTCTAGTAATACCCATTTAAATACTTGCATGCTGCTCTATTGTTCCTGCTAAGTAATAAGTATTTAAAGCCTGCCGCTGCAGCTGAAACTAGGCCACATTCCTTGAAGCGTGCGGAAGAGGAAACGAGTGGGGAAAGGATGTGTTTGTCCCTGTGCTGTGAGGCGTAACGGGATGCCAGGATATGCCCCGAGACAGCATCATTTTTCACATGTTGCACATGCGAAAAACGTTTCGATTATTAATTGATTTGGAGCGAAGCGCGTCTGCAATTTCTCATGCAGCAAATTAATAAAGTAAGCTCTGGCAACTGGCCACCAAATGCTCTTGAATTGATATCAATTGCTGCCAAATGGCGTAGAGAGAAATGCATTTATTGCAGATGGAACTTTGGCAACTGCAACGGCAATGCCAACAGGCAACTCTTTCGCTACATACCCTGTAATTTGAGTAAGAGAAGGAGGCATGCCAACAGAATGTTGAGCCATGTTTTGGCAACTTTTTTAATATTGCTCGCAACTGAAACTCATCCTCTTGGCCAGCTGAAAATAAATCATAATGGCTTTTAGACAGCCACAGTTGTGTTTGTATCTGCATCTGCATCTGTTTTGTGTTTGCGGTTGCCTGCTGTTGAAATATTTATGCGTTGCACTCTATTTTCTGAGTGGGGGCGGAAAATAGTTCTCCACAGATGCAAATCGAGAGGGATGAATTTGCTGCAGCTAAACTGAAACTCATTCCCTGCTCCCCGGGGGTCATCAACCGACAATTCGGCAGGTGAGCAGAGCACTAAAAGATTACAAGATTAGGGCGCAAAATAAAAGAACTCGACTTGCACAAAATTGTGCTCATTTATTGGACTGATGCTCGATACGTTTTGGGGCCAAAGAGAGCGTCAAACTTGGCTAAAAGCAACAACTGCTGATATGACAAATTTGAAATTTCGCAAAAGGAAAATGCGACAGAGGAAAAGGAGGAAAAGTTTTCTGCGAGCTCATTGTAAAAGCATGATGCAGGCGCATGACTTCGAGTGTGGGCGGATGGGCGTGGCTCGACACACACAGACAAGGATGATAAAACATATCTTTTTGGATGACGCAGAGAAATTGGCAATAAATTGGCCCCACATTAAAGGCGACTCCGCCAGCTAAACAAAGTGAACCCCATAAAACGGGGACAACGTTTCACAAATTTATGTCTACACATTAAGCAATTATGTTACACACAATGCAAAGACGGAAGACGAAGCTGAGGGGGGGGGCAAAATGCGAGCAAAGGAAGTGTGCAAATTATGGAGAGCCAAAAAAAAAAAAGAGTATGTATATGAAGAAATGAATAAATATTGCTTGGTCAAACGTTTTTCATAAGCGAAGCAGGCGAGGCGTAATTGCTCGTTATTGCTCATTAGCCAACTATTCCAATAAGTGAATATATATATAGAGGCGATATATAACATTACGCGTAACAAGTGAATACTCGAGTTAATTACACTATTTTATACCGTAAAATAGCGTTATTAAGTTTGACATGATTAATCTGAAATTATAGAAAGGCAGACACTCAAATACAAATGGTGTGCGTCTAGAAGTCGCACAAGGACTCGTCGAGCAAGTCGAGTGGTTGAGAGCGTATTATGTGGGTCAAGGGGGCCAGCCAGTTGAAGGAGGTCTGGAGTCACCTTTAACCATATCTGGCGCATCATTTGCATAAGGGTGTAAGTAAGTATCGCACATACAAACGCATGATATCATTATTTTTGCGCCTGTCAGCTTTCCTTTGGCATTTTATGAATTTATGCGTGGCTTTTTTGTAATTGTTTTTGCACAAATGTTGAAGAATAAAAGAGAGAGAGAGAGAGAGAGCACAGTAAAAGTGTGTAAAAGGAAACGCATACAAATTTTTACGGGCATCTCTGTTCTTCATTTAATTCTGACAACTCGATGAAATATGAAAAATCCCCAGAGAGCCCTGAAATTATTCCAAACTGGATTAACTTCGTTTATAACAATGGCAAGCTGTTACAACCCACATTCGAATGATATGAAAAGTCAATCGATGCTATTCAATTCGATTCGATTGCGATTACGATTCGCTTCCAGTTAATCTGGCTTGCAATCAAATTTAAGCTCCAATATCGCATGGAAAATGCAAACAGGCAACAATAACAAACGAAACGAAAAGC
Source organism: Drosophila ustulata (assembly GCA_035047365.1). Taxonomy (NCBI): domain Eukaryota; kingdom Metazoa; phylum Arthropoda; class Insecta; order Diptera; family Drosophilidae; genus Drosophila; species Drosophila ustulata. Next base: position 30,423,649 of record JAWNPT010000094.1, read on the forward strand.
AAAACATTTAATAAATAAAGCAAAGCTCAAGCTGATTTGACCTTTTGTTATTGTGCGCTATTTAAATATTTATCAAATGCAAATTCATGCAAATATGCGTCGTATACGTAATGTGGCAAATTTAATCATTCCCCCCCCCCCTCATAGTCTTTGAAGAAGTGAAGTCTTGTCCAGTTGCTGTTATATAAAATAGTCTGTCAACTGTGCAGCAGCTGCTTCCTGCTGATAAATCACATAGACCGAAAACTACATTTTGATATGGGAGAAAGAATTTAAATGCAGCGTATATTTTTATTTTCCTCACGACAAACTTCTATTTTTTAACAATAAATAATCTTGCAAAAATGTGCTGATTAATTGCGTTTGTGCAATTAAAGCAGTGACATCAGAGGAACTCACAGGAAGAAAACAACGGTGCGCTTTGTAATTACAAGATAAGTTTACAAGCAGCAGAATTCCTGACTGCCTCTGAGATGATGCTGTGGCTGATGCTGTGGCTGTCCTTTTGCCAGTTAATTTATGTGCAAAGTTACAAGTGCCTCGAGCCTACAAGGCAGCCTCGGTAACGAGCTCCTTTTACACACACACACACACAGAGAGCGAAGTATACGAAAATAGCCAAGTTAAAGGTCAGGCAGCCGTTTTTAATAGGCGCCCCGAAAAAGCGTTGCCTGCTGCCCTTTTTTTGCAGCTCGGTTCGTCGAAGCGCAAACAGTGGAAGAAGAAGATGAAGGAGGCAGGAAATATAACTTATACGCCGCATGGATCGCCCGCTGTGAGAGATTTACGATGGGTCAATCGTGTTATTGTTTTGTAGCGGCCGAAAACAAAACAAATGCCGCCAATGAAGCGAGCAGAGAGCAATGGGGGGTCGTCGGTTCATCGGCAGATTGACAGCATATGAGAAATGACAGCAGCTAATCAAAAATTTCGCCAGCAATAAAATGCCAGCACAGGATTGAAGGACCTTCGCACAATTTTATAATGAAGTTGTTTTGCCAGCACAACACAACAACTATTGATATGGCGCCAATACTTTTATTACAATGTTTGGTATACAAAATTATATATTTTCAGCAAACGTCAACAGTCGAGTCGATCAATTTACAACCTTAATATTTGGCCAATATCTCTGAGTCGAGCACACTCGACAGCCGCTTTCCTGCCTGTGTTTTGACTTGGAAATTAGAAGTGGTGCTTTAGGTCGACTCTCTAGCGCTATCTCGCTCGCTTTTCGGTTACCATAAATGTAATATCTATTTGTTTACATAAAATATTATGGCGCGAGATGTAATGCAAATTGAGTTTCGCCTCGAAGGCCAATACACAATCTACATAAGTGTAGCAGAGTCACAAGTCTGCTAAACGGCATCGCGCAATTTCGTTTGCCATTTTTGTTGTTATTGTTGTCGTCGTCGACGTCGTTGGCAGGCCCAAGGTCGTCGTCTATGGGGCGACAGGTTTTATGACACGCACACGTTACGAACAGCGAAAACAGTGAACAGAAGAACGGCAAGTGGCAAAGGAGTTGAGCTCTTGTGTCATCCTTTAAGGGCTCAAAGTTTCCGCCCCCATAATGTATGTGTGCTCAGTATATGCTCACATAGAAGTAGATGACCCTCCCCCACAGTTCTGCAGACCTGCCAAAAACCCATTACTAAAGCAGAGTTCTCTTTAAGCTTTTGCTAGATTCTCAGCAGATATGAATTGAAGATGGTCGCGGACTTCCAACTAATATCAAATTCGACAGAAGTATTTAATTTATTTATTTTCCTAATGAATGTGCATATTTTCCACATTAAATAAAATAAATATTTTCCTTTCTCGGATATTTAAAATTGATGTGAAATGAATTTCAGACGACAAATCAAATTAAGAGCCAGTTCAATAAAGTAAATATTTGTATTATTTTTGCTAGCAATTAATTTGCAAACAATTCTAAATTGACATAATTATTCGAATGCAATAAACTGATAATTTATGCCAAAGCATTTTATTAATTGAAATGGAATTTCAAGCCGTTGCTCTTCATTTAAATGGCATTTGGTGGACGATTTAATGTGATTCATGTTGGTCTGCATAACTATCGAATTTATACGGCATTTGTGACTGTCTTTTTAGGGGGATCCAAAGCAAACAAGAATGAAACACACTTGATATACGTTTCGAGACAGACGTACAGCAATGTGATAATTGTTGAGGTGGTGCTGGTGGCTCAACTTAGCTGCTAGCGTCTCTGTCTCCTCATCGAGGTGGTGGCGGTGATGATGGTAAGTGGTGCGTGTGCTTGCCATAACATAAAATGCCTTTGGGTCGACAGCAGCTGGCAGAAGCAGCAGCAGCAGCAGCAAAAAATAACAAACACTTTTATTGCCCCAATACTGAAAGTGGCGTTGTCAGCAGCAGCAGCAGCAGCAGCAGCAGCAGATACGGGTGCTTACAGGACCACAGCAGTAAACCACAGTCAGTGGCAGGACCAAGGACCAAAACGACAAATGGCCAAAAAGCAAATTACAAACGCCACGTACTTGAGGCTTGTCGGAGATTCTCGCAGCCCAAAAAGAACCGAAAGCAAACAATTCTGATAAGCAGTGAGGGAGCAAAAGGACGATCCCAAGGATTCGGGATCTACAGCTCAGGGTTTGCTTTGATTAGCCCCTTTGGCACGGCAAAGGTTTCGTTTCGGTTCCTCGTTTTCGTGCAACGAATCCGAATCCGAAACGTGTTTCATATTTTCGCCGCTTTTTATTATTCCTTCTTTCTTACAGTTGTTTTTATTTCTTTTGGGCTTAAATGAAACCAAATTGCCTCAAAGCGGCGGTCAAAAAAACACTGTGCGAATGCTGATAATCTTCATAATAATGATGATGATTGACGGCGCCAACAACTGTGTCTTCCACTCTTCTTGATGCCGCGACTGGTAACGAATGCAAATGCAATAAAAGCGACGCCTGAGAACTCGCAATTTGTTTGCACTTCAATTTAATTTAATTTATTAAAATACAAAAACAGCGAGGCAGCGACTAAAAATAAACAATGAGTTATGCGCCTCACATTTCGTTGCATAATTAATTGGATTTGTTTATTTTTTTCAGAACTCTGACAGAACTTAATGCGTTTATCTCTCACAAATCCGACAGCGATAAACTACAAAAGGACATCCAGGCATCATAAAACCCTTCACACACACACATACACAATAAATAAAGCCAAGTATGCGGCGTGTGGCAAACAGAGATACATTGAGATACAGTGAAAACCACCTAAAACTGACAAAGGGCTGCCAACAAATGAAGTTAACTGAGCAATAAAAGAAGCAGTTTGCGCTTGAAGGAGATTTAAAAACGTTAAAGCGACATTTGAGAAGCACGTATACTTGATATACTGGACTGGACCAGAATCTTTAGTAACTGATATTTATAAAGCAAAATTTGTAAACTATATTTTATCAATAGCAGCTGGGGAGATCAGAACATCACTTACATATTTGTAGTTAAATAATTTAAAATGGGAATCAAGGCGTATACTTGATATTCTGAAACTGTTTCCATTCAAACCTAACAGCTGTCTAAACGTAGTTATTGAAATACTTGAAAAGAGAAAATCAAGGCGTATACTTGATATATTTTCAAACTACTCGAACGCGCAGCTATGGAATGTCTACAGACAGAGAACATCCCTTTTGGCCGCTCTCGAGACAGATTAAGTTATTTTTGTGCAGAAGTGCTCAGAGTTCGTGGGCTGTAATCAACTTAAAAGTATCAATTGGGATTATATTTTGCTAAGCCCATAATAATGGATGATATGTGTACAGTTAAGCACACGGGGTTGGGCATATTCAATTGCAATCTCCACTGTGGCTCTGACTTTGCCGGCTGCTCTGTTGTCGACTGCTGGTGCCATTAAGTGCCGCCAACAACACAAAGTCAGAGCCACAGAATGTGCTTTTAATGATGACAGCGCGCGTCGGCTGGAGGCGGGCGGACAATGCGAGGCGATTATTGTAAATGATGCACAAATGCGGCTTTAAGTAGCCATCATCAGACAGACGGCGCATCCCTTGGCCTGGTTAGCAGCCCGGCTCGGCCCCAAGGCTGTTTTGATAGAAGCTTCAACTTTGCTGCACTTTTTGAATTCAATAAAAATGATTTGTGAAAGTAAAATTACAAATATGTGGAGCAGAAAGTCGGTTCAGTATGGTGTATTCAGCGGGCCCTGACTGACTGACATTAACAATTCCATTAAGTTGACACAAGAAATACGCTGGGGGCGTTGACAAAGCGAGGAGTAATCTGGTTACTATCCCCAGTTGACGCTGACGCTAAATCTCTGTTGACAGCCCCAAAATAAACTTGATACCGCAACGAGTGCGAAAAAGAGAGAAAAAATAACATATATAATATATGTATGTATATGTTTCTGTCTGTAGCACAAAGAAAAACTCATTAGATGGCAGTTACGAGAGGCGGCGGCAGCAGAGTGAGATTGAGATTGAATACATGTAAATCAACTGAATGATGCGTCATATATTATCATTTAAGGCCAGCTCGTAAATTTCAAATTTTGACTGATGAAAGTCGAGAGTGAAGTTCGGAGTTCGCGTCTCCAGCTGTCTTAATCTACAAATAACAATCTGCAAGGTGACAAACAGTTGAGAACCAGAAAACAAAGAGACAGCTAAAAACATGAACACAACACAAAAAGTCGTTAAACAATTTGATACGAGCTGCCCTTGAAACGAGTAAAAAAGATATTTCTTCGCAGCCAGCTGAAAGTTGACTTCTAAATACGCTTTCGCGTTTAGCCGCACAAGTTGTTCAGCCGAGTAAATAGCGCCCCATTTCAAAGGTGCGAAACGTGCATTGAACTCGAGTTTCGTGAAGCGCAAACCGGGTCTAGAGATATGACGTGAGCTCCAAGTTAAGAACTTGAGCCAAATGCAAATTGGCAACAGCGACAGTCTTAGATAACAACGCTTCTACAGTGTGTACTCGTTAAATTGTACCGTGCACGGTGTCGTTTACAGCGCAGCGCATCGCATCGATCAATCAATCAATCAATCAATCGAGTTAGTATTTTTTGAGGCTATTAAGTGGACAGCGCTTCACCTGGGCGTGGCTGAGTCACCCCGTTAGTGACCAGTGAGTAATTGTTGTAGAGAATTTGCGTGTGCCAAGCAGCCAAGCAGGCAACGTGGCGTATGATTAATTTCACTTTTGCCCAGCGCATGAAATGTAATTTAGTGTCAAACTTAATTGCACCCCAAAGGACAAATGTGAACGCCAACAACAACAGCAACAACAACAACAACAACAACTAGTCAAGTCATGTGCACAGATAGCGAAAATGAAACGGCACAAAAATATGCTGGAAAACCGTTTTCGCTCGCTCTCTCTCTCGCGCTGTCTCTTTTCTGCAGGGACGCAAAAGTTTTGTGCGCTTTTGTTGGTATTGCGGCATCGGAAAAACTAATTAATAGCACATTTTATGTTTGCCAGCGGCCAGATTAGTTCACTAGCACCTCCCCTCCCCCTGCTGTCGCCCTTCTCCTTTCTGGCACTGTGTGACAAATAATGTGGAAATTAAATGATATGCTCGAGGCGATAAGCGACGGCATTTGTTGTCGACGTCGTCGTCGTTGAAGCCGCATTAATGCAGCTGCTAGCGGCCCAGAATAAGAAGAGCCATAGACAGTAGTGCCACGCCTACTGCGCACCACGCCCCGTTGATAGATAATGCGATTGTTGCCGCAAGTGCAAAGCGAATTTGGCCAGAAATCTGAGCAGCAGCAGTAACTGTAGCTGGTCAGGTTGAATCTGATTACCCACGAATGGGCACAAAGAGAGAAGGAGGAAGAATGGGAGAAGGGAATTGGGACTGCGAGCTGGGCACGTGTTATAAATATAGCAGCATTGTTTACGGGGGATGGGAGGAGGGGGGTATTAAGGCTGTCAAATTGCTGCTGAAAATTTGTAGCCTACTTTTGAGCACAGCAATTAAACTCGCACACACACACACATACACACACATTCCCATATGCACATGAAAAGAACAGCTAAAGCAGTAAAAATGGCAAAACAAAGGCAGCATGAATACACACACACACACACACACACACGCATAAGCGTAAGTGTAGAGTGGAGGAAAAAACAAAAAGTGTAACCAAAATACAAACACACGCAAAAACTCGCACGCGACATGACAGGAAGTCAGTGGGCAGAGCAAGGCAAGGGGAGGGGAGCGGAGGATGGTAGGCCCTTGGACCTTTGAGAACGTTGCTGGCGACAGAAGTTGTTTGCCTGTGTGTGGTGTGCTTTTTTGGCTGCTTGTCTCCATTTCAAGTATATGCATGTGTGTATACTGTGTGTGAAAATTAACACAGTGGCACACAAAAAAATATCATGTACACCCAGCACACAGACACAATGCCACACTAGCACAACAACGCGGCACAGTGGTAACAACTTACGCGTACTAATTTGCAAGTAAGCATTTCAAGAAATGTCTTACAATCAACAAATAAAATACTCTATACACTCAAGTATATACTGTGTGCTATTTTTTATCAATGACTGACAGAGCTGATAGCAAATTAAATTTATATGCATAGGGATTTGCAAAATAATCTTTTATCGCAGTTGTAAATGAATCACTGTGCGCCAAGCAATGACAATTCAAAAACACACCAGCAATTGAAAGAGCGAGCGAGCAAGAGAACGAGCGAGAGCGAAAGATAGCGACGAGTGTGCTGCTGGAGAGAGAGTAAACTAAATTGTGAGAGAGAGCGAAAGCTCGCAAAATGTGTTGTGGGGTGCCATGCGCTCAGCTCAGCTCAACTCAACTCAGCATTTGAGTACAAACAACAAAACTGTAGCCCAAAGCCCAAAAAGAGAGGCCTATGCGTGTGAGGCCTTCCTCAGTGTTTGTGTGTGTGTGTGTTTTCAGCTTTTGATTTGCTCTTGTTATTGTTGTTGCGCATGTTAAAAATAGCAAGCGAAATGGATTAGTTGCTTGCGGGCACACAGCGGTGGAGAGAGTGGGAGGAGAGGCCGCAAGATTCGCTTGTAGGCGCATGTCGAACTCCATTTTGTATACGTGTGTGTGTGTGTGTGTGTGCGTGCGGATTCAACCATCCTTTTATTGTGCTGTGCTCTGTGTACACTGTACATCGCTATGTTTGACATTGTGACCGAGACGACAGCGTCGAAGTCGCAGTCGACGTCGACGTCTGCTGCTTTTGTTGCTGTTGTGCTACTTCTCACACATTGGCATTGGCGCAGCCCTTTTTGCCATTTGGCTTGTGAATGAATTTTACAACAAAACTTTTATGTTCGCTCATTGATTCGTGGCCGGCGAGAGTTGCAAGCAAGTGTTGAACAACAATCAAATAAAATAAATATGATGTCAGCGCCACACACTGAAGTTTCTTCGTTCAATCAGCGTCAGTTGGCAGTCCTTCATACACATACACCCACACACGCACATGCTCATTTGTAATAAAAATGTTGTTGTTATTGTCAGGGAGCACTGTTGCTGTTTAAGTTTTATTTACTGCATAAAAGTGGCAGCCAGAAACCGGAACCAGAACGGAAGGAAGTCGACAGTCGCCACGCCCCCTTAAACGCCCGCAGGAAACGCACTGGACAAATTGGGCCCATTGCAAAAAAAAGAGACAACAGCAGCAACAAAATACAACATTTTACACACACAAAATATAAAATAAAAAAACTTTTGCATAAAAGCAGAATTATGAGTTTGTTGTAAATACAAAAAAGCTGCTTTTACATTCTTCCTTTCTCTGCTTCTACTCTTCTTTAGTGTAGTTGTAAAATTAATGAGACCTTTGTTGTACCAGGGCTGCACATCGTCAGCATGTAATATAATCTGCTCCCGATAGGGTGTAGCAATCTTTAAAACCTTAAACACTTGTGGCTAGCGCCATGTATCAGCTGTAGGTGGCAAGAATCTTTAATTAATCTCAACGTGATGAATCAAAAAGAATGTCAGAATGTCACAAAAGGGAAACTGCGATAAAAACTGTTGAATTTATTATTATGTAATGCAATGCTAGCTAGCGCACAATTCGAAAGAAATCTTAACTGGCAAATATCCTGTATTTTTAGATATTTTTCTTAAATTTATTAAGTTTGAATCAGTACTAGGAGCAGTGCTTCAACAACCCATACCTAAAAAAATATTTAAAATTATAACGAATATTTAGTTATAGTCTTACTCTTGTATAAAAATTCAAATTTAACTTTTTTTCTCAAACCTTTTTTTAACTTTTATTTTCTGTGTATAAATATAACAAGTCCTGGAACATTTTCCTTAACATTTCCTCATCTAACCAACCAATTGCAGTTGTGCTTTTAATAGAAGTCCAAAAATGAAAAACAATTTCGACAATTGCATTTCGCTGTTGAGCGAAAAGTGCAACTGCCTGACGAAACAATAACAACAACAAGCTGCCAGTCAAAGCAACCGCAGCATGGCAAACTAACAAGTTACTGCGAAGAAGAAGCAGAGGGAAGAGAAAAACTGAGTAAGACACGCTGCACAGACACTGAGCATGCCGCAGCCACGTGCGAAGAGGGAGGCAGGGAAGGAGAGGGAGAGGGAGACGGAGATGAGCTGTGAAGTGATAAGATGAAGAGGAGCAAGAGAGTGAGAGCAAAGGATAAGCTGCAAAGCGATAGAGGACGAGGCGATTACAAATCAGAAATGCTCTTAGCTGATTTTCACTTAAACTTGAATTTCGATGTAATTAAAAGGCGGCGCCTAGACGTATGCAATGCCTTCTTCCCTTCCTTTTCTTCGGCCTGCAGCAACTAAGAAGCTTTGCTTTAATCCTAGTTGAAGCTACTTTCTGAATATAGTTTGTGTTATAAATATTTTTTCCCAGTATTCTCTCATATTTTATTTTGCAGTGATGGATGATGGATGGATGAAGGGAAGGCAGCAGGCTTCTATTTACATATGCTAAATGTGATTTATGCCTTCGGGGTAAAAGGACTTTTGTCGTCGTCGTCGTCGTCGTCGTCCTTGCTTTGTTGCCTGTTGCTAAACAAAAGAGTCTTGGTCCAGTCGCTAAGGATTTCTGCTTTGCTGCTTTTCTGCTGCTGCTTCACCTTCATCAAAAACAGTTTGCCACAATTTTTGGGTTAGGTCTCGCTTTCGGGTTGCGTCGAGGGCCACAGCTGTTGCTTTACCCTTATCCTTTCCTCCCACACCCACAAACGCCGCCCATCAACTGTAATTAGTCAACGCTTTTTCGTTGATTGCGCTGTTGCTGCCGCAGTTGCCGCTGTGGTTGGGGCCAAGTTTGCAGAGTGCGAATGCAAATGAGCTTGCAATTTGTGCAGCTTTTGTGGAGAGCTTTGCTCGCTTTAATTAAGGCCTCAGGCAAGGTCGACAACGAGGGCAACTAATCGAATATGAAATAAAGTTCTGAGTACAATTGTCCCAAAGTGTTGTCCTAAGGCATCCTTTGAGCAATTACCAAATATGCATTCGTTGCCGCTTGACAGCGCCTAAAAGCTTCTGCATACCTTAACGCTATCTTGCCATGAACTTTGACTCCATCTTTGCTCAAACACCTGAAACGCCGCCCAACGACAATAAAATAAAGAAAGGCAAATTGAAGTTGTATGTTGGGAATTTCAATGTGAAAATGTCGACTCCGAAATTGTGGAAAAATTTCTTTATTCGCCTCGCTGCACCCCGCACAAAAAATCATCTCCACAACAACATGACCCCACCTGAAACCTTGCCAGCAACAAACAGAAAAAAAGTAGAAAAATACACGGAAAAAACCCCGCACACAACACTCGAACTTTTGGCCCAAACTTTAAACCGATGCGCCGAAAACTGCCTTTCTGGGCCTCGTTGCTATTTTAAATGGGCTGCTCGTTAACAGTCCAGTTACGGTTTATATTATTTGTTGCTGCCGCCGCTGCTGATATTGTTGTTGTTGTTGCAACAACATTAAATACACATACACGTATAATGTGCCAAGGGCCGCGCCCAGGTGGGAGGCCCGCTCAAGGTTCTGGGCGAATGAACCGAGCCGACCAACCTGCCAAATAAAAAGGGTCAAGATGTGCTGGTATTGTTCGCTGTCGCTGTTGTTGCAGTGTGTGTTGGCCACGTTTTTATACTCGAAAACCACAAGGTAGAAGGGCATATTAATTTAAGAGTTTGCAGCACAAAAGGAGACAGCTGCAACCCCGCAAAGTATTAATATTCCATCATAGTCACATACTAAATCATGTTCGTCTTTCTGTATAGTGCATAAAGCTTAGAGATACTGAATTTTTAATCAGTTAATTACCATTTGAATTTCTTGAAAATGATTTGAGAAACAATCGATGAATTGTTTAATTAGAATTGTTACATATACAAAATATTTTACTTATTATTATTAAATGTATTTTAATAAATATTAAATATTTTCACTGGATATAGCAAATAATGTATTATTTTATATTTATCTATCGTTGTTATTGTGTTGTTAATATTGTGAACCACAAAAATGAATAAACATTGTTGCTTGGCCACAAGATAAAAAATACATTTTTTTGTGAATTCCATTGATAAATAAAAAAAAGTCCGGAGGCAACCCAATGAATCACGAAATTTGTAATTATATTGAGCGATCGAAGGCAACGTTAATTGTTTGAAAACAGATTAATCCGAAACCACAAAAAAAACACGACAGCCAATTTGCAGTTTTTTCGCTCAGCCACAAGATTAATGCTCATTTTATTTTTCAAATTTACCAATAAAGAGAATTTCATAGTGTATAGCTACCCCAGTAAGGCAGTCTGTTCGCACAGGGTATATACAAAAAGATTGCCCAACTATAGCTTGTTGTTCTTGCCACATAGGCAATTAAATAGTTTCGCAAACTTTGCCTTTTTTTAGGCATACGACGTACACATATTGCCACTCTTTCTCCACCTTCCGCTTCCGCTAGTTGCCTAGGTGGTTATGTACAGACATATGTATGTACAATGTTTGGTCACATCGATTGGACCCATGGGCCGTGTACATTTCTCCACGTCCTGTTGCCTGTTGCCCAATCCTCGAGCGCTCAAAATTTGTTTTCAATTAACAAAATTGTTTACTCTTAGGAGCAGAGAAAATCGATATACATACGAGTAGGAATAGTAGCGAGAGTTGGGAGAAAAACTCAAATTGAGTTTCGGCCTGGCCAAAATAAATATATACAGGAAATCTACCGAAATTGATTAATGATTCTTTTTGCGACCTAGGCAAAAACACAAATTTCACAATTCAATCTGCACAAGTTGCGCTCGACATTTTTTTTGCTCAAGATATTCATATTAGGAAAACAGGAAAAACTTTCGAAAGAAAAATACATTCCTTTTAGACTGGTCAAGCGGCAAGTAAAAGTTTTCCAACAAGTTGTAAGTTGACAGCTGAATGAGCTGCAAGCCAATGACTTTAGATTGCAAGTGTGAGCACGAGCGAGTTATTTTTGCAACAACAAAGTGAATCAATTGAATGCAATAAAAGCAAAAAATCCCACAGCTAAACAGCCAAACAACACTCGAAGCTAACAGAGTTCATGACTCATCAGCGATGGAAAGAACAAATAGAAATGTCCAGACCGACAGACAGCCGCAGCGAAGGGGTAGCGAAGGGTTAGCGAGAGAGGTCGAGATGGGGCCCAGTGAAATGGCAAAATCGTTGAATCGTTGGATCGTTGTTGGTCTTGGCCAAGAACAAGAACCGAACAGGCGGACAGCATAGTGTAATAAAAATGAGTAAACACACACAACACAAAAGCTAAACACATACATAAATTGATTTCATGACGCGTGCGTTGTTCTTCTTGCCTCAAAATAGCGGCAGGCAGGAAGGCAGGCAGGTGTGGCAAACAGGGCGCCAGACGAACGACCTGTCTGCCCTGTAGCTGCACTGCCGCAGTCATCAAACTCGAGTGTTGTGCTGGCTAAAAACAAAAACTGCTCGAGAATGCCGCAATTGCAGATACTCTACACTCGACTTGACGAGCTGATTGCGCTCTACAAACATTGCAAACAACTTCATAACTCTAAAAGTTTTCAACATATTGCATTTTAAAGAAAATTTAATTTCATTCATTTTATGCAATACAATTAGGGACTAGTACCGTAATTAATAAGTTTAAGCTTGTAGCACTAAAAAAAACATTCGATGAATAGAAGAAAAAAGTATTTTCGCTTATTAATTAGTAATTCAATTACTTGCAGTTTCATTTATAGAATACGCAACTTTGATATTATAATCTGAAATGTTTCGCTTATAAACCATTATATAAATATTTCAATTATACAATTTAAAAACTCATTTCTAGCTTAATTTATGGCGCAGCTTGTACAATTATTTGTCTCAGGTTTGCACTCACTCTATAGTGTTTAATTATCGTTGAAGCGTAGTGTATACAAAAGCAACCAAACTAATCGAATGAAAATAAGCTACAACGTTGCAAGATAGCAAATTAGTAGATAGAGATAGGCACACATAAAAAGAGAGAGAATCGGCAAGCGGAGTCAAGTACAAAATAAAATATCAGCTTTTACTATAAACTTGAAATAGCCAAAGAGCAGAGCACTAATCTCTATTGACATTCTCTTGTTTTCGGGCACTTGAAGTTAAGTTCTCTATTAACGAGCTAATGCTAAAAATCTTATCAACATGTTATATACATTTTTTGTTGGTTTTTTTCGCGTGATTCATGCAGTGAACACTCAATTTTATATGCAAAATAAGCTTTTAATAACTAATTAGGCAAAAAAAAAATAAATGTAAATAGTTTTCTATTCATTTATCGCAACAGCTGTTGACACTGTCAACGTTATTTTTTTGATGGGCAGTTCTCTGACTGATGAGTCAACGTCGAAAAAATACAAACTAATCGCAGTAGATGAGGGCGGTGCATGTTTAACTGACATTAGGGTCAGTTTATTTAGCCGTAGCGCTGACAGGAAGTCGAAGCAAATGATACTTGAAACGATATATAGTCTTGTATATGGAAACGAGGAACTCGCGAGAAACACGCAAGTATGAGGGTATTTGATTAGACTAAAGGCGGCACAAAAAACAATAGTGTACATTATGGTGATGTACTTGGAAGTATATTTAAATGGATGACTTCAGTGCGAGAAATTGGTGAATGATCCATAAATATCAAATGAACGTCAGCTGCTACCACAAAACTCCAAAGATCTCAACCGGCAATGACTCGATAAATATGAGATCATACCAGCCGCAAGATAAACGGAATAGAGAACACAAAAGTGTGTACAAGTCATTGCGAGTGTGGGTTGAGCTTTGTGAGAAATTCGATGATGAAACGCAACAGTACTCAAGGAAAGCTCGACTTTACAATACCTTGCAATTGGAGAATGGAAACAAATGCATATTCCTATTCATAAATATTTATGCGCTATGTAAACAAGTTGCTTGAAAAAACACATCCCATTCTAAATTCTTGATTTCAGAACATTCTACAGGTTATTCAATTATTTTTATTAATATTTCCTCTAGCTTCCCTCAAACTTAATTACATTATTTTTCTCCCTTATTTTATAATATTCATCAGGTAAAATTGTCGCTATGCATTGCTAAAATATGTCATACAAAATTGTGTTAAACTGTGTCCAGCTGCTCTGATTTGCTCTAACTTAATGACATTATTAATCAATTGTTTTCACCCATTAAAGTTGTTCGGCTCAATTTACACGCAATCACGAGCTCAATTAAACTCTGTGAGCTGCATTCAATCGCGCACTCTGAATATAGTTAATTGACATATAACAAACAAGCATCAGCCTCTCGGTGCCCCAATGAATATGTTATTGATAGAGACGGCAATCATTCTCGATTCTCGCTAAGCGGAAACAATGACAGGGCATTCATAAGAAGCGTGAGACAAATCTCAAAAATATGTACGAGGAAAAACGTCAATTTGAATAAAATATGATTATTTTAGTATATACTATAAAGTATTCTATAGTATATACTAAAATAATGTACAATTTATACTATATAGTATATGTAGTATTACTCACCTTGGTGATCGGCTGGAAGCTTGGCAGCTGCTGCATTGTTGGCGAGGCGGCGAAACTTGGCGATTCTGGTAAGCTGGAATCGCACTCTCTCTCGGTTCACATTTTTATCGAATATTTTTCGCGTTTATCACGCACGAAGCTGGACGGCGAAATCGCGTAGTTGTTGTTGCTACTGATGTTGTTGTTGTTGTTGTTGCAGTGGGCAGTGGGCGTGACACCGAAAAGCACATTGATTGTGGTCAACAAAATTGGCCAATCGCAGTTTGATTCAATGCCATAATACGAAGTTCCACAAAAAATGTTGTCGCGTTGTTCTTGTTGTTGTTGTAGTTGTAGTGTGTGTGTAAAAATGTGCATTAATATGCGTGCAGTTTGTTGTTGCAACAATTGCAGTTGTTTTTATTGCGGTTGCTGTCACTCGTTTTTAATGATGCAAATGATAGAAACGTGCAGTTGCAAGTTGCAGAGTGAACTCTTTGTTGCCTGTTTTATTTGTTGTTGTCGTTTTTAAGTTGTAATTGTTGCCGCAGTTGTTGATGTTGTTGTTGTGCTCTTACAGGTGCAATTCCTACTTAAGCGAAAGCATTTGTCGATAGCGCAAAAATGATGCTCGTTCTTGTTTTGTTTTTGTAATTATTACTATATTAGTTGGGTTAGTGTGTTGTGCTCTCTATTGTTAATTGTTCAATTAATTTATCGTATTCATTTAGCAACTACAAATACACATGCTACTTGCTGGCTTTGATACTGAGTAAATGTATAAACAAATAAATCAACAACGGAAAATGTCACATAAGAGTTTCGTTTCGTTTTTCGAGCATGCGTTGTTAAATAATAGTACAACAAAAAAATGGCACAAATTTAATCCAATATTGTGGTTTGATTGTTGTGGTGATTGTTGTTGTTGGCGGTTGTTAGTCAGAGATGGGTTTGAGATTGAAAGCAAAAAAAGAAGATATAAATAAATAAGTATGTTACAAACAAAGTAAAAGTGTGTGTGTGCGTGTGATGATGTGTGAGTGTGTGTGTGTGTGTGTGTGTGTGAGTTAGTGAGCTAACTAACAACAAAACTAAATAAACATTTTTTGATTGCCAGCAATTTGCGAAAGAGAGGAAAAAAAAAAACAGAAAAACTCGTTTCTCGCTGCTGATAAATGTTGAACATTTATTTTGCGCAACACAAAAACTGAACTGATCAACTTGAATTTTACAGTGAGTAAACTATTATTTATCGATTTAGTTTTTTTTTTTTAAGAAAATGTGCAACTGTCGATTTCCTCAATTAAAGTCGAGTTGGAAGTGCATTCAATATGTTTGTAATATATATGAACACGATTCGGGTAAATAGTCACTATAATTATTAGCTTTGTAAACTTTCATATCTCATATCATTTAATAATAAATACAATACATGTATACACTATATGTATGTGTATGTGTGTATTCAAGAAGTTAACTAGACTTTAGCAAAATTGCATTTCGAATTTCAATTTCAATTTCTTGCATTTGCCGAGAGATTTTCTTTTTTGCAGAGTGTGAGATTTTTGTGTTTGAAAAATTGTTGTGTTGAGACTAATATATAATTATAAATATTATCATTAACATTATCATATATATATATATATAGTATGTAAAGAGCATTTGAGAAAAAAGAAAAGAATACGCGATATACAAAAATTAAATGCATAAACAAATTTAGGGATAGAAAGAAAGTGGCTGAAGTAGAATCAGAAGAATATATATTTAAGCAAATCTACAAATTAACTTTTGTGTTTCTCTGTGTTTTGTATCATTTCTTTAGTAGTTTTTTTTTCGTTTTTGGTTTTGTTTTTTTGCTTCGCATTATAACAATAATCAATTAAGTTTCATGATTTTCTTTTGCAATTACTTGTTCTGTTTTGGTTGTTTATATAGTTATATGTATATAGCAATTTTTTTGATCATAATATAGCAGAGCAGATGCCTGCTTAATAATTGCTTTTGCTTTTGCTTCTCTTTTTGTGGTTCTATTATTAATTTGCTTTTCAAATTGTTACTAAGCTTTCATCGGCTTTCCTGCTGTCTGTATGTCTTAGTGTGTTTGTGTGTGTGTGTTGAGCCTTAGGATAAGCATATCCTGGCCAGGATAATAACAAATACAAGTAGACTCTCAAGGTTTGCTAAACTAATCATACAAATTAGCTATATAATGCCGTATATGTTCATATATATATGTATATATATATCTTTTTGTTAATTATAGAGCCTAAATTATCAAGTGTGTGTGTGTGTTTGTGTGTGTTTATCTGTGTGATTGTGTAGTTCACTGGCAAGGGGCCGCTTAACTTTCAACGTATTGAAATCTTTCTGGGTGGGTTGCACAACATCCTAAACAGACATCGAGTATATAATGTGTGTGTGTGTGTGTTTGAATGTGTGTAAGTGTGTGTAAGTTAAGTAATTGCATCAATTTACATGAAAAAACTGCTAACATATGCAGCCGCTATGATACCCAACACAGTCAAGCAGATCAGTATCATGATCTTCTTTCGTCGCGCTTTACTCTGATATTTGAGCGCCTTTTTGGTATCCTGAGTTGCTGTCTGCACATAATCCATAGCGTGCTCCACATGATACTCAATGCGATCGATCATCTCGCCCTGCGACTCCACCAGCATCGCCATATCCATGAACATGTCGTGCAGCTCCTTGATCGACGTCTCCAACTTCATAATGTCCGCGTGTCGCGCCTCAATGTCGGCCAGCGTCTGTTTCGCCTGCTGTGTCTCCATGATGATGCCCTGCGTGAACACCGCCGGATTGCCCTGCTCCAGCATGTCCTCCAGCTCCTCGCTGGTGGTGGCTCGGCCCGTGATCTCCAGTTGACGCTGTATTCTGCCCTTGCAGCGCTCCCGATAATCGGTCTGGGTGCGATTGTATTCGGTCATCACCTCGACGAATTTACGTGACAGCGTCGAATGTTGCGTCTTGCGGATACGCAAATCGGCCGATGATTTATTCTGTTGCTCCTCCTGTTCGATGTTCTGTTCGATGCCCTTGAGTTTGCCACGCACCCGGTTCGCGTTCTTCTTGATGTCAGCCATCAAATCCTCGAGCTCCTGTTTGGTCTTCTCGTCGGACTGTGGCGCTGACAAGATGGCCGAATGCTTCTTTTTCACCTCCTCCACGTTGTCCTGCACCTTGTCGATCATGCCCCGTATCTCCTCCACCTGGGCAAAGAAGTCATCCATATACGAGTCATGTCCGTCCACATTGACCGCCACATCCTCAGACTCCTCGTCGTCCGATTGGGCGGCATGCAGGGCGGCTAATCTGTCTTTCGTCATGCTTAAGCTGAGCTCGACGACACAACGGAAATTCTGTAGTTCTTAACGAAGTTCTTTCGTTTCCGTTCTCTTTCGCACTTGCACCTTGACGAACGTTCGTTTCGTTGAGTTTTGATTGCAGTTGCCGTTTTACGTAAGCGTTTGTTATTACCGAGTTGTAGTTGTTGTTAGCAGTTAACTGTCAGCTTTTGTTGCTCAACGTGTTTTTTAATTTTTACTTTTCGACTGCTGCTTACACAAAAGTGACTATTGATTTTTCGTAGCTTTTTGTGTGACCGCTAAATGGTTTTTCGCATGCAGCGCGTGGCCTAAATAAATACGAAAAATTCGCATTCACTTCTCACTCCGCACTTCGCTTTTGTTGTTTGTTTGTTGCTTTGCTTCGTTTCGCTTTGCTTTGGTTTGCACAATTCTCTAGTTCTTGTGTTGTTATGTTTGCTGCACGCACCTCACTTTTTTGCTATGCTTTTATTACTTTACTTAATACATATACGTACACATATACAAGCATACAATATGTATATTCTTTGGCAGTCGGTTTTTCTTCTTTTTTTGTGTTTCGCCTTTTTCGTTAACGGCGCGCGTGTTTTGCGCTCAAGAGAGCCGCAGAGAGAGCGACGACGTCGACGTCGACACCAACACTTTAACAGAGCACCAAAAACACTGACGACAGAGATAGCAACACACTAAGCACGAGCTCTTCTCAATGCCAGAGGCAGCGACCAAGTCAAGCAACAACGTTAAATAATGACTCACGAGACGAGACAGCGCAAGCAACAAGAAATAAATATATCGTTTATATATTTTAGCTGCGTGGGATTTATTTTGTGTGAGCGAAAAGCTCTTTCATTATATATTTTCTTCTTTTTGTTTTATGAACTGTTTATGCACTTGTTCGTTGTGTTAATTGCCGATCATACAAACAAACGGTCGCGACGAGGGGTGGGGGTGGGCGTGTTATCGATTACGCATCGATTCGATTTGTTTTGTTGATCGTTCGCACTTTGCACACTTATCGAAAGTGCAATGCGTTTGAGTTGCGTTATTTGTTGGTTGCTATTCGCTGCTGCTGCTTTGCTCTCATTTACACTTTACGCACACACACACTCACGAATTTCGGTTGACTTCGTTGGACGAAAAAAAATCGATTTCTGCGCAGGGCTCCAAACGGCAACGGCGGCGGCGGCTCTCTTCCTCTTCTTCTAGTGCTGCTGCTGCTTCTTGTTAGTACCAAATACGGCCGCTGCTGCTGCTGCGGGAGACTGTGTGACGTGATGGTTGCTTGTAGTAACACACGCGACGAGAGCGGCAGCGGGGGACGGGCGGCTGCACGGTGGGCGTTTTTCTCTTTGCGTTCCGTTTTGTTTTCTATTTTTTTGCATGCGTGCGTGCGAGAGTGTCTGTATGTATTGGTATTGGTATCGATATCGATGTGTATAATGTGTGTGAGTGAGTTTAGTCGGCGGGCACTTCACACATTCGCTTTGCTGTGGGTGGCAAATAACCAATACACTCACTCACTCTCTTGCTCTCCCTCACTCTGACGCTCTCTCACTGCTGACGTTTTGTACAATTTGTTGTTATGTTGTCGCCCTATTGTCTTAATACGCGCACCGTCGCTAAAACAGCACACTCGACGCGTTGCTGGCTCTCGTCAATCTGAAACACGCTTCGCCTTCCGGCGCAGTTCAGACCGTTGTGTGGATAATATTGTGAGTGCGCTGGCGCTACAGCAGCTCACCAAATATTCGAGTTGAGTTGAGTGGAATGCTTTGCTCCGCTCGCTCTCATTTGTTATTGTGATAGTTTTGGTCGCTCTTTCTTGCTCTCGCTCGCTCTCTCTCCCTCAGCGACGCATATGCGGCAATTTTGTTATTGCCATCATCATTTTCGTTTTTATTGTCGTCGCGTTCACTTTTCTCTTATGGTTGTGTTACCGTTTATTGCTAAATTTACTAGACCGTTGCAAAATATGTAACAATTTCGGGTTGTTTTTCTTTTTAGTTCTCTTTTGTTAGCACGTTCGCTTGTTTTCACTTTTGGACGAGGCGTCGTTCGTTGCCACAAAATATACTAGAGGGCCGCAATAATGCACTAAATAACACCAGTGGTGTTATGTCAGCGCCCAAAATGCCGCTACAGTACAACAACAACAACCAGCTAGCAGAATTCGGTTTGTTTGTGGAACGTATTTACTGCACGACGCGTCTCACATGCTCATTCGTAAATTGAACGGCGTGCGCAGCAATTTTTGTTTTATGAATGGATACGAATACCGGCACACTTGCAATTAATATATCACGAAAGTATATTTATTTATTTAGCAGCAGCTGTACGAGAATTTATACGTGTGCGAAACATTCTTGGAGATGGAGAAACATCACGGCAACCAGATAGTATAATTTTTTGAATTAATGCATTATTTTTAATCAATTTAACTTGTTTATTTTGTGGCAAACATTGAGCCAAACAAATATAATTTTTTAATTCATTATTTTTGAATACTTGTTTTTTTTGTGCTCGCCAACAAGCTGTTTTATTTAAACCTGTTTCTAAAATATACCGAAATACTACAACCTCAGATAAATCTCAGCTGGTTACACCTCTTTTGGCATATTGGTTTATTTTAAAAACCCCTATAACAAAGCGCGTAATTTTAAACAGTTGGATATTATTGTAACTATTTTTGCACATGTTTCTCCAACTCCAAAAGAAGCGTTTATAATTTTGAATAAACATAAACAGCAGTTATGCAGTTAAAAGGCAATGCAGTCAGTCGATAAGTTATCGATAACGCACGATGTTTTGCAGCACTGCAACAGTGCGCGCTGCATTTGAAACGGCAGTAATGGCTCTCAGGCATATTTCAGGCGTATTAAATGTGTGGAAAATGTTTGGCTTGACTTACCGGATACTTTGTTTGCAGGACTATGCCGCATATCTCATCACCCACCAGAAACTGTTCGCCCAGCATCGCCATGCAAACGTTCTCCCAGGCACGCTCGATTTTATTCTTGCGCAACCGTATCAACCACTGGCCGCCTTTACTGTTCGCCGGATCCTCCCACATTGGTTTGATGCCCTGTTTAAAGAGACTCAACTCTCGATAGGGCTTTAAGGCAGTTGGCCTGATGAGATGCGAGTAGAGAGACCACCATTGCTGAACGCTGGCGCAGCGTCCGACGACATGCAACGATTTGCTGTAGTCGGTGGCGGCACGTTGTGTTCCCTTCCTGGAGAACCACAAGCAGTATGTGTGCTGCAGGCGATTCTCGTTGGGCCCCACCTCCAGAGGCGGCAGTTTGTCCACATCTATTTCGTTCTCCACCTCGCTGTCATCGCTGTCAACGATGTCCGGCCACGTTTTGCTGAAAAAAAAACACAAAACACAAATGACAGTTGACAAAATAACTCAGCAAACTCTCGTCAATATCTAACAATTTGCAGTTGGATAAACCGGCTGAGATGAAGCTCTCGATACGTACGCTGGATCAGCGCACCATTTGCGTGGATCTAACGGACGACACGCAGAATGTGCTGCAGCTGAAGCAGCGTCTGGTGCAGCTGCCGGAGGTCAAGCAGCCGGTGGAGGAGCTGCAGCTGGTCTATGCGGGCCGCATCATGCAGGACGAGCAGCCGCTCAAGCAGTACAACATTATGGAGGACAAGTTCATAGTGCTGATGAGCAAGCGGATTGATCAGGTGAAGGCACCAACGGAGAGGACCAACGAGGGAGAGGAGCGCGTGAATGATGATGTAAAGGAGTCGACAGCGGAGCCGCCGCTGCTGCTGCCCGTTGTATCGCCGCCTACCTTGACACCCAATGAGCAGCGTGTTCGCGATTTGATGGCCATGGGCTACGAGGAGCCGCAGGTGCGCGCTGCTCTCCAGGCCAGCTTCAATCATCCCGAGCGCGCCATCGAGTATCTGATCAGCGGCATTCCCAGCAGCCAAGCAGCCGCAGCTGCCGGTTCAACTCCGTCTCCAGCTGCAGCCTCAGCTCCAGGTTCAACGCCCGATCTGACAGCCGAGCGACTTCAGCATTTGGCCAGCGATCCGCGTTTCGCCCATGTGCGCGACATGATACGCCAGCATCCGCAGTTGCTCGAGATGGTTTTGGCCCATCTCACCGAATCGGATCCGCGCACCTTTGAAGCGATTCGCAGCCATCAGGACGAGTTCATAGCAATGTTGAATAGCGGCTCGCCGGAGACGGAAGCAGCGGCCACACAGTTGAGCGGCGAGGAGGAGGCAGCTGTGCAGCGGCTGATGGCGCTCGGCTTTGATCGTGCAACCGTGTTGCAAGTCTATGTGGCATGCGACAAGAACGAGGAGCTGGCGGCCGATATACTCTTCAGTCAGACAGAGGACGAGGACGAGAATTAAACAGAGACACTTTACAGAGACTTCACACATTTTGGAATAAAGCAGGCGGGGCAAAGAAGCGGAAAGCGATTTTTTGGGGGGCACAATCGGAGGGAACATAACCTAACAAACGTTATAGACAATTTGGATTTCGGTGGCTGCACTTACGTTTCAAATTGTTTGCTGGCTACTTTTTCCATGCTCATAACGATTGCTGCTCCGCTTGCTCTACAAGATTACAAATATTGTTGTTGTTGTTCTTTCTGCTGCTGCTTCTTCTTCGCTGCTGTTGTTGCTGCTTCTTCTTCTGTTGTTGTTGTTTGCTCCTTCTCCTTTTTAGCCGCTGCTTTGTTGTTGTTGTTGGTGCTGTTGCTGTTCTTGTTCTTGGCAGCCCGTTGACTGCACCGTATTTTTATTGTGTGCTCTTTCTTTGCCTGCACTATTTTGTCTAGTTGCCAAAACCTATTTTGCGTGCTCTTGTTTTCAAAATTTTGAGCTCCTTCTGCGTGGTCGTCGTCGTCGTTGTGTTTATTTGTGGGTGTGCGTCTGTATGTGTGTGTTTGTGTGTTGCTCACTGCATGTGTTTGTGTTTGTGTGTGCGTGTGTTGTTCACACCACGAAGTTTTTGCCGCGTTTGTGGCTAATTGGCCGGCCCTTTTTGCAGCGTCTGGAGCGCGTTCGCGGTCGCTTGGCGTTTTCTTTGTTTATCGTTGATGGCGTCCAGTGGGTAAACAGTTTTTTCTACAGTTGTTTGGGTCTTTTTGATTTTAATGGTTTTTATCGGCGTGCTACGTAAATAATTGAGTGCTGTAAAATGTGTCAATAACATGCACGCGTTATGCAACACTGAAGCAATTGTGCTTCGCGGTGAATGGCAAAGTAATGCATTTAGCAGCATGTGCTACATTAAGTTGTTTACATTTTACCCACCTTTGCTGCGCTTTCACTTAAACAATTTTTATTCGATTGCACTTCACGCATTTATTTGTGTTCGATTTCATTCAGCATAGCAACGCTCCAAATCAGCTGCTCTAAAATCACAACACAACAGCAGTGAGACCAGCTGTTGTTAGTGCCTAAGCTGGTCACACCAATTATCGATACCAAGCGCTTTATTTGAATAAATTACTGCATTCCTTATTGAGCAGCATTATTAATTTCAAAATAATAATACATTTTATATTTCAGCAGTTATTTTAACTGCAAAGCATCGACTTCACAACAGGCGCATCATTATCGATAAATTCAGCTGTTCAACTGAAATACTGGCATATTTGCTCGATGTGCAGTGGTCACACTGGCGCCTGAGTTAGTCGAGCATTTGTTGGGACTTTTAGTTGCCTTGTTTGTTTAATTTAGTTTTGCTGAAATCAATAAATTAATAATGGGCAAAAGTGAGAAGAAATCCAAGCACTCCAAGCAGAAGCACAAGAGCAAGCGCAAGGAGCACAAGGAGAAGCACAGGGACAAGGCCAAAAAGTCAAAGAAGCACAGCAAAAACAAATCAACCAAAGAGGCAACGACGACGCCGCCAAAGATTGAGGTTCCTCTGGCCGCTCCCGACAGCGGCAGCGAGGAGGACTTCGCAATACCAATAGGTCGGTAATAGGCATCAGTAAGTAACAACTTCTCACTTTGTTGCATTCCATTTAAGCGCTGATGAACAGCAAATCGCACGCTCCAGAGACGCCGGAGGAATATCAACGACGCCAGAGTCAAATAAGGCGGGAGGTGGATCCGGTGACGGGACGCACACGGCTGATCAAGGGCGACAGCGAGGTGCTGGAGGAGATTGTGAGCAAGGAGCGCCACCAAAGCATCAACAAGAAGGCGACGAGCGGTGATGGCGACTACTTTGAAATGGAGTCCTTGGGAGCCGCTAGAGCCGCCAAACGTCAGAGGCCAAAGTAAACGAATTATGTAATTGTATAATAGGTATAATAGTTAATAATTAATAACTGTTTTTAAATGCTAAATAAACAAATTGTGCAGCAGTTAAGCTTAAGCTATTTACACAAAGATCAAATGGAATCCACAGAACACGGGAATAGATAGATAGAGTAGAGGAGTTAGGTAAGCGGAGTGGCTTTCAGTAAAGCTGGTAGAAGAACGTGGTGCTGCCGTCCTGCCAGGCGGGATCGTCACTGACTTTGGCGCGGCACATGGGACACGTTTGTTCCCGCTTGAACCACGTCTGAACGCACTCATCACAGAAGATGTGTCCGCACTCCAGTATCACGGGCGAATTGTACGCATCATGGCAGATGGGACACACGGTGCCGGCCGCATCCAGCTCCTCTTTGGTGGGCGGTCGCTCCGAGTCCTGTATCGAAACAAATTGAAATTAAATGTGTCAAGAATGCGAATTTGTTTGCTTACAATATCACGTCGAAAGGTGACAATGGATTTCTTTAGCGATTTGCCGCGTTCCGCCAGCTCGAAGATCTTCGCACCAAAGTACAAGGCGGCCAGCAAGCCACCCGAGATGGCGCCCAGACCCGCATATGATTCATAGAGATACATGAACCACTGCGTGATGGGCGTCAAGGCGCGATAGAACTGCGACAAGTACTCGACCACAACATAGAGACGTGCCTGGCAAGCACAGGAGACAGGGAAAGATTTAATTTTACAGTCAATCGAGGATCCATGGAGGATAAAAGGGAAATGATCTAACAAATCAATCCAAGTAAATAACTTCAGTTGCTGCACTTACTCGCACTTTGAGGCGTATCACACAGACAGGCAATAGAGTGATGAAGACCTTGAGGAGAACGGTGAGGATCTTGAGTAGCAGATCGCTGACCGCGATGTAGTAGAGCATCGTGCCCAGGGGAACGGACTTTTGCTCCAAGACTTCCTTGAATATGAGTACGTTGCTGTCGAATGTCGTTGGTGCGACATCCTCGAGATCAAGCTCAGTTTTCTGCTCCACCTGCGTGCGTTCGTAGTTCTTTGGCGGCGGCACCAACAAACCAAAGACATCGGGCGTCGTTGTGGCCAACGAGAGACGCAACGCGACCATTATGATGGTAAAGGCCGCGTGCAACACAAGGAGGCAGCAATCCTTTTGCGCCATGCGCGCCACTTGCCGCATCAGCGACAGACTCAGGTAGCACAGCATAATCTGCAGCAGAAGCAGGTCCAGAATGCCCAGCAGATGGTCGTGCACGAACTTGATCAGCAGAATTAACAAGATGGGCAGATAGCGCACAAAGTGGCTGAGTATCTGGACAACCAAATCGGTGACCACATGATCATCGTCGGCGCTGTTTTCGTTGCCGTTGCCATTGCCATTGGGCGCCTCGTTGGGTGAAGCTGGCGCCGAGGAGGATGAGGCGCCACCACCACCAGCAGCAGCAGCTGTGGACAAGCCCAAGACGCTGGCCGAATGACGCGTTATATGCTGCTGCTGCTGCTGGAGACGCGCTGTCTGCAACTCATCCCCGCGCAGCGAGATGCTGCGTCCCATTCCACTTGTGTTGTTGCCGCTCATGCGCGGTGCCGAGCTGCTGACTGTGTTGTTGGCCTCTGGCTCGGCGTCCAAGGGCATTGCTGAAGGCAGCTGCTGCGGCTGCTGACTCAGCGCGTTGTCAGCTGGGGCGGCGGCTCCGCCCTGGTAGCGAAAATTGGAATGTGCGATGAGGGAGCGCAACGCCTCCGTCGAGGGCGCCGTGGACAGCGAGAACATCTCGTTCAGATTCATGCGCCAGAAGCCCAATTGACCCGGCGATGCGACTGGCGCTGTGGCCGGCGCCTGACCCGGCGATGCCTCCTCCACGCTGGCACTGTGACCTGGCGCGCCCACGCTGCGCGATTGCTGCAGCCGGCGGTTCAGCGGTGTGCTGCTGCTCACAGGCGTCAGCGAGCGCTGGCGGGCGAGCAACGAGGCCAAGATGCTGCCGCTGGTGCTGGGACGAGGCTGCGGCGGCGGCGTCTGCTCCATGTTGATGATGGTGCTGGGTCCTGGAATGTTCGTCACCAGCGATAAGGGTGATGGCGCCGTCGTCGCTGCTGCGGTAGAAGTCGAAGCCGACGCCGCTGGCAGCAGCAAATCGTGCTCAGCCGCCGTTGAGTCATTTTCGTCGTTGTCGCTCTCGATGCTGATGGCGACTGTTGCCTGCTGGCCGCGTTGCGGCGTCGTTGGTCCACCGGCAGCAGCTTCTTTTGGCCAGTTCTTCATTGCGTTGCGACCGACAAAATGTAATTGGCACGAAATTCGTGTGTTTTCCTTTCTTCTGTTTTTCTTTTTTGTTGTGCGTACGCGAGCTGAATGTTCTATGGCCAGTCAGCTGTTGACGTGCGCGTAATTTGCCATTCGCCGGCAATCGGCGACATGCGCTGTACAGGGTTGCTTGCCAGCCAAAAGCAACCGTTACGAGCGTTACAAAAATCAACTTAAATGGATTTACATATATTGACTTACTTTATTGATTAGACTATTTAATGTAATAACTTATTATTTATACACCTGACTTGCTTGCATGTGGCGCCCCCTACCTTAATTGGCTAGCTCGGCTGCTTGCGTGCCTGTGTCGCCCCCTACCTTAATTGCTGGCTTAGCCACCGGCAGGTGTTTGCGCGCGTGTGGCGCCCCCTACCGTGACCACAGTGCAGGGTTAAAGCGATAAGGATAATGCAAATGACTCAGTTACCGTTGCAACTAACCGCAATTAAACTGACCTAAAGCCGTTGCCACAGCAACGTGAGCCATCAACGAAAACGAAACTGAAATATGGCCAACAAAAACCACCACCGCCGCCAAGGACACAGCCGTATCTCAAAGTGGTGGTCAGTGCAGTTTTGTTGAGTTTCCAATTCAGTCTAAATTAAATGTGCAGTGCAATATAAATAAAAAAATGGGTAATTACAATAATAATAACAGCTGCATTTGTGCTTAATAAATTAAATATGCGTATTAAGTTTATTTTTATTATGCAAAGTCAACAAACTGAGCGCCTAGGCCTACGAATAAATGATTGTGCCAGATCAATGTGTACACAACACCACATTGGCATAAATGTATATGTACGAGTGTGTGTGTATATAGTATAAACAATGAATGATGTGTTTTATGTTTATAGTCTAATCTCGCTAGATAGATGTTGAACCCCATTTGATGTGTGCGCGCGATCTTTAAGTAAACAAAATATAAAATAAGTGTGCGCAAGTGTGTGCACATATATATGAGTACGTTATGTACAAGTGTGTACATATGTATATCCGTATGTAAGTGTGTACATGTGTATGCGCTTATATGCCAGTGTGTGCACATCCTATAAGCTCTATGTACCAGTGTGTACATATGTTGTTCAGTCTGTGTAATCTCTCTCGCTGTCGCTGTCACCAACCGCCTCCTCGGCGTTGCTGCAGTGCGTCGTCGTTCAATGAACCGGCGCCGAGATGCGCGGCGATAAACTTTTGGTCTCGCTGCGATTCCGTCGCTGCAAAAACAGCTTGACGGACTCGAGCGGCAGCTGAAAGTGATAGTAGGCGCAATAGGGCAGCGGATCCCAATAGGCGAACAGAGCCTCCCGCTTGTCCAGCGCCGCCGTCGACGTGTTCCGCTCCAGTGTCGACCAGCTCCAGCTCCAGCTGGACGCGGCCGCCTCCTCATCCACCGCACGCCCCGCCCGATGAATGCACATGCATTTGATGGCGCGGCACAGCAGCTGAGCATGCGACCGATTGTGGCAGATGTAGGGCAGTGCCACGCCCAAACGCACGCCCAGCGGCACAAACTGGCCGCCATGCGCCGGCGACTTGACCAGCCGGAAGCTCACGTGTCCATTGATGCTGCGCTGGAAGCGCACCTTGGCAAAGAAGCTGCGCAGCCAGAGCTCAATCTGGGCCTCATCATCGCGCCTCACGGGGATCAGGTTCTTGGTGTGATGCTCCACGCGGCAGCTGACATTGGCGACGACCCGCGAATCCTTGACCGTGGTGCAGGTGACATAGTGATGATAACCCGGCTGGTCGCGCACCACCAGCCACGGCTGACGCTCGCTAATCTCGTGCTGACTGAACTTCAGCAGCTCGGCACGCCGGCTGGGCAGAATGTATTTGTGCCGCTCCATCACACCCTGCATGCCGCAGGCCATGAAGATGTTGCGATAGCCGCCCACAAAGCCGTGCTCGTACAGCTGATGCAGCTGCTCCTGTGCCGTGATCACCGTGTGCGGCGGCAGCGTGATGCGCTGCGCCTCGCAGCGCTGGAACAGTTGCAGGCAGTCGTCCAGCTGCTGCGTCTCCTGGGCACTGGGCACGAAGCTGGCGCATCCCAACAGCTCCAGATGCGGCTTGGCCAGCGAGTCGTAGTAAGCCGGACTTGTGGCGCAAACGGGCACATAGACGGTGGGACGCTCCTTGCGTACAATGTGGCACAGTGCGGCGATGTATTGCTCCGGATTGGCACTGCTGGGACGCGGCACCACATAGAACTTGTCCACGCTGGTGGAGAAGCGCGCCAGCCCGAAGAGGCCCTCGAACTCAAAGACGACAACGCGCGCCCCAGAGCCGTAGAAGTTGCGCGCCATGTGGAGGGTCTGAATGGTGCTGCCGCCGCTCAAGAGCACGGTGCGTTGTCGCTGCATGTTGCCCGGCTGCTGCTCCTCGTCGCTGCTCAGCAGATACTTGAAGAGTGCGATGGGCACGCGCAGCAGCTTCCAGAAGATCCAGAGCAAGGCCGACAGCCAGAAGCTGGGCGCAGCTATCGAGAGCGGAATGTAGAGCACATAGCGCAGCAGCGACAACAGCAGACGGAGTATAAGCTGCGGTCCGAGCAGCAGAAAGTTGGTGGACTGCTTCTGGGGAGCAGGATTGCTGGGCTGGGAGCGCAGCAGGCTGCCGTCGGCGGTGCGCTGGCGACGCAGCGTTATGAAGTGGCGATGGGGCGTCTTCTCCTCGCCCTCGGACTCATCCTGGCTGGGATGCTCGGGTATGCGATCCAGCGAATTGATGCGACGGAATTTGGGGTTGCGCGTGGCGAGACGCAGCTGGCGAGCGTGCTCCTGACGCTGCAGCAGATCGTCCAGAGTCTGCGACATCTTCGACTTCTACTCGACACAATTTGCGTTTCGTTCTCGTTCTCGTTTTCAGTGCGGTTCGGGTTTTTTACGCCGTAATCTCGTAATCTCGTTTAGTTTTGTCAGCCGTGCAATGCTGGCGAAATTCAAAATCTGACTAAAGCGACGTTTAGTCAGCGGGTTCTACTTAAAACCTATGGCAATCCATGTCTGGCCAATGCAATCGGCGATAGCGACTCAGACATCACACATCGGCGTACATACAGCATCTATAACTGTACAGATACGGCTGTACCTACATATGTATGTATGTATAATCCCCATACCTATTATAATGTACGCGTATAGCGAGCGCATACGGATTAAGAAAGTCTGGGGGCGTCGCGGGGCTCTGATTTTGCATTGTACTGCACACTGAAAGAAAATATTGACAATATAAAGTACGGTTTGAGGTTAAAGTTAAAGTATAAGAGTGAGTATAAGAGTGGGTTTAGTAGCAAGTGGACGACAGTGTATAAGACAACTCATATATAGAAAGTGTAAGACAGTTATGCAATTGAAAGATAAAGTATAAGAGTGAGTATAAGACTGGGTTCAATATAAAGCAGGCGACGGAGTATGCGAAAAACTGCAAGCTTACTTAAATATAATGGTAAAGACAGATATAGAAATATAAGGTGAAGTATACGAGTGAGGTTAATAGAATTATAAGACAAAGTATAAGATAACTAAAATGAGAAGCATAAGGTGCAAATGGAATCTAAGAGTAAGTTTAAGTATAAGTCAAAGTATAAGATATCATAATTATAAGATGAATTAAAAGATAGAGTAGAAGAGTGAGTAAGGAAAATAGATATAAATAAAATATGAAGTTTTAATATAAGCTCGAGTATAAGAATAATTATAAGCATAAGTATACGTAATATTTGAAGTATATGTATAAGTATAGCTTGAAGTCCGATTTCTCGCAGTGAACTGACATGTGCTAGAAAGCATAAATCATTCACGTTGCCTGGAGCTGCTTTCTTCTGCTTCTGCTGCTGCTGCTTCTGCTGCTGCCTCTGCCCAAGGTTGGGCTGGGGGGCTCTGTTGCCAGCGGCACGTTGTCCATTCTCTTACCAACCCGCCGAGCGCTTGACGACAGCTAGAAGCTCAACTGGAAATGGGGATTTGAAACAATTGGTCCAGAGGTGTTTGCTGTGCTTGTTATTAATTCTGTTAATCGGCAGTCATGCAGTCTGTGAGTGTACTTTGACCGTTGTTGAAATAAAAAACGAACACGACTTATAGTACATACTATATACATATATAGGAATAGGTATTCAATCGATTGGCGGCATTACGAATGATTCCCGACTCTGACTGGCGCTGATAAGAGGACTGACTATGAACCCAACACTCATTAAGCAAGTCACAGCTAGGGACAACAACAGCAATATAATATTATACCACAATAAGTTTATGCTACACAAATAATCACACACCTACACATAGTATACAGATCCATAGGAATGTTCAGAGAACTCGCCATTATACTAGACGACAAAACGGAAAGTGAAAAAAAACATACCTTAACCTTGCCAGCAAAAATCGGACTTTAAACGGCAATACCGTTTGTTATGATTGTTATGATTAGTACTAGTATTATTAGTGTTATTATTGGTTTGTTTATAGTTCGTCGATTATTATTAAATATTCCATTTCGAAATATTTTTTGCACCTTGATATCTGGGCAAGGTTCCCACAGGTTAAAGCCAGGCTCTTCTTCATCCGAAGAATTGCTTGATAAGAATACCAGAATTATCTGCTAAACATTTTCGTGTCTGTCTCAATTATTATTTATTTGTTATTGCTAGTATTGGGCAAAAAGCACCGCACCCACCTTGCAACGTGTTGTGTAACTGATCTGTGCATGTGTATGCATTCTGTCTGATACGGAGAGGTCCGATCGAGAGGTACACCTATATAAGTCGTGATAACCTTCACCGCCCGTGCCGTGCCAAAGCCAAAGCCGAACGCTGCCATTGCAAATTCTACTTAGTCGCAATACCATTTCAAGCATGTGCCAGGAAACATTTTGACTTTTCGATTTCGTATATAGAATATAAATATAAATATAGCCATTCCACTTAAGGGATCTTTTTTTACACATGCATCAGCTAGTATTCATTATTATTCGATTATTCGTATCTTCTAAAAAGTGCTGACGAAATGCTTTAAATTGTTGAGTGTTTTAATAGCTGTCTGCGATTTTAGTGCAATTTTTAGTTCTATTATTAGCCAAAGTCAATTTACATTCAGAAGTGTTTAATTACCTTTTGCACCGGAGTGTTATTTTTTTAGATTCCTTCACAAAGTGTTTTTTTCTAAATACTGAAATATGTTTGAAAATAAAAATATTTTCTTTTTTAATTTTGTTCTATTTATCTAGAAATCTTTAAAAATAATAATCATATTAAAACTTTTATTTATTCTAACAATAAGTTATGTATGTGTATCAATGTTTTCGAATAGACTTGACGGTACCAGAAGTACGAATATGTTTAGAGTCGAAGGCTTTCTAAAAATGTAGTATGCTAATTATATGGTAGCATTTTATTTTCGCTTATCCACCCGTTGCCTACCCTGCAATGATTAGCATAATGGCCTGCGGTGGTTAAATTGTTTATATAGAAAAGAACCAAGAAAAGTGCATAGGAAAGAAATAAATAGTCGAGAAAGGGGTAAACCTCATTGACAGAGTTCAACAATTTATTACCCTACCAGTGACTTATTAAACGCAGTTAGGCATGAATAGACGACGACCAAAATCGTGAGATGCTCCAGTAGACACAGTTGAGGAGTGTGGGGGAGGAAGTACTCACAATAGAGGTGCCTAGACCGGGTAGCTTGGTAGTCGGGCTGGGCTTGGATAGCGAGCATAGCGATTTGCATTTGTTGCTCCCTGGCACGCCAAACATAATTGTGAACCAGGCGAAACCGCCTTTTCGATGAGTCGCAATCGCAATCAATTGCGGTTGTCCATGGCAACGTGGAATTTGTTAATTCAATGTTTATTTTACCCTAACCCCAAGGAGCGCCAAACTATGTTGAGTTCTTAATGGCGAAGTCTTCTTCCTGGGCCTCATGTTAAATCGTCTGGCTCGGCTCGATTGGAGCTCAGTCGTCGCTGTTCCACAGCGAACTTCAGTTCAGTTTCAATATCGTGTCTTTAACATTGTCGACTCCCGATTTCTGTCTCTCTCTCCGTTTCCGTTTCCGTCGCAGTCCCCGTGTGAGGAGCCTTCTTCGTTGCGTATTTCCGCATTCTTGCAAATTTGTGTCAATTGCCCGAAAACAGAAGGCGGCTCTCGAGCACAAGTGCCAAGTGAGAAGTGCTTGTTGTGCCCTGCGGGAGAGTGCATGTGGAAGTGGAAGTGGGAGTTGAGCTCCAAGAACGTGCTGGGCGTGGTCGTGCCGCCTTTTACCCCGTTACCGCTTAAACGTTACCGCCCCACGCGCCTTCCAAGCCTTTGCAGTGTCTTCGAGCCAACCACACGACAACTTGATGAGTATTCAATTGAGGCTCAATCAGTTAACACAACATTCGCAATATTCGTGGCTTCCCCATAACGCATTTACAGCGACTTCTCAGTCTTGTGCTCGCTAACATTGGATAATTATCCAGCGAAGTAAGTGTTGCAGCAAAGCAATCAAATTATTTAATTTGTGTTTAAAGATCAATTTAAAAGAAATTTATTATAAAAAGTAAAATATGTCTTTCTACAAAAAAAACAAAATTGGTATGGGCCTGATTAAAATTATAACTGATGAACACTTATCTGAGAAACGATCATTTTACAACGACAGAATAAAATTTTAGAACTTTTAAAAATAAGTCAATAAGTCATTTGTCCTATATATATGCTTATGCTTTAGTAAATATTTTTAAAATAACCTATCGACACAACTATTAATTAAACAGAACATGCTTAAAAATTCAGTTTTTAATTTTAGGAAGTCAAAT
Organism: Drosophila ustulata; assembly: GCA_035047365.1. Classification (NCBI taxonomy): domain Eukaryota; kingdom Metazoa; phylum Arthropoda; class Insecta; order Diptera; family Drosophilidae; genus Drosophila; species Drosophila ustulata. Next base: position 30,456,449 of record JAWNPT010000094.1, read on the forward strand.
TGAAATCTTTTATTTTTTATTTAAAACGTATTTCATATATTAGCACAACATTTAAAAATATTAGATTCCCTGCAAGTCTATCAAACATTTTTGTGAACTTTAAAAGTTTTTTTGCAGTTTGGCAATTTCTGTTAATATTTGTAAAGTAAAGATCAGAGTGCTCCTAATTAAGCACGTTAAAAAATGTATTAATTGAATTTATTATTTAGAATTTAAATAGTAGTTGTTATATTTCTCTGCGTAATGTTGATTTTTTGAATAAAAATAATATATAAATCTCTGAGCCTTGTTTTCGAGAAACCCTTAGACAAAGTTTTGAAAAAACTTAATTTAAAATATATATATAATCAGTAAAGTATTGAAATTAGTTCATTTTAAAAATATCTTCAACATCTTTTTTATTTTGAAATCAAGGCCGTTTTACATATTGGGTTTGTAGACGTTCCCTGCGATTTCATAATGTGTATGACAATAGTCATATTGATGGCCCATAATCCTTATGTTCGGTAATAATGTGCTTAGCCCTGGCTGCTTTACGATTATGTCTTTATGTCGACCTCAATCGGCGAGCGAAAGAAATGCGGAACTGTGGAAAAGTGGAAAAGTGGTGGGAGCCCAGCAGTTGGATCTGCAGTTAAGAGTTGGGAGTTGTGAGGCCATAAACTGGGCGCTCGACTAAAATAGAAAGTGGAAGAAGAAGGAGTCTAACCAGGCCTAGAGAGATATTATTGCATGCTTGAGGATAGTCGAGATTGGAGTCATGGCAAGCTGAAATAATGTTTTGTTGTTGTCTCTATACATGAGTTGTCGCAGAATTAGAAGCCAAGAACAACATTCGTGTCGCAAGAACTTTCAACAACAACAAGCAGAACAATTTTGTTGTTTATTAATATAAATAGGAAACGACAAGGAAATTATTATGCTGCACGCTGAGCTGGGAGCGGGGGGATAAAGGGGCAAGGAGTCGCTGTCCTGGTGACAAACGGTGTCAGCCCAGGGAACCAATCCCCCCGAAACTACGTCAAGTGGGGCATAGGAAAATATCATTTTGAGTGCGAGTCGCGCTTGTTTATTTATGAGGACTAAGCATAAAATCGTCTACGACTTTTGCCAGCTGTCATGGCAATAGTTGAACCCCCCTCCCTCCCCTTCCCACTTCCCTCGGCGCTGCCCAAACCGGCAGTTAATAAATCAATTTGGTAAAAGTTATCGAGCATTTTAGGCGTAGGCGGCAAAGTTGTGCAAAAGTTTTCTTCGCAAACCGCAAGCAATTTCACCAAAACTTTTCTCTCTCTTCCCCAGATGCAAGCGTATCGCGATAACTTCAAGCAAACGCCTTGCCCATCGGCCGTCGACCTGCCAACTGGAGGAGGAGGAGGACCGGGAGCAGGAGGAGGAGGAGGAGCCACGCGTCTGCCATTCGCACGCAAACTACCCAACAGCCAAGCTGCCGCCTCCGGCGCCATCACGCCTCGCATGATGAGCCCCGCGCCCCCAACGGGCGCAGCTGCTGCCGCTGGCGGCGACTGCTCCGCGAACACGCTGCTGCGCCAGAACCAGGAGCTGCGCCAGCGTCTGGCAGATGAATCGCATAGCTACCGGAGGCGCCTGGACACCTACAAGCAGGCGCAGCACAATCAGGCCAATCTGGTCAGCCGGCTGCAGTCGAAGATCCAGCAGTACCGGCAGCGCTGCAGCGATCTCGAGGATCGCATGCACGACACCATCAAGCCAGCCACTACGATGACGACGAGCGCAGCGACGACGGCGCCCAAGCTGACCACAGGACCGACAGCGAGCCAGGTGCTGGTGAGTATTCAATAGAAGTGACAGTCCAAGAAACTTGATGATAAGTAAAGATCCTGAAAAAATTCGAATAAATACGAAGATGTTGAAGATATCCGGAGATATCTATTTCTAGTCAATACTATAATCAATTTATCATCATTAAATAACTTGCAAGTTTGTTATCCAAACATAACACATCAAAAAGTTAGTATCTACTTTTGTCAATGTTTCATTTTATGATTTTCTGGAGGCAAATGGCGCGTAAATAAATTCTGCAAGCAGCAATAACTGCCTAAAAGCTACATAAGTATAGTCGTAACATTTTATTGCTCTAGCTCGCATAGTCTCTGAGATTTTGATATTTTTGCTGACGGTCAGACAGAGCGACAGACAAGACAATATTTTCCTTTCTTTCCGCCTTCTTAACTACAATATTCTAACTTTTAAATCCCAAATTGAAATTTAATAATTATTATGAACAATAAGAAAAGATAATTCAATTACAATAATACATAATAGGAAAATAGAAAATACAAATAATAGTCATGGTCTATCGTTTAAATGAAAAATCAAGAATAAGAGTTATTGTTATTGTCCCAAGTTTAAATACAAAATGTAAATTGATTAACTTGCTAATTTTTATAAATTATAAAAAAAAAGTTATTTAATGATTTGTACATATTTTTTAGAATATCATTCTTGATTAAAATAAATTATTGAAATTAAACAATTGCACACATCTTTGATTTTAATCAGGAAATGTAAGCTACCTGAGTTAAATTATATAAATTAGCAAAAAATTTGGAATTTGTAAATTTATGATAAAATAAAATTCTCTTTTGTTTCCCCTTCCCTTTTGGCAGTGCTCCACTTCGCTGACGCTGGGCCAGAGCAGCCTGCCCTGCAGCTCGTCGCTGGACTCGCCGCCGCCGAGCTGCACGCGCGACTATCTGCTGGACGACGGGAGCGGCGAGCTGTGCCGCAAGCTGGACGAGGAGCGGCATCGCAGCGAGCAGATTGCGGCGCAGAACAGCGCGTTGCGGCAGCAGCTGGAGGAGTCGAACCGGGTCAACGAGGCGCTGACGAACGATCTGCAGAAGCTGACCAACGACTGGTCGAGCATGCGCGACGAGCTGCTGATCAAGGAGGACGAGTTCAAGGAGGAGGAGCAGGCCTTCAAGGACTACTACAACAGCGAGCACAATCGCCTGCTGAAGATGTGGCGCGAGGTCGTCGCCGTGAAGCGCGCCTTCAAGGACATGCAGTCCGCCATGAAGGCGGAGGTGGCCAAGATGGGGCAGGAGATTAGCGGCGTGAGCAAGGACATCAATTGCTCCAACTCATCGGTGGCGTTCACGCTGCAGCAGGCGAAGCGCGCTGCCGACGAGGAGCTGAAGCAGTCGCGTCGTGTTCAGGACGAGCTACAGGCGCAGCTGGCGACGCTGAAGGTGCAATACGAGAGCGCACGCCACGAGATCATGGAGCGCGATCAGCGGCTGCTGGAGCTGATGAATCAGCTGAAAAAGCTGGAAGATCGCTGCGCCCAAGCCGAGTCGCAGGCGTCGCTCGCTAATCGCTACAACGACGAAATCGAGCGTCTGAACAGCTCGATGCGCGAGATTGCCCAAGCGGTTGTACAAGACGCCGAGAACGCGGATCGCGAGGCCGACGCCGAGGTCAACCCGGCCATGCAGCACATGCATCTGACACGTGACTCCGCCTCCGTAGCGGGCGGAACTGCCGCTGGCGGCGGCGGAGGAGGCGGTGGCAAATCGCCACGACGAAATTCGACACGCGCATCGCAGGCCTTTGCCGAAGGCACCATCTCGGCGGTGCAGGCGGCGCTGCACAAGTACCAGCTGGCGCTGCACGACATGCAGGTCAAGTTCCAGCACAGCAGCGACACGTTGCGCAACACACGCACCCAGCTGGACACGAGCGAGGGCACCAAGCAGCTGCTGACCAACAAGATGCAGCAGCTCACCGAGAAACTCGACTCGAGCAACTCGAAGCTGTCGGAGCTGCTGCAGGAGCGCGAGAGTCTGCAGAAGACCCTCGACGATGTCCGGGTTCAGAAGCAACAGTCCGAAATGGGGCGTGCCGATCTCAACAATGCGGTAAGTGAGGCAGCGTGGGTGGCTCTCTGGCGGCTGCTGATAACGCCAGCTAACAAGCTGATAACTAGCAAGTAGCTACTGCTGAGACAACAACAGCCATTAAACAATCTTCGGCTAGACGGTCGTGGCGAACCGTGCAAAATGGTTCCAAAGATTCCGCCCACCGATTACAGCTTGACTTCTATTGACTCGAATAGGAAATGCATCAGCTACGGTTCGACGGGAATTTTATTAGGAATATAGGGCAAAGTTATAGCTACTGTAGATATAGAGTTATGCAAATATACTTGAAGATGAGATATATTTCAGTGTGCATTTCTACGCTAAATTAAGTTAAGACACAAACCATAGCATGGACATTAATGACTGGTTATCAAGAACTTCTAAGCTGCGGCTTAAACTTGTTAATAAAATTATAGATTAGATATAATTTATACAAATAATATAGATGAGTTCATGGTTTGCAACTATAAACTTCGGCCGGACAAACAGAGCACCTAACAGATTAAGAGACGGATAGATTGGCATATGTATATTCTCTAGGTAGACAAATAAACAGACAGTTGAGCAGACAGTCGGATAGATAGTGAACAGAAAAGCTGCCGTCTGTTAAGGCTGTTTAAAATTGTTTTGACTGCATGAATTATTACCCTATAACAAATTCCTTACTTTACAGTTTGAGAACCTGAGCGGCGACTTTGAGAAGCTGCAGCTGAACTATGGCAAGCTGCAGAAGCGCATCGATTCCATGGAGGAGGACAAGAAGGCCGTGGAGCTGGAGATACAACGCATACTAAAGGACAAGAACATAACCGAATTGAATCTAAGGTTAGCAATTGCTAAACTAAAGTTTAAATATCAACTAATCTAAGTTTGTTTACCGATAGATCCGAAGAGGATCGCAGCAGTCGCTTGAGGGAGGAGACGATCTCACTGCGCGAGGAGCTGAACCGCGTGAGTCTGAACAGGGATCTGCTGGAGCAGCAGCGCATCGAGTCGGACAATCTGATTGGACTGCTGGAGAAGCAAAAGTGCGACCTGGAATACGATCTGGACAAGATACTGATGGAGAAGTGCGATCTGCAAGAGAAGCACGAGAAGCTGTCGAACAACAATTGCTCCACGAGCGATGAGCTAAAGTCCGTGCAGAGCTGCTTGATGGATGCGCAGGAGGAGCGCAAGAAACTGCGATCGCAGTCAACGGATCAGGCCAACGAAATTGGCGAACTAAAGAAGGAGCTGGCGGTGCTGGACAAAGCACGCCTCGAGCTGGAGACGGACAATCTGTCGTACAGCGAGAAGCTGAAGTGCCTGCAGCTGGAGAAGGAGAAGATTCTGCAAGATCTGGCCTGCATGACACGGGAGAAGTGCGACATTCACAACCAGCTGACGGCCACCTGTCGCAAGAAGGAGGCGCTCAACGAGGAGCTGATGCGCACGCGACAGCGCCTGGAGCAGACCACCGAGACAAACAGTCGCCTCAACCGCAACATCGAGGACATGGTCAAGGATGTGGAGGAGAAGCAGGTGGTCATTGATCTGCACGAGAAGGACACGCATCGCCTGAACGAGTTGCTCGCTGCGCTGCGCTCCGAGAAGGAATCCCTGGAGACGGTGCTCTTCGACACGAACACCACGCTGGAGGCGGTCGAGGAGAAGCGCAGCCAGCTGGAGCGCGATCTGCAGGAAGCCTTGGTGCGCGAGGAATCCCTTAAGAACCATGTGGCCAGACTGCAAAAGGATCTGGAGCTGTGCCAGCGCAAGGCGCAGGAGACCAAAACGCAGCTCTTGAATGCAGCTCGCGCTGCAGAGAGCGACTTCAACCAGAAGATTGCCGGCTTGCAGGCTGCCGCTGAGGACGCCTCGAAGCGACATGGCGACGAGGTGCTCCAACTGCGCACTGCGCTGGAGAAGCGCATGCAGCAGGCGCTTCAGGCGCTGCAAACCGCAAAGGACGATGAGATCGAGAAGCTGCAGGAGCGTCTCGCTGCCTTGCAGGGTCACATTGAGAGTCTGGTGCAGCAGCACGAGGAGACCTTGATTCGTGCCGAGAACGAGAAGCAGCAGGCGCTCTTGATGGCGCATCGGGACAAGCAGGCGGTGGCCGAGCGTCTGGAGGCTGTCTCGCGAGATCTCAAGCAGGAGCAAGAGTCCTTGGATCGCAGCAAGCGCGAGGCGAATGCACGCGACGAGAAACAACGCGGCGCCATCGCGCACCTCAAGGATGAGATTGTGCTGATGCGCACCAAGGAGGAGGAGCACAAGTAAGTTGGGAATAGGACTGAGGTACAATATCTGCTATTGCAGATAGTCAGCCTGAGTGGTAATAAAGGAATTCCTGGATGTGGAATTTCTTAGTGAGAAAAGCATTCCAATCCCAATCGTACTTTATCAGAAAGGAAAAGTCCTAAGTATGGAATAGAAAGATCTAAGAGGGATTTAGCTACAATAGCTATTTTCATGGTAGAAATTCCAGTGAAAGTGGATTTGAGCTTCTTTAAATGATTGTCCTTGTTCGGATAGGAAAGTCCTAAGGGTTGGTTGAGAGGATCAAGCTTTATGAAGAGCAGGAGTTAGGGTGAAGAAAAAGTCCTGAAATAAGAGTCCTGTGTTCGACTTAGATACAATAGCGATTTACATTTGTCCGGGAGAAAATGGCCTTAGTAGGTTAGGCAAAGAAATTTCCCTAAAGTAGGATTAAGCTTCCTTGTCAGGGAGGAAAGAAGAGGACTTCACTAAAGTTTGGTATTTCTGTTGACAGAATCAAGCTGGAGGAGTGCATACGCAAGCAGGAGCTGCAGCTGAACAGTCTGCGCGAGGAGCGCGACACGCTGTGCCGCATGAGCGAGGAGTTCAAGATGGAGATTCGCCTCAAGGAGGACAAAATGGAGGGCACCAACAACGAGCTGCAGGACGCGCTGCGCAAGACCAAAGAAGGTAAGTTGAACTCCTCCCAAAATGTGCAGTCGCTAAAGAGAGAAATCCTTTAGGGGAGGGCTACATCGAGAGCCTGCGCAAGGAGTTGACGGACAGTCGTCGCCAGCTGGCGGACAGCAACATCGAGCGCGACAAGTACTCGACGAGCAACAAGGAGCTGCGCGATCACGTGAAGCGCGTGGAGAGCGCCAAGCGGGAGCAGGCGCGCGCCATCGAGGAGGCGCTGCAGAAGATCAGCACGCTGGAGGAGACGCGCAACAGTCTGGAGAACGACCGCACGCGTCTCAGCACCATACTGAAGGAGACGGAGAACAACTTCACCAAGACGACGCAGGAACTCAACTCCACCAAGTCGACGCTGCACAAAACCCAAATGGAGTTTGCTCAAAAGGACGAGGGCGGCAAGGAGCTTCAGAACAAACTGGCAGCCGAGGTGGAGCTCAAGGAGCGCGCCCAGCAGGAGCTGTGTCAGATCAAGAAGCAGCTGGCCGATCTGGAGGCGAATCTATGCGCCACACGCCAGGAATTGGGACGCGCACGCTGCCACAACAACCAGGAGGAGCATCGCTTCCATGCACGCGAGCAGGAGCTCGCCACACGCATGGAGGAGGCGCGTGGTCGCGAGAAGCGTCTGGAGGATCAGAAGCACAACCTCGAGGTGTGTCTGGCGGATGCCACGCAGCAGATACAGGAGCTGAAGGCGCGTCTGGGCGGCGCCGAGGGTCGCATACGAGCGCTGGACGAGCAGCTGGCCTGCGTGGAGCTGCACAAGCGTGACGTGGAGCACAAGCTGAGCTCCGTGGTGCACACGCTGCGCCGCATCGCCGGCATCCAGGTGGACGGCAGCGTGAACCTCTCGCATCGTCTGCTCAGCCCCTCGCGGAGATTTAGTCCCTCGAGGAGCGTGGGCGATTACGATACGCGCAGCACCTCGCAGTGTCCCGACGGGCCGGTGGATGTGGATCCGGATCTGGTGCGCAAGGGCGTGCGGAATCTGATGCATCAGGTGGCGCAGCTGGAGCGCGAGAAGGACGACTACAAGTCGCAGCTGGGCGCGGCCAAGAAGCAGCTGCAGGATGCGGCCGAGCAGCAGCTGCGCTGCGACGCCAAGCTGGGCAAGCTGCAGGCGATGCTGCGCAATCTGCAGGAGGAGAAGAGCAACCTGGAGACCGATCGCAAGATGAAGATCTCCGCGCTGAATGCGCTCGAGGAGAAGCTCAAGCAGCGCTCCGATGAGCTGCAAATGCTGCGCGAGCGTCTCGCCCAGACCGAAATGCAGCTGGCGGCGACCTCCGAGGAGAACGGCCAGAACGAGGAGCGGCTGGAGAAGAGTCGCCAGCAGTGCGGCAAGCTGGAGAACGAGAAGCGAGTGCTGCAGGAGGAGCTGGCCAAGGTGGAAGGACGCGCCAGCAAACTGGACTTACAGCGCGTGGCGATGGAGGGCGACTTGACGCGCTTGCAGATGGCGCTGCAGGAGAAGGACTGCAACGTGCGGCAGGTGTCGGAGCGCCTGGAGAATCAGACGCGCGCCATGACGCAGCTGGAGGATCGCTGCACCTCGCTCAAGTCCACCGTGGACCAGCTGAAGGAGCGTCTGCAAAAGTCAGCGGTCAGCGAGACGCAGCTGCGTGGCGAGATCAAGACGCTGCAGAAGGAACTGTCCGAGCAGGGACATTGCTCGCAGGCCAACGAGGACAAGCTGAAGCTGCTCCAGAAGACGCTGCAGACCGCCGAGAACGAGAAGCGCATTCTGACCGAGCGCCTGGACAGCGCACAGACGAATCTCAACGAGCTGCGACGCAGCCAGCAGGCGCAGCTCGACGGCAACCAGCGACTCCAGGAGCAGGTCACAGAGCTGGAGGTGCAGCGCTCGGCGCTCGAGTCGCAGCTGCGCATCGTCAAGTGGAATCAGGAGAGCGGCGACAAGGTGACGTCCAATGGCAATGGCGGAGGCGGCGGCCGTGAGGAGGAGGAGCTGAGCCGCCAGCTGAAGTCGTCGCAGCGCGAGAAGTCCGAGCTGCGCAGCAAGCTGCAGACGCTGCAGGACAAGGTCAAGCAGCTGGAGTGCGATCGCAAGAGCAAGTTTGCCGGCGGCAGCGCCTACGATCGTGCCGAGAAGTCCAGCTCCTACTACGGCGGCGACAATGGCGAGTACGACTCCAATCGCTATGACATGGGCAATGGCGGAGGAGGCGGCGGTGGCGGTGGCGGTGGCGGCTACAGCTGCGGCCTGGATCACAGCACCATTGAGCAGGAGACGCGCGATCTGCGCTTGAAGGTGCGTCGTCTGGAAACACTCCTCGCCGAGAAGGAGTCGGAGCTGGCGCGCTGTAAGGCGCGCATGCACGACAGCAGCAAGTGCAACGATGGCCTCGACGCGGATCGCTATCGCAGCGCTCAGATGCACGCCGAGAAGCTGCTCGATGCCCGCGAGCAATCGCACAAGCAGCAAGTGCTGCGCCTAGAAAATCAGGTGCGTAATGGCTAAAGTAATTCCCCCTCAGCAAACTAATTTGGTCTCCCTGCAGATCTCCATGCTGCGTGAGCAGCTCGCCCAGGAGGCTAAACGCAGACAGCAGTATGTGCTGCGCAGCTCCAAGGCGAACCGAGAGATGCAGCATCTGCGCAGCACCTTGGGCGACTCGCTGCGCAACGTGTCCCAGCATCCGGTCGATGCGCATCTGCTCGAGAGCGAGAGCCGGCGGTGAGTAAACAATTGCGCTCTTAATTCATTTCACTTTTAAAATGTTTAAACTGTCTGTCTTTAATTTGATTACAGCCTGGACTCTGCGGTGTCCATGAGCCTGCCGCCGTCGACGTGTCGGGATTACGATCGTGACTAGAGAGCAGTGCAATCACGTGGTCAACTGTTAACTTGATCCCGCCAAGAACACTTTCAACTATAACCAATTGCATTTACTACTAACTAAACTAAACTATCTAAACTATAATTAATCGCTGCCAGCCGAGTTAACAAATTGCAGCTGTTCATTGTCTGCCTGGTTAGACAATCGAATATAGTGCGTTCCTCCCCATGATCTCGCATACAATCCAACTCCATCCATCTAACTCGTATCAACAACACATTCAACATGGACTGCCTGTTGCGTCCATGACATTAAAGGGTCACAAGTTCCGCTTCTCCTTCGAGCGTCAGGAGAGCACAGAACTATCTACAATACTTACAACCAAAACTATCATAGCTATAGATCCCACACGATCACATGATTTAAATCACATTTTTTCACATCCACATAGATGGCACCAACAAACGACACTTGCAACATCACATACATCGATGATTTGTGTTCATTTATAAATTATACAACAAAGAGAATAAAACACGAACAACACTTTAAACGTTACATTGTTTTGTTTACTGCTGCTTTTTCAGCAGCTTCTCCAGGCACTCGACAACGAGCTTCATGTTGGCCTTTTGTGCCGACAACTTGGCCACCTCGCCTACGATGGCAAAGAACGCCTTCGACTTGCCTTTTTGATACTGCTGCACAGCCTTGGGCTGGTTGGCGATCGCCTGCTGGCAATAGGCTTCAATGCTGGCCAAATCGCAGATCTGTTGCAGATTATGATCAGTGACAAGCTGTAAAAAGGAAACTGTTTAGTAGTATGATACAATATTATTGTCGAAATCTCTTGTAGAAAAGATTTATTTTTTATTTGAGTTTTATTTCCAACGAACAAATTAAAAATTGTAAATAATCATTTGAGTTTTCTTTACAATTTCTCCACAAATAATGATTATTGCCTAACATTTGTTTAACTAAATGATTGCAAAGCTTACCTGGCTCACAGTCTGGCTGGGATCGTCGTGAAGGAGCTGTATAAGTTGACGTGCCGCTTGCAAATTGATTTGCTGTGCATGCACCGATTGCAACACATCCTTCAAGGCGTCAGAGCTTATGGCACTACAAAACGAGTAGATTAAATAAGTATATAGTAGAGGCTATATTAACGTACCAATCTTTGACGTCCAGATTAAGCTGGTTGCAGAAGGTCAGCAAGTCATTGATTAAAAAGTTGGTAATCACTTTGGTGGGCACGCCAGCCAATTCCTTGGTGATGTTCACAAAATGCTCGAACAGCACAGGCTCGTTCTACAAAAAGAATAGCGTAAATAAATATATAGAGATCGTGTATACAAATTCCAAGCTACCACTAGAATAATGGCCGTCTCCGCGTTTAGTTTGTAATGATCCATGAGACGCTGTCGCGTGTGCTCCGGCAGCTCGGGAATCTGCTCGCTTAGCTCAGCTACCGAAATTAGATCTTTGGTGGAGCGAGAGCCGGGCTTGAGGTTAAGATGGAGCGGCGGCAGATTTGGCTCTGGCATAAACCGATAATCCTGCAGCACTTCCTTGTCACGCATGGCCACAGTGCGTCTGTTTTCCGCATCCCAGTTGCGCGTCTCGTTTGTGACGATGCCACCGTCGGCGACCAGCTCCATCTGACGATTGATCTCATAGCTGATGGCTTGCGAAATGCTGCGCACGGAGCCAATGTTCTTGACCTCGGTGCGCACGCCCAAAGGCTCGCCCTCTTCATGTATGGAGATATTCGCATCCACACGCAGAGCACCCTCTAAAATATAACAAGATATAAGCATGCAAATTGAGTCTTAATGGAAACTTCTTGTTTACCTTCCATTTTGCAGCTGCAGGTTTGCAGACGTCGCAGTATCAGCATCAGTTCCTTGACTAGCGATGCCGCCTCTTCGCCCGTCTCCAGATCGGGCGCAAAGACCAATTCCATTAGCGGCAAACCGGCACGATTTAGATCGACTAGACTGCGTTTCAGGTAGTCATCGTGCAGCGACTTGCCGCTGTCCTGCTCCAGCTGCAGTTGTAGCAGCTTGGCAGATTTGTAGTAGACCTTTTTGCCAGGAGTTATGACGGGAAATGTCATCAAACCATTGTTGGCCAGCGCAGCGCGTTGTTGTGTAATCTGGTAGCCGTTCTAAAATTGGGAATTTCGAATGGAATTGCTTGCAAACTATTGTCACTACTTACAGGCAGATCGGCATAGAAGTAATGCTTGCGATCGAACATGGACAGCTCGTTGACGCGACAGCCCAGCGCCAGAGCTGTCTTGATGCCCGATTCCACGCACTTTCTATTGAGCACCTAAAACAGCGGATTTACTTGAGATACATACAATTTTTTAAGGGTACTCTTACTCACCGGCAGTGTGCCCGGTATGGAGGCATCAAAGTAGGCCACTCCTGTGTTGAGCGGTGCTCCGAACGCGGTGCCGCTGCCTGAGAAGAGTTTGGAGGCGCTGGCTATTTGGGCGTGCACCTCCAAGCCGACGACGCTGCGCCATTTGCTGTAAAGGATACACAGGGTAAGGAACCCATCTAACAGAAACCATGAATGATTTACCGCTTGAGGGCTAATTTTGGCTGTGTTGCCAGTCGACGCACAACGATGTAATTTCTCATTTGTAGCCAATTTGAAACCGGCTGTGATTTGATACCAGCAACAGCTGATCAGCTGATCGGTTAGCCAGGCGATATTTATCGTGTTGCTGATATGTGACCATAGTGCGTGCGTTGGTATTTAAATACGCTTACTTTTTTCGCTTACTCATTTCTTCAGAATTCGTAAGCGGTAAAGTGCCGTTATTTAGTTTACTTTTTTGCAATTCCAAAAACAACAGCGAATTGGTGATGCGCTAGTGTAGTCCTAAGAAGCAAATTTATTAAAGGCCTTGCTTTTGGTTTAAAAGCTCTTCAAATTTTGGCGCCATTTTGCACGCGTTTCCCAAAAAATACCGCTGCCGCCTGTTGTGTAGTGTAACCAGCTGTTAAGCTTGTGCTTGCGGTCCCCCTGCTAAGCTCCACTGGAAGAAAACATGAAGACGATGGAGCAGCAGCAATTACTGCTAAGCTAAATAGTATAAAAACGCTAAGTAAGTATTTAAAACAATTGGACTGCCTATTTAAGTATCATTTTTATTATTATTTTGTGCTAAATATACGGTCGATATATGCGATACCTGCGGAATCATCGACAATGGCTCACACGCAATATTCAGATGTTCAAAACACAACACTACTAGACAACGCTTCCCAACACTACTGAAACACAACAACATTCATGCATTTCTCAGAGAAGGAAAGGCTGAAAACATCAAACTAATCGTCGAATTTGTTAATGAAACACATCTGGATCTTTGATTGAACAACAAATTCAAATATATTTTATGGCGATTTTCACCTGATAAAAGCACCGGTCGAGTTCCGATTTCTGTGCTTAGGGAGCGGCCAAATAATTCCCCCCTGCCCAAGGGTCGGGTGGTAACCTAAAATCCAAAAAATAAAAGAGAAACGATGGGTAAAGGATGAAACTTGCAGAGGTAAGTACAATACAAAGCAGCAGCAGCAATATGTGCAGCAGCAAATGTGATGCAAATTTCGGTTGGTAAAAATCAGTTGACAACAACAACGACAACAACGACGACGACGAAGACGAGGAAGACGAAGAAGAGAGCAAAAAGCACACGCAGTGCAGAAAAACACAAACCAAAAGACGACTACAGAGAAGAATTGTGCTGGGAATTGGAGTTGGTGCAGCGACAGCTGGATAGAGAGAAAGAGAGGAGAGCGAGCGCTGTTGTTGTGAAGTGACGTTCAGGCCGAAAAATCAATCGGGAAGCTCAACATGGACTACGAGAGACTGTTCAACGACTTGGAGTCGAATCAGACGCACGACAACGAGGAGGCCAAACAGAAACTTGTTGAGCTCTTCACGCAGAGTAAGTTCCAGAGATTCCCGAATGAATGACCAACTGGTTAATGTCTTTTATTCAATGTGCAGCCAAGGACCAATGGCCCGTGCGCTATATGATGGACTACTACATCAAGACGGGCTCGTCACGCATCATGGAGGTGCTGGTCAAGGCTCAGGCGCCGCACGATGGCTACATCTTTGATCGCTTGGACGATTGGCTGAAGCAGCAGCAGCATCGCGTCCAGGCACTCAACGTGTTCTGCTTCATTGTGCGACGCCATCCCACCTGGCTGCACAAGATCGAGAAGCATCGCCTCATCAAGAGCGTCTTCAAGCTGCTAACGGTAAGTCGCAGCTTTAACCTCAAAAGTATCCCTTAAATTTTGTTATCTATTCATCGTAGCACGAGAAGGACATTGTGCCGCTGATGTGCGCCTTGTTGTGCATCATCACGCTGCTGCCCATCATCCCGAACTCGGTGCCGAACTTCCTGAACGATCTGTTCGAGGTGTTTGGCCATCTGGCCTCGTGGAAGCTGCAGAACGTGAATCGACTGCCCGACGAGAAGCTCGTGCACTTGCAGCTCGGCTTGCAGATGCTGTTCCATCGCTTGTACGGCATGTATCCGTGCAACTTCTTGTCGTATCTCTCGAATTTCATCAAGAAGGACAATGGCGGCGGCGGCATTTTTCAGCATACGATCAAGCCGCTGCTGGACACGGTCCGGGTGCATCCCATGCTGCTCACGGGCAGCGCAGAGACGGAGACGAGCAACACGCGCTGGAAGGAGATGGAGCCGCACGATGTGGTCATGGAGTGTGCGCATCTGTCGCTGCCCGTGCTGCATCCCGACTCCAGCAACGAGGACATCAACACAGCCTATCCGGGCGGAGGAACGCCCAGCTACAGTCGCATGACGTCGGCCACCTCGAACAGCGAATACAATAACTGCAGCTATCAGCTGCGGCAGCTGCAGCAGACAAGTGGCGCGGTAAAGCGTTTCGAAGCGGCTGCCTTTGAGAGCAGCCCTACGCCCATTTGGAGTCCACACACAGAGATTGCCGCCGCGGCTGCAGCCAGCAGAAGCTCGGCGAAGCCTTTGACGCCTACCGCGCCATTCATATTGCCCGCGAGCAGCAGCAATGCGCAGCTGCTGGGCGTCACAGGCTCCTCGCCACCTGAGGCGGCTGTGGAGGCGACACCAGAGACGACCCCGCTCAAGGATCTGCGCGACCTTAAGCAGCAGCAACTGCAGCAACAGCAGCTGCCCAATTCACATGCGGTGCGCGCCATCTTTGCCGGCAGTCAACCGTCGTCGCCGCTGCGCAAGACAGAGCAGAGTCAATTCCCGTTCTCAGAGGAGCTGTTGCCGCTCACCAACTATCAGCGTCGACTGCAGCAGGTGAAGCTGGACAGGCAACTGTCGGAGCAACAGCAGCAGCAAATGCCAACGGAGGAGGCGCTGCTCACGGTGACGCTCGAGACAAAGGAGCTCAGAAGCAGCGTGTGCGGCGAATGCAACGAGACGGAGCGCAGTCTGTGCAGCGATGGTGGCCTGCATATGCCCACCAGAAGCTCCATGCAGCAGCTGGCCAAGGGCGTGAAGCGGCGCAATCGCATGGCCAGCTATTGCTGCAACGAGGAGAGCTTTCCCTGCGTCAGCACGGCGGCCAAGAAGGCGACGCTGCAGAGCGCGCAGTTGGCGCAGCAAATGCGTCGTAGCAAATCCTGCTCAGCGCTGCCAGCAGAGGAGAATGAGAATGACGACGACGACGATGATGAGACGGATAGTCCGCGGCATAGCAATGGCAATGCCACAACAATGTTGCAACATCTGTTGCCAACGAACCTAAAGACTGTTGTGCAGACGGGCAGCCGACTGCAGCGTAGCGGACGCGTCTTGACCATGGCCACAACGCTGACGTCGTCATCATCAGCGGCAATTGTGGCCAACGCGGGCACCCAGACGCTGGAGGTGCTGCCGCCGCACTACGAGGATTCGCTTTATGAGCTGCTGTTCGAGTGCAAGGAGCAGCGCAACAAGTACGAGCGCAGCCAACTCTATCCGCAGGACATACTCGATCAGTACATAATGCGCTCCATTCATGCCAAGGACAACAGCAGCCCCGATCTCACCGTCAACGCTCTGCAGGACCAGTGCCAGCTGATGTGCCTGCAGCTGCAGTACGAGAGCTATCGTCGCGGCATCCATGCGGAGCGCAATCGCCGCCTGATGGGACGCAGCCGGGACAAGCGCAGCCTGGAGATGGAGCGCGATCGTTTGCGCGAACAGCTCAAGAACTTTGATGCCAAGAATCGCGAGTTGGCGCTCAAAATGGACACCGCCAATCGCGAGTCGAAGGATATTCAGAGCAGCCACAAGGAGGAGATGGCCGTTCTGCTGACCAAGTATCATCATCAGCTGGAGCAGAATCAATGCCTGCGACAGGTCAACAAAGATCTGCAGACGCGTCTCAATGCCGAATCGCAGCAGCGCGAGGAGTTGCGTCGCGAACGCGACTCGCTGCGTGGCCAATTGTTCTCGATGAGCACCGAGCTGTTGCGCGCCCAGCAGGAGGCTGAGGTGGGACTGCAGTGCAAGCAAGAGCTGTCACGCCTCGAGACCGAGTTCATCATCATGGGCGAGGTCCAGGTGCGTTGTCGCGATCGTCTCGCTGAGGTCGACAATCGCGCACGCGACGAGGAGTTGCAGATGCTGCAGGAGAGCTACAATGCTGAGCTGAAGGGTAAGCTGAAGTCTATATATTCTTCATTACTGGGTTTTTAACTGACGCCTTTTTTGTGCAGAATTACGACACAATCTCGACGAGAAGACACATCTGCTGGAGAGCACGCGGCACAAGATTAGCGAGGAGCAGGCGAAGCTGGACAACAGCGAGAAGATCATCAATGAGCAGAAGCGACTGCTGCGCACCGTCAAGGATGAGTACGAGGAAATGTTCAAGGTACTAGAAGATGCCCCAAATCTATTCCTTTCAAATCTTATAATGCTTTCCTTGCAGTCGGTCAACAAAAAGTATGACATACAAAAGAAGATCATTGTGCAAATGGAGGAGAAGCTGATGATGTCACTGCAGCAGCCACAGAGCGCCATGGGGCACACAACCTGCTCGCCGGACACGGATCGCACTGGTGAGTAGCTGACTGCATTAATCGCTAGCTTCGCTAACTCACTACCTACGCAGACATTGCCTCGTCTATGGAACGCAACTCGCCGCTGTCTACGTCGCTGGCCTCGAGCGAGAGCCTCTCGGCCAGCTTGCGCTCCACAGAGCTGAAGAATCTGCAGCAGCTGCTCGAGACGCCGTCGATACCCGAGCTGCCGAGCTCGGGGCTTATGTACGAGGAGAATCCTCGCTTGCCGGCCATCGATTTAGCCTCGTCCGCGGGCACAGCAAGCGCCATAAACATCATGCAGATGGTTGCGACGGCCGAGGAATTGGATCTGCCCAGCACATCTAATCACAGCCATGCCCCCCACCCTCACTTGCACCTGCAACAACACCAGCAGGAGCAACTGCAACAGCAGCAGCAGCCAACTCAGAGTCAGCAGCAGCAATAGAGTGCGACAAACAGAAAGAGAGAGAGAGAGAAAGATCAAGAGAAACTACTAAGCAGATGGGCTGTCAATTATATAGAATGGTCAGGTTGAGTTTAACAAACAAAATAATATGTATCAAATCAACAAATTAACTAGCTGCAAACTTTTCTCTTAAATTTATATATTTTTTTGTCTCCACAACCAAAAAATAATTAATGTCGATTTTTGAAACAAATTGTTCAGGGTTTTCACGCATTCAGTTAAAAACTGTAAAAGAAAACAACTAAAGTAAAGTTTAATAAAACGCAGACTCCACGCAATAATTATATACATAAAAAACTATAACAAAGAACAATGATTATAAACGTTTGAAATTTTAACTTGTTGGCACATTGCAATGTGCTTTGTCGTATAAAATTGTACAAAAAAACTAAAAAGAAAATCAAATAAACAAACATAGGTTTTGATATGATAAAGCATGTAAATGGAAGTAATTAAAACGCATAATGATTTTATAATAAACAATTGAGCATGTAACTGTGGCTTTTATTCAAATTATTATATTTTAAAGTTTTAAATCCAATCGTTACGCAATATCAAGTTTAAATAGCGCGCAATTCAAACGACAGAGCAACAGTTGCACAGCACTGCCAGCATTAAAAATATTATTAACAGCTGTTAAGCGCAACAGTTGAATGGCAGTTCCACCCCGCAAAGTGCGCCAAGTTGGCAGCATTGCCAACAGCTGTTTTACAGATCCGAGCTGAGTAAGAAGCAGTAGCGAAAACGCCTATTGAACACAAATAAAAATGTTGTCACAATACATGGAAGAGTTTGAACAGGTAAATAATAATCACCACAATGAATACTTGCAACTAAACTATCGTCCCACACGAACAGGAGCCCTTCGAGGTGGGCGAGTTCATTGAACGCCTCACCTGGCGCACTAACAACGAGCTGCAGAACAGCGAAGACTTCAATCCGGTGGCGCTGCACGACACCTTCATCCAGACGATCAAGGATCTCAAGATACTGCAGGAGAAGCAGCAGAGTAAGTGCGAGCGACTCGAGGAATCGCTGCGCCAGGAGCAGGACGCGCATGCCAAGAAAATCTCTAAGCTGCAGGAACGACATCAAACCGCCATCGATTGGTTTGGCCAGCTAGACGAAAAGATCAATTCGGTAGCCGGGAAGATTATGCATCTCGGCGAGCAACTGGAGAATGTGAATACGCCACGCAGTCGCTCGGTGGAAGCGCAAAAGCTGCTCAGCTACATGTCCGAATTTCTGATGGCCGGTCCCGTGATAGTCAACGATATATTCACTGATCCGCAGCGTTTGAATGAATCGGCGGATGTCATACAGAAGCTGTATGCGATATCACAGGATTTGCCGCCGGGCAACTTTGCCGAGTCGAAGCGCAAGATCGAAAAGAAGTACGATGAGGTGGAGCGCCGTCTGATCGAGGAATTTGCTGCCGCGCAGAAGAGCGAGGACATTGAACGCATGAAGTCATTGGCACAGATTTTGTCCCAGTTCAAGGGCTACACACAGTGCGTGGACGCCTACATCGAGCAGAGTCAAATGCAGCCGTACAGTGGCAAGGACATCTTCATTGGCATCGTGCCCATGTGCAAGCATCATTACGACATCATCAAGAAGGTCTTTGCCAATCCACAGCAGGTCATGTCCAAGTTCATACTGAACATCTACCAGCTGAAGCTGCATCAGTACGCGATGACCAAGCTGGACGACAAAAAGGACGAAGAGAAGTATCTGCGCACGCTCTACGAACTTTATTCGCGGTGAGCCAAACAAATGAATTATTAATTGCTACAACTGGTTCTTGTCTTCGATAAGGACTAGCTGAAATACTTGCAAGGTTTATGTCTTAACTGAACAAATTTAATTTCTATTGAAGCACCCTGAAGCTGTCCAGCGATCTGCAGGTCTACATGTCCACCATCGATGACGACTTGCTACAGAAACTGACGCAACAGATCTTCATGAAGAATCTGGCCGGCTACGCCGAGATCGAGATGCGCTGCCTCACCGCCAAGTGTTCGTCGGAGCTGGAGAAATTCTATGCCAGCAAGAAGCATCAGAAGACGCAGACCACCAAAGGCTTTCGGCGCAACATGGAGGTGCTGATTGCCACCAAGGCCAACATCAACATTGCTGCCATCGAGGACTATGGCGGGGAAACGTTTCTGTCCGAGGAGCTGGCCATCAATATGCTGCAGGAGGCCAAAGCTTGTCTCAAGCGCTGTCGCCTGCTCTCCAGCGAGGCAGACCTGCCAGGCAATGCCATCAAACTGAACGACATTTTGCTGCGCTTCCTGATGCATGAGCATGTCGACTATGCCTTGGAGCTGGGATTGCAGGCGGTGCCACTGGCGGAAGGCAAAGTATTTCCACAGCTGTACTTCTTTGATGTGGTGCAGAAGACCAACATTATTGTGCATCTGCTGGACAAGCTGTGTAACACATCGGTTATTCCTTGTGTGAGTAACACCCCCAAATACTCGGACTATGTGTTCAAGAAGCGCATACTGATGGAACAGATCGAAACGAAGCTGGATCAGGGTCTGGATCGTTCTATAAGCGCGGTCATTGGCTGGGTGAAGGTCTATCTGCAGTACGAGCAGAAGAAAACGGACTACAAGCCCGAAACCGACGTGGATACCATCTCCTCAGCTGTAAGTTATAGAAAATATATAAAATTCTATATACTGACTGACCAACTGAACTATCAATCAGTAAGACCCACGGGGCTGCAATTTTTACGCAAGTTCGATCGTGCAGTATGCCTAAAATTCCTACTCTAAATATTTGATATTACTCTTTACAATTAGTATGAAAAACTTACTACAGATATTTTTACAGCACGTTGGTTAAGATTTTAAAGATCTCAAAATGACCGTCTTTAAATTATAAAAAGTTTAATTGTGTGTATTATAATTTAACAGGCCTGTCTGCAAGTGGTGCAGAATCTGCAGCCGGTTATTGTGCAGATTAAGAAATGCGTCGATGGCGAAAATCTGCAGAACGTGCTGACTGAGTTTGGAACTCGACTCCATCGCATCATCTACGATCATTTGCAGACGATGCAATTCAACACGGCGGGCGCCATGTGCGCCATTTGTGATGTCAACGAGTATCGCAAGTGTATACGGGATCTGGACAGCCCCCTGGTGACTCAGCTCTTTGACATACTTCATGCGCTGTGCAATTTGCTGCTGGTGAAGCCGCAGAACCTTCAAGAGGTCTGCACCGGCGATACGCTGGTAAGTGTTTGTATATTGTCTGTCTGTTTTTATCTACAATTGTCTAATGTTTCACACAGAACTATCTGGACAAGTCGGTGGTGCGTCAATTTATACAACTGCGCACCGATTTTCGCATCATCAAGAACACAAACTATCTGAAGGGAATTATCGAGTAGCGGGAGTTGGAGCAACCACAGCTGAATCACCATCACATTCCCTCTACAATTTCAATTTACTTGCTGTGTACTAATTTATATTATAACTTATGCGATTGATATCGAGTATTTGGTGTTTGCACTTTCAATTAAACTCAAGTGCTTGAGTCTCTTTTTATCTATCACATCTTCAACATTACTCTCATTATTTTATTTATAGCTATCTGTTTTTGTGGCCCAAAAATATTGTGTGTGGTATTATCAGTTGGGTTCGCATTGGTCGACTTCCCATTCTCCAATCAGTTGGCTCTCGGCAATAAATCAAAGTTTATTGTTCTAAGTGTACACAAATTATTTACTCGCTACCAATATACCAAAACCTCCAATTGCTTTTGGCCCCAATATCAGTCAACTGCCAGCCGTGGAGCAAAGCGTATCATTTCCACCTAAAAAGAAGAGTTTTGTTATTGTTTTAATCATTCCGCTGAAGCAAAACATTGTTTTAAGTTATTCCAATCGTCGTTTAATCGAACATTTGATTGCTGGAGCCATGCGCGGCTACTTTGTTTACTACCTCAAAATACTTTGGGCCATTTGCTTAATTGCCCAATCGCTGGCAAGTGCCATAAAGATCAGCCGGGATGATGCATACAAGAAGCTCTTGTCGCTGCGTTCTCTCCCATTCGAGGACTGCGGTGAGTACGTAGTTTTTTCATCTTATCTACTTAAGCACATATTATTATTTCTTTTTTTTTTGGGGTTTCGCTATTTCGCAAAATAAATCTTCCACTTGGAAAATCCAGTTGGCTTCAACCGGTTTGAGAGCCACTCGAAATAAAATATATTGATTAATATATTTAACTCAAAAAATGATTCATTTGTTGCTAAATTACTTGGAGAATTATAAATAATAATTAGAGGTATATTTATAGAATAATCTATGTAGCGAAACTATTCAGAATAATCCAATAAGGATAAATGTTTGTATCACTTTTCGATAAAATTCCAATTATGAAGCTAATACCAATCAAAATTTCATCACCCCGAAATTAAAGTCAAAAAGATCCCCTTCGTTCATTATAGTTATCTTTACCATCATTAGCAATCCATGCTTATGATTATTGTCCATTAATTTTTTGCTGCTTCCGATTGATTTATATTCTGTATCGTGTATAACTAATTGTTCAGCCTCTAAATTACACACTCTATACTATATAAATTGATAGAAGAGACTATCGTCAATCTTTGATAGCGACCGCATAACGATGACATTAATCAGTGTCAAAATTGATATTGAGAAAGTCGGCAATCCATAGCGCTGAAATAGCCAAATAAAACGGGTTTTTCTTCATTGATAATAATTAAATGCATACTAAATCAATCAAATTGGCGTGTTTGACACTAACTTTACTACTCATATCAGTTGCAACCAAGTGGCGCTATCATCATTACTTTAGACTTTTCGCTTGGACACATTTATAATAAAGGAGTGTCAATTAAATATATTGTATATAGATATTATAGAAAAATCACCTCATATGACTTTCACGCTATTTGAAATAGATGACAAATAATTGGAAAAATGTGCGATGATAAAGAAAATGATGCTAAAAAAAGGTTGGGAAGCTTTCTTAACTGTTAACGTTGGAGCTTTAAAAAGATTTGTCCGAATTATCGATATTTTCTTTGGCAACAAAATGGCGTCTTGCATTGATCTCTATATAAGCGCCCCTAGATTTCGTGTCGGCATCGAGGCATATCAAATATTATGCACAGAATGCACGTACCAACTTGTAAACAAGTTGAAAGAATTCGCAAATCGCAATATGTCCAAAATGTTATATACTAAATGGGGAGGTATTGTAGATATGGAAATGCATTTGTTTATAAGTATGTTTAATCTCGGGTGTATTCGGCTTCTTTGCAGGTTCCCAGTATAGAGTGAACTACCTGAACATCGACAGCTGTACGAAGGTGCCTTGTCCCATGGCTCGCGGCTCGAACGTTAAGGTTACGGTGCTCTTCGATGATAATGGTAAGCAGCACTGATAAGAATTCTCCGTCTCCGTCTCCGTCTGTCCGTCTCTACGTCTTTCCGTCTGGCTGGGCATTCAAATTCTTTTTGCTCAAGTCTCGGACTATAGTCGTAGTACTCGGAAACATAAATAGCCTGACGATGGGCCACAACAAAATTGTGCTGACGCCGCATGGAGGGGGGAAGTGAGTGATCGACGGATGGGGAAGTGGGGGAAGCGGCGCCGAGCAGGGGAAGTCATCGTGTGAACCGACGGCGACTGCGATAACTTGTTGCTGTTGTTGGTTGATGGGCGCGTCATAAACATAAAATAAGTGATCAAAGAGGCGTGTAAATCAAAATAATACCAGCAATTTCATATTATACGACTTCCATTTATGACACACTATTCGTAGTAGCATTTATACTATAAAATGGAGGAATGTACGTCGATAATTATAATGTACACAGGTATTTAAATACAGATTGTTCCTTGATCTCGAAAGTAGTTCAAGCTGCCATTGATAACGAGGATTTTCAAGCTATAAATAGAGCAAATAGCGCTTAACTGTCTTTTGATTACTCGCTTATTTGTGCCACATTGTGCACACCGGCCCAATGAGATTGGGGGAGAAAGAACTGGAAGCGAAACTGATAAACGCAATGTACGAATAATTGAATATGTATTGCGATCAATGATTTCAAATCTTGAGCACCAATTAATCAAATTTCAATATAACTTCGTATACCTATCAGTAATTAAATGCACAGTAAAAACTCGCTATAGTAGCAGAGGGATTTAAAAAAAATATTGAAGTTGTAAAGCATTTGTAATTTTTGAAATTAAAATGAATTTCAATTAAAGTTCATTTGAGTTGTGGTATAGATATAGATAGAAATATCAGCGTTTTATTAAATGTTAATTAAAAATATTATAATAGCTTTTTGCTATTCACATAATTATATATTTATTTGTGCCTGACTTGCTTGCATGCGAATCCTCCCCTTCCTTTTCGCCAGGCAGTGGAGTGACTTTCCTGAAGCACGAAGTGCGCTGGGTGTTCACCTATGTGAAGAGCAATGCTGCCATCACCCCCGACCCCTGCGACGGCGACCACAACTGTCTGCTGAATGTGAACGATGGCAAAAGCTACTGGGCCAATATCTATGTGAATAAAACGTTCTCACTGGTGAGCTGCAACTAGTCGGTAATTAATTAATTGGAGTTTAATCTAATGTGGAGTGTCTTTCATTCGTAGATGAGCGGCAGCATGTTGTGGGAGGCAAAGAACGAAAAAGATCAAAATCTCATCTGCTTTGAGGTGCCCGTAGTAATTACAGCTTAATTACACAGACACATACTATACACATATATAATGATACATGCATTTGTGTGTGTGTGTGTGTGTAAGCCGTAAGCACATACAAATGCATATCTATGATACTTATGTAAAAATAAATTAATTGGTGCATGCAAAAACAACAACAAGTGTTCGTCTAGCTAAAGCACATGCCTCCCACATGCACACACGTTGTATATGTGCATGTGTGTGTGTGTGCGTCCTTTAATGAAACTCTCAATGAATGAGAGTGGGAGTGGGTAAGGGAATGGGGAAAGACGACGACGCAGGAGCAGAGCAGCGCACAGCAGTATAGCACACATAAATAAATAATGCGATCTTTTGTTTTTGGGCGAAGCGACACAATTGGAGCACGAACCGAACGCCATAACAGCAGCGCAGCCGAAGTGCGCCGAGCCAAACCGAAGCGAAGCGAGCGCTTCGTGAACGTTCGTGCGTGCTCGGCTGTTCAGCATCCAGATGCATTGCAATTGGCTGCTGTTCGCGCGTTCAGTGTGTCAGTCAGTCTTTGTGGGTGCAACGGGACGGTCACTCGGTCGCTCAATCGCGCTCTTCGTGGGGATCGCACGCAAATCGGCGACTAAATTAAATAATAACTCGACTCGAACTCGCGATCGTATCGATTCCACACAACACTGTCAAGGGCTCCCAGGCGCGCTTTCCTTGTCGGGTGGTGGTGCGGCACCACTCTAGGTGTAAGTACATACAACAACAACAACAACAACCAAACTAAAATACAAAAAATTCAAAAAAGAAGCAACAAATTGTTGGTTGCCATTTGCGCAATTTGGTCGGCGTAAAATGAGATTGCCTTCGTGCTAATTGCGGCAATCGGTGGGGGTAAGTACCGAGTATTGTGTGTGTGGCAGGGGGAGCTGAGGACGCCATCGGAGATGGGGGATGGTGACATGCAACGCATATAGTCTTACCCCGGGGCAAAGTCGTCATTGTCATACTCTGCCGCCACATCGCACATCGGAAGTAACGTGGCACCCAACTCGTATCCAATGCCCCAAATCCGAATCCGAACACGATTCCGAAACCGAACCCGATCCCCCAAGAGAGAACTTAGAATTTGAAACCGTTTCGTGTCCATTCACAGCTCAGCTAAATGCCCAAATGGATTAGCTTTCAGTGTAGTTTGCTTGCCAGGCACAACACACAAAGCGAGAGAAGCCGTAAATTGTTAGGAAAGCGTGTCTGTTCCCTCTATACAAGAAATGGCCGCGACAATCAAATTAAAAATGCTGTAATACCTTGTAAAGTGTTGTAATACCTTGAAAGCAGCTAGAATTAATTAAGTAGGTTGAAAGAGAATATTTCAAATCGTTCACAGTCAAGAAATAAGGCAATCTCTTAAGTTCAATAATTTGCTTCGATCCTTGATTTATTAGTTCCCTTCAAATTCAATTCGACAGTTGTCGATTGTATTCGAATACCAAAAATCTAAGGTCCCCACAAAAATATTAGTTTTAATTTAAAAAAAAAAACAAAACAGATTTCTTGTTAGATTGGTTAGATGGAAACAATTCTTAAAAAATGGCCTGCAATATCTTTTTTATTACAGTAAAGTAAAAAACAGCAAACAATATTTGTAATCTGTTTGATTGAAATCTTTTCTATAGTTCCTAATAACTTTTTTATTACAGTCCATTCAACTTAACTTAAGTAATTAATTACAGCATAAATGATGGCTTTTATAGCTGATTTCATTTAATTTGTCGCCTCAAGCTGTGCAAATTGGCAGAGCATTAACAATTCGTATAGTGGGTAATTTTTGAATGCCCGCCTCCCCCTGTTCGCAGTTTGCTTTGCTCTTCTTTGGGGTTTACTTAAACGTAAACACTTTTTTATGTGCGAGACTCTGCCACTGCACTTGAGGAGCAAAAGCCACAGCAACAATGCGTTGAGGATGACGATGACGCTGCTGCCGCTGCCGCTGCTGTTGCTGCAGTAGTTGCTGCTGCTGTTGTTGTTGTTGTTGGTCAAAGTGTTAAACGATTTGCATCATATTACACACTGTTGTTGATGCTTCGCTGGTTTGGCCATTGTCGCCCAGTGCCAGAGTCTCTGCCGCCGTCGACGTCGCCGTCGCAGCTGGCGTCGCAGCCTGAGGCTATTGTGCTAAGCTGCGAAGAACGCGCGAAAAGGGGGGAGCGCAACGAAAAGAGGGAGGCAGCACTACCACCAACGATTTATCATAGCAGCAGCGACGCGACGTCAACGAAATCGATCCGGATCTGTTAGGCTGCGCTCTCTTTTCTGTTCTCTCTCTCTCACTCAGTCAGCCGTGTGTGTGTGCATGTGTGTGTGTGTGTGTGTGTGCGCAGCATAAAAAGTAATTTTGAATTTTTGAATCGTTAAAAGCAATTAATTGCCACTACGCAGCGGCAGCCAAGCAGGCAGACAGGCCGACAACCAAACCAGACAGACAGTCAGCCAAGAGCAGCCATCCTGGCTGAGAGCAGCCAACCCCTCCCCCCTCCGACCATTCCATGCCATGCCATGCCATTCCATGGGTTGCCGCCGCCATGTGACAGCTTTGCCAGCCAGCTTTACTGCCCAATTTTGTTGCAAATTTTTGCTTTCCGCGGAACTTGCTGCATTTCATCTTGTTGTCATCAGAAGTTCTGCTGCTGCTGCCGCCGCTGATGCTGCTGCTGCTGCTGCTGCCGTCGATCGTCGCACATTCATTTGTCGCTTAATGTCCCTCAGTTGGACCCCCTCCCCCCATCTCTCTGCCCACTAGTTTGTCAGTCGTTGTCTGTTCTGCTTCGTTCTCTGCTCTACTCCGCCTGCATCGACTTCACCCAGAGTGTCTGTATCTGTATCTGTATCTGTATCTGTATCGTCTTGGCATGTGCGGCATCTGCTGGCTGGGCTTCTGTGATGAGATCTCTCGGTGTGCCTGTGAATCTGGTGACATCCACTTGCATGCGCACATTCATCGTCCACGTCGTTGCCGCTTTTTCTTCTCTTTTTTTTTGAATACCCGGCAGCGTAACAGCGAGATGGGCAGCATCATTTGTTGCCAGATGAAAGGAGGCATCATTGAATAGCATCGAATATTCAAATTATTGTTGCACTGTATTTTATTCTTATATTGTTGCTCCGACTGTCTGTCTGTCTGCCCGTCGTTATAAGCACCTAGATCTTCAATATTATAAAAGCTAAAAACTCTAATAATAGTTTCGTTGAAACTAAACTCAAACAGATTAATCTATTTAAAGATACAAATTTAATTAACAGCAGCATCAATTCTCCAGTATTTACATAATCCTCACAATAAAATTATAATTTTGTGTTCTCCTGAAAATGAGTAGCAGGTATTTTGAAGTCAAGCACAATCGTTTGGAGCTTTCCTACTTGTTTTTTGTTGCTTCTTTTTGCTGCACATTCACACGCAACAACAACAACAACAACAACGCACACAGATACAGACACACACACATTTGCACAATCGCCATCGAGCTAACCATAAAACATTAGTTTCCCATTTGCGTGCTAAATACCCTATGTATGGCTCGAGTTGGCCAAAAGGTTTGCTTTGCTTAAGCTGCTAAGCGATCTCTCGAGCCCGGAATGCGGTTGCAGCCAACAAATCTTCTCCTGCCACAGCAGCAGCAACAATTGGCATTGCAACTGCATTCCCGACTCTTCAGCTGCTTCTCCTCCAGCAGCCCAGCTATCAGTATAATTATGTATGTACGTACTTATGTATTTAGAGCTAAATTAACTCGAACTTCATATCGAACTAGCAGAGGTTTCTTTGGAGGGCTGCAGCCCAGAGATTACCTTATGCAGTATGCGGACATGACAACGATTTCTAGTAGCTGCAATCAGAACTAGCATATAATCAAGCTAATGGTACAATTAAAAATTGCGACTTCAATTTAGTGAATATAGATTTAAAAAAAAAGTGTCAAGGCAGTTAAAAATTATATATTATTATTGATGGGGAAAGTGTGGCTGAGGAGCTACAAAGCAATGATGGTTAATGTGAAAACAGTGTAAGAAAGAAGTGTTTTAACATTATGAAAATCGAGAACAGAAACTAGAATACTTCTTTTAAAGATTGTAAGAAAACGCCACTCTATGATCAGCATACTTAATAGATAATTTATGGAATTCATAAAAACATAAATATCAACATAAAAAAAATGACAATATTAAAATAATTTCCTCACAATATTTTACCATTATTACAAGAATCTATAAATCAATATAGCACAAATTCCTATGACAGCTATTCTAGGGATTTGCTAAAAGTCCCAGCTCTTAACAATATTGTGCTTTTATGAAAAGTATCCGTAACTTTATTGTAGCTGTCAATGAATGCAGATAGATTTCCCGGACATCAATCTTTTGCTACCATATTTAGATGAATAGATTGTTAAGTATCTGCCTATCCACTGATTGTTTGACTCTCTGGCGGACTACCCGTTGTGCAGGGTATCATTAAGGTCAGGCAATGGGGGAAAACTCCGCGATGCTCTGCGGCAGTTAGTCTAGCTGCCCGTCCGTCTGTCCGTCCTGCTGGCCTGCGTTGCGTTCATGGCACGCACCGTGATGCGCGCTTTGAAGTCCTGTCAAGCACTTGAGATACATTTATGTATTTTTGCATTTTCATTGCTTGCCACTGAGGCAACCGAGCGGGGCCAAAAGAATGATTAGTTAGTTGGTCAGGCAGGTTGGCAGGCAAAATGGAATAAACCGGTTTGGAGTGATCGGGCGATCCTTCAGCATAATCAACATACATGCTGTTAATTATGAATGCACGGGGAATGCAGCCAGATTGAGAGAGCGAGATGATCATGTGGGGAAACATTATTGCAGATTGCCAGATTGCGACCCACCTGAAAGACTCCGAGAGGCCAAAAAGCCAAGAGAAATATTATGCTGATCATGCTGGCGCTGTGGCTGACGCTCTGCTCGCTGCTGCTGCTTGCCACGAATGGTTCCATGGTGCGTCAGCGTCACGACAGCACCGACATCAGGGACAAGATCATCGAGCTGCAGTGCCTGGCACGCTGCGAGAACATCACCAGCAGCCTCATCCAGCTGCATCCGCAGCGCTGCCTCGAGCAGTGTCGCCTCGAGCTGTTGCGTGCCCCGCGCGTCGGCAGCTGCCCCAGCAGCAAGCACCTGATGCGCCAGGCGCCGCTCGCCTGCCTCGACAACTGTGCCCACGATCACGACTGCGGCGAGGTCCACAAGTGCTGCGTCTCCAGCTGCGGCCCCGTCTGCGTCGAGCCGCTGGGCGTCCGCAATGCCTCCCAGCTGCCCCCGATACCCAAGATCCTGCGCTACAAGCTGCCGCGCAGCCACAAGGTGGAGCTGACCATCGAGTCCTCGCTGCTGCCCTATTACTTCCATGTCGAGGTGCGCTCCCACATCGGTCGGTTGTTTGCGCAACGCAAACTGGGAGTCTGGCAGTCGCAACAGGTCGAGAAGATACTGGAGACGACGAACGGACGCAGCAAATTGTAGGTACTCCTAATCCTCGACAGTAAACAAGACAGCTCTAGCCTCCTTGCTTGCAGCATGGACATCTCGTTCAACATACGGCCGGGTCGCTGGTACCAGGTGCGTGTGGCCGCCGTGAACGCGCAGGGCTTCCGCGGCTACTCGCAGCCCTCTCACGTCTTCACCTTGGCTAGTCGTAAGTTTGCCAAGAGATTCCCTTACAGACCCCCACTCTTATTTATCCTCTAACCACGACAGATCCCAAGCCTCCCAAGGCGCCGAACGATCTGAAGATCGTGGGCAAGCATTACGACGGTCGCAACTACATGAGTGTCAAGCTCATTTGGTGTCCTTCCAAGTCCAATTTGCCCGTGGAGAAGTACAAGATATCCTGGGCGCTCTACGTGCGCACCGAGGACGGCTCTCTCGTCAAGGACGAAGCCTACGTCAAGGATGTAAGTCTAATAAACCCATTTTCTTATAACCATATTGGTGAAATTAATTGGTAGCTTTAAAAAAGGCTGAACATTTGGGTTCGAATCCCAAAAGCCTTTTCAAGAAGCGAACCTTAGCTTAGCATTCGGGTTCGAACCCAAGCTAAATGGTAAATTACTAAATAGCTAAAGATGTAAAAAATTACTTAAAATAAAAAAATGATATAGTTTTGCTGTTTCTTTGCTCATCAATTGAATCTTTTCTCTCACTTCTCGCAGACGCATCAGTTCGAGATCAAGAAACTGCTGGCCAACTCCTCGTACTACATCCAGGTGCAGGCGATGTCCATCAGCGGCTCACGACGCCTCAAGTCCGAGAAGAAGGCGCTGCTGTACAACACGACGCTGCAGGCGCCAGTCGATGCAGTGGGAACGCTGCAGTGCAGCAACCTGCGACACCGACACCATCAGCAACATCACAACGGCCAGTTGGGCGAGATCAGCTCCACGCCAAGCATCTATGAGCTGGGGCTGGGACGCAGCACAACGTCCGCTGCGGAGCTGAACTCGGCGTCGTTTCACTATGATGTACGTTTCCGTTTGAACCGGAAATTCGGCATGATTGTGCAGATTTTGGGCTTTCAGCCACACAAGGAGAAGTGAGTAGTGATTCCCTCCCTCCTTGCCCCTTTCCTCGCTACACATGTTTCCCATGTTGTTTACAACCAAAAAAATACGTATTCGATTTCCATTTTCACAGAGTCTACGAATTGTGCCCCCAAGAAACGAACTGCGAACAACGCGAGTTCAGCGCGATTCGTGTCAAAGTAAGTTGACCATTGAATTATAGTATGTACTCCATGTCCATGCCACGAGCTGGATTCGTGCCACCCTCCGTTCCACAATCCCCAATCATCGACCCGCTTTCAGTGTCAATTTCAATTTCAATTTGTTGTCGCTGTTTCGACACGTGAAACACGTCGAGCACTACGTTGTTAGCCGATTGCCATGGGCCAGATACGTGGAAAATATATCATTAAGATGTTTAACATATATATTTACGAGACTTGTGATCGATGTGTTTTAGATTGGGAAACAAATTTTACTCACGAAATTAGAATAGTATGAAATAGCTGAAGGTTATGGAATAGTAATTGTCTTCACACAGATCACCTTTCAATTGAAATCTAAGGACTATTAAAAAGATTAAAAATTTTTCCAGATAGAGAAAGAAACAATCTAATCTAAGGACTAACTAAAATTTAACTGAAGCATGTGAAAGACTCCGGAATTGATTGTCTACTACTAATTTGTTAGATGCAACGAGTCGAAGATAATTCTTGACTTATAATAGAAAATAGCTAAAGAGACGAAAGATATAAAAAATCTTCAACTTTTAATTGTGGAAAGATTTTCTACTATAAAATTTCGTATAACACGAAAAACCTAAGACTAATTTTGACAAATTGCTGGATTTAATTTATAATGTAGGACAACAGACGAAATAGTTAATCAGAAATGAACTTAAGTATATACAAAAACCAAAGGATCCTAGATAAATTAAGTCAGTGTGTCAAATGAAATAAACTACTGTCATTCAATGCTTAATTATAGAAAGATTCGCTGGAGTTTAGTAAGTTGAAGTACAATACAACTTACGTGCTGAAGGCGTTACGACCGAGTCCCAACTCCGTGCTGGATGACACAAGGAACGCGTTCACATTCACCACGCCCAAGTGCGATAATTTTCGGAAGCGTTTTCCCAAAATGCAGATCAGATGCAGCGATCAGAGTCCTAGTCGCTGATCCAGCCATAAGCCGATAGTGATGCTGATGGTGTCCATGAGATTATGCTAGCTTGTAAATAATTGTATCTATTGACTTAACTTTTTCTACTTATCGTTAGCTCTAAGGTAACAACCACAATAAATGTTTGCGTCACGCGGCGTTATTTATTTGAAAAGATCTTTGAACTCCTGCAGATCCTGTTCCAGCTGCGTCTTCGGCTGAGGATTCGGTCTGCCCAGCAACTTGCATTTATCCAGATCTATGCCCAGTTCGATGAGAGCAGCCAACAATCTGGTCGTGTACAACACAGGGCCTCCGATGAGATGCAGAAAGTCGTAATGCTTCTCGCGGCGCGAACTAAATAGAATTCGCTTCGAGACAAAGTCGCCGTAGTTGCTTATGCGTCCAACGCAAACGAAACGCTTGAGAGAGGGAGCATAGACTTCTAAGCTGGCACGCAAGCTCTCCGCGGGCGTCAGGCTGTCGGCGGGAGCGTAAACCAGCTGGAAGGGCACATCGAGTGCCTTGTAAAAGTTAATGGCCAGATTGAGCAGCTGCTCCATCTGCGCATCAGCTTCAGCAGCCGTCAGCGTGGCCACAAAACTCTGCACGGCATTTGTCTGGGTGGCCGTATAGAGACTGCTACCAGGACCATAGCTCAGGCCCTCCTCACGGTTGTAGCTGCGTCCACAGGCGACGTAGCGCAGAGGAAGCACTGAAGGATAAACGGACAGCTTTGTCATGGCGCCCAGAAAGCTCTCGAACGCGCCGCCGCCAGTCAAATAAGCCGCGTTAAGTTTATTCTGCAAATGCTCCTCCTTGACTTGGTGATAGTCCGACAGGGGCGTGGCATTCGCCTCGAGCAGCACGCAGCGCACAAAGTCCGGATTGGAGGTTTGCACAAAGTCGCCCTTGGCCACCAAGTACGAAGCCAGCGCCTGCATGGCATTGACATCAAAGTGCGCCGCCTGCTCCATCAAATAGTAGCGCTGGTTGTCTATGAAATGCACCAGATCCTTGCGCTCTAAGTGGCCAATAAAATGCGGTTTGCTCGCCGGCAAGCCATGTCGATAGATGAGTTTCTCCTGCTTGACAGCGGGACAGTGAGAATGTAGCAAGTTGGGTAAATGCAAAAAGTCATGTATGAAATCATCCTCGATGGGATACAGTTGCTGCTTCAATGCTTTGACGTCGTTGCGCAACGCTTTGCCACGTTCCCGCAACGCCTCCAGTTGTTGTTGTTCGCCGCCTGATTTAGTCAGTGTCTTCAGCTCATTCGATACCGCTTCTCGCTGCGCGTCAAGTTGCTGCAACTGTTCGTGATGTGTCTGATACTTTGCGTACTTCCCCAGCACCGTCTCCAGGTCAATGCCCAAGCCACGACTGGCGATGCTTTGCTCCAGGGCCGGGCGATTGCTGAAGGTGCCGCCAAAGTCCAAATAGGGCTGCAACGTCACATAGTTCTCGTTGGCCTTATCGCCGGTTATGTAAAGTGCGGAAATGTGCCGCTTATTCGAGGATAAACACGTTCTGGCCAAGCGACGTAAGCCCAGCATTGTTGGCCGTTTGTTTTCCAATTAACAATAACGCAAATATTGCTCTCTATTAGCGTTTCACAATCAGCTGTTTTTTTGGAGCACTCAAGCTCAAACAGATGACGACAACAGCTGGTTTCAGACGAACGACAACTTGCATTTACACTACACATTTGCTATGAGTCAATAAACAAATTAAATTTAATTTGGCGAAATTTTGAAATTATTTTTTTATTAACTATGCACCAAACAATCTTCAATCCATTTATTTTTCCCGTTACTTCTGTTAACAGCTGAAAAGTGCGCGCAGCGGCTGCTGTTAAGCTGCACTGTTAGCTGCCACTGTTAAGCAATAACATGCTCTGTTAACAACAGGTTTTTTAAATCTTGATCTGTAACTGCCGTGTAGACTGTGCTGGCATTTTAAAAATTCTGTAGCTACATTTAGCTACTTTCACAGTGAGCCCCCTTCTAGCCAAATATAGCTATAAAAATGCTGTCAGACCTGTTGCCACTGACGTAATTGTTATAATTGTAATTATGCGAAGAGATAAACACCCACAACGCTGCTTGTTATTTAAAAAATCGAGTTTAATAAACAAAAGAACAAAATATATACATATATAAAAAACACAACATTTAAAAACACTATTTGGTAGTTTTCTGAGTAAATACAGCAAAATTTGAACAAATTCATTGAAGGCAATTAATTAATACTTGACAGTCACATAATTGGAGCATTCTACTTAATGCTCTTCAGAACTTCGGCATAGGAGGGCGGCGGCTTAAAGTTGACGACCTCTTTATAGACGTACTCCTTCCACTTCTCCACCGACAAGTTCATCTCCTCGAAACTCTGATCGTACAGCGGCGAGGTGCGCTCATCGCTGGGTTCCGCGTATTTCTGCAGATACGGATGCGCCAGAGCCTGTTCCGCCGTAATGCGCTTATCCGCATCCAGCTCCAGCATCCGCTCCAGCAGCTCCACAGCCAACGGATTGGCGCCGGCAAAAATCTCGCTAAAACTCGTACGCTTCATGGGGGGCAGGGATAAAATATAATTGCGTGCATTATCCGAGGAGATCTTCTGCATAAAGTCAGCCGGCGGTGTGCCCAGCATCTCCATGATTAGATTAAGCTGATGGATGTGATCGGTTCCCGGGAAGAGCGTTCTCCGCGTGATCAGCTCGGCCATAATGCAGCCGACCGACCAAATATCGACTGTCTGACTGTAATGCATCCAGTTGAGCATGATCTCGGGTGCACGATACCAACGGGTGGCCACATAACCCGTCATTTCGTTCTCCGTGGGACGCGCCAAACCAAAGTCCAGAATGCGCAGTTCGCAATCCTCGTTCACGGCTATATTCGACGGCTTTAGATCGCGATGAATAATGCCGGCGCTGTGTATATACTTGAGGCCCCTCAAGATCTGATAGACGAGGAACTGCACATGATCATCGGACAAATGCTGCATCTTGATAATGTTGTTGAGATCGGCGTCCATCAGATGGGTGACCAGATAAACCTGTTGGAACTCTTCCAGCGTGGCATTCTCCGGATGTGGCGGATGAAAAAGGTCCAGCAATCCAATCACGTTCTCGTGATCCATGTGCTTGAGCAGCGTCAGTTCGCGGTATGTGCGCTTCGCATGCACCGTCGACTGGAAGGGACGAGAAAGCTTCTTGATCGCCACATGCATTCCAGTGCCCCTAACGGTCGCCTTGCACACCTGACCGTAGGCGCCGCTTCCAACGGGCACCAAATCTTGGTACATTTCCGGCACCTGCCATTCCGTGCGATTGATGTCCAATTTGTAGAACTTCTGCTGCGCGGCCATCATTATCAGTTATTGAAGTACGCAATAAGAATCCGAAAATAACTGATTACGTTTATCTGCAATCGGGTTTCCTGTCGCGTTGCCAACTATCGGCAAACAAAGCAAAGCAACGGTTGCGTTTTAATGGGCGGTGTACACTGTGTGCGTGTGTGTGTGCGACTTGACGAACCGAGCGAGTGTCGTTGAGTTTATGAATCCGTTAAGTTAATTTGCCGATCCTTGTGAAGGATTAACAGTTCAACAATTACTTGTCAAAATTAGCATTTTCGTGTTGATTTTGCACTTGAAAACAACGCGAAATTTTTATTGTAATTAGAGCGATCGGTGCATGCGTCACAACCAGCAAACTGCAACTGTTCTTGGCCTTTAGCAAAAAAACAAGCGTGCGACAACAATAACAAAACCTATTTAACATGATGTTGAAATGTTATAAGCAGCTGCTAAGCCGTTATGCTGTTATGTACACCTGTAAAAACGAAAGCTGATTAAACAATGCAAGTACGCTTTTAAAACAATTATATACAAATGAAAATTATAATTGTAAGCAACACTTAGTTTTAAACGCAGCTTAAATTCAAATCCATTTTACTAGTTCCAATGTAACAGCGTCTTTTGAGCGCAACAGCACCATTCTGAGTAATATTTTCTTTAACGGTCGCAGTAAAATTAATTATGTTATTGCGCCTTTTGTAACGTTTGAATAATTTGGTTTATCTCACAATATGGTTTTAATCACACCAAATCAAAAACGTACGAGCAAATAAACAAATTTGACCTTTAGCTTAATCAATTAGAGGCAAGCAGATAAGCAAATGCAGATTGAAATAATAAAATGTATCGATAATTAGATCCGATTAAATTGCGTAGCGTTGCCAAAACGAAGCAGAACGAATCAGCTGTTTGTAGTCATGTAAATATGAGAAAATATGTTACACTGTCACACTCACACTCTCTCTGCGCTCTCCAGTCCAAATATTTGTTTGCGAAAACTAGGCTGGTCCATAGTGCAATAATTCCGAGAATTCCGAAAAAAGTTTATTAAAGCGCCTGCGCGCTGGACACCCAAGCTTATCATTCAATAATCTAATCTAAATAGCTGCCATTAAACAAAAAAAGCGGATCCCTCACAGCGGGGAACATTTAGTTGCTCGTCGAAGCCGCAAGTAAACGGACGCTGTTTCTCTCTCGCTCGCTCTGCCGAACTCTGCTGTAACCTAGAAAACACCGAAGAAGCAAATCCAATAAGTAAGTTAAGTGGATAAAAAATTATGCGAGCGCTTAGTTATTTGCACGCTCTAAAGATATAGCTAGAGATACATTTCGAGTGGTCCTCCTCAGTGCGGCCATAGTTCATTCAGCCTGACCTTTGGAACGCGCAGCTCTTCAATCGGAAATATGCATGAATATATTTTCGTATACTTATTTGATAGATAGCAGCTTCGGTTTCGGTTTCTAATTCGATTACCTTAAACCGCGCACAGATACTTTCAGAACTTGCTCGATAAGATTAGACCCCAGCTAGGTCGGTGCAAAGAGTATTTCTTTTTATTTAGTCTCGAGTCCAATTCTGAGGGTTTATTATGCTATTATTATTTTTGCAAAGTTTTGGGTTAGTTGTCGTTAATTAGAAATGTGTATTAAAATAAACTAATATTGGATATAATAATATTAATAATAATAATAAATTTATGCAGAAACCTCTCTAAACTTTATATTTTTGTTTAGATAAATGTTTTTTATAATTATTTTTGCATTTAATTCCTTTTGATATATGTAATTCTTTTCTTGCAAAAAAATATAACTTCACGAATAATTTAAAGAAAATATCAAAATACTTCAGAGGTCACTAAGATTGGATGTTCTCAACAGCAACTTTCGTATTTTGTCGCGTGCAAAACAGATGATTTGTTTGCAAATAAATTATAGAGCTATGGAAAGCTAATAAGTTAACTCACTGGCAAAACGAAAATCGCTCCTATTTAATTTTTTTGCGTTAAATGCGGTAAATTATGTAAATGTCCATATATACTTTTATTCTGAATTCAGTTGAATGGAAAGTATTGTTATTAAATATTTACCATCAAATTTCTAGGGTAGCTTGGAACTTAAAAAAAAAAAAACAACCCTTGAGTCAACACTAAAAAGAATCTTTTACTTGCAGCACACAATGACGTCGCAACTGCTGCCTGGCAACATCGTGTATGGTGGCCCCGTGCCGGTGCGAGTGGCCCAGGACTATCGTTCCTTGGGCCAGTATGTGCTGGACAAATACAAGAGCTTTGGCGACATGACGGTCATGATTGATGCCGTTAGTGGCACTGAATATTCGGCCAAGTTCATGCACGATTCGATTGTGCGCCTGGCACACATTCTGCAGAAGCTGGGCGTGAAGAACCACGACGTCATCGGGCTGTCCAGTGAGAATAGCGTTGGCTTTGCCATTGCCATGTTTGCTGGCTTTGCGGTGGGCGCCACAGTCGCTCCCTTGAATGTGACGTACTCTGATCGTGAGGTGGATCACGCCATCAATCTGTCGCATCCCAAGATCATATTCGCCTCGAAGATGACGGTGGATCGTGTAGCCAAGGTGGCGAAGAACAACAAGTTTGTCAAGGCCATCATTGCGCTCAGCGGCAGCTCCACAAATCATCCGCACGTCCATTCGTTCACGGATCTGATGAACAACGACAAATACAAGACATCGCAGGACTTTTTATCACCCGAGGCAAACAAGTCGGAGGATGTAGCGTTGATCGTGTGCTCCTCGGGCACAACAGGACTGCCCAAGGGTGTGCAGCTGACGCAGTCCAATCTGCTGGCCACGCTCGACTCGCAAATGTGAGTTGAAAGCTCACATAAATTGTCATTTAAGTTAATTTTGTATTCTTGCTTTGCAGTCAGCCCACAATGATGCCGCTCAATGAGATTTCGTTGCTGACTGTGATCCCGTGGTTCCATGCCTTTGGCTGCCTGAC
This sequence comes from Drosophila ustulata, assembly GCA_035047365.1. Lineage (NCBI taxonomy): Eukaryota > Metazoa > Arthropoda > Insecta > Diptera > Drosophilidae > Drosophila > Drosophila ustulata. The sequence continues at coordinate 30,494,439 of JAWNPT010000094.1, forward strand.
GCTCATCACCACAGCAACAATGGGCACCCGTCTCGTTTACTTGCCCAAGTTCGAGGAGAATCTCTTTCTCTCCGCCATCGAGGTAAGCATTAATAACCGACTGTTATAAATTGGCAACTAATCGATTTTCCTTCTCGCAGAAATATCGTGTGATGATGGCCTTCATGGTGCCACCATTGATGGTCTTCCTGGCCAAACATCCCATTGTGGACAAGTACGATCTTTCCTCGCTAATGGTGCTGCTCTGTGGCGCTGCGCCGCTCAGCCGTGAGACCGAGGATCAGATCAAGGAGCGCATCGGCGTGCCATTCATTCGCCAGGGCTACGGCCTGAGCGAGTCCACCTTGAGTGTGCTGGTGCAGACCGATGACTTCTGCAAGCCGGGCAGCGTGGGCGTCCTCAAAGTGGGCATCTACGCCAAGGTTGTGGATCCCGATACGGGCAAGCTGCTGGGCGCCAACGAGCGTGGCGAGCTGTGCTTCAAGGGCGACGGCATCATGAAGGGCTACATTGGCGACACCAAGTCCACGCAGACTGCGATCAAGGATGGCTGGCTGCACACTGGCGATATTGGCTACTACGACAATGAGTTCGAGTTCTTCATTGTGGATCGCATCAAGGAGCTGATCAAGTACAAGGGCTTCCAGGTGCCGCCAGCGGAAATTGAGGCTTTGCTGTTGACCAACGAGAAGATTAAAGATGCTGCCGTCATTGGGCGACCCGACGAGGAGGCTGGCGAGCTGCCGATGGCATTCGTGGTGAAGCAGGCGAATGCGCAGCTCACCGAAGACGATGTAATCACGTTTGTGCACGAGCGCGCCTCGCCAGCGAAGCGTATTCGCGGTGGCGTCATCTTTGTGGATGAGATTCCCAAAAATCCCAGTGGAAAAATACTGCGTCGTGTGCTGCGTGAAATGCTGAAGAAGCCAAAGTCCAAGCTATAAGCGGATACACTGTCCATAACTGGTCGTCAGGTGGTCATTATGCAAATCATTTGTTGTACAAAGAAGAATTTCCATTACACTTTACGCTTTATTATAATTACTAAACTAAACTTTGTTCTTATGGTTGTTTTTTTTGTTTTCAATTCGTTTTATAAACTACCAACTGCTTGTGGATTGTGTTGAAATATATATTTATATATATTATGTAATTTGTATTTGGCTTCTTCGAAAGTATTTTAAAATCTAAATAAAAACTATTTCCATAGTCGTATATATTCGAAATGAGCAGTAGTTACATTTGTTGTTTTGGCCTCGAGAACTAACAATAACAACGTTACTTATATAAACAACTACATACATACTCACACACACATGCACATATATCTATAAATCTGACAATCTGTGGCTTGATTACTATCTGGAGCTGTAATTGCAAACAAACAAACATTCGTATAATATTTCCTTTGGTTTCATATTGTTGCCGTCTTCAGTTGCACTATATGTCTGTATATATATATATATATATATATATAATATATATATATAGATTTATGATGAGTGTATAGATATATATATATTTTTTAAATATTTAACTACATGTTTCTGGCTTGTAAATAGTTGGCTTAAATAACATTTTTTTTTGTTTTGTTTTTGGGAAAAAGTTTCTTTCTTGTCACACACTAGTTGTATTTTGTTATTACCAAACTATATAGTTCTAGTAAGTATATATATTGTATCTCTCTCTCACAGGGGCGTTGTATATATTTATTTGTTATTGCGGTCTCTCTAGCATTATTAGTTCACTAATTATTGTGTATGAAACCTTAAATTTAAGAGAAATGCCTTGGTTTCGTTTCTTTTCTATTAACGGAAATAAGTAAATTTTTTTTCTTTTTTTTTTATATATATAGTACTTTCGATATTTGTGTAAAATGTTTCTAACGCCTCGCTGTCTGTCCTTCTTTGCTAACTGTGTCTGTGCCACGTTCCTAACGTAGTTTGCTTCGTTTTGTTGCAATGCTAATCGACTTGGTGCTTCACTTACAATTTTTAAACCTAGTGTCGACAAATTAGTTAAATAAATTCAGTTGCTCCGTTCATTTCGTTTTTACCATAATTAGTTAGTTAACTTAACTTATACTTAGACATTATTTAATGCAAAAGAAATATGGGTGCTGTATTCCATTGTTTTACTTCCTTGCTGTTTTGTTTTGACACAATTTTGACAACATATTTTTTAAGACTGATTGTCAGTTGTTGTGAGCGCAAAATGATTGAAAAGTTCGTTCGTATCTCAAAAGTTTTGGATTGGTCCCGGGGACCTTGAAAGTGCAAATACGGACAAACAAGAAGTAGTGTAAGTTTGAAAACTGGTTTTTCAGCTGGACCCTGATAGTGGTGATGATGGCAGCAACTCAATGATCATACAATGATCTCCATGCGATTCGCCTTGCGCGTGACCTTTGGCGGTCCTTGTGCCAAATCCGACATGCCGCCGTATTTGAATGAGAAGATGACCGTCTGCTGGCCAAAGTTTGCCTCGAATCTGCAAAAGATTGCCAAGATTAACAAGGGAATAAATCTATGGGAATGAGGCTTCAATTTTTACAAAATATAATTTACGACATTTGATGGTGCTAAATATTTCAACATTTGTATACAAGCCGTAGCATGTTCTTCAAGAAATATTCAGCACGGACACGAACCAGGTGCTTTAATAAACCCATAGACGATCAATTCTCTACGAAATTTTTGCACAAATAATAATTTGTGTATTATAATGCATAAAATTGAAGACTGTCATGTTTTTATATCAAAATTCAAATCAAGCAAAGCTGGTGATAGTTTATTATATTAACCTGTTACTCACTCTGTGCTTATGTGTATTTCGGGCGGTTTGCCGGTGGCGTTTTGAATGACCAGAAACATTTTGGTGACAATCTCGATGACATGACCCGTTTGGAACACAAAGTCGCCCTTCTTGCGACCAAATTCTGACTGCAAATGCAATACATTTCAATTATAATTTACTGTTTCAGAGACGTCTCTGCATGCTTACCGCTTTGACGTGGAAGACGGCAATGTCATCCACATAGGGGCTCAGAGACATGCGATAGATCTCTGAGGCAGGCACTCGATACTTGATTTGCAGCGTGCGCTGATCCAACAGCAGCAGCGACGACGTCGACAAGACCAGCAAAATAGGCACAAACTGCAAATGAAGGAAATCGAATGAGTCTTGACTTTGTTGAGATTAATAATGGATTATTACCTTGCCGCTGGAGCGAGCGATCTTGTTGATAATGTCCGCAAATACCACATACTGATCGTTGGTCTCGGCGCAGATCTTTTTCCACTGCTGATTATGACGCAGTCGCACATAGTCGCCCACAAACGGATGCGCCACGCTGCCGAAGAGAGAAACAATCAGTAAATGCCATACAGGATTATATGACTCGATTTACCTGCGCGCATAACACGCTTTGCGATCCTTGAAAATGATGCTGGCCGTGACCTTTTCACGCATGCGATTGCGCGCCGTCTGATCGAAGGAGTTGCGGTAGATGTAGCACTTCCAGCGATGGTAGATGGCGCGCAGGAGTCGCGAGGCATCCAGCAGAAATGTGGGCGCCGCTGGCCACTCCGAGGAGAGCGGGCTGAGCGTGTTGGGCGGCAGACGCAGCGGTATGGTGAGCAAATATTGCCTGATCTTCCACTGGTGATAGTAGCGCGCAATCACGTCGACGGCCCACTTCACCTGACGCTTGTACTTCAGCGTGCGATACTCTTCGCGGGCCTGACAAGTTGTTAAATCAATTGATTATTAAAGAAGTGGAAATATAGATTATGAAAGTAAACAACATGCAATGCTTACAACGCGATATAAACTCCACAAGTGCCGACGGCCCGTGAAAGGAATGCCAAAGCGACACTCCTGCATGCAAAAATAAAATAAAATAGAAAATAAAAAAGGAAAATGCTTTGAGAACTTACGCGCCACGTGCGCCACGCACTCGAGATGACCATCTGGCTGTGGCGCATGCGTCGATAGCGTTTGCGGGCATGGTACATGCGAAACATCTTCTGGATGAGCACGGCCAGCTCGGAGATGCGCAGCCGGCGAAACTGCTCCAACTCGTAGACGGTGCGCGGACTGCGCACGAAGACGTTCTTGGTGCCCAGCGTGAACTCCGCCGACGGCAGCGGCAGATTGCGTATGATGAGCGCAATGCCTTCGACTTGGCTGCCGCCGTGGAAATGCGGCCACGTCAAGCTGTTGAGCAGCTTGTAACGCTGGAAGAACTTGACGTGCGGCAGATGAAAGCAATGCCCCGTGCGGCACAGATGCACCAGCGGCATCAGCGACATGTAGCGCACCTGATGCTGCACCAGCGCCAGATCGAACTGATGCGATTGCTTGCACTCGTTGGGCTTGATGCAGAACACATAATGGGCACGACGATGCTTCACAATCGCCAGCAGCGTCTGCAGTTGCGTGCGTATGTTGGAGCTGAGCGTGGTCGGCTTTTTACTGGCCTGTCGCCGCGGATTGCCCTCGGGAAAGAGGCTCTGCACCAGCGACAGTTTGCTCTGATAGAAGGCGGCGCTAATGTACTTCGGCAGCATGTCCGAGTTCTTCTCGAGAAAGCGATGCACGGAGTAGTTGACAACGTTGGCAAAATGGCGGATTCTAGTAGTGAATAAAATCAGTTTAAAATGCACATTTAATAGAGTGTTGATGCACTCACTGAAAGCACATGGAATTACTGCCGCTGGTCATGAAGTTGGGATGCCCAGCACAGCATTGTTGGATGCGCAGCAGCAGCGCCTCGTTGCTGCTCAGATGCGGCTCATTGATGAGACTCAGGATGCCGTAGCTGGGCTTGTCGATCAGCTCGCAAATGGACTCATTGTCAAAATAATCGATGCGTGACCATTCCAAGCCCTCGCGTAAATACAGCTCCTGCTCCGCGCGCAGCACATTGAACACAAAATTCTGCAAAACATATTAAATTAATTAATTGATTAACACTTGTAGTTGATTCACCCACTTGATGCGTCTTCTCGGCACTGTAGTTGATGGCAAACTGCTCAAAGGAGTTGTGCTCCAGCACCTCGAAGCCATAGAAGTCGAGCAAGGCCAGATTCTTCTCACGCTGCGTCGACTTCAAAGTCTCGTTGATCTTGTTCACCAGCCACGTAAACAGCCGGCTGTAGAGCGTTCGACAAAGCGTGTTCCGATAGCTGGCCGCCTGGCGGGCGTCCATCTCACAGCCCACATCCTCCTGTGTGCTGCTCGTGCTGTTCGCTCGCGTCAGGCAATTGATTAAAATTTGAGCTTCCAAATTGAGCAGCTGCGCCGTCTCCTGCACCTCTGTGGAACAGTTTGTTAAATCTATCAATGTTTATGCAATTCTAGACTCACCATAGACATTGGATATCTGGCAGCCTTCGGTGCCGTCTATGTTGGTCACAGGCACAAACATAAAGTTGCCCAGTTTCAGCACCACGGCAATGACGCGAAAAATCGAGTTCGTCTCATCACAGCTCAAGCCAAGCACATCCAAAGAGCGCTACAATATATAAATATAATTAATTAGTTATGCAAATAATTATTCGATGAGCAGCTTTGTTGTAAAATTAACTCTCGATTGACTTAAAAAGATTTCTAATGCAAAATTTATGCAAAATATTTTCCAATGAGCTATATAACTTATATTATATAAATGCTTCACCTTTGTGTAGTGAAAGTTGGCGCGATCCTCCTCCATGGCAGTCGTGTTGCGCAGCAGCTCATACTTTTCGACATTGCGAAAGAGCTTGAGGGATTCTTGAATGAATAATGAGGCAAATTAATAAACTGTTAATGGAAACTAATGAAGCTATCTACTCACTAAGTAGCTGCAGATCTGCGCCTAGTAGCAGCTGATAGAAGATGTGGAAATTGCGTTCGCCAATCATGGTGTCCGTGATGCGAGTCTGCGGATAATAAAATAGGTTCACAATTAAAAAGCAAGTCTATAAAAGCCATATGAAATGCGGCAACTAAGCAAACCTTTTCCAGCATATCTTGGTAAAGAGCAAGACATGGAAACAACAATGAAGATTAGAGCAATATATGAGAAGTATAGTTTCTAACGAAGCGACTTACAGTGTGTGATGTGCACGCCCATGGGATCGCCTTTGAAGTCAATCTCAATGTCAAAGAGCTTGCCCTGCATTCAAGGAGATTCAGTTAACAAAGTTTAGTTTAGCATTGTATATTCTCTGCTTACATATCTGCTGGAATTGTTGTTCTTCAGGGTGCAGGCGTTGCCCATGGCCTCGAGGAAGACATCGGCGCAGGTGACGCATTCTCGCAGTCGCTGACTTGGGGACTTGTGGCGTCGATGCAGCGACGAGCTGGCCGAGGGCGTGGGCGACACTGAACTGCCAGCGCTGCCGCCACCGCCGCCGCCACCTCCTCCCCCACTGCCGAGTACCTTGCTCAGCTTGTGTGCATCGTAGAGCGAGATGCGTTGCGTGGCCTGTCGCTCCGGTTGACTCTCTGTGGAATGCTGTCGCACCAGATTCGAGCACGAGCCACGCTGATGCACCGTCACCGCGGAAGTCAGACGATTACTGCTGCCACGCAGCATCTGCAGCGCCGCCTCGCGCTCCTCCTTCTCCAAACTCTGGGCGCGCGTGCATTTGCTGTGTCCGCACTGACGACAGCCGCCGGCGTGCAAATACTTGGGCGATGGGCTGTGGGCAGTGTTGTTGTTCACTTGTGTCTGTTGATGCTTGAAGCAGGATTTCGTTGGATGCAAGTGACTTTGGCTTTGACTGGCTGCGGCTGCTTCCAACAGTGTGCTTATGTTTTCGGTGCTTTTGTGATGCGAGAAATCAAAGTCCACGATCTTCTCGCGCATATGACGTCGCGCCTGTCGTTCAACGCTCTCGGGGCGCGAACACGCTGCTGCTGCCCCTGGTCCCGGGCCAGGTGATGGCGACTGACGACGCGACGTTGTTGTTGTGGCTGTGTTGTTGCTTTGGTTCTTGCAAATGATGAAGTTGGCATTGCCCGAACAGCTGCTGGAGGCACGCCTGTGTGCGTGCAACACGACGCCGCCGCTCGTTGAGCTGCTCGAGGACTGTTTGCGCAAGGGATGCGGATGCGACTGCGACATCGAACGATCCTGGATGTGTGTCAGAAAATTGACAATCATTTTGAAGGTCTCCGTTTTGCCAGAGCCGCTTTCGCCGGTGAGCAGCACACACTGATCCTCGCTCTGATCCTTGAGCGATTGATACGCCAGATTGGTAAGTCCATAGCTGGAGAAGATTAGAGTATAAGTAAGGGTAAAGAAACTGAGCGAGAACAGCTTACATGTGTGGAGGCAGCTGAAAGATGCCCTTATTGCCATAGTTGCGTATGTGTTCCAGCGAGTGCTCGGATATGTGATGATATGGATTCAAAGCCACAACAGAAGTGCCAATGTAGGTCTGCAAAAAAACACAATTGATTAGAATTGACAGCAATTAAAAATAATTAATTAGACTTGTAATATTTGTTTATGAACTATCAACATTTGAGCTTCTTTAGTTAGTAAGCATATACATATATAAGTAACGAAAGCATATACTGCAATCATTGCTTAGCGAAGACACGAACCAGTTGCAGCTCTATACGTATTTATTACTCACATAGATGTGATCGCGTTTGTAGCGCTGATGTATGTTGTTTATGAAGCTATCCTCGGAGAGGTTTTCCAGCAGCACCGAGTCCCAGGTGCCAATCTCCTGTTCCATTTTGCCAACAGCAACAACGCGAGCAGCAACAACAATAACGGTGACAACAGCAACAACAACGACGACGATAACGATAACGATAAATGCAAATGTGCTGCATAAACATTTGAATTTATCAACTGCAACAACTGCTGTAGCTGCAACGAGACACAATTGGAAGAAGCATTATTGCCATAATTGCATAATTTATCATCACCAAATTCCGTGTTTTGATTCTCTGATTGAATTATTGATTTTCATTTTCTGCTGCGACCAGCAACAGTTATCGTTGTGAGCTTTTTTCTCCTTTTATAGCTGTCTGCTCGCTTAAATTTGTGTATTCCATTTGTTGGTGGCGTTGGGCAACGTTGTTCACAATATTGTTTGGTTTTTGGCACGTTTACTTGGCATTTGCGACAGCTTTGTTTACCTTTGCTCACAATATTTAGGCATTTTGTAGAGAAATGCGAAAGCACTACGCTACTACTTACGTAGCTGCGTAATGCCAAAGTCAGCAACGCGTAACGTAGCTCATATCGTAAGACTAACAGAAGCCAACGAACTCTGTGAACGCAATTGCGAGCTGCTTAACAGTTGATGTTATCAGTGCGAGTGTCCAAAGAGTTTCCCATTGTCACTTTCCGCTATTTAAATGAGTTTAATTTCTAATGTACATCCAAATTACTTATTTATATGTGGCATATTTCAATCGTCAAAGTTCAAACCAATTATACGTAAACAGCTGTTGGCAAAGCACTTTACAGAAGTGTTAATAGCAGAATGTAAAACATTACAGGAATGTCAAACATTTTGGACACATTTAGAATTGCAACCTGCGGTCACACTCAGCTGCATCTATTTGGCACGTTTCAAATAGATAAATAAATAAATCACTAATTTCAACGTTTAGATTCATTTTAAATGACTTTTATTCCACTCCAACGATCTGAACATCTCGCCTTACAATATTTTCGCTAATATGTGGCCAACAGAGTGGCGCTAGTTCGCCAATTCGCTTTGTTTCTTTAATGGTGTCCATGAGCCTCGGCCTCCAGCTGTTCCTTGGATTTGTAGCCAACCTGCTCCTCGGGGGTGTGTGGCCAGAAAGTGGGCTTGTTGATTGGATCGAGAGCGGCCTCGGGGAATGCATCACGGTAGTCCTCCATGGTCATCTGATCGTAGGGCAGCAACGACTTCAAATGTCCAATTTCCTTGGTGTAGTTCTTGATGCGCTCCTCAGAGCCCCTCTTGTACTCGGAAATATCAGACTTTGACAGCTCAATTTCCTTATCCACCTCCGACGAGACATTGTCCTTGGGATAGGGAACCTTCAGGGCATCATACTGCTTCTGGAAGCCATCGACCAGACCGGCGACGGGCACCAGACGCTTGTAATAGGCCCAGTCGATCTTGGGGGGATTCTCGGGATTCGCCATCACAGAGCGCACATAAATATCGGATTTGGTCTTGAAGGCACCGAAGCTGCTCTTCTGGTTGGCGGGCACGCGTTCGGCCAGCGCGGACCAGTTGATCGAGGATTGGGCGATGCGACGGGATGCCATGATTTCTACAAAACAATAAAACAAGAATTCAATTGACGTTCTTCGAGCACATTGAAAATTCGGCCTGCAAAAATTATGTAATTTTGCGGCAGCAACAAAAATGCACCACAAAACGCTTATACAATGCAGTTAGGTGGCAGGCAGCTTTCGAAACGCTTTTTTATTGCTTTGTAAATGATATTTGTGAGTTTTGTTTGCTTTTTCTATATTTTTGAGAAATTTATCTTCTACATACGTTTTTTCACACCACTTTTTGGAACAATAAAGTTATTATCGAATCAGCAGCAGCGAGTCGAGCAATCGATTACTTCTAATCGAAACTGTTGACAGCGCTGTTACGTGTCTGTGTTGTTACATGATTGCTTTTGCGCATTCGGTCACACTGCTCGCACATATGTGAGCATTTGTTTTCTATCCACGAAGTTGCGAAGTTGCACAGGACTGTAATTTTGCAGTTTTATCAATACACCTGAATTAAAATGCTGAAAGTATTGGCCTGCGGATTGCAGCAAGCTCGAGCGCTGTCATCGGCAACTGCATCCGTGACGCGTCTGCATCGTTCCGTCTATTGCCGCAGTTATCCAACGGTTGTGGTGCATCCCGATGGCTCCACAACCACGATACGTTATCACGAACCCCGCAAAATAATCAAGGTGAGCAGAGCAATCCTCATTTATCTTCAAATGAATACATCATTCGTTTCCTTATATAGTTGCCGCTGGATCTGAGCACGTTATCCGATGTAGAGCGCAAGGCGCGTTTGGAGGCGCGGAAGCCGCGGAAGAAGGTCAAGATTATGGAGGAAGTGGAGGATAACTTCAACGCCAAGAAGTACATGAAGTACATTAAAAAGAAATAGTCTGTTATTTACATGTGTACATTTGTTATATAAAAACGCTGTCTGGCAACACTGTCTTAGTATTTTTTGACGACTAAATATACAGCATGTAGTTGCTTGAAAATTTATATTTTTGTCCAGTTTGAAGATCTGCGTATGACAGAAATAAAATGGGCCAGATAGTCTATAATTTTGACTATAAACTGCGATACTAATTGCAATTCAAAAGTAGCCGCCTTCTTGCACTCTATTTTAGTATATACCACACGCAGTGTTACCAGCCAACAGGCATATCCCAACCTTAAATAGTGCATTTTGGTATCCTAACGCGGTTACACCCTGCTGGCAGTTGTTAAAATTGTTGAAATTGTCGAGACAAAACGACGCTTGACGTGGGACGCGCGTCGCTTTTTTTATTTTGCAAACGGTTCTCCGCGAGTGCAAATATATAAATAAATATAAAACAAATGCTCGTTCACTGCAGGTTATAACTTGTACCCATAAATACAGAAAAGCTGCCAAATTGCCGGTGCATTAAACGAAATAAACTCGTCCAAGCTGCAGCGTTGTCTGAAAAAAAGCCAAAGTCAAAAAATGTTGAATGGGGCAGTTTAGCGTCTAATAAATCGCATATACACACACATACACGTACGTGCGTAAGTGTGTGCGTGCGATTGTAAACAAGACAGCATAATAATAATAAATAATACTTGGTGAAATTTTGCTTCCAAATTGTGGACAAGAAAATAACGCGGTGTTAAGCTAGTGTTAGTGTTCAACATTTAATACAATTGCAGCAGACAAAAACGCATACATACAAGCAGCACTTATTGGATTATCACAGCAACAACAACAACCACAACAACTACAACAATTGGTAAATAATGCTTTTTTTGCTAATAAGAAATGAGTGCAAACGACGCTTTCTTAATTTTCTTTTAATGAGATTTCTGCTGCACAACAATTTCATATACACACACACACACATAAATGTGTGCATGTATGTGTATCTATGCTTGCGCTTTGCTATGTTCGTGTGTAGGCGTGTGCATGCCTATGTGCCTGCGTGTATGTGTGCGTGTGCATTGGCTCTGTGTGTGTGTGCATGTTCTTCGTTCTCTTTTCCTCCTACGCCGCTGACCTTTGCCTGGCAGAGAGCACATCAATAATATGCTGTAGTTTTTTGTGTAACAAAATATAAGTTAAATTGTAATTCAAATCATACACATTTTATGCACACACACACAACATTAAATACATTAATATTTCCAAATGCATCAAAAGTCTGCTCTGCAACCGACGCGCCTGCATTTCAGTGTGTTCGTGTGTGTGACTGTCTGTGCGTGTGTGTGTGTGTGTGTGTGTGTGTGCGCGCTTGGAATGCTGTTTAATACGCGCGCCGACACACACACATATGCACGCACACTCGCATACACATGTAAATATTTTTGTAAGCAGCGGAAATGTAAAAATAACACAAACACATTTGCAAGCGACTAAAAAGCAGCGCAGTTCAGTTGTCGAGAGATTGAGAGATGATGAAGAAGAAGAAGCAGAAGCTCTGTCAGCCGTTTTCCCAATTCTCCATCGTCGTTTTGCTTTTCTTCTGCTGCTCAGCGAGAGATTGGAGAGTGGAAAGCCACTTTTCAACGGAAAATGCTAATGCTGCGACAGATGTTTCGCTTCTTTTCTGTCTGCTTGTTGTTGTTGTTATGTGAGAATCCATTCATTCACACACACACACACATGCACACACATTTACTTCCCTTCAGTCACGAACTATCTACTTTGTGGACAGCTGCGGAGTATAGACTAAAGAAGCGAGTGATTCAGCTGCTGCTTATTGGATTTGATGCCAAGTGCATTTTGTGGTGCTTAGGGAATTAGTAAACACACCACGGCCTTATTTCGCTTTTCTTCCCCCTTTTTATTTTATTTTATTTTGCTATTGCCGAAAAGCAATAACAACAACAACATGCGCCAAATGCGCCATTTGTTTCCGTTTTGCACCTTTTTTCGCTTTGGCGCTTTGGCAGATGCATTTGTGTCTGTGTGCGTTCCCTTTTACCTCTGTGTGTGTGTGTGTGTGTGTGTGTGTGTGTGTGTATCGTTTGTTTTCCTCTTCGTTCTTTCGGCTTTTGCTAGTTTAGTTTCTCGCCAATTTCTTGTGTTGCTTTTGTGCTTGCACTTGAAGTTGAAAATAAAACAATTTCTTTTCGTTTTCGTTTTCTCATTCTTTTATTATTTAAAGTTAATTCGCTTTGCACTCGTCTCTCTCGCTATCTCGCTCTGACTTATTCACGTGATTTAGTTCAAAGTTTGCTGCAACTAGAAAGTGAATAAGTTTGCCAAATATTCCAATTAGAACAGCGCACAGTGGGTCGAAGCCTTTGCTCCACATAAACAAACAATAGCAAACAATAAATGAAACTGATCACTTCTAGAATGTGCTTAACATTATTGCATAGATTATCTGGATCAGACTTATTCTGACTTTCTTTTTGCCCCGCGGCGAGTCGACGTTTAAATACTCTTGCCAAATCATTAGTTGTCCCAATATTAATATGATTTTAATCGCTAGAAAGCGACAATTTATCAACGTTTCTATTACTAGAAACCTTATGAAAATATTGCAAAGAAAGTTTAAATATGACATTGATATTTATTACTTGTATTCTTAAAGTATTCAACTCATCAAAATAAATGTAATTTTTTACTTAATCTCAGCAAGCTACTAAACACATCATTTATCAAAGTTATAACTACTAGAAATCTTGTAAAAAAAATGTGTTGAATGTTTAAATTTAATTTATACAATATTTTCAAAAAAGCACAAGTCTTTTTATTTGAAAGAAAAAAAAAAACAAATTAATTGAGCAAATAGTTTTCGTAAAAATAAATGTCATCTTTTGTTTATCCTCGACAAGGATCCCACTGTCTGGCGATAATCTTTACGAGGCCAATTGTCCCCAATTGCGAGTGACAAAACTACAACGCGTTCGACCACCAAAGGGCATAAAGAAATAACCATGAAAGAAAATGAGTAGCAAAAGTTCATCAACATAACTTTGGAAATTGAGACTTGAGAGCCACTTTCTCTACTCTATACAAAAGTTCTGTTTAGATCTCGAAACCCGACGATAATTTTACGGCAATCGTTATGAAATTTCGTTTTGAAAATAGAATTAACTGTCACATTAAGTAAATGGCCCTAAAAACGTTGCTATATACTTGGTCAATTTAATAGTGTAGATACATACATGTATATGTGCACTGCTTGGTGTCATGAACTAAATAAGTTGGTAATTTACAGTCTCTCGACTGTAGCTGTATCTCTATCTGTGTCTCTGCCTTTCTCTCTCTCTCTGTCTGTATCTTAAAGATACTAAACAGCGACGCATTAGAATTGATGAAGCGCGACAGCGACAGCGACGGCGACAACATCAATTTCAGACTACATTGTTTCTTTTGTGTATCTTGTTCCATTTGTTTATTTGTTTTTTTTGATGCGTTGTTTGCCTATCGGAATTTATGGCTGCCCATAAAGTTGCATTCTCTTATTAATCCTTTTTTATTCTGTTTGCTAACCTGTTGATTTGAGCTGCCTAATGTGCTGCAAACATGCCAATCAAATATATGTATATTTTAAGCTGCCCAACAAATACGCAAATCAATTATGATGATAACATTAAGTTTTCAGCTAATTCGTATACAGTAAGCTAAATAAAATAAAAAACGTATTCGTGACCAAATAAATTTGCAGCTAATTCATCTATAAATTGCCGCATATCAAAATGCTGTTATCAGTTATCGCTGAACATTTTATGTGGCGTTTTTTGATAATGTTTGCTGGGGTCATCGAACACTTTTTTAGCTGCTGACTAAACAACCTTGATTTCTCACGATTTTTGAAATGGGTTCGCCAGCTAAAATGTGATCAATCAGAAAGAAGAAAACATTTCAACACATTTCTGCAAATAGCAATGACAGAAAGTTAAGGAATTTATCAGGTTTTTAGTCTGATTGTCTTTAGAGAACTTGCAGCTTGAGAAAAGCTCTCGAAGCTTAAAGGGCTCGTCAAATATTTACAAGATTCCTCAATCAAAAGCTCTTTGGTCTATAAAATGATAATGCTGTGGCCTGATTAAGATTCTCATCCGCAACTAGATTCAACATTTGCATTGCTCGCTTTGTTTGTGGCAGGTAAAGAGCGAGAGAGGCGTGTGGCAGGTGCCGCGTTGCTTGGACTCTGCTCAGGTGTGTTAAACACAGTTTGTCATGGAGCCTAATGAAGTGTAGCAGGTTTCAGCTTGAGATTGACTCTTGCCTGTTGTAGTTGTAACCCGTGTTGTTGTCAATTGGCGGCGTTTCAGTTACCCGCCGCAATTGACCCTAATTATGGGGCTGCTGCTGCTTTAAAGAAATCTTTAGACGTTGAGCAAAAAATGTACAAAATGTGCTTAGTAATTGTAATTGAGCCGAGAGAGTTTTCATTGAGCTCATTTCGAATTTGAGGCATTGCTAAGCATATGACGTGTATTTATTATGACTATTACTATTATTACCACTATTTCGACATTTTATGTAATGCCCTGGTATTATTAGTTTATAATACATGGTTTAGTTTTTCTTATTTTGTGTTTTTTCGGGGGCCTTGCCTAGCGCACCTGCAATCCACAATTTTGTGTACAATATTTCGTAGATTTGCTGGGCTATTTTTTCGCCATTATCTTATCGCTCTGCCTTGATAACAAGGTGCAAAATCAAATTGCCAACGCGTTGTTGTTCTTGCTGATTAAAGCGAAAAAGTACAACAAAAATAATAATTTGTTATGTCAGCATTTATCAGCTTCAGTTGTTGCACGGTGGAAACAACATTTTTTTGTACTTGAGTGGAATTTAATTGTAAGTTTTGTTTGTTCCTGAACACAACAATAGTGCAGAGCTGTAAATAGGACTTATCTAAATTATTCAGATTCCAAGGTTTGGCCTTTTGTTTTCCAACTTTGTTATCGCTCCCAAAAGCAAATGAAGGTGGCTATCGATAACCTTGAACAGTTGAAGGAAAGTGCAACAGTTGTGTGCAGGTGACTTTCATTTAGTTGGGAAATAGACCAAAGTAATTAAAATATATAGTATTTTTAGCATATCAGTTGTTAGCGGCAGACGGAGGAAATGGACAGTCGGACAGTCGGAAATTCTAGATACTGTAGCGAGTATCTTTTGCTGAATGAGAGCGACGAACAAATCGAGTATTGATAAGGCGAATTGACGCAATAGGCATGCGATTGAATAAGTGATCTAATAAAACCTGACTATATTAAATATAATATAATTTAATTCACTTGACGTAATCCTATGTAATATATTAATTTCTATATTTTCCCCTCTCTATTCCACAGACTTCCGTTTCTAGAGCGCTTCCTCCACAGAAATCTTCCTTCAATTGTGCCAAAAAATTGAAGTGCAAATGACGTCAAACGATTCGATTTACACCATTTTATGTGATTGATAATTTTGAGAGAAAATTCGAGTTTATTTTTTGATTGTTGTCAAAGTTGTCGATTTTCGTAGTTTGCCAAATAGATTATGTTAATGTGTTGTGTGCTACGCCGTGCCTGACAAAACCACTAAAAACAAATCACAAGACACAACAAGAACATTCACTAATTAATATTCCATTTGATCGGCACTAAACGTCAAGCTGTCTCGCTGTTTGCCTTGCGTGTTAATGCGGTTCGAATAAAACGTTGTTGACCAAGGCCTGCTTCCTCCTTCGTCGACATCCTTGCCAGACACACCCAACATACGTCGTAGCTGATAAACATGAGCCTAAATCAGCACAGTGGACCTGGCCCGCCAGAAACCAGCCGTGAACTGGCCCTCAAATCGTGCGATCAAGTGGACTCTGCGGCGTCATCGTCGCCATCGCCATCGCCATTTCTGTGGCAGCCGCAGGACAACAGCACAGCAGGCATGTGCAGCACATACCGCGCCCCTTCCGCTCACAACAACAAGGAGTCCGCCTCGGACAATGTCAACATCAATGGCAATGGCAACATGAACGGGAGCAGCAATGGGCTTCCTCCTCCGCCACCGCCTGTGACGCGCACCATTTCATCGGATCGCCTTGTCACGGGCCCCTCGTGTCGCGCCCTGCGCACCGCCGTCTCAGCATTATACTCTGTCGATGACTTTGTCAAGGAGAAAATCGGCTCGGGCTTCTTCTCGGAGGTTTATCGGGTAAGTGTTTTCCACCTTCAAGTTACAGCTTAGTTAGGGCTTTCCATCTAGTGCATTTCTAATCTACAAAGTACAGTTGAGAGATGCATATCTCGCGACTGTTCAGAGTGCTTTGAGGCGCCAATTTCCACTCGAATTGTTGTAGTTACTCTGCTGGTCAGGCTGAGTCGTATCTGATTTTAATAAGGGCATAAAATGGGTTATTGCCTCCATAATTCAAATGAAACACTTGCCGATAAAGCTCTGTGGAAAACCTAAAACGAGATTATCAAATTTATGAAGCATGTTACGAAATCTTGCGCTGCTTTTTAGAACACTAAAATTATATAGAAACTTTAAATGATTCGAATCTTTAATAATTTATTCGATTTCGCAATTTTTTTCATATGGTTTATTTCTGTTTGACAATTCTGACAATTAAAGAGACAAGTATATTCTTATTACTATTGAAGATATTAATTATTGCATTTAAGGACACTTTGTCTATTTCAAGAAATTAATACCGAGTTTAGAATTAGTTCATTACAAAATGCTACATTCAAACTTTTAGATAGACCTCAAAAATATCTGAAAGTCTTTAAATCAAGGGTAGAATAAATCATTTCTATAGTCAATTGATTAGAAAATGAATATTTACAATGCATGGTTAATAAACAATTGAATAACAATTATATATAAATGTTTGTATAAAGCCACTTTGCTCAGCATTATTTGTGCAAAAAGGAAAAGCGATTAGATTGCAATAATATAAGGTGAAGTGAAGACAGCGCTTGGTCACGACTGTGATATCATCGCTTCTATTTGATTGACCGCGAGTGTAGATGGCATATCTCTGCATTGATACATAGTTGTGCTTGACGACGGCATCGTGACATTGTAGTTCAATGAAATCGCAGTTATTGGTAATAACCTTCGCAACGCTTTGCCTATAATAACTTTCTCGAAATTGAAATTTTTCAAAGAAAATTTTCGGTTACGGCAGCGGGCAAACTTTTGAGCTACTGTTCAGACTTTTTTCTTTTTCGAAAACTTTCATTTTCTTTTTGCTGATTTTTATTTATAAATTTTTCTTTGTGTTTTACGGCCATTTGTAGTTAAATTTGTAACTATTTTCTTTCTGCTTTCTCATGCATGCTCGAGAGCTGCTGCCCCCAAACAATTTGAACAATGATACTCTCCGCACTCACATGAAAGTTCATTCATTCATTCCACTCATTCATTCATTCATTGACGACGGTTTGGTAAAAGGAAGGGCTGCAGGTATTCGCTTTATTTAATTGCTGTTTATTGGCTGAAAATATTAAGTTTGTAATTATAATTTATGTACTTTCTATTGGCGCGAATTGCGTGCGAATTTACGAGTGCGAATCGCATCTCGCAGATAAACCATCGATCGTGTGTATCTCACAGATACGCAGTAAACAGAGGCTGCTTCTCCGCCTCTGTTGTTTTATTAGCCTTTATGTTTTTTGTGTTTCGTTTTATTTCTTCTCGCTTTTGCGTGTGAAGTGCGTTCATTTGTCCGTTGTTATTCCGTTTTGTTTCGTTTACATTTCCGCATTGCAATGTGCGGCAGCTGCTGTGCTGAGTTTGGCTTGAGGCAGTGGCAATTAGTGCAGTGCATCGAGTACTTCCCCTATTGGTTGCACCACCAGAGCAGCAGCAGCGGTTAACAGAGAACGTGCTGCATTCGTGCAACTAATTGAATAGTCATCAATTCGATAGCGAATATCAATTCAATAATCTTCAATCGAATACAGCAGCAGCAGCAAAAGTTAATTCAAATTGATAACATTCCCAATTTCATGCCATAAATTCGAATTGAATTGAATGCGATGGTGGAGGGAGAAAGGTCTCAATTATCATATCAATATACATACATAGATGTCGATATATCTATCTTGCTTTTTTTTTCCTTCGTTTTTCTAATCACGTGAAGTTGATTGCGATGGTAATAATAATAAGTATACGCCCCGTTGCATTCTCAATTTATGACCTATCGACGTCAAACAACTGGCATCTTGAGTGGGCAGGCGATAACTTATGGCTCGTTAACTGCCTGAACTATAATTGGCTATAAGTTGCAATACAGAACTACGTCTGAAGTAATTTAGCTGCCTCCCTGTTTCCATTTTCTATTGATTTATTAATTAAAAAGTGAGGCATTAACTAATTGAAACTGTCTCAATCACTTGCCAAATTGAAAGGAAAACGACATTTACATAACCGACAACCGAAAAAAAAACAATAACTTTGCGTTTGCGTTTGCTGTTGGCGAAAAGTCGAAATGCTTAACGCACTAATCAGCCGGGGCCAGAAAAAACAAACGCACAAAAATAAAAAACAAAAAGACTTTCAATAACAAAAGCTTAAACGCTGAATGGGAAATCCAAAACCGAAAGTCTTTAGTGACTTATATAATACTATAGCTACAGCTATAGCTCTCGTTGTCAGCCATTTCATTGAGACATTTACCGTAATCATTTGGTATGCGCCATATAACGATAATGCTCTCCTATATTATAGTGAGCACACATCATATAAATTGTATAATGGCATTGTGTGTTTAGGATTATTTTGTGCACAGTTAAAGTTGGCAAAGTTGTAAATTATTTTTAGCTGGCAAATATTTTATTAATAAATTGTTTACTGTTAAGCGTTAAGCAGAGTTAACAGTGAACTTTTGGCTTGTCAGCCTCGATGTGAATGCTATCAGAATATTCTAGTGGAGGAATAATAAACAAAGTTCAAAATGGGTTTGAGCTCAAGAGAATAAGGGCAGAAATGAAGCGAATTATAAATTTAAATTCATGGCAAGACTGTTGCCAAATACTACATGAATAATATGTCGTTATTATTTATTTATCACGAGTCGAAAAGTAATCGTTTTCTCAAGGCGATGAATTGCCACAACGAATGCCGATGATGATAATGATGATGCCTCGGTTGCATGGTTGTTGATGCCGTCAAAACACTGAGAAAGAGAGAGAGAGAGACGGAGCCCTCGACGGTGATGCACACCGTATAAATACATATATATAGAGTGCATATATCATCCGCGACATTTATAGATGCGCTGGCAACAGATGCGCGGCACGCTGCAAGTTGCAAGCGGCGCCAATCAACAAGTCAAAATGCGGATAGAATGCCGCAGAATGATAACGTTTTGCAGCTTGTCTCTTGGGCTGCGTTGCTGTTGATGCGTCGACTGGTTGCACATGCGGCAGACAGCAAAAGAGGCTGCCGCAGAGACGGAGACACAGACAGCGACTGCAATTACGTGTGCAACTAGCGTGGAGACATATTTGCGGATTCATTCACCTCGAGAGCGGCAACATTCGCTTGCAGACTTGGCCAGAATCACACACGCCCTATAGGCCCTACACTTCTAATGCGTCCTTGCCCATAGTCTTGGCTCTTGCCACATTCACTAAATCTTTCGCTTTGTCATCTGTTAAGCTGTCTTTATGTGCACCGCAAACCACACAACGCAACACACACCCACTTTTTGCAGCTATTTCTGTCCACCACGCGCCCCCACGTCGCATGCCACAAACACAACAACAACAACAACCACGCCCGCTCGCTCTGCCCACTAAATTTTGAACAATTTGTGACACTGTGCGCGAGTGTCGTTTGAATGTTTGTGAGTGTTGTGAGTGTCTGAGTGTTGAGTGTGTGCCAAATATTTAACGCTTTGAGAATGATTCAAAATTGAATTATTGTATATGCGGCACATATATTTACTATATACATTTTTTGACTGTGCCTCTCTGTGTGGCAATAAATGTACTTGTATGTGCAAAATATGTATGACACTATGAGTAATATACGATATATATATTATAGAGGCGTGGGAGGGGGTTTCCTTGTGTCCGGCGATTGCTTAAATTTATATTGGTCACACTTTACTGCGAGTGATCTTATTTAATGCCAAGCTAATTTTCTTGTCAACGGGTTTTCCACTTGTTCTCTTAAATACGTACAACGGTTGTGCTTAAGACCTCCCCGATCGATCGATTATAATAGGACATGTATTCTTGAAACAATAATAAATACGCTATCAAAATTTCTATCATATCTTCAAAACCGAAAATGATTTAAAAAAATAATAATATATTTTAGAAAATATAATATCAATTGAGATTTCGAATATTATTAACAGTAATAATAGGATATATATTTATTAAATAATAATGAAGATTTCTATCAATGATTAAACTGAATCTGTTGCTCTCTATAACTGTATAGAGTAAGCTACCTTTTTTCTAATTTGCAAAAGAAACGGTCGCGTGAATTTCATTCAAGAATTTCATTCTGTGGTTATTCTGAAAATTCCTACACTTACTGCTAATCAGCTTCGTCTCACTTAATGCGATCAGAGTCTAGTTTGAAGCGGAGTGAAGTTCCTCTGCTGGCATTGGGCATTAGAAATGGTCACACTTGGCAGTGTTACCAAAGCTTAGTGTGGTAATATTGTAAGCTTGTAGATTCTGTGATTTCATTCATGCCACACAACCGTTGACTGCTCTTTATTTCTGTGTCACTGTCAGACGCTGTTATGATGTATACCGAATACAGAATACATAAACACATATGTAGAAACATTCGATATGTGGTCTGCATCCGTCGCGTCTTTTACCCAATTGCCAAACAATTTCAGACCGCCCTCTGCCCTCCTCTCTCGGTCGCCGCCCATTGTTGTTTGTTGTTCAAAGTTTTCAAAATCATTTTTGGCGTTTCAATTTTTCATCATTTTACGCTGCTTTGCACCGCCTTGCCTTAATTTGTGTACACCTCGTTTGTTAGCCGCAATCTTTCGTATATGAAATAAATTTCCTATTTTGCAAGACGCCTTTCAACATGATTCACCCACCATTTGCCGCCATGTCGGTTCACGATCGCTCGGTCTTTACTCGCAGTTATTCTAAGCATTTCCTCAGCTCACCGAATATTTTGATATAGTTGGCCAACTCGCAAGTATTTGAAAGATGTTATGTAATCCCTAAGAAGACTATGTTTTTAAATTAATATTTTATTAGTATGATCCAAAGAGATATAAGATGTAGGTTTCAAAAATTGAAATTGCCAATAACTTATTTTTACTTAGGCTTGCGCTATAATATTTAAGAGCATGCTCTGACAATTTAATTAATATCGATCGCCTTTGGAGATAAAGATCTATAATTTTAAACGACTTGTAAATAGTATTTCATTAGTTTATCTTCTGAATATTCTGAAAATTTCACGTTGATTGCTTGATAAACAGCAATGTTAATAATGAACCGACAAATCGACAACATCAACAACTCGTGATTTCACACCTGCACAGAGGCAGTACAGTATGTATATTTGGGAATCGTAAAGCCTCTATCCCACAGAGTATTCACCCAGATCCACTATTTGTATAGTTAAACAATGGCATTTAAGTACTCTTTGTACGCACACTGCAAATTGCCCGGAGAACGCAGAACGTAATAATCCGTGAGCGTATTGTTGACTCATCCACAGGCCGGACCGCAAAATGGAATGCAATGGGAATCAGCAGGGAGCTCAATTAAATAGTATTCTCTATTCTCTCGATTCGTAAACAACTTAGATGGATGACTAAAACAATCATAACTCACTGAGTGGGTCAAGGTCGCCGCAAACAGTCGAGCTTGACTTTAATAGGAAGTGAATCTTTAGAGCTAAGTAAGCCGAGTTCGTCATAGCGACGCAAGACTGTAGCACGGAAATCCATCACTGACGTTTTACTATATACAATGAGTGCACAATGTGTAAAAGGATAAACCCCATTTATTTATGTCATCATCAGGCAGCGGTCCACAAAGAATTGCTCAATTATTGTAGGCAGGCCTTGGGGTCTGTCAATGACCCCAAAAAAAAATACAGCAATGATCACATGTTCTCTGGATGCAGCGCATAAATTGCTGATGATATTCATCATATATAAATTTGAGTTATTGCAACTCTAAAACCAAAGACTGAAGACGGATAAGACAGATTTATCGGCGCTTGAATTTGAATTGGGCAAATGGAGAGCGGAAATTGTAGCGCAACAAATGTCGTTCGCATTTCGCCCCGATATGATAAACAATGGCGAGTTGTGAACCCGTTCGTTGAGTTCTTCTTTTTCATGTTGCGCTGACAGAGATTGGAGTTTTCGAGTGTCAAGCGAAATGAGATCAAGCAAAAGAGACTGCACTACTTTGGAGGTCTAACATACTTGGCATTACAGCGACAGCTAGGCGAGGTTAGACCCCCAGAGGTTGCTGCAGGTTGAGCATAACAAGTAGCTATCACATGTGCTCGAGAAATTCCCAGGCAAACACGTTTGCACAGCTAAATAGAAGTACTAACAATTTGAGTCAACAATTTGACTGCGAATTTGGCTAAGCAATTTGGTCATTTGATAGCTTATCTTTGGCATTTGCGGTATTTTATCTTTTATTGTCGTGTTGTTGCGGCTATCTGAAATTGAACAATAAAACATTATGCGATCCTACACAATTGGCATAACAATGAAGTCGATGTTGCAGAGCTTGTGGAGGGTATAACGGGCATATGGACTATTGTCTTGTGGGAAGTTAATAAGGATGACTTTTCTTAAATATGCAATGTTTTTAGCATATTTTGAGTAAATATGTGATTCGAAAACAACAGCAACAACAGAGCAGAGACAGCAAAGAAAACAAACGCAATTAATGCACACTTTCCATTTCAACTGAACACGCGACAAGTTGTAGGTGCGAAAGGGAGACTGAGGGGCTCAACGATTGCTCTGTGGGTGCGTGGAGTTTCAGTATACGGATAATATATTGCCCGTCGGGTTTACGAACTACAATAAAGCAATAGCAACAGCAACAGCAACAACAAAGGCCAACGGCAACGGCAACTTGAACAGTTTTCAAGTGGAAACATAATTTTTCTCACATTTGAAATGGATGAAATAGAGTTAGCTGAAGCGCGGCTTAGCTGCCAGAGCTGCCAGAGTTGGCGTGCTTTTGGCCATGGCCAATGCTTTAATTGTTCATCCAACTGTACCGATCTTAAAAAAAACGGCCCAAAAAGAGTAAATAAAAACAAGCAACAGCAATTATTTACGAGTATTTTTTACAGCATTTCACTTTTCTACTTTGTGTGAAGCGTTGCAAATATTTTGTGTACGAAGTGTAATCTGAAGTGCATGTGAAGTGTTGTGCTGCTATTGTTTATCTAGATAACAGCATTAGTTGTCTTCTTTTTTTCTTCTTCTTTTTTTATAGCTGTAATTAATAATTGGCTAAGTTCATTGCCGCTTACGAAAATAATAAGATACCCATCTCCAGTTCGTATCTCACATTTGGATCTCTCGCTGACCGTCTCATTAATATTAGATTCTCGAAAGTTTGTTTTGCTCTTATCTTAAGCTGTCGCTCCGCTTTTATATTACAACTCGGCAGCGCATTCTTGTGTGACGTCAAAGTACGCGCTGATTGATGAACTTCAACTTGAAAGTCGCGACCAGTTCAACTGGTTTTTCCCCCAACTAACTAATTAGATCCAATTAAACAACACGCAAAGCTTAAGTTGGTCCATTACAAACAGTCAACAGTCGTCAACTCTGTGTGTTGACACATCTGCCATAAAGAATTCTCTATTTGCGGGTCTAGCTTGGACTCGCAGATACCCTATAATTATATATCCGTGTACTTTTCACTGGTTGCATATCTAGCTTAGACTTGCTGAGACCCTTTAAATACTCACTAATGTATTTTTAATATGCGTATAGAGGAGAATACAAACCAATCAGTTAACTGCACTTGTTCTTAATGCTTTCAAAAGTATGTATAATATTGTGACTTTTCTTCTATCCTTAGTGTCTTATTCTGTAGTTGTTTGAAAGCTGATGAAATTGCTGTCCTTGAGCAGATAGCAAAACAAAGTTCCGCCAACAATTCACATAACTTTGGGCCATCGATTTTTTAAGTGGATTGTAAATATTGCGGAACAGCTGTGATTTCATTTTCGCTACTTGTGCGAAATAATTGATTTTCACTTAAATAATTGAGCGGAAAAATCCCGAAACAACAAAAAATTAAAGATAAACCGAACGCAGCTATTAACAGTTAATTAAAGCGATTAGAAAATAGAACATGTGTTCACTTTTGGTTTGTCAACGTAAACGTCGATGGTCGTGACTAAATGCCTAGTTTTTCGGAGTTTAAAGTACAGATAATGACACCGTCCAGGTTGGAGAATTGTACGTTGAACTTGACCGTCAATTTGTGGAGACGGGACGGGGTTAATGGCAAACTCATGTTTTTGTTTTATTTTTTTTGGCGGCTTATGCAATCAGTATGCTGGTGCGGTGATAACATCTAGAGAGAGAGAGAAGTCGCGACACGACTTGACTTGATGTCATACAGAGGAAATGCTTGTCACACACACACACCTTCAACGGGTTTAATGACTTCGTCATGAACTTGGTAACAGTTCCGGACACAACATCACATCTCATTTGATCCAGCAGGAGGAGGGCATTAAAGCTGCGGCAACAATTAAACTTTAATTACAACAGAGACACTTCTCGCATGATTGTGCCGACGACGACGACGACGACGACGACGACGACGGGTGTGTTGTGCCTGTAGAATCTCATTAAATTGAACACACTCCAATACTTATGTGTGGTAACGTTTAAGGTTGGCCGATGAGTCCATTCCCCATTCTCCACATCCATTCATTCAGAGTGCATTACTCATGCCAGGCACGCAGCGAATTCTAAATGGTATTTGGGCGCCTATTCTGTTGTCTATGCTGCAAATAACAATGAATCCATTTTAACTATCGAGTGTGTAATCGTTAAGATTTATACACTGCTCACAATTCAGTTTTCAATTTACAATTTGCAATTTACATACTATATATTATTTACTATTGCTATTGCCACATTCCGGTTCGATATTGTTTTTGTTTTTGCTTTTGTTTTGATTTCCTTCGCACTATCATGTTTTTATTATTATTATTGCAAGTCACATGTTAAAATGTCATACGACGACATTCGATATTCGATTTTCAGTCTCAATATCCAATTAGCGAATCAAAAGAGGCATTTTTGTGTTGTTATTTAGCACACACAGCGAGTCGACTCGACTCTCGAGCTGTCTTCGCAGTGTTCTGCGTTTTCAGCACACTTACGTAAAAAAGACTCGGCAAAATCTAATTGATTTTTGCGGCGTCACACGACGTTACCCATTTAATGGCAAGAAAACTAAAGTGAAAGAAATTAAATGTGGAACAAGCTCAAGCTCACACACGACATAAGCTCGAGTCTACCGTTTCCACCACTACAATATCGTTTATTCTGTTTTTTTATTGGAATATCCGTTTGTTTAAATATTTGCTGGCTGTCAGATAGGCGGCATTCGCTCGATATACTTTTGAAATTATTTTTAATTATCTTGTTATACTTGCTGGGCCGGAATTCTTGTTGTATAATCGAGAAGCTATTAATACAATTCATCTGAATCGAATCTTAATCTTGATTATACAACGCAAGTTAAGGGAGCTAATTTCGTTGGAATCAACTAATATTTTAAAAAATAACAGTTATTTGCTAATTTGTTTCTATAATTGAAGAGTAACTTTCATGTGCTAATTTGTTTTTGTTTGTAGTCAAAGAGTAACTTGTATTTATTGATTTTGATTAAAAATTGTGAAATAATTATTAATTTTAATTTAAAAGTTCGAATTGCAATCTTATTAGACATCCGAAACTCTAAATCAAATTGTATAATTTCATACTATTTTGATTTAAATCAAGCAATAATGCAATTTATTTTAAAAATAACTTTTTATGGGTCTCATTTTTTGTGCGATAAACTCTTATTCCCGGGTTTATTCTGCATTCCTCTGATTCGAAAACTGGTTGCTTGAAATGTGTCTTAATTGCACTAACCAATTCTAATGAGTGTGTATTATTCCCGACATTTTATGGGTTTCTCAGAATTGAGCAAACGGCAGCGAGTAATCGAGTAGTCGAGTAGTCGAGGAGCTTTCTTCGGGTAACCCAGAAAAAGAAAACAAAATCCATTATGCTTCACCCTGGGCCAAGCGTGTTGTTGCAGCGAGAGTGTGTGTGCAACATAAGCGCGTACGTTGGGCGCCATGCGAGGGAGCTGTTGAATAACATGTTTCTTGTTAAATTATTTGCCTAACTCGAAATATAACAATTTGTTAAACATTTGCAGAAATGAAAGGCAACCGAAGCAAGGCATTTGCATAACTGCAGCAGGCAACGAGCAGCAGACAACGAGCAGTAAAGCAATCAGCTTGGCTCAGAGAGCTCGCTTTCCGTTAACAATTAAAAGCACATCAAATGCATTGGGCCGTGTGTTGGTTTAGTTTACAAACTGAAATTGTTGTGCGGCTATACCGACGTAACGGGATCAATCAAATATTGTGTAAAGTCGGCGCTCGCATTAATGGATTCCCAAACCGAATAATTATTATTAATATAATAAAGACATTACGCTGCAGCTGAACGATTGGCGTGGCTCGTGTGTATAGTTGATTAGATTGGCTTCGCACTTGACCATTTCACATTTCACTACTTCTTGGCTAATAAGTCGATTCGTGTAGAAATGTAAACGTCTTCGTCTTGGCTGTCGTCGACAAGTTTATAACTGATTATAGGAATGAAGGCCACTTAGTGGACGTTGAAGAGTTGCACAACGGCCGAGAAGCATGTCCAAAAACAACGGAAAGCAAGTTAAAGACAGACTCTAGCCAACAACTGGCTGGCTGGCTGGCTGGCGTGAAAGAAAGCAAACTGGGTCAGATTCCATTCAAGCCGCCGTTCAAGCTCTCGACTAACTGGCTAACAGTTTGTTTTGCTAATGGCAACGACCTCGATTCACTCAGAACTCGACGCCACCAAAGCCTCCGATGTTGAATTATATTTGCCATATCTTGTGTGTGATTACTCCGTTTGAAGGGTATTCAAAA
Organism: Drosophila ustulata; assembly: GCA_035047365.1. Classification (NCBI taxonomy): domain Eukaryota; kingdom Metazoa; phylum Arthropoda; class Insecta; order Diptera; family Drosophilidae; genus Drosophila; species Drosophila ustulata. Next base: position 30,521,789 of record JAWNPT010000094.1, read on the forward strand.
AAGGAGGAGTCGCGTGTGAGTTATTACAGGGTATGTGAAGGGGGCGCAGAACACGTTTCTTCGCGGTCTTGTCTTTCTCTCATTGACATTGTACCGCTAAGCGCAGTTGTCGCGCAACAAACTTGTCGAAAGGTGATTGAAAAAGTTGATCTCGTATTCGTTTGCGGACTCGTTCCGCTGATAAATGAAAAACGCAGTGCAACCTTTAAGTCGCATTATAAATATTTGTTAACAGCCAAAACAAAAAGCAAAGCGTGTGTGCGTGCGTGTGGAAATAGTTGAAATAATTTCAGCTACAGCTACAGCTGCCGGTGCAATCGATGTCACACGTGGTCAATGCCGTTTCAGAGACCGACGGAGAGACGGAAAAACGTGTTTACCACAACGTCTGGAAATATCCGCCGAAAAGCCAAAGCCATGGCGTTAAACCTGCAGCTGAATTGACCATGTAACAAACTACACCAGCCAGCTTTTTTCTTCTTTCTCTTGCATCTTCTCCTCGCATCTTTCTTTTTGAGATTTTTGTTGTATTTGTTGTATTTTGTATTTTGTCCGCTGTCAACTTTGCCTCAAACGGACGTTGCAGGCGCCCAAACCGACTGGTTTCGGTTGCAACTCGCAACGTCTCGGTTTTTGGCTGGCAAAAAGGATGTTTTTTTAGTTTCATTTGCGTGGCGTTTGTCGCTTTCGTTGTTGTTTTATTTCCGCAATGGCCATTATTTCGCTGCCTGCCTGCCTGCCTGCCTGCCTGCCTGCCTGCTTGAAAGTGAAAATACCACACACACAAAAAAAATAAAAAATAACGACAAACGAAATGTTGACATAACAAACGTTGCCGTTACAACTTTGGCAGATGCATAAAATGAGTAAATTATGATCATGTATCTGCCTAAACATGTGATTAAAAGCAATTGCGGGAGCTGCTCTAAGCTCACCATAAATACCTCGGTTGCAATTATATCATCACGAAAGCATTTGCCAAACTGCTTTCCATCTAGACTCACGTCAGCTGACCTGTTGAATCATGTATTTCAGGTTTAATTCTATGTGCTCTTCAAGTGCAACTCCATATATCAAAAAACATATCCAACTTAATATAACATTTATGTTTTCTCTTTGGTTTCTAGGTCACACATCGTACAACTGGACAGGTGATGGTGCTGAAAATGAATCAACTCCGCGCCAATCGACCCAATATGCTGCGCGAGGTTCAGTTGCTTAATAAATTGTCTCATGCCAATATATTGAGGTGAGTCCCAAACTGGGAGAATTCACTAAATAATTATTACTAAGAATAGGTAGTAAACGAGAGTTTACATTATTAGCTGACTAGATAAACAATTACTAAATCAAAGGTTAGATAACGTGTATTTTCAGGGGAAATTAAAAAATTGTTCTGTGCATTAAAAGATTAGGTAGTTGAATTTAATGAGAGTTTCTCGCGAATCTTTACAATAATCATTAAATAAATAAAAGGTAAAGATTATTCTCCGTTTGTCGCATTACTAATAATAAATGTAAAAATTAAAATTTTTATGAAAACCATTGAAAAGTAAGCAGAGTTTTCCTGAAATCTTTACGCTATCAACTGAATAGATAAATAAAAGTATTAGATTCCCAAAATCTTCCACAACACAACTACTCCTAGATTATCATTTTGCTGAGGCACGTTTGATGCTGTCATAACAAAGTTGTTGACAAAACGATTCTACCCGCGATTAGAGTGTATGCCTTCAGACAAGTCTCTCGGTCGTGTGCGAGGCTGTGTGCTAAGTTCAAGTTCAGATAAAGTAGTTAGTCATATGAACTCGGCCGTTTAAGCGTTTTTTTCCTCTCATTTGTTTTTGTCGCATGCCAATTGTTGTGCCCTGGCAACATTTTCATTTCCATTTTCAACGAGGGTGACACGAGTTTTCAGATAGGTCTGTGCCTATCTATCTGTATCTTTGTCTCTCTGTCTGTCTGTCTGCTCATAAAGCGAGTCTGTGTCTGAGTCATTGGGGCATTAAGAAAAACTATAGCCAATCATATAATCAAAAGAGCGGAAGAGGCTATAAATATTTAAATACAGACTGAACTTGACTTTAACATAAAGTACTACTCGCCTATGAATACCAAGTGTGAATACTTCCTGAACATACTTCCCTGAGTACTAATGCAACTGGTTCTCGATCAGAATTGCAGCTCTCGATCTTTAACAAATATCGATCGATCACAATAAAGTTTTGCAGCAATCGATCAGCGTTGCATTTTGCAAGCGCGACACTCGCAACATTCACTTTTTGTTTATGAATTGTTGGATGTGTGTGTTTGGTTGTGTTAAAATAACGAAAATTATGTCATAAACTTTCAATCAATTTCAATATACTTCAATCAACTTTGCACAACAAATGCACCATTAACTATTCAAATTTATGCAATAACTTTGGTTAGGCCATGCAGCTGAAGCAGCTTCAGCTTCAGCTTTCTTTCATTCATTCAAACTATTCATTGTTGTGATCGGAGTGAGTGTCTGAGTATGATTGTTGGTGTTTGTGTGGGGCCCCCTGTCAGCTTTGTCTTGATCGTCTAACTGTGCAGCCGAAGAGGCGAAAAAGTGCTTAATTAATGTCTGCCATAATTGTTTATTAACTAATGTTTTGGCTTGCCTTGCAATGTGATGAGCAAGTGTTGAAATTGAGGAAATAATATACGAGTACTCACTTGTAAACAAAAAGAATATTAACCAAGGATAGACAATTATTGAAGGCAATGTGTGCGAATTTTATAATATTCTTGAGCGGTCTTGGGATCATTTTTATTTTAAACCTTTGATGTCACGCCCTTGTGGCTCGTAAATCAATTATTGCTAGCAAGCAATTTAACATACGTCTGGATGGATGTGTTTGTTTGTCATGGTGATTAGATTATAAATAGCGCTGAACAGCATGCCCTAAAGCAGGAATCTTATCTGGAGAGTGAGCAATAAAAACTTCTAAAATACAATTGTATTATTATACGAACATGTGCGCCAGCAGATAAGACTGTTTTTTGACTGATTGGAGAGCAAGAGTTGGCAGAGTGGCATCGTAAAGAATGTTAACAAAAGAAATGGAATATTAATCATGCATGCACCTGCAGCAAAAGTGCATTGCTCATAAACCAATTATAGGAGCAAACAAAAAACACAAAAGGAGTCAACGACGCATAAATTAAAACTCGCTCTTTGTTTTCCAGCTTTATGGGTGTCTGCGTGCAAGAAGGCCAACTGCACGCGCTGACCGAGTACATCAACGGTGGCTCTCTGGAGCAACTGCTGGCCAACAAAGAGGTGGTGCTTAGCGCTGCCCAGAAAATAAGACTGGCGCTGGGTATAGCGCACGGCATGACATATGTTCACGACGCCGGAATTTTCCATCGGGATTTGACAAGCAAGGTGAGCTTAACGATCCCCCAAAACACTTTCTACTCAAAAGCTAATACTTTTCATTTGTATCCAACACAAAATAGAATGTACTTATTCGTCAACTCGCGAATGGACAATATGAAGCTGTCGTTGGAGACTTTGGACTGGCTGCAAAAATACCAGAGAAAACGTAAGTCTCTCTCAGATAATCCGCTAGGCTAGAAGGCATATTATGTCATAGTGCGAACAGGAAATGTTTGTGTTTTACACCCATCTTTTAGACAAAAAATTTAAAATGTGCCATTAAAATAAAAATATGTTTGGGTTTATTGTGCACCAACAACGATCGTATTTAACATTAACTATTTGAAAATCTACATTCGAAAAGAATTGATTGTACCGATAAGTGACGTCATTTAACAAGTACTTTTCCTACAAAACCAAAAATTCATCGCCTCAAAAATGATGCAATAATTTGAAATGTGCAATTAGCAAAATCATAATTAAAGGTATTCGCATTATCTCCGTTAATATAAATTATACTGAAAATTTATTGACAAGCCAATAATAAACCTTCAAGTTTTACGAGAAACAATACTTTTACAATGTTTAACAGCGCAGTTATTTAGCATTCTGTTAACTTAACATTCTAAACAGTTTGAAATGTAAATGTTCTGTTAATTACAGTTTTACATGATTTGAATCGCTAATTTAATAATGCGAAAATTATATTGTACTATCCTTAAATAGTTTTCAAAATAGACTTTAATTAATTGTCTCGTTTTCTTCTGTTTGCAGCGGCAAATCGCGGTTAGAGACTGTTGGCTCGCCCTACTGGGTGAGTCCGGAGTGCCTGAAGGGACAATGGTACGATCAGACCAGCGACGTCTTCTCGTTCGGCATCATTCAGTGCGAGATCATAGCGCGCATCGAAGCTGATCCGGATCTGATGCCGCGCACCGCCTCCTTTGGCCTGGACTACTTGGCGTTCGTGGAGCTCTGTCCCATGGACACGCCGCCTGTGTTTTTGAGACTGGCCTTCTACTGTTGTCTGGTAAATATCCTCATTAACATTTCTATTTGATCACAACTAAAACTCCCTTATTGTTTACAGTACGATCCCAAGAGTCGCCCCACTTTCCACGATGCGACCAAGAAGCTGACGCTTCTGGCGGAAAAGTACGAGCAGGAGTCCGCGACAGGTGCGGCCGCGAGTCCATTGAGTTCGCTGGAGCTGATCACTTGCTCGCCGCTTAGCAGCGACACGGAGAACACGACAGCACCGCCCACAGTGGGCACCATTTGCACAGCGCCAGCGGGCACGGTGACCACAACGCCTCGTCATCGGCGCGACATCGACGAGGACGGCTTTCGCTTTCCCATCAGCGGCAAGTCGGCTTCGGCTGCGCTGCCTGCGACGCCCAACTGGCTGCCCGAGAACAGCAGCGAGTACGATGAGCATGTGCTGAAGTCGCGCGTGCGTCGCGTCACCCAGAAACTGGAGGCGGAAATCCTGCTGCATCGGCGATCGCTGAGCGAGAACATCATACACTTTCCGCTGCACACGTCGCCCAGCGACAAGGCGCGTTGCCACCAAATGCAGCGCCAGCGCTCCTCGACGCACTCGCCAACGCCGCCGCGACAACTCGCCACAACTGCTGTGGCAGCCACTGCTGCCGTGCTGCTGCCGATGAGCAATGTGCCGGAGCCGCCGCCGCTGCCGCCGCCAGTTTCTGCGGTGCTGACGCTGCGCAAGGTGGGCGAGACAATGTGCCTGAAGGATCCGCAGTACAAGCCGTCGACGAACAAGGATCACAACGGTGCCAAGCCCAATCCGTTTACGGCGCTGGCGCAGCTGCGCGGCGTCAAGAAGATACTCGGCGCCAATCCAAAGACGTATGCGGCGGGCGTGGGCGATTTGTTCAGCTCGTGCTTCGAGATGTCGGCGCCGTTCTTCAAGGAACTGGTGGCCATGCAGGGCAAGGCGATGGCCAACGAAGGCGAGGCGGGAGCAACAGCTGGAGCGACTCTGATGCCGCCCTGTGGCGAACCTAAAAGTTTGCCCGTCTCGCCGCAGCTGACGCGCAAATACAGCGCTATTGAGCTGAAGTTGCCACAGCGCAGCAGCAATGCAACGGCGGCTTCCGTTGCCGTTGAGCTGGACGACTGCGACGAGTCGGAGGGCGAGGATCTCGATGGCGGCGGCAACTGCGCCGACGCGGAGTCGAGCAGCGACGACAGCGCCGTGCGACCAGCCACAATGCCCACGGCACGCAAATATCGGGCCAACTCGCTCTACACGCATCCGTTGTTTCGCGGCAGCAGCGGACCCAGCATCAAGTACAGCAACAGCGACCTGGAGCTCAAGGGGAGTACGACGACGACGCTGACCACAGCGCAAACCTTGCCCGTCGAGCTGTCCAGCTGCTGTGCCACCGACGACGAAAAGTCCAAGGAGCTGGCCAACAACAGCAACAGCTCGGCGCTGGAGAATGCGGCATCCGGCGACACGCCAGCCAACCAGGCAAAGGAGACTTCGACGTCGACTTGCGCTTCGTTCACGGATCTGGAACTGAACGAGCTGAAAAACTCGTGCGAGTTGTTGCCGCTCAAGCGGAATGTGACGCGACGCGACTCCATCGAGAGCGGCTTCTATTCGTGCTTCAACGAGGAGTCGGATGCGGCCATCACCAGCAACACCAGCTACAATCGGCAGCTGTGCGGCATCAGCTCGCTGAGCAGCAACTGCTGCTACGACCAGCTGAAGTCGCAGTTCATGCTGGAGACAGCGACGGGCGGCAGCAACAAGCTCAAGTAAGAGGCAAGCTCGAAAACACTTTTGCACTGCGAGTAGCTTTAACACTTAATTTACTCTTTGCAGTGACAAGTTGGCGAGTTTGTGCCGTTGCTGCTACTATGCCACGCCCGCCTCGACAGCCGCCATTGTGGCAGCCGCTGCAGCGGCTCAGCAGCAAACACCGCTGCCCCAGCAGCAACATACGGATTCGCCATCTACCTCATCGTCGGTGCTGTTGGCGGACAACGACGCGGCTGCCGTTGCGGGCAACACATCCTCCTCCACAGCGCTGGACTCCATGGATGAACTGGACGCCGAGCTGATTGCACCATCGCGCAGCACGCATCACCAGCACCATCAGCGTCGCTACACTTGCCACCACGCCTTCGTCAGCGGCAATGTGAGCGATGGCCAGATGACGGCGACCGCCGGCATCTTGAATCGTCTGGCACTCGACTCCGAGTTGCATTCGCTGCTGCAGCGCAGTCCGTTTGCCACAAACCAATTGCTGTACTGCAAGAATCGCACATCGTCCATCTACACGGACAGCTCCGATGACATCAGCTCCGACTCGCTGCTCTGGGACGATCGCTCGTTCACCGCTCTCCCCAGCACGCGATCCGCGCAGATCGCCAAGATTGTGGAGTACTTTGAGCGCAAGCGGCAGGATTTGTCGCCGCCTTCGGTGCATCATCGCACCGGCAACGGGAGTGTGGCAGCTGCTGTGGCTGCCTCGGCGCTGGGATCGAGTTATTTGTCCTATGATTCGCATCATTATTCGGACTTTAAGCGGCATTTAAATACGGATTCGTTGTGCTTCGATCTGGACAAGAAGCCGGCGCAGCAGCGCATGATGGTCTGTGAGGGCGCCGTCAAGTCCAAGTTGTCCATATTCGACAAGAAGAAGCAGCAACTGCAGCAGCAGCAACAACAACAACAGCAGCAGCAGCAGCAAGCCATGGGCAACGGTCAGGGGAATTAGACAGAGATCTAGGCTTTCGATGCGATGTTACGTTTATAATTTCTAAGCAGTTTGTTGCCCCCTCTTTTCCTCTTAATGCCAATTGCGGAATCCATGCGTTCAACAACAATAACACTACACTACACTACACAAAATGAGTTAAATTTAGTGCTTATCAAGCAAATTGTGTGTGTTTTCGGAACATCCTTTCTAATATTTTATACTGGTTCCTAGTCCTCTTTTATATTTATGAATTATGTAAAGCAAAACTAGTAAATGTTATGAATGTAATCAAGCAAAAAGTATTTATTATATCATTATATATCATTTAGTTCGATAACTGCTAGACTTAAACAAATGAAACGGCATAGCTGTAATAATTATACGGTATATCAAACATATTTATATATATACTATACATATTTTCTTGGATACCCTGCATCTATTTATCCACACACACACGGTTCAAGAGGGTATAATTAATCAAACAAACAAAAAGCCAACGCAGCCCCTATTGATTAACTATATATATATTTCTGATCAGGCGAGTCGTCGTCTAAACTGAAGCATGTGATGATTGAAATGAGATTGATAAATGAAAAGCGAAAAATACGAGAAATTTTGATGGATGATGCTCGATGTAAATATATATTGTATTTTGTGTAGTTGTACATTTTGGACGTATTTTATTGTATTTTCCCCGAAACGATAATTTGGTTCTAGTTACAGGGTATCGGCGAGCGAGCACTCTCGGTTCGATAGTAACTGTATGAAATATTAAGTTGAAACGAAAAAATATACATATGCATATACAAACATATTTACGTACACATGATAAGAAATGATGACGGCAAATTGCAATAAAACCTTACATATTAACTTACTATACATACATATATAAATAATTGTAATTTTCTATGTTTAAGTTTAAAGTTAATAAACAAACAATATCAACGTAGACTTTTTCGACTCGAGCTTGTAAGACATCATGAACATGAAAATACCATTAACGAACATCAAACATTATAAGATTTATATATATATATTATTTTTTGTGAAAGAAATGAAAATACAACAAAATAGAATAGATTTATTGAAATTGAAATGTGGAAATTGCATTTTTAGTACACAACTTTTTCTAAAATTGAAATGGTTTTATTTCCATTAATTGTTCAAGTCAATTCGACTGCAATTGGTCTGGAATTTAGCAAATTGAATAGCATGGCAAAGACTGAGTCTAAATTTGCGGATTGGTTGTAGCTTCCTTAATAACAAATAATTGACTAATTGATGAATTAATTGATTGATTAACCGATCATACGGAAGTATGTACGAGTGAAGAATATCCATCTATCAAAAGTATTTAGAAATAACATGTAGTCTATTTAAGTTGTATATATGTAAACAGAATTAACAATAATATACATTGCAAATCGTCCAAGTGAACATTGAAAACATTGAAAGCACGTCAACCTCCATTGCACATTGTTAAATTTATTCAACTTATTTGTGTCAATCTAACCTGGTAACCTGCGCATTCAGACAGGGCTAACAACACACTCAAGTATTATAATCGTATTGAAATTGTTTTTAAAAATTAACTAAAAACTCATCAACAACATTCGGGCGCATCGCTGAATAACAATAAAACCAATATATATACTATATATTTGAAACAATACTTTATGTAACATAACAAATAAATAACACGATTCCAATGCAGACATCGATTATCGAGTTTTATAATAATAATAATAAACAACATACGACTTTTACACAAAGAATTTGCATTTGCATCATATAGGGGTTGTGGTTTCATCTTTACCTAAAACAATACAATAATGCATGGCTACATAAAAAATCCATCTAGTTTTGCCGATCATAGAAGGCAATGAAAATTTGAATTTTTACCAAAATTCTACCAGGCCAAGAGAACCGAGCAGTAGGTGGAATGCATTTTGTGCAAGTTGCACACATTCATATAATCCTCGGGATCATCTTAGATTCCATCACGTGGACTTAGAATCCACCATATGCTAGGATCCAAAACTCTAAATCCATTTCTTTAATGTTATTTATGATTCTTAACTATATTTGCTTTACTTTATTTTATATTTAAATGTCAGGTATATAAAAAAAAAATTAAATGTTAATAACTCTGTTTTTTTATACTCTTTGAAATCTGGAGGAATCAGATTACTGTTGTAGCTATAAAGTTAACTGGGGTATTTAAAATGTATGTATGATCTTTTATTGATTGAAAACGAAATTTATCATCATCATTGAAACGCTATAAATGCTCTTTGTAATCTGCATGGAAATGAAAAAAAAGATATTAATAATAATTAATAAAAAAAAGAGCAGATTTGGTTGATGAAGAATATCTACCTGAAGACCTGAGCTCACAGACAAAGGTATGACGTCAAGTATCTGAATCATGAGAGACCTTTGAGTTTTGCACAACATAAACAGAATTTGGCGCTGGTGACGAGCTTTCAGATTGTAAAAGGATATATTGTAGACTTCATACTCGATATCATTATTCTGTAAGAATTCAATTAAACAGAGAGCAACAAATACATATATTTCTACGGCTTACTTACACAGTTCTCGACTAGAGTTCCGAGTATGCAATAAATATACAAATTGGAAATGAGGCCAATTACATACGCCCATCCTCCTGGCCAAACGCTGGTGAGCAGAACAAAGATGGTTAGAGTAATGCAGGCGGCAGCAGTGATAACTTGGGTCGACACAATCGAGAAGAAAATTTTGTTGCATTGAGCAATGAATCTGTTAATATATCAATATTTACAAAAGTCCTATGTTTAAAATTTGGACAGTTTAGCTTTGAACAAAATAAAATGTTTCCAAGAATAACAAAAAATTAACATAGCTGTTAAGATGGGGGATTGTAATAATTGTAATTGTGGCGTAACTTTAAAATTAAAATGAATTATTTATTTCCGCAAAAAAGAATAAACAAATATTTATAGATATTTTTTCAATTTTTTAAATATTGTTTTGTTCATGCATAGAAACCATTCCCTGATTTTGATTCAGACCTTAAGTACTGCTGATGGAACTGCATCATGTCGACAAGCGCTTTCTGAATTTCCGAATCAGGTTGTTTCGCAGGCTCCTCCACAAACGTGTTGAACGCGTCGATTTTAAGACGCAGCACATCCACGAATATATATGTTTGTAACAGATGCACGAGGATAACCAGATCGCCAGCAAACATGCCCGCTCCACCCACGTTCAGAACGAACACATGAAATACTTGCGTCAGCCAAAAGCCCGATTCGGTTGTGTGATCGATGCCCGGGATATAGAATTGCATTATCAGGTAATGATCGCCAGTGAGCATGTTGACCGTGAGGGGCAAGATTATCATCCCACTGACGGCAACATAATAAGAGATGAACACAATTATTAGAGCGTAGCGCAGTCTATCGCAACTCTGCTGCAAGTGCCCTGCATATCTGGGATCGGGATGATTTTCGTATTCCACGTAGACGATATAAACACTCTGGTTCAATTCATAGAGGTTTCTGGCATTATTCACAATAACGAAGAGCTTGTTGACGCCCTGCACGAGGAGTCCGCTCATCACCAGGGCCTGGAATGCGAACATCGATGTCCTCTGACTGATGACAGTGCTGAGCGTGAATGCAGAATAGGTACAGATAGCTACGAGGGTTATTGCCGTAAATATGTTGACTCGATAATCCTTGTTATAGATGTCAGCTCCCAAACATCTTTTAATGAAGCGCACAATGCGCATAATTTTGAGAAAATTTTCACTTGGTTTTAGCGACATTCCGAAACTGAAAAAATCCGACTGATTGGCATTCCCATTGGATGATGGGCTTTTATACTTTTTTCTAGCCGGACGCGTACATGGATGGGACCCTTGACAGCTGCACAAATTACTTGATTAATCGCAGTTTCAGGACTGTGAGGATTGTGTCACCTGTTTTACGCCCGACAATTTCTCTACTTTCTTCTTGGGTGATACTGAATAAATATATATGGCTTATTAATAACTTTCAAAACCGATCACTATATTAAGTAACTATCTTTATTTAACAGTAGCGCAAACAAAAAAAAAATAAAAAGATTATAATTAATGAAAAAGCTGGCCTCTGATTTGAACTATGAACTGGTTGACTGGTTTTTAGGTTCCAACCGGAGTGTTTAATGGGATCTGGGACAGCTGCATGTGACAGCGTATGCGACACTTTATTAATCACTAGGATAATCGTAGTTTCAGGTGTTATATTTTCAGCTTCGCTTTTTTCGCAGTTCATTGTTTCTAAGTAGGAGCTCAACTAGTAAGTGCGGACTTCAATGCGAACAATTAAAATACAAAAGAAATATAATATAAAAAGCTTAAAAAAAATACGTTAAATTCCAATTGAAGAAACATTAAAATAAAAATGTTAAGTACATTTAATTGAAATTTAAAAAACCGTTAGAGAAATTTAGAATTTTTGACTAAAACCACCAGGCAAACAGAAAGGAGCAGTAGATGGAACTGCAGAATGGTGGAATGTGCACAAAGACTACCTTTCGGGATCCACCAGCTTGGAGGTGCTTGGACGTTTGATGTGGGGTAAATTCACTTACGACTCTACATTTTTTCAAAACGTATTCTATTAAAATTCAAATTTTGTAAAAACCGTTGATTCGGGGTAAATCCTCTTCCTACTTTCTTATGTTTGCCTGGTAGTTCAGAAGCTCAAATAAAATAAAAATAAATTATTTTTGGTTCATCCTAAAAGTATGCAACATATTTTGGGTTATTCAATGGTTTGCTATTAACAAATGAATACAAATAAACAAGAACAATAAATAACTATAAAAAACATGTTTCTATGCATTATTTAAAATACAAATCAGAACTGTTCAATTTGAATCGTTACTTTACTCTATGCAACAGCGGCTTCTTTATAAGTTGGCATACCTCGATAGGCATCCAAACAAGTTTATTTTGTTTACAAAGTTAACTTTCATTAGTGCACATTTAACATTTAAAATTCGGACAATATTTCCCTTGTTTTGCACATCTAGACTGTAACTCTTTGGCAACCATAGAAGTGAGTACACATTTAGAAGTTTTATTTTTTACATACTTTTACCAGATAAATGGTTAATTTATTTTATTATTTGTCTATTGTGTAAGTTCGTTGTTGCATAATAAATAAATAAATATTAATGTTTACTGTGAATTGTTATTTAATATGTATTTAAGAGGTTTGTACGTAGATCTGAATTACATGCGACGATTCGGGAGTCCAATAAGAAATCGAATGAATTGTTCGCTGGTATTTCAAATTGGACTCGCAAAAGTCTCCAATTGTTGTTGTTGGTAAGTCCTTTCGATTATTGTTGGCTAGCATCTAGCGTGACTTAAGTTACTGTGTAAGTAAAAAAGCTCTGTGTGGTGAAAATGTCTTCAATAAATACAATAAAGTACAAACTAAAATTCGACTAAGCATAATACGACTCTGAGCTTAAATACGCAGACTACGCGGTCCCATTCTGGCCACATTCCTTGGCCCCGACGGAGCTCGCTCCTTAACCGCTTCCGCCTTTCTGGCGCCGTCCTCGTAGTCGTCATCCGAGCCGAAGAGCAACGCTGCCAGGCTGGTCTCGAAGCTGGACTTTTTGGTTGGCAATGTGGTTGACGTCGATGTCGCCGTCGTCGTCGTCGTCGTCGTTGAGCTGGCCAATTTTGTGGTCTCGGGCACATTCGTTGTGCTGGTTGTGCTCGTCGATGTTGATGTGGATGTTTTGTCAACCGAACTGGAGCTGGAGGAGGACGAGGTGGAGCTGATGACACCCGTGCTGATGATCTGCGCTGCAGTTAGCGGCAAGGCCAAGGGCTGCTTTTGCTCCTTGGACTCGTCTTTGTTGGTCAGGTAGTCTGGCGGGTAGATGGGCTTGAAGCCGCCTTGGAGCTGCGGCTGGAAGCTGTCCAATTCAAAGTACTTTTCCGTGGTAAAGTCCGTGGAATTGCTGGCTTCCTGCTCCGCCTCTCTCGACTGATCCACGTCGGCACGATTGATGCTGTTCTTCTCGTAGATGGCCGCATCTGCAGCAGCAGCGGAGCCCACAATCTTCCAGTTGCTGGGCGTGGGATTGTCCACGTTGGCAGCTCCTCCCAGACTGGCACTCGGATAGAACGGCGCCATGAAGTTCTTCTCGTAGTTGTGGCCGCGCACATCGAAGTCGTTGCTCAGCAGCTGCTCCGTCTGCGTCTCGTGCGCTGCTTCCTGCTGCTGCTGCTGCTGATGGCGATGACGGTGCACGAGGTTGGGCTCGGTGGGCGTGTAGGCGATGGCAATGGGCGCCTCGGTGCCGCTGCTGAAGGCGCTGTTGGTGATGCGCGGCGCAATCAGCACGCCGGGCACTTGTCCCGCTTGTGCAACGGGATGCAGCTCGCTGTAGGAGGCGTCGGGCTTCTCGATGGCATAGGGAAACTTCTGCTTCGGCTGCTGCGGCTGAGCTTTCGTCTGCTGCTGAAGCGATTGGGGCTTCTTGTTCTTGAGTATCGGTTCCTGCGGCTGATCGCGTATCACGGAGAAGGGCGTGTTCTGGTACTCGACAGCGGGGGAGTTTGCGTCACTTGGAGTCGCCTCCTCGTTGTTGATGCGCGTGGCCAGCGCTTCCTGTGCATCGTTGTCGGCCGTCACCTGAATCTCTCCCGCTCCGGTGTCGTCGCCGTTGACGGGTTTCTTCTGTGATTGCAGCATTTGCAGCGTGACGACGGCCTCCAGCTTGGAGTCGCTGGGCGTCTGGCGATCGTTGTTGGGCGCCTGCGGCGGATCGTTGATGACCAGATCCTCCTCCTCGAAGTCATCCAGATCGCCAGGGTTCAGCTTGTACGCCTCGGCAACGGGCGCATGACGCTCCACGGGATATCCGTCGACAGCGCGTGGCGGAGCATTCACATTGGGCAGACTGGGCAGATTGGGACGACGCGCGTAGAGACGCTCCCTCATATGCGGCACCATGCGCTGCACGCCGTTGGGCGGCAGGCGGTAGACGCGTCTGTTGATGTCCAGCGCGGGATTCGTCGGTCCATATTCCGAGATGCGATTCATGGGATATCGTTGCTGCTGCTGTTGCTGTTGCTGCTGCAGCGGCTGACGACGATGCGCGAACTGCGGCGGCGTCGAGGGATGGTAGGGCAAGCGAATGTTGCCGGGTTCTTGCTTCAGGTTGGAGTTGTGGCCATTGGACAGCTTGGCATTGGGTCGGAACTGGGGCAGTATATTGGGCAGATTGAGGTTGGGCCGTGGTCCATTTGGTTGCTGCTGCTGCTTGCGGTCAAACTCCTTGTAGAAGGGACGCTTGCCAGGCGCAGCCCCTTGAGGCTGCTGCTGTTGTTGAGGCGCATATCGCGGTGGCGGCGGCTGCATGTCCTGCGAGGGCGACGGCGAAGGCTCCTGGTTGCTCTGCGCTTGTCCACCCGTGGGGAAGGTCTGCAAGCAAAAACAAATTTTAGTTATACCGAAAGTTTTAAAGAGTTTCGCCAGAGACCGTTTAGATTTATGGATTTGCTTAAAACATTAAGATAAGTCTTACTAATTATATTTGAACAACAAAAATGTGAATTGGAAAATTGTCTTGGATTGTGAGGATATAAGGGCATCGAAGGCTTTAAATTATAAGTGAACTAATCATCAATCAAAAAACTAGAGCAAAGATCTTAACTTTTGATCAAACAAAACTTCTTGGACAAGATTTCAATACTTTTTTTTTTTTTAAATCACTTTATGACTAAGACTTTGTTTTAAGATATTTCATTATCCACTTTGTAATCACTACGATCCCTGGCTTTATATAATCTATTTTACCAGTTGCTGTTTGTGCTGGTTGATGTTGAGCACCTCGTGCTGTTGGATCTGCACATTGGGGCTGCCGGACTGCTCCTCGCTGAGCTTGGGGAAGACCACGGGATTGGCCTGCTGTATCTGCTGCAGGCTCAAGGGCTGCGCGTGACCGTTGATGCTGGGACCTGCTGGCGGACCGGGCAGCACGCCAGGCGACGACTGCTCGATGGACGTCTGTTCGATGGTCTCCTCGTCGTGGGCGGGGAAACGAATGTTGCTGGACACCAGCAGCTCCTGCGTGTCCTGCGGCAGCGGCTGCTTGGGCGCTGGCACCGCGCTCTGAACGAGCTGATTGGGCGCCGAAATGGTGTCCAGCGTTTTCGGTGGCTGCTTCTTCGCTGGCCGCAAATTGGAGCCGATCAGAGGCAGCTGCTGGTAAGGCGTGGGCGCCTCGGGCGGTGCCACGCCCACCACAGTGGCAGCTGTGCTCGACTGGAACTTGTTGCTCGGCTGCACGCTGGGCATCTGCTGCTGGCTGCTCGGCGGCGTTGGCTTCGCTTGTGGCTGCGGACGCTTGATGCTGGCAATGTCCTCGTTGATCACCTGGCCGTATTGCACCGCATTCGTCTCCTTGGCGAACAGCGGCTCCTTCTCCACATTGCCGTGTCCCACCTGCTGCTGGCTGCCCAGCACGAAGGAGGCGGACTGCTGGCCCGGTGAGATGACCACGTTGTTGATCTGGCCGGGCATGGGACGGTACTGCAGCATGTTCGGCTGCTGCACCTGATACGAGACGTACTCGTTGCCATAATTATCGGAGAGCAGTTGCTGCTCACTACCCATCGGACGTTGTGGACGTTGTGGTTGCTGTGGTGGCTGCGGCTGTTGTAGATGTTGCTGTTGTGGCTGCTGTTGTTGCTGCTGCTGTGGATATTGTGGCTGATCTGGATACTTTGGACGTTGTTGCTGCTGTGGCAGTTGCTGCTGCTCATGTGGATATTGCGGCCGCATGGCAAACGGCGATGGCTGCGATGGCGCTATGGGCTCGATGAGATTGCCTTGGGCATCGAAGCCCTGATTCTGCTGATAGTTGTTGGCCACGTTCACCTCCTCCTCGGCGAGGCTGTTGAAGATGTCGCTCAACGTCATCGCGGGCTTGGCAGGCTTCTGAGGTGGCTGCGGCAGCTGCTGTTGTTGATGTTGCTGCTGCTGCTTATAATGTTGCTGTTGTTTCTCATGTTGCTGCTGTTGCTGCTGCTGTTGTGACAGTTTGTGCTGCTGCTTTTGCAGCTCTTGCTCTTGCTGCTGCTGTTCCAGCTGTTGTTGGTATTGCTGCTGCTGCTGTTGTTGCTGCTGCTGCATTTGCTTCTTAAGATGTTCCTGCTGCTCATGTTGCTGTTGCTCCTGCTGTTGCTGCTCCTCTTGTTCCTGCTTGTTGATCTTCTGGCCCAGCGTGTGGTAGACATCAGCGGGCTCCAGCTGCGGCAGCTTGTTGTCCTCAGAGCGCGGCGTTGTTGATGTGGCAGCGTCTTCGACGAAGCTCACAGGCGCGCTGGTGCTCGAGGTGTATCTTTTGGTGGTCGTTGCAGGTTCCGTGGGAAAGATGGCTGCCTGGGGCGTGGGATGGTGCGTGGTGAACTTGGCGTCGTGGCTGCTCAGCGTGGGCTTCGTCTGCTTGGTGGGGTTCGTGGTGGTTGCTGCTGTGGTGCTGGGACTCGGCTTCTTGTACGGCACGTACTTCTTGCGCGTGGTGAGCTGACGAGGCGGCGGCGTCGGCGTTGTGGCCGCCACACTGGGCGTCGTGCGTCGCGTGGTTGTCGTATAGCGCATCGTGGTGGTGCTGGGCGTGGTGGTCGTTGTGGTTGTGCTCCTCGTGGTGCTCCTCGTGGTGCTTGGCGTCGTTGCTCTCGTCGAGCTGCTGCTGCTGAAGTAGCCCGGCTCGGTGGGCGTCACGGCCGTCAGCTTGGTGGTCGTCACGGGCAAGTAGTGCTCGTTGTGGCTGCTGTAACGCGGCGGCGCCACCGTCACGGAGCCAGGAGCTGCCACCGAGGTGGGCTTCTTGTTGGTCACGTAGTTCTTGTTGCTGCCCTGATACTTCAGATTCGCATACGAACTGGAGACGAGCGGATAGACGAACTTCGACGACGAATACTTCACGGGCAGGTTGAGAAAGTCGTGGATGTTGGGACTCGAGCCGCCGTTCAGCACAATCTTCTCCTTGGAGTTGAGCACCTCGTTCACCTCGGGCTCAATGCCCGACGGCTTCTTGGCCGTGAAGTCCACTTGCCCCGACACGGGATCTTGGCGCGCATAGTACGGCTTGCCATCGTTGAAGATCTGGTTCGGCAGCACGTAGCTGGTGGAGATCACATCCTCCTCCCCCGACACGTCCACGTTGCGCGCCTCCAGCGGCAGCAGCGCCGACGCCGTCTCGTCCACAGACTGCGCGGCGAGCGCTAACGAGACGCCCAGCAGCAAGAGCAGCCCGGCGAAAGGGTATCTGGCTCTCATGGTGAACTACTCTCGAATTCGCCTGGCTGGAAATACAAGAGATTTTATTTGATAAATTAATAATATTCACTAACAGTTTATTTCATTAGTTGGTATGAAAAAGGAGGCAGCAATATAGTTTTCGACAATATGTAAAAAATTTAAACGATCGATATGTGTTTCGCCTTACAAGTTTTTCATTTAATATAGTATTGTTATTTATTAATTATGTCTAACACAACAATAACAGCTTGTCGAAGAAAAGCACAAGCCTTAGCGTTTTGATTTTTAAGAGGTTGACGATGGGATAATGGGAAAACTTCTTGCAGTTCACAAACAATATCTATATTAATATGAAACGTGGACAAGGTTGCGAGTCCAGCTGGCGAGTTATTATAAATATATATTTATAGATGCAATTATACAATTGTATTTGGCGCACACACTTTTGTGCAGCACTGTCTTAGAGTCAACTCTCGCTGCATTGCCGTTGTTGACTTTGCTGTTTTGTTTGGATATGTTGCGAGTTGACGCCTTTTTTTTGTTGTTGTCGGCGCTGTTGCGATTACAACTTGCGACTTGGCATTGAGACTTTTGTTGTGCTGTGCAGCTTGCAACTGCAACTGCAACTAGATCTCGCCACATTTGGTGCTGGCACTTACGCAGGTTGCCCGCGGATTCGCGTTGCACGATTCACGATTGACGACGATTGGCATGCTTTGCTTTTCAAATGAAGCGAAGAAAAACCAACAGCAGCAAATAAAAGGAAAAGTGAAAATTTGCCAAATGCTGCGCAAGTTGTTTTCAGCTCTACACTTGGCTAAATTATACCCTGTACTCGAGTGGCAGACAGACAAAGGAAATGCTGAAAATTAAGTCATCTGATAGCATGACAAATGCCATAATTACTTTCAATATGTTTTTTGTTGATACTTTAATGTGCTCCAGTTTTAGGGCCTTATCAGCAATCAATTGAGTGGTTATTGTTGCCGGCTGCCGCAGTTAATGCTGCGGCAATTAATCGAAATCTGCTCTCAAAAGAAAAAACAATTGTGGCAAAACAATTGGCAATGCCACAAGCAATGCCACATGACTCTGCATGGCCATTAAGACGACGACGAGTTTTATTGCTGTCTTCGGATCGCATTTTGCTTTCAAGTGAAGTGCAAGTGGCGCTCAGCTCAGTCTCAGCTCAGCTCAACTCAGTTTGCTGCAGGTACCAATCAACTTTCATTTAAATTGTCAAACGAATTATCAATTATTCTTAAAGACCGTTTCGCTCTCGGCATATGCTCGTAATTGGGCTTTGCTTTTTCCTTTTCTTTTCTTTACTTTAAACGAAATCAGAAATGCAGCCGCAACAGCAACCACAACATCTATCCACATGCCAAGCTTCTCGTATTTGCATTGCGAATAACTCAAAAATTGACAGATTCAAGCAACAACAACAACGACGACGACGATGGTTAACTGGGTAAATGGGTCATAATTTAGGAAACTTGTTTAACTTTGTAATGCTCGCTACGCACAAGCATCGATGATGCTGTCGACGACAACGACAACGCCTTGACTTTGGCTTCTTTTTATCAGCATGCTAAGTAATTATAATTATAGCACGGCTGAGACACCAAATAATACCCTGCAGAGCGTGAATTTCTAGTGAATAAAACGACATAAATAACTTTATTAAAAGCCGAGATAGATAAATAAAAAAATGCCCTTAAGAATATAATAGAATAGATTTATCTGCATGCATGATAATAATAATTATAGCACAGCTGGAGTACTAGTAGAAAGATTAAATTTGCAATGAATGATATCACAGAAAGTTATATTTTTCAAGCAGAGAATTACTGAAAAAAAGTGTACTATTAAGTAGAAATCATATGTTATTTTTATATTTAATTTAAATCATCTTTTCAATAATAAATAAGATTTCAAGAAAAATATTCACAAAGCATTTTGTACTTGTAGGATACGAATACAAGCTTTTGAAAAATATTTAATTCTTCTTTTTATTAACCTACCCTATTAGTCGACTATTGCAGGGTATGCAAAGAACCAAAATCGCAGCGCATGTGTCCCGTTTTTTAAATGAAACACGAAAAACCTGTCAATAGCTCAGCGCACAGGCAGCGAGAGTAGATTTCTGCATTTTCACAGCTGTAGGGTGCAAAACAAAAGACTTAAGGCACGAACTTGCCGAGCGATTCTCGCAGCTTTGCATGTGTGCAAAGCACATTCCTTGCAAACACGATGGCATTTTACACCCACAATGGCAATCGACACTTGGCTGCTGGCATGCAGCAAACGAAAGACTTAAGGCACAAACTTGTTGCAGGCACAAAAGTGTGCCACGGACATTCCTTATCAACGCTTCCTACATGCGAGTGCGCATTGTGCAAGTGGCAAGTGGCAAGTCAATAAGAGACAGACATATTTTCCGTTTTATAGGCAACAAAACGAAAGACTTAAGACACAAACTTGTGCCCAACCATGCTACAGAAATGCCATAGCGCATTCCTCGGCATATATAGACAAATCAGCTTGTCAACCAGCTGTTGTGTGTTCTGCTGCAAGTTGCAGGGCACAAACGAAAGACTCAAGACACGAACTTGCTGCAATTCTATCAATTGCCGTCGAAGCACAGCAGTTGTGGGCATTAATAAACGCATTTGGGTCACTGTGCTAATTGCCTAAAATTATTATTCAATATGAAGCGCAGCAACACCATCGATAGTGTCTCGGTGTCTTTCTCTCTCTCTGCGGCTGTCCAGTTATGGCAGAAGACGTGTAGAAAGTGCTAATTTAATTAAATTTAAATATTTCAAGAGAGTTATGGCTAGCCGAAGCGGAGGCGGAGGCGGAGGAAACGATGTTTGCTTCGGTACGCAGAAGCATGTGGCCAAAAGTTTAACGAACTGTGGCCAAGCGATTGACCCACTTCTAGCGGGGATTCGATCGCACTACCGCAGATACTTTTTATACTTAGTATTATTATGTTGACTCCCCATTTAAATGAAATGAAAACTCTGCTTCAATTTCACATTGCATAATGTCTTGGGTCGCGAGTAATTAAAACTTTCCTTTTGACACCCAAGCGCACAATTAACTGGAGAATCAAGATTTTTCCGATTTGTAATGCGCTGCAATTATCATGAGTTGGCATAAAGTCTTGAAACTCGAAAGCCAAAACGTAATAACGAAAATTTGTTGGCTTTATTGTTTGTTAATGATTGTTGAGTCAGTTTTAAATCTGAAAAGTAGCCAAGTGGGCGCAGCGGAGGGGTGAAGCGGAAAGCGGCGCCTGTTGGACGTCTCAACTTTAAACTGTCGCCAGTAAGCTGATTCATCAGGCGGGGCAACAAACAGCTCTCGACTCTCTTGGCTACCACTTTTCTACATTTCTTTCAACGGCATTGGCTGCAGCTGCAACTTTCACTTTTGACAGCCAAAAATTTCTCGCTCAACTTCTGACGACGACGCCGACTGAGGCAGCGACTGCGACTGCGACGCACACACACGCAGAGCAGGCAGTTCAAAGAGAAAAATATTTATGGTTTAACGACTTTATAGTATGCTCAACTTTAACCACAAAACACACACTGGCTGGCTGCCAACAAAAAGCACAACAAGCAAAGTGGCGAAACCAGAATGGTAAGTAACAGAAACAGAAACTGTAATGAAAATCAGTGAAATTAGTTTTGTTCTCTCCACATCTGCAGCGATCTACAGCTGATGTGCCGCTTCTGTTGCCATCTAATCTCGCTTTATTCAGACCCAACATGAGCGCAGGTCAAGCAGCCCGAGCAGTCCACTAAACCATTCCACATTCAAATTTCAGAGTTGACCTCGTTAGGCAACAAGTACAGCAGCGAGTGCGAGTGCTCAATGAACACAGTCTCTTGGCCGCTTGGCTCTCCGCGAGATGCTTTTCATCGCCTTCTTGAATGGAATGTGGATGTGGACTTGCAACTGGCGTCAAACCGGCTAACGAATTGTCAAAGCATTTTCCTCAAATCTCTTCAGACCACATTTGAATGCGATAACTTGGCTGGCAAGCGCAAGATTAGAGCATGACTGATTAAAGCCGTGTGCCTAGAAAGTATTATACGGACAAATGAGCGATTAATCTAAACTATTTGACTTTTACTTTGAGATTATCCATAGTTTAAGAATTTGTTCATTGCCATTGCTCTATTTTTTAAACTGATTTAATTGCATTTTGTTTATTCTAATAAAGACAAGCAGTTATAAAATATGTAAATAAAAATATCTAAATATGTAAGCTACATTTTCATAAAATGGAATAAAGAAAATGCAAAAATAATACAAAATAAATTGACACACCTTTTTCATAAAATGCAGTAATATAAAATTCAAACATGAACTTCAATAAATGACGTAACAAAAACTAAATGTTCACAACATGGAATAACATTAAATTCAAACTTAAACTATGTTTTTATGAAGAGCAATAAAATAAATAACATAACACAATTTGTATTTACATGTTGTGACTCGTCATCCCATTGAAAGGGTTACCCAATGATTAACAATTTAACAGACATAAATCACTTTCGATGCTTTGTGAAAATACGAATATTACTCATTCGTGAGAAAGTGTTTGGAGAGCTGCTTCTAGAGAAGAGCTTCACACTCACCCACACTTTGCGCAACTTGAAGTCGAAATCTCTTTTTCTCTTTCCATTTCGCTTGCCAATTATGTTCTGCTGCTTAAGCATCAGTTATGGAATTTGCATGTATTATTTATATTGGGAAAAAAGATCAAATCTTGTAAACAGAAAGCCAAATAAAACAACATCGAAAACAATGCCAAAATTTCACTTTTTAAGGTGCGTAATCGGCTTGGGCCTCGACTGCGGCCATTCATACGATATTTGCATAAAAGACACTCAGACAAATGTCTGTACATGAGGATGATCTTTATGGCTGGCTTGCGGTCGATGTTGCGGTTGCCTCAAAAGCAAGTTTTAGCATTGCTGTTTAAAGTTTTGCAAGTAGTTGGAAAGCACTGTGAATCACAAGCTGACCCAAACATATAGTAAAAGATATAGCGTATGAGTATCGGTTTGGTCGGCGACCTAGACCATTTTCACTGCTAAAGAAAGTAACGGTCAATTCCAAATGACAAATGAAAATTCATTTACATTCAGCAATGCATAACCCCATTAACTAAATCCGGCAACACTTCGAGTGCGTGCTTCAAATTTTTAGTTTAATTTTGTAGCCAACAAACACAATAAAAAGAAATGGTGAAATTGTTAGTACGTCTGAAAAGTTCATGCCGCTGCTCATAATTAGTTGGCGAAACAGAAATTGTGCAGTACTTAGTATAATGATGGTCAATCGTCGCAGTCCCCAACTTCCCAACCTCCCAACTCAACTCAACTCAACAAAACGAAACGAAATAAAAGTCTTCAAGTTAAATATAAAAAAATAAAAAAGCGGCACTCGACAAATGGCTAATGACTGTTTGGCTCTTCAATGTTCACTGTTCACTGTTCACATTTCGTTGTAAACAAAATTACACGTACAAGACACTCGCAGCGGCAAGCTGGCAAATAAAAAATGAAAGTGCTGTGTGTGGCAGCCACAGCCACAGAGACTGACACTGACACTGCCTCTGACTCTGAGGTGCCACTCACAGGTGGCCAGGATATAATATGGTTCATGTCACGGCAAATTAAACTCAACCCAGTCAAGCAAATTGGCTGACTTTGTTGCCACGAATTGCAGAATTAAGTCTTTTGTTGTTTTCTATGGATAATCGATCAATTGTCTGCAAATCTTTGAGTTCATCTCGAAATATCTAGAAAACATGTAAGAAATCTGTTTAAATCCATAGCTCTATTCACTTCACATATGAAATATTAACTTAAATACAATTACAATTCAACTGATCAACAACTTTTACAGAATTAAAAAAAAATGGGCAGGAAAAGTTGTATACATTTTTCAGGAAATGCCCTAAGATTTCCATTTAGAAAAGCTTTCATTAGAGATATATTTCAAATTGATAGCTCTTTTTAAAGCATATTAAATTATTAAAGTAATTACACCAGGAAAAACTGAACTCGTTAGAGCATATCATTAAATTATTTGTTTGATTTAAATCTAATTGCAATATCAATAACTTTCATTTCAATTTTAATCATTTTCATCTGTATTTCATTTTGGAAATCTTTAAGTACTTCTAGAAATGCCCTCAAGACATGCCTCATATTTGTATATGTACATTTTAACTCTTTCCCAGCATATTAAATTAATTTCAGTTGGACATTTTTGGCTAATCTCGATAAGGCAGGAAAAGTGAGGTGAATCATTTGTGGTATCATCAAATTCTTTATTTGTCTTTTGAGATCTTCAAGTACTTTTAGAAATGCCCTCAAAACATGCCCCAAGCGTAATTAAATTTGTAGCTCTTTCCACAGCATATTTAATTAATTACAGTTGCTGAAAATTTTCGACTGATCTCGATAAGGCAGGAAAAGTGAGATGAATCATTGAAGATACCACCAAAAAATGCAGCTAAGCCAATTCGCGGGCACAACAAGCTTGGAGCGTGCCATAAACTTGCAGCTTGCGGCATGAGCAGCTTGTTTATGGTCACTTGACTTTTTGGCGCAACCAACTTGCCACAGAATTGCAGTTGCAGTTGCAATAGCAATTGATTGGAGTGCGTCCGTGCGTGGCATGGAAAACTGAAATAGGTCGCTTAACAGTTTTGGATTTATTTAAATTGCCCTCGATTGGGCGGCCTGAATTTCGCAGGCGAATTACTTCATTTGGTTTTCGAATCAATTATACAACAGCCATATGCAACATCTCCTCGTTGCAAACTGCGGATATTAAATAATTAAACACGCGATCAGCGCGGCGGCTTTCTTCAACTTTAAATTGAGATACAAAATAAATCTCTTTTCGCTCAGTATTCAATAGAGACGCATTAAGTTCACTAGAGCACATTTGAATGTGGGTCAATCGCACAAGTTTAGCAAAAACTTAACTAATGTGTACAAATAAACGTTCATCTAGATGGAAAAAAGTTCTTGACAGCCAGCGAGAAATGTGTCAACAAAGCAAGCAAAAAGGTTGCAATCAAAGTAATCAACAGCAAAAGCAAAAACCTTTTTTGCAAGTCAAAGAGAATAGCAGACACCCTATGTAAATATACCAAAAAGCAACTCTCGTCCTTAAAGGGCAAAGTGCTTTTTGGAGGCATGGCCACATTTCTTAATGTGCCGATCTCTTCGCTCCCCCGCAACTCCAGCTTTGTCGACCGTAATCGAGTGCTCATTGGAATACCAAGTAGCTGCTATTGTAAATACAATTTCCAATTGGCAAAATTGTTTGCTAGTTTCTCTAATTGTTACATATCCAAACAAAATGTGAATAGTTTCGTCTCCTTGGCACGTTTTTATGCGTTTGATTTGACCGATGCAAGCGATCAGTTTAATTGATTAATTCGGGCGCACAACAAAAATGAAACGAAGCGAGAGGGCACAATTACCGTTGTTCGTTTTGCGATTTCCGATGACGACGACGGCGTTCAAAATCAAATTTATTTTCCTTCCACGTCTCTCTCGCTCACTCGTTCGTTCGTCAGGCACTTTTCTTTTTCTTTTTTAGTTGAACTCGACACACTCAACTCAACTCACAACTCAGCTCTCAACACTTATACAGTTAACAACTATAAATTCCAATATTGTATTTCTTCTATTGGTTTTTAGCGTTTTACATTTCTCTTGCACGTATTTAATCAACTTCCACACACTCTCCGACGACGCGTCTGCTACTGTTAACGGTCTCGCACTGAATGAAGAATGAAGCGGCGATGCGTCTGAAGAAATTTTTTTATTAAAAAGAAAGCACAGCCAAAATGAACCGCTCGCTGGCTGGCTGGATGAGTTGGGCGCCAGCTGCTGCTGCGGCGCTGTTAACTCACACTCGCTGTTAACGCTCTTACTGTAAGCGTTAAGCCAAGCTGTGGAATCCATGTGGAACGGAAGCAACGGCTACGAATCGAAATTGATTGAGTGTCGAAGTGAAAACAATGGCCCGTTAAAATTTGAATAAATGAAAAATGCAATAAAAATAAGGTAATTAAGATATTATGCATTGCTTGCAGAGCAAAATATGTAAAGCTGCTGGACTTGCACAAAACATTAAACTCAAAAAGGTAATTATTTTTGAGTTTAATATTTTTTGATTAAAAAAATTTTGCTTTCGCTAAAAAACATTCAATAACATAAAACGAAGCTGTGATCAATAAATAAACATAATATACTTTTTAGATTGCATCAAGATCCTTTTATAAGGATATGAAATAATATTGTCAAAAACTCTAAATGAACCTCTGTTGGGGAGTTGAATTATTTTTATCAGCAAGCGCAGACAGTGAAAGCGGAAGCAGCACAATTAAAATATTTAACGAGCACTATCAAAATAAATACAATCACATTTGATTTCAAAGCCCACGCAAAGCGAGCAAAGCAACCGGAACTAGATCAGGCCAAAAGCTAGCAACAGACAACATATTGGCAATTTTGGAATTTATGGGGGGAGTAAAGAAAAGTTTCGACAATTATGCCGAGCATTACATCGAACTCGCTCACGAAGATGTTGTGTCTGCATAGCATGAAGATTTTAGCTTTCGTTTGCTCAATTGCATAACGAATTGGTGAATGATTTGGTAAATTGGCAATACAAATGGCACGTAAGACTTTAAGCCAACAATTTCTACATACAAAATGAGTACCAATTCAATCTTTATACGATCACCTTGCACATCTGGTTAATAAATAAAGGTTGGCAACTTTATTGCGCATGCTTAAAGGAGAAGTCTAAACGTAAGGTAAATTAAGCCGGGATCTCCTTGGACTGCTCAGCAGTTGGGGGGATTTCCCTTTCTCCACTCGTTGCTGATAAATTCACAAGTTATGCCGCACGTTGTGTGGGGGGAATTTAGCGTGCCTGGTTGAAGGGATTATCGGGGGACTTGTTCCACTCCTTCATGAGCATCTGCTTCCACTGGGACATGCGCAGCGACGGATTCTCGGCCTTGATGCGGGGCAGATTCTGCGATTCAAACGTTTTATACGCTGCTCGCATTCGTTTCTCGGGATGCTTATCATCATCATCGTTCACACTGCGAATGCAAAGCAATCAGTTCGAAGTCTTGAAGCAATTGTCAGCTTGGGACTCACCTGAGCACGGCCAGCGCCTCGTCCACATTGGTGGCCACATCGGTGTCGGCCAGCGAGCGATTCAAGTTCTCCTCCAGCGTCGTGTGCTGCACAACAACTCGAGTTGGAGGAGGTTTGTTTGCCTCATTGATGGCGTCCATAACGCGCTGTTTCTTCTCTATCTCCTCGAGAATTTGCTGACGATTGATCTTGGCCAGCGGCTGCTTGCGCTGCGTGTTTATTGAGTTCGTCTCCTGATCGAGAAGCGCCTTCGATTCGGCCTTGCGACGCGCAGCTTGGGCTTTTTTGCGCTCTTCTTCTTCGCGTCGCTGCTGCTTCTTGGCCAGGCTCTTGTCGTCGTCGTGCCACAGGCGATCTTCGGCTTCGCGCGCCTTGGCATCCTGTGCCGCCTTCTTGGTCGCATCCTTGCGGTCGCGTGCCTCCGCTGCCTTTGAGTTTATTCCCATTTTCTTTGGCATTTTGCAATTATTTATGTTGTTTGCCAAAAGTGTGATGCTTCTTCTTCTTGCCTAATGCAGAATTTTGACAAACATATGTTCCGGTGTTTTAGTGTGGCCGCAACTTAATATATGGCTGTCATTTTTGCAACAAAATCAATTTATTGAACGTCTAGTTAAATGCATAATATTTATATATTTATTTTTGCTAAATGACTTTTAAACCTTGTAGATATGCATTTTATAATAACGAATAATAGTATTTTAATACCAGGGTGTCAGTAACACTTTTAGTATTTTGCGCCAGTGTGTCCCCAATGGATATTCGTTGTAGATTTGTGGTCACACTCATTCGTCTGTTTAATGTTTACGTTTTAATTTCACATGCGTAAATAAACACAAAATGGAAGTTTTAAAAGCGGAAATTGCCCGCAAACGCAAATTGCTCGAGCAGAAGCAGCTGGTGGACGACAAGAAGAAGTATTTCCGCCGCGGCGAACTCAACGCAAAGGACACCGAGGAGGTGCTGCAAAAAGTGGGCTACAAAAAGCAGGAATCCGTCGAAGCACCTCGAGCTGAAGGCGCCTATAGCTTTGTGGCCGATGGCCAGAATATTCTACCACGTGCCGAGGTAATACGGCGTCTGCGGGAGCGTGGCGAACCTGTGCTGTTGTTCGGCGAGACGGAGCCAGAGGCCTTTGACAGGTTGCGAATATGCGAGATTTCGCAGCCGGAGGCGAATCGTGGCTTCCGTAACGATTTCCAAGAGGCCATGGAGCAGGTGGATGCCGCCTATTTGCAAGAGATGTTCGCCAACACGCCGACCGCCAAGGAGGACAAGAAGTCTGACTTTGCCGAGCTGGACGAAACGATTTCGTGGGAGAGCATTCAAACAATGGCCCAGAAAATGGGACGCAACAAAGACTACGACATGGATGTCATCATCACACTGCTGACTTTCCTGCTCAAGCTTTGGAACGATCAGATTGCCAACTACACCAAGCACGAGAAGATGTCCACCAAGGTGAAAATGACGCGCGTCATTTACACCCAGACCAAGGAGTATGTGAAGCCGCTCTTCCGTAAGCTGAAGCATCACACGCTACCCGAGGACATTCTCGATAGCTTGCGAGACATCTGCAAGCATCTGCTGAATCGCAATTACATCTCGGCCAGCGATGCTTACCTGGAGATGGCCATTGGCAACGCTCCCTGGCCCATTGGTGTGACGATGGTGGGCATCCATGCGAGAACAGGTCGTGAGAAGATCTTCTCCAAGAACGTGGCGCACGTGATGAACGACGAGACGCAGCGCAAATACATCCAAGGACTGAAGCGATTGATGACCAAGTGCCAGGAATACTTTCCCACCGATCCCTCGAAGTGCGTCGAGTATGTCAGCAAAAAGGATCGCGAATAAATATTTAATCTTATAGTCGAGTTATTTCAATGCTTAGTTAAAACACAAACCATAACTTGAACTGCATCCCGCACTTTGCGTAGAGACGAGCCATCCGTACCACACTTTAAATATCATTTCAAAATGCAGTGCATACTGTATTATATATATATATAGTAATATCGTTTAATGCAACACACAATTATGGAACTGTTTTTCATATACTAAGTATAGAGAGTCGGAATATGCTCAATGGGATCAGTTTATTTCTTGCCCAGCTCTGCTGAACGTTGCGATGACTTTTCCACGGCATTTATAAGTGTAGCTCTAAAATTAGAAGATAAATAAAACAAGTGAGCAAGCGCGACTGACTGTGGAATACCCGCTACCCATATTTATGGAAACATTTTCAGTATTCTATATCTGTAGTAACAGCACATTAATATTAATATTACAGTCGAAATCGTTTAGCAGGACGAGTTCAAATAGACAGACAGACAAGCTTTATAGGTCGAAGATGCCTTGTTGCTGTCACTAAATTATAACACCCTTCTAACCTTAATGGTAGCGGGTATAAAGAGCTGTGAGTTTGGTCAATTAACACCCACCTGAGATTGCCCTTCTCGAGCTCGTGCACGCCGACGATGGTGGATCCCCCAGGCGAGCAGACCTCGTCACGCAGCACAGCCGGATGCTTGCCCGTGAGCAGCACCGTCTTGGCAGCGCCCAGCAGAGTCTGTGCCGCAAACTGGATGGCCATCTGGCGAGGAACTCCCTGCTTAACGCCGCCATCAGCGAGAGCCTCAATCATGGTGTAGACAAAAGCCGGACCACAGCCTGCAATTCCTGTCACAGCATCGATCATCGTCTCGGGGACTTGCTGCGCCAATCCCAAAGAGTTGAGCATGAGATGCACCTTCTCCAGGTCCTGGTGCAACACGCGCGAGTTGCCGCAGTAGACGGTGCAGCCCTCGCCCACCTGCATAGATGTGTTGGGCATGCAGCGTATCATCTTCAGATCAACACGCTCCATGAACGCGAACTTCTCCTCCAGAGTTTCGAGCGTTGTTCCCGCGAGCACCGAGACAAACAACTTCTTGGCATCCTTCTCGGACGGAACGTGTTTTAATTTGAGCGCTGCGGCACAAGGGGCAAGCATATGGGGCTTGACGCAGATGAAGATGACATCGGTGTGTTCCAGCACCTCGCTGTTGTCGTCGGTGGTCCCTACTCCTAATTCTCGCCAGCGCGAGAGATTCTCGATGTGCGGGCCGGAGGCCATCACCTGGCTGGGCTTCACGATGCCGCCTCGGATGAGGCCCGAGCCAATAGAGAAGGCCATGTTGCCGCCTCCGATAAATCCAATGCGCTCATCCAATTTTGCCATCTCACTTTGCCGGGTTTGCACAACAACTGATTGAGCGAAAAGTTCACTTATCGATTGCAAAAATTGGAGAGTGTGACCAGACGTTGCAAATCAATAAATACATCGAAGCTTATTAGACGAAGTTAAATGCGTTAAATTTGAATAATAATTGATAATAAATGAAGCATTAAGTTTAAATTGTTATTATTTGATTGAAAAAAGTAATTTGGACTATTTGGAGAATATAGAGAATAAATGTTGCCATAAAGAATATTGTCAATAAGTAATGTAAAAATAGACTAATGTAATTAAATTCAAAATGTTATCTATATTAAATTGATAAATGGGAAATTAAATGAGCAAAAAAACGTTAAATTTTAATATTGCAAGTGGATAATAAATAGTCCATTTAATTTAAATGTCAACCATTTAAGAATAATTATGGTTAATTTGAATATTGAGAATAAATACAAAACATTTTTTAATACAAAACATTAATTAATTTAAATGGGTGAGGGCTTGAGAGAAATTTATGGAAGAGCTTAGGATAGTACTTCAATTCTCAATATAACAATAGTTCGATTTTGATGGCTGAATATTGATATTAAAAACTATTTGATCACTTCTAATTGAATTCAAAAATAATTATATTTAGTAATTTCGACTTACCTGTTGAACAGTAAATAAATTAAGAACATAGTTTTGTTTTTCGGCACATAATACAATTTCAATATAATTATATTCAAAATCCGTACATATGCGTATTTATTGATACATCTAAAATAGATTTGTGTGGGTTTACAAATATATTTATGTACACTACATAAGCCAAGGCGATTCAGTTCCAGGATACACTTTGTCTATGGCTGTCTATCAACTGATCCAAAGAGCACACTGCTTGTTTCTAACATATGCGTTATTTGTTTAAAATTAAAAAATATATAGCTCGTACCGATTTACTTAAAGGAAACTAATGACTGCAGTTGCTGGATGCTTATGTTGTATGTACAGAAGAAGTAATTAATTCGTATCAGTTGTTCGTTCGTTCATTCGGTTTATACAAGTACATTATATATATTTACATATTCTCTCATTCACGTTATAATGGCAACTGCTAACTAAGTCGTAAAATTAAATTAACTACTAATATAAAAAACGTTTCTCGACAAATTGGCAACTAAATTTCTTAGTCTTTCTCATTAAATAATAAATACATTCGATTTGTTTTTTTTTTTTGTTCTTTGCTACTTAGAATTGCAGTGCTTAGAGTTCCGTTGTGGTTTCCACTTCGGATCGATCCAAGTCATTCAGATACGAGAAGCTCATCTGTCCGTAGTCCCGCTTGCCAAAGACCACGTTCTCGTTGGTGCAGCTCATGTGACTGTGGCTCAAGTCCCCATTAGATCTGTGCAGAGAGATTAATAAAATACATAACTATTTTTTAATACAAGTAAAATAAGAAAGTAAGAGCTAAAACTTGGATTAGAATTTATTGTAAAATAAAATTTGGAATCTAACTAGTTTGAAAAGTTAATTAAAATTTGTCGCTAAGACAAAAACCACATCATGTACTTCAGTTATACTAATGAAAATAGTGGATTAATATTTTTTTTGATTAATGATAACTGACCTTTGGAAGAGCGGATTGGCGATGGGCAGCTCGCCAGCGAAGAGGCGATTGTTCTGCTGGTTGTTGCGGCCCAGAGTGTTGGTCATCAGCTCGCCATTGCTGCCATTGAGGGCCGCCATGCCGCCGAAGGTGTTGCCACGTCGCCCCATCGTGCTGTAGCCGTTGTTCTGCACATTGGCCAAGTTGTTGCGACTCGCAGACTGATCCATTTTATAGCCACCATTCTGATAGTGATTGCTATTGTGGTGCTTGATCCTGCCCAGCGTCAGAGTGCCTGGCGTGCTGCTGTTGCCGGCAATGGCCAAGGGATTCGCATTGTTCCTGGCATTCATCTCAAGCGTGCGATTGAACGTGTTCTGCCGATTGTTCATCGTCAGATTGTTGTTGTTCAGATTGTTGAGATTGTTGCGTCGCAGCGTTGAAATCGTCGCCGTGGTGGCATCGGAATGGGAAGGACTCGACTGTCCCTCGCCTGGGCCATTCTGCTTGTGGGTTATATAGCTGACATTGTCCAGGGAAAACGCATGATTCTTGGCGCTAAAGTCCAGCTGCAGATCCTCATCGCCATCTGGCGGCACAGCCATGGCCAGCATCTGAGTCTCGTACTCCTTCATGTTGGCCACCGACTCGGGAGAGTTGGCTGCCTGCGAGTTGACGATGACGGGATCGTACCGCGTCGGAGTCGGCGCTGAATATTGACGCATGCGCTGCTTGAAGTTCTTGTACCTGAAAAGGCAATGGAAAGGGTGAGTGAGGAATTCAGTGGCAACGATTGTTACTAGCTTACTTGGACCATGAGACGCAGATGTAGATGATGCCGACGGTGCCGAGTATGAGTATGATGATGGAGATGGCAATCAGCGTGAAGGAGAACACCTCATCATCCAGCGCAGCCATCGTGGCCTTGACCTGTAAACAAAGTTAGTAAAGCCTTCCGATAGTAAACCTTCACTCGTTGCTTACCTTATGTACCATTTCCTTGGGTTGAATGGGCGCAAAGATGCCTTCCGCAGACGCTCTTACCAGGCTCGATGCGGCCACGTTGAGTTCGTTGCTTGCGGCAGTGGCAAAGAGCGTCTGCTGCACCAAGCTATCGTTGCGAGCCAGCAACTTCTCCGTCTTGGGATCGATCAGGTAGAACCAGACGTCTGTGGCCTCGGGATTCTCGTGGACGGTGCCGTTCTCCGTCAAGGTCTTGCGATTGCTAAACCGTTCAATGCCTGTAACCAGACCGTTCGTCTTCTCCTCGAGCAGCTCCTCCAGCGCTGCGTGAT
The DNA here is from genome assembly GCA_035047365.1 of Drosophila ustulata. NCBI lineage: Eukaryota > Metazoa > Arthropoda > Insecta > Diptera > Drosophilidae > Drosophila > Drosophila ustulata. The sequence goes on from JAWNPT010000094.1 coordinate 30,554,602, forward strand.
GACTGCGTATTTTGCTGGGCGCCGCATTGGAGAAAGTGAGCGCCATGCGCTGCGCATCCGTCAGCTTGTTGACCACAATCCGAGCCCGTGTGGTGTGCGATCCCTGCTCCAAGGCGTCGTTGTCGCTGGCCTCGACGTACAGCGTCAGGGGGAAGTTGGGGGCATCGCTGAAGAGCTTTGCGGTTCGCAGAATTCCTGTGTCTGCAGCGATGCTGAAGTAGCTGGAGGGCTGCTCGTCCTGGCCAGCAGAGTTCTCCTCATCGAACAGCTTGTAGTTCAAGCTGCCAAACTTGCCGGAGTCGCGATCCGTGGCTCGCACCTGCAGAATCGTGGTGTCAATGTCCATTTCGGGCGTGATCACCGCATAATAAGTGTCGTTCTGGCCGTGCAGACGGTTAAACACAAACTCAGGCGGATTGTCGTTCTCGTCCTGCACAATGATCTTGAGCGTGGCGCGATCCTTGCGCGGACTCACAAAGTATCTGTGCGAGACGAGACGCACCTCCAGATTGTACGACATCTTCGACTCGTAATCCAGCGGCTTCATCAGCACCAAAACACAGCCGTAGTCCTCGAGGCTCAGATCGAAGATGCCCTGCTCGTTGCCCTGCACAAACTCGCACTTGTAGTTGGGCGTCTCCCTTGACGGCTTCTTCGAGTTGATGATCTGCATCAGCTTCAGCGAGCTGTTCACCGCCGTCGACTCGGGCACGCTGATAATATAGTTGTCATCGCTGAAGGCCAGTCCAATGGTGTCCGAGTTCATCAGCATGCCCTTCTCCCCGTCTCCCAGTTTGCCATCGTTGACGCCTTCTGCATTAGGATCGAGCAGCAGGTGACGCACATAAACAGGCAGCATCGCGACCGAGCTGAGCTGCGGTTCACCCATGTCGTAGGCTCGGATGTCCACCTGGTACTCGGTGTCCTCCTCCTTGCGCAGCTCGTCGCGAATGCGCACCGCTCCCGTGTCCGGATCCACTTGGAAGTACTTCAGAGCCTTGCCACGACCCACGAGCTCGTACCGGACGACGTTACCGGGCGAGGTGCCATCGGCATCGATGGCCGGCATGGTGGCAACGATGGAGCCAATGGCCTGATCGTCGTTCACCGTCACCGGACCTGGCACCGTGATGAACACGGGTCGCACATCGTTGCGATCTTCCACATCCACCACCAGCTGCACCGTGTCTCCCTGAGCAACGCCATCATTCTCAATGGTGCCAATAACCAGTTCGTGTTGTCGCTGCTTCTCAAAGTCCAATCCCTTTGTGGTGCGCACCTCGCCGCTTGTCGGGGAGATCTTGAAGAGCTCCGCGTCGCCCTTGCGCAGCACGTAGGTGATCTCGGGCATGGAGTCGGGATCGTAGGCTTGCACCGTGGCCACCAGATAGTTGGCTTCGTTCTCCGGTATGCGCACCGTGATGCGCGCGTCGTTGAACTTCGGCACCTCATCCGGCAGATCCTGCACCTGCACAGTGACACTGGCGGTGCCGAGGCGAGCATCCGGCGCACCGTCCTTGGCGGTCACCACAAACTTGTACTCGTTGAGACGTTCGTAGTCCAAGGCTGACGCAGTGCGCAACTCCCCGGACTTGGCATTGATGCTGAAGGGAATATCCGTGGGTATCGAGTAGGTAATCTCCGCATTGATGCCCTCATCCGCATCCGTGGCGTGCACAATGCCCACAAAAGCGTCCGCTTTGCCCTCGTCCACGTTGAAGACGTAGGGCAAAGTGTTCTCGTCGAATTCCGGATTCTTGTCGTTGATGTCCGTCACCTTGATGTTGACTGTGGCACTGCTGGAGAGGCCGCCATTGTCCTCGGCCTTCACGATCAGCTGGTACCGGGTGAGACTCTCCCTGTCCAGCTTCCGGATGACCATAATCACTCCAGTCTGTTGCACCACTGCAAACTGTCGCAGATCGTTGCCAGACATTATGGAGTAGACAACGGGATCGTTCTCGGGATCATCCGCGTGAATCACAGTCACAGTGGAGTTGATTTCGGCACCTTCGCTCACCTGCACCTCGTACACCGCATTGTTGAACCGCGGCGGCTTCGTGTTGGGTCCCGGCGTGACAGTCACCTCCACAATCGCTTGCGAGGAGAGGCCGCCAATGTCCGAGGCCTGCACCGTGATGCTGTACTGCTCGCCGGCCAGCAAGCGACCGCGGGTCGTGATCGCGCCGGTCTGCTCGTCGATCTTGAACTTCTGGATGCCATTGTTGGACACGTGGTAAATCGAATAGGTGACCACAGCGTTGGGTCCCTCGTCGATGTCGGTGGCCACCATTTGGGCGACCAGACGCTGTTCGTGCTGATCCCCCGCGGCGATTGAGATGGGCGCCACCATCGCCAACTTCGGCGCATTGTCGTTGACGTCCCTCAAGTTCACAGTCAGACTCAGCGGAGCACTGGCTGCATTGGTGCGCGGTTCCCGAGCAACTACCTGGAACTTGTAGCGTCCTGGGGCGGGAGGATCGCGATCGAGGCCTTCCTCGTTGACCACCAACATGCCATCGCTGGTCACATTGAATGAGGGCGTCGTCAGTTCGTAGATGTAGTCGGGTTTCGGATCATCCTCGCCCAGATCGTCGTCGGTGGTGCGGAAGAAGATTGGCTTGCCACTGGCATCCAATACCTTGGTGCCAATGGGCGAATTCTCGTCCACATAGCCCTCGATGTCGGAGGAGCTAATAACTGGCGGATTGGCATCCACGGGCTTCACGGCTATCATCAGCTTGGCCGTGGTGAAGCGTCTGGGAGGCGGAGAGATCTCTTCGGCCCTCACAACGATATCGTAGCGCTTGGCTGTCGATGTATCCACTGCCTTTGTCTGCTTCAGCACTCCCGTTGCCTCATCTATCTCAAAGTAGTCCGCATAGTTCCCTGGCATGCCGCTGGCGAAGCTGTAGCGTATACGTGAACTAATCGTGTCCAGATCCACGGCCTGGATTCTTTCGGGCAGCACATTGAGCACTCCCTGCACCGATCCTGCGGGCACCGAAGCCGTGTACTCCGGATTGATGCAGGCACCGTCGAGTAGCACGCATCCCCGATAGATGAACGAGGGATCCATGTCATCGGAGTCGGCTATGTTCACAGTCAGCGTTGTGGTCGAGGACAGACGCTCAGCCACATTGCGTGCACGATCCTGCAGAGAGACAGGGGAAGTAAAAAGAGGAGTTAGTCAGCTACTACCAGGAAATGTGAAGAAAATGAATGTTGAAAATGAAAAATAAATAGGATATTTAATCGGAAAAATTTGATAAATCATCAAGATCATTCAATTTTATTCCGAACGCAAGTCAATAAAAAGAGAAGGGTATTTGGGATATATTTGTCTCGGTACAAGGAAAAGAAAAAGGCAGCACAACATTTCAGACCCATCTTTCAACACAAACAAAATAAGATATAACATAATCGAATGTAAATACAGTTTTACAGCCAAATATCTTGGGCTATATTTGGATTTGTAAAAGGAAAGGAATTGGTAAGACCTGCAGACATTCCTGCCTAATCTGTTCAACACGCTTTAACTTTCAATGGGGCTTTCTACTGTCATATATGGACGGCGACGACGATGCGAAGACAATGGGTTCGGCCTAGGCCAATGCCTTGTCAGCGACTGTGGCTGTGGTTGAGGCTGTTACCGGTGAGCGCGATATGCCAAACGCCAGGTAATTTGATGCCCCAGTGCCCCAAGGAGCCGAGCCGGGCATGGAAATAAAGCAGGCAGAGGCTTGTACTAAGATTGCGCTTGGCCGAAAGCCGGACCAAATTGACAGCAGTCTTGGGAAAGGCGCGCGCATATGTAAATGTCAAATAAATTCTTTTGAAATGTCATAAACCGGCGATACTCCATTGTTGCCGTTGCTTTTCAGCTTGTTGTTCAACTGGCCAACAAAATCATGTTTATCGTGTTTTTGTCGGCCCAAAATTATTCGGTTATGCTTGAAATATCAAGAAATGATTTTTACATTTTCAAAGCACGTTTTGTTTATAATTTAAAGTGATGTGATAAAAGCATGTTAACTTACCGATGCCACAATAGTCAGATAATAACGTTGGATTTTCTCATAATCCAAAGTCTTCGCGACTGTTACCTGAAATTACCGGAAATAATAGACAAAATATCGCAATTAATATTGTGCTTTTTTAGATGTTAAATTTTTGGTGCATTCTTTATTAAATCTTGCACTTACTTGTCCTTGGTGAGGGAATGATATAGCAAAGGTTCCATAACCATCGGCGCTCGTGAGTTTCTCATCTTCAGTTCTGTTAGCATCGCCCTGCACTATAAAATACTCGACTAAACCGTTTACACCAGCGTCCTTATCGAGCGCCTGTATATTACGATAAACAGTCGAACCCAATGGCGTGCTCTATAAGAAAAAATAAATATATTTTATTAATATTATGTATTTTCAATTCAAAGGAAATTTAATTTCAATAGAAAGGATTTTAATATTTTAATTGTAAACATTATATTAATAGGCTGCATTAAAATTTGTTTTGTATCTTTTATAATTTTAAGTTTTAAAATATTTTAAAATGTTACGAAGGTTGTGATCGACTTTAAAGGTTAGAACACGATCAAGCACGCTGTCTAGGACTGTTATAAAAATATGGCGTCTCACGTATAACACTTTCTATGTACTGCTGTTAGCTGTTGTATTACCAGCCTGCTGTTAAATGTTCGAGTATGACAGTTAGTTTATTCAAAGCAACTGGACAGAGAAGGAGGAGGAGGAGTCCTTAGATCTGACCGCATACAGCAGATAATTTTGACTTCTAGATGAAGAGAACAATAAAAGCTATGATAATGATTGTTACCGTTTTATGCCGTGCAAAAATGCTAAATACGTTTTGCGATGCCAACCAAAAATGGCAAGTTCATGAAAATTAGGAAGCTGCAGCGACGGCAGCAAATGCTATTGTTGTTGTTGTGGTTGTAGTTGTGTAAACCAACAAGAACAACATCAGCAGCAGCAGCAGCGACAACGACAGCAACAGAAACAAGCTGGGCGACAAAACGTGCCCAACAACAAACACAAAGATGCAGCAAAAGTGCAGTTATGTAACGGGCAAAGCAAACAGCCTTTTACATTCAACTAACAGCCTGCTGTGGGCAAGTGTGTGTGTGTGTGTGTGTGCTCGAGGTTAAACTCAGCAGGTACTAAGTAAGCATGTACTAAACGCGCCTTATACTTTACGCCTTTGGCGAACGAGCGACGCGACGATCCGATTGAAGCTGACGACACGACACGAGACGAGACGAAGACGAGGCGAAGACGAGCCGTGACGAAGACGAAGACGAGCGGCGTTTAGTCATTGAATATTTGGCTGAACTTTTGATTTCGCTTAATTTTAAATGGCAAGTGGAATGGAATAGGCGCAGTCGCAGTCGCAGTCGCTGTTTGTTGCGGTGAGTAATTGATGAGCTTTATGATGCAATATTTATTACAGAACTCTATTAAGGAAAGAAATGCACAAACACAAACGCAGAGGGACATTTATGTTGCCGTGTGTGTGTGTGTGTGGCCCCAACTGTGCGGCATATGAATGTTTGTATGTATGTATGTAGTTTAAATGAGATAAACATTTGGCTGTCGTGCATCAGGTTGAAAGCTGAAAAAAATGTGGCTATGTTTGTAGTTGGCAGTGCTATGCGAGCGGAACGTGATATACGAGTTGAATAAATATTTGCGCTGCATCTGGCAATTGCCTGAAATTGTTGATTTTCCTTGTATTTACATGCACACACACACACACACTCACACACACACATACATATGTGTGTTTATGCATTTGTGTGGGTGGAGGGGCCATAAAAGATTTGTATCGCCTGCACGAAATTATTTGTTAAGCGTGCCCGTACACAACAACAAAAAAAGAAACAAAAAAGCAGCATGGCGACTTGTAAGCATATCTCTGTTTATTGTACCCTGTAGCCATAAAAGGCAGAAGAGTGGGTATAAACGACTGCCCGATATTTGCATAGCTGACAGGCATTTCACAACACTACATTACATACTGCACAGCAGGCGTTGCCAGATCAATTCAAATTACACATTTTAAATACTCCGCTTAATTCGATTCCGTTCCGTTCCGTTGCGCTTCCTTGGGCGCAGGCTGCCTTATTGGGTTTGTAATTGATGGCTTAATGAGCTGGGCTGCGCTGCCTGCATTCTGCATCCAATGCGAATCTCAGGGGATGCTATTAGCTGAGCAGAGTTCCAACAAAACTGTTTATAAATTAAAAATGCAACACAAAGGCTGATGGCTTTTTACGGTTTACGGTTTGCTCGCTGATTGCTTGATTGCCAGATTGCTGCCAATACAATTGCATTCAGACCAGACCGACCGACCGACCACAGCAGAACAGATCAGAGCAGACCAGAGACCAGAGACGAGAAGAGCAATAATGAGTCTAGCTTGGGCCATTGCCATTGCCATAGCCATCATCGTCATCATCATCGACATCGACAGCCGACGACGCTGGCAAAGAATTCAGCTGCTGCTGGAGAGCAATAAAAATCATTCGCAATTGTGCGATCGATGTTCGTCGGCTTGACTCATTTCGAATGGCGGCATTTAGCTGCATATTCAACTTTTTCTGGTTTATTCCCCCATTCCAATTGGCATTTGTCACAATTAATTATTAGACAGCGGCACCCGCGTTCCCAAATTTATGTGCATACATCAGCGGATGAGAAGCGAGAAGAAGAGCGACGACGATATTGTCTCGAATATTCTGCCGAAGAACAGCTGCACAGGACAACTGATTATAAAGTCAGCGGACAAGTTGCAGACTCTCGGATACCCTGGAGCGAGGAGCATTGCTTCATTTTCCGCGAATCAAATAAACTTTCATTTGTCTACAAGGAATGGCCCATGCTCGACGCTTGATCACTGATCACTGATCACAGGCTCAGACTAAGTCGCCTCAGTTGTTGCCGGTCGTTCTTTTTGATTCCCTTTTCACGTTCTGCATTATGAATAATTTATGAATAAAATCGTTTTGCGCTGGGAAGCCACAAACGCTTGTTCAGCTGGCTGCTTTGACATATTCAAATTGATTATATGTGTCGCAAAGGTGCGGCCCGAAGGCTTTACCGGACAGACGGACAGACGGCCTGACTGCCGGACTAGTTGACTGGCTAGATGGCTGGTTAACTTGATGTTAGTGGGCAGTCGAATTACACTTATTGACATGACGTTGCCACACTTGCTGCAGACAGCAGCCTAAGGATGCGACCAAACTAGATCCGGTTAATCGAACTCGCGAATATTGGCGAATACTTATTGAAGATGATATTGACTGTATATATATGCATACGTATACAAATTAAGAATATAAACTTGAATTGAGAATGTTTCTCATCTTCTTAAAATCTTAAAACAATATACAATTGTTCTGGAATTTCGTTCTTGATTTAAGAATTTGTTTTCTGGGTGAGATTTCAAATTCGAATTTATTCTTTTTCCTATCTATAGCTATTAAGTCTAATTGATCACAGATAAGCCGAATGCCGCTTTCCTTCTTTTCAAAGTCGACTATTTAACTAAATAAATTCTTCAGCTTAATCTTATAATGAGCAAGTTAACGATATCGATAGCTTTATTAGCTTAGCATTACTTACTTCAGGCACTGTGATCTCGTAGGGCGTGTTCATGAAATGCGGCGCATTGTCATTGACATCGGACACGCGCACAATGAGCGGGATGTTGCGCTTCTTGTTCGACTCGCGAATGGTGCAAGAGACCTGCGGAAGAAACGCAGAGAAGAACATAGGGAAATGGGGTTTGTAGTAGAAGAAGCGTAGCGAATCTGTTGATTTTGCAGATTGTGTAGATTAAATGTGAATGTGGCATGTCGCATTCATTAGATGACTGTCCACAGACTGCGCAGCAGCAGCTGATTTATAATACGAGTGCAGGAAGTTGCTGGCAACTCTGGCTGAGACTCACCTGGAACACAATGTGACTGAGATTCTCCTCATCGCGATCGAGCGGCTGCAGCAGCTTGAGCTTCTTGCCATCCAAGAGGAATGTCGGCTGTCCCTTTGGGAAGACTAGATCGAGCGCAATTTCCGTGTTAGGATCACCATAAATTGGCAGTTCGGCCGGCGTGGTGGGTTGTCCAATAACTTTTGCAGATGCGAAATGATATAGTATAAAACAAGGTTAATTTGAATACGCTTCGCATACGAGTATACATTTAGTAGTAGGCCTCTTTCTTGTAGAGAGCCTTTCACTTTGTCAGCTCTCTGTTTTTCTAAAAGATAGTTTACTCAAGTGCTGTATGTTTGTGTCTAGAAAGTCTTCACTGCAATTATGTGTGTGTATGGGTGTGTGTGTGTGTGTGTGTGTGTGTGGAAGGAAACCAAATCAATGCTCCGATTTCTATTTTCCGGTTTTGCAGCCAAGCGGCCGCAACTTGCCACAAGTTGCAAGCAATCCAGTCAGCTAGCCAGCCAGCCAGCAAGCCAGCTAGCAAACCATTTAAGTTCTGCTACCAATTCGCATTGGGTGGGGAACAGAATTCTTCGAGTACTCGCTCGGGTACTCATGTGAGTGTAGAGACCCTATCGGGCCATTTCTTTTTTTATGTAATTCCTCTTGCTGGCATTCCTTGCGCCAATTCTTGTCTCTTCTCACGTACCTTAATTAAGGCCCCCACTCTACGCTCTACAATCTGCAGTCTACAGTCTGCATTCTGCATTCTAGAGTCGCCACTTGTGGCTTTCTCATAATTTATTTGCTGTTATATTACGTTTATTTAATTGCATTTTCCTGCACTGCGCTGTCGTCGTCGGCTTCTCTCCCTCCATTATAAATTATCTATATATATTATTAAATTTAATCTATCCACACTTTGTTGCAACAAAGTGGTGCACCTTCCCAGTCCGACTCCGATCCTGTTGATTAGTCTCAAATATATTGAGTGTTCGACGTTGCCCCCCCGGGCTGTCAATTTGATAGCCTCGACTGCGACTGCGACTTCGACTGCAACTTCGAGTTGAAGTTGGAGTTGGAGTTGACTTGCTGCTTGGTATGTGCCTCGATGTGGCTGTAACCCTATACTATCAGTTAATAACGAGTCCAAGTACGTAGCAAAAACCTGAAGTTGGCCAAGACTACAACACAAGACAACACAAGACAAGACAAGACAAGAGCGAGAGTTCGGGTAGTCGTAGCGTGTTAAGCGCTACATTCTTATGTAAGTACTTTAATGCGATTTGCATCAAAGGCGCATTCCCTCACTCTCTCTCGTCCCCTCGACTGTCTGTCGTTGGGCGTATGAAACAATTTTATTATAATAAGAGCTTGGCTCGAGCTGAGGCTACTGAAATGTGTCTAACAGATTGTGAATTATAGAGACAGGCGGTGAGGCGGGCAGGCGGGCAGGCGGGCAGGAGCTGAAAATAAGCCTGAAAGGCGCATAAAACGACGATAAATTGTTGGCAAGATGCACAACGTCGTAAGCCTCCATCAATGTCCAAGTTGTTGAAGGCTTTCGGGCCTAATGAAGTCAACAGACCGAAAGTCTTCCCCAACCAAGCAGCCAACCAAAAAAGACCTCGAACTTAACTGCTTCTAATTACACATAAGCACTGCTCGCATGCTGCACCGCACACAAAGGTTCGCCAAATATATAAGCATGAATCTGTACTTACAATCCCCTCGACTCTCCTCGATATCCAGTATTATATTCGTCTGTCCCGTTTCCACCTCGCACATCTGCGATTTGCCCAGAACACCGACCGTATATTGACAGCTGCCCAGCAAGAGCAGAATTCCAAGATATCCTGGTCCCAGGCCAGTCATTGCGCTTTGTGTAGCCATCTTAACTGCAAAGAATAAAAGAAATCATCAATTTCACTTTAATTATAATCTTAGAGATGACCACTATTAAATTGTAAATTACAGTCCTGTCTCCACGAAAAAGAATGTTAGACAATTAACAAGTGTATTTCGTTTGCATCTAATGCAGTAAAACGAGTTTATCTTATTCGTTGAAATGTTATAATGAGTATATTCAAAGAGCTAATCTTAAGTTTTCCTTGGGTAACAGGAATAATAAATTGCTTGATTTTATATAAATTAAAATTTGTCTAAAGCCAGCTTTGGGCTTACGCTCTAAGTTTAATGTTTAGGGGAAAAGTTTGTCAGGGACAAAAAACCTAATTCCAATAGAAACATTTTCATTAGTATTTCTAAAACTAATAATATTCGATTTTGGTCTAATTCCATAAAAAAAGTTTAGTTAATTCGATCAAACATTTTAATTATTGAATATTATAAGAAGGTTGTTTAAAGTGTTAGACTCAAGTTTTCCATTGTATATACAATTTCGTTCCTTCATTCATTTTGGTTAAATGTTAAGTTAATGTCATTATACTCTGTTTCCATTGTTTTTTTCCCTAGATAGCAGACATTTCAGATCTTAGCAAAGTCCACCTTGTAGAGTTATTTTATTATTCATGCCTTTTCGTTGAATATCTTTGACCTGAGTTTCCCGTGCGCATTGTTACACTTTAATACTATCTTCTAGATTAATACTGATTCGCTTGATTTATGCTACTTTCGAAGTGAAGAGTCTAAATTAGTTTTAGCTCTATTCAGGTGAATGGAACGTAAAGGAAACGAATTCGAACGGAACTGTTCTCAATGCGGTGCTCTGACATGGGAACGGAAAACCTTCTCAACTGTCAGTTTGGGGGAAGGTCCGTGATGTTGTTGTTGTTGTTGCTGTGCCACCGTTTGTTTCAGTTAAGGATATTGTCGGAAAAGCCGTTCTACTCGCAAGAATCGTAGATGCAAGTACTCTTATACAAAGGCGGCTCGCGAGCTGCGGCAGAGCCTTAAATGGCCCGACATCAATATGCAATAAATATTTAACTTAACCATCTTGGCGCTGTCTACGCGTTTTTCTTGTTGCCCACTTTAGAATTGCCCATATATAGACCTATGGAAATCTATGATCAGATTTGTTTTGTTCGCTTTTCTTTTGTTTTGTTTCGTTTCGTTTCGTTTTTGGCCCGTTGGCGATTCGTAAACGGTCCAAGACCGCACCAAACCACATAACAACAACAACAACGAGCAGCAAAAGAAGCTGATAGTCGAGGAACCAGAAACTCAAACTATTTTTATGGCTAACTTCACACTTTGCCTGCGCAGTTTGCCATAATGAATTCCTTAGCAAATTTGTGCAGTGTAGAGCTGAGATCAATCTGCCTCACATACGAGTAATGTTTGCTCTTCGAACTCTGATCAATCTGCAGTTCTATGCTGCTATTATCTAATGCTTCCCTTGGGTGATTTCCCTTTTCTTCAGCTAACCAAATTTATTGTGCTATTTATTCAAAATTACGCTTTGATATTACAACAAGTTCTCATGTTCCCCAGGTTTCTTTTAATGAGATGCGTAATGGAAAAAAGAGCTCGCTTTATTCTCATAATAATAATTCTGTAATAATTTCTCATAATTGCTTTTGTACGGTTGTTTTGCACTTTTATTAGGCTTTTGCAATTACGTAAATTTAGTCTTTTTATTTTTGTTGAAAATGTTTTTCTCTCCTCTTCTCAAAAGCCATCATCATTTGCCTTAAAAGATACATAAAAGCGCCATACTGAAAGTCTTCTCTTGTTGGTCTGTTTGTCTGCTGGTCTCTTGGGCTGCTGCTGTCGCCGTGTCGCTTCTTTGTTTGCCTCTCAATTAACGTAATTTGTGAGGTGAAAGCAAACGAAGTTAGCACTAATAAATTGTTGGTAAGACTCTCCACACAACTCACAACACACAACACACTAATACTAATGGTATCTCCGGAGTATGGCCGGATGGCCAAACGTTGCTCCGAAGACTAATGAGGTTAGAATTTGCTTATAGCTAATGGGCGACGGGGCTAATACGAGTGTTTTATACCCTTTAAGAGTAGATCATGAGTGGAAATGATTATTTTATGCACACAAAGATGGGAATCTGCTGTGAGTGAAAGAGATATCCCATCAAGATTAGGTAATAATCGAGGGCATTATAGTGTTATAGAGCTAGCTTAGCAGCTTAAAAACATATTCTGAACATTTCATGATGATTGCTAATGAGGTTCTCAGACTAACACTTCTAATTCGCAAACTTGACATGCACTTTCATTAACATTGTAACGACATTTCCCAATTATTTCAGAGCGATTACATCGCAGACACGAAATTTAAAAGTGAAAAGCCAGTTACTTTAATCTTTCAGGGTATCTGGTTATCGTTTCGCAACCTGCTTGTTTTCTTGGCTGTTTCTCTCAGTGCCTCGGGTTAATTTACATCTACCACGCAGTTATTATTTTAATAAAAATTGGATGCAAGGCAGCCATTACGCCCATATTAGCCAAAGTGTTGTCTGTGGTTTTTTTCTTTCTTTCTTGTATTTTGTGGGATTCATTTTTGCCCTCTGCCAAAGTGAATGAAAAGTTGGCTTGACCTGTGTGGAGCGTGTGAAAGATTTGATACCGAGTATTATAATTTTATATATACATATATATAGTAAGTATATAAATTGAGCATATTTCCATGTTGATTATGTTTCACACCCTTTCGTGGGGATGAGTCAAAGACCAGATCCCCACACTCCACACTCTTTCTTGCAGTCTTCCTTTGTTTTCTTTTAGTATTTGCTTCGAAATCTTCTATGCGATTATGCCAATCTTCTCTCTGCGGTGCTTCCAGTTGGCAATCAAATGCGATGACATGTGCTTCTTGGAGCTTTACAGTTGTTTTCCGATGTCTTCGAGATACACATGTACATACAATATTTTTTACATTGTCTATAATCATATTGTCACGAAAGCTACATTTCCGAACACCATAAATTACACATTCGCTGACAAATATCGTACATGTATGAATATGTATGTTCTTGATTATGACAACAAGCTGCTCAGATATGACCATGTCTGTATTTCTGTGGGTTTCTTCACAAACTAGTCTCGCAGTCTATGTATTTTTTTTATAACAAATATCTTAACTTAGCGAACGTGTTTTAGTCGCTTTTATGTAATTTTCATTTAAGCAATTTAGATTGAAATCCGATTACTTTATGTACCGCGTAGACCGACGATGATATCGTAAGTGCCATTCGAATGATGTGCCGAAAATTGAGTTGTTCAGCAGATATAGATCGAAGATACAGGCGGGGCTATATAAGCATTCGCTACTTGCCTGCAGGGTATGCAAATTAAACATAGTTCTTGACAGCAATTAAATATAATTATAATCTTTTGAATTATTATGGAACATCTTTTGAGTTGAGTTTATTTTATATATATTTTTATCATATCATAACAACATTGAAATATAATATATATATACATATATATTCCCTCTATTTAGGTCGTTGATTCGTGCCAAAGATATATGATAGTTCACCACAAAATGCACTTGAGGCATCGTTTGATTATGGGAATGTAACATTATATGCATGGATCAATCCGTCAAGCCCTCTACAGGGTATTCCCCATGGCATAGCCCCCATCTTTAAGTGCTCATAACGTAACGGTTTCCGTTTGCTGGTGTCATTTTTCATCACTTCAACATAAAATTTTGCTGAATTGTCGATGTCAGCATTAAAAGACAAAAGTCAAAATGCAGACACAAGAAATTAAAAAATGTAGGTACGTGCAAGCCACGGACTTATGTGTGGAAATGTGCATATAGTATGTTATATATGTACATATGTATACAGGTACGTGAACATAACTACTATATACTTAGATACTCCGAATTGCGAAATGGCGAAACTTGCTGTGCCAATGCGATTTCGCAAAAGTTTCCCTACTTTTTATGCATTTCGCAAATTGTGCAAGATGCACACTACAGACAAGAGATATCGACGACAAACATATTGAAGTGATTTTTATATTTCAATTTTACATCACATTATCGTCAAGTTACACTTTTTTCAGTATAATTATTGATTCGTGTATTAGACATATTAATTGTTGAAATGTTGTAGTAAGTTTCACATTAATCTAAAGAAACTTGCTCTTAAAATAAAAGCTAATCAGTTGGATCTCTATTACTAAAGTGATTTCATCACTTAACATTTTCAATTGAACATACATTTAAGTAATTGTACATGTCAATTGCATATTGTAGATAGATCTTCAGGCTTTTTGACATGTTTTTCCTTGAAAAAATATCTACAGATAGTATAGACAAAGAGCTCATGAAGTGATCTCATTACAAAGTTATCTATCTTTGTGCCTTCATGTTAATATAATGACTACTTACTGTTTTTAACTATATATCCAATTTGTGTGCACCTAGAAATAATTGTTATGCATGAGCCTCGAAACAACAAAAAGAAACAAAACAACATTTACAAAACAATTAAGAATGGTGCAAGTCGAGAGCGAGTGCTCAACTAATATCAAGGCTATGTTTCTACATAAGAATTGTGATTGTAACTCTGACCTCAACTCGAGACAGACGCATGGAGGGGAGAGTGAACTTGGAATGCAGTTTCTATCAAAAATTGATTTGGATTTGGGACTGGGAGATACTTGTGGTCGTCTGATTGATTTGATGTGAGTGTTGCCTATAATTAAGATTCCTTTCTACAGACAGAGACAGAGAAAAAGAGAGAGCAGTAGAATGACTACTCGAGGCATTCTGGGGGCTGATTAAACTGGTTCAGTTAACGGCGTGACACCTCGACTTAATCACTTGGCTTTAATTGAGCATTTGACCCGAGCATCGATTGGCAATCGTCGTGCTCAAATGACATAATTAAGTCAACGCTGTCAATTAATTAACTGTAATTAATTGATCAGTAGTTATGGCTATAGCTCACTATATAGCTATAGGTTATCTTGTATACCGGTAGCTGATTTGCAATTTTCGGCAGGGGGAGGGTAAGGGGAATGCGAAAGAGTTTTGAGTTTCACTTTTGCCAACATGGCGCTGGCCAAACACACAACGACACCCACACGTAGCTGTTGTTGTTGATGTTGATGTTGGCCAAAAAGCATTTAAACCTGCTCAAAAATCTATAAAGCGTACAACAAAAACAACAACAGCGATCGCCGTCGGCTGCTGCGACAGCTTCAACTCGACTCCAACTTCGACTTCGACAGCAACTTCGACTGCGTGCAGTAAAAGTAGTGTGGCAAGTTGATGTTGCTGCTGCTGCTGCTGCTGCTGCTGCTCGCTGTTGATCGTCTGGCGACTCTCCATGTTTACCATTTGACTGTGGCAGGCAGCCGCCGCGAAGTATTTGCAAACACTCTGCTGCGCACACGTGACCTCATTTGCCAGCCCCCCTGCCTCCCTGCCCTCTACCAAAGTTGCCCCTTGCAACGCTGCAACCGACTATTGGGGTCAGCACGATCAGCGTCCTGCAATTATAATGGCCAGGGCCTCCACCTCCACCTCCTCGTGCTGCTTCTTCTTAGGCATTTCCGTTACAGATCCCCGCAGCATTCATTCATATTTGCATAGACTTCGACTGCGAGTCTTAAGTTTGGCTAAAGTTTCACTTTTTCGATTGGTTTGCGTCTCGTTTTGTGAGGAATTTCGCACTATTATCTCGATATTTGTATTGTGATCTTTTATTTTGTAATTTGATTTTTCTTTACCTTAACGAACAATTTCACAGGCAGAACAAACTCATTGCAGCACAACTTTCATTTGCGGCTCAGACGCGTATTCCACAGAGTATTGAATATTTGTACTTTTGTTGTATATTATTTTCTTAAATTTGAATTGCTTCTTTTGTCAGCACACACACACACACACACACACACACTGGCACACTCGACTCGAACACGGACACAGCGTCTGAAAGGCTATCGCGAAACCGGTAGTTCGTAGAAGTGTAAGAAACGTATTTGAGCCAAGCGCGCACGACGATTATAACACCTGAAATCACAGGTAGCTGGCTCCGAACTGACTTTGGCGACCATGGCAGCAGCGCCAGGGCAACAAGTGGGCGCTCAACACACCACACACCACACACACACACATGCGCACAGCGCTTATAACCGCAAGTCGAAACGGTTAAGAAATCTCGTTTGTGGTTGGTCGGCGGCAAACCGGTTTCGCTACTCGTTTGGCTGGTGAAACAAGTAAAAGGATTACATACATACATACAAACGTACGTAAATAAGAGTTGAAAAAATAGATATGACTATTGCAATACACAGCAGAGCACAAAGAATGGGGCAGCTGCCAAAACGAGACTTGCATAAATTAAGAGCAGCGCTTCTTTAATCTTCTTTCTACTCGCGTCGTAAATAAACAAAAAAACTAAATAATAAATGCTTAGCATATGCGACGAGATGAGATCACTTTGTCCCTATGCAGTTTGCCCGCACTGTTGACATGTTTGTGTATTTATTTGATGGCTGTTCTGCAGGTGCAGCATATGGCGAGCGAGCGATGCAGACGCGAAACGGTTAACAGCGCGCTGTTAGCTTAACAGCTCGAACTTGTTTCGTGTTCAGAACCAGTTTGGAACTCTTCTTCTTTGTGTTGTGGTTTTTACAGCTTCTCAATTGTTTTATTGCTTTGTTGCGCTCTCTCGCTCTCTCTGTGTCTCTCTAGTCAACAGCTATCTCTCTTCTTTCGTTTTTTGTTGTTTATATTGTCGACCAAATTTCCTTCTATTAGCTGCATTAAATGAATGAAGTTTCAGAAAGGCAGGTTACATTTATGCGTTGGCTGTGCGCTGTGCGCTGCATGTTGCACGTTGCACGTTGCACGCTGCCACTTGGAATTGCCGTTATGCTGGCTTACGCTGCACCATTTGCATAAATCACAGCGACATTTTTGTCATTAAACACCTGTTGGTTCAGTCTCTTGGCTCGTTTGTTTGTTTGTTTGTATCTCGAACTCAAACTGTGCCAAATATTTGCAAGCCTTCCAAATTCGACCAATTCCAATTGAATATTCGATTTCGATTCGAGTCTCGAATTGCAGCTGAAAACGTATTAACTTGGCATAAACCTAATTTGGCCAGATCACAGCAATCATAGTTAAGGCTCTATTTTTATGGCCAAATATTTGTTGAACTAATAAATGTTGCACTCATAAAGACAATAAATAAACGTATCTGCACGTTATTTATGACGGAAGATCGAAGAATGCTCTGTGTTGTCTAACGAGGCGAAAAACTGGTTGAGTTGCGTATTTAAATTTGTTAAAGTCTCTGCGATAATAAAGCGATTTTATATTGTACGGCTTCCTATGCAAACTTGGCCAATATCAACTCAATCATCCCTCACTCTCTCGCTCTTTCTGTCTCGCTCTTGTAGACCATGACATGATGTATGCTTGACCTGAAATGAGGCATTGTTATGACTGACGTTTAAAGTTCAGACGACGCAGGGGGAATTCCCCTGTTTATAGGGCATCTTTGCGTCGAACTCCAGTTTTTTCGTGTTATTTATTAAGTGAAAAAGCTGCTGGATTTGAATGAAATGCAAGGCAAGGCGATGCAAAGAGGCCCAACAAATGTCAGAGAGGCCCAACAAGTAATTGACGTGAGAACTCTTATGAAATTGCCGCTCACACGATCACATACAAACACACTTGGAGCACACCAAATGTGGACTGTGTGGCTGGCATTGTGTTGAAAAAAAAAACAACATTCAAATGCATGTAAAATGCAGCAAGGTGCATGCATCATCTGCAACGCCATCAAATAGGTTATAGCCAAGTTTATACAGGTGTGTGCGTGTCAAGTCAGCAGGTAATGGCAGCTGATTGACCATGTAAAGAGGTCTCGAGCAACCAATTCGAATTTCCATTCTTACACTTCTATTCTTATGGTTTATTATTATTTGAATTTATGTCATCTCTACTTTTATGTTTTTACGATCATTTGAATTACTTTAAAATTTCGAGCACAATTCTAATTTGAATTTATGCGTCAGCCAATTAAGTTGTAAGTGCAGCATCATAACACGAGTCCCTTTTATGGATTGGAGCCTTGATTATTATGCGCGTGTGTGTGGTGCTGAAAACCGGCTGGGCACACTGGTTTATCCGCCAGCGAACAGGCGAGCAGATGAAACGGGTAAACGGGCGAACAACAACGGAGCAGGTGTCGATGTTAATTGTCGGAAATGGTTATGAATTCGCCTAGCAATTTGCATAAAAAGTGCAATTAATAACCAAGAGCAAGAGCGGCTCACAGAATTTAGACATTTGTTCTAACGTGTGCTAACGGCACCTGCATACACCACATTGTATGTGCATATATATATTCATGATCTTGATAGTAAACGGAACGATTAATACCAAATGTCCATTAATTAAAATTGTGAACGAAAAGTGCACAGACAATTGAAGAAGCAGTCCGATCTTGCATTTAATTTACAATTGGATACCAAATGCTATGAGCCACATAATGGGCATAAAGCCAGAAGAACACGGCCTCAACTTGCAGCTCTAGCTTCAGCTTCAGTTTCAGCTTCACTTCCAAACTCCAGCTTGAGGTAATCAGCAGGCCAAGATCAATTACATACTCGGTACAATGGGCACAGTTGACGGTGACGTATGTTGCGCAAAGGCCATTAACTTTGCTTAATTGAATTTGATTTCGTGTATGGATAATGAACGGCACCCCATTCTAGGCTATTTGCTGGTCAGTTTAGCCAGATGCTGGCTTCTATCCTCTATCCTTTGCAGCCTCGCGGCCTTCCATCCTCCGAGCCTTTGCGTAGCCAGTTGAATTATTATTTAGTCCATGAGGACTTCGTGTGACTGCCACGGAATATATTTTTATACCCTCTAAATGGTGTGCAATAAAGAGTTTTTCGATTCCTAAAGCAATTTTGAAAATTTCAGAAAGTGACTGCTAGCCGAGAAGTAATGAGCACGATCAGATATTTAAAATAATCTCAGCCCTCTAGCATTAATAGTTTGGTAAGTCGGTCAGTCAGTCAGCATTTATAGAGGGTATTTCCGTGGCGTGCTGTAGCGCCTACCACATTCCTACTTGTTAACTTGGCTACTTTCGAGCTGTTACAACCGTATTGTAGAAGTTTGCATGTTATAAAACAATTTTAATTGGCTTTGCGTGTTTCGTGATGTTTTTTTGATACCTTTGCTTATATTATGCGTATTTAGAACAGACCCAAGAGAACTCCAGCTCCCACAATCGTTTGTCTCTCTCTCTTTTAAGCGCTTTTAATTGCTTTCCAATTATTGATACAGCTCACATCATCGAGTCGTTCATTAAAACCTCACTATAGTCGTTTAAGATTGCAGATAATAAAACAGCTAGGGATCTTTTAAAGAAATACGCCCAGTGAGCGCAGTAATTAAATCTAAAATTACGCTATTACGCCTAGAGTTCTTCAAATAATTCAAAATATTAAAAAAAAATAAAATCCAACTCGACGATTATCTTTCATGTCATTTTTTGGCTTGTCCAAGTTTGGTGAGGTCGGAAACGCCGTTTGAAAATGTTTTGTTCAACTCCCACACGACGCAAGACACGTTTTTATTGTGTAGATTTTAATTCGTCATCTAAATTCATATTTAAGAACAATTTTGCGATAATGATTGATTGAATTGATCGAGGATAACATTGAAACGAATTCGAATTGAAATTTAATCCTAAAAGAAATATTTATTCTTGAGTTCTACAGTTGCGGTTGGCCTCAATGGGTCAGGTTTATTTGGGTTATGGCAAATGTTGCACACAATAGTATCAAATTATTTTATTTATTTATTGTACTTCATTTCAACTTCAAAACATTCACTTAATGCGTATAATACATGATAAAGATAAAGAGTTTATAAATATTTTTTGTAAATTAATATTTTATAGATGTTTTTATTTATTGAATGAGTAATTTATACAAAATGAAACAGGAAATAGTTTGGATAGAAAAGCCTTGACTTGATATTGAAATTAAATATTTTTATTGTAAGTGAATATTATGTTTTTTTTTGGTTCTGTAATTTTATGGGTCTCTTAGGGTCAAGTTTATTTGGGTTATGGCAAATCTTGAGTACAAAATTTCATGCAAAATATCAAATTATTTTATTTATTGTGCTTCCACTTTAAATTATATGTATATATTTAAAATTGGGTTATAGGTAATGTGGGAAACAAAATTGTGTTTACAATAGCATCAAATTAGCTCACTTTGGACATGAGGGACGGAAGTCAATTCATAATTACCAAAAAGTTTAAATCCATTGTAGGCTAAAAAGTAAAAGTACGGCATAATTTGCAGTGCATATGCAAAACTTACTCAATGCATTGCACCTCGTGTGTCTTGCATAACTTGCAATTTGAGAGATTGCCGCAATGCTATCGGCAGCAGCAAAGTTCGGCAGAACGCTGATTAACTCAAATAGCAACGCAACGCTTCTTACGTCAACGTTTTACTCTTACGTTACGTTATTGTGTAGTTTCGGTATATTTCTATCGATTGGCAGGTTATCGGTCTATTGTCCCACCACCACCAGCAGCAACATGACAAACAGCTGTTCGGCAAGGTAGCGTAAAGCATTTATCGTTGAACCACAACAAATTCCTTTCAACGAGAAAACAAGAAAACTTTGCCCAAAAACGCTTTTATTAAACAATTCGCACAACGTTAAAGTAGCGCAAATAAAGCAGCTCGCCTTTGCCAACATAAATATGCGGGCCACGACTTTGTGACGACAACAACAACGAGGTGCTTCACAAATAAATAGATTAAGGCGCAGTCAGAGTCGCGATTTGGCGTTGTCCAAAAATGTCCACGGAGGAGTGCGTGTGGCGTGAGCACGTCGTCCGGAGATTGCGCGAGCGCGATCGCAAGGAGTGCGAGAACTTCAAGGAGATAATTGTGCAAAGTGAGTGAAACACGTCAACAAATATGCTAATGCGATTTGCATCGAGACTTGATTAAGTCTGACTTTGGTTCAATTATTTGTCATTACTAATTTAATACTATTTGCTTAGACAACCGGCTGATCGATCATGTGGCCCAGCTTAAGTCGGACAACCTGAAGCTGTCAGTGGAGAACGAGCAGCTACGCAATGCGGTCTCAACAGGTGGCAGCGGCTCAAATGTGGCCATGGCGACGCTGGAGAAGAAGCTGTTGGCGCAGCAGGAGGAGCTGACGGATCTGCACAAGCGCAAGGGCGAGAACTCGCAAATGATCGTTGATCTCAATGTGAAGGTGGAGCAGCAAAAGAAGCACATAGCCGAGAAGGAGCACAGGTAAAGTCTCTAGTCTCTAGTGATTACCGAACTCATTTAAATAACTCGCAACTGTTTCATTTCAGTCTTTACGAGCAGCAAACGATAAACAATCGTTTGCGGGCGGAGGTGCAGCTGCTGCACTCCAGCTTAGAGGAGCTGAAGAAGCTTAACACAACGCTGCTGGACGAGCACACGGCACTGCAGCTGGCCTTCAGTTCGCTGGAGGATAAAATGCGTAGTGTTCAGGTTGGTTGGCGTTGTGTAAACTTATTTTCATAGATGTTATCGCTGAGGCTTTGCATTATCATTTATCGAGTAGTTTTATTCAACTGTTTCGCTTAATTGAAATTACAAGTCTAGATGTTTGTTTGCCAAATTTATGTTCCGCTTGCTTGCACGCATTTTAATAACTGAAAATTGCCACGGTGAGTTGGGGAAATTCCCCAATATAGAACATAAATATAGCTGGTTAGACATTTAGAATAACAAGAAGTTTTTCCCGATTAATCTCGCTTGCTAGACATATCTAATCTAATCACATCATATTTATACATTTAATAATTATTATTTTTATCAACATTTTCCCTTTAGATATTTATCATTTCACCTGTTTAGCTGTTTTCCTAGCAAACATTGTCTAGCTGCTGCTGATAACAGTTTAGCTTCCCTATTACTCCGATGATTAGCAATTACATTTGTATTGTTTGGTGAAAGTTTCCTTATCGTTTAGTTGGACAAGCTAAGTGAATCC
The DNA here is from genome assembly GCA_035047365.1 of Drosophila ustulata. NCBI lineage: Eukaryota > Metazoa > Arthropoda > Insecta > Diptera > Drosophilidae > Drosophila > Drosophila ustulata. The sequence goes on from JAWNPT010000094.1 coordinate 30,576,562, forward strand.
ATAATGTGTGTTCTTTTTAGACCAACTGGTTTTTCTTTTAATCCCTCGGCGCAGCAATGTTTTTAAAATGTATATAAAGTTTTATTTGCCCCCCGTCTGAACTTTATGATTTTATTTGGTCCAGTCTATTGTGTGAAATTACCATAAAAGACTTGTTCTCGGTTCGCGTACAAAACCCGTCTGTCTAACCGTCCGTCGATCGTTAATTTATGCGCATGTATATGCCAACTGTCGCGCTTACTTGATTTACAATTTCTACTGCTACTATTAAATATAAATAATAATTTATTTAGAAATGTGTTAAGTGCTTATTAAAAGATACAGGGCATCTGCCCTGTCGGTAGTCTGTTCGCTTGTGCGCTCTTCAATTTTATTATGCATTTTAATTGCCCCAAATCGCTTAAACAAAGCGTAACGCGTACAGTACGCTGTACATTATGTACATGGAACATTGTTTTTCCAATTTTCGAATAGATACTTGTTTTCCTTTGTACGCTCATTAAAAGCTATTAAGCGAGCAGCATCTCGATATTTTTGAGCTCACATTCTATTGTTAGTTCATTCGGTTCTGTTCATCAAACCACTGCAAATGGTTAAATATATATTGCTCTATTTAATTGAATTAAACTTAAATTAATAATAATATTAATTAATTTAAATAAATCTCTGTCAATTTACAGGATGAAAATCGCTGTCTGTTGGAGCGTTTAATGCGTTACAAGTCAAAAGATGCTGACAAACTGAACGAGGAAAACGAAAGTATAATAAGGTAATAAACACAATTGTGTGTGTCTCTAAAGTGCACCCCAAAAACACATTTCCCCAACCGATAACCAATAACTGATTATCCCTTCATGTGTACTAACTATCTCTCTATTTGTATTCGTACTATTTGTGTATCTCTCTGGTGATGATCCATCTCTACGCTAAGTGCTTATTTGTTAATGTTTTCATTTCTTTATAAACACTTTTGCCTCCTCATCGTTTCCATGTCTGTTGTCTGTCTTTATAATTGCCGGTTTCGTTTGAAGTGAATCGGTTTTTATGAGATGTCTGTGTTTAATTGGTCTGCGTTTTAGAATTGGTTGTTTTTAATGTGGGGTGTGATCGTTAAAAAATTCTGCACATCAGAAATATTGCGCGGTTCAATAGATTTTATAAAATTGATATAAACATCAACATGATTTCATATTCATCGTTAAAATGTGAACCTAAAATAATATTTATTTTAATACTAATGACTCGTTCATATTCATTTGTCAAAGCTGCCATAATTCAGCCCCAATTGCGACCTTTGGAACCGTTTCAAAAGCTCATTCATTATTAGTTTAATGTTGTATTTGTTTAATGTTTTATTTGCTTCCTGTACCCATTAAAAATGGTTAATTTCGAGTAACTACAAATTAAACAATATTTGTCTGATGGTTTCTAATGACAACTTTCGAGCAATTGGAACAAATTTAGTTAATATTAGTATAAGTTTATGTTTAAATTGTATTAAAAACTAGTAATCTTCTCTAAAAGTATTTGTTAAAATAGTAGAAGAAATAGTTGTAGAACTTTTTGTTGAAATAGTAGCAGATACTACGGAAAGTAAAATAAATATTTCTAAATGTACACATTTTAAAAACAAAAATAAGTATTTGTTTAAAAAGCAGTAGAAGTAGTAGGAAAAACTAGTCATAGCAGTAGAAATATCTGTTTCAATATTTGTGTTAGTATTTAGTATAGTTGTAGCAATAGTAATAAAAACTATTAGTATATTTGCTAATTAAATGTAAGTGTAAGGGTAATAAATAAGTATTTGTTTAAATGGAGGTAGAAATTGTAGACAAAACTAGTGTCAGTATCAATTGAAGTATTTGTTAAGTAGTTGTAGAAATATTAACAATAAATTGTAGTCTTCTGACAGATCGGGCGACTTGAGGGTTCTTGATGCTTGGGTACAGGATGAGTAAACAGTCGAGCACCCTCGATTTGGCATTTTGTTATTGTTTTTCTCTTGTTTTGCTCTTCTCTGGTCCAACATAAGATGTGTAATCGTTTTCGCAAATATCTAGAAAAAGACTGCCGTCAATTTTCAGAAAACGATCGGCGAAACTGAAACGCGATCTCGAGGACGCAGTGCGTGAACCGAACTCGCCCATCAGCCAGACAGTTCCTGCCATACCACACAACAATAGTGCGGCACAATTTGTGGGCGGCAATCCCGGAGTGGGCAGCGACGACGAGTTCGATGAGGCCTCGATAAACGGTGCCATGGAAGCCCTGGGACTTGATGAGGAGGAGTTTCTGACAGCAAGGTTCTCGGCTGGCGACGCTGGCGAGACGACGCGATCTTCTGGGCTGACGATAGAGACTCTAAAGGCAGCTGGCTACCTCGGCCAACCGAATCCCACGAAGATCCTAATGAAGTTCGAGGCGCATGAGAACGAATCGCACGCTGTGCGCTGGAGTCCCGTCGAACGTATGGTCGCCACTGGCGGCGCCGACCGAAAGGTCAAGCTCTGGGACATTGGCAAAGGTAAGGCTGCACTGCAGAGCAGATTAATCGCACCATAACTAGCACTAATTGTTATGCTACTGCCCGACAGGTGGCACCGAACCCCGTGCTGTGCTGAGCGGCAGCAGCGCTGGCATCAACTCCGTGGACTTCGACTCCACTGGCGCCTACATCTTGGGCACTTCCAACGATTACGGGGCACGCGTCTGGACTGTGCTGGACAGTCGATTAAGAGTGAGTACGCTGCACAGTATTTCAAATATTTACACAGGCCTTTTTGAGTGCTCTCAATTAGGTTAATTTCAGGTCTGAATCTTATCTGAATCAATCATTGTTAGAGCTCAGTTTGCTGACCTTTGATACTAATTGTTGACTCGCACTGGGTTATTAGGAAATGATATTAATTATGAGATTCTTTACTTTGTTTCATTTTAAATCAGGCGCTTTGAGATTTATTGTTAACAGTTTAGTTGGGCTTGGGTTATTAGAAAATTAAATGTATTTCATTTTAAACCAATTAATGATAATAGTATTTTCCATATAAATTGAATGTCATTGCTTAAATGTTTGTTTTATAAAGTGAATGCTCAAAGAACACTAGCATGAGAAAATAGTTTAATTGTTGAGAGTTGACTGGTTCTTGAGAACTATATTATTTATACACTTTTCCCTTTCATTTTATTTTAAATCATTAAAGTTAAGTCACAAATAATGTTGAGTTAGAAAATGAAACTGTATATAATTCTTTATTATATAGCATTTTATTTTATTTTAAATCAATTAATCATGACGCAGCCCCTGTAAATGAAACTCAACCGGCTTAAGAGTATTTTCTATATTAGTTAAATGTATTTGTTTAAATCTGATTGCTTGTTGTATGAAGTTAATGCGTAAATAATACAAGCATCGGAAAAGAGGACAAGTGCCTGAGACGGACAAAAGCAGTCGTCCTGTTTTCCAAATTTTTATTCGTATTACAAAATTAGCAGAAGTAAATTAAGTGAATGAAGTGAATGTGAGTGTGAATGTTTTGTTGCTAATCAAAATGGCTTGGCGGGCAAATGGATGATCGAATGAGATGAGATGGTTTTATATGCTTTTATATGATCGGGTTTCCCTTTGGGGAGATCTTAGTACTAAAACTGGCTGCCATGATGATCGCCCTTCCCGTAGAGTTTGCACAACGAGTCCGCCTGGGCATTGGGCAGACTATTGACCATCGCGGCGTTGCTGTTGCCAGCGCCGTTGTTCTGGTATTTCGTTGGGGGGGCACTCAGAAAGTGATTAATGTAGGGCTGATGCTTCTGTCGTCGACGGTATAAAAACGACCAGATGGCTATAACACTCGACTGGGCCAATAAAAAGACACCGACAGCGACAATAAAACCTGCGAATTGATAGAGATTGAGAGAGAGCGTGTTGATTAAAGGGAATTCCGAATCTCGCTTCTCTGATTTATGCCCACCAATGCCATTAACACACAGTCCAGGGACTCCTCCGATGCCACTGTTGACCACAAAGACTTTGTCAGAGTCTCGCGTGTCCTTCACCTGTGGCGTTTCCTGCAGCAGCTGTTCCTTCTTGACGAACCCGAACTTGTCGGTAATCTGAATCGACTGCACCAACAGCATGTCCTCCTGACTAGGCTTCCCCCTCGTCTCCCGCACCGTTCGCACTCCAGTCGCCAGGCCTGCAATCAACAGAGAATAAAAGCCAATTAACATGAGATGAAGACGTACGTCCTCACTCCACACTCACTTGTATCGCGTCTCTTGCGACGCCCATAGGACATGAGCGATTTGTAGTCCCCGCTGAGCTCGTCCGCCTGGCAATTGACTGGCTCGCAGCTGGGCATGCAGGGTGTGACCAGGGCACGGAACTGCACGACTTCGCTGGAGGGGAACTTGAAGGCGTCGAAGTGCGCGAAGAGCGTCTTGCCGGACAGCGAACTCTTGTAGATGGGGCCCATGATGAAGTGATCGGTGGGACAGCCCTGGGCGTCGATCAGCGTAATCTCCGCGTTGTCGGCGCCATCCATGGCGACAAGTTCGCGCACAAAGATCTCGTAGGGACTCTGCTGATCCTGTATCTCAAAACTAAGCGCCAGCGGATCGCCCACCTCAGCAGAGCGCATCATGTCGGAGCCATCCCTGGAGGTGATCTTCATCAGCACATTCGGCGAGTCCACGATGACCTCCTCGGAGAGCGCGGGCTCTATGTCGCCCACGACGCCCAAGTCCACGTCGTTGGTCACCGTCTTGTTGGTCAGATCGTATTGACAGGTCACCGCCAGACCCAAATCCGAGGACGTCACAATCGTGTCGTGGTGCTGAATGACCACATCGTTCATGTAGCGCCCGGCGCCGCTCTGACGCACATTGCACTCGAGGTTCTGGTAGCCCATGCGCAGCTCAAAGTCCAGGGCGCTGTTCACGTCGACGGCACACGACTTGGGCGCCCCCTTGGCATAGACCTTGCCGTCGAAGAGCTTCGAGGTGCGTATGCGAGCGACCATGTCGCCGGCGCCACACTCGATGGTCACGTTGTAGCAGGAGGACAGCTCGTAGGTGGCAGCCTCGGGCACCTCCAGGTAGGGATCTTGCACGTCGGAGAGCGTGGCGCGGCTGTGATGCGAGAGGCGACAGACCATGTCGCCAGTGTCGCCATAGTCATAAGAGTGGCATCTAAAGGAGCAAGTGGAGGGATTCAATTTATTATTATTGCTATTTTATTTGTAACTTGGAAATTAATTCTAGGCTAGAAAGAGCAAGTCACACAATTAAGGCTTTCAGGCTGAGAGATTGAATTACTAAATTGCATTTCAAGTTCTCGCTTAGCTATTTTCACAGCGCAATTTGTAAAAGACATTTTCGTAGGACAGTTGCACTTTAATGGCCTTTAAGATGAAATAGTTTGGTGGCAACCGGCGACACTCTGCCGGACAAAAGCAGTTAATCGCTGACATGTTGCTCTGCAATTCCCCTCATTTCGTGTCAATGCTGTTAATTGCTCTTATCAGAAAGTTTCCTTTCCTTACCTGTACGGCGAATTGAGGCAGAGATCGCGACACTCGTCGATGCTGCCAATGTCCTGATACACCGAATCCACAGTCTTGAGAATCCTGCCGGACAAACGCTTGAACTCGCACAGCTTGTTGGGCTCCTCGGCGCAGTTGTTTTCCAGATAATCGGCGCCCTCGTGCGCCTGGAATGCATTCGATCCCGCCAACGTAAACCGATCCATCTCAGCCAGTTCGCACGTGTGCGTGCCGCGATAGAAGTTGGCGGATCTGCGGGGAGTTAGAGACAACATTATCTAATGACTGCACTCTCCTGGGAACCATTTATGGCAGCTGCTTAGCACTTTCTAACGCTGCACTAATTGAATGCTTGTGGGCCAGTTAATGGGCCAAGCAGCTGCGATGCTTTAGGATCGTATTCAAACCGTAACTAACAAGTTGCATTGCATTTTGATGATCGCTAAGTAATGTGAACTCATGTGGACTAATTACGGGAAGCAGTTGCTTTTCTCTATATAGATCACTTTTTCTTTCTCAATATGAGCTCGAAGATATGAGTGTAATATTTAGTTTGTTGATATTGGATTGTTAAAGAATTAATGGATTAATATAGCGAAGAAGCTAAATGAGAATTGTTTTTGATTTACTTTTTAAATATGAGTTGAACTAAATGACTTAAATATTTGATGCATTTTTTGAGCTATTTAATAATATTAATCTGTGTTGCAAGAGTTTTAAGAAGCTTTGCGACTTACCTGCATGTGAACTCGGTCTCGCCCAGGCAAAGTTCGAGGCAGTCCCGTCGAGTACTGACCGTGTGCACTCGCTTCGCATGTCCTTCCAGCTTGTAGTTCTGGACGCGATCAATGCACCAGGCACGAGCACAAGGACGCACGCCGAGACAGGTCTTTTGGGCATAGATAGTGAAGACGGGGAACTGGGATTTGGTCAAAGCACCTGCAGGAAATACCCAAGATATTATCAGTTAGTGAAAGCAACGAATATTCACGAGTGCTCGCACTTGTATTCACTCTATTCAGTTGATGTCTTACCTGGCAAAATGTCGGCGTTTGATGAGAAGAGCACGCATAAACCCGTTTCGTAATTAATAGACTGGCATGTTTCGTTATTCTGGCACGACTCCAAGCAGTCCGTGAGCATTAATGTGCCCGGCAAGGAATCCAGCAGTCTGCCCGGTGCTGAGAACACATAACTGCAAATGGAAGCGGTTACTTTGAGTGTAATTGCGTTCACAGTTGAACCTAAGCATCTTAATGCCTTCCACATTTCGCAGTGGTTCAAAGTTATTTTACAGAATGCTGAACCGGTTCAAGGCTATAACGACACTTGAAGCTAGTCGAATAAATAGCTGAACTGGCAGAAGTTCAACTGGCAAAAACAGTTTAAAGATGGGAACTACACCGAGAATTATGAAATGAATTGATTTAGTATCCAAATTTCAAATGAATATTGTAGAAAACGTTTTAGAAGTTTGGAACTGCGAACCGAACCGCAGCTAAATTAGCATCCAACCTGCTCTTTAATGACTCGCTAAACAAAAACTCTATCCCAACTGCAGTTAACCCAAAATGCGTCGCTTTGAGGCGCGAACTCGAGAATCACGCACCCAAAACCAAACGGCAAGTGCAGCCGAACCGGTTCGGCGGCAATAACAATTCGATATCGCTAATGGATATGCATAATTGGGGCAATAACACAACAGAGAACAACTCACCCGGTGATAATTTCGAATCCCAATAGATCTGGGTCACACTCCTCGATGGAGCTGTGCTGCTGGTAATGGAGCTGTTGCTGTTGGTGTTGACTGGCCAAGGTTGCAGGCGAAATATGATCAAAGTCCATGCCCAGGCCGAAATCCAGACCCAGACCCAGACCTAGACCGTCAGCAGAGGCAGCGTCTGAGGCGTTGGGGATGGGTGGAGATTGTGACTGGTCTTTTTGCTCCTTCTTTAATTGCAGAGCGAGGAGATCTGGTTGCTGTTTGGCATCTGTCAGAGAAATAACAAAGTTGTCGTTAGTCGAGGACGACGTGGGTTTAATCGTCGGCTAAGAGAAGCCTGATCTCAGCTCGCTGCTTTTTTGTTGTAGTATATTCTATATTTACCGTCAACCAATTTGGACTTGGTATTAGCCAACGTCAGTGGCGATGATTGATCATTCTTGGGGCTCAGTTGTGGCTGGCTCTGGCTGCGATTGTCGGTGCTCTTTGTTTCGTCAGCGGCAGCAACAGTTGCTGTTGCTTGTTGCATGTTTGCTGGCTGCAAGTCAGCCAAATTGTCACTTGGCTTGGCTTCTAGTGTTGTGAGCTCGATGCGCGAGTGCCGTGCCGCTGCCGCATGCGGTGGCATGTGGCACAGGCAAAAGAGCAGCAGCAGCAGCCACGTTGCCGCATGCCACATGCTGCGTAATGCTTTTATGCTGTTTTTCATTGGAATTAAATTTGCCTCCACTCTCCACTCCACTCTCCTCTGATTGCGTACGTTGTCTATTTAAGACCTTTGTTGCTTAGTTGGCTGGCTGGCTGGCTGGCTGGCTGAAAAAGGAGGCGAAATAATGGCGAAGGTATTAATTTAATTAGCTTTTCGTGCCAAGGCTCGAGGTGTCACTCAGCTCTGTTCAATCGGCCCTGGCGCCCATACAACACTGTTGCATCGGATACCCTGCAATTGTAGCTGTTGCCTAATGGGCTTATTACTTGCTCTGCCTATACCATTATTTTCAGCTGCAACTCGCCTTAGACTTTGTAAATCCACATTAAAATCCATTTTGTCATATTAAATCAGTGTGGCATCAGCGTGGCCAAAAGGCAACACCAACAACAACAGCAACAACGACGACGACAGGCCGGGCTAATAAAATCTACCAACTGGTTATTATCTACGGACTCTCCAGAGACCAAGAGTTCTTCCCAGCCTCCGTGAAGTGTGCGTTGTAAAAGTTGTGGACTCAAATTTGTTTCGTTTGATTTGATTCTGGCATGGACCTTAAGCTTTATGTCTTTATTATTATTACTATTGCTTTTAATGCCATCAATGCAATGCTGCGCCCAAGTTTGTCTTCGATTCACCGATTTGCCGCATATTTAAAAATCATAATAATAGTGCAGTGGAAATCTTGTATATCCGGTACTCAGGGTGGCAGAAGGGTATTATCAGCTAGTGCTGACAATTTAAATATATGCGAACTTGGAAATTGCTAATATTCTGGATCTATATTAACAGCAGCGATGATTAAACCTTTTTATGTCATAAACTCAGAGCTACATTAGAACACAAATTAAATTCCCGAATAACTCTTATGTAATAATTATTGTACAACCAGTATAATGTAACATATTCCCATCTGCTCTATCAAAATAATTAAGATTTAATCATATGATAGTGCCATTAATTTATCCTTCATTTTGTTGGGTTCTCTTTTAAGGCAACTTGTTATTTTAATTATTGTTTCGTTGTGATGTTTTCAAGATGACTTCATGTTGCACTTTGCAACTATGTTAAGTTCTCGTATAAATTGCAGCTCATGTTGAGCTCTTGAAATGCATTCACTTTTACTCGATTGATTGTTAGATCTATTCGAATTGCTGTCATTATGTGGCCAATGGCTAATTCGTATTATGATGAGTTGACTAGCTCGGATAAGTGACCAATGAAGCAACAATGTTTCCCTTCCCCCCACAGTCTCTCTGCCCCGGTCTATTGTTATTGTTATAAGCATTGTTCGATGGCCATTGTTAGCCTCTGATTGAGCAGAGCACAGACGTGTATGATTACGCAATCAGGCGCTGTCAAGTTTTGATAACCGAAGCTGCACGTGATTATGTCCAGCCACACAGGGTCAAGTCGAGGTCGCCACACTGCGCGCTCCGAGACGAGACGCCTCTCTTGGCTACCTTTTAACCCTCGACTTAACTCGACTCAACTGCCAGCCAGTTTTCCAGATAGTTTGCTCTTTGTTTGGCTTCTGCCTAGGCGGGCTTTGTGCAAATACCTAAATATCGCTATCGGTATCGATATTGTTTTGAGGCTATAAATTAAAATGTTTTTCGCTGTCCATTTGACCGCCAATTTGCCTCAGTGCAACATGCGGGCCACGCCCCTTCTGCAGCCAGATGCGCAGCTTAGTTTAGTTTAATTCCTCCATAAAGAAGCCGTGCCAGTTCATTCCTCCCATGATCAAGGTCTATTCTCTATTGTGATCCGCAATTTCTTTTGTTCTCTGTTTGCCTAACCGAGACCATTAATCGACTAGTTTTAGTTGCTCTCGCTTTTAGAATGGTCGAGTCAAGCTTTTACCAAAATTAAATCGAATCTAATAATTAAGGTGTCGGAAAAAGTATTTCTACTTTCAGCGTAATTGATATTCGACGTTTCAACTAAATTAATTGCCTGCAATATTTCCAAATGCATTCATTAATATACATATTCATTTACAAGTTATTGCGGCTCACTTCAATACTAAAAATTAATTGTTATTCTGTCGATTCATATTCTTCGAATAATTCTAATGTGAGCGAGCAAATTAATGACTTTCGATCACATCCCAGCACTTAATGGTTATACGGTTTCAATTTCCCCTTTCTTCGAAAGTCAGAGCAGTTGACCCTGAGGCAATACGCTTGATCCCAGTTAATTTATCAAGTGCAAATCGAGTAGGAAATTGAGGCGGGCCAAGCAACAATATTTAATATCGTGTCTTATAGGCAAATCTCTTCCGTTCTGCACTTTTATTGTCTGTTGCATGTTGCGTGATGCCAATGAACTGGTTATTGTTGCTGCTGTTGTGTTGCTGTTGCTGTTGCTGTTGCTGTTGCCGTTGTTGCTGCTGGTCAATCATTACCATCAAAGTTGGCAGTGAATTTTCATTATTTCATCACTGTTTTCTTTTCAGTTTTCTCCGCGTTTCCCAAGCCAAGCGTTTCATTCTGTCCAATCTAACCGTAGTCTCAAGTTCGCCTCGGCTCAGTGATGTGTAAATGTTTGCATCGGAAGTTCGAGTACGTTGAACCTATTCGAGTTCCTATGCTAAATGAATGAGTCTACAATCGACTGTCCAACTGTGGAACGGGTTCCCACTGTGGGTGTGCTCGTCTAGTCTGGTCTTATGATGTAATACATGGATCGATTCTAATAAGAATCCGATTAGAGACAAACTCTCTCCACAAGCCACTTGTCTTCCAGTCTTCCAGTCTTGCAGTCTTGTTTGTCTTTCTTTTTCGTTTCGGGGAGATGCTTTGCATAGGAGGAAGTCATGCGTGGGATTGGTATTACACGAGCACGGAGCATTAAGTGCCGCTGGCTCCTCAAGTATGCCTCTTCAGCTGAATCCACATTTTCCCTCTCCTGGGCCATCTATTTAGCGTAGAAGCTGAGCTATCTAATCAGTTTATTTAACCAACGTTCAGCATTCAGCGTTCAGCTGCGGCACATTACACATTTTAATAACACATTTCTCGCTAAGGCGGCTTAGCTTGTGCCTCATCATTTCTTTTTCGAGAATTACACTTAAGATGCGCTTATTTGGGCTCTTAAAGACCCATTCCCAGTTATAGTTATAGGGGCATTATCACACTGTTCTTTTGTGTTGCGGCGCATAGCAAAGCAGATGAGTGAAATGAAACTCTTGAAATTTACAACACCTGAGCGCTCTATAGAGAACTGTTGGGCAGGAAGTGTGTTTGACTAGGAAACGAAGAAATCTAATTGAAATTTGCCCAGCTTATTAGTTCTAAGTATACTCTTTAGACCCTGTGCTTGGCTTCTCGAGAACTCGATAAAAGGCTAATGATAGGCAATGTGATACACTTAATAATCATACGACGATGGCTGCGATACTTTCTTTCATTTCGAATGACAGACTGACGTCTGCTCAGTTCTCGGTTCTCAGTCGGTTCTCGGTTAGATGGATAGAAAGAAGGAAGTCTTTCATATTGATTTGAATCCCGTTCATTGTTAGAGCGATAAACTGACTTTTGCACTAACAAACTGATGAAAACCGAGCTAACTAACGAAGCTATTGAACTCTGTCAGTCTGTCTGTCTGTCTGTCCGCTCGTCTGTTGGTCTGTGGCATCTTTGGAATGACACGAAACATCTTAAATGCAACACTGACATCCCAGTGACATTGCCTGATTGACAGTTTTCGAGAATTAACCGAGCTGCGAGCTGTGAGCTGCAAAAGCGGCAGGGTTTATTAGATGACATTGTGACACTGCTGAAAAGCGGCTGCTTACAGGGTGCAAACTAGGTGAGCAGACTCGTTTCAACAAGAAGCAAGTATTATTTTTTCCTTTATATATTTTATTATATTTTAAAAATATAATAAATATGATTACAGCGTAGACTATAGTCGTGAATACACAATCAAACTTGAACAGTTTTTTTTAAATGTTTAAAAATGCAACCTTAATATATAAATTCAATGTAAAATTTATGCATTTAAATATTGTCGAGTATTATGCAAGTAATTACAGCATCTATTTATGTTGATCACGCCCTGTTAAGTTTTCCTACTTTTTAATTATCAGAATTTGCATTGAGGATATGGGAGAATGACACATGCAATTTGTTGCGTTTAGTTCTAGCGGCACTTTTACAGGCAGCAATTCTTCAACGCAGCAATTCGAGTATCTGAAATGATATTGCCTGCATCCCAATTTACATAATGCCCAAAGACATTTATGGTAATATTTTGGGAGATAAAGCCGAATGCTTTCTTTCCACTCGCTGCTTATCCGAGTCACAGCACAAACAACAACTGTACAACAACTGCACAACTGCAACATTGACAGCAGGAAAAATTGTTTACACTTAGACAATACGGCGATGAGTGCGACGAGTGTATTCATGAGTATTCATGCCAGCAGGAAAGAGGAAACACAACACAGCACAACGCAACGCACACCGCCAACTCATAATCTTACTATGCATAGATCTTGCAAGTAACAGCAAAAGTGCTGACGTTGGACTTTCGGGTTCGCCTCCCAGTCTGTTGTCCGTCCGTCTGTCCGTCTGTCCGTCCGTCCGTCCGTCCGTCTGCCTGACGACCCTCTTCATGGCTGAATCGGAGACTGACAACAGCATTGACCATTGCTCGGCGTCCCTCAAGTCGCCGTTGCTGCTGCCGCCGTTGATTGGCTTTATTTGGTCAGCCAGCCTCTCCACTTACAAATGGCCTCCACTGTCTGGGCCAGCTTAATGCCAGCTCAGATAACTTGGCTAAAAGGAATCCGTTTGTGCCACAGGCGCTTCAGTTTAACATTTTTGACTGTCACTTGATAGACTCCCCGTTGCTGTTGCTGTTGCTGTTGCCATTGCTGTGGCCTTTGTTGCCTCCGTCCTGGCTGGCGACTTGTCAATCTCTCTCGCTAAGTACTCGCAACTTCTGTGCCCGATTCCATTATCATTAACATTTGTATTAGCTGCAGCATTAGCTTTGCTATTTACAGCGACATTATCGTGCATTATTTTGTGCGCATTGTCGCATTCTTGCCTTGTTGCAACATCAGTCGCATTTGTTTCGCTACCATTGTCTGTTTGTCATTTGTCACTCCAACAGATTGATTAGTTTTAGCATATTTTAAATACGATTAGCATCAGCAGTAGAATTTTCATTATTTACTTTTAATCATTACTATTAGAATTATTTTATTTTATAATTTAAATTGCTTCTTTCATTGCATTTTTCCCATCAACTTATGTGAGCTCATAATCGTAAAGATTAAAATCTGGCACAACAATATGCGTTCGAGTTGCGATGCGAATGTTGCTCTTTTCAATTAATGCAAATTTCGGAGTACCCAATTCTTTTAATTAAAGCCGAGACTAACTAGTTGCATACATAAGTGTATTAACGCAGGCATTGTGCTCGAATTAACAATTGGAATTGCTGCAACACGAACCTGCAACTTTGCAGTTGCAACTCGACTCGAGCCACAATAACAAGATATGAAAGCAGAGAGACTATGTTAATAGGATGCTTGGAGTTTGCCTCTTTTTGTCTGCTTCTTTTCCAAATGTACGAGTAGACGAGTTCAGTTCACTTCTCGTGGTGGAAGAGATTAGCATTTTGATTTTTATTTACCTTGCAACACATGACCCTATGTAAATTAGTTACAGATTGCACAGCACAGGAAGCGAGCACTCGTTTTGCATTATAACCCACTTTCTGTCCGACTTGTGGGGGAGGCTAAAGATGAAAACTATAAACCTCAAAAGCTGATCTCAGAGTGGAAAGTTGCGCCCGACAAGTGCCAGACTGATGATCAGCCACTAATTCATTTGTGCCCAAAAGTGAATCGACGACCCTTGAGGAAGTAAAGTATCTAATTAAGGAAAGTTCACTGGCTTTTCACTTTCTCTAGAGACAGAGCGAGAGCGAGAGACAACTGTTGACTGTTGTCCATTCAATTAAATCCATGCATACTTCGGAGCAGTCGCTTCTCAGCTCGTTGTTTACTTCCGAAAAGTTTTCTTTCTGCTGAAATCTAACAAGATTATAGTGTAATCCTGTCGCAACTTTCAAAATGCAAGTGGCATGAAGGCACGACTTTTGCATCGCGCTCGAAAGAATGTTGAAGCATCACGTGCAGCTCTGACTTTGACTTTGGTCATGGGAAACTTTCAGACATGTTTGCCAAAAACCAAAAAGCAAACGAGACCAACAACCAAGTTGTTGCTCTGGCTCTGAGTCTGCTCGTTGTTGTCGGGGCGTTGGGGCAGAGGCAACATTATTTGCATAAATCCTGATGCTGAATGAAATCAATAGACCGAAGGCGTGAACTAAACGCATAGATTAAGATAACAATAGCCGGACGACAGCAGCGAGCGGCAACTGTATCTGTCAGATACACACGGCATCGCCATGCGGCATACGGCATAAATGTATCTTTAGCTGGATAATTTATTTGCTGAAACGAATGAATGTGTCCTCGTTTACATACTCGCCGTCGCCGCATTGTGGGAAATAGAAGTATGAAAATTGCCAGCATATGACAAGATGGCCAAGAGGCAGCAGGCAGCAGGCAGCAAGAGAACCCGCATTGAGTTGGCCTAAATAGCATAAATGCATCTTTGGCTTGGGTAACACCACCAGACACAGCATCTTGACTCTATCGTTCCGTCCGTCCTTCTGTCCGTCTGTCGTTCGAAGTCGATGGTGCTACACATTGTGAACATGCGACTAAACATATAAGTACAATTTCTTCCTAGTTGTATCTATAGTTTATTCTTTTTGTGTGTGCTTGTACTTGTATCTGTAGCTGCTGTTGCACTGTTGCACTGTTGCACCGCCTTTTCTAACTGGTATTTCTGGATTGACATTTAAACGGTTCTTTTTGCGCACATCTTGAGACAGTGCCGCTGTCCGCGGCCATTGAAATAAGCACATTGACTTGAACTGCCGTCTTACCACATCGTCATCATCTCCCCTATCCCCCTACCTCTCGGTGTCGACAACAACTTGATTGCAGTTCGCTCTTGAGTTATTATTATTATTGAATTAATTTATTTGATGACCACAACGACGCATCGACAAATGGCCAAAAGTATTGCCGATCGACCCATTTCGGCTTATCGAACTGGCAAATGTCGAAATGGGGTTTTCGTGACAACATTATCCTAGATTTCACATTGCCATTAACCGCATATCTGAATCGTATCCGTTTAATCCGCTTGAGGATATGAGGCAGTTTGACTTGAAATCATTTGATCTCTGGTCTAGATCGGCGAATGTATCTTAAGCTCTCTGGCTACGCACTCGAGCAACTTTCTGTTTGGCAGCGTTGCTCCAAATTTAGCCACTTATATTAATAGTTAAATCATAAACATGATTGAGGCATAAAACTACTCGATTGTCTTGAATTTCCCTCGCACGTTCGCACATTCATAAAAGGCAAATTACATTCAAACTACATACCAATTATTTGCAACGTTTTATTCACAGTCCAGATTTTATTATTGAATATTTCGCTGGCCACAACACGCGAATTGAACGAAAATAATTATTTAATTTTTGTTGAAACACAAAGTCACACAATGCACTTGAATTAATTCATATTTGTTGAGAACAGTTGAAGCGGCTTGGAATAAAGTTCTCGCCAGTTCTCGGCTGGAGACAGCGTGGAGTGCAAAGAAGGTGTAAGAAAACGTAGTTGATTACTGTGAGGTTGGCGTAGAACTAAAGCCATTTGATCAACAAGTATGTTCTTATATTCATAAGAAGAAGTTAAGAAGTCTTTCATCACAGCGACAAGCTGCGGCGACCGTGTTGCACGCGACTTCTTCCCCATCGTCCACACTTGCGTTGCACTTGGCAGTGGCAGAGCCGAAGTCGAGGCAGAGGAAGCAGTCCAAGCAGCGAGTTCAGGTTGAAGCCGATGCGTAAGAGAGTCATGCTGAAATTCTGGCAATACGTCAACTCTGGAGGAAAGTGCCATGCTGCCAAGCGAAAGCGCCTCACGACACACACAGCCAGCGAGAGAGAGAGTCTCCACAGCGAAGAGAAGAGCGAGAAACCTGTTGGCTCGTTCTAAGTCCAACCTCGACTCCATCTACAGCTCCAACTCTACAGAGCCGTCCATTGACCGTTCAGCTTCAGTTGCCGGGTTGATAACACTCACTCCCCTTTTTTGTGGGCTCTCTCTTCTCGATGGAGATCCGCTCTTAGCGCGCTTCACTTGAGTTCTCTGCAGAATGCAAAAACTTGGTCAGGGACACAGGAACAGGCTCTTCTGGTTAACAAATGACCACTTCAAATCTTACATTCCTCATTCAATTTTATGTATTTAGATATTGCAGCGTTATTAAGCGTGCCAGCTGCGCTTTTTCATGTTTTCGATTCGCACACGAGGAGATTATGATTTGAATAACTGCAGGAAACATAAAGAACGTCGTCTTATTAGCCCAAGAAATCTCGAACCACAATCGACTTCCAGGCGAACGCGAGGAAGTTCCTCATTTGCAGCGTGGGGCAAGGAAATCGATTTTAGGTATAACAAAAAAGTAGATTTGCAGATTATCAATGCGATAAAAGTAGCTTTTCGTAGACGTGCAACTTATTTACAGAATATATCTGCAAGTTCACAAGATTCACACATTATAGGGAGCAAAAATTATCATACTTTATAATTATATCTAATATACATTAAACACTACATGCCACTAATTTATTAGAAGCCGATAGATAAGCGTTAAAAGTAAAATTAAAAAGACACAACTTATATATTTATTCAGACCTGTTTGACAGCCGTTATTAAAGGGCATTAAACACCTTATGTCACTAATTAATTTGAATCTATCAGATAAGCATTTTAAATGAAAATGTAAATTTAAATTGATATCATATTGTGAAGGGTCTAGCTAAGTGGAACCTTAGAATACAACTTTAGTAACGAGAGTTAACTTTATAGATGAAAATTCCATGTAACAAAATAGTTTATGTGAAGTATAGACTACTCTTTATTTAAAACTTTATATAACTACATTGCTGGGTAGTTGTTAGTCGCAAATGCTCAGCTAATGAAAAGCTGCACGCATCATAAATTGATGCGTGAATTATTCACTCGCTTTTGATACATTTCGAACAAGTTGATTGACTAGCTTTCTGGGCTGCAGGGCTCTTCTCTCTGAGTCTTTTGAGTTCGCTCGTTAACGAGTGCGAAATTGCCGCTTTTACTGGCGACTTTGGCAAGTTCATTCTACCCTTTTCGTGGGTAGAGTATTGACAGAGGGGCCCTAAAGCGTAACCCTTATGGCATAATAAAACATTCTTACGCACTTCGCGTTATGAGGCACTTTAGCCAGTTTTTGGCAGTCATAACAACATGACATTTGAATGTCAATGACATGATCCTAACAGTAAGACGGGCCATAAGCGGTTTGAGTTGCCCTCTAACCCTGGCTGGGTTCAGTTTAGTGTTGCTCAGAACCCAAGTCAATAAGTTTCAGTCGACAGTTGTAATGTGGCGTAATTAAATGCGTTTAATTGCGCCTCGTTCTGGCTAAAACGCGACGGCGACTGCGACTGCGACCGACAATTAGTCAGCCGTCTAACTGTTGCGATAGGTCTGTCGCCAAACTGTCCCCAGCAGCCAAATTTATTGCCAACCTCGTTACTCTCTCTCTCCGTGCTAACGGCTTGTAACTATAACTAACTGAACTGCCAACTGAGTGACCTTCTTGCGTTTGTCTTTCTTCCTCTCTTCTTGAAGCACACACTGACGGGTCACAGCGGCAAGGTGATGGCCGCCAAATACGTGCAAGAGCCCATTAAGGTGGTGACCGGAAGTCATGACCGCACTCTCAAGATCTGGGATCTGCGCAGCATCGCCTGCATCGAGACCAAGTTCGCGGGCTCCAGCTGCAACGATCTGTGCACCACCGACAGCCTCGGCTCCACGATCATCAGCGGGCACTACGACAAGAAGATCCGATTCTGGGACATACGCACCGAGAAGCAAGCCGACGATGTGCTCATGCCTGCCAAGATCACCTCGCTGGATCTATCAAAGGGTGAGTGGCCAGGCATTTATTTAAAAATAATGGAAGTAGTTTTGCAGTCTAATCTCATTTAATTATAAAAAACTAATTGAAACTATTTTAATTACTCTTTATTTAAAGTAGAAGTAAATTTTGGAAAATTTATATTTATTTTGTATAATTTATAAAGACACATTATAGCCATACATTTTTAATTATTCATAGTTTATATATACTACTATGAATTATACCTTTTACCATACACTTTTAATTAAAAAGTATTAATATTTCATGTCTTCCCTTCGACAGATTGCAATTATCTGATATGTTCAGTGCGAGATGACACAATAAAACTATTAGACTTACGCAAGAATCAAGTTATATCCACCTTTGCGTAAGTAGAATACTGCAAATAGACAAACTATACTTGAACTATAACTGAATCTGATTCCCGTAGCAATGACAACTTCAAGGTCAGCTGCGACTTCGCGCGAGCTTCATTCAACTCGAGCGCCACGAAGATCGCCTGTGGATCGGCAGATGGGGCCATCTACATATGGAATGTGAATGGCTTTCTCGAAACGACGCTCAAGGGCCACAGGTGGGTTATGTGCTTTTAATAACTTGTTAATCATTCACCGACAGCCCTTAGAGCTCTCTAGCTATAAACACATCCAGCAGTAGTATCATAGTGTTTTTTTCCTTTGCTTTATTGCTTTTGCGTGTTGTGTTGACAATCCTAAACTGAATCAGCTCCGGCTTCTTTTATAGCACGGCCGTTAATGCAGTCAGCTGGAGTCCAAATAGCAATTCGCTTGCCTCGGTGGGCAAGAGCAAAAGATGCATCATTTACTCGGACTCGTAGCCCCTCCAAATGCGATAGCGACCAGCCCTCCAACTACTTCTTGTTATAGTACTAAGTGTGCACTCAACTCCAGCATGCATTAAGCTACGTCTACTATATAAATGTATACTACATACTATATATACTATATAGGGCTTGCGATGCCCGGCAATTGGTTATAGCACCTCGTTGAAATTATAATTTATGCCTAATCGATGTTATACTACTCTATATCCTTTTTGCACCAGTTCAGCAACGAATTAAACATTTTCTATGTGACATACATATTTTATTCTTTTTTTACACTAATTTTGATATACGAGACAACAGTTTGTAGATAGTACGAGTATGTGTAATATTATATTCGATGTGTTTTTAGGCTTGAACGAATTTAGCTTTTACTATTTAATTTCCAAAAACCAATTAATATTTATTCCATAAGCTCACATCACATACACACAATAATTATTATTATTTTACTTTGTCTTTTTATGTAAATACGAAAATATAAAAAACAACAAATTTTACTACCAGAATAAACTAAACGATGTTTTCTACGCAGCAACCCGCAGTCGAGCAGCATTCTCTTTGTGACTTGAAACTTTTACAATCAGATTCATTACTTTCAACTAAGGAGAACCAATTTAATGAGAGCTTAAAAACATGTACCATGTACTGCCAGCACTTGTATTTTATGAGCCCAGATTGTCTTGGCCGTAAGAATTTCACATTTTTTTCGGCCCTAAATTGCTGAGTCAAGCGGCGGCAACCACTCGTGATTTTGCACAAAACGCGAAACTTCTATTTTCATTTTGCTTTCATCATAGAGTTAGTTTGGGTTCTTTTTCCACCAGCCATTTGTTTGCCCATCTTTGATGTGAGTCAATCAATTAGCTTTGTCACAAAAGTTCTGCCGAATTATAACGAACGCTTTCAGCATGATTATAAACTCAATTTACAGAAGCAAATGCGAGTTTGACAATTATTCTATATTCTGCCCAACTTAATGAATTTAAAGTGTGGCTTTAATTTTTACAATTTCTGATAATTAAAGCTTTATCATGATTAAAAAGTCAATTAGAATTTCACATGTTATAAAGTTCTATGAATTAAAAGTGTGGCTTTTATTTTTACAATTTTAATTGAAAAATAATGTCAATTTCATTTTAAAATAATGTCAATTTCAGTAAGTGAATTCGATTACTTTTCTTTAATTTGTACAATTTGTATTAATTCAATCAGATGTGAAGTGGAAATTATTTTATTTATATTGTGCCAAATTGAATGCATTAAATAATCACAATTTTTAATAATTGCAATTGCTTGAGAATATTTTCGTTTAAGCTGCAGTTTAGCGCTTCAGAAAAATGTCAATTGTAGTTGGTAAATAATTGCGATAAGTCAGGAATTCGCAGGTTTGTCGACCTGATCGTCTGCTTGCTGCTTATCAGTGGCAATGGCAGTGGTCATTATAGATTATCTAGCAAACAGCTATTCAAAACTGTGTTCGCCTGCTGTGTACAACGAGGAGTAAGTGTGCATCGTTTACCATTGTGTATGAAAGGTAATTTTTTAATAGCAGCACACGCTTTTCGTGTGGATAATGAGCCGCAGCACATATAATTGCACTCCAAGAGGAGCAGAGGAGCAGGCGGAGACCTGGTCGAGCTGATAGCTTCTTGTTGTGGCTCTGAGCTGGAGACACATTCGTGCAAGGGAACCCTTTGATTGAAAAAAATGTCTACAAGTTGGCAAAGTGGCACGACAGCTGAGCTGCCATTTGCGATGCTCAATCTCATGAGATCATTCGCCATCAGCAACAGCAGCAGCAGCAGCAGCAACACAAGCTTCTCCAGTCCAGTTGGAGCCGTTGCCTGTTGCACTAATTATAGACGGTTCCATATTTAATTAGAATAGTGTACACAGCGATTGTCGTCGTCTCTAGCATAATTCCACAAAAATTGTCCAATTAAGCGCCATATGATGCTTATAAAAGATAATATTAGCATTTGTTTAATTATAACTTCCCGATTGATCCAAAGTTTACCGTTGTCAGCAGCAAGACACATTTCCACGGCCTAAATTCGAAAAGAGCACAAACGTTGCTACAGCAGAAAAGTGAAACTATCGATCGAAGTTACTTTAGTTCGTCCGATACATTTTGAGATACATTCAGGCCGACAAAAGCAAAGCAGAAACCAGTTGGATGCAGGGAACAAGGAATGTTTTTGGCCTGGGAGACATTGTCATTTAGTTATTAGACAACTCGTTGATGGGCAGTTGTTGAATGTCGTCAGCCTGCCCCAAGAGGGGTTCATTAAGTTAAATGCTGGCGCAGAGATCCCACATAAGAGCAGAGCCATAGTAATTGCAATGCCTCGCAAGAATTCGGTGTAATTTTACGCGTATTTACATTTGTGCACACATGAAATAACGAAGTGCGAGCTGCGAACTGCGAGCTGCGAACTGTAAATGGAAATTGAAGAGCTTCCTGGAACGCGAACGCCCACTTAAAAGTCAGCCGAAAAAAACGAAGAGACGCTGGCGAGTGTCTGGCGAGAGCATCATCATTATTGGTGACACCAGAGCCAGCGATTCACTTTTGTGGATGTGGGTAGGCAGTGCATCGCATCGCATCGCATTGCGACGCTTCTCGCTATTATCCAGCGCACCTGCTTGAGCCATGCACAGCTATGTAAGTGGCAGCAACAGCAGTCGAGTCTGGACGCTGTGTTTGTGTGGTGTGCATCATGCAAATAAATGCACCCTCAGTGCAACAGGAAACAGGCTTCGTGCAGATTTGTATCTTTATCTGCCACAACAACGAACACATTCAAGAAAGTAACTGCCTGCCACATGCTGCATGCTGCCCGCTGCCTGCTGTCCGTCCGCTCCCTCACACACAGTTAAGTGCATTCATCTCAATTAATTTAGTTGCACAGCAAACAGCAACAACGACGACGACGACGGCGACAAAAATACACGTAGTTCTTGAGCGGCACAAGAAGAATTCCGCATGGACTCGCAAGCACTTTGATGCAATTAATGATGGAACAGCGTCATCGCCACATCGCCATCGTCCGCTGGCCATTGGCATTTCTATTACCAACAACACTATCATTGCCGCATTTGTCTTCCTCATCGCACCCAGCAGTTTGGGCCAGCGTCGAAAATTAGAAAGAGCCTTAATTAAATGCAGCATGCAAAGAGCGATAAACCCAAATTGACACTCGCTTCTCTCTCCTATAGTTGACCTCGCACAATCTGTTGCCCCCTTGGCGAGTTTATTTTGCTGATTAAAATTACATTTAATAATCTAATCAAAGCAATTAAATAATAACCGAGAGCCAACGGCAAAATCTAATTCCGCATTTCTTTGCAGCCAGTTGCGGTTTACTTAATCCCATTTCTTGGCAATTTTGACAGCGAGTTTCAATTGGTTTCGGTGGCTTGGTTAGAAACCTGTTCGTGACAATGACCCAATTCTCGTCGGCTTATTGGCCTCAGATCCCAAAAACAGGATCCACACAACAAGTTGCCAAACAGAGCGACAAGTTTGCATAGCAACATTGCTATTGCTGTTGAAGTTGCAGTTGCAATTGCCATTGCACAAAAGCGGCAAGATCTGAGATCAGAGATCACTCCTACTCCCAAATTGGGCAAATGTTTCTGTCTTTTAAGTAGGATATGTTCAGTTATGACCACCAACTGCAACCGCAAGCTGCATGTTTAACAATCGCGATTTATGGGGCTAACAAAAAATCATACACGACCAACAATTTCAGCCAAAAACTGCTTTCAAATCGGATTTATCTTAATCTTATTTCTGTACATTTTAATACTTGTTGTTTGACGCAAGCTTTAGCAGGATGTATGCTTTTATTAGGACTGCTCCTTTAAGGACTTTGGTCCTTTGGAATATACAGTTCTTTCAATATTTGTCTGCGACAGGACACCTCTCTGATCCTTTTAATAGTCAAGTTAGAACGTGACTAAAAAGCACACCCTTTTTTGGTTTTCTACGCATATCTCGCCATATCTATGCCAGGATATGTATTGTTAGTAAGGCCGCGATGACCTCTAACGATTGGCATCCAAAAATATTGGGGTCATCTAAGAATCTTGGACTTGAAAAATTTCAGTAGAAATCGTGAAGGAAATAGGCCCAAAACACAAAATCGAGGATAACTCGCGAACCAGCAGGACGAATCGAATGTCCTTTGGCAAGGGGATGGGGCTCACCTAGACGCTTCGTTTGACATAAGGCACGACAGGATACGACAGGACATTGCCGAGTTATGACGTATTTTTTGTATGCAAAAAAGTCCTTGTATCTCGGCAATGCGCAGGATATTCGTCCTTTTTATTACATATTCGTAGTCAGCAGGACGAGCACTAACTGTGTGCAAAAGGACATCCCGCTAGTCCTTGAAATGGCCGAGTTACAGCGGTTTTTGTGCTTTTTAGCCAAATTTTGCATGCCTCCCCCTTGAAAAATTTGCAGCAATATTTTTGAAGCGATTTTCAAAATCCTTGAATGCAGTTCGATAGTCCTGCAGGCTGTGAGCCAGAAAATGAGTGTGCTTTTTAAATTCGACAGGATGCTGAGGCGCAAGGACATCCTAAAGTTGTATTTTGGGCGAAAACCAGACGAACAGAAAAGACAAAAAGTGTTTTGAGTTTTGTCTCAAGTGAAAACAGTTTTTTTTATGGTTTTGATGTTTTTATTTCGAATAAATTAAGTAAGAATACGTAAGTGGTATGGTAAGTAAGTACATATATCAAAAATTAGCTTAAATTAACTGTCGTAATGTGCGATGCCTTAACTAGATGTGAAAACACTGCCATTGCAATAATAATTCGTCTAGGCTAAGCAATAGGTGAGAAAGTACTGTACTGGTAAGTAATTAATTATTGTAATTAAATTAGCATTTAGCATTTACAATTTATCAGCGCATTTCCGAAGTCACAAAGGCAGTTCAAGGCGAAGGTCGAACTGCCTTTACAAGTGTGGAAAATAATACATAGTTTACGAATGTTGTGATGCTTAAATAATTGAAGTATGTAATGGTAAATGTGGGTGAAGATGTATCCATTAAGCAACAAACAAAGCGGCGCCATTTCTATTTATCCTTTTATCCTTTTCTCTGGAATCCGAGCACTGACTAGACGAAGACAAATAGCGAAGGCGACAAAGCAGCCAAGCTGCTCGCATCTGCATCTGCTGCTTGCTGTATCGTTGTTTGCACCTGGTTGACATTTGACATTGCTAAGCTCCCGTTCTCGTTCTCGTTCGTGGTTCATCGTTCTTGCCCTCCTAATACGAATGCTGATACGCCTGCAGCTTCTGGCGACGCTGATAACAATACGTCCAGATGCCGATGATGGCCAGCTGCGTCAGCAGGAAGATGGTGGCAGCTGTGATCAGTCCTGGGAATGCAAATGTTTATGTTTGAAATGTACTTCACTTTGAATTTGGTTGTATTTACCGAAAGCATTCACGCAGAAGCCGTGTCCTGACTCGCTGGAGGTGAACGTCGTCTCGTTGCCCTCGTAGTTCTCGCCGATGCTCGCCTTGCGGCCTTGCTGCTGCTCGAAGCCGAACTTGTCGGTGATCTGAATGGACTGCACCAGCAGCATCTCCTCGGCGCCCGACTTCAAGGCGTTCTCGATCTCACGACGCTGACGATAGGGAGCTGCAAGTAATTATTTTATTAGCTATTTTATTACACTTCTGTTTACTCTTAGCTTACCTGTTGCGTTGACTGAGCGACGCTTGCGGCCGTAGGAGAGCAGCGAGCGGTACTCGCCGCTGGTGTCCTCCTGGTCGCATTGCACGGGCTCGCAGCTGGGCATGCAGGGCGTGACCAGGGCACGGAACTGCACGACTTCGCTGGAGGGGAACTTGAAGGCGTCGAAGTTGGAGAGCAGCACTTTGCCGGTCAGCGAACTCTTGTAGATGGGGCCCATGATGAAGTGGTCGGTGGGGCAGCCGTTGGAGTCGATCAGCGTGATCTCCGAGTTGTCCACGCCATCGAGAGCCACCAGTTCGCGCACAAAGATCTCGTAGGGACTCTGCTCGTCCATGATCTGGAACTTCAGAGCCAGCGGATCGCCAACCTCAGCGGAACGCATCATGTCGGAACCATCGCGCGAAGTGATGCGCATGATGACATTGGGCGAGTCCACGATGACCTCCTCGGACAGAGCGGGCGTGAGATCGCCACGCACATCCAGATTGACGCCATTCGTGACCGACTTGTTGGTCAGATCGTACTGACAGGCCAGTGCGAGTCCCAGATCGGAGGAGGTGACAATCATGTCGTGGTGCTGGATGATGATGTCGTTCACATAGCGACCCGCTTGGCTCTGACGCACATTGCACTCCAGATCGTGGTAGTTCATGCGCAGCTCAAAGTCCAGGGCGCTGCGCACATCGACGGCGCAGGAACGCGGCGATCCCTTGGCGTAGACCTTGCCGCTGAACAGCTTGGAGGTGCGTATCCTGGCCAGCATGTCGCCGCCGCCGCACTCGATGGTCACGTTGTAGCACGAGGCCAGCTCGTAGGTGGAAGCCTCGGGCACCTCCAGGTAGGGATCTTGAACGTCAGAGAGCGTGGCGCGGCTGTGATGCGAGAGGCGACAGACCATGTCGCCGGTGTCGTTGTAATCGTACGAATGACATCTAAACAGCGGGAAGATTGCATTTATTTCCAAGTAGATTGTGGGCATTCAAAACTTAATTAAGTTAATTGAGGTGATATATAAAAAAAGAACATTTTGTCCTGACTGACTGAGTGAACTTGGAGTACAACTTGTAGAACATTTAAAGTTTAAAAATTCCTAAAAGTCTTCATTTAAATGGACCGATTAAAAAATAAAAATATCAAGTAATATGTATAAGTTTCTTCGCTCACCTGTAGGGCGAGTTGAGGCAGAGTTCGCGGCACTCGTCGACGCTGCTCACCTCCTGGTAGACGGAGTCGACGGTCTTGAGAATGCGGCCGGGCAGGCGCTTGAACTCGCAGAGCTTGTTGGGCTCGTCGATGCAGTGGTTCTCGAGGTAGTCCGTGCCAGACTTGGGCTGGAAGGCGTTTGTGCCCGCCAAGGTAGAACGATCCATTTCGCTAAGCTCGCAGGCGCCAGTGTCGCGTCTGTAGTTCGCTGATCTGCAGCAGAAACAAGAGGAGAACGAAGAACCTGTAGAGCGATAAAACCAGAAGAGAGGCGGGGACGGAAACTCACCTGCAGGTGAAGTCTGACTCGCTCAGACAGAGCTCGAAGCACTCGCGACGTGAGGCGACCGCAACGCTGCGCTTCACTTCCGACTTGAGGCGATAATTCTGCACGCGATCCACGTACCAGGCACGTCCGCAGGGCTTCACGGACAGACACGACTTCTGGGCGTAGATGGTGAAGACGGGGAACTGCGACTTGGTCAAGGCGCCTGCAAATCAATCACAGCAATAAGCGACAGATCAAACTGGACCTAGCCACATCTCTCGTACCTGGCAGTTGATCCGCATGTGCCGAGAAGAGCACACAGAGACCCGTCTCGTAGTTGACCGACTGGCAGCTCTTGTTCCTGAGGCAGGTGTTGAGGCAATCCGTCAGCATCAGCGTGCCCGGCTGCGAGTCCATCAGCTTGCCCGGTGCGGAGAACACATAGCTGCGATAGACGACGATCAGCAGGCTGAAGATCGGTGATCAATCGCTTCAAAACTCACCCTGTGACTATCTCGAAGCCAATCAGCTCGGGATCACAGCGTCCGAACTTCTGACGCGACTCGCTGTCGTCCTGATTCTCCTCCTTGGACTCCGAATCCGCTGACAAATCAATCGCCGCGTTGCGATTCTCCGTGCCAATGGCGGGAACTATGTCGTTTGTGGCCGGCAACTCGGTCGTCGTCTCCAGGTTGGCCGTGAACGTTGTCTCCTCAACCAGCTCACTCGCCGGAGTCGTCGTCGCCTCCTCCTGCTCCTCCGCCACGCTGGTTGTTCGCGTGACTTCTTCCGAATGCGTCTGGGCCAGAGCCAAGAGCAGCACTAGACCGATGCCCAAGAGGCGTCTGTGGGCCATGGTGACAACTGTCGAGAGGAAAATTAAATAATAAATTAATGATTAGTACTCTGGTTACAATAAATAATGAATAAATAAGTAAAAATAAATTAAATAATAAATATATATGTATGTATGTATGTATTCAGCATAAAAGTGAATAATTAGAACAGCTCAAAATAAATAACAGCACGAGCATTAAATTAATAAATTATTATAAGAGTGAAAAAATAAATAACAGCCTTAAGGCCTTTGTAGCTCTGTCTGCAGTTTGTAACGTAGAATTTTATTCTTAATTCCGAATAATAATAAATAATTATAGGAGCACAAGAATAAATATTAATTAACAAAGACCTTTGTCGCTGCAGTAGCTCTAATGTATACCCTCGACTTTAATTCTAACTTACGATTAATAAAACTATTAAACTGTAACAACACACAATTAAACAATTATGATAGCGGAGAAATATTCAATGGAATAATAATGTGCAATAAGTAACAGCCTGAGCTGCTCTGACTATTATTTGTATTTTAGAATCTACATTTTAATGTTGAATAAAAATCAACCAAATAAATAAATAATTATAAGAGAGAGAGAATAATCACAAGAGCAGAAAATAAAAAGCAAATAAATAATAATCCTGCCTGGACTCTATCGCATAGAATTTAATTCTATGATAATATAATAATAAATAATTGTAGCACAAAAATAAACTAATAATAAAGATCAATATCAGCCCACAAATGAATAAATAAATATAACAGCACCGGAAAAGATATAATAAATAAGTAATCAGAAGAGCACAAATAAATAATTATTACGCGAGAGATTGCAACTGCGATTGCGATAGTTAATTGCAACAATTTCTCAGGCAAGTGCAGCATTAAAATATATATAGTATAATATATAGTATTGCATAGGAGCAACGGAACTGAGCACGTCGATGACCTCATGACCACTATTGAGTGCTCTTTGGGCAAGTCAATTACCTCTTGGCTGTTTTGGGAGTTGAGAGTTGGGTTTGGGTTCGGGTTCTGGTTCGCTGGGCCAAAACTTCTGGAGCGACTGGCAAGAAGTTAATGGGCAACATTTATGGCTAGATAGAGTTGCGGCCGCGATGTACGGATAGATAATAAAAAAGGTCGTGAACTCTCCATGTCTCTACACATTTTGTTTTTTAATATCAGTCGGTCGGACAATCTCTTTCGCTGGCAGAGTTAAATGAACTTGTTATAGATTGTTAACGAGCATTTGAATAGAGATTCCGAGTGATTCATGGGTGCCTCAAGTCCTGGGCCCTTAGAAAGCGTAGAAAGTGAAGCGGTCGGTGACAGCAAGAAGTGTGGCATCTGCCGCAGGTGTCACAATTTCACTTTCTCATAAGCCATAAGCCACGTTAAGAAGCGCTGCGAAGCCGATTTGTCGCTTTGATTTGTCAGCGAGCCAAGAGAAAGAGATTAAAATCCCCATCCGATCGAGATCTGGAGTAGAGACACAGACAGACTTCAGACAGACTTCAGACTGTCTTCTGTCCGCTGTTTGCTCAACCAAAAGGCAGTTAATAAATGTGAGCCGAGATATCTGGATCTGGATCTCGTCGGTGCGATGCCATGCCATTCCATACATATGCATTAGACGCGATTTTCAGATTTCCCGATTTTCTTTGCGTTTGTTTTGGCCCGTCTCACATCCAATTAGCAGGCTACGCGAAGCGCGACGGCTGGTCACTTGGCTAACAACACAACAGCAGCAGCAACAACAACAGCAACAGCAGTGGGCAACATCAACGATTTTCCTCAAAAACCACTCACTAAAAATAGAACTCACAGGTCGTGGAACTTGTTATTCTAACAGTGAATTTTACTGACTCGCGATGCGATGCGAGCGATGCGATGCGTGTGTGTGCTTGGCTCTGTAGCGCCTACTTCGTGCCACGGCTTCGACATGAAAATTGCATGCCACATGCTGCAACTCGCTGCTGCCGACTGGCCACAAAAGCTGCGCTGCGCCGAGCTATGCCATGGCACCCTAATCTTCATTGGCAACAATGTCGACGCAGCTTAAAGCAACGGTATTTGATACACACACTCCGACTCCGACTCCAACTCCGACTCCAACTTTAACTCCTCCCCAACTTCAGCTGCAACGATGCGCTCCACACCTTCCGAAAGCCAACTGCATAACAACAATTTCACCCAAAACCAAAAGAAATACTTAAACCGGCTGCTGCTTATGCACAGCATCCATAGATATTATAATTATACCCCGCACACAAGCCAGCTCAACTGGGTAGCTTGGCTCGGTCAACGAGCAGACGCAGCACAAACATCAATAATCGATACGATCTGCGAGAGGCAGAAGAACAGGAAATTCTTCGCCTGCACATTCCTGAATACCTTGCAAACACATAAATCAGGCGGGGATATAGGCTTGATATGCAAAATGGCAACAATTTAATCAGGTGTCTCTAGTGCCACAATTAATATAAATAAATAATTATAATATATGGAGTCCGAACTGTCCAGAAATATTTAGAATATAGAATTCGACAAGCGAATTAATATTTCAAAATAAGAGACTAATTAGACAATTTACTACGTAAACAGATTAATGTATTAAAAGGGAAAAATCTAAGAAACACAATATCAATATTATATTTCACCTACAGAAAGTTCTGCATTTAGAGTGAGGAAGACAATATCACACATTTTTAGGAATCATATTTAATTTATGCATACAAATGACCTACAGAAAGTTCTACCTGCGGCAGCTGAAGAGTTTCCTCAAGGTTTCATTGAAGTGGCAACTTCTCATTGTTGATCTTTCTAACTGTTCTGTGTTTACGAACTGCCGATAAATGCTTAATTTATGCGCAGAGCTGACCTACAAAAGTCGCTACCTCAAAAGTTTCCTACGGGTTTCATAGAAATAGCAATACTTTGTTGATATTGAGATTTATTTTATTCATCGAGCTGACCTAAAGCGTTTGTCCAAGGTTTCCTCATTTTGTAATCTTTCGAGCTGTTCTAAAAATTTCATGATGTTATAAATGCTATTGGATAAGTACTTCCAGTTTATTCCATTTCTCAGTAAGTAAATCTCCCACACAAGAGTTTCCCACCTAAAATACCTATGGGCAGCAAATTTGTTATGCTAATTTCAGACTGTTAACAAAATGTTTACATGCTTTGCTCTTTTAAAACATTCTAGACATAAAAGCTTTATTGAGAAAAGTTTTCCTAGTTTATGCTACCTGTAAAAAAACCAAACTCCCACACGCCGCATTCCTGTGTTATGCTAATTTCCAACAGTTAAGAAAGTGTTGACTTGCGGCTCAACGCTGCCGTAAACTATTCTGAAAGCTTCAGTGCGATCGAGCCATAAAGACAGCAGTTATTGAAGACTGTTGTTTGCAGATTACAAACAGCTGCCTCAAGGGTATTTCAAAGTCTCAAATTGTCTGCTCACTTGCCACACAGCAGCGCACGCATGAATAGCAGTCAAAAATGCCTCTATGCAAATTTGGGCAATTGTAATTGGCCCTCTTGAAGATCGTTCGAATGCGAGTCGAGTGGAGTTGAGAATTTAGTATGCAGGGGAGATTCACTTGTTGTGAGAAGAGCTCTGGGCCCCGAAAGTACTCGATACTTGCTTAGAAAGCGCGAGAGACTCGCCGAAAACGAGGTCAATGATTACAGAAGCAGTCGGAGTCGCAGTTCGACTTCGAGTTGGAGTCACAGCCGAGGATCGACCCACTCAATGTTGGCTGGTCTCACATGCGTTGTTGCATAAAATAGCAGCGACAACAGGTCCGAGAGAATGGGGCAAGAGGGCATGACACTGGCATCGGCCTAAGTATGCCATATGCCAGGTGATCGTATCTCAATAGATTGTTGCCCACATGTGGCAAGGTGACAAGCAGGGGCAAGCGTTGAATGAGATCGTTGGCTGTGATCCACTTTGGGCCACAATAACAAGCCGACTTTATGGCCAATGTAAACTTTTATTAAACTTAAACGAATCATTTTTCAAAATGTTATTAGATAAAGAGAGAATCGAGGCGGGAATTTGCAGTTAAGTCTAGCGCGTGATGTCATTCGAAAAGCCAAAGCAGAGATCAATAAAAAGGCAAACAAATGAAAGACAAACAGACGGACAAAAGAACTTTCTCCATTCTGCATGCTGTGTGGATACCGGGGCGTGGCAAGGGGCGGCGGGGAAGGCCAACCGATATTTATTTCTGTGTGTATTTGTGTGTGAGGCCAAAAGGCGATTATTTGTGTCGCCGTCGTCGTGAGCGTAGTTTTGAATTTTCAATGGGCGTTTATCATATCGCACATCATCCGAATTTCTTTTCTTTGCCATACCGTGTGCTGAGAATAGAAAATCAGCAGATCAAGCGATCAGCCGATCAGCGAAGTGATCAACAACAGTTTTAAGTACACGCAACGCAAATACGCAACTCAAACCGAGCTTTGGATCGCTGGCAATTTGCCGTTAAGCAAATCAATACCGCTCTCTTGGTCTCTAAGCCAACTTGACACATTTCTTGTTGTTGCTGCGGTGTTTTTATTATTATTATTTAGTTGTTCTGTTGCCTTTGGTGTTAGCGGTTAATTATAGAGCTAATTTATTGTCGGCATCGGAGAAAGAAAATGCGTAGCCCAGCCCACATCTGTTACCTGTTGCCAGATGCCAGATGCCAGTTGCCAGTTACCAGTCGAGATCTCTGAGACCACTTCCCAGTTACCAAAAACCCGCCAAGTTGACCCACTTTGTGCGTGTGTGTAGAAAACAACACTCGTGGATTAACTCTTAGTTAATATTCGTGATTAATTACCTCAGCATTTTCGATAGTTTCTCCAGTGGCGGAAATAAATCATTCCCATTTCTAAACATTAAAGCGTGACTCAGTTCTAAACGCTCAACAAATATGGAAAAGATTGCCGCTTAAAAGGACATATGTATTAGTTATAGTTGAGCAATTCTGTCTTTTAATAAATCGATATTTCAATTTGTCAGCATTGATTTGATGTATTCAAAATCTCTTTCTATCTATTGCCAATGCTAGTAAAGTGACTAATCAACACTTCGATCTCAATCTGTTGGCATTAAGTTGAATTATTACAGATCAATCATTCATCATGCTGATGAAATCAGCTAATTCTGAAGTTAAATTTCTCCCACATTTTAAAGTAACTAATCAACATATCTAAATCTTCTTTGACATTAAATTAAAAAGCGAAAACAAATTGCATATAAAAAGCTATACCCGCCCTTAATGTTTTGGCAATTAAATTAAATATCGAAAATGAAAGAATCACTTTTGATCTCACCAAATTTGAATTTTAAAGCAGCTAAAACCCTGTCAATCTATTTTTGTTTTTAAATTGGCTTTAATTCGAATCGTTTTAGATCAGTAATTTTAAACGCTGTTAACGCAAGAAATAGAAAACTAAATACAAAAAATGATTAGTATATTCCCATATCAATATTTTGACAATTAAAAGAAATTTCTCTTTGATAATCTCGGTTATTTAAAAGTAGCTAATCATCTTGTCGATCTCATTCTGTTGGAATAAAATTCAAATAGAAACAAATTTAATAAAAATGTGTTAAATCAGTTTTGAATATTTTGACAGTTAAATTACTCAAATGCTAAAAACACTTTTCTGATTTCCAATCAATTCTTCAAGTAGACGCTCAACATAACAATCGCAATCTGTTCGCCTATCATCGTTCAAGATCAGTTAAATAAAAAAAGTTCTTTCCGATCTCTATATTTTGCCAATTAATTTCAATTTCCCTAATGATAGAAGCCCTTTTTTTGAATCTCGCCAATTCTAGATGTAAAGATGTAGCTTAATCTGATCTGATCTGTTGGCACTAAATTGAATCGTAACTAATGTGTTTTCGCATCCGAGATTCACACATAATCAATCAAGACTGCCGCAGAACGAAGTTGCCCAATTAATAAGAAGCCGAACTAACGACTTCACAGTTCGAATATAGTTTGATCTAATAATTAATTGTCTGTCGATGTCGCTGTCGATGTCGATGTTGTTGTCGATGTTCGCGATGTCATCAGGCGACTCTGCTTCTTCTTGCGTCTGCAGCTAACGTTAACGTTGCGAGTCGATGTTTTTCGACGATGCTCGAGAGCAATTTAACTGCGATTCGCAGTGGCCCGTTAAAGATTTGACGGAAGTGCTTGACTATTATTTAAAAATCACAGCGTTTAGCATGTTTTGTGTCTCTTTTCCCACTGCAGAAAGTCTCCACAGTCTGCAGTCTGCAGTCTTCTGCGTCGCGATGCCATGCGATGCAGTCTTACAGTTTAGTTTCAGAATCTTTCTTTTGCCACATTTTTATGTGCTACCAATAGCTGTCCACCATCGTCTGCTGTCTGTTGTCTGCTGTCGGCTGTCGAACAAACCGGTTCACATTTTTTTTGTGATTATTTTTCTTAGTCATTCTTCAGTTAGTGTAATGGTTTTTCTTTTCTTATTTTTTGTTGTAGCCGTCGTAGCCCGCGTTTGCGGTCCATATACTTATTACAAAAAATTACATACACACACGCATGGAGGAAAAGCGATTGAAATGTAAACAGCAGTTTGGAACACACCTTAGCTTAGTGCACAGGAGTCTGGTACATACCTTAGTTTATGATTTGCCTTCGATGCTCGTGCCGAGTTTCGTTTAGTTTGATTAATGTCTGTCGGCTTTTAATCACAATCACAAGCACAACGCCAACGACAATAACAGCGATGGAGAGATGGCGATGAAGAGAGCTCTCCGCAGACACTACACAACACAACAGCAACAACAGTGCGCACTTCACAATTCAACAGAAGAAAGCCGAACTTATCCACTCAATGGCTGACGCAGAACTAAAGTCATTCCCGCAGCCCAGCAGCTTGTTATAAAACTTAGATAAAGAAGTTTTCTGCAGACGCGCAGCCGCAGCCGCAGTCGGTTCAGCTTCTCTGAGCTAGCGCGGCAGCAGCGCAGATCAGTCATATGGCCAGGCATCTGCACGCAGCGCTACTTAAGAGAGAGTCTCTCCTCTCTCTTTCTCTTTCGTCTTAATTGAAAAGAAATTGTAGCAAGGTAAATATTTAACAACAAACCGAGCATTGCGCCGCAACCTGTTCGAAGCGACCGGCCGCTTCAAATGTCTCCACGGCGCAACTCGAACATGTTCGCGCTTAAGAGCTGCAGCGGTCAATGTACGATGCTGAATGTACACCTGTTAGGTTCGCTCTCGCTCTCTTCGCGTGACGTCTTCTGTAATTTATGTTCGGCTTACGAGTATTTATTCTTTTTGGGGTGTCTCTTTAACATTCGTTGTTATTTTGGGCTTATGCTGCGGCAGCAATGTAACTCGATTACCGTTTTACACTTTTATTATTATCAACTCTTTTCACTTTCACTGTTAGCTGGGCGTTTTTTACTGCGTGCGACCGCCAGCGATGCTTATTTCGGTTAATTCTTTAGCCGTAGCCATAGAAAACCTGCTCAAATCGTGGGCAAGCCATCAAATTAGCATATTTACCCAGTTTCACTTCTTTTCAGACGCCTTTGCTACGATCTTAAGTGAGATTATTACGATGCATCGTAAACCCATTTGAGCTGATCGGATTTAAATGATATTGTTTGGGTAAATAAACTCAACGCATTCACAACAAGCGACGCCTTTCCAACTTGCCAGAATAATTGCTAGTTGGCTTGCCACACGCCCATGTCTAGAGCCACTTCAAAATGGCATTTTTCGCCAAAGCGGAAACGGAAGAACGGTGAAATGCAGCTTGCCGATATACCAACAAAAAATATACTAAGGCAGGATCTAAAGTGCATCTAAAGGTCACACTTTGGCACACCAATAAACGATAACCCGGCCAACGATAACTTTTCGATGACTAATTTATAACTGTGTCGCATTCAAATCATAAAACGTAGCAAACGGTGTTTGGTTGCCTAATTTATGGGTCAGTTCGCATGCAAATTAATCTAGCGAAGTATTTCTATTCTCATCAGACACAAATGATACGGTATTCGAGACTGGGACTGCGTAACTGCTAAGTTGCTTCTATTCCCATTTTGATATGTCGAATGGGGTTTCTGATACGCTTTTTTTTCGATAGTAATATATGTATGTGGAACTTGCAGCGGTCTTCGGTCAAAAGAAATGCTGCCATAAACTGGCAATTATTTACTTTAGGCGAATGGTAGCAGAGCATCCGTCAAATTTTATGGGCCCAACTGTTTCTGTTTGTGTTTCTGTTTATTTGTCTGGTTTACAATGCTAATTCAATCAGATGAGCCCCAATTATAAAATTCTTGGCTTGCATTTCCTGGCCGCCGATTGATTCCAGTCTCCAGAGACAGCAGCTGCGATAGAGACAGAGAGAGACAGAGAGAGAGAGAGAGAGAGAGAGAGGGAAAATGAGGCAGTCAAGCAACCGTTAAAACAACTGCTCCAAGGCAAGGCAAGGCAAGGCAGACTTCTAGCTGGTAGCTATTATAGTCATTTGCACTAAGTAATTTAATAGTAAATATATCTCGTGCACTCCTCATTAGTGCATGAACGTAATAAATCTTGTTATATTTGGCCCGTAAAAGAACTCGATGAACCCCAATTACAATTATATGGAGGCCTTGCCCACTCCGGTCTAAATTGAATAAGATTATTATGATATGGATCCATTACTCATGACCACAATTTGTATTGCCATGATTATTACTTTTAAAACGAGTTCCCGAGAGCTACCTGCCTTTTTTCCGCTCATATCAACAACTCATCAGAGCACGCTCATAACTTGACAATATACGATAATCTTTGCGATCTACAACACACAACTTCTTCGCAGAATTGTCTTACTTTGTTAGATCATTTTTATAAAGAATACGCAATCTTGGCTGCCTTGAGCTAGACATCATTTTCCTTAAATGCCACTTAAATACGCCCAAATAATAAAGAAGAGAAGTAATCGCTGAAATCGAATTTAAGTCGCATTTTGCGTGTCTATCTAAATCAAATCAGCGATTCAGCATTTCACAAAATCAACATTTAGCATTCCTTTCGTCTATTACATTTTTGCAATAAGCTCGTGAAATTAAAATTGCACTTCTGCTACCACAAACGCAATATCTTGGCATTAGCGTGTTTCTTTTTTCCATCGCCTCTCTCGGCCTGCCTTCGATTGTTGCCATGGCGTTGTTGTTTTCCGCTTCTGTCGTTGACTCTTCTAATTGACATCATTTCCCCTATTCTTTGCCATCGCCTCTCGGTTTTCAGCAGAATTCTAGCCAGTTGCCAGCCCGGTTTCTTGGCTCCAGCTCTTGTGGCTCTCGACTCGACTATCGACTCTCCAGACGGGTTCCGTGCAATTACTCCGCAGTAACCATGCATTGATTGAGTCTGAAGCACATGCCATTTGGGCATATTTTTACACATAATATTCTATTACGAGTACTCCGAGTACTCGCTACTAATTGCGGACACGCATCACCAGTGTTGTCGTTTAAGTTATTCCACAGCTTCTGGCTTTCTTCGCGCTCCTTCTCGTTTTATTCTGTAGTTTGCACACAAATTATGTGTACCTATATATAGTCAACACTATCATTAATTAGATACTCGGTAATAATATATATTGTCATTCCATACACACAATTGTGCTTTAATAAATGGTTCTTTAAGCAAACAAGGCAGCTGTTAATCGAAAGCTGAATTTGAATTAAGCGGATCGCGCCCTTTAGAGAAAATCGATAAGTTTTAAACTGATGAAGATGCCGATGCGAACAGGGAACGGAAATTTTAAAGGATGCGTTGAATAATAACAATAAATCATACTCATTCCTTTTTAATTTCATTTATGAGCGATATGATAATTTACTTATTTTTATAAATAATAAATCTAACAAAAAGATTCATACTTGTTTATTTCTTATGGGTAACTAAATGACACAAGGCTAGTGAAACCAAACAATATAGAAATGCGCGCCTTGCTGATAGGCAACGATTATTTTGTTGGTCAACATCTAACAAAATCGTTATTGGAGTGTAAATTTTGAATTTCTCACATTTGCCGCCCTAGTGAAGCCGATAAAATTTCACTTTGTTATCGAGTCATTGGGAACAAGTTCGTTTGAACAACTCACTCTACTTACACAAATTATATAGAAATGAATTAATAATTGTAAATATAAATCAGTAAGCTGCGCATGTTTTAACTATAAGAAAAACTACTTTGTTGTAAAGCACCACAATGGTATTATTATTCGATTAATCGTTGTAGCCACACAGCTGTTTGCAGCAAACGAGTGTCATGGCAGGCAGCTTGTGTTGGCCAAGCGAAAGCTGTTACATTTTAAAAGTGAGCACTTTAAATTAAAAATACGTTTATTTATATTAAATTATGGTGATGAGGCTTTGACATCCGTGGCGCCAACTGTGCACGGCGTGCTTGAGAGGAGATCCGCTGTACGACAGCCAATGATTTGAAACTTGACCTCGTCATCCTTCAACGACCCGCCCACAAACAGTTTCGGATCGCTGCTCAGCGCCCAGAGCTCGTTCTCTCCCTTTGAGTTGCGATTAATTTTGAGGCCAGTCACAAATTTCAGTTGCTGTGGATTGTAAGCCACAGCGCGTATGTCATTAGCCGTATAGTTGGAGTGCTCATTCCAGCTGATCAATGCGCCCAAGCTGATGAGACTACAGTAGAGATTGCCACCGTTGTCCATCACCTCCGACTCGCATTGAATGCCACGCGTGCCCAGAATGCGAAAGTGTTTGCTGACCGTCCCCGCGTTTGATTGCCAGATGCTCGCGTTGTTCACCAGCTCAAGTGGAATGGCGATCTCAAAGAAGCTGTTCAGCGTGTGAAAGTACAGAAAGCGTTCTGTAATTAAGAGAGAGTCGTTAAATTAGTTCTTCTTGTATTTTGACTTGAATTTGAATTACCCGCCGCGTGGCTGGGACTCAGGCTGACTGTGAATATTCCCGCATAGGCGCTGCCAAAGCGTCGCACTCCCAGCGACGGCTGCATGGACTCGTGTTCGATGCGCCACGACTTGCCGGTCAGCGCATCGAACACAATCAAACCATAGCCCCAGGCATCGGCAATATACGCCTTGCCGCCCAAGCACTTGTTGGGCGCATCGCTCTCCGATAGGTCCACCACCATCGCCGTGAATATCGATATACTCGGCGTGTACAAGTGCGCGGGCATCGCGTAGCGCTGCACGAGCTCATCCTTGACCAGATCGAATATGAGTATGTGGGGCGCGCAGAGCTGCAGCGAGTTCACCTGACCCGAGTCCACCACCCAAAGGCGCCAGCAGTCGTCAATCTGTGCAGCATAAATTATTATTATCGAATCGAATGAACGAACGACTTGAACCAAGTTCACTCACATAAGTTCGAATGGCGGACGTTATGCCGGAACAGTTGTTCACCGGCAGATGCCATTCCATGCTGGGATACGCTTCCAGTCGCGGATTCTCCAACACCGCATTGTCGCTACTGGCCACGGTGGCCAAGGTGAAGGCTGTGCCGGCGCTGAGACGTGGAATGGTGAGAAAGGTGCGATGCCTGCCCTCGTCGCCGTACTCGATGTCAATGTCCACGGGCAGAAAGAGCTTGTTCTTGGCCTGATCGCTGCCCAGGCTGAGATCGCTCCACTTGTGCAGCGTGTGCAGCTGCTTCACCTGCAACTGTTGTGCAACAGTTGAGCGAACCGTCAACAGCAGGCCAATGAACAGGCGGCAAGAGTTGAACAGCATCTTGAGAATTTTGGTCTAAACCGTTCGAACGACGCGCAAACACTGAAGACTGCGACACAGGTGCATCACGGGCACAGGCACAGGCCCAGGTAGAGACGACACTAAGAAGAAGAGAAGGTGTTGCCTGTCCAGTGCTAACAAACCCTAATTGACCGACCCAACGGTCGAGGGCAGCGCAAACAAAACAAAGGATGGCGGCAACAGGTAAACGACGAGTCGCCTCGAAGATTCTCGGAGTTTAATGCCTCGAGATTTATGGGCACTTCTTGCAGCTTATTTACATAGTCTGAGAACCCCCCGTCGACACTTTCCTCCCCTCCCCTCCCCATCTCCTCTCCTGGCCACACTCTGGATGTCTCTTGGAAAAGTGTTGGGATTCCGAGAGAGAGTTTCGAGTGCAGCGCCAAGCGCTGTTTTGGGATCGTAAATGCAACTCAACTGGCTTTTTCACGCCCCGCAATTTGTGGTAGAAATTTAATGTTTATATTTATGTCTATCAGGCACTCTGTGTATTTATGTTTGTGTCTCCTTGCATGTGTGCGTCGACTCTGGCTTAACGACATGGCTTCACAGCATTTGGATGACGCTTTTATACCCTCAAAAATGGGTAGAATCGGCTAATGAGTTATGGTCAAGAAGCCACGTTTTCACACACGATTATTTGAATGTATGTATGTCTACAAAGTTTTTGCTAGAAATTTATAACTTATTCAATCAATTTTATTGTAGCGAGAAAATCAGATGCTGCAGCCAAGATTCAGTTGCAGTTAAATACAAAAAGGTAATGTTAAATAAATACAAAAAATTTCGATGTTATTTCTTTTAAATTATATTTAATTATTATTCTTTTTTAAGTTGTATTTTGATAATAGTTTTGTCTATTGTGGGTAACTCATAGTCGAGCGCACACATCCATTTTGAATTTTTGTTTCTCATTTAGTTTTATGTCGGTTTAATAAAAAAAAAATTTACTTCACAATAACCAAATCATTTCATTTGACTAAATTATATTTATATTTCTCAGTTAACATTTTTTGTTTCAATACGAAAATCATTACGTCAAAAGTTAAAAATAATTTCATTTTAATTCAATGAAAATAAAAATATTTACTTTATTGCCAATGAATATTTTTACGATCTGCAGATATCGCACAGTCGAGCACGCTCATGTCTTGTTTCGTTTTCGTTTGTTAATAGCTTTTTTTAGACGTCTTCAGCAATGAACGGCATTTAGCTACGTCACGACGTTCACTCTCGGAAGTTGAATCGTCGCAGTAAAACAATCAAACTTGGTGAATTGATTTGGCATTTAATTGTTAATTGATTTTTATATGTTATGTATAAGTGAAATGATTTGTCTATCCTCTGCGGTTGTTCCTCCTCCTCCTGTTGGCAGCGCGACGTCTGGCGGCAGCACGACGCCTGGCAGCCTGTCTCCTCCTTCTGGCGGCCCTCAACCTGCTCAGACGCCTCTGCCGGGCAATCGTTCTCCGGAGCTGGACGAGAGCAGCGACAGCGGCATCGGAGCTGGAGCTGGAGCTGGAACTGGAGCTGGCCGTGGTGGTGGAGGTGGTCGATGTGGAGGACTCGGTGGTGTTGTCGGTGGTACCGGGAGCTGCAGTGGTTGTTGTCGTCGTGGTGGTCGTGCAATCGTCGTTCGAGGCATTCGTGCTCAGAGAGCAATCCGTGCAGCCGGTTGGCGTGTCGGGATCCAGCGAGGTGCAGGCCACGCCCTCGGATCGCTTCACCAGGCAAATGGCCAGAATGGCACAGCAAACAATAATGGTTTGGACTCTCATGCTGAAGCTGAATCGATGACTTGGAATGATTAGCTGCTACTGGACTAGTTCTTTATATAGCACGCATAGCATAATTAGACGATATTTGCAGCTGTCCCAATAACGCCGAAAACTAATGCCAAAAGTAACTAACCGTCGAGTTCAAGAACCCATCGCTATATTCGTTCGATGTTTACCCAGCTGTCGGCCGTGATAATAGCGTTAGCCACGACCCCATTTCCATGTCCGTCAATTAAACCAAAAATATGTTTACCGATATAAATAGAACGTACTTTTATTTACGTAATTCACTCCCAACACAAATGGAATTAAACTGTTAAAATTTCAATAAAGGTAAATAATAATAGTATCTTTAAACATGGACGCTTAATCACCAGCGATATAAATTATTAGCTCAAGTGTTGCAAATTAATGTAGTTTGTCAACTGCAAAATTAATACCGCAAAAATGCTATAAAAACTGGATAAAACATATGTAGATACAACTCAATTTTGTCATACAATGTGTGCAGAGATAAGATTGCCAACTATTAAGACAGAAATAAATGACCGCCGGCAATTGGCTTAATTGAAAACGCGGCTAAAAATGCAAATATGAGCCATAAAAGAGAGATACTTTTGTGCAAATGTCAGCTTTATACGATTATGCATTCATAATGCGAGCACTGTCAAAATTAAATGAATGAAATTATTATGCATAATGAAATCGCGATGGAATTACCTTCAACTCGTTCCAATTCTAATTCGCTCACATTAAGCACCATAATTAGACGGCAATTAGAATTTGGTAGCACGCAAATGTTAACCTTTTCAGTCGACAGAATAAACACACGTTAATTGCTGTGAATATTCATAAGTTGAGATATCTATTTTGCGGCGATCTGCGTTTATTAAACAATTAGAAGCGCACCCGTTAAAAGGCCCTTAAAGTGGGCCCAAAGCAGAACCATAAAGCAAAGTTGGCAAAAACAGAGAGCGAAATAATAGACTCATTGGAGAACTGGTTAAGCAGACATTTCATGGCTCATTAATGTCAGCTTTGAGTGCAGCGCAGCGGCGTTGAACTTGTCTCTCCTGCTTTATAGTTTAATTATGCAGTCGTTTTTTGTTTTATCAATCTATTAACGCCTCTCATAACGGATGTGGCTCAATTAAAGATCACATCAAACTCAAAATGGCATGATTTAAAACCATAAATCGTTCTTAAAGTGTTTTCCGTATTTGTAGAAGAGCCAAGAATTTCATACAGCATCAAAAAATACTAGAGAAGTTGTGGAATGAATAAAGATAAAATCAAAATGTTTTATATTTTGGATAGAGATTAAAAGAAAGAAAAATCAATGAAAACATATTGTTTGCGTTAGTTTTGTTTTATAAATTTATTAACACTTCACAAACTCAATTAAAACCGAATCAAACGAATCATTCTGGGAGTGAAGAGCAAACAGAATCATATTTGTTGAAATCAAAAGATTAACTAGCACTACAAAAAAGGAAAATAAATAAAAATATATTTACAAAATCGATGCAGAGGGAAACGTAAGCTGGAATTGAAGGATTCGTAGTTATCTTCAATGATAATAATATCCACTGTGACGCTGCATGTAGCTGGTTGGCGCCGATATCGAGGCTGCCGCGGCCGCAGCAGCTGCAGTCGGACCAGGACCAGGGCCAGGGCCAGGGCTGGAGACGAGGGTGTCCAGGTAGGAGCGCTGATAGATGTCCCGGTTGGCCTTGCTGGGCGGGAAGGCCTCGCCCTGGTTGAGGGCAGTGAAGGGACTGCGCACGCCGTAGTTGACGATGCCCGCGTTTTCGAACTTATAGGGCGTCTTCGTGGTCAGGGGCGTCGTCAGCGCCGGGCTGGTGAAGTACGTCTGGAGGGCGTTGGCCGAGGAGGTCTGGGCGTGCTGGTTGTAGATGCCGTAGTGCAGGATGCTGTTGTGGGCAGGAGCCGTGGGAGACAGGGAGAGGGACGGATGGGCGAGCAGCGGACTCTTGATGCTGCCGGAGCGGGCTTGAGGCAACTCGAGGCGCACAATGCGATTGTTGAACTCGTTGGGATTGAGGTTCTTGAGGAAGAAGCGATGGAACTTCGAGGCTATGGCGTAGATCACTCCGGGCTCCGCGCGCGTCGTCGTGATGTCCGCCACGAACTGCAGGCGATCGCGATCCTGGGCGAGCACGGATTGCTGATTGCTGGTGGGATTCCACGAGGCGATCGCCGTCTCACTCAACGGACTGAAGATGAGGCTGCTGTCGAAGGGCGACACTGCCAATCCTATTCCTTGCGACGACTTCTTGCCCACCAGCTTGACGTCCAGCATTTGTCCGTTGGGCAAAGGCCCAGCTCGCAGCACGTTCTTGTGCACCGAGAAGACGCTTGAAGTGGAGCAGAGAATGAGCTTACAGGGAATGGATTAAATAGTTAATGCAACTCACCGATCTGTGGCCAGTGGCTGGAAGTAGACGATTCCATTGCGCTCGTCGAAGGTCAGGCCGACGACGCCGTCCATCAGCACAAAGCGATCGTTGTGGATCTCAGACTGCGCAAAGTCCGGATCGGGATACATAGCTAAGGAAGAAAGAGTTGAAGACAAACTCAAAAGATCAAGCTTATAAAAATTTGTGTGATCTGGGTTCAATTTTAAAATGCCTTGGGTTTAATACAAGATTTCTCTCTTTTATCTATCTCCCAAGACACGTAAGAAAGCTGCAGCCAAGCCATGTCCAAAGAATTCGAGTTAATATTAAAATAATTTAAAATAAAATAAGAAATATAAATTGCCAACAAATATATATATTAAATAGGAAGATGACTTCTTCTGCCTGTTACGAGCATTTCGCTTTAGACAAACCTTTTTGTTTTTACGTTTTCTGGTTTAAAAGTGAAAACTCACCTGGATGGGAGAGTCGCCAGGTGACGTCCTTGCTGCTGTCGTACACGATGATGCCGGGCTCCACGGTGTCCGTGATGTAGACGAAGACGTCGTCGCAGCTCTTCGCCGTCGTCTCGTCGATGACCATGTTGGTGAACAGAGTCTCGCCCCTGAGCACCTCGGGTGGGAAGTCAATGCGTCGCACCACGCGATCCGTGTTCAGATCGACCACCAGGATCTTGGGCGGGCAGGTGATCTCGTAATCCTCCAGCGAACGCGAGACGCCAGCATCGAGTAGCCACAAGCGATTGCAGGAATCGATCCGCAGACGATACACAGAAGTCAAGATCAGATCGCTGCAGTTGAAGTTGGAGCGAGCGGTGTTCGAGAACGACCAGTCGGGATAGGCCTGCAGTTGCGGGGAATCCCCCAGCTT
This sequence comes from Drosophila ustulata, assembly GCA_035047365.1. NCBI lineage: Eukaryota > Metazoa > Arthropoda > Insecta > Diptera > Drosophilidae > Drosophila > Drosophila ustulata. Next base: position 30,620,381 of record JAWNPT010000094.1, read on the forward strand.
GCCCTTGGGCACCCAGTTAACAGTCGAAGAGACTCCAGAGAACAGCTTGGGAGTCGCTATGAAGATGCGATCGTCTGTCACTGCAATGCCCGTGATCAGCACATTCTGCGGATTGTAAAAGTTCGTGTCGCTCGCTTGAGCCGCGGACTGGAAGTTGTAGCTCAAGAGCTTCCAATGCTTGGCCACCTGCAGACCAGGAGACTGGGCCCAGACTGTGCAGCTGCAGAGCAGCAGCCCAAGAACTGTGGCAAGTAGTTGCTGCATCGCTAGTGAGAGTGAAGGGAATAAAAATGCAATATATGTATCGATAATAAATCATTGAAGCAAGCAATTAAAGCAGTTGTACAAATGTGTATAAACTAAAGCTAATCTAGATTGCTGCCCTTTCCCTATTAAAATGCATAACGAAATAAATATATAAATAGTGCAGCAGCCCAAGAACTGTGGCCAGTAATTGCTGCAGAGTCTGTCTATACAGAGAATAAACTTGTCTTACATTTCAATGTCAAACCATTGAATTCCCTACAGCTTTACTATATCTCTTTATATCTATTGAATTCAACTTCGTTTATAATGCATTTAAATTATCGTAACAAAATAACAGAATCAATTTAAGAGTAAAATAAAAAAAATTAAAATTATAAATATATACAAATAAGTGTTCATTTGAAAAATATCAGTTTACAAATAATAAATCATTGAGATAAGGTATTAAAGTTGTTCATTAAAATGTATACTTAAGTTAATAACACGTCTAAAGCTGGTCAAGATTGCTGCCCTTTCCCACTTAATATGCACAAAGAAATATATATATCGTAGAATAGGAATTGAGATAGAACAGTGGCAAGAAGTGCCACAAGACTAGATGAGGAGACAAGGGAATAAAATTGATTTACTCTTATGTATTAAACAATTGACAACCTTACATGAGACTGTAAACCAATTGTTTTTGTAATTGTAATTGGCTAATAAGTTCAATTTAATGTAAGTAAAGTAACTATTAACAGAATATATAAATAAATTAAAGTGGAAATGAAAATGATATTTACATAATAAAATCGATGAACACAAGAAATAAAATTAAATTGCAAAGAGGATCACAAGCAGGTAAAAATACTTATTTAAATTTATATAATATGTAATTTAAATAAGCTATTAATATATAAATAGTAATTCATCTAAGGAAATAATCATTTACTCAATAAATGTACAAGTCTAATAAATCATTTGAATTAGCTATTCAAGCAGTTGACGATTGCACTTGGAAATATGAATAGCCTAATGTGTATATGTAAAGCCAATTGAATTTAATCGCACGTCTAAAGATAGTCAAGATTGCTGCCCTTTCCCTAGAAATATGGATATAGACAGATGACGATATGCGAGTACGAGTTTAAGCCGATTGCACTGTCAATTCCAATTGCAATTTATTTCTGGCATTGTATTCAAATGAGGCAAATGCCGTAGCTCGATAATACCCAATGCGGCATTGTCGCCAACTGCAAGTACGAGTATCTGTGAGATACTTTGGAGGTGTGGGGCTCGATTTCACAGCTGCACACGAATGCAGAGCTCCAATTCATATTGCGTTTTTCGTTGTGTGTCGTGTATTTCTGTGATTGCGATTAGCTTAAAGGTAAATTAAGAATTGCTTTGCCAACGCACTGCGACAGTTCGTTTTGCTTTTGCTGTTGACTTTGATTTTGATTGAACGAATTGCCGAGTTAATCGTATTGACAAGTTGATTAATTTTAGTGGCTGTTCAACGAGTCGTATACGAATTTTTAGACAGCCCACACAAACAAGTTGGCTTTCCAACACTTTCTTTTGGCAATTTGGGATGCGTGAGTGTGCTCGGGTTGATCTCGAGATAGCCAAGTTTATGTGAGTTTGTGTAATTGCATAATTGGCTTAATGTCAAGGCTTGCCAGAGAGACGTCATCGCAATTTACACAATTTATGTAAGAGCGGAAATTCGAACAATTTGTGGCGAGCGTCGCCCAAGCTATCAACTGCCAACTGACATTGGCCAACATCGAATTAGGCCTGTTGCCAGATAATTTATGAGCCGCAACCTTTTCAGCCACCGCCTTTTGATGACAGTTCAACACGCAGACAGACAGACAGACAAGATAATGCCGCACAAGCGAAACTCTTTTCCCCGTTGTTTTTTTTTCTATTACTTTACAACAATAAACGCTGGCTGGCTTTTCGAATTAAACATTTTATGTTTGTGTTTCGCGCAGACGCAATAATGTGCCTGGCATTATTATTGTTATTGCTATTATCATTGTTATTATCATTAAATTGGTTGATGGTTGCGAATAAAAAAAAAGCCAACTGTAAACTCGTTTCCTCGCACAGCGTAATTCAAAAAAACAAAAAAACACAAATTTACGTTATAATCTTGTATAATGCAAACACACGGCGCAAAAGTGTCACAAAATATTGCAGTGAATAAATATGGTATGAAAATGCACAGACTGTGAATAGGCTTCATTCATTTATTTTTTGTGGCAGCCGGAACTCGATAAATCACACACTCTAAGCTGGGCTCCCTGGAGAGCGTTGCCAATTGACTCGCTCGAGAGCTGAGCTGCAAATTGAGTTCAACTATTTTCACAGTCTTTGAGGAGTTGTCTTATCTGCCACACGTTCTCACGCGTTGCACAACGACTGGCAGTCAACAAAGGTTTAATTGCCCCCTCAACTAGAGCAGCGTGCTAAGTGGTTGTCTATCTCTCTGTCTCTTTCTGTCTGTGTGGGTTGCGTTAATTAGATCCAGGTGGAAATGTGTGCAAGGGTCGCGCGGAAGAGGCTGTGGCAAGAGCGGCTTGATTGACGCGTTGTTGCAACGCATGCAGCGCACAAATCGAAAAGCGAACGTGATGCGGTCAGATGCTGAGCTTCCTTATGGCCAACTCACACACACACACACACTCACAGAAACACACACACAGCTGCAATGTGTTGCACTTTGTGAGCGGTCGAACAGCGCGAGACTTTAACGTAATTAACACAGTTCTTCGTTTGGTGGGTTTTTGGCCAATTAACTTGTTTACTTGTTGCGGCAAGTGTTGCTTATGGCTAACTTAATTATGGATTTGTTGCAATCGATTCTAAGCACGCAACTCACTCCGACAACAACTTGAGTCTCAATATTAACTTCGATATAGAATCGCAGTTCGACAATTGGCACTTTAAACGCTAAGCTTTGGCCCGTGCCTGCAACGTTCAGTTCAGTTCAGTTCACGTTCGTTGCCTAAGTCTTTTGTTTTGCTCACTCTCAATTTGTTAGCGGTTTGTGGCTTGCTGCAGTTACATTAGCTTACTTTGTGAGTTGCCGCCTCGCAGTAAAGTATTCGTATTCGTATTCAGGTATTCACTCGGTTATTCGTTATTCGCTCGCTCGACACGTCCAATCGTTGCGGTTGCCGCTTGCCGACTGCGCCTCGTATCACGATCGCACCGAACTTTATAAGAGTTGCCGATAATATCGAGTGGCACTGTGGCATGCAAATGCGCATGATGGCTCCAGGGTTACCCATTACTTTGCACCGCTTTTGCCAATCAATTGTATTTAAATAAAATGCACTAATCATTTGCTAAATTCGAAGGGGATTTCCACAGTGGGAAAACATTGTCATCGCAAATGATAAACCCTGATGATGGCAGCAATTAAAAATACAATTAATTCTATTGTTTGCAGGGTTTTACTTTCATCTGCAATTAAATTACTTAATTTGAATCATTTATTTACATAATCGATTTAAATGACTTTCAAGCTCAGTCTGCTGCACGCAATGTCAAACGTCAAATACGAATGATTTATGCAATGCTATTATTTTCAGTTCAAATTAAAATAAATACAAATTATTTAATTGTAAAAATAAACCAATTGGTTTACCTTTAAAGTATTAATCAGTTGCCAAACTCCCAATCCCATATCATGTCAATGCATAGGGTATTTTTATGATAAACGACAGGCGCCAGAAAAGCAGCTTTGCCGAAGTCTAAGTCGAAGTCGAAGTCGCAGCCGAACTGCAGTTGCAACTGCTGTCCAAGCTGCACTCTTATACTGAGAGCTGACATTCCGATTACTCATACGCTCCGTTGGCCAGCGCGAAAAGTCGCACTGGGTTTTTTGGCTGTGCGACTTTGGCTTAAGCCGCAGCAGCACATCTTCCGTGTAGAGCAGTTAGGTGTGACTGTGTGTACGACAAACTTGTAACAGATTGTTTGGGGGCAGGTAATTGCTTGTTGCAACTCGCAAGTTCATTAACGCAACGCAGTCTATCTGCATATTTTGTGAGTGCGGCAATTTGACAAGCGATATTTAAGACTGACTCGATGCGAGTTGAATGGAATGCCAATTAAAAACCAAGGAATTTAATTGCAATTTATTAAATTCGATGCTGTGCGGTAAACAAGCCAAACACGCTTTGCATCTTCTAAATACCCTGCGGCAAAGGGAGTTTTGGGATGGGGGAAGTCGCTTGAAAGCCTGTGCGAGTGAGAGTGAAATCCGCAGGGTATCTTGGCATTGGTTTGTTCTAAATGTTGCGCCGCCAAAAATGTTAAACCAGTTTAAGTTGAAGTTAAGGTTTAAATTTAAAGCGGCAGCGAGAACGAGAGTATTGACATTTCAGTGCATCGCCTGCGATAATTAGTATTTATTGAAAGCGTGACATGTAGAACACAACAGATTTAGCATTTTACATTTCAATATATCAAGAATCCAACCAGTTAGTGGATACTGCAACTTGTAATTACAGCATTTGCATTTCGAAATGTGTTGAGGCTTCCGATAGAGTTTATCTTGATAGACGCAAACAATATAATTAAGCCGCTGTTAAATTGCCTTATCGACTAATTAATAAAACACACTTCTGCTGTCGCCTCAACAAATGATTAGTTTCCGCGCTGGAGTGTTCTAATCCCATTCACACTGACAGCCTAATACCCTTCTTTGTGTACTCTATTGCCAGCTGGAAGGCAGGTGCCAGAGCTAAGCCGAGTCGAGGCCAGTTGGACAGCAACTGGATTTCATAATACTCGCGGATATAACAAGACTTCGACTCCGACTTCGACTGCGAGTTCGAGTTCGAGTTCGGGTTTGACTTGAACTATTTCTATGTGGCCAGCTGACTTTGTGGCACAGTGAAAGCCCAAAGACACAGATGGAGTTTGAGCCTGGACAACAACTCGTTGTTTTTGGCCCAACAATATGATAACAAGCTGGAAAGTAAAAGGTGCATTAATTATTTGGAGTGTGGGTTCTGCGCCAAACAGACACAATTGGCCAATTCAAATATAGTATGTGAAAAGTGTTTAACCGAAAAGGGGTTATGCAAAAGCAATTGCAGCCAGCGGAGCAGCAACAACAACGCGAGCAGCGAATAGCGAACAACGAACAACTGACAGCGACATTTAAACTGGTTTGCCGCCAGAATTAGCCAAGTCGGCAAGTTTTTGAGCTCTTTAGGACTTTGCGAGGCATGTGGCATATAAGATCGCGTGGAGTGGAGCATGGAGTATGGACACAACAATCTCAAACACTCTAGATACAGCTCCAGAAAAGTTCATCATTTAATTTGCCAGCTTTACGATTTGTTAAATGTTTTAATTCCGTGCATCGTTAAACCCAGCGAACATGGGACATTCACTTTTTGCTGAGATTTCTCGTTTATGGTCTGTCTTAATTGGAGTATTTTTGGCGGGTGCTACGATCGGCTAATTATGCATTATCGACGAGGGGGGCACTTAATCACGCCGGTTCTAACACACCCTGCCTGCCTAAGGAAACACTCAAAACAAAAGTGAAGGTTAGCTCTGAGCTCTCGACTCTCTAATGATATAATACCCCCGGGCAAGATGCATGAAATATTATGAGCATTATGTCACATGCACTTGACCATTACACGATCACAATTGCGACACGCGATCTCTAAAAACTCAAGAGAAATGGATATCGAGCGTAGGTGGAACTGCCCTAGAGGCAGATATCTCTGTTGTGTCCATAGTTGGATCTGTTTTCCTTTCACGGCGACGACAACGAAACGACAACAGAAAAATGCCTCCAAAAGCAGCTCATTAGCTGTTTTGTATTTCGAAAGTAGCCAATTTATAGCGAAACCCAATCCCAATCTGGGCAGGCCAATATATGCTCTTGCATATCCACATCACTTGAAGATTAATCGTCGCTAACACTCACTTACTACTCGGACTCACACTCAGACTCACACTCATGTTTGTAGTGCACATTTGTGATACTCACCTATCGTATTTCCCCCTTCTTCGCTTGCGAAATGAACTTTAAATATGCGACCGTTTTAAATTTACTTATTTCAGTTTCGTTTTCGAATACCCTGCAGACACTGCTAAATAGGGGGGATCACAAAATTCTGAAACTATCTTAGTTATTTTTCTATTATTGTCGCAAGATAATTTAACATAATCCAGAAACTATCCTTAACATTTAAATTCGATTGTCAAATAAAAAAGTGAGTAAGAAAAACTTATGAAATAATTCTTATAAATAAGTAAAGTATTGACATGAATATTGTAGTAATTTTTTGTCCAATAGCAAAGGTAGTTACAGACAATGATAAATTGCAATTATATGTTATATAGTGCAGCAGTTGTTGGATTAGATTAATATCTTTGAAATACCTCCCAGCATTCTCAATAATTTATATTTAAGATTGACAGTCTATAATTATAATGTATAAGATACTACTTCAAATATTTATCATTTTTATAATTATACAGTCTACAGTTGACTCTGGTTTAAATAAATAAACAAACTGTAGCAAATAGTTGTTGTAGAATTTGTAGGGTATGTCTAAGTCTTCCCCCTTCCAGCAGTTGCATTCTTACATGTTTTTGCTCTGCTTTTCTCGTCCGTCCGTCTGCATTCTCCACATGCTCGCAGCTTGTCTTCATTATCGCTTCATCATGCTGCCTTTTGGCGCTGCTGTTGCTGTTGGTGTTGCTGTTGCCATTGTGGTCGTGGTGTTGGCATTGCCTCATTTCATTCTGCATTCTGCGCGCAGTAATGCGATGTTAATGGAATCAGATCGCCGCAACGTTTTCGGCCACCCATTTGATTCATTCGGCTTGTTTGCTCGTTGACAGTTTCATTGAAGGCACCGACAAAAAAAAGTGTTTCGGCAAGGTCGTGAGTTTCGGGTAAACAATCGAGCTGCCGACCGACTGACTTGTGAATTCGAAATGCCAAATTGAGCTTAAGAGGCAATTAACTAATAAGCATCGCTCAGAACGCCCCTAATGCGGCCTTAAAGTGCTGCTCCAAGAAAAGAGCGCCATTTAGCCACCAAGCCAATTTTTACCAATTAGATCTATGTGCGCTGAAGGCTCCACCTCCGCAGAAGGTGTGGCAGGCAGTCAGTCTGTCAGCCATCCGGTTTTCCATGCTGCATTGTACTTTCAGTTTCAGCAGATTTCCAGACTCAAGACTCAAGACTCGGTCTCGGTCTCGACAACAGCCGGATTATCAATACTCTGAACTCTGCACAGACACTCGCAGATTCAGAGAGACAGATACACAGCTGTCTGTGGTCAGTTTGCCATTGTTGAGTGTGCACTCCTTTTGGAGCAGACCAGACTAGTGTGTACAATATAAACATATATATAAATGTATATATCTATATCTATTCTCTCGCATGAAGGCCAGCAACCACTCCAGGAGGTCGAAGAGGTGCGAAGAGAGCAGCGGCAGTTGCATTATTCTTTTCTGCAAGCACTTGGCAAACTCCGCACACACTCACAATTAATACAATTTGAATAATGTTTGAATAGCGCAATAATGGCATGAGAATGTGCTCACGTTCAATGCATTCGTTTAGCGAGTTAATATACCTTGGAAACTGATCACAGCTATTTGCACACTTAATCACAGTAGTTCGAATTGTATCTGCAAGATACTCTAGGGCATCAACCTATCAAAAGTGAAAGCCATATTCATCAATAGCTATTGCACACGCTCATTCACTCATACACTCCCAATCACTGCAATTTGCATTCAATGCTGTCCGACGCGCTCTAGCCGATATGCCCGGCTGGCAGTTAGGGTAAAAGGTAATATTTAACATACTGCATTTGAGCTCATGATCACATGGCAAACCGGCTGCACTTTTACCAAGCGAAACTATTTATTTGACAAAACGAAAACACACAAGGCGAGAACTGCTCCGAAATGGAAAACGATTCGAATTGATTTGCAACGCATCGAATTCAATTTTTTACATTTTCAGATTCATAAATAAAACTTTGTTGCATTCCCATTAATTCTGCTGCCAAATTTAGCGCACCATTTAAAGTGGTTTAATAAAAATATCCAGTTATGCTCTTTGCTAATCCCAAGCAATGTTTTTCAACACTTTGCACTTTACTAGGTGACAATACTTATTATTTATGCATCCAGTATTCATTCTGGTTAATTAGTTATTCGCATGTAAATAATTTCTACAAGGCACATAAAATATAGTTTTCATTAGGTAATTTTGCTAACTGATTCTAAGTGCCATTTTAATAATTAATCAAGTAATTAATGTCTACACAATTTATTTGAATGTTGTTTCCACTTCTCGAATTATTTCGAATACTTTATTTTTATTTCAAACATTAAAAGCATGCTTAGAAATGCAGTTTTCATGTTTGTTTTCAAGCAACTATCAATTTACACATTTTATTTAAATTGCCTTAAATATTGTTTCTATTTTTCAGTCACCTATTTATTTGTTTGCTTTAACTTTTTATAGATTCTGTTTTATGCTGGGTGATTAAATTTTACACATTCTTTTTGTTCTGCATTAAATGTTGTTTCTAATTCTCGAATACTTTTAATATTTTGTTGCAAAATGGCAATCATTTTGAAATCCAGTTTTAACGTTGATATTTCATGCAATTAAAAATGTACACATTTTATTTAAATTGTAATGATTTTTGTTCACTTAGTTACTTCGACTATTTTTAGATCCAATTTCAAAGTGTACACATTTTAATCAAATTCCAAAAAATGGTACTTCAATATCTCGAGGTTTTTCTTATATTTTTAATTGTTATTGAATGATATATAGATTTTAATAAAGTACAGGGTATCTGGCAGGCGGCACTCTTGGCTGCTGCAGCGGCACACGCACGTGTAATCAACTTAATTATTTTTTCGGCAAATAAAAAAGTCAAAAAAGAAGGTATCGCGTTCGAGATGTGGCAATAGATTTGCGTAAAAGCCGAGAGTACCGAAAATGTTTCCATGAAGCCCACGAGGCTGTCAGATATTTCAGATCGCATTTGTAGCACACGCAATTTGCATTATTTCTAGTTTTCCCCCCTTTTTTGTGCATTTGTTTTTCTGGTTTAGTTTTCCATACTGGTTGCCAATTTCCACCAGAGCAGGGTGGGGCATTGAATGGGGTTTATTACGAGCACCACAAGATAAAGAGCTATAAATCATGACTGCTGCGCCGACTTATTTGACAGACTGTATACATATACATTTATGGAGCAGCCAAGAGATTGGCGATAAAACCACAACCTGGGCCAGGTCCGCAACTGAACAAACACTGAAACAGAGTACGATAATAACAATGCTGTTGGTCAAACGCTTGCCGTGGGTCAAGTCATGAATTGAAAATTAGCATAGGTAATTAGATAATGCCCACTGTGCCCCCGGGGCTCCCTCGAGACGACATTGGAGCAATTGAATCGAGTCGAGTTGAGCTGAGTTGAGTTGCTTCTCAGTTGTCACTCGGATGTCAGCACTCAAGCAATCTCTTGGGCGGGCGGCGCTTGTGCTGCTCCAGCTGGCACTCGTCGCTGGCTTTGGGGTCAACCTGATGAAGGTGCCCGAGGAGGACAAGTCGCAGGTGGCCTGCACCCTGGCGCTGCTCCGCAAGTACTTCACCTACAGCGACGTGTTGTCGGGGTCGGTGCTGTGCGTGAGCATCACTCCGTCCAATCGGGATGTGCAGGAGCGTCTGCTGCTGGCGATGCACGAGCACCAGGACTATCCGTGGACTCTGCTGACCACCAGGGCGGAGGAGAAGCGCAGGACTCAAATGGATCTCAGGATAATGCACGAGAAGCCGCAGTGCTATTTCCTGATCGTGGGCGACCTGGATGACGAGGATGTGGAGGAGACCTTTGGCAATTGGAAGCGCATGCTCAACTGGAATCCGTTCGCGCAGTTCGTGGTCTACATGTCCGCCGTGGAGGAGACGGACGAGGAGATGACGGATCTGATGGTGGAACTCATGCTGACCTTCATGAACAACAAGCTCTACAATGTGAACGTGATTGGGCAGAACGACGAGACGAGCTTCTACTATGCGAAGACCGTGTTTCCCTATCATCCGGACAACAATTGCGGCAATCGCGTGATTGCCATCGAGATGCTGGACGCCTGCAGCTACGAGGGCGACGAGGACGAGGAGTACGCAGAGGAGGAGGAGGAGCTCGGAGAGGAGGACGAGGAAGGCGAGCAGTTGGAGGAAGAGTTGAACACTGGCAGCGAAGAAGACGCTCCTCAAGCTAGACAAATGGCCGCCAAGGAGGACAACGACAGCTCGAATGCAGCCCAAAGCGAGGTGGAGATCGAGGAGTACGTGAGCGGCAGGTTCGAGGACAAGTTCCCGCACGACCTCAGCGGCTGTCCCATCAGAGCCGCCTACCGCGGTCCCTGGGAGCCCTACATCTTCAGCGCCAGCAGCCCGAGCGAGTCCGATGTGGAGTCCGTGGAGTCCGTCACCCAGCCGCAGTCCGACTCCGAGTCGCAGTACGAGGAGGAGACGGAGCCCACAACGGCAGCCAATGACAGCGACAGCGACAGCTACGCCGAGAGCTACTCCACCAGCTACGACGACGGCTACGGCGAGGTGGAGGAGTACAACAGCGTGGACCACGTGGACGCAGTGGACGAATCGATTGGCCAGAGCATGCTCACGGGACTGGAGTATCAGCTGGTGCAGACGATCGCCCAGCGACTGCATGTCACCATCGAGTTCACCATGCAGAGCAGCAACGTGTTCCATCTCTTCCAGCAGCTGATCGAGGGGTGAGTGCAACGAGGCGTATACTTAATGGCAGCGAAGCAAAAACTCATTTGTTTGCCAGCAGGAAATGATGATGGTGTTTGTTTTTCATAATTAAATAACCACAGACTTGGCAGAGACTGAAGCGAAATAAATTGCAGCCAAATCATTATTTTTGAACGAGCAATTCACGAACTCTTTACGATTTATAATCTTATCCGTTTTTCTTTAACGATTATTCGTTTTAAGTAATAATAATCGTTTCTTCATTAATTATCTGAGTTATGTTCGGTTATAATACTTACATTTGAACTCTGAGGCAAAAGTAAATTTAATTCGGATTATGTGTGATTCTTAACCAAAAATTAAAATATAGATTACTTTTATACATTCCGACTTCTGTTTTTGGTCAATATGATATCACATCTCTAACGATGTAATTTACAATTTATTTATATGCATTTTTGAATTCATTTTTAAATTTTATTGATTTTCGTTTGCAATTAATTGAATTACTTAGAGCTAATCATGCCATTGATTATTTTATTCATGCCCTCATCAGGCAGATCGATGTGATTGTGGGCGGCATCGACGAGGATCCCAGCATCAGCCAGGTGGTGTCCAGCTCCACGTCGTACCTGCAGGACGAGCTGACGTGGTGCGTGGCCAGAGCGAAGCGCCAGCACAGCTTCTTCAACTTCCTGGCGGGCTTCAACGCCCACGCCCTGTTGCTGCTGCTCGCCTTCATCATCGCCAGCTCGCTGGCTGTGCTGGCTGCCCAGAAGGTGTCCGGCTATCGACTCCAGCATCTGGCCAACTTCCTATCGATTTGCATGCGCATGCTGGGCGTGCTCTTGACCCAGGCAATCAACGTGAATGCGCAGACGATGCCGCTGGTGCTGAGACTGCTCTTCGGCCTCGCCTTCTACATGGGCTTCTTCTTCAGCAACACGTATCAGAGCTTTCTGATCAGCACGCTGACCACGCCCACGACGCTGACGCAGATCAGCCACCTCCAGCAGATCTACGACAACCGCATGACCATCATGGTGAGCTCCGAGAACGTGCGGCATCTCGACAAGGACGGCGAGGTTAGTTGCCTTTTCAACTATTTATACTTTCGAATCGAAGACCTTTATCATAAATTACTAAACGTAATTCTCAATATAAAAATACATTTTTAAATTATATCGAATTATCACTGCTTTCTCTTAGACCTTCAAGTACATTCGCGAGAAGTTCGAGATCTGCTACAACATCGTGGACTGCCTGAACAATGCGGCAGCCAACGGGCACATTGCCGTGGCCGTCTCCAGACAACACGCCTTCTACAACGCCAGAATCCAGCGGGACAAGCTATATTGCTTCGATCGGCGCGAGTCGCTTTACGTCTATCCAGTGGTGATGCTGCTGCCCAAGAAGTTCCAGCTGCTGCAGCAGATCAATGCCATCATTCAGAACGTCATCGAGTCGGGCCACATGCAGAAATGGTCGCGAGACCTGGACATGGTGCGAGTGATCCACGAGAAGATTGCGCGTGCCCAGGAGGATGACTTCAAGTCGCTGAATCTCGCCCAGTTCCACGGCGCCTTCGCCTTTGCCAGCGCTCTGCTGCTCCTCGCCAGCTGCGTCTTCGTCCTGGAATTGATCGTCTACTGGCTGGTGATCAAGCGGCGATCGCGTCTCAAGCCTTTGCGCTGCCTGCATCGACGCTTGCGCTGAGCTCTCTGCATATTACGCATACGCCCGGTGATCGCAGTCGCTTGGGCGAGCCGCAAAAAATAAGTTTGTTCCTATTCAAATCAGTATATACTTAATGCATATGCAATATATGTTGTGTATTTAGTTTTTCATATTTTCTTGGCACATTATTCAATTTAAAAATACAAAATTGCAATATGCCGTGGAATGCACAGCAGCGTTGCCGTTGCGGCTGCTTGTCATAATCCAAGCAGTTGTCGACGTGCCACAGTGGCCACCAGCTAAGCACCACTTGCAACAAATAACTACTATGAATCATTTTCTAAAATTAATTGGCACTGCTGTAGAAAATTATTTAACTTGTAATCACATTAAAGGTACAAAAGAGAAGGCAGAAAAAAGTGTATGTTGCACTTAACATTTATGAAATTATGTTCCTGTTAAACAGATACTTTTATTAATTACTATTTAAATATTATGAATCAATTATTTAATTTTAATATTAACTATTTTATATATATTTATTAAGTAATTTAACTATATTTATTAATTACAGTTTGATTATTAAATATTTATATTCTGTTTGCTGCAAATAGACTTCGAAAAACGTACAATAATAAAACATAAAATGCTCAATTTAATGGGCAAGCAATTATTTGCGTTCCCGCCCACCTTGCCCCACTGTGCCGTGCGGACGTCGCCACCTCCGTTGGCCATTTGCTGGTGCATCCTTAAAAGGTGCTGGCCTACTGCGCTGGCTGGCTGGCTGGCTGGCCGGCTGGTCTGTACACAAATATATATGTATATATGTATATCAGACGTGTATCTGTAGATTTATATTTTCACAATTTTTATAAAAAGACATATTTTTAGATTTACACATTTGTTGTGGTATCATCAAATTGGCATATTTTTGTTGTTGCTGGCCAACACAATTCAATCAGCTGCTCGCATTTTGGCCCAAACGAAACGATCTGCTTCACTGAATGGGATTTTCATTGAATACTATGCGAATTGATTTCGACTGAATATATTTGCTTATATGTAATTATAATACTATTACTACTACGACTTTTAGAAGGGCCTTGAAAGAACGAGTTTCGAATTAGATTAATTTATTGCGTACATTCCTGGTTGTCGGTGAACCAATTAAGGCTTTCTAGTTGATTGAGTATAAGTACACAAGTAATTAACAAATAATGTAAAGAGTATTTGCAATTTGATCGACTAGAAGATGCCCTACGAAATGCAACGAATGCAATGTAGGCAATACACTGTTGCAAATCTTAACAGTACTCCAAGCATACCCTCTAAAAATGTATTTGATGCTTGGCTGTGGGGTATAACAATGCTTGAAGAATTCGATCATACCATAAATTAGTTAAATTAGCCTTCGAGTAGCTTGAACTCGACTGCAAGATGCCCTTCAATTAAATGCACAAATAAATAACTAACAACTAAATGATATCAAAAATTCAACAAGAAATACTTTTAATTAATTAAATCAATTATAAATAATTCAGTAGATACATTTTCGTAGGGTATTCGACAGCCCCAAATGCTCTGCGTAGTATTTGCACCTGAGTTATCTGGCCAAACATATAGCATTCTATACATGCGATACACAATTGAAAAATCTGCTCTTAAAAATAGATTTCCATTCGCGTTCGGCGAGTCACAGCAAAAGAATCCTATGCGCAAAAACGTGAGAGCGCACGATAAATATTTCGTTGTTGTTTATTGCTGCTTTCCTCTTCTCACCCACACTGCAGACGACGACAAGTTGTGTAAACAACAAACACTGTATTCTTTTTGTTATTCTTTGCGAGTTAATAGAATATTAAATTGGATGCAAGTAACAGGTGCAATGCTCACTTGATTTCCTGGGCGTATTTACATAATAATTGATGATACTTGCGAGTGCAATTTGCGATCTATTAACAATTTTCGACCTACAATGATGGTCTTTCGACACCCTCCCTCCACACCCTCTGCCCACCTTAGAGCACACACCCACACCCACACCCATAGGCAAGCAAATACACCCACATCGGACACAAGTATGTTGCGCGTATTTTCGATATTTAATTTTGTATTTTTTTGTCATGTTTGCTTTCGAAAATTCTTTTTTCTAATTGCGAGTGCGCTCTCTGCTGAGAGTGTTCCATCCATCCCCATGTATGGATTGGACCAACGTGCAAATGTTGATTAAAAATTCGACAAAACAAAAAAATATCCACACACATTCACACACACACACACACACACGGCGAATGACGCCTACGACGCCTCCACGGAGGATCCGACGCTCGACAAAAAATCAAAACCAACGGAGAAATTCGTTAATTGGAATGCCGATACAAAAATACACTAACATTTCAAGGTTTTTCCTTCCACATTTTTGAATTGTAAAGCAAATAAAATTTTTAAAAAATAATGAAATTGAAAAATAATTGCATATTTATTATAATATGGTAAAGATCAAGCTACTGGATCAATAAAAGAGAGTAGTTGGACTTAGATACGGATAAATATGAATCAACTATTCCTATGGGGAATTGTGAAGCTGCAACCTAAATTGTAGGATGAAATGTTCTTAAAAAAATAGTACGTATAAAGTCTTTAAACATTTCTCTACTACTGAAAGAAAGGACTCTTCGGCATGAAGGACTTTTTCTTTGGCTTATGGCGACCTTATGTGACTTTTCGTAAATATTATTATTTTTATAATGAACGCCTTCTTCGACACATGTTTGCAATACCCTCTGCGCAGGGTATGGAATAATATTTGTGTGTTTGAGCAATTTTTGTTTACCCTGCGCTCAGCTCGCCGATGTTGATGCTGATGTTGACGTCGACGACGACGTCGACAGCGTGTTGTGGCCCCTCTCGGAAATTATGAAAAAAACAACAAAAGCGAAGAGAATTATTTTTAAAAGATATTCAAAAAAGAAATTTCCCCTTTAAGCGAAATGTGCATCCAAATGTGCTGCATATGTCTGTGCTCTGTGTGCGCCTGTCGCTGTCTCTATCTATCTATCGGATGTATCTGTATCTGTATCTGTATCTGTGGCCGTATCTCTGCGTGTAGTTGTGGAAAATCTGTTCGACTGAGGGTCGCACAAATGGTATAAATATTAGCTCATTACAATCCAGCCAGCCACTCGCAGTTCTACAGCGAAAGTGTTTGCTAAACAACATTTATAAATTTTCCTTCTTTCCCTCGTCGATAAACGGTGCGTTTGAAAAACTCTGTTGCAAAAATTCCAAATTCTAAACTCAAAAAGATTGATTCGAAATTTGTGTTAAAATTTTGATTCATTCGAATTTTGTAGTGTAGAAATTTGTTTTGGAAAAGAAAATAAATCTCAGCATAAGTTTATTTCGAAATTGCGCGCGTCCTTTGGTCTAATTGCTGTCCTCTGTCCTTTGCAGTGAGAATACAGTCCAGTCGCCATGTGTGATGATGAGGTTGCCGCATTAGTCGTGGACAATGGTTCCGGTATGTGCAAAGCTGGCTTCGCCGGCGACGACGCACCTCGCGCCGTCTTCCCCTCGATCGTGGGTCGTCCCCGCCATCAGGGCGTGATGGTCGGCATGGGTCAGAAGGACTCGTACGTGGGCGATGAGGCGCAGTCCAAGAGAGGTATCCTCACCCTGAAGTACCCCATTGAGCACGGCATCATCACCAACTGGGATGACATGGAGAAGATCTGGCATCACACTTTCTACAACGAATTGCGTGTCGCACCCGAGGAGCACCCCGTGCTGCTCACCGAGGCGCCCCTCAACCCCAAGGCCAATCGCGAGAAGATGACCCAGATCATGTTCGAGACCTTCAACGCCCCCGCCATGTACGTGGCCATCCAGGCTGTGCTCTCCCTGTACGCCTCCGGTCGCACCACCGGCATCGTGCTCGACTCCGGCGACGGTGTCTCGCACACCGTGCCCATCTATGAAGGTTATGCCCTGCCCCACGCCATTCTCCGTCTCGATCTGGCTGGCCGTGACTTGACCGACTACCTGATGAAGATCCTCACCGAGCGCGGCTACTCGTTCACCACCACCGCTGAGCGTGAGATCGTGCGCGACATCAAGGAGAAGCTGTGCTATGTCGCCCTGGACTTTGAGCAGGAGATGGCCACAGCCGCTGCTTCCACATCGCTGGAGAAGTCCTACGAGTTGCCCGATGGTCAGGTGATCACCATCGGCAACGAGCGCTTCCGCTGCCCCGAGTCCCTGTTCCAGCCCTCGTTCCTGGGCATGGAATCGTGCGGCATCCACGAGACCGTCTACAACTCGATCATGAAGTGCGACGTCGACATCCGCAAGGATCTGTACGCCAACATCGTGATGTCCGGCGGCACCACCATGTACCCCGGTATTGCCGATCGCATGCAGAAGGAGATCACTGCCCTGGCGCCTTCCACCATCAAGATCAAGATCATTGCCCCACCAGAGCGCAAATACTCCGTCTGGATCGGTGGCTCCATCCTGGCCTCTCTGTCCACCTTCCAGCAGATGTGGATCTCCAAGCAGGAGTACGACGAGTCCGGCCCCGGCATTGTGCACCGCAAGTGCTTCTAAGCTACACACACACACAACCACACACAGCACAACACAACGAAGAAGGCGTCGAGGAGGAGGAGGAGGAGGCGGCGCCTAATGCAATGAATGATGATTAATTTTAAGTGAAGAAGAAACCTCTTGCTGCCCTGCCGAACCAGACCAGACCAGACCAATCAATCAGTCAATTCTTGTACCAATCAGTCGCTCAATCAGACAGCAGTGAAATGTATTATATTATATATTAATATTTATTGGAAGTGTCGCAAATGACGAAAGGAGAACTTAATATGAGATTAAAAATGAGTCTAAATTTTACAGTCTTACAAAATAAATAGCATCCAATTTTAATTTGAGATTCGATTGCAATTGCGAGTGCGAGCGCGAGCGCGGTATTTATAGCGCAGGAAATGATGATGATGATGATGATGATGGCGTTAAATTCGCACACACCCACAAAATCGAGGTGGGGGCCACAAAGGTGAGGATCGTGTGATGTGCTGCACATGCTCTATGTACTCATCTCTATTCCGGCGGCTTGTTTTTCCAAAAATGTACATTCGAAAGCAGAGACAGACGGACAGTCGTCTGCCCCCTCGTCGTCTAAAAATAAAGCATTAAGCAAACAGCAGCAGCAGCAGCAGCGAGCGAGCGTCAACAACAAATGTGTTCTCGAGAGAGATCCAAACAGCAGCCGTGCAGACAACATTTGGTAGCACAACTCGCTTGTCGCTTCTTTAATTGCAGCGACCCTCGCGGCTCTGCGAAAATATCTCGGAATTTCAAGTACATATGTGCTCCTCGGTGGATGTGGATGTGGATGTGTACTTGAACATGGGCAGGTCACAGAGCAGCTGGCGACTGTCGGCTTCCTGGAACTAGAAACTACCCTAAAGACTATTTACGACAAGCATTTTTATTGTTGTATATTGAATATGTTTCTTTATACATTTAATTATAGAAATGCATTCTTGTTGTATACAAAATATTGAAATGCCATATTGTATAGGTATATATGTATGTATATTATATAAATGAGTTATTAATCACATTTCGATCATTAGTTGAATATGTGATATTCGTCGTTGTTCATTACTCGGTTAGAATTTCAATACTGCAATTTTGTCCAAACATTTATCGTCTTGGTCGTATCGTTTTCATTGTTTCTACACTATAATATATAGATCGTTGTATATATCAAGCAGAAAGACAGACATCACTTTGCTTTCGTTTCGTTTCGTTTAGTTTTTCTAAAAATCCAGTCTATACACTTATGATTATACACATTTAAATACACATAATGGAGTATGCTGCATTGTATTGTTTTTGCTTTAAGTACATTGATTCCATTTCAGTTTCAGTTTCTGTTTAAGCACAAGTAATTATGTTAAGTATAATTTAAGGCACATTTAATGGACAGTTAAAGTCATGTTTTGTTTTCATTTTGATTGGACCTGCTCTCTCATTGTCTTTTTCTTTTCTTGATCTCTTTGCATTGTCATTCGATTGGAATGCTTAAAAGGAAGAGTTCTCTAAGGTGGTTGTCACATAATATAGTATAGTTAATATCTCTGCTCTTACACAATTATAAATACGAACATTTACGCTTAGGCTACATAAAAATATTTTATAATAATAATAATAATAATTACAACTGTGTTGTAATAACGGATTTGCGTATGATGGTCGGCTCGCGTCCCTTGGGTGCCGAGACCACTTCCGAGGAGACCAGCCAAGGCGACACCATGTCCTTGCTGCTGCTGTTATGAATGTTGGATGGAATGCGCACGTTCTCCTGCTGCTGCTGCTGCTGATAATGGCTGCTGTTCTTCTGTTGGGGGTAAGGATAATAATTAGTAAACTACCCATGTGTAAGTCTTAAGATTAATTTGGGTTAATTGTGCGTGCAGTTGAAATGAAGTTTAGAATTAGTTCGACACCAAGACAGATAGTTTCCCCAAAATTTAAGACGTAACGTGCGGCCAAACCTTTTCGCTGTGCGCCGCATCGACTTCGCTTTGTCCCTGCTGCTGCTGCGCTTCCAAACGCTCCTGTTCGCTGAGCGTGGAGAAGAGCAAAGTGCCAGCGCTGGGCGTGGACGTGGTCGTTGACGTCGAGGACTTTGCCACTGCCTCTGATTTGTTATTGTTGATGATGTTGTTAATGAAGATTTCATTAATGAGTATTTCAGCTGCCGAGGCATTGCTCAGCATCGACGCTGGCTCCGTGGGAGTTGTGGCAGCTGCTGCAGCTGTTGCATTGCTGCTGCTGCTGGCTGTGACATTAACGCTGGCAGACGAGCTGCTGGGCGTGCTTATGGTCGTGACACTTGTGGTCATATTGCTGTTGCTGCTGCTGCTGGTCGCATTATTGATCGACGCGGGCAGCGACGACGGCGGCGTCGGTGGCCCGCTGTAGCCCGACACGAATGTGGCATTGCTAAAGGGTGAGTTGCTGCTGGCGCGAGCATTGAGCGTGCTCGAGCTGCTGCTGGAGCCGCTGCTCGGCTTCTGTTCCGGTATGCTGAGCGTCAGCTTATCGCCGCCCTATTCCGTGTCGATGGCGAGTGGTGGTAACAATAAGCACAACAAACACAAAGTGCACACAACACACACAAAATGTAAATGAAAATAAACAAAAATAAATGTACAGAAAGCATGAAATAAGTGCAAGACATGGGGCAGCTAACTGGTTTCGAGTGCTGTGTCTCTCTCTCTATTTAGTTAGTTCTCTCTCTCTTCTACTCACCACAGATATGTAGGTGGCATTCAAGGAATCCGGTCCGTCGCTGTGCATGCTATTCAGATTATTGTTATTGTTGTTAACGTGCATGTTGCTGCTGCTGGTGTTGCTGCTGCTCGAGTGGGCTGCGGCGGGCACAAACATTTGATTGGTCAGCTTCGCATTGCCGCTGGTGGCACCCAGTTCCTCCTCCACGCGCGCTGCTTGGAATAATAGTTGTGTGTAAAACAAATTGCAGATAATTACGAACAGCTTTACCCTTCAGTATATTGCACTTGATGTTGCCGGGGGGCAACGCTGTGGCGCCCACGTTCGCCAGCTTCACTTGATTGTTGGGCTTCTCGTTGTTGTTCGAGAGGCGCTTCAGTGTCTCCGTGTTGTGGTCCATGTCAAAGGTCTTGTTGATGGTCACCCTGCAAAAACACATTCAAAATGTTAAGCTGGCAATCGATAACGATTAAGTGTTTGATTATTTACGCTACCTGATACTGTTAGCATCGTTAATGGCTTCGTTTGCAAGCACAGATGGGGATGGATCTTTAACAATGGACTTGAGTAATGAATCTAGCTCTCTATCTTTATCCGATAAGCCGCTCCTAACACTGCGCAATGGACACACAAAGCATACGAAACAGAAACAGAAACATCAACAGTTACAGCAACAGCAACATAAACAAAAAACAGAGACAGATGCGTGAGAAATACAAAACAATGCGTATTAGTCGACAGTAAAGAAGCGATACAAATGAAATTGCAACTGAAACACACCTGAGCTGGCCGGAGCTAATTGAGGCCTTGCCAAAGCTGCCGTGATGCGAGGCCGCCGCACTACGGAACGGATTCGTTTCGTCAAAGTTCTTGGTGGCATTCGGGGAGTAGGGCGGCGTGTATTCCGGCTCCAGTCTGCAAGCAAAAATTACGATTAAACATTGTACAAAGATTGTCAATATATTTACAGGTATTTTTTACTTACTTCACCGACAGTCCCGCCGCCTTGCCAATAGACCCGATCTTGCTGTACGCCGGATCATCGTTGCTGAAGTTCGACTTCAGCGAATTGCGGCCCAAAGAGGGGCAGGCAGCTGCCGCCTGGCTGGACGAACTAATCGAGCCGCTGCACGCGGCATCCGGTTCGATGATGGCCGAGTTTTGTATGACGGTGAGCACAGAGGGCGACGGCGTCACAGGGATGAACTGATCGGACGAGATGAGCGAGTCGAAGGCGTCATTCTGGGTCTCGATGGGAGCTGGCACTTGTGCTGCAGCAGCCTGGGCTGCAGCTGCCGCAGCAGCCGCGGCACGCGCATTGACCGAGGCAACGGCAGAAGCCGCCGATTCCTGGGAAGCCTTTTGACGTTCGCGCAACAGATGCGACTGCCGGCTGGCGAAACGCTGCGACGGGCGACGCTCGAACTGTACCGTGCGACGGGCGCGACTCTGCTGTGTGGTCTGGAATTCGGTGCGGCCGGAGTAGCGGAAACGCGAGCCCATGCGGAAGAAGTTCTGGCGCGCCGAGGGACCCTTGACGGGGGCTCGAAGCCGGAAGAACGTGTGATGCTCGACGGCGCACTTCCACAGATGCTTGCAGGCCTTCTCGTTGTACAGCCGGAAGACAAAGGTGTGCTCCTGCTCGCGTCCCTCGTCGTCGTCCTCGATGACAATCAGCGTCAGTTTCTTCTTCTTGAAGTCCAGCTTGCTGATCTTGGGCCAGAAGAACAGCCCAATCTTCTGATCGCGCTCAAACACCAAAATCCCAGTGGGCGTCAGGCCGAGATGATACTCGCAGCTGTCCTTGCCCAGCACCGTGTGCATGTCCACGCCATACATGTCCAGCCACTTGGCCTTGTTGAGGAACGCCGTCTCCGCCTGGGCGGGCGTCAGACCGCGACACGTCTTGTACTCCTCCAGTATGGCAATCTCCAGATCCTCCGTTTGCTCGGGCACAAACCGAAACTCCGAAACGGTGGCTGCCGAATGCACCTGATCATCGTAATCGCCAAGTTCAGCTGTGAGTCAGAGAAGAGAATTCAGTTAGTTTTGCATGAAAAGAAGACAATAAGTAAGAAAGCTACAGTCGAGAATGCTTGACTTTGATACACTTGAAACCTAATTAAAATAGTGTCTTAAATAATTTCCAAGTTTCTGACCTTTCTATGGAATTATCTAGAATCGGACAATAGTTATCATTATGAGTTCTACGAGTATTCGAAGGGAATGTTTCCAATATCGTACAGACAGACAAATGGAAATGGCTGTTCAAGAATATATACATATATAGTTTAAAGGTCGGAGATTGTCTTTTTCTGCCTGTTTTCTGTTGTCACCACTCTTCTACTAAGTCTCTCAGCTATTGTGAGTTGAGCTTGAGGTCAGCATTCAGTTTTAGTTGCTTTTTTGGCATTGTTTTAGCGAAATTCGTTGAGAATCACACGTACACTGCAAGGCCAGCGCGCAGAGCTCGGCGGATTTGTCATCTGGGCAGTCGAGTCGCCCCTCGAGCAAGTCTTGCTTCAATTGCAAGAAGAACAGATAGCGTGTCAACTCCTCACGCAGCGTATTCGGCTCCGACGAATAAAACTTCACCTTCAGCCGGAATGTGTACGGCGGTCCAACTGCAAATTAAAATACATTTTAATTGTCATTCGATTGTCATGCAAATGCGTTGCGACACTCACTTTTAACCTGCTTCTTGATGGGCTTGGTGGGATCTAGCCAATGCTTCACATGATTGGCGTCCATAAACTGCAGGCCAAAATAATCCTTCTCGATGATGTCCAGCGCATAGAAGACCTGCTCGTAGAGGAAGCTGCCAAGCGCTTTTTTCTGCAAACCAGAAATAGAACATTTTACAGATTACATTAGAGTTAATTTTGTGGAAATTATCAATGTTGTTAAGTTTATGATCTTAGTTACTATGCTAAACTAGCTCTTGAAATTTGTGGCCTAGATGCGTTTAGTAATTCTCGAGAGCTCGATATAATTAGACATATATGGAATAAGAGTCGGTTAGAATGCCTCAATTACAGCTACTGAGGCGTTTGCTGAATTGAATTACGTAAATTTGTTGAAGTAGTTATTGCTCTATTATGTACACATATATAAATAATTAGGATATCAGCTACTCTGTCTATTATTATTTAACAATGAAATTAAATGCTAAGCTACAATTAAAATAAATTAAATCAAAAAAATATTATGAATATTTTTGATAATAAGGAACTCAATTATTATTTGTATGAAAGCCAAGTCTGTAAGCATACAGATTACTAAATAAATATTAATTGTGTATTGTGGGAGTTGAGGTTGAATATCAAATTGTTATTGAAAAGTGTATCAGAGTTTGTTTGTTTTTGCCGTTGGCTGTTAACCGTTGGTTGTTGACTGTTGGCATGCAAAGAGAGTCGCGATGTGGCCCTGAACTAATCACGTTTGCTTTGGGCTCTCGGCTCTCGGCTGATATAATGTTACCGCTCAGCAGTTGAATTTGGTTGCGTTGCGTTGTGTTGTTGTTTATCGCACGCAATCGTGGCATGCACCCACAAAAATAAACAGAACCCAACCCTTCTGCATTCCACTGTCCCTGGGGCGGGAGATAAGCGAACGAATTGGTAATTCTATATGTTCGACTCACCGATAATTCGATGGAAAGGTCAGTGTTGTCCAGCAGTATGACGCGGCAGTCGATTTTGTTTTTGTTTACCACGATGCGTTGCGGCTTAATCTGTGACCCGCTGCTGCTCGCAATGACGCCACCTCCACCTCCACCTGGAGCAGCTCCACCCCGCACGTTGCTCGCATTATCCGCATAGTTGTTGCGCACCTTGCGACGACTTAGAAAACGCAGCATTTTTCGTAGTTCTCTCTCTCGCTCTGTCGCTCTTTCTAGTAGTTGTCTCTTGTTAGCTTTTTAGCTGTGTTGCCAACACCGCAGCAGCAGCAGCGGCAATGGCAGCGTAAGCGTTAGCGTCAGCGTCAAGGCAGCAGCGGCAGTGGCAGCGTATTGCACCAATAATTCACCTGTGAGCTCGCTTCTTCGTCTTCGGCTGGGAAAAAGCGCAGACATGAAGACCGCAGCACACACACACACACACACGCACAGCTGCAAAACACCAATACTTAGGCACGCAACTTGTTCTCACACGTATACAGCATACAAACACACACACACGCAAGCAGACTCAGTTTACTCTTCTTGGTAACACACAAATCGGGTTGAGCTGCGACGGGGACTGCGACTGCCGCTCCTGTGGCCGCGCGGCTATTTTTCCCCAAAACAGACACAGTTAGTTATAGTTGTTGTTGCCGCGGCGTCCCCTTTTTGCAACAAGCACACCAAAAACAAGTCCGCCCCAAACACGTTCACTTCTTTTCATTTCTTGCCGTCGCACGGCCACACACACTTGACGCCTTAATTTTCAGTCTTTTTTATTTAGTTATTTACGCGACGTAATGCAGCATTAATTAGCAGGTGTGTGTGTTGTATAAAGCAATTGTATAAAACACTATTTTTTATGTGCTGCTGCTGCTCTGCATAAAATTTATACTAGTGGTGGCCAAACATCGATTGCACAATGGATGCTAAAAATATCGATACGGCAAACATCGATGTTTTTGTGCAACCAAATAATAAAATTTAATAAATTACGCATTTGGATGAATTTTATTGCATAAAAAAGAGTTGCAGAAACCTATTTCACTTAACAAATTGTGTCCACAAGCAACAATTCCAAAATATACCGAAATACAGCAACTCTAACTGGTTACACCACTAAGCGAAGGCGCGTCATTTAAAAGTGTTATATTCGTGTTTTTCACTATTTGCTTGCTCTTCGTTAGGCAGAAGTATAAAATGAATAAAGCAATTTTAATGGTGGAACGAAAACTACGAAAACTTTTTGATAAAAAGTATTTGTGTTATATTTCAATATTTGTTTACCAAAAACTGTAGCTACTGAATATACTACTCGTGTGCGATAGTTTAGCCACACCTCGATTGTGCATTTATCGAATTCAGACAATCGGTTAGCTTTCATTTACCAACACTTCCAATATACTCCAAATTCGATAGGTAGTTAATCGGTTGTTGTAGTCAATTTTAAATAGCGGCGCCAACTTCAAACAGAATTAACTTTAATTTGACAATAGGTTAAGGAAATGCATATATGTGTGTGTGTTCAACTGTTAACATAACGGATAGTAAAACACATGCATTTATAGTACTGGATAAATTACTTTGTTTTATAGTGTTTTTATATTTGGTTGAAGTTTGAAGGCAAAGGAAACTATCAGTTAAATAAGAACTACAACATTTCCCACCACACACTGTTGTAAATACGTCGAAGCACGTGGGGTTTTGTAGTTGCAGTCGGCATTTGCAAAATCCTTTTTATGGGCAATTTATTCCTTTATTTGTTAGTGGATTTAGGGATGTAACTGAAACCGACGGAGTCAACAGCGCACCTTGAAACCTCCCACAACCAACACTGCGATACGCCGACACCATTGGTCGCAGTATTTTGAGTTTAAAGGTAAATGGTAGATTTATCGCCGACAATTTCCGTATGTGCCTGTGTATGTGTGTAGGTGTGTGTGTGTGTAGTAGATTCTTGCCTGCTTTGGTGCTGTTGGCCATGTTTATATCGAGCTTTTAGTGGCCCCATGAGATGTGTTGCTTCCTGTGTGTGAGCTTGAGATTTTTTATACGTTTGCTAAAAGCGAAAACTATTCAGACGCAAATCGCCATCGCAGTGGCAATCGCATGATTAATCTAAGCTTATTGGCTATCAATTTTCACTCCGCTCGACTCGACTCGACTCGACTCGCATGCACAATTTACACACGTTGAATGGAAATGCATTTGATGGAGAAGACAGCATAATTATATGACGCAGCATGATTAATTGCTGGCTAATAAGGAAACCCGATCCGTCAGCAGCTTGACCAGCCAAGTCAACCGTCGATAGATGCTACTCAGAGCTGAGAGCGGCAACTCGAGCTGGCCATGAATCTGCGTAGGCTGTAATTATGACAGGCAAGTAAACGCTTTCTCCTGCACATCCAGCGCTCTCTCATTTCCCCCCTCACAATTAACAAATGGCCTGAAATAGACTTGCGTGTTCGTGTGTTTGTGAGCCAAGGGATTGCTTCTGCGTGTGTGTGTGTGTGTGTGTGTGTCGGCTTGTGGCATGTTGTTGGTATTGTATTCGTGATAATGGCCCAGGTGAGCAAATATTTGTGAGAACTTTACTGAATAGTACCGCATACCATACTATAATACTCTGCTGTACTTGGCTTTGTCGTGAGCTGTGCTGTGCTGTGCATTTATCTGCAGTTGAGTGCTAAATAAATTCCTTTTAATTAAAACCGCAGCAACGTGTGATTTAAATTGCTTTCGACTGAGGCTGAGGCTGAGGTTGAGGCTGAGTTCGCAATTTATTGGTGTCCATCCATAAATCAGTCTCCGCGCGAACCGTCGCGTCGCGTCGCTTCGCGTTGCCTGCCGAAAAGGTAAATTCATTTTAATTAAATAGAAAAATATTTTGCTGGCCTCGCTGGCTAACAAACTGTCTCAGCATCGCATCGCATCGCATCGCTCCGCATCGAAGGAGTGATCTGGAGAAAAGTCGAACTTTGCAGTAATTGGCTACTTAAGTTCCTCGATTGGACGTGGACCAGGCATTGCAATAAAAAACATCCTCGTGTTGTAAAATTTTATGTGTGATTGTGTGTCGCTTTACGATATCCTGACGATGCTGCTGCTGCTGCTGCTGCTGCCTTCCCTTCTCGGCTCGTTATTGTTGGCCAAGAGGCAGGCAGGGATGTTGGCCATGGGACATTTGTTGTCTCAGCGAATTGTCGGGCACAGAAAGGAAGCGATTGCCGTTACCTGCTCACCTACGCCCTTGGGGAATAATTCACGGCTATTTGGCAAGTCAACAGCTTGTTTTATTCCGGCCCTGTAATTTTCGATGAGTATTTTTATGACGCCCGGCGACAAAAGGCGCCCCAAATCAATTGCAAATCAATGTTGCAGACCTTCCCACCACCCCCAATACCCCTAAAAATAATTAGTTTGGTAAGCTGCAACTAAATAAATAATCTGTAGTTGTTGCTGCTATTAAAAATTATGCGCAATTTAATTTATTTCTTGTTTAATAATGCAAAAAGTGACAAGTTTTTTGCGTGCTTTCCATAAAAAGCATATGAAATGTTCGTATAAAAAAGTTATTTATGCCTCGGGGGACAGCTTTTGTTGCAACGCCAGTTGCCAGTTGCCAGTTGCCAGTTGCCGCTTAGTGGTTGTAGCTGCTGCCCCATCTCGCCACGCCTTCTCGCCCCATTGGTGTCAGAGTTGGAATAAGCAAAAAATAAGCTAAAATCTAGCGGCCTTTTTTCCGCCTCTTCTGACAGCAATTGTGGGTAGGTGGAGGCGGGACGGCAGAGGGCGTGGCAGGTGCGGTCAAAACTTTCACAGCGTTGCAACAATTAAAATGTGGCACAAGGGTCATTGAAACAATTGGCCATTGTTATGTTGGCCAGGAGATTTAATTAATGCCACTAATTACTTTAAGAGCTTTCCAGCTGCAATCTTGGCGAAACACAAAGCACGAAGACTCCGACTCTGACTTCAAGATACAGATACAGCTACAGATACATTCACCGAGGAGGATAAAAGTTGCTTAAGTTGAAGGCCAGTTTGGTGGATGCTCCGCTCTGTTTTTCTGGCCTGGCCCAAAACAATATGCAAATGAGAATTATATTCAAATGGATACTCGTATTTTTTTGTGCTACTTTTCTATGCCAGTAGGTAGCAAACTAAAGTCACAAAACGAAACTTTACGTTGTGCTTGACTGTCTGCGGCTTTTTCGGGTGACTGCGACTTAGCAACGACTTCAAATGACTTTTCTGGTCCAAAGAAAACTTGCAAAAGGTTTTTTTGGCCCCTTTACACACACACACATTCACACACACACACGCAATAACAACAAACAAACATATGTTTGTTCGTGTATCTGAAGCTGACCCTTGGGGATGCGGCAACAATAAAACTATCAACTTTAAACTGTAGTTTATATTATTGATGCCTTTTTCTGCTGCTCATAATTAGACAGGCCAACAACAGGATACAGACCAGGAAAAACCAGAGCAGCCAGTCGAGTACTCCGAGAGCCAAGTAGTTGAGCATATTTCTGGCTTGCCATCGTCCCACATAATTCAGACTTTCAGATAGTTTTAGCGTTGCTGAAGTTGAGTGGGTCGAGTTGGAGTTGGAAGGCAGCTCATCATCAATGTGCAATATTTTGCTTATCATGCATTCTGGCTGCGAAGAATCATCTAACGATGGAGCTGAGCACTAAAAGTGCTTCAGCTGTGGCAGCTCGACCAAAAAGTAGTCCATTGAGCAGCACAATTTGCTGATTGTTGGAATTTGTGCGATAGGAAATGAAAACCGAAACTGAAACTCATTTAAATCAATATTTTGTTGGGCACGTATGCAGCAGCAATAACAGCAGCACTGAGGACTGAGACTGAGGCAGGGGAAACACTCGGACTCAGCACAATTGTCGAACGTTTGCGGCCGTTGTCTTTCCCTTGGCCACATGCTTGCCACAAAAACCAAGAGTGAGAGAACCCAAACCAAACCCAAAGCCAGATGACGCCTGCATGCAAATGTCTCGTAACATTGTCCAGAAAACAAGGACTCTCTCCGCCCTCCTCGCCTCCCACACACGCAATTATATTTGCCTTAGGTCGGCATTAGTTCAGTGAATACTTTGGCTCGGATTATTGGCCACAACGACAACGACATCGACAACGACAACGACAACTACGACTGCTTCTAAGAGTCATTTCCGCTTCCCTCTCCACATATCGCTATCGTTATCGTCATCGTTATCGTTGACGCTCTCGCCTCCCTCGTAAGGTGACAGCTTCAGTTTCCGCTTTTTCATAAGTCTGTTTGATGTGTGCGGTCTTTGGTTTGTGCGGCAATTGTTCAGATTTGCCGCAATTTACTTCATTTACTTGCCATCCAAACAGTAAACTATTTCAGCGTTGAGCCCCAACAAACCACTTAACAGCTGTTAAAGCAATGTTACGAATTTATTTGCATATTGAAGAGCTGCTTGACATACTTATTTCGAATAGAATAAACTGTCTACAGAAAACAAATTATTCACAATTTATTTACTCAGTAATTCTATAACAAGGACATGTTAACAGCCTGTTAAGTTTTTGGTCACGGTTTTCCTATCAGCTGTTAAAGTAATGTTAAACTACTTGCGCATTTAATTGCATATTGAAGAACTCTTCAACATGATGTTTTTTAAAATAATATTTTACATATAAAATGTTGATGCTGCAGTAAATAAATTGTTCACAAAAAATCAGTTCTCACATGT
The DNA here is from genome assembly GCA_035047365.1 of Drosophila ustulata. Taxonomy (NCBI): domain Eukaryota; kingdom Metazoa; phylum Arthropoda; class Insecta; order Diptera; family Drosophilidae; genus Drosophila; species Drosophila ustulata. The sequence continues at coordinate 30,649,846 of JAWNPT010000094.1, forward strand.
ATATCAAACTATTGTTAACAGCCTGTTGAGTTAGAAGTAACAGATGTAAATGAAATCTTAAAACTACTCTTTATATATTGAAAACAATATTTTGTATATGTGTTAACTTGCGATGAAGTATCTATTATTTACAAATTATTGATTTTGAAATCATATGTCATAGCTTAAGAGCCTGTTAAGTAGCTGATCAGTAGCTGATCGCGGTATTCCTATCAGCAGTTAAAGCAATTTATTTGAATAATGAAGCTACTCGACGTAAAATTCTCACAAATTAACAACTCTGTATTCAGGTATCAGAAGCATGTTAAGAGCCTGTTAAGTTGCTGTTGACTGTTTGCTAAATTTCCAAATTTCCAAATTGGAACTTCCAATCTCAGTCTAGAACATTTAACAAAAATATTTGAATTTGAATTTGGCAATTCATGATTATGTCTGAACTCTCGAGCAGATTAAATTGAATTGCTTTGAATGGCAAACAGAGAGAAATATCTCAGACACAATTGGCCAATTGAAACAAGATAATTTTAGGCATGTTTTTCTTTTCGTATTCTTCCATTTTTATTTTCGGTTAAGCATGTCGAAACGTGTTCTCTCGTCCTGTCATTTATCCAGTTGTGTTCTGCTGCATCGCATCCATATCCCTCCCATCGAATGCCATCCATGTACGAATGTATCTCAAGTTGGTCTCTACGCATTTATCTCATCATTTTTACTGCGCATAGAATTTTTGACAGGCAATTAGCAGCAGCGTTGCCAATGACTGCAAGACTCGCCCTCTCTTTCCGTCCTCCCTGTCTTTCGGGAATGGGCTTCTCTTTCTATTGCTCTGTTTCGCTTTTATGACAGATTTCTTTCTTTTTTATTGTGCGACAAGAGAGTTTTCTATGGCCTTTTTGACGCTTACGATTTAAACATTGTCTTAATTGCTGCTTTATGATGTGTGCGCTCAAATGACACGGAGCATTTGTTAGCCATGATTATGATTTAGTTACGGCGTCAGAGTCGGAGCAGGAGTCGGAGTTGGAGTTGAAGTTGAAGCGCCATAAAGATTAAACAGTCAGCAAGAGAGTGAAGTAAGAATTTTTACTTTTGCACCCGTCAGCAGTGAGCAGTGAGCAGTCATAAAACCCGACTGCAGCAGCCCATCTCACATATCATTCGTAAAGTTCTTTAAATATTTGTTACATTTCGTGTACATAAAATGTTTACAACGCAATCATGTGTGGCAACAATCGGTCTGCGTCTCGCTGCACTTTGTCGCAACCCAATTTCCAAGCTGACCCACAATTCTAATTTCTTGCTGCTTTCTCTAATCACTCTCTGCTCTCGCAGTCAACTCGCCAAATTGGCCAAAAACTCTAGTTCAACTAATAAAAGGCGACTCTCTCAGATTTAACTGTTTCCACTCAATTACCTCGGCTCAAATGGGCCCAATTCCAGCCGTGGATGAGCTGATCTGCATCTTCCCAGCCACATCCACACGCAAGCCTCGTACGATATATTCATTGCCCAGCTGCACAGCCTAGATATAAAATATGTCTGCTCACAAATTTACGAGTATAGGCAGAACAAATACAAATGCTGTAGGTATAAAATAAACGAGTGACACATACGCTGCAGCCATAAAGCGAGTTTACAGAACTACAAGATATTGTATCTGCAGGTTGTGGAAATTAAATATTTGAAATATTCCCAAATTCGTAATTATGTTTATTACACGTTTTTATGGCATACCAGAAATAAAAGCATGAATATTGAAATATTTTGAATATTTCTACTTAATTGGTAATAAATAATATTAAATTGTATGTATTTATATATTTATCGATTTGTAATTATGGCATAACAGAGGCATAATTAATTTAATTGCAATGTTAAACGTCAATAACAATACTCAATATTCAAATATTTTGAAAATTTGGGAATTTGTTATTTAGTTTATGCAAAAATAATTAATAAACATTTGTAAATTTGTAATAAAATGTAGTTTATCGTTTATTACACTTTTCGTACCGAAACATTAATTTATTGACATTTGTAATAAAGAGAGTGATAACAAGTTGCTATTAAAAATGTTATTGCAAGCCTTTTAGGTTTATGCGTTAATTAGCATTAAATCGAATAGGATTTTAGTGCATTACAACCCATTGCCAATTGCCGGCAGGGTATAAAAATATATTAAAAATTTGCATTTCAACATTAAATTATTACTGGAAGATTTTTATGACAAATTATGGGCGCGTAAATTATGCTGGGTTATACGAGAAGGAACACCTTCGCCCCATGGCTCCCCTCTTTAGCACAAACAAACAAGGAAGCACCACAGATTGGTTGGATAGGGAGGGGAAGAGGGGGAGGAGGGAGAGGAGGGGGAGGAACACCCACGTAGCTTTTGTGTGTTGCCAAAAAGGCAATAAAAATATTTTCGCTACAGATCTTATTCCTGCTTTATTTCGCCATTTTTATTTGTTTCTTCCTCAAGTTTTATGCGAGCGTATAAGTGTGCCGCCGTCTCTGTGTGTGTGTGTGTGTGTGTGTGTGTGTATGAGGGGTAAAAAGAGGGGGGCGGAGGGGGAGTATTGGTTTGTTTGCGTACCGTGTACACCTTTTACTTGTGGGGAAGTCGAGGCGCAAAACCTCTTTTTATACATACGTATGTGTGTGTGTGTGTGTGTTATGTATGTTTGTTTGTATCTTTTTTACGCTTGGCCTGGCGCTTATCCTTGTTGGCATTGGCGATGCCTGGCGATGTCCTGGTTGTCCTCGTTGGGAGTCTGCGAGTTGCGAGTTGCGAGTTGCGAGTTGCCTTGCGATTTGTTTTTAAAAGCCGCTCAGCTGTGGCTGAAATAACTTTTCTGTTTGTTACCTTTGTTAAAACAATAAAATTATTATTATTGCTCCACATGCTGGAATTTGTGGACTTAAATTGTTCGCTCGCAGCCCGCTGAGGTCCTGCATAAGGATATCAGGCCATAAGCGACGACGGTCTGCAGCATGTGTCTGTCTGCCTCTGTCTGTCTCTGTCAGTGGGTGTCTGCGTGTGTGTGTGTCTCATATAATCATCGTCCATCATTTCTTCGACTTGCACATCGAGTTCGACCCTGCGACAGGAATTTGTCATGCCATTTATATTTTATTTTTGCCGCTCTCTCGCTTTTGTATTTATACTCTACACCAAAAGGTAGTGTGACTATGTAATAATACGAAATAATAATATTTAAAAAATAATAATATACCATATAATATTAATCAAAATAACAATATTCTAAATAATTATTATTCAACAATTCGCCATCTCCTATGCCTTACTAATTTGCAGACTAATTTTATAATATAAAGCAAAAATATATAAATAATACAAAATATTGTTTAAATCTTTATAATTACTATAATTTTATTATAGCAAACAAAATTGTTTCTTTTAATCGTAAATATTTGTAATTAATGTCTTTTTGCTTAGCTGCAAAATTTCATGACACAAAATATTCAAGAAGCCCAACTAGAAGCTGTCGCCATCTAGCGGTCATTGGCAGCCAGCTGTTTATAATTATGAAAAACTTGCTTTTGTTGACTGCATCTGAGAGTAGTTGGAAGTCGAGTACGCCCCATTGCAGACTTATTACGCGTTTTGCGTCGTTCAGCGGCAATTTTATGTCATTTGTTGATTGTGTAAATTTCGCTGTTTAGCAGCTGTCCGTCTGTCTGGCAGTCTGGCAGTCTTTGTGTCTTTCTGTCCGTCCTGCCGTTTCAGTTGTCGAATGGCCCTTTGGCCTCTGGCAGCGACAGCGGCAGCGGGCTTTAGCGTTGGCTTTGACGTTGGCTTTGACGTTAGCTGCGGCTTCGACTTTGGCTTAGGCCATTTTAAAGGTGCTAAAGGATTTTATGTGGCGCGGCCGAGAAGCAGGGCTTATTTGCCTTCGAAGTCAAAGGCGAGCTGGAAGTCGAAGTCGCAGTCGGAGGCTGCTCGTTTAGCGGCGTCTACATAAAAAATGATTTACTATATGAATGGGGGGTTCTTCTTCCCTTTATGACAAGTCGTAAATTGCATTTTATGTCGCCGTTGGAGTCGCGTAGTACGAGTATCTCTGTGTTGCTCCTCGCACACATTTTATTTCATTTTCATTTCTTGTATATTTGTTAATTAAGATTGAGGATGATGTGTGGCAACTGTGCACTGCAAATGGCCAATTATGCAACGTGTGCTTGCAACCTGCAACCTGCAGCCTGCCAACTGCAACGTGCAACACGCTACCTACAGCAGCCAAATCCCTGCCACCCACTCTCGCACACAGTGCCTGCAATAATACTATCTGCAGTCGACCTTTTGCTAGCGCTGATGCTTATTTTAATTAGACTCGAGCTCGCCTCCTCGACCACCTCAGCCTCGGCACAAAAGGTAAGCTCAGATGTGTTGCCTTCCGTTGCGGAAATAGCTTGTACTTGAGCTTGTAATGCACCTGGCCCTGCTTGGCCCGTCTCTATCTTCTACTTAGTTGCAAGTTAGCGTAAGCATCTCTATTTGTATCTGCAGCTAGGCAGCTAGGCGGCATCTTCTCGCTGCGTGTCGCCTGCTTATGGCAATTGCGAAAAAGGCTTTTGGAAGCGAGAGCGCAGCCAAGAGATTACGAAACGTGTCACAAGTGCAGTCTGCACCTTTTTGAAGTTATGTTTAGAACGCTGACACAACCTGCCTGCCCTTCTCTGCTTTCCCGACTGCCGCCTGACTGCCACGTCTAATGAGTGGAAATTAGAATTCAAAATATGGCAAAAAAGTCACGTTTTGTGAAATTAATGATTTGGGGCGACCGCAACAAGGTGACAGCACCAGTCTCGGTCTCATTCTCAACCGCATTCTCGCATTTGCTCTCTCTGCCCATCATCAGTTCAAAACACTTGTCTCAGATACACCACAGACTACATAAATCTTGCATGCCACCAACTTGGTTAAACGCATGCGATGTGCAACGCGCTGCAATCTTAAAGATTCTCCAGCTAAGCTTTTGGATTTATTTGATTTCATTTATTTGTTTATTGGACTATCTTATTAGTTACTTTTTTAATTTATTTATGTCTTTACATCTATATTTATTTTGTATTTCTTTATTGGTTTTTTGAAATTGGGAAATTTTAACGACATTAATTTAATCTAGCACTCGCCGCAGGGATTGGGGGAAGCCCAGAAAAAACCCCAACCATATCAAATGATGGGTTATTAAAATTCAAATTCTTATTTACTTTTTTGAATATCCACAGCCATTGTTTTTAATTGGTACTAACTAAAAATGATATAAATAGAGTTCTCGATAGTGAAAACTGATTCAGTTCCGCAATGAATTCCCATCGGGCATTCCTTGAATTGTGTTGCGTGTTTGCGTAGATAAAACTAAAAAATCTTCTACCAACAAGTTGACCCCAAAGTATTTCCTCGACGGGCTGAAGCAATTTGAAATAACTAGTGTTTTCTGATTAAAATGGTGTTGTTGTTGTTGTTGTTGTTGTCGAGATAGATGGGGAGATACATATGTATCTGCGATGCTCGTGCTAAACACAATACGACACACGCACACCTCACTGAATTAAGAATTATGGGTATGCAAATCAGCTTAAAGCGCACAATCACAATCAAAAATAACAACAACACGGGAACAACAACTAACGTAGCGGTAAAGTGTTTAGACACGCAATGTCAATAAAGTATCTTATCTGGAAAGCATACATTCATTCAGCGGGGCGATGGCTGCGGATACGGATACGAACTCATATTGAGCCCCGGTTCAGTTCGGTTCAGTTAGGTTCGAATTTGGTCTGAAGAACGCGATGGGTTTTTTGTTTGTGGTTGTGTTTTGTTTTTGGGGATTATTCAATAATGCGTGCCGTTGAATTCTGATTATACTTACGAGCATATGTATAATGTATCTGCATACAAATGTATCTGGAGCTGAGTTGAGTTCTGTGAGCTGGCGCCAGAAACATGTCAAAGGGTTTGCTCAGCTCTGGGAATGATCTTTGCATGTTTGGAAAACATTTTAGCACGTTGGGCGTGGCGAGTGCGTAACGTGCAGACAGACCATCAGATACAAAAGGCAAACAGACAGACCCGGGACGGAAGGACAGGCGGACAGACAGTCAGTCCGACTGTTAGTCCAAATTGCAAATTGAAATGTTAACATTTAAGCACGTATTAAGCACGTGGCTTTCACATTGCTCAGGGCATCGACGAGCCGAATAGCAGACGAACAGACCAACATATATGTGTGTAGATAGATAGAGATACATGTATGTAGTCGTGAGATACATTCATCGATTTATAGACAACATTTGGAAGCACCCACTGTGAGCTTCGTGGAGAGACATGCCCCTGCTCATTGTTTATCATCCGCTTCTAATAAACGAACCTTAATGGGCCAACTCACGGCATTTATAAACGACATTCTCGCATTCATATGCAAATCTTTATGGCCAAATAATCGAGCATATCTCAAAGCCATTGTAAAATTTAATAAATTTGTCCGAAATTCTTCTACAGCTTTTATTAGGAAGTTGTCATTAAGTCATCACACGCTCAAGATGCTGCTCATCATCATGATGATGACGATGCCAGCATGATGATGATGTTCCATCTAATTTGGCAGTGAGCTGCTATTAATTGCTGTGTTTGACAAGCAATTCGTTAAAAAGCCCCCTCCAAAAAAACACACAGTTCAATATGCAAATCGTCCACACTTCGTCTCCAACTCGAGATTCAGATACGAAATCCAATTCCAATCCGAATCTGAAACTGACTCGGACTATGTCTGGGGCACTCCTTTAGGCGGTGGGCATAATAAATGTTCGAGCTGAACGAAACACATGTAACGCATGTTGAAATGAGCTTTTAAATACTGTTAACCAGCAGCGGCAGCGGCAGCGGCAGCGGCAGCGGCAGCGACAGCATCAATTTCGCAGAGCTAGACACATCGGAGTGTGCATGTAAAGATACATATGTATCTTCATACAATGTAGTGTAAGAAATGCAAATGATTCTCATTAACAACATGAAAGCATAACTATCAACGGCCTGCTGAATATTAAACACGCTTCAATGTGTTATTGCAGTTTGATTTGTTGTGCTAATGAATTGATTTGTTGTTTCTTGTTCATCCATATTGTCATTCGAATTTCGTAGAACTTAATCAAGATGATTGAAGCGTAGTATCAGTTACCTTTTTGAGATTTTACACAGCAAGAAAAACGTTCTAAAATCAAGAATAAAAACAAAAGACAATATTTTGTATAGGTAAAAATAAAACAATATATATCTTAATATTACATTATTATTTAAATTCATAAATTCAAATTTATTTTTGAACGTAATTTGTCTTGCAGTGTAGGCTTCATCGAGCTATCTTTAGAGCCAAAGGGTTCTTTAAACTTCAGCTCATTTTATCATTTGCATTGATTTATCCACTCAAAATATCTGAGATATTGCCTTGATTTATCTGTTGATGATATCTTGGACAGCTGAATAATTGAGCCAACTAATTTTGGCTCACCTCAACACATAAATTAACAGCCAAATAATCGATGGTGCTGCCTTCAATTGCTTTAATATTAATCACACGATATGCTTTATTTAAAATCACACTTTAAACCAGCTGCTCTGCCCAATCAGATATGTAGATATTGTATTGCAGCTCTCCCTAAATTTGGTTGCGCATTTAGCAACAATTTTAGAATACCCTAAGCTTAGGGTATTTCAAATGGGTTTCTAGGAAAATGCCGCTTTACGCTCTGCGATTCTTCTTATTCAGCTGGGCACGCGATCGAAGCGTTTCACGTTTTCCCCACGGAGCAGATGCAGAGATGCAGTTGTGGATGCAGATGCAGTTGCAGTTGCAGATACATTTACAGCTACAGCTACAGATGAAGAGAAACGTTTTGTTTACATACTTATGCCATTGACTTTGCTATTTTTACATTGCCCGCCAGTCTGGCCGTAACTTCTTTCCATTCTAAACATATTGCTTTTGTTTTCTTCCAGCTAATTTGCGTGCGCACGTTGTGCTTGTTCTTCCCAGACTTTTTATTGAACAGTCGAAGAATATTTATTGATGATGCTATGACCACAGCTATTTTATGAGATGCCCCCAAAAATAAACCACAAATCCCCCGAGCAGCGCCCTGCATTTGGGGAATCGAGCTGCGGGCTGCCAGTTGACTTCAATTTGGTTTGGAGTGGAGTGGAGATGCGAGTTGAGAGCAGCGGCCAGCGACGAGCTCACTTGAGAATTCTCGCACCTCATCCCTGTCAGCGTGAGAGGGGCAGGGGCAGGGGGGAAGCCCGTGCTTTTGATCTGTTTAGCATTGCGTGGCACATCACAAAGCCGTAGGAAAAGCGAGGGGAAAGCATTACTGGAACACTCGTGTATTTGTTTGCATCCATTTGTATATGTTACGATAACGATTTAATGCACCCGACGGCATCGATTGCAGGCCAGGTGATTGCACTCCTCCATTTAAATATGGGTGGGCCTGTAAAACTTCCCCTTTGCTCCGCAATTACGCGCCGTTCATAGAGATCGATACATAAATCCGCTCGCATCTTTAGTACTTCCTGCGCGCACATATTGAAAATGAATTGGAAATCGTGTGTGAATATCGCACATCAATCACCCTAAAAGGCACAACAAAAGCTAAGGCCCCATGAGGAATACCATCTGGCATCGGGCATTAAACAGAAACGTTTTCTTGGCCAAAAACGAAGACAACATTATGAATATGCATATCAACTTCAAAAGTTGAAGTATCTATTCATATTTACACAAGCTCCGGCGTGTGCATTATTGATTGACGCCACCATAATACGATATATCCGCAGATAAGGAAACGTTACAGCTGGCTAAAAGTCCATTGATTGCCGTCATTGTAACACCTTATAGACTCATGAATATCTTGAAAACAATTCCTCGATGCTGCTTTTTATAAAGTCTCTTAAATATCTTATTATCATTTACCAGCCACATTAAATTTAAATATACTTGAAAATTGTCTGTAAACTCTGCCCATAAATTCTTCCACCTCAACTGCACTGTCAACCTTAACAGCGACACTTCTAACAAGACAAATGCTCTTTAAAGTCGTTACATTAACAGCGCATTAACAGTCTGTTAGCTTGGCTACGATACCCGTTAACAGCATTCGAGCAACGCCAAGTTTCGTTTACGTTCTCTCTTTGCCTCTGTTAGCCGAACTGTTGTTGCTCTTGCATCTCTTCTTCGAACTTCGAAAATCAAAGCAGTGGTTGGCGCGTTTAACAGTAGACTGCAGTTGTGCCTTTGACTGCCATGCAGTTGTCAATACGATACGACGATCAGAACGAATATTTATTTAAAAGACATTATGAATAAATCTTCTACTTAGCATTAAGCGTTAAATATATACAGTAATGTTCCGTAGTACAACAGTAGTAGTAGTAAATATCTGATGAGTAGATTTAAATATCTGCTTAAATAGATGAGTATTTCGAGGCAATTACAAAATTATGAAATGAATTAATATTAATAACTATTTGATTAAATTAACAGTATTTCGAATCGAATTGAAATGAAAACTATTATTATTTTGCACGTAAATAGCTAATTAAATGAAAAAAACCAAAACTAGTTTACCAAAGTGTTTAATTTCAGCATTTTCAAAATATAACTTTAACTGCTGAATATAAATAAATAGTAAATTTCATTGCATAACATATTTAATCATTCATCAATATTGCATTGTTCATTGTGAATTGCCATAAATAAAGTGTTATACATTTAATTCTAGCGTTTTTAAAATATCATACTTTCAAATTTATAATAAATCAATGAAAAGTATGTTAGTTGCTAATATAATAAAAGTTGTCAGCCATTAAAAACACATCTTCTGCCATAAATTCGTTGATATTGAAATGTATCTTTTGCCCGCCAAAAGTCAGCACAGAATTTAACACACATTTCACAGTCGAACTGGCGACGCTCTTTGACTTTTCTCTCTCTCTCTCTCTCTAGTTCTCTCTGCGTCTAATGCCGCTGAGAGTTGCGAGAGAGCGAAACTCGAATTTCGAACTGAAAATCAAAGCAATAGCATGGCATGAAACGCGACTGCCGCAGCAACGACGTCGACGACGACGACGTCGATGGCGATGGCGATGGCGAAGACGACGGCGAGTGTTGGAGTCGAGTCGTGTATCCAGTAGATACGCGAAGCTATAACGATACACATGCTGCTAACGGACGCTGCGCATCCTGGAATCGTGAATCGTGAATCGTGAGCCGTTCAAGCCGTTGAAAACGTTCACAACGCTCTGAAATGTAGCCCAATGCGTTCGCTTTAGGGTATCCGTTTAAAGCACCGTTCACACGCACACTCCCACACCCACACCCACACACACACACACACACACACACACACTCGCAGGCTTATACACCCGAAACACACACACACACACAGATACGTTTACACCCGCACTCTCAACTACGACGACGACGACGACGACGACGACGACGACAAGTGTAATGCGGAGCGTGTGCGTGTGTGTGTATCTGTGAGATATATTTGTGACTTCTCCTCTGCAGTTTGGTCAACAAAACCAATAAAAGTAATCATAAAAATGCCCATGATTTATTTATAATAAATGCAGACGCATATTAATATAAATATTCGACAAGATAAAGCCCCAATGTCGGCTTGCCACGCGAGTTGAAAGTGCGACCAGGAATACGCCACAAGCAAACAAATTTAAATATATTAACAACAACAACAAAAACAACAAGTGCAAAGCCAAAAGAGTGACTAAAATAGCAACAAACAGCATTTTATGCCTCGTGCCGCGACTGACTTTGAAAATCGCTCCACTTCACTGCTCGACTCTCGACTCGACTCGAATCGACTCGACTCCCGGAGTCGACACCGAGTTGAAGCCGGCTTTTAGCTCCGTTCTCCGTTCTCCATTCGCCGTTGCCGTTTACCGCTTGCCGTGCTTCGACTTTGTCGATAATTGGAATTTACGACTGTGGCATAAAAAGCGGAGCATACAGACACAAGGATAAGCCCAAGCACGGCCCGTGAACGTGAACGTGAACGTGGCTGTGACTGTGGCTCCTGCTCCTGCTCCTGCTCCTGTTTCAGCCTCATCTTCAGCTTCGTGCTCGCTGCGGGGATTGTTTGGCGACGTCGAAGCTGACGGTAACGGTTACTGGCTGGCTTTAGCCCTATCCCAACTCCTCCTGCTCCACCTCCACCTCCATTCCTCCTCTCGACAATTTGTGCCGTGTAAATATTTTTTTTTTTCGCCCGTCCTTGTCGCTGTCGCTGTGGTTGTTGGCCGTGTGCGGTTGCTTCAATTGGCCTGTCAGAGACAGGCGCTGATTTGTTATGGTAATAGTTGTCAAAGCGGGGCAGAGATTCGAGAGATCTTTAGTGGCACTTGATTACACTTGGCAGCTCGAATAGCCGCCAGAGCCGCCGACGACGACAACTGAATCAAGTGAATAGTGCAAAATGAATATGATTATGCGGCGAATGTGGCCAAAAGTGCAAACATAAATCTTGGCCAATTAAGTGCGTGCGCTCGTTGAGAAGTGTCTCATTAAGGCAGCTCATATATTGTGTGTGTGTGTGTGTGTGTGTGTGTCGTCCCGATCTCTATTGATAAATACCCAGCCATAAAATGTGTCTTCCCCCTTTTTTGCATACAGATTCGATTCGCATTTTAGATTCAGAATCAACTCAGACGGCGTGTCGCGCTTTCGATCTTAAAGCCCAAAACTGAAGCTGCTGGAAGCTGGCACTAAAAATCATAAAAATCTGAATCTGAATCGAAATCTAAATCTAAATCCAAATACAAGCCAAGCCAAACAAAACACAACAAAACAGTTCATCCATTAAAGCCAGCGCTAATAACATTAAAAGCAACATGGAATATTGAATGAATCCACTCGTCGTCGCACTCACTTGAATCACTCTATGCACATATATTAACTGACTGGTGAGTTATCAGGCACACACAAACACACTCCGAGCTTATGCTACTCTTGAAAATTTATGCTCATATCTGCATAATCGCAAATTAAGCTACATAATTAATAAGCCAAGAAAACCTCGGATGCTGTCAGCTGTTGATTTAGCACCTTGGCATGCCCATCAACTGGACTGGTCCAAGCGACCCGGGCCCAGCCAGCTCATAAAACCTTTTCCATACCCTAGCCGAGGGTATTACAGCTTTGTCACTGTACCCCAAGCAGGTATAACCCCATGGTGATGAGTGTAACTCGACACTGCTTCTGCTTTTGGCTTTAAAGGGCTCATAAGTTGGCGTGAGCCGCATCCGATTACTTGCACATAGTTTGTGGGCCGTCATTGAATCAATTGCTCAAGCTCGGAAACAACTCAACTTCAATAATTAATTAGCATATGTAATTTAAGTTTATTTTTGAAATGAAACAATTCAACTCATTAAAGCGAGCTCGAATTGCACAATAATTTACTTTCATTTAGAGTATTCCAGCACACACTACGTAGATACAAATTTAGGAAATATTAATTTAATTTAAACATTACAGTTCATACTATATACAATATATAATAGGTTGTTATAACTATTTATTTAATTTAATTATTTTTACTCATCCTAGATAATATATTAAAACAAAATGCAAGAAAGGTTTCAATTATTTCAGTACACACTAAAAACTGTAGTATCTAGTTGGTTAATTAAGGTATATCAGCTAAATGAATATTTTCAATTATATTATAAACTTTAAATTTATGCATATTTTACGTATTTTTACTAATAAATATGCTTTTATTATAATGTGTGCGAATCAAGAAAGTAGGACACTCATTTCGTAGAATACCGTGACTTTATAAATGGCTTCAAGACTTCACAACTTCCACAAACTTTTTGTTCAAATATTTCTATAAATTTTGCTACATTTAATTTGTTTTTTCTACTAAATTTCTACTTATTTAATGAAGATGAAATAAAAATGGGTTCTTGGAAGAAATTTTTACTTTCTTCGTTGTGCTTATTTCATAGCTGGCATTTAGATACAAAAATAACTAAATAAAGACTAAAGAAAAATATAATTAAATGAATTTTAAAGACATGCAATAGAAAAAATGTTGGTGAAGAGTATTTATCACTCGGCTACTCTAAGAAAACTATGTTTTTGCTGTTATATACGGATATATAGACACTAATATACACACATATGTACGTAGGCATCTATATACTTTTGGGGTCTGTATCTGTATCTGTATCTGTACGTGCCACTGCGTACCGAAAAGTATCGATGTCTGTAATCTTAATTAGCAACACCACAGAGACAGAAACAGAGAGATAGAGACACGGAGACACGGAGAAGTTGGGGGATTGGGGCAGAGGCAGGGAATAGTTGACTGGTGACTGTGGCCACTGGTCGATGGGCGATTGGGAGACTGGTCACTGGGCTCAGCGCCAGCACTCAACCTAAACATCTTTTAGCATTTTAAGCGTTGTATATAATTTTCAAAAAAACGACAAAAAAAACTACAAAAAATTACGGAAACCGGTTTGTAGCATATTTGTTGTGGGGCTGAAGTGTTTTGTTGCAAATGGGCAACAAATAAACAACAGCGATTTAAACAAACCGAACTCGAACTCGATGGGGAAGTCAAAGCAGCCGACACGCCTGCTTTCCTGGACTTCTCCCTTCGCATCTTTTCAGCAGGAGCTGCAGAGACGCCTCACATATGAGCTGCATATTAAATATGCCCATCACATCACATCACATCACATCACATGGATGGAGGGAGAAGGCAGCCTCTGCTTGTTGTCACCTCTGGCTATGCTTTAAATGCAAATACAAGTATCTTTTGATCTGCTTGGGAGCCAGGCCAAGTTCTCACCTTGATGGAAAAGACGCACAAGCAAAAAGAGAAAAACACACCTGCAGGCAGGCACTGAAAAAGGCAGCTCGATGATGTATCGAGGGGAAAAGTGTTTTAATTGCTTTGATTAGAGAACGTTTAACACTATTAGATATGCCAATTTCGCAGACAACAATTTGCTTAATCGCTCGAATTAGCATAAAACAATTCTCTGCTCGCCGCCAATTAAAAGGCATAAAAGAAAAGGCGAATTGTTATCTATTCAAATTGTTTACAAATAAATAAAAATAAAAACGTTAAACAAATAATTAATAAATCAGCGCGTCTATTGTCTCGCTTATTATTATTACTACCTCTGCTATTTTCCACTCTTTGTGGCGACTGTAAAAACAGATAAAACCTAATGAATTTCCAATGAGCAAGAATTCAAGTTCATTCATCTATATGATTTGCATTCGAAACACTCAAAACAGTTGTAACCGGTTCACAGATAAATAATTTAGCATCGAATGCTGAAAAACTAGCCAAATGCCCTTTGTCATTAGACGGACAGATAGATGGATGGTGTGTTTGGGTTTTGATATTTTGATATTTATTTTTCATTCGTAGGGCTTGTGAACGTATTTCCGACTATCGTAATAATTAATTAAGTTATAATATTAAATGTCCATAAAGGGGCATTATGGCCATAATTTTTGATTGCCATTTGGATGTATGAGCCATGCTTGATTGGGTTCAGAATCTCGGATATATTTTGTGGCTGCCCATAACTCTTGTTATCAACTCGCATCTCTTGGCCATATGTTGTTGGCCTTTTGCTTTCCACATTCTATTCAGCACAGAGCAGCATTACGTTGACAGTCGAGATTGAGTTGAGTTGCGTTGAGGTGACGATGACGGAATGGAGGAGAGGATGGCAACGGAATGAGCATTTTACCCATATTTATTGAGTTATTGAACGATTGACCACAATAACGTCATGTGTTCCCGCCTGGCCATGAACTCATTCATCATCAGCCGACACAACTTGTTGTACAACACACAAATACATGTATATTTAATCAAATTGTTGGCCAGCATTCCCGTAATTTGCCCACTGTACATCCGGCCACGGATATTGGAAAAACCCCCCAACAATAAATCATTTAATTAGATTTTTGCAATGCATTTCAAACAGGGAAGTCCACAAATATGTTTTATATGGCTGCTTTAACTTCAACTATTACAAATTGCACTCGCCATTCGCATTCCTCAAAGGGTTTCTCTTATGACCCAATTTCCAATTTCCAATTTGTAGTCGAGAAATTCTGCTACACTGATTACCAATTGTCAGCTAACTCCATTTGTAATTTTAATCAAGTAATTTATTTTCGTGCTTTTTAATTTCCACACACAACATTGTATTTGATTTATTGAATGTACAATTTATTTACCCGGAGATTATATTTTATTGCATTCCCTGTAAAAGAAGTCATCGATCAACGACTCGTAATAACTACAGATTATTGTGACTTCAAGACAGTCGCCTACTTGTATCTGGAATAAAGATTAACTCAGCTGCTTATAATTAGCAGATATTAATGGTACATGCTCAAATATAATACGAAACCGGTCTGAATAAGCTTCTATACTCATTGTCTTTAAATTTAAAGCATAGTTAATTTAACTAGTTTTCGCCAGTCGTAAATATTGCTTGATTTTGAAAAAGAGCATATTTCATATGCGTATTTTTTATTTTTACTTAATTTATGAATTTGACAACGCCATCAATTGGAACGAATGCGAATTGCAATTTATTTTCTTCAGTTTAATTTATTATGACAAGTTGAATATTAAAACATTATCTGTTGCACTTCCCGAGGACAACATAAATGTAGAGCAAAACATTCAGGATTTTAGTTTCTGCAGACAATAGAATACATGTACAATTGCTTATTTAAAATTGCAATATTATTGATAATTATTATAAATTAAATTTATTACATTATCATAATGTAGATGCTGATAATTTACAAATTTATATGACAACTATGGAACAATAACAATATATCTTGAAATGTTTAATGTATCATTTTAGGTATTTACTTATATACTTATATTTATAATTACTATGATACTTGTGTACTATGCCTTGAAAAGATTAATATATAAATATATATTTTTACTGAAAATAATATTAATACAAACAGCACGATTCTGATACAATATAACTAAGCGATAATGATAACTTTTTGATTAGTATTTGAATAGTGTATTCCGCTAGTCGGCTAGCTGGGATTACCTGCTTGGCTTTTGTAACATAATTCTGAAACTGTTGGCAACATGTCATTTTCATACAATGAATGCACTTTTGCACTCTGCTCCACTCTTCTGCCTACAGAGCCGGCGACATCAGGAACAGCACTCGACTGATGCGCCTGGGAAAAGATGGCCAGCAAGTTGACAGAGGCATCTGGCCAAATGGAAGCAGCAGCAATAAAGAGTTAATACGAACGAGAGTATGAGAAGAGCCAAGTTTATAACAAGCGACAGCTTCCACTAGCAAAAAGTAACAAAGTTAACGATACTCGAGCGGGGGAGACAACGTGAAACAGAAAGCAAAGCAACGATAGAGGGAGAAATGTATCCCGAGGTCAGCTTAATCCAGCTGAAGCGGGAGGAGGAGGAGGAGGAGGAGTCGCTCGCTCAACAGTATCAATGCCAGCACAGCCAGCAGAGGACGAGAACAAGGACAAGGAGGAGGATGAGGAGGAGGACGGCTGGAGGTCAGCTGCCCTGGTGCCTGGGCATCTGCCTGCTGCTGGCGAGCTGGCGGCAGACGCAGAGCTCGTATCTGGAGCCGGACGAGCTCATCCATGAGCTGGATCGCCCGGTGCCGCTGACGTCGGTGCACGGCGTGCTCCGCAGCCAGGCGATGCTGCCGTGCGACATCACGCCGATGGAGCGCGACGACGCCGTCTACATGGTGCTGTGGTTCCGCGAGGGCGACGGCGAGCCCATCTACAAGTGAGTTCGAGAGTAGTTAATGACCCCCAAACGGGCCTCAGGCTGCAACTGTGCTTCTCCTTCCAGCTTCGACGTGCGCGGGCGGCAGTTTGGACAGGCGCGCCTCTGGTCGTCGCCGCTGGCGTTCGGGTCGCGGGCCCACTTCAGCAGCACCTCGCACCCGGCGCAGCTGAAGATCGACAACGTGCGCATCGAGGACGAGGGCGTCTATCGGTGTCGCGTCGACTTCCGCAACTCGCCGACGCGCAATCTCAAAATCAATCTGACCGTAATTGTGCCCCCGGATCGACCCATTATCTACGAGCCCAACCGCCACGACAAGACCAGCAACGTCGAGTCCTTCAACGAGGGCAACGACATCGTGCTCGCCTGCGAGGTGTCCGGCGGTAAGTCAACTCTCAGTCCTCACCATCCCCCACCAAATTAGCAGCCGGCATTATTGCAGGTCGACCGCGGCCCAATGTCACCTGGTATCTGGACAACACGGTCATCGACGAGTCCTTTGACCAGCGAGCCGACGGCAAGACCGTTAACCACCTGTCCTATCCCAACATCGGGCGCCAGCATCTCAATGCCCGCCTCGTCTGCATCGCCAGCAACACGAACCTGACGCCGCCCAACCAGAAGATCGTCATCCTCGACGTCAACTGTAGGTTTACCTCTCTCTCTCTCTCTAGAGGCTACTCCTAATGACCTAATTCGCTTCTGGTTTGCAGTGAAACCCGTTGCCGTGCACATCCTGACCAAGGATCGCTTCGTCTCCGCGGACCGCACCTACGACATCGAGTGCAAGAGCTCCGGCTCCAAGCCGCCGGCTCTGATCTCCTGGTGGAAGGCCAACAAGCCGCTCAAGAAACTCACCAAGAATGTAAGTCGACTGCCCATTGGAGTGGTCAAGACTCTGTTGGGAAAAAGAAGGCGAATTTATTTTCATTCTTTAGAGAAGAGATTAGAAAAATTCCAGAAGTTGAAATGTTGAATTTTTAAATGCTTCGCATTTATTATTTTAATTATTCTTGAAATGGAAAGACAAGTAGTAGTCAACAAAAGTGTGTAGCCTGTTTTAATGCTTTACATTAATTAGTATTATTATTTATTATCTTTTTGAATTATTTTTAATGAATCGCAGAAAAGAGTATAAAATTTGTAAGTGCTTTGCAATTATTGTTATTCTTGAAGAAGAGCAATCAATTCATTATTACAATACTCTAGAGAAAAGTAGTTTTATAAAGAATTAAAAATATATTATTGCAAGCAGCGCGTTTGCATCTAGATAACAGTTGGTTAACAAGTCTCAAGTATACAATATAAGATTTAACGATATTGAAATTTCATTCTGGGATACAAGATGTTAATCAGCTTACCCGATATTATTTTCAGCTTAATGCGAGCTAAGAATAGTTTAACGAATTGTCAATACTGCAGTTTATTTTTGTACATACATATTTCGAATAATTAGCCAGACAATTCGCTGTGTCCTTTAGATGCATACTTAGTATAATGGCTATTAGCTGAATAATTTCCATCGCAGTTACTGCAGACAGATGGAATAGTTAAACAATCGGGCAGCTTAACGAGACTTAAACATAGTTCTGTAGATGGAAAAGGCAATGTATTTTTGGACAGTCGAAGCGCACTTTGCCCTTTGCTTTAAACACTGCTCTGTGGTCTGTTGGCCAAACAAGTTCCATCTCAATCATAGCTGCAGGGGTTAAAGTTCGCCCCTGCTCGGTTAATTAGGGGCAAAGGCAACGCAGCTCGACAGTCCAATACTTCAATGTCCAATGCCCAGTGCCCAATGCTCAATACTCAATTTGTGTTGTTTGTTTTGTGAATAAGCTCATTACATATTGATCAGTCCTTGCACGTAGATTACGTATACGCAGTGTGTACAGCAAAATAGGTATACGCAGTGGAAAAGCAAAAGGATGTGCGGTGCCTTATAATTGCTGCTATTTTCACTTTCAGTTTATCCTTGCCCTGAGTCTGACTCTAAGTTGAGTTCGAGATTGAGTTCTTCGCTCTTCATTATTCATTTGCTAATGGACTCTGTTTGCGCTGCTTTTTTTAGTTTAATGAGCCAGACAATCAATCCCTAAGCATACTGACGTTTACACCCACCCGGGAGGACGATGGCAAATATTTAACATGTCGAGCTGAAAATCAATTCATCGAAGGCAGCTCCATCGAGGACAAATGGCGTCTCATTGTGCACTGTAAGTGCGAGAGCGAGGAGCTCTGAAGAAAATTCTAATTACCATAGAACCGACTAACTTTGAGCATGATAAAACCGTTTGTTTGCCTGCAGACCAACCCACGACGGTGCTGAAGATGGGCTCCTCCCTGAATCCGGATGACATTAAGGAAGGTGACGATGCCTATTTCGAGTGCATTGTGCAGGCGAATCCCAAGCCGTACAAAATGTCCTGGTTCCACAATGTAAGCATTCGTTATTGCTCCCACTTTGACCCGACTTCGACTTGGCATCATTATTACATCCATCCATTCCAATCGTTGTGCGTTAGGGCAAGGAACTGCAGCACAACATCTCGGTGGGCATCATCCTCTCGGATCAATCGCTGGTGCTGCAGAGCGTCTCGAGGGCCTCGGCTGGCGATTACACCTGCCTGGCTGTCAACTCCGAGGGCAAAGGCCTCAGTAATCCGGTCACATTGCGCATACGCTGTAAGTATTAAATGGCCAATGGACAGGCTCAGCTTTAGCCTCAGCTTCAGCTTCCACAATTTGGCATTGACTATCGTCTATGTAATTTACAATTTAATCCTTGGCTCTTAATGCCTGCGCTTCCCAGCTCCGAGTTGGCCCGAGTCCAAAAAGCAACCAGAGCCAAAGCTCTGTCCCTGTTCCCCTCCCTTTCCCTGTCCACGTTAATGACCAAGATTATGGCGCAATGAATGCATTGCCCAACTCCGTTTGGCTTGGCACTCGACTTGCAACTGCATTGGCCAAAGTTGAAATTAATTCATGGAACTCTTAAACGACTCTCAATAAATGCTTTAATTATTTAAAGATGCGCCCATCTGTGCCATCGACCACGAGGAGCTGCTGGGCGCCCTCAAGCACGAGACGCTGCCGCTGAAGTGCGAGGTGGACGCCTCGCCCCCCGCCGACTCCTTCCACTGGACCTTCAACTCGTCCGGCGAGCAGACCGAGCTGCCCGCTCGCCTCCACTCCAGCGAGGTAATTATCTAATCCGAGTGTCGAACTCAAATATTGAGATACTTACTTAATGCCTAACTGACCAATTGCAGACGGGCATGTCACGACTGAACTACACCCCCAGCTCGGATCTGGACTACGGCACCATCTCGTGCTGGGGCAAGAACTCAATCGGACTGCAGAAGAGTCCCTGCGTCTTTCAGATTGTGGCAGCAGGTAAGCTGCAACAGCGCCAATCCCAATCGTGCCCCCTCAGCCAACTGTTTTCCCCTCGCTTGCAGGTCGCCCCTTCCCGCTGCAGAACTGCACGGTGAGCAATCAGTCCGTGGACTCGTTGCAAGTCGACTGCATCGAGGGATTCGACGGCGGCCTGCCCCAGAGCTTCATGCTCGAGCTCGTCGAGCTCAACTCGCTGCGTCTGGCCCGAAACATAACCGTAACGGTAAGTGTTAACCCTGCTCAGATCTGTGCTCATTACCGACCAGCGGTCGATGGGGCGGAGGGGCAAAAGATACTTTGCTGACCTCTTACAGCATCCGTTTTCCGTTTGTTTGAGCACCTTAGTTATTGAAACTATAAAATAACTTTTGTGATAAGATTTCTGATCCTCAGATGAATTTCATAATTACTTTACAATTTTGTACGCCTCCTAAATCCATATAGACTTTTTCATACAATAATTCTATTATTGATACCTTTTTATGACTGGCATAATTTTCAATTATTTTCTGGCTCACTGAAACTTGATAAGCTATTGCCTTCAAATGTTGCGACAATCTTCGAGACACTTAAATGAACTTTATAATTATCTTAATATTTATTTGATATACCCTTTATGTACCCGTCATCAGCTTGCTAAAATTAAAGTATTTTTAAAATTTGTAATCTTAATAATTTGAATGAATATTATATTGAAATTAAATTCACTTTTATGTCGCAAT
Organism: Drosophila ustulata; assembly: GCA_035047365.1. Lineage (NCBI taxonomy): Eukaryota > Metazoa > Arthropoda > Insecta > Diptera > Drosophilidae > Drosophila > Drosophila ustulata. The sequence continues at coordinate 30,670,860 of JAWNPT010000094.1, forward strand.
TGAAATGTGGAAAATCTGTCGCTGGTTCGTTAGTTTTAGTCATTTTTATTTTCATTATTTTCTGGCATTTCTACGTTGACTTTAATTCTGTTTATAAGCATATCCGACTGTCCAAAAATAGTAACTGGAAACAGCTTAGTTGCAACTAATAAACCGGTTTCACAATCTCTCTTTGCAGCACACGCCGGTGACCTTTGTGATTGAGAACCTGGATCAGGCGGCCACCTATCGCATGATCATCTTCGCGGTGAATGTCAAAGGTCGCTCCGAGCCCATAATCATCGACGACATCAACTTCAAAGGCGTGGCGAAGCTGACGAGTAAGACAACGACAACTTCAACCAAACGTATGAACTTCCCTCTTGACTCTGCTATCGATTTCGATTTTGATTTTCGCAGGCAGCACCACAGGGCTGAGCATGCCGCTCTCCCCGTTCCTGGCCGGACTGACGCTCATGTGTGGCCTGCTCTTCGCCATATCCTGCATCATACTGGCTGCGATATACAGACGCTTCTCTAATCGGTATGCTTAATGAACACACACACCACTTTCCACTCTCTCTCTGACGCACATTTGAATTGCAGCCGCAACGATAATAATCTGAAAGCCGTTAAGCACACACAATTAGCCATACCCGCAGACTGCCAGCTGGACCCGCTGCGTCCCAATCAGCATGCGAATGGCCAGGGCCAAGGACTGGTCGGAGTGGGAGTCGGACGTGGACAGGAGCAGGCGCACCACAGTCTGCTGCCGATTAATTGTGATAATCGAAATGCGGTCGACTTGGGCGGCGGGGAGCTGAGCATCGAGAACACGAGAACATCGCCAAGTGGCCATCACGGCCTCCAAATGGCGGCCATGGCGATGGGCAGCGATACGCTGCGCTCCACGGCACGCACTCGACCGAGTCCACAGCTGATGGGCGGCGAGCAGGCGGACGTCGACGACACGGATCCCGATGTTATACCCAATCAGTATGGTAAGCAACTAGCCTTAATTTATTGCCGTGAAAACTTCCGCTTTATCGGCTGCAATTCGATTCGGTTCCCCAGAAAAACGCCCGTTGAAGGCGCTCGTGGTGTCGCCGGGCTTCGCCAGCCCCTCGTCGCGTCTCCTGCAGCGGGATTACTGCCTCAGTCGAGATGCCGAGCATCTGAAGAGCACGCCCGATTGCATGGCGGCTGCGGCCGAGGCCAGCACCATCGGCCTCCTCAGCAACTCTGGCAACGAAGTGCTCCATTACACCTTCCGCCCAAGCAAACAAATTGTGAGTAATAGTTTATAATTTAAAGAGACGGTAACAAATAGAATTTGTATTTTAAAATTACAGGAAATGAGAGTAGTTTGATACTTATCTTTAAATTGAAGAGCAACTCAGTTTTTAGTTTCATTACAAAATAATTATTATAGTTAATTGAAAGATAAAATTTTCGAAAATAAATATTTGAATATTAACCGAAGTACTTTCCGCACGTCCACAGAGCTATGCCACTCTGAACAAGAAGGGCATTACCACCTGCAGTCCGCCGCTGGGGTCGCTGACCTACAATGTAAGTACTTCGACGCCCTCATCCTCATATCATCTAACGACACCGCAGCCAATGGAGGTCAGCTTGCTCAGTCCGAATAACGCATCGGTGACATCGTCATTAAGCGAATACCGATTTCGACCGGAGGTGGTCACCACATCGAATCGCATACAGGAAAGTTGTATATAAGCAGAATCAACGAGTATCATTCAGCATATTCACAAATCAATACTTATCCCATAAATGCCTAATTCACTTTCGTTCGAATATGTGTACAAATAGAATTGAATAGAACGGCAACAAAGGCATCAAATTGTATTGAAACATGAATATCGTATCGTCGTATCGAATAACCCCCCAACAACCTACTTATATACAGATATACTTATACATATACATATATGGATAGAATTATTCGCATGGTTTGAGGCAAGACTTCTTTAAATTGTAAGCATTTTGTGTGTAATTGTTGCATTAATCGAAGCGCAGCTGACAATGCCAAAAGTGTAACTCGTTTTGTAAATACTTTAACTTTACTTTACTTTACTGTTCCTGGATTAACTCGTTGTCATTTCGTTGTAACTAAGTCTAATACTTCTGGAAAGCAAGGCTGCAAACGGGTTCAAGATAACCGAGTTGCAAACCATTACAAGCCGACAGCAGCCGTGACATGAACCCATGCACGAACCGCACTCTTTGCAGCCTTGTTCGCACTTGAAATACTTACTCCACAAAGTGTAAACATATCCGACTATCTGTTGTCCTAATTTACAAACCCAATCGATTCACATACATATTCACATTTATATGCATACATATCCCTGGATCTGAATAAGCTGCGATAACTGCGATCATATCTAAAACGAAATACGAATGTTGCTTTAACAAAATTATACAATGCTTATTAGGCCCGGTCGATTGAGCGGTTAATGTTGTAATAATAATGCAATGAATTCCCCCCAAGAACTACGACAAGATTGTCATCTAATTTTCTACCCTGCTATCCAATTTAATCTAAACAGGACCTGCACTCTTCCACGCCTAACAGAGTGCTGCGGGAGTCGCATTTCTGAATTGACGACATATCCCTAGATCGTATATCGTACAATATACCATACATATATTATATCAATCTCTATGAAAGTATTACCTATTGATTTTTGAAACGAGTTTAACTACTAGCCACAGTATGTGTTGAATACCCTAGCTCTAAGGCCTAGCATAATAACTGTACATAGCTCTAGATATACATATATTACATTATATTGTAGAGAGAAGAGGAATGGGTGGAATTGGATTATCGATTGGAGGTTGAAGTGGTAATCGAATGTCTTCGCATTAGCATGAATGTTTTCCTGGAATTTATTTTGTGTGTACTGCCTAAATCAAATCGCAACGATAACGATAAGAAATTACGATTACGATAACGAAACCGAATTGTAAATAGCGCGAAAATTTGTTTGTTATCTCTCGAATGGCTCCCAGCATAGAAAATAGCAAAAATACCAATAAGTTATATAGTATAAGCTAAGCATTTAGAACAATTGTGCTGGCTAACTGTGTCCTCAGCAACAAAATAAAACAAAAACCGAGAAACTTGTATTAGTTAATGATAATATTATACATTACAATGGATTGGCATTCTCTACAGACTTCCTAATTATACAAATACTATATATGTACGATATGTATGCTTCGTATTCGAAGGAACACTGTTCGAGACACAGTCTAGCCAATTAGTCGATGTACATGTGCGTGAATGAATGCGAATGAATATGTGAGTGCGAGTGTGAGTGTGTTTCTGTTTTAGACTCAATGTTTCTGGCCAAGAAATACGTGTGTGTGTCTGTTATACTTAAGCTGAAAGCAAAATCGAAAAACAAACTGCAAAGATTAGCATAAATTGTCAACACAAAAAAGAAAATAGTTTTTATAACTATTCGAAAAGAAAATACTATTGAATAAATTATAATTATAATGATAAACGCGTTCTTCATTGTTGTTGTCAAAAACAATCGCTTTGATAAGCACTTGGGCAGCAGGAGGCATTGCGGACACAAACCTAACTCCTGCGGCACTAGTACTTAGGAAAGCAATACGTTCCAGCTCCTCGGGAGGTAAGTTCCAAACTGAATAATAAATTATTTAACATACCGGGAGAAGTGCTGCCAATTTGTCTGTAAGCATCTGAAATTTGATTTGCAGCATCACAATACATACAACTTTTCGAATGATTTGGGATTAGTTTTACGAATTTCTTCGAATACAATGATTAATTTCAAATGATATTATATAAATAGAAACACTCACAGATAATAAGTAATTTAACAAATAAACATTATGTTCAAACTAAAAATGTTCAATATCACGACGGATGCACAAGGATCTTCAAAAAATAAATATAAAGGATTAAACTTCGTGTTGTCGCATCTCAATTTGAAATAATCAGTATTTACGGTGCTTGGTTTAAATGGCTTCCACACATTTGTCAGCTGTGCCTCCGCTTGGCATCCACAAGTTTGACAGCTGTGTCTCCACTTGGCATCCACACGTCAAGCGCTCGCCTCACTTGACATCCACACGGCTGCTGCTCGACGTCTTCTGACAGCCTGAAGCAGCTCCACTTAGCGAGCGTCTACAGTACAGGGCACATGTGATTATTAATGTATTCAAATAGTTGTGAGTTATTAAGACATACTTAACCTCTCCGCCGTGCAGCTGTGTGAAGTGTTTTCCTTCTGTTCGTTTTTAAATATTTCATGCCGCATTTGCCACCCCCAAAAACGCTGCTCGACAACACACAAAAGCAGCGCTCGTCTCTTTGTGTGTGTTTGTGAGTGAGCGACTGTGTGTGTGTGTGTGTGTGTATCATTGGAAGTCATATATGGCATATTGCGATGGCTAGTAACCTCTTGCACATAATACATAAGTTTATTAAATTTAAATTGGCTTAATTGACCCTCATTCGTTTTCCGTTGCGCCGCTTCATGCCAGACAACAACAACAACAACAACAATGAGAACAACAACAATTCTCTGTATCGCGATGTTTGTGTCGCTTGTTTGCCTTCATTGCGGAGGCATTCAAAGTCAATTGAATTTAAACGAATAAAAACTACACACACACACACACGTACACAGACAATGGGTGTGTGTGTGTGTGTGTAACAGGGCAGGAATCTTATTGTTGCAGGCACTTTTATTGTTGCTGCTGCTGCTGATTGAGTGCTTGTCCAAAAATATGCAACAAATTGCCGCATGCAATTCGTAATTCGCATAGCGCATAAATTAAAATATAGATTAATATAGTACGTAAGTAAGCAGGCAGCAGAAATACGAAATACGACGGCCAACAAAAGTGCAGCCAATTGATATCATTACTTATGACTAAGATCCATTTCCTGTCCTCAGGCAAAGTCAATTGACTCATGTCACAGCCACACTTCACACACACATTTATAAATTCATAAATGTATAGATGAGTGTATGTGTGTGTGTGTGTGTGTGTAAACTCAATCACAAATTACAACTTGATTAAATTCAATTAAATTAAGGAATATTCCCTTTTGCGCTGGACTCTCTGCATTGAGTTTAGATTTAAACCAATTGCCATTCATCATCTAATTCGATCAATTTTATTATTCTAATTCGTTTACAATTTAATATTTGGAAATTCAAATTGAGAAATGTAGTTTATATTTAAATCAATTGCCGTTCATCTGCTACCCTCATCTTTATTATTATAGTATTACATTATAATTTGGTTTACAATTTAATATTAGCTATTTCGCATACAATTTTATTAAACTCTTTTAATTCAGTTCATATTGAAATCAATTGCAACGTATCATATATTATAATGGCATTGTATTATACGATTAAATACATCAAATTTCGTATTAAATGCAATTATAATACTCCAAAATTGTTTGCCATTTTATATACAATTTAATCAAAGAAAACTCTACTGCCAAAACTGCTGAAATTAGTTTTTAAATAAATTGAATTCTATCTTTTGTCATGCATTTGAAATTATAATTGAATTGGATGTTTCTAGTATAGTGTCCTCTTGCAAATTAAATAATTTAATATTATTTTTATTAATGACTACTATTCGATATAGTTGCAAAGATATTACCTAAATCTCTTAAGATGAAATTGTAACCAAATCAAGTATTTTTCGCAGCTCCTTTCCAGCTTATACATACCGTAAGAACATCATCATCTCGCATTACATTTTCCGTGCGCTATTCACACTTCACTTTGGCACAATTTTCTTGGAAGCAATGTATTTATTTTTCCAAGCTGCTTTCAAGCGGCAGCTGGACGGCGCTTGAGAGGGGGATCTGGGGGCACAGTTCCCATTCCCAAGCTGTCGACGACAACATTCGCCGATTATGATTATCGCGCGCCTTCAGAGGGGTCTTAACCCCGGAGCGAGACTATTGACCAGCCGTAGGCTGCTCGTGCCGCAGTCTCGGAAGCTTGCTTCTACATTCGTAGGTATATAAGGCTCTCTCACATTGTCTGTGTACTTGGAATTTGTTATTAAAATGCGCTCAGCTGATATGTGGAGTACATTTAGTGTAATTTATATTTTATTTAAATTTTATATGACTGCAAGAACGATTCTTGGCGTCCCGTCTCGGAGAAGTCTTGTGAGCGCGCGACGGAGATCGGAGAACATTGCTGCTCGAGTGCGATTCTTCAACTGATTTGTGCAGCGATCGCTCGGACAGTCATTGGATTTTTGAAAATAACCATCAATTCATTACCGAGTACCGAGTGTACGACTGCGACTCTGAGTCTGAGTGTGTGTGAGTGTGAGTGTGAGTATGTGAGTGTCCGCCGCCCTCATGAGTGTGTGTGCCTCTGATGATGATGTAGTACATCAACTTCAATTCCGCAACAACACACAAAAAGAACTCTGGCACTCACCCAGCCCAGAGCACAGACTGCGACTCGCACTCACACTCACATTCATACTCGCACTCGTACTCGTACTCTGACTGAGACCCAGCCCCGATCCGATCCGATCCGACCCAGTGACAGTCGCAATTCTCGGTTCCAGGTCCCGCAGTTGATTATTAACTAAGCCCCGGCCAAATGTCCCGCATCTCTCTTCAGATGCTATTCACACACTCGCACTCACACTCACACTCGAGCACTCACGAGAGATTATTTTATCGCAATGCAGATTGTTACAGTTTTTTCAATCTTAAATCATCATCGCAGTCGTCGCACGTTAGTTGCATCTTTGATTCGTAGTATGTTTAGTTTAGGCTGCTCCCCAAATCTGCCAAATCCCCTATGCAATCATTTTCACTTGAAGAGCAGCTGGAGGAGGAGGAGGAGGAGGCGGGGCAAGACCTTGTCTAATGCACTTTGACTGCGCCCCGATGAGGGTCAATCGGTGACACCCGATTTTAATGAATACACTCACGCCAACACTCAATAGGGCAAGAGTCTGTGGCCGACATCGTAAAAATAATATAAAATCAAATTCAATTAAATCCACTTCAATTATTGTATTTCTTGAATTGGACACTTCCGTGCTCCTAGAATTGCGGGCCTGGGACCGAAGAGTACCAGAAAACGCGCTAGACTTCTTCATAAGTACTTGACACACATAATAATTTGAGCTCTGAACTTATTTAAAGGAAATAGATGCCTCTATAAATATGCAGTTTCTTTTCTATAACAGAATAAATTCAGATATGGTAATGATGACTCCAAATTTTGTATTCCTTAATTTAATCCTACTAAATTTGTATTTAATGTGTAGAGTTTAGAAATAAATTGACAAATATAAATATCTATCCACTTTATTCCTACAAACTAAATAAAAGTAAAAGCTAAAATAATAGAAATATGAAATATAAAACATATCCATTTATTTTGTCTTATAGAATAAGACTTTTATCTACATATGATAATCATGTGATGCATTTTTTTTGTCTTTCATTTAATTAGTTCTCATATTGATTCAATATATAGAATGGTAAAATAAATATACAAACAACAAATATCAGCTAAAGATGTTCTTACATCATTTTTAAAAACATATACATAACTCCAGTCTATGTTATTGATATAGCTAATACATATATCAGAGAAATTACTTACGAAATGTAAAATCTAAAAATGTGAAACTTTACAGCGTATCTTCAAGTCTCTCATTAGAATCGTTGCTTAACTATTGTTCGAATTGCATTGTAATTGAATTGAGAATATTTAAAGCAATTAGAGCTATTATTAGATACTTCTGCTGTCCCCCCAAATAAGTGGACAATGGGCTCGTGTGCAGGGTAGAAAAGTATATAGAATAACTGCCTTACATTTACAGGCAAGTGAATGCATGTGAATACAAGTGAATACGTGTGAATAAATGAAAACTAAACTTATGACTGTTCCTGCGCTCTATGTACTCTTATTTTACTTTACTTAGTTGAGCGAAGAATTTCAATTAATTCAATTGCCAAGTAAATAACATAAGTCGAGGCAGGCAGGCCATTAATTTGGTCCGATTTTCTAGTGTGAATATCTTGAATATGAATGCGAATGCGCGAGAGATTCATGCGGCTTCCTTATTACGACAACGACGATGGGCCATACATGATTTAATAGATCTCTCAGTCTCACATTGTGTGTGTGTGTACGTGAGGCCGTAGCTTAAACTTAAATAGCTCTGACTACGGTCCAACCTCCCACACACTCACACCCACACACCCACACACTCACACACCCATACTCACACTCACAAATACATGCATAGGCTTTTGGCTTTTACAAATAAGAGTTTTAAACGTGGCGCTTTCACCGCAAACCTATAAAAAGCCAACGACTTTTGGTTAAACCCTTCGCCGCAGGGGCAGCGGGGGGAGGGGCAGGAAACAAGGGGCATCGATTTTCGCATACATTGTTATCGAGAGAGGGAAGTGGGGGAAGGGCTCGGGGGGGGGGACGCATACAAAGATTAAGGTGGAATCCACAAATTTGGCGCAAATGAATTTTCTTTTTATGTTTTTTACACATCTTAAATTTTTTATTATTATGCCATCCTTTGTTGTACACTTTCCGATCCTCATTCTATTACACTTAGCTACGGTTTCAGTTTCAGTTGCTCCCCCCCCTTTTGTGCTTGCCCCACTTGCTCTCAATACTTTTCACCCACCTCACAGAGTTCACAGTTCGCCAACGAGTTTCCTATGCATGCGAATTGGAGAAATTTGCGTGCGTGTTTTGAATAAGAATTTGTTGCATATTTGCCTGCCCCAATCCCAACCCCATCACCATCACCGTCGCCATCCGTGTTTCGAGTCCGCTCCGTCTTTGGGCCAAATGGAAAAAAATAGACGTGCCTCGCTACAAGGCCAAAAGCAAAAGCAGCTGCTGTGCAGCCGCCAAACACGGCCAACAGAAGGGCCAAGAGAAATACCAGGGACGAAAGGGAATTCGAGTTGTGCGTCGCCGCGTCTATCTGCAGTTATAGGTTCTGGCAAGCTATTACAATGCGACTCATCAATACCCTGTAAGCACAAGCCAGTGGCTCCAAAGACTAGCTACAATCTCTTCATCAGCCACTAAAAATTATGTTGATAGTATGAAAGTAAGCAAACTAAAAAATTCCCCGTAAATACTTGCGTTTAAATTCTAGTTCTGTATTTAACTTGGCTAATAAATTGCCATTTGCTTGTACAAAGAAATTGTTGCACGACTACCCGACTTGCAGCTACCCTGTAAAGGCCATAAATCAAACTGCTTCGACAGTCATAAGTTTAAATGCTTGCCATAAGTGTTCTGCTTGACGCTTCGATACCCTGTCAACGACCAAAAGGAGGCTGTTCAACTATTTCGACATTTAATCTGCCTAAATTAAAAGAAATTTTATTCAATATTACTATAATTAAACAAAATGTAAATAGTTTATTAATCTTGGAAATAGATTTTAAAATTATTGAAATGAAAAAAAAATATTCAGATTAAAATCTTTTTATTTTAATAACAACATTTCCCTTGTCTGAAGAACTTTCAAGAATTATATTTTATTATATTAAATTATTCACATATTCGTAAATTTTATTCCAGTATTTATAACGCAATTTATTGCAATTAACTAATTAATTAAAGATTTGAAAAAAGATTCGTAATATTAAAATGATTAAAAATATATTTTCGAAGATTGAATTTCAAGAATTACATATGCAAAATGAACACTTTCTCACATTTTAAAATTTTGTGTAATTCTCAGACCTTCACACTTCCTCCCTTTGAAGGCAATTTAGGGGCTACAGGGTATGCGAGAGAGTGAGAGAGAGAGAGAGAGAGAGCGGCGAATTCCCCTGTTGCGTATGAATTTTTGGCTTCTCCACTGAAGTAGAAAACATTTTCGCTTTGGGTAAATGTGATTTATATTGATTGTAATCGTGGGAGTGGGCAGCCATCTAACTACAATGTGAGTACAATGCGATGGGGTGGGGTGGGGGAGGGACAGAGGTGATGAGGGTAGCGGAGAGCAGCAGGCAGCAGGCAGCAGGCAAATGGCAATGGCAAATGGCGGGGCTGAGAGTTAACCCAAGAAACCAATTTGCAGATGATAGATTGAAAGGTATATCGATGTGGAGCATGCAGATAAGCTGCAGACGGGGAGCAAGTACTCGAGGTCTCGCATCTCGACTCCATCGAGATGGCGCTGTGACCACGTCGAATGTAATGCGGTGAGATGCAGGCGCAGGCTCAGGCTCAGACTTCCCTTCAACGGTCGGTCGGTCGGTCGGTCGGTCGGTCGGTCGGTTGGCCCGCAGCATGCCGCAAGAATGAGGTTGCAACCACCATTTAGCATGCAGCGTCTCTGGACCCCCATGGTATGAGCTCGTTGGCTGAATGGTTTGTTTGAGTGGCATTTTGGCTTTGGGCTGCCACCAATTTCGACTTTGTGTGACGCGAGACGTGGCATGCAACGCGCTGCTCGCTGCTCGCTGCTCGCTGCTGTGGTCCGTGTCAAGGACTCGCCTTTGTTGTTGATTTTAATTTTCATTTTCATTTTAATTCTAATTAGGTTGCAACACGTTTGTACGTGCTAAAATGTGTCTCGAGCGAAGTCGCCTAATTGCCGCAACCTTATCGCCAAAGGTTAACAACAGTCTCAGCCCCCAACCCCCAACCCCCAACCCCCCTTAATGCTCTCACATATCCCCCACACACACATAAATCACACGCTTCTTTGCAGTTTGGCAATTTGTCAAACTTCACTGCCCCCCTCCCCCCTTTAGCGCCTGGGCAGAGCATGGAGATTAACATAAAACCCGACCGCAATATCCACTACCGAAAGCCTGTTAATAATGCCTTGGAAGCAGCCCCGGAATCCGAGGCATCAATCTGTCCACCTGTCGTATCCGCATTGCACAAATTTACTCCCGAAATAAATACGTTGAAGATGACATATGATTTGACTTGCGAACGCAACGAAACTCGACGAATGATAAAACTGCCTGGGCAAAAAAACAAATATTTCCGCTTACAGCGAAACATTTATTCGTGTGTTGTGGTCCTGTTTATGGATACGGATACGTATACGGCTGAGATTCCGCGCTCGAGGCGAAGGCGGAGGCGGAGGAGGCTTTGTCCATTTGCCGTGTTTATTTAAGGTTCTGTCTTGCTCCGTCATTATGAAGGACATCATTCAACCAGTTGAGTGCCTGCCGCCGTCTGTTTGTCCGTCTGCCCCCAAAAGAAATTCCCTTTTTTCTGCCCCTAATTTGTACACACACATGTAGAAATGTCTCCCCCCGTCCACTTCACTTCACTTCACTTCTCCACTTCTTGTGCGCCCCAAAATGCTGAGCTACTTATGCAAATAAACTTGGGGTGTGCGTGTGGGCGTTACAAAAGGGGGCGGGGCGGCACGGCACCGCCAACGGGGCGTTCCATAGACGCGTGGCCAAGTTTTGCCGCCGTCTTTAGCTTTGGCTGTGGCTGCCGCTGCGGCTTTGGCTTTGTTGTACAAGGCTCGCAACACAACACATATGGAAATGCGATATTGTTAATTAATTTACGCTTTTATTGCCGTTCTTGCCTTTCAGTCAGCACTTTTCACGTTGAGTTGGGCCTATCGTGCTCACGACTGCTGCCGCTACCCATATCAAAAGAGCGAGAGCAGATTATGCCAGCGGGGTCAGATGTCATATGTGGAAAAATGTGTAAATCAAAAATGCCAGTTAACAGCTCGTTTTCAACGAGCAACCCGCATTAATATCGAACTGTATCTACATTAATATTTATTACACTTATTTTTTGATTAAAATTAATCTTATTTCTTTACTTAGCAAATACAATCATTATTTTTAGTATTTGACTTTTAATCTCATTACCAAAGAATTTAAATTTGAATTCAAATTTGAAAAGAATGCTGCCATATCCTCATATGACTTTTAGCATTGCCAGACTGTTGCAAGCAGAAACATTTGCCTACAAATGAAAGTTGTTTGCTATGAGTACGTAGCACAAAAGCTAAATGCTACACGAATAATTTCCCCAGGCAATATCGTAAGTACTTTTAATACAGGTTTTTAGTACAATTACCTTTTGTTCTAAATCAGTACTAAATGTGCCCGCACTAAACTAAAATTCGAGTTCTAAATGTATAACGTTTATTTAAACTTCTGTATGCCCGTTGGCAGCGTTGTGCAGTGATGCTGATACATTTGCAATAGAAATATCGTGTCGTCCAGCGTTAGTTCAGCCTTCGATAATGTTTTGATGCGATGTTTGACCTTATTGAGAATTTCACATTCGGGCGGCGTAAATGTTTCCACAATCTGCAAGTAAAAATAAAAATAAATATTCACTACAAATAAAATCAGTCTAATAGTACAAAGTTACCTCTGCTATATAGTCCTCTGATTCGCCGCGTTCTTTCATGGTTTCCACAATGCTGTCGAGTCGCTGCGATTTCTCAATCAATCCCTTGTGTTCGATTTTCTCAAAATTCGATCGCCTGATAATGTTATACAGAGCTTTAAAGCAAACGTCCAGCAACATTCTTACAGTCTGTGATGCGAATTAATGAATATAAAAGTTCAATGTGGATAATATTTTCAGCCTTACATCTTTCGTCTTGATTTGGAAGAGATAAAATGCCTTCGCTGGTCCGCTACCTCCGCCGCCGGCCTTCTTTATGACCTTCACATGTATAAACTGCTCTTGGAACAGATTGTAGGCCAGAGATTTGGCCTCTTTGGCCGGTATCATGGCCTCCTTCTGCAAATCCTCCTGTTCGATAAACTTTTTAAAGCGTATGACGCGGAAGATACGCGCTGCCTTTGAGCCAAACCGTTCAGTGATCACAGACTCAACGCAAGCAAAAGCCAAGGACTCAAAGGAGCTCTCCATATCGACCACGTACTGGCCGCCGCCCATGTCGCCTACTTTGCGCAGAAAACCCAGCGAGTCGTCCGTTATCAAGGCGATATATTGATCCAGATGCTTCATCAGATCCAAATTATTCGATTTCCGTTCAATTGTTTGTTTGATCTCCACAAAGGTGACTTGATTGGAGGCCCGCTGCAAGAATATTATTATTAAATAGAGAACAATCATATCTGTTGGGAAACTCACGCGCTGCCAGGGATCTGTGGTGTTGTACATTATACTCAGAATAAAGCGAAAACATTCGGCGGCATTATCACCTAGTTTGCGTTCAATGGCCATCTTCATGAGGTCATCCCTGAACTCCTGATGGAATCGATCGTAGTTAAGGTTCCAGACCATTGCTCCGTCTTGAGCATTCTCCAATGTGGCCTCGCCTTTTTGAATCTTGGCCACCAGCTGCAGATCAATGATGGGCGGCACAAAGAAATCGCATTCATTTGTCAAAAATTTTGGTACCAAATCCTCTTGCTCCTCGCTCTTGCTCAGCTCGGGCGATTTAATGATGAAATGATCTGTGATCATTTTAAGAAATATATCGCGATGGCTTTCGGCACTTTCCGATTTGTTTTCGCCGTTGGACAAACATTTGATTAGGATACTTGTGGCGGTGTCCGAACCAGAGTTAAGCAGCTCCTCTGCAATTGAGGCGCCCACATTGCCATACTTCGACTGCACCAAGTGAATATAACTGCAATGAATACGAAGGATAATGAGATTGAATTAAAAATGTATCATCACAGGACACTCACCGGGAATAGCGCAGCAAGCAAATCACGTCTTCCCTGCGCAACGAATACTCTGGCAGGTAGGCGTTGCTCTTGGAGGGCTCAAAGTTGACCAGCCGGAATTTAATCAGCACCGCCAGCGCAAGTCCCACTTCCTTTCTCGAGAAATTCGTGCTGCTCACAATTTGAGACAACGTGCGCGTGGTCGCCGAGAAGAGACAGTCGGCCACTGACTGCACCACCTTGCCAAAGCATTGTTCCAGTATGGCCGAGCACAAGTCCGCGTAGTCGGCAGACATGATTTAAACCAAATGAAACGCTCGCTACTATTTAAACAAGATCTTTTAACAGAAACCCAAAACACACATGTAAACAACCGGTGAATGCAACGAGCAGTATGACCACCGCCAAGTTTTTAAAAATCCCAAGTCGGTAAATATACCGAATATACTAAAGTTTTTTACCAGTTTGGTAAAACTTGATACTCAATATTTTCAGTTTTTAATTGATTTTCGTTATTTCGTAGATATACCAAATACAAATAATTCAAATGGTTTTAACCACCAGAAAAGCGTAATATATAAATACTTATATACTTCTAAAGTGCGTTTGAAATTTTTGCAAATCAATAAAATGGCGCGCTTACTTTATCGCAAGTGTGACATTCAGCTAATAATTATTGGTGTTTTGGTATATTTTAGAAATACTACATGTGGTTACACCGCGACACAGGTGATAAGTCAAAACAGCTTTAAGAAAGCTCGTTCTTTTAGAAACAAAACTGTAAATTGAGAAATAAATAAACAGCGAGCGTGATCAATTGCACATGCAACGCGAAATAATTGCCAAGTCCATGGGTAGCAAAGTAGGCGGCCGTGATCAACAACAATACGCACGCCCATTTATTATAGTGTCAGCAGCAGCTGCAACAGAAGCCTTTCAATATTCCATGGATCTGGAACTAGAGCTAGAAGAGCGAGCCACTTACTAGAAAACCACAATTCCCCCACGTACAGGTTAGTAATTGCGTCAGTTGCGATAGAACGCCATTTACAGGGACTATATAAATACATTTTATAGCTGAATCACGTCCAAGAAGATCGAGGCACCTCAAGCATGGGCGACATAAACTCTCCAGCTGATTACCAGAACAGTGCGCTCGACGAGTTCCGCGTGAACTGGCAACGTGAGCTGCAAGTGCAGAATGAACCAGTTCGGGAGCAGTCGGATGCAGTGGAGCAGGAACCGCCGCCGGGATTACATGACATAGAGGCGCAAGCACGAGCGGAGAGCTTGTATCGCACTGCTGTCGATCTGGAGCAGAGGGGCAAGGTGTACGATGCTCTGGCCTACTATCGGAAAGCTACACAAATTGTACCTGATATCGAATTTCGATTCTACGAGCAACAGAAGCTCAACTACGATGCAAACAAGAAATATCACAATCTACCCAACGATTTTGCCAAGCAACTCGATTTGAATCCCGCGGATATCAAACAGGACAACGACATCGATCTAATCGATGGTCTATACGAGAAGTTTCAACGGGATGTGGCTTGTGAGGAAGTCTACGGTGGCAAAATGCTGCTCAACAGTCGCGATTCTAGCGTCATATCAACCGGCCACAACCTGCACATCTCCGATCTGCCGCCCGAGATCGTGATGCACATTTTGCGATGGGTGGTCTCTTCCCAACTGGACATGCACTCGCTGGAGCAGTTTGCGGCCGTGTGCAAGGGCTGCTACATCTACGGGCGCGACGAGGAGCTCTGGCGACTCGCCTGTGCTAAGTAAGATGCTGAAACTATCATAGAAAATAAATGATTTTTATGTCCTTTTGCTTTTGCAGGGTATGGGGCCACAATGTGGGCACCTTGGAGGGTCTGGAGGACGGGTTGAGCTACGGCAGCTGGCGTGATATGTTCATAAGGCGAGAGCGTGTGCTATTCAGCGGCTGCTACATCAGCAAGACGACCTACTTGCGCATGGGTGAGAACAGCTTCCAGGATCAGTTCTATCGCCCGCTGCAGCTGGTGGAATACTATCGCTACATCCGCTTTCTGCCCGATGGCAAGGTGCTGATGATGACGAGTGCCGATGAGCCGGCACAAGGAGTCAACAAGTTGAAGCAGCTGTACTCTAGTCGCCCAGATGTGTTGCGCGGTCGCTATCGACTGTTTGGCAGCATTGTGACCCTTATGCTGCAAAAGTCGCAGTCGAGGCCAGCGTTGGTGCAGCGACATCGTCGTGGCAGCATAATGCATAACGATGAAGATGCTAACAACACACAGTATGTGATAGAGCTGCGAATTTTAAACAGCTCTAAAAGGCAATTCGGCCAATTGGCGTGGTCGAAGTACACGTTGGAGCAGCGTCGCAATAAGATCGAGAGCAGCTCCGAGTTCGATTTGACGGCTGCAAAGTATCCGCCACTTTGGTTCTCGCCGGTGAAGAGCTATCATCTGGATGCGGACGCGCCGTTGGCTTAGAATTCCCTCCACATTGTAAATAAAACGAATTGCATAGCGTTTCTCTAATTAAAAGTGTTTTCATAGTTTTGTGAATTGGAAATAACGAGTCTTTAGCAACTATGCAGTATCGATTAATCGGCGCATTCGGCTGTCTAAAAGCGTACAACGTTCTTAATAACTAGAGCCATAAAATCATCCTAGGACAAAGTGAGAAAGCTTAGCTTTTCATTTTCTAAGTGAATGCAAATTTGAGTTATATATATATGCTATATATATCTAGGTTTCGGACTGGACAACAACGTGCTCGTAGCGCATCTGATCGGGCGTATCCCAGCAGCTCTTGAGGCAAGTGAAGACCAGAACATTGCCGTACTCGATGGGCGCATTGCAGGCGTTCTGTTGAAAGCGCAGCTTGGGAATCAGCGTGGGCAGCAGCTGCACCTCGCAGATGGTTTCGCCCTTGCAGTTCTGGCACTTGGGCAGCGACTCCGTGAGAGGCGCCACCAGCAGCGGATTCGCATCGCGAGAGTATCTAGAATAAAACATTACAATTTAACAAATTTCTTTTACATCAATCGATTTCTCACCTTAGTAGCTGGCCTGGATTCTGCTGTATGGTGGTGATAAAGTTGTGGAACACTACATCACCATGCGCGGGCAGCGCCTTCTCGTACAGCTCCTGCTGCTCATCGCCCGCATCTCCGCCACCAGCAGCTGCTGATGCGGCAACAGGCGAACGGGCTGGATGCTCATCCTGCAGCTTGTACTCCTGATATAGATCGCGTATGTGATCCATGGCCAGCAGACCGCCATAGTGCTCGTACTCCTGCTGCTTGCCAATGGACTCCACATCCACTGCGATATAAATTGACTTGAGTGTGAGATCCTGGAGCTGGGACAGCGGTCCCAGCGTCGCCGGCAATGAGGTATGCTTGAGTAGGGCAATCAGATCGCGTTCCGGCTTCTTGGGTGTATCGACCAGTACCACATCCGTCTCGGGTCCCTCGATTTCAGCGCATATGGTGGCTGTGGCTGTCGCTGCTGTGCCCGCAGCCTCGCCACTTGCTGTGGCAATCATCACAGCAGCGGCACAATTGGCATTGGGATCCTCGGCCGCCTTCTCAGGCGAATTGACATCCAGCTGCCCAAAGCCACAGGCCAAATCATTCTCCACCGAGGTGCTCTCATCATCGTCATCCTCCTCGGCCGCCTGCTGCACATCGCCAGCGCCCACGTCGTCGGGCCGTAGGTTGCCATTGCGCTCGTTCTGCTCCTCGTCCGCCGTCAAATCCATGGCCTCGTCCATGCAGATCTCCGGCTCGCCCCAGCTGCCCCAATCATCAGCACCACTGCACCAATTCACCTTCTGTGGCCCACTCGACTTCGCCTTCTTCTTGCCCTGCTTGATGGGCAGCTTGGGCGACTGCTGCTCGCTGATGACATCGAACTGATTGTCGAGATGCTGGGTGCGCACACAACACCAGCTCTTCTGGTTCGGGGAACAGGCCGGACTCAAGCAGGCAAACACATAGAGATTGCGATGGAACTGCGAACGGTCCAGGGGCGCATACATCTGGACGATCAGGGGACGTACCATGCCACATAGGGGGCAGCCGGGCACTGTGACTTCATGTCGCGGCCAATTCTATTGGTAAAAAATCAATTTTAATTATGTGCTGTCTCTCATGGGGTGCATTTGCAAGTGTGTGTGTGTGCAGCAGTGATGAGCGATATTTGCATACATTCAGACGATTCACAAGGATATTCTATACAATCTGAGACGAAGTAAGTCTTCGTCACTCTAATTTGGGTATTTGGTAAGTGAAAGTAATTAATCTATGTAAAAGGAAAATGTTTTCCTTTATGTTCGTGCGTTTATCATAATATAATTCACTGACACTATCACTCCTTCTTGTGCTCACTTTTTCTACTACTATAAAATCACAACTGCTCATCACTGGAACTTCTTGCGTTACTTACTGGCGTGCCACCTATTTTATTTGTGCAGCTATTAAGGAATGCAGCCTGTTTAGATGTGATTTCTTCATCCTCGTAGCCTAGGTACACCGTCGATTTATTCTTTGCCATTTTTGCATGTTTTTCAAATAGTCTCTACAAATTGGACAAACAGAATTGTGCTCCCCACGCCACTTTATGGTGCACGCTTCTATCGATATGGCGATAGTGGCAGCTATCGATAGCACGAGTCACGCACTCATCGATATATATAACGAACTCCAATGTGTGTGCTGATTTGTAACGGTTTTTGTGTAATTTAAATTCGAATTTTAGCAAACTAAAAAAGTTGTAATAATATTCATCGCTATAAATTTAATGTTAATGTACATGACAACGATAAAGCAACAGTTGTTTTGACATTGGAACTGTCAAAGTGGGAGCTTTTCCCAAACACTGCGAATACACACACGCAAGATGTGGGGGAAAGCTTTTGGAATCCTTTCAGATATCCTAATAGTTGCTGCCGTTCAAGTGGCATGCAGTACAACAAAATGCTAGATTAGCTAGTGTAAATTTAATGTAAAATTAACCATAGACCGTGCCGCACGATCTCGCGAGTTGCTGGAAAATGTTTATGAAGCAGAAATTGTGAAAAACTAATTTATTTGTAAATTTGCAATAATAATATCATAATAAAATAAATTAGTGAAAATACTAGTGGCTAAAATAAAAGCTATATTTAAATAATTTATATCCAATTGGAGTCTGTAGAAAAACAATTGCAATTGGCTCGGTCAACAAAATATTCCTTGTGCTGCGAAAAATCGATTGATTAAAGCCGTGGGACAACCTCAGCGTGCTCAGACTGCTGTCATCTCTCACGAGCTTTTCCTCTCCACTCTCTAGTTCAATAAATATCGAATACGACGATTTTTACATAAACTGCATTAACAAGGATTGTTTGTTGTGGCCACAACAAATACAATTGGGAAAACCCCAAGAAGTCACGCATGAACCAACATGATTGTCACATCTGGTGTGGATAGCACTGCTTCGTTAGGTATGTTCATTAAAAGATATTCAATGTCACAGTCACAGTCAGAGTCACACTTAATTTGTTGTTTACCTGGGCAACGGAGTGGTGTGGTGGGGTAGGTCTTAAGTGCGCAATTCGCTTCAGAGGAGTTTGTCTGTGTGTTACCCGCTATCCCTAGGATATAGGGGTATTCTACATTAACGTAAACCAACATATACAAACCACTGTACACAAACATCACATTGATATTAAAATTGGAATATTGTGTTTGTCAGAATTTGAAGAATCCATTAATAAGCCAAGAAATATCACATTGAAATTCAATTTTTAATTTGTTGTTTGACTGATTCACCACCCAGCTCTATATTAACCTACACTACCAAAAGGTGGGAAAACCCGTTGCTATTCGTAAATCGAACATTCGAATTGCTATTATTTTCAATTTTATTTTACTTATATTAAAATTACATTAATAACTTATTATACTCAAATTAAATAACAAGACAAATCGTGTATTTCCATAAATAATTTCTCCACACTAATGACGCATTAAAATAAAGTGTTATTTACAAACTAAACTAGAATTTTACAATACTTAAACTTAACCCATAACTTCTTTCGTGTACCGAGTATCAGACAGTCGACCATACTCGACTCTGCTTTCGTACTTATTATTTACATATGCATGGCAGTAAGGAAGTATTTGTTTACGCCATAAATAAAAGGAGCATGTGTGCATATTGTTTTCTTTTAATTGCAGGCACGGTCGAGGTTACAACTCTCTTGGGTGTCTTTTTTGGCGTGCTTGTTCTGCTCCTCCTGCTTTTCCTGTACATCAGTCGCAGATGCTGTTTCCACCATCGCCATGGCATCAATTGCTGTGACGAGCGCCACTTGGCAGCCAAATGCGTGCAGAAGATCAGTAAGTGAATTTTGGATTTAATTGAAGTAATGAGAATATTAAGTATACGACTATTGGGTGCAGCACGAAAGCGACGCTATGAGAACACCAGCTCTGATTCGGAGGAAGATATGCTGCGTCGCCTGCGCTGGCACCAGCAGAACAACAATCTGCTGCCCAACGGCAAATTTGTGGGCTATGGGATGGGCATCGATCAACTGAACCCGTTGACGGGTCACACCTTCAATTATCATCACCAGGCGGACCTTCAAAGGGTTGTCACTGTGACACGTGACCCCTTGGCAATTGCCGAAAGGGGCAAGGTCGGCATACCGTCGTCGCACAGCGAGTGCAGCTCCAACGATTCCATCGAGGCGTCTGTCGACAGTCACACGGGCATTCTGACCGGAGAAAGGGAGACTCGAGGTATGAATAATTGAACCGACTCATCCATTCGATTCCAGTTGATTCATATGCCACTCAACAACAATTACAATTACAATTACGATTCCAATTACAGCTGTTCCTCCAGCAAGGAGCTCTTACAGCAAGCCACAGTCGCTGTCGCTGTCGCAGCCACACCGATACCAGCAGCATAAGGTTGACGTGCTGCCCCAGAAGGTCGACAAGGATAGGGATAGCGTGGTCGTGGTGCCAATTACAACGTTTACTAGTACCAATAACAACAACAACAACAACACCAGCCACAGCAACAACAACAACAACAGCACCACAAATAATAATAATAACAACAACAACGATGATGTAAGCGCATGATGAATTGACATATTCCTAATACCCGATACGCAAAAGCGTAGAAAAGTGTAACAAGTTAGTGCCAACAGAAAATATGCAGAATAGACAGAAGGAATTATTCCATAGAGTATGTAAAGATATTGCTTATTCATTTTTATTCCGGCTTCCCGTTCGATTACTTAAGTACTTAGTAGATCTGTGAGACTATGAAAGCAAGAGAACGAATTATAATCGTCTATATCGTATACCATTATATATAACTACAAATAGTGTTCAACACATATACATAGGTTGATATTAACACTCTGAATGATTCCCGAATATTGCATTATGAACTTCCTCTAGGCACCACACAAAAGTTGCTTTCTTACTTGCTGATATTTACTGACATTTAACCGTCTCTCTAGGAGCCTCTCTTCGACACGAGTGATTTGCGGTCCATCAAGTCGGACGACATTATAGTGACGACCGACTCAAAGCTGGCGGCTCCTCGCGGCCCCATCGAGCTGGAGATGTCCTTGCTGTACGACGCGCCCATGCGCAAGATGACGGTGCACGTGATGCAGGCGCGATGTCTGCCACCTCTGGGCAATGGCCAGCAGACGCACACCCAGGTGAGACTCCTCGCCCCATTCCATCAATCAGAGATTAAAGTAGTTGTAATATTTTCAGGTGCGCATGCTGATGCTGCCGAACAAGAAGCAGAAGCACAAGACCAAGATCAGGAGCGGCGAGAATCCGCAATATATGGAGAGCTTTCTGCTGCATCGTGTCAATCCCGAGGATGTCAACAACATGGGCCTGCGAGTGCGTCTCTACGGGTGCGAGCGGCTGCGCAAGGAGCGCCTCATAGGCGAGGCGTACGTGAGCTTTGCCACCGTCGACCTGGAGCTAGAGACTAATCTGTGGCTGCCGCTGGAGCCGCGCAACACATCATCGCTGCTGGGCTCAACCAGCGATCTTCTGAGTTTGGCCAGATCGGACAGCGCTGGCTCCACATCATCCATGCAGCACGGCGGCGTCTCGGAGCTGCTGCTGGGACTGAGCTACAACGGAGTCACGGGTCGCTTGAGCGTGGAGATTATCAAGGGCAGCCAGTTTCGCAGTCTGACTCTGAACAAGGCGCCCGACACGTATGTGAAGATGTGCATGGTCAGCAGCATTGGCCAGGAGATTTCCAGGGCCAAAACGTCCATTCGCCGGGGTCCGAATCCGCTGTTCAAGGAGACGTTTGCGTTCCAAGTGGCGCTGTTCCAGCTGAACGACGTCACACTGATGATCTCCGTGTACGCCAAGCGGCACATGAAGAAGAACGAGATGGTCGGCTGGTTCAGCATGGGCTTGAACTCGTCGGGACCGGAGGAGTGTGCGCATTGGACGGATGTTTGTGAGCTGCCCAAGGGCGAGATTCTGGCGCGGTGGCATGTCCTGGTGGATTCCTGATTCGAGCAGTTGGGACAGTCCTCGGGACGCAGCAGCAAGGCGCTCAAGAAACTGAGCTTTGCTGCGTTCAAGGACAAGTCCAAGGATAAGACGCCGCCCAAGGAGTCGGAGTCGGAGGGCGTTCAATTCGCCAACGCAGACAATGCGGTTGCGGTCGATATTGAGCCCGGATTGGAACTAGATTTTGTCTAGATGTGGTCGCCTTTAGACCTTTTGGATTGGTTTTTTTAAATAATGGAACACCCGATAAAAGAATTCAGGGTGTTCCGCACCCCCCAAGGACTTTTTGGATAATCTGGAAACTATTTAACCAGATTGGAGCCCAAGGTTTGGCTCGACAACACTTTGTAATTTGGAAAGAAAACATTTAACTTAAATTTGGCAAGCATTTTTTGATAAAATGTGCAAAAAGACAAAAAATACAATTAACAATTAAACTAGTATTATTAAACTTTTATACGCAACTGAAAATGCAAAATATGCAAAACGCATAACTTATTAACTCAAGTTTGAACTTTATAATTGTTTGTGATAAAGCATATGATAATGGTTAGAGTGAAGGAACGATTAGAAGAAGCAGCAGATACAAGTAGACGATAAAGTTAAGGAAAGAGTATACGTATGTTGACATACATTTTTGTATTTAATATTTTCTCTGCAAACTCAACAACAACAAATATTTAACCGCAAAGGTTTTGATGGTCCCAACGCAGGACTAGCACTTTTTATTACTACCATAAATAAGAAATTCCAAAATGAAAACTCAAATAATTATTAGCATTGTTAACCGAGTGTTGGCCAAAACATTTGAATGTGTGCGATCGCGAGTGCGCTTTACAACATCTGGAATTCTTACCTCTTCTTCAACCAAATGTTATATTTAATTAACAATTTATTAACCTATCTCTCAGTACTCTGTAAGTCGCGCATATTCGATTGTCCTGGCGAAACGAAACGCAAAATAGCAACAAACAAACAAACAAGCAACAATTGTAGCCAACAAGCATACAAAACATATACATATACATAGAGGAAATTCTAGAAATTTTTATCTAGAAATCATGCGCATTGTTCCAGTTTTTATATGAATACAACAAATATACCTAAACTCTAGGATTCAAATTAAATACGCACAACAAATCGAAGGTACAACTCGAGAGATCGTTGACAGGATGAGGAGGCAGCAGATAGATAATGATAAAAGCGTTGATAATGTTTATAAAGATATTGGAAATCCAGCACCATTTATTCGATATTTCAAGCGGGTTGCTCGGATAACTATTTAAGACACAACATTTAATGTTGATATGTTAGCAGACACAACACTCCACAAATCTAAAAACATAATGATTATAAACTTAATTACCTAAAAAAAGGCAGTTGTGTGTGGAGCACATTTGAAATCAGGCTCAGTACGCTGGTGTTTAAACTACCTACTGAAGAGATTATGAAGGGCAAGAGGGGAGCGCATTTACCATAACAAACAAAATTGTATATGTAGGATAAACTAATTATACGGAGAACCATGGAAAGCTTTAATAAATGTTGGTACTTAATTGATTTTTACTTAATTATTGTCGAACGTCGTCGTCTTAATCGAGCAAGTATTACTGCAAAAGTATATTAAAAATAAATAGTTTAAATATTTTATTACATATATTATAAAAATACATATATATTTGTATCTTTTGAAAATCTCTATGTTTTCGATGTCCAATATTTTATAATCACAATTCACAAAATGAATATGTGTTCGTTGTTACTGAACTTTTGCGATATATAAAGTTAATCTAAAATTTAATTTTGGACGCATATAATGAGTTGTAATCGAAGTTGGAGGAGCTGGAGTAGGAACAAGAGCTGGAGGAAAAAGATACAGAAACATAAACAGAAAACAGATTGGTAAACAGCACTTAAGAAACTTGTCAAGTCATTTTTGTATAACATATTATTATTCTATAAGCTTCTATGTGTGCATTCTAACTTTAACCAACTAAAGTTTACATAACAAACGCAAAGAGTCTTGCAAATAAATGTTGCAAGTTTATTTGCAATGTACTTCTTCGGGCCTCTATGTAGAAAACTCCCTCCATTAACTAAAAACTGAATGAAGTGATTGGATTTTCCTGGAATATAGATTACAAACATTTCTACTTTTCAATTTAAAGCAATTAAATTGTCATTGTTGATTATTAAAATAATAATTTTAATATTACATAATTGTGACTTACAAATAAAAATGATAACATTAACAACGGCTACGTAGAGCTTACGGCTCCATGTTACGCTAACTATACACATACAACGTCTCATCTCAATCAATTCATTATTTTTACTAATCCTAGTCTATTTTCTGCGTTTGCGGCGCAACGTCTTTTTCGCACTGGCCGCCTCATCATCGCCGCTCTCCGCCCCATAATCCTGCGGATCTTTCGGTCCTGCTCCCTGCGCATCCCACTCCTTGCGCAGCTCGCTGAGCATGCCTGGCGTCAGCAGACCCTGAGCAAGCAGTCGCTCCGTGAGGCGACCACGCGATGAGCTGGGCAGACGCGGCTCCTTCACATACGTGGCACGACGCATGTTGAAGCTGGACTGCACATCGCCTTCCAGGCCAGCTTCTGTGTTCTTTAGCAGACGAGTTATCTGAAAAACGCCCTGCTGAATGATCTCGTCCAGCTCCTTTTGCGCGTCTCGCACTCTTGGCGCCTCGGGGAACATATCCATAAACCGATAGCTGGACAGATATAATAAATTTAAGAAATGACAACAATTAGAAGCTATCTCAATTCACCTTAGCCACAAGTACAAGTCCATCACATCGAAGACGGCCTCCAGATGCACTAAGTCGAGTATGGTCTTGGGCAGCTTGAGCGGCAGGCCGCAGTTGCGCTTGATAAAGTCAAAGGTGATGGGCTCGTTGCGACTGTATTGGCGCGCCACCTTCAGGAACATGGAGCACACGAAAGGCATCTTGCGGTTGATGGGTGCACAGCAGAATACATAGCGGGCACGCAGCGGCAGCGGCACATGCTGTATCATCTCGGCAAGGAACTTAAAGTCCTCTATATTGCACATAAAGTACAACGAATCATCCACAGTGCAGAGATTCACGAATATGTCCATAAGGTTACTCAGCGAAGAATTGGGCAGATGATAAGCGTACAGCTCGATTTGGTCAGCGGTGGGATGCAAACCGGCCTGCTTGAGAGGCTCCGGCGTTTGACTGAGCAACCGCCTAAGCGTCACCAGATCTTCCGACTTAAATGCAGTCACGTAGCCGTGCTCCCACTGGGTTCTGAAGCGGCCAGCGCGTCCGGCGATTTGCAGAGCTGACGATATGGAAATCGTATCGATTTCACGCTCGCCCTTTTCGTTCATGGTGGGCTTGACCAGCGAGTAGAAAATGATGCGACGTATGCTCCTATAATTGTTTCAGTATAACTAGGAAATAACGATTTGAACAATCAAAGCAGACTCACAAATTTAAGCCCATGCCAATGGCATCGGTGGCCACCATCACCTTGCAGCTGTTCTCAGGATCATTAAACTTCGCAGCTTGCGCCAGCTTCGTGCCAGGTGGCAAACCGCCATAGATGACAGCAACTTCCTTGCCCCTAAAATGTCAATTGGTTAAGAACAGTTTTTAAAATTAAATTGTTATTTTTACCTTGCTTCAATCTCGCGCGAAACCGTATAAATATCATTCTTGCTGAAGCAAACAATGCAGTCTCCCGGCATCACATTGTCCAGCGAGCCCAGCGCCGAGTCCTCCACCGTCAACTCTGTGAGACGATCATAGCGACGTACCTCAACTGTTTCGCCAGTGGTTTCGCAGATCTTCTGCAGCAGCTCCAAGGAGCCGGCCTCGCCACAAACGTGCACTTCGTTGGCAATCAGGCCGAGAAAGGCGCGCGTCCAAGCCCAGCCACGCTGCGGATCGCGTATCTGTTGTATCTCATCGATGACGGCCACATCATCTAGCAAACAGTATAAAATGTTTATACAGCAATCTTGTGTAGCGATCGCTACTTACAGGGCGTGTTCACAGAGGTCATTTCAACGGTGCATGCCACATGACTGGCTGGCGAGTTCTCGCTGATACCGAACTTACGTTCCTCGCCAGTGACCAGATCACAGGGCGTGCCACGCTCGTTCGCTTTGTTGTACACCTCGGTGGCCAGCAGCTTGAGCGGTCCACAGTAGACGCCCGACTTGGCAGTCAAGTATCTTTCCATCGCATGATAAGTTTTGCCAGAATTCGTGGGTCCCGAGTGGAAAACGATTTTGCGGGTGATGGCGCGTGCATTGCTATACCAATTGGCGGGTTGTCGCAGGTCGGAGATCTTCTTAAGATCGTCCATGCAGTCGATATGAGGAAACACAGTCTTGGCGTGCCGCAGAAAGTAGGGAAAGACATCGTCAATGTGTCCGGCGCCTTGCATAATGTCGCTGAAAATGATGTGCAGATCAACCGGCAGATTCTCGGCCTCGATGCAGTAGCGTCGAAACGATCCAAACGCCTGTTGCTGCAAATATGCTGAAGAGTAAGAAAGAGTATTAGCATGTTGTTTATTTAGATTTTATCATTGCATCACTTACAATCCAAACCGTTCTCCGTGCAGAGTGCTTTGATTTCGCGTCGCTGCGCAAACTTGTTCAGTATCTTCAGCAGCTCGGACTTTTCCAATTTGCCCACCAGCTCGGAGCCCACATCCTCGTCCTCAGCATTTGCCGGCACTTGGACCGGCTTAAACAAAGCCGAAACATTCGTTTCATGTTTGCGATTCCGCGAAAATTGAGCGGGCAGAAGGTGTAAGTTTCGTTTGTTATCAGCACAGTTAAGGCCAACACTGAGTCTCAAGCGCACTGCGCAAAGTAGCCGCCTGCCCGTGGAAATTGCATAATGCCGCGAGTTATGCATCTAATTTTAATTGATAAAATTCAAAAAGTAGACTGATTGAGCGGTCTGCCGCTGCTGCACGTTGTGAAGAGAAACAGCTGTGCAACGTGACCGCCCCGATAACGATTAAAAATACCGATAGCGCCAATATGTAAATACCATACAAAGTTTTCCCGCTGTGTATTTTGGCTTGTTCAATTTTGTATAAAATATTCGCGATACAATTTTCACATACTCTTTGAACAATTTTGATAGTGTACCATAATACCAAAATATACTTTTTGCCATTTAACGACTTTAAATAAAAATTCCGTTACCAGTGTTGTTAAATGTGCACTAATCGCAGTCAGAGAATTCTAATGTATGGGCGCTAAAACAATATTATTAATTTTGTCTGCCAATATTGATCACATTTAGTGTTAAAATAAAATATGTTAGCGGCATTAACAACACTAGTCCATCGACAAAAACATAGCCAATTGAATTAAACTGATTGCCATTGATTTTGCTGTCAAAGTCCATTTACTTGATATTGCATTGACTTTCTCATTAGCTCGCAACACTTCTTCGTGTTAGTTTCACAAAAATTTTTGTTCTAATTTTTTTTTTCATTGTTCTGCAATTGATTTTGTTTAATTATTTTTTTCATAAAAAATAAAGTAAATAAATATCGAAAGCATCTGGTGACCGAATCTCTCGCGACGTCGATTGTGATATCGATATACTGCAATTTCATCGGGTGAGAAACGTGGTTTGTTGGAAGCAGCCGGAGAAGGTAGACGTTGCTCTGTTAAATAAATTTGTGAAAAAAAAAGAAATTGTTACAAAAAAAAGAGAATTAAAAACGAACAGTTTAAACACAATTTATATAAAACGAAATACGATGGAAAATCAAAGCAACGCAGAACCCGTTGCCGCTGCCGCCGCCGCCGCGGAGGTATCATCGACAAGTAAGTTTTGCGGGGTGGTGGAGTTTGTTGGACAGAGGGATTTTCTGTTTGTGAGCAAATAAATGGCATGCAAAGATAGATACATATACATATGCACATAAAACGCATATGTATTTAAGTATTTATTTAACGGTTTACTCTGAATATTATTGCATTTTTCTTAGTCCACTAAAGAAATGGATTTTCATTTTTTTTTTTTTTTTGAAAGTACGGCCATTTTTTTTATAGAGTAAACTTGTCAAATTGCCGCCATATTTCTTTCGCTTTTTTTCTTCCTGATTGATTCTTGCGGTAAATAAGAGTCGTCTATGAGTCTGCTATTTCGCCATTAGAACAGAAGGAGAAACGAAGAGAATGCAAAGAAGTACAGCAGAAAAGAACAACACACAAATTACATGTGTATGTACATACATGTATGTGTGTGTGTGCGCCTATTTTGTTGGTCGGCAATTTCAATTTCGTGTTTCTCCTATTTTAATTACGTCATCGGGCGCGCATTTTTATGCTCTAAAGTGCTGCAATTACTAAGTTGAACTTCCAAATTCTGTGTGTAGTGTGAATCATTTTGACTATTGCTCTTGGCCCATTTCAGTGTGTTTTCTCTCTCGCTCGCTGTCATAGCTGAACTATCTATATACATATACAAATACATACAAACTTGCGCCTGCAATAGCAAAAACAACAACACATCAAAGCACGCACACACACACATGCATACATATGTATGTACATACATATTAATTGAAAAATTCGCGCGTCTTGCTTGATGCGCTCATCGCTGAGAAATGCTGTGCATGTGTGTTTGTGTGTGTGTGTGTGACTGATGAAGAATAAGCGAGCCAGTGAGTGTGTGTGGCGCAGCGTTGCCAACTTATTGGTCATACGTCAATATCGATATTTTTAATGTTTTGCTGCCCATTTGATATTTAAACACGCACACTTTGTACAAATGCTAATTACTGTCATCAGCACAAAATATGTATTATTTATGTAGTTCTCTATATATAAACAGTATTTTCGTTGTTCGCTCAGACAGGTGGCAACCCCAGCGAATATTTTCTATGCAGATTTTCTATGGCCATCCGGTGTTTTTTTTCTCCATATTTGTTTAGTTAGTTTTTGTTGCACAATTGTGCGAATGAATGTGTGTGTGTACAGTAATTTTTTGGTTGGGCGTGAAAACCGGTTTATCAGTTGGTGTAGAAATTATATTTTGTCAGACATATGAACCTGGCGTGATAACACATGCATGCGTTAATCATGGGTCAGAGATAAGACGAACAACAACGCGAGACTGCTGACAAGTCAAACTTAATTTGTTGCCGGTAATGCGAGATCTTGTCTCTCTTTCTCTTTCCATGTAACAGTCACTGCTGCTCTCGCTCAGTAGTTTTCTTTCGCTCTCTTTGGTCGCCGCATTTGTTTGTGTTTATTTTTAGCCCCTCATACGCCATCCATGATGAGCAACGATAGCTAATACAGTTTAATATTTACACACACACAGGCATAAAATGTACTATAAAATAAAGCTGTGGCCAACCAATTAATTAAATGCTAAATTATTACAGAAAAGTTATGAATTTATTTGTTATTCAATAACATTTTTTTTATTCAATTTGTTTTTCAATTCGTTTTTTATTTATTATTAATAAACATATTTAATAAAAATAATAAGTAAATGTAGCAAATATTTACCACAATTTTAATATATTTTTGTCTTTAGAAATTAAATTTATTATTTTGTTTATTTTAATTAAATTTTACTCAATCTAAGTAATAAAAATTATTTTTAAATAATTTATAATGTATTTATCATGAACAACTTTTTATCTTGATTCAACAGCTCAGCCTGCGGAGCCTACAAAGCGTTCGTTGCGTGTGCAGACCTGGAAGAAAATCCAGGAGGGTAAAGTTGGCATTGGCTTCAATGGCATCTTTAACCGCATCCCTGCATTCGTTGATGCTGACAAGGCTGCTGCATTGCTCATTCAGGAGGAGGAGTTCAAGCAAGCACGTAAGTCAATTAAATGATTGAATTACCATACATTTCTTTAATTTCCCACCTCCTTCCTTTTAGAGCACATCAAAGTGACCATCGATCGGGCTTTGCATGATTTCAAGGAACAAGCGTTGGTGGCTAATAAATCGGTATACTTGCCCAGCACTCGCGACTCGTCGGCTCTGTTCCTCAAAGTCGAAGTACCCGAGGATGCCACCGACGAGCAGAAGAAGGAATCGCTGCGCGTCCAGGACATACAGAAGTTCCGATCCGAAATTGGTCTCGACAGCAAATTGAAGCTGGATCTGGTCGTCATTGGTTCCGTTGTTGTGTCACGCGATGGCTATCGCATTGGACGCGGCAATGGTTTTGCCGATCTGGACATTGGATTGCTGATTGAGCTGGGCGTGATTACGCCCCAAACAGCGATCGTGACCATTGTGCATGATGTACAGGTGGTTGACACATTGCCCTTGGACTTGTTCCAGAAATATGATTCACCCGTTGACATCATTGTGACGCCCACCGAGGTGATACGTGTTGCCAAGCGTTTGCCCCGTCCCAGTGGCGTCTTCTGGGAACTTTTGTCCGAGCGTCGCTTGAAGATTTTGCCCGTGCTGCAGCAGCTGAAGGAGCAGCTGGAGAAGGCGGGCAAAACTATTGCCCTGAAGGAGGAGGATACCGATGTGGAGCAGCATCAGAACAGCAGACGCCGTCGTGGACATTTGCGTCGTCGCTTCCAACGAGGAAACCCAGGACGCACCACCTCACAGACTGACAACGAACAGCAGGGCGTGAGTTTCTCAATCTATTACGAAACTATAAAATCAACAATTAATTCTGAATCCGTTTTTCTCTTCTTAAAGCAGGAGAATGCGCAGAAGCGCGCTCCGCGCCGTAAAGGTCGTTTCGTCAACCGTCGCAGACGCACAAACAAGGTAAGATTGCTATTATAAATATAGATGTAAAACGTTCGTTCGGAAATTCAGTTAATATATTTAGTTACTATTAAAAAAATTTATTTAAGGGGGATATACCTACATGTAAAACGTAAAACAAATTTAAGGATCTTTTGATTCGGTGTTTTTGAGCGGTTAAGATATCTGGAAATGTATTTACTGATTTCTATTTTATTTAATTGCAGTCTGAGGGCGATCAGTCTGGTGTGGAGGTTGGTGCTAAGAGTGAAGATCGTAAATTCGATGAGGGCGCTGCGGGCGAGCGTCGCCCCAAGCGCAAGAATCTGCCGCGTCGTGACTTCTGTGTTAAGTTGTCAAATCTGACACGCGACATTCGCGTCAAGGATCTGAAGACGGAGCTGCGTAAGCGCGAATGTAATCCATTGGCGATTTCATGGAAGGGTGCGTCACACGCGAACAGAGCATATTGAATAGAATTTTCAGTTAATTATATTGATTGGTATTGCAGGACACTTCGGCAAGTGTTATTTGCACTTTGGCAATCGCAATGGCGGCCCCAGCACCCAGGAGGATGTGGACAAGGTGCTCAAGTCGCTGAACGATCTCTCGCTGACCATCACCACCGGCGGTGGCGAATCAGCACCGGCAGCTGGTGCCGAGGAGCCCCCAGCCGAGAACGCCAATGCGCCAGTGCAGACGAAAACCATCAATCTGAATGTGGAGCTGCTGAAGAATCGCAAGAAGGGCGATGGCAATGTGACTGGCGGCGAGGAGGGCGGCAATGCTAACACCACCAGCGCCAGTCCAGTGAATGGTGCGGCTGCCGACGAAGGTGGAGCCACCGCCGCAGCTGCCTCACGCATCGAGTCTGTGGACACCACCACAGTATAGTATGATCAAGTCAGTAGCGCTGCCACAAAAAGGCCCCGGCGGATGTCCGCCGCCAGCGCCACGTGTGGAGTTCAACGAAAAAGAGTCACATTTTGTTTAGAACAAACCGAAAAGTAACACAACAAGCAAAACAAACAAACAAAACAAACCGAAGTGAGCTCCAAAAACACACACACACACAAAACACACATACAAACTCATACACACACACATTATTTCACATTTTTACTTTTGCAGCTTGTAGTTTCTTCTCATTCAACACTTTTCTTTTTTTTTTAACAAAAAAAACCGAGCGACAGCAACTATTAGATTTTTGTTGGTTACAACATCAAACACAAAGATTTACTGACGCTTTTTCTTAACAATTGCATTTGTTAACAACAACAATACTACAGACAACAAACAAATCAGTTTTCATTAAAGTTTTAATGAATGAAACATATATTAATGAAATACTCGTTCACGCATCATTTCAAAACTTAATTA
The DNA here is from genome assembly GCA_035047365.1 of Drosophila ustulata. NCBI lineage: Eukaryota > Metazoa > Arthropoda > Insecta > Diptera > Drosophilidae > Drosophila > Drosophila ustulata. Next base: position 30,703,256 of record JAWNPT010000094.1, read on the forward strand.
ATAATTCTTCTCTATTCTTCTCTACTTCACTTGTCCTTTCTGTCTGTGACAAGTCGCATAAATATATATAAATATATATATATGTAAACACTGATATATATATATTGTACGATTTTCTAAACATTTTTCCCCCTCCAACTTTGCCTCCACCCGGCCACACGCTGAGCGTGTGTTCGTGCGTCCCTCTTACCACCCCTCTGAGAACAGTTGAGCTGCTGTCACTGGGATGGGATGGGGGGAATGGACACGTGCAACACGCGGCGTGCGACGTGTGTGGTGGCATGGGCTTTTGTGTAAGAAATGTTGATATTCGTAAATTATTAATAACCCACAAAAGCCAGAAAACAAGAAAAAATTACAAAACAAAAAAAAAAACTTAAAAAACTTGAAAAATTTCGTGGATAAAAGAAATTGAATTAACAAACGAAAAACAAAACAAAAACTATTAACATGTTGCATTTTTGCTGAATGAAGGATAAACAAACAACAAAAAAAAAAAAAAACGGGAAACGAACAACAATAAAACATGATAATTGAAATATTTGGTTAGTGTTTTCCCCTCACAACACAAAACACAACAACACGCAGACACTTAATACCAATAGCAATACATGAAATACAATTTACCCATTATAATTATTATATATATTTTAACAACAAACAAAGAAACAAGAACAACAAATTTGTGAACAAGAACAGCAATTTATACACACAAAACCATAATAATTATTTACTCTTTTTTATACAAAGAAAAAGCATTAAAAAAAACTTATGTGAAACATGAATGAAATATAACTTGAAATAAAAACTTCAAAAAAATCGAAAACAAATTGATTAATTCTTAGATTTATGCTTAGTTAGTAGTTGTAAGTAAATGATTTAAGAAGTTGTTATCGGGGAAATTATCGTTTATTTTGATTTCTCAGCTAACATCTAAAAATGGTACATGTATAAAGAATACTTGCACATATCGTTTATGTTTATGTATACTATATATACAGTTGGAAAAGTTATAAAATAATATTTATACATATCGTCGGTGTATTGTATATATATAAAGGTGCAATTCAGCGTGTCTTTATCAATTTAGTTGCTTGTAGTTTTTATTTGTTGGTGTTGTAATGTTTACGAAGCTTCGAAAAATATTTGATTTATCCTTGTTGAAGGTTGCGGTAGCTCTCAAATTGTTATTAAAACGAATACCCTCGCAGAGTTAGTTCTCTAATTTGATAATTTCAGAGCTGAAATTTATCTAGGAATTAAAATGCCTTAAGTGTTGTGCTGTAATTCTGCAAGCTAGAAGGGTATTCGGACTTCGACGCGCCGAAGTCACCCGATTCCACGACTATTGAAGTATAATGTAGTATATGTATACTTTTATAGTTTGGGTGAGGTGAGGTGAGACTGTGAAACCTGTGTGGCAATAGGAATTGCGATCTATTTGTGCGATTTGAATTATGAATTTTTGGGGAATTTTCGGGAGGTTATTTCTTTATTCACGAATCGTACTGGTCGCCTTGCAGCAGAATCTTCGAGGCGTGGGCGTGACAGCCGTCTGCGTTTGTGTCTGCGGGGAAGGTGTGCGATCTATAAATTCAATACTATCACTATCTCTTGCTTGCTGCTGTTGTTGATGTGCTGTTGTTGGTGCTTTTGTTGTCCTAATGCAGGGGGTGGGCGTTGGCGTAGGCGTCGGCGTGGGCGTTGGTGTGGACGAGGGCGTAACTGCGTTGACAAGCGAAGACGTGGGCTTCTCCTGGATGGGCGCTAGACTATTGACGATGGAATTGGCCATGGCCAGCTCGAGTTCACGCTGCCAATCGCTCTCCTTCTGCTCCATGGCCTTGCGCTTCAGCTCCTTGAAGCGATTGTAGACGATGAACTCCTTGATGAGCGTCGTCTCGGGGTCGCTGTCGCGCTGCGCTGAACGCTGTTTGGCCAGTCGTTTCTTCTTCTTGTGCAGCGGTCGCGTCTCGACGATCATCTCCTCCAGCTCGAGGCAGGGATCACAGTTCAGATGATCCTCGGGTGGCTTGAACAGAGGCTTTGTCTGCTTCTCCAGTATCACTTGAAAGTCTGTGGGACGCAGCAGCGGCGTCTGATGCAGCTCGTGCTGAGAGCTAATCCTAGCACCGGGATGCACACAGAGAAGCTGTTTAAGAAGGAGACAAAGTAATTACAACATTTGCATATTACTAAAACTACAAAATAATTGATTTGTACGTATGAAAATTTGTTGTATTCCAAAAACTTTTCTTTTGGCTACATTAGTGCATCATTTTCGCGAATCATTAAATTATTTATTAATTATTCATTAAGATTTTAAGCGCCATCTAGCGGTTGTGTAAAGCACTGTAATTAGGCGCAATTTGCAACTGGTTCGTGTCCGTGCTAAATATTTGGTGAAGTATTTGCTTATCTTAATTAATTATTTAAAATAGTTAGAATAGCTATTTCGAGAAACAACTCGTATCGAATGTCGTAAACTATATTGTGTGAAAATTGCAGCTCCTCCTCCATTTAACATTTGTGCGTTGACAGTGAGGATTTAATAATTATAATGGCTCTTTACATACACACCTTTTGCAGTAGATCGATAAAGTTGTGACTCCAGTAATGTGGATAGTGCACCGAGGTGTTCAGCACGTTCTTAATTTCGACCAGCGGCGTGTGCGAGTGCAGCACAAATGGCCGGTTGTTGGACCTCATCTCGTAGGCCACAACGCCCAGTGACCACCAATCCACTGGATAGCTATAGCCCGCTGCAAATGAAAATTAAAACGAAAACGATGACCGGATACAGTCAATTAACTTTGTTGCAGCTGCAGTAATTCAATTTGGCGGACAGCAAATGGATTCCCCTCCCACATCCTGTGTCCTGTTTACAATTTGCACTTACCAACTTCTTCTAGGGCGCACATAAACACTTCTGGCGCCATGTACGGCTTCGTGCCCGACATGCTGCAGGCGAGCGAGTCCTTCTGCAACCTCGTTGCAATATTAAAATCAGTCAAATGAGCGTGTCCTGAAATTAAGCGCACGTAATTGGTTTCCAATTACCCATCAACCCATATGCACCACTCTCTATGGCTTTGTATTTGTGTGTGTGGGTAAATATTTGTGTGACTGTAGCTTTTATTTTTGCTACCCTGCGAACCGTCAAAATATTACCAGTGATTGGGGTCTAATGGCTTTTTAAGAATTCGACCGGATAGAGCAATAAGTTTATAGTAACAGCTCACCAATTAGAACTTTCTGACATTTGAATCTTGCTGAAAGTATAACTGAAGTTTTTGGAGTAACTTAATTGAATCTTCATTGCACTGGATTGTTTAGTTGTCTTTACTTATATTCAGTATATAAAACAAATTAATTAAATGTGGTCGAATTTTGTTCGCCCCATAGATCTAGCTACTTACAGGGTATTTGAAAAGTCGACCACTGCAACTATCGCCGCCCAATTGTTTTTTCTTCGTATGCCTTAATTGAATTTCTGCGTTACCTCTGATTGTATTGCTTCGCAAATATCAAACATTTATGCGTTTGCTGCGCATGCATCGTTAATTAATTCGAATTTTTATACATATTTTCATTTTCTTTGACCAACTCTTTGTCTCGGAGTAATTAATGAAGCAGTATTACATAGGAAATTGAGCAGACTTTAATAATAATTGTTCTGTTTTCTGCAGCAATCGAATGGTTATTTAAATTATGATCGATTCGTCAAGAATGTATATAAATATATAGAGTTACACATAGACTGACAGTTGGACAGATGTGAGTATGCAATACAACACAATATTTGCTTATCAAGCTGTCTTTGCGACCGACAAGGCTGTAAAATATTGAGGGGCCTGAAAGTATGCTACAATTTCTGTCATTGCTCACAGGATACGGTGTGTGAGTGTGTGTGAATGTGTTTGTGTGTGTGTGTGTGTGTGTGTGCGAAGCAAAAAGGCAGCTTGACAGGTGGCAGGCCGTCTGGGGCTGCTGCCACACATACATATGAGTATGAATAATTTGAGTATGCTCCGCTGTATTCACACAGTATATTTACTTGGGCCAGCTCCAAGCAAAAACTTTTTGCGACGCGACTTGGACGGGGAAATCAATAAATTTTTGAACACGCTTTGGATATGTTATAATGAATTATGGACGCATTTTTGGCAACTTGACTTGAAGCTGCCCATGAGTCGAGGGTGAGTGTGCGTGAGAGTGCGAGTGTGGGTGAGTGTAAACATACTCACCGGTATCATCCAGTAGAATGTTATCGGGCTTGATGTCCCTGTGGATCACACGCTGTGTTTGAAGGTACTCCAGGGCACTGCCCAGCTCGCACACTAATAAGGCCACACTCTGCTCCGAAAATTCCACCTGCAGGTGACGAAAAAAAGGAGTTGAGTTTAATAATTCCCAATATAGATAATGCTAAAAATATATACTTAATCAATGATTTAATGAGCGCTGGCTTACAGAATAGAATTTTGTCACTTTATCTTATTTAAGTAAAACTTCTTATATCCCTGCTTATAGATAAAAAGTAGTGACAGAAGTTATACTCACGCGATTCTGTAAATGGTATCTCAAATCACCGCCCGTCAACAGGTCGCACACCATGAATAAATCCTCCTCATCTGCGGAGGGATGGGGAAGGGCGAGAAAAGATAAAAGTAGAAAAATGTGTGAAATGGAAGATGCTGCGCAGAAGAAGCGGCTGTGGTCTGGGCATCAAAAGAAATGCACATAGTTAATTTGCATTTTGATTGCCAATCAGCAGCCTTGGCTTCCACACACACACACTTTCACACACATGTCCAGGTATTTGCATATGTCTGCGTGTGTGCACTTACCCTGAAACGAAAACCATAAATTGACGAGAAATGGATGCTCCAAGGAGGATAGCAGCTCCACCTCCTTGATCACGCCGCCCAAGGCGCCGCGCGACTCGCAGACGGAGCGACTCACATACTTCATGGCATAGAGTGTGCCGCTGTCACGCTTCTGCACAATGCACACCTGGAAACGAGCAAGGATAAAAAAGGATAATAGCAGAGAAGTCGAGTACTCACCTTGCCAAAGCTGCCTTTGCCAATGGCGCGTAGTATCTGAAAGTGATCAAAGTTGACTGCAAAAGAGAGTGAAAGTTTTGTTACCAGCTGCTTGTCTGAGATTTGTTGTGCGGCAGCAGCGACTTGAGCTCGTCTCGTCTTCTGTGGCATATGCAGAAGGGCGGCAACGCATCGAGCTGCAGCAACTGGAGCCGGGGAAAGCTGTGCCTCAGCAGCACCTTGAACTTCTCGCTGTCCACATAGTTGAGGCGCAACACGCGCAACTTGTGGCCGCAGCTGTCGAGCAGCAGGCGAAAGTGCCGCGTGCTCAGCGGCACCTGCAGCAGATTCAGCTCGATGCGGGTCAAGCGACGTTGCCACAGGTGGCGCAGCAGCGACCGGCATTGCAGCTCGTCGCACTGCAGCATCGCCAGCTGGTCGGGCAGCTGCAAGTAGGACAGCACCTGCAGCAGGCACAGCTCATCCAGTTGCTCCATGCGAGCGGAGTCGATTTCGTGTTTTTGGTTTGCTGTGAATGCTTAGCCAAATGTTGCTCTGTTATTGTGTGCGGCAGACTCACCGTCATCATCCTGGAGCAGACTTGTGTCGGATCTGCTCGACGAGTTGGCGCCCATTTTGTAGCTACATTAATGTGCCGCCTTGCGGGTGCTTTTATTGGCTATTTGCTCTGCTTCTAGTTGCTGTTGTTGCTGTTGTGGCTGTTTGTTGCTTGTCGTATCCGTTTCCTGTCTGTGTCTCTTGCTGGCGCTGCTTGTGGCAATTTGATTGAATTCAATTGATTTGCTGTCGTGTTCTGAGCACTCTGCTGATTGACGTCTCTCCTCCCCTCGACTAGCTTCGACAGCTTCTGTTTTCCTCCCCGTTAGCGTTGTTGTTGTTTGTGAATTCGTTGTTGCTTTGGCTGCTGCTGTTGTTATGATAACTCATTGTGAAGCACCTGAAAGAGCCGCAAACAAGTCGAGATCACAGTGAGCTGCAGATAATTGTGAATGACTTTTGCATAGATTTACTTAAAGTTGACAACTTAAGCCAGCTTTGCTCGTGCCTGAATACTCTACAATTTGCCACTAATGGAGGCGGATTAACTTCTTGTTTATCGCAATAGAATTCAATTATTTTTCTATTCCTCTTAATGAGTCTATTTTCCACGCCAGGCCCCTAAAAGCTGCTGACTCTGAGTATTGATGTGAATTCGTTCCACATTAAATTTATTTGTTAAATTCACCGAAAAATGAGATAATCTATAAACTGATTACTGCATTTTACTCAATAATTCAATAATTAAAGTGCTAACATATACACTTACAACAAATTGTTGTAATCAACATTTGTATTCAAAGAAATCTTAATTAAATTATAGTGAAAATATAACAATTTGCTATAGGCTTATTAATGAATTGCTTTCTGAATTTTAATTGATTTGTTTTTTTTTTTTTACAAATCAATTAAGGTGCAAAAATATTCACTTGCCACAAATGTAAATAAAAATGGTCAAAGTCACAAACCATGGCATGCACTTTAGCACGGACACGAACCAATCGCATTTGCTGACGATAAGTATTATTAAAGAGTTATAACAACCAATTTGTAATATTAAAATATTAATTTATTTGGAACTTCACTTTATATTTTCAATGTGTTTGACGACGAGCACCTCGAGCGTTTGCTGTCAGCTGTGGGTCAGAGCTGTGCACAGTTAGAGTTGTCAGTTGCTGGGCAACTCTACAGATGTAACAAGCCCAAAACTCCCAATAACATCAATTCGGCAAAACGACAAATCTACAAACACTTTGCAGACTGCAACAGAGAATCGTATTAGCTGCTGGTCATGTGCGCCAAGTGCATCGATATAACCGCCCGCGAGACGGGCGGCGGCTCCGCTGTGGTCTCGTTGCGCCAGAACGAGTTGATCTGCAACCTGCGGGCTCTGGTTGCTGTGCGCTTCGAGCAGGCCATCAGCATGATTGTGCTGATCTTCGGTGGCCAGGTGCTGCCAGATGTGGGCACCATCGATCGCAAGGGCATCACCGAGGGCGTCACGGTGCACGTGCTCTTCCGCCAGCAGCACGAGGATGCAGCACGAAGCCGCAGTAGCTTCGACTCGAACCTGGCCACAAAGCTGACACAGTCGCAGTCGCGTCTCGGCGGCCTGATCAAGAACGTGGAGTTCTTCAAGCCGCTGCTCGATGATCCGGCCACGTTGCGCGACATGCTCTACAGCGATGCGCGCATCCGAGCGCTGCTGGACGAGAACGACTCGTTCCGGCATTACATGAGCAGCGATCGCAACTTGCGTGAAGTCTTCTCCACAATCTTCAATCCGGCCAAGGTGCAGGAGCTGGGACGCACGCGAGACATTCACATCTTGCGCCTGGAGTGCATTCCCGGCGGCTACTCGCTGCTGGGCAAGATGAACTGCTTTCTGCGGCAGGCGCACGAGGACAGTGTGGCCGCCACCTACCAGGAGATCGATGCTGGCCACCACGCGGCTGACAATCCGCAGCGAGGACGCGAGAACTGTTTGCCGCTGCCGAATCCCTGGCGTCGCACCGAACTCGATGGCTCCTCCCGTCGTGCCGAGTGCTTGGTCAGCGATCTCAAGCAGAAGTGCGATCATCTCATGCAGTGCCTGAAGCAGGACGATCACTGCAAGACGGTGCAGCAGGCCAGAGCTCTCAATATCCTGGCGGATAATGCGCGTCGCGAGGTGGAGACACGCGTCGCCTCCCACGCAGCTGCACTGCATCGTCCCCAGTGTCCGCGCTTCAATCGATCGCTCTGCGACTTCATGTCCGCCAACGACTCGCGCTGGGAGCAGCACTTTCGCTGGGAGCTGCTGGAACTGGACGCCTTGGGACACACGAATCAGCAGCGCAACATCACCGCCCTCCTCATATCCTTCGGGGACGTGAAGCTGGCCTGCAAGCTGCTCAAGAAGTGGAGCCGTTAACAGTCACAATCGCACACACTCTACTCTATACGCGACTACCAAATGTCACATTTCATCAACTGTTTAGACCAAATTGTTTTGTCTTATTCCCATTGATTGTTTACTCATATGCGTGTCAACATATAGCGTCCAATATGCTCTAAATTTGTCTTATCTTTCATTTGCGTAACTTTTAATTGTAATTTTAAATATAGGGTCTGGCAGAGTCAAAACATCATCAAGAAGCTTTCCCTTTACGTAATTATTTCTATAGTAATGTTGATTAGTAGTGAGTATTATTTTATCAATTGCTTTTAAATGTAGTCACATCAACCTAGCTACAATTTGAGAGAAGTGATGTTAATTTCGAAGAAAAAACAGGGTCTGGCGAAGTCGAAGCATTGACTGCAACCTTTTACTTAAGTCACTTATTTTCCAGTCAGCTGGCTTTAAAATAAAGAGACAGCACACTCTGAGCAATCATAGAGCAATCCAATGCGCAATACAGATAGCAACTCATAGGTGCTTCTCCTTTGCCAGCGTTTTGAATTGTGTCAAATTTTCCATCAGTGTCAAAAGCAGCCGCAAATCCAGGCCGCATTTTCTTTTTATGATTGATTGAAGCAAGTTTGCCAGGCGCGATTCCATTCGATGCGCCTCGATTCGATTCGAGCGGGTTGCCATTGACATTGCGGTTGGGGCCGGGTGTCTTTAATGGTTTCTCTTTCTGTCGCTGGCTGGTTGGCCAAGCATTCAGCCATCCATCAAGGCTCCAATAGCCTCTGAGGTCTCCACTGACAGTTTCTATCGGCAACGCAAGCCGCAATTTACCCACGCCAATTTTTTTTATGATTATTGCAAATATATCAATTCTTTTTACGGCCATACCTCGACAATCTGTCGCTGTCAGAGGCGAACGCTCGATAAATATATATTTACTCGCAAGGTGTAGAACACTTTATAGGTATTATAGATATTTGCATTTAAAGCTTTGTCATTATGCTTATTGGCAAGCTGCTGTTTGATTTTCCGCTTTAAGAATCGTGCTCTTTTCTTATTAGCTGCACGCTGTTGTTAGCTCAAGGAAATGCATTGCTTTTCCCATCTGTTTACTCTGCGAAAACTTGCTTCGGCACATGCAAAAACTAGAAAAGTTTAAGAACATTTTTCACTGGCCGGGCATAAGGCAAATATCAATAATGCGCCAAGAAAGTCTACAGCTTGAGTTGTTGAATATTTCTGGCATTTCAGTTTCTTGGCAACGTCATAACTTATTTGTTTACTGAACGCGAGTTCTGAAAGATTCAGAATATGAAGCTAACACACCCAAATGTGTGTGTGCAAAAAATGAAGGCTGCAGCCATTGAAATGAGTGAGTGAGGAAAAAAATAACTTGGCTACTTTCCGCGGTAACTTTGAGCAGAGTTCAGACCGAGACTATAATTGTACAGCGAGGCGAGCTGAAAACCTTGGGATTTTGTAATTTCAGCTGGTATGGCATTTAAATGCAGACGCAACAAATGCCAACAAAAAAGCACATTAGGAGCAACAAAAAGGGGGCGTGGCATGGCGGCGAGGGGCGGCGGCTGACACTGGCGACAAAATGGCGCGGAAACAAAGTGTCCAGCGGCGTCGCGACGGCTGCTGCAGAGCGAGAGGTTTGCTTCTTTCATTACAAAACTGAGCCTGAGTTTCCACATCTTGTCTTATTGCCCATTTTTTTCCTCTGCATTTAAATATTTTATGAAAATGACAAAGTAACACCAGCAACAGCAGTGGCAACAACGGCGCTCAGTGCGAGTAGCATTTGCTTAATGTGATTGCTCGAGTGAACGAGGAACAGGAGACAAGTGTTTGGAGCCTGGAGCAGCAGAATATTGTCCGAGGGCCAAGTGTCACCTTGAGGACGTTAACTGGAGGAATCGCTGTGGTTTGCTGACTGACTGACTTGACTGGCTATTATTTAAATTACAGCCGCTTTTATTGAGTTACATGAGCAGCAACAACTAACGGCGTTGGCCACCACTGTTGACTGCTGTCTTGCCCCCGTTGAATGGAACGTAACAAGTTGTTATTGTGGCTAGAACGGAGTAAACAGGTAAACACAGAAGGAAGTCTGTCAAGAGATGGACTCGACTTTGCTTTGCGAATATAAATAGAATATTACCCCAGAGAGTATGGGGAGAAAGTGCACAGGGAGAAAAAATACGTTCTAAATAGATGAACTTTGTTCATCTGAAAAATGAATTCCTGATAACAGATTTACAAGTTCTAATAGTGGATGAATAATGAATAATGATAGAAATTTAAATATATAATCTATTTAACATGTAGTTGAAATACAATAAAAAATACAATATAAACAAAATGATTTTTTGAATAACTCAAGAATGAAAAAACATTTTCTATTAAATATTCTCTTCTAAACTATCTTGTTTTACGAATTTATGGTTTGGATTCAATTTCGACGATTCGTTTTTAAGAATATATTCACAATATTCTTAAATAGAGAATATTTTTTATCCCAATATGAGCTCAAGATTATTTCAAAACTGATCAATCTAGTCTTATTTTGGTTTTGATTCAAGCATTACTGAAAAGGATTAGGCTTGATTCATAATTGTATTCAATTTTCTTTGGAACGCTGTTTTTCTCGCAGTGTCCAAGACAAAGATGAGTGTGCAGGAGATGCTCGTGTCTCTGTTGTTTGCTTATTATGCATGTACATGTCAAATAGAGAGGAACACTCGCAGTACATGCAAATCCTTTATCTGGAAGAACAGGTGTGAAGCTGTAAGTAATCCCCGAAAGACTCATAAAGCGAATTTATGCATTTCTCTTTCCCGAAAAAAGCATAAACAGTTGAACTAGGTGAAAGTGAAAGGAATTTCCGCCGACACCAAATAACAACTTTGCCTGCTTTTAGCTGCTCGTTTAGCATTTCCCTTTTAGGTGATTTGTGCAGGTGGGGCAAGTGGGAGAAGGGGACACACACACACATTTCATTTTCCAGAGGTATTTCCACTTTGCGTCATGCCTAGACTCTGACATGCCGGATTAAAGTTAAGCTACGAGCGATTTCCGCTTTAAGCTAAAGATACCGAGCAACGCACAACTTCATTCACCTTCACGCCACAGTGGCTGGCAAAAATCAATGGCCACCTTTAGGCATGCCCATCACAGAGTATCCTGCGCTGCCTTTTTCCGGTTTGCCTCCCTTTTTGGCCTATTGATTTTACATAATTAACATTTGCGTGATTTGGAAAATGTCGAAATACGCATATTTAGGTCAATAATGGATGCACGTCCTTTGGGTCTCGACTTCTGCCCCCCGCTCCTAGACAGCAATTAGTGCGAGAATTATGAAAGTATTTTTGGCATTCGCCCTCAGCGAGTACCGAGTAGTGTTTTGAATCTCCACTGACAAGACTTAATTAGTTGAGAGTGCACAAGTTGAATAGTATTTAGGCAAATCGATAGTGAGTTATCAATATGCAATGCTTCATTAATCAAAGATTAACAACACAAACGAAACGAAGCCGAGACATTTAGCTGCCGTTGGCCCAAACAAATGGCAGCACATCAATCACAGTGACGGCCCCAAACTGTCCCCCATCTGTCTGTCCGTCTCGCTTTCTGCCTCATTTTGCCCGTCTGTTGATTTTTGCCTCTTTATCATTCATTTGCCCTGTTCAAATTAAAAGCGCGCCTTAATTAATGGCGGCTTGCAAATTTTTATTTGTATTTCCCCCGCTCTGTCTTTTATTTTTACTTCTATTTTTACATTTACTTAACGCCATCAAGCAAAAATCTGTTGCTCTCCGGCGGAAAAACTAATTAAACGCCTGTTGGCGCCAGCAACCAGCAACCAAGAGCAGCGAGCAGCTGCCTGTTAAAGTTGGGAATCAACGAGCCGTAGCCGAACCCTTTATTACGGATTGGGGGTTGGGGGTTGGGGTTGGGGTTGGGGTTGGTAGGTAACAAGCGGGTGCAAAAGGCAGCAAATCACCATTGAAAATTTGCATATAGCCCAACTGACATCTCCATTGGGAGCCCTAACGAATCCGTCTGTCGCCTGTCGCCTGTCGACTGCCATCAGACTCAACTCGATTCCACAAACTATATTGAATGCATTCATCATTCGAACACGCTTTCTCCCCGCATTGCCCCGAGCTGAAGCCAAGTATTCCTCCTTATGCCTTTAATGAGCACAAACTTTTTCCGCTCGACAGCCAGTGAGTAATAATGGCAAGAGCTCCGATAATACACCAAATTAATGACTATAAATATAAATATTTCTCTTCAAAATTTATACAGATACAAAAATTAGTGCAGCATCATTCAGATAACTATTTTGTACACCCAAATGCTTACTTGAGCTAAGGAATTTAAAAGCTCTTCAAGTGGAAAACTTAATTTTACACATTTCACTAACAAAGGAGTGTTCTTTAAAGATTCTGAAACTGTGGAAATGTTTTCCCTTTGTTATTACTTCTGACAGTGTTTAAATTGTAACGTTATGTTTTAAAATTTGAAGTTATTTTAATGTGAAGTAAATTAATATTTTAATAAATCCAAAAAACTTTTAAAAACTGTTTCAATATATTTAATATATTTTTTTACTGTTCTTCAACAATATTTCTGATTTGAAAAAAGGCTCCAACAACTATTTAATTTCAAGTCGATTAGTTGAAATATCAAAAGGTTTTTTAATGTGAAATTATGGAATGTTGTTGATAACACCCTAGATAAAAACATATGTCATATCAAGTCCATTAGTTTCAAATATATTTGCAATTTTCATAGTGTTCTTTTTATCTGTAGTTTAACATTTTTTCTAATCAGTTATATTAACTTATGACCATATGCTCATGTCATAAACTGCAGTGGTTTCCCCTGTGTTATAAATCAGAGCAGATAACAAAAGCATATAGATAGAGCGACGATATCGTTAAAAAGCAGATATATAGAGTTTGAGGGAGATTAGTATAAAGCAGCTTTTGTTTTCGACGGCTTAGCGCCGCTATATTGGCCATCTAGGGTAATACCATTATTTATTCATAACTCATTGATGGACTGTCTGGCCTTGATGCCGTCGCCTGGATATTCGCGCACTTTACAACACATTAAATGCCATCTCTGACAGCACTGAAGACAACTCCATAATCCGCTCGTAAACGGGAGACGTTTTATGGCACTTTTCGTTTACGGTCCGACCCCAAATACCAAATAAATGCCATCCACTTCAGGACGATTGTTCTCAGCTCCTTCTGATGCGCTCGACAAGTGCGATATGAACCATAAATACCATATGGATATGGTATATTTTTGTTATATATGTATATATGTATATGTAGAGTGTCATTTCGAATGCGACATAAATATAAATATAAAAAATATAAAATCTTGCTGGCTGTTTTTCAGCTATTAGTTAATATTCAAATTACATTCACATGCAATTCAACTGCATAAATTAATGACAGACAAAAAAGAAAAGTTTTTATTAAAATTATACGCATATTGAATTTTGCAATTGCATGAATGGTTTTAATAAATGAAGTCCCAAAGTTCTGGTTTGCTATCCAATTAAAAAGTCGAGATTATGTGCATAATACGAAAGCTTATTTAAACTCCCAGTCAACATTGTAACAATAAATTCACATTTTTTTGAATAGTTTATATTGTGTAATGCATTTAATAATATGCAAATACGATGCAATACAAAATTAAAGGAAACTTTGAATCACATGCTAAATTCATATTGTGAAATATTTGAATTGTTTGGTAACATAAGGCTAATTTCTTTGCTTTATCATTACATTGTTCGCACCTAGAGCGAAAAAACATTCAAAAATCAGGAATATACATTTTTAAGCTAAGATACAAATTTTGGAAGATTTACACATTGGCCAAGCTTAAGTTGCTTGCATAATAGCACATTTTGGACCGAGAAACATTCCCAATAGTAAAATATATTTATAATGCATAAAAAACAAATATTTACATTAAGTTGAACTCACTTTTCTAGTCTTCAATAAGTTTTTCTACTAAGGATAACTTTTTTTCATATAGTCCGAAATATTGAGAAATATATTGAACTAATTGTCAAGAAATTTATTGAACTAATTTAAGTCAAGAAAAATTTATATAAAAGCAGCTACTAAATGAATAAGCAAACTTTAACTTTAATAATTGAATAAAGGAAATTTCCTAGCTTCATCATTCCCCATTCCCGTTTCCACTAAACAATAACAATTTGTAGTGACATCAGTATCTAGGGCGGAAGAAGTAGAATTAATTATGGCTTCGCATGGCAGCATCGCTTACAAGCTGCTCAATTGTAAATTTATGGAATGACTCGCTGAGCTTAATGATGCTCATAAAACTATTCATCTTCAGTGGAGCATTATTATTAGCATACTAGATGAATCTAAGGTCCTGGCTCCTGGCTCCTGAAGAGTTCTCTTATCTCTCTGTGCTCTGTGGCTGTGGCTGCTGAAGATGTTCAGCTTGGACACATGTCAATGGTGCAAGCACCAAAAGTATTAGAAAAAGCCACCCCCAAAGGAAGAAGTGGGAAGTGGGAACAACCCCCCGGGGCAGTGACACTAGAGGAATAGTGGAGGGGTGCGGGGGGAGCTCCAAAAACGCAAGGCGAGTTCATTGACATTGTTGTGATGTGAAGAGAAGTGAAGTAAGTCACACACGCACACCTAAATACAAACACATTTACATAAACATATTCATATACACAGTATGCGAGTGTGTTTGTGTGTGTGCGTGTTGTTATTGCTATGAAATCACGCAAAAATTTGCTTAAGTCAGCATCGCATTTTTTTTGGGGAGGGCGCAAATAAAGAGAATTCTTCGTGCTGAAATTTTAGTATTATGAGTTAAGTAAATGTTTTATCCTGTGGTTGGCTCTGCAGTTGCCTCAGGAATTTATCGATTGCCCCCTCGCTTTTTACACGGTAGCCAAATTGCACAGGTTAACTTAAGTATTCAAATTGCACTCGCTAACGGGGCTTACATGTTTGTTGCATGTTGCCAGATCTCAAGGAGTCGCCACGAATATGCCATAAATATCCTGGCTTGAACTCCTTCCCGGCCGTGTAGTTAACTACTTTATAGTAGCTAGGCAGGCACTTTACTTTGTTGCCGCCGGCAAAAGTCACGCGATTGTTAAGATAAGCAAAACACACACAAAACTCTCACACGCCACACGCAGTTGTACCGTTATCCTGTTGGATGCGCGACGTATGTTTTGGGAAGAACCGCTTGCTGGCATTGCCCAGACTCAACTAACTAACAACTGTTGTTGACTGCGGCGCGAGGACTGTTTTGTTATTAGTGCGGGCGGCGTTGCCAGACCGTGCCAGCTCGCTCTTGCGCGCTCTCTTCGGCGCTCGGCATTTAAGAGAGCAGCCGGCGAATGGCTTAGTAAAGGAAACAGCGAAGAGCGCATTTATTTGAAAATCCGTGCGTTATGAATGAGCGCCAATTAGCCAAGTTGGTTGGCCTGTCTATGCTTTATTATCATTATGATTATGATTATCATTATCATTGTAATGACTATGATTAGGGCAGGCATACAAATTGTGTTTATCGTCGCAGACGCGCTGGCCAAAAAACTTAAACGCAAATTGATTGCTTACACATTTTATGGCATTTGTGAATGGATTACAAGTGCCGAGCATTTAATGTGGACCACATGTGAAGCACCACTTCAGCTGGATTTATGCACCTCTCTCGCTCTCTCTCTTTCTCCGTCTGTTGCTTATGCTAATATTTTTGGTTGAGCTCTCCTAAGCTCTATTTGTTTTTGTAAATGTGTTGTGATGCGGAGTTCAGTTGACACCTGGCAAAAGCTAAGGCTCAGCTTGGGTTTCATACCTAGCAGCTTTTTTTGTTGTGCGCGTATTGCGAAATATTTTTTTATTGTAGCATACTTTTGTGCGCGCCTCGCATTGTTTACACAAAATTTCATTGTTTATTTTGTTGATAATGCTGCCAGAGAGAAAGAATGGCAAAACAAAGCAAATGGCGGACAATCAAAGGCAGCCGTTCAAAAGAAATGCCCTTCTACACCCCACCCCCTGTAGCCACGGTCTGTGCGTGCTTTAAACACAATTTAAATTCAGCAAAGTCAAAATTGTTTGCCTGATGCGCAGCAAACCCAATAATCCAATGCGGTTAAAGACGCTTACTCTCCTCTCACAGGGTCTAAAGTGTCTCTCTGAGACTCTGTGTGTGTGTGTGTGTCTGTTTGAGTGTGTCAACAAAAGGCCTTAAAGCGGCAGCGTCTTAGCCAAGTCCAAGTGGCCACCAACGCCTCTATAAAAATACTTTTGGCCGCCTTTTGCAACGTATAATTTTCTATACCCTCGCTGAGGGTATTTCAAATTATTATTATAATAATGTTGTAGCAAATTAACTTACATTTTAAAAAAACAAGATAGACAAAATAATTAATTTTAAAATAAATATTTTTAAAATTGTTTGACGACGATTCTCGTGTACAAATTATTGCAATGCATCACCATAAATTCCTTGCCTTATCATCCATCTACGTCAAAAACATTGCGTATACTTGATGCGTGTTGAATCCAGGATATTTAGATACTTTATATTTTTTAAGCTAGAGTATTAGAAATGTAGACCTTAATGTACTTTACTGTGTTACAGCTGTGTGTGTTTTGAGCTGATTTAGGTCGTTGTCGTTGCTTCTTTTGTTTTTGCTGTGTCGCCCGCAGACTTGGCTTTGGCTTTGGCTTAGGCTTTAGCCTCTATGCGAGTTTCCTGGGAAAGTGACCCAAAAAAGATGGCCAAAATGAGAAACGTAACGATCTAATTGTATTTTAAAATTTGCTGTTTTCCTCTTGAGCAGATAAACCGACTGACAGCTGGATTTGTAGCTCCAATTATAACCGTTTTAATTGTGAATTCGTTGTTCTCTGTCTCTGTCTGTGTCTCGGCCTCTGTTGCTCTGCTTTTGGAATGCATTCTGAAGTAGCCATCGGGTATTTGCTACTTGTGGCAAGCAGTTATTTGCATTCTGCTTCAACATCAAACAAATGCCGACAACGTGCTGCAGTTGGCAGAATGTAACGAGTTATTTGCTCGGTCCAAGCCATAAACCATACCAAATTGCTTTTGCCATATAGACGAGGTCGAAGCTGAAGCATCCAACGATGCCAATGTCAAGTTTCAACTGCTCTCGATTTATGTAGTTGCAATATTGCCATTTTAAATGCTCGTTCAGTTTATTTCATTTTATAAAATTGTATAATTGAGTAATAAAGTCAGTGAGAAATATATTATTATATTATATTGCATTTAATAAAAATATACAACTATTAGCAATAAAATGATTATATAATAATAACAGCCTGCTCTGGATATATTTTGTATCCTAGAATTAAATTCCTTCCACGAATAATAATAATTCAATATTATAAAATTATAATAGTAGTAACAACCACTTTTTTTTTAGGTCAATTCAGTAATAAATTCGTTTGCTGTCGGTGCGAAGCAAACATTGAGTTGAGCGTGCTTGTTTTTTGGCATTATTATTAAATGGTGCGCCAAAGTGTTGCATGCTTCTGGGCGCAACTCAAAATTGCTGCCGCAAAGGAGAACAACAGATACAGACAAATAAGTGGCAAATGGGATAAAGCAAAGCACTCGGAAATCTGTTATATACGACTAGTTTATACCTTTAATTTAAATTGAACTATTTAATACTTTTTGAAATACAATTAAAAATTAAATTCAATATAATAAGCAATTAAATAAATACTTGGCAAGGGTTTTGAGCATACCCCTTGGCACATTTCCAATGAGCACAGGGTATAATAATGGAAAATAAAAACCCCACCGCAGAGGAAAAACCCAATTAGGTTTCATGTTGTTTTTAAATTGCCAGACAAAGTTTTTGTTTTTCTGTGGTGCAACAGGAGCAGAATGAGGCATGCGGCACCTTTTGCTCGAGGAGGCCGAGAGGAGACCGACTGCCGTTGGCGTTAAGCCCACTCTCACAGACCCCTCTCCCCTCTCCCCCCTCACTATCAACCCGCTGGCCGCATCAAAAACAGTTTCACTTTGTTTGCTTGCAACACATTTCGAATGGAGAGAAAATAAAATACAGTTGCAGCTGCAGAGTGAAATCGAAATCAACTTAAATTCAAACGCAGAACGACAAACACCAAATGAAAATCTGTTACAAATGGATTTCGAATGAAAATCGCAGTCGTATCAAATGAAATTGAAAACGGCTGTCAGAACAAAACTCTAAATCAAATATGTACGACGAGCTGCTAAAAACCCATTTTTCTCTGCTGGCAATCTAAATCTAAATCAAACACCAACGATGTTCCAGCAAACTGATTCGCTACAAATTCGCTCGCCTTGCGCATTTCAACTGAGGAGTGTGTGCGAAATGTGAGCGAATTCCTTTCGGGAGTGTCCTGGCGAACCACTTGAACCCAACAATTTGAATAAAAAGATTTGCCAGAGGCGTTGGAGCTTGAGTAGAACACGTCACAACACACACACACACACACACACACACACACACACACACACACACACATATGTGAGAGCAAACAGCAACAGTGCTGCCAACTCGTGTGAATATTTTCAATATTAGAAACACAAGTTATTGTTTTTAAGCAGTTCTTTTAAAAGTTTAAGCAGCAATTTAAAAAGTTGTAAAATAAGCATTAAAACTTCAACAGGATATTTTAAGCTTTACCGCTAATTAAAGAGCTATTTTTAGCGGGAAAACGGCGGAAGTGGCTGCACTTCATATGAGCGAACAACAACAAACCACCCGAATTGCTGCCCCGGTGGGGAATACATAAAATATTTGTGACGTGACAGTGAAAGAACATTTATTGCCTGATGCGAAAAGCATTCTCTCACACACACGCACACCCACACACATACACACTGTGGCACACCACCAACACACACACAGACACGTGATTTTGCATTTAATTTGTTTCTTTTGTGCCAGACTAATTAAAAGTTGTATAATTTT
The DNA here is from genome assembly GCA_035047365.1 of Drosophila ustulata. Taxonomy (NCBI): domain Eukaryota; kingdom Metazoa; phylum Arthropoda; class Insecta; order Diptera; family Drosophilidae; genus Drosophila; species Drosophila ustulata. The sequence continues at coordinate 30,722,295 of JAWNPT010000094.1, forward strand.
GTTGGATACTTTTAATATCCTGTACTCGAGACGTGCGTAAAGAGGGCTTCTCGGGCCCTAATAAGCAAGGCAGACTGTCACTTGAACTGAGCCGAGTTCAGAAGCTGGGAAGCAGCCAGAATGAGAGATTAAACCAGCAGCAGAAATACAGGGCATTTGGCAGTCAAAACTTTGCTGGCTTTATAGTTGAACACACTTTGTTCATAAATCAAAACTACAGCAAACTTTTATACAATTGTGTACAGACTAGAGCGCATATATTTGCAGTAGCAGACAAGCAAGAATTATGAGATGAGTTATCGCCAGTTTTAAATTAAAATTGCCAGCAAAAGAGCAGCTCATAGCTTTCAAATAAATTATCAAATAAAACGCTATAGTTTGGCATTAGTTTTGATTCTTCAATTGCCTTCTTTGTGTCTCACAACATAAATGTTTAGCAATATTAATAATATTGAATTAAAGAATAATAGGTTAAAATTGTACTAAAGAGTTGCTTTAGAGACCCATCTACTCCTTGAATGTATATATAATATTTCATATAGTATGAAAATCAAATTGAAAACAAGAGAAGGGTATTCGGAATCCTCAGCGCATTTGTCAACATCAGCCACACAAAAACTGTAGCATACTTTTCAGCTGAATAAAAAACAATATGGCGACTATTGAGTAAAATAATCGCTGCAAATAATTGCTGGAAATGTAAAATGAATGGCAATTGTTGGAAATTGATGAGCGTAATCAGCGGCAGGGGGAGTGGGGAGTGGGGAAATGAAATTAAGATGATTAAAAAATGAAGCCGCACTGAACGAGAGAGAAATTGGCGTTGCCACGAGACAGATTGTGTAATTGGTTTCAAGTGTTAAATGAGCTGGCGTTAAGCTAATTGCATTGAATTAATCAGTTGCTTGCCGCTCAAACGCAGGTTATCGTTGTTGGCCATATCGCGCTCATTAATGCATTAGCTGCAGGCCCAGAGGGAAGCCGGCACTTGGCCCACTTGATTGGCAGTTGCCCAACAGTTTGTTGGTTGTTGCCTCGTGCCTCGTGCGCTTTCATTTTTGCAGTTTGCAGGCAGGACTCGTCTATTTGCATAAGCCAAAGCCGAGGTTGGATCACATGGCAATGTTGCCAGCTCACTCGAGTGAGCAGAAACAGGACTCAACGTGGCTTTTACAACATAAAAACATACAATCCCACCCACCTAATCGTCCTGCTCCGTCCGACCTCAGCGAAAAGCAATTTGCGAAAAACTACGAGGAGTTCTCGCTGTTATTGCACTTTTGGCTTTTTCCAAATAGTTTTCGTTGCATTTCGTTTGTGTTTCCCCCCGGGCAATCCTCAATCCTCTTTAACGTATTTACAATTGCCAATTGCATAAAAGGTTTTAAATTGCATTAAACATGAATGCCGCACACAGCTTTGCTTCTCCTCTGCTGCTGCCGGTCTGCCGCAAATACATATGTATGTAACAACCGCCATGGTAATGCGATAATTAATAATTAAAAGTGTCCTGTTGACACGGGCTTTATGTTATCCCACTCACGGTTCGTGCTCGGTTGACAGAGTTCCTGCAAACAAATTTCGTTTTCAATATTTAATCTACTCGTTTCAGTTATTTAATTCCCTCTTTCGTAACGCACAGTGTGTGATAAATACCGAAACGATGGCATCTGAAAATCCTTTCATTATACCACTGTAATCTCAACATTCAAATGAAATTGCAGCAGCCAAAGAGTTAAATATGTATTTTATTCATTTTTGTTTCATTTTGTTCGACGTTTAAATTAAACTTCTAAATATGATTTAATAAGCCACTTGTTTTAAGTGTTCTCGAACAGCATTTACAATATTTAGATTAAATACCTTGAATGGTGATTAGTGTGGTAATAATTCAAAATAATAATTAATAGGTTCGTTTAGTTTTGAAAACCAAACCAGCTTTAATAATAAATAAATCATTAATTAACCACATTTATTCAGATTCTCACAAATTTGATATATTTCATTAATTGTTGAACAGTGAGAATTATAAAGAATATTATAATATATTCAAAATGCAAATTGCATATACAATTTAATTAGAGTAAGTAAAGGTTTTTACATATTTGTATTACTCTTGTCATCATTTTTATTAGATTATCTTCTCTTAATTATTTGAATTTTTAATGTAGATATTACTAGTTTTATTTTGGTAATTGTTAGTTTGTTTACTCAACGTTTTTCTCATAGTAGTCTGGTGGACCCCTGTTTATGAAAGGGAATCGCTTATGCCAGCTTGAGCTCAATCGCAATCGAGATGAATAACTGTTTGAGGCAGAGAGCTCCCTTGAGCCTCTTCCACAAATATTGCAGCACTTTTGGCCAAATGGCAGCTTCATTAGAGCCGGAGAAATGATTGAAATTCGCGTTGTTGTTGCTGTTATTGCTGGGCACAACTTTGGCACTGGAGACTGGGACTGGGGACTGGAGACACGCCAGTGGCGGTCACGTGAACGCCCTCCGAGAACCCTGGATAAATGTCAGAGCCAGGTCCATTGACAATAAATTTTGGGGCTGGCATTTTGCCTGGCAGCAAACAAACCTTTTTATGGCCGCGCGCTGTTATTATGTTATCTCCGAGCGATGGGCACAAAGGGGGGGAGAGAAAGGTTCAGTGAGTGGGTAACACATGTCATAACACACAGCCAACATATGCAATAATAATCCACAATAACAAGCGGCAACAACAATACTCGTAACCAGCAGAGCCATAAAGAGTTTGATAATACTCGTAAAAGTAAATGCGGCCACACAAAAGTTTTCGCTGCTGTTCTCAGCTTTCGGCCATGGCCTAAACGCTGACGGGCGAACAGACAGTTTTAATGCATTTACTGGCAGATTTGAGCCAGATCCCACATGTCGCTGTATCTCTCGTCTCAGATTAATCAATGTCAATGCATCATTGTGTGGCATTTATCGCTCGAATAGTTGTCAGCGATGTTGTTATCTATGCTGTCGTTAAAGACAATTATCGCTTGTTGTTGACGCCTTCGCCGACGCCTTCGCCTTCGATACCAAAATTGACCACAATGATGTTCCAAATGGCTGACAAGCGTGGGTAGTGTCAGGGTCAGACACAAGGTTATCCAGGAGGCGAGGGCGATGGCGAAAGCAGAAAGCAGCAAGGCCTGAGAAGAGGGTCTGAGGGGCCAACACGCAAGGCCCGCAGACTTTCACATGCATAATTGAAAAGACGAACGAGCTGACTGCCAAATAATGTTGTTCCCCATACGCCCAGTAAGCAAGGAGTATTCGAGCAGTAAAAGGTATGATCATATAACGATTAGACACGTCACATCACAGTTCTGTCTAACTACTGGATTTCATTTTTATTAAAGTGACTAGTTAAACACATATTAATATTACTATGATTATTATTATTATGACTGCTACTACTTTTATTACTTTTCTTTAATTACAGGGCTTGGGCTAGTCGACTACGCTTGATTGCTGTGAGGCTGCTCTGTTATTCATGGCGTTTTAATCATTAATATTGAATACGCCGACTTGGTCGAGAAATGTGATAGATGGCCAAATACCCGAGCACACTACGAATATTTTAATAATGACAATTAGGCGCTAAGCTACATTCGGTTGAACTTTAAACAGAGGTTTGTGTGGCATGTAATATAACATGTAATTGCATAACTGGCCGCCTTAAGAGCTTCTGGCTAATTGAAGTGCAAAGTGAGTTGTGTTCAAACCCGAGTTGAGTGGGATTCTCAGTCGGGGTAATTAATCCTTGCTGGGATTACATGCGCTCCGGCCTTGTTGTTGCTGCATTATCAACCACACGAGGCACCTCCAATAACAAGCACTCGCAAGCATTCTACGGCCATTTACATAGCCGGGGCCTCTCGTTCCGCCCCGGCAGCCGAGCTTAATTGCGGAAGCTGATAATGAGATGCACATACATAAAGCACGGCCCAAGTACGCCTGCCACTTAACAGAGTAGTCTTCGTGTGTGTGTGTGTTGAGTGTCTCTTGTGTGGCACAGCGTCTTAATCTAGATGCGAAAATCGATCGAGCTGTTGAGCGAAACACTTTCAATTTGCTTTCAATGTCGCAACATCGCTCTCAACATTATTTTTCTGACGCCTGTCACGGACAACTTGCAACTCGCAACTCGTAACAAACTGTTGCATGCAGACATCCCTTCGGCCATTGTTGCGTCGTGCAACAAGGGAGCCAAAGTGCTCTTAATTGCAAGTGCGAGTGCGCAGTCTGTCATTATGTGGCGCACACAATCGAGGCGCAAAAAAGTATGCTACAAAAAATGCAATTTCGCCTCCTCCTCCACCAAAAAAAGCCAGCAACAAAAACAGAGATAAGACAAAGCCAGCGAGCTATTGTAGCGTGCAAAACCTGCAACATGAAGTGGCAGCTAAAAAAGCGTTGTAAATACGCTTTCAGCAAACGACATGGCAAATGGGGTATATCAGTTAGTAGCTTTAAATTGTTTCTAAAGATCTTTTTGTTAATTAATATTACATTTCAAACTCTTCAACTATTAATATTCACTCTCCAATAAAGATACAAAATGTTGTTCATTTAATTAAATTGAATTTTATTTTAAAAATGAATACAAAATTGTAAGGTCTATATAAAAAGCGACATTTAATAATCGTTTACAAAAGAAATTAAAGTTAACTTCAATTAATAATATCAAATTACAGTTGTTACAGTCCCGTATTGAATTAGTTATTTATTCCATTTCCAAAAATTAGAAAAGAAGTTGTAAATTGTCGAATTATATTCGATTGAAATATAGTAGTATATTAAAATGCTTTAATTTTTTATTTCAAAATTAGAATTTAATTTGCTTTGTCTTTCTAATTTAATTTATTTCTTTCTGATTTATTTCATTTTTAAGAGTGTATTCAAAGTGCGTTTATTTTTCATGCACTCAGTTCGGTTTTTGCAGCTCTAATTGTAAGCAAATTTATGCAGTTGTTGTGCAGCAGGCTCAACAACATTCGCAATGCTGCCGAGGGCCATTGAATATGTCGAATGTTTTCTTCATTACGCATACGACACGGTGGCCCCCGCTGCCCTGCGGCTGAGGGCAGTCGGAATGGAATGTGGAATGTAATGAAGTGCACAGGCACATCAAACCAATGAAGTGTGTAATTGTCGCCCCCAGCCAATTTGTAAGTCATGTATGCACTGCTCTAATGATGTACGACAACGACGAATCCTAGAAGTCGACCATGTGAACTCAACTCTCGACTCGCAATAAAACTTGTTGTGTCTGTTGTTGGCCACGAGCTACGAGCTGGCACTAAAATAAAATAACAAAGCACTTGAACGTGATGTCATACTAGCTGCCTTCTCCCCATCTCTCTTCACTCTTCTCTCTTCACTCTTCAGTCGCTCTCTGTATCTATGTGGATTCTGGAGCCAACAGTCAAGAGCTCAACTCGAAGGCAAAGGCAAAGGCAAAGGCAAAGTGTAAACAAACTATATGGCAATGAGATTAACGCTCTGCTGTGCCTGTCGCTCCCCCCTTTCCCCCTGCCCCTGCACCCTTGTGCCGACTGTCGAGCACTTTACTCGCATGAAGAGCAACCGAAAATGCTCGAGCTAGAGTCTGAAAAGTCAATAAGAAGACAAGACAAGTTTAAAGTGTTGCCAGGCTGAGGAGCGACAACAAAGTTGTGTAAATGTTTGCACATCTCCCTTTCACTCTCTATCCTAATATTGCCGTCTCTCTCTCGTTGGCTGTTTGCATGCCCCGAAAAGTTGGCACTTTGACAACGGCAAATGACAGCACAGACAACTTGCTTTCAAACACTCAGAGCAGGTGGCGTGTCCAAAGCTCTTCGGCTGCTCCGATAACGTGGCCTAATTGAAGCAAAGTGCGACTCAAGCCAGAAAGAAAAGCAGCTGCAATCTGCCTGCAATGTGCTTGCCAATTTCGTCTAGTCTAATCTCTGTTTCACATCAGGCTTAGTGCAGATAATGAAGATATTCACGAGGAGGCCGAATGGAGTCGAGGCCCTCATTAGGCGGCCATGTTGTGTACGTGACAAGCTGGCTAATTGCGGTGTCAAATGGCAACCATGCAAATGAAATGGCCAAAGCAACATGGCCTTAAAGCGATTAGTGGCCGAGACGAGCAGCTGAACTTGCCCCCAAAACTATGGACCGTAATTTGAAGCCCAAATATTTGACCCAAAATAAAGTGGGGAACATATTTATTGCCTTTCAAGTTGTTGAATTCAATTTACGAATTGGTTTCATCGAAACAAAAACTTCAAGCCCGTTTTGGCCAACTTGTTGCCCAGCTTCTGCCTTTTGTCTTTTATTTCGAGGCACGAACGCGAGCCGCACTTCAACGTGCGCTATCAACAAATCGAAGTTCCTTGCCGCTTCCAAATTCAATGAGCATGAATATGAGGCAAGTCACGTGCCACACCAAAGCCGACCGATTGTCTTGACCTGCTGCAATTTGCTGGGTGCTGAGCAAACTATTTGCATAGCTCTGAGCTTTGACACAAAGCTGCCTTCGAGTCCTGTTTGTTTATCTCTTCAGTCTCGGACTGGTTACACGGCAACAAGGGGCAGCAGAGCGAGACAGCTAGCTCTAGAGTGTGTCGGAGAGAGAGAGAGAGAGAGAGCGGCTGCTTTTTGGCTTGATAATTAAACTGTCAAAAACATTTCTTTTTTTTTTTGCGTAGCTGGCCAGGCAAACTTCAAAGCCTTATTTGACCAAAAGCAGATCTGCATTAAATGCTAATTTCCCCCGTCGCTTTAAGTGAAGGCGGAGGCTAGAGCACAGAGAGAAAAATCATGGAATAATATCCTGTTTTTAAAGGCGAAAAGACCAAACGAAACCACAACACCCGATTTGCATGACGGGAAATGAGTTTTACGCCAGCGCCCAAAAGCAGGCTACACTTTTTGTTCGCTGTTCGCTGTTCACTGCTTTTTGCTCTTTCTATTTGCTGTGTTTGGTTTTGGTTTTATTTCGTTGTGCGAAACTTGCCGGCAGCTTAAACTAATGGCGTCCATTAATCAAAAGACGTGTGCACACTTAGTTAGAACCTTTTTATACCACGCACAGACACGCAGCAGAACAAGGTATATCAGTCATCTGGGCTGATTGTGTGTGATTTGTGGTGGCTGCTGCGTCTCTTGTGTAGTAGTTAAACGTGGCAACTTTCGAGTAACTTTTAATGCGAGTAACGTGATTAATGCGAAGCGCTTTGAAATTCCACTGCTCCTGCCACATGTGGCAAGGCAAAAGGATGCCTGCTCGTCCCCATTGAAAGTGTAACTCAATTTGAATTCGCTTTGCTCGCCTGCCCGCTAAACTAGCCAGGGTATTAAATCAGGTGCTGTGACTCGCATTCGTTCGCTTTGTTTTAAGAGTATCTGCTTTTTTTTGGGGACGCCTCCGGCATCTGCATAAATCATTATTTCATTTCTTTGAGCGCCTTTTCTGCATGGCCAAATTCAATTAGTTCGCACTGAAAGTTGCCAGGCAGGTTTTCAACACTTTTTTGAGTGATTGCCGCCGCAGACCGAAGACACAAGACACAAGACTGAAGAGAGGGACTTTAATTGAATTGCGGCACATGGCAGAACACAGAACACTTTAAAGTTGGGCCAACAGCTTGTGTGTGTGTGTGTGTGTGTGTGTGTCTGTTGCAGGCAATGCAAATGGAGCTGTAAACCGAGATGGCCAATACACGCAGACGGACGGGCAGTATCTGTCAGATACTCAGATACATACGCGCAGTTGAGTCCGGTCGGATTTGAGTCCTTTTTAACATGCAATGCGGCGCCAGTCGATGCTCGATTGCCGCTCGCTGATTCTGAGGATGTCTCGAGTCCTCCTCTCCACTCTCCACTCAGCAGCTGGCGATGAAACTTGTTTATGTGTGTAAGTGATATTTATTTGCACATTGCTGGCTGGCGCCAGTGTCTGACTGACACACTCACTTACTCACACTCACCCGGACCCGCACTCGCACTCACACTCGCACTCGCAGTCATTCATTCACTCGCGACGTCTTTTCTGAGGCTTCTGAGTTAACACGACGCAGCTGCTGAGCAGCAACAATGGACCACAACGTTGAATGGCCAGCAGCGCACTGACAACATTCACTTAGCACGGTGCCACTTTCGCTAGCCAAATTGTTTCAGCTCTCTGGCAGAGGCGCAGGCGCAGGCCTCGTGCCTCAAAGAGCGGCTTGAGGGGAGGGCAGACGGAATTCTGTGAATCAACAATGAGCAGCCGCTCGTCTCAGTTTTACACAAGAAACGCGCACGCTTTTAGCCAACTCTTAACTGTTCCGCGAAAACTCTTAAGTGCCTACAGCATGACCAAGTTTCTGAAACCTTCTCCCCTCTCTCTGTGCTTTAAAGAAAAGGCTTCTGCTTGCAGCGCTTGTGAAAGTTGCACTTTCATTTGTTTGGCCCACTTTTAGTTTTGGGGCCAAACAGCAAAACAGCATCAGCAAATAACTGTTGCTCAGCCCCAGCCATTAAATTGGCCAACACATCGTTCAATTATTTATGCCGTTTTTTTTAGGGTTGAAGGCTTAAATTTATAATCAAAATAAAAGTGCCAAATGAAATATTCATAATCCGAGCAGTAAAGAATGGCGCACCATTTGAAATGCTCTGCTTAAAGCGTTATTTTGATATTAAATGATGTTTAAATTCTATTGTTTTTAAAATTAAATCTTGAAGATTATGATATGAAAACCCGCATCTTAAATTCAATTTTTATTGTATTTTGATTGAAAGCTATTGTTTGTATTATGCCAGATTATAGTTCAAATAAAACATTTGGTTGAGCATATTGTGAACGGCTTTAACAAATTCCATAAATTGCATTGTTTTGCATTTCTTTTAAGCTCATAATTCCTATTTAAATAATGCAAACTGAGCAGCGTTTTGAACTAGAATTCTGCGTATTTAGTTGAATACTGAAAATTCAAATAACAACAAAATGCACTATCAACATTTAAAGCTTGAATCAGGCGAAAACATTAATTCTAATTTCAAAATTACATACTTGCTTCAACAGGCCACAAATTTAATTCTCAATGTACCTTTTAGTTTTACTTGTCGTGTTAATTATCTTAATGTTCAAGTAAACAATTGCATCGGAGCTTAAGCTTAAATACAGTTTGCATAAGTGTTGCAGTAATTCGAGTAGTGTTTTAAGTAAATGCGATTTTAACTCAATCACTTACCTTGGCGCTGGGCCAACGGGGCGTATGAGCAACTCTGATGTTTGCACCGCTTAAACGCATTGTTTGCGATTGCAATTAACTTGTTTTGCATTGGCCATTGTGTGTGGCAGGATTGCAGCTGACTTTTCCAATGCACAAAAGAAAAGGGGGCACATTAAAATGTGACACTTTGTGTGCGACATGTGCGATTTGACGGCAGGAGGCATGCCACGTGTTGCACGTCACGCTGACACTATCGATGCCCCCGCAAGCCATGTGCCGCTGCTGTCTGATTATTTGTTTTGATAATTGACGCGCTCTGTCATTAGTTGTAATCGAAGCAAATAGCGTTAAAGTCGACACGCCCTATTTAATGGCAAGCCAAAATGGTTTTTGCCCCACACTGCGCACCTCGAAGCCTTTAACCTGAATTGTCTGTGCTGTGTAATCTACTGTCATCATCATCATGGCGTTCATAATCAACATTAGCTACCTGCAGATACCCCTTGCAACGCAGCCTTTAAAGTGGGTATTTTAGCAAAGTGAACTACATATTTAAATATTGTTGGCAAGCACCAAAAAGAGATTAAATTCCATTTTTTCCCTACAAATAGACATATTTAAATATTTATTGCTAAGGTGCTTTCATTTAATTTACTTTTTCATTATTGAATTTTAAAATGTACCATGGAATAAAAACATATTTAAATATTTATGGCCAGCATAATAAAAGCAATCAATTTAATTTGTTTACTTTGAAGGGGGCAACAGTTTGTTTATTTACTCCAGAATGGCAGTCAACTATGAACTGTGGACATTGAACAAATTACTTAAATATCTTGGGTATTTAAGTTAATTTCGCTGTAGAATAAATGCATATTTAGATAAATAGCGTACTAAAGAGTTTTAATAAAAGGCAACCAGTGAAGCTAATATTTACAGGGTGATATTTATTCGTTCACACCCATTTTTTTTCAGTCTTTTGTTGACGCTGTAGCATTTCGTTTTGTTTGTTGTTTTCTTGCTGCGTTATTTGTTGACTGGGCGTGCTTAAAAGCTGACAATAATAACACACGATACATGAACACTCACCACACAACTCTGACAGGACATATCAAAAGCAATCCGCTGACGAAAAAGAGCTTACACAGCCATCCTTCCACACACACAAAGCAGGGCAGCAGGGCAGAAGCCGTGCCTAACGACTGTTGGGCTGACATGGCGTATACGTTATTGGCCACAGTGCTCGTAGAGGCTTTTCAATCCTTGCATTTGAATACACGCAAATGTGTGTGTGTATGTGTTTGGCTTTGCATAGAGCGGAAGCATTGTCGGGCCAATCAGAAGCAAACAGGGCGACATCATTACAGCTGAGATCCTTAAGCCTTTGATGTTTAGTCAAAGGTAGAAACCGGCTCAATATGATAATACGTTGATGCGCATTTCCTGCAGAAGTAGAAGACATCAAACTAGCAATAAAGTAAATATAGACTAAACTAACTTATGGCTGTTCCTCTTCTACTTTTATTTTATTTTCTATACAAATAATTTGTTTAGTGCTCTATGACCTTGTGTATACTATTTCAAACTACTAATAATTAAATTAACTTTCTTTTTGGCATTATTTTTGTTACGTTTTCGTCTTTTGCATTTTTCATTCCAGGCCAATCAGCAAAAATTAGTGTAGCATACTTTTGCGCGCTACGATGAATTATAATTCTTTTATTGGGTTTCGTTGAATTTCGGCTGCGCGTGGAGAACGCAGTGAACTGTCAACTGTGAAAGTCAAGCAAAATCGCAGCTGCTCTCAATACGTTCATTAGGTATTTGTGCCACAAAGACAAAGGAAGACAGACACGAGACGGCGTTGAGGCTGAGAGGCTGAGGTTGAGATGCGACAACAATTGCCGAGCGAGATGAAAAGGAAGCGGCGTGTGTGTGTTGGAGGGGCCTGAAGTCACATCTTGTGCACTTCGTTGCCGTTGCCGTTGCCGTTGTCGTTGTCGTTGTCGTTGCCAATGTCGAGTTCAAGGAACGTACGCTCACGTGAGCACATCCTCAAAAGGAAGCGAGAGAAGAAGCATTGCGCTTTAGCTGTGAAATTAATTTTAATTAAAGTATTCTTACTGGAATTCACCTGTATAAATTGAAGAACTGATTGTTCCAAGGAGCGTGCTATAATTTAGTCTAGGGACTAAACGCGCTGCGATTTCTTTGACATTTCAAATTAAATATGCAAATTGGCGACGCTGAAGCCGAAGCTGACGCCATTGCCATTCTGTTGATGTATCTTTTGGTCGACTGAATATGATTTTTTATCGATTTTGGCTGAGACCGACTCGACTTTCAATCCAACTCCCCACGCCCACTCTCAGATTTCTTCTATTGGCAGAGCGAATGCGAATGTGAATGAATCGCTAGGCAAATTGAATGAAAGATCTGAAGTGGCGCTGTTGAGTTAGTATGTATATTATGATTGCTACTCGTATCAATATAATCAGCTTCAAATCATTTATAATGAAATTAATGCTGGAATTTTGGCGCATTAGCCAAGTTAATGCACTCTGCTGCCATTGATTTGGCCTGGTTGTAAATATTTATGGCACTGTGCAAAAGCCATTTTAAATTCAACCGAGTAGAAGAAAAACTCATTGCGACTTCAAAGCGAATTATATATATCTAGCAATCATATCTATGTATATATAAAGACGGAAACTTGAGCTGAGTGTATTAATATTTATGTTGCTCACATTACAGTTCTCCAGTCGTTGGTGTTTTAAAGACGTGAGCGTGAGCTGCATTTCCCTTTAAATCCCACCCAACGCAACGCGTGGCGAGCAAATTCGTTGAAAGGCCAAAGCCAGCGGCGAAGCCAAGCGAACTCCTTATGCATGTGTCCTCATTCACAACGCAAGGTAAACGATTTGCTTTTTCATGCGAAAAGTAAAGCTCTGTACGTCCGCCCGCTGCACGCTACACGCCACGCAACATGCTGCATGCCACAAGCCACATCGCACACAGCACACAGAACACAAATCGCCAAATAGCCCACAGCAGGTGACCAGTCAAGGAGAAGAGTGCCACAAGAGAACTACAGCCATAATAACATCTATAACATAAAATATGATTTGAGTCTGAGTGTGTGTTGTGTGTGGGTGTGTTCTTGCGTATACGTAATATGCCGTATGTATTTAATTCTAAGAAATCAATTCCATCTGTCCCAAGTTGTCGCCGTAATCGAGCAGATCTCTAAGATTGATTAACTCCATTTTTCCCACTAACGAGCCTTACATACTTTATTGTCAATTATTGTTTTGATAGAGTATATCCAACCAAGGCAGAAAACACAAAATTTAAAAAGTATTGGGAAGTGAGTATTACCTATTTTCTTTTGTTCACATTTTATTACCTTTTTTCAAAAGATATTTTCAGAATTAATTATAAAATTAATTAATCAACATTTTTCATTGAATATTCATGTCCAAAAAGAATTACTCGTTGTCGATGCCAATTCAGTGATTTTATTATTACAAAAATATATATACAAGTACAAATAATCATTACTCTCGTTCAATAACTAATACACGTAATTTATTTCATCGCTTGAACGCCAAATGAAAATATTTGTAATAAATTTAAATTTTGCGCCACTTTACTTTATCAAGTTTATTATATTCTTGACAATGAAAACACACGTGTAAGCTTCATATCAGTTGGATATCAAATTTGCCAATTTATTTAAAAATTTATAACAAATCCACTTTCTGCCGTTGACGACAAGAAAAAAAGAAAATAAACATACAAAAACGTTGCGAATATTTGCATAAGAATAAGCAACAGGCCAAACGACAAGGTCCAGAACGTCGACGACGACGACAACGAGAAACGTGTTCGGAATTTATACAAGTTAAATTGCTAAATATTATCATGTTTCGCAGTCGCTCGAAGTGGATGTCGTCGACATTGTTTAACCTATTCGCAACAAAATAAAAGTCACAGAGTATTTATTTCAATTTGCTGAAACTAGCGCATTTATTAAATTATCCAAAGAGCAGTACAAAAACTTAAAACAATTGCGTAGCCATAGCTATCAGGCTATGTTATAATATGATGAAAATAGTTTTTCAACTTTTTTAAAGAGTTTTGCTTAATGTTTAACAGAAATTGCTTTTGCTTAGGAGTTTTGTTTTTGCAATTGCCAAATTAAACAAAGGGAGCATTTCATTTATTAACTGGCATAAAGCTGAGGAAGGATTCAATTTAATGTATATACGATAGTAAGTAGTTAAGAGCTGACATGAGCTCCCCTTAATTAATTTTTGAAAAGTACATAAAGCGAATAAAACTAAATTATAATTTGAAATTGATGGGGTGGCTATTGTTTTACATAATTTGATAATTAAACGCGATGGCTAATTGATGTTTGGTTGATTGATTGGTTGATAGATAGGTTGATTGATTGGTTGGTGGTTGGTTGCTATACAAAAATTAAATCATATGCAGTAAATTAAAATTACATTATGTACGTACATTTTACAAACTAATATCAAAGTTTAGTTATCAACAGTTTAATTTGTGACCGTCGCATGCAGCATGCGCGTGCCTTTGCCCTCTTTCTATATAGTACACTATACAGATAATACATAACATAGCTGATATACATATATATATTATTTATATATTTCCTATAGATGGTGCATGGATATTTCATTAATTCATTAATAGTTCTTGTTACACAGTAGTAATTTGTTGCTATTTGTCTGTCTGTCTATGTCGCTGTCTCTGTTTCTGTTTCTTGCCCCTGCTTCTGCCTTTACCTGTGCCTCTGCTTCGGTTGTTACGTTATGGCTATAAACTTCAGTGTTGTTGCATCAACGTTTACTTTTTTGTTTTGTTTTGTTTGTTTCTACAATTCTTACAACTTCTTCTTCGTGACTTCTAACTTACATGCAATTATCAATGACTTTGTATGTATTACGCTTTTATCACAATTTCATTTGTTAATTTCCATAAATGTTTCTTTGTTTCTTTTTGTATTTCTACTTTGTATTTGTGTATTGGATTTGTGGTTAATTCAATTCGGTGTTTTGTCGATTTTCTTCAAATGCTATTGTCAACTGTTTATATAGATAATAGGTAATAAATTATGAAAACGTTATAAAAAGATAATCAGGCTTTCGGTTGAACGGTTAGAAACTTCATGGTCTAAATGTCTATTTATGTGCTACGTATAAAAAAGTGTTTTTGTTGTTGCGATTCTTGGCATAAACTCAAAATTCCGTTGGCAAATCATAAATATAGAAATACAGCAATTAGCTGGACTGCGGTAAGGATGTCAAATTTGACCACCGGTCGGATTAATGTTGTCGCCTGCTGCTGTTTGGTTGTTGGTGGTTGTTGCTGCTGCTGCTTCCCCCGCTGTTGCTGCTGCAGGCTTGCCTGCATTCATTTTCGCCTTCACTTTCAACAGCAGCGCCTCAAATGAATCCTCCTGCGGCGCCGCAGCCGGCGCTGCCTTGGGAAACACGTACGAATGATAGTTGTTGATTCCGGCATTGTCTGCAAAATTAAAGAGAATATTAATATACATTTCGTGAATCAATTTATTGTTGTTATTGTCTAGCAATTTCTGGTTATGCTAATTCAAATATTTTGTCCGAAACAATAATAGAGGTTATCATATAATTTTCAATGCGCAATTTAAGATAGTGTCCCCTGCCTTATTGCACGCTAAAATGCCTTCTATCTCTCAAGACAAACAGTTTTAGATACATAGATTTAAATTATAATTATAACTATTAAACTCTATCATTATGTTAATAGGAGGGTTTGAAAATAAACTCACCCAAGTCGGCGTAGGAAGCGCGACAGAAGGCGCGTCTGCCTCCGAAGCTGATGTCATACATGTTGATTTGCGCGTCCCGCGGACTCGTGTCGATGGCTGTGAATGCGTCCTGCGCACGTTCGAAGGTCACGAAGCCATACTTCATGCTGTAAAATAAATTAAAATTAATTTCTGCCACTGCTGCAGTCAAGTTACTGTCAACTTACCCATTCTCCTTGTAGTGTATAGTTATTTGTTTGATGCTGCCGTAGTTGAGGAATTTGCGACGCAGCATCTCCTTGGTGGTATCCTGCTCGATGCGTCCCACGTAGACAATGCGACGCTCCTCCACCGCTGGCTGCGACACATTGCGATCCACGTAACCGCGTCGATTGTTATTGCTATTGCTAACAGTTGGAGAACGCGAACGCGAGCGTCGCAAGGGGCTGCGACTGCGCTCGCGATCACTGAACTCTGATGCCGACGTGGAGCAATTGTCGCGCGTCACATTTTTCGAGCGACGCTTGTTGTAGCTGGTGCGACGCTGACGTTGCCGGCGTTCGTATTTGCCCGATTCCGAGTAGGAGGAGGAGCTCACAGAGCTGCGATGACGCCGTGTGCTGCGCGACGAATAACCGCCGCCGCCGTTAATGCTGCCCACGCTGCAGGCAGCCGTGGCATCCGAGTGACGCAGCCGCTCGGTTGAATTGGAATTAGAGCGCGAGCGATACGAGGCCATGCTGCTGCAGCTTGAGTCGGATGAGGAGCTGCTGCCACTTGAGTTGCCGCGCTTGCGATAGGTGCGTCGCGTGCGTTCGCGCGACTGACGCGCTGTGGGCAGCGTGAGCAGCGGAAATTCGGCTTGCAAATCTGTCTGCGTGCCCATGGAGACCATGCGCTTGCGCACACGGTTCTTGGCCAGATGCATGATGACCTTATCCTCGCCATGCTGTGCATTCTTGTCCTTTGCTTGGGCACCTTCTGCTGTTGTTGTTGGCTCCGCTTCGAGTGCCACGCAATTCGTTTGTCTCACAACCTCGCTCTGTATGCTGGCAATCAGCGAGTTTGTCATGTTCTTGCTGCCCGCCTCGCTGCTGTGCGACATGTTGTACAGCAGCACTGAGGACTTGAGCAGCGAACGCGACGAGGGCGTCGTTGTCTTGTTGTCCCGCAGCGCAACGCTCGCCTGATGCGGCGGTATCGTAATGTCTGTGTTGCAGCTGGCTGACACAATAATGATCTCCTCATAGTCAGCGTTCAGTTTGCTATTTGCCGCAGTTGCTGCTGCTTCCAGCTCTGGCTCAGTCTCCATGCAGTACGTATCCTTGACAATGTCCTTCAGCGGCGGCAACTTTGTGACGCGCGGCACCTTCGCCGACACACGCGAATCGATTATTTTCAGCTGCTGCGCACGCTTCATCTCCAGCATGCGCAGCACTTTGTTCTTGGCTACCGTTATGGGATCTGTGGGCGGCGCTGCTGCCTCGTTCGTTGCGCACTTCAGACTGTGGACAATGCTGCTGATGGCGGCCTTTTGCGGCGATGGCTGCGTCTTCTGTGCTGGCGCTGGCGGCAACAGCGCTTTGTTGGCCTCCAGCTTGGGCTGCTTGGCAGGCAAGCTTGTCTGCTGTTTTGTGCTTACAACGCCGCTTTTGCGCTGCTTGTACTCTTCCAGATTGAGTTTGCGCTTGGGCGCAGGCGTTGTTGAAACTGAAGGTGCTGCAATTGCTGCCACAGCCGCGTCGCGTTCATGCTTCAGCAGCGCTAGGTTCTTGCCGCCCAACCCGAGTCCCGTGCTGATGAGCTGCTTGCCACCAACTGTTGCAGCTATGCTCTTGTTAGCCTCTTGCATTTTCTTGGCCGTCGCTGCCTTCGCTTTGCCGCTCGTCGTTGCGCTGCCCCCCGCCACCGCCTTGGCGCCCACTTTGCGCTTGAGAAAGTCGCACTGCTTCTTGTTGGGCACCAGGCAAATGTTGTTGCTGGCCTTTGGCTTCGCTGTAGTTGTTGGCGCTTCTATCGCTGTCGCAGTCGCCGATGCTGTCTTGGCTGCCGCTTGACTAGTTGCTGCCTTGTGCTAGGTGAAGACACAAGTTGAAGAATGAAAAACACGCTTCACATTGTGCCAACTCTTGTTACTCACCTC
This sequence comes from Drosophila ustulata, assembly GCA_035047365.1. Taxonomy (NCBI): domain Eukaryota; kingdom Metazoa; phylum Arthropoda; class Insecta; order Diptera; family Drosophilidae; genus Drosophila; species Drosophila ustulata. Next base: position 30,739,489 of record JAWNPT010000094.1, read on the forward strand.
GGCAGAGACCAGCCGCTGTTTGGGCTGCTTGGGACACCACGACGGGTCCGCCTTCACATTGTCCACATAGCACAAATCGTCTGCGGCAACAACAACAGCGTCTTCTTGCGCCGGTTGTTGCTTGGCCTCCCACAACGATTCATCCCCATCGATGACATCGACAGTCTCCACATCAATAATGGAATCGGAGTCGTAATCAGAGTCGCGACTCTTGGATGAAATAATCACAGGCTTTGGCAGCGCTGCGGTCGGTTGCACAGCTGCAACGGTTGGTGTTGTTGGTTTGGCTTTGGCTGGGGCTACAATTGGTATAGCGGCAGCCAATGGAGCTGCAACTGGTGTTGGTGCCACAGTTTTCATTGTTTTCACCGCTTGCTTAGCGAGCAGCGCGTTTAGGTTTTCGGTGAAGTCATCCTTGGTGATAAAGTCGGCCAAATCAAAGTTGTTAACGTCGATGTTCAGTCCCAAAGCATCCGCCTCCGAGCCAATTGTATTCGTGCTCAAAGTGCGCTGCTTGCGCTCCTCCTGCATGGCAAACATATCCGCTGTCAGCAGACGTTCGTCATCGTCAACGGGTGCCGCATCGAGCACATCATCATCGTAGTCACTCGAGTGCGATTCATAATCGCCAATCGAAGAGCTGTCAGTGCGAGTCCGAAACGTGGAATTGCTGCAGTGACTGCGGGCATCATCGCCAGCCACATCATCATCGTCATCCTCATCCGAGTCAATCAAGGCGCTCAGCTGACGCTGTTGCTGGTAGACAGCCTCGACCTCGCTCTCTGTGATCTGTCTGTAGACCTGACCGTTCAGTCCATTGGCATCATCGCTCAGCTGCTGATCCACAAAGTCGCTGTAGATGAGCTGTAATCGAAAGAAGTAAATTTAATTCACAATTCACAACAGTATGCAGGGTAAAGCTTACTAAGTTCTTGCTGTTTTGGAGCTGCTCATCGGACTCCTTTTGGCTGAGAAGCGATTCATCAGTGGGCGCAATGGGCAGAATCCCATTCAAAGTGTCCGTCAGCTGCAAACTACAAAAGAAAGCAAAAGGGTAAGTAATGATTTTATTTTTCGACAGACAGTTGACTTACTCATCGTTGGCTGACCAGAAATTCGGCTCTGGATCATACTTGACAAAGTTGCCCTCAAAGGGATCCTCGTGAAACACATTCAGCATACGTGAATCCATTTGAAATTATATTAGTTTGTGCAATAAATCTATAACATAAATGTAAGAATAATCATTTAATAACTAATAGTTCATATATTAATTACAAGCTACAACAGTTTCGAGTCTTCGCTAAGCACTGCTTAAAGTGCAGTCTTCGGTTATGTCTAAACCATATCTCCCCAACTGCACACCCTTAGGCATGGAGAAATTCTAATATCTTGGAACTGCCTAGTTATATTATTACAACCTATATAAATAAAAACCATACCATCCCTCACGAATAAATAATCCATAAAAACACCGGAATGTCAGGCTAAACGCTAAATATATGTAAAAGCCGTCACATAATTTGAAGTACAAGGGGGCTTTAAATAATCAAAACATTATAGCAGGCTTTGAGTTTTTGGTGAAAACATTTAATAAAGCCAACTTGTTCCAGAATTTTATTGGCGTACAAGTGGGCTTTACATAATTAAAACATTACAGCAGGCTATGCGTTTTTGGCGAAAACATCTAATAAAGCCTTACACATTGTTCCAAAATTTTATTGACGTACAAGTGGGCTTTAAATAATTAAAACATTAAAGCAGGATTTGAGTTTTTGGTGAAAACATTTAATAAAGCCTTACAACTTGCTCCACAATTTTTTGACTGCTTTTCCAAGATGAAAACAATGCCCAAAAAAGTTATCACGCGACGCCAGCGCAAAGCAGCCGAGGCCAAGCTAAAAAAACAAGAGGAAATCGTTATTCCCAGCGAGTCGCCCTCCAACAATGTGGCAACAGTCCCAAAGGTGCCAATCGCTGTGCAACCAACAAATTGCGCGCTGCACAACAATGCAGAGCAGTCAAAGAACCAAACTGGGGACGTGGTGGAGACAGAGGGCAAGACAACGGTGCGTATTATTGTCAACGATCAGAATGCGAAAGCAGTAGCGGACAAGAAGCGACTCGATGAGAAGGTGAACGAAACAAAGGTCGCCACACCGCCAGGACCCCTCAGGGAACAAGGCTCTTTCAGCAAAACATTGGCACGCAAAGCAGCTGCAACCATAAAGAAAATTCAGAAGTTATCCAAGGTGTTGGCTATCGACAAGAAACTCTGCCACAAACGCCAGAAGGAATCAGACGACAGCAAAGTTGCCGAACCAAGAACATTAGCATACAACAGTCTGGATGAGACCATCAAAAAGGCGCTCGATCGAGCGCCCAACAAATGTTGCCCGTGCAGCTGTGAGTTTTGCAAAGTTGTGCTAAGTCAACTGTTGCCGGACAGGAAACTTATCAATGATAAACTTAAGTGCAACAAGCACTCGAAGCAAGTCAGCGAGGTGGAAAGCGAGGAGTGCAAGCTGCTCCCATCCTTGGAATCCAGGCGACACATTCTGCAGCTGCTGGAGAAGAAGGAGAAGCAGCTTGCACGCGGCATGATCAAGCGCATCAAACAGTTTGGACAGCAGCCAGCTCCGCTTGCAACTGCTCAAAACTGCAAGCTGCCAATGAAACCCAACAAATTGTCATCTTCCAGTTTGCCTGAAGCTGTCAGCGATCAAGAGTCGTCCAAGGCGGCAATCAAGCCGCCACAGCAAATCACTACGAGCCGTGAAAACTTTCTTCATGCCATAGAGAACCTGGGTTTGGCGCCAGCTCCGGTCAAGGTGATTGGAAACACGGGCTACTTTGTGCTCACCGGCACCAACGATCAGTTGGCAGTGCAGCTTGCCGAATTGGAAGCCCACAACGTGCTTATAAGTAATTGCAAGCTGCTGGTGCCGGGCGTGTCAGATGTAGTGGAGGCGCAGCTGGAGGAATTGGATGCGAATCGTCAGCAAATAATAGAGCAAATGCATAATAAGTACCAAATGCTGGAGCCACGACGTGTGCGGCGTCTAAAGAAACAAAGCAAATACCATTAAAATCACAATTTAATTGCAATTCAAAAATCCGATATTTTCGTGTGTAATTCCACGTGCACTCAATTTAAAAATCGATAACATTTGCAAAGTGGCGCGCAGCAGAGCAGTCAACAAGTTGGCAACGCCAAAAATGCAGCGCCGAATGCTCGCGCAAAAGGGAAACGGCAAAAACCAGCGTGGCACGTTTTCTACACACGCAGCAACATGCTGTTGTTTTTTTTTTTCGCCATGCTGCATGCCGCTATAATAGCCGAACAATTTAAATGCCGAATATTTTGTATTGTTTAATAATTTAAATACTTTGCTGTGTGATTCTTTGACATCAGTTTTAAACATTAGTCGTCAGCAGTAAACAATAACAACAAACACCTAACAAATACACATACATAGCCATGCTTGCGCACACGCACGCACATGTAGACACACTCGCACGCATAGAAACACCGACAGGGCGACCACGTGTGTGTTTGTGCCGCCGCCGCACCATGTGCTTTTAGCTAAACATGTGTGTGTGTGCTAATGCTTAATAACAATCTCCTCTTTTTTCTTTTTTCTTTTAAAGTCTCCTATCACATTTCACACACATACACTTATACGCCGATTTGTTTAGAAAGCCGTTTTCTTGATAAATTTAAGGGGACGACATCGCTTCGGATTCATGCGAATTTTTTTTTTTTTTTAGCAGCTCGTATATCAAACGCACTTTGCTGGCGAGAGGCGGGAGGAGCACCTGTCTATGATTTACACAAAAAAGGGACATTACCTTAAAAGAGCGCTCAGCTCTACACTTGGCTTTTGTTGTTTATTACTTTAGTCACTGTTTGAAATGGTTATTAATTGTTAGTCGTATGTTTGTCTGCTTTAACCTCACATGTTGAGCGCCGCGTCTACAACGCCAACGCACACAATATTTATAAGGTATTCAAATGTTTGATGATAACGCGTTCAAGTTGTTTATTTTGGTATTGGAATCTTAATTGGATTTTTGGCAAACGCCACACAGATTTAATAGGATTTTTATCTAATAATTTTATGAATCACATTGCTGAATTATATGTGTTCACGTGGACGCGAACCGCGGGCAACAAACTTATTTACTATTTCATGTGGTGGTGTGACCACAAGCAATATTTCTTAAATATTCGTTTTAACCCCGTTGCGATATACTATTACGCAGAAGCCGCATGAATTTCAACCTGGTCACACTATCATAGATATTGCACAACATTTTCACAACGCATATTAACAGGCGGGTAATTTGAAGTATCTTTTTATTTGAGTGCGTTTCAAAATATCTACACTAAGTCAAAATTATTTTTTCCTGAAAAAACGATAATTGTTTTTATAAGAGATGGAGGAGTTTTTGCTAGATAAAGCACTTTGAAACTACAGTAGTTTAATACCAAAGAATATTCCATTTGCGATGTAACCATTTAAAATAGATTTATAGATATTCACAATATCAAAGATATCAAAATGCTGCTTGCTTTTAACAGTTTTTTAACAAATGTTGTAGAGTGTAATCGTCAACTAGATTTTTATAATTTTCTTACCGGTATACATACCATTGCATCTGTTAACAACAGTCAACTTTACAGAATGTAAGAAGATGAACAGTCGAATGCGCAATCGATAAATTAATACTGCGCTGTCCAAATACCAATATCAATTGCGCTGGGCGACACTTTTCAAACTGAAATTTTGTTCTGAAACGTCTAAAATTAAACAGCATGAAATTTACTATTTGTGATAAACAGTTTTATTTGTATGTACTTTAATTATGCAACCAACTTCAGCAATCCGAAGCGAAGTTAGGCTGTTTGATTATAATATGTTGAATTAGCCGCTGAGTTGCGATTGTGATCAATTTGTAAAAATGTTGCCAAGCAAATTACATTAGAGCGAGCGGTTTAGCACATATAACGGATCAAGTACAATACATTATGTATATGTGTATATATAAAAAAGAGGGTACGTTTACATTTGCTGTGTTTGTTGGATGTATATTAATTAGACAATGCGGAAGAGAGATAAATATTTAACGCCGCTTAACGCTAGTCCATTCACCGTCATCGGCGGCCTTGTTTTCTGCACCAAATAAAGCGAAACGTTAGTAAGTTTCAAGAGAAATATGTATACTTTTGTGGACTCACCCTTGTCCTGTGGCTGTTCGCGCTTGGGAGCGGGTTTCTCGTCACGAGGCGAAGGTGCTGTGCGCCAATTGCCGCCACCACCACCACCGCCGCCGCCACCACCTTCCTTGGGTCCAGCACCGCGGTTGTCGCGATTGTCTCGTCCGTCGCGATTATCGCGACGCTCGCCACCAGCTGGACGACGATTGTCACGATCGCTTTGGCGGGGGGCATCGCGCCAGTTGCTGCCTGTGTCACGTGCCTGATCATCGTTGCGACGGAAGCCGCCACCACGATCGTCACGATCATCACGACGTGGTCCGTCGTTGCGGCGGAAAGAGTCACGATCGCGATCGCCACCAAGACGCTCGCGGTCACCACGCTCACGGTCACGATCACCTCCACGATCACGGTCGCCACCACGACGCCACTTGTCGTCGCGGCCGCCAGCAGGAGGAGCCCCACGCTCGCCACGATCGGCACCAGCTGACCGTTGCGCGTCGGGTTCGCGATGCACACGCCACGAGGAGTCGGCGCCGCCTTCGTTGTCCTTGCGCTCGCCACGCTCGCGATCGTTGCGATTACGATCGCTGCGTTCCATGCGCTCACCGCGATCACGATCGTTGCGCTCACCACGATCACGATCGTTGCGTTCACCGCGATCACGATCATTGCGATCACGATCGCTGCGTTCATTACGATCGGTAGGCGGAGCATTGCGACGCCATTCGCCAGCACCGCCGGCAGTAGCTGCAGGACGTTCGGGACGATCGCCGCCACGTGGACGCCAGGTATCGCGCTCCTTCTCGCTGCGCTCACGCTCGACGGCCACTTCGCGGGCCAGACGATCACGATCCTCCTGAATCTTGCGCTCGGCCTCCTCCTCCTTGGCGCGCTGCTTCTCGTACTGCTGGCGACGTTTCTCGTCTTCGGCTTCGCGTTCCAGGCGACGCGCTTCGGCGGCCGCGCGCTCCTCAGCCTCGCGTGCATGACGGATCTCCTCCTCCTTGCGGAAGCGCTCTTCCTCCTTGGCGCGCAGGAAGGCCAGACGGCGCTCCTCGCGACGACGTACAATGCGATCGGCGAGACGCTTCTTGCGCTCCTCGGCGAGTGCAATGTCGAACTTCTTCAGCTTGTCTACGTAGAGCGAAGCACGCTCCTTTTTGAGCGCATCGAGATACTCATCGCGATCGGGATACATGCGCTTGAGGCGATCCTGCTGCAGCACAGCGTCCTTGCGATCGGCAATCGCCGTCTCGATGCGTGTGGCCTCGGTGGCTTCCCAGAACTCCTTGTCCTTGGCATGCTTCTCGGCCAGATACTTCTCGAAGAGCGGGATTTCCTCCTGGCGCTTGGCACGCTCAAAGTAATCGATCTTCTTCTCCTGCGACTTGAGCTTCGACTGCAGCTCCTTGCGCTCGCGCTGCAACTCTTCGCTCTCGCGCATCGCAATCTGCTCGGCGTCGAGCTTCTTGATGCCTTCCTCGTCCAGCTTGGACAGCATCTTCTTTCCGTGCGCAGTCTGCGAGATTTGCTGCACCTTCTCCTTTAAGCTCTTCTCCTTGATGGCTTGAATCTCGTTCTCGTGACGCTTACGTTCGCGCTCCTCCTGCTCCTGCTCGAGACGCTTCTGCTCGGCAAGCTTCGCCTTGCGCGACTCTTCCTCGTGGCGACGCGCCTCCTCTTCCTCGCGTGCGTTGTTCTGCTTCTCAATGAACTCCTTGCGGTCCTCGATGATCTTCTGGCGTTGCAAAATGCGCTGATGCTCGCGATCCTTAATCTCATGGTAATGATGCACCATCTGCGTGCGCAACTTGGCACGTTGGTCGCGCTCCCGATTGGGATAGACAATTGAAACGGCTCTAGTCAACACTGTGGACATGTTCACGAGTTGCGAGCGAATCTGCTCCGAGGGCATCGACTGCAAAGAGGGTCCATCTGGGCGATATTCACGCTGACTCTCGGTCAGATCGGTACCAAAGAAAATGCTGTTGCGCTGATGATCGATGCGGATCTGCATGTCATTGTGACGCACCGACTCCACCAGCAGCTTCTCCAGCTCAAAGATGTTGCAGAAAGGCGCCAGCTCCAGCAGACGCTTGAACTCAATGCTCTCGTAGACCTGCGAGATCTGACGAATCAGACGCATCACGGTGACATCCTTTAGCGATTGAATGTAGGGAGCGAGCAGCGTATTCTCGGTCTCGCCGCTCTCAATGGTGTCCACGATGGACTGAATGCGCTTGCAAAGGTTCAGGGGGTTGAAGTCCACCTCCAGCCAGTTGTACAAGTTTCGGAACTCGTCGGACACTAGATTAGGCACATTCAAACGCACCTGGAGACAAAGAGAAGAAGTTGTATTAATTGCATTTTGAAATCCACAATAATCTATAATACTATATTGCAGACTCCTAACATTTAGTAAGGACTAAGTATAAAAATATAGTTAGAAAATGATACTTACCACTTCGCGAATGAGCGAGACACGCGTTGGGGGCTGAGGCAAGCCCAACAAGACGGCCAGCTTTTGAGCCTTCTCCAAAGGACTTTTGTCTGCCTCGATGAAGCGATCGAATTCCGGATGAGCCGAAGGCAGAGGAATCGAGAGCGTGGCAAGCAAGACGTGAGCGGCCATGCGCTGCAAATCGTCCTTGGTCAGGTTCTTCTTGAGCTCGCGCGTCAGCTGGAAGAGCTTCAACAAAGCAGCCGCATGGAACAGTTGATTTCCGGCCTTGCTAAAGACCATGGCCAACTTCTGGTAGTAGTTAGCCATAGTTTTGGGAACCGGCGTCTTCTTGGACATGGCCATCAGACCATGAATGTCCTCGATGGCCTTGTAGGCCTCCTGCCATAACTCCATCTGAATGGCTGAGTCGAGCAGATACAGCCTGGTGTCCAAGCACATCTGCTGGGTCTCGACCTTGTTGATGGACACGCCAGTGGTTTGGTTGCTGCTCTTGCAGATATCCTCGAGATGCTTGCGCAACTTGTCGCACAGGCGACGGAACTCGCTCTTGCGATTGTACTTCAAGCAGAACTGGAAGGCCATGCGAGCGATGTCATGATAGAGGGCCTCGCAGTGCGTGTTCACGCGCAACAGCTCCAGGCACTGGCAATAAGATTCCCACAAGAACTTCACCCAGGGCAGTAGAATGGTGCGATCGGACCGATCCTGGGCATCCTCGCCACAGACAGCGCTCATCAGAATGCTCTCTGGGGTGGCAATGTTGTCCAGATCGTCCAACTCCAGCACAGCGACAGCAGCCGAGGATTGGGCTTGCGCAGCCTCGGTGTGCTCCTCAGCCATCTTCAAGTAGCCGCGAATCACATTCTCCAGGGAGTTCACATTCACCAGCTGGAACATGTTGCGGTACTGGAAGAGTCCCTCCTTGGCGATATGGGACTTCTTGAGCTCCACGCACAAGTACAAGTACTTGAACATGAGCGGCTCGATGACCGTCTCCGAGTAGGCATAGTTCCAGCGCTTGTTCCGGAACACCTCCTGCAACGTGTCCAACGCACGCAGCGGTTTGCCCACCTCAATAAACTCTGCAAAACAGCAACAACAAAAAGGGTGTGAGGTAAACGGGTTATTCGCAGCGCGCAGCAACAAATCATTATGCGCATCGGGGCGAATGGCACTTTTGACATTTCACTTTGCTCAGCTCATTCGCAGCCGCATGGACTGAAAGAAAAATTTTCACTACACTCACCATTGGCTCGCTTGAGCGCATTTTCCGGACGTTGCGTATAACGCGCCATTTTCACTTGATAACAATTTTATGCACTGGCCACTTAACTGTTGTTTTTTACAATGATTGTGCAGCTGGAAAGCTTGCTGCAGCAGAAAATTTATTAAAATCTTCGGCTCGCCTACGTGTGCGCCTCAGAAATTAATGCGAAAGGCCGTGTCGATTACAGTGTGACCGCAGCTGCAATTGCAAAATATACTTGTTTCGTTGACAATATACCTGCCTGGTTACACTAGTGGCAGCTATGCATATATAAAGGCGCCACTTTTGAATTAGTCGTCGAAAATGTTATTTAAATGCTGTGCAAACAGATAATTTTTAAATTGAAAATTAATACTAAGAAAATAAATATTATACAATAGCGCTTTGCATTTTCAAACATACCTAAATTTTGCTTGCCTACGAGTGCGGTATTTTTCATATACCAAACAGCTGCAGCAGACAATTTATGAGGTATCGATACTTTCAATGCGTGCACGAAGTAAACAATAACAACAGCAGCACATGCTCCAAATCCGTTTTCGGAACAATTTGGGAAATGACAAAGTTTTGGAAGAAATATGTGCTTTGGTTCGCACAAGAGCATGTCGACTTTCGTGTGGCTGAATTTGAATCAATCGTCAAGCTGTTCGGCCTGGAGTTTCGGCATTTTTCCGACAATCGCTTGGTAGTTAAAGCGACTACTGCAATCAACAAAAAATAATATATATTTATTTTTAGAAACCGTTTTGGTTAGTGGAGTTTCCCAACGATGAAACAGCTCTGAAGTATGCTTCCCGATCGGTGGCATTGCGCTCTATTATCGAGCTGCATTCACACGCCAACACAGCCCCGGAATTCCACCAGAGGCTAAAGGCGAAAGTGGAAAAAGATCGTGGAGCGCTCTCGCAGTATTTCAATGCGCCGAGCTTTAAGGTGACCGTGGAGACGTACAATAAACACTTTACTCAGCGCGAAAAGGTCGACAAAATCGAGGACATGGACTATTTGCCGCTTCAAGGCGCTGTCAACCTGAAAGATCCTCAGGTGGAATGGTGGTATCTGGAGTTCTGGGGCTTGGATCCCACCGATGTGCCTTCTGCACCTGAAGATCTGGTGTTCGGTCGCGTGTTGGCTCAGGGACAACGACATCTGATCAAAGCGCTGTCGCTGAAGCAGCGCAAATTCATTGGCAACACCAGCATGGATGCCCAGCTCAGCCTGTTGATGGCCAACCAGGCGATGGTCCGCGACGGTGACTTGGTCTTCGATCCCTTTGTAGGCACCGGCTCCTTGCTGGTGAGTGCCGCGAAGTTTGGTGGCTATGTGCTGGGTGCAGACATTGATTTCATGATGCTGCACGCACGTTGTCGCCCCAGTCGCATCACACAAAAGGTGCGTGAGCAGGACGAGAGCATCAGGGCCAATCTGCAGCAATACGGCTGTGCGGAGCGCTACATGGACGTGCTGGTCGCCGACTTCTCTTGTCCACTGTGGCACAAGAACCTGCGCTTCGACAGCCTCATTACCGATCGTAAGCCGCTTTAGAAAACAATGAGTTATTGATTTCTCAAGCAAGTTTTATTGGCAGCTCCTTATGGCATCAGGGAGGCCACGGAGAAGGTGGAGAACAAGGCGAATGCCAAGCGAAACACACGCTCCGCGGACATGGCGCATTATCCCTCCACCTCGCATTATTCCCTGCAGCATCTGTACACGGATCTACTGCAGTTTAGCGCACAGCATTTGAAGCTTGGTGGTCGCCTCGTTTGCTGGCTGCCTTTTCATCGGTTTGTTGACTGACTCAGGCGGATAGTAGCAACAATTAATAACTTTACTTGCAGTGAGGATTACAATGAGGCCTTGTTGCCGCAGCATCCGCAGCTCAAATTAGTGGCCAACTCGGAGCAGCTGCTGGCGGGGAACACAGCGAGACGATTGCTGACCTACGAGAAGTGTGCGGAATACAGCGAAGACGAAAGCGTTTGTCCGAACCCACAAGAGCCCGCACAGGAGTTTAGAGAGCGCTACTTCAATACCAACGGGTCGCTGGAGTCTCGTCAGGATCGTCGCCTGCGGAAGGCAGCGCAGCGTGAGGAGGGAAGACTGCAGATGGAAATGCGGGGGAAAATCCCCTGCGACGGGCGCGCCAAGAAATGTGACCTAAACAAGGCGCGCTTTGATTAAATATTTTAACTAATGACAACAATGTGAAGCTGGATTCATTCTTATTAAGAAAATAGTGTAATTTATTAACTAAATAACAACAATGTAATGGAGGATTAATGCTTATAACAATGTGATGCTGGATTAATTTGTGACTCGCTTCGCTTGCTGTTCCTGCAGCTGGCAATTGAATTTCTTGGCCAGATTGTCTAACAGGGCTGCAGACGCCTCTGTCAAACTGAGCTCACGTCCCAGCTGCTCACTCAACGAGGTGACGCCCTTGCCCTCTATGCCACAGGGCACAATGTGCTCAAACCAAGTCAAGTCCGTGGAGCAATTGAGGCCAATGCCATGCGTGGTGATATAACGCGATCCATGCACGCCTATGGCGCATATCTTCTTGTCGCCCACCCAAATGCCCGTGTCCGCTGTGGTGCTGGCATTGAAGACTCCCAGTTGGCGACACGTTTCGATCACCGTCTGCTCCAAGCTGGCCACATAACAACGCATCGTCAGCTTGAATTGGCGCAGATTTAAAATGGGGTAGGCAACCAGTTGACCGGGTCCGTGGAAGGTAATCAATCCCCCACGATCTGTGCGATGAAATTCCGCCCCCAGCTGTCGCAATCGCTGCTCGTCTTCGGCCGTGTAGCCTTTGGTGCGAATTCCTATTGTGTAGACGGGATCGTGCTCCAGCAGCAACAGGAAATTGCGAAACTCGGCGAAATCTGAGACTTTTTGTTTGGCCAGCTGTTGCTGCAGTTGGAGACCGGCTGTGTAACTGAGGCGTCCAGCTCGCACCACAGTTAATAATGGTTTAATCGACCGCATGATTGTGTAAACAATTCAAAATAAATCACAATGCAGCCGTTGGGAAATAGAGATGACACTTTGCTTGTACTATCGATGCAGCTGTGTTTCCAATTTATTAAATTTGTGTTAAATAGTATAAATTCAAAACGTTGAATTAATTGTTATTAAAACATATTTGTAAAACAATTAGCTTTTTTAGAGCTGCTTTTAATTAAACACCTGTGTCGTGATGTGACCGCAACTACAATTTACAGAATATACTAAACAATATCACATTGTTTAACATTTTGGTATATTTCCATGTAAAAAGGCGCGTAATTTAAAACAGTATCTTATTTGTGTGTTTTTCAATAAAATTTAAACTTTATTTAACTGTGCGGCTTTAAGTTTTCATAAAAATACCATTTTCGATATTTTTCTAAGTATAGCTGAGTAGCTACCAAAAAACAACAGCAACCGTTGACACAGCCCTTAACAGTGAGCTGTAATTTAAATTAACAGTAAGCGCCTGTCAACTGTTGTGACACTTTAAACGCAAAAGCAACAGACAACTTTTTAAATTAAATTAAGATATTAAGAACAATATGTTTAATTAATTTTGTTTATTTCGTTGGCACAAGATAGCAGTCTCAGCAGTCAGTGCTGTTAAACAACATAGCCTAAATAATACCAGCAATAAAATTTAATCGATAAGCTTGCACGTTTGCCAGCCCTGTTGGCGGCCTGGGTGATTGGCAAGTTGGTATTCTTCTTGCCACATACACTCACACACGCAAGCATAATATATTATTTGTGTTAAAAAAGTTATTGCAAAAAAAGTGAGCAGTGGTATAGCAACGTATTTATTATTTTCGTGTGTAGTTGCTACACAGCCAACGCAAGCAAACAGTGCCAGTGGCTGAGGTAAATGCCAAAAATTGCGCGCAACAATTGACGACGCACCACAAAACGCATGAAATTCTAATAGGACTCTCAGAGCGTCAGAGCGAAAAAGCGAGAGAGGGAGCGAGAACGGGAGAGCTGGCATTGGCACGGGGCTGTTCCCGTTGTGTGGCGGGAGATGACGACACGGACACGTCAGGATGAGCGCAGTGGCGGCATCGTTGTTGGCGACGTCGATGAGGCGATGGCCGCCAACTATCATCAGTTGTCGCCTCCCGAGCTGGCCAACTTTCTGGCACTTCAGCAACAACAACAGCAACAGCAGCAACAACAACAGTTGCTGCAACAGTCGCCGTTGATGTGGCCACCGCCGCCACCACCGCATTTAGGTGTTCAATTTCCGCCCCATCATCCAGCACAACATCCGCAACATCATCATCAGCAGCAGCATCCACAACAGCATCCACAACAGCATCCACAGCAGCATCCACAGCAACATCCACAGCAGCATCCACAGCAACATCCACAACAGCATCCGCAACAACTTCAAGCACAACAAGCGCCGCCATCTGCGCATGTTTACAACGAATATTTGTACAACTTGGCCTATTCGGGCGCCGCTCCTGGCCAGGCTGAAACCTACTCCGTGCTGCCCGTGGGCCACGGCAACTTTCTCAAGGTTTATCACTGCGCCGAGAATGCGGTGAATGATGTGTACGCTCAGCAGGCGGCAGCAGCTGCCGCCAACTTCTCGCATATCAACATGGCAACACTAAACCAGCAACAGCAGCCACCACCACAACATCAGCAACAGCAGCAACTCCAGCAGCAGCAACAGCAACCACAACATCAACAGCAGCAACCACTTCATCATCAGCAACAGCAACCACAACAGCAACATCCACAACAGCTTCCACTTCATCTTCAGCAACCGCAGGCAGCTGCTGCAGCGCCTGCCGTTCAAGTGCAGGCTGCAGCTGCTCAACAGACGCCTCTTTACGAGCTGTTTGCCACCAACCCGCTGCTGCCACAGCCCGAAATGAACATTGCCACCCAACAGCAGCAACAACCACAACAACAACAACCACCACAACAACAACCACAACAGCAGCAACAACCGCAACACTTTCAGCAGTTCGATGAGGCCGCCGTTATCACGTCGAACATTGCGGCGAGCAACAGCAGCGCCAACATGTTCATCAACAACCTGGTCAACAACTGGTCGCCCAATCTCACTGGCGCCAGCTACATACAGTTTGGCGGCGAGCTGCCTGCCGAGCAAGCGCCAGCTGCAACAGCAACAGCAGCGGCAACATTGACGCCGCCAGAGCAACGCTCGCCAGTCAAGTTGCAACAGCAGCCAGCAGTTGTGCTGCCAGCCAAAAGTGTGGAAGTGCCGCTCAAGGCAGCTGTGGAAGTTGTCCCAGCAGTAGCTGCAACTACAACAGCAGTTACTGCTGTTGCAACAACTCCCACGGCTGCTGCAACAATAGCAACTGCAGCAGCAACTCCAACAGGAGCAGCAAGCACTGCCATGAAGAAGACGCCCCTTGTGCTGAGCGAGGGCAAGAAGCGCATTGTGGCCGAGGTCAAGCCGATGCCGATGTCCTACTCCGATGTGCTCAGCAAGGGCAGCAGCCTGCACATCGCCAACAACAGCAGCAACCTTGGAGGTGAGACGCGCGCTGCGCACAACCTGGAGAACGGACATGCGCCGCAGCGTCGCCAGGGCAAGGACGAAGGCAATGGCAATCGTGGCGAGCTGCGCAGCAGCAATGCGAAGCGTTCGCCTCTGCACGAGCTGAAGGATGTGCCGGGCAACACAACAGGCGGACAGCGCGGCAAGAAGCGACAGCAGGCAGCAGCAGCAGCAGTGCAAAAGCAGCAGCAGCAAGTGGTGAGTTAGCAGCCGAAACAATTATGCATATAAATAATAAAAATCAACTTTTCAGCCACTGTTGCAGCCTCAACAACAGCAGCAGCCGCAAGCAGCGCAGCCCACTCTTAGGTCCAGCAAACCGCTGCAGGAGAAGAAGCGTCCAGCGCAGATGAAGCTCAACAGCAGCAGCAGCAACAACAGTAGCAGCAATCTGAATGGTTACGCCAAGGCGAGCGGCGACAGCAAAGCCAGCAGCAACAACAGCAGCAGCAATGGCAACAGCAACAACATCAACAGCAGCAGCAACGGTTCCAGCAGCAGCAGCAACAGCGGCGGCACCAGCAGCCAAAACTACGCCGCACGCAAGTCCAACAGCAACAGAAGCAACAGCAGCAACAATGCCAACTACTCGAATGGTAACTCAGCTGCCAGCAATCACCACAGCAACAGCAGCAGCAGCAACAACGTCAACTCTTCGTCCTCGAAGCGCTATGCGACCGCCTCGAATGCGAATCTGGGCTCCAGCTCCGGCTCCTATTCGTACTCCTCGAAGCGCAGCAATCGCAGCAGCGGCTACGCTGCATCCAATTCGCCAGCGCATGCGAGCGCCTCGAATCGCAACTATGAGCTCGCACAGCGTATTCTGCACACCTGGTGGATCTACACGCTCAAGCTGCTCACCTGGCTCTTCTATCTGGTCTACGATATTGTTGTTCTCGGCTGCAGCATGGCCTACGAGCGTCTCACAACAGCTTATGTGGCTGGACTCGCTTATGCCCGCCAGCTGCACAAGGAACTGAAGCAGAACTCGGGCAAGCCGAGCATCTGGTGGCGCAATTATTGGCGTCGCTTCGATGCTCGCTTCCGCAAGAATTCGCGCTGGGCATTCTGGCGGCGATTCTACAAGCGCAAGCCGCCTGAGGCGAGCGCCGAGGCCTTCAAGACCGGTCGCCTGCCGCAGACGGGCGAAGAGGCCATGTACTCGCTGCTGAACTGCAAGGGCAAGGATGCTTACAGGTGAGCATGAGTATTTCTTTATTCCAGTAAAGTACTTAATTGTCTTTTGCTTCCTCAGCATATTGGGCGTGCCAGCGGACAGTCCACAGGAGCAGATACGCAAACACTACAAGAAGATCGCTGTGCTCGTGCATCCCGACAAGAACAAGCAGGCGGGCGCCGAGGAGGCCTTCAAGGTGCTGCAGCGCGCGTTCGAGTTGATCGGTGAACCGGTAAGTGGAGACAAGCTAACTACATGATATATCGATTATAGGAAATAATAAAAATCAGATGAATTATGAATGTAAGCGCATATATTTAAATAACTAGTAAAACTCCTTTTTAAGTCAATTAAGACAAAGTCTTAATTTGTGACATTGATAAAGCAGATCGAATAAGCGGGAGATGAAACCCAATCTTAACTTATATTGCATTTTTTGTAGCATTTGTGACATTGATAAAGCAGGTAGAATTCGAAAATAAGCATTGATCAATTAAGACGGAATTTTATTAAAAGAATACTTGATTAATTTAAAACATTTTAAAATCGTCTGCTAAAACTTTATATCAACTGTCAAATGTTCAGTAGTCGTTGACTTTAAACTCATTTAAAACACTTAAACTCTAGACCTTTTAAATATAATTTTATACACTTTACTCTCCTTCATTCTAATTAATTAACATTTTGTATGGCAGGAAAATCGTCTTGCCTATGACCAAAGCATCGCGGAGGCACTGCACGCGGAGAAGGCGTGGACCGAGCTGCACGATCTGTTGTCGCAGTTGCAAACCAAAATGACCGAGGCGGCCAATACTATAAGGTGAGCAACTCTTCTATTTTATTTTGAACACGTCTAACTATTTAACTATCCCAAACAGATGCAGCACCTGTGCGCAGCGTCATCCTCGCAAACTAACCGAACGTCCTCATTATGCGGCGCGTGAATGCGCTTCTTGTAAGATACGCCACTCGGCCAAGGATGTGAGTATTTAGATCTGCAATTCTCTCAGCACACAACTAATTATATTCATTGTTTTAGGGCGACATTTGGGCAGAGACTAGCATGCTGGGTCTGCGCTGGAAGTATTTGGCATTGATGGATGGCAAGGTCTATGATATAACCGAGTGGGCCAACTGCCAGAAAGGTGCGCTGTCGCATCTGGAGCCCAACTCGCACATGGTGCAGTATCGCATTGTGCGCGGTGCTCAGCAGCAGCAACAGCAGCAACAACAGCAGCAGCAGCAACAACAGCAACAGCAGCATCCACATCAGCAGCAGCCGCCGCCGCACGCTCATCATCCCGGCGGCCCACCGAGTGGTGTCAGGTGAGTAAGCTCAGTTAATTCTCATGAGAAACATCGCTAATTTAACGACTTTTGCAGCGAGGCCACTTTGCACGAGTTTCTGGACAACTTGTATAGCGGGCAGCATCCGGGAGCATCCAATGCCACGCCCTTTGCTGGCAATGCTCGACGTCGCGCCCGTCGCAACTAAGCGAGGAGGAGATGATCAGAGGCCGTTTGCTTGGAAACATAGAATTAAGATGTTTTTAAAATCTCTAATCTACAGTTGGCCGTTGGCTGCTTACTCACAGAAACAGATACCGATATAGATGCAGATACAGATACAGATACAAATGCAGATACAAATACAGATACCGATACAATTACCGATACAGTGACAGATACAGATACAGTTTAGATGATAACCCCACTCACAGGCCAACAGCAGCGCGAACTTCTCTCACTTTGCACACACCCCGAAAACTACTCAACACAACCCCCCAAAAACACAGCAGCGGATAGTTATATGTTTATTCTACACACATAAGTACAATGACTACAGATTACGGATTACAGATTACTGATTACTGATTACAGATTACAGTTAGCTGTTTGAGATGATTTTTCGTTGTACTACTACTTGTCGTACTCGTGCATAAGTTTCAAATGATAACGATTGCCTACCACTTAAGTAGTTGACTTCTGTGTTCTACATTTTACACTTACACTTTACATATTTTACTTTCTGCCTACCCGCTTATGGACGGACAGCTTAACACGCTTAGCTCGTAGCAACAACAAGTCTAGATCGTAAGTTAAAATAATATCGATAGACCGCAAAACTGCAACCGGATCGCTGCAATACGTCCTGCGTTGGCGTATGCTCTCCGGCCAAATATGTAAAATCTAACACATCCGAATTATAAATGTTAATAAAACCGTATAGAGAACCTACGACATCGATCTAATATGAGAGTATCACTGTTGATGGCTAGTTAAATCCAAATTTTCATTTGTTTGTATTTTAATTTACATTTTACTAAAAAGCTGTTTTGAATGAGGCGCCTTTTAACACGCGTTTATTAGGTGTAACCAATGGTGTAATTAAGGAGGTAGTATTTGGTATATTTTGTACCTTTAAGGAATGTTTCGAAGTCTCACTTGCGGTCACACTGGAGAGAGCGGAACAGCAGTGGGCGAGAATGAGGCGGCGCATGTGTCTTGGCTACAAAATATTCCGCTTGCTGCTGATTCTGTTCGCCTGGTACATCTGCTTTATTTTTCAATGCGCAGGCAGCCGCTTTAGGTTTCCAAAAAATTCTGCATGTCCGTCTGTGTGCGTCGCACTCAGATCGAACGCCAAACGTCCGACTTTTCCCGTACCTACAGTCAGCTGAAGTACCAGGCGAACAGAATCAGCAGCAAGCGAAATATTTTGCTCGGCCGACTTGCAGTGAGAGCGAGAGCGCTGCACTTCATTGGAAATGAGTCGCACGCATGTGTGTGCGTGTGTCAGGCAGCAGCTGTGCAAGCTTTGATCAAAACAAAGAGTGAGAGAGAGTTGAATTGGGAGTGGGAGAGGGAGTGCATGCTGCATTTTGGCGGGAATTAGATAAGTGTGACGTCACAGCTCTCTGCTGTCAGCCAATAGGAAAGCGCCAGACTAAAGCGATCGTTAAATTTGAATTTACACCCATAAAGTTGTCGTTTTCTGTGCCAGCCATTAAAAAAATGCCTTTTTACATAAGCGAACTTTGTTTTTTTTTGTTTTTTAGTGTTTTATTGAAAAAATGCTCCACTCCATTTTCGCCTAATTTTCTACACATTATTTTTGTTTTTTGTATTTTTTTGTTGTTTCTGTATATAATAATAATAATCATAATCGTAATAATAATAATAATAATTACAATTACATACATAGTGTTTACATACTGCTCCACGATCCACAAAAATGGCTACCACAACGCATACAAAATGTATTGCAATTGAATACCTATGGAACCTAAATTGTGGGACTTAAAGTCTACTTTGTGGTTTCTGTTGTAATCGGGGATTTCTTTCGGGATTTCTTAGTTTCATTTGTCAGAGCTTATAAATATATTGTGTGGGTTTTTCCTTTTCTTTTCTTTTCTTATCTTTTTTGTTTTCATATCATTTCATTTTGTTGTAACATTATGAAATAGCAAAATTTGCATATTTTATAATTAATTTGTATTGGTTGTTGTATTTTTGCAGTTTAGCGGTATAATTTATTTGTAATAAATTAATGAAACATGTGGGTAGATTTTTGTTTTTGTGTTTGGTTTTTCAAGTTTGAGTTTTGTTGAGTTTTGTTTGATGCTTGCGCCTGCTTTGCTTTGCTTTAACTATTCGTGGTCGTTTATGATTGAAACGTCATTTGTTGCTTGACTTTTGACAATTGTGACTGTAGTTGTTGTTTCTGCTGTGTTGACTTTCGTTTAAATTCCTCAACAATTATTGCGACTAATATTAAATTACATACAATTTATGACCATTTTTGTGGTTCTTCCATTTACTTGTTGTTGCTGTTGATTTTGCTTTATACATTTACAAAACGTTGTGACTTATGCTGGAACCAACTAATTGTGTTTTTTTGTGTTGTTTTCTTTTTTTGTTGTATATTTTTTGCCATTTATTATGTTATTATATACTGTATAAATTAAATTCTATGCTTAAATACATAGATTAATTCCTTGCTCACACACAATTAATTTTAATAAGCATTAGGCTCAATTAATAAATTGTTTTTATGCTTGTTGTATGTTTTTAGTTTGTTTTTTTGTTGTTTTTGTTTTTTGTGTTTGTTTTCTTTATCTATACAAAGCTTTGTACAACTAAAATAGTTAAAAAGAGAAAAAAGCAACAAAAAAGTGTATTTTTCATTAATTAATTAATGGTATGCAATGCGATGTGAAGCAGCAGATGCACAATACACACAAACATGGTGATTACTCGCAGTTATTATTAAATATATGTATTTAGTATCAATAACAAATATGTGGCGAATTCGAGTTCTCCGTTCGCTGCTTCGCTTCTGTGCATGTATTGTACGCATGTGCTTGCATGTGTGTGTGTGTGTTCAGATGTGAATGCATGTGTGTGGTGTAGTTGTAGGTGTGCTTATGACTCTCTGTGTAGGTGTGTGTGTGTGGGTGTTTGTGTGTGGAACAAACTGATGCTGCTCCTGGCGCTCGCTGCTCAGCTCTAAGCTCTGTGTTGGCGCCGACCCGCCTTGCACCTGTATTATTTGGGCGTCTTTCGGT
The DNA here is from genome assembly GCA_035047365.1 of Drosophila ustulata. Taxonomy (NCBI): domain Eukaryota; kingdom Metazoa; phylum Arthropoda; class Insecta; order Diptera; family Drosophilidae; genus Drosophila; species Drosophila ustulata. Next base: position 30,759,746 of record JAWNPT010000094.1, read on the forward strand.
GCGTCAGCTCCTGTGCCACATCGTCCAGCAGCTTGGTGGCATAGCCGTTGGCAGCGCTGCCGTTGCCGTAGCCATTCAGCAGGATGCCGTTCGTTTTGCTGTGCACCGCATTGCCGTTGGCTGTGGCGGCAGCAACATTCCCGTTGCCGTTGCCGTTGGCCAGTTTGTAGCCGTTCTTGAGGCCGTTCGCATGGCCGTTGGCCAGCGTGGCGTTGCCGTTGGCCTTGGCCGCTGTCGTTGAGGCAGCCGTTGTGGCCGTTGCCGTTGCAACTGGTTGTGGTAGAAACAGATCATCGTGCGCATTGATGCTCTTGCAGTAGCCGTTGGGCTTGGCGTGTCCATTCGCAAGCGCATTCGCGTTCGCCAGCAGCGCGTTCTTCTTCTGCAATAGAAAACAAATAGAGAGTTGGTTACTAGGCGTATGCTTGTTGCCCGTATTGCGTTGCGCATGCGACACGTTGAAAGCGAACACACATACACATTATGCAATCGACAGCGCCGCTTTGTCAGCGATTTGTTTATTATTTTTACTTGTATTATTATTTTTCTTCATTTGTATTTCGAGTCTCGAGACTCGTATTTTGTATTTTGTATTTTGTTTTTTCTTTTCATTCAACTTTCACTTGTGTGAACCGCGCGCTCAATGGATGCTGTGGGTCGCCGTTGTCGTTGCTGTTGTCGAGTCGCAACTCGCAGCACCGTAAGCGATCATTAAACGACGTCATTTGGCGTTTTTATGTCGTTGCTTTTTGGCTGTTTCTCGGCTCTTGTCTTTTATGCGGCAATCGGAATTCGGCACCCAGTTTCCAGCTTGACGAAATTTCGTTAATGAATTTAGACCACAGACCAGAGCCAGAGCAACAGCAGAGCAAGAGATACTCGTATGCAGTAGGCCGCGAGCAGCGTCGATAAATAGCCGCAGCCCTCAATGGGATGACATAAGAGAGCTCTCTGCAACGCTTTCATTAACTCGATCCGGAATAAACACAACACAAGGGCCGCTTTAACGCAACGTGGGAAGCGCTCACAATTATCATAATGGGCGGACGTGAGAAGAGGCCCAAAGCCCATTTCCGTTAGCCGACTTACCATGAGACGGTTTCTGTAGGCTGCCTTGTAGAACTCGTTGAACAGGAAGAAGAACATGACGGCGTGCATGCCGATCCACCAGACGAAGGCCTTCGGGTAATTGCAATCGATGAAGAGCAATTGGAAGGCGTGCACCATGATCAGGATGAACTGGACCTGCAATATGTATTCAATTGTTAACAACTGATTCATATTTTGAATACGACTTGAACTTGCCATCTGCAGCGTTGTCAGGTACTTCTTCCACCAGAGATACTTCTGGTACTGTGGACCCATGGCCGAGAACATGTAGTAAGTGTACATCACAATGTGCACAAAGGTATTGAGCAGGCCGAAGAAGGTGCTGTGGCCACCTGGAAAGCAAACAAGAGATACATTTGTGAGTGATTGATTGGAATGCGTTTAAGACCCTCTGCGATTACCTGGCGTGAACTTGACGCCGAACCACACGGACATGGGCATGCAGCCGTGATGAATGACGTGGAGCGTGGTCACCTGGCTCGTCTTCTTGCGCAGCACGAAGAACATCTGCGGAGGGGAGAGATCGTGTAAGTATGATTTATGATCGCACTCATTTCGCTTTCTTTTTTGCGTTTGTTATACAACCACAAATCAATTTGGCAAAAATTATGAATTCCAATATGAATTTATATGGTTGAGTAAGCTACAAGAGTTCAACAAAATAAAAGTGAAAAAAGGAAACTACAAAATATATAGTAGTAAATATTTGAAATTGATTTGATCAACTAAAAATCCATTTATCAAAAAATATATATTAATCACGATTCGAATTTAATTTTATAGTGTTGCATAAGGTAAAAGTTAAAGTTAATAATTTAACTTCAACTGAAAATAATTAAATCAATAAAGAATGTGATAAAAACGCTTTTATAAAATAAAAAGGAATAGTGATACCAATAAGAAATAAGAATTTATATATTGAAGAAGTAAACAATAAAATATAATCAGAGTTATTCAAAATCAAAACAGACTTTAACGAAATTTTAGTTTCATTTGACGAACTAAATTTATTAAAAATATAAATCAATAATGAATTTCATGATGTAACTTACCGTATCCATGAACTCTGTGAACTTGGAGAAGTAATACCACCAGCAGGCATGAACCATCTGACGTGGGAAAGAGTTTATTGTGGAAAGGGAAGCAAAAATTATATCGATTAGCAAAGCAGTATAAATGAGCAGAGATTGAGTTAAGTACGTGCATACGAGTCCAAGCTACGCCCATGATCGTGATCGTGATCATGATCGTGATCTTTGATGCATTATTGGCGTAGCGTAAACACGATTCGAACTAGCCGAACCAGCTCAATTCACACACACTCAAAGAGAGAGAGAGAGAGAGAGAGAAAGAGAGAGCAAAAGAGAATCTCGTTGTTAATGTTAAATCATAATCAAATTCACTTTCAATTCAATTCAATTCAATTTTCAGTTCATTTCATTCGGATTCATTCATGCATCACGCTTTGGTAGAGAGTTCAATTAAAGACTATGAGTAATTATATTAATTGTCAAAATGCATCAATAATGTTTATAGAGAGAGAGAGAGATCAAAGGGGGAATCGCACATTCACTTAATTGTTACAAATAATTGGAGTTCAAATTGAAGTCCTTGGTCAGGGAAGTAATGTATGTATATAGAGATAAAGATATCAAGTGTGGGGGCCCAATAAGATATAGAACCTAAGGTCTGTAAGAGAGAGAGAGTAAAAGAAGGGCTGTGGAAAGGTCTCATTCGTTTAGTGACATTTGTGGCTAGAAAATGCTGACAGTTACATGCTGCAATCGATCGGGATTAGCATCAGTTAGTCTAGTACTATATTTTACATAGGTTAATTCAACAGATCACCCGGGGTGGTAAGTATATATAATATATTTATTTGTTAGACCTATTCCAGAACCAGGAAGTTCGGCACACGCACACACACCAAAGCAATTTTAGGGAGTTTTTGGGGGAGGGAGGGATGCATTATCAATATAGGTAATATATATATATATAATAATCAATCAGTTATCAGTTATAGTTATTGTTACCGTTGTGAGGTTAACACATACCCTTAACGTTCTAGGATTATTACTATAGTCAACTGGCTGACATCGGAAGCTATAATGTCCTGTTAGCCAACCGGAAACTCCTATCTGCAAATGTAGAAACGTTGTGTTCGTTGTGGTTATCGATAGTTCGTGTTTCGATCGATTTCTGTTGATCGATTGTTCGTTTGTTGTTTGTTTTTGGTCTGTAATGAATTTGTGATCGTGGCGTTTGGCAATTTGGCGTCGTCTTCTTCATCTGTAAAAAATACACACACACACACACACACACACACAAACACACAGACAGAGAGACACACACACACAGTGCTATTTACACATACGCATGTGCAGATATTTATTTATTGTATGGAGTTAGTAGACAGCGTTTAAATGGTATTAACTAATTTAAAATTAAGATCAAAATAAGCGAAAATGTTTTTGGTTTTTGGTTGTTGTTTGCATAAATTAATCACCAGCATTATTTATATACAAGACAAGACAGTCGACAGTCGAGTATATGCGATATGGCAGATATAGTATTGGTATTATCTAGTCTAAGCAAGTCGCAACCAGCTACACAATTGCTCGCCGCGTGTAGTACGATTTGATTTGTATGATTATTTATGCGATTGTGGAGCGAAAAGCTGAATGTGATAGTAAATAAATAAGCTAGATTAAAGAGTAGTTTATAAATAATTGAATGGAAGCATTGCTTGGTTATTTGGCTGAGCGAGTAAGCGAATAAAACGACGTCTCCTTTCTAGCTGTAACTGCCCCACTTAATCAGAGGGAGGGAACAAATCGAGAGAGAGAGAGAGACTTCTGCTATTGATGCAATATTAATCTGAAATCTGGCGAGTACTTTCACTTCGAAGGGCTGCCCTGCATACACATTTGTAACCATTATTATATAGGCGAGTTGTGGCACTTACTCTCCGGGATGTGGCACTATCGGTATAGTCCACCGGCTGACAGCGGAAGCTGTAGGCGCCCCACCAGCCGCCCATTAAACACTAAAAACGAAATCAGATTAATGCCGAAACAAAGCAAATAATGAAATGCAAAAGATACACAAAAAAGATAGATTGAGCGCAGCAAAGAGATGCAGATAGAGCCATAAAAAACATGAAATTGAAGTGCACATTAAAAGCAGCGGCAGCAGCGATGACAAAGGCAGCTCAGCAGCAGTTGCAGTTGCATGTGGAATGGTTGCAAGTTGTCTTCGAATGGTTATCCACTTCAGCTCCGACGACGCCAGCGATGCGATGCAATTGATGTTGTTGATGGTTTGTTGTGTGATTCGTAGTTGTTTTTGTTGTTGTTGTTGTTGTTGTGTCTAACATTTGTGTGTGTTTAGAGTGTACTTACCTCGTAGAAGAGCCACGCGCTAAATACAACCTGCGACGCGTTGTAGACGACCAGCAAGTTCTGTAGATGCAACGGCTTTCGATTCTCCATTAATCGCGGCCCCAGCACCTAAAACAAATACCACACAAATTGACATCGTTACAATTGTATTTCACAAAGACACAAAGTTGCTGAGTCAGAACGTCAATTGACAATCAGCTACAAAAACTTCATAGATAAATCCACAATTGAATCGCCAAGAATTTTGCAATCTTTTGAAGTGCAAATGAAAATCAACTTTGCCAGACTGACACTAAGTTTACAAAATAATAATCTCTGCAAGATTGTGGCTTCAAAACTCGTGGCTATCAGTAGACAATAAAAACTATGCTTGATCGACATTATCCCCAAGCAAATAAAAGTTTTAGAAACGCAACACAAAAAATGCTCATACGACCTGTTGGCTCTAAAAGTTATTTGAGAGTGCTCAAGTTTGTTGCCAACTATTTTAGTAGTCATATTAATGTAAATTCGAAAAAATATCGTTGAAAATAATAGCCTACTAGACTTTCATCCGATGTATTTAAGATAAATAAATAAGTGATTAAAATATAGTATCGAAATAATTTCCTACCTAGCAAGATTTAGTATTATATTAACTATTTCTCAAATTCATAAAATCAAATTTGAACTAACAATTAATTTTATAAATAATTAAGTAACAACAAACATGCTAATCATTTTGTTCAAAGCTTGTACAAATTTCTAAACTACTTTACTTTTACAAATTTCCAATCGAAGTATCATTAAAATCCATTAATAATTAAAATACGACAATTACGGGTCAGAAATTCATTGGAATCATTTAAAAATTTCTTCTAAAAATGACATTAAAATCTATTAACAATTAACAATTTTTGTAAAATAATCTCAAAATCAAACTATATTGTATGTAGCTGTTGTAATTCTTTTTCTTGTAGCCACAATCGGACGGTGGTTCTTCAGCGGCGATAAGAAAACTTTGGCTAGACCGATAATAGTTTATAAAAAATGCAGTTATCTGTTTGTTAATCTGTCGGCCGCTTTATTTGTTTGACTCACTGTTCAGTGCTCAGCACGTAACATATTTGTTGTTTGCTATCAGAGCGTTGAGTTGCGTTGCTTTCTGTTGAGGGTGAGTTGAGGGTGTTGAGTGGGTTGGCCTAATATTAAAGCAGGCCTCGTATGATTAGAAGAAGGCTGCATAAATGTGGGTGTGTGTGAATCATAAATAATACTGGTGCTCGGGCGGCTATCGTGGCGATAACGTCGCCCGATTTCCGCATGGGAATAGTACGAGTAGAGAGTACTTGAAAGATTATCTCCGAGCATGTGACCCAAATCCCAGGTGTAAAAGAGATGCCATAAAAGCTAAGCAGGTGTTTTGCTTGGGCTTGAGGTCTTTGACTTACCTTAACCAGGTAGACGTATGTGAGGCAGACGGCCAGTGTGGGGAAGGGTGACGACATCATGGGCCAGTCCTTTGTCCTTGAGTCTGCGGAGAATCACAGGCAAACGGCAGAAGGTTAAGGTTAAGTTGGCTATTAGAAAACATCATCAGTGGTTACACAACAAGATAAAAAGCGCTGTTATCATGTGAACATCATTAGCATTGGACATTGGCCGTGATCTGTTGCACGTTCCGTTTGTTTTTGTGCCAGCCGATGACAATGTTGAGGTTGCTAATGTGACAATGATGACGATGATGACGATGATGACGATGATGGTAATGATAATGATAATGGGGCGTGAGACGTGCAGTACTAACTTACAGCTACATTTGTATCTTTAGCCGCAAATTGATTGCTTCAGTTTGGCGAAGTGATAAATTTGTGTTGTGCTCATGCATAACTTATGCAAGCGCAACTTTTGGATTGCCAAACGCGGCGAAAAATCAATAATAATTATTAAATATAAGCAAACATTCGCGTCGATAGATAGATAACAGGAAACGGGGGAAACAAAACGACTACAACAAATAAATTGATGAGCGCTGAGTTTGATGAATGGATTACGCGAAACAAAATGGAAAAGAAACTTTTTTTCCCCTGGTTTCAAATTAATTAACGTTCCGTTCGAACTTGATTGAAAACCCGAAAAAATGTGCCAAGTGAAATGGCTGGCGAAATGTCGAAAACACACTTGCGAAACACACTCCAGGGTATCTCAGACGTCTGGCTAATCGCAATCAGCAAAGGGAAATATACCTGGAGTGCTTACTTCAAGTTCAAGTTGTTTCGAGATTAGCGTTTGATGTGATTTGAATTGTTTTTTAATTGAATTGCTTAAGCGTTTATGAGGTTCTTAACTTCGGCGGATTAGCATTGCTTTGAAGGAAGATTATCGCCATAAGTTGCTTAACTGCTGATTAACTCATTTGCATAGCGAACACGGCCAATAAATCATAAGCCGGCCCTTAGATACATGCGAAACATTTAGATACATTCGCATGCAGCCGGGAACACGCAAAGGCAATCGACTTAAAAGTATCTCTCATGTTGAAACATAAATTTAGCGCTCGCGCTGCAAATCGCTAAGCATTTGTCAAAGCTGAGACTGTTGGCCGGTGTTGTGGGCCTAATGGATTAGGCCAACAGCGCAAATATTTAGCGAGCGATAAAGGATCAGTCGAGACACGTTTCTGACATTGAAATAAACATTTTTACAGCAGCGAATTAGAGATTCTCTTGCGTTCGCTCTCTGCGCTCTGCGCTCTCGACCAATTAGTGAGCTGGTGTCAAAAATTACTCAATCATTTGCTAAACCTTTCGGACGTTTTGCAGAGCGACTGAGAGACAGCGAGACAGAGAGAGAGCAGCAACAATCCGCATCAAGGTTACACAAATTAGCAGGCCCAGCAAACATTTCAATTCGTATCTGAGCATCCAAGTATCTCGAGTATCTGCGTATCTATATATGTATATAAAATACATTGTGTTGTAGCTTACCACTATGTGAGTCCATATATCTGTTTATGCTCTCGATGTATTTCATAATTAAGGCCATTTTGTTGCTGTGTGTGTGAGAGAGTGTGCGTGGTGTGGTGTTGAAGTGTGTGGTGTGTGATGTGTGTTTTTGGTGTGCTGCTTGTTTGCTGCTTCTTGTCTTGTTTTCGTGTCTTCCGAGCTGCTCAGTAGCTAAACTTGTTCAAACTGCAAAGAGAAGAAAGGTGAAAAGAGTATTATTAAATAATTCATTTTTATATTAAAATGTTCTACAAGATTATTAAAATAATCTATAAAATGAATTGTAATTCGATATTGCATGTTATTTCATCTGAAACTAGACAGCTACAAATTATTGAATTTTCTTGAAAAATTCCAACTGTAAAACTGCTTTTCACACCAACTTTATTGCGTGATTTAACATAGTTTGAGTAGGAATTTTTCGGCACTATCAAATATCGTAAACTATGTTGCGGTCAGGACAACAAATTACAAATATATGTATGTATATATTTTGTTATATAGCTGTAGTTTCGGGTAGCGCTATCTCAATGCCCAATTGCGGGACCATAAACTAATCAAAAAGTCGGTGCATTTCCACAGCCACAATTTCGGTTCAGCCGAAATTGGGTTAATAAACTGAGCAGCGAGCCAAAGTTGCGAGTCAGCATTTCAGCGGCATATATTTACATGTTGTTTATAATTTGTGTGATGTGTGCCCGTTGTTGTTTTTGGCTCGAACTCGAATTCGAATTCGAGTTCGAGTTCGAGTTCGCCATTCTCGCCGTTCTCTTTTTCGATAAGCGCAGACTTTGAGCTTCGGGCCCAAAAGATATGATATGAACGGGGAATTGTGCGATAAGCCAGATAAGCAATGAATCGATATCAAAATATATACCACCGCAATTCGCACTCTTCGGCCCATCTGCCTTGCTGCCCGCGAGAGGCGAAGGTGAGAAATGTAGCATGCGGCGTATGAGTAATAAAACGACAGCCAAAGCAAATACTCGATACTCGTAGGACAAATGGCAGAGCGAAAAGTTCAAGGACAGACCAGCAAGACAAACACACATCACATTTATCTGCTGGCTGTGCTGCTGGCCAAAAGCAAACACACATTTCTGCGAATCGAAAAGTGCAATAGCCGCAGCTGCTGACAGCCCACAACTCAGCAGCCCTCTGTATCTGTATCTGTATCTGCATCTCTCTCTCTCTCTCTGGAGACTGCACTTGGCATGGCAATTTAGCCATGTAGCCCAAAAGCAGAACGCCGCACTTTATTTAGCCATGTTGGCTCAATGGACGGGCCTCTGTATAAATAAATAAAATATAGAAATGTTGACGTCATTTCAACACACGCACACTTGCATACATTACTCATACGTCCAGCACTCACATTACTCATACGCCGCGTGCTACTGTAAATATTTAATAACCACGCTCAAAAGGAATCTCGTGTCTAATTGCTTACATCACAGACGCCAAGAGAAAGACGAAGAGACAGAGACAGTGAGAGAGAGAGAGGCGGAAAGAGAGTGTGAGAGAGAGTGGGCCGAAAGAGGTCAAGCATGTCTGGCATTGGCCCAGTGCAATTTTACACTGCCACCAACAAGAAACCAAAACTGAGCATATTTTGCAAGCTGCTTGCTGATTTATTTATAATTATAATATTCGCTAATATTAAACATATTGATATTCAAATTGTTGCAACATAAATTAATGAACAAACATTTATTACTATTACGAATTTTAAAATAATTATTTACAATCAAAAAAAGCAATGCACTTGCTTTTAAAAATTGCAAACTGACATGTATTCAGCAAAAGAAACCTTTTTAAATAATAAATGGTTAATCGCATAGTTCTAGATTAGATGATTACAAAATTAAATGGAAATTTGCAGACGAAAAATAATATTCTTTAACTTCTTGTTTTCCATTCAACTACATTACATGTTAAAAGTGATTGATTCAAGTGCATTTTTGAAAGATTTATATAACATTATCTTCTTTAACCACTTGCTTTTCATTCAACTACATGTAGAAATTATTGATTCAGGTGAAGTGCATTTTGGTGTCCGTGCGGCAACTGTTGCGCTGCAATTTGCGGCAGTATCTAATCACGTTGCAGTGTCCTGCATGGCACCATAAACCTTGCTCCACTTGCCGCAAATTAATTCAAAGTCAAAAGCGAGCGACTGTTTCTAGTTGTCTCCACTTTGGCTTGGCCCTTTTCCTGCCTTGGCTGACACCTCAATTGCAGGGTGGAGGAGGGCTTGTGAGGGAGGTGGGGGGAGCCCTTGGACTGAGGCTTCACCTTCGTGCAGCCGAAGAAGAGGCAAACAGAAATGCGATGCCCAACAACAAACAGCAAACAGAAGCAGCGACGACGACGACGACTTAAAGCCGTGCCAAATATATTGCTATTTCATTGACCTGATTTCGAACGTGGCGACGACGTTCGATGTGTTGTTGTTGCCCCGTTGTAAGCCCACACAACAGAGCGCTGAAAACAGCGACATGAAGCAACAATGCACAACACAACATGAGCTGAGCATGTAAATCGACACGCCGCAAAAGAAATAAGCAAAGCCTTCTCCCCTCCAACAACAGCAACAACTACTACAACAGCAACAACAACAACAACAACAACAAGACGCGTCCATATCCGAATTCGAAGCCAAATCCGTAGCGAATTGGGTTCCAGTCTGGCCTTCCCGCCTCTCCTCCTGCTCCTGCTGCTGCTGCTCTCAGCGACAAACATGCCGCTTAACCGGCGCCACGTTGCCACAAACACACGCACACCATCACGTGATGGGCGCCCCTTTGCCCCTCCTCTCGGCTGTAATGCTGGCTTGCTAAGGTTTCTCTTCGGTGGCTCTCGTTGCTGCCTCTTTTGTCGCCAGCTTTTGCTTTTGCGCAGAGTCGCGCAGCGAATTTCTTGAATGAAAACGGACATCGAGAGAGCTGCCTCTATTAAGTGAGTCACAAGCATACGCTAGAGACTCTCCTCTCTCCCCTTCCCGCTCTCTCTGTCTCTCTCTTTCAACACACACCCCAGCGAGGCCCTGGCACAAAAAGCGCCTAAAAGAAAACGCGTTTAATGTGCAACCAACACGCCATGAATGACGCCTAAAAGACGCGTGGCTGCGCGTAATTGTTGTTGTGGCAAGTGGCAAGTGGCAAGTGGTGGTTCGTATTATGTCAGTTTGCTGCTCACTGAGCAGGGCAGGGAGTGACAACGACGCCTCGCCTCAATTCTCACTCTAGACCAAAATACGAAACCACAAAAAATATGCCCAAAAAATAAAAGTATCACGTGTGCCTCAAGCAGGGAGCAAGCGGAGGAGGAGGTTTGTCTCCTATTGATTTTTGTATGGCAACAACTTGGTTGGGCAAGTGTTGACAAGGCGCTCGACATGCTGGCCAGCCAGGTCAATGAATGGCAGGCAGGCCAAGACTTGGCCAAGTCTTGGCCCGGCCAATTATCTAGAGTGTTTTCGAATCGATCTTGAGTAGCAGCGTGTAATTGCAGCAACACAGCCCTGACTGAGTAGCTGTGTGGCACGTGTGCATTTGCGAGATACAATTTGTATCTTAAGGGCAGACACGGACTACAAGTGCTTGAAGGTTTCAGCATGATACAATTCAATGATTTGCAAGTTAACGACCAGCCATTAACCGGACTGAGACCAAATGCCAAATGAATTCGACTTTAACGCTGGCAATAAATAAACATATTGTGAACACAACGGCAGTCACAACAAAAACAATCGGCTTCGCAACAAGTTTAATAATCAATTTTAAGCCGAAGAGATTCTTTCGCTTTGTCTGAGCGAAATTGTGTCAAATTAACGGATTCTTTTTGCCAACCTGTTTCTGCCTAGCACGATGACAGTGCAACAATCATCATTATGAATCTGCATAAATGCCTGATTTAAATGAATAATAAAACATATAACATTTCGGCGTTCTGCTTGACTGAAGAAGCTGCTCTCATCCTAACAATGGGAACAATTGTCGACTATTGACGATGATGATGTAATCTGCGTAATTCAGCCGACAAGTGTTCCAGGAATAACAAGTTAATGAGTAGCGTCCACATTTCAAATTGTTTATCGCATTATTTTTTAATCGATTCAGTTTAGCATCTATTGATAATTATAAGCAATTTAACTTCATTCAAAAAGTGCCAAAAAATTGAAAACACAATTCTAGTTATACAATTTAAAAGAATTGAATATAAAACACTATTCCATAAATATTTATAAGCAATTTAAATTGACAACAAAAGTGTCTAAATATTTAAGCCTTTATCATTTTAACACTTGCTTGAAGCTCGATACATAATTATCAGGAAATTTATTTTGCCAGAAAAAGCGTCAACAAATTTAAAATAAAAAATAGAAATTATGTTTAGCAATTAAATTTGAATCCCGTTTCTGGGTAGTAAATTAAATTTGTCAGAGAAAGTGTTATTCAAAAAATAAAAATAAATAATTATTAGCAATACTTTTTACAAAATGATACAATGACAAAATTATGTTTCTGGCCTAGTGAATAATAATTTAGAAATTAAACTTCTCAGAAATAGCAGAAAAATTGTCAATAAATTCAAATTTTCCTTTATCCAATATTATCCTTTTTATGCAAATCAATTAATAACTGTAATTTAATTTGCTAGAAAAAGTGTCAATCAATTTCAAAATTTTATGAAACCAAAACAGTGAATATCTCATTTATACAATTTAATAATAAAGAGAGGAACAATTGAGAAAACTTGTTGTTAAGCTAGGTCAGGCAGCTTTTGGCACAGGAATAACGATAGGCAGGAAAATCGATCGATCGATCGATAGCTGGACGATGCGCGACAAGTTTGGAAAGCACCTTATGATCGAGCGATAATCTATATGTCTCTTGTGATTTGTTAATTAACATTTAAATATGCAGGGGCTGGCACACTTTTTATTGTTTATGGCCACATGGATAATGAAGTATTTAGTTATGAAAATATTCGCTGGAATTTTATCGCAATCAAATTCGAAACTCGAAATTTACCTTTTGTTGTTGCCGTGCCGTTGTTATTGTTGTTTTCAGTTTCTGCAGTTTTTCTGCAGTATTTTGTCTGTTTTCGACTACTACTAACACAACTAGCAGTATGTGTGTGTGTGTGAGTGTGACGTGAACAACAAATTGCGAGTGGCTAAGGAAATTGGGAGTAAAACCAGTTGCATTTAGTCCAAATTCATTTGATTGATTATAATTACAAGTTGTTGTTACTTTTCGAATTTCGAATTTCAAATTTCGATTCGCACGTTTTCGATAGATTTTTCGGTTATTTGTTATGTCGATATGTTTTGTTATCAATCGATGAAAATCGAAGATATAAAATTCACCATTTACTGCTGTTGCTGTTGTTGTTGTTCTGCTGGCAGCCAGCACTTTGATGTTGCTGCTGCTTTGCTTATCACACTTTGACAACCCTTTATTTATAGACGGGTATATAAATTAATAATTCATTTATTTATACAGCGCGAGTCCTTTTTGCGCGCACACTTTGAATGCAAAATTCCACAACGCAACGCAACGCGACGCTTGAGACGCTTGAGACGAGGAGGCGACGCTTGACGTGCGGTTGGGGGGAGGGGACGACGAACACACACAAAACGCAGAGACCGATAAGCGAGAGAGAAGCAAACCGCAGACAGCGACTAGCAAGGCACGACTAACTGGGCTGCAGCAACGGCTGACTAACTAAAGCTGTAGACGTCGCGTCGTCCAAGCCGCGGTCGCTGCCGCCGTCGACGTCGACGTCGCCGTCACAGTTACAGCCAAAGCTGCTGTCGCGAATTGAGCTCGCAGAGCTGAGCTTTGCCGTCGACGTCGCTGCTGCTGCTGCTGCTGCTTTTGCCGTTGCTGTCGTTGTTGATTACGAATTAATAAATTTTGATAAATTCAATGCAATGCTGTGTGAATGTGTGTGTGTGTGTGTGTGTGTAGGTGTGTTTTGATCATTTAAATAAATTGAAAAGAAATGTAAATTGCAACGCTAAACAATAACAACAGGTGCATGCGCAGCTGACTGCGACGCTGTCGCAAGCTACTGTGTGTGTTGCAAGGGCAACAACAACAACCACAACAACAACAACATTCGCAAGAGGCTGCGACGCTGCTGCTGCAGATCGATTTCGATTTCGAGTTTCGGTTTTCGGCGACGCAACGCGACCAAAAAGCTGCGCACTTGTCGATCAATTAATTATTACGGCATTTCTCACACACGCACACACACACACTCATGCACGTCGCAAAGCTCTTTGGGTTTTTTTTATAGGTTTCGCTATATGTTGTTTTTGTTGCTCCCTCCCCACAGAAATATTTCACGTTTTTGGGACTTTTGCATTCAAAATCGAATTCATGGTCAAAAGCAGCAGCAAATGTGTGTCGCCAAAAGCAACTACAACAACGATGAAAGCGGACAACGCTAAACAGCTAAAACTTGACGAAATGGAAATTAAGACGTCGCAATCGCCTAATTTGTTATCTATTATGCATGTGTGTGCCCAAAAATGCCACAGTATGTGTGTCGATTGCAGAATGCAATTTCGTAATAAGCGATCACAAATATGAATAGAAACACACACACTCACAGATAGACAGGCAGTCGTTTGTGTTTGTGTGTGTGTGTGTGTGTATGTGCCGGCATGCATTTTAATTAAGTTGAAGGTGGGCGTCTGAAGGGTTTGCTGGCCTGTGTGGTGAAGTGAGCAGTGTGGTGGGTTGACAGGCAGGCGCTGCTGCCGTAGTGGGGGTGAGTGTCACACATTTCCGCTAGACAGATTGAATTAAGTGCTGCTGCAATCGGGCAAACGCGCAAGATGACTCTGATTGTGACTTGTTGACGACGGCCGACGGGGGAGAGGGTTGAGAGGGGAGGGGAGGTCAAGCAGTCGGGCAGTCGAACGATGCTGTCTTCGTGTCGAATTCGGGAATTCGGTTCGTTTTACTTCATTCGGGCGCACCTGACGACGACGCTCTCTTACAGCACAGCATGTTTGGCGCTCTTGGTGAGAGCAAAAAGAGAGAGCGCGCGATGGGTGCCATTTGAATGTGAGTGAGGAGGAGGAGGAGGGAGGCAGGCAAGTGAATGTCTTGGAATTATGTCATATCTTCCAATGCCAGCAGACAAAACGTGCAGCGTTCGAAGCAGCTTTTCTTTTTTTTTTGTCGTTGGCATTATCGTTGTTGATTAATTAGCTGCCCCGAAAATCTATCTATCGCTGATAACTGTGAGGTGACAAAGCGACGCCGATTCGATTCGAGAAATACTCAAGCTTAACAAACGGAGCAAGGGGGCAAGGGGGGCTGCCAAGGGTCACTGGCGGCGAACTAATTGAGCGCATGATGCCACATTTCGAGTGGGGGCGTCTGGTTATGCAGTCTATGCATTCTACATGCAACAGCGAGGCAAGGGGCAAACAGGCGTGTGTGTGTGTGTGTGTGGCATTAACTGCTACAGTTGTTGTATTTATTTATTTATCGAGACGATTTTGCGAAACGTTGCGCGCTGATTAAACGTTTTTTTTGTAGGCGGAAACTGACACTTGAACCGCACTGAACTGTTTTTTTTTACTTGCCAGTTGCAACAGCGACAGCGGCGGCAACTTAATAGAACCGTAATTGAACACTCTTTATTTCATTTGAAATTAATTTAATTTTGTTGGTTGGCAATTTACTTTTTTCTTGCTGCGGTTTCCGTTTTTATTTCATACTTTTTTTGGGGCAGGCAGCCTAGGAATTTAGTTATTTATTGAATGTGTTACTAGTCGAATTGTAGCTAAATATTTAATCAGCAAACTTTTTCTTTTCTATGCTATATATTTTTCTTTTTTTTAGTATTTTAATATGCTGCTGCTGCTGCTTGTGGCCTGGCCTGACCCAAAAGCGAACCATAGACGAGACACAACCCAAAGCGAAATGCAAACTGAGGCGCTCGAATTGGGAGAGGAGCGCGCGAACCCCGCCAAAGCGAGCACTCGAAGAGAGAGCGCGCGAGAGAGAGAGCGGGAGAGAGAGCGCGCCAGGTGCTGGGCTGTGTATCTGTTTCTTGTGGCTGGCAAGCGGCAAGAAGCAGCAGCAAAGGCAGCAACATTCACGTTGCGTCACGCGGCAACACACAACGATAACGCAACGGCAACGCAACGTTCTCTCTCTCTCTCTGACAGATACATTCAAGATTCAGCGACGGGCAGCAACAAAAATTCGGCTGTGGATGTGGCGCAAAAAGGCCGGCTGCCAAAACCGGCGCTCTCTCTTCGCCGTTTACTCTCCCTCTCTCTGGCTCGCTGTTGATAAGGCCGCGCGCTCTCTCCCGTTCGCCCTCACTCACTCGCACGCTGTAACCATGGCATATGTGTGCTTTTTTTTTGAGGGTTGTCGCCTATTTTTTTAAACGCACATGCCGCAAAATAAATACATATGAGTAGCCCAGAGTCAACGTAGTAAGCGTGTCGACAACAACAACAACTACAACAACACACACATATTTATGTACATATGTCAACACCAACACACACCAAGTACTCACACTCGCACTTGGACTCAAGTTAGAGACTCGACTCGACTCACACTCCACTTGGCATTCGGCATTATGTCATCCCAGTTCAGAGAGAGGCCTGGCTTTCAGTTACTGCTATTGCTATCGCTGCTGCTGCTGCTGCTGCTGTTGTTGTTGTTGTTGTAGTTATGCTTTGTTGTAGTTGCTCTATTAATAGTCGTTGTTGTTGTTGCCGCTCTTCCTGCTGTTGTTGCTCTAAGCATTATTTTCTGTTCATTTTCGCTTAACTCGATTTGCAGTTGAGCCACCCCTTTGGCTCTGACCAGGACATGGCTCAGTAGACACACACACACACACACGCACACAACTAAGGGCCGCACCTCGCTCGAGGTGTGCGGAAATGAACCGGAAATGATTTTACCCCCATTTAGTTAGCGAGCTTCGCGCTCCTTTTTTCCACCTTGTCTCTGAAAAACAACTATTAAACGAGCAATAAACGCCAAAAGCACAGCGAAAAAAAAAACAAGAAATAGCAACGTCAATTCAATCATAACACAAAACGCATTAAAACACAATTCCGTAGCTCGTTAAGCGCAGCAGCTGAAGGATAAACAAATGGATTATTCGCTGACAAATCTTAAACAAGTTTCATTGATCCATAAACACGGATATAATGATAAACCAACTAAACGATTTTAGTGCTTTCAAAGACTAAATGAATGCCTATGAGTGGATTATAATTGCAGAAGAGTAAAAATGTAGCGAACAGAAAAAAACAAAATACTCAAATTTAATCATTATAGTTGGAAGAAAAACTTTGAAAATCAAAACGTTTTGTTCCTTCTTTTTTCTTCATCAATCAAAAATCTTGAATTTATTTAGTTCCTTCAGGAAATTACACATCCAAGTAGTGCATTAAGAGCTATTATTCGCATCAAACTATTTATTTATTTTCACTTGCAGCGATTGATAAGCATGCATCTTTAATTATGCCTTCACTGCAAATTTCAAAGTCTCGGCAGCTGCAGATACAAACACAACTGCAACGTTGTTTATTGTGAAATTCCAAAACGCTGCTCAAATAATAACAAAAACATATCAATCTACACAAAAGTATCTCGCAGATAATCTGCGATCTCTGCCGCTTAGCAGTTGTAAAATTTAATTGAGTTATAAATAAAGTAATTTGTGGCCTTTAGATATCCACAACTACTCTGCCAATATATTTATTAAGCACCACTGAAAAAAGCTGTGCGCATAAATGTATCTCAAAGTTGCGCTCATTATGTTTTGGCTTTGATTGCTATTTGAAAGTTCTGCGCTTAGCAGGCCTCACTCTCTGGTCTCCCCTCTGCCCTCTGCCCTCTTGCCCCTCTCGCCAATTAACGTGTGTGTAAATTTACAGCGAGCAGTGTAATAAATCGCTGCTAACAGCTGCCAAGCTAATTAGCTCATTAGCTGAGGGCGCGTAAAACATGTCAACTTTGGCATACAAATAGAAATTGTTTCGACTACTGCAGCAGCCTTAGCAACAGCAATAACAACAATAACAATAGGGTTAAGTTGATGAAACTATTTCAAATAAGCAATTAATATTGCATTATTACACAATGCAATAAATAAATAAATAAATACAAAGCCAGCGACAGCGAGCGGACTACGCACTTCAAAAATACAACAAATACACGCACACACACAAATAAATGAAATACAACAAATACACACACAAATAAATCTTACACACACACACAGTCTCTGTCTTTTGTTGTGTGTAATAATAAAATTAAAAATTGATACGCATGCGCAAATGTTTTTTTTTTTTTATGTCATTGCGACAGTCGACTGGGAGAGAGAGAGAGAGCGAGAGAGAGAGAGAGACAGGGAGAGAGCGGGGGCTGACAATATCGCTGACAGTCTGTGGGCTGGCCAATGGCCAAGATTCTTTGGCTTTGGCAAGACAATGTCAAAACTAAACGTGTCAAGCGGGCAGCAACAACTTTGTCGCTCGTCGTTGTTGCTTGTTGTTGTTGCGTGTCATCATCGCGGCACCAACGCTAACGGTTAATGTTAAACACACAAACACAACATTTACATCTCACCTTGGGCCCGCATGCAACGCACAGGTGTGTGTGTGTATCTGAATATATTCGTGTATCTGTGTCCGTAAATGCCAAAGAAATTGGCCGAGTGTTTGTTTGTGTGACGATCGCTTTTGCCTGCCGCATATAAATCGATTAATAAATTTCGTAAAGCCATTATCAACGCTGACGACGCCGACTGCGACGCTGGCAGCGACAGCAACTGCGACTGCGACGTCAGTTGCCCAAACGCGCATTGCGATGTCGCGAGTTGGCGACGCCTGCGCAACAATTTCCAGCTTCAACTTTAAAGTTCAACTTGCAGCTTCAGCTCCAACTCGCTTGGCGTGCTAATTAATTAATTAATTTAATTAACAACTTGTCTTTAAGTGTGGGCAGCGTCGAGACTTGATTAACATCATCATCATCATCATCAGCGTCCTAATGAGCCATCAGTTGCATCTCCAACTCAGACTCAACTCGACACTCGACAATTGACGCTCGGCATTCTGCGCATGCGCCACGGCCAGGCCAAGTAATTGAGTCAAGGGCGGGCGCCGTTTTGGCAGCGCGTTGACAATAAAAAACATTACACAGCCGACACGTAGTCCGCACACAGCGAACAGCGAACAGTGAACACAGCGAAAAACTGGCAGAAATTTGCTGTGTACGACAAGCGCGTAGCAAAGCAACGCCCCTTAAGCCAGCCAAAAGTGGGCGTGCCAGAGGCCAACAATTGACTTTGTTTTCGCCTAAAGTCAATAACTAAGAGACACCAACAACAACAACAAAAACTACAACGAAATCGAAGACAAAACGCACACAAATTAAAAGTATGTCAAAATCAGATATCGAACAATGAAATTTGTATGTAAATGCAGCCAAAAGTGATTTTCAAATGTTTGCCAAATGTTGTAATCAATGCCATTGTTAATAACATTGCTTTTATTGCTGCTCTTGTCACTTCTGTTTTTGTTGTCGTACATAGTTCCAGCCATTGCATTCTTGACTTCAACTCTTTGATCCGACTGCTAATGAATCGCATGATTTCCTTACCGCAAACTGCTTTGCAATTTGAATGGAAAATAATTGCCAACTAAAAGTGCATATTATTCTTAGCAGCTTATGACAAAATATATAAAATAAAAAATATTTTAAAACTATAGTTTACAGCTGTTGACAAATTCATAATTTTCATGTTTAATTTAAGTACATTTAACCAATACTTTTCATTACAATATTTCAAGTCGATCCAAATTAGTCACATTGATTAGCAACATTTTTAAAACAATCAATTCTCCTCTACTCATTTCGTTTATTTATTTTGCAGTTTGTATAAATTTTACACCAAAACAAATTTCAGCAATGTTTATTTATTTCAAATTTGCATTAAAAAAACATTTATCAATTGGATAAGCTCTGTTTTTCTTTGTTCAAAAATCATTCGAAAGATTACAAAAATTATTATAATTCGAATTATAAAACCATTTTGTCAAAAACGTTTAATTAATTTAAATTTGCATTAAAACAACATCTTTGAGCTAAAAAGAGTTATTTTTCTTTTCTGCAAAATTATTGTAATTCGTAGATATTACGAATATTTGTGTTCATAATATTTATTTATTTTAAATTGACATAAAAATGGGTTTTTCAACAATTTGTGTTTTCGTTTCATAAATATTTATTTATACTACTGATTTGTGCCACGGTCACGAACTGTTTAATATTACAACACTTGGATATCGCAGCAATCTGAAAGCGTTTCAGGCAGACAGATCAGAATGAAAAGTCTGGATTATATAAATGGAAGCTTGCAACACGTTAGATAATCGCTGCACTGAATTAAACTGCACCGAAAGTTGGTCGATAGAAAGCAAGGCGATCTTCATAATTAGATTAGAAATGTGCATAGACAATGGAAAGCAGATTTAAAGAGCGGCGCTTAATGAGCACTTAGAAAGCGGTTGATTGTTGATTTTTAGTTGTTGGCACATCATCGTTTCATTGACAGTAGTGGAAATACAATCTGTGAAGCGGAATCTGAAGAAATGAATAGCGCCAAGGCTCTCTCATTAACTCGTCGCCGATTGCAGTTAACTGTTTTATGTTTGCTATGGGAGACTGAGACTGAGATTGGGACTGAGACTGGGACTGGGAATTTGTGGCCCCCATAATGACATACGACTATAAATTGAATTATGTATGCAGCACAGCTGTAAACAAAGCCAAAGACAAACGACAAACGTCGCCGTCGTCGTGGTCGCTAGTCGAAAACTATTTAAATTGAAGTCGATGCCTGCTTTTGTTTTGGTTTTTGGCTTTGATCTGGGGCTGTGTGAGCTGTGAGCTGTGTGTGGTGGCAGTGGCCCAGAGTGGCATGGACAGGGGCAATTGCAGTTGCACAATGGCCGAAAGACCCAGCGACCGACAAAACACTACAACTAAAAGCAGACAAAGACACCTTTCAAATTGAAGGCTCAACCGTTGGCTAATGTGTGGTAATGATAATGATTAAGCTTGGCAAACACCCAGCAAATAAATCGTCAGCACGTCGCAGAGCCATTGGCCAAGACGGCAACAGGTTGAAAGCTTTCTCATTGCTGCCGCTGCCGATCATTAATGGCCCTGAGACCGAGCGACGACAGTTTGAGCCATCAAATATTTGTCAAGCGATCCATCTCGGAAACGAGTTCTAACCTCTCGTGAAATTCGCCTAATGATAATGAGAAACACAATGAGCGCAAGTACTAACTGGCTTAAATATCAAAAACACACGCCCCTCTCCCTCTGCCCCTCTGCCCCCCTGACAATCTCCTGCCAAATACGTTCGAGACACACGTAAATATCTCAGTCGTAGTTATGCGAGTGACACGCCCAAAAATGGGCCAGCTGTTTGCCCAATTGGCGGACATCAACTGCAAACATCTAAAGTTGCGTCGCACACACACACACACACACACACACACACTAATACACACACACCAACACATGCTCAACACACACTGTGGATATAAAATGCGCTCAAGCGTTACGATTTCGCAATTGCCAAGCAAATAAAATCAAAAACGATATAAAAAAAAAAAACAAAAACAAAATTCTCAAACGCAGAGCAACAAACAGCTTCAACAGCAGCAGCAGCAACAACAACAACAATTGTAGCAACATTAACAGCAGCAGCAACATTTCCGTCAACGGGTCGGCTACTTAATCTTGCCCAGTAGCATTTGCGATCATCAAATGGAGTGTAAAAGATTTACTTAGCATTCTTGGTGACCTTAGCAAAAGTATCTGTGAGATACTTATGCTTTATATGCAACAGTCATTAAGTTAATCAATTTGGCGCTGAGTTAATAAACTAAATGAAATACATTCCATAATGCGAAACAAGAGACTCAACAAATATTAAATGCAGCATGTAAGCTCTCACTTTATCTATCGCTGATAACTCAGACACCAAGTGGATAAGGACGAATGATAAACTACATTAATGATAAACTGCTAAAACAGAAAACATGCAACACACTTTATTTATATTTGTGTATCTAACAATAAATCTATTGCTATCACTTCCTGCCAGCACATTCATCTAATTTCACACAGATGTTTTTGGCAAAGAAGCGATTAGAAAAGCAATCGATAGAAATAATTGTCTTCAATAGTAATATGACAATATAATATTTAAAAACAAGAATTATATTAAATAATTGAGGACTTCATTTGAAATAGTGGTAGAAAATAATTTTAAAATCTTTTTCCGAAGTGAAAAGTGATGTCTGAACTCAAATATGTATTTAGACAAAAGTGCTTTACCTTTGAGTGAAAAAAATCAGATTTTTAAATTACAAAGTTGACATTGATCTCTTTGTATTGCTGAATTAGTTTGATATATTTATTTTTACCATCAAGCGATCAATAAAATTTGGGATTTGCTTCTGATAGGTTTCAATAAATGTTTTGATTTAAACAGACAATTATATTTAAATAGAGGAAATATTCTGTTGAAATTTAAATAATATAAATAATAAGAAATAGTATTTTTACAATTAAAATAATATAATAGGAGGGCAAGAGGGCAAACATTTGTTGTATACTCGTATATCATCTAAAGAGAATTGAAGGGAAATGTTGTAAGAACACATTTGTTCAACAATTATTCTTAAAATAATCTACGAGTCCCAGCTAGCGAATAACAAACCTTTAGTCAATGAACTTCAGCTCAACCTTTGTGGGAACACCTTCTCAATAGCACACAATTAAGTGTGGTGTGTGTGAGTGTGTTTTGGCACACCTCTCAGCTGTGTGAATTTCAATGAAATTGCCTATTTAATATTTTGATTTTTCACTATGTGCTGGGCAGTTTTGGGCCACACAAGGCGCAATTTTTAGATTATTTACCCGAACAAGCAAATAGATAAACAAAATCCGAGTACTTTGCCTTGTTCGTCCAACTAAAAACACTTGAATCCAGCCCCATAGATATAGAAATAGATATATGTGTGTGTGTAGATACATATTTGCACACTGTAGTGGACCTTCATCTCAAATATTGGTCGACTTTTTGCTCGGCTGCTGTGCATTAAAAAGGCCAACCGGATGCAGGGACAGACGGACGGACAGACAGATGGGGGCAGGAACAAAGTGTTGCATGACAATTACACTTGCTGCAGACAGCCAATCATAAAGTGAATGCAATTAATATTTAAAGCAGCTAATTAACCAAGTCCCATTGATTAGTTTGATTATTATTTAAATTATATGGGATTTGTGGCCAACGCAGGTGA
The DNA here is from genome assembly GCA_035047365.1 of Drosophila ustulata. Taxonomy (NCBI): domain Eukaryota; kingdom Metazoa; phylum Arthropoda; class Insecta; order Diptera; family Drosophilidae; genus Drosophila; species Drosophila ustulata. The sequence continues at coordinate 30,782,632 of JAWNPT010000094.1, forward strand.
GATAATTACAGGGCGTAATATTGTGATTAACGACTGCAATTAACTGTGAGATGTGCATAACAAATTCTTAAGCACCTTGAAAGGCGATGCAGGAAGAACGTTTGTAACTCATTGGATTTTACTGTTGATTAGATTAATCGTTAATGCCAAGTTTGATCACGACGCGTGTTTACAATAAAGAATATAATTACAAATAACTGCCACACATTCATATTCAATATTGTAAGCAATATTTAACTAAATTACAAGCTGTATTCAAGTTCAGGTATTTTCCCTTCAATATTTCCGCTAATACACTTATCACTGATGATGTATCTGCAAGATACTAAAGCGCTTTTGGTGCAAAGAAATGCAAGTTTTAAGCCAGCTTTCAATCATCTGGGGATGCTGAAGTTGCCTTGATGTGAGAAGCAACTCAAAGAAGCCTCGTCGCAGACAGTGAAAAGCGAAGGTCTTGCTGGCTAATTAAAATTGTTAACTGTCAGGCTTAAGGCCATGATGGCAGGCAGACAGCCAGCATCCCTTGGTCAAGGCAACCGTGGCTAATAAGTCACTAATCTCTGGGCAAAGTCTGTCACACACAGCAAATTACAGTATAATATAATGCGAGTACTTTACGCGCACTTTTGTGTCCGATATTCGGCTAAAACAAAGCACATAAACCACAGCCGAAATGACAATGTCAAGTGAGGCGAATGGCCAAAAGGCAAAAGCCATCTCCGTGAATGTATCTCAATGGATGTGGGCAATTCATTGTTGTTACTTTTGTTGCTTTTTGACAACTTCATCAACTTCATCAACGTCTCGCTCTCGGCTGCGGTCTACAACTTTTGCCCAATTTCAATGCCATCCTTCCCCCAAACAAACAAACAAACAAACAATCGAAAACTAAAAATAAAAAAGAAGAGAAGTTTTCATTTGTTATTCGGCTTTTGCTGACAAGTTTATGACTATTTCAATGTTCAATATTCATTAAAAACAAGCCAAAGATACTTGAACTAACTACGCATATTCTATTCCGGTGACTATCGAATTTTATAATTGACATTTTATTTATGCGATTTTATTTTTGAAACATTTTATATTTTTAATACCAGTCCCTCTTAATTAGCTACGCTTTATTGACAGAACTTTGCTCGAACGCTTAGCATATTTAATGCACTTGGCTTTGGAGCAAAGTTTAAAAATAAATTGTATAATTTATGGGCATAATTTTCAAATCAAGATTTGAAGTCTGAAACATAAATCACTTTCCATGTCTTTGAAATAAATTATTAAATCGAAAATACCCTCTGAAAATACGCTTCAGTGATCGAATTCCAATTCATGAACAGGTTCCAAGGAAACCCGCAACTATTGATCTCGAAAGCAAAGGTTTGTGAACTGCAAACAAACCTCCAAGACTTTGTTGACCCAACGTTTAACAGTTGTCAGCTCTCGTATTTGGCCAATTACAAAGGGAAACACTATATCATTATCACGTATATATTATATATTGCGATCTTGCCGCTCCTCCTCCCAAGGCTGGCTGTAAAAGTCGCAATGTGACGACCTCTCGTTCAACAGCGTGATTCTTACGGAAGCCACAACAAATATTTAATTGACTTAAATGTAAGAATTCTAAATGCTATTTATTCATCGTATTAAACTGAGAAAGAGACTGGTAATGGGACTGTTGTTTACCCAATTAATTTGTTGCAAACAAACGGAAATAATTAACACTCGAAGTGCACTCGAAAGCTGCATTAGCCGCGCTTTTCGGGGTTAGACAAATCGCTTAAAAATGAACAAATGACTCGAAGATGACAAGCCAGAGTTGTAAAAAAGACGATATCGCGAACTCTCCACTTGACCATTTAAATTCTACTTGTGCCACTTAGAGGGCATCAAACCAAACTAAGGATGATCACAGATCGCAGAACGAGAACGAGAAATTCGATTGTATTTTCTCTCACATTTGCATTTATGATTTGATTCTAATTTTTAGATGATTCCCCTTGCAAACGTGTTCCAAATGAACACAGGTGTTCGTCGCGGATATATCCGCCATATTTATTAAGTAATTTGCTTAAAACATTCAGGCTTCTTACGAGTTTCTAAATTCCCGACCCATAGAAGTTGGCTTTCTATGTTAATCTTTGGACCTAACGCAAACGATTTTTGTGACTAAGAATAACAAACAAATTTAAGGCATTTATTACTTCACTTTTTAATTTTAGAAAACAGTTTCAACAACTGAAACAAGTTTATAAGTTATACTACACTCTAAGAGCGCACATCGCAATTCGCAGCTCCTTAGCGTATTTGGCGACAATCTGATTATCATCAGACAATTATATTCATTATAACTCTTAGAAGATATTAATACCCAAAATAATGAGAGACAAATTCGTCGAAAATATTTCATGTCAAGTGGTGCCAAATTATTCACAATTGAATTCTGAAGTCTTATTTAAAATGTGAAGAATGCGAATATTGAACTTTATTGATTAATGTTTTGCTGCACATTAAATATAAAAATATAAAAATGTAAAAATTTGGAAATTTTGTAGATTTTTCAGAAAGTTGTTAAAATTATAATTCTGATTACCTATAAACTCACAAAATAATGAGAGAAAATATTAATTTCAAGTGATGGAAAAACATTTACAATTAAATTTGAAAGTCAAATTTTAATTGCTAAAAACGAGAACATTTGGCTTTATTTTAAATTAAGCACAAAAAACCTATATATGTATTTAAATAAAAAAATCCCCCGAGACTTAATTATAATTCAGCAATGCAATCAGCACTAAATATTAAATCTGAAACGAACAACCAAATGATGTATTTAACTATTTCGATTGCAACTTTTGTAAAGAAATATCACTTCAGACGGGAAGTCAAGCGCTTTCGCATAAAGTATCTGATTAATCGGCTAAGGTCAGCTGTTGACTACAAATGCGTATAAACCACTTAAGTACGCATAAATATGAAATAAAGTACCTACAAGTGAATGTGAATGTTTATTTGTCATATACTATATGTACATACAAGAGGGCAGGCAAGTCTGTTGAGGTGGGGAGAGCAGCGAATTTAATAGCCCGAGTAGCTGAACCGCATGTTTTCCTTAATTAGTTGAACTTTAGCTGGAATTTACAAGCCAAGTTGTAGCGCAGAGTTGTGGTCAAAAAGCGTTAAGCGTGTCAGAGGTTAGCCAATTAATTGGCCATGCATGCGTCCAACTGTGGCCCACACTTCGTATACTTCATATGTTTGGCATTTACGGCTGATTATTTTGAAATCAATTTGTTGCATTTTTCGCATTGTCTCGTTGTTGTTGCCGAGTCGCGTCGCGTCGAGTCGAGTTGAGTTGAGTTTGTATTGTATTAAGCGCACTAATTAGCGCAATTAACAGGTAATATCTAAACACGACTCCATTTGCAGTATCTTTCGATCGTGTTTCCCATTTGTTTGGATTTTGTAAATCGCCACAAATGGGCCAACGGCAACAGCCAACCGGGAATCAGCTGATTTTGATTTAAATTAATTTGCGAGCAGTGGGAATAAGCGGGAGAAGTCCAAAGATTATTATAGAAAGAGTTCAAATCAATTTAAATTTGTTGAACGTTTAATTTGATAATAAATGGTTTAAAATAGCTATTTAAACAAATTTATGCAAGGGAAAAAATACTAATTTAAGACATGAATATTTATTATGTAAATGTTAAGAGTTTGTAATATTTAATTGGATTAACAAATACCTGTATTCTTATGTAATTCGGGAATTCGCTGATTTTGATTTGAATTAATTTGAGAGAATTGAGAATAAGCGAGAGAAGTCTAAATAATTTTGAAAAGGAGTTAATATGAAATACAAACTTATTGTAGGGTATTCCAAGTATTAATGTTAAATTAAACTATAAATGTTACAATAACAGTTTCAAAGGTAATCAACTGGAATTCGGGAATCAGCTGATTTTGATTTAAGACTTGGAACTGCTTATGCAGTCTGGGCAGCAAGGATTATAATTCTCGAATTGCCGGCAATACGCGTATCTGTCAGCTGATGGGGCGTGATGGCCGCATGCGCGATGTTTGATTATGCGGCACACGTCGCGGCGTTGGCAGATAAAACTCTGTTAATTGTTTTCATTAGTCATAACACAGCAACAATTTCAATTTGCACATATTTACGCATTGCAAAATCCAAGTACTCGCCCCATTCTCGCGTACATCATCATGACGGAAACAAAGTTCTCACTTTATTTTTACTTTTATTTTTTTTTAATTTTCAGTTCAATTGCCAAGTGATTTGTAAACAATATTTCACAACAGATCAAAGTTCGCGCGTTTAAGCGAAACTTCTTCACGGAACACGCGTCGTATGCGCAATCAAAACGTGCTCCAAACTTTACAGTTTGACAGTCACTGACAACTTGCCTGATTTTCATACAAGCTGACACTTTTTGTTTACATCACTTAATTGCTAATTTATGGCATATCATTTTAATCGGAAAACTTTCTGAAAATTTTCCACGAAATGTTGATGAGATAAGTAAATGGAAAATTTACCAGTTTCCAGCTAAATGATTTCACAATACACCAAAAGTCAAAGTTCTTATTCTAATGAACCAATCACTTGATTCTTTGCAAACACACATGTCGTATGCGCAATCAATCGGAAAGGGAAGCCCATTCTACAGTTTGACAGTCCTTGGTTCTGCTAGGCGATTTGCATAAATGAGTCACAGTTCGATTTGTAGTATACGTAATCGCAAATTAGCGGGAATTAATGAACAATTTTTAACTAGAACTTACACGAAGTACATAATTTGAATCTTTGAGGAGAGAAGTGAATGTTAACTTGACTCTCTATATACATTTTTAAAAGGAATTTTTATGAGAAAATCGAGTATGCGAGAGCAATCTAAAAATTCTATCAAAAATATGAACAATTAATTAGAACTTTTTGTAGAATGAGCTAAATATTTTTGAATTAATACAAGAATGTTAAACTGAAAGTTTTTAAAGAACTATTTATCAATTTTAAATTTGTTTAATTAAATTTTTAATAAAACCAAAATTAATAACATATATTTACTATCTAGAATTTACACGAAGTCATGTGTATTTTGGCACACATCTATTTAATTTAAGTTCACTTTAGACTCAAAGTAATTTTTATTGTGAGTATTGTGAAGTTAAAGAGAGTAAAAATGTATACAAATTTTGTGTAGGGTATTCTAAGTACTGAGAAGTTAAATTTTGAACTATATCATGCTCTTCTGTGGTGCTCAATCCCACAATCTCTTTTTCCCTCTCTCTCTGTCTGTCTCTCTCTTTCTCCTTCTATGGGGCTTCTTCTGCTGGGCTTTTATGAATGCCCAAAATCACAGTTGGCTGTCAATGTCAGCTCGTTGTTGTGTTTACAAATTAGCATGCTGCCGACCAGGCAAAAAGACTTTGCCCCGTGCCGCCCCCTCGATGGCAAAGACGGATCCTGTTCTAGACAAACGTGCGTTTGAATTATTTATAGAGAGAGTGAGTGTGGCAAGATGTGTGTGTGTGTGAGTGTGGAGTGGGGGGAGTGGGGGGAGAGTCCGCACTTCCATTGCGTTCATAAAGTAAGCAATTCTGATGTTTGGGGAATTTTCGCTGGGCTGCGAGACGAGCGAGCACATTGACCGCTGTCTGTGATGTTCTGTGAGTGTGATCGGGGAGCGCGATCTTTAGCAGAAGAAGGGTAAGCCTGTAAATTTAATGCTAAATGTGGACTACGTGCGTGGCATGTCAAGGAAGCGCCGAGAACGCGGAATAATGTAATGTCTTTGAAAGCGAAAACCCGAGCGATTCAATAACTCACAAATTGGCAACAAGGGGGAATTTCTGAGGAGTCCGATCCCAACAGGAACCGGTCGCTGAGCCGAGACCATTATCTTTACCTAGGCATTAACAAGTTCAATCAATTCCGCGAAGCAATACGGAAGTGAACATCAAACTATTTATATCAGATTGAGCATCAGATTGATGTGGCCAGAAACAGAGACAATAATAAAAGAAGCTGGGCGTCATCTCCAGCTTGCACTATGAGCAGTCATAAAACATTCTGGCCGCTCCAGACGTAGTAATAAATGCTTGAAAGTTGTTTCCAAAAGTGGTTTTAAATTGGCAACAACTACAACAAAGGCGTTGCCTGCCTGCTCAGCAACGGACATAATGTGACATCGCAGGTAAACAAGCGATGCTCCCGGACAACACAACACAACCAAGACAAGACAACACAAGACAAGAGTCAAGTCCAAGGTTGAGCATGGTTTCAGCTGCGGGAATTTCCAGTGTCGAGGTAATTTTGCCTTGTAATAAGGCAATCAGTTAACATAAATCTGTTAATTGCAGAAGATAAACTGCACTGCAAATGTGATGGCCGAAGATTAAGTGCACTGTTAAGTGATTAACAGCATAAGAAGAGCCAGGGCTGGCAAGTTGATCCTCAAAGCTGCCGCTAGAACTTTCAACTGCGTCTGTAGCCCTGGCAGCACCCTCAACGTAAACAAAAGTCAGCTGGTCAGCGAATTAGACGGAAAAGGGAGAGCGACAAACCAAAAGAATGGTAATTTGCCGCAATTATAAATGACATTACCGATTGCGAATATATATTAATTCATTAATTGGCCAACTATAACGCGTTTAGTATTTATTGGGTCAAGTGTGTGAAATCATGCATCATAATTTTAGTTATATTATTTGCAATTGCAGTTGCTGTTTTTTTGTTGCTTGTTTGCCTCTTCTACTTCTAGTTTTGAGCTTTGTTTATTATTTTGAGGTATTTCGTTAGTGGGGCAGTGTTGCCAGCTTGTTGGACACACAGCAAAAACAAAAACAGCAACAACTAAACAGTTGCAAAAGAAGTAATAGCACAAGACGTATGTGAAGAAAACTTACCAACAATGTTGCTATTGCAGTCACACTTGTTGTTGTTTTTGCTGTGATTGTAGCTGTCGCTGTTGCACTCGCTGCCGTTGCTGTTGTTGTTGTTGCTGCTCCTGCTTGCAATCAATTGGAAACTGGAACTGGAAAACCGCAAAAACCACAACACAACAAATATAACGCACTAGCTAAGTATTTATTTAAGTGTGTACATATGTGTGTGTGTTTCGTGTGTGCGTGTGCGTGTATGTGTGGATCATACGTACAATATTTCACAAGAACTTTGTAAAAATCGCAAAAGTTTTCGCAATCGCCTAATGAGCAGGCGAGCGGCAAAAATCGCGAGAGCGGCAGACGTCGACGCGCTTAAGCTGAACTTCTGAATGAAACTGAGCTCAAACTGTGCGCTGCGGCTGTTAAACGCGCCATGCGACGAAGCGACAGCGTCATCGACGGCGACGTCGCCGCTGACTGCAAAAGCTGTGCGCGGGTGAGCAGGCGCAGAACCAAAGGCGAAAAGCTTCTTCTGACTGACTGCAAGTGATTGTCCTCTCTCTATCTGCTGCTCTCCGTCGCCAAAGTGCAGCCACTTGTGCTAAAAGCAAACACACTAATTGCCCCGATAGAGGGCGCGCTCCTGTTCTCTTTGCACATCAACTGATTGTCCGCTCGCCTTCTCTCTCTCTCTCTCGCAAAAGTGCTAAGCGCAAACAGACTAATTGCGCCGCCAGAGGGCGCGCTCCTGTTCTCGCCCAACAGTTTGAAGTTCAAGTAAAAATCTACATGGACTTTTGTTGTACAAGTAGTTTGTGTATTTTAGACAAGTCAATGGGACGCATGCGGCATGCAGCTTGCACTATTATCTAATTTACTTCAAGTGGCACCTCCCCTCCCCTTCCCTTCCCGCTTTGTGTTGAATTTGCACAAATAAAGGCTGACGCGCTGCACTTCATCAAGGTCAAGGGGGCGCGAGGTGCTAAATATTTGCCAGCAACTAACAACAACAACGGCAGACGGTCAAGCGGTCAACAGGCCGTCGCCAAAACGCCATCGGGTGGCGGGCAGGTGCAACCCTGTCAATAGTTAACAACAACAGATGGTTAAGCGGTCAACAGGCAGTCGACTAACGCCATCAGGCGGCAGGCAGATGCAACTCTGTTTGCCAATAATTAGTTGCTGAAGTAATCGTTAATTTTGTTGTTAATGTTCAGCCAGCAAATGCGCAGCCGTATCATTGTTTTTAACTTTTACTTAATTGCAGCTCCTTTACTTTTGGCCAGCCAAGTGGAAAAACGGCCTTCGCTAAATGCACTTATTTAATACAGTAAAGTAATTAAATAATATATATTAATGAAGGATATATGTATGTATTTATTTCTAAATCAGTAGATAATAAATTGTATATAGTATATGTGTAGTACTGATAAATTAATTTGAATTTTGCGAATCGGAATATATAATTTTAGATTTAATTGATTACTTCACTTCTTCCATTAAAAAAAATCGTGAGACTCGCATTACCTTCTACGCTTTACTTGTATATCCCCCTTAAATGCATTTGTTTATTTTAGTAACGTATCTTATTCTATTAATTCGACTACCGAACGAACTTCAAAGTGCAACGGGCAAACAGTATTATTTATATTTATTTTGTTGCCTTTGGGCTTCCCCTCGTGCCGCAAACGGGGGCAAGGGCCGTGTGAAAACGTAATCGGCTATAAACAAGACAAGATTCAGCCACTTCCGATTTTATTGACTTGGTACTGGCGTGTTAACTGCCTTGTTTGAGCCTGCCTATTGACCGCGAGTCAACCTCGTTGACAATCTGCCCTGCGGCACATCCAAAAAACAACAAAGTGTCAATGTACAAGTGCAGTCGAATGATGATGGATTCTCCCCACAATACTGCAAATTATTCAAGTCGACTTTGTGCCAATTCATCATTTGCTTACTTACAAATTATTTACAATCAAATTAACAAATGCTCGAAGGGTGCTTCATTGTTAATTAGTTAAATGCATACGAAATGAACTTTACTTACTGTGTAAACTGCATTATGGCCGCCTACTGCCGTTGAATGTTCAGTATTTGAAACTGCGTTGCACACTAGATTTAGCTGAATTTCTGATTAAATTATTCACTTGGTTAGACGGTGTATACAAGTGTTGTGTATAAAGTATGAATATGTTTAGATATATTAATTAAAGTGCTGTATTGAATCATAATTCAAAGCCAAGTTGTTGCCTGACAAATCGGATTTTTCATGTATTTAACAGCAGCGCCTAAAAGAATGCAACGATTTTTGGCAACTCGCTTTTTTCCATAATATACCAATTTATTTTCGATCTATAACTTTGTTTTTGTTTTAAATTCACAATATGTTGCCGATGTGGCATCTCTATTAAATTATATACGATTCATTCATTACTTACTTTTATTTTTTGATATTTCATACATTTAATCTCACCGCCTAAAAGCATGCAACGGAATTTAACAGCGAGCAGCCAAATTAAATTCGAGTTGCTCAATTTGCATAAATTATTTTTAGAGACATCAAAATGCCATCAAAATAACAAAAGAACACTTAATTCAAGATTAAGATTATTACCAGAACTATGAATAACGCATTAAGGGCAATTAATGCTTGGCAGAAGTCACTATTCAGGAAAAAGTCGATTTGATTGTGTTTTCATAATATTTCTTTAATATAAATTAATAAGCTTTTTCTTACTCATGTTTTGTTTTGAACTTGTCAGCTTAAACCACAACTTAACAAAGAAACCAATGCACAGATTAACAGACAGTGTAGTACAATTAACTCTTAAATCCTTTCTCATTGACATACAAATTATTCAACATTTACGAACCCAAAATAGTACATAAAAAAAAAAACATACATACGATAGATAAGATAACAAATAAAAAGAAAACTACGCACAAAAGCCACACCGTGTGAATATCGTTGAAATTTAAACGTAAACGAAATTTGGTAATTTATCATTTTTTTGTTTTGCTCCTCGAACTGATTGATTGTCTGCTCCTTCAGCTGGTTGGTTGCACTTACTAGTCTAATGTTGTTTGTTTGTTTGATTGGCTAGCTAACTACAACATCGCACTAGACATTTATATATAAGTTTTCTCATTTTTACTATTAGACTTTTACAAAATATTGCAACAAACATACAAGTATTCCTTCTCCACTAGATCTTCTCTACAGTTTTCTCAAATATACAAAAACAAGCTACAAATAGTTTAACGTTTAAGTTTAAAGCAGGCTTAAGAGCATGTTTGTTTTTTTTTTTTGTTCGTTTATGTTATCATTTATCTTTATCGTTAGGTTGACACGTCTCCGTTAGTTATCCAAAATTGCCATATAAAAGATTACACCTAGTTAATGTGTATATAAGTGTGTGTGTGTTGTGTGTGTGTGAGAGTTTACAGGCTGTGTGTGTGTGTGTGTGAGTGAGTGTGAATCAAAAAATCGCCACAGTTGAGAAATACTTATTTTGAGCCTACAAAATATATAGTATACGATTACAAAAAATATGATTGGTAGGTTTCTTGAGGTTGTTGGGATCGAGAGACAATATGATAGGAGTATATTCTATATAAAAAATTTATATGCAGCACTTGTTGCTATGTTCTGTTCTGTTCTCATCTGTTCCACATTCATTTCTCTTAGTCTACGACGGCTGCTGTGCTGTGCTGTGCTGTGGTGATGTTGATGGTGGTGGTGGTGGTGGTGGCGGAGGGACTTGAGGTTCCCCTGGTTCTGTACTGCTCGGCTCCACTAACAATCCGGCATGCCTTGCTGTCCACACACATATATACGTGTATATATGTAGTGTGTCAATTATAAATTATATTAATTATATTATTGTGCTGCCTTCTGTTGTTCATTCTGTTCGATTTTCTGATCTTCAGGTTCATCCGGATTTTCGGGGGGAGGTTACATGCTAAACACTTAAAGTAAACATAATGAATATCATCGTAGTTGTCCTTAGTAGTAGTTATTTGACTTTGCGCTGATGCAGACTAGAGCTACTGCTGTCCGGGTTCAAGATGGCATCGTTGCTGGACAATACGCCCTCCTTGAAGTAGCCGTCCCCATAGACATTCCCATGCCCATTGCTCTTCACCGCATACTCATCCTCCAAGACGGGCTGCAAAGCAACAAGTGTGAGAATGAGTTAACTAAAAATCAATTTGAATTCAATTGCGTTGGGGGAGGCGCGACACGTCTAAGTGCTCAAGAGGGAGGCAGTGTGTGTGTGGTGTATGGTGTATGGTGTTCATTCAAAAAGCAAAAAGTAAAGTTCAGCAGCCAGTGCATGATTGGGCCTTCGCATCCGGCTTCGCATGCTCACGCTAATTGAAATGTCCCCCGCACGCACGAGCGTTGAGAGTTTACACAGTTTCCCCTCGCCTGCTCGCTCGCTTGTTTGTTTGTTTGTTTAACTAAGCTAGTTAGAATTTTTAAGTTGCGTATATTGAGTGAGCTATGCAAATAACTCATACATATGCATAGGCAAAGTGGATGAGCAGTCGACGACTGGAGGGAAGCGGGCAACACACTCAACACTCAACACACTCGACAATCGACAATCGGCACATGGCGTCGTTGTGCTGTTTGTTTAGCCACGGCTAATAACTTTCAAGGGCTACTTGATTTACTAATGCTTAGCTACTTTTTTTGCGACTGCGACTGCGATCGAAAATTGGGGTTTGGCCTCACCATGCACGCTCCCTTATTGCTGCTGCCGTTGGCGGTCTGTGCATCGCCGTCGCCGTTGCCGTCCAAATGCTTGCCGACCTTGCCATTGGTGTGCACAGCTGAGCCGTTGGCGTGTCCATTGGCCTTGACCGCCTCGCGGCGTCGTCGCTGCGCATTCACGTATTTGGCTTTGTAGAAATCGGAGAACAGAAATAGGAACATCACGCCATGCAGTCCGATCCACACCATGAACCCCTTGGGGTAGTCGCATTCGCGGAACAGCAGCTGGAACTGATGCGTAAAAATCGCCACGAATTGCACCTACACAGAAAACAGAAAGTAAATTGAATCATACACATTTTTAGTTGGATTCCCTGGCTTACCATCTGGAAGGTCGTCAGGTATTTCTTCCACCAAATGAACTTCTGGTACTTGGGTCCCATGGCAGCAATCATGTAGTAGAAGTACATCACAATGTGTACGAACGAATTGAGTAGGGCGAAGAAGGTGCTGTGGCCGCCTGCATGAACATAGCAAACATAACAATTAATTGCTGGCAAATGCAAATCAATTGGGTTAATTAATTGCTTACCGGGTGCAAACTTGAGGCCCATCCACACGGAGAAGGGCATGCAGCCGTGGTGTATGACGTGCAGCGTCGATACGTGCTCGTTCTTCTTGCGCAGAATGAAGAAGAGCGTGTCAAAGAACTCTGTGAACTTGGATATGTAATACCACCAGCAGATGTTCACCATCTATAAATAGATTAATTGGAGTGATGCAAATGATGCGTTATCTAAAATTATTCCGCCGACTAGTTTTTAGCATATCAAATTAGTTAAACGGATCACCGAAAATCTACAATCGCTGTACAGAATGTTGTTGCAATATTAGCCAGACAACTTTCAAGAACTTTAATGTATAAATTCATTTTTGAAATGTTACGCAGCTAATTAAGCTGATTAACAGAAATGTATAAACGTTCTAAAAATATTATGCCGGCATGTTTCAAGTTTGCCAAGAGAAATAAATTAATTAAACTGATAAAAACAAAACATCTACAAATATTTCGCAAAAAAACTTTCCAGTTTGCAAAGAGATATAAATGAAGTAAGCTGATAAAAAAAGTCCCCTAACGTTTTTAGGGAATTTTGTCGCGGACAAGTTTAAAATTCACGGAGATAAAAATTATTTAAATTGTTCGAAAAAAATGTGCAATTGGTTTTTTGAAATAATACTCAAATAACTTTAAAGTTTAATATCCTATCAGAATAATAAACTTTTCAAATTTTATTAGATTGCTTGTGGCAATAGGAACAAAAGGGAAACTTGATCAACAAACAGAAATTTATGAATTTATTTACTAGAATTCATTACCAAATTCATTACAATTTTAAAATTTCATTAATTTGTCATATTTAGCATTGTAAGTTTGATCAAATTAATTTTCTTTTGCTAGAAGTTGGTAAAGACAATAAACTTCATGGGAGATTTTTAACGAATGCCAAATTTTAAAGCTCTAACTTCAATAGTTCCTGAGATGGAAGCGCAGGACAGACAGTCAGACAGACGGATATGATTAGATGATTAGAAGACTTACGCGCGTGGCCTTTGGACTGTTGCTGTAGTCGACGGGTTGGCAAGCGAAGCTGTAGCTGCCCCACCAGCCGCTCATTAAGTACTGTGGAAAGGAATGCATTGGTTAAAAAAGGGCGAGAACTGGTAAAGAACTGCAAAGTTACCTCATAGAAAATCCACGCACTGAAGATGGTCTGTATGGCGTTGTAGTAGACTAGCACCTTGCGCAGATCCATCGCCTTGCGATTGGCCATCAACCGGGGGCCGAGGGATTTGCTGAAGTACGCATAGAAGAGGCACATGCCGAGTGTGGGCAGTGGCGACGAGGCCAGAAACATGTCTTTGACACGCGGATCTGCAATGCGAAGTATAATTTAATTTAACTTTTAAAGTATTAATTAATTTGCTGACTTACCGCTTTTGTTGTCTATGAGGTCTCGATACCAATGTATCGCATCGTGCATTAGAACATCCATGTTGTAGAGGTCTTGATGGTTCCTGTTCTTCCTGGCTTCTTTTTGGTGTATTTAGTATGTGTGTATTTTTTTGTATTTCTGCAAAAGATCGAAAAACATAACTTCGTAAGTGAATGAGAAAAGTGAAATGTATATATACAATTTAATGGCACCGCCAACTACTCAAAGTCCGAACTCTGATATGAGGAAGTGCGATTTATGCAATTAACAAAGCTGCAATCAACACTTGCTCAATCACGAGAGTATGCATTAAATATAATATCATCGATTTTATGGCCGTTAATCACAGGGTCTCGATAAGATTACACAATGGAATTCAATTTGTTTTTTTTTTTTGCAGCTGTTTTTTTGTGGACGTTTCATTAAATTGCCAATGACTATTTTAATGAAAGCCTGCACTCTGTTCTGTGCTCGACGGAAGCTGTGACCTCAGCTCATTTAGTGGGTGGCATTTGCATTCCAGTTCCAGAGCCCCAGAAACTGTGCGTTCATTAACACGCATGCAAGCGACCCCCCGAAGAGAGCATTATGACTCTCTAATTGGATTTACAACAGATTAAAACCCAACTCTCTCGGCTCATTATAGCGATTTGTAGTATTTTTATTTAGAGATTTTAATTTGTGATTTCTAGAAGATTCCAAGTGTCGAGAATTCCAATTTGCGAGCTTAGAATATAATGTTGAGCAAAACTGAGCAGGGAAAATCACGCAATTAATGCCACAAAACGTCGTTAAATTAAATGTCGATTATTACCATTTCCATCGTAAAAAATAACATTATGAACTACATTGCCTAGATATAATAGCAATAGTAATTAAATAGTAGTAAAGATTTTTTTAATCGTGAAGCCCGAATAAAACTATTTTTAAATACATATGTATAAGAAACTAAATATCACGCAATTAAAGCCACAAAAAAACAGTTAAATTACAAGCCGCTTATAACCAAAGAAGTGGAGCGTCAAGGCTGCAACCATAAAATTTTTTAGTAACTGAACAACATTATTTTGCACATCCTACGCTAGTTTTTAATAATAGTAACTGGTCAATTAGTGGCCATCAAATATTTTTCCGCTATTGAAACACTTCAATTGAAATTGATTCGATTAAACTTGCAAATTGTATGGAAATCTACGACTTCGCTTCGGCTCTACTGACCAAACGCAGACCGACCATGTTGAATAAATTAAATTATTTTATACGCAGTCTGACAATAATCTATTATAAGAGTGCATTAAATTAAATGTTTTAGTTTGCTAGAGTGCATTAAGTTAATGAATTAATTGTAAGACCATGCCATTCGGTAGTTAATGATTTGTGGAAATCAGCGACCGAAAATAATAATTATTTTGGATGTTTTAAATAAAAATTTACACTTAGAACGAAATCCAAATCAAAATTGAATGATATATTACACATGTTTTTATCTTGGGCAAAATGAAAGTAAACATCATAAATAATTATCATTATGGAAGTTATATTTATGCTTCTAAAAGCAACAAATTTCCGAGTCATCAAAGAAACTTGTCTTATGCAAATCGGTGTGTTTTAAAAATAAATTTGTTTAATTTAAAGCATAATGCATAATTTAATTTTGTATGCACATATTTCTTTATGCAATTTATTTTAGAATTCTGTCTTATTCTTATGCATTTAATTAAATATTTGAAAACAAGAGTTTGATGCAAATATCTTGTGTCATTTCAAATTTTATTTAATTAATGAAGAAATTCAAATATTTGAAAATAAGAGTTCAATCGCCAATTTTTTATGTTTGTTTTGCTTGCAGAAATTTCCACTATTACAAAATGATTTTGTTATTACTCGCATTTGATTCGTTTAAGACACGTGACATTCATTAGAATTCGTTGTGTTCGCTGCACAAACACATACACACACATATATACACTGACACACACACACAGACACAGACAGGCGGCTTCGACGGCCTTCCGCGTAGTTGCCACAGTCCCATGACACAGACAACAATCCCCATTTGCCGCCTCCTGCTTCCTCAGCAACTTCGCCGCTGCTCACGCGAAAGCTTCGCTCGCTCTCTAACTGTCTCTCTTCCACTCTTTCCTCTCTCTTTCGCTCTGTCTAATGGCAATTGAAAGGCAATGTACTCGCGAGCTGTGACCACTTGAAGTTTGTTTTGAATGTCATGAACAATGACTGGCAACGAAGGCGACTTCGACGCTGGCTGCGCCGTCGACTGTGACTGCGACTGCGGCTGCGGCTGCGACTGAGGCTGCAGCGCAAGTGCCGCTTGCTTAATCTGCTGCGACACAGAAATGTGCCGCTAGTCGGTGGGCTGTGTAGCCGTTTTTTATTACCGTTGCTTATGACCATTGTTGTTGGTGTCTGAGTCTGCGTCTCAGCCACAACTTCAAACGGTTGTCTCGCTGCTGGCGCTTGTCGCTTTTGTTGTGTGGGTCAGTGGCAAGTTTTATGGCCGTGCAACAAGCTCGACAGCATCTCGGAGCGAGTCAATAAATTTCTGCCTCCGCTGTTTTTTGCATTACAAACAAATGTTGAAAACATTCGACAATTATGAAATGTTGTTGAAACACGGAATCGCTGGGCACGTCCAGCGGCCACGTCACAGTCACAGTTCGCTCATCGCTGCTCCTCTCGCCCCTTCCCGGCCTGTTGACGCTTCGTATTGTCAAGGTAAACAAACATGCCGTGAGCTGTGGCATCGTAAATCGCGGTAACAACATGTACAACAACTGCACAACAACAACTATATTTGGCTTACATAATAAGGTCGAGAAGAATTACAACGCAAAGTGGAGCAAATACAAATTGGCAAACAGGCGACTCGAAATTGGGTGCGACGAGGTGTCCAAGGGGGGTTGGAGGCTGCTATATGCGAACTGTTGTACTATAGCTATGTACAAATATACCTTGCACATACCCTGTAAATATGCCCAGAACATTCTTTTACTTAATTTAAAATAAAACATTGCATTATATATACCCCGCAATTATGCATAGATGTTAATTCTAACTCGAGAGCAATTTTAATTAGTGTCTGTGGAAATATACTTTAATGTTAGTGCCATGAGTGACAAAGAATTGTAAAAATAAACAAATGAGCGTAAGTAAAATACTACGAAATCTTTTAACAAAAATTCAAAACTATTCTCAAAACGTTCTGCTAGATAGACATGGCTTCATAAATAGAGGCCAAGTGCATACTGCTTATTATTTGTTTTTTTCTAAGTCGTATTTAGCAACTTATGCTGTTCGTATCTAAATAATTATTTATATAATACAATGCTTGTTTGCAGGGCATTTCACAGTTGAGCACACTCTGTGTGTGCTTTGCGGTTTTGTTTTATTTTCAATTTTGCACATTTTATTAATGTTTTTGTTTTTGTGCTATGTCACCGTGCGCGGCGTCATCGTCGCCATCGTCAGCGTCGCTGTCTGCGCCGCCCAAGTAAACAATCAATGAGCCATGCAGCAAGAGAACGCCTTCCCCTAACCCCCATTGTCCCCCCTCACAGCAGACGCCTGTTGCTTCCGGCTGTGTGCATTTTACAATATACATTTTACAGTTGAGGCCAGCCAACAGATTGGCCAACTAATCGCAACAGAAGCAGCAGCAGCAGCAGCAGCAGCAGCAGGTGTTGTAGAAGGAGCCACAACATCAACATCAACAGCAGCAGCAGCACGTTGCACACGCAAGTGTTAACATGCAGCTAAGCTAAGCTATTGTTGATACGGTTGTTGTTGCATTTTGCCGTATTAATTGGAGCAGACACAACGCCCACAACATTGAGCTGAAAACGCAAACGCTGTGAACTACACACAATACACAACACTGCACTGAGAGCAGAGCAGACGAGCACACTGACAAAAAAAAGTCCATTCGTTTAAAGGTCTGATTATATTTGCAGTTAATTTAATTCGGATTGGGCTCAATTATGAATATGTAAATACAATTTGATTTTAAATTTCAAAATTCACATTGTTCATTACGTATTTTTATTATTTTAACTGGAATTAGTCTCGAATTGGAAAGGTTAATTTCAAGACTGCTTCTGTTAAAAATTTCCATACTTCATTACCTATTTTTAGTCACTTACTCCTTCTACACCTGATTATAATTCAAGTTAATGCCAACTGGGATTAAATTCAAGTTTTTATTGATTTTTAAATATTCATTTTTTAATTTACATTTTATATCTCTTCAATTAGTCGCATTTTGCTTAAATTAGTCCGAAAATGAAATTAGAATGTCTTTATATAGATTCTATACACCTTATTATAATTCAAGTTCAAGTTTGCTGTTTGCTAGAACCAAATTTATTGTCTTATTTAGCTCTTTAGATAGGTTTTCTCTCAGTGCATGTCTACTTATTCGCATAGTTTCAAGTTTGTTTGATTTAATCAAGAGTAGGCGGCGTGGGGAAGACAGCTGGAGGGGACATTGTTATGCGATCCATTGTTATATGAGTGAATGTCTGCTCTTATCGGCTATAATCGCTCGTTTAGAAAACTTAATTGAGCGCAAAATCGATGCATAATGTCGCCTAGTAGATATTTGTAGTACTCATCGTCGCATACTATATATCTAGATGCCTCGAAGAGGGGCGTGTTCAAGTGGCACAGTTGCAAGCAGCTGTGACGCATGCAAAGCGCTTTTCCAGCTGAGTCACAACAATGCGCGAGAGCATAAAGATAAATCCCCCCAGATAAGAAGTGGCTAATCAATAACTATATAGTAGGTGCTTCACCTGCCGATTTTCGCTACAGCCACAACTGAGTCAGCCGTAAAGATAAACTAAATAGTTCCAAAATATTTATTTCGTTGAAGCAAGCGCCCCCATAATTGGCCCTCTATAATCAGCCCCTATCAATGCCAATTGGAACCCCCTCGTTATCCCCTCGTCACGCTCCTAATAATAAATTTATGATTTGCCCTCTTCAGACTTAATTTTGTTGGGTTTTTTTTTTTGGTTTTTGGTCGGTTGGATTTGGCAACTGATAACGCGAAAGGTGACTAACAATGACACCTGGCAATGGCACACTTAAGAAAATTTCAGGTAATACCAGATCGGGGAGTTATAGCATATTGGCTTTGCCCTAATCATTTATTTCTTTTTTTTGGCTTTTGGTTTTCGCAGGCGAATCACGTTTGCGCACTTGGTGCGATTATACAATGCGAATTTCATATACAGACACGCGAACGGAGACGGCGTGAATGAGACGGAGAGAGTGAAAGAGAGAGAGAGAGAGAGAGAGCGACAAGCTGGTTACAAAGTTCGTTAGTTGACCACGCACCTGCCTTTTTAGTTGTTGTTGTTCGTTATACTTTTTTTATTTCTTATTATATTATTTATTTACGTTTTTTTGTATTTTTGTGTTTTTTTGGAAAGTTGGCTTTTCTTGCTGGCTGCAGAAAAATTGCTTTTATTTTTGTTGTTTTAATTATGTACGTACATTGGAAGCATGCATGTATATTTTGTTGTGTTTATGACGATTAGATAATCACACACACACACACACATTAGATAGACACATTAAGTGACACTCACATAGACAAAGACGGTTGACGAATTTGTTGTTAACGTTTTCTCCGTATCTCGTTTTGCGGCGATGCTTCGCCTTGCGCGCTTTTCAGCCAACTGACGATTCGCTGGATGCGCCTGTGAACCTTATCAGGCAGCAGCGCTACAGCAACAGCGACCAACGACCACCGATTACAGCAACAGCAACAGCAACGGCAACAACAAGAGCAATGTGACGTGACGAGACGACGACACGAGACGAGTCGCGAGGCGAGGCGACGACTTTGAATCGATCAATGCGCGCACGAGCAAAGCGATTACACAGCTTAACGATGAATCATGCCCTCCTCCCTAACGAGCTATCGCCAGAGAGCGCAACACACACGAACACACGAAGAGAGCGGAAGAGCAACAGAGAGAGCGCACGCGCACAATTATCGAGTGTGACCGCACTGTTCGCCCTTCGATAAGTGTAACTGACCGTTTATCGGTTTTAGTTTATTGAGCGCTTATCGTGGAGGCAGCATCAAAAGCCAACGGCGCAGATGAAGCGCTTGGGTTGTGAACCGTTGGCCAGCGTGCCAAAAATACAACTGAGCCGTCGTTGCTCTGGCCAAAGCTGCTGTGGTCAATTTTTCAGTTGTTATTTGCTGAGTTGTTGCTTGCTTGCATTGCAAAAGCGGCAAAGAGAAGAAAACAACGCAGCACACACAGATACACACACACACACACACATATATGTACATGCAATAATCAGTGTGTTTGTGGCAAGTCGCGCTATCTTCTGTTGACTGACCGTTGATGTAACGACCGTTTTGTCTTGTCTCTAAGCGTTCACTTTCGCTTTCCGGCTTATGACTGTGCCATGTAAATACTTGTGGCAAATGGGAATAGCGCACAGCATTTTAAGAGTTAACTGTGCCACACACACGTACACACACACATACCACAATCAACAGGTGTGCGAAAAAATTTGAGCCGAACAAAGTCCAAAGAGAGGCAGACGGACAGACAGACAGAATGCAAGAAAGCACAAACATAACTGTTGCCATAGGAAAAGCAAAGCAAGAGAGCGCGACTTGAACTCGTTTTAAATCAAGAAGCAACAGAAACAAAAACAAAAACAATGTGCCGTTACTTGCATATGGGAGAGGCCTAATTTGTTAATCGCCGCCCAGTCTGCCAGCTCTTCGTTATGTTCTCAGTCTGTCTGTCCGTCTGTCTGTCAAACATATTCCAAGACTTGTCTAACTGGAAATGACAATTTGGACAATTTCTTGTTGCTGCTTTCTTTTCATTCGTTAATCAGTTCTTTGGGAATGCAAATGTAAATGAATATTAATTATTTGGCTTGGGCGTTGCCAACTTTTGTTTGTCAAGCGCTTCGAATAACGTTGCCTACTTTGCGCCCACTTGGCAATGCTGTAAACCATAACTGACATATGTCACTGCAATGAGGCAATAAGTCAATGTCCATGTTTAATGCCAAAAAACAACACACGATATTTCTATTAGCGAACTTGAACCAAAGTGTAAACGAGCAACTGATTAGAGTTCAAGTACAAATGACAAACTATCGCTTACAGTTTAAAGTGCGATTAATGATCGATAAAAAACTAATTAACAATATGATCGATATACGCCTCGGCTATAGTTCAATAACCAATGATTAACTATCGTTGCAGACTTGAAGTGCGATTAATGATCGATAAACGTCAAAAATAATACATTGATCGACAAAAGACGCTAACTAAACTTTAAAAAGGTTAAAGTTCAAGTGAGATCGATGAACTATCGTTTAAGCCGTGAAGTGCGATTAATGATCGATAAACGACAACTCCCAGTCAACAACACATCACCGTGAATTGCAATAAATATCTGTCCCTTTCATGTACAGTCACTGTTCTGGCAATCAATCAATACTCTGTTGAGAACAAGCACAAAACGCACGTCACAAAATCGTTACATTGTCACTCTTTTTTTATGGGGTAATGAAAGCGAATGTTTGTTTTGTGACACAATTGTGACAAGTGATTTCAGGAGTCACTAAGTTGACCCCAGTCACCACCACCATCATCGTGATTAACCATAAATTGAGTTGAATGTGGGTCAGCAGCAAACAGGGTGTCTGTGAGTCGAGCACACTGCTAATTGATTCTATAAGGGTTGTGTGTTACGCCCACCTGTAAATGAGAAACAATTAAAAAACAAAAACAACGAAAAAATGGCACGCGAAGCGGGTCAAAGTCACATATAGATAGATAAATATGGCGTTGAACTTTTTGAGGGCAAGTGCGAAATCATTGCACAAATCGCACAGCGACATTTTAACGGCAGCAGCTCAAATTGGCTTTCTTACAAAACGGAAACAACAACACGTAGCAAATGAATTTCATGGTCAGATTCGGATTACGGCAAAAGACGTCGAAAAAAGATATGTATCTTTCAATTGGGATGGATGAGCAATAGATGCGAAGAAGAAGCCATGTAAACTGTTGACCCTCAACTGGTTTGACTTTGAATTTGTTGTTGTGTGAGCTAGTGTGTGTGTGTGTTTGTACGGCTCATTAGCGCTAGATGGCGGTGATTTGAAATGCAAACAAAATGGCGTACTCGCAAGCCTTCTTGGGGAATGTGGATATTAAAGCCACACATGTGGATGCCGTTTTGTGGATGATGTTGGAACCAACAATTTGCCGACGTTTTATTTATGAATGAGATTTGGAGGTCGATAAAAAACAACACCTGCACACACATCCATTGCATGTAAATAAAACTAAACAAAGTCAATTAATTTTTGATGCGCTCCAAAATTAGCACAAGAAATCGAGTTCACTAGAGATGCGAACTATTATGAATTATGACTTGCTATTCGAATAGATTCCGGGTATATTTATTTGTTTATTCAGTGAGTGTTTGGGGTTCAAAGTAAATTCATAGTTTAGGCACTTTTGGAAATTCACACTTAAAGCGCGTGTTGGAAGTTCAAACAAACCCAAAGTGCATGAACCCTGTACCTTGAATGAGATAAATACTACAAATAAATATATTATACATTAAGTATAGCTCTGAAATTTTTAGAATATGTGCGCAGTTGATTGAGATAGCTGTGTAAATAAATTAAACAGAGATTTATTGGCTTAGCAATAAAACTGTTTGATATTTAGAGTGGAAATGATTGATGAATTAAATTTTGTTGCACTTTCTGCTCATCTCACTCACTCTATCTCTATCTCTCTCGCTGTCTTTTATTCGTGTGGCAGCAGCAGAAAGAGGCCGCAAAGTAAGCGCAAAAAGTGAAAAACGCAGACACAACTAAACGGGCCAAAAGTAGCTCAACGCCCAAAAACTGCTCAGGTGCGTGACTGTCTGACTGACTGACTGACAGACTGATAGACTGACTGACTAACTGACTGGGCCAGATTGAAGCTTGGAGCGACCACGAAAGACTTACAGCCAAAATGTGTTGAATACTTGGCATTCCAAGCGTTTCAAAAGTTTAATAAAGGCAACGGCCGTTGAATTGGTCAAGGGATCGATCGTACGATTCGCCATCGCACCGTTTTAATTTATTTATTTATTTATTATTATTTCTTTTACCCGTTTTTTATCTTTTTTTTCTTTAGTGATGTTGTAACGAAAACGCAAGTAGTCTCTAAAAAAAAACTTGAACCGAGTCCGAAATCGAGCCCTTTAACTGCGCTTATTCAGTTTTCAGTGGGAAAGTTTCTCTCGACAAATTATCAAAACTGCCTCCATTCTAGGATGCGGAGAAACTGTGCAGTTAATGGACTTGATCTTGCATAATGCCTACGGCAAAACAAACGCAAAAAAACCTGCCTAGTTTACTTCAAGAGTAATACCTAATTTACGACAGCGAAACGAAGGCCGCCAAATTAATGTGCGAAAAAAATATGAAATTGAGTCAACGCGATTAAGTTTTTAATGAAAGCATAAACCAAAACAAAATGCAAGAAATGCAAAAAAGTTAAACAAAAAAAATTCGAGATGCTTCGACTGTGATTTAAACTGGTTTCACTGACTTGAAATGAAGACCGCAGCATTGGCCAAAAACCCCAGCCAAATGATATGTATGGTCAGCGAGTCACTCATCTCGGACATTAATCACAAACATGCATATATTTGAATTCAAGGACAAGTTTCTGGTGAATAACAATAGATAGAACAGCCTTATAAGCACCACAATGGGAACTAGGTGGGAGACCTGCGCTGGCTTTGAACTCCCTCCTCCGCTAACAAACTAGATAGGCATTTTATGTAGATCACGAGCACGCAGAATTGGGCTGTCACATTATTTGAAGGTTTTTTGTGAAGAAAGAACTGAAAGAATTAGAATTATCTTAGATACATGGGTATTTTCAGAAAAGGGTCCGTGACAAAAGTAAAATAAATTAGATTAACTTGAAATATGTATATATATTTATGTATATTATGCATTTATGTATATTCATTGTAGTAAATTAAAAAAAAGATATATAGGTGTGGAAAACGATGCCGGAAAAGCTTTTAACTGGATTTTGACTCTTTCTGGCTATTTTATTCTGTTTCATTTGATTGAGAAGATGTGTTATGAGCAATGTTTACTTAAGAAAAGAGTTTTTCGATTTTATGTTGCAATCGAATTCCGATTTTCTTTACGTAACCCAGCCGATTATTTTTGCTTCGTTCGATGTTAAGAAAAAGTATGTTAATTCTTCATGACGTAATTATAGACTTCATATGGTTACTACAGATCTCTCGAATTCTCGCAGCTGCACAGAAAACTCTCAAGTGCTGTTGTGGCAGCCACCGCAGATAACGGCATCTTTTGTAGTCTCCGGCAACAGGTGGTTGAGAAGTCGCTGTTGCTGAGTTGTTCTGTGGTGTTGCTATTCAAATGTTTGTGGTCAAACACAATAACTGTAAAGTCAGCCTACAAAGGTTAGAATTCGAATTCGTATTAATTTCAATCGATATACCCTGTCCCCAATTAGGTATGCGTAACACGAACCACAGATGGGGAAAACAATAATTAATAGTTCGATATTGGCTCAAGCAGATTGTAAGTCTCCTAAAATAAAAACCAAACCTAGGTGCCGGAGAACTTAGAGCCTTCAATATTCTATGTTTTATACTTTTCTGACTAGACCAACAAACAAGACTTCTGACCGCAAAAGGGTTAAATTGGCAACACAGATGTGGTGTGACAACTCCATAAATAGTGGGAAGAGAGTAGTTCCTATAGGGTATTCTTGGTGCTCTTCCTCTTTGGTCGCTGGGCAAACCGGTTGAAAGAACTTCCAAGCTAATAGCTGTGCCAAAGAGTGCTTATCAAGCATGAGATGGCAACAAGCACACACACACACATCTGAGATATAAACACACACACAGCGGGACTTCTCACTCGCACACGTTGGCATCAAACAGTACCACACCAAGATCCACATATTTATTTCTCTCCGCCTCTGCCTGTGTGTGTGTGTGTGTGTATGTGTGTGGGTTGTGGACTTTGATCGCTGCGTGTTTTGCTAAAATGAAATTTCTATATGATACGATATATTTTTAAAGCTCTCGCAGTCATCAGTCAAGCAGCCGACGGAATGCTCTTCTCGCCATCTAGCGGCGTGAACTTGAACCTTGCCACTTTTGATTTCTGATTTCAGTTATTTTCGTATTGACTTTTTACAATGTTGTTTGGTTAGCAATTAAGACAAGTGACCAGAAATGACGCAAGTGTCAAAAGTGCTCAGCTGGAAATTGCGCAAGGTGCAAGGTCTAAGAAT
Organism: Drosophila ustulata; assembly: GCA_035047365.1. Lineage (NCBI taxonomy): Eukaryota > Metazoa > Arthropoda > Insecta > Diptera > Drosophilidae > Drosophila > Drosophila ustulata. The sequence continues at coordinate 30,807,614 of JAWNPT010000094.1, forward strand.
TTAATTAACAGCTTGAGCTTGCCTGCAGTTTGCATAATCTAATGAGTTGATATTGCTTATCCACCCTCCAGTAGACTTGGCATCGATACTACCTCCATTGAACTAGTGCCAAACAATCTACTTCGTGGACAGCAATGGACTATGTAGCAACCACACCAGAGTTGCCAGATTGGCTTATTTCGAATCTAGCATATTTTTAAATACATACAAAAATATTTAAATTTGTCAACATCAAAATGTATTTTATGTTACGTTAAAATTATGAAATCGATGATTTGATAACAAATTTAATTTAAATAAAATATTTAGAAACCTAATTTAGATTGATCTTTATTTATTATTTATTTAAACTTTATTTTTGGTCAGCACATAGCTTATGCGGACGCTCATCAGCTGGCAACACTGATTCCCACACACACACACACGCACACACTAGCATGCTTGTGAAATCGACCTTCTGCAATTGCATGAACTCAATTGCCATTTCGATTACCCCTCTCCCTTCCCCACACCATTAACAGGCAGAGTTTCCGCATTGCTGACAGGTGATTTTTTGCACAACGATCGCATCGCATCGACACGACGCGACACGACAATAAATGCAATGCTGAGGGCTGCGCAGGCGTCGCGACGCAACACGAACTTCACCATACTTCACGTAACCTCACCTTCACCACGGCGCGTACTTCGGGTGATTTGCTGACAACTTGACGTTGAGTTGGGGGAGAGGCCGCCACAACGTGTGATGCAACATCTACATATCTACATATGTATTGACATAATGTGTGTGCAAATCAATTGTCGGTGGGAACAAATTTACATAATACGCATTTAAAGGCAGCCATTAATCACTTATTACTTCAAACACACAGAACACGCATGAATTGAAGTTATATTTATTTTTCGCAGCCCCCTCTAGAAAAAGGGCAAGCCGCTTCACATACGTCCATGCACATGGGACGCCTTACTCTCACTCTCGCTTACTCTCCCAACACACACGCACACAGCAAGTAAGAGAGAGCACGTGGACTCTCTTAAACTCTTACTCTGGGCTGTTGCTTCCCTGTCTTGTCTGTCACTCTTGCAATGCGTTGCTGGGCGCGGCGGGAAACAGGAGACCGTTTTTTTTCGCTTTTTTTAATTAAAAGCACGCAACAACTACAACAGCGACGATGACTAATTTTTCTCAATGTAACGCACAACAAGTTGTTAACTGAAAATCGATTGGGAAACTCACCGCAAGATTTTTCTCTGCAGGCGCCGGCGAACTTGGCAAACGTGCGATGGAATTTTGCTTAAATTTCAAGAATTTCACACACACAGACACAACACACACACACACACTTGTGTAAACTAATGAACCGATCGTCGAGCGACGCGCGAACTGCGAACTGAGAATTTTTGTTGTTGGTTGATGCTGAATGATGATGATCACAATGATGGCAATATTTTTACATTTAATTAACACACACGCGACACACGAACACCCACGCACAGGAGGAGGAGATGGAGGAGTCGAAGAAGAACAACTAACAAATATGATATCCGAAAAGAAAACGGCAGCAACAACGGCAACAACCATGCACAAGAAAGTCTAAAATGAAACTAAAGCGGCGCAACAAAAACAACAAATCCAAAAGGAAAAACGACGAAAGTAAGCGGGCGACAGAGAGAGAGAGAGAGAGAGAGCACGAATGCATGTTACCATTGAGTAGATAAGGTTGCCACCGACACATTCCGCTTAATGACGTCATTTATGCAATAAAAGTACTTGGCATTGTGTGTACTTTGGCGGAAGCCAACCGTTTATCAAATATTCATTTTAACAAATATTTTCCTATTCGGCTTTTTTGCAATCAGCACTCACATATTGCAGTTGTGACGTCACACGAGCCGCTCTCTTTAAATAAAGAGCACAAACTGTTTTGGCGATATGGCAACGCTGTGATAAAGGTGACCAGACTAAAAACTAGATAAAAATATATCCAGAGCAAAATACTAAACTTGCGCGGCATTTTTAAAAAGCCGAAAATTGCTTTAGTGCTTACTACTGACATTCCTGGCCTATTTAACAAAAGTATTTGATAATGCATAATTACATAAAAGTATGCGCCCAACTGCTTAGTCAGGTTACAATGCTGCTCGAACTGCTTAATCACGATGACATATCAATTAATCATCCAGTAATATTAATTTACAAAGACAAAAAGCAATTAGGCAAAACACAACACAAGACAAGCGTTTTTTTCAATCTCGATTTTATTTATAAAATAAAAAACACATCTCTGTTGATCATAAAAATCCAAAGAAATAATTACACACACACAATATCAAAATCTGTTGTTCGCTTTAAGATATATCATATATATATTTACATATCTATATATATATACATATAAACTATGTGTGGAGAGAGAGAGAAATGTAGATGTAGATATAGATATAGTATAAGATATATATATAGTATAAAGTGCAATTGCTACAATTTGGATTTCGATGACATGGATTAGTTTTTGCTCTTTAAATTGTTGCTTTCGTCGTGGCTTAGAATTACACTTGGACTCCCTATGCTTATAATTAGAGTTCATTAATGTTACGGTTTTATTTAAGCGGTACATTTAATTAATTTATGCTTGGTTTTTTAAATTGTTTATATATTTGTTATTTATTTATTGGTTTATTGGTTGGCTGGCTGGCTGGCTGTTTGGCTAGCATTGTGGATCCTCTGCTCCTCACTTGTTGCCCGCATTCACGAGCACTCGTTGTCGCGTCGTATTCGAATTTAATGCTGGATTGCACATCTCGGTCGTGAATTTGTTGAAAGTGTTCTGGAAGCGGTTGACGGTGCCATTCAAGTGTCCCTTTTGCGGCGTCGCGTCGTCGTCCTTCTTCACGGCGCCATTCGCATGGCCATTGGCCTTCACAGCGGATTTGTCCTGCAAGAATAATTCAATTAATCAATAAGTTGTCTTTGTTTAGAGGCCCTGGGTATTTACCTTGCCATCGCGCTTCACGTAGGCACGCTTGTAGAAGCTGGAGAAGAGGAAGTAGAACATCACCGCGTGGGCGCCAATGAAGTAGGCGAAGCCAATGGGATAGTTGCAGTCGTTCTTGAAGAACAGCTGGAACGAATGCACCATCACCAGCACGAACTGGATCATCTGCATCACCGTCAGATACTTCTTCCACCACAGATAGCGCTGCACCTTGGGTCCCATGGCCGCCAGCATGTAATACGCGTACATGAAGATGTGCACGAACGTGTTGAGGAAGCCGAAGAACGTCGAGTGGCCGCCGGGCGTGAACTTGACGCCCCACCACACCGACACCGGCATGATGCCGTGGTGGATCACGTGCAGCGTCGACACCTGGTCGTATCGCTTGCGCATCACGAAGAAGAACGTGTCGAAGAACTCTGTGAACTTGGAGAAGTAATACCACCAGCAGCCGTTGGCAGTCTGTGAAGGCAGAGCAGAAACATTGTAAATTAATTGAAATTCATTGAAAATTTATAATAGTAAATGCAAAGGGAATACAACAAGTTTTTAAGCTGCTACAAGTTATTCTATTTAAAACTCCCACGTGTTCTGCTAACGCGCTAAAGATGGCGCCACGCAACACTTTCGCCCCACTGACGTATACGCAATTTTGTTCTTAGCATTCTTGGCTAGATGGCGCCACTTCATGTTGTGCTGGCCTCGACGCTGTTTTAATTCAGCTTTATTATGCAATGCTTTGTATAGAAATGCTCATGTTGTGTTTCCTTAATAAATTTATTTTGTATTCATAGGCTTAATTCATTTACTCAAATTAAAATGATGTAAGCATTGTAGTAAAGTTACATAGATGGCGCCACGGTAGTGAAAGGAACATTTGCGTATACGCAATTTAATTCTAGACATTCTCTGCCAACGCGCGCTAGATGGCGCTACTGCATGTTGTGCTGGCCTTGACGCTGTTGTATTTCAGCTTTATTGCGCAATGCTTTTTATAGAAATTCGCAGTTCAAATAAAGAAATGTTGTGTTTCCTTAAGCAAATTTCTCTTAAAAACAAGAGCAAAATAAAACAAGATTTAATTGAAATTTTGGCGCGTCCAAGGCAAACTTGTCGCCTTATAATTTCGCTTGTTTTGGCCAAGTTGTCGCTGCGTTCTTTTCTCTCCCCAACTATGCTTAATTTGTGTACTCCGATGTTCTGGTATAAAAATAAGGAATTAATTGAAATTTTGGCAATTCCAAGGCAAACACGTTGCTTTAGAACTTTGCTACATTTCAAATTAGCCAGACAATTTATGACATGCTGTATAATCCCAGCTGACGCTGCCTTCTTTTCTTTTCTCCCAGTTATGAATCTCGTCTTTATAATGCCATGCAAATTGTTCGCCACTTTCTATAGGGCAGCTCTGAAGTGGACTAGGTTAGAGCTCAGCCGCTTGGCTGTTTGGCCACTTGGCGACACGTGAGGCTTCTTCAATCCGTCAGTGGAACTCGAGCCGGCCGGCATCGACTTTTGGCAGCAGCATTTTCAGCCATTGTCGTTTGTCATCGATTGATTAGCATAAGAACCAGTCGCCGTCGTCGTCGCCCGTCGCCGTTATAGCCTTTATGCTTAACCCAAAGAATTCAAGAAACGGGTTGCCTTAATACATGCTATATAAAACTGGCACACTCTACAAACACTTCTTTTTTTCTTTTGGTTTTTTGTTTTGTTTTGCCAAGCACGAGCATACACTCGTCTCGCTATAAATGAATCGCCCATCTTTGTTGTATATACTTGGATATATGTATTTAGTAAGAACTTACCCGTATCGCTTGCGGTGAATAGGAATAATCAACGGGCTCGCATCTCAAGCTATAACCATTCAGCCATCCACCTATGCAAGACTATAAACGCGAAGGGGGGAAAAAACATAAAGAATGTGAGTGAGAATCGAGCAGGTGTTGGAGTTGATGCCGCTTGCTGTCGTCATTGCCGCTTACCTCGTAGAACAGCCAAATGCTAAAGACAACTTGAATCGCGTTGTAGGCGATCAGCACTTTGCGCAACTCGAAGGGTTTTCTGTTCTCCATGATTTTGGGACCAAGGACCTGCAAGGGAAGAGGGCGAAAGATTAGCAAAATGCAAGAAAATTGTAGGATTAATTATTAAAGAATAGTTCTGATTTTATAGCTATGCCTATATCTGCAACTGTATCTATGTCTATCTGCAGAAGTGAAAGGAGTTAGAACAATGTTGTTGAAAATAATGTATTGCAGAATTATCTGTTTTCATCCCCTCTTAAGTAAGCCTTGGAATAACGTCTGCTAAACTTTTACACAGAACCCGTAGTTTATTTAATTATGTGCATGAGAAAAAATCATAGTAATCAATATTTATTTACTCAAAATTAATTAATTAAGCATCTCCAAAAATGTTTGAATTCGTTTAAGTATATATATATTTCCCTAGTTTTTATCATCATTTCCATTTATCTTTATCCACATCTACTTTTGCTTCCTAGATCTGTATCTATAGCTGTCTACAGAAGTGAAAGGAGGAAGCAAAGGGAAATGTTAGAGAATTTATTAATGAATATATCGCAAATCTAGTTGTTTGTTTTTTATACTTAAATCATCATCTTTATCTTTACATTTATGTCTAAAAAGTGAAAGGAGTCAGAAAAGCGAAATGCTAGACAAGAAAAATAATTATTTGTTTAAATTTCTGTTCACATCAATTTTATTCTAATTTATATTATGCCATATCTGCAACTACGAATTAATATTAGCAAAAAGGATATATTGCATAAACTTTGGGTTCTGAAAATTGACAAATATTTTAATCAAATATCTTTAACATTATTTATATATAAATCATCTTTTAAATAAATCCTTATACGCAACTGTTTTTTCCTCAACATCATCAATATATTAATTTATTATCTGGTAAATTCCTCTCCTTTAACTGCACTTTGTCTGCTTTTAGCTGTCTTAGCGAGGCTTTACTTTAAGTGGGCCGTTGGTCAGCCGCATCTGTCTATTGTGCGCACTGCTTTTAATTGCTTTTTATCTCCAAGAGGGGGAGGAGCGTCAATGATCGCAGTTCAAACAAAGGCGCGATGCTGCAATTATCGAATCAATCGGATTGTTGATTTTGGGACAAGTTCGTTGCCCAAGTCTTTTGTGTGTGTGGCCGCTATGTGAAAGCCATTGAAATGTTTAAATGTTCAAATGATTACATGCATATGTATGTTGAGGCTGTGCATGTGTCTGTTTGTCTGTCTGTCTGTCTGTCTGTATAAAAATGTAAAGCAATGCAAAGCTGAGAAACCTAAATAGAAATCGATTTTTTCGACTCTTTTTTTTTGTTCACTTTTTGGGATTTTTGCATATGTAATTTTGGCCCACTTGGGTCAAAGATTTCAACATTCAATAACCACGTTGGTCAGTTTGCCCGTTGGCTCGCTGACTTGTTGGCCGACTGATTGGCTTTGATTGTCCGAATGGATTGACTGGCCCTGAACTTATTTTTGCGATGCGATAAAAGCGAAACTAGTTTTTGCACTGCGGCTGCAGAATGCATCCGTGTGTGGCAAGTGGATGCAGCAGATGATCATCAAACGGATGCTTTCTAGAAGCATTCTCATAAAAGCTGCGTGTTCATTTGGGTTTTTTCCCTAGCCCCAATCACATGGGATAATTATAGACAGCCTGCTAAATACACGACTCGACTCGCATCGCATCGTGTGTTTCCCCTTGGTTTTTTCGAGAGGAATCTAGCCACTTACCTTTACAAAGTACGCGTATGTCAAGCTGATTGCTATCGTGGGGAACGGCGAGCTCATGAGCGGAAAGTCGCGGGTGCGCGGATCTGATTTGTTGTCCATGAGATCCCGCCAGCCGTCGTAAAACTGTGAGAGGTATTCCTGCAAGAAAATGACCATAAAATTAATAACAACCACTAAATGCAAATCGTTAGCCAGTCGCTTAGGCAACCAGCCTTGGCTTGCAGCAGGTTCAAATGTCAAATCAATATAAATTCACGTCTCAAATTGCAACATTCTCACGCCCCACAAGCTACACTGCGCCACAAACATAATACCGAATAATATATATATTATATAATAATTAATATTATAATATCACAATAAATAACAACAAACAATTATGGCTTATTGGTTTGGCCTGATCAATTATTTTTTATTCAATTTTGATTGCACATTATTTATTATTCATTCACTCATTCAATTGCCTTATACAAATGTAAAATATAATATTTGCGAATTAATATCTACCAAGAATTAAGCATAGATTTGGCAAAATAAAATATTATATAAATTGTATTTTAAGTTATTGATTTGCAAATTCGCAAAACACTTTCGATTGCCTTAAATAATTCTCAAATATATATTTGCATATATAATTACTGCTGCTAATCTAGTTATTTTAATTTTAAAAACTATCATTTAGGCCTCCAACAAAAATTTATTATAAGGAAACATTCCGTAAACTAATTACAATCCTGTTTTTGATTTTAATTAGTTTATGGAAACGGTATAAATTAGAGTTTTTTTGAAGAAGCGAAATGACGAAATTGTTAATCGAAACAGGATTGTAGCTTGTTTATAGAATATTACTGTTTAAGGAAAATTAATTTACTTCACAGCCCACCGAAAGTCGTACAAAGCAAAAGATTAATTTGCAGCATTAATTAAGGCCGAACAAGTTTAATTTCAATTCTAAAATAAGAGACTAGATTCCATTGTTTTTTGTTTCTCAAAATCAATCTTTAAATAAAATTTAAAAAAATGGTGCTGCGCAGTGTAAATTTCGATGGATTCATCAATTTGAGCCCACGATCAAAAGGTTTTTGAAGGGGGCGGATCAGCAAGGGAGGCGCATAATTTGGTTATTGTCTGTTGGCCAGCTGGCTGGCCTTATATGCGAAGATAATTGCGTCTAAAGGTGGTCGCCACCTACCCATTGATCTCAGGTATTTTGTGCAACACAAACCGGCTACGTCGAATTTGCGGCCATGCAACGAGTAAACAAAATTCTCGGTAAATTTCCGTGTGTCGTTGTTTTTTTTATGGGGCTATTGAATTTCCATCAATTTGCGAAAATTGTTAAACTGGTCCAATCGCTTGCAAAACAGCCTTGGCACAAAGAGTAATGAGCTATGGAATAAGTTGCGAATCGATTCAGGAAAGAACTTGGAATGCAGCGTGCAAATTGTGAATATATTGTTTATTTGTAATTTGTAATTTGTGAAGAAATGAAAAATGAAACAAGTTATGCTAATGCTAATCATTGTGACGCTCTGTAATTATTACCAAGTCAACAACACATATTCCTCATTTTTCCACATTTCCAGCTAATTAGCTGCAAATTGCAACAGCAGCAGCGGGGAGGGGAATGCCTCGTTCTGAATACCCGGCAATTGTCTGCGACTATAATCAATGCCCAATTGACTCGACTGCAATTCGGCTTGTGGCGTATGCAATTATGAAATGGCAATTACTGTTTGCACTTACTGTTTGCCCATAATCAATATTGAAATTCAACGGCTCGGCGAGTCGTGATGCCTCACGAGAATGCAATGCACTTTTCAGAATTTCCTGCTTCGCTCACCCACTGTGCACTGTGGGCGTCTCATCGATAGTCTCTAATTGCTCTGCTCTTTTATTGTCTACTCAAATAATTGTTCATAATTTTGTAGTATATTTTGCAATGTAATCCGGAGAGGAAGCGATTTTAATAGCGGCCTTTGTTGCACATTAAATCAATAAAGTCTTTAGAGTTAAATAGATACATTCTATATAATTATAATTAATTGAATTAAAGTTGATTGTTTGATACCGTCATAGCTAAATATCATTTTGAATCAAAACTATATTGGTTAGTTTTAATTTAATTTTAGTAATTTAGTAAATATAGTTTTAAAACTGAACTGAAGTAATCTTCTTGTAATTATTATTGTAGTTCAGGATAATTTGATATCTGCATCATAATAACTATTTTTAGAAGTAGAGCTTCCAAAGATAATTCTTATGTCAACATCTGTAGCCTTAGATTCTAGTTGACTATCACTTTTTATTGCTCATGTTTATTGTTTGAGATTTATTAATTTTATTTGCATATTTAATTTGCAGTCGCTGTTAATCCCTCTTTATTTTCCTTCTTTCGCAACTGCTTTCATTTTTCTGCAATCTCATTATTTTGATGATTAAGAATTCGACCCTGTTGAATATGTAAATAAAAAACGCAAGTATTTCGTATAATTTGTGTGGACTTTAATCGTTAGCGAGCAGACTTTCGGATGAGTTATACGAGTTTGCTTAGCATTTCGCAACGCCGCTAATTTATCCTGCATTTTGTGACTGTCTCAGTCTCAGTTTAAGTCTCAGTTTAAGTCAGTTGCCTCATCTGGGGTCCGTTTGGTGGGCTGGCCACCTGTTTGGCCCATTCGTCTGCCTGTCATGCTGAGGCTGAGCTACTCGATCAGTCAGTCAGTCAGTCATTAGGTTAGTCAAGCTGTCAGTCAGCAGGTCTGGGCACAAGACAATGCACATTTGTCGCCCTGTTTGCGCCCGAAGCGTTGAAAGCCGAGTCATGGCATTTGTGAGGCGCACAGTGGCTGCCATTAGGCGGCGTACCTCGCTGTAATTGCTGGCTGTAGAATAGTCGCAACAAGTTGTTTTATTGTTATCGAAATGCTGGTGGGTGTGGCAAGACTGGTATTCAGAGGGCTAAATGCGAACTGAAAGTGGGAGGATCTCTCGCATCACGCATACGCACTGTGAGCCAGCATGACAAGCACAAATTCACGACTCCGACTCCGACTGGGACTATGACGCAATATATACAATATACGGCCAGTGAAGCGTGTTAAGACCTTATTTCGAATTGTCACCCAGCAACATCGCGGCCAAGATGATTCACGCTCCAGACGAAGACGCGCAGTCTGCGAAGGCGAAGATGAAGATTGGGAGGAAGATTGCGACTGCGCGTTTTGATTGCATCTAATTACGCGCCAGAGATTTTCACTTTTTACGAGCATGCGTGTTGCAAGCTGCCTTCATTAAATCTTTTTCCAAATTGCGACCCATAAAAAGCGAAAAGACACCAAAAATTGTTGTAAGTGGAAAAGTGCTTCCGCTGCTCGGTAATATTTTCTCTCCTAAGCAGTTTCCGTCGAGAGAATAAAATCTGTAGAAGCTTCACGCTCATTATAAATTAATACGGCAACTCATATGTTATTCAATTATTCAACAACTATTTTAAAACCATTTTCTAATTTGCAAAGATTAAAAATTCGCATTAATGATTTCGTTAAATGCTATTCAAAATTATTCAACACCTATTTATGTATTTATAAAAGCAATTTTTGCGCTTTTAAACAGCCCCAATTGCAAAAAGAAAAAGCAAAGAATAAAACTGTTGATCAACTCAACAACTATTTATTTTTAAACATGATACAATTTCTAGAATCAGCACGCATATTTTAAATGAATATAAGTCTAACAACTATTCATTTATGTATTCAAACAATATTCGGTCTCTTAAGAAATTGCAATTAGAAACAAAGTTTCGAATTAATTAAGATGTCATTAACTCGAAATGCTATTCAAAATTATTCAACAACTATTTATGTATATATTTAAACTATTCCCAATTGCAGCAATAAAATCTCGATCTAATCTGGTATTATCAACGTCATCAACTCTTTATTTGTTTAATATCTCTCAGAGCAATTATTATGCTCATTAATTATTAGAATTATAGAATCGTCACGCATTGTATAAGTTAATATGTCAACGACATCAGCTCATACGTAATTCATTAAGTCAAACAACTATCTATTTATTTAAACAATAGTTGCTCTCTTAAGCAGTTTCCGCCTCCAAAGCATTAGAAATGCAAAGAATAAAATCTCTGATTAAGCTGAATTAATCAACGCCATCGACTGGAAATGTTTTTCAAAATTATTCCACAACAATTTAATTATATTTGCTCTCGAAATGAAAAAGAATAAAATGTCTTATTAATTAATATGTCAACGTCATCGAATCGATGTTATTCAAAACTATTCAGCAGCAATTTCATTTATTTATGCAGTTATGCAGTAGGTCAGTTACAGACTGCATTAATTTGCCATTCTTGATGTCACTTGTCTGCGACTGAGGAAAAATACTACAGATGTGATTACGCTAAACCAGTTTAGTCGTTTTTCACACTTGTCAACTGAGTGCGGCTTAAATAACACACATTTAACTGGCATTTAACGCGACTGCAATTACGCCTAATTGTTTGCTCTCCGTCCGTCCGTCCCTCCGTCCGGCCGTGCATTTCCGTGTAGTTTCTTGGGGCGTGTCTGCGGCCCAAATATGTCAGCGGAAATCACAGTTCGTTAGCTGATTAATCAAACAGGCAATCGATCGATCAAGCCAACAGCTTAGTTAACAGCGCTGTTTGAATCGCGAAAAAAACAAAAGACTTAAGCCACAAACTTGAACCGCGCAGGGCGCAGATTAGAGGGTATTCGGCGGGTATGCTGTGCGTGGGTGTAACGGAAGTATTACGCAGCTTTTGCCTTTCTTCGAAGCGACAATAATATCCGTATTAATTGATCGCACATGTTGCCACTTGTCGCTGTCGCTGTCGTTCCCGTTGTTGTTGTTGTCGTTACACTGGACTACGAGCTTGGCGCTAATGAGGCAACTTTAAATGCTTCGCACATTGCGCAAAGTGCTTCGCTAAACTTTGTTTACTCTCGATTCGAGACGAGACGACACGAGTCGATTGTTTTGTTTTGTTTCCCACATACTTTGGTGTTCTTGCGTTGCGCAATTGATTTAGATTTATACTTCAATTTACATTCAATTTCGCATCAAATGCAATTTCTGGGTGGGCCACCGGGCCAATTAAATTGTGGGCCATTTGTAGGCAAAGCGCATCATAAATACTTCACGCGGTTTATTGAACTTGTCCGCAAAATGCTAAACGTCAACACACACAAATTATGGCACACCAAAATATATAATAATTCGAAAGACAAATGAAACCGGTATTTATGTCTATGGCTAGTGCTAAACTTAATTATAGTTAATATATATAAGTATAGATGTGAGTTGGGGCCAAGGCGTCGCATGGAAAGTTCTGGCCACAAAAGTTTAAATTAATTAAGTCGCTGCCATGTATACCATATATACTATATGTATATGTATATAGCTATTGATTTGCCGCTATTGATTTGATGTTTTCTGCCGTTTCATGCTGACGTTTTGCGTTTCGTTTGATTGTCAGAATTTTCGCCAATTGCTGCCGCTTTTGGCCATTTGCTGCTGGCCACACACACTTGGACCTGGACTTTGACCAGCGCCAAATCTGCCAGTTAAAAATGTAATTTTTTCGCTTATATAAGAGACAGTGAAGGCGGAAGGGAAGGGGAGGGGAGGGGACGCTGCTTACTGCTTGCTGCTTGCGTAAGCGTCGGCAGCATCTCTTGTCTTGACCCTTTTTTTCAGTTGTGGCTTTCTTCGGTTCACACGCGCAGCAACAGCGCCAAATGCTTTCCCAAAACACAACACAAACGAAAAAAAAACTGACCACAAAAATGCTTCCGTCAGCGGCAAGTGTAAAAAGGTATTTGTAATTGTTGTTGTCATCGTTGTTGCTGTGTTTGTTGCGCGTTACATTTTAACGCTTCATTATGCGCCATCAGCGCCCAGAGACGCAACTCCAAATTTACTATGTCAATGATTGAGACTGAGCAGCTTCATGAGTAACCCTTGGACTCTCTTTTTGTAGACAAAAGACTGTTTTGTATTAGCGCCGAAAACGCCTTGACTTCAGCTAATTGCTGCGCTAAACGACCTGGCTAACTGTGACTTAGGCCTTAATCATTCCCAATAAAAAACCCAGCAACTTGTTCATTGTCAATTTGCTTAAATCGACAAAAGTTTCCACACGCCACGCCACGCCAAGCTCAAGGTGATTTCCCCGTTAGAGAAAATTCGATTTATTGCGGCATATCAACTTCAAGAAGTGATTAAGCGTTAGACGTATTAGCTGTCAATAGTTTAAAGAGTGAAAAATAATAAGGAAATACATTCAGCTTAAAATAAGCAATTGGTATTCAATAAATATCAACTACAATAGAGAGTAGTAAAGATAGAATATCGATTAAATAATAAGCTTTAATTTATTTTGTAACACAATATCTAATGAGAGTGGAAAAATATTAAAAATATATATATGTGCCTATATGGGAAGAATGGAAAATAAGTATAATTATTAAATAAATATTAATGAGTTTGAACAATGAAAAAATTAGAATAACTTTTTAACAAGCGTGATAAAAAGAATAATTGATTTTGAAAAACAATGTCTAATAAATAAATACAAAATGATAATCCAAAAAAATATTCCAAAAGAATTAAATTTTAAAACAAAAAAAATAAAATAAATAAATACGTTTTGTATTTTTGTCCGAGCAGATGGTCAGCTAAAATTTAGTAGTAATTACTTAATATAAGTAAATGAATTTTAAATAAACCAGCTTTAAGAAACTCTATTTAGAATAAGTTTATTCAAATAATCATGTTATGGTACTAATAAGAATCAATTCAAAAACAAGCTCAAAGATGTTTCCATTTAGAATATTCAACTTGTAATGTGATGTCTAAGGAAACGCCAGTAGCAGGAATGCCCACTTAAAAGTCTCAAAAGGGCATAAAGCAGTAAGATGACTATAACTGGCGAATCATTGAGATGCAAAGAATTTTTGAGAATTACAAAAATACTTTTAGCGGGCGATGAGTAATAGAAATAGCCATCAGATATGACGCTTGGCAAGCTCATGAAATATTAATAGGCCCTAGAGGGTCTCTAGACTCTAGAGTTAACAGAAGCAGCCCAAATGTATGCAAAGTTGAGGTCGACGGTGTCACCTTCGTCAATGCCAAGAGCTCGACTTGAAGTCGCAGTTAACAAAAACAAAATAAAAAGGTCGAAGATCGACTGCAGTTGGAGTGCAGTTATATATTTATATTATACATACATAAAATAAAAAGTAAAGCTTAGCTAATCTGGAGATGAATACATAAATCGGGTAATCATAATATATCAAGCGCAGCTTACAGAAAGTCATCGAAAAGTAATTAAATTATCAATAAAATGCCAAAAAGAGCAGCAACAACATTACTATTATTATTATTATGCTATATTATTATTATTAACACTTTACAACATCTGGGCAATTAATTAAATCGAGACAAGTCCCAGAAACCGCGGCCATAAAAATACGAGTTTCAAATGCAAAAGCTGCGAAGACAAAACAGCTGCTGAGAAAGACAACAACACGATGATAATAAAAAGGTGTTGATCCGTTGCGATGGGGCAACAACATGTCTGTCTGTGTGTAACAGAGATACAAACTATTTCTCTTTACAAGGCCAACCAGCAGACGCAGCTTTAGGAGCTCTCTTCGTCTTGAAAAGTTCATTTTCTGTTCGGGGTTTTTGCCAACCTCAACTCTTCCTCTGTCTGGAATCTGAATGGGATTGCGATTACAAATGGAATGAAATGGTATGGATGCTCTCTCTCTCTCTGTCGCTTGGCTTTTTAAATTTGATTTATTTTAATGGAGCTAGCGGCAAAGCCTTTTATATAATAAGCGCAGAACTGTCATCTGCCACCGGGGCGGCACTAAGCAATTTGCCATGCCATAAAAAGAAAATAATAAAAATAAATACGCGCTCGAATATTTTGTAAATCCGTGTAATTGTGGCAGGCAGCTTCAACACAAAGCACAAAACACTTTTACTTTCCCTCACTCCCCGTCACCCGCCGCAAACTAGTTTAAAACTACAACCGATTGATAAACAAAAAGTGTAAATTACCCAAAAACACAATAAAGGTGAAATAAAAATCAAAATCAAAATACTTGACGACTCGTGTCGTACTGTTTTTTAATACCCACTGTATTTTAAGAAGAAGGGTAGTGCCAACAGAAAATGTATTTAATGCAGTAGTATATATGTTCATGATCGTATGTGATTTATTGAAGAAAACAATATATATAGGTAAAAAATCAGATGCAGCTGCAGTGATTCATTATTTTCTGGTATATTACCGTTTATTTTCAATGTGGTAGTATGACGTTGTTTGGTATATTATGGTTTATTTTGAAAGTGATAGTATATTCCACACCAAATATACTTTGCAGTATATTTTCAAAGTGTCAGTGTTTTGTTAGTTACACGATGATCAATATATTTTAAATAGATAGAGTAAACATTGCATTCTCTCACAACGGTTAACGGGTATCTCACAGTCGAGCACTCCCGACTTGTTTTCCGTTTTCCGCTCTTGCGGTTATTTAAGCAAAAATTACAAATTAAAGACAAAAATTGCTGCGCTGCGAATAGACGGCGAGAAACCGAAATGAAATGAACTAAAATGAATTGTGGAACCTGCACAACATTAAAATCAATTTATAGGTCAAGTTGAGCGCAGACAGCAGTGTGTGTGTGTGTGTGTTGAATGTGTGTGAACCGAAAATTCAGGTTCAGCTTGTGACTTTTACTCGAGCGGCGGCATCTCTGTCTAATAAGACGAATTATGCAACATAAACGTGGAATGGTCCAACACACACACACATTCACACACACACACAGAGTCATACACTCAGACACCCAAGAGCCGCACAAATGGCTTTAAGCAAATGCAATTAGCTTCCCATTAATTTGAGCCACGATTTGTGTAATCAAAATAAAAGAGAAAAAATTAAAAGCATTCAACACACAGACTCTCAGTCGCTTTTTTGCGCTTATGCTGCACTCGCTTGTATTTGTGGGTCAAGTTGAAAATGCAACACGAGCTACACAACATTCACATTCACATTCACATTCGCTGCAGTCAACACAAAAGTCGCGCGCGAGTTGCGCGCGTTTTAAGACGCGTCTGCCTGGCGATTTCATCATCACGGACTCTCAAGAAACCGCTTTGCAGCACTTGCGACAAAGAAATCAAGAAAAAACACACGGAGACTTTTGAGCGTCATTGGGAGTCAAAATCGCGTTAATTTGGCAATCGCGTCGGACGGACGCTGGACGTCAAGTTGGCCTAAAATACCGACCAAGTAATTGGTGCAAGACCCCCTCGCAGCATTGTTGCTTTCGGCTGTTGGCTGTTGGCTTTCGGCTTTTGCCGCTCACCCGCGTTTTGGTTTTTGGTGCGTTTCGAGCTGCAAGTTGCATGCATGTGTTGCAGCATAAAAGCTGTTTGTAGTCAAGTGCAGCAATAAACAGCCACAGCATCAGGCAGCTGCTTTAGCGAGTTCCTCACTCCGGAATCAGTTTCAGTTTTTAGCACATCAATCGTTTGACATTTTATTTGGCAATAACGTAATTCGAGTTTGGCATATGCAAATGAAATTCGCCAACATTCTCGCCTTATTCTGACCATAAAACACACAACATTTGTTAATAACTGGTATTCAAACTGCCGATTCATTGCACTCACCACTGCACACTCAATTGTTTATTTATGCATTGCAGTCGATTTGGAAACAAACGATGACATTTCACTTTATCTAAAGGGCTCTCAATTAGCGCCAACTGCAGTTTCTCTACGACTGTGACGATGATGTTCAAAGTTCCTCGTAAACTCTATAAATTTGATTGAGCAAATCCATAAATAACTTGCGTTTTTGGTGTTGTATACTACAGAGAACCCGCCAACAACTTCAACGCTCTAATCGGAAATTCAACACTTTCAATATTTGCAATTTATACGCCTTTTTGCATAATTTATGGAACACATGCCCAAAAATATTCAAGCGCGTGCATGAAATTTATAAGAAACATATTGGGGAAATACAACTAAATTTTCAAAAAATATTCAAACGCGTGCATGAATTATATTAGAAACTAATTTGAGGAAATATAGCTCAATTAGCATTTAAGTCTTAGTTTTTAAGCCTAATTTAACTTAATTTTTTGGCTTATTTTTGGTTATTAAGTCAGAGTTTTTTTTAAGTTTACTCTCCCTTTCAATATTATATTTCCCTTTATATACTTCTTCGTATTTAAAAAAATATTACTTGCTTTTATAATCAAATAAATTCACTCAAATTCAAAAAGAAAAATATACTTTTATTTACATATGCTTTAAAAACTATTCCAAATCAATTTGAACACAAAAATAAAAGCTCAAACACGTTTTAAGTATTTCGAACTTGAAAAATGTTTAATATATTTATGTATAAAAGGTCTTAGGCCTCTACTTTTATTATTATTTAAAATCAATCACATTTGTAAAGTATTTGAATTTTAAAAATCATGTGTTCTATATAAATTAAGGTACAATAATTAAATTTTATGTTCAAAATTATTTCAACGGAATTTAAACACAAAGTATTAGATTCAAACACGTTTTTAACGTTTTGAACTTGAAAACTCCATCGTTACCATATGAAAAAAAAGGTCTAAGGTCTCTTATTAGCATATAAATTCACCAAGCTTTTTCAAATTTTTATCTTTATTCAAAACAAGTGTTCTGTCACACCTCAAGGAAATAAATTAAAACATGTTTGAAGCATTTTGAATTTCAATGTTCAACCGACTTGTATTCTGCTTGTTATCGATAACGATAACACAATAATTTCCCTAATCTCAAATGGGCAATAATTGAATTGCCAAAACGGGACTCACTTCAATGACAGCACGATAAGAAGCCGAAGTCAGCGTCGCCGTCGGCAGCGTCGCCGTCGTCGTCGTCATCATAGTGCACACGGGTTTTTTATTTGAAGATAAATCCAAAAGCAAAAACAAAATCACAAGTTATCAGTTATTTTTTAGCACTTGAGCGCGATATACTCGCGAGTCGCGACAGCGGCAACTACAACGCGCCTACACGAAAAAGAGTTAACTGTTTGGACACACACACGCACACAAACGCACTCGCGAGTATATTATGTGTATACAAATAGTGTAGAAAAATAGGCACGCATATAAATTCAATGTCAGACAATAAACCTTTGGCCAAATTGCACTATTATTTTGCAACCTGCTGCGAATGCAGCGTCTCCTAGCACTGTCACTGTGTGTGTGTGTGTGTGTGTGTGTGCGTAAGTGCAATATCAAGCATACGCAGAGGTGTACAAACAAAAGCGAACAACGCGATCAACGCGATCAACGCGAGTCACATGCGACAACAGCAACAGCTTATCGCTCTCTTTCAACAGCTGAGCGCTGTGAACGATGTCGCTCCTCTATCTCTCTTTTGCGCTCTCCCGCGCAGTTGCAACTTGCAAGCAAATGGTTTGATTAAAATACATTTTTATTATCAATACTACTGGCCTAGTAATTGTGCAGCTTATTTGGCCAATACACGCGTCGTCAGCGTCTTGACAAATTTGCGGCTTTTCGGTTGTCGATTTTCAGTGTCAAAAATAGCGCAAAAATTAAGTATACGCCGAACTAAAGCTGCAATAATACGCACGGAATTGTGCAATCGCTTGCAAAGAAAAATACCAAAGAGCGAGAGAGAGAAAAATACCAAGGATTTGAATACAAAAAATGGTGCAATGGGAATCAATCATTAGCCACAGCTTCAAGCAGCAGCAGCGGCGGCCAACGAACGATTGGTTACCCAAAAGCACATTTTTGTTGTCTTTCTTTTATGTTGTGTTTTATTTTTATAGTTGCTGTTGTTGTTTGGTTGTTGTCGTATTTGCAGCTTCACTGCTGAATGAATATAAAAATCATGGGATTTCTACACACCACCAATGAGCAATGATGGGTAAAAAAAAAAAAATTGAAAAAAAACGAAGAGACAAGGCGAATAAACGAGGCAAAGCGCAAGAGGCAAAAACAATGCAGCAAAGGCAATCTCTTGTTGCTGTCACTGCTGCTGCTGCTGCTGCTGCTGTTGTTGCAATCGCCACTCGAGATACAATTTGCTGGGATGCGAACTGGCCATGAAACGACTCATATCCATTTCACTTGCCAATCGGCCCAATCACCTGCAAAACGCTCGCAATTAAGCCAAATGTGGCAACTTATCCAGTTATCCAGTTAAGATTCAAGGTCAGCGGCAGCTCCGTTGCATTTCCGTAAGAAATGTTGTCAATCCAGCTCAAGACACAATATAACAACCTCGCAGCTTCACAGTCACTTCACGGCCTTCACTGCAGTGCGAGCGACCGCCGATGGAAATCAAATAAATTGCAGCGCTTGCAATGCGATCGTGTGTAGCTTTCGTGTTGCAAGAGTTCAAGTGCGAATGGCTTTAGCAAAACAGAAGAACAGCAACAAGAAGCACGCCAAATAACTTGCGAACAGACACCACAATAAAAAACAAATGTACAGAAAATAAATTCAAAGTCGCGTAGAAAGCCAAAAAATAAAAATCACAAAAGCTAAAAAAATTCAAAAGCGAAATGCAAACAAACTTGGAAAGTTCTGTGCGCTGCAAATTTGTGCAGAAAAGACATTGAAAACTACGGAAAATTTGTACTTGATATGAATATGAACTCTGTTTTTTTTTTATTATTTGTATTCTTTTGCAAAAACGAAGAAGCATTTGAAGAAATGAAGAACACGAAATACTTGGAAGATGTAGAAGGTTTTTCACAACGTCACCATGACATTAAGAATTTCACCCACTACAAATATTAAATATCTTCATCGAGAAGGTTTTTTGCACAACTTCATAATGAGCTTAAGAATTTCACCATAAAAATTAGAGGCCCCGCTTTACAAGAATATATATATTAATGGGCGGATTTCCAGTTATTATACTTAATTGGTCTATTGAATTTAGTTGTCAAGAAGCAACGCCATTATGACTTAAAGAATTTCACCACAAATATTTAGTATGGATTTTATAGTCTCGGCACTTACCATTTTGTTCAGATTTTTTTGTTAACTCCTTTCGCTTTGATTTGCCAATGTGGTTAAAAACGATATATCACTTATTCACTTTTATGGGTCACACTATTATTATCCTTCTGCTGGCATTGGACTTTAATACTTGTAATTGTCGTTGAGTAGTTGAATTGACTTTAACGCGCACCAGTCAAAAAAAGAGAGTCGAGAGAGTCTCAGTCACAAATCAAATCACTTATTTGTAGCGTTGAATAAATCACAGACATAACTCCCGTATGGACCAAAAACTTCCGCTCCGTTGCGCTGCGCTGCGCTGCTGGCCAACTGACTGACTGACCGACCACCAACTGCTGACCAACAACAAGTCTTGCTAACTCTGCTCGCCTGATTTGCTGATTTGCTGATCTGCTGCTGCTATCTCTATCGTGTATCGTATATTGTATATCTCTGTCTCAGTATTATCTCAGGTCGTCTGTATCAGGTCGGATTTGGACTCGACCGGGACTGTGTGTTGGAGAGCGTACGTTTTAACCATTCAAATCAAAAACACTGAAATAAGTTTGATTTCACGCTGTCGCTTTACTTTTATACGAGCCCACACGACGCCGACAGCGACGTTGTTGCGACGTCGGCGTCGACGTTGACGCAGCGGTTTTTCGGTGAGCGAAGCGAAGCTTTTCATAAATTCTGAGCGCAGTTCAAAACACACGCACACAAGCATACGAGCTTGCCAGCTGTCAGCGTTAATGTCTGCGCGTGCAATCGTATGCTTGTGTGAGTCTTCAATGTATTTGTCTGTATGCGTGTGCATGTGAGTGTGTGCTGTGGTGAGCGCATGCTCGCCGCTCTCTCAGCAGCGTCGGTGGCTGGCTGCGTTTTTCGGGCAAGGATGCTGCTGCGCAGCGCCGCAGTCGACTTTGAATTGTGAGCCGCGTTTTGAGCTTTCTCTCTCGCACGCAGTGCTTGCTGCCGCTGCTGCTGTTGCCTTTGCACCCACACGCAAAGGGCACCACTAATTATTTAGTTATTATCAACTATTGGAATTGTAATGATTATTGTTGCTGCCATTGCTATTGCTGCTGCTGCTGCGCGCTGAGTGCAAAGTTCTGTGAAAGCTCGTGTCAAAACGGTTAATTAACCCCCGACGACACTGGGAGCTGTTAAATAAAAAAAATCAAGCTGCATTTTAATGCAAATGTGTAAAATACAGACATATTGTTGGCACAAAACAAAAAGAAAACAAACAAAAAAATAAATAAAAAATAACACTTTTTTTATTATGTATAGAACACTTTTTACCTTGAAGATATCTTTAGTATGTACATTTAGTTTAGAGTAAAAATATCTTATATAGAAGAAACTGTAGCAATTAGTATATTACAAGAATAATAAAAATTCGTTTTTTAGAGTTATCATATTATTAAATATTATAA
The DNA here is from genome assembly GCA_035047365.1 of Drosophila ustulata. NCBI lineage: Eukaryota > Metazoa > Arthropoda > Insecta > Diptera > Drosophilidae > Drosophila > Drosophila ustulata. The sequence continues at coordinate 30,828,922 of JAWNPT010000094.1, forward strand.
AATAAATGTTGAACCAACTCCTTTATTATTTGCTAAATTTAGAGTTGTGGTCGAACTATTTAAAAACAAGAAAATTAAATAGATAACTTTATTTTGATGATTAAAAATTGAGTAATTTTAATTGGCAATTATGAAGTGGAAGCAAAATAAATATAGTAATAAAATTTAAAGTATTGCACAGTTTGCGACTCTGACCTTTGTCGATTTTCAAGTAAAATTAAAAATGTATGGCTTTAGGCATGATATGAAGACCACAATTTCATTTTAAAAATTTGATTATAAAATAAGAGTGCAGAGCAATTAAACATAACTTTAAGGAACATCAGATAATAATTTTGAGCGGATCAAGTTGTACAAAGAAAAAACCCATAGAGTAATGATAATGAGACGAAACCAGTTTAAAGTTTTGCGCTCATTTCAAATTCCTGATAAAGAGCCAAAAACTAACTTAAACTTGGTGACGTTGGCCGCATTTTTCTATTGTTTATTTAGTGCGTAAGTGTGTGTGTGTATTTCTTCTTGTTGGCCCAAAGCGATGTCCGAAACCGAAAAAACGACGGAAATGCTCAGCGAAAAAAGAGCGAGAAAAAACTGAAATAGAAAAACAATGGCTTGCGTTTATTGGATCTCTGGCATGTGCTGCTGTGACAGACAGAACAGAACTATAAGAGCCAAATGACCAAATGGCCAAATGGCCAAAAACCGATGGCCATCTGTCGCCGTGGCTTCCTCAATCATAAAACAAGATGCCAGCCAAGCCCAGAGCGACTCTCGGATTTGAATGTCTGCAAGATAATTTTCGAGCTGTGCTGTTTTTTAATGCCCGTCAGTGCTGCTGGTCTCGCTAATCAGATTTAATTATTGTCGATTGCCTTTTGGCTGTTCATAAAAAACAAAAATCAAAATATATCTGCACTAATTTGCAAAACAACAGCAACAAGTGCCCAACTGCAGTTGGGCGTGTTTCCCTCAACTTGGGTCATTGAAAAGCCCAGCCACATTTCTGAGGCTTACAATTGCTTTTCGAATTTGCTCGCTAAAAAAATAACCACATCCACAACGCACATCGCCCTCAACTTATCTCGGCTCACATTCTTGACAAACACACATTCTTATATCATTTTTTTAAATAACTTATTGTACGATAGACAAAGTACTCACTTAGTAGCTGCCCAACTACAATATTTTTCGAAAGTCTCATACATATTCAGAACCCTACTCAAACTCGTACTAAATATATTGTAGTGTTTACTCGTATTTAGCGATTTTGTGACCTCTAGCTGCAATCTGCTCACGTGTCCGCCATAATGAGTATAGATAATGAATTCTAATTAAAGTAGCGGCTCTAAAAAGTGATTTCAAATGTAATAATTACAAAGTAATAGCATGTAATTTGGTTACGCTACAGAAATTGTGCTATAATAACACCTATGCTAAGCGTAAACACCACTAAAATATTTTATTAAACATCCTAATCAAGCGGCGACGTTGATGCCGATATTAAACTTGCAATTTCTAATAAACTGAAATCTAAGTACAGTGTAAACCCATCGAAAGAACTGCATTTATTTATTTATTTTATTTTTTATTTATTATTATTGTTTTTATTTGTAGCTTAGAATTAAATTCTGGCCTACAAACTACAGACTGCAAAATGCTGCATATATTTATGGATTGCAATGCACTTAAGTTCAAATATTTACATATCATTTGGTTCTTTATTTTATTTTTGACAATAAAAATCTATCTTACAATATTTTGGCTAAGCCGATAACAACTCGAAGCCTCAAAACTGCTGCAATAATTGCCGTTATATGCAATGCATTTAAGATGAAATCTTTACAAGCAATTTTATAAGATGCAACAATCGAAATTATACTGTATTAGTAATATAGTATCGATTTGTTTTTGCTTGCTTGAATTGCGAATGGCCATCAATCTAATCGCAAAGCAAAATTTTTTCCTCCCCCGTTCAATGATCACTGCGAGTGTGTGTGTGTGTGTGTGTGCTGTCAGCTTCCGGCGCAGACAAAAGCGCTGCAATCATTGAGGTACAATGACATGTGTTGGGGCAAAACAAAAAAAGTTACTGTGTGCTGTGCATTAAGTTATTAAAAGCCGTGTGTTTTCTTACAAAAATAATATCATATTTGCTTGAGACTGATACGAATATAATACGCGATCGATGGAATGCCTAATTGAGACAACCTTCAGGTGCTGAATCAAATTCATACTATGCGCTGGTCAATGGATCGACTTCTTTTTTTTTGCCAGAGATGAGACTGTGGATGATGCTGCTAAGGTCGCCTGATCCATGTTTGGTCAGTTTTTTTTATTTTGTGGGTGTTTGCTTACGTTTTTCTTGATTTTTTGATTTTGTGATTTTTTGCTTGATGTTTTTGGAGCGCCTTTTGTTTGTTTATTGTAAACACGTTACGACCATTAACCTTATTCAAGCATCTACAACATATATGAAATAAATAATAGGCAAACTGGCGCGATGGGGCGAGTTCAAGGTCTCCAGCCAGCCACTTTTGCTAATCTTCGTCTGGTCGCATAAAATTACACAAAGTGGCTGAAAACAAAAACAGAACAGAGTATCGAATACGATAAAACCACACACGAAACGATGGAAAATCATGGAAATACAAAATAACTACAACTACTTAGAGTTGCAGTAACGGAATTGTGCAACTTTCAGTGATTGATGCGTTGATTTGGCGCTGCCGGAGCCGACTCAATAGCTCTCCAAGACTCAGCGGCCAGAGACAGAGACAAAGACAAAGGCAAAAGCCGCAGTCAAAGCTGCAGCCGGATTGCGCCATGTTGTTGTCGTTGTTGTTGCACTTGCTGAACCCCGCCAACATCATGAATGCTATGATTATTAAATAACGGTTAAGTCAAACGCCATTTTCTGATTCTGCAAATCATTCTCACATTTACGTGGCATATTTATTGGGCAATGAATGCAATCGAAAGTCCAAACTAATAAAACAAGCAATAAACTAAAAGAATAACAAGTACTTGCATACAAAAGAATAATAAATCGAAACCTGTTCATAACTTTGCCAAAAAATGTATATATTGGTATTTGGGCTTTCCAGCGACAGCACTTTATAAAACGTGCTGCGCGTCCATTTAAAAAAACACAAAAAACAAAACATTTGTCAACAGCCCAAACAAGTTCAAGCAAATCGATCAACAGCAGCAGCAGCCTCAACCCGAAGTGTGAATGTGAATGTGAATGTGAATGTGAGTGTATAGATGCCTCATGATAATGATCATCGGCATCAGCAGCAGCAGCAGCAGCATTGATGCTGGAGTTGATGACCACCGCTGGTTGGTTGGCTGGCTGGTTGGCTGGTTGGCTGGGTTTAGTACACACACATAAAATCAAACAGAGGTATTAGAAATTGCGCAAGCTGGCATCGTATTTTAACATCGGATCGCATTGGATCGGCAATGCTGGAAATGATATCAAGGTCAGCGGGTTGACACAAAAACCTAATGAATCAGCTAACTCATATTAATTGGTCATTGTCTTCATGTGTTCGCCTAGCACAATTATATCAATTAGCACAAAGATGTACATTTGTACATTTGCATGAGAATTTACCAAATTTGAAGTTCCGCTTTTATCTTGCATACGATTTGTCAAATGCAAATGATATGAGCTCATAAATACAAATGAATGAAAATGCGGCATAACGGCATAAACATGCATTTTATATATACTTTAAATTATTTTATCGATTCCAATGGAAACTTTGTGATGTTTTGTCTTTTTATGGTCTGCACGTTAGTGTTAATGTCAAGCTTGACATTCAAGCTGATGGGAATTTGGTAGCATTATTGATGCACACCAGCTGATAAGCAGATGCCTTGAAATATTATGCAAATGGATATAGCACAATTAATTCGTGATTGACTGCAACTGTTGGACACCTTGATAGCTTTGTCAAATGCATCGGCAGCTTCCGTTGCATTCAAATTTGAATCGCACGCCAAAGCCGTTAAAATTAACGCTCATCGATAAATAATGTTATCGAACACGCAGACATCGTCATGCTGCTATCGCACAGCCGGCACGCACGATAGTATCGATACCATAGCAACAATTTGATGCTCAGCGATACCGATACCGACACAGACGGCTGCTGCTGCCTGAAGAAGCGAAGCAAATAAAACAAACAATGTTGCAACAAAACATTTTAGATCAGCTTAAACAATTCATAGAAACAGTTAGCAGTGGCCACAACAATCCACAACTGCTGACCAAGCCCTCACTCATCAAAGTTGCGTAAGTTTTGCCACACACACCATTTTTTTTAGACTCGTTCTCTCAATGATGCATCTCACGTCTTGCTGCAGCTTGGGCTTCCTCGATGAGTTGCCGGCCACGCGTGACATTGTCTTCGACTACTTCGGCATACTGGCCGAGATCGGGGTGCAGCTGTATGTGTCGCCCGACATGATGGACCAGAAGACGGGCATGCCCGTCTCACAGATTAAACAGGGCGGCAACCGGCAGCAACAAATGCGCGCCGAGGAATACGAAAGCTTCAACATGGTAAAGACGTCGCTGCAAAATCTGGTGTGGAAGGGTCCGCCCGCCTGGTCGCCGCTCATTGCCAACTGGAGCCTGGAGCTGGTGGCCAAGCTGTCCGATAAATACACCCAGCGTCGCATGACCATCACCGCAAGTTGTAATTATTGGCTGGAATGCAGTGCGATGCACGGACTGCTGACGCTGATCAACAGCTGCTTCCGCAAGCTGAGCAATGCGGAGGCGGAGTCGTGTGTGGAGACGATGCTCAATGCCTTTCATCGCTATCCCATGACCTTTGACTGGATTGTCGCCCGTTTGGGCGGCTGTTTTCCCCACAAGATCATCATGCAGATACTGCAGTGCGGCATCAAGCGCTTTGTGGAGGATTATCGCTGTCACCTGGACTCGGAGGCGGGCATCTTGGACTACATGACCTCGTGTCACGAGCAGCAGCTGTGTGCGGCTTTTCGGGAGATGCTCAAAGATGGTCTGGAGCCCAAGAAGCCACTCGATGTGGCAATCGTTCCGTTTCTGTTGATAACCACCAACTACTCGGATGCCATACTGCAGAGTTTGGTCAACGTCTTCATAGACATCTGTATGTATACAGAGTAGATATTACTTACAGTTGATTAACTCCTATATTTGCTTTGTAGTCACCGACGACATGTGCGACGCCATCGTGCAGAAGGCGCCGCTTTGGCTGAGCAACAAAATGTTTGCGGACATGCAACCGTCTCTCAACAATGCCGTCTTGCGTCTCAATCAGCATGGCGCCAAGTTGCTGCTTATGGTCTCGCGCATGGCCGAGAAGTACACGTGGTGTCAGGACTTCCTCGACACATCGATGCAGGAGTTGGAGCAGTGGGTGCTCAATATGCGCAACTTTCCGCTGCTCGTCGACTTGGCCTTCGAGGAGACCAAGTATATGCTGTGGAAAAGCTGCCTCAGCACCAACATCTTGGAACAGCAGACGGCAGTGCGGTTGCTTTTGGTTGTCTGTAAGTAGAAAAACTTTTAATCTATATGAAATTCTATGTATCGACTAAGTTTTAATAATTTCATAATTTGCATTGCAGCCTCACAGCATCCACATATATATTACCAAACCATATCTGAATTGCTGCGCAAATCGTATGCCCAGAATCCGAGCACTATTGGCGCGTTGATGCGTCTGCTGGGCGGCCAGAGCGGGGTGCTGAACTTTCCCAGCATCACGAAGGGCTTCAAAATGGTGCTGGAGGACATAACGCTGCAGGAGCAGGTGAACAATCGCTTGCCCGTAGAGCCGGGCACGCCAACCGAAGCCTACAACACCTTCTACAACCTCAACATATTGGCCAGGTAAGAGCTACACTTATAAAAAATGAAAATTACATTAATTTAAAAATTTTTAAACAGAATGCAGAAGAAGAATCACTTTCCACATGTTAAGCCGCAGCTGCTGACGCAATCGTTGAACGAATGCCTGCCCAAGATCATACAAATACTCGACTGCACCATACAGAAGCTCGTGCTGCGCATGGACAAGGATGCAGCTGAGCGCAGCGCAGAGAAATTTCAACTGCAGCAGGCCAACAACAACAATAATAATGGCTACAGTAATGACTGCATAAAGCGAGCCAAGCTCGACACGGATTCCGATGACGACTCCAGAGATGCGGCACGCATGCGTTTGGCCCATCAAATCGTTGATCTGTTGAACAACATTGAGGCGGGCGCCAAGACGAATGTGCTGCGCACTAATTTGGTGCTCAAGCTGGCCGTGCTCAGTGTCAAGTACTTCTTCGTGGGCCTCACCGAGCAGAGTAAGTTCAACTAGCTATCTTGGAATTATTTCAACTAATTAATCCATTTCCTCAGCTATCATTCGTCGTGCAGCGGCTGCGCATCGCGTCTACGCGTTGCTGCAACGTCAGTGCACAGCGCGTAAAATCGCGCGCACAGTTTGTCTGCGCGAGCTGGTGGAGAGCGCGCTCTTCTATCATGGTCATCTGTTGGGCCAGCTGGAGGAGTACGAGCTGGATGAGCTGAAAATACCCGAACACGAGCTGCTCATTCTACAGAATTTGCACACGAATTCGGGCACAAACTCGAATCGTTCGGTGCTGCACTCGGGCATCATTGGACGCGGTCTTCGGCCAGTGCTGCCCACCAACGAGCGCAGCTGCGATGCCGAAAAGCAAGCCTTATATCTAAAAGCACTCAACGCCTGCTGCACAGATCTGGTAAAAGAGATTGTCTATCAAAGTTGTATTTTAAACTAATCACATTCCTCTACTATTTAGGACAAGCCCAACAATGTCGAGGGTTATTCTTTGGTCTCGTTGACGCTGGTCGAGCTGGTTTCCACGGATGTCATGTACAATGGACTGCCGTTTCCGGACGAGGAGTTCACGCGCGTCACCATGGAGCGGGATATGCAAATACGTCGTGCCTTTATTACCTCACCCGTGCTCTGGGCTGTGCTCGGCCTGATCGCCACCCACAGACCCGCCTTGTGCTACTCCTCCGTGTTGCTGCGTGCGCTCTGCGCCACCTGCCTGCATCATTGGCGCGGCAAGAATGGTGAGCTTAGCGCAGTGCAAATTGTTTACTTTTTGGTTACAAATTGTTATCTCTTTTGGCAGTCAACAAATTCCAGCCTACGGCAGCCAACGATGAGCTCATGTTGTGCACCAAAAAACTGCTGCAGCTGCTGGCCATGAGTCAGCTGATACCGCCACCGCTCGCCAACCTGCACACGATCATTGATCACTTCGAAGCGCCCGAAGTAAGTTGCAGTTCATACTCAATATACGAGCATTTGTTAACTTATTATTTATAGATTGCGCTGCTGCTGCGCGAGTGCATTTGGAACTATCTGAAGGATCACGTGCCCTCGCCTGCGCTCTTCCACGTGGACAACAACGGGCTGCACTGGCGCAACACAAGTCAGGCCAAGGTGGCGCCGCAATACGTGGACACGCTGCGTCAACTGATGCAAAAGAAGCTGAGCAAATTGGGGCCACACTATCATCAGATGTTCATCATGAGCGATCTGCATGTGCCACCAGCAACGCCAGCGGCAACTCCAACAGCAGCGATAGCAGAGGCGACAGCAGGCACAACAGTGGCCAAAGCCAGCATTGAGGTGGTCGAGTTGGAGTAATAGACAATTAGTTAGCTGTTGGTATTATTGTTAAGTGTATAGCGTAAAAAGTGTATGTATGTTTTTTGTATTTGATGCGATTAGATTTCCGAATCAGAAGAATAAACAGCAAACAGCATTCGAAATGGAGCAGCGTAATTCAGTTATATACTTCAATGATTCTCATTTTATTAATCTCAAAAACTAATCCATCATCATCATTGCAAATACTGTCCAGCAGCGCCTGTAAATTTGCAAGATTTGAAAAAGCCAACAACGAGTTGCATTTTTGACGCGCAATTTACTTTAACGGATCTTTGCTAATTGCAATTATTCAACGTGTTTTTGTTTGTTCTTTACATTTAATACATTTTCAACGATCTAATAACTTTCTCTCTCTCTCCCACATCATCATTCATATAATACACGGTATTGTCACTTGGATTTAACTTGCATTCTGCTGTCTATCCGCTTTCGAAGCTAACTCTAACAACTGTCTCTCGCTCCTCTTTTGCTTTTTATGGGATCATCTTTCAATGTGTTTCTGCTGCTTAATAAATACTTGGCGAACGAAAGACAACAAAAAAAACCTATTAAACGAAAACAAAAATAAACCAAAAAGTTGCTCACAATTTGTTAACAAAAGTTATTACTTTTCCATATTACGCTAGTAACTAGGTTGTTGGTTGGGTGCTAGGGAGATGTGTGTCTGGATGAAACGCCTACGATGTCCGGCAATGGCTCAATTTGATGCAGGATACAATTTTCTTGGCGCGTCGCTTAATCGCCGATCCCTTTTTCTTCACCCTCGTCGTCTCCTCCAGCGAACCGTTGACCATTGAACCAGCCTCCGCAGCGGCCTCGGCACTTGTCGATGGCTCATACAAATGGCACGCGGCATTGGCAGCAGCCGACTTGCGAATCTCTGCAGCCGCCGATGCTGCACGTCGCGCCAACTCCTCTGCAATAAAATAATTGGAATTAATGTCTACATCGGACTTTAATTAAAAGTAACGTACGATTGACATCGTGTTCGGTGAAGTAGACATCTTCCTGATCCTGTTCGTTACCGTAGTGATAGGCTTCCAGGTAAGGCAGTACTGAGGAACGTCCGTATTTGTCGCCCTTGAGTGGAGGAATGGGTATCGGTGGGCCAGTCACCGCTGGTGCGGACAGGAACCAACTGCAAAGCCACAGCGAATTTTATCAAAAGTTAAAAATAATCAAGATTAAAATAACTCATTTACATGAACGATAATGATGAATTTAAAGTACATTGATTGAGGACTTAAAATTAATTATTATCGTTCAAGCTGGAAACCATAATTGATATGAATTCTTCGAGATCTAATTAATTAAGTCTCCGATTAAGCTACTTACGCATCTTTGCGTATCTGCTGTAGTGAGAGCCTCGCACTGGGGTCTGCTTGGAGCATCCCCAGTATTAGGTTGGCGAAAGCCGCATCCAACTCGTAAAGCCAGTCGGGAGCAACCCACTGACTGCGTCCGATGTTCTCGAGCAGTCGATAAATATTGTCGCCCTCAAAAGGATACAGACCCGTGGCCAGATTATAGCTGTAATTAACATGAGATTAGTATCAAGGTTTAAGAGTAAAGTATTAGACGATTTACAGTGTGACGCCGCTGCTCCAGATGTCCACCTTGAAGCCGGCGAATGTCTCGTGGCCATTGGCGATTTCGGGCGGCTGAAATGCTGGCGAGCCTTGGCCCGTTGTACAGGTGTCGTCGGGCGAAAACAGTTCCAGCTGCTCGGCCACACCGAAGTCGGATATCTTGAGCGTCTGGTCCAACGTTAGCAGCAAATTGCCGGGCTTAATGTCCTTGTGGATGATGCGGCAACTGTGCAAATGCTCCAGCCCATTGACGAGCTGCCGAAAATACGTGTGCGCCTGAAACAGCGGCATCTTCTTGTCGGGCGCATGATCGAGCATCTCCTGCAGGCCGCCAATGCAATACTCCATGACCAAGTACATCTTCTGCTTCTCATCGTTGTACAGCACATCGACCAGCTGCACCACATTCTTGTGGTTCTTCAGCTGCTTCAGCAGATGAATCTCTCGCGTCACATTCTGTTCGCCGTTGGGAATGCGACGCAGCTTGCGCTTAGTCAGAATTTTGACTGCAAGCCGGCAAAGATTCTCCGAGTTCATAGCCTCCTTCACTTTGCCGTAGGAACCCTCGCCCAGCACATCGCCCATCACATATTTGTCCACCATCTTAATGTTTTTCTTCTTCTGCTGATAGATAATATCTTGACTGTCGACGCGATTGAAGAACATGTTGCCAATGTCCAAGGTGACACGATCCAACGTATCAATCTCATCGTCGTCCAGCCAGGTGACCTGTGGCTGCTCCGGCTCATGGCAGTGGGCGCCACCGATGGCTGCCTCCAAATCGAGGACCGCATCCTTCGCTTCGCTGGCATCGGAGTTGGCCTCGAAGTGAAAATTCTTATTGGTCAGCAGCACGGTCATCTCGTCATCCGCCGTCAAGTCGACGTCGTGCTGCTGCTCACCACCCCCGCCTCCGCCTCCGCCACCGCTTGCGTTAACTTGTGCCTCCATTGCATGTGTGCTGGCCACAGTAACAGTCATTTGGATGCGTTGCCGATCAGCGCACGCTATTTGTGTGCACACACTTATTATACTAACGTCTTTCCGCCGCCGCTCTCCGCTGCTGCCCGTCGTTCTCCTTGTTTCGCTGCTGCTGCTGTTGCCAGAGAACTAGAACATTGCATAAACCTTTAGAACTGCCCAACAGCGAGAACAGTTCACATTTCTTTTGTTGCTGTCGCTGCTGCTGCTGCTGCTGGGATTCGTTGTATCGCAGTGCCTACTATAGTTGTTGACTTTTTTATGCTCGAAAAATTAGTGTGTGTTTACTTTAAGACTGTGTGTTTTTTTTCGTTTTGTGTATGTCAATTGTTGATATAATATCGATATTCACGATATTTTCCCTTTTGCACGTATTCACTCAATATCATTTAATGTCCGACAACATCATCGATAACATAAATCAGCTGCTTGCAGCAATTCAATTTCATGGCCCTGCGATCGCCCCCAATTTGTTATCGAAACATAAAATAACTCAAAGTGCTTTTTAAAATAAATAAATAAAATTGTAAAGAAAATTTAAAAACAGCCCATATTTATTTGTGTCACCCACTTATAATTTTCATTCAAAACGTTGAAATATTACCGACCGATAACAAAGGCTAGAAACTATTGTATCGATGTGGTAAAGTCATCACTGACACACAATTTATCGGCCGGGCATAAAACTTTGTTGTCATTAGCTGATGATATATTTTTTGTTTTGAAAACATTGCTAGAGTTTAGTGCAAGTCATGGCAACGCAAATCACAACAAAAATGCGCCTGGAGCGGCTTATGGCCGCCAAAAAGGACCTGGAGGCACAAATCAGTCGCAATGGCGAAATACTGGCAGCGGTAAATATTATCCACAGAAAGCAGCGTGAATTGACGTCTTAAGGGGACCCCTAACCCCCTCCCCGTTTTCTAGATTTCAAAATTTTGGGATATAAATTATATCTTATGTCGTTTTTTACCGTTAATTAACAAATACAATTTTTTCTTGGTATTTTCTCTTTGTTATTTAAAGCCAAGGAAAAGAGCATCTCTTCAATCCCATAATTTTAAATTTTCCAATTTATATACAAAATATATATGTATGTATATGTTATATATGTATATGCAGAATATATTAAAATTAAACCAACCAGCTTCCAAGCTTCAGAAATTTAGGTTAAGTAATGACCGAGAATGGAGTCCTATTTATGATCAAAATTGTTATCTTCAACTTTACCTTGTATCTACTTTTTGTCATCCCTTTAGAACGACAATGTGGGCATGACTGGGCCACTTGTTGATTCGGAGGGTTTTCCTCGGAACGACATCGACATTTATCAAGTGCGGCAGGCGCGTCAGACGATCATCTGCCTGCAAAACGATCACAAGGAACTCATGAATCAAATACAAGATATGCTGAATAAATATCACGCCGAAATCGCCACCACAGACCCAGAGCTGGTGAATCGTGCCTCCGCCTTGGAATTGAATGGCGACAGCGAGGGAAGAGGAGCAGGCGGCGCTGTGCTGAGACCAGACGAGAAGCGTGTCTTGGTTGTTGTCAATCTAGTTAGTCCCAACTCGCCGGCAGAGGAAGCAGTCAGTAAAAACTCATATCCGATATTATGCAGCCCGAATTAATTCCCTTTCTTTTACAGGGTCTCCATGTGGGTGACAAAATACTGCGTTTTGGCTCCATCAACGGCAACAACTTCAAGGACAATCTTGCACAAATTGGCGAAGTAGTGCGCAACATGCAGAACCAAAATGTGCAGCTGAAGGTGAAGCGGGAGCAGCAAGTACTCGACTTGATGCTGGTGCCGAAGACTTGGACTGGACGCGGTTTGCTGGGCTGCAATATTGTGCTGCCGCCGGAGCAAATGGAGCATTAGTATTTACATAGACTTGGGCAAATAATAACTTTAAAGAAATTTTCTTAATGTGTCAAATGTAATTGATTTGATTGACCTGAATAATCGGCGAAGCTAAGCCATTTTGTGATTTCAAAGAGGCAACAACGCTTGCTGGCTAACGGTGTCATGGTAGGGCATCAAACAGCATTTTAAATGAAGTTTGAAGGAACGGAAGCAGCACAAGTTAAGTGGGCACTTTTACATTTGAACGCGCGCCATGTTCAAAAAGCTTTGACGAGTTGGCATGCCTTTTGGTATTTTTGGTATATTTTAAAGAATTTTTCTGCGGTAACTCAATAACACAGTCGTTAAAAAAACAATTTTAAATAAAAGCTTTTTTTTAGATTAATTTATGCAAAAATTAAATAAATCATAGTATTTGTAATATTTTGTTGCAAAATGTTTGCCAAACAAAGCCTACGCCTACAAACAATCATCGATAGCGACAACGCGATGTTTCTCCATCTCTAGTTGGGATGCTCACGACCCTAACGGCTCCAGCAGCCTGTCGTCGTCCTTTGTGCGCCGTCGTTGCCGTCGTGCCAGTTGAGAAATACAATCGTATGTGCGTGCATCAATTGCGAGAGCAGCGGAAGCAAAGACGTGCCAAAAGTGAAATTCACCAAAAACCAGCTGAAATTATTGTAGTGAAAATTCTTGTGTAGTTCCCTAGTTAAAAGCAAAGCGAGTTAAATACAATCAAATATAAAGGATATTGATGCAAACAACAGCATCTAATTGGTGGCCACAAATCTAATTAACGCGTATGTGTTGTGTAATGGAAATACAAAAAAAGTTTGCGATTCCTCTTCTTTTTTCTCTGCTCTTGTTTCTTGATGGGAGAGGGACGAATTAGGCACATACATCAGACAGTTAACGAGATGATGATGATGATGCTTTGTATGTAGATAGTGTCACAGTCACAGTCATTGCCAAGACGTAAGTCGGGAGTCGGGAGGCTGCGCGATTACGATTACAAATACAATTGCACAGAGTTGTGGCGCAACAAATAATGTGGTGAAGAGAAAACGACAAACGAACGAACTGGGCATAGGGAAACTAGCAAAAAGTTAACTAAGGGCACACGCAGAGTTCCGCAAAACTTCAGTTCTCAGTTCTGTGTTGTGGCATCCTTCACATCCTGCGAAGAAACCACCCTCTCACAGTTCCAATAAATTACCCAAAAAAAGCCAGCATGTGTGTGTGAGAGTGTCTCTCTGTATCTGTGTCGGTGTGTGTGTGTGATGTACGCTTCAACGCGCAATGTTAACGTACTGAAGACAGCTTGAGACGCGCGCACACACACACGCGTATACACAGAGAGACACTCGCACACACACACTGCGAGTTAAATTCATATACAAATACTGGAAGCATGAATAATTCAATGGCACTGCAATGCTGCCTCTGACGCTGCCTCTGTCTCTGTCTCTGCCTCTGCTTGTTAGCCAAATTGAAAAGCAAAGCAAAGGGGCCAAGAAAACATCGTTCGTCTTGCCTTTAAATTTGCGCACAAAAGCGACAACTGCACGCGGACACACAATTGAAGCTGTCTTTTCTCTTCTCTTCGCTTGGCTTCTCTTCTCTTCTCTTCTCGTTTTTTTTTTTTTTTTTTTTTTTTATATACCCGGTAGCCAAGTGTCGCTAGGCATTCAACAAGCAGAAAACAGCGCTGGAAAGTATGCTACAATTTATGTTTATTAGCATCCTCAGATTGTTTAATATGAATAGTTAGACAGTTTCATTACTTATTATTTTCGTTTAATTTAGCCATTTTTGATTAAAAACTTGAATTTATTTTTAGGAAGATATAGAAAACAACATAGCCTTTTGAGTAATTATTGTTTTGAAGCCTTTACATCCATCTACAAATATCTTTTGGCAATATATTTTTGTATTACAATTTTACTATGTTTATATATTATATTATCCCAAAGGATCCTGTGGGTTAAGCCTTTATAGGCGTATCTTAACCCTATACCTCCAAAGGTATTGGACACACATATTTGGTGAGAGACTAATCTATTATAGTAGTTTTTGGATAACAGCCAAATTATTCATAAATAATACCCTTCTACCCTATGGGTAGCGGGTATAAAAATATGGTAAAAAATGATTCCTCAAAAAGGTAATTTAAGTAAAATGAATTACAGTTTTGTAAAGCTCAAGAAATAAAAAAAATTTGGCAGTTTGACAAGTTATACATTAAGAATAACAAAGTAATTAATAATTTATGAACCTATATATTGAATAGCAAACATAGAACATTTTTCAGGCTTCTGCAGCTTTCTTATTTGCTAAACGTAGAAGGCGAAAACCCCAACAACGAATTATATATACATATTTTATTTAAATTAACTGCTGCAACAAAATATTGACAGTTCAAAACTTGCAAGATGTTTCTTTTTGAACCGCTGTCTTTTAATTATACTATTTTTACTAATATTCCATTTATTTATTTGTATCAAAATATAATATTTACAACTATTTAATATTCGCGTTGAATTTTTGTTTGCTTACGCAACTTGAAATTATATTTCAATGACTCTTTACGAATTATATTTTTCAACATTTACTAATTTCATATAATAGCAATAGGAAGAGAACTAACGACAAAGCCTTTTACGAATTAATTAATTTCCTTATCGGGTATCTCACAGTCGACTGTAGCTTTCGCTATAGCTTTCTTGTTGTTGTTGCTGGCATTTTTGATCTCATTATTTGGTTAGGCTGCGCGTGGCGTGTCTCCTTCCCTGTTCGTGTGTTTTGTTTGTTAATAATTCAGGATATAACGTTACCGCCAAATCTGAAAATTGCTTACAGGTTTGCACATATTTGGCCCACATTTGGCAGCCGAAAAATCTTGGCGCTTCCAAATGAATATTTCATGTTGTAGCCAATTTAATACGCACACACCGAGAACATGTGTATTGTGCGATTTGTGTCATGTTTTAGAAGGTCCTTGTAGCGTGGTTTTGCCTGGTTTTTTGCCTTTTGACGATGACAGATTGGGCATTATGCATCATTAGCCCCAAGGATATGTTCACGCGTCTCCTTCACCCTCTTTCCTCTCTCTCTCGCTATTTTTAGCCATAAAAGCTAATTTATGTCACTTTAAATCCTTTACTGCCCCGCAGGATGCAGCGCAAATGTAGCCGAAGGACATTGCAGCAAAACTAACGTGCTACGAAATGCCGCCACGTATGCGTGTGATTGGGTTAGCCGTCCACCACAGCAACGGCAACAGCAACAGCAACGGCAACGGCAACAAGAAGAGCCTTGAGCTTTGTGCTGATGCCAGATTCAGAAGCAGCACAGCGGCAGGCTACGGCAACTGATGAAGTATGACTATGATGATGATCAGAACGATGATGACGCTGACGCTGATGCTGATGATGATGCAGTTACAAATGCAGCAGCATTGCTATAAATAACACAAGGACTCGTGGAAGGGCGACACGGCAATGGCAGCGCACAAAGTGTGACAGAAATAGTGCAAAGTACATTTGCGAGTGCGACTAAAATTAAAATACACATACATATACGCGTATGATATCATATATTTAATGCAATTGCACTCGAGTGCAGCGGCTAAGTGAATTTGTCAGGTAATTGCCCTGTGCGCCAAAAAGTAGGCAACAAAAACGAAAAACTAAACGACGACGACGACGCACACACACAAAGACACCGCAAGTAAATAGACTGTGTGTGTGTGTGCGTGTGTGTGGCAAGTGGCAAGTGGCCAAGGTGTCGAGTGTCGAGTGTCGTGTTGTGCTTAACCTGATTTACGAAAGTTGGTCCTTTTAACGCGACACAACACAACACAACACAACACAACACAACACACGATGTACATATGGAAGTGTGGAACAACAACAGACAGCAGAAGATTAGCAGCAGCAGCAGCAGCGACGACGCCAGCGTAGTATGGTGTAGTGTATGGAATGCATATGTGTGTGCTTATAACCAATAACCTCGCCTAAATGAAGCATGAAGAAACAAAATGTGCGCACGATATCCCTGATCGTGTGTACATTTACATATTTGCTAGTGGGTGCCGCCGTCTTTGATGCCCTCGAGTCGGAGACGGAGAAGCGGCGTTGGGAGGCTTTGCAAGGTGAGCATCCAGCATCCAGCATTGATTTCTATAAATAACTACTACGAACATTATTAACTGTATGCACTTGCAGCTGTCGAGGACATGATAATACGCAAATACAATATATCACAAGAAGATTTTAAAGTCATGGAGACGGTGGTACTCAAATCGGAGCCACACAAGGCCGGCCAGCAATGGAAGTTCACTGGCGCATTCTATTATGCAACGACAGTGCTAACAACAATTGGTATAACTCTCTCTGCTACTCTCTGCTACTTTACTTTTATTCCTTTTTATAATAATACATGTCTCATATTTGAGAATATTTTCTTTATTCTGCAAATCAATTAATTTATACACCCATTCCTTACATTTTTTTTAATTTTATCTTTTTTATTATATTATTTATTTTCATTTAGAGTTATAAATTCGCTTACTTTAATCTGAACTTTGCTACATTTACTTTGTTGCTTTTTATAATTTGTTAAATTAGCATGTGAGAACCCTGATATATCTTATCTTATGGCATAATATTTTTGTATTTGGAATTACTTTAATCAGAACGTTGATACTCTACATTTCAATTCATTAACCATTTTTCTAATATTTTGTAAAGTTTTTATAGCTGATTTATTCTTCTCTATATTTTTTGTATATTTAAATGTTAATTTTGAAAACATGGTGACATGGAAAACATTTCAATATGTTGACAAAGTATTTAATGGCACATTTTACGAGTCTGTGTAATTAAGAACTGACCTATAAAATGACAAATAATGGAATTTTCAGGCTATGGACACTCGACGCCAACCACCCGTGGAGGGAAACTGTTTACAATGTGCTATGCCATTGTTGGCATACCCTTGGGCCTCGTCATGTTTCAGAGCATCGGAGAAAGAGTGAATAGACTGAGCAGGTGGGCAAAAAACCGCTCTCCCTCTCAATATCTATTTGCTATCAACTAATCACAATATTTGCAGTTTTGTTATCAAAGCGGTGCGGACATCGCTGCGCTGCAAACGAACAGTTGCCTCCGAGGTGGACCTTATATGCGTTGTCACGACGCTCAGTTCACTGACGATAGCAGGTGGTGCTGCGGCCTTCTCGAGATTTGAGGGCTGGAGCTACTTTGATTCAGTATATTACTGTTTTATTACTTTAACCACAATAGGTGAGCAGTCAAAAAGTTTGAAATTTACCCCGATATAACTATAAACCTCTGCTTGCAGGCTTTGGCGATATGGTAGCTTTACAGAAAGACAATGCGCTAAATAGGAAACCCGAATATGTTATGTTCGCACTGATATTCATACTATTCGGACTGGCAATTGTTGCCGCCTCACTGAACTTGTTAGTACTTAGGTTTGTTACAATGAATACCGAGGATGAGAGACGTGACGAGGCCCAGGCCATGCAGGTGAGTTCCCGTCCAGCTCAAGCTTGATTCTTCATTTTATCTGTAGACTGTTGCGGACTGTTCCGAATGTTTTCTCGTACTTATATATTTATATATGATTCCAATTTATCCAGTTGACCTCTAGTAAAACCTTAAGCTTATATTCTTAACAATTTAATAACTAGTCTCACTGCGCCTTCCAATTCCTAACTGACATACATATAGTATACATAATATATCTTTAACTGATGAGCATTACTTTCATATATACAAAACAAAAATTTATCTCAATTCCTTAATATTCGACTTTACTTAATCATTTTTCCAAACTTTTGCTTATAGTAAAAATCGTACGATCCAAAACGAATTGATTTCGAAATCAGCTTATTTGTTTGTTTATTAACTATTTGCTTGCCAACTTGTTGCACATTTTTTACAATTACAATTTAATCGAGCACCTTCTGTTTTTTATTCATTCAATATTCGATATTTGCAAATTTTGTACAAAAAAACGAAACGAAAAAAATACTATTTGAATTAATTAATTTATTTTATTAAATTCATGCAGTCAGTGAATATGATGAAGACTTTAATCGAGAATCAAATCAAATCAAATCAAATATATATATTTTGTATCTTTTTTGGCATACTTTTTCGGTTGCTTTTGACTTAACAAAATATGAAAAACAAATGCAAACGCGCGTGCTTAGTTTATGACCAAGTCCACTTTATGGACCAATGAGGTGATTGCGGTTTTATTGAGCTTTTAAAATACTCTATTACATTTGACCAACTACTACTAATCTATATAACTAGCCCAAGCCACCAACAACCAACAACTTGAGCCACAATTGCACCACACAACACACTGAACAACAAATACAACACACACGATTTCACTTTCCATTCAGCAAACAACTCGCAACATTAAATACTTGAACTAATCATATCTCGCATACAATATTACAGGCACTTCAAGTGGCTGTCAAACTGGAGGGCGATGTGATAACATCCAATGGTTCCATACTGAGCGGTTACGAGGGACACGACGGCCAATCTCTCAACGGCACAAATACATCTTCCATGTGCTCCTGCCGTTGCATCTGCCTCAATGGAAACCGGCATAAAAAGTATGTAATCCCAGCAGCACTTTCATTTAGATCTACTCTCGAGCACCGCAGATAAAGAGCCAACGGCATGGGCCAATTAGCGTTGCCTTTTGTTCCACACACACACAAATCACTCGTCTCAGTGTGTGTCTGTTTCCTGCTCTGAGGATGCGGCATAAGTAAGAACGTGTTGAGACATGAAGCAGAGGAAATAATCTTAAAATGTGGAAACATTTAGCAAGATTGAGGAAAATTTTTGAAGAAGATTTGTAAGGAAGAAAAATTTAATAATCTTATAATGTAGATGAATATGGAATATTTTAGAGATATAGACAATTGAAATTGTTTTTAAAAAAGAATTTTAAAGATTTTATTTTCCACAATCCGAAATAAGAAGAAAATATTTTCTCAATAGAAATGTTGTCAAAAATAGTTTTAAAAGATTTATCTTTCTATAATCCGAATAATACTTGTAACAAAGAACTTATGACATGGACCAAAGATTTTGAAATAATAAAAATATTAAAATATTTACAAAAATAATAAATCTGATAAGTAATCATTATATTCTATATAGATTTAGTATGGTCAAATATAATGACTATGGCATAGCTTCATTAAACTCACACTATACGAAGTGTTGTAGATATATAGTTAACATTATCTTTATTTTATTTGCCGATCTATCTGTGGATTTGCCCTATCTCTGACAACAGATACAAGAGAGCGAGCAGTGACCTTGTTGCAGAGTAAGCAGCATTCTCTAACAGTAGTTTCTTAGAGTTCTATTATATCCGAAATATAATTAAGCACATTCTCCATAGATATAAAGTAATTTGTAATCGAATCTTTTGTTGGCTCCACAGACAGCAATACAAGATGCGCAGATCGCCGACGCATATTCGCCATCTGCTGCCGGAGGTGGTGCCGATGCAGGATCTGAACTACGATACACAGAGCATGCACACGATTGGCGCCCTCAATGGCAGCGGCATCATGAGCGGCAGTCACATGGGCATCGGTCTGGATGTGGTGGATGATACGGGCAATCGATCGCCGATCAAGCCGCAGCCGCATCCACAGAAACTGCTCAAGCGCAATGTGTCACTTTTATCATTTCGTATTTAGGAGCGCCAGCAGCGGAAGGAACAACAACGACAACAACTTGTAGTAGATGAACCCTTGACCTGCCCGCCACAAACACACACATATACACAAACAAACACATGAAAAAGGACTTGCAAATTAAAGTGATAAACTACTCTACATACATAATTACTTACGCGTAAAACTAATGTGGAATACTTGAAACTGATAACTGATGGATTGAGATTAGATTGCGATCTTATAAAAAGTAGAATATATTTATGTGCATTTACAATGTAAAGCGGACGCATAAATATGGAGGAGTTAAATATGCTATACCTAGATATCTAGACCTACACACCTACTACTATAAACATTACTGAATTAGGGCACCATCAAATTGATCTAAACCACTGCCATTTCCGAGCGATAGAAACAAGTCACAAATCAAAGAATACACACTCTATCTCTATCTCGAACTCTTCTATTTACATAGATGCATCGTAATACCTTATACATACTATAACCAAGCTATATATTTAAACAGGAACTGCCTTTCCATGGGGCTTTCTTCCACTTACATAGAGGACATGCCAATCCAGTTGAAACTAAATAGATTCGATATAAAACAATACTCAATTCTGTAAATACCTACAGTAATGTAATGCTTAATCATTTTATTAGTACATAGTCCATTTTATTATGCATTTGTATTTCTTATGATTATGATATTAGTTTAAACATATTAAACATACATACATTTACTATGTATATACATATATAAACTAGTTCGTAGACGCATCTAAAACGCCAAAAACAACTTGTGCTTAACCAAGTGCTCAATTGTCTCCGCAGAGTGCCAAAAAACATATACATAGAGAAAGCGATACTGGGACCCGATCAGTCCTACAAATATCGCAACCCTAAAACGAACCCTAACCGAATCCTCAGTCGCATTTAGACAAAACGAAAGGAAGAGAAGAAAACTATTGCATTTGGTTTATTTCGTTTTTTGATAGATAATTAAATAAAATTGCAAATTGAGAAAGTGAGAATGAAATTCTTCCAGTAGTAGATTAATTTCCTGGTATTGCTCACTCGTTAGATAACGCCCAAAAAACCGATTATATATAATATGTCCTTATGTGCTTTGTAAATACATTTAAATTACTTTAACAAATATTGTTAATAACACACGCAACTAAGCAGCAGTTGTTACGAAGCATAGTTATGTATTTAATTCTGTATTGTATTATCAAAATGATGACATAGCGTACGACTTTTTAATATGCAACATTTATTTCAAATTTTTAGTAGTTATCGTATCGTATGTGTTTAAACAATTTCAATTTCAAAACCAAAAATATGAAATTTAGCTACTCAATTCAAAAAACAAATTGTAATTTTAATTCACAAAACAAATAAAGCGAAACAATTTCAGTAAGACTTTGTAATATACATATGAGTATATTCAAAATCGAGAATAAAAACCAAATTTTCCTTGATATGGGACGGGGTGGAAATAAAACAACAATGCTGTTTACATTATTTTAAATGTTTTCATTCAGTTTTTATTGAAGTAGATCTTTTATATAGACAAAATGTGATATTTTGGTTTAAACAGTTTTTCATAGGCAAGAATCAAATTGCCTGGTTTGCAAAAGAAATGATCTGACAAATTTTCGACCCTTTGTTGTGTTTTGTGTGTCTGTCTTCTTGTCTGCTGGAACCCAATCCCTTGTATTCAACAAGAAAATACATTCGGGATTGCGATTCCATTATTTCATGTCAAAGAAATGCCTAAACATAGTTTTTAAATATTAAAAAAATGTTTACGATGTTTGGTAGTGGATTCAAAGTTTTAAGTTTGCCTTCATTTTGTTTTCTCGCACTTGCTGTCAATGCCTCCAGATGGTTTTTGGCTTGACGCTGCAGCAAGCGGTGTTTTGGTGGATTAGGTGTCTGTATGGGGTTGTTTTTGTTTGTTGGGGTTTCTAGAGTAAATTGTCGAAATCTAAAATCATATTTATATAATTAATGGGGCAGCTAACTAATCTAATCGTCCATGCTTTCGTTGTTGCGGTCCGGTGAGGCATTTCCATTCTTGGCCGATGCTGAACGTGAACGAGAACGCGAACGTGACTTGTTGTCAGCCGATGCTGAGCGATCGCTGCGAAAGAGATGTCGAAAAAGAGAGTTGTCGATTAGATTATTGATTTTTTTATGATTTGAGTTACACCAAGCAGACACGACGCTCTGTGCGCATCATGTGCATCCAAAGAAAATCAAAGAAAGCACGAAAAGAAAGCATAAGACACAATAAAAACAAAGCTTGAATCTTAAAGAGAAACCATCCGACTTACCGTGAACGTGAATCGTGGCGATCTGACTTGGATCGAGTACGGGAACGCGACTCACGCTTTGAATTGGAGCGTGTCCGGGAGTGCGAGTCGCGCTTGGGCGAACGGGAGCGAGTGCGAGAGCGGGACTTTGACTTTGACTTGGACACATCGCGAGATTTGCTGTAAGATCAAAAATATTAGTAAAACTCAACTTAAGTAGTGATGGGTATGAAACCCCAAACTTACTTTGAACGCGAGCGTGAGCGGGAACGCGACTTAACAGGCGACTTTGATTTGGAGCGGCCACCGCGAGACTTGGATCGGCTGCGCGACTTGGAGCGCGAGTGCGACGAGCGGCGAGAGCGGGAACGCCTGCGCGATCGAGAACGCGAGCGCGAGCTGGATGAACGGGAACGTCCACGTCCACCACCGCCGCCGCCACCACCACCGCCGCTGCGTCCGCCACGTCGATCCTCCACCAAGTGGATTCGACGACCATTCAACTCGGTGTCATCCAACTTCTCAATGGCGGTCTTCATGTCCGACAAGGAGGCAAATTCAACCACTCTGCAATAACAAAAAAATTATGTTATCTTCTTAGTCAAATATTAAGTGGTTAACTGCCGGTTTCTCATGTTGAAGTTTAATTGATCGCTCGAATATATTTATTGTCCAGATAAATTCTTATCAGAATGATAAGTTAAATCAAAGTAACATATACATATATCTTGAAAATGAATTATTTCTTTGACTAGAGGTCGAGAAACGGTCTTTCCAAGTTGAGTACTCACCCTTCGTTGCGACGCTGCTTGTGGGCATCAGCATAGGTGACTTCACCAGCCTGGCGCATGTAATCCTTCAGATCCTGCAGAGAGCGCACAAATAAGGGAAAATGACATGTGCAATTAGTAAATGGGATCTGTGCTTGGCAATTATATGTTATGTGATACTCTGCTAGGAAAATCAAATACAGCGTGCAGTCGCAGACCAAGTCAAGCAGTTAGAATATATTTCAATCCGATCTGGAACTCGCAGTCAGTCAGTAGTGAATTCGTAATCAAGCGCGCAATTTGCAATTATATGTGGACGAGAGGCCTTCTCCTAACCAATGCACTGCCTCGCCTCTCTTAGTCCCTGAAGCCTCTCGAGTTGCTGATCGCTCGCTCGCCTGCCTAATGGAAACCTCTCGCTTTCGCTCGCTCTCTCACTCTCGAGTGTGTTGGGTTGATTTGGGGGGGAAGTGAAGGAAGAAGTGCAAGTGCCAGCGCCGCTTTTGCCACAGAGATATTGTATATAGAGGAGGAGCACAGGAGACCCCGGGCGGCCAGAGTTCGGATAAAATATTCGTGATTGCTTTGCTTGGTTTGATGTGGTTGCTGCACGCGGTACAAAAACGTAAGCATAATATAATTATACATAAACATTTCATATAGATATTATTAAATATGTATTGATTTTATATATATTTTTTGTTTCTTGATCAAAAATATTGTAGGAAAAAAAGAAAACGAAAAGTTGTAATTGAGTTCTTACTTAATGGCGCTTTCAGAGAGAGGACACACACATCTTTATCAACACCGAGAGCAAGTTTTGTCTGTCTGCCTAGTTACACTGTCGGCCAATGTGGGGGGAGAAGACCGCACAAGAAATAGCACGAGCGCACGAGTGGTTGCTGCTTTAGCGATATTGATAGCTCCACATCTACATCAACTTATGGTTATGGTCAGCAGTAGCTCAGAGGAAGAGTAGGAGGAGGAGCAGGCCAGGCCAGGCCAAACATCATCAACCAGATGTGAGCAACAAATGCTTTTTTTAGCCAGGAAATACTTTTCGTTTCACAGTAGCGTCATCATTATTTTTTTGGTGTTATAAATATTGCATATTGAAAAATGTAATGTGTGTTGTAACATCATTTTTTGTATATTTTGTTTATATATTTTTTGTTTGTTTGTCGCACACACGGTCACAGAACCACGCACACCAGGGATTTTGTGGAGGGTGTGATGAGAGCATGTGCGTTTGAAAGGCGAGCGTGGACACCCAGCCAGCGTCAGGTCAGTGGTAGTGGCAGTTTACCAGAGCAGAGCAGTACACGGGCACGGCACAGCACAGCACAAACCGGTCGGGCGGGCAGTCAACCGTCAAACCAGGCGGCGCGACATCTCTCCCACGGCCTCATTTAATTGTAAACTGTAAAAATAAGAAATATCTTGTTCGGGGGGCGGCAGGGCGGCCCATCCCGGCACGCCTCTGAGGCAGCTTTGACGACGCGTCGCTCCAAAACAGGGAGAGAGATAAGAGTCGACGAGAGTCCCTCTCTCTCTAGACGGCAGTCAGGCAACAGGGGGGAATCACACCGAGAGATACACTCTGCTCTCTCTGCCTAACCCGTCAGCCAGCATCACGATCATCATCACATCATCATTGCATGTCATCATTGGTCGTCTACATCTCATTTGTCATAATCATCACATCGATCGAGCTTCTAACTGTTTAAATGTTTCTCCCGATCTGTCTGTCTTTGAATCGACCTCTCAATAACTCTCACATAATCGAATCGCTCGCTATAAGGAATTTGACAATTCTTTACATAAGGTTTTGTTTTTGTTTTGTTTTGTAAATAAATTGTGAATGCTTAAACATTTTAAATACCTAAACAAGGCAAAGGGAGGCGTTTGGTAATAGGCCCAAATTAATCATCGATTTTTGGTCATCAGTTGTTTCATTCACTCTTTGCATTGGATGGATGACGAGGCTTCGACTTCGACGATGACGATGGCGACAGCTTGTTGACCACAAATGGATAAGTGGTTTCTTATATTTGCTTTATGTTGTTTTGGGGGGGAAATATCGTTATAACCCAAGCGATGATCAGACACAATGATAACGTGGGATGCTGTCGAGAGGCGTCGAGAATCTCTATATGGCTTGGCTTTCCTTCTCTTTGTGTATCGCGAAACTAGTTGATGCCCCTCTGGCAAGCACAAGATATGACGACGAAGTATATTTGCTTGGTCTGTGGCTGGCATATGCATATCTGTTATCGTTATCGGTTATCGGCTATCGATTTCAGCTCGGTTCGGTTCGGTTTGGAATACTGCCTGCGCTTGTGGCCTGCATTTTGTATTGTATTTGTCACTCTCTTCTAAGCTCTGTCTGGTCGACGGTTCTCAGTGCATTCTCAGTAACAGATACCCATCAAACTCTTTTTGTGTGGTTGGTGTGAAAAAAACAATTGTTGGGATTGCACCGATCAGTACCAGAGTTGTAAAACGTACATATTTTTTTGTTTTGTTGGATTGCATTGGGTTGCTTGATTGCTTAAATCTAAGTTCAACTGTACAGCTTATAGTAATAAGTATATGACTAACAGTAGTTGTAGTTGACGGAACTGAAAAACTAATGATGTACCAAATAATCATTATAATATGTCAATAAATAATTTAACTTCATTTTCGATCAGTTTATTTGCAATAATTTTATAATTTTTGAGGAATCAGATTTTTCATGTATTAATCGTTTAAATACACAAAAAGTATTTTACGATGTTAAATAAACCCACCAACTATTTTCATTTTCATTGCACAGATAAGTGCACCATTCCGTTGATGTAAATACATAATTAGTTTTTCAGCTCGCGTGATAAAAAATAAAAACAATTAGAGGACAATAAGGGCAAAACTAAAAGGGGGAAAAGTAAACGTTGTGGGAGATCAACACCAAACTTAAGAAGTGGAATTCAAAAAAATCATAAAAGGTGCAACGAGGGGGAATTTTAGATATGGTTTCTTTTTATAAATTCAGACAAAGAGATTAGCGCACAAAACTGACGCCCAATTACAGTTAAAAGAGGAAGTTAAATAGTTTTGTTAATTGTATATATAGAGTAAAATAAACTAAACTACGCTACGAGGAACCTTCTCTCAAGATATTGATATTTTATGTATGTGTAAATAGGGAAAGCAAAGAGTTGTTTGGACTTACCTGCCAGCTAACGCGGCTGGACAAATTCTCGACAATCAGGCGATACTCAGTGCGCAATGGCGGCCCATAGCGAGAGGATGATCTGGAATTTTTGTTTCTGGTGAATAATTTAATGAATTTTTTTAATTAGTATTGACACTGCGCTGCTGCTCAAAAAAGTTATATATATGTATGTGAAATGTATTCAAAATAAATATGCTGCACACTTTAAGATTAATAAGTCAGCATTAAAACGGAAGACAAAAAGGACGAAGAACGTGGGACGTGGGTTATAATAATAGTTATTATAAATATTCGCAAAATTAATTATATCGTGCAGAGTATATCATTAAATAATAAATATTATTTGGAAATTAGCAAAAAAAAAAAATATATATATAAACAGATAGTTATATATTATTAACATATATATAATTATATATCAACAGCATGTCAGTGTCTTTAGCAAATAATTTAGCCTATTTAAAACTATATGCAGTAGACCCCGCGACTTTTTGGGTCTGAATTAAAATTTTGTTTTGAGTAGTTTGACAGTTAAAAAGAATTTCGTTTATGTTCAAAACACTGTCATCTTTTAAAGATTGAAATTTATCAGCTATTATTTGAGATTTAGCTATTTACAATTAAATATTAACAGTTCGACAATTTATTGAGATTATTCGCCATATCTGGGGTCTACTGCAAGGCAGGTTACTTAACAACTTGAAATAAGCAACTAGCATCTATAGTGAAAATGTAATTTGCAATCGCAGCTGCTGCGTTGGCTGTACTTACTTATCGTTATAGCGTCCGCCGCCGCCGCGTCGCCCGCCATAGCGATCGTCATAGCGATCACGATTGCTGCCGCGCGCTGTGCCTCTGGCGGGTTCAACAACCACACTGCATATAAAGCATTAATATTATTATGAAAATTAATAATTGTTCGCTCATTAATTCTTACCGCTCCCCTAGCAGCTCTTTGCCATTTAATTCGTAGACGGCATCGTCGGCATCGCGATAATCCTCGAATTCCTGCCACCAAATAAAGAAAATTAGTCATTTATCGATTTATCGATTACCGCTACTTACCACGAAGCCATAACCGTTCTTGATGAGTATGTCACGAGTGCGGCCGTAGCCCTTGAAGAAGCGCTCCAAGTCGCGCTCGCGGACGCCGTATGGCAAGCCGCCCACATAAACGCGAGATCCCACCATTTTTGTTGATGCTGTTTGCTGTACAGTAAATACAAATTATTAAAATTCGTCACAAACTTATTTTGGTTTTCGCTTTGAAAATATTACATGCGCACACGCATACACACACGTATGTAGTTGTATATGTGTGTATATATGCGCAGCGTTTGTGTGTATTTGCCAAGATGGCGGCCGTTTTGCCGATGTCAACGTTGTCTACCGGGTAGAGAACTTTTCACCGACTCATTTAATTACTTTTTCGCAATGATTATTGTTGTTTTTTGATTGTGATTCCATTAGGCGCTAGTGCACATACCGTTTACGGAAAAGTATTTAACACAAATATATAATTTGTTCGCTTAGAACTCTCCGTTTTTTTTCTACGCACTTCCAAGTCACACGAAAAATAATGCAAACTCAACCTCAACGCAATTTCTACGGAAATGACACTGAACTCTAAACTGCTTTGCCGCTCAATGTGGCGTCGGGCAGTCACGTAAAACTGTATAGCACTGATCTGACAAGACAGTGCTGAACAACGCAGACATACGTTTGTATCGGTTATCGATTATTCGTAATATTTTTAACAGCAATTTAACAAGGTATACTAGCATGACATAATTTTGATAATATTATTAATTTATTGGTCTTGTTTAAACATACCATACATGTAAAATGAACTAAAAATTGTATGTTGAATCTTATATCGTTTACCACTCATTCCTGTCGGCATCAGCTGTCAAACGCGCGCTGGTCAGCGGTGTGACCATCATTCGTATGTTTATTATGTACATTTTGGAATTTATAAAATAGCTATTCAAATGATTAAAAATGCAAAATGTGCTCTTTATCTGCTTAGCAAGTGTGCGAAACGAGAAGAACTGCTCTAGCAGTTTTGCTGCACTTTTATGTTTTGGTATATTTTGCGATAAAAATACTATTTAATCGAAGTTAACTTGCGGTCACGCAGGGCGCCATTTTTTCAGTTCATTTTCAGACATTTCAGATACATTTTCTCTTGCTGTACGTGTGAGTGAGCTAGGCGTCTACTGTGAAAAATAAATTTTCTGGGTGAAACAACTTGCTCGCATAATATTAAAAAAAATAAAAACAAAGTGCAATGGCCGATTTAAACGATTCCAATGGAAACTACGACGACAATGATGAGGTGAGTGAACTTAAATGCATAAATTACAAAGTGCGTATATATTTTCTGTACTATTTTTTGCAATGCCGGATGCCGACAAATTGAAAAAAAAAAAACATTTAAATATGTGATCGAGTTGCAGTTTAAACGACTTCACCAATATTGTTTAGTGTGAGGTCAGCGTAATTAAAAATACCACGTACACATGCTGCTGTGTGTGCAAATAAATGAAAAGAAAATGGCGGGCGGTATTTTTTCTCTTTGCTGCTTTCTGCTGTTCTGCTGTTGTTGTTTTTTATTTCGCTTGTGACTAACTGTACTTGTTTGTGTGTTTGTTGTGTTTTGTTTTCACAGCAAATTTCGGAGCCCGAGCAACTGCGCAAGCTGTTTATCGGCGGCTTGGATTACCGAACCACCGACGAAGGCCTCAAGGCGCATTTTGAGAAGTGGGGCAACATCGTTGACGTCGTGGTGATGAAGGACCCAAAGACGAAACGCTCGCGCGGCTTCGGTTTCATCACCTACTCACAGTCCTACATGATTGACAATGCGCAGAACGCGCGTCCCCACAAAATCGATGGACGGACCGTCGAGCCGAAGCGTGCCGTGCCCCGCCAAGAGATCGATGCTCCCAATGCCGGCGCAACGGTCAAGAAACTGTTTGTCGGCGGTCTGCGCGACGATCACGATGAGGAATGCTTGCGTGAATACTTCAAGGAGTTCGGCCAGATTGTGGGCGTCAACATTGTGTCCGACAAGGATACGGGCAAGAAGCGGGGCTTTGCCTTCATTGAGTTCGACGACTACGATCCCGTGGACAAAATCATCTTGCAGAAGACGCACAACATCAAGAACAAGACGCTGGACGTGAAGAAGGCGATTGCCAAGCAGGACATGGATCGTCAGGGCGGCGGCGGTGGTGGTGGAGGCGGCGTCGGTGGCGGACGCGGTGGTCCTGGTGGCCGTCCCGGCGGAGGACGGGGCGGCGATCGTGGTGGCCAAGGCGGCGGCGGTGGCGGCTGGGGCAACAATCGTCAGAATGGCGGCGGCAACTGGGGCGCTGGTGGCGGCGGCGGCGGTGGATTTGGTAACAATGGCAACTTTGGTGGTGGTCAAATCAGCTCGGGCGGCTGGAATCAACAGAGCGGTCCATGGAACAACCAGGGCGGCGGTGGTGGCAGCGGTGGTGGCGGCGGTGGCTGGAACAATGGCGGCGGCGGGGGTGGCTACAGCAGCGGCGGTGGCAACAGCAACGGCAACTGGGGTGGCAACAACGGGGGCGGCGGCGGCGGTGGCAACTTCAACAACGACTACCAGCAGAGCTACGGCGGTGGCCCGCAGCGCAACAGCAACTTTGGCAACAATCGCCCGGCGCCCTATAACCAAGGCGGCGGTTTTAACAAGAGTAAGTAAAAGTCGATCTAATCTATTACTAATAATACTCAAAATATACTTGATCAGGTACAATTTTTCAAGTTCCTACTCAGTATTATATCACTGATTAAGATTTGTATGAACTTAATTTCTTAAACAAAATATGATATTGTGTGTATTGTATTTATCTTAAATGCTTAAAACCAAGAAACACCTTTAGCATGTATTTCAACCAGTCTTTATCGCAGACACAAACCAGACGTGGCTTTGAAGCATACTCGTATTGTTCGCCGTGTAACAGATTACTAATTGCTTGTGTTTTTGCTGTTTGCAGGTGGTGGACAGGGCAGCGGCGGTGGCCAGGGAGGTTTTGGCGGTGGCAACAACTATAACACCAGCCAAGGTGGCAACATGGGAGGCAATAGACGTTACTAAACAAGGTAAATATTTGCCACAAGTCGATGCAATGATGTCATACAGTATAAAGTGCTCAACTGCCCGCTTACCATTATAAATGACCTTCTTAGATTAAAAAGCAATTGCAATTATCTTAAATAAGCGAGGCAGTTAAGCACATTATAGAATACGTTACAAATCTTGAATATGCATATACATATATATTATGTTCGTGTGTGTGCGCTTCTTAATGATTGTTTTGAATTGCGTTCGGAGGACAAAAGTACAAGAGTAGTTTTGAAACGAACGAAAGAAGAGCTGCGAACCAATTGTTGTTTATGTGTATAATCGAATAAATTACAAAAAGTGCTAATGGAACTATTTTCTCCCCTTTCTCGCAAATATAGGTAAAACACACTTACAAAATCAGTTCAAGCTAGACAAACAGGAGAGGCAGTCTAGGCTCAGGCAGTGTGGCAGTGGCAGAGACAGAGAAGAAGCAGAAGCAGAGAGACAGGCAGGCAATCAAACAATCAATGACAGTGAGATGAGATGAGAGGCAGCAGAGGCAGTAAAAATGTGTGGGCAATGAAGAAATGTGGTGTGTGTCAGGCAGACAAGAGAGATAATGAAACAAATAAGCGCAGCCAAGTCAAACAAAAACAGCAGAATGCAGTTGCAGTTGCAAGTTTTGAGGCAATCTCGACATTGTGTGTTTGCCGCGCCAACTAACCCCCGAAAAGCAAATGCAAATCAGAAAGAAAAACCAGGAAAAACTCTCACTTCACAACAAAGCGAAGAAAATATCAACAAATTAACTGCTAATGTCTTGTCTCGATTATAACATACATTTAATTTTTATGATCATCGATTCGTGTTTAGGATGTTAAGTACCTTGAACCGCTTAGTTTTAACTAAATTAATACCATACAAAAAAGTAAAAAAAATCAAAAAAGGAAAACTATACAAAACTAAACTATAAAAGATAAACCTACAAAAAAAGAAACTAAAGAAATCCAAAACCAACATCCGAAAAATATACTAAAACTATATAATTTTATTTATAAAATCGACTATTTGCAAAAACGCAACTAATTTTTTTTTTGTGGGCAAGAATTCTCTTTGAGAACTAGCTTGTTCGCATAAAAAATGTTTTTAAAAATGATTGGATCTGTGAGGAGGCGACGTTTGAAAAGGTAGTGTACCTTGAAATGATGACTAACTAATTCAATTTAGCTCGTAGACAACGATGCTCACTTTTTTTATATAAAATGCATTTGTCGTATTTTCCACATCTAAGTTTATATAGCAAATCAGCAACTACAAAACAAAAAACAACAATTTTAAGTAAACATATATAGAAAACCTATTTTGTAATACATTTTTTGTATATTTAAGCTTTATATATTCTATTATTTACATTAACCTGAGAAACAGAAACATCCCTTATACAAGATAACAACAAATATCCAATAGCGAGATATTGATTGATTTATGATTATACAAAACGATATAAGTATATGAAAATTGTCCACATCATATATGTTCTTTCTGCTAAGAATGCAAATCAACCAACCAACCATTACATACCAATATTTTGTTAGTGCATAAGACGTATGTAGCTGCTACATTAATCGATTATTGGTACAAGGAAAGAAACAAACAAATCAAATATGAAATCTTGTGTAATTTAGTACGTTACAAACGAAGGTATATGAACGAAAGCTAAAAGAAGAAAATAAAACTAATGTTACCCACCAGAAGTCTGACTACAGAAAGCAAACCAAAAACCCTCCCCCATCCCAGAAGCCAGTAAGTTCTCTCTACTAAGGTAGATAAAACGAGAAAAATAAAATCCCAGAAGAACGAGGCGCTTGTGTAGATGATAATAGCATTACCCGCACTTCGCGTCAAGATTTAAACCAATCCACACACATTGGGAATATGCTTACTAATGCACTACGTATTTCTTTGCAAGACTGGCTGAAGTGCTGGATGCTGAATTCTTCTCTATGCAGCTGCACAGCTGCAGTTGGTTCTGGTTCCCAGGCAGCTCGAGTCCACTTAGGCCTTTTTGCTTGGTTGTGAACTAAACTGGAGCTCTTGCGTCCGAGAGAAACCAAAGGTAAGTCCAGGTAAATAACACTAACATGTATTCATACCTGCAGACAGTGGCCCGAACAGATTCTCAATAAAAACAAAAATATTATGAAACATAAAAATGCATTGTTCTTTTAACTTGAAAAGGGTGAATTATCCTTACAGCAGACAACGTTGGAAGCCCTTGGAGCGAATACTGTGTTTGTTACTATCCAGAA
The DNA here is from genome assembly GCA_035047365.1 of Drosophila ustulata. NCBI lineage: Eukaryota > Metazoa > Arthropoda > Insecta > Diptera > Drosophilidae > Drosophila > Drosophila ustulata. Next base: position 30,861,546 of record JAWNPT010000094.1, read on the forward strand.
CAGCTTGCATCAAGTGCTGCTGTAAATTATCAGTTGGCTTGTTTTGAAATATAACGGCTCTCAAAACCATAAAATCCATGCAGCGCTTGGAACTTAATAAAAATACAGCAGAGTTCGAAACTGATGATATTTGATCTGTTCGCGTCTTTGAAGCATAAATAAAACTGAATTTAACGCAGATAACAAAAATAAGTTTGTTATCGGCAGCAGGCATCGTTATTTAACGCTACGTCCGTTACGTTACGTAACGCTTAGGCTCAGTTACAGTTACGGCAAATCCAGATAATGACAATTATGAATGGTATTCAAAATATTCAGCTTTAGCACATTGTAACGAGCATGTTGGCTTACAATCGTAAATCACATTAATCTAAATAGCGTCCGTTACGCTTACCGTTATCTGAAAACGAGACACCCTGTGACGCTGTAACGTCGAAACGTAGAGTTGCCGCAGCAGGAATCGCAGGAGAATTCGATGATCTGACAACACTTTTGCCCTGACGTTTTGAAAATTTTTGGGCTCTTCATAATCCCGTCGTCGTTGTCATTTAATTTGTAGCCAGTTCAGCTTTTGTGCTTTTCTTTCTCATTGTGCAGTAGCAAAAATTTTATCTTCATGCCAAAAATGGTGAATAACTCGGTTGTTAATGTGCCCTTCTATCAGGAGGTAAATAACTCTGCTAATTTTGCGATACACGCAATTATTGTCGGTAACCTTTTTGTAGAAGCGCAAAAATGGCGCTCGTGCTGTGGATTCGTCCAGTAATAATTCCACTGCGGATGCCAGCGGCGGCGGCGTCATTGCAACAATGGACAACAACGAGCATTTGCGTAAAATATTTATCGGGGGCCTCACGCTAAATACCACGGCGGAAATGATGCGCTTGTTCTTCTCGCAGTTCGGAGAAGTCGCCGATGCGGTGGTGATGCGTGATCCCATCTCCAATCGGTCTCGGGGCTTCGGCTTCGTCACCTATGCGGAGCCCGAGTCCGTGGAGAATGTGCAGCGTGCCCGTCCGCACATCATTGACAGCAAGTGAGTATATATATATTTAAATATATATTTTTTATATGCATTTTTAATCTCTAGAACTGTCGACACCAAACGCGCCTTTCCGCGCCACGAGTTCAACAAAGCTGTCGGACATTTGAGCAACATCAAGACCAACAAGATCTTTCTGGGCGGCCTCAAGGACTGCCACGATGAGGCCGCATTGCGGGACTATTTTCGAAAGTTCGGCAATGTCACCAGCGTCAAGGTCCTGCTCGACAAGGACACCGGACGCAAACGCGGCTTTGGCTTCCTGGAATTCGAAGATACGGCTGCGGCTGCGCGTGCCTTGGGTAGGTCAACCACAACACGATATTGAGTTATCAATCTTAATAGACGCTATAGCTCAGCCCCCCAAAATATGTCTGTCCATCCGTATAAACAAATTTCTTGGGCTGAAGATGGAAATATGTACATATGTACATATATAACATTATATTATATAAACTGTATACAATTGCGAGAGTGAATTTGAATGTAAAGTGAGTTTTAATGCCCAAAATAAGCAGAGCTTAATGAACAAATACTTCACGAGCTCATTATAATTATTATTTAAAAACATTTCATTGGGCAAACATTAAGTATTTTAATCACACTAAAAGTCTGCAGAAGGGCTAGTTATTTACTTACAATTTCAATTTTGTTGTTTAATATTTTACATTTTCGTATTTTATAATTGAATCTACCTAAATTCCTTTTTAAATGACGATTGATTCATTAATTAAAATTGTAGATCGACAGTTGACATTATAAAAAGAATTTACTTGAATTAAATATTAAAATAATTTAGTTTACATTTTTATTATTTCAATACTTAATTTAACTACATTTTTATTATTTTTATATTTCATATGGTAATGTGAATTATAAGCAATTGCTAATTTTAAATTGTATAATTTAAAAAAAACGGAATCGATTTAATCTTTAACTATCTTACCATTTTATTGCAGCTCAAGGCAAGCACTCGATCAATTTGATCTCTGTGGAGGTCAAGAAATCGACCCAGATGGCGGATTCGAGCAAGCGCATTCGCGTGCCCATCGGCGGTGCCGCCTGCGCCGGCTACGCTCCGCCCCAGCCGACCATAATGGATAATTTCGTGTACAACGCCACCTTCAATCCGTATCAGGCACAAACCTCGCTGCCACCATCGGCATTCTTTAATGGCTGGGCTTCGTATGTGGCACCCACTGTGCCATCGCCGTACACGCGCTATCCGCACTGTCCACCGCCGCCAGTCGCCGCATACGCTCAGGGAGCAGGCTTGCAGCATGGCAGTTCATCGTATCGTGCTGATTGGCCGGCCAACAATTATGGCCCAGTGACTTGGCCCACGAAGGGTGGCCCCAAGAATGGTCCGGCTATGGCGAATGATCGTCCCAAGAACGAATACAAGTCGGTGCAGGCCGAGAAAGCCACCAAGCAGAAACTATCGAAGCCATCGACTGAGGACAACAAACAGGGCGCTGGCGACACTGCTGCTGCTGGCGATGTGGAGAAGAAATGGTTGGCCAAGGACTACAAGGTCTTCAAGCCATCCGGCAGATACAACTTTGGTTCGCCACAGACCAATCACATTAGCTCCTTGGAGAATGATACTTCCACACCTGCCTATGGTAATAACTTCGTAATTAGTTGGAAATTTACGATAAATTTAAGTATTATATTTTGTTTCGCAGGCATTTAACGGGGAGGGAAACACAATACGGAGGACCTGCCGCATTTAATTCAAATCTAGACTGAGAATACAGCTAACTACATTGTGATTGGAGGAATGTCTTCTTTTGGTTTATTGAAATCCATAATAAAAAATATTTACTCTTTTTGTAGACTTAATAATCGTAAACTGAGTTGTTCTCACTTTATTTCAAAAACATATAGGTTCATAATTTGTAATTTGTGTAATGTTTTATACCTGAAGAGCTATAAAACGCACCACTGAATTTTCATTTTCATATTTTCATATTCGTAATCATAGTCAATAATCAATCATATATCATCGTATAATCGTATTCGTATTCTATTAATTTTTTCATTTAATTGAAATGGATTTTGTTATTGTTGTTCTCTTATATGCTCATTGTGCGCCTCAATTTCATTTAAATGCTAAATTCGTTTGATTTTCAAACAAAAAATCAATCTTTAAGTATATTTGAATGCGAAAACTGAATACACAAGAGTTGTTTGTTGATTTTATTCAAAATAACTTGGATTTATTTACTGCAATTATAACGTGTTTTGCTTCATTTATCTGGTGTTTCTTATTTTGTTTTACTTAATGACTTAATGATGATTCGGATGAGGGAAGCTGCTAATCGGAACACTCGTCAACTAATTACGTTGGTTTTATTTTTCTTTTATTCAGTTATCAAAGATGTCTGGTGAAAGCGCCCAAAACGGATTTACAACTATTCGTAATTGTAATAGTATAGCCTATAAATTAAATAGAATTAATTTTTTTTGTTTCGTTTTTATACAAACTGCTGTATTTCATATTTTCATTTCTTTCTCTTGTTTTTGTGTGTGTGTTTAATATTAGTATTTTGCAATTTGTATAGTTTTTTGTTGCTTAGAAATGAGCATGAACTTTATCATTTTTGTATATTTAATTTAATTTATTTCGCTTTTCTCTCCATTCTGTTAATGTATTTTTCAAGCATTAATTTCAACACTGTTTTTTGAGCTAAAATTTGAACACTAACATTTTCGTTTAATTTAAAATGTTCTAAAAAAATTGCTTAAAGCCCCGACAACAGTGCTAAAAAACTTGCTTTCTGGTATTTTTATAAAAAAGAAGGTCGTGTAATTGTTAAATAAAATAATAATAATAAACTACAATTATAACCAAAGAGTCTATGATTTAGTTAGTTTGTGGCGCACTTAAATTCATTGCGCCGCACAATTAATTAAACAAATGATATGTTTGAAGCTAAAACAACACAAACAAAATTCAAATTCACTAATGCGAGATTAAACAATATGATGAAAACTTGCATTTTACAAATTAATACGTGGAAATTTATATTTAGAGATGTGAGGGAGTTTTTTCCTTTTTTTATGTTCTTGCAAAGAGTTGTTGTTACATAGATCTAAAAGTTAACATTACATTTTATGAGTTGTCATATACATAATATATATGTTGTTAGATGTGTTGCTTGATTTTTACCTTGAGAAAAATTGTAGTAGCTTTTTTTTGTGTTATTTTTCTTTGTATTTTTGTTTTGTTTTGTGTGTTGTTTTTTTTTACATTTTCTTATAGACTTTATTTAAAAAATATGTACTAAATTTTAGTTCACAACTGTGTTGGAAACACCAAATCGTTTAAGTTGCTTGACTTAGTTTGGTTTACGAACTTTTTGAATTCACTTCAAAGTTGGCGCTAACCGCCGATTCTACACGCTGCGGCGTCGCATTTTCCATTTAAAAAATGTCAACAATTTGTTCCACATATTTGTTTAAAGAGACTAGCTAGGCAAATATATATGTACTTGTATTATAATTATTCATTATGTGTGTGCTGGCTATAAATCAACTCAAAGGACAATCTCGGTAACCAAATTGTGTGTGTTTGGGGGTTGAGGTTGGAGGGTGGTTTAATTTGGTTTGGTGAGAAGTGAAGCGTGAAAATGCGACGACGCTGACGACGACGTTGCTGGCGCTCCTTTTGGCTGTATAAACTTAAATTGTTCTTATTTTTCATGTTGTGGTTTGAGGTCTTCTGCTACATAGATATTTTTTTAGTTGAGTTCTTTCTTTTTTTCATTTTCTTTAAATCGCTTTTACAACATTTCTCTTCACTTTCGGTTGTTACTTTTTTCATTCTCATTCATTCATTTATTTTTTTGTTTTCATTTTAAATTACTGTTTTAAGTCTTTGTTTTGCTTTTTTTTATTGCATTTTTCTTTTTAAAAAAAGTTTTTCCTTTTTTTGTATGTTTTTTGTTTTTCTTGTTGTTTAGTTTTTAGCTAAGTTTTCTTTAATTTTAATTTAATGATTCGCTTTTAATTGTAATTGTTTTTGTTTATTCATTAGGTGCTTAAGTAAATGTGTAATTAAATTAAAACAAACAAAAAACATTAGCATTTGCATTACTCTCATTGTTTTTCTTCTTTTCCGTTTTTATAGCGTGTTTCTCTCGAAAACTTAAAATTACAATTTTGAAAATTATTAGTTAAACGACAGTTGAAATTAATGTTTACATTTTACACTAAGTTCTGTGTGGTGTGTGTGTGGTGTTATCTGGGGTGTGCGTGTGTCTGAGGGTGATTTTGTATGTGTGTGTGAGATGGTGGGCTGCATGTTTGAGACTTATAATAGACGTGTTCATGTTGTGGTTGCTGTTGCCTGAACTTCTTTTACTTTTATTTTGTAGAGGGAGAAGAGGTCGAGGTGCTGCAGTTGCGTCTAATTAAATGTACATTGAAAATTTGCACAGAATTTAGCATTTGTTTTTGGCACGAGCTGACTTGCAAAACTGAAGAACACAAAAGGAAAAAACCTAAAAGGACTGCACAAAAAACCGAGCTTAACTAAAGGACGATCCAAAAGGCAGATATATATATATATAAATAGTTTCGTTAGCATTTTGCGGTTGCAGCACGACGCCCCCAATTGAGGAACGTTCATCAAACATGAAGACATTTGGAAGGTGATTGGTGTTTGTGTTGCTGACGCGCTCCTAGACAGTTTTCTTGACGTTGTTGTTGCTGTTGCTGCTCGCTTCTTGTTGTTAAGTGTGTGTGTATGTTATGTGTGAGTGTGTAATGAATTGATGGTAATTGATTGATTGCATTATGGAAGAAATCGATGCTCTGAACGTTGGGTTGTTGTTGTTTGTTGTTATTTGTAGTTGCTGCTGTGGCTCTGGCTCTTTCTCATGTTATTCGCTCTCTACCAATTTGTCAGTCAGGCCTGCCTGCTCCTTTACTTGGCTACTGCGCTTAGCGACGTCCATAGTTACCGCCGCCACCACCGCTGGTCTGTCCATTGCCGCGCAGTGGACCATTCGATTGATTGCCACCGCCTCCGCTGCGGTTATCGTTGCGCTGGCCAAAGCTGGCGCCGCCGCCGTTGTTGCCACCCATGCGTGGTCCGTTGTTGCCACCGCCGGTGCGCATGTTGTTGCGTCCCATGTTGTTCATGTTGTTGCCACCCATCGGCTGACGTGGCGGCATATCGTTGCGCATGCGCGGCTTCTTCTCCTCCACATTCAGTTTCTGGCCGTCGGGTGAGTTCTCCGGGAAGTACAGGGGCTGCAAAGCAACATTTTTACATTAAAGCAAATATATAAATCGATCCCAATTTGCGAAAGTAATGTGAACGAATTTGAAAGGTTCTCATAATAGTGTTAAAACCGACAAAACGACATTACTTTCACATAGAGAGGCAAATTGGAGTTTTGACATACGCAATTGGCCAGGCACTTTTGCACTGCCTCGGGATCGTCGTAGGTGATGAAGCCATAGTTGAGCGGGCTGCGCATGCCAGGCAACACTTTGCTGCCCGCCTTCGACAGGATGCGCAGCTCAATAACGGAGCCGAAGCGCGAGAACAGCTGACGCAGCTCCTCCTCGGAAGCATGATGCGGTATATTGCCTAAGAATAGCTGCTGGTTGTCGCCAAACTGCTGCGCGTTGCTGGGACGACGCTGCTCAAAGTCTGTAACCACAAATGATAGTATTAAAACAATAATTATAAAATTAATTTCGTTACTTACCCTTGTTGCGAATGGAGTTGTTGCGCTGCGGCAGCGGACCGCCGTTGTCCAGCCGCGGGTTGTTGCCATTGTTGTTTTGGCTGTTGCTGTTGTTGGTGTTATTGGTGTTGCTGCTGCTGTTGTTGTTCTGGCTGTTGCTGTTGGTATTGTTGTAAGAAGAGGAGGCTGTGGTCGAGTAGCTCGCCTGTCCGCTGCCAACGCCCGCTGCTGCTGTGGCATACACGTTGCTGTGATTCTGTTGCTGTTGCTGCTGTTGGTGCTGCTGTTGTTGCTGCAACTGCTGCTGTTGCTGCAGCGCTGCGTTCACAAAGCCGCTGGGCGACGACGAGGTCGACTTAAAGAGATTGGCATACGTTTTGGGCTCATTCTGCTGCTGCTTGGCCGCCTCGTACTTCTCCTGCTGCTGCTGCTCGTGAATGGTCTTGAAATCGTCCACTGGAGTGGGAGCCTTCTGCTGCTGCTGCTGTTGAAGGGGCGCCTCATTCAGCTGCTCCTCCGGCTCCAGCGGCTGCTGCATGGCCTGCTGTGGATGCTGCTGCTGCTGTTGGGGCAGCAGTTGTGGCGGCGGCGCAACCACCAGCGGCGAGCCGTAGGCGGTCGCTGCTTGCACTGGCACCGGCTGCACAATGCCCACATTGGACATCACGGGGCCACTTGGCTGCTGCACGAGCGGCGAAACATTGGCCTGCACCAACGCTTGGGGCGGCGCCTGGGGCAACTCATCGTGCGCAACGACGCCATTGGGGATGGCTGGCGGTGGATTGGAGAACTGAGCCGGCAGAGGCACAGCGGCCGCTTGGGGAGCAGCGGGCAGCACGGCAACTGGTCGACCGGCAGCAGCGCCAGCTGGTACTGGATAGTAGATGGGCTGCGGTGCAGCGGCGGCGGCAGCTGAGGCTGCTCCGCCAGCGGCTGTGGCCGCTACAGAGACCACCGGCTGTGGCAACACCACCTGAGTGGGCATCTGCTGCTGCTGTTGGGGCTGCTGCTGCTGAGCGACGCCATCGCCTACGACCTGGACGGCTTGATCGACCACCTGCACCTGGACATCGTGCTCCTCATCGTTCTCGGAGCGCGACTCGCCATCCTGTTCGTCCTCGATGTACAGATCCTGGTAGCGAAAGATGTCATTGTGCACATAGTACTTCTTGGGCGACTGGGCGGCCAGAACAAAGGTTTGCGTGAAGCGACGCATCGGCTGCCCATCGTTGGACAGTTCGCCGGTCACCTGGACAACGACACCGTTGCCCAGAGTGGCCTGGGCATCGACCTGACTGATCTTGGCGTGGCAATCGTTAAAGTTCAGCTGCTGGATGCGATTATGGATCTCGCGTTGTCCCACCACCAAAGTCGATTCGCCATGGATGAACGATGAGTTGTTGTTGTAGAAGCGATGCAAATGATTGGGCGCCTTGTTCAACAGCGTGTAATATTGACGCACAAACTCGCGTCCCACCGACTGCGGCGAAGGCTGTTGCGATTGAGTCGCATCCATGACCATTGCTGGATTTGTGCTGTTGTTAACACAAAAGCGTTTGTATTTTTTGTTGCAAGTTGTCGAGTCGGTCCCCCAAAATTATGAGCGTGAGATTCAGAAATTAACTCTCAGCCCGAGTTGAATTTCTTCTAATTTACCTGAAACGACAACAACAAAAATTGACAAAATGAGTCAAAGTCAAAGTCGACTCGGTTGCTTGTTTTGTCAACTGAAATTTTAATATGCCGGTAAAGGGTAAAAAGCTGTTTTCTACAACACTTATTCCCCAAAAAGAAAAACACCGAAGTTGAGATAAGAGAAAGCATCCTGTTTGTGCAGGTGATAAGCAAAGAACTGTATTTTGTTTGCATATGAAATCAGATAATAACTGCCGATTCGTTAGGTCATTTCGAGACCTGAAAGTGGACCAATTTACCAAAAACCCAAAATCAACTAAACAGATTGGTAACAAGTAAGATACCCCGTTCCCATTAGTTTGTAATTTTACAGCTTTACACGCACACACTTTAAACGTTAATATTTGCTTGGGAATACTTTCTATGAAAAATTGTTTGTCAAATATCAAATAAAATTGCAGAGTATACAGTTTAGGTGGTTACCATATAATTATTTTTTTTATATTATTATTTTATTAACTATACATCATTACGCTAAGAAACTGTTCTTGATTTTCGTAAATATTGAAAATAAACCTGGTCTGCGTAACAAATGCAGGAACCTACATACCAACTTTAGCAATTTCTGAGATCCACGCAATTACACGGACAGACAGACGGAGATGGCTGAATCAACTCGGCTGTTTATACTGATCAAGAACAATTATTCTTTATAGGGTCGGAGATGTCTCCTTCTGCACAAAACCATAATACCCTTATCCCCCGCCCTTTTAAATGGGAACAGGGTATAAAAAGAACCCCTGAATGCTATGCAAATGACAATAGCACCCTCTTTACGGCTGGAAGTGTGACCGTAGATCAGTAAATCACCCAGCATATCAATTAACCATTAATGGACACACACAGCATACAAACAAACAGCACAGAAAAGTATGCGTACGTGTATATGTGTGTGTTTATTAGGAGCAGCTTTGCCGCAACGCGGACATAAAGATCCAATGCAGGTTGCAGTTTGACCCACTTTACACACACACACGAAAAGGGTAAAAACACGACACAAACGAAAACGGCAGCTGTCGCTGCTTGCTTGACTGCATTTGTTTTTATTTTTATGTGTATTTTGGTTGGCGTACAACAACAGAGATCTAAGGACGTCGTCGTCATTTATTTACTCGCAAAGTAAATGACCTCATCACAAGCACACCACAGAAAAATACCCTTCACTATTTCCTTCGTAGATTTATGAGGACTAGTCCCGCACTAGCTATTTCGTCTACAGCTTTGCACTGCAGGGCAGACAGCAGCCATGTAAAGTAGTTTTAGGTTATGTTTGCGCTTCAAGGTTGTGTCGCAGCAGCGGCGGCAGCAGAGGATGCGATGTACGCACACTAACGCTCTAGTGACTGTGATCGTGTGTGTGCGTGTTTTGTGTCTGTGTGACTTCAGGTAGTTTGTGTTTCATTGAACTCTGACGAATGACGAAAAAAAACCGATTTCGCAACAAAGGCCAACCGCAAAATAAAAGCGGGTAGAAAAAAATATGTGACGATGCGTGTTGCATTTAATTAAAGCAATTTGCTTTTGTATAAATTAAAGCTTACCAATAATAATAATTTGGACGAAAGGAAGCAAAAATAAATAGCAGACAAAAAAAAGCAGCGCCAAATACGCGTGTGTGTGTGTGTGCGACGAACCGCGTGTATGGAACACAGAACAAATAGACCAAGCGATAAAAGGGAAGAACAAGAGCGAGAAATGTTTTAAACAAACATGCAACAACAAAATGCGCAGACATTTTTAGGTTATGAGTCGTCGTCCAACAAACACAAGCGATAAAAATGCCGCTAAAGCGAAAAAGCAACTTGGCATTTGTATTAGTGTACTCTTTTTTTGTCGTTGGAAATTGTGTATTTTTTTGTTGCCGTCATTGCCGGCAATGAATTTATTTGTTACTTACCTTCGCCTGTTTGGCCGTCGTTTGTTAATGCACAATTATATTGCTTATGCGGTTTTTAATTAATTCAGGTCGTTTTTCTTTTTGTGGGGGAATTTTGTAGCAGCTTGATTTTTGAAATGCTGTAAAACAAAACAAAATAAAGTGAGTTCTAAATATTGCAAATTAAATATTTGGATGCACACACACACACTCACACAGAACACTCACACACACTCACAATGGGCCGCTTTAGTCTGCTTCTTCTTCTGCCTCCTTTTTGCCGTCTGCTTTGTTGCAATTTCTTTTTTTTTGTTACAAATTCGGCAATTCTTTGCGCATTATTACTTGTGTGTTGTTGTTGATGTTACGATGTTTTGCGATCACAGTTGTTAACTAATTCAGTTGTATTTTTGTTTAATTTGATGGTAGAAAAAGAATCGCAAACGCAATGAAATTGAACAAGTGTTGAATTGAAAAGAGAACCGATTTTCCCCTTTGCTTGCCTATTCTCGCTGCATTTGCGGTTGTCTGTGTGTATGTGTGCACCGCAGCGTGACCTCAAATTGGAATACAAATTTATCTAAAAAACGACACAATATACTAAGCAGCTATGAGCAATATACCTTTTATAAAATAGTTTTCTATTAAAAAAAATTGGATTATCTCACGATTTAAATGTATTTCAAACTATTGTATTTGTATGCTTGCTTAACTCTAAAAATTTTAATAATTCAAAACGGAAATGGAACAGTATTGTAAACTTTCAACGGTCACACTGTGGCACCAGTGTGACCGATACTTACCGCACTGAACACAAAATACAAAACATACAAATTTTGAGTAACAAAAACTGAACGATAATTTGTATTTAATGACGAATTAAACACGATTTCAAAAGAAAAATCGTGTTGCTACTGTTTTTTTTTAATGTTATTGTTTCTGTTTTCTTAGAGACAATGAAATAAAAATATGTGTCTGTCATTTACAAAATACGTTCACAAGCGGAGTTGCCACCTAGTCAACACTCATCGTCAATTGGGTAGCTTTAAATCAATTTAGTTGCTGATTTCTAAACGATTATCGATCACGTCAGCATAAAATCGGTGAACCACAGCGGCATATCGATCGTGTTTGCAAATTAATTTAACATTAGCGTAAAACCTAGTTGACAACGCTCGCACTAAACACACCTGTCATTCACAAAATACGTAGACATGCGGCGATGCCACCTTGTCGTCATTTAGTGTCAACTGGATTGCTTTAAATCAATTCAGTTAGTGATTTTCAGATTTATCGATCACGTTTGTGGTTTTGCCCATACAAATTCGTTGTACCAGAGCGAGACAACGCCATCTCGATCGTGTTTGCAAATTCAATTAATGTTGGTTTGAAACCAAGGTGGCAACGCTCGCACCAAATACACACGCTGTCGCTGAATTTGTCATTTTCCGGTCGTCAGCGAACGCGCGAGTTTTATTTAGCGAGTGTGTGTTGAGCAAAAAGATTGTACAAAACGAAAACCGAAAATAGAAGTCGCTAAATTAGTGCTATTTAATTAAGTTGCAATTAACAATAGAAACCACACACACACCAACTAAAAATGGCAGACAAAGAGGTCAGCATGGAAACTAACGGCGAAGACTTCACCAAGGATGTCACCACCAACGATGTGGCGAGCTCTGAAAATGGCGATGCGACTGCGACGCCCGCTGCCGGCAACGGTGGCGCTGCTGCCAACGGTGGTTCCGACAACGCTGGCGCTGCTGCGGGCAACCAGCGCGATGACGACAGGTATTTTAAGCAACAAAAAACATAAGAAACAAAAAACAAATAAGAAAAACGTATAGAAAAATCATGTGCCTAACGACAAACCTACTCTGTTATTACGTAAATGCAAAGCTAACGTCGTCGAGTGTAGAAAAAAAATGGTGTTCGCCGCCGACGCCGCCGCCGCTGCTGCTGACCCCTTCTTCTTTAGTATATTTTGCGCGCGTGTCTGTGTGTGCGACTGTACTTCGCACATACACACACGCACAGATAGAGCGAGCGCCGCAACAGCAACTAAAAAATTCATAATAATTATAATAATAGAAGCTGTTGGAAAATTTATTATACTGAAATTTGCAGCCTCACAGTTCTCGTGGCGTTTATTTCCTCTCCCTCTGTATATACATGTATGTATGTATTTTTTATTTTGTATGCAATGTGGGGCATTTTTGCAATTGCAAGAAGAAGCAACCGCTCACGAAATTTCCTTCCAGTCGCAACAAAGGCAAAAATTCTCAAGCACATTTCTCCTAAATGTGAGGTTATGTCCACTAGACTCGCACACATTAATACGGCGGGGTGTGTGTGTTTGTGTATACACATATGTGCTACTCCAGCCCTTCCCCCATTTGCCCCACAACGTCTGTCTACCTTTCACTTGTGTTAAAAAAAAAACTTTTTTTTCGCATTATTCTTTTGTGCAGTCATTCGTTGATATTTTTCGTTCGTTCGCTTTCGTGTGCTCTTCCAGTTTTTTTGTAGCCAAAATGGCGGTTTCGCTGCTCTCACACACACACACATACGTGTGCATGTATTTTTTTTTTCGTTTCTCTATTCCGTTTTGCTAGCCGGCTTCGTGCGCTCTCTGTTGCTGAGGCCGCCGACGTCGTCGTTGTTGTTGTTGTCTCCAGTGTTGTCGAGGCAACCAAAAAAAACTACTGCATTTTACTACTCTTCCAATTCGTATGTAATTTATTAGCTACTTTTTAGCTTCTTGTCAATCGGATAATATTGATAATAATATATTAGTTTCGCTCTTTTAAGGACTTTTTTTTATTGGCTTTAGGCTAGCATTGTTTAATTTTTAAGCTATTTTTAAGTCAAATCGCCAAATTTTGTACAGTAATGATGATGGTGAAGAGAACGATGACGATAACGATAATAATATATGAGAACAAATTGTGGAAGCAGCCTCGGATCGATCGCGTGTACGAAAGCAAATAAACCAAAACAAATAAATTCCATAGCTTTTCCTGTTGTGTTTGAGCGAACTAACCTTGTTCCTCTCCGGCAGGTCTTGAGAGAAGTGAAAAGCCAAATGCGTTAAGCTATTCTCAAGCAGCCGAGGACCTAGGAAATGTGGATGCAGCACAAACCAAAAGAGCGCAACGGATGCCGATGTTGATGATGGTATTTATCAAACCAAAAATAAACAAAAATACTATGTACACACAAAATTATCAACAAATTATCTCGAGTTCAATTGGATCCTCTATAAAAATTAATCTAATGTATCTACATATATAACGCATTTTATTGTTTACCAAAAAATCAAATAAAATTTCAAAAGAACTAGAAAGAGAAACAGAGAGACAGAGAGAAAGAGAACACAGAGAGACTCGCATTTTTTGTTTGTTTTTGCCTACTTAAAGATGCGCCACCCGATGAATCTAACGTAACGTAACGTAACGATAACGTAATGATAATGTTAACGCTAATGCTTACGATAACGATAAACGGTCACACGATCCCGCCCAAATCGAATTGCAAACGAAAACGAGTCCAGTAACGGTGCGCACACACACGAGTATCGCCCATATATATATACTCTATATTTCCCACTCTACTAAAACTAAACTAAAGTCCGCCGCTGTGATGAGATATATTGTTCCAAAATCCCCCATGCAGAAAACTTTATAACGTACGCCAATAAATTTTAAGTGTTTAAAAGATATATATATTTTTTTAAATTAGTCCTAATAAAGCAAAATTCATAAAAAAAGCAGCATTAAAAACCTTTTGCATTTTTCTAATACTTAGTAATAATAAATACAAATTTGTTCCATGTATTAAACAAAAAGAACCAAACAAAAAAAAATCGTTTTTTCTGTACTAAATTTAAAAGTTTACTCTTTGCATACATCTATATATTTAATTCATACGTATATTTCGCTCGTTTATGACTACTTCCCTCGCCGAACTCTTTCGCTCAGTTTTTCGATGCACATTTCGAATCTTGATTGAAAGTTTACATAAATAAAGTACAGTAATTAATTCACTTTGAATTTGGTGAGTTTTTTGTTCGTTTTTTGTATTCTTGCTCCGTCTTCAATCTATTTGCAGCCATAACGAAACAAATCAAAATAAAACAAACAGACTTATAACCGAAAACTGTAAAGTAACGATTTTTGTGTGGGCAAAATGCAAAATATTTTACATATTAATTTGATGTAGCGCGCATTATAAAATACATTTTTTGGATGTGCTGTGATTCTTTCCCACTTAATGAGAACAGAGTTTGCTTTGTAGCATTTTATTAGTACAACTATTATTTATAGCGATAAGTTTCGTTACCATTTTGAAACGATGTATCTAAAGTACGTTCTTATTCAAATTCGCAGAAAACTATTCGTTGGCGGCCTCAGTTGGGAAACCACTGAAAGTAAGTATACTCGAATGAGCTAATAATATTTTTGAAATACTTATAAATTTGCATTTTCAACTTGTAGAGGAACTTCGGGATCATTTTGGCAAGTTCGGTGATATCGAGAGCATCAATGTGAAGACAGATCCTCAGACTGGAAGGTCGCGAGGCTTTGCCTTCATTGTGTTCACCAACACGGAGGCCATCGATCAAGTTAGCGCTGCCGAGGAGCACATTATCAACAGCAAGAAGGTTGATCCCAAAAAGGCCAAGGCGCGCCATGGTAAAATCTTTGTGGGTGGCCTCACCACAGAGATCACCGATGAGGAAATCAAAACCTACTTCAGTCAGTTCGGCAATGTAAGTAAAGAGAAGAATGTTTAACTTATATCATTACTAAACAAAAATTCGTTCTTCTGGCAGATTGTTGAGGTGGAGATGCCTTTCGATAAGCAAAAGTCGCACCGCAAGGGATTCTGCTTTATTACTTTCGATTCGGAGCAGGTGGTTACCGATCTGCTGAAGACACCGAAACAGAAAATCTCTGGCCGGGAGGTTGATGTGAAGCGCGCGACGCCAAAACCTGAGAATCAAATGATGGTTATGCGCGGTGGAGCGCGAGGTGGAATGCGGGGTGGTCGTGGTGGATACGGCCGTGGTGGTTAGTAAAAACAAGCAACATATATCCAAGGACCGCTTTCTCGATCTTTAGTTAACACTGTGAACAGAGAAAATATATAAAGAAAACTATCTAGAGATCGAGAAACTGGCTTTGAATATATTACAATTTAATCGGTAATCAATATTAATTTCAATTTTCCCTCCCCACTCACTTTTTAGGTTATTCCAATCAATGGGATGGCCAAAATTCGTATTCGGGATATGGCGGCTATGGCGGTTATGGTTCCGGTGGTTTTACCGATTACTATGCCGGTGGCTACTATAATGGATATGACTATGGTTATGGTAAATACAACAAACAACATAATAATGCTCATAACAATTATTATAATAACACAACGTCAAGTAATTATCATCAAAACAAGAACAATAGCAACAACTATCAGCAGTTCTAAATTTAGAGATAAACTAAATAAAAACCCAGGCAACAAAACAAAAACAAACATATAAACAACAACAAAACAACAATAGACAAAATGCCATTATACAGCAACAACAACAACAACAACAACATTTTTTGATAAAGATTCCCTTAAACAAAAAACTATACAAATATAATATTGTTGTTTGCCGTTAGCAGAAGAGAATGAAATGAGAATTATCAAAACGGAGAGAAAAACAAAAACAAAAACAAAAATGAAAACAAAAACCAAAACAAAAAACGTTTTGCTGCAATTTCTAAATAACAACATAGAAAACACAACAACAACAACAAGAAAAACAACGTCGCTAAAAACAAGAAAACTTTTTAAATAGAAAACAATTTAAATAATTTTAATGCCTAAATATAAATTTTAAACTTTTTGAAACATTGCGAAAAATTATATATATACAATTATACAAAAACTATATACACATCTATATAAATATTTATATATGTAGTATATATAATTTTCTTTTACAATCAAATCAATTATTATTTTTTTATATACTACAATTAATTTTAAAATCTTAAAAATTCATATTTGATTTTTAAATTTTAAAGCGTAATTTTAACAAGCAAAAACACGAGAATTCAATTTGAAAATCTAACAATTTTTCAAGAAATTTACATCATGAACAAGAATGATTTATTAGTCTTTTAGCATATATATATAAATACTATATAAAACTGACGAAGCGTGTGTATATTAATGATTGTGTTGTTTAAGAGAGAGAAAGAGAGAAATCGAGAGAACAACCAAGTAGACAAAACGTTCAAGTTTCTATTAAAACTTTACTATAACAAAAAAAAGTAACTATGTATACCAGACCAGACCAACAACAACAACAACTATAACATCAACAATGTGTGCGACTTATTGCGAGGTCGCCGATCAACAGACTTTCCAAAGATGACAAATACCTCAAACGCAAAGGCAACAACAACAAACAACCATTAGAACAACAAGAACATACCAGAAGAACCGCTAACTTTTACACATAACAACATAACAACAGAAAGATCATGTGCCAATTATGTGAGAGAAAACTGTGTGAATCGCCAGCGTTTTGGCCCTTTGCATAATTGCAACTTGTGCCTTTTATTATATTGTTAACTCTAACTGTTATTGTTTGAACAAACTGAAACCAAAAGCTGTTGACACACTCATAGGAATCACACAAACCGCACACCCCCAAAACACCCACACCCAACACCCTCACACCCCAACCGCACATTGAGCCATATCCACAATATGATCGAAAATGCGATTCTCCCCCCACACCACACCACACACCACCTAAAATAGTTATTTAAATAGTTTTTCCTTTTGTTTTGTTGAACAAAACACTAAACAAGCAAACAAAACCAACAAATAAACAAAAAAAAAAAACAAAACGCGTAATCAAAGCTTTGATTCAACTTCTATTTAAACCTATATATATATACAAACATATATATATAGCTAACTATATATAGCATATAAATATATTTTTAGATATATATTATTATTTCGGCAACGGGATAATATACGTTTTTGCAATGCATATGTTTTCGTATGCACGTCACACACATATATAAGAGCGTATATATATATATTGCATCGGATCGATCGCATCTTTATGTATACAGAATATATATTTATGCATAACATAACATTTTACAAATCGCGGTACTATTTTTGATAGTATTATTTTAAGGCAAAACAAACATATTTGTAAAACAAGAACTATAACAAACAAACACAACACGTAACAAAACAACAACAACGCAAAAGCAACGAAACAACAATCGATTATTGAGGCCCCAAAAAGCATTTCATTGCCATTGCAAAAGGGGGCGTGCTTCTGCCACGCCCCCGTCCCCATTCCTCAATTTGTTGCAACATTTTTTGCCCTTTTTTTAATGTGGCCATTGATTCTTTTATTTGCTTTATTTGCATTTCCGTTTCGCTTTCTTGACCACCACATGCATTTTGCTGATAAAGTAGAAGAGTAAAGAAAAGGATAAGAAACGATAAGTATATTTAAAAAAACAAAAAGCAAAGCACATTAAATCAATTTTTGTACTTGATTTTAAACAACAAGAAAAGATAAAGTAAAAAGAAAAAAGCGCATTTTGTGCGTATTGCGGCATTTTTTGCACGTTGATTGATCAGCAACAACAACACCCATGAACAACAACGATAACTGCGACAGCAACAACAAAAACTGAACGACAACATCAACAAACGAAAACAAACAACATCAGAGTAAAAACATAATGTAAAGAGAAAACACACTTCGTCAATTTTTAGTAATTTTATAATTAATCCACAATTTTATACATATATAATTTTTTCTTATTGTTCTTTTATATATACACACACACACATTTTTAAATATATTAAGTACAATAAACTCACATAATTACACGAAGCACACGCATACATATAAACATATATACATTACATATATATTTATCATATATCTCTTATGTTACAACAATTTTGAACAATCTTTCTTCAAACCTTTGAACATCAATCAATTTTGTATGGATATATATGCATTTATATATCTATCGATTTTTTATCATTAACAATTTAAAAAAAAATTTAAAAAAACTTAAGAAAAGTAAACAAATAATATGCATATAAACTTGAGTAAAATATTTTAAAATTTGCATGTTTCTCAATGTTTTTAGCAAGTTGTCTGTAAACAAAAAAAAAACAAAAAAAAATAAGAATATATTAACTTAAATATATACAAAAAAATTACTATTAATATACAACATCTTATCTTACAAACAAAATTATATTTATGCTGTATAGTTACATCCCAACAATTGTGCAAAACAATATTCTTTTAATATAAACAAAAAAGCTTTTGTATACTTTATAGCAATATTTTGTGCCCACTTTATATTAAAACTTACATCTACAAACTAAAACTACATAAAATATATATACAAATATATATTCAAATTATGTTTTTATAATTTCTGAAACCAACTTTTAACCTATCACCAACTACAACAACAACAACAACAACCAAAAACCCAATAACAACATGGAAATGGGAGCCATAACATAATGTGCGAGCAATGTTAACGCAAATGTAAAGCTACTGTTATTAGCAGAGAGGCAGCAACGTGCGCTGTTATGGGTCCCAGAGACAGTTCAGAAAAAACTAAAACTAAAATGATGTGTACTATTTTCATTAATTATATACTTATAATGTTAATTAGTTTCATTTAAAATTATAATTTTTGAACATACTTGTTATAGATTTACATAAACAGATTTAAAATATGTACGCATATATATGCATATGAATACTAGTATATACATATGCATATATATGTGTATCCATTGTAATACCGAATTTTCCGATGTTTCGCCTCACAAAAACGACAAAAAAGAAAGAAAGAGAAAAACCTATAAAAATGAGAGAGAGAGAACCTAAGCAAATATCCAAAAGTATCGTGCAATTGTCCAATTGATCCAATTGAGCCGGTTGCCCCCTCCGGTGGTACGGTCTTCGCTCTTCGGTGTCCGGTTATTGTCTTGTCTGTGCATCAGAAAAACACAAACACACAGACACCCACACAGACAGACAGACCACACAACCATAACCAAAAACCACACAACTGAGCAACAGGCAACTCAACTATATAAACAACAATTTTTATATAATATTTTCGCTTAAATGTAACGTTTTTCTTTTCTTTTTTATTCCTTTTTTTAATTAAACATAAAGCTTATACTATTTTACAAGTAATTTAGCGTAATTATATCTCTGTTTTTAGTAAAAATGAATTGGAAAATCGCAAAAAAAAATAAAATAATCTATGAAACGTAAATATATATAATTAAAGTAATTTTAAAAAGAAAGTTTTCTAAAACCAATTGAACTTAAATGATAATCATAAACAGTTTTCTTGTTTTTAACAACAACAAAAAAGTTACAACAACAACCAAATGAAACAAACAATCAAACATCAAGAGTAAATTATAATAATATCAAATATTTTAACTCGTATCAAGTCAAATTTGCTGACAATTTGCATTTGTTTTTGTTTTTCGCAAGACGTTTTTATACAACACTAAAATTTTGCGACCACACGAACTTATACCCCTTACCACCCTCCCACCCGAGCCCCCAAGTCCCTTAAAATATAAAAAAGAGAATTATAATAATAACAGAAGAGAAATTCAATTACTTTTTGCTGAGGTGAGACATTCAAAAACACACACACAAGAGCAGCACATTTATTCAAAATATTTTTGGCCAAATTTCAATAATTTCGAAAATGACAAATCAAATCAAAATCTGAAAATCTGAAAATAACGAAATTTATCAAAATGCTGAAATTGTTGTGTGGAAAATGAGGTAAATTTTAGAGAAAAAAGCGTAATCATAAAATATGCATAAAGAGAGAGTGCGTTAAACAAAAATTGAGAAAATACGAAACAATTGAAATGAAAATTGCAATACATTGTGAAACATGTTTATAAGTCGAAAGTGAGAGAACAACTAACAAACAATCGAGAGAAGCAACAACAACATCCGAGAATTACAACAACATGAAATTAAAATTTACAACAACCAACGACGACAACGAGACAACAACAATCACCGCGCATGTATGTGTTATGTGTGTGAGCGCCGCTTTGCGCCATTCTCTCCTCTGATCCAGAGAGGAGAGCGAGAGACATTGAGATTGAGATAGAGAGAGTGAGAGAGAGAAATGTGTTTTTTAATTTTATTGTGTACCAGCGACGACAACAATTTTTGTAATGCCTGTGCAAAAGTAAACAACAACATGAGCAACAAACAACAACCGCAGCAGCCGCAGCAACAGCAGCAGCAGCAGCCGTAACAACAACACCAACAACCACGGCAGCCGCCACAGCAGCAGCAGAAACAACAACTATCCAGCAATAGCAACAATCACCAAACTTATAATCAAAAAAAAAACATCGCAAAATCGAGAAATGAGCAAATAAAAGAAAAAAAGAAAAAAAAACCAAACGAATTATGATTTTGTGTGTTTTTCAAGTGGAATATTCCTTTTTCCAGCTCTCTGGTGTGTATTTTGAATTGTCTCCCCTCGCCGTCCCCCCCTCCCCCAACCCTCCATATGAGTTCGAGAAAATTTTGACCAAAATCGAAAGTAAAAAGAGATTCATAGTGATCAGAGAGAGAGAGGTTAGCGAATTATTTATGCAACTTTCAATTTGTTAATTGTTTACAAGTTTTAACCACTCTAAGCAAAAATATTTTGTGTTTAAATCCCCCCTTCTATACGAATTCTATATATATGTATCTGTTGAATATGTACATATATACGAAAGACTACGGTTATGGCGGCGGCTTCGATGGTGGCTTCGGCGGCGGTGGCAATGGCTACGGCAGCGGCGGCGGTGGTGGTGGCGGCGGCCGCGGTTCCGGCGGTCCGCGCGGCGGCCCAAAAGGTATACACAACTACATCAACAACAACAACAAACCAACAACCAACCAACACAATGGCCGTTTTACTCTTAATCTCTCCTCCCATATATATATACATATATCTCAATAATAATAATTATTATGTATGTGATCTCTTTCTCTACTCTATACACATATATATACACACATGTATATATGAGTGTATATTTGTTTTTGTTGTAATTTGAACTAATCTCTATCCTTGTCTTTAATTTCGAGCATCTTCTCTCCCCATCCTTCTACTGCATTGAGAGCTCAAAATTATAATATTGTTACTAGACACTCGTTATTTTTATCCTTAGATTTGGTCAAAATTTCCATCAGTCGCTTCCAAATAAAATCGTTTGGCGTTGTAGTATCGATCCTCGCAAAAATATATAGTAAATAAACAAACAATTCGACTTCCCTAGCAGCTGTGCATGTCTCTATCCAACACACACACACACACACACTCCAAACAAAAAAAGATGATAACATTTATGTGTTCTGTAAAAATGCGTATAACTAATTGAATTTATTGTGCTACTCAACAGGCGGCGGCGGCGGTTTCAACGGTGGCGGCAAGCAGCGCGGCACTGGACGCCAGCCCCGACATCAGCCCTACTAAATGGGGGCGGGGCACGTTGCCCTTACCCCATCACCGTCGCATATACTTATATCTGCAAACTATTTGAATTTTTATTAGTTTAGTTTGTTATGGTAAGCAAGGAGCCTCTTCTGTTTACCTGCATCTCACACACAAAACTCATTATTGTACCTCATTTGTCTTCGCAGCATACTACGATACAACACACACACACACACACACACACATCCACCATACAAACAGAATACATACACACACACACTCGCATCCATATTGTAAGTCTATAAAGCGACTGCAGGGCAGACCTCATATTTCTCATGGCGCAGTCTCTAAACCCAAACACACACTTGTTGTGTAGCACCATTCCAACAAGAACAACAACAACAACATCAGCAGCAGCAGCAGCAGCAGCAACAACAGTAACTACAACAGCGGCAACAACACCTATATATAAATATATAGCTAGAGAGAGAGTTTTAGGCTTGGAAAGTGGCTAATTTTTCATAGCCACACGCTAGCAAGCCCCCCACTCAACAACAGCAACAGGAACAGCAAGAGCAACCGAAGCAAGAACCACATTAAGCCAAGCGTGTGTGCGGCTCAACAACTAATTTGTTTCACCGAATGTAGTCCTCATACATTATGCGAGCTAATTGTTTAACTTGTAAGCAGGGTCATCCATTCACCTACAGAGATCTATTTACATATAAATGTATATGTACAAGACACACTCCCAAAAACACACACACACAAAAAACACATAGCCACGGCCACAACAAATAAATAATAGAATTGTTTAATGCATACAGATACAGATACAGATATATATATATATATAAAATACTTTATTAAAATACAATAGACTCTAAGTATTTGTTTAAACTTAATTAATTTAATAATTGTAATATGTAATGCATAATTAATTAACATAGAACTTGCTACGACAGCTGACCGCCTCCTGCGGTGCGGACGGGGGCTGTCTGTCTTAGTACAAGAGAGAGAGAAAGAGAGAGAGAGAGAGGAGAAAGTGAGAGAGAGAGAGGGGGCAAACACCGCCTCGCATTGTCCAAGTCCGCTTAAAACTACAACAAACAAACAACAGATCCACCAAATTGCAATGAAAAACAAAAAAAAAAAAAGAACAAGTTTTTTCCGATTAACGTTTTTTTTGTGTATGTATTTGCGCTCATTAAATAGATCTAATATAGTACAGATAAACTTATATATGTATAAATATATATACAAATTGAAAGAGAATTTTATATTTTAATAAAAATCTAATGCAGCGTATGGCAAAAAGAACAAAGAGAGCTACAAAAGTGAAGATGCAAGTAAAGCAAACGAGATGTCAACTTCTATAAATAAAATTAAAAGTAATAATAATAATAATATTAATAATAAACAAAAACCCAACTCAAACTTCAATGATGTATAGTTTTTAAAAGAGACTTATTTGTTAACGAAAAACAAAAAGAAAAGAAAAATATATAGGCATATATTAAACAAGATATATATACAATTAACTAATAGCTATTTAAATGGAGATTGAACAAAATGTTAATTGACGTCCGACCCCCTCAACAGCGCTTTGAGATTTCGGGGCAACCGATTGCGAGATGCGAGAGAGATATGATAACGATCGATATCATCGATATTGAAGAATTTACAGTTTTCCAACTCCATTTAGGGTCAAGCTCGAGTCAGCCTCTCAAATGTTTAATTTTCACACCTATTAATAGTTATTAAAAACACATTCTTTGACAAACAAACAAAAAACAAATTATAAGGAAATGAAAATGCAACAAGATTCAATTAAAGTGAACAACAACAAAATGGTTTCGTTTCATGTATTCTTATTACAAACAAAATATCGTTTCCAAATGTTTACAGATGATTTCGAGGACATTATCAAACAGTTTCCTATATAGTATCTAATAGTTGCGCTTCACCTGGCCCGTGGCGTAAAGCACGTCCAAGATGTTGAGGAACTCGCGATAGTTGATCTCCAAGCAGAGGCCTCGCTTGACCCCAAAGCACTTGTTGACGGCCTCCAGCTCGCGGCTGCTCAGCATGTTGTGCATCTCGCGCAGCGTGATGGCGCGCAGGAACTGATTCAAGGTCACCGAGCCGCAGTTCTGGCGGTCAAAGTCCTTGAAGATCTGGCTCAGATTGGAGATCTCGTCGGGACGACGCGCCAGCTTCATCAGCGCCTGCGAGCAGAGCGTGCGCTCGTCAAAGTTGAGGAAGCAGTCGACGCAATCCAGATTGGGCAGATGCAGCAGCGGCACAGCAGTCACCTTGTTGTCGCCCATGCTCGTGTCGATCTGGATGAAGATCTCGTCGAGCGCCTTGCAGAAGTCGCGATAGCGAACGCAGGCAGCACGATTGGGCGAACGGAAGCTAAGAGAGCAGAAGCATTAGACAGGAATTAGTTGAAGAATAGTTGACTTACATGTTGGCCAGCGTGGTGGCGTCCTCTTCGGGGAGTATGATCATGGAGTTGTCCAGCGCCCGCTTGAAGTCGCTCTCGAGGATCTCGCCCTCTCGATGACGATCGTAGTCGGCCAGGAAATCGATGCACGAGACGCCCTTGGTGATGGCCTGTCGCTTGGCGCTGGTCAGAATGCGTGTGATGTGCTCCTCGCTGTCCAGCGGCTGCTCGACCTTGTCGCGTGCAAACTGCGGACACTCCTGCAGCGGCTGCTTGCCCACCATGTTGGGCATGGCGTACTCGGCGGGATCCACGTCGTCCAGGAACTTGGTGTAGTTGAAGCCCAGCTCGTTGCCATAGCGATGCAGCACCGAGTCCAGTTCGCGATTCGACAGCAGAATGCCATTGATGCGAAAGATCTGGTTGGCCTGGTGACAATTCACGTGTCCACTGTGCAGTCTGCTTGGGCATACCATTAGAATTGGCCCAAGATTCTAGTCGTTACTCACTTGTCGTAGTTGCGGAAGAAGGGATGCAGATAGAGACGCCTGTTGCGTATCCGCAGCCGTATCTTGGACATCGCATCCTCGCACATCTCTCGAATGTCCTGAGGCGCCGCCTGCCAGTCCAAGGTGCCAGGACGCGGCAGCTCCTTGACCTGCTGCAGCGGCGACTCGACCACACACTGCGGCATCTTGTCCAGATTCTTGATGGTAAACACTGCACAATAAGTAGCAGCAATATTAGAAATATACGGTACCATAAATAGTAATTGTATTTATTATGATGTTTTTTAAAGATCCAAAATAACGCTGAAAGTTGTAATAAATTTTAGAGCGATATGTCTTTTGGCCTAAGATTAATTAATTGTATAATATGTATAAAATCAATAACAAATTATTATTAATTTTGATTTTGTAAAACTAAAAAAAGAATCATAATCCAAATATAATAAATTTTTTCTTTCTTGGAAGAATTGCCTAACAAGTTGGTAGCTCTAGCTTTATAGTCTCTGAGATATAGGTATTCAATCAGACTTGTCTTACCTGTATCGATTTCGTCCACGAAATTGCGCCAGCGAATGCGATTGGTGTCCAGGGGATCCAGGTAGCGATCGGTGAGGAGCGCAAACTCGCGCTGCGAGAGATGCTTGCCCACGCCCATGTTGGAGAGGCCGCGCTCGAACTGGTTCTTGGTGATGCTGCCCACCTGGAGCGGGTCGAACTTCTCGAGGAACTCGCAGGTGCGCACGCGATTCTTGTAGATGTAGTTCTGGATGCAGAGCACAATGTCGCACTGGCCGCGGTTCAGGTGCGGATGATTGCAGGCATCCGGAAAGATGGGCGTCGCCAGCTGGCAGCCATTGACAGCGGGCAGCTGCGATAGCTCCAAATCCACAAGGCGACCCGGAAAGTTGTGAATAACATCCTGAAGAGGCGGAGAAGATTAGAGGAGAGTGGAGAAAAGAGGGTGCAGCTTACGCCAGAGTTGTCGAGGAGATTGTGGTGCCTCAGATAGTCGATGATGTTGTCGATGTGCTTGAGGAAGGCCACGTAGTTGACCATGTAGCCGTCCTTCATGTAGCGCTTGAGCAGCAGCAGAAAGTCCGACTCGGACAGCGGAATTTTCATAAAGTGCAGGACGCGTGAAAAGTGCGAAACTGTCACGACGCCCACGTTTTGAGCCACCTACAAAAAAATAAATACAATCAACTGCTTCGATATGGCGTTAAACTAACCAGCTCGTAGTCCTGGAAGTAGGGCATCAACGGCAGATGCGTCTCCTGGGCAATCTTCAGCAGTATCAAGCAGAGTCTGCGACGCTCCTCCGGCTGTGGCAGCACATTCATGTGCCACGGATCGTTCCACTCCAGTCCACTCGCCAGCTCCTTGTCTGAGCTCTTCTGCAAATCTATCGCAACTCACATTCATTGTAGAGGATTTTATGCCCCAGTTTAAGCTTCGAATTTACTCACTTTCACCGCAGACCACCTTGCAGAATTGGCGATAGGCGATGCGTCCGTCGCGTATCTGGAAATAGTCGGTGACGTCGCGCAGCTCAAACTCGGACAGGCCGCTCACTTTGCGATACTTGCCCAGCACCGAGGTGAAGATTGATTCTGTTGGCGGCCATAAAACAGAGATAAAATGTAAATTTGCCAGCTGCACTTGGCGAATGAGCGACTAATTGCTACCCTGTGCAGCCTAGTGGGGTGTAAATAATATTGTAGTGGGCACAAACTGAATGTATTAATACTTTGAAGCACGCCACTGAACGCTAGATGGCGCCAGCTACTGCTGCTGCAGACAGCTATATTGAGTAAACTATGAATATATATAAAATTTTAAGTATTAAAAGGGAAAATATCTTGATATATGAATACTAAATATTAGGGAAAAATTAAGCTAGTTTTTCCAAGTATTTGTTAAATAAAGTAATATTTAAGTTATTATTTGGGAATATTAAAAGCTAAATACTTATGTGATGAAATTTTAAAATACAGCTTATAATTATTTATTTGGAATTTTTACTGTTAATAGTGGGAGAATTAAATATTTATAAAAATGTGTTAAAATGTATAAGAATATATTATTTTATCTTTCTTTTTGCGTATGCTACCCTATACAATTCATGTTGCATCACGAGTAGCGTATTAAAGGCGACAACAGCTTGGGAAGATTGTTGCTTACCCGATACAAAGCCGGTACACTCTGGATCGTGCATCTTTATGTCTGCGCAGATGTCAAAGTTATGGCGGAAGATGGCGCCTTGGATTTTACGACAGGCACGCCAGATTTGATTGAGCTCCATCTCCTCCTGTTGTCGCAAATAACAGGTGGCAAGTGGCAAGTGGCAGATGGCAAGTAGCATGTGGCAAGTGGCATGTGGAGTAGAGGGTGCATTAGTTGCTTAAATTGTGGCACAACGTCAGCTGTTACCCGCTCATCGCCCTCCTTGAGCTTGGTGCTGTGCATTTTAGCGAATTCAATTTATGAACTTGTGACGCTTTTAAAGTTTACTTTTTACTGTATTTTTTGCTATGGAATTTATGAATCGAAGTAAATAAAGAGAGAAGAAAATAAAATGGTGTGCGATGTGTGCTATAAAACACAATAATATCCAGGCAAGCTATGCTCCGACAATGGGGTCGAGTTACAAAAGCTGTGACATTGTGTGCCGAGCATTCTGTTTGCCTTTGTTTCACTCGGACACTAATCACATCCTTCTGAGCGTCGAGAGGCGAGAATGGAGCATTGCAATCACGAGCTCATTCATCGCTCAGTTTGTCGCAAATGCCAGCAGCACTTTATTCAATTTTCTATATTTCTATAAAAACTAGAAGCAGTTCCTGGCATCATCAAATGCAATTTCAGTTTATTGAAAAATCACTGGGCAACTAACCAAAGAGCTATAGAGGCGATAAGCTGACGTTGATTGGCCGGTCACCTGCGCTGTTAAACATTGCTTACACCGGATGCGTCTGAGTAACTATGAGTACTCGGCTTCTGCTTTACGACTGCTTGGCATGAATCCGCTCGGATGGTATCTGACGCCCTCGCATTGATGCGTGCCAAATTGCACTTCACAATCGATATGGCCAGCCGATAAAAGTACACGCTACATATACTATTATTATCATCGTTTGCTGCAGCGCATTTATTGCGCATTTCTGAGCACGAGTATTTGCTTTGCTTTGCCGCGCAGCTAATTTAAAATTATAGTTTTGAGTTGTTCAATTCCAGCAGAAATGCTGGAAACTAAAGAAAATCCGCCAGCGCTTATCGGGCAGCAACATATGGCGTTTTGCAGCATGTTTTTCCTCACACACACACACACACACACACTTTGACAAAACGCTGGCATATATTCATGAACCTGCTGTACATCTGCATAATAGATGGCAGCAGGCGGCGTCAGGTGACGCCACTTGGCGTACATTGCCTTTTATTTTAGTGGCAATGGCACAGTGCCCGCTTGCCTGCTTGTCTGCCACTAGACAGCTTTTTGGGCGGCAAGTTTCACACGCACACACACACACTCGCACACACCCTCGTGGGGTATAGAAAATATGGAGGAGAAAAAGGCAAACAATGGCAATGGGAGCTCAGTTATCGCCCGCCATCTTTATTGCATGCAAATGTGCGAAAGGCGGTGCAAAAGGAGTCGAACCGCCGGCCCAGGCTGACACCATAAGCAATACGTATACGTAATGCACCTTTGCTTTTGCCTTTTAAAAGCAACCGCATGCATATTTATCTTTCAGTCAGCGCCAGAACTAGAACCAGACCTGTTTTGTCTGCTCGAGTGTGTGTGGCAAGTGTGTGTGTGTGTGTGCTGAAGAAATACGATATCTTAAGTGTTAAACAGGCGCTTTGCCAAACAAACTCGCGACGATACAAACGAGGCATTGCCGCCTTATCTGCCTGCCTGCCCCCCTTGCCACGCCCAGCTCGTTGCAGTTGCAGTCATCGTCGTCGTCGTCATGCTTAACTGCAAATGCGAATTTCAGCAATATGTATGTGCATTTTTGGTGGCAAGCAGTGTGGAGCAAAAAAAATTACAAGAGAGTAATATGAATGGCAAAACTACACCGCAGAAAATAAATAAAAAACGCTGCTCACTTCTGCTGCGGCGCGTTTTATGCGCACTTGAACACACACACACACTCGCACACACACTCGCACACACATTCGCACACACACTCATGGATGCAAACAGGTGTGAGGTGTGCTGTCGTCCTGTCATCCTCTCTATGCACTTTCTTCACCCCGTTGCGGCATTGCATTCCTGCTGTGCATAGATTCGGTTGCTGCTTATAATTCTACGCCGGAGTTGTAAATATTTATTCAAGTATTTATTTATATACTCGCTCGTTCACTCATTCCTTGCGTGTGCGGCGTGTGAAAGCCATCGGGTATATTGACGCAGAGCTCGACTTATTTTTAAGTGCAATTGATAGCAGTTTTTTGCTATCTATGTTCGTAATTAAATAAACTAAATTTATTTTTCATTCAATAAAATTATTGACAACTATCTGAAGCATTCAAGTCAGGTTCTATTACTCAATAATTCGTTTTTTAGTTTTAAACTGTGTTAACAAATTCTATAAATAAATATTCAAGTAACTTGATGGTATAGAATTATAAAGGTATTGAGAAATTCTACAGCTCAACAACTCACATTATTAATCATAGATAAATAAATAACATTCTCTTAGACTTATCTGTAGATTAATTATTACAATTACAATTATTCTAATTTCAAGAAAGTTATAAGAACTGAGATTAGAAAAATAGTTAAAGATAAACTAGAATTTAGAGTAATTACAATTTATGAAAGTTACTAAGACTAGGAATGAATATATAAATACTTTAGCTAAATTCTAGTACAAAACATTGCTTCATCTGTTTTTTCATTCCTTGAGTAACACTTTTCTCTAGGCTCTTATTCTACTCTAAAAATAATAAAATGAAATTTGGTAATAAATTGCTATTGTATTTATTTATTGGATTCAGCACTCCCTGCGGCACATTTCGTTGTTCGAGGAGTAATTACTTGTTGTGGGTTTTTCATGTGTTTGGCATTCTTGGTAATGTTTTGTTGAATTCATTTCTGTGCGCAGGTTAAATTAAAATGCATTGCCCTTATGGCTGCGTTCGTTTTTGATTTGATGCAACCACAAAGCAGCAGCACACACACAAACCAGCCAACTGACTTGTGCTACTTGTGCCACAAGCACTTCACAACACCAACAACACCAACGGCTCCAACAGCTCCAACAATAATAATACTAAGAAGGCACTAGACGGGTGTGCGCGAGTGGGAGTTACCCTCTTAGCCATTCTGAATTACATTTCGGAGCTGCTTTTTTGTAGTTGCCGAAGACACTTCCAGGAAATGTGTTTTGGGTTCACGAAATAACAGGGCATAAAAAGTGGTGCAAAGGTAAATATTATTGCCAGCCAATTCCCTTTAAGGGAGGGTCGAAATACTAAATATTGTTCAATTTTAAATGCATCAGGTTGTTTGAATGTGAGTTGAGTTAAATTACATTTTAGATAATATTGAAAGCTAATTCCCTGTATTTAATTTGAATTTGTTTGACATGAATTTGATTTATGAATAGTCGACATTGTTGGAATTACAATATTAAATTACGATTAGGAAATAAATATGTATAATTAAATTAAATTTAAACAAAAATATTTGAATTTTGATTGTATACAACAAAAATACATAGTTGAATTTCCTTCGAAAGCTAATTCCCTTTAAAGAAGAGTACAACAATTTTAATGTAATATTATTTTATATTATATGTATTGCAGCTGGTTTAAATGATGTCCAAACTCAGATCATTTATTCATCCCAAATCTTAGCTACCCATTTGCATCCGCAGGGTATTGGAATACCGTTAATAAGAGCGTGCTGCATAAAGGATGCATTTTCAATTTTTATAATGGCATCGCTGCTGGCTGCTGCAGTTTTGCCATTTTACGAGCAGATTCAGTGCTCAAGTTTATTACACAGTCTGCCATTATATTTTGAATATAAATTTTGACATTGGTTCTGCATTTCCCCAGCAACCGAAATGGCTTTTTGCTACTCTCCGAGTCTGCTATGTTGCTATGGCCAGACGCCCAGGCAGGCAAGTTAAGCCAAACGAAGGCAGCACATCATAAAAGCGCAATATTGTGCAATTTTCATCATATAATTTGCATTTTGCCGAGGCATTTTCTGATTCAATTTTCAATTCGTGTCGCGTAATAAGAAAACACATCAAGTGCTGCGATAGTCACCTCATCGCAGTCACAGTCACAGTCACAGTCGCTTGATTGCGGCATTATCAGCCACGTTTTGAGTGGCATGCAACGAGCTTAACTAATTAAAAACCCATTGTTGACATTGGCATTTTCTATTACAGATTGAAATGGGATCCGGCATTGGAATGCCATCGAGCTGGAGAGCTGAAAGCGGCCTCAGAAGTGTCGCACGCAAATTTATGAACGCTTAGAATTCCGCTGTAAATATTACAAGAGTTAAACGAATTGGAGATGCACTTCAGATTATCCAAAGTGGTAAATATTTCAAAACTACATATTTTACAATTCAGTTTCTTTTCTTCTTTGAATTGTATTTAATTTATATTTATTTTTGCCATCCTCTCTACTCTCTCTTTGATTTCAACTTTGCATGGCTTTTAACATCTGGCCATTATAAATTCTTATTTTAACGCGTCATATTTTTAATCTTTCTCTCTTGCGGAGAGCATCCAGCATTAGTTGTGTGTTCGCTGGCGCTTTCAGCAGCTTTGGATTTGCTGCTGCATGGTTCATCAAACAGCCAGTCATTGAGGCATTTGAAAATTGATTTAAAAAAACTTTTTTAATTAATTATGATGATGTCGTAGAGCGTTGCCCTCCGCATGCTTATCCCGCCCCCTCCCCCCATCGTGCCACAATCCATTTTCATTTGCTGCTGGCGTTGATGCTAAGTTTTTTTTTTGGCTTCTTTTGATGCTGCAAATGATGTGCGAGCTGCGAGTTGAGTTTTGATGTTTTCTTTTTTTTAACTTTATCATTGGAATGTTTGAGTTTTCACATTTCAATTTCTGGTATTTCGCAGTCGACACAACTTTGTGGCCCGACTGCTCGGGTTTCCATTTGTCCATTTGTCTGTCTGTCAAAGTTGAAATTAACAAAAATGGTGCCAAAGACGCCGCTTCTCCAGCCAAGTTTTGTATTAATGAAATTGCAAATAGTACGAGAAGCAGAGTAGTGTGTAGTGTGTTATATAGTGTGTAAAACTTTCCTGCATGTTTCTTTATAAACTGTCAAACTAATAGACTGAGTTTTGGCAGTTGCTCGGGACCGACTGTCAGGCTGTCTTTCTGTCTGACATCGTCTCTCACAGTAACTGCATAACTGAGACCTGCACTGAATTTTACAACGATTCCCATTCAGCTTTCATCTCACATATGTATTCTCTCTCTCTCTCTCTGGTTCTCTTCCTGTTCAAATATTGGAGCAACTTTCTGGTGCAAAAGTTTGCAAATGTATTTCAATGCATAGAAATGAATCTAATTTGTAAAATTTCATACAACAGTTGAAAAGTTATAAACGCGCAAGGCACTTGCACTCGGCGCACCAAATACACTGCCTTCCGCCCTCCCCTCTCTTCTCCTCTTCTCTCTCAAGCACTACACCTCAGTCGTTTATGCACTCCTCTCGTTCCTCTCATCCCATGTCTGTCCTGCAGGCCACTTTCCCAACGGTTTGTGTGTGAAAATGTCGACAACTTGGCATGCAGATTGCAAAGTTTCCCAAAAGCAGCATTGGCATCAGCTTCGGCTCCAGCTTCAGCTTCAGCTTTTGCTTCAACTCAGCTCCGACATCAGCCTCAGCATCTGCAGCAGCAATAAGAACCAACAAGTAACAATAATACAATCGGGTCTGTTGCACTAAGAGACACTCTGTTAATTTCGAGTCATGTTATGCAAAATATTTCCGCACTCAAATTATTTTCATTCGAAGATCACTTTGCGTATGCGTGACTTACAGCATAATCACGTATACGCCACGGTGGCCAGAAAGTCATTTGTCCTCTTTCAGCATTCACTGTGAAATTCTCTATATTATTATTAAGCACTACAATAACACCGAAAGCTAAACAAAATGAAATAAATTTTTAATTCATACTCAAATTTCTATAACGAATTATCGGATATCGATTTGTGCGTTACATTAAAATGCACCTATAGTAACAAACTATTTAAATTTTTAGAGTTTATACAGAAAGTTGATGTATTTATTTTTAATATTTTAATTTCACAGTTAAATTGTCTATAAAATATTTAAAAGTATTTCAAATTACTTTTAGTGCCATAAGCCAATCATAATGAATTTACTAGAATTTATTAAAAATAATTAGTCACCTATGATAATTTCAATAAATATAATAATTGTTAATTATTACTCGAATTTCTCAAACTATTGATCTGACTGTTACATAAAGTTGCTAGCAGTTTAAATGCCGCTCTCAATGGGCTTTTGATGTGCAGAGGGTATGAAAGCTGAGCAGATTTAAGTGGTGCTTTGTTATGCATAAATAAAATGCTCAGGCAAGAAATAAGCACGGGCCCAAACATATTTCGAGTTTATTTAAAATAAATTTTAGATTACTTAGCTTCAAACTACAGGCGGCAACATGCCGGGTCATGCAACCAGCCACCCACATTGAAAGTAATTTACGCTTACAAAAAACTTAGCAAACTGGGGAGACGGGAAGGACTTGTCTTGTCTTGTCTTGGCTTGGCTTGGCTTGGCTTGGCGCTAGGCACAGTCGACGACAAGCAGCCAAAGACAATTTTGTTGGCACTAATTGAATGTAAATACAATTTTGCTTTGCTGTCAAGTCTTGTGTCTAGTCGACGATGGCGTTGTAGAAGCTTCACCAGCTCTCTCTCTCTCTCAGTTCTCAGACCTCCTTTTGACTATGACGACGTTGGCAATAAAATGAAACGAGCTGATTGTGTGTGCTACAAACAAGTGCAGCTGCTGCCAGCAGCTCCAGCTCCAGTTCCAGTTGCAGCTCTACTTCTGGCTGTTGTGACTTCTGCTGGGGTCCTTCGGCTTCGTCTTGGCGTTGAAGGGTCTGTCGTGTTGTAACGTTTGGCACACAGATCAAGTGCAATGCAACGTGCAAAGTTCCCCGAAAAAAAGCGCAAAAATCAACAGTGTAAAATCTTTTATTTAGTGTCATCAACAACGATTTTGTTGCAGTTTCTCTAGCTGCTGCTGCTGCTGCCTCTGTCGACTGTTCAATTTGCGCCAAAGACGCATTCAGATCTATTCTAAAGCAAGCCCGCAGTTTGAGTTTGTCATTTTATATTTGCCTGAAATTTAATTAACAAATTGCACGACATAAGCAAATGAGATTCCGTCTAAATGAACTGCATGTTTAAGCAATGTTTAAAACTAGCTCGAATAGTTTACTGTATTTAAACTATAAACTATTTAAGTGACGAGTGGCGATTTAATTCAATTGATTTGCATTTGCTTTTGCTATTGACTGCTCTCACATTACGTATACGCAGTTATTTTTTAATTGAATTATTTTGCCTTTGCGGCAACAAAATGCCCATGGATACTGCAAATGCGGTAGCAATAACAATGCGCATCAAATAACAACAAACAATTACAACAAGTATATCAAAAATCAACAACAACAGCTGTTGTTTTGCCATCAACAGACTGCTGCCTAGCCAGAGGCCCAGATCAGCCTTCACATACTCTCTAACTATCTGCGAGAGAGGATTGTATTTATTCACACAATTACTAGGCATTTCATTGCTGGGTATTCTCCAGTCAACATCTGTTACTTATTTCCATATTTTGGTTGCATTTAATTGAATTTAGAACATAATTAAAAAACCTAAACACTTGTGTGAGCTTAGTTCAAGCTGCGAAACAATTCCTTCGTATTAATTAAACAATTTTTATAGTAATTGATTTTCTAGACAATAATGATTAGGGCAGGATAATGCTTTAACAGCATATTTTGTAGTAGATTTTGTGCTCCAATTAGTGTACGCCAATTATAGCAACGTCAGTGCTGAACTAAATGCAAAACACAGACAGACTGAGGTATAAAGTGTGTGCAATTGAATTGTGTGCAAATTATAATTGCACAGTTGCAAATCCTGTTTGTGGTTGCCGCCTTCACGGGCAGCAAAAACTGCTCCACTTCGCTGGCATGCATGGATTTCGCAGAGAATTCTATAGATATGTTATAGAACGTAGCCAGAAGAATACATATGCACATAAGTAAACAAAAAAATATTCAATTCAACTTTAACAATAAAGAGCGGGATTTTAATAAATTCCGATTTTCTATACAAAACTATCGGTTTGTATGGTACTTAAAATAATATATTCAAAAGTATTTGAATTAACTTTTTCATAATTTTACAAACATAAAATGGGCCGAATTTATAAAGAAAGTTTCAACCAAATGTAGAAAAATAGTTTTTGTTAATTTATTTTTACT
Organism: Drosophila ustulata; assembly: GCA_035047365.1. Classification (NCBI taxonomy): domain Eukaryota; kingdom Metazoa; phylum Arthropoda; class Insecta; order Diptera; family Drosophilidae; genus Drosophila; species Drosophila ustulata. The sequence continues at coordinate 30,896,911 of JAWNPT010000094.1, forward strand.
GTTAAAAAAAAAAGAGTTGTTATAAAGGTTTTTTTTTAATTTTATGAAATTTAATTTTGTATCAAAAAACAAAGAGATAAAATATTCAATAAATGATGAGTAGACTTGTTTTTGCTAAGCAGGTGCCTTAGTAGCGCCATCTAGCGTATAGTAGACTAGCTCTGTTTCCAAATACTTTTAGTATTGAATGATTCATGTTATGCACAGTAAATGTTATGGTATATAGAAAAATCCATATGGATTTTATGTAAACCCAAAAAGTTATTTAAAATATAAAATTAATTTATATAAATATAAAATATAAAATTTGCACTTGCCTTCGTGGCGCCATCTAGCGGCTGTAAGACTGACTCCTTGCTGCAATGCATGATTTGCGGACTGTCTAGAGGGTATTTGACAGTCGATCAGGCCCGTAGGCGGCGTGTCTGGTTGTCGTTATTGTTAGTGACAGGTTGTGTAATGCGGCACACTCATCGTTTAGCTGTTTATTCATTTATGTGTAGCACTTGTAGCAGTTGTAAACGTTCATTACAATTTCCCATTAGCATGCATTTGCCACGCAATTCTCGCATGCAACATAGCACACACATGCACAGCCGGTTGATTGTATTAGTCGGCGTTAAGCATCCGCCTGGTTGTCCAGGCCGAATGTATGCTAGAATTTCTTCTCGAGCTGCTCGGCAATTGCAGTCGCATGCAATGGGAGCACACATCCTTATTTCGACATGCGGCATGCAATGTGGCGTGGCATGCGTGGTTGTGCAATCAAATCATCATCAAATCGTAGCCAAAATTGAGTTAATTTTCCCCTCGCACACAGTTCATTGCACATCGTCAGCGCATAAACGCATAAACGCATAAACGCATGATATTGCGGCTTTTCATTTCATCCAACACACACACACACATGGCAAACATTTTAAATGCATTTTTGTCACAGCTGAGCTCAGCTCAGCTCAGCTCGACTGCCCAGCGGGAATGCGCCGAGGGGCTAAACAATGCGGTTGGTTGCACATGGAGCAAGGCTTGATTGCGTTTCCGTTTTATGAAATTCTGCGGCATCAAATGCAATGATTTGTCACAGCTCCTGCCCTGCAAAACTGTGAGCGGAAAGTTGCGTTTGACGAGCTTGCCTCGCTTCTATTTTATTGTGTGTGCCTCTCAGTTTGAGTTTGAGTTAATATTTAGCCGATTGGCGCTGCAATATTTTGTCATTTGCAAACCATTATGAATTTATTTATTATTTTGCCGGCCCGCTCGCTGCTGGATATATTTTTCGCGTTGATTGCGTTTGTTTACGACTCTGTTTGCTGTGTGTGTGTGTGTGTGTGTGTTGCAAACATAACGCGACGTCGCTGTCGCATGTGGCGTATGCGTGATTTTCAATTCGTTTTGCTGAACGTGTGTTTTGTAGGTTTCGGCATTGCAGCACGCAAATTAAAGTTCAGGCAAGCAGAAATTCAATCTCTTACTTGGTGATTGTTCGTTCGGTTGCCTTTATTTTTGTTTCTTTCCGTTTTTAAGCCAAACTCAAAAGTCCCTTTTATTTTCGTTTGTCGGGCTGTTTTGAATTAAGGAAAGCGCACGTTTTATTGTTTGTTTCAATTGCCTCGCCTTGACGAGCAGGACGAACGCCCAGCAGCTGCCAGCTGAGCGTAATCAGCAAATGTGCCAACCGACAAGGACATCGACAACGACAACGACAACGTCGACGACGACGGCGATGAGCAAATTTCAGGTTTTGGCCCCAAAAAGCGAAATTAGTTCAATTTGTACGAAATCAAGCAGATGTTTGTCTGAATGTCCTCATGTCCTTTTCTTCTCTGAAGCAGACAGTGACGAGCGAAGGCAACGACTCCAGCACGTGGATGACCTTGTCTCGTGACACGAGAAAACCCAAAGAAAGAAAGTCTGCTCGAAGTTATCGAGTCGCCAGAGCGAATTAATTTGAAAGGTAATATTGTGATAAGCAGCTGGCGAGTGTGTGAGTTCAATCAAATATTGTCATAATGCGATAAATATTAAAAGGATTTATTTGGGCAACAAATCAACTTGCAGACAACATCAAATATATTCGACAGTTATTTTAACCACTTCACTTCAAGTGAATTCCTTTAAGAACATTACTAAATACTGCCTATTATATTTATTTGTCTAATAAAGTTTTATACTTGAAGTATTATTTTGTGATAAGTGAATGTTGAATTCCAGGGAAATTGCTTTAATATTTGTATGCATAAAACAAATCAAAATGGTGACCAAATTTATTGAGGAGTAATTGAATTGACTTGTATTCAGTATATTTAAGCAGTTTTATTATTTGTATTAATTATTTGTGCAATATAAACATCAATTGAAACTAATAAAAACTTTTATTTGAAGTAAAATATTGTGATAAATTAATAATAAAAAAATCAAATAGCTGACCAAATTAAATAAATTCTATTGAAAAATAATTGAACTCACTCGATTCGTTGTGTTCAGTTTATTTAAGCAGTTTTAATGACATTAAAAAATCAGTTTGTTTTATTTATTTACTTGTGCAATAATAAAGTTTTTAATTGTGCTTGTTGACTATTAAAAAAGCTGTTGTATTTTTTAGCGCTCTTTACAAATTTTTGCCATCGCTTTTGCGTTTTGTAAAGTGTTGAAAACGCGGTGCACGTTGCCATCACTAATTGGGACTAATTCTATTTAGCATTTTGCAGGACGACAACGACAACGAGGACGACGACGACGACGACAATGGGGATGACGATGACGATGAGGATGACTTTTATTTTAAAAAATTCTCCTTTCGTAGGTAACTCCGTGGCCATGGAACGTTGGAGCGTTTCTGGACGGTGTCCAGGCAAACGAACTCCGGCTAATTACTCAATGCAAATTAAAATTCATGTCAAGCAGATTGGATTATCCTCACGCAACATTAAATGTCGCGTTTAGAGCGAGTAGGGCTAGAGCTGGAGTAGGGCTAAAAAAGGGCAGCAGGAAAGGTGCCTTTTGCCTTTGCCTTTGCCGTTGCCGTTGCTCTTTCGGCTCTGCTTCGCGTTTCGCACAAAACGGACAACTGGAATTAAGAGCGAAAAGCGCAAGGGCTGCGACATGAGCAAGGACACGGGACGGGACCAGGGGCGGGTAATGGAAGGTGAGGAAGGCACGCGCCGGCCGGCGGAGGGGAGGAGAGGGTAAAAGCAACGCTGGCAAAATCTCTTTTGAAATGCTAATGTAAAAATTCTTTAAAGAAAATTACGCAATACATTATTTTGGTTTATTTTGCATTAAAAGTCAATTTAGTGTTAAGGCACAGCAACACACCGAAACAACAACGGTAAGGACAACAGGGCGACAGGACGACGGAAGAAAAAAGTATGCGAAAAGCGAACAACAACAAAAAATGGCATCTAAGCGAGCGCCCCAAAAGAACAGCAACAAAAGAGCGCAACAGGATTGGGCACAGGACAAGGGCGCGGACGGGGACGCGGCTTTTTCAGGCGTGAACCCAGCGACGACGACGGTCCAGACGGACCTCGGTCCGGTCCGGTTTGGTTCGGTTTTGGCCTGGTTTGGTCTGGTCTGTTCTGGGCCATGACAACGCAACTAACTACAGTTTGTGTTGTGCTCGGCGTAAATAACAAACGACCGAAAGTTAGCATTTTTATTTTGCATTTTAAGTTGATTTGCCGCCTGCGTGCTGAGCAGAGTGTCAACGGCACTCAGAGCCGAGTCGTCAACAGACCCGACACAACCCCCAGCATCCTCTCATCCCCCCCTGCTCTTCCTAAAAAAAGAAAAAAGAAAATAAGGAATTCTTGCCCACCCACACGTTCACATACTGCCATGAGTGGAGAAGGCCGCTAAAAGGGGTACTGTGGACATTTCTGATCTCTTCATATTCATTTCAACATTCGTCACTTCAAGTAATATTTATTAGCTTCGAATTAGTTCTGTAAATATTTGTATTAAATTTGAATATTGATTTTAAACATTTATTTTGTGTTTGTTAATATGAACTTCATAATCTGACAGTTGTTTTTCTTACATTTCAATTAATATTTATTTAATCTGGCAGTCCTATTGTTTTCAATACACAAATATAATCTTTAATTGTTATTCATATTTTGCTACATTTCAGTAAATATTTGATACTATTTGCAAATGTGCATTTCATAAACCGACTGTTCTTTTTGCTATTTCTTATACTTGAAATAACATAGTAGAAAATATTTGTATTAAATGTGATAGCATACATTTATTATTATTTTGATTGTACATTTTGTTCACTCATTTCTTTATTCTTATACTCAAAATAATATATATTCCGTAAATATTTGTATTTAATTTGATTGTATATTTTACATTGCTATTGTTAATATGCATTTTACAATCTGGCAGTCGTCCATTTTTTATTGTTATTAATATTTTGCCAAATTGCTTCGAATAAATTCTGTAAATATTTGCATTAAATTCATTTGTGTATTTTATTTATTTTTTCTGCTTTCGTCATATTCAGTTTGATATTTTTCTTTAATATTAAGTACACAACATTTAAGCTCCATTTGATGAATTCATTTTAATTGCAGCGACAATAGTTTTTAATTGTAAAATGTTTACCTAAATATTTCCGCACATTTTGTTGATGCTTTTTCCAACTGACCAAATAACTTGCGTGTAATGCTAATTAATTTAAACGTTAAATTATGGCAAATATTTATAAAGTGGGTGCTTAAGCGAGTTTGGAATGCTGCGCTGTGCAGCGTTGTGCGTTCAACCGTTTGGGGCAAATGGGATTATGAGCTTTCAACACTTCACTTCACAATGTGCAACAAAGACATTATTATGGCTACTTTGGCGCTTTCATTTCATTTAATTTTTTTTTCGCTTCGTAAATACTCGCACTTCTTTCATTTGCTTTCAGTTTCGCGGCAATGATTCGGTTTTTCTTTTTATTTTCAGCAAGTTTTCCACAATTTCCACCATTGTGCAGTGGCGTCCCTTTTTTCGTCTTATGCTTTTGCACGAAGGGGCAGAGGGGAATGGGTGGCAGAGGGACGCTTGGCTGCTGCGGCACGCTGCTCTTTATCTATTAAAACGCCTTCCAATTTGCATATTTCTGCAGCTGTAACAGCTGTCAACGCTGGACAGCAAAGCCGACTGCGAAGCTGACAGCGACTGCGACGGCGACGCCGACTGCGACGCAGCGCAGGACTTATTGTAAGAGCAAACGAGGAGCGGCCCTTAAGATAATGTATCTGCTCGCATTCACAGACGCATTCGCAACTCAAAACTCGCATTCTCTCTGCCCAACTGATGAGTCCGAGCATCGCGCTCAAATTAAAGCCCTCGTCGCTGTAATTTGGGGCGTGGCAGCTTTAAGCCCGATACTGACTGATAGACACCTCTTAAGTGTTCAGGGAAATGCTAAAAATGGAAGAACTTGGAGATAAAAATATAGAAAGATCATAAGAAATAGGTGTTCTTATTGAAGCATTCTAGCTGTTGAACACAAGTAGAAATACGTACAAACAAAATTCAATTATTATTATTATTTTTATTTGTAACTAAGAATTAGATTTTGGGTTCCAAGCCATTGAATTTAAACAATCTAAATAGAGATTGAAGAAGTACAATTCTGTTTACACAACTCGTAGTCAAAGCGACTCTATCAATTCAATTCATCTACAGCATATAAACAAAAAGAAAGCGCCGTTAGTCCAGCGTCATTATTGCACAATGGAGCATATTAGCTGTTAAATAAAAGTTGCAAAATCCGGAAACTTAAACAAAAGATATTAAATGCTTAGCTGTTAAATAAAAGTTGCAAAATTAGCAAACTTAAATTAAATAATCTGGAAATTAAATACAGATAATTGTGGTTCTCCACATCTAGCAGACAAAGCTACTACAACAACAGGAAATGCATAGAATATATAATATTATTATCATTAGCTGACAAAATTAAATCAGCATATTGCCAATTTGGAATTGATTTATTTTATTAATGAACACTATGAACAGTCGACATTGAAGCAATTATATATATCAAATTATGATTGGGAAATCAAATATTTATTTAAATCTGGTGTACGTGTAAATTATGAATAAAGCAAGTCTGTCTCTAGAGACATTTTCAATACAATAAATTGTGGACTGCATAGTGAAGCGTATTATCCATTAGAATATTTACTTTAGAATATTATTTAATTTGGCAATTGGTAGAGCATTGTCTAGTCAGCGTGCGTTTAATTGGACAACCTCTTGACTATTTTATTTCGTTTTATTTGGCTTTGTTCGGCGGGGCTTGTTACGCTGTCGCATTACCTACATCAACTGTCACTTTAAAACGCATTTTTCTTGCCGTCCTCTCCGTTTGAAGTGTTACTCAGAGCTGTCGACGCGCGGATCTTATCCGAGGGGGAACTCGGGGCGAGAATTGTTTAGTATTTTGAAGTGCGGCAGGGAAATGGCCGCGTGGTGGCTTGTAAACAATTCCATGCACATTAAGTTCCAATTAAGTAACAATATTCAAGACGGCAGCAAATCGTCGCTTGTTTGTTTGTTTGCCTTGGCTCGCCAGATTGCTTTGTTAATATTAATTTGTCATTAAGTTGAACGACAGCAGCTTACGGGCAGCTCGTTTAAAATGCATTGATAAGCCAAGTGGCTGCTGAAACTCTGTGTCCTCTAAGCTGTATTCCTTGGCCGCTTATCCACACACACAGCCTGATCAGATAAATTTAATGCGCTTTAAACGGCTTGAGCGTCTTCTTGGCCAGCAGCAGATCCTTTTGAGAAGCCAACACAACTGTTGCTCAAAGGAAAAGGGTTTGCTCGGGTTACTGCAATCTTAAATACCCTTTATAATTATTAATCGCAAGCTGTCGACACTAAATGGCTTAGTTATCGAGTCGCATTGAATGCAACTTTGAGCAAATTGTATATGTAAACATGCGGCATCGAAGCGGAGGCGTCACTCGAAGGCCACAAAGCGTAAAAATGCATAAAGCTTATGTTGCCTAGCATCCATTCCATTCAGCCAGGCCAGAGTGCGAGTCACGCAATGCCAGCTTAGTTTTGCTTTCGCATTCAGCTTCTCGCCCGGAAATGCAATGCGATGCAATGCAGGGAGAAAAAAGAGTCGGATATATTTTCAATGGAATCACAGCAAAGAGAGTCGGAGGGAAGGAGGTTGAGGGGGAGGGGGCAGCACTCTGTTGGCTTTGAATAGGAAAAAAGGTGTTATCTGATTGCTATTTTAAACAGAGTGCGGCCGAGTCGAGTTGAAAGCTGTGAAAAACAAATACGTGCACATAAAAAGTTTAAACACATGAATGGGGCTATTCACTGGTCAGCTAAACCAGAGAGATGCCTCAGATTGCACGGTGGCGAGGGGCAGAGGGGAGCAGAGGGGGGCGTGTGAAAGTTCTCAGAAAGTACATTAAAAAATGCAATTGATGTGGCAAACAGAACACTGAGAACAGAACACAGTGAACAGAGCACATAAAGAGGAATTGCAGGCGCTTATGCTGGTTTGCCTTCAAAGCGCCGATCATTTTGATTGAATGATCTTTCTCTTTGCATTACATCCACTTTTTTTTTATTTTTTTTTGCGGTTTTGGTCTGGGCAAAAAGCCGTTAAGGAACTTAAGCAGCCACCTTTGGCATCATTAGGATGATTAAAGCGCCGCTGCAAAATTAAATGCGTTTTAAACCAAGGCTTTGCGACTTGGCAAGTTGCTGTTACAAATTTATCTAATTAAATTCAAAAATAGTATAACATTTGGTTACTTTTGCATTATTGAATTAAGCATAAGGATATTCTTGAATTTAATATGTTACTATCACCTTCACAGGCCTAAAACAATCTTAATTGAAAAATGGCTAATCTTTAATTATTATAGAGTTTTGGTTTTGACTTTAGAACCGTGTGTTTAACTTTGGGCTTGATTCAAAATTTTAATCTTATTCTCTTTGTGCATACTTTTAGTTTTATCATTTGTAACATTCACTTTCTAAATTTATTCCCACTTTTATCTTCATTTTTGTTTATTAAATTCTAGGCCTATTAATTGATTTTTTATGGTTCTGCATTTCTGCATATTGATTTCTATAGTCACAGTCTTTAACTCTGACCCCGTTTCGCATGTCATCCATTCGTATCTACTCGCTGGAGCTATCGCAATCTGTAGCTTGAGCACATGTCTAATATCCATGTTAATATCTCTGCGTTTTTTCTCTCTCTGCACTTCCCATTGAGCAGAGGCATCAAAGCATTGCTAATGCTCACATCTCATTCTCATTCTGTCTCTATCTGAGTCCGACTGCGAGTTGTTTATCAAACGGTCTGTCGCTTTTCTGTTTGCCAGCCCGATGAGGTTGTGCAAAGTGCGAAGTGCGAAGTGCGCTGTGGTGCAACAGTGCGTATGAGTAATGCAGCTTGTCTAGCAGTCATACTAATTAAATGGCTCTAAAACTTGGACTTGGCTGCGTTCTGTCGCAGTATCGGTAATTAAAATCTAAAAAGAATTCAGCTCATCCTCTCCTGCTGTCTGTCTCTCTGTCAGTCTGTCAGTCGCTCTGTTTGCTTGTCTGTTTGTCTATTTGTCTGTTTCTCAACCGCTTTGTAGTTGCCTCGTGGCAATCCTCAGTGCTATTTGCTTAAGCTGTAGTTATCGCTCGATGTGTGCCACATCTCGGCTCCTTCTCTCTCTCTCTGTGTGCACTTGTTAACGTTGAGGTAAGCAAATAATGAGGTGCGCCACAGAAGCTTTTAATGAACGAAAGCGATAATCGCTGTGAATTGCAGCACTTGCAATTAAGCGTGTCAAAGGAAACAAGATGCACTCTCTGCTCTGCTCCATAAAGAAATATGTTCTCCGCTTCACCCCACACTGGACACTGTTTAAATATGCGTGAGTGAAGCACCTGCTCTGCCATACTGTGATTTTGAATCGACTTTGACGGCATTTAAATTTCAAAGTTATTAAAACGCTCCATTTTTAGACCTGATTCAGTCACATTGTGGGCAGCAGTAAATTCTGAGAGACAGCTTCTCAAATGGTTTGCAAACTGTAGCCGAACTATCAATACATTAAAAAATATAAGCTGGAAAATACAATTTACGTAACTTCGCCCGCTTGTTTATCAGCATATTTTAATCTTGTTAAATATCGCGTTTACGTTTATGAAATTCTATAATAAGAATTTTTCCACTCGAAATTCCAAATTAGCCATTTGGACGAACTTTTTAAAGGGCTTGCTTTTCATATCCTAGAGTTAAATTCTTAGTTACACATACAACTAATGAAAATAAAAAGAGTCGTTAAAGAAACAAGTTTAACCAAACTCTACTCCAGACAAACGCTGCTGAATTTTAGTGTCCAACAAAATTAAAATTTATTTACATTGTACAAATATTTCGCTTTGACAGTTTCGGGTTTTAAATGAGCGGATAGCCGCCGTATCCATAAGGACGTCCATACAACCCGCTGCCGCCGTACATGTTGCCATAGGCAGAGTAAGGATAACGCATGCCATATCCACCGTAGCCTCCATATCCACCATATCCTCCATATCCCCCATAGCCGCCATAGCCGCCATAGCCGCCTCCATAGCCTCCAATGCCGCCATAGCCTCCATATCCTCCAATGCCGCTTCCATAGCCGCCGTATCCGCCATAGCCGCCTCCAATGCCTCCAATGCCGCCATAGCCGCCATAGCCTAGACCTCCGATGCCCCCGATGCCTCCGAGCGGATAGCCGCCATAGCCTGCCACCTGCCTCGCTACGCGTGACGCTTGCGACTCCTGCCCAGATTCCTGCCGCTCCGTCTGCGGCTGCTGCAGCGGTTGGGCAACTGTTGCTGTTGCTTGCCACGAGCAGCAGGCGGCAACGATTAGCAGCGCATATAATCCGAATAAGGCGCAGTTCCGCATCGTGTTGCGACTCCTTAAGTTGTTTGTTGCCTAGTTTACCTTTTAGTCGGTTAGTTTGGTGATTGCGGTGTTGTCGTCGTCGTCGTTGTCGTCGTCGTTGCGCGGCAGCCAACTGTGACCTGGCCAGCAAATGTTATGGCCATTTATAGCCTTAGAACTTTGCGCATTAAATAGAAACTTTTGTTTCGTTTTTTCGCGTTTGGCTTGTTAGCGAAATGAGACGCTAATGTAAACGTCATAAAACAAACTATTTAAATATGCGGCGAACAAAAGGGCCAATTCATGTCTGGCCAATGCCATTAGGCCGGCCGCTAAGTGGCGTTCATGAAATCGAATGCCCACTGTACCCTGCAGAGGGGGAAGTTTGTTTAAAGAGCTGAAACATTTCACTTTACTTAACTCCTCTCGCTCTCTTTCTCGCCTGCACTGTCTGCGGTCAGGTAAGCTCTGCAAATGTGCTAATTTCATTTGAAGGTTAGTTATGCTATTGACCAGGCCAAGAGAGGCCCTGAGGCCAAGCGCCAAGCGCCACCACAGCACCGCACACCGCACCGCACACGCACACGTCATAAGCAACAACTTTGGGTGCGTAAGTGTGAATTGCTGTTTGTTGCTGTTGTTGTTGCTGTTGTTTGCCTATTTGCCAGTTTTGTGTGTTTGTTTGTTTGTCTTTGTTTGGCTGTTTAGCTGTTTGTTTTATGCGCGCTCCTGACCATTAACAATGCTCACAATGGCTCACTCGCTCTCGCTCGCAAAAATTCGAAATTCCGTGAGCCGAGAGCCGAGAGCCGAGAGCCAAAGCCAAACCGCATCATATTTATTCATTTATGCAAAACGATCATGAAATGTTCTGACGCTCGCTTAGTCAAATTTTAAGCACTTAAGCCAGTTCGCAAAGTGGGTCAATTAATGCCGTCAACATCAAATCAGTCTGCACATCACAGTCCAGACGAAGCTCTCCTCACTTCACTCTCCTCTCGCGACACTGGCGGACACTGAATAAATTAACGCCTGCACAATGAAAAGAACAACACACTGGATTTCGGCATAAATTTGAAACTATGGAAATATTTTGCAGCCTAAGGCAAATGGTTGTTGCAATTATTTGTAATTACCCGAAACTAGCGTGTATAAATAAAAATGTGCATTATATAAATATATTTAATGTATTGCATACATTAGTGCCAAATGGAATTAAACGATTTGATTTAATAGGCAGTAAATATGATAAGTTAAATTAAGTTTTATAACAAAAAATTTAAAGCAGATTATATTTAACATACGTCACTTTGACTGATTTAAAAAAATGCACGAAAGAAAATCTAATTTAGCTGATAGACAAATATTATCATTAACTAATTTGAACATAAAGATACCAGTAACAACTGACAAACATAAAAAATATACAAGCCAAACTTCATTATAAAAATATTTGCATACTTTTTTCAAGTTAAATGAAAGTGAAGGATTTATTTCACATAGCAGGGAAATTACTCATACGTCAATACCAACCAAATTACTCATACGTCACAGTGAACAGAAGAAAAGCTGCTTTATGGAACATAAATAAATCAATAACAACTAAAACACACATAAATGAAAAATGTAGAAGCACAACTTTGCTATAAATTTATTTTTCATTTATTGTTTACATTTACATACTCCTTAAAGCTAAGCTGGTTATATTGAAGATTACATTATTTCACATAAATTTCTCAAGCACCCAATATTATAAATTAAATTCAAATTTATTATAAAAATAACAACTAAATTAAAGCTGATTGTCTTCGACAACTTTTAAGTTACTTTGAATAAAAGTGCTCAAAGGATACATCTGTTTATATTTTATGACTTTGTATATATTGAAACATCAAGATATCGTTAACAGCTTACCAACATAAATAACAATTTTTAAATATACTGAACTTTATAGTGAGTATATTTTTAATTTGAAGTCTAAATTATTATGTTCAAAATTCAAATAGTAGAAAATATTATGAATTAAATAAAATATGGTACTAGTAACAATGCACAACACATTGGACAACTAAATTTAAGCTGATTATCTGCATACGTCACTAATAAAAGTGAACAGAAGAAAATCTTAATTATTGCCTAAGTTTGAACGTATGAAATAACAATACGAAATATCTAAGCCGCAAGTAGCATTTAAGCTGTAAATTGCAACAATTTGATAGAGTTATTACTCATACGCTACGCTGTCTGCTGAATGAATGTTGTTGAATGTCTTGAGCGTAAAAAGCCACAACAATTGAACTAAACTGAGAAACGCTTTGTCTGCAGTTTTGTCTGTTTTTTGTCGGGGTTGTCGAACCTTGAGTGGCCAGCGACGAAAACCGGTTTCTCATTTCGTATTTCGTATTTAGCGTTAAAATTCCCAAAATGATACATTTGTCAATTGTGTTTTAAGATGCACATTTTTAATTATTTTAATTGTGTTGCCCGCAAAGCCATTGCGCTTAGAATGATGAGCCCCAGTTCAGCATTTCACGGACAGCCACTTGACCAACAAACAGCTGCCAACTGCCAACTGGCAGTTGTTGTCCTGGGAGGAGACTGTCTTGTTGGCCAATAAGTTTGCGTTATTATTATAGACCATGCTATAGCTGTTGTTGTTGTTGTTTACGCTTAGTTAGACAGTTAATACAAAACTCTGTGGACTCTGCCTGGTCTCAGAGTATCCATTTCATTTGGGAGTCGGCAAAAGCCGAAAGCTGAACTGAGAGCTGAAAGTTTAGCCAGCCCTCTAACCAGGGCACTTCTAGTTTTATGGCTTGGCCAGCGCTTAGCCCGAGTGCCTGGCGAATTCATATAAATTGGCTGGCCCACACAGCAACTCAAACTTTGTGGCCATTACAACTTGGCCAAAAGCGAGCGAAGCTGCTGCTATCGATTGGCAGTAGTTGCCCCTGATTTGCTCGATATATAAAATACAGGTCTCATTTTTGTACATTATTCAGCTCAAGTGGCGATTTAAATGAATTTGAGACAATTACTCACGATCGCACAAAACAATTTAATAAATGTTGGCAACCGTGCTAACAGTTAATATGTCGATAAAGATTAAACGCCAGCTATAAAATTGCTGCCTTTTGACAAGCCGATTGCATTGTTATAAAAAATTAACCCGCCTTTAAATTTACGCCTTTTGTTAGCCGCAAAGTTTGCAGCTCTCGCTTTAAAGCGCTCGAGAGAGAGGAGAGAAAAAAGATGAAATGCCTTTCTTCGCATACATTTCGCAAGAAAGTTTTGCGCAAAAGAAATGCCTGAAATACAGTTCAAAAAATTCTGTGAGCGACATTAAAAAGTTGATAACAAAGCCGTAAATAGCCGAGGCCCAGGACGAGAACAAGGACGAGAAAAAGGACGAGAAGGAGGACGAAGGCAAAGGGTGTTGGAGCGTGGCCTTCACTTTGGCTGCTACTTTATTTAGTCTTGTTATTTCTTATCGAATGCGTGTCCCAATAAATCTATAGCGTGTCCTGGCAACGCCCAGACATCCCGCCAGCTGCTGAGGATGCTCTAACGGATTATCCTTGTTTGACCAAACTGCTGTGCCAAGGAGCAGCGACAGCCGAGGCAGCTTCGCAGCAGCGGCAGCTGATTGATTTGTTATTGAAAATATTAGGCCTGTTTCGACTCGACGCGACTTGAGTCGATGAGGGGGCGTGTCGAGGGGCAGATACGTGCTGCTGGATACGCTTGAAACTTTTATAACTTTATGAGGGCGTTGTAATTTGATATCGCAAAGTTTTTTATTGCCTTTTATAGGCTTATAATTTGGCCGCGATGCTGCAGAGAGTGTGGCGGCCCACGGGGCGTATGCTTGCTCGTTGTGCCTGCCTTTTTGTTTACACGTTATTTATGGCTTATAAATACGAATTCACGTTTTTTGGGGGGGAGAACACAACTCACATGTGGCTGGCTCTTAATGAGCATCAGAATTCGCCGTGAAATGCGAGTACGTAATAGGATTAGCGGTCTATGTACTTGCTTCTTGGCATAATTGGCGCGCTCGGTTCCCAGAACAGGTTAGTTTTGTCATGCGGCAACGTTATTGTTGACAATAAGCTGCAGGGGATTTTTCTTGGCCATTTGATTATGCTCAGGAAATTTAATTGCTCGAAAGGGTCAGTAGCTCGTTAAGCATTAACTGCTCCTATATATAAAGAGCGCTTCGGCCCCGCTTGTGGCCAGAAGCGCTTCACTCATAGTCAAGGGCAATGCGCAGCATTTTCTACGTGTATCTAATAGTGCTAAGTGCTCTGCTCTCCACAGCATCCACAGCATCCTCCAAGAGCAGCAGCACCCGACTGTACAACCCCAAAGCGGAAATGAAGCTACTGACTCTGGCGGATGTAAATCAGGCAGCGGAGCAGCAGGACTTGGACTCAGGGTTGGAGTCGGCTGGCAAGCCGGCTGTACGCTTCGCCAGACAGTTGGGTTTCGGTCGGCGGCGCTTTGGTCGATTTGGTCCTGGCGCAGGATTTGCTAATGGCGGAGGAGGATTCGGTCCAGGCGCTGGCTTCGGCAATCTCGGTGGAGGCGGCTTTGGCAGGCGGCGATTCCTCGGCAGACGTCGACAACCTTTCCCATTTTTCGGCTAAATATTAGCAGTTTAGTACAGCGACCGTACTCAATTTACGTATTTAAAATTGTATTATTTATGCTTTTCTACGAACACAATGTTTAATGTTAAGTGATTTTTTAAAAATCACGCAACCCGTAAATAATGATTATTTGTGAGTTTTATATTTTCGATTAAATTAAAACTCAGCTTCAAAATGTTGAATGTTTTAAAAGAGCTCGATGTTATCCATTAATACTGGAACCATTATTATTTTAAGCTATATTGAAACAATACATTTTTTAAATTTTCGTTGAACATAATGATATATTAAATCATTGTATTTAAGGCAAATGCATATAGAGTAGAAGTTCACAAGTTAGAATTTTCTGCAGTTGGAATCTTTTAGGAATTGTGTCGTACAGTAAAAATACAAGTTTCGCTGAGATTACCAATTTTTATTAACAAAAAGAAAGTAAAATAAAGTAAATTATAATAAAATTAGGAAATTATATTTCAATTTTAAAATAATTGTTCATTATTCATTATTTAATATAGTAACTCCTTTATATATGTATATTATTTATAATTTTAATTTTTCAGAAATTGGAATAGCATTACTTATTACCTTTTTGTTAAAATCATAACTAATCGGAAAAGGAATGCGAAGGAGTTCTTGTTGTTGTCTCAATTCACAACTCGAAGTCGGTGATAATAATGTATATTTACTGTCGCTGTTTAAATACAAAAGATAAGATCAAATCTGGCCAAGAAACACACAACAATTAGTTGAGCACTTAGCTAAAGCAGCTATATAAATAGCGGCCATCTCGATCAAGTTTAGTCACAATCAGAATGATGAACCCTTTGACCTGTCATTGCCAAGTGCTGCTGCTGCTCAGCGTGCTCCTGCTGGGCTTCGTGTCGGTGGACGTGGATGCCCAGACCGTGGATGTGGATCGGCCAGCCCAAGTGGATGCCTCCTTGAATCGCGTGGTGCGCCAGACAAATACGAATACGCAGATGACGACTGTGATCGTTAACCCGGGATCTGGCTGTCCTACCGGCAACTGCGGCCAGTCTGGAGGTGGAAATTCGGGTGGTGGAAATTCTGGCGGTGGTGGGCGTGGACGTGGGCGTCCGCCTTGCAACAGTTGCCAGTGTAGAGGAAATTGCGGCGGCGGCGGCGGTGGCCGAGGCATCTCCAACAACAACAGGGGCAACAGTGGCAATAACAGACCGACTCTGGGCCTCCTCGCAGGAGTCGCGCTCAATGCCAACCTGGGGGGTTAGAGTCAAAAGTTGGAGCAAAGATAAAGACAACGAGCAGCATGAAATAAAACATGTAAAAGTAACTGAAGCAAACAGCGGGTTAATGCTTTTTATTTAGGGTTAGCTGCGGGCGCCGTAAATTTTTATTTCAAATCACGTTGAGTGACACAGGACAAGAAACTTAATCAGCGATGTTAACGATGTGAGACGGAACGACGGGACGGCTGGGGGCTTGTCTCTGTTGCGGGTCGCGTTGCCGTATTTTTTTCTAATTCATATGCGCTTCAAGTTTTAATTACGTGGTGCAAAAAAAAGAGGAGCCGGAGGAGGAGACAAATAGACGAGTAGCTGGCGGGCTGGCAGGACGTCTGCAGGAGTTGGTTTGACTGACAGCAAGCAGACGGCGACGTTGCACCAACATGAAAATAACAAAATACGCCCAATCAGCGCAGCAAGAACGGAAGCACACACAGCTACAGCTACAGCTACAGATAGAGATACGTATGGAGCTGAAGATACAGATACAGCTACAGTTACAGATACAGAGACAGAGACAGAGGCACACAGATGGCAGGCACAAAAAGGCGAAAAAAATTAAGTAGCGAAATCAGCGGGCGAAACAAAAAAGCAAACAAACAACAGCTGCGAGGCTGGCTGACTGACAGACTCACAGAATACCCTGTAAAATTTGCATAGGGAAAAATTAGAAAATTCTAAAAGTCATAAGATTCATCTGCAATCTCAGCTAAAGTTTTAGTTGTGAGAAGTAAACAAAGATTGAGCTGCTTGCTGCATTTCTTTGCGGCATACCTCTTGGCGGCACTTTAATGATTAAACAGTATAAAAAAGCTACGAGTGGCATGAACTGGAAACCAAGAACTGCGAGGCAGAGAGAGAGAGAGAGAACACAAGTATAACAGGATAAAGGCGTTGCATGCCAAGGATTATCAGAGAGAGGGTCCTGGGCTGCTGTGTGTGTGGAGCGAAAAAAGAAAAATGGTAGCACGCAAAATTGTGAACTCACTTGACGTGGCTCATTCTGGTCCAATGCCAAA
The DNA here is from genome assembly GCA_035047365.1 of Drosophila ustulata. Classification (NCBI taxonomy): domain Eukaryota; kingdom Metazoa; phylum Arthropoda; class Insecta; order Diptera; family Drosophilidae; genus Drosophila; species Drosophila ustulata. The sequence continues at coordinate 30,913,757 of JAWNPT010000094.1, forward strand.
CGGCATGACAACGTCGCTTCTCGCTCGCCATACGGGCGAGGAGCAAATCAGCAACAGGAACTAACAGCATAAATATGCACAAGGCGAATGGCAGCTGGCAGCTGGCAACCCAAAGGGGGGACAAAGGGGAGGCAGCAGCTGCTGGCCAAAAGCGTTGCGATCGTGCGTGCGTGTTGCCAGCCAGTTAGGGTCAGAGAGAGGCAGAGAGTGAAGGGCAGATTGTGGCATACAAATTTCTTAGTAAGTAATTAACAATTACAATGATGCGATGGCAGCTTAACTGCCTTGGTCAGAAGCAGCACGCTTGAATGGTTAACGCAAAACTTGATTGACCGTCAGCTGCTATCAGAACGAAGCCTCTTGTTTCCCCATCTGTCTGCCAGTCTGTCTGTCTGTCTGTCTGCCTGCCTGTCCATCTGCTTGTGGTCGGTTGTGTAATGTGCGAATAGGCTCGTCAATTTATTTCCCTTTTTTATGCCCGAATAAATACTCAATTTGAGCTTTGCTTTAGCAACAATTTTCAATTTGCTGTAACTATTATGCCCATAATGGGGCCATCGATGCAAGCTTCCCGTCAGCTGACCAAAAATATTCCATCGATTGCCACAGCTATTTTTACATTGCGTGCAAGGACTTAAAGTATTAGACTGGCTTAAATTCTGTTGCAAATTTCCAGGCAAAAGCAAAGCTTAAATTATGAAAAACACACCTCATACGTAATTTAATTTAATAAATGCCACGTCATTACTGTAAGTACTAACATTATCATTAACCTAAGCATGTAGATATATAATCTTTATTTAAAGGGTATGCACAAGTCGTATACATATTCGTAAGTCCACGCGATTTTATAATTTTCATAAGAATTTAATATGTTTCTAAATGGCTTTATCTCGCTCACAATCAGAATGGCATAAAGAAACAATTCTATTGTTAATTTGTTGAGTGTGTTGTAATATTTAATTATATTTGCGGCAAAGAATGAAGGAGGACTGTAAGGACTGGGAAAGGAAGTGAGAGGCACGTAGCTCATACAAAAAGTTGGCCATTGAAAAATCTTGGGGCAAAAAAAGAATCCCTAATTAAACAGTTTGTCAGTAATGCAAATAAACTTTGTTAAACTTTTGCGTACCGCCAACTTGTCGCTTTGGCTTCGGCACAATAAAGAAGAATTTTCGCCTCCCCTGCTCGGCTTATTATTTTCACTTTTTGGTCAAACACACAAAAATGTAATTATAAAAAAATTATGCTAAACACGCAATGAAAAAGTTGCTAAGTAAAAAATTAACAAAAAAAATAATACATAGCGAATGAGACGCAAACGAGAAAACGGATGAAAAGCGAAAAAAATGTATTTTTAAAAGGCAAACGGTCAGTCAGGTTATTCGTTTTCTTTTCTTTTTGTATTTTTGTATTTTTGCGTTTCTCTCGAATAGCAGCAAAAAGAAAACGACGCAAAAAAAAATTAACAATTGTTAATTTGAAAATTGCACACAAATGCGTAATGTGAAAGTTTTTGCGTTCGCCGGACTTTGCAGTCGCAGTCAGAGTTGGACTTGGCTTCGTCCTTCGTCCTTCCACCGACTCCGACTGGGCCACTTGTTAAGTGTTAATGAAATAATTATGCCAACTTTTGCCAGCAGCCAAACGACTTGGCCAAACACACACATACATATATATTTATATCCTGTTGCCCCCTCGAGCCACTTCAGTTTTATTGTGAGTGGAGTGGAGTGGAGTTTTTCTGGCCCCTCGTTTTGTTTTGTTTCTCTTTTTATAATTCGATAAACTGGCCTCTAAAGACGCCGCCGCAGCGCACAACAATGGGGACGACCTTGCGCCTAAAAGCAGGCAACGCTTTTGTTACTTGCGCGCCGTCTAAGCCGCTTAATTACAATGAGTTGGGCCTCAGAGGCGCTCCTCGGTTGGGGTTTGGGAGTGTTTACTTAAGACGCGAAAATGTGATTAACAAGTGTGAAAAGCCGCGCTCCACTCGCGTTTTTTTTTTACTTTGGTGTACTGTGGTGTATTTCATTTAATTTTATTATTCGCGTTTTCCGTTTTCAGGTTCGAATAACTTTAATTGATTTACTGTGTGCGAGTGCGATTCAATTACTTAAAAATGGAAATGGAATGGCTTGCCAAAGTGTCGGGGAGTTTGACTTAAAAATTAGCGCAAGTTTCTCGGCACGCCGGACAAAGTTGCAGCTGACAGGAAAGTTTTGTTGCTGCCACATGCGTCATTATCAAGCCCAATGACAGGTGTGCGCTTGCCAATTTGAGCAGCTCTAATTGAATTTAGTAAACTACTACCAAGATATATACACCATCTATATATATATATGTGACTGTCTCTGCACTCGATTGTCGACAAACTTTCACGCTGTCATTGTAATACACACCTTATCAGACGGACGAAGCGACTTTGGGCGCCTTCAACGCCGGTTCATTGTTTCCGTGTCGTGCAAATCCCAGGCAAGTTGTTGCCCCTCCCCCCGCTCCTCCCTTCCCCCCGCTGTGCTCCACTGCCACTGATGCCGCCAAACAATTAACGTTAATGGATCATGGTAACTTTTTCGCCTTTTTCCACTGTGCAATCCCAGCGGTGCGTGTAAACTGGCAAAAGTAGCAAAAGCAACACAAACTGGGGCAGCAGCAGCAGCTATCAAACAGACTGCGGCTGCTGCTGCGGCTTCTGGCATATGAGAGACGCCTCCTCCTCCCACTCTCCCCTCCTTTATCTCCATAGTGTCTTTCGACACCGCGTCGCGTCGTCGCTTGGCAAGTTTTCTGCTGTCTTTTGCTGTTTTGCGTGCTCCCTCCACAAGGAGTTTTCTTCTTCGCTTGGTTTTTCTTTCTTTTACTTTCGATTGGTAGCAAGAGAGAGAGAGAGAGAGAGGGGGGAGAGAGAGAGAGGGGGGAAGAGGGGAACGCGCTCAACTTTTAACACACTCAAGTGTCGTAATTTTGGCTGCTTTTTCGCACACAAAACAATATTAATGCTGGTAGTTTCCATCTCGCTCCTCCCCCTCACACCCCCATTCGAGTGTGTGAGGGAGGGGGAGGAGGAGACGGAGCGGGGGGCGGTACGATTGCAGCCTCCCCTCGGGCCCTTGGCCTCGCCACCCAAATAGAAGTTAAATGAAAAGTTTTGCTTGCGCTGCAAACACGGTTGCTTCCTGTCGTCTGCCGCTTTCGCTATGCGTCGCTGATTTTGCTGACTGACTTTTAGGCTTTGAGTCAAGTTGCACACACACCCACATTAACACACACACACACACACTCATACACACAAAGGTGCGTAGGCAATGGCTGAGATGTGTGCGCCAACTATTGAGCATGTTTTCAAGAGGTTTCTTTGGTTGGCCAGAACTCCCACAGCGCTGCGAAATTAAGCTAAAACAAGAAGCACGTCTCAGCCATCGACTAGACGAATATTTACTATACTAACTGTTTGCTAAACTCGACTAATGATTAATGCGAATTTCCGTACAATTATATTTTTGAAAAACGTTGCATTTTATTGAAACTTGATCAACTTTACCATATGTTCTGGCCATCGACTTTTTGCTATACTAACTCTGCAAAAAATGCATGTGAATCTTGCACTATTAAATATAATATTATTTTGTTAAACATTTAAGTAAAAATTTTTAAAAACCTTTTATTGAAAGTGAATTGTAACTTTGTAAACTGATTTTGAGAAATTATCAGGAGAATTTCATAAAATGAGAGAGAATTATTGTTGATATTTTTATTTTGACTGATTTTAGTTGGAGATACAAAGTTGCTGATAATGTTTAATGTGGAATTTATTGGCTGTGAAATATATGTTGGAAGTAAATGTTTTGGCATATTTTAATATTAATGTGGAAATGTAAACTGTTTTGTATATTTACTTTTAAATTGTGTTACCACATAGTTTGATAGCAACATTAATTTGATTGAAATTGGTTTCATTCGATCTGCAGTTAATATTTATCTTCCTAAGTGTCGTTTTATTTTATTTGCTGTTGTCTTTAAGCCATTTGAGAGTTGATTCCCATAAATATAAATTACAAAATGTGCCACAATTTAAATCTGCACAAATTCTTCAATGTTGCCAACTTTTAAAGCAGCGCCGTAAGAATTCAATTTCACAACCGGCAAGAATAAAGCATGCGAGAAATTCCGAGAAAAGAAGCAGGTGGACAGACAGTGGGAGCTGTCTGAAGAAACGACTCCGCTGGTGACCTTGAGACGGAAGGGAGGGGGCATGCCACGCCCATTGCAATGGTAATGGCATAACAGATTTCGTGACAAAACTATAATACCCGGTGCAAGGGTATAATGAATGGCAAAGCGGAAGTTGCGTCGTCAGGCACGAAGGAGTCGCCGCAACCGAGAGGTAGGCAGATGTGGCATGCAGCAGGCAGAAAACTTTTTGGGCGCAGCTTAAAAGTTATTAGCGTGGTATTTGCCTCTCTCACTCTCCCTCTCGCTCGCTCTCTGGCTGTCTCTGTCTCTGCTGAGAGGTGAAGGAATTCCCGGCAAGTTGCTTGCTATTCATATTTGTGTGTTGAGGCTTAGTACGTTATTAAGTTGTTACGTTTTTGGCCTGTTACAAAACAGCCAACTACCAATAGCTGAAGCGAACCACAGCAACGCCAACAGCAACGGCAACAGCAACAGCAACAGCAACGGCAACATCGCGTGGGGCGAGCGTTGCTCTCAAAGGTATTGCGTGATATTTCAATTTGTTTTTAGTTGTAAGTGGCTTAAAATGATTTAATAACTCATCAAGGGATTTGCTTGTTTTGCTGTTGGATATTTGCTTTAGTTCCTCCCCCAGCCAATCTCATTTAGCCATTTGTGCTGTGCTTAGCCACAGCCAACGAGCACAACTCGATCCCTACCTCGCTCGGCATGTCAAACTTTTTAAGTAGTTCTCATGTTGCCATATTAAAGAAGTTTCCTATTAGTTTTTGCGCATTTCGGCATCATTAATACAAATACCAAACTTGACTATATTTATGCATATATTTACACACTCACACACACACTCTCCTCCCCCGCTCCTCTTGAGTATTTAACATTCATAATGAGCAATATTCGGGCGGGCGCATACTTTTTGCGTGTGCTGTGTAAATATTTTAAATGCCATTTTAGGGCTACAAATGCGCTGCAGGCATATTCTGCCTGCCGCCAAAACTATTTGTGTGTTAACACACACACACACACACACACTTTTACACACCCACTTCAGGCTGTTTAAAATTGGCGCAAATTAAACGAAATCTATTTTTGGGGCAACAAAATGTTGATGCGATTTCGATTTAGTTTTTTGTTGGCGCATCACGCATAACCCTGGGGGGAAAACAGTGTGACCAGTCACGTAGCGCAAATGTATCGAGTGGGTTGCAAATGTGGCAGTAAACTGTTGCCAGTTGACCCACAAACAAGCGCCACAAACTGTGGCAGCTTGTGGTCCAAACTCCGCAATGTTGCAACGTTAAATTTGACAACTTGCGAAATTCTCCGACAAGCCCAAGTTAAGCGCAGCAAACAAACTTCTTTGGCATTTGGCAACACAAAAAGCATTCAATACGGCTAATTACACAGCATCGCGTGAGGGGTCAGCGTACAGTGGGCGACAAGCCCCAAATGAGCTGACAAATATTTAATTACTTTCGACATTAACGAAATTACTAAAAGTAAATTCATGTTTAGAATATAAAATGCAAATATGCATAAATCATAAATTTAAAAAAATTATCAACTACAAATATTTTAAAAATGTATTGTTCAAAATCCAGTTGGATTATAAACAAAATTATTCTAACCCATTATTCGCTAAAGTTGTGAGCTAATGTAATATGCATAAATTATGAATTAATAAAATTTAGAAATTATAAATTCTATGGGTATTCAAAAAATATTAATCTAACCCATCAATCGCTGGGATACAATCAATATTTGAGAGGTTGCACCTCGACACTTTAATTGATGGATGGATTTGAAATATGTATTTGCACTTTTGATGGATCGCTGTCACATGGAAATGAATTGAAATATCAAAGCTGACTTTCATTGTGAATGTTTATTAACAATTTATGCTTATTTAATGCGTGCAAATATTTGCGAAATTTATGTGATTTATTTGCGCACATAAATGCACTAAAATAAAGCCACGATTAAACAGCAAATAAATATGAATAAATACTGTAAGAGAGAGAAGTTGAATTTATGCACACCTTGGAGACAAAATGGATGTGGGGATGGACTCGAGGTTGGCGCTGGAGAATCGGAGAAACAGAGAGAAACTGAGTGTTGAATGCGTGTGGAAATTAAATTTAAATTTATGTGGCATTTGTTAGCCTAATTCTCAGATCGTTATAGCTCTTTCAAGCTAATGGCTTTCGTTTTGGCACCCATTGTTTTAAATTTGTCTGGACTTTTCTGCTAGTGTGTGTGCGAGTGTGTGTTCGAGTGTGTGTAGTGCAAGTTTCTGTCGTCGTCTTCATTGTAGTCGTCACAAAAGTTTCGACGCCATGTGCCTGCTGGCGGCATGTGTTCCAGAGCTAAGTTGCGCCAAGTGTGCGGGTTTTGTGCCACATAGAAAAGTCTCTTTATATATATATATATATATATATATGTATCTAGGAGTTGCTGAGTGCTGAAATTTAAAGCTTCGCTGTGTCTCTTTGTGTGACTTTTTGCAGCAAGCTGATTACTTTGGCATTTGTTTCTGGTGTCACGTCACAGGCGACCTGGAGAAAAATCAATGCAAGCCGCCTCAGAAATTGTTTGCTTTATTGCCATAAAAAATCATAAAAACGTATCATTATTGGCGACGCGCAGAGTCCTTGGCACTGACAGTGGGACAGTGGGACAATGACAGCGTAAAGTGCCCTGTCACAACAACAACAACAACAACAACAAACTGCAATAATAATTAAGCGATATCAAATTGAAAAAGTAACTTTTTGTGGGGCAGCTGGGGTTGTTTACACGCTAACGATGACTGGCCATAAAGCGTTATAGATTGTAGATAATATATATATACACATAAATAAGTATATATGCCCTCGCACTTTACCGCGCTCTGGGCACAAATTAACGTTAATTAAATAAAAATTTGCTGTCACGCCGCATGGGCGTAGTTCCCTGAGAACCGATTGAGGGGGGAAGTTTGTCAACTTCTGCATAAATAACAATAAAATACGTATTTCTCTTTCTGGCTGCAAACTTTTGTCGTCATTTGTTTTTCCTTTTCCCTTTATTTTTATTATTATTATTATTTGCTGGCATCAGCAAGAATAATGTGATTTTAATAAAGCGCCACAACAATGTGCAAGCGACATTGTATTTGTTATTATGCGATACGCTTAATAGGTAAATAACCATTAATTACATTTATGGAGTAATTGCAAGTTCTTTGATGAAATGTCGCTGCAGCGAGAGCTTCATCTATGCACTCAATAATGCAAAGAATTTAGGCAAGATGATAAATACACTTTTAAGTACATTTTGTAATTTTTGTTCTATCAATTTGATAATAAATAATTTGTACAATATATCTAAAAAGTTCAATTTATTTTATTTCCATCTATTTATCTTTCTCCCAAATAAGAGTAATATTTACTAAAATTATTATTTTCATTGATATTTAAAATTTACTTCAACATTAATTGTCATATCATAAAATAAATAATTTAGACAATTTTATTGATGTACATTATTTTATTTCTTGTTGTCATATTGTCCTATTGTCGTACTGTCAATTTGGAATAATATTTATTGGCACTCAATAAATCTTGTCAGTTAATAAACTGAAGTAAAGCATGCCAGGAATTTAAGCAAAATGATAAATAATCTTTAGAGTAAATTTTGTAATTTTTGTGTGTTTCGATAGATAACCTGATCTGTCCATCATTCCTGCCCAGCCTCAAGTTTCGACCGTATAGTTTGTGTTTGAGTTTGCAGCCGAACCGGGCTTGTGGCATAACATTTAATTAACTGAACTGAACTCGAGTCGAGTCGAGTGGAGTCAACTCGACTGAAGTTAACTCAAACTTGGCCTGAAATGAATACATTTGTCTTGTTTACTTTGGCTTATTGGCCTCTCCCCGCCGCCTGCCCCGTTTTATTCATTTTTTTGGTAAGTGGGGAGACCACAACTATGGCAAGATGGGTTATATCTTTGTTTGGCCATCAGAGAGTTGCCGAGTTGCCGAGTTGCCGAGTCGAACCCTTATCAACTTGCGCCACTGCACTTTTGCTTAACTTTGCTTATAAATTTCATTCGAGCCATTTGTTGACACACATACAAACACACTCTCGGAGAGACAAAAGTCGCGAAAGTTTTGGCGACGCAGTTGATTGTTGTTATCGGTTGGCGAAGAAAAGAAACCAAGTCAAAGTCGCACTCGCATTCGAATTCGCAAATAGAATTAAAACGCAAAATGTACTAACCCAATTTGGCAGTCGGGGGATTTTTTCTTTCCCCGAATCGTCGGCGTCATCGACTTGCTAATGGGGAAAAGGAACTTGGCCAACTCGGCGCGACAAAGTCGCCGTCATAACACGACAACACGACAACGCGACAACAAAAACAATGAGCAACTACGAGTATGACAAATATATTCATTTCATGCTTGTTCAAACCAGTAAATCGCGTGACGCGCTGACAGCGCAAATTGTTGTTGCTGCCACTGTTGCCGCTGTTGCTGTTGCGTCGAGAGTACAAAAAATGGAAGCGGAAAAGGAACAACTCAACTATTGTCTTCATTTTTCTTGCGAATCATGCAACGCAATCAAAGCCGTTGACACATCGGCACACATCAGCATCGCCTCATGTCCTCGTGTCGCAGCTGCCACTTGACACTGTCATTCAGGTTCAAGGTTCAGTCGCCCCTGCCCCATGCCCCATGCCCTTGCCCCTTGCCCCTTTTGTCAATTGGCAATTGCCAAGTCGGCGCTTTGTCTCGCTCATCAACAACAACAAAGACAACGACCAGAAAAACAACGAAAAAAGAACAAAAAATTACAATAATTGTTATTTACGCATATTTGAACATCAAATGTGTCAATTGGCAACCGACGAGCGAACGACAGCGACAACGACAATGACAACGACAACGACAACGACAACGAGTCTGCTGCCGCACCACGTTGCGTATGCGTAATATGTAAAATGTTTCATTCTGTGCATTCGTGTGTGCACACCAGATACATGTTGTGTTGGCCATGGCTTAGTAATTTTTTCTACGCCCACGCACGCTTTTTCTGCATTATCTATATTTACATTAAGCAAACGAGCTTTAACTGTTCCCAAAAAAATTAAATGCCTCAAAAAAAAAGCATTGAACTTTTTTCGGATTGCTGATAAAAATCTGTGAACCATTTAAGCCATATTATTGTTAAGGAACTATTTTCAAACTGAAAATATAGTCCAACAAGAACATTAGCTATTGAGCTTGAATTGTGATTAAACTTTTGTATAGTTTTTTAAATTAGTTGTCATTCAAATAATGTGCATAATTTATTGATATCGTATTTATTTTATTTCTTTTGTTTTTTCATGCTGAGAAATTTGAATATATTAAATTTCATTGCTATTTATAAATTACTCAACCATTTGTCTAGTTTCGCTCTGATAACAATGTTTGTTTTTTTATTATTGAATTTAGCATTTGACTCAAATAAATAATTTATACAAATTATTGATTTCCTACCTTATTAAATTGGAATGCATTATTTAATTTTGAATATTAAATTGATCTGTTTTCGATTTAATAATATGGTTTTTTTATTTGGATAATTAATTCTCTAAATATATGTATTTACAAAAATGAATAGCTCAAATTAAATCATTATTTATTTATTAACATATTGAATAGAATTGTTTACTATAATTCAATCTGTAGTTTTTCCTGTTAGAGCATCGCAGTCTCGCAGTTTAAAATACGTTCTATTTTGTTACAGCTTCGTTGGCGCTGTTGTTAATATCAGTTAGCACACAATTGTTGTTTTTATTTCTGATTAAAACAATTTGCGCTGATTCAAATTAGCAGAGCTTCAAAAGAAATGCCAGCGAACAGAGCTTTTCCCCTCCATATAAATATGAAATATTTGCGGCCTTTGGGCTGACAGTCGAGCGTGCGTTAAGCAGCGAGTTGGCTGAGTTATCATCATCGTCGTCGTCGTCATCGTCGTAGTCTGCTACAATTGTATCTGCTGTATAAATTGAAAAAGCATATTTTGCAGTCGGGCCAGAAATGCTGTGTTATTTAAATATGCGAGGAATGTATGCGTACATGCCGCTGCTGGCAACGATGTTGCTGCTGGGCACGCACTTGACTGAAGCAGCGGCTGTCAACGGTGTTGCTGTTGACAAGGATGTGGCACCAGCTGCTGGCGTTGTTAAAACGGATCTGCTGTCATTGGAGCAGGAAATTGGCGGCAATCCGGCGGCGGCAGAGACGCAGCAAGGCGCTCGCCGAGTGCGCTTCTTGCTCGGCATCGGAGCGGGCATTGCACCGGGCTATGGCTACGGTTATGGCTCAGGATATGGCTACGGTTCTGGCTACGGCTGGGGTTATCCTGGCTATGGCTACTACGGCTCACCGTACTACGGCTCTGGCTATTATCCCGGCTACTTGGGCTACAAGCAAATTATCATCGGCTGAAGGCGCTCCGCTTCCAAACAAACACTTTCGAGTTCAATGTGAGATTATAAATAATGTGCTTGTTGTTGTTATTGTAAGACAGTTTTAAATTAATTTGCCGGACATAAAAAGTTGAGCAACCAAAAATAAAAATACGAAACAAAAAAAAGTAAAAAACATGAAATTGCACAATTTATATTCATTTTTTCCCACTGTTGTTGCTGTCCCCTTGATGTTGTTGTTGGTTAGGACACAGATTTTGCATAAATCATTTCACAGCCACCAAAATGAAACGCGTAACATAATTTTTAACCCTTGATAAATTTTTATGACAAGCATTTTCGTTATTTTCCCTCTCGTCGCTGTTGCTGTTGTTGTTGTTCTTTTTGTTGTTTTGCCGTTTCCATTTTTCTGTTTGTGTTTGCGCCACAGTGAAATGCAAATAAAGCGGATCAAAAGTTTGCTGTTAAAAGAAGATTAATTGCAATTTGGTGGCAGGTCCGCGACCCTCTTCCCCTCCTTCTCTTCCCCCTCCCCTATTGACCCTCATGTCCGACCCACTTTTGGCCATTCCAACGCAGCGGCAGCAGCAGCAATCGTGATTTTGGGGCGCGGTCAGAGGCGGGTAATTAAATATTTTTAAGCTGTTAATGGTTTCCATTTGCTTGTTGTTGTTTAAGTAGTTGTTTCAATTATTTATTTATTCTTTTGCCTCTTGCATTGATTTTTTGATTTGTTTTAATCAATTAATACAATGGCTGCACTACAGCAAACAACAAAAACAATTCGACAGGTAGCTACATTTTCCACTTTCCATTTACCATTTCCCATTTTCAATTGCACTTTGCAGTTAGTTGTTGCTGTCGCTTATTGTTTCTATTATTTTCGAGTGAGTACTTTTCAAGCCTCATTGTTTTGTGTTTATTAATATTAAATAGCTGATTTTTGTTGAATTATGAATTACGGGGCTGCGCATTCATATTTTAAATATGCAATTCAACATTATACCATTTTATGTATGCTCGCGTATAGTAAATATTCAAGTTATAATTATTACATACGACTATATCAGTGCCATAGCAACCAGTTTCGGTCAGGTTTTTAAATCAAAATGCATTGAATATACAAGACCTGACATAAGCTGACTAATATGACACTGATATGATGGCAGGAAATATCGGTTTTCGAACCTTTGGCCACACTTGAGTGAGAAGCTTTAAACTGTCACCTACTTTTGTCGCACGTTGAGTGACAATCTCGTTGCTCATAATTTCAACAAGGTCAACACTGTTGGAAGCTCATTAAAAATTGAATTATTTAATTTTCATTTGATTTAATTAAGTTATTTGTTGGTCAATTAACCCTTTTTTTTTGCGGTTTGATATTTCATTTTATGAATATGTATTTTTAATTCCCTTGGCTCTCGTTGCGTCGTTCGTTTGTCGACTTGCGCTTTATTTGTTTGTTCTGCATTTTATAATGTAATTGTTCCAGCCATCGTGGCCACGACCATCGTTGTTAATGTTGATGTAAGCCTATAAAAAAAGCGAAAACAATTTAATGCCTACTTGTAATTATGTGGGGTCAAGTGTTGACATTTTATTAATTAAAAATAGTTTTCAATTAAAGTTAATGCGCTCAATATGCATGTAATTCTATTATGTAACTCCGATTAAATAGTCTGCAAATATGTAACGAGAAAAAATCATACAAAATATCAACAACTGTTCTTTTATTCACTGAGCGACAGCTCATAAAACTGTTCCCGGTTGCAATCGATGCAAATAAACGCGATGGGAACACTTGCACAAAACTGTTCCCAACTTTAAACCGCAGAAGAAATTTTATAAAAGTCCAAAGTGTAGTTTCTAACATAAATAATTGAATTTTAATTTTGTAGTGTAGTTTTTATATAAGAAATAAGAAGTGATTTCTAGGTGGAACTTTCTGATGGGCATATAGCAACATTTTAAGAGATTATTTACTAAATATTTTATTGATTGCGAATATAGGAGTTCTTAGAGCACAGATTGCCACAATTTTTTTATTGGTTTTAAAAAACATAATTTTTATACAACTATTTATTATTATCAAAATCTAAAGTTCCCAAAGTCACATTACTGATTGTTATTGGCTTATTACGTTTTATGATTTTCGAAAGTGGATTTTAATGCTGGAAAATGGACATTGCTTTAGAGTGAGTAGTTTGAGCCACCCTGGAAATTATTGCGGCATTAAATAAATGGATTTGGTTGACTCAAATAAGCCGCAGTCGCCGCAGAGTCTTTGCCCATATAAACAGAGCCCGACAATGGACATAGATACTTATACGTAGCTATATAAGTACTTACGGTGCATGCGTGTGTGTGCGTGTTGTGTGTGTGTGTATTTCGGCATAGCGTCATGTCCTTAACAGAAATGAAGTGTCATTGTGATAGAGCCGCAGCACTGCAGTTGTGCAGAGAGCAGTTGCAGTCGCAGTTGCAGAGGACCCAAGCGACACATTCATACGCACCGTTGGCCGTGAGACTGCGGCAGACGGCGCTGCTCACGTACTCACAGAGAGAGCATTGTGACAAATGGATTTTCGCCTGCAATCCCCAGGATTTCTTCGAGTGTAATTGCGCACGCGAAGCAATGCAATGCAATGCGATATCTGCAAACTGGCCACAGCCCGAAAGAAAAGTGCGCTAAAAGAGCATTAAATTTCATGAGGTTGCGGTTCGCCTACATAATTTGTGGCTGCAAAGCAGTTGCTAGGCTCATCCAGGCTGACGCACCTGGAAGAAATAACCATAAGTCTGAAGCAGCAGCATCAATTGAAGTCTCTGACAGCATGTAAATAGGTAGAGCTCAACGGAGTGAATAGGAATTCAGAGTCGACGTCATCAACAACAACGTGTCTCGTATTGTATAAGATTCCGTTTGCACAAATAAAGTACGAGTACGAGTAAAACTTGCTCAGCTCGAATCTTAACTGCCAACTTTGCTTTTTATATTCGAATTCAGTTGGCAACTTTGACAAATTTTTTGTTGTGTGACTTGTCGAGGTGTCGTTCAGTACACACACACAATACAAAAAAAAAAAAGAGAAGAGACAAACTGGAAGAAGTTGTTTGTACGTGGATGCGTTGTTAGCAGATAAAATAAAAAGTTTATATTACCAACATTACAGAGCGACATTACGGCGATTGCGACCCAACACAATCACGCCCATGATATTTGCACTGAATTGAAATTGATCAATTTGCGTAGTTCAGGGAATTGTTTTCTGCAGCTCTAATGGATGAATCTGTGCGGGAGAGAGACAGCTCAAGAGAGAGAGTGAGAGATGGAGATGGAGTGAGGGGATGTAATGAAATTAATGTGGCCCTGTAGGAATATCCGAGAGTTCGCACTTACAATCAACTAAGCAGAAACCTCTCGCTCCAAATATGAAAATGCGTAAATATGTTTTACGCTTTAACGCAACTAAACAATTTGTCTTTTAAATAAAACGGCAGAAGCGCGCTTTCAAATGTTTGAAATATCATAAAGTGCGGCAAATAAATGGACTACATTCTCAATTTAATACCGTTGTGAATTCATTTCCCTGGAATGAGCTCTGCGCTCCACCGAAACCGTAAACTTTTCGTGTTTTGATATATCGCTGTGTATAGGAAAAGTACATGTTGTGTCAAAGACGGCAAAGTGTAAAGTTTTCACACTCTAATGCTGCCAAAAAGGAGTTATTAATATTGCAGCCACAAAAAAAACGTTATTGATGAAATAATTTTGAGGTCTTCATGTTTTTTTCCCAAATTGAATGATATAACATAATAATGGGAAACTTGATTTTTATTGAAATATGTTATTGGTTATGGTATTTTGAAATATGTTTTAATAAAATTAAAATCAAAATAAAAGTTATTGCCGAATTTGTGTAACATTTAAATAGAATTTGAGTCTTATTAATTATTATTTTATGATCATTGTGCTTTACTCTTATTTTGTAATTTATAATAACAGTTATAGTTCCTGCTTTGATGCTGTTTAACATGATTTATTTTCGATCCGGGATAATAATATATAATTTAATAAAATTGTAAATGGCTCTTATCTTGTAATTTATACTAACAATTACATTATCTGCTTTAATGCAATTTGTTATAATTTATCTGGCAACTATTACTGTGCGTGCAAATTGTCTAAGCTCTTCAGAGCTCATAAGACATGCAAATAGTTGTGAAAATACTTCGTGACATCTTGAGTGAATGCTTTTACTGTCTCGTTAATAAGTTCAAGTGGCAGCAGCAGTTCGATTGTGCAAAGCACTTGTGCAGGATGCGCACTACACAAAATAATAGATAATAGATTACGTGCATTGCTCTGGCAGAGTCTCATAGCACGCAGCTTATTGTTGCGCTGTAAAACTCTTGAATTCCCTTTGAAAGGATGCTTGCAAATAATGCATGCATGCAACGGAATCTGCCTAATTTAAGCGGATAGAGAATGAACGAGAAAGAAATTGTTTAAATAGAGAGTCTATAGGGAGCGCAAGAGATAATCGGAGGAGAGAAAGCGTAATGACAAAACTGTGGATTAAGAATGCACTCGAATCGTTGTCTTTGTCTTTGGTTGCTTGGCACTTAGTGCAGTATATTTCTCAGTATACATACATATTTAGTTGGTATATAGACGTAGTATATTTTAAGCGTGGCTTATCTTATCAAGTGACATAAAAGACGCCTTTCAGCGACTGTCCAGCTAACGACAATTGTCCAGAGTTTCGTCTGGTTTTGGCTTGCCTTCTCCTTCTCACAGTCCGCACAGCTGGACATTCATTACAAAAACGGAAACACTCGTCCAGTGACAGAAGATAAATGGAGCTGCACTTGTACGTGTGGAGCGAACCTCTCTTTCTCTCTCTCTCCCAATTCTCTATTCCCAATTCTCCATTCTCAATGTGCGTCTGTCTGTGTGCGGTTTTTATTTAGTTGCTTGCTGTGTGGAAAATCTTTGATGCTGCTGCAAAATGAAAAGCAGCTTATATTTACACTCTACAATACCTTGCTTGCTTGCTCGCAAATGTTGCCTGCCATTTATGCTATATTTATATTTGTTCAGTTTCAGTTTTCGGTTTAGATTTTTAATCTGAGCAACGCTTTTTTCTTGCCTTTGTTTTATCAATGACAACGTCGAGTATGAGCAACAAATAACAATAACAAATGGGAGGAGTGCAAAATGGAAATGGAAAATGGAAAATAGAAAAGAACGCTTCATATTCATTTGGGTTTCTTATTTGTCTATTTGTCGCTGTCATATTTGCCTGCAGCTCGGTGTCTTTGCTTTTTCGTTTCGTCGTTTTTGATTGAGATATGTATTTATTATGTATATTTTTAGTTTGTTCGTTTTTTCTACGCTTTTTGCTTGTGATGCTTGCATCCTCGCCATACTCTTCGAGTGCCGTTGCCTTTTGGCCCAATTTCAATTTCAAACTTTAACCATTTGTTTTTGGCGCACAAAAATTTATCAGCTATTTTTACGCTACGCGTATTTTTTTAGCTGCTGCTCTTCTCTTCGTTGGCTCGTTGCTAGCGTTACATTCATCAAAAAATGTTTGCAGCGCGCTCCTAACTTGGTGGTTTTTTATAAGCGCACTTTATGTCAAAACCACAGAGGCAATAACACAGACACACGAAAAATGCGCTGCACTCACTGCAAACTACATACATACATATATATATTTTTTGGTCCAGCGCGTGAACTTGCCACTTGCCACTTGCCACTCGCCAGTTGCAAGACAATGACCCAAACAATTCAGAAACTAAAAAAAAATGTGGGCGGGGGGGTAAAACAAACTGTCAAGCAAGTGAAATAAATTAACAAAATGGCATCATAAAGCTAACATATGAGCGAGTTCTTGATTTTTCCAGCACTTGCGTTGCGTAAAAATCTATATAAATTTTAGCCGAGATATGTTGTCTGCTTCTTCTCCTTCTGCTTGTTGTTTAGTGGTTGCCTTTTGTTTTGCTATAACTTTTCAATTATTTAGAAATAAGTGCACATGACAGCGGCAGAACAAAGACAACAAAGTTTCAAATGCAGCACAACAAGCTTGTTGTAAAGCTCGACTCGAATAATACCCTTAGCTGAGACATAGCATCAGTTTGGGGTCAAGAAGCCTTAGCTTCTAGATAGCTAAAAGTAAATTTCTTTCCCCAGTTAAACTATGCAATTATCTTGTACACAGTAAAACGTTTTAAACATAGTAGGCAATAGAAAAGTTACAAGAAATATTGAAATGTAAAGAAAAAGTCTGAGCCTGAGAAATGCACATGATTCATTTCATTTCATTTCGAAAATTACTCGTAATGTGAGAATGCTGAAGGAAGCTCTTTAGCCAGGAGTTTAGTCGAAGAAGGACTCTGCTGAATTATGTAGCCAGAAAACACATGAGCCACAACTGGCAGCATGTCAGGCAACTGCAGCGACAGACAACAACGAGCAGCAAACGATTTCAATTTTGTTGATTGCAACTGTTTGGGGCACAGTCGAAGCTGCAGTTGAAACTGTGGCTGATACTGCAATGGAAGGGAATGGAATGGAATGGGCGTGCAAATGGTTACAACGGCTACGATCCGGCTTATAGCATATGCCGGAGTGCAAAGTATGCCCAAATGCATTTTAAAACATTGTTTTGGCGACGCTTTTTTCCACAGACAGACAGAGAAAGCGACAGTGTGAGAGAGAGAGAGAGAGAAAGTCCGTTGTGGGCAGCTGGTGCCAACGATGGTCGATGGCTTCTGCAGTTAGTGATGGAAATTTGGGTCGATTTTTAACAGACGAATGTAGACAATATCAAAACTTATTGAAAAATTCAACTTTATAAAAATATAAATCTAATTATATGAAATCTATGTTTTGAGATTGTTTATCTTTATCTGTCTCAACATTTCATTAATTATTCATTAAGTTTTCGCGCTTTATTCGTAACTGCAAAAAATAAAGTAATTTGAACACTAACTGAAGTGAAATCAGCAATATTATGAAATTAGACGTCTGAGCCGATACATCGCCCGAAAATCATCGATGGTCGATGTTTCGATGTCTTTTCACATCGCTAGCTGCAGTCAACAGAAGCCAATGCCAAACAGATAAGAGCGCGTATTTTATTTGCATACTTTTAGGCTCGCGTTTGTAAAGCCATTTGCCTGCAAAAATGCCATGAAAAAATGTATAAAGCCAAAAATAAAAAGAGTTTTATGGCAGCACACACACACACACTCACCAACACACACACAGTCACAAATCAAAACAAAGGCTAGAGCAAAGAGGAAATATGTGAAATGCGAACTTGAACAAAGATTGACAAGTGGCGACTGGCCCCCGTTTAAAATGTCAAATACGAACAATGTTGCCGAGACTTTTCCCATGCAAACACTCCGAGAAGTAGGCGGAGGCGCATTTCGAGGGGGGCGGGGTATCTACGTGCCTCTGGTTTTTTTTGGCAAACAATTTTCGTGTTGTTTTTGTTTTGTTCTGTTGATGTTTTGATTTGTGCGTGCGTGCAAATGTTTGCACTCCGAGCATTTGTATTTATACCCGTCGCCCATGGGGTAGAAGAGTATTATGAAACATATGTAACAGGCAGAAGATCACATTATATTATATACTTTTCGGTATATTTTTAAAATACTCCTGTCTGGTATATAATGTTTTGTTTTCAAAATAAATAAATAAATATTCTTTTCGGTATATTTTTAACTACTCGTATACGTGATTTGCATTCTTTCGAAATTTGTGGCGGGTATCTGAGAGTCGAGCTCATGTTCCTCTTGTTTTTTGCTCTGTTGTGGCAACTTTTTTGGTGCTTCCCCCCCGCGCCAAATATATATGCCATATATATATTTAATTTTTTGTGCGCACTGAAATTTTCTTTTGCGGCAGCCACCGATTTTTTGTCGGGACTGGCAACAAGCTGTGCTCATCAAAATGGGAACTGTGCAACGTGCAGTAAGTGTGACTGATAGTGTGGTGAGTTAGTTGATTCTTTTTTTCGTGCCCCTTTCGGGCCAACTGACAGTTGCAAATCATCAGAAATTTAAATTGACTTAAATTGTTTATTTTTTACAGTTCTACAGCGACGCTCTGTTGTTATTTATGAAAATAATAGAAATGCAAATTATTCTCAAAAAGAAAAAACCACTTTGATAAAACCAGCAATTAGTTTGAACACACATTTAAGTAAATACGAGCCGAGCCCGCCTTTAAATAGTAAATTGGCTCGTTGGTAATTTAAACTGCCAATTAGTTGCCCCAAAATATTTGCCACACAACGCACAGAGCGCATGCATAACACATGAGAGCATAAAAGACTTGATTTGTCTCTATCAATGGCTTAGATCCGGAGTACGCTCGATTGCCTCTGATTTCTCCAATAAACTCGTCCGCATATACAACATTGGCATGTCCTTTTATGCCGCTTTTTATTGTGCAGCGAGACAGAGACAGACAGACAGAGAGAGAGAGAGAGGGACAGACAGAGTCTGGTTTGTGCTCTGCTGCGATGCTATTTTTTTCATTTCTTTTGCTTTGATTTCGGGCGCATAATAAAATATACAATTGTACTAGAAATATGTCAGTAAAATTCACAAAATTCACGTTTCGCCATATTCCCCCTCTCTCTCTGTCTCAGTCTCTCTTGGCTGTCTGCTTATACGACAGTATGTGTGATTTTTATTTTTGTGGCTTTTGCTCGTACGCTTTTTGTTTTCATATATAAATCATTTATTGTTTTTATGTATGACGTTTCGAGCTCCGTTCGCTTCCTTCGCTTCGAACGCTGAATGGATGGTTGGCTGCCTGGCTGGCTGGCAGATATGAGTGCCTGTGCCTGACATTAATTGGCAGTGATTGAGGGATTTTTGTGCGCTCTCTCTATGCGAATACGTATGGGCGACGGATACGTGCTCCTTTATGAAATATTAATTGGCCTTTCATGCCGCTCTTCTTCTCGCTGCACTGCCAGACGTGCCTTATAATCTGCCCCCCTCTGGAGAGAACGGAAGACAACTCCAACTATCCGCATCGCCAGCGGCATTGGCATTGGCAGTGGGATCATTAAAGGACACGCTCTCCTGCGAGCCATCAGATAAGCAGACTCAAATAAGATTGTGCCTCGGTTTGAATGCATTTGACAGCAACTAAGAGAAATATCATTGTCTTATGCATGTTTTTCTGTCGAAAATATCCTTTGGATACAAATTGAGGGCACTGCATCATATTTGATGGATAGAGTTGGATGGAAAACAATTTGGAAATGAAAAATTCAGTGGCATTGTCAGCACTCAATTTCATTTGAAAAGACTTTGCATATTTTCTTGGTACTGTTGCGAAGGCGGTGCTAAAAATATATCTCTTCAGCGCGTTCTGATGTCATGTCGGCTTTTCTTTCCTATTACATAGAGAGAAAAATGGCTACCTAAAATTAGAATAAATTTCTTAAATTGGAAAATTCTTACTTAAAAACGATTTTAAAGCCCTGGGTGCAAACACTAAGCGATCCAGATAACAATAATGAAAATAATATTGTCACATAAAAAAGTGCAAGTAAATATAAAATATTTTTAATTGACAATGAATACAAATATGAAATGAAAATACAAAAATTAATTTTTCACATTCTTTTCTGAAAACAATCAAAAATCGATTTAAATTTATTTCTAGAATTTTAGCATTCATTTAAGAATTAATGTTGTGGGTTTAATATTGATTCAAGACTTTATACTTGATTTTAAAAGATGTTTTCTTTGTGTGTAGAGATAACTTCTGTAAGTCTAAATCATCGCTTGTAAATAAATAAATCAGATATGTTTATATCACTGTTATGAGTTGTATGCCAACTGTAATGCGCTAAGATTTTGTGTAGTCCTTGGCTTCTGGAGAACTTCAAATGCTGTCTTTGTGAGGCAGATCAAGTTTATTTGCATTTAATTGAAAACTCGGGGGCAGATCGTCGACGTTGCAAGGCGCGTAATGCAACAATTGCTTGAATTTCATAAGTCGGCGAGTGGAATTTCTGAGGGATTTGGAGGCAGCAGCAGCAGCAGCAGCAGCAGCAGCAGCTGAACAGCTCAACAGCTCAGCTGTAGCACAGAAGTGCTCAGAATGCGAAGGAGCGAACACGCCTTAACCTTGAAGCACAGGCAGAGGCAGCGCACTTGCCCCAGTTGCGAGTGTTGCGCGTGTTGCATGGTGGCAAGTTGTGTGTGTTGCGTGTAGCGTGTTTGGTGGTGCCAAAGGGATTTGCGTTTAATTAAAAATATATATAGAAATGCGTGAGTGTGGCGATGCTGCTGCTGCATGCAATAGAAATGTTACTTGGTTATTGCTTTCGCGCTCTCTTCGCTGTAATTGCTGTTCTTGTTGTCGTCGTGCAAGTTGTTGGCCTAGATTGTTGTGTGCTGTGTTGCGTTGCCACTGATTTCCAAGTCTCTGCGTCACAAAGGCGAATTTCGGGCTGCCTGTGAATTGAATCTTATATTAAAGATGATGTTGCAAGACGACGATGGCGACCGCAATGGCGGCGCATTGTTGTGTGCCGAAATAATAACAGGAATTCTAACAAAGGGCGCACACAATAACCACGGCAACAGCTGCAACCAAGGCGAGGCAACACACTCGACCAGCAACAATTGAGCTTTGTTGCTGCTGCTGCCGTTGGGTGTTTGAAGCGGAAACTCAAAGCGCGTAAACCGGAAACTGCTGTTTAATGGCGCTGCTGCGCATGCAAAGGCAAAAGCCCAGTTGCCAGCCGCACAGCAGCAGCCCGGCAAATGAAATTTAATTTATAGAAAACAGCAATCTGCAACGTGCTGAAAATGTAATTACAATTTTCCATTTCCATTGCCATTGCCATTCGAATGGCAACCTTTTGCGGCCAGGTTATGCTCTCGTAATTATTTAACGGCGCCGCGTTTCTAATTAAAGTGATAGATTTGCCTAAGCGACGGGATTTTGATGCGATTCCAATTGTTTAATGCCAGTTTGGGGAGCCATTTTTCAAGCCAGATACTGAAACAAAGGCCCAAAGGCTTAGAGCCAGTCTCTCTATCTGTGAGACGCAGAGCCACGCCTCGAATCGAGTGCAAGCGTTAGCATATTTGATTGCCATTACTGCTTGTCAAGGATTATGCGTCTTAATTTCGTGTTAAAGGATTTGCGCATTCTCCTTCTGCTATCTCTCTATTTTTTTCGCTCTTCCTCATTTTCGTTAGCTTCAGTTTTTGTCAGCTTAATGCCCTCGGTGCTTATCAAAGCAGCAAAGCAGCAAAGCAGCCAATCATCAATGTTGTATCGAGCGTAGCTAATAAACTTGCTGGCAGTCAAGTTTTGGCCATGGCTCTAAGGAGTGGCAGGAGCAGAGAGAGACAGACAGAGAGAGAAACATTGGCTTAAAGTGCCCAAGTGTGTAGCAAAATGTTGCTGTATCAATTTTGCCAGTTTATGAGTTTTTCAGTGTTGTTTGTGTCGGTTCAATTTGCCCGTTCGCTTTAATGCACAAAAACTTTGCTCTCGAACCATTAATATTTCAAATTGTTACATGCGAACTACGAGTTCGAGCTGAACTGATACTAAGGCAGCAGTTAGTTCAGCTGTCATTGGGGGTTTCTCATTTCTAAAAAGCATTTCATGTTGGCCATGTTCGCATCCCGCATCCCATCGAGTGGAGTTCGAGTTCGAGGTCGAGTCTTAATGTGCAAACTGTGTTGGACATGCCATCGACCAACACTCGAGATGCAATTAAAAAGCATATTCAGTATTTCATTTTTAGTGGCAACTTCAAATTAGCTGGAATTTCTATTTCAAATACTTGAAACCAGGGAATAATTATTTATGCTTTTTTCTCTGCTCAGCATAAAAACCCACTTTTGAAATGTTAAATGCTGAATGTTATTCATTTATTGCAGCGACCGCAATGAAAACTGGCAAAATTATAAGTTTCACTTTTTATATCATATTTTGAGGGTTATGATTTTAAAATTCTTCGAACGTAAAGATTAATTTAAAGTGTTTTTATAAAGTCAGCCCCAATCATTATATTTCAGCAAAATAAAATAAAGTTTGAAATTAACGATTATCAAAAAGAAAACAATAATGATAATATTTATATTTTAATTTTTCTCGGTCTAATTATAAAGAAATAGATAATAAAATCACATCCAATTATTCTCAACATTTTAAAATTATTACGTATACGCAACGTTTGTCCGATAGCTCAATTTTATAATTACTTATTTTTATTATTATTATTAATGTTTTTTTCATTACAAATAAATACAAATCAGGTCTGGAACTGCTTGGCATTATTATTTTTTTTTTAATGTATATGACTTTACTTAATGACTGCAAAATGACTCAAGCCAAAGTTGATGTATCGATTTTGAATGGACGTTGCATAGAGGATATAATGCTTTTGCAAATAGAATTCCATGGTAGCCATATGAATGTTGTGTATACGGATTATCATCAGGGGCAGAGGCAGAGACAGAGGCAGCGTCGAACTAATTTAACATGCTGTGTTGTCCTTTGTGGCTTCGGTTTTGTCACATTGTCACATGGTCCTGGGGCTGTTGAGAGGGTTGCAGGACGACGGCCGCAATGCATGTCATTTTGTTGCTGTTCTCATTTGCTGGCTGGCATTTTGTGTGTATTTGAGCAGAAATTTTGATTTGTCTGCAACCGGAAATCCACAAAATAAACTGCAAATATATTTGTGCAACGAGCGGCGGCCAATTCAAGCTGCACTCTCATCATTTTCTAATTCGCTAACGCGCCTTTTCACAATTGTCCATTGTCTCTCTTTGTGCGAGTGTGTGTGCGGTGTGTGTGTGCGTGTGTGTGTGTGAATGACTTTCAGGGCAGCCAAATAACAGATGAGCTTAAAGTTCACAACAGAGCGCTTGGATGGCTGCTCTGCAAAGGCATTTGATAATCCTTCAATCTGTCAATATACATATGAATGGTTGCACACATGATTACACTCACTTGCACAAACACACACACACACTTCCCCTCCCCTCTGCCTCCACTTGGCAGCTTGTTGGACCGACTTTGGACTTTGCAAAGTGCATCGATTGCAAAATCGTCTAAAGCCCACTCTCTCTCTCTCTCTTCCATTCTCTTTCCCTCTCTGTTTGCTTCTCCCTCTTGTTGGTATTTGTTCCAATTCGCAACGCATAATTAAAATTACGTGTCTGTGTACTTAATACAAGAGCTCATAGATGAGACGAGTCATAACTCTCTCGTATTTGAACATTAAATAGTGCAACGCTAACCGAAATTTCTGTGCCATGCCTGACTTATTAATGAAACTGTCAGCCCAAATGTCCGTCTGTCAATCTCCCTTTCGTGTCTTTTCTCTCTGCACCACCAACACCTTAAGGCATGAATTTCCTGTTCCGCATATCAGGAACAATTTATACGTTAAGAGCAGTTGAAGTCTGTGCTTTCAGCCTGACTTTCCGCGGACACGTCTGCGATGATGTCAGGCGGCCGAAATCAATTGGGTCGCTGCTGATTGGGAAAAGGCTGCTTAATGTTTGCCCTGCTCAAGTTTCCATCTTGCGGAACATTTTCATTTGACTTCATTTGCCAAACTCTTCCCTCTCCTTTCTACACTCTTCAACTGTGCAAACTCGTAGTCTGCGTAGTCGTAGTCGTATTAAACTTAAACACTTGTGAAAAGAGCAGTTAGTCCTGGATTTTGGGCTCTTTCGAGCCTCACACAAGTGCACCAAAGTGCCGAAATGGAGCTGCCGATGAGCACAGCTAATTAAATTCGAGAACAACCTCTTCATCGGAAGCACGAGAGTGTAGCTTGAGGGCGTGGAGCATGTGTGGAATCGAAAGATTTGCCGAGAACATATACTTAGCTGGCAACGGCATCGAGCATAATAATGGAATTATAGTTTGTGTTACGTTCCTGCTGCCTGGCCATTTCCTACTTATGCCTCTCAAATGCCATTCAGGTCTAGTACTTCGGTTAATTTCTCCCCAATTGCAGCTCAAATGTCTCGAGGGACGAGTCAGGGAACTAACTTCGCAATCTTCTCAGTCCCATTTGCATTTCAAACTACTCTAAATAAAAGGTATTTGCACAAAAGATATAAAGAACAAAATTAAATATATTTTAAGTAAGGAAAAATTTTAAAAATATTAGTAAATACATGCCTTAATTATTATTGTGTATATTTAATCTAATCCGACTGAAATGTACTTATATTTCACATGCAAAGTATAACAAAAAGAAATACTATTAGAATAACCAGAGGAAATAAAAATGAAAATAGTTGAATTTATTTTAATGCGCTACAATTGCAAATGATATAAAAATGTTAAATGCTATTAAATCGCCTTCTAATTTATAAGCTTTAAATAACAAGATATCAAATATAATTGCCTTTTTGTCAAGCAATTTAAAAATTAATAAACGTACTCGTTAAATGGCGAGTCAACAAATGAAAATTACTTTTCAGCAAATATTTTTGCACTTTATTAAAGCTTCTCGAGTGGCGCTCGCTCCTCGGGCGATGGAAATAAATGATATACGAATGTAGCATACTTTTATTCGATGCAAAATATGTCAATGTCAAATCTAATGTATACTACGTTCGCCGCTGTCCCACAATTCATCATTAAAGCGCTTCCCGCTCCGTCCACCGTCCACCGTCGACCCCTCGCTCTCGCCCCACGTGACAGACAGAGAGCCGGGCACAGCAGAGGCCATTCCCCAGAGCAACCTTTGACATTGTCTTGGGCCAGTTCGTGCTGTTGTTGGTCAAAGATAAAAGCCCTGGCAAAAGCCATCGAAACTGTCTCAGAGTTGAGGTGCGGCCCCATAGAAAACAGCTTGAACCATGCCCTTTTTTTTGCCTGCTCGCCGCTCGGTTTTATGTTTTTTCTTTTCGGCAAGAATTCGTTTTTGAAGCTAGGTAAATATGTGATGTGCCCGAGGCCATTTTGAAAACTTTCACTCACTTTTTGCCTTACGCCTTAAAAGGCTCTCGGTTTGTTTGTTGCCCGTTTTTTGTTGCTTGTTATGAACTGCCTGTCTTGGCCACCTTTAAAGTGGGACAGACGCAGAGGCGGAGGTGGAGGCGGAGGCAACGCTGCAGCTCATCGCACGTGGAGCATGTAAACGTCTCGACAGCACATAAACTTTGCTACAGACCTCTAACAACATACCTAAGTGGTGTGTGTGCGAGAGTGTGTGTGTGTGTGTATTTATACCTGCGTGTATTGTAATGGCTTTTGTATTAGTGTCAAAACACGTAAATTGTTGCGTGTCGCTTTATTGTAGCTCTGTTTTGCTACGTTCGGCTCAGCTGCTGTGCACCATGGGCAGCATTTTTCTTCACTAAACACTATGAAGTTACAAAATACAAAAATTCTTTAATATAATGTTATTAACACACCACTGTAAGCTTTAACAGCTGTTAAAGTCGACTGTTGCTCTAACATTGCAACGTTTGCAGCAGATATTTAAATTAATATTATTCCAAAGACAAACTAGTTTTTTAATGTGATTTTCAATGGATAATTAAAATAATTGTAAAATAATTCAGTTGTAAGTTATTTGCATGTACTCATTGTTATTAATTTTGTATTTAAAACTGGATTAAATTGACAAATTTGTAACATTAAAAACATATATTTTACTTTTATATGCCTACTATTGCTTTGCTTTACAAATTATGAATTAATGCCCGAACAATTGGAATTCCGCCCACTGTGCTGTTTGGGTTGCCCTGCATGTGTGCGTGTGTGGGTGGGCGGTCGTGTGTGTGTGTGTGTGTGTGTGCTTGGGTGCGGCCGTGCGAATATGTTGTTCATTATAATCTGCTCATGTTGCTATTTTAGCTGTTGCTGTTATTGCTTATGTCCTTGTTGGTTGCCCTCAGTCGACGCTGCCGCTGCCGTTTGTTGTTGTTGCTGGCAGTCGTTGCGGTTATTTTCATTGCTTTCCGTTATTGTTCTTATGCCATGTTCGATTGTTGTTGTGCGTGGCGTTGTGTGTGTTTTCAACAAATACATAATTTTGTGGACATAAAATTGTCACATGCCGTTGAATTTTGATTTGATTTTATGCGTTGAACAAATTTATGCAGTCGCTGCGTTGCCTGGTGGGCGTCGTCATGGGCGTGGCACATACAACAGTCCGGCCAGACAGACAGACAGACAGACGGACAGTCGGACTGTCGGTCATGCAGTGTGTCGACAGAAAGGTCTGCTCGTAGTTTATTCCGGCTGCTTGTATTTGCACGCTTTTTATGACTTTTTAGACCACACACAACAACAACAAGAACAACAACAACAATAACAAACACTTGAATTGCATGTTTGAATTGTGTCTTGCATTGCAATTGTTGTGAATTTGTAAATGATTTATGCCTGATATTTTAATTGCTGTTGTTTATTGTGTTATTATTCGAATACTTCCGATTGTGGTTGATTAAATTTATTTGGGCTTAGATAAATTCTATGCTGTCCGACCGGGGATGATAAACCGCAGCTTAACACAGCACAACACAACACAACACAACATAATTTATACAGGCCACACAAAGAGCATAATGCATGGCTGCTAATCGCAGGCTGTGATTAACACTGAGCCGCAAAAGTAAATGCACGCATACACTGAAAATAGGAATACACAACCGTAAAGAGTTGTTATTAAATGTGCTTCCAAGAAATGTTTACAGTTTCGCAGAGTTCTGGGAATTCGCCTCGCATCTCATTTACATTTATTAAAGTTTATTTTTCATTAATTAAAACGGAAATGAAAACGAAAGCGAATGCGAAGTCAGAAACTCTTGATTTAATTACTAAAATTGCGGTGTTTGTGTGATTTCTTGAATGCAAAGTTGCCTTGCTAATTAGACTGTGTGTGAGTGTGTGCGCATACTTTCGGCCGTGAGTGTGCTCTGCTGTACATATAATTCCATATTTGACTTTGACAATCGGAAAAGCCAAAGTCGGCTTATGTTGTCATCGACATGTGACATTGTTGCCGCCTTCTCCCCATGGCATATCTGTCTATATTACGTATACGCCCACGTATCGAAGACACATCGATTCATCTCGGCGGCAATGAAGCGTCGTATGAGCCACGTTTGTAGGCCATTTTTTGGGGCCATTTTATTGGCTCAGTTGAGATAGCGTCAGGAATTAAATCACACAAATTATTTAAACACAGACACTGAAAAGAAAGACGTCCGTGTCTGTGGCCTTAGTTAAAAATCAACAACAAAAGGGCTGCTGGCAAAAACAAGACAATTTCACAGTTGCTTGGCAAAAAGGTACAAGGACTCGTGTAAGCCTTTTTACGAGCCAAACTCGTGCCATTGACCATATGGTGAAGGTGAGCGCAATTCCTGCAGGACTGCTGGATAAGCATGGCCAACAGTTCCACAGTTTTTCCTGTTATTGTCCATAATAAATTCAGCCATATAAAAGTGGCACCAGCTGCCAGCAGCTGCAGGAGGCGAACAAAAAGTATAAGAAACTGTTGCGAGAGAAAAGGGCCCCGGTAAAATTCAGAAAATTCAATTAAAGTTAAACTAAACAAGCTTCGAACAAATGCGTTTAGCTTTGGCCGGGCAGGAAGAGGAAGCTTCGACGCTTGTCAAAGGAGCGGTGACTGGACGTTTGCTTCAATAGTTGGCTAGATGGATAGATGGATGGCTGAATGGATGATTGTACTATAGATGGATGGCCATGCGTTCGCTTGCTGGCCAGCTCAGTGGTCTCTCTCAGTCTGGGTGGACAGGAAACGGAAGCTGCTAGAACAAACGCAGTGTTTAGTTTGGCTCTCCACTTGATGTTTGTATTTATTTTTGTGGATGTTGATGTTGATGTTGATGTTGCTGCTACGCTTTGTTGCCTGTTGTTATTGTTTTAGGCAAGAAATTCGATTTAGCAGCTGATTGTTCTTAGCCGGAGCACAATACAAGCTTCAGTCGACTACAGTGCGTGAATTTAAGCGACGCTGCCTAAGAGTATGCTTCATTGATTTAAAGGGCGCATCGTAAATAAATAAAATGCCATAAAAGACGAAGGCGTTGACCGAACAACGCCAGAGCAACAAATAATCAACACAGCAGCCGAAAAAGAAATGGAAAAACACAGAGTACAAAAATACAAAATAAATAAAAATGTGTAAAAATAATGTAAAGCGAACAGCGACATGGACAACGCCCACGGTCAATTGCTGCGGGCGGCAGACAATTAAATTTGTACAAATTGAGTGTAGAAATGTGGCAGCAACAGTGGCAACAATGGATGCCACCGATGCCAGCTGATAGCGATTTTTTATGGCCATTTAAGGCACTTCAAATAGGAAATGAACAGAGTTAGAAAATGGCAGTGTGATGATGCGCCCATTACGTGCCTTCCCACTGCCAAAATAGTTAATTTTATCGGCCGTTGATGTAGAAATATAAATGTACTTGCCACACACACACACACAGAGACAGAGACGGAGACGGAGATTATGAAGCAAGAAGCCACATCAAATAATACAGAGCGAGCGACTTACGCTCAATAAAGTAGCCGATTTGGAAAACTAACTTTATTGTATTGACCGAACGAGCCAAGTCGATATATATATATAGTATTTATATAAGTGTGTGTGTGTGTTTGCGATGCAACCAACTGTGGAGACGCGCTCATCCGTTCATTTATTCATTCATTCAGTCATTCATTTCGGAGCCGTTCATTGGTTAGTCAGTCAGTACTTGGAGCCAGGCAATCATTCAGCCAGCCAACTTCCTCTCCTCCTCCTCCTCCTGCTGACCAGGTTCAGGTCCATCTTCTACGTTTTCAATAGACGTTGGAGTCTGGACAAAGCAGCTTCGCCAGTTAGCGTTCGTCAGTCGTTAACTGAATCGTGTTTGCCTTTCATTTCCATCTGCCAGAGCACGCTCTAGCGTTTCTTTTCTTTTTCCTACTTCTTCGCTTTTTTTTTTGTGTGTGTTGTATGTATTGTTTCTTATTTGCAACATTGTGTGGCAGGGAGCGTGAGGAGGAGGGGAATTGGCATTTTTTCGATGCTCGCTCGTGCACACGCTCCTTTTGGCCCCGCACTCAAAACGTTACGGTTTCAATTCATTTCAACCATATTTTCATTTCAAATTCATATTTTCTTAACAAAAGTTTTGCGTTTTATTCCGAGACTTTTGCCTTTTTTCTGGTGGCCCCAAGCTTGGTTGCATGAAAACTTTTCATTCTCTGCATCAAATGAGCTGGAAAAAAATGTATACAAAGGCAAGCGTCAAGTTTGAATCACTCAAATGTAACGGACGAGAAATGAAAACGGAAGCTGCAACAAATGTTTAAATAAATATTAAAAAAGCAACTTGGCAACCGGCAGCCAAGAAGGTGAATCGAAGCCATTGTGGCAGGTAGAGGCGAGTGGCAAGTGGCAAGTGGGGCATAGTCAAAGGCAACAGTCGGTTCAGTTCGAAATGATGCTAATGAAATAAATCATATGGAAATATGCATAAATCAAATTTCGCCAACGAAGGCGTTCCTCCAACTTTTGTTGTGCACACTGCATTGTGTGTGTGTGTGTAAACGAGTATAATGGCTGTGAAGGAAATGAACGGTTAAAATAACAACGCATATCGATTTCCACACAATTGCAGCGAGTGTCGACGACAATTGTTGAATAAATTGCTTGATTTGGCCAAATAAACGACACGAAATAAGCAAATAACCGAGCGCATCATCATGTGGTAAAATTGCCATAATAACGTCGCATACAACAAATGGAGTTCCGTCCTTCCCTCGACCCCTCTGTCTCCCCCTGTGTCCCTCTTCCGGCTTGTGTCCTGCCGCTGCTGCTGAACGTGCCTGAAAATTCATAAGAATTGTCGCAAATATTCATACATGGGCTGGCAACACGCATACGGCCAATAAAAGCATTCTCTCCATGGCCGGAACCCAAAAGC
This sequence comes from Drosophila ustulata, assembly GCA_035047365.1. Lineage (NCBI taxonomy): Eukaryota > Metazoa > Arthropoda > Insecta > Diptera > Drosophilidae > Drosophila > Drosophila ustulata. The sequence goes on from JAWNPT010000094.1 coordinate 30,944,400, forward strand.
GGGGCACAATTGCACGGAAGTGTCGTCGCCAAGTGTCGTGAAGGCAATTGGATATATTGACGGACTGACAGAGTGACTGAGTGACGGACTGACACTCAAGTATGCCGTTAGTCAGTCAATCAGCTAGTCAGTCTGACAATTCAGCTTGTGCTCGATTTTACAATTCATTTTTTCTCTCTCTTTTAGCACAGAAACAAAAGGCTGAACATTGTTATTTTAAAGCGGCACAATGGGCATCAAAGAGAGCGGCAGAGTGTAATAAACGGATTGTGCTGTAATTAAGCAATTGTTATTGCTAATAATCGAGTGCTTTTGTCAGTTATTATCTCGCTGATTTAATAAGCAAATAATTGAATTATTCGTTATAAATACAATTAATATTTCTTTCAGAAACAATGAAATAATTTGAAAATTTGAATTGCTTTCTAAAAGTGAAATCACAACACCTTTGTGTCATAATTGAAATTGAAATCTATAGCAAAGTATTTATTATTTTTTCACATATAAAGAATTTAATTAAAGTTATTTTTCGGTTTATATTATAAAACCTACAACTGGGAGCTATTGAAGCCATTTGCGTAGGCCATATAGACGGATAAATGAGCTAGCTACTCCTCCTCAATTAAATTCAATCAATGCGCATTTTCTTCCATGCTTGAGGTAAACGTCCGATTGAGCCCATTGTGCGTCTTCTTTTTATTGATATGATGTATCATGTTGGGGTAATTTGAGCAAACAAGCCGAAAGCTCGCAAGTATACCGCAAGACGAACGACAAACGACACACGGCAGACGACACACATTGGGGCAATGTTAAAATAAATACGTATACGCAGCGTGTACGTATAAATACTCTGTGTGCGTGTGTGCGTGTGTATAAGTAGATTTTTTGGCGGTAAATGACATTTTTGGAAAAAATTCTTAACGCGTAAGTAGCGTAAGCATCAAGCATTATGCAGAATGCTGCGTCTGCGGATGTCGTCCTTGAACGTGTTCCTTGTGCTTTTGCCCTTTGCCCCCATCCCGTCCCCATAATATCGAAGTTGTTCTTGCCATTGACATCCTGGCGTGCGCGTTGTGGCAGTCAGCTTAGCGTCGTCCTCGCAGCAGTGGCAGCAGTGGCAGCAGCGGCAAAGCCGCAAAGTTGTCTGCCACACGCTGTCGCCTGCTTTTCAACAAAACTTTTCGCTTCTATCGCCAATGGGCGTCTTCTATATGTATGTCGGGTTATGTATCTCTCTCCCCGGCATGATTTTAATATTGCAATTGGATTTGGGCAAAGGGCGAAGACGCCGCAACGACAACAACAACGTCAAATGACGCCCACAAACAATTGGAATTTCATACGTTTTACTTTGAAAACTCAGTTGTCGCCGCATTTACTTTTTTACTTAAAAAACAAGTGTGAAAAGGGTCTATTAAGTTTGTCGGAATGGGCAGCAGCAGAGAACTGAGATTCTACAAAGTATTTAAATGCTGATGTAGTCAAGAACAAAGTAAGCAAAACTATTCGATTTTAATTAAAGTTGATTATTTTATTTCGAATTATTTACGTAAATGGTCTTATCACATACTTAGGGTACTATTACAGTCAATACTTCACTGTCGCTTTGATAATTAATACAAAATATAAAGGTCTCTTACAATCAGAAATAAACTTTCTTTCCTTTCTTTTTACTTAGTAATTAAAATGAATTCATTATTTTATATTACTAAATAAATTTATTAGAGTCAATAGTTGACTATCATTTTTTACTTATAAATAGAAAGCTATTTATTATTTTATTTTATTACTAATAAAAAAGAAAAAGGTCTCTTACAGTCATTGCTGAACTGTCGCTTTTTAACTTGTGCTTTTTTTGGGCGGCTTGAAGCCAAAATGTCTGACATACAATGACGCATTGTCAACGTCGGGTCCTTTTGGGTTTGGGAATTTATGTATTTATCGTCGTCTCGGTCTGCACACACACACCCACACACACACACACACATAGTCGGCAATTGAGCCAAAAGCAGCTTGGCTAAAAGGTTCATATCACCTTGAGTTTGGAGTGTTTTGTATTTTCTGAACTGAAACTTGACTGACTGTCACTATGACTTGACTGGCTAACTGCTCGGCTTGCCTTTGAATGTGTGGATAAATCGTAGAAGAGACGCGACTTTCCCCTCTCCACTCTCCCCTCTCCTCTTTACTCCCAGTTAACCACACGACGCTTTGCGGCAACGTTTCAGCTAGACGCACCTTTGGCAGGTGTGTGTGTTTGTGATTTAAATATGTTGTGTGTGTGTGTGTGTGTGTGGAGCCAAAAACGTTTCTTGATTTATTAGGGCATGCGGCTTAGATTTCGTTTGTGATAAATATGCTTTCAAATTAATAACGTTCGCCACATGAATAATTGGAGGCAAGTCCGCGCGTGACATTTGTTTAAGCAGATGCACAGCAACAACAACGTGCAACAGCAACAGCAACAACAATAACAATGGCAGTCAAATATTGAAAGGCCCGAGCATGCCATCATCATGTATTAAATTGGTCGCTCATGTGGTCCTGTTTGTTGTGTACGCTGTGTGTGTGTGTGTGCGGACAGGTGTATGCGGCTTACTTAGCCTAAATCCAGCTAGACACACACACCAACACAGTGACCACACACACACATGCACACAACAAACATTTTTGCGCTGACTGTAAATAAACAAAAGCCAAAAAGTACAATAGCGGGAAATCCTGATGTGAATGTTCGAATATGGCAAACAACAACAAGGTCGATGGTCGCTGGTCAGCAGCCAAGGGCCAGGACTGCAGTTGGTTGCTGGCATCCTTGTGCCTGGTCATAGGCCATGTTGCTGCCCCATACTGTGGCGCATTATTTATGCATTTCCATGGTCAACATATGTCGCTCGCTCTCTTCGTGTGTGTGTGTGTGTTGCAGCGAGCAAAGTAGTTAGTTGCTGCAACTGTGCAACTGCAGCCTGGTTGTTGTTGCTGTTGCTGCTGACATTTGTTGTAACTACCGGAGCATGGCATTGTTAGCGGTAAATTGCACTCATCTATAGCTACGAGCAGCCCTGCATGGCACGGCACAGCACAGCACTCTCAAAATATCACTGGAATAATAGCAAATAGTGCGCATTGAGCATGCGACACTGTCAGCCACAGCCGCAGACTCCGACTCTGGCTCAGAGACGCTTCTGCCCAACAGGCAATTCATTTTGTTACCTGGGAAAAATTGCATGGCATGCGAGGCTGCCACAAACCAGGCAGAGACTCGCAAAAAAAGTGGAAGACCACTGAGCACCCTAAGCTAACGTACGTGTGCACAATATCTGATTTTTGTTGCCAACGAATTTGCACATATGCCCGACGGGCTGAGCTCCGGCTCCGATTTCGTTCCGACTCCGGCCAAAGTCAGTCGGAGTTCGTTGCGAGTTCGAGTTCGCTTCGCAATCACAGCAGTTTTAAGGGCCTTGCAATCATTGCACAATAAACAAACGGAATGACGAGCATTTAACTGACTGACCAGAACCAATGCGACCTGTGGACCAGCAGCAACCAAACAACTTGTTAGGCCTCTGCACATGACACTGGGCCCCAGACACAACAACAACAACAACAACGATTCAACAAAGATTCAACAACTACAGTCCTGTCGGGGTAAAGTGAACTCCCAAAAAGCCAGGTTCAAAAGTCACTCTGTGAAACATGAACATATTTGTTATACAACCAGATTAAGTTGCCTCAACGCTAACAGAAAAACTCTTAATAAAAAATACCTTCTGTAAAAATTAAATATAAATATAATTGATACAAAATAAGTAAAATAATACGAGCAATAATTTTATAACGTTTATTCCACAAACTCTCTAAATAATCATGTATTTATTTTTTGATACTAATTTATTTTAATCAGCTTTTGCAAGTATTATGAAATTATATGGAATAAATAAATAAAAAAAAACGAATTTATTTCATTCTTTTGATAAGCAGACATTTATGCTTTCCAAACAAATGCTTTGCAAACTTATTTGTTTTAATATTGTCTTGAAAAATTTTAAATTAAATAATTTCATTTATTGTATATATTCATTTTGATATAGTGAACAACCTCAGTACTTGGCTCTGCACTAATTAGTTCACTGTATTCAGACACGACTGCAGAATGAATGAACTGTCTGACAGCGAGTAGAACATTGAAAATTAAACGATGCATTTTTAATTAGCAGTCTGATATGCTGCATAATTGTTGTTGCTGGCTGCAACGCGGCTATTAAAGCGCATTGCAAAATTGTGTGGCACTTTTGCAGGAGACTTTTCGAGCTGGCTGCAAACAATGAATGGAGAATTGAGACGAGGGAAAAAGAAGTCCAACAGTTGTAGGTCGATTGCTGTGGCATGTGATTTGCTTGTCTGACTTGTTGTTCGCCCTGCAACTGCAACTCCAATTGCTGCTCCCATTGCAATTCCAGTCCGGACCCAACACAGCTACCTGTGTGTCTGTCTGGCAAGCTTGGCCAACGCTGCGTATGAGCAATTTGCCTTGTGTGTTTGTGTTGCTGCTGCTGCAGATTCTGTTGCTGTTGCTGTTGCTGTTCATTTCGTTGCACGCTCGTTGCCCCAAGGCTGCAATGACTAGTTTGGCACTGAAACTTGCTGCCACGCCCCCTCCCCCGCCCCCAGTCGAGAGCCAAAAAATCACACAATACAAAGCCAAAACTACAAACATCAAAAACAAAACAAAATAAAGAGAGAGCGAGCTGGACAACAACTAGAGATGACACAGCTCCAATTGAATTGAATATCGATTAGAGGCAGCCATAAATTGCATGCGAAGCCTGATGATTTGTGAATTATGACAGCCGAATTGTGCGCATTAATTAGAATAACAAAAGCCACAACGAGCGAAGAGTCATTAGGCGAGAAGCTGCCAATTTGCAGGCCATGTTCACGTTGATGCTTTTTCATTTATTTTACATTACTCATTTGAAAGTCATTGCAGAAATTATGTCTGCTAGTTTTGTGAATCGATTTTATCGATGGATTTATTATCTTTATTCTTGGAGTTGACCATCTCTAGTGACAGTTGGCAGCAAGTTGGAGGCGAGTTGTTGCTTTTATTGTCTCGTCTCTCGTCTCTCGTCCGGCGTCTCAAACGTGTGCTCAAACTGCATTTTACGAAATTTGGCCATTCAATTTGCCAATGCCAAAGCGAGCAACAAGAGAACAACAGGATGGAGTAATCGACTAGAAGATAGCCTGTACTCCAACTCCACTCCCACCCTTGGTGCTACAAAGTCAATTGGAGTCAGCAGCCACAGGAATATAATAATAAAAATGGCAGGCAAAAGATTAAAATTGAAAATATTCAGAGACGGAAATTGTATCGTGTTCCCAGCAGTTATGGCCGCAGTCTACCCCATTTGAATGGTTTTATGGGCCTAGGGTAAATGGGCGAAATGGTTTCCAATCGTATGTATGGGCCACGCCTCTGTCCCTGTGCCGCCCCTCGGCCACGCCTGCCATTTTCAAATGCAATAACAAAAATTTGCTCGTTTTGGGTTTTTTTCCGGGTCGTTTTCGTCCTGTGTCCTGTGTCCTGCGTCCTCTGCTGACTCCTTTAGTTTTATGCACAACGGCTGCACGTATTGGCAGCTTGTCTATTTGAATGTCAGTCAAGGAGCAGCACTTCATACGTTGTAGTTGTAGTTGCTGTTGTAGTTGCTGTTGTTGTTGCGGTGTGTGCCTGAGCCTTTTAAGAAAAGTGCCATTTAAACATAAATATAGACATTGCTTGAGGGTAAAATCGGAGCAGACGACCAGAAGAGCATTCCAATGACCATTCAAATTTATGTACTTCTCCAGCCTGGTTTTGATCGAGTGTGTTTCATTCAAATTATCAATTGGCCAATTTGCTGATTCATCCTGATTTGCGTGGTTTTGTCTCTGGCCTGCGGCAAATGAGTGCATGACTGATGACTGCCAAAGACAACTAATTAAATGACTGCATCGAATTAATTAATTGCTTTGTCGCATTTTTGGGCTATCATTTCCCACAGCCAACTCACTGACCATTGGCCAATTTGCTATTGGCTAATATGCTGCGCATAAAATGAAATAACGATAATCGAGCTGAATTAGTTTGCCAGCTAGCTTGGCGAAAAAACGAATACTCTTTACACAATATGGAAATATATGCTGTCTATGTTAATGTACAAATTAATAAATATTGAGTAAAACATAAAAAAATTCCATTGTGACGAATGTGATTAGAAAAATTAAGATTTGCGTAGAAATTAAATTTATTTGCAATAATTTTATAACAACAATATCGCCAATGGAAGTCATCTTTGACTCTGTCTCGAAGATTGCGAAAGTCTGCGAATTGTGTCAAATTATATGTAAAAAAAATATTTCTTAAACGTAATCTATTTATTTATTGAAATAATTTCAATTGTTTTCTGTTTCTTATGTATTTGGATTTAAATCTTATAGTTTTTATTCGACTTTTTTACGTAACATAGCGAACGTAACAACATTTTCATATTGATTAAAGGCGGTTTTAAATATTTTTAGTTTTTGGTCGCTCATATAAAAAAAGTTATTATGGCTCAATCAATCGAAAGAAATAATTTTAGCAATAAAAAAAATCTGAAAAAATGCAAAATTATACAGAAAAACTTGTACCTCTAGAGTTTCTAGGACCAATTATTTTATTTATATTTGTTTACTGTAGTAATAAATGAGAAATACAAATAAATATACAAGGATGTTAGGATCAATGCGTAATAAAATGTTTGAATAAATGTAATTACTTCGATATAGAGTATAAAGTATGAAAAAAAAAAAAAGTAATGCTGTTTTCGCTTATTAACACCCAATCTAGTCGTAATTAGTCGACGCGACGCCATTGCGCTATGCGACCAGACGGGGTGCAATTAAAAGTATATCAATTCACTCATCGGACGCACATTATATAATTATGAATTAAAACGCATAAATGCATAAATGCGCGCCGAATGGTTTAAAATTGAAATTAAAGAAAATTATGGAATCGGGCTCGGCATAAATACACTTAAATTCGCGTCGTGTATAAATAAATCTGATAAAAGGCTTTGCTATCGCAGATGCAACGCATTAACATTAAAGTGCATAAATTAACCCTTTTTGCGCACAAATTACAGACACACACACACAGACATAAAGGACACACACTGAGACACATATATCACTTGGTTTTTGTGTGTACTCTCGCCTATTTACACATACTTACACACTTCAATTAAACGGTTATTTTTACGACATCGAATACTGGCTGGCGGACGGAAAATCTATTGTGGCGCTCGCTGATTGCACTATCATCCACATTGGCCCACTGCCAATTTATGCAGCAGGTGAAAATTGATCAATCGACGTGTTGTTTTTCACATGCCACATTTCATATCGCGAGTATATGCGATAAGAGCAAATCATTGAAATAATCGACGGATTAAAGAAAGAGTTCAGGTTCAAGTGCGGTCAATATTTTAAAGTGACAGATCGCACCATTAACATCTGATATGACAGGCGGATATTTGAGTTATCAAAACTCACACTGTAACTATCTTAAATCCAGTACTAAAAGTTATATGAAGTGTTGCTTATTATAAATTAGTTTAGTTATAATTAAACATACGCAATCATGGACAATAAAATGAACAAGGCAATGGCAACGTTCTAGGGGTAGAGTTCAGAATTGCAAGCGGGGAGATCATGGGTTCAACTGCTGCTAGCGGCATTCTTTAATAATTGCAAGTTTTCATTATTAGATTGACATTAAATATGTTCCAGTATGATTGTCAATTAAATTACGCAGCAGAATGTGTTTTTGAAAAACTCTGCAATTTCCACACAATAATAACAATTTTGAAAATTGTTTCAAAATAGTTTTAGAACTTGTCGATGTCACAGTGAAAAACCTACATGCAGTTAAGAAACGAGTTCTTTAAAATCCACAATTTTAATTAAAGTGCAACGCGAATGAAGTTACGTTCGTGACAAGCTAATTTCATAAAGTTGTATTAATTATTACAGCCTGATTTTTATATGTTGAGGTTATTTCATGCACTTGCTTAGTTAATTGTCGCCACTTCTAGCGCTTTGTGCAGCTTTAAGTGGCCTTTTGTTACGGTAATAGCATATGATAACAGGCAAATTTGATTTTCAAGTGCGCACAATCAATATGTTTCCACATCCACTTCCACATCCACATCCATTGCCATTTCCACTTACCCATCACCACAGCTCGGGTTCTTCAGTTATTGAAGTAGTCGTGCAGTACATTTGGAAGTACAAGCTTCAGCTCAAGGGGTGTCTTTGTTTTTCCGGCAATAAATCATGTCTAAATTCGGGGGAGGGAGTCGCATCCCCAGTGAATAGCAGCTTATTGGCTTTGAAAGCATCCAATCCAATTGACGTTGACGTATATCACATTATCATAGCAGGAAGCCATGTCAATAAAATGTTGAAGGACTTTAAAGGCGACTACTCTCGAGTGTCGACTGTCGAGTGTCGAATGGCGAATGGCGAATGTCGAATACTGCCAAGTGAGATATCTATTTTGGAGACATCATCCGTAGAGTTGGACACATTTGCAGGTGTGTGGGTCTGTCATCCGAATTGACATTCACTTGCTAATTGTAGGCCCAATTAGCTAACCAGCAGCCATTAAAATGTCATTGGCATGGCCTCAAATACGCAAGGCATAATGTGTAACCGACATCTGATTGCTTCGCAGAATGCCACGTGTCGTCGAAGTTAGTCCAGCGATTCGCATTCATCTATAAGCTGTCAAATGTGTCGCCACTTGGTCTGCGAATTCTTAATAAATTAATTCAATCGCAATTTAATGGAATAATTTGCCATGCTAATTATGCGATCGCTTTTCCTTCGATGTCGCAGCTGCTGCTGCCGCAGCGCGAAACAAAAGATGATTTAATCGGGCAAAATTCTTTACTCGTTATGTGTAGCCATAAAATATTTACATAGCATCGTACTACGATATATACACTATATATGATAAATGCCGCAGAGAGGTACAACAATTGAACGGTAGCCCAAAAAAACCTTGTGAAATATTAATGCGCCGGCTTACGAATAAATAAAATAAGTAGTAATTGCAAAGCGAGAAGGGATGCAAGGGATTCGTTCCTTGCTGGCACACATAAAAAGTTATGAAAATTGCATTTTAATCTGAAAACGAATTGTTTATTATTTCGCTGAGGTTTAAATTTGTTGAAATAATTGCATGTGGAGGCAGCAGGGAAATCGCTGGCAACCAGAGCGCGCTGGCAGCTGGCAGCAGCAGCGACCACAGGAACATATAACAATACCGACGACACACACAGATACACACAGATACACACAAATACCAATACCAATGGCAATGCCAATGCGGGCAACAATTGCTGCGGCAATGTCCTGGCTGCCATTGCGATTGCCGAACAAAGAGCGGGGCAAAATTGTGCATGTAATCAGTTTCAAGTAGTCCAGAGTCTGTGGGGGCAGCATGTGAGAAAGCTATTTCGTGGCGTCTCCCTCCCACACAAACACACACACATACACAACGTCCATTGCTTGTCATCTGAGAAGTATGCAACGTCGTTGTCGTTGTTGCTGTCGTTGTTCCCCCTGTCGTATGCGCGACTTTGTTGCCGCTGTTGTTTTATTTCGCCGCCTTGCCAGTTTCGCTTTTTTGTCGCTGCAGAAATTGATTTTTATGCACTTTCTGCACACACTCGCACACTGCAGACTGCACACTGCACACATGAATTATTGTTCATAAAGTATATTTTATGAAAGCAACGACTCACAGCAAATTATAAGGTATTAAGTGCTGCTGGCATGGGCACGTGTTCCACGCTCCTCACACGTCCACACAGCATTGTAGCATTGTAGCTCTGTGTAGCTCTGTAGCTTTGTGTGTGTTGTACTTTGTATCGTTGACTGCCGGGAAAAAAAGACGATAGAAAAGATTTGTGGAGAGGACAGTTGCCTTTGGCGTGCCGAAGATTAAACACACTTGCCAGCAGGCAGTTATAAATTATTTCTAATCGATTTTGCCCAGCTTAAATATATTTAAAACCCAACTTTTTGTCTAGTTGCCAAGCAAGGCACATTTCGTGACAAACTTTTGGCATGAAAATGTCATAAAATGTTTATACATTTTTGCAGGTGCAAGGACTCGATGGCGTGGGGCGCGTATTACAATAATTGCAAAATTGTGTAGCGCGAAGAAGAAAAAATAATTTCGCTTGAAGTCGCCTAGCAAATTGAGTAGTTACTCAAACACACGCACAACGCGAGAGGGGGGAGAGGAAGAGGGAGGGAGAGGGAGACACACACTCTGATGGCTAATGAAGGCGCTAAGCAAGCTGCAATCGTTACTTGGATGGGAACTGGGAGCTGAGCACGGAACACGGAGCGAGCCAATTAGGAGCGCGAGCAGTTCTCGGGCTCGTTACGCAATGTGCTAAAAATCAAAACTCCATGAAATAAACCAATTTAAAAAGTTGAAAAACTAATTTTGCGCTTAGTTTGTCTGATAAAAGAAGACGCTGCACGGCAGCAAGTAAACCAAATAAAAAGCCAACAAGAAAAAAGTCTATGTAAGTGTTTGCGCTAGTTTTATACGTGTATGTGTGAGTGTTTGTGTATGCGAGTTTGTGTGTGATATGATTTTTCCGAGCTGCGCAACGTTCCACGATGGGACCAACTACCGTATTTTGTGGCACTAATTAATAACTTCAATACGAAGCAACATTATTTGATTCTCTACTGAGGTCATAGATATCACTCCAAGCTTTAACGCGTTGAAGTTTTAACAGCACGATAAATTACAACAATGTGAATTCAAGAACACTTAGTACAATCCCCTCTGGTTCGATTTTAAATCAAATCTTTTAATTTAATTGAGTTTTTTTCACTTTTGCAGCATTTCTAGAAAAGCATGTATTTGGCTTTTTTTGCCCCTGTTAACAGCGCTGCCAATTCGATTAACAGTCGATCGCTCTGTTAACATCTCTGGTATGAACTTAACAGCGGATAGCTCAGTTAGCAGCTCTGTTAATCTGCAGATGACTTAACAGTCGATCGCTCTGTTAATATTACTGGTATGAGCTTAACAGCTGATAGCTCTGTTAACATCTCTGCTATAAGCTTAACAGCTGATAGCTCTATTAACATTGCTGGGATGAGGTAAAGAAGTTTTATGTTGCCGTCAGAAATCTTCAGTTTGGCGACTGTTGAAGAATGATTTAATGCCACAAAAAGTGGTCGTTGGCTCCATGGTGCAACGTTGCTGCCTGCGATGCTGACGGAGTCTGGGCGAGAGGCAGTCTGGGTAACAGTTTGGTTTTTGGTTTAACACAGACAGCAAAACATGCAAAACTTGAAGCAGCGGCAGCAGCAGCAGCAGCAACTGTTGTGCTCGTTGTCGCTGTTGCTGCTGCTGCTGCCAGCAGCATATTTAAATATTTAAATGACAACACGTGTGTGAACATTGTCAATGGCATTGGAAGCGAGTTTGAGTAAGATTTAGTGCTGAGCGCTCTCTTAAAGTCAGGGCAACTCAATTGCTAATGTTGCAACGGAGAAATGCGCACTTTTCACTTAATTAATTGCGCAAGTTTGCAATTGTTTTTGCTGTCACTTTATTTTTATCGCATGCTCGCTTTAGGTGTGCGTGTGTGTGTGTGTGTGTGAGTGTCAGCTTCAAGTTGCCAACTGCAATAATTTTTGCGACTTCAGCGATTTTTTTGCCACTTGAGCGCGTCGCAGGAGTAAGAATGACAGTGGAAGGAAAGTACGATGAAGAGAGGGAGAGAGGGAGAGAGGGAGAGAGAGGGAGGAGAGGAGGAGAGGAGACCCTCCAGCATTTCCAGCAGCGCAGCCACTCAAGGTATGCTCCGTAATATTGTAGCATTTGTCTTTTAGTGGAAATCTCTTTTTGAGTGTGTCTCGCTCCTCATCCGATCTATTTGCATACAAATGTTTGACGGTGGACGAGGGGGAAACTTGCGATTTGCATGTGAAAACAATTGTAGCGTGCGTATGTGTGTGTGTGCGTGTGTGTGTGTGAGACATAAAATAAATAGCCAGAATGATAATAAGTTTAGAGACGGAGACAGAGACGAAAAACTTGGAAGAAGCCAATGAAAAAGTGCAGCGGATTTGGCTTGCAAAAGGCTAAAGCCGAGGCTAAAGCTGTTTCATGAAAAATGTGTAGCATGCTTTTAGGCTGCACCGAAAAAAGCAAAGCCAAAGAGCTAAACAAATTTGATTTGATTACTGTCGGACGAGAACAAGCGAGTTGCTTGATGGCTTATTGTAATCTTGTATTTTATAACGTATTCTGCATTTTAACGGCTTAATGCCGCCAGATAAATATAAAACAATTCACATGCAGAACAAGCGAGAGAAACTGAAACTGAAACTGAAACAATGACGACGATTCTCAAATTGGCAGCTAATTTCAGTTTATGCTCGCCATATATATTTTTATGCGTGTCGCCGTGAAATGGAGGTAAACGTTGCTGCCATCGCATCGACCCGCATCGAACTTTCAACTCCAACTCGAAGTAACAACTTTGGGCTCACCCAGAGCGCCATTAACATTTAACCAAATTGATCAGCGCATTTAAATGCGATCACGACGCTGCTCCGCTGGGTCCAATTAGTGGAGCCGTGCTGTGGCGATGGCGATGGAGATGCAAATGGAAATGTGGAACGGAACGGAATGCAATGCATGCGACGTGCAGTGAATATTTGCATATAAATTATCTATGTATAATCACAGGTCCAGCGAGAGGCGAAGCCAACACACACAGAGAGCTATCACTCTGCTCCAGATCTGTGGGTGTCGCTGGTGCTTTGGCCGTGAATTTCGTGGCGTTGGCTTGGCTGCAACTGATGGCCAACATATTGGATATAAATTCAGGCGAACGTGACACAACTTAAGTCATAACCTAAATAAATATCACGCAATAATGAGCCACATTTGCGACAAAATCACAGAAATCACAAAATAAATAAAGAGAGGAGCGAAATTCAAAAAGCACATCGGGCAGAAGGAACATACATAATAGAAATGCGTTGGCTTAATGCTCGAATCATTTTGTTTGGCAATTTATTTGATTGGTTATTGCATTTTAAAGCAAACGACGCGTCGGCGGCGCCTCGACGCGTACGTGCGGCTCGTTATTTGTTTGTTTGTTCGCCTGTTTGTTGTGATAGCAAATGATTTTTGCATTTAACAACATACTCGTAAATAGCGGCACATCGCATCACATCACATCACAATCACATTCTCAGCGCCAGCTGCTCTGCTCAGCTCCACATAAGTGAGTGAGTTTAGACAGCCAATCTGTCTGTCTGTCTGTCTGACTGTCTTTTAGTCGGGGGCAGCCAAAAGTTCAAATTCCAATTCCAGTTCCATAAACAAACGCAACGCAACGCAACTTATAGATAGAAACACAACTCGCTCTCGATTGTATTATGCCACTGGCAGCTGCACCTGTCATTGCTGAAATAAACGAATAAACGATAAACAGACTGACTTCTTTGGCTGCTCTTGCCACAATGGATGGGAATTTATGCTTGGCAGGCAGACAGACAGACTCAACGAAGACGAAGAAGAAGTTCTGTAACCTCTTGAACCATATATATATATATATATTGATACTCTGCTCGACAACTCGGGTCGGCTGCTGATTGCTGAATAATACTAAGCGCACTTTCGACAGCCAGATTTATTTGATGAACTCCACGACGAAGCACGTAGCTGCTTGAATTTATCGTCAACAATGTCTTGCATTTAACGAGAGCAAATATTTTCAATTCACTGTGCAGATTATTTATTATAACGCTACCATAAGTACAGCTTTATTAAATATATAGTTGCACAAAGAGAAAAACAATATTCAAATAATTCAAAAATATCAAGTGTGACAAGACAGGAATCTTGAATTTAAAAAGATTGAAATATTATTTGAAGACATTTTGTAAGCCAAATCTTTTCAATACAATTATTTCTTAAAGCACATTACAAAATTGTATTTTATGCAGCTCTTTAACAATTGGCAATTACATATTAAGTTTTGGTTATAATATTATTCGTTATAATAATTTTTCGTAACTATTTTGGGATTGTAAAAATGTCGAAATATAAAATTTCTTGTATATATAAACATAAATACATAAATATTAAACCAGAAATTAACAATGAATAACAGGCTCTCAAGTAATCTATATTATCATCGCAATTTTATTTTCTCTCCGTGTGGATGCATTTATATAATTATTCTGTTTTTTAAACGCAACACCTGTCGTCGCAATGTTCGTTGGGAGACGTATTAAGTCCCCATTATCCGCAGTTAACCGTTTTTTCAAATTATTTATTTTAATAATTTCACGCCTGCGAGCACTTATCGCCAATTATGAAGAATTATTGATTTTTTGCTCGATCTTCGAGCACGCATTATCCATAGTACATGGATACATGGAATGGGGATTGGGATTGGGAATGTGAGTGAGAGGTCAGTGTTGCGGAAAAGAATCTGTCGTGGAGCAGGAAAATGATTTTATTTCGTTTCTCGTGTGCGCTGCACATAATTCCATAAAATGACAGAAACATGTGTACAAATTTGTTTCCATGGCGCCAGAGCGCTTCCTCCGAGCACTATTGACGACGCACTGCAACTTCATGCCCCATCCAGAGTCTGCTGTGTTGCAGTTTTGGCCATAAACAAATTCCAATTCAAAACCGGGCTAAGCTGTTTTGCCAGAGGCTGGAGGCGACTGGTGACTGGCGACTGGCGACTGGCGCTGAACTTGCACTTGAGTGGGTCGCTCTGCAGTTGAATTTCCAGCATTTTCCATTTGGCTGCCGTCGTCGAGTCGAGTCGAGTCATGTTGGAGTCCTAAATAAAGTGAAACTAAGCTTAATTTACAGTAGAGCGGGCGGCATTTGATTGTTGGCAGATGTGTTTATTTGATTTTAAATATGGCTCTTAAATATTTTGGCTATTCATCAAAAAGCATTAGGCCCAACCCCAACTCTGGATCGCCTCGGGCTAACTCAAGTGCCTGGCTTTTGTGTTTGGTATTTTCTGTTAAGCGGCTTAAACGCCTTCTCAGTTTTGACAGTTAACAAATGATTACAAACAGTGCAACAAATTGTTAAAAATAAATTATAATTCCATTATTATTTAAATGCTAAGCGGAAACTGTGAGCTGCCAACAGATTTCAATTCGGAAGAAAAAGAAATGCACCAAAAACTTAAATGCTCCGCACTTTTTCCACAGAGAGTGTGGCGAGTGTCGCCTCGAACTACAAAAGACCGCATTGTGTGTGATTTATACACCTTAAGCTTCGATGAACGCTATTACACCAGAGGCAGAGGCGGAGGCAGAGACTTAGCTTTTATACCTGTCACCTGCAGGGCAGAAGTGTATTATAAAATGTGTGTTACTGGCAAAAATTAGATGCTGACAGAGTGACCGTATATGGGCATTTTAATGTATATTTGTATTACACATTATTTCAAAAAACAAATTGGTTGGCATTAGAAACACTGCAATCGGTTGATTTTGGATTTATCGTAATTTTTTTTTATGCTATTTTATTATGATTTAAAAATATGTTGTCTCAAATAATTTCAACACAATATTTTTATTTTGGGTGTCACGTTCGCAGTTTTTATAAAATTATATGCGAACGAAAAGTCATATAAACCTTATATTCGCTATAATATAAATGCTGAGAAGCCCTTTAGGTACATTGAAATATATTTTCTTTAATTTAAATGTTTGCCTTGTTATTTAATTGAAGGCATATATTTTATTAGGTATTATTTGTAACTATACCTTTCGGTATTGTTGTTTCAAAGGGTTGTTTAAAAAGGGTAGCAGGTATCTCACAGTCGAGCACTCTCGACTGCTGCTTTCTCACTTGATTTTTTTGCCTTTATGCTAGGCGATATGGCGAGCTGCCACCAGACAAAGCGGCAGACGACGACGACGACGACGTTTGGCGGCAATGAAGCCATAGCCATGAAATGGAAATGCATTCGAGTGTGTTTAAGCCGCAGTCGCAGTCGCAGTCGCAGCCTCCATATATAGTATAGTACGTGGTACGTAGTATATGCGACTAGAGATAAGACGTGCTCGATAGAGTCCAAAGAAAAAGACGAACTCATTTTACGCCTGCATCTCCCCTTTGTGGGCTATGTGTGTGTGTCGCAGTCTCAGTCTCAGTCGCAGTCTCAGTCAGTTGACGTTAACAAGCAAAAGCGTACGATGGAATTGAAAAAAGAAAAGAATGAAAACTGGTAGGAAGAAGTTTATCAAGTCAATTGAGAGCTGCGACAAAAGACCAAAGCGCAGCAGCAGCAGCAGCAACAACAATTTGGTCGTAAGCAGCAGCCGTTGAATGAGCTTTGGCTGCAATGTCTGAATCATCAGCGTTTGGCAGCATTGTCGCCGGTGTCTTTATCAGCAGGCCCGCAGCAGCAACATCAGTTGTAAGCAGAAGAGACAGCTGCAGCAGCACATCGACAATGGCAGCTTCCCATTTCCCCATTTTCCCATTTCTTTTTGCCAGTCAAGGTTGTTGTAAGTAGCAGAGATCCGAGAGCAATCTAATTTGCATGCAATACGATTTTTGATAAAAGCTTTTACCCCGACAACACAGACAGAACAAGTCCGATTCAGAGCCTCGCACTATTTTTTATGATGCATAAAAAAGCAAGACTGAGACGGAGATGGAGACGAAGTTGCAGCTGGAGACAGATAAGAGCAGCCAGAGGCAATCAAAAAGTGCATTTGCGTGCTTCGTTTGTCGTTGCCGTTGCCGTTTGTCGCTTGCCTCCAACTGAGCGGAGATCTTGGGCTTGTGGCAGGTAACTAGTTGCTACTGCTGCTGCTGCAAGTCACAATTTGACACATGATCCATAGATGTGTCGTGTCTGACACGCGTTTTATCTATGTGCAACTCGGAGCGGGAGCGATGGGGCAAGCAGTCGTGGGTGTTGCACATGCTGTGCATGCATGCGTCTTCTAAATGATTTCTAAAGAATTTTTATTGTGAAAAACGAAGAAAAAGAAAAGGGAAAGGGAACGGAACGAGACTGACATCGAACTGGTTGTGGAAACTTTATTGACGTCTTCAAATTGTCAACTTGAAGTTCGAAGTGTTTTATTTTATGCTCTGGCTCTCATATTTTTCTGTGTCTCTGCCATTGCCCTTTGTCTCTGCTGTTTGGCTGCCCGGCGTTTGTTTTATCGCACATCTGTAAAAGGGCTGCGGCACATGGTTAGGAATCATTCGGGCTCTATGGCGATGGCTACGACTATGATGATGACTTTTTATTATGCGCATTTTCGGTTTTATGCTTCGGTTCCGGCATGTTTTGTACACACACTCAAGCACACAAACATGTATCTGAATATCGTCGTACTTAAACGCTTACACATGTGACGTCTGAGGAGCTCGCGGGGGATGATCTATACGTAGAAGGCATGCAACATCGCTGGGGCAGATACGGGGGCAGAGTCGAAGGGATTTAATGATGTGCGCGTTTTATGGGCAAACAATGCGTCTTTCAACACTTTCACTGCCTGTACTCTCGCATTTCGCAATGTGTTCGATAATGATTCGATGTCCATTAAATCAGTCATCGTTTCCTCGCCCATATACTCCATCCAACTCGCTACGGCCTATCCAAATAGCCGTGAAAATTGGGTTAATTGTATTTAGAAAACGCGCGACAGGCGAGAAAGTTGAGCACTCAACAAACAACACGCATACAAATTAAATTCGAATTAAAAGGCTTGTTCGATTATTGTGGGAATGCTTTGAACACAAAAAGGACACTTAAAATATCATTTTCAGCTCGCTTATCTTTATTCCAAATAATTGTATTGAATTGAGGAAATTTGTGGCTGTCAAAACTATTGTAAAATACATTTCATATTGCTGGCGTATGTTTCGAATAATTCAATTAAATTGAGTTTTGTTCCATTCCATAAAATAATTCCATTTCATTTTTTTTTTATTTAATATTATGTTTTCAAATGTAGTTCCATAAGAATTTAATAATAATATATTGTATAATATTTCCTCATTTAAATCCATAAAAATATAATTTTTATCAGACCTATTTTTATTTAGTGAAAAGTACTCTGAATGAAGCAAAGCTTAACAAAAATGTAAATTACAAAGCCATTTGAAAGAAAGAAATTATTAAAATGATTCCATTGTGACTTGTCAAGCTCGCATCATAATAATAACATCTGGAAAAACTAAACGAAATTCGGACACATAAATAAAACAAAAGTTGAGAGAATTGCGGGCAAAAAACTTTTCTCAGCTCGCTTTGAATATGCATGAGTGTGAGTGTGTGTGAGTGTGTATCTGTGTGTGTTTGCGTATCCACTTATACACGCTTATGCTATCAGTTGAGGGGCGATTGCGATTGCCCAGCTCGGGGGTCATTTGCAGGCTTCCCAGTCGAACTATTGAGAGCGAAAAAATTGATACGAGACAAGTTTAAAGTTGCCGAATAATGGCCCCAAAATGATACTGCCAAAAACTTCCTTGACTGCTTTTTTTTTGGCTATTGTGTGAGCACCTTTTCTTTATTTTATTTTATTTGGTTTGGTTTTGGCAGAACTGCCGTCAAGTTCATAACGAGCAATATCTTTTTATTGGTTTCGCATGTGCCACAAACCCCTTAGGCCACTAAAACCGAATTTACATTTTTATTAAAATTTTGGCTGTGAAACTGCGTGCATTGAAATTGAATTCCATACAGATTTTCGGGGGGGAAACACATATAAATAGAATAGAGAATCCAATTAGCAGTCGAATCGTTTGTGGCCGCGTCTTAAGGTGTTGCTTTCAATTAAAGCAATCGGCATTTAAAGTTGCAAGTAACTTGGCTAATTTGATCGGCAGATACCCCGAGCAGCTTACAAGGAACAGCGCACAGCTGCTGCCTGCTACACGCTTTGAATTCATTTTCAACTTGGCAATATATCTACATATATGTATAATAAATTTCCATTTGCCGCCTTCCATCCTGGGCAACGCCCATCACAGCAGCCTCCAGAGGGACAGAGAGACGGGGAGACGCAGAGACGGAGAGCGGGAAACATGTGTTTATGGCGTGGATAGCAAAGGAATGAAATTCGACTTGTGTTTTGCCTTTTGTTTACATATTATGTACATATTTTTTTTTGGCCGCGCCTGATAAGCGATGCCTCTGACGCGCTGCTTATCAAAGTTGCCCAAGCTGTTTACTTGAGCAACAATCTGCTGCCCAGCTCAACTCAACTCAACTCGAGTCGACTTGAGTTCAGTTTCAGTTCCTCATTAAAGCGTATAAGACTTTAACGCGACTTTAATACATCATCGAAAATTGCCTTGGGGGCAACTTTTCTTTTTGGCATTTCGAATTCAAAATGCGGCACACATTTCGATTGATTTTCCTGAGCTGCTGCCTCGTCATCTTGCTGCCAACTTTGTGCCACACACGTAAGTCAGCTGCCACACACATATACACTATATACTATATACTGTACGGATATATATTCGCAGAGCACAGCTGCCAGACACCCGGACCCGAGAAGACCGAGGGCCAATGCGTTCACTTCAGCTCCTGCCGCTTCGTGCTGCGCCAATACGCGATGTACAAGGAACATATGCCGCCCAACATAATGCGCTTCCTGCAGAGGTCCCGCTGCAGGCCCAAAGTTGATGGCGTAAGTTTAACTAAACAGTCTGGCAGCCATAAAGCTAATGAATGTCGCCTTTTTTCTATATACACGCTCGGGAAACCTCAACAACATCGACAAAGTATCATTTGTGCTGCGAACTAAAAGACGTGATTCCTGCGAATGCCAACTCAAAGTTAAAATGAATTTGGAATCAACTTCAAAGCACATGTGTTTACACACAGACACATTCTCCTCAACGTCGTTCATTCTTCGTGCTTTGATCTGCATAATTTCAACTCTGCGTCTGGTTTAAAGCACGGTCAAAAGTTTATGTGTCTGCAATTATAATGTGTACTCGTATTATGTATCGCCGCAGCATCTGGCGTCATTTGAATATAAAACTCTGCAGTTACCAAATACATATATATCTCACAAAACTCGACACTTTTGTCTGGTTGCAACAATTGCCTTTTGGGCACACCAATTTACATAAATAAGCCCCAATTTGTTATCGAAATATTTATATGTTTATTCATAACTAGCATAAAACACTTCATTGTCCAAGATTAAAGGCGTCTCAAGACAACTTCAACCTTAAGCCTGCAACATTAATTCAGCTGTCTATTCAATTTTTAATATATACAACATATAAATATAAAACACTTAATTTGTATGAGATTAAAGGCGTTTCAACTTGGCCCTCACACAGCAATTCATTTTCAGTTGGACATACAAAAGTTTTAAAATATAAATATAAAATATTGAATGAAATGCGTTTTAGGATAACCTCAACTTGGGTACTTTTATTAATGTGAATTATTTGTAATATAGATTGAAGTTGGAATTGCTGCTGTTCATGAAGTGGAAACTGTGGAAACAGCCCTCGTCGTGTGTTTGCTTTGTTTTTAATGTGTCAAATTTTAAGTGACATTCACGGGCCGCTAAATGGCCGTCTAAAAATCACGCAACATTAAAATGATTTATGCTGAATAATTTGGAGTGTAAATGAAGCAAAGCCAAGTCGCCAAGCTGCCTCTCGTTGCCAGCAGCATCCACAGCAACAGCAGCTTCGGCGGTTTGTCCAGGTTTCTCCAGCAGACCAATGGGGGTCTCATCTCATCTCAGACTTCGAGCAAGACCGAGGCGTTGAAATGCAGACACCTTGTGCGCGCACGTCGCTCGAATTTCATGCTTAGGCTGCGGAGGCAGAGCAGTTGATGCCGCTGCTGCTGCTGCTGCTGCATGCAACATGAACGCCGCCCAGTCGCTGAAATTGCAGACAGCGCCCAAATGATAAATGGCCTAAAAGCACATTTGAGTCGCCGTTGTTGCTGCTAATTCTGTTGCGGCTGCTGCTGCTGTTGTTGCTCTTGTTGCTCTTGTTGCTGTTGCTGCCTCGACTGCTGCTGCCTGCCACTGATGCTGATCTATTAGACAAACGCACGCCCAAGGCGGCGGCTCACAAGCGTATCTGTTGCATGGACTGGTCGACTGGTCGCATGGCTATTTATGGAAAGTTTACCACCAGATAAAGTTGAACAAGATGCCAGCAACAAAACAAAAGCAAAAACAAGTACAAAGCGCAGCTGGCGAGAGTGCGCGACAAGAAGATGCCCTGACTTTAGAATGCTTATAGAGTTATCTGAAGTGTTTAAGTCAGAACTCTTTTAAATAACAAAATCACACACTTGAAATACACTTCAAAATAAAATTAATTGCAACAAAATCATTATTTTTGGTCGAATTATCTACGAGGTTAGGAGGTTTCTTTGTTACAAGGATTCATAACAATAAACACGAAAGACGTAATTTGTTTATTTATTTGCATATAATTTGTATTTTGATCATATATGTATACTGATGACTTAAAGTAATTTAATGTTATTTAAAAAAAAGTAAAACATGTATGATATAATTTTTACTTTCGAATTTATTTTTATAAAAAAGAATGGTTACCCAAAATTAATAATTATTATTAGGCTACAGTATAAAATGATCATCATTTAAGTTTCAGATTCTGGTTCTTATACTCCCCTAAAAGCGCTTTTATTGGGTATTTAAAAGAACGTCAATTTTTATGATTATTTTTGTCGCTTTTTGCTAAGCAAAATAGAACCAGAAAAACATAATGAAAAAATGTTGCTGTCAGAAATTAAATGGAAAGCAGGCATCCAAAAGCTTGCAACTAAACCGAGCTGAGAGTTGAGCGCTGAGATGCTGATGTGTGTTGTAAACATGTTTAAGGCTAATGCATCGACGGGGCAAGCGGGCGAGTTGGAACTGAGGCTGAGGCAGTTGTTGTTTGCGGTGCAACAAATGTTGTTAACAAGCATATTTTGACAGCTCAACAAGATGTTGCCAGATGCGCGAACAGCAATAGCCCCAAAGTGGGCACCATCTGCATATGTCTCGCAGCTCGCATGTTGCATGTTGCAAGCACCGAACTGGAGTTGCAATCTCGGAGGCTGTGGCCAGACAGAGAGGAGGCAAAGTCAATTACTTGTGTTGCTGTTGCAGCTGTCGCTCGTAAACATCGAGAGCAACAAAGTGCTAACCCGAGAAATGCATTGTTCTCGAAAGTATTTCGTGCATTTTAATAAACATTGCAGTGCATTTAATGAAATGGAGAGTGAATTTCGGTTGTTCTCTCCCTTTCTGTGTGGTCTTGGTTTTTTGGGCTAACAACTCTCTGCAGTCATCTCTGCCTCTCACTCTTGCTTGCCACATCTATTTTCTAATTGCATTTCGCTGTTGCAGCTACGTGTGTTGTTGTGCTTGCCACACACCTTTCAGGCGCACATTGTTGCCTCTCATTGTGGCGAGGCGCCATCAGCTCCGGCTCCGTTGCAGCCACTGTTGCTGCCTCTCACTGTGCCTTGCCACACACACACACACAACAAGCTGCCACACTCATGTCGCTTTGTGTTATTGTCGCACTGTCTTTTTAGCCGCTGCCCCTCCACATGACAGCTGACGAGTCTCGTCTCAGTTTCAGTCTCGTGCAGCAGAAATGCAATTAAACACAAGAAATTTGCCTTTGAAATTAACAGAGTTTGCAGCTGCATTTATTAACCATTAATAGGCCTGGCAAACGGCACTGTTGATGCCACAGAACAAGGTTAGTTAACAACTTGTTGTTTGCTCTAACTAACCGCAGACAAGATCCATAATTGAAGCTTCCAGTTTGCATGTCCCGTTTCAACTCATTGGGTATTTACCATTTCTTTTTGAATAAATGGGTAAAACTCATAATAGTGGTTGGATTGGTATTTAAAAATTCTCTTGGCTTGAAAATAACTATACTAATTGATGTGGAGAAGAAAGAAAATTTAAAATATCTAAAACATTTCAATAACATTTTCAAATGTAAATCCAATATGTTGTTAAAAAAAGTTGATTGAAAAAAGTGCTTGGATTGGTGCTTAAGAATTCTATTTGCTTCGAACTAACCCTAATATTTGAAAAAGAAAATATATGTCATAATAATTCAGAATCTTTATTTGAAACACGAAATAAAATATTTCTATATTTAATGCCATGCTTTTGTGAATAAAGTCAGTTGTATAGATACTCTGTGCAAACTCTATATCACAGCATGTTAATTTTAAACAGGACAATAGTTATTCAAAAGAATATATTTAAAAAGTTTAATTTCTGAAGTAAGCAAAATGACAATCCAATTTAAAAATTATAATTATTTTTTAAGATAATTATTACTAAAACATACTTGTATATTTGTAGAGGACTGATCCGTTAATTATATATACTTAATCTTTTTTCTCTAAGCTATATTTACTATTTGTAAAAATTTCCTAGTGTTGATTACAGGGTATCTGGTAGTCTAGCTGTGCAGTTTGCCACTTTGCCAAGTGGCAAGCTCTATTGAATTGGCTGCATAAAGAGGAGCTTGCTTTCTACTCGATTGGAATCAATTGCTCATACAGTTTTGAGGTTTTGCACAGAGAGCAGAGCGCAGAGCAATGAAGTCAGAAGCAATCATGAGTTGGGCAATCGGTTTTTGGGAAATGACGCTGGGGGGAGGGAGGGAGGAGGAAGGGGCAGGCGGCAGGCGGCAGGCGGCAAGAGGAAGAGAGCTCTGCTGGGAACAACTGCTGGTGCAACTGGAGCGAGTTGCAGCCGCAAATTCAATAAATTTTGAAAAGCAATTAATAACTGATTGACAAGTATTTATCTGGGGGGAAATAAGCAACAGGAAAAAACGATGCAAACGATGAAAATGTAAAACAAAAATGGGGAAAACACAAAACTGAACTGCAGAATGGCGGTAACCCGAAAATCGGCAGTTCAATTCAGCGTGAAACGCTGCTCATAAATGGAAAGAGAGGCAGAAAGAGAAGAGTTGGATAGCTGGTGTCCGTTGGGAGCCGGCGGAAATTCAAAACTCAAAGTCAAATGGAACGCAGCAATATAACGGAGCGAATTGACAGAGACGAGATAAAAGAACAATCAACAATGCGCAACAACAACAACAACAAGGAGAGAGCGACAAAGAGAGAGAGAGAGCGACAAGAGTGAACAAGAGCAATAAGAAGAATAAACAACAAGCGGGGATCCGGACAGAAGATGTAGCATAAAATGTAGCGAAAACTTTGGAGAAATCATTAATAACGCTGGCTGGCTGGCTGGACGGCTGGAAAGCGCAGTGTGGCATTTGCCTTGGCGAAAGGACAAGCGCAAGGACATGCAACGACGAACGAGGAGCTGGAGCAGGAGGAGCTGAGTTAGTGTCAGCAACGAGCTCAGCTCGGCGTAGCTGCGTCAATCAAAGCGCAAACAGAAACAAAATGAATGGGCAAACATTGCAGGCTTAGAGGGAGCGAGAGGGAGAATGTCCAGCGCAATCCCGTTAGCCATATCCAGCGGATGGCCCATTGAAAAGGGGTCAGTTAGCTGCTGCTGTCTAAGCGACTGTTTAGCTGCTTGTTTGGCTGCGGTTGCAGCGAAGAGAGGCGAGAGAAGAGAGTCGAGAAGAGAGGCGAAGGCAACGCGGCGAATGAGCAACGAGGCTGACGACAACTGTGATAATGATGTTGACTGTGATGATGATGATGATGATGAGACATTGAGCGAGCGATGTGGAACGGATGTGCAGTTGTTGTGGTCGGGCTGTGACTGTCACTGTGTGGCCCTGACTCCCAGCCTGACAGGGGAAGGGAAAGGGGACAGTGCCGGCAAAGAAAAGCACAATTATTCATTTGCACAATGTCAGAAAAGTGTCAGGCCGGCGCCAAAGGACCAAAGGATTCATCCATGAGCTCGTTTTGCTCTCGGCAGCAGCAGCAGCAGCAACAGCGGCAGCTTGAAACAAAAGCGATAATGATGAGGACGACACTTTTGCCAGAGTTTTGATCACAATGCTGAAGCATGAGGCATAAAGCTGAGATGGACGACGGCAACGGCAACGGCACACGGAGTAGGAATTGGGATTGGGATACAGATAAGATAAGGGATAAGTATAAATATGTATATAGTATAAAGGGCATGGCACCTCGCAAAAACTAAGATGGATAACTGCGAGACTTGCCGGTGACTTTTGCTCTGCCCTGTCCGCTTCCCCTGACTTTTCGGCTGCCCTTGTCATCTGCCTTTTCCTGTGCTCCCCCCTTTGCATGCTTAACAGCATTCATATAATTAAGTGAACTGTAGCTGGAACTGTTTTCCTCCTGTATGTGTGTGTGTGTGTGTGTGAGTGAGTGGGTGTCCTGTGGGGCTACATCGGAAATTTAAACGGCTCGACGCTGGGCTACTCTAGCCGAAAATGCATTAAAATTAATGCATTAGCAAGTGCAACATTGTTATCAGCATGCACACATGAGAACACACACAGGCTGCACCAGCTAAAGGGAAGAAGCAGCAGGAGGAGGAGGAAAGTAAGTAGAAGGGAAGAGTAGAGGGCAGGGAAGCGGCAACTCTAACGTGGTCACACACGAGCGCGCACAGCCCATGCAATGGCAGAAGCAGAAGCAGAAACAGAAGGAGCAGCAAAAGCCCCAATCCTGATACCAATTCCAAATTCCCAGCTACAGAGGCAAAGCTACAGCTGAAGTTCGAGCTGCAACTACAACTACAACAATAACTACAAAGCAGTACAGTAGAAGCTCACGAATTAGAATTTAAGTTTTGGCAGTAATTGAAGGTAATGTTTTGCTTTGTTGTAGTAGTAATTACAACTTATATAATAAAAATGAAATGATAGTGAATTTATTTTTATTATTCATTTGTATGAGTAATTTAATACATTTTCGACATAAATCAATCTATTTTTGAGCAAATGTACAAATTAATATTTATAATTTTTATTGTTTTTATTCACTTACAGTTTTACCCCCAATTATTTCATGTCCTTGTAAAACGATGTATTTGGAAATTAAAATAGGCTTAAAAGCAAAGTGTTTCCAATTTGCGAGCGTCCACTGTATTCACACACACTGACACACACACGCACACACAGAGGTATTTGCAGGCGAGTGGGCACGTGTACATATGTATATAAATATTCACATAATCGCGTTGGCAGCACACACACATTCGCACACACTCGAACACACTCACACATGCATGCTCTCGGTCGGCACTCTCACATACGTACATTTAACACTCACATATTACTTGTAGTAATTTCTCACGGAAATTCATAACCTTCCGCAACTATTCAACATTTGTGTGGCATACTATGCCGCGTTAGCCGCCTTCCTCTGATGTTGCCGCTCTGCTCGCTCCCATTGTGTTCCGTTCCTCGCAGTCGCCGTCGCAGGCTTCGTCGACTACCCATTGGCCTACATCTACAACTGCGATATTCGCACATGCCGACACACTCACGCACACACAGGAGGGCTGCTCTCACACATGCATGCACTTACACACTTGCATGTACGATTGCAAATGTTCGTGACTGACGACGAGCGAGACAACAACAGCAACAACAACTCCCACGCCGTCTCTGTCGCATTTTCGAACTCGCTCTCGCCCTTTGCGCCGCTCTCGCTGGCGCTCTTAAACATGGCGCGCTCTTAAACTTGCCGACCGCTAACAGCTCGAAATCTTACGATACTCGAACTGCTAACGAACTTCGGCACTGTTGTTGTTACTATTGCTCTTGTTGTTTATACTCTCTCTGCTCTCGTACTATTTGTTGCACGTACTTTGAGTCACGCTGCGAGTGTCGAACGCTTGCCGCAATGTTTTTAAAATATTCCCCATTGATTAGGACAGCATTTTCGTGGGGGAAGCGCAACTTTAAGCGCTAACAGATGCACTGCCGACATGGCTTACATAATTCGCGAACTTTTTAACTCGCCAGAGACATTCATATTTTTTTATTTTCCGTTGAATGCTGCTTGATTATGTACGTGAATTCGAGCCGGAAAATAGGCAAAGGCATCAGAGCAGCTCCATAATTTATTTCTATTTAATTTCATGTATTGTTAAATAGTTTCAGTAAAGCATTTAATTTCTCCTAATATTTATGCTATAATATAACGAGTGAATAATATTTCAATTTAATATAATTTTATTAACTGAATATATCATTTCTTATTAAATTAATCATTGTTTGTATTTTTTTAATAGTTTTCATATTTTTGAAGTTGCTACAGAATTGTAATACAATGCTAAACAAACAATTTTTATAAATAATTTATATTATTCCAAATTACAATATAAGTTATTTTGTATAAAAATAGTTCTACTGCAAAAATAATTTCCATTATTCAATTCGATCCTGAATATATTCTGATATTGATTTTTGAATATTTATATTTACATTGCAACTTATGAGAAAGGCGACGATTGTATTATTATGATTCCAGATTGCAACCAATTTGTTTTTAGGGTAATTCTATCTTTTGAAGTATGTAAAACTTATTAAAAAAATACAAAAGATGTATTTCTTAACTTTCAATTATTTCAGATAATTACTAAGCATTAAAGTGCAATTTTTGTATTTCGAACTATCTGCTTAGTACGCACAAATAAATTCAGACAATTCTAAAGTGTCGAATTTCAGAGAATTCAAATTTGTGAGTTTCTGCTGCACTATAAATCTGTTTACTAAAAGTTATAATGGCAGTTTATTTATGGACTCGTCTTGCAGATAAATCGAATGTATGCGAGCAAGAATTAAGTTTTAATTTATGTGATAGTCGCTGTTTAAGTTTCGCCGAGGAATCCGGATCAAATAACTTTAGTTGGAGTCGAATACCATTCGCTTAAGTGATACAAATATATCAATGAATTGCTTAATCGATCCAACGTCGGCTACTGGCATTTCACATTTCCCTAATGGGCCGAGGAAAAAACAGAAATGCATTCGAACCCGAAACCTGTTCGAATTCAGATTCAGTTTCGCTGTCAATTTCAATATTTTGTCGATTTGGGAAAAGGCCGAAATGAAGTGGCACTTAATAATCCAAATTACGCGACGCATAGATAAGCCGCCACAGATTGAATGTTGCATCCACAGTAGGTCAAATGTGTCGCCGTCTTTGGATCGTCTAAAATTGAAACTGTCGCCGTCGATAAATTCCCATTAATAAATTAAAACACGCCTCAGCGGCCTAAGCGGCTTTCGCTTAGCGTTTCTTCCATTTACAATAAAATAATGCTGCCGAATCGCTTTTTTTATTCGCCGCCCGCTGAGCTTTCATTGCAATTAAAATGCAGCCAAGTTGGATGCTGCCACAGCCTGTGGCACGCTGTGTGTGGCACTCACTCTGCGCGCTCCTCAAGCGTCAGTCGCATGTGCAATTCATGAATTTCAATTAATTAATTAGGGCGCACAAATCTGCGAGGCAGCCCGAGTCAGCGTTGCACAATCGAAGCGGCATATCGAATGGCTGCCACAATCCAGCCATCCTGCAGCTGCCGCTTGACAAAGTAGCTGTTAGATTGCGACGTCTGTTGCACAGCCTATGCTACATACATACGTATTGCGTACATGCAACAGTTCGCTGCTTTTTCGCATACAAGTGACCCAATTACTGGGGAGGCGCCACCAGCCACCAGAGTCGCTCGCTGCGTTACGGCTTGTTGATTTATGCAATTTAGATTGGATTTTGCGGTGAGAAATTAATGCCTCGCAGATTAATGAGTGGCCAAGAAGGGACACAAAAGCTCTTTAACCTTTTCTGCTCGCCCTGCAACTCTTTAAACAACAACAAAACAAGCAAAAAGACAACAATCGAGCGTGTTCGACTGCGAGATACCCGCTACGCCAAAACTCTTATACAACTATTTTGAAGAATAGAATAGATTACCGATAACTACATTTGGTGTGGAATATACTAAATATACCACTTACACTGACATCGACGAGTATTTAAAAAATATACCAAGCAGTATATTTGGTTTGTGTATCAACTATACGAACTAATCACATGCAACTGCATCTGCATTAAAATTGTTCCTTGAATATCTTCTATTTCAGAATTTATAGTCTCAGAGTTCTATGTGGTCATGCAGACAGACTGACGGATCGACTCGGCTGTTGATGCTGATCAAAAATACGTATACTTTATATGAGTATAAAATACCCTTCTCTTCTATGGCTAGCGGGTATAAAAAGTGAGTCTAATACAAGTCCCCAAATTGCCATTAAGTACGCACCTACACACATTAAGTATGTGTGTGTGTGTGTGTATGTGGGTGTGAGGGAATTTGTTGCTGTTGCTGTTGTTGTTGCTGCTGCTGTCGTGTTGCGTAAGCCTATTTTAATCTCATTAAAAATGTAACAGCAAGGAAATGGGCTGCGTCTCGTGTTTGTGTTGTTGTTGCTGTTGTTGTCTCTGGTTAGCTATGCGGCTTGAAGTTGTCTTTAAAATTGACTGAAAGCGAAAATCAGTGTAAACGCTTCGCCAAGCAGCAGCAGCAGCAGCAGCCTTGCTTGCCAAGCTCCTTCAGTGTATTCTTGGCTTAGTGCCTCACACACACGCACACGTGTCTCACACACACACACACATACGTTCACATGTGTGTAGGTGTGTGCGTGCGGTTTCCTCTTTGCGGGCATCCACTTTATTTCGCGTTTATTATTTTACGCCTGCTTGCCGACTGACAAAAATACAAGAAGAAGAAGAAGAAGAAGAAGCTATCCAAAGTTCAGCTCAGTTGCTTTCGTCTCTCTTTGTTGCTGTTGTTCGTGTTGTTGCTGATGCTGTTATTATTATTAGTATTATTATTGGCGGTGGTTTTTGCTTAGCATTGTTTTTTTGGTTTGCTGCGAGTTTGTTATAAAATTTATGAAAAGAAAGCAAAATCAAAATTATAATAAAATCAGATTACAGCTTCAAGGCAAAGTATTTTCCCCCATTCCCCCTTTCTCTTCTGTTCCTCCCCCCTTCCGCTTGTCGCTGTTGTTTTTGCTTTTATTATGCTTTTCAGTCAAAAAATGTTTGCGCTTCATTTTATGAAAACATAAGCAATTTTTGCTGTTGCTGTTGCTGTTGTTGTTGCTGTTGTTTGCTGCCTTTAGACATCGACACCAAAACAACTTTGGCGCAAGCGAGTTGCTCAGTTGCTCAGTTGCTCAGCTGCTCAGCTTGCTGCATGCCACACTGTGGACTCCACTGCTTGCCACAGCAATCCCCGTGGTGCGTTTAACAGCGTTCCATTTTTATGCGGCAGACATGTGAAAGCTCTTCATTTGGGGCCGCCAATAAGGGTGGCACTCAACCACCTCCCCCCCTCCGTTTTGCGAGCCTGCCTCGCTGTGTGGCACACAACACTAACTGACTTACCTCGTCGTCCTTATCCCGAAGGCTGCCGCACTTCCTTTGGCGCTGATTTTATGGCATATTTACTTGACAGCAACCAGCGAGAGTGGGAGAAAGAGTAGGAGAGAGTGGGAGAGACAGAGAGCGAGAACTTGGAGTAACTTTATAAAATATGTACTTCAGGTAGTCTGTTTTATTGCAATTACTTAAGATTTTACTGTGCTGCGTTAATTGAGCATTGAATTACATGATATCTAGACACGCCGCCATCCTCTGATTGCGTTGTTTATGCTCTGAACTCTGCTTGGGTTTAATTCAGCATTAATTGATATGTAATTGGCCGCTGTATGTAAAATGTAGTTGAGCAAACAAAGCGCCATTTAATTACATTTCAGACAGCAACAACTATCCAGCTGTCCCGTTGTCTCTTCTCTCTTGTCTCTCACTCCTCACTCACTGTGACAAGAAGTCGCTTTGATGTGGCGCTCAACTCAACGCTTAACGCAAATCAAATATTTACCAAAACCCTTCCCCCCTCCTCTCTTTAATACACTCTATGTGCACAAGTGCTTATCTATGTGTGTGTGTTTGTGTGTGTGCGTAAACAAAACAAAAATAATTGTAAATTCAATTTCATTATTAAATTTTCTTGTCGCAGTTTGTCTGTCATCTCAACACGACCCTTTGCTCCCTGCTCTCGCTCTCTTTGTCACTTCTTCTATTCAGGTTGTCCACCTACATGTCGAATTCTGACCCTGTCAGCCTAAATGTCTTCACTGCATGAATTCCCGAGCAAAACAGAAATGGAAAAAGCATTGGAAGTCTGTGCTTCCAGCCTGTGTTTCTGCCGCTCAGCTGCGATACTGTCAAACGACCAAAATCAATTGGGTTCTCTTCAACTCCGCTCTCTTCCTTGCCTCTCTCTCCCACCGTTTGTGTGTGTTTACAGTTTTGTGCGGTTTAAACAAATGCGGTTAATGTTCATATTTCATTTTAATCAGACCCGCGGCTATTGGCGACCATCGAGCGTCGCCTGCTCTTAATACGCATTCACTGCGCCACTTTTCACACTCTCTCTCTCACACACACACACACACACACACAGTGCACACACACTCTCATATTTATGGGCATTTGTTTTAGTTTGTCAAAAACAAACTCTGTAGAAACTGCAGCCCCCGCAGCGTTAAATGATTGCACAATTTCACACACACGTATTGAGTCCGTCTGTTAGCCAATTATCATTGCATTTTATTTATTTTTAGACGGTTTGGCTTATTGTTAACACCAATAACGTTCGCCCGGCCGACAAAAGCGACACCAGCCGCAACCCGAAACCACTTGAAAACAATGTTTTAGACGAGAATAGAATTACGCAAATATTCCCTGCAGACTTATTTCCCAGAAAGGTCTCTTCGAGTGGGCGTAAAGGACAAATGCGTATTTACAGGGAAAGCGAAAAAAATGCTCATTAATTGCCGAATTAATTACACGGCCAAAAGGCGAGCAAAGAAATAATAAATTTTGTCAAAAATTAGAAACATTTTCGGTTACAGTACAGAAAAGGTTTTTGCTTGTAAAATTAATTAAATTGTGGTTATAACTCTCTACTTTTGATATCCATATATCATCATTCTCAAATACACTTTCAACATCTTAAGCAACTTAAAATAATATATATAAATGAATATAAATTAAATATAATAACTCATATAATAAATATAATAATTTGAATCAAGACGCGTCCTGATAGCAATTGTTTCGAAATTAATCAGTTGTGTGTAGTGATTTATGTATGAGCAATTGGAAACTTTATAAGGAAAATCGGAAAATTTAAATAAATGTATTAAAAATGGTTTATTTATTTGAAAATGTTGCATACATTTGAAGCTTGGGATATAAAATGAATTTGTACTGAGTTTATTTATTTTCCCTTCTAAAGTTATATTCATTTAAAATTGAGTTGAGTAATTGCTTTTTAACTGAAAAAGTTGTTGTTATTGATGAGTTCTACTTGTGTTTGCTGACAATATTTTAGTAAAATTGTTTAAAATGTTTAAAATAGTCTGCTAGCCAAAATGTAATTAAAATTGATTAAAACATAAATGCAATGAAAAAGACGTTGATTCCTTGCTGAATCTGTTAAAGTAATTGACTTAGTCACAAATAAATTAACTCTATTAGCATTTTAAAATATTTGTCGCCTGCCACACACTCACACAGACACACACATATAGAGAGGAAGGGGAAATTGAAGTTGTTGTGCAGTGCAGTGTAGTGTAGTTGCTGGGTTGTGCGTAATTTAATTAAACCCGTATTTACTTAAAATGTGTTGCGCATTTATGAAATTGTGCGCTTAATTGATTTGAGCGGTTTGCTGCGGTCGTTGAGGCTGCAACTTGGCCAACATTTTGCATGCAACAAAAATGCGGCAACAGCAACAGCAACAGCAACAGCAACAACAACTTGGCATTCAGAACTTCAATTTATTTCATTTCGTTGCAATACAATTAAATATTTTTGTGTGGCTTTTGTTTGTTTCTGCTCAGTTCCGCCTTTGGCTACTCCCTCTCTCTCTTACTCTGTCTCTATCTGGTCTCCCACTGCGATGTCCCCTGGGCCAAAGCTCATCGATAGGTTTGTTATTTATTTATGCAACCATTGCTTGATGCTGTTTTATTTGCACATCCACTTGCCGAGCGAGTATCATCATTTAGTCATGCAAAGTGTCAGCCTGCCATCAATTATAAATGGGTTGCATGCAACCGAAAGAGCCGAAGGAGAGTCTTTCAGCTGCCAACATAATTTGCGAGGCACTTAAAATTGGGTTAGAAAATCATAAAAATAATAAAAAAGTGTGGGAATAAAAGTAAAAAATAAATCATTTTAATTCATTTATGCTTTTACTGTACAAACAAACATTCCACACTTTTAATTGAAAGCAGACTGATTAGAAAAGTGTAACAAAAAAAAGTATTTTTATAGATAAATGATAAGAGCATTTTCGCATTCGGCATTCACAGTTTGGCTTTTCGCTTGTTTTTCTCTGGCTGATATGTATTATTATTGGTTGAATGTTTGCTGGATGACACAAAATCCATTAATATCTATTATCCCAGCGACCATTTGTTCAGCATGCAGTGCACATGGTGAGGAGAGACGAGGAGAGGAGGGAAAGGCAATAAGCAAATGGCAAATGGCAAAAATCGAATGTGACTGCAATGCATTTAATTTTAATTCCGCTTAAATACCGTATAGATTTCTCTTCGCTCCCTCCTCCCTCTTGGTTCGTCTGTGTGTCTAAACTGTTTGGATTTACATCGGGGCCATCGAGTACTCGATGTACAATATTAACATGGCAAAATGAATTTGATGACAGCTTTTGAAAATGCCAACTAATTGTTTCCATTGCTGTTGTTGTTGCTGTTGCTGCAACGCAGCGTTGCTTATTTCCGGTTTGCGGCACGTTTCCGGTTGCCATTTGCCATTCGCTCTCTGGTCTGCTGCTAATTTCACAGTTGACATTTGAAACCCTCGCTGGGGAGCAAGAGCTCAAAAAATGCCGTCTCTGTTGCTGTTGCTGTTGCTGGCGGTGAACAATGGCAAAAAACCTCTGCAATTCTATGGTTAAGTATTATTTCTAATATTTTGTGTGACAAGCATGCGACACTTTGGCATTTGCTGCTCGGGTTTTTGGGGTTTTCCTGCTGCTGTTTATATCTCACTCAAGAGTTTTGCCCCCGACCAGAAACAGAAACAACAACAACAACAACAGCAACAGCAACGTGGAGGCAAAAAGTTTTTAAGTGAAAATAGTCATTCAAATTTAATTAGTGCAAAACAAAGCCAAAACGTAATGAGCTTACGCTTGGAGCAAGGCGAGGGACAACTGGCAACAGGGGAGTGAGGACACCTTTGGCAAGTTCCATCTGAAATTGTGGTTATTGCACTCCCCCCGCTCCCCTCGCCCCCAAAGGGTGAAGCACACTCCACACTCCACAGGCAACAGCAACAACAACTCGACTCTGACGATGGGGTCATGTGCCACACAATTACGCCAAAGGTGCAGGGGCGGAGTTAGCAACGCTTTGCTGTCACATGCCACATGGCCGCAATCCCAAGACCACGCCCCTTCCACACACACACACACACTCTCACACACAGCCAGCAGAGTTTGCTGTAACAGCAGCAATTTGAAAATATTTTACGTAATATCATTGTTTGGTACTCGTAACTAACTTTTGCCAGCATCCCAAAAACAGGTATGACTATCTGGGCGTATAAATGTCCTTCGCTCTATATGTACTATATGTGTGTTTAGTTGTGTATGTGAGCAGCCAGAAAGAGCAACAAAGGATGCTGTATCTAATATTCGCAAACTATTTAGCGTACGTTCAACGTTGCACGCATCCTTTCCACGTGGGTGGCAGCAAAACAATTCCAGCCGGCGACCATTACAAAAATTAACATATAAGCGTAATTTGCTAAATACTTTTTTAATTGCAGCGCAACTCCATGGTTTTATATTCACTTCAAATTGTGAAATGGTTCTGAAGTTCTAAATGTAATTTACAATTTATGAATGTTGGAAGAGAAGAGAATAGCAATTGTTGCTGGATGTTCATAATACAAAACAAATTTGTATTAATGCAATAACATAATTATTATTTTCTATGTAGATATGTTAAAAATTAGAATTTTGAAATAAACTTCAATCTCAGAATGCAGCAAATTGTTCAACAGTTTATCTCACACATTTCTCTGCAAAACTGTCACATTTTGTTGTCACATTGTGCGTAG
The DNA here is from genome assembly GCA_035047365.1 of Drosophila ustulata. Lineage (NCBI taxonomy): Eukaryota > Metazoa > Arthropoda > Insecta > Diptera > Drosophilidae > Drosophila > Drosophila ustulata. The sequence goes on from JAWNPT010000094.1 coordinate 30,979,676, forward strand.
TTTTGTGGCAACCCTCGCTGTGTTTTTTGGCTGCTGCCGCATATGATTCGTATCAGTGATATTTGTGCTCGAATGGCGCTCAGTTAGTTTGCATGCGACGTGCTTGTTAATGCTACGTTGAATCTTGTGCACCTATCTTTGTATCTGTGTGTGTGTTCGTTTGTGTGTGTGGTGTGTGTGTAATGCTGGTATGCGTAGCTGTGTGTTAATACAAACGCATAATGGCATTTTTCAGCTATGAAATTGTTTTGGTTGCTGCTGCTGTTGCTGTAACAATGTCCGACAATGCCACCGAAATGTTGCTTCTAAATTAATACATCACGAGGCGCCCAAAAAATGGAGGGAGAGATGGAAAAAAGCATATGCATACGAGGACTGTGCTTAATTACAGCTGACAACCATTGTTCCGGGTCGCGCTTAATGAGAATATTTTAATTTACTAAAAGTTCTCTGCATTTCACTTCGATACGGATCCCATATCATCAGGACAGACAGCCAGACAGACAGACAAACCGAGAGAGCGGGAGCAACAAAGTTGAAGTAATTCAACTAAAATTGAGCTCTGCAAACACAATACTAATGACAGGTTTGGTTGGCTGACGGACGAGAAAGTTTCCCATGTACTCGTATTTTGTTAATCGACTTTTCGAATCATCTATTACCGTCAACAGTGTTGGCTTTGTTTAAACATTCGAGTGTCACATTCATTTACCATTCGTGTTTGTTCTCCCATCGTCGACGCGTCGATTCAATCGCTTGCAATCGCTGCAAAGAGTTCCAGCGAAGTGAAAAACCTTGTAAACATTTTGTTGACCAAGCGATTCCAATTCAAGCGAACTCATACTATTGACTTATCAATATTTATAGTTCTCGCTTACTGGAAAATGAGTCGAATTTAATTAGCATTAATTATGCAATAGTTTCTTTCAAGCACGACAATGAAAGTAGTTTACATATTTAAATTTAGTTTTAATTAGATTAAATTAACATCTGTCTCTGTAAAACAACAATTTAAAATACAAGCCATTAAAAATATATGTGTGAATTGTGTTAATTAAATAATGAAAATAATAAAATCCAGTTTCATAATATGTCGAAGTCAAAATGACATAGGATGACCGTAGAGTAAAAAGAGTTAAGGAGTGGAATATATATATTTTTATAATTGCAATTAAATTTGAGTAAAAGAACAATTTTTGGTCTGGAACTTCGAATAAAAGAAAGCGTTTTTTAGGCTTGCAATTTGATCAAGAAGGAAGCATCAAGAGCACTTTGCCTAATGGTTCTGTTAGGGGTGTTTAATCTGGAGGGTCTTAGGCGGCTTGTTCTTTGCTGTGTAGCCCAAAAGCTGCTGCAAATCCCACATGTGATTTGCTTAAAGACAGCCGACCACAATAGTTTTATGGCTCATCATTGTTGGGTTGGGGCCAGTCCTAATCCCTCAAAACAAAACTCGAGCTCCAGCCGAAGTCGAAGTCAAAGTCGAAGCCCAAGCGAAGCAAAATCCAATCATCTCGAGCTGGTTGAATGCTCCACTTTGGTTTTGGGATCCACTCGAACCGTTGCCCAGTTCAGCAGTTGTTGTTGTTTTATCGTCGACTGCTCAGTTTGTTATTTATTTTTTATTGTTGCCGCTGCTGAAGTTGTTGTTTTATGTCGGGACTATTTACTTGTTCATCACTTACACGCCAGGGTAATTTAAAACAAATGCGCCGCCAAATCGCATTCCGGCTTTGGGGCTCCACGTCCACTATTTTTTATGTGCAGCGCGCTCCGAACTTGTTCATCCACAACAATTTGGCATGCCATTTGTATTGGCTCATGTTAATGCTGCCACCAAATCCCCGACACGGCAGGCGGCATGTTGAGCTCCTCTTAGTCTCTTAGTCTCTTAGTCCGCCCGTCCTGTTCGTCCTGTTCGTCCTGATTGTGGACCATGTTGTGTTCATCGAGTTGCAGCTGGCTATCCTGGTCGGGTTGTTGTGTTTTTTAATAGAGCCATTAAAAAATAATTTAACAGACAAACAGCCGCTCTGATACTCCTACAAATTGCCCGTCATTGCATTGAATAAATCATAAATCATTCAGCTTTTTGGCAGCGCACAATAAAAATAAGTTGAGAACTCGCTGCAGGACATGTGACGAGGGACATCAGTTGACGTCTGATGCCTGATGGTTCCTGGTTGCTGGTTGCTGGTTGACATCGCCACGTTTCTATTAAACGCGCGCAGGTTGCGCCCATCTCAGCCACACACACACACACACACACACACAGACCCACATGGCGTATACGTAACGCAACGTATCGTAAAGTATATATACACATTTTCAATTTGATGTGCTCGCTTTTTCAGCACATCATAATTTTTTACGCTAGTTGACTTCTGGCCGCTCTTGTTGGCGCCTTTTTTCAACACCTTTTTGCTGCTGCTGCTGCTGCTGTGTCGAAGCGGGCCGAAAAGTTGTTGCCATGTACAAATTAATAAACGAGTAACTGACAAAAAGGTAATTTATTATTTTATACATATTTGACAAATTAATTTAATGACGCGACGCCTCGTCGTCGTCCCATCGGGACAGCCTGACATCGCATCGCATCGCATCACATTCCTCTGCCTCTCCTTCTCTTTCGCTTTTGCCCACTGCCGCCACACATAATAATTTCTCATTTAATTTTTCAATTTTAAGCGTCATTTACACATGCGATGCCATGACAGAGCTTGGTCCAGATCCCAGATCCCAGCTTCCAGTTTCCAGTTTCTCGCCGCTCCGCCAACTTGCTGCTGCCTGCAGCGAATACCCTGTAACCAAGAGAAGCGCTACAAGAAGTCTATACATTTTGCACAGCATTTACAAACATATTTATTTGAGTGGTTATTAAAATATTCCATTCGAGCATTTCTAGATCAAATTTGTACTGCGATATAAATAAACCACAACTTTATTTAAACATTTATGTACACCAATTTATTTGCAATGTATTTGTTTAATAATTTATTTAATAAAAATAAAATGATTGCCTTTCATAAATATTTAATTATCAAATTGCCTTTTAAACAATCTAAAGATCTCTTGTCTTGTTCACTGTAATTTCTAATGATAAATATACAATAACAAAATAGATTGAGAAACAGATATACATTAAATTAATTTAATTACAAATGGAAAGCTACATCCTTAAATATTCATGAATGAGTTACGTGGTTTGCTATAAATTAATCGATAAATGGGAATCCTCAATAAATAACAAATGCAAATAGAATGCATTAAAATAACATAATAATAATCTTATTTTAGTCAAATATTTATTTCATTTTCAGTTACTAAAATACTAACTTACGATTTTACGTAAATTCCATGGAATAAAATATAATTAATTTATTATGCAGCATCTCGCTGTCGAGCATTCTCTTCTCTCTTCTCTCTGCTCGACTGTTTGGCCGTCTGCTTGTTTTTCATTTCATACACTCGTATATGTATTTTGCATTAAAAGGTAATCATCGAACAGAGCGCATTGCATGCAGTTTTCACGCCGTTGTTGTATATTTTGTACGCCTGTCATTAAGTCGTCAGGCGGCGCGAGAGCAAGAAGCGGGTATCAAAGGCAAACCCGAAGCGGCGGCAACAATGCGAGGACGCAATCAGTTGCAAGGTGGCAAGGGGCACGATGAGGCAAGAGGCAAGGGAAGAGTACGCATCAGTGAAAAAATGAGTCGGAACGAAGGAGATGGCTGAAGGAGCTGGCTGGCGTTCCACTCGAACGCTGTTGCTGTTGCTGTTGCTGATGTTGTTGCCATTGGCCTGAAGAGCTCGTACGTTAATGGCACTAGAATCAGTTTTCATTAACGATATGCCGCGGACACGGCCAGGGACCTGTTTGCCAGCCAGCCAGCCAGGCAGGCAGCGAAAAAAAGCGAAAAAATCGAAAAAAGGGAAAAAAGTGAAACCACATGCGTGCGTTGCTGGAATATTTCTCTGTCTCCAGCTGCTGCTGCGGTGGCGATAGCGGTGGCGGTGGCTGCTGCTGCGGCATCAGCATCAGCATCACCAGCGGCAGCAACATCAACATTAACATCAACATCAGCAACGGCAACGGCAACGGCTCTGGCAATTAATAAAACACACACCTTCTGTGAAGCTGACTGGCTTCTGACTTTGCTTTCCCTCTCACTCTTCTTTGTCGCCCTCTCGCTCACTCGCTCTGCTGGCTGCACAGTGGTCTAAAGCACTTATTCACGCGGTGCGATGCGTGTTTGCTGCCTGCGAGTGTTGCGCTCTCGGCATCCGCATCGCGTTTTCCTTCTCGTTTGTTGTCCCTGCAAATTCAATTGAAAATCTCAAACGATGCAAAATATTTCCACAGTCGTCGATGGCGATGCTGAGATTTTCGTATAAATCACATTTAGCCAGCGAAAAATATAATAAATAATACATGCACACATATGCATATGCATACATGTACATATATGTACATATATACACCACATTGCATACATAAATCTTTCAGTTTGGATTTTCACTTTGGTGGCATAAATTGACACTGGCGTCTCAGCCGCCGTCGCAGTCGCAGTCGCCGTCGCCGTTGCAGTTGCACTTGCCACATTTGCAAACCACGCTTGAAAGCATGCAGCGGACAGCAGAGTTCGCTGACAGTAAAAACTCATTTACGCGAAATTAAATTAAAAGTTAATTAACGCTGTCAATGTGCAAAGCACTCCAAGCAGACGGACAGCCGGACAGCCGGACGGACATGTCAGGCGGCAATTCAGCGGCAAGCAGTTAACAACTCCAGCCTGGAAGTTGCAAAAAATCACCGCAAGTCAAGTTGAACATATGCGACTGCTGGAATTGATGCGAACGGGTTTTAAATGCCTGCTTGACAATTTAAGTTGCTTGGCCAGGTTGCGTCTTCAGTGCACACACTGCGTATGCTTAATGCGGCAGGACAGAGCTGCTCTTCTTGTCATCGCCTGTCTGCGTTCTGTCCTCTATTTATTGGGGTTAACTCAACAACATGCTGCTGATAATTAATTCTGCAAATAAAGTCGATAATTAGGCATGATGCGGCATTGCATTCCCAGTTAATGCTCAAAGAGTTTCATTTACTGCATTCAGAATGTGTTACAAATGATGGCAACAATTGCCCAGACAAGCAAGTAGTTTACTTCAATTATACGCTATTTGAAAATGGAATAAAGGCATTTGTACAAATTTATTTATTTCTGCTTTATTTTCTTCTATTTTATTGCACTCATTTAAAGCTTATTTAAGCTTCAATAAATTATAATTACTATATACAGAAAAACTTGCTGTTATCAATGATTATAGTATTATTTCATATGCCTGCAACTTGTAGTTAAATGTTATGCAATCTGGTCATTAAGCACGAACATTTTAAGAAACTCTAATGAAGATACAATTCTAAGCACAATACATTAAATAAATGTTTCACATTGCAGCTGAACAAAGGTGCAAAATGAGAATTTCATTTCAGGTTGCCTAAAAACAATGTTTGATCTGTTCGAAACGAATAAATGCAGAATGGCAAGTGTAAAATGGGAAATGAAAAGTGAAAAATTGTGAAAAATATTAGTACTTGACCAATAGAGAGATGAGAAAAGTCTTTGCTAAATCTACAAGGCAAGGCAAATTTGCTGTTGAATTTTCATTTGAAGCTGTATTTGTTTGTGCTGCTTTCATGTTTCTTGCTACTGAAAATATGCTGTGTTATTTTCATCATTTTATATTTCCGTTTGTTGTGCTAACAAAGAACTTGAATAACATAAATAAATGTAATATAATCTGTGGTGTAATACAATTTCAGGCTATTCCATGTAATGAAAGGCAGTTCGCAGGAAGGCAGAAGGATCTTGGGCATCGAGTACTAAACTTATTAAAACATAAATATATATAACTTAAATTTAAAAGAAAAATATTACAAAAATGAAATAGGCAAGGTTGTTGAATTGTGTTGTATTATTCAGATATTTTGACTAACTTTTTTTTATTTAATTCATATTAAACAGCAAATCTATCAGTTTTGTTATTTACAGTCTATGTTATGTTACAGTGAGTTTATATTATTTATGTTATTTACAGTTTATGTTATGTTACAGTGAGCTTACATTTAATTTGTTATGTTGTTTGCAATCAATGCTCGTCCTATCGCCGCTAACCTTACTGCAAACATATTTCCGTTTGTTGTGTTAACAAAGCTCTTGAATAACATAAATAAATGTAATACAACTTCAAGCTGCCGCTCATTCGTGTAGGGAGGGAGAGAGGGAGGGGGGAAAGGGGAAAGGGAAGCTCACTTAGTGACAGCTCTCATTGGGCCTCGAGTGATGTTGTAATAAAAATAAATACTCGTGAATTGGCAATTGGAGCTGCGCTCGCACGGCCAATTTTGTAACGAAAATTAAAGATAACACAAATGTGCCGCCGCTGACATGCCACCAGAGAGAGAGTCGTGGGGCAGTTGCAGTGGCAAGTTGCTGTGTGGCAGAGTGGCAGAGTCGAGTAGTGTCTGGATGGAGTCCGGCGGATGCCGTGCTGGCACATCAATGTCGTCTGCAGTCTGCAGTGTGGCATGCTACCATTTGAATTGAACAAGTGTCAGCGCGTCAAGGGGAAATAACGTGCCGCTTCTGCTTCTTCTCGCTGTTGTTGTTGTTGTTGCACGAGTTCTCGATTCCCGATTCGCGTTGTTGCTGCATTTTATTTGCATGCGCTGCCAGTTGCAGAGAACGACAATGCTCTCAAAACTCAAAATATTAACACTTTAACGCCAAGTTTTTTATCCGGCTGCCGGAAGCAGACACAACACACAACTGCCCCCGCTCCATGCCACACACACACACACACACACACACACAATAAACCTTAGCGGTCGTTACGGCGCCAAAACGCCATGTTGGATTATTCAACTCGACGCCATTTCGCGTCACAATGCGCGCTATGCGCCCGCCGTCATTGCACTCGACAGCAACGGCAGCAACAACTATTTCTGTGGCAACAAGCATGGCTGCGGCACATGCCACAGCAACGGCAACAGCAACAGCAACGGCAACGGCAACGGCCAACACGGCGGATGAAGTTGCAATTCAAAGTCATAAACACGTGCAGCGTGGGCGCAAAGTCGCAGCTAAGCTGCAAAACAGGCGCTGCCTCTGACAGCGCTGCAATGGGGCAGCAACAACAGCGCCAGCACTTCCTGCCACAGACAGAGACAGCCAGAGAGAGAGAGAGCGTTGCAGTGATCCCCCTTTAATACCGGCCACGCTGCCCTTTTGTTTCCAGGCCATTTTGTTGCCCCTCTCCTCTCTCCTCCCACCGTCGCCTCGCTCTTCGTTTTTCATTTGCATGCAAAATTCAAACATCAGCATAAAAATGCAATTTTTATTGCTCAACATTTCTCAACGCCCGCTGCAAATATTTTCGCGGGTTTTTTTTATTATTATCGTTGTTGTTGTTGCCGCTGCTTGTTTTCTTTCTTATACCCTTGCCAAGCTTTTGATGCTATCATTAAATGTGCAAGGCTTCAATACCGAAGCCAGAATTCGCATCAACTTATTGCCAACTATGTCAAATCAGCCAACAATATTTTATTTATTATTTGTAGATACAAAATGAAAAGTGCCAATATTTTGTTTATATAAAAAAAGTCATTTTACTTCAATGATAATATCTGACGAAATTCCTTTTTTTAGTTTTAAGTTGACTCGAAGCGAGTGTTTATCAAATTAAATAATAATTTCTAAGCTCTTTAAATTATTTGTAATAATTGCTTTATTAAGGCTTATTAAATTCAGAATACATAAATATATATGTAATATAATTTGTTATATTTTTGAGATTATTAGAATATCTATATACCAAATAAAAATTTACCTTATCGAGAAGAGTTGTAGATAAAATATGAGAATACAAAATTCTAAGATTGTATTAATTGCTAGGGTATTTTAATGTCCGACAAGGCCGAAGACATTATATCATTGTTGTGTGGCATTGTTGTTTGTTTGATTCGACTTGTTGTTGTTGGCTGCTGGCTCATATTTATTTAGGGTTTTTTCTTGTTGCAACGCCGTCGTTGCACCTTCGACGCCCTCGAACCCAGACTGCCTCGCAGCCTCGCCGCCTTTATGAGCTGCACTTTATGAAAATGCAGCAAGAGTTGCCGCTGCGATGCCGACGAGCTTCGAGTACATTGCAAATATTTTATTATTGCAAAAATTTCGCCAACTTATCCTGTGAGAGGGGGGGGGTGGGGGGAAAGCAATGAGGCGCTGCCTGTTGTGGCCGCAAGGCAACGTGCAACGGGCTGTGGCAGGAAGGATGCAAGCAAGCTAAAATAATATTTCGTTGCAATTGCAGTTGTTTTGCTTTGTTTGTTTGTGTTTTTTCGGCGTTTTCAGCTCGCTTCATTTCTGGCATTTATTTTTTGGGTTTTGTTTGTCGGTTCGTTTAGTTGAAATTACGTTTTGTGTGCCACTGAATTTCATAGCAGCAGCAATAGGTGCAACAACAGCCACAGCAACAACAACGACAACTCGAGTCAAAAAACTTGCTTTCGGTTGTTATTATTCTTGCGTTTACTCCCGGCAAATTTGGCCGTGCCACGCCCCTCCTTGCCTCCTTGCCTCGTTGTTGCTGCTGCTGCTGCCTCTGTTATGGACACTGCTCCGCTTGTGGCACGAGTTCCAATACAGCAACGAGCAGACTTGGATTCTTGCTTTTTCGCATTTTGCTTTTTTTGCCATGCTGTTTTTCCAACATTTTAACTTCCGCTCAATTTACCTTTAGGCCAAGTAATTTAAAAGCTGACGTGTTTGTACAACTACAATTTGGACTCATGTTACAGTTGTTGCCGTCGTCGTTGTTGTTGGCACTGCCTGTGTTCAGCACTTCCTGGTGTAGATTTTAGCCAGCTTTGCTGCTTGGTGTTTTTCGTTTTGTTTTTGTTTTTGTTTGCGCTGCTCGCCTCTTGTTGTTTTTATTTCTTACGCCAAAAAGAAATGCGCCGCAAAACGTATATTTTTGTTTATTTGCCCTCTTCAGCTTCGGCTCTAAAAGCCAAAACAGTCAAAGCTGTTAAAACTGTTTGCCTTGGCTAATAGTAGTTGGCTCGGCCAGAGCTATCAAAAGGTAAATATTAATTAAAGTCGATAGTGAATGGCCAAAAACGTTCACTCTGCACGCAACTTCCTCGCCGAGTGATTGAAGGCGCAATGCTAAGCTGTCCAAGTATCGAATCATATATGCATAACATATCAGAAAGCGTAGCCTGCCTTTTGGGGCACGGCTGCAGCAACATTTAACGCCATTGTTTGTGCTCAGTCTGGGTCCGGCAGCATCCAAGGCAACGAGCCAACGAGCCAACGAGCCAACGAGGCAACGAGGTTTCGGCCCAGTCAACGAGTCTGTTAGCCACAAGCACATGGAGCAGCTTCAACAACAAGAGCAAAAGCAGCTGAAGCTGTAGCTGGAGCTGGAGCTGCATTAAGTGAAGTATTGCTTCTGCTAGATTAATCCTGTTTTAATTAAATATACACGCTGCCAGCACAAAACCAACAATCTTGTTGGTTGCGCTGGTGCTGCACCAAAAAGGGAGAAAAAACCAGCAGGAAAATGGGCAAGAAAAATGAAGAAGGCTGCACCGCAATCCGCTTCCCTGCCCCTCCGACTGCTGACGTCATGCAAATGCGAGACCTGACAAACTGACTTCTCCGACTGAAGCGAGTGGCAGCCTGGCAGCGAGCGTTGCAACTACGATTGTGGCAGCAACGAGACGAGACGAGACGAGACGAGAATGGTTGCAACTCACATGAATGGGCGCATTCGACCTCGCTTTATTTATTTATATTTTCATGTGTTTGCCTCGTGTTCCGCAGCCAGTGTGTTTTTCTTCATTTTAACAAATAAAAAATATACATTTGCACATGTGAGTACACTCACACACTCACACACTCGCACTGTGAGTGTTTCGTGTTTCCGTCCACAGCTTGTTTGCAATTTTCTGTAGTAAATTAAAAACGCTGCGGTATCTTTGCAAAGTGCTTGGCGAGGTAAAGAAAAAACTCAGGTAGCTTCTATGTTTTGTCATGCATGCAGCATGCGTTCTTATTGTTGCCTCAGTCATTCTTGTTGTTGTTGTTGTTGCTGTGCTTGAGATGAAAGCGGCAAGAGCCGAAGCTTGGTGCATAGTTGAAGGCGCCGCCGCTTTGCACCTTGCCGCAAGCCTTAAGATCTTGAGGCTTGAGTGCGTTTTGAGTTTTCAAGTTAATGAGCTAAAAGTTTGAGGTCTTAAAGCGCCCACCTTATATTATATATATTTGAGTCCGGATGATGTCGGTTAAATGTGTGCCTGTGTGCGTGTGCGTGTGTTTGCAAGGCTCAAAAACATTAAAACAAGCTGGAGGAAGCAAAAGCCAAAGCCAAAGTATCTGCGCTGCCTCTGAAGATATTTACTCGCAATTCCCCGAGTTGCTTCGACTGCTCTATCTGTTGGGCAACCTTCAGTCTGCATTACTTCCACAATTTATAAACATAAAAGCTGCTTAAGAATGAAATTTACACGCTGTGAGCAGCTTGCACGAGTTATTTTAAATTTAAAGCCGATTATCTAAAGTGCACTTAAAAGGTTCTCTAAATAACTGAGTAATGGATAATAATCAAGCAGCGATGCGACCTCCTTTTGCATTCATAGATTGCGCTTTAGCCAATGATATCTAACGAGAACAAGTTGTAGTGGCTGCTTGCTGCTAATCAGCACAACTCTTAATACTCACAGCACAGCACAACACCCTCTCCCTGTGAAGGGTATTTCGCTACAAGGACTTGAAATATGCGTAAGCATGCCCTGTAAAAGAGTGGAGAAGGGTATTCGCAAGAACTTTATTTTAATCCATTCGTGCGTCGACATTGCTCTCGCTCACAACGTTTAACAGCCATCCATTTACAGTCTTATGTTAATTACATTATTATGTTAAGCATGGTAGATCTATACTGTTAGTGTATGCATTTAACATAGCTTTAACAGGTTAATGGCAAAAGGAAAATTAAATTGAATCTATTTGAGTAAAATGTACTGTTCAAAATGAAAGAAAAATATTGTTAACTAGATTTGGCCATTTTCTTATTTTGTGATATTTATTTATTTATTATTATATTTATTTATTCCCACTATTATTAGTTATAACATTAATTGTATTCAATTAATTTGTAGTTTTTTCTTTACCCACATACAACTTTAAAGAGCGTGTGATAAAAGTGCATAGCCGACGAGGTGCTTGGCAGTCGAGCATGCTCCACAATGTTGCTGCTGCTTATTATGTTATGTTATGGCTTGTTTTCATTTTTTCAGCTGCAGCTTCGACACAGACTTCCGCTTCTTCTGCTTCTGCTTGTGCTCGTGTCATGCAATTTTACATTGCGTACTTCATGGCACACTGAGTGCTATGTGTGTGTGAGGACGCTTTTATGCGTGTATCAGCTCTGGCGCGTACTTAAGTGTGTGTAAACACACGCATTGCCGCAAGTGTCCATTAAATTTTGCCATTAATTTTCGTTTGCTCCTGCGCCTCCGCCCAAAACGAGGAAGATGACGTTCATATTCGGCGGCGACATTTTTGGCTTTCTTATTGGCATTTTCCTTTCGGCTTTTTCTTTTTCCAGTTGCTATTGCTGTTGCTGCCTGGCAGCATTAAATTCAGTTCAGCAACGGATTCAATTATGCAATTGTAAGCTTAAATCTGCTCAAGCTGCCTGTCAGCCGCACACGTATTCCGAGCTTTAATGCTGGACGAACACAAAAGCATTTGTGCAACCGCAAACAAAAGGCAACTGGCTGTAAAAAACACGAATTTGTGTATTTGTGTAAACTCGATTTGTATAGCGCAAATTATAAAACTACAGTAGAGCAGTAAACTAACCACGTGCAATTGAATATGCATATTCATCGACAGCTCTGTGTGGGCGTTATTCTGTTTATGTTGCAACCAAAAATATATAATATATACTATATGTTATGTTATCTTCCGCCTCTTTCTGCAAACTTCATTTATTAGTTCAATTTGCCATTCGTACAATCGACGCACTCAACCTGCAATAAAAATCAAGCACGAATCAAAAAAAAAGACTTTTAAGTTTTAGTTTTATTTGGAGTTTTAGGCCACAAGTTTTAGTTATTATATTTATTAAAGCTCGAGTGATTTGTGATCAAAGACAAATCGAGTATTTGGATTTATTTGTGCAGCAGCAAATATCAATTGCAAATTTCTCTCTCGGCTGGCAAAACTGTCCGAGTGAAAAATCGCTGTGAAAATTGCATGTGCTTTGCCATGTAATAACCAAAATTGATAACAATCAATATGGTGCAGGTGTTGTCGCTATGCGCGGCGCGCTGCAGCAGCAACATGCAACAACACACAACACGACTCGATGTTGTTGCCGCTTAACCTGTCATTGTCAGTTTGGCCGCCCTTCAACCCTCCGCTCCGCTCATAAACGTAAAGTGCACGCATTGACTGCTGATTGCCTCACACACACACACACACACACAGACAGGTAGCTTAGTTTATTTCAGAATGCACTTAAAATTTAATTTAAATGTAAATTTGTGCAACAAAATGTGTTGTGTCGAAAAAATGTTTATGTAAACAGCGTAAGTGAACAACAACAACTGCAACTGCCACTGCAACCGCACTGTGGGCAGCATTTACATTTCTCCAAGGCAAACTGTTAAGTTCAGTAGCAGAACTGTTAATTAACAGAACACTGTTAGATTTAACAGTCAGTTGCTGAAATGTTTAGCAGCTGATATTCAAATTGATATTATTGCAATTTAACAAGTTTGTTATTAATGAAAACTAAATGTAAATTAAATTTAATAAAATACAGTGCAGCATGTCGAATAGTTTTTCATTGATTATATATTGATTATAAAGCTTAAAGAAATGTTGCTTTCACGTACGTTTACTATATGTGCTTAATCAATTCATATTTTACTATGTTGCTTGGCTTTAAAGTTATGTAAGAGTTGTGCCCATTGTGCAATGTGCATAAAAAAGAAGCGCGAAAGCGAAATAGAACGCAAATGCAAATATTGGCAACATCGAGCGAGGCAACAAAAAATACAGTGATATAGAGAGCGCGTGGGGAGGGGAAAAAAGAAAGTGTGTAAGCTGCTTCCTGACTGTTGTTGGCTGGCAAGCAAGAATAGCAGGAATTTATATGCAGATGTGCAAACATTTTGCACCCTATTCGCATTGCAGTCAGTCGCCAGAAGGGGGGGAGTGCAAGGGGAGCTGCGTGGCATTTATTTGCAGGAGAGAGCGAATGCAGCATGCGTGAAATTTAATAAAGCTCAAGTTGCTGGGCGCACACAAAAGGCAAAGGCAAAGGCGACACACGCAGCGAACACTCTTGGTCGTAGATGTTTATTAAATTTCATTAAATTACGCAATTCTTGAGCAATAGTAGCTGCGGTGGCAGCAACAACCGCAGCGCTGCGACAATTCCAAATGCAATTCGGAACAGCTTAAAAAGAAAGCGTGCGCCGCAATAAAAATGTCTGCTGCGGCGCCCTGCCATCCATTTCCGCTCCGCCAGCTCTCTCTCTGTGTGTATGTGTGTGTGCGATGGTGTGTGTGTGTGTGTGTATTGGTGGAATAGCGTGCAACCCTGCAGCGCTGTTTTCACATTGTTGCTTCACACTAATCTTCTGTCAATGCAACAGCGACAACAGCTTGCAAAGACTCACAACAGCAACAACTGCAAGTGTGTGTGTGTGTTTGTTTGTTTGTGTGTGTTTGCAATTGAGTCACACCCACACACACCCACACACACACATACGCTCACTGTTGCACAACTTCAAAGACCAAAAAGTGCTAACCGCAGCCACAAACGTTTCAGTTGCCCCGGCACTCGGCAGAGCACATTTGGCATTTCGGTTGCGTGAGTGGGCCAGAAGAGATTTTGGCCATGCCTTCTCCCCCCCTTCCCCACTGTGCTGCACCACAGTGACACAGTGGTGGCAACTTGTTTTGCTCTGGTCTTGTCTTTAAGTGTAAAAACATTTTACTTTCGGGGCATTGCCGTCGTCCCCCAAACGGTCGATGGCCAATGGCCAATGCCATTGCCTTGCAGCATGTTGTTGTTGTCGCCAGCTTCTTCGGCTTTAGTTCAGTTTTAGCCGCTGCAGTCAAGTGGTAGCGTGTCCTGCCCCCCACTCCTCCGTATCCGTCCTTGTTTGGCGACGTGTGTGCTACCAGATACCAGCAACCAGCTACCAACTAGTCGGTAGTCGGTAGTCGCTTGCCGGTTGCCGGTTGTTGTGATGCCAGTGCGGCTAATGCTTTTAGCCGATGCTCAAACTTGGACACAAGGTTGCTGCACAGAGAGAGAAACTACGACTAGAATACAATTTCTGGATATTAAGGATGCGAGAAATATTTTTTAGATTTATTGTAACAAGATTTTCAACTAAAAACATGATTTACAAATAAAGTGTATATGATAGAAGTAGTCAAAAACCTTTAATCTAGTCTCTATTCTTTTTGTAAAAGTTCTTTATGATACTTTGAAAGTAGTGAAAACTAAATATGAATAATTGTTAATAAAATATATGATAATAATAATTATAATTATACAAACTATATTTAATTGTAATACAAAATTGTTTTATTTTGTGCAAGCAATACAATCTAAATTGAAGAACATGGTCTGGATATTATATGACAATTTTGCATTCTTGAATTTAGAAAAATGCATTCCATTTGAGAATAGTTTCTTAAACCTACACAAACTTAAAGTTATCGTATTGAAATAATGACTCATCTAGAATTCTTCCTTACTTCTGGTCTTCTTTTAAAAATCGATGTTTATTCTAGATTTTATTCTTGCTTTCATAACGTATTTGTCTCTCTCTGTACTCTCGCAACTGAAGCTGCTGGGAAATCTACGTGGACTCGGACAATACTATAGAAAGTTCCGTGCTCTGGAAAATCTCTCTGGGCTTCTCTGAGCATCGCTCGGCAGTTCTCCTTGGACAGCTCGGGCGTTGAGCATTGGTCAGAGAACTAATGCAATATTCTCATTATTTGGTTTACTTTTGTTGCCATTATTTTATTTTATTTAATTTGGTTTTGATATTGTTGCCATTCTGCATACGGCACAAGGAGTTGCTCTGAGCTAAGCTTGTTGCCCGTTCGCCTTGCCTTGTTTATTGCCACAACATGCAGCTGCTGTTGCCGTTGCTGCTGCAACAATTTGTCTTGTCCAGTGCAGCTCGTAACGGGATGCGATGCGTGTATACTTTAGCTTGCCTCTTGCTTTGTTTATTTGTCTGCTCTGCACTGCTACTTTTGTTGTGCCATTGTTTGTTGTGTTTGCCTTATTCAACGTAATTGCTTTTACACTTGTACTCGGACACGGACACGGCCACGGACACTGCGCCACATGGCGCAAGCAGCAAGCAGCAACCAGCAACCAGCAACATATATTTTTTGTTGTTGCCATTGTCGTTTTCCTTTTTTCATATTTCAGCGGCAGACGCCATTTGTCTTGGAGTCTTTGACTGGGCCAAATTAATTTCGTATTAGCGCACTTTGACAAATTAAAACCGCAGAGTCAACAGCTTGACTGCTTGCCACATTTAAATATGCAACGTGGCCGGCCAAATCAATGGCTCTTTGGCTGCCCCACAAATTATATGCAAAGCAACAACTAATAAATATTCAATGGCTGTCACATTAATCTTTAAGCAGTGCGAAGGGGCCGGCGAACAGAACAGAAAATCATTGCTAATGCCAATCTCTTTTAGGCCCCGGTTAGACACTCTGCTTTGGCCTGTATTTTATTTTATAAATTTAACAAATAGTCGACACAGTAAAAGGGGCGCGTGCGAGGCCCATAAACACGAGACAAGGGCAAAGAGGGTAGAGAGGGGGGAACAACGACAATACCTGACCGGTCTGACCTGCTTTACCTTCGGGGCAGAGCGTTGACCACGTTGACCGTGCGACGGTCGAAGCCACTCGGCAAAACCCTCAGGCACTTTTTAATCTAACAAAATCCAAAGAAACCGCACGTCGCATAAATAATGAGACTGATGAGGGTCCATTATGGGCACGTAAGCGAGCGGAGAGGGAAATTCCAACTCGGACCCTGCGTCCTTTGGTCCTGCCGTCCATTCGTCAGGGGTGCCAACAGTCAATGTTTGAGCAACGTGTTTTTAAACAGCACTAGGTGTGATAACAGTTTGTGGTCGGCTCTCGTCGGCCCTGCCAAGAGGCGAGAGGCGAGAAGTGGGCGTGGGTCACAGGCATGACAATGACAGCATAATTGATTTTCGAACAAAGACCAGAACAACACGAGCCGGCAATTTATGAACCAGCTACACAGATATAGTATATATACGATACGTACATACTTATATATTTGTGTAGAACAGTTGGCGAACAAAGTTTGTGGACAACACGCAAAACTACTTAGGTTTGGCTTGCACTTTCTAAACTTTGAACAACATTTTATAAGCCAACAACGCTTATTTGTGTTACATTCTTTTTGCGCTCTTAAGCATTTTAAACATTTAAAACTGCCCGCATCAAATATTAAAGTGCATTTAATGCAAATTGATTAGCGCCAGGCAACTTTTAGAGTGCAATGCATATTTAAAGAGACACATTAAAGTGACCTTTGCAGTCCTTTTTTGTATTTTCATTTGCAGCATTTGTATTTTGCTGGCAAAAGGTCATCTTGTGATAGGTCAAAGCGTCATTTACATGCTGTCGTGCGCAGACTTAATTGGCCCAGTGTACGAAGCAAAGCCAAAGCAAAGCAGAAGGCAAAAAGTGCTTCGCAGTGGGCGGTGGGCAGTGGGCAGTTTCAGTGCTTTATTTAGAATTTATTTAAATGAGAGCGGGACGTATAAATACCGCCACTTTAGATGCAATCAATGGCTTGAGCATTTCAACACAAGGGTAAAGTCAAGAGCGAGTCCAAGGAGCGAGGAGGAGGGACACTCGTTACATGCTTCAACAAATTCAAACAGATAAAATATGCAAAAATTAATTAAATACTTGCGCTTTGCATGTTCCTCGAAAACAATTTGCCAGACACCAAGGCTCATGTTGAAAGGTGGCCAAGTGTGCGAGCCGGAAGTGCAGCTGTGGAGGAGGAGGAGCTAAGACCAGAAGAAGGCGCTGGCCACGACGACGACGTCAAGCTGTCCAGGTGTGGAAAGTGTGCTATATAATTTGCAGCATGCTAGCAGGCAATACGGCGTAAAAAACAGAGAATAGAAAGCAAAACAAGAGCTGCAGCAACAACTCCAACTCGAACTGGCAACTCGACATGGTAGCGGCAACAACATCGATTGCAATTTACTGCCTGATGCACTTAAGCAAATTTATGCAAATACCCAAAAATACTTACTTTACGTTACTTTACTTTTACTCCCCAGCCAGGAGACGACGTCGACGACGACGACGACGACGCAGCAAGGACAAAACGGGCGCTCCAGCATAAATTTTATAGTGCAGCCCAGGTCTATGAACCTGAGCCGAGGGACCGCAGCACTAGATACAATATATATATAAAGTGAGACAGAGAGAGCGAGAGAGACAGGAATTCAGGTACAACCCGATGGCATACTTAATGAAGCAGCACCCACAAAACTGAGAGCTGAGAACTGAGAAGTAAAAACTGAAAACTGAAAACTGAAAGCGCTGGCTTCATTACTTAAAGCGCAGCAGGCGAGTGAAATCGTTTCTGAAAAATAGTTAAGAAAGCAGGGGATGGAAAGAAATGCAGTCTTATATATGGCAAATTGAGTAACTCTGGAAATAGCCTCAAGAAGGAGGCGTTGTGAATTATGTAACCTGGCCTGGACACTGGCCAAAACACGACCAAGCCGCACACAATGCGGAGGCTGCAGCACAAAAGAGGCAGAAAGAGAGAGAGTCAGTTTTTGTTTGCAACGTGCCGCATAAATCAGCGCTCTGCCAGCTCAGGCTACAAGCTGACAGCAGACAAATTTCGACTGCCCGCTTGGCGCTGCACTAATTTGCCAAGACATTCGCTCATCCTCATCTGGAGGATCTGGATCTCGAGCCAGATTGATGCGCCGCCTGCAGCTCGAGCCGAGATGAAGCATGCGGATACAAATCAGATGCGGCAGCGAAATTCGTGTTAACCCAAATGTTGAAGCCAAGTGTCTGGGTTTTTGTGTCTTGCCCCATTGCCCTCTGGGGAAGCAGAACAGGCAAAGGTTTAGGTCCAGGTTCAGCTTCGGCTCGTGATGAAGTGCTGCAGAGGCAAAGAAGCTGCCACCCGCGTCATAACAAGCTGCCAGCCAACCAGCCAGCCAGCGTCTTGGCTGCTCGTGCTTAAATAACTAACTGGCAGCAGGTGTTTTTTACACATTTCTTAACTTGTCTTGCATCGCATCGCGTTGCGTCGCGTTGCGTCGCGTCGCCTCGCGACATGCGGCAAGACAGCTGCATTGCCGCCTCTGCCTCAGCCTGCGACCTTCGCTGAGCTACTAGTAAAAAACAGAAGACAGCGCAAACAGTTACACACCTTCCTCAGAGTGTGTGTGCGTGTGTGTGTGAGTGTGTGTGTGTGTGCACATAACTTAAGATCTACGAGGATTTGAGGTTGTTTAGTGCCATGTACAATGCAGCTCTGTGCGTTGCCCGTTCTAGTTGCTTCTTCCTCAGCAACTTCTTTTGCAGTCTCTCTACACTTTAATCTTGCAGCGGGTATTTGCATTTCATCACAGAGTTTGTCATGCTCCAACTATATTTATATTTCAATTTATTTATTTATTTATATATTGAATCTTCAAATTGCCACTGCATTATGTGTAATTTGAATTATTGAACTTAGGTCTTTTTTCTTTTGTTATTAAATATAATATTAATGTAATATCAAATATAAATAGACATACTAAATAATAAATATAACTAATAGTTGATTTTGACTGATTTACATTATTTGTAATTAATTAAAATGCGTTTGCAGTGCAGTTGACTTTGTTTGCTTGATATTCATTAACTTCTTCTATTTAATATGGAATATTAATTTTAATAACATGTATTTTCTGTAAAAGTAATCGCCATGTTGCAATGGATCTTAGTTGTTAAAAGAGTATTCAATCTTCGTAGCTCTGCAATCGACTTCCTTGCTTTTTGTTCTCTTTAAAGCCATTTGTCGCAGTAATTTTATTTAAATTTATAGAATGGATTTTCTCCCTATAAAAGAGTATTTTAGCTGCGACGCACTGCAATTGACTTTGTCTGCT
The DNA here is from genome assembly GCA_035047365.1 of Drosophila ustulata. Classification (NCBI taxonomy): domain Eukaryota; kingdom Metazoa; phylum Arthropoda; class Insecta; order Diptera; family Drosophilidae; genus Drosophila; species Drosophila ustulata. The sequence continues at coordinate 30,998,979 of JAWNPT010000094.1, forward strand.
TGTTATTCATTTTTTTCCTCAAGCAATTTTCCGCTCTCTCTCTTGGTGTGTGTGTGTGTGTGTGTGTGATGTGTTGTGCGAGCCGCACTTAAGGTAATTTGCATTGCTGAATTTGCAGAGCTTGGCCAAGGCAACGGTGTTGCCACCATTACCATCTGCATAGTCGACGATGTCGTCGTCGGCGTCGTCGTCGACGACGTTGTTGCAACGTTGCAAGCAACGTGCCGGGCATGAATGAAGCAAAGTGCTACAAAGGATTATGCAAATTAATTATTTTTCGCAAGGCAGCCACTGTTGCCGTTGCCTGTTAGAAAAAAATGCCAAGCCACCTCTGCAAAAGTGTAACGACAAAAATTGTGGGCGGCCAACGCTCTCCGCCCCTCGCCCTCGCCCCCGGCGGCTGCTAACAATGACCCAGGCTCAGGCTCAGGCTCCTGCCACGCCCCCGCCCCTGCGCCCACCTTGCCCCTTGCTGCAAAAGTTGTTTAGTTTTTAGCAGCATCGTCGTCGTAGTTCTAGTCGTTATTATTTCTTTTTGCATCGTTTTTTTTTAGTTTGGCAGTTTTTAGATTTTGGTTGAATGCATTTTAATAACCAAGTACTCAAGGTTGCCACTTTTGATGGCATTTTGTGTGGAAATGTTGTCCGTCCGTCCGTCTGTCCGTCGTGTTCTGTGTTCGCTGCCAGGCCACAGGTTGTAACTAACTGCCGTAGAGAGTATTACACAGCTTTAGGTGTACCTATTAAATTCTCAACTCTGGCTCTACTTTCCTCTCTCTCTCTCTCTCTCTATCGCTATCTCTGTCGTTGTGTTGTGGGCAAAGTTTTGTTTAATGAAATGCGGCAAAAAAGCCCACTAACAACACAGTTACAACAAAACAAACCAAATAAGCATTTAAGGCAAAAGTTTTGCTATTAAAATACTACGTAAATTTTAATTGCCATCGCTTTTTTGCCTTTTATTGGCAAATATGCAATTTACCTGTATGTGTGTGTGTGTGAGTGTGTTTTCTATGCCCACACAAAACAAACATTAAACGTTTAGTTAACGTATTTATTTATATCCACATTGATTAGTTGTTCGTACGCACAAAAGCCCTTGATTACACAAAGAGGGAGGAAAAGAGGCAGAATTTGGTAATTCGATGATTTAATTACATTTGTCTGGGGTTTTTGCTTTATTTGCGTTTTGCGTTTTGCGTTTTGCATTTCGCATTTTGCGATTTGCGTGAGCCCTTTGCCTAGTATTAATTAATGAAATAATTGCTCTTGCAGGGCTCTCGGATTGTTTGCACAAGCAACGTTGCAACGTTGCAAGGCTGTCATTACTTGCCTCATTGTGCTAATTATTTGCCGAGCAAATGGACAAACAATTTTGCCTCTAATCCCCAGATATCCTTCAAGTGCTCGGTGATATTTGTAAACACATTAAAGTGTCTGCAAATGAATTACATAATTGCGAGGGATTTCGTCACCTGCTGAGCTTCAAGTCTGAAGGTTCGACGAACTTCCAGCAACTAAAGTTAAATTCTGTTTTTGTCGTTTCAAGGTGATTTTGTCAAATTATTTATTTGTTTGTTATTAATTCAAAGTGAAGGCACAACACGAGTATCGCTCATTGGTAATTTATGGCATGAATAAATAAATAATTGTAATAGATATTAAGGACATGACTTGGCGTTTAATTCGGTTGACAGCTTTAAACGTTTATGGCCAATGCATTCCTAATTGCCACTAATTACACGCACACTCGTTTCCATTCCCATTGATGTGAATTGGAAATACTGAAATTGAAATTGATGCAAACTATGCAAATCTACAAAGCGCAATCGCTGTTAAATCAAATTACCTTTTCGCCTGCGCCTCGCCAAAAGCCACGAAATTGAATACTTTCGCCAAATGAAAATCATCCCGGCCCCGAAATGCGCTCGATTCCAATAATGCCCAATGACTTCATAAATCCAATAAATTAATAAACTTTTGGAATACGCTGAGGTCATTGAGCATTCGTTGTCGTTACTCGGCATCCAATGATTCCCCCTTTCCTTTGCCCAACCCCAACCCCAACCCCAACCCCTTCCCATCCCGCTGCGGATTGTTCTCTGCCCCAAACCCATTCAACGACTCCGGCATGGCACATTAATCATTGAATTTTTGGTGGCCAACTCCCCAGAGATCTGAAGTGAGCTGCTCCGAGCTCCGCGTGAATAAAACGCAAACAAAATTGACTTATTGCCGGTCAAACACCTTTTCAAAAAGTGTGTTTTCCTCTCACCCACAGTGCTGGGTGTGTGTGTGTGTGTGTGTGTAACGCAAATAAAATACTTATGGAAAAGTTTTGCCGCTGCTGTTGGCACTGCCCAACCAGGCAAAAAATGAATAGCATCGAGCAGAGCATATTTAAATTACAGCAAACTGCATGCTGCCAATTTTGGCTTTAAGTCGGTTTCGGTTTCCATCACTTGCCACTTGCCACTTGCCACTCGCCACTCGCCACTTGCCACACGCCACGTCCCCTGGGCCAGCACAAATTATTCGTTATGCTGTAATTCGTAATTCGTTATATTCTGATTTAGAGTCGGATGACTTTGTCGCTGGTTTAAACCGCAGCTACAATGCTCCGCAATATGGTTTAGCGCTAACATGATTTAATATTTTATTTCCACATGTGCATACAAAATGTGGCTAAAAAAGTGAAAACAGTTTGCGTTAATGTGAGTGGGATTTAAATTAGATTTATATTAAACACATTTGTAGCCAGTTTGTTTTATTTTGCTATTATGTATTAATACATAAATAAATCATTGGTCAAGAGTTGACATACATTATAAACACATTTCTATTCTAGAGAGTTGAAAATAAAGAAGTATTTGCCACTTGTATTTTATAATTTCTATTCTATGATTTCCAAAACTGTTAGTATATATGGCTGAATATAGCGTACTGGAATTTATTTAATGGCTGAATAGTTTGTTGTCTAATTGTTTCGGCAAGGGTATTCCGCTGTCGGTGTCACTTTGCAAGCTTGTTGGCCACACGTAGGCGATTCCTTGGTCAGCTGAAGTGCCCCCATATAGTATAATGAAAACGAAAATGAAAATTTGTGCAACTGTAGCGCAACTTAAATTAGACATTTTATTTTGTTCCGCATTTTAATGTCAGTCCGTCAGTCGTCGGCACGTCCTCATTCCCCTGCTCCCCTCCCCTCCTCTGTACCCAGAGTGTTGGGTCGGCAGTTGCTTGTTTACCTTATCACGAAATTAATAAATTTCAAGTTACTTTAACGTGTAGCCAACTTTGTTGGGGCTCTGTTTGTCTTGGCCAGGCTAGCCACCATTCAGCCTTAACAATATTTCTCCAGTTTGCGCCATAAATTTGTTTATTTGTATGCGGCTGCTTCGTCTTCTTGTTTTTGTTTTTGTTGCTGCCCCTTTTGTATTCCATATATTTTTTGTTTTCGTCGTTTTTTTGGTTTTTCAGCTAAACATATTTTGCTGCAGCCGGGCGAATGTCACACGCTGAAACCCAAAGCCGAAAGCCAAAATCTGAAGCTGAAGCAGAAGCCCTGCGAAGCTGCGCCCCATCGTGGTGTCCTGCGGTCCTTGTGTCCCGTTGTCCTGCCGTCTGTTCGCTGTCCTGCCTCTGCTGTGGTTGTTGCGCCTAAAAGTAGTCAAATTGTGCGGACTAATAAATTTTGTTGCCCGTTGTTGTGGCGCCTCCTTCGCTGCCATCCACTCAATTTACGCTGTGCCGCTGCCCAACGGCAATTGCTTGTTGCTGTTGCTGTTGTTGTTGTTGTTGCTATTCATACGGCAAGTATCGCACATTCTGGGCGCAGGTTCACCTTGTTGCTTCTGCAATCGCCCCTGCAGCACGTTCGCCTCGTGCCACACACACACACACACACACACACACACACAAGCACATGGAGGCCGCATGCCACAAGCTTTTACCTTTTTGAAATGACATTCATTGGCTTTTACGTGTTTATTTGGAATTTCATTAAAAATGATTAGAAGCTGTTTTGTTTTTTCGTGGGTTTTGTGGGCTTTGCTCGTTTAATGTGACTGCCAAGCAGACGAGAGGGAGCCAGAGAAGAGGAGGACAGACAGCAGTAGCAGAGAAAGAGCTCTAGCTCGCAGTCTCCTTTCCAATTGTGCACAGTGGGATACAAATGTTGAAATCGGTTCAAATTTATTGTAAGCACATTGAAATAACATAACATAACAGCTGTTAAGCTAACTATGCACTTTTTGGTAGTGACTTTTGTTATCAATACTATTCTTTTGAAAAGCAATGTTTAAAAAAAACAATTTAATTTAATTTATTGTAACATTTTGTCAATTTATACTTGCTTTTTAAGCTGGAATTTGAGCAACAATTTTAAACTTTGAAATTATTTAAGAAAAGACTTTAGATTAGCATTGTTCAGTCTAAAAGAATGTCGATTCGTTATCAATTCTGAATGCCCAAAAATGTGGTCTTTTACCCCATTGTGGCTGATGTGTCTCGCACTCGAATAATAGCGCTTTCATGCTGCTGAATTTTATTTGGAAATTTTCTTGCGTTCGCTGTTTTTGCCCATTGCCGTCGTCGTTGTCGTTGTCGTTGCCGTTGTCGTTGTCGTTTGGCTTGTCGTTGTTTTCCTCGCTGTTGTTTTTTTGGCCAACCATTTTAAATTGGTGCATACTTGTTGGCTTTTGTTTGCTTGTTTTTTCGCCCAACTGCTCGGCTTGTTGTGGCCATAAATTTTTAATAGATAATATGCGAGGCAGGCATGTGAATTGGCCAACACACATACTCTGGGCTTTTAATCGCCGCTTATTGTTACGTAGATTATTCAGCTAATGCCGTGTAACGATGCTGAACTGCAGCTGCCTTCAATAGCTATTTAGAGCTGTAATGCATAAATTAGCACTGACTTCTGCTTTGCGGCATGTGGCATGTGGCAGCAACTGTATTTGCTTGACAATTCGGTTTAAAGCCAAACACAGTTGCCTCATTAAGGAGTTGCTTGCACACATGCAGCTGAGAAGTATGCTACAGTTTTTGGAGGCAAGCTCAATGCATGCCGCATGCTGCATGCAGCCCACTTAACGCGTCTGTTGCGCAAATTTTCGATTGTTGAGTCGGCACTTCATATGCAAAACTGCACACAGACTGCTTCCATTTCTCCTGCTGATGCTGCTGCTGCTGCTGCGATGTTGTTGAAAATCTGGTATTTGTTGCTTTTTGGCTTGGCAGCAAAGTTTTGAAGCGCACTTGGCAAGACATGAATGCGTAATAACCAAAAGCGGAAGCAAACAACCATAAAGCCAAGTCAACCGCCCCGCCACGCACTCCATCACCCAGCTGCACCGACTGTGAGAGAGAGTCTCAGAGAGAGAGAGAGGGGGCAACACATATGCATCAAAAGAGCTAGAAAAACAACGGGCAAACAATGCAAATGTATTTAGCATAATGAGACAGGAGAAATGTGCAAAAATGCAAACATTTGCGGCAGCATCAGCAGCGGCAGCAGTTGTGGCAGTAGTTGTGGCAGCAACAGCGCACAATGGGGCCAACGAGCACTTTTTGTGGCATCAATTCATTGTTTAAAGTCGCTAAAGTAAAGAATTAAGTTAACAGAGCAATCGGCTGTGAAGTTCATAGCAGCAATGTTAACAGAGCAATCAGCTATTAAGCTCATAGCAGCAATGTTAATAAAGCAACCAGCTGTTAAGCAGCAATGTTAACAGAGCGATCTGCAAAAGCGCTTAACAGAAATGTTAACAGAGCAATCCGCTGTTAAGCTCATACCAGCAATGTTAACAGAAGCGATGAACTGTTAAGCGCAGACCATCGATGTTAACAGAGCGATATGCTGCTAAGCAATCAATTGACGGTTAAATAAATCAATGTAAATCCCTTCATGAAAGTGCTATAAAGAAGGACAGCCTCTATAGCCCATAGTGCAGTAGTTGTGGCAGCATCAGCGGCAGTTGGGGCAGCCAGCGTACACTTTATGTGTGAAGGCTGCTCGCAAATGGCAACAACATTTCTCGCTTCCTCTGACTAAGTATCTGCTATGCTGTGTGTGTGTGTGTACGAGTGTGTGTGTGTGTGTGTGTGTGTGTGGCATTCAAAATGAAAGTCATATGGCAACTCATAACTCAACTTGTTGTTGCAGGACGGCAGAGTTCGGCTCAAATGCTCGGTGCCCAGGCGCAAGTTATTTCATTTGGCATTTCAAGTTTGTTGGCATTTGAATGAAGTCATTATGAAGGCAGCAGCAGCAGCGCAGTCTCTTCAACCTGCCGCAGTCAGTGGCAACAACTAAATTCGCATATTTTCTGTTGCTGTTGTTGTTTTTGCTTTCGCTCTTAGGCATTTTTGCCGCTTTTTGTGCGTTGTTTATTGCCAGCGTTGAAGCGAGCGCTGCTAAATAAGCATTGACATACAGACAGCACACACACACCAATACACACATACGCACACACACACAGACAGACACTCACACACCTGTAACAGAATGTAATTAAAGTTGAGTTGCGAAAAGTTCATTTTTTGCTGCTTTTATTTTTATGAACTTTACTTATTTATTTATTTTTTTGACTCCTCAGCGAGCGTGTGTGTGTGTGTATGGGGGCGTGAATGCGTGGGCGTGGCAGTGTGTAGGTGTGTGTGCGTTGATGAGCAGACGCAGGTTGCGACTTTAAAAGCACTTTCAACGGCTTGAACTTGGCACAAGCTTACGCACAAACCCATTAAAGAAGCTTATGAACTTTTCCTTCTCCTCCTCCTCCTCCTCCACCCTCAACAGACAGCCCTGAAAAGTATGCAATACAAAATGTACGAAGGAAAGAAAGGCTTCTCCTCGGTGCTGCTTCTGTTGCTGCGGCTGCATGGAAAAGTTTTACCACACAGCGAGTTCAGACAAACAGACAACGTGCGACTTACAAATGCTGATGTGTGGAAGTTAAAAGAGGTGCACGAGCATCGCTGGGGATTGGGGCTGGAGATGGAGAGGGGGGCAGTGAAGGATTGACTGCGACTGGGTGCGACATTAAGCTGCGTGCGTACAAATACCATGAATCTGTTGGCATGTAAAACACTTTTGTTACGCCCAAAGCCAGCACAATGCCAACGGGGGGAAGTGCAAAAAAAATAAGAAAAAATCCAGCATCTTGTCGTGCTTGTTGTTGCAGCAATTTGTCAGAAAATTTGTTCAGTTTCTTGTTTCAGTTGCAGAGCCAGCGCCAGCACACAGTGAGATTGGTGTCGAGGCAGACTTAAGCCGCATTTGAAACTTGGCCAAAGCCTTGCATTGTCTGGGGGCTAAGTAATTGTGCCTACTTGTAGTGCAATTAAACAAATTACAAATTCACAAAAATGTGCGTCAACAAGGTTGTACGGGATTATATACTTAATTCTCTTTATACGAGTATGTGAAATTGCGTGTTCCCTTCACAGGCTGAACTATCAACCCAAACTTTATGTGCCAGCAGGCAACAGATTTTACACAACATAGTTACCTACTTTTGATGGTGGAATAATAAGTCCAACTATTTTAATTAACTAATTTTAATTAGTATGCAAAGGCTTTGGGCTTAACCAAGTCACAAACCAACTGCATGTACTTTCAATTATATCCAGCACGGACACGAACCAGTTGCAGTTGTTGTGTAGTAAAAAAGTGATGATCGAATTTAAGAATTTGATGTAGCTTTCAGTAATAATATTATATTTATTTCAAATGAAAGTAGTTGTAAGAGTTTTTCGAATTTACATTTAGTAAAAAAAGGTCTTTAACCAAATGCAACGTTTAAAGACGGATTGCACGCGGATACTCGTAAATGTGGTTGCTCAGGCGTTGCAATCAAAGTGGCTGGAGTTGCTGTGAGGCACGTCGCTGGTCGCTGGGTTCATTTAATTTATGCGTCGCATTGAAATTTATCACTGGTCGAGCATCTTAATGGTTCATTAAATTCATTATTCAGACGACTGCAAAAAAAAAAACAAAAAAAAACGAATGCGAGAAAAATAAAAACAAACAAAGCAAAAATAAACAGAAAATAAGCAAATAAATGGAATAAAATAATGCACATACTTATGCGTATTTACGAGACTGTCTGTGTGTGTGTGTGTGTGCACATGTCCTTGTCTCTGTGTGTGTGTGTGAGTGTGTGTGCGTGTGTTACACGTTTTCCTTTTGCCGTCTGCCACATTTTAATGAGTTTTTGCTTTACGTTAATTTATTTTCATTTGAATTCCCTTGCAAAATGGCTTCAAGGCGCGCACAAAAATGCAATTATGCATTCATTAAAGAAATTAATTGCAAACAATTTCAATTCCAGACAAAGAGCACTCTCCGCATGCGTGCCAATGCGCATTATTGAAAATTCGACAAACTCCGAGACCCCAACAAAGACTTGCAACCATCAAACACACAAAAAACACAAAAAAGCAGCAGCAGAGCTGAAACAAATTCAACAAGCTGCTGGCTTTGCTGGCCCTCTCAGCCCCCGGCTCTCGACTCAGCTGCTCTGTGTCGTAAGTAGAACATTACCAAGGCTTTTATCGTAAATGCCAACAACATCTTTGCTTGTAATTTTCTGTTACGCTCGCAACACTCTCACATACTCATACGCATTCACATTCGCATTCGCATTCGCATTCGCATTCTCATTCAAATAATAATGGCTGTCTTTTACGTAGTTGTGCAATGATTACGTGATGCCTGCAGAAAAGCACACACACATCCCCATTAGATGTGAGATTTGCTCTTGTTTTTACCCCAAACACACACACACACATACAGAGCTGCCCCTATGATGAGTCTGTTTGATGCGTGCATTTGACTTTTACTCGAATTTCATATAAGCTCGTACATCATCATGCACATGGACACAATTGCAGAGATTCACATACCGCATAACATTGCATGCTCTTTATTTTGGCATTCTTATTTATTATGCGCCATGCTCATTAAAATATAATTAATGGGGTATGCCACAATGCAGTGCCATATGTCAGGCAAGCCAGAGTTCCATAAAGAAGTCCTTAAAGCAACAGGGAGAACAAAAGATTTTCACAGTAGTTCAAATACTAGAATTTCAAGAATATATTTTTATTGTTCTCTGTGCAGTAACTGCCAGTTGAGCATGCTCAACTCTTTTTGGCGTACGACAGTTGCAGCTGCTGGCGAAGCCAACTGACAAACAACAAAATTCAATAATGAAGCAGTCAAAAGATTGCATAAAATGTTCTAGATGCACAACAAATTGTACATCGAAGCGAGCAAGAAGTTGATATTGATAAGCATGGCAATGTTGCAAGAAATGCACAAATGCGGAATTCAATTGAGGTATTTTCTGTTCGATCGATATTGTTTATAAGTGCGTAATTATTGAAGTATTTATGGCGTGTAATAAGTTGAAAATGCATTAGAGTTGCGAATGCGGCGTATGCGCAATATTTATGCTAGTCAAGCGCATCAACAATGCCACAAACTGTCGCCTGCAGCCAACGCTGTTGCATAACCATATTATTGTGGATGACGCTGATGAGTTGAAATCTGTCGTATGTGGCATCATAGTTGCTGGTGTCTTTTGTGCTTTGCTGGTTCGTTGAACGCATTTCTCATTTTCATGTCCATTTCAGCAGCAGCAGCCATCACGCTGCATTTGTCAGCAGCAGCCGAGCTTGACAAACAACCAAATTAAAAGAAAAAAGTAGCAGGAGTTGCAAATATCTTAAGGGTATACTTAGTGCCTCTGATTTTTGCCTCTCTGTTGGGCAACCGACAAGCTCTGCTTAAGTGGACAGCCGCCTCTTTGTCTATTTGTGTGTTGCAATGTTGCAACTTGCAGCTGTGTGCGTTTGCGTTTGCTTTTGGCTTCTGGATCTGCAGTTAGTCCAGAAACTGCAATGATGTGTTATGCGAGCTGTTGTTGTCTTTGATGTTATTAGTGCATTTATTGTTGTTGTCTCGGTTAGGCGCTGCTGCTGCTGTGGCAAGTTGCAAGCTGCAAGCTGCGCGCTGGCATAATAGTTTAGTAAGCTCTCTCTGGGGGTATTCAACTGCACGACGATGACGTTTTATTTCCCAAGGCAATCTTTTGCCACGAGTGTTTGTACACTTCCCTTTGTGTGCCACTGTGTGCGTGTGTTGGTGTGTGTTTACACACTCGTATTTGTGCAACTGAGGACAAAAGTTTCGTTGGCTTTGCAGCGGCAACAAACAAACACACAGCACAACACAGCTTGCATACAGGATAACCAGAGAACCTCTTTTCTCATTTCTCCATCCTGCCAACTCTCAGGTCGCCTGCTGAGTCCAATGCGTCGCTTACAATGCTCAGCATAACAACGAGCAGAGGAACAACAACGACAACGACAACGCAACGACGACGCAACGACGACAACGACAACGAGAAAAGGAACTACAACAAAAGTAAGTATGCAGCCGACGACAACGCTAACAACAGCGGTAAATTGTTGATTTTGATATTGGAATTCAAAAGTTGTGGAACAATGTTACAGCAGAAATAGCAACACCAGAGTTGATGGTGCCCCATGCCACAGCGTTGCATGTTGCAGCGTCGTTAGAGAGGCAAAGACATCGAGACGCAGTCTGTGTCCCACCATTTCTACCTTAATTGGAGCTCAAGTAACAAATTATCATAAATCATGAATGCAAAGCCCAAATAATACCAATCGCTTATGAAGAGTTTTAAAAACGACAGAAATTAAGGAACATTTCAAAGGAATTTTATTTATTATTAACTGGCAAAGTCTTGGCAGCAATGCCCATATGGTAATGTTATTGCAATTTATATGAAAGGTTGAATTACTACACTTTGTGTTCATCTTGCATATTTTAGTAAATTAAACTTTTTATCTAAAAACAATCAGTTATCGACTAAAAGAGAAGTTTAGAAACGACAGAAATGAAAGAGGAAAGACTATAATTTAACCAACTTTAGTATATGTCATGAAGTAAAAAAGAATTGAATTTGAATTTAATCGAAGATGAGCATGTAAAAATGGTCGATTGGCAAAGACTTTTCAAAAGTATAAAGAAAATATTATTGCAAATTATTCATCTTACTTTTAAAGCCTTAGCTTTTTTTTATCATAAATACGTAAGTCGATTTATCCGTTTATTTAAGAGATACTGCCGTGTGAGATAAACCAAAAAGCTGAGCGTACAAGAGGGATCGACTAGGAAAGGAAATACTTGTATTGTTTAATTAAAGAGCTGAAGAACAATACTTCATCTTTTGGCTTTCTTGGCATTAAGAGAACCTCAAGTGGACGCAAGAAAGGCATCAACTAGAGCAATAAATATTTGCATTATTAAATTGATGAGCTGAACATTCTCACTCGCATCTCTTGGCTTATTTAGCATTAATAAATGTGGCCAATTTATCAGTCTTAACAGCATTATATTGCAAGGCACTTGTGAGTGCACGACTGCATTAAATAAACGCATTTAATCTTCAGAAAGGGGTTCAAAAGTTATCAAACTCTGCTCAGTGCAGAGAACCCGATTCTCAATTCTCAATTCTCAGCTTTGAACTCTCGGCTTGCTTTCCGCTTTTGTGTTTGTGTTTATCTTTAAATCTTGACTTGTTTTTGGCTCTTCAGACTCAGGCTGAGCTCCCCAGCGAGCGACTCGCAGCTGCTGCACACTTTAACTTTCGACTGCGGCCCCAACTCGGTTGTTGTCGCTGTTGCTGTCGCTGTTGTTGCTGCTGTGGCTGTTTGGCTTGTTTAAGTAGCTGCAATGGCAATGTAAAGCGTGCAACTTCACAGCAACTTTTATGGTCATCCAAAAAGTATGACAACTCGGGCTATTGCTCTTGTTGTCCATAGTCCGTTGTCCTTCCTCATATCCTCTCCATCTCCATCGCACACATATGTGGCATAATATGAACTGCTGCTGCTGCTTGGCTCTGTTGTCGTACCGTACTTATTTATATACTTATAGTTTACGGCGCTGCGGGACATATTCTGCTCGAATATATATTTTTGTTCTAATGAAAAAGTTATGACCATCAAATAAAGTATGCTTGCCCCCCCCTCCAGGACAGCAGCAACAGCAGCAGCAAAAAGCAAGCTCAAAAGTGAAGCAACGAGAACAAGAACAAGAACAAGAACAAGAGCTATTAAGTGACCGAGCGTAAGACCTGCAATCGTCGTTCAGCTCGATGTTGTTGTTGTTGGTTGGTGACCTCGTCGAAAGTTGACTCTATTGTGCTTCCTGTTTATGCTGCGCATTCTTATTGTTGCTGCTTTTTGTCTTCTTGTTGCTATTATCTTTTGGCTATTGCTTTTGTTGTTCCCATTGTTACGGTTGTTGTTGTTGTTGTGATTATGGTCCCATTCGTAGTTCGTTTAATTCAGTTTTCATACACAAGCAGAGAGATGTGGCTGCTATCGAAGTACGCTTGCGAAACCTTTTGCCCACTGGGCGTATACTTTATCATATACAATATTGTTTCGTTTTTATTACATGTCACTCATACGTGTCTCTCTCCCTCTCAGCGAGTGTGTGTGTGTCTAACAGGGCTGAGCGTGTAAAGTGCGTTCTTTGGTTTTATATGAATTTTTTAGAGTCTTTTATGCACTCAGCACGAAAATTTGTTCGCCAAGAGTTTCACCACAGCAACAGCAACAGCAACAGCAACAGCCGCAAATTCGGCTTGCCACGTGCGTCGGCTTCTGAGCCGCCGAGCTGCTTTGGCAACGTTCTAATTTGGTTTTGGGGCACAGCGAGAGAGAGAGACCCGGTTTATAGGGCAACTAACTACCCGAAGAAGCACACGTACTTTTCCTACTTGATATTGTGTTCGCTCGCTATTCATATATATTTTTTAACGAGTATTACCATAAAATTACATATGCAAATACACATAACAACATGCTCAAGTCGAAACCCAGATTCAGCCATCTTCAGGCTGGGCACGTAATGCGTGACAATTACTAGATTTTAGGTAAAACACGCTCATTAAATCATTTGAGCTTAATTCGGTTGTGCAAAATCTGCTGCATTGTTTTGTTTTATTCGCTCTCAACACTGACGACGACGATGCCAATGATGCTGTTGCTGTTGATGTTGCGGATGATGAAGCTTGTGTTGTGTAAGCTACCTGGAGAGCATGTGAACCACAAAGTATTTGTCTGCAGTAGGCTAAGCCGTCGTTAAACTAGAGAGTGGGAAACAATGGCGACGAGAGCTGCAGGCAGATAACAATACACGGACCGCTGTTAAAGGATTTGAAGCGACGTGCCGACGAGGCTGATGAGTGCAGACCCCAGACGGAGATGGCGGTGGAGATGCACGCCACAATGACTCGTCGACGTCGAGGACTCGCATCTAAACGCCAGCCAACAACAGCAGCCAAGGAATTTAGAGTACAACAAAGCCAACAAAAGGAGGAGACAGCCTGACAGCCAAATGAACACTGGCTACACAGCACAGGTCGCCTGGCCGGCGTTGGGGCCAGGAAGTGTAACATCAGCGACAGCATCCTTTAGTGTCCTTTTGGCGCACTTTGCATGACGTTTAGCTGGCCCAAGTGCTGTCCTCCCCTCCGCTCTCCCTCTGCCCTCCTGTCGGACTTAACTGCAGCACGCGCTGCTGTTGCTCACTTGAAAGCATTGCCTACCTACATTACTTATTATGATTATTATTATTTAATGCAACAACAACGGCGCAGACAACGCCACTGACAAAGCAGCAACAGTGTCAGCTCACCGCTGGCCCAGTGATGAGCACGTGAGGCGAATCTCGACACACGACTCAGTCACGACTCACGGCAATAATTTAATTAAATACATATTTCAAATATTGCAAATAAAGCCAGTATAACAACATGTAATATCAATGTTGGCAAATAGTACAAATATAACTATATATTACTAGTATATTAATAATGATTGATATTATATTAATTAAATTGTATTCAATTATTGCTTCGATTTAATATAAATATTCCAAATGATAGAAATATAGTATAAACTACAAATTCTTTAAATATTTTACAAATATATCAAGTATTTCAACTATAACAGATATATAGAATTATTCTTTTTTCAAATATGCATTGAAATACAAATTAACTAATTATTGTATTATTATAGTGTATAGAAATATATTAAATAAAAAAAAATATTATTTTGAATTTTAATAATATTTTTTATAACGCTATATTTCATGCTCCCTAGCAGCTCTTTTGTGGGTATTTCTAACGTTTTTTTTATTATTTTTAATTTCAGACTTTTAAGTTTGTAGTACATAATAATATTATTTTATAACTACCTTTTAGTGCAATGCTTTGTCGCGTCATCAGTTGGGTAATTGCCAATTATTAGTTGAATAAATCATCGCTGCAGTCACGTTCTCATCTGCAGTTTGATTGTGGCTCCCCATAGAGAGTCTGTCAGCCTCAGCCTCAGCTTGAAGCTGGGCATCACTCGAGTCGAGTCGAGTCTGTTGTTGTTGTTGTGATGTTGTTGTGTCCACGTCGCGTCGTTTGCATTGTTTCGTCCCTTTGTCTGACGGTTCACCTAGGCTTGTTGCAGCCATAGAATGGCACAGTGGCCACTGCACTCCCCTCTTGAAGTTGTTGTTCCTCTTTTGTTGCATGCACTTTTCGCAGTATTTCGTAATATTTGTTAAGTATGCTTTTGAAAATTGTGGTCTTCCACCATTATGTCATTCATTCAAGTCGAGCGGCAACGGCAACAAAAGCGGCAACAACAACCGAATCGTAGCATAACATAGTTCTACTGGGAACTACAACGACTCTTGTTCCCATTGTTGGTGCTCTTGCTGCTGCTGATGTCGTTAGACTCGTTATTGAAAGAGATAAAGAGCGGTTACTTAGAGGCACACGCCAGAGTTTTATTGTCTGTGGCTGCTGCTCTTATTTGTAGCTACCGTCAGTGGTAATAATGCGGCATAAATATTACTAATTTCGTGAAATTTATTTAACTGTAGTTAAATTTAGTGTTGCAGTTGTGTTGCCACTCGGCTGTACTATGCTGTGCATGCCTCGCAATGGGGCACAGCCCACAGCTCGAGGCGCGCTGACAGCCGGCGACTGCACACAAAACCGGACAGAGAGAGAGAGACAGTCTCTCTCTCTCTCTCGAGCCTTGCAGCAAATTTGTGCGACAGCAGCTGAAATTGGAGCTGCAGCTGAAGCTGCGACTGTGGTTAGAAATGAACAGGAAGATCCAAAGAGACGGGACGGGGGGGCAGAGGGAAGAGTCTATCGCATGTCGGCAACATTCGCAGCCGTTGGCCCTGGCGTTGTTTAAACGCACAGCATTTAGGCTTAAATTGCGGTCACTTTGGCCGTCTTTCCATGAATTTCACTCTCCATCCATCTCGTTGTAGCCTCCGCCCCTCGGCGTGTGCGTGGTGCGGTGGGCGTGTCATTAGACAGCGCTCAGCTAAAAGAGATAAATGGCGACAGCAATAGAAACAGCAGCAGCAACGACAGTCGTTGAACTTTTTGCTTTCCCAGTTGTTTATGCAATTCAAATGAGAGGAGGGAGGAGGGAGGAGGGCGAAGGCTGCTTTCGGGTAATACATTTTATACGCAATCTTAACCCTAATTTAGTTTGCGAAACTCTAGTGGCTTGACAGTTAGCCAGACTCTGATCCACAGCCATTTGGCATCGCCATTTTCCATTGCACCAGCAGCAAAAGGCACAGCTATAAACATGCAACGCAACATCCTTTCATTTAGCTCAAAGAGAAATGCAAAAGCTGCAGGAGAAGCAGCTAAAATGGTGGAAGCACTTTTCCTTTTCCCTTTTTCCTTTTTCCTTTTCTCATTTGCAGCCAAAGGCCAATGAAAATTGACTAATTTCGAGTTTAATTAAATTTGCGCTAACGATATTGGAGCACGCCCCACATAAAGTATACGACAGGGGCAACATTAGAAAGCGAAAACAAAGACGAATTCAGTTTGAGTAGAGCAAGAATAATTGACGGCGATTTATAAATGCTTAAATGCGACTTTGTAAAAACTTAAATAAATCATTGCTTTAGCGAATTTAATTTCGAAAAAATGAATAAACAAAACAAGATTTAGTTGCAAATTATTTAATGCTAAAATGTGACAATCTAAATAAGAAAGAAAATTAAGAAATACTATACATGATTGGTTTTAAAGTTGAAGAGAAAAAACTTTTCTTTTGAATCTCAATAGAAAGAATAACGTTTTGCATCACATTGGTAAATCAATAGCAACTTAATTGAATATTTGATTTTAATAAGTTATAAGTGTCTACAACTTGATTATAATAACTATAGAAATTAATATATACAAAATAAGAGTTTATTGCAAATTTATTTTTTGGATTGAAGAGTAATTCTTGTATTTTGTTCTCAGTACAGAATTGTGAAATAATAATTGTAAGTATAAATGTATAATACTTATTTGGAATGCCTGCCAACTGAACAGGATTAAGTACAATTTTGCAGTGACGTCTTTGGCAGGTGAAAATGAAGCTCAGCGTAAGCTGCTCGACAATCTATTCAGTTAATTGCAAATGCATTGACGTCACATTAAAATTTGAAGATTTCTATGCCGCTATTCATCGGCCATTGCCTGGTTACAGTTTTGCTTTGGGCCCGAGAAAGTGCTGCAGATATAGACGGCATATGGCAGCCAGGCAACGTCTAAGTCTGGAGCGTCTTTGTGCGCCAATTATGAGCTGAAATGCTGCCTGCCAAAATGAGAAATTAAGCGATGTTAAATTGACAGCGCATTAAACCCCGAACTGGCAGTTTTAATACACTTCAAGACATTTTAGCTGGGCACATTGCAAACCGCCAACAACAATTGGAGTCGAGTCGAGTCGAGTCGACTCGAGATGAGAATGTTTCGTTGTTGTTGCGTGGCAGTGAATGTTGTCGAGTTGCCGCAGCTTTTGGCGTTATTAATCGCCAGGCATTCATAATTGTGGCTGCCATTATAATTGTCATTATGTGCAATATATAGTAGATAGATAGTTGTGTGTTGTCAAAGTCTCCGCCTCGCTGTTGGCTGTGTTGCTCCGGCAATGTAATTGACTGTGAATAATAACCGCTATAATAATTTTCAGCCACAATGCGAGGCACAAAGCGGGCCCAAAAAGCAAAGCTCCATCGACAACGACAACGACGACAATGTTGTTGATGATGATGACAACGCCCCACAGACACAGTCTTGACTCGACTTAGCTGCCTAGTTGCCTAGGCTGCTGCTGCTGCGTGGCACAAAAGCCTAGACACAATTTGCGATTGACAATACTATTAATAACGAGCAGCATCATCTTAGCTGGAGCCCGAACTAGAGCCTGGAGAGCGGAGAGCGTCGTCGCTAAATCGCGGGCATACATAAACAATATGAGCAAAGGTTGCGCAGGAGTCGTCGAGTCCCATTCCAGCACAATCACAAATGACATTGCTCAATTGCATTTGATTAAGTTAATTGTTTTTGGGTTTATGACCGGGCGATTAACAATGGAAGCAGCGCACAAATTTGACACGAACTCAGACACAGTTGACCGAGACAGCAAATGACATTTTGTGGTTGTTGTTGTTGCTGTTGTTGTTGCTGCTGTTTGCCATTAAGGTGGCTAATAGCGGTTTGAAGGGGGGGGAGAGAATGTCAGCATCGTTGGCATTTCTGTATTGAATTATTGACATAATTTACAAAATCTGTGCCTAATGGGCCATATGACTGCCGCAGCAGTTTGGGGCATGCTGCAGCTCTCTGCGTCATGCAGGATGTGCCCCTAATGTCTGCCCCTATCTCCGCACATATACATTTCTATATACACACACATCGATATATCTGCCTTTGTGTTGAAATGAAATTTGCGTGTTGTTGACCGTTTTGGGCAACAGGTTAATTTATATTGCCTTCACTTTATTGAATTATTATGGCTCATTAATGGCGCTGTCTCCCACGAAATGTGATTAACGAGTCGCAGAGCGCAGGTTAAAGCCAGTTTCGATATTCACACAGTGAGAAAGAAAAACATTCTAAAATCTTCTTGAATACAGGTTGGAATTCGTATGGTAGAAATATGTCTTTGAAATTTTAGTTCTAGCTTAAAATCAATAAATTATCAAAGTTAAGTGATTTATTGTCCTAATTTGCAAGTTTTAAATGAGAAAATGAAATGGGCACATTTCATAGAATTTTATTCTAGTTTTTGTGCTTTTAAAGTCATTCACGTTTGTAGAACATTATTTTTCATTCTAATCCCCATTCTAATCCATGCTTGAATTTCATCGTTAAATTAAAACATTACAAATTTCATTCTAATTTTTTTTTTCTCTAAAATGCCAGTGTTTTACTCTGATTTTTAGAACTCAATTTTTCTTGCTGTGTAGGAAACTAATGCGTGGACATTGTGCTCGCATTTCGCTCTTTAGTTTGCAATAAATTAGTTATTTTTCATGGCCACATCGAGATAGGGGAGGAGGCGAGTGTGTTGGCTGTCAACAGAGAACCGCAAGTGCCAATATCAGTGGCGAGTGCAATCAACAACAACAACAACAACAACAACAATGACCGGCGAAGAGGATGGGCGAGGCGAGGGGAGGGGGACACAATGTAGACCATAAAACTAATCCTATTTGACAGATGAATTAATTAAAATCAGTGAAACGCAGCTCGACACTCGACTGATGCCTCTCGCTCTGGCCCTCGAGCAGCTGCTGCTGCTGTTGTTGTTGCTGATGTTGTTGCTGTGCATTTGAATTTACCTAGGCCAGGGTAATGGGAATGGAAATGGAAATAGAGTTAGGAGTTGTGAGTGCGAGTTGCGAGTTGCGACAGTTTGCAGCTGGAGTCGCAGTCGCAGCCGCAGTCGGAGTTGGAGCAGTTGCATGTATTTTCAAATTAATTTAACACTGTCAATTTGGTTGTCCAGCTTACAAATGGCGACAGGCAGTCGAGCTATTCCTCCTCCTCGTCGTTGTTGTTGTTGTTGGCATTTGGTCTGGTAAATGTTAACTAATTCCATGGAAATGTTGCTGGTGCTGCGCAGCTATTTGCATTCGCAACCGCAGCACAAGTGGCAATGTTGCCGCTCTCGCTCTCGCCTTTGGCTGCAGCTGAGTGACAGCAACAGTCACTGACATTTAGCATGATATAATGACAGTGGGGTCAGCTCGCAGCTCGCAGCAAACAAATGCAAAACTCGCCCGATCCGCTGTAAGATGCAAATCACATTGGCCAAAATGTTATTTGGCTTATACGTCAACGCAGAACAGGAAGCGAGACGCGGAGAGCGGAAAAAGGAAGCGCGAACGCCATTAAAAGCATTGTCATGTCGCTGCATTGACGTTGCCCGCCTCCCGGGATGTCCTGCGGGGGCGGGTAACGGGGAACGGGGGCAGGAAGCTGCACATGCAAATGACATTGTGTTGTTATCGATGTCAAAGTTTGCGCTTATAATAAACTTCAACTACTTCTAACGTCCGAGTACTAAAACTAATTAAGCGACTTTTGCTTTGTCAAATAGCACAAAAAAAAGAAAAGTACTCAGAAATGTTTAAATGGAGGCGAGGGGGGAAGCTGCCCGCCCGCTGTGAGGCAAATAATTAATGAACTGCAGCAAGGCTTCAGGACGCCAGGACGGCAGGACGTCAGGACTCGGCACACATGACGCAACCCGAGCACTACGCAGCGGATACACTTCCGCCTTTATTAGTCAACACTGTTGACCAGTTTGAGTGGCAACCCAGTTGCCCTTCGCCCCCCCCTCGGCCCTCTCTGGGCTGCAGGCAGCAAGCGTGGGAGTCGAGAGAGGGCCACTTTATTCAATTTTGATAATTACAGCTGCGGTTTATGCTTCATTATCAGCATTACTCCAAGCGGCGCCGCTATTAATTACTCATCTATTCAACTCGTTCCTGCGGCCTGACCACGAGATTAACTTGTATTTAATAAATATAATATTTATTAAGATAAATATATTGCAAGTAGATGTGGATAGCTTCAAAGAAAGTTGTTCGTAAAATAAAATAAATAAAAAACAGATAAAATGAAAAAAAAATACAATAATTAATTTAGAAAGATATAATTTTAATAAATAAAATGAATAAAACAATTAAATGCATGTAATAAAATAGAGTAAAAAGGACATTTGAAAATGTGAAATCATAATAAATATTACAAAATGTAGAAAATATAATGATGGGGGTCTAATGACAAATTAATCTCTCAATTGCATTGAGTTTTAAATTGAATAATATTTATTTTAATTTGTAATAAAAATGTTGATCTCGTTAAAATATTAAATCTTAATTGTCGAAAATGTATCAGTGTGTTTAAGTATTTTCTAAATATTAAAATTTGAAAAGCAACTAGGCAAAGCACAAAAGTTTAGCATTGCCATTACTGAAAAAAAAAACACGAATCGAATGACAACAAAATCAGCTTTCTTGCTAACATTTAATATGGAACGGCAGACAGTTATCTGTTTAGCAAATACTCATCGATCGACCCTCGCTCTGGTTATGTAAATGTAGATTGTGTAGTGTATTGTGTAGTGACGGAAGGCGTCAGTTAGACAAGCATTTGAAAACTATTAAACAGCGTCCAAAAGTTCGCATCGCACAAGCGGAAAACGGGGTCGGAAGGCGCGTGCTGTTGCCTGTCAGAGTTGTTGTTGCCCTCGTTGTTGTTGTTCGAGTTGTTGTTGTTGGTGTGGCGCGTGTTGTTGCTGTTGTTATGGCGGTGGTCTATGGCAAACAAACTATGCAGGCTTTTAAGCATTTGTGTAACATTAATTAAATTTATATTCAAACAGCGAGCGACTTAATTTCTAATTTCCGCCTCAGCTTGCGACCTGGCCAAGAGCGAGAAGGGAGCTGGGAGATGGGGTCAAAAGGGGGCGAGAAGAAGAGGTGGCCAGCAGGGGGCTCTCTCTTTGGCTGGTTGGCTGTCGGCCTGCGGTCGGTTGCGGCCTGTGGCGGCCTTTGAGTGACTGGCACTTTAAGCCACCTTCCTGGGCGTCATTAACTTTAATGCGTCGCTTTATTTCGCAGCAAACAAATGTCATAACAACACAGCTCCAGCTCGAAAACAAGTGCAGAATTTATGCCAGCCATACTTTTGTCATAATTGCGGACGTTGTAGTGAATGTTTCCCCCATTCTCTCAGTTTTTCTCTGTGCGCTTGCTGAAAAGCGTTGACGGCTTTGAAATATGAAGGGTAACAACCCTGGCCAACAACATAATCAGACTGCCAACTCTTCTCCTCTCTTCTCGCCCTCTCTTCACTGCCTGCTTGTCGGCGTCACACGTTGACAATATCTGCTGTCGGCTTATTTGCCAGCTCAGCTGCCATATGAATGTGAGACCTGGACATCATTTCTGCCCCCTTTTCGGCTTTCCCCCTCTTCATTTCATGCTTGTCGAGTTAATAGTTGCCCCCACTCTGTGCCCCCTCTTGGGTGCGCACTTCTGCCGCTGACAGCCACTGACTTGTGTTGTTGCCCCATTGCTGCTGCAAGTGCCGTAATTTGTAATTTCAGGCAAATGAATTTTTGGCTTGCCGGACTGAGGCTGAGGCTTTAGCCTGAGCTTGAGCTTCAGCTTGTAGTTGTAGTTGAGGTTCAGTCGCCCTTCTACCTTGCTGTTAATCGCTTTGGCAGGTTTACTGGCTGATGCTGCCACATCAATTGCAGCTCCCTCCGCCCCTCAGACTGGGCTGCTTTATCGTCGCAGTTGACTTTTAAATAAACCATAAAACAAGACTATTCACTTCAGTTGCGCTGCGGCCAACTACGACTGCAATATAGAAGTAGTAACCATTTTTTGTTGGTGGTGTTGGGCGCGGGGCGGGGCTTTAAGCGTTTTATCTCGTTTTTATCGCTTCTTTAGTCCGCTTTGCTTGTCTCCCTCCCTCTCCTGCCTGGTTATTACTACTGTCAGCCCTGTTCAATTCCCTTTCTTTTTGTCCGCTTTCGGTTCACTGGAGTTGCGACTGGCGAGTTGGCCACCCATAAAATAGACAGTAAAGTAAAATTGTCAGCTTTGACAATTGCCCCGAAAATAGCCAGTTCAGTTGACAGTGTTCTTCTTCCACTGTGAGCACTGCCTATAATTAGCATTAATTTTACAGTTTGGCTTTGCAGCCAGGGGCTTTGACTGCCTCTAAGTGCAAATGTAATGCACACACAGAGAGAAAAATTACGTTCTCGAAACCAGAATGAAAATCGAAGATTTAGGAATGATTCGATCTTAAATTTAAATTCCTAAAACAAAAAGTATATGTCATTTATGTACATTTTTATGTAAATTCTTCAATATAATTGAATAAAATAATTCTTTTTTTTTATCAGCAATCCAAATTTAAGAATTTGGCTCTTAATTCAAAAATATCGTTCTTCACGAATTTGCATTCAAGATGCCATTTTGATATTTTTTCATTTTCGATTTAAAAATATAAACTTGCATTGTGAATGCTTCTCGTCTTCTTAAAAGCTTAAAACAATCTTATAATGTCAAATCTAGAATTGTTGTAGATTTTCGTTCTTGGTTTAGAATTTATTTATTCTTAATTTTACCTCGTTGTTTTTCTCTGTGCTCTCCCTTTCTCTCTGACTGTCAGTCCGAAGGCTGTCGAGTGTTTTGTTTTAGATTGGACGGAGGGTAAGTAATCCGTGGGGATCGCTGAAGTGCCCCGGAGCTGAGAACAGTGGATCAATTCGCCATCAAATCGCCGACAATTAAATTGCAAGCAGTGCGTGATTGAAAACCCATCAAATTAGCGGCAGGCTATGCAAATTAATTGCTACTGCAGTGAACGTATTTATTTCGCTGAGCTGTCGAGCTTTTGTTCCATAGTGCAGCTCGGACTTCAGTTCGGACTTGGACTGCAGCTCATCGTAAAAGTTTTAAGTGTTTGCCAGCCAAGTTATTTTTGGACGTTTCACATCCACATCCACATTCAGAATCGACAGCCAACTTAAGTTGCTGCCCCACAATTCTCGTTAAAATCAAAAATTAGCCAAAAGTTTTGTCAGCAAACAAGTCCAAGTCGCAAGCGACATTTGTTTAAGTTGCCTGTCAGCTGCCTTCCCCTGTTGCTGTTGTTGCTGTTGTTGTTGTTGCTGTTGCCTGTGGTCAGGCCAATTTTGAAATTAAATTTTAAGTAGCTGCTGCCCACAGTGGGCATCAAGAAATTGGCCGCTTCCTTGTGGAATCCTTTAATCTGAAGCTGTCCCCGCAGGACACTCTCACAGTGAATGTGAATTCAGATGTGAATGTGTTTGTCGATACGGATATATGGATATATGAATGTTATGGGCAAAGCCATTCAATAAATACCACAATTTTCTATCATGCATATTGGCATTGTGCGACGAGTAATGCCCATAAAATATTCCCCCTCTCTCTCTCACCCTCTCTCTGTCTCGCTCATTTTATTTTCAATATACTTTCCATTTTTGTGCCCACTTCTCCTCTGCGTTTCTATTTCTTTTACGACTTTGACTATGACAAATAAAATGTGCATGATTTTATGATCTGTTGATATTCCATTACAATTTTGTAAATATTTTGTTGCTGCACACACACACTCTCACACACACACATACTTACAATAGACTTACAAATACATGCTGTGTGTGTGTGTGTGTTTGCAGTCATATCCCTCGCTTTTTGCCTGGCAGCTGCTACAATTTTAAAAGGATATTTGGAGCTCTGCCGAGCATTTGGCACAACGTCTGAGCTCCACTTCTGGTTGGGGCTCTCCACTTATGCGGCGTCTGATTGCTTTCGCCGCCCGCCAACAAGTATCCAAGCATCCAAGTATTTCCATACCCTGCACCCATTGCAGAAGCGTACAGCAAAAGGGTTGTATGGCACTTGAAGGCAGAAGAAACTCGGGTTTATTCTTCTAGATACTTCAACTAAAGTTAATTTGTATCTTCCCTTTTAAGTTCACCTCAAATTAAGGTTAATTTGTCTATGCCAAAGTGCTTACGGAAACATTTAACTTCACATTTTTTGAGGTAAATCTATAATTTAATTTCTCAGCTATTTTAAAAATTAAATAATAATAATATAGAATTATCTAAAATCTAAATCTGAAGCAGAAAAGTTGTGAATATTGAATGAATGAATATTAAAGTGTATAATAGTAGCAATAGCGCCATCTATCGGTCATTGATTAGCTCTCAAGTATTTAGAACAAAACGAATTTCAACTGGCAGTTAAATTTCAATGTGGAACAATGACTGTGCAGGGTATCTGCTAGTCGAGCATGCACTCTGCTGCTCTGCGCACTTCTCTCACGCCTTTCACTTGTTGTATTTTAAGCTTATTTTTATCCAATATGCACAATGATGCTTATAAAATGTATTGCTCATGAATCTACACAAGGACATATGTACGAGTCTCTATCTACTCTCCATATCTGTCGCTGTCGCTGTCTCTGTCTCGCATTGTTCTCTCTCTGTCTGTCTGCTAGAGAGCATCGCAGATTATTGCATATTACAAGCTTTGCAGCTTTTGAGTTGCCACAACTCAAAAGTTCACACAGGAGACAAAAGTGGCGTAATAAAATTGGAAGACAAAGCCGAAGTCAAGTCGAGAGTCGAAGCAGAATGTGGCAAGTGGCAAGTGGCAGTGGCAACAACTATTGCTGCTGCTGGTGGCAAGTGCAAGTCGACTCTCAACTGCCGACTCTCGAGTCTCGAGTCTGGGGCGCTTTAATTTTTAACAAGCAAAATTGTTAAACAAATTTCAACTCAAATAGCAGCAGCAACTTGCATAAATGATTTATTGCCAGTAAGCAACAAAAAAAGACGCACACACAAAATGCCGTTGCTGTCGTCGTCGTCGTTGTTGTGGTTGTTGTTGCTGCCACTTCAGCTGCCATTTCTAGTTAAGCATCAAAATTTGCGCCGTGACCAAATACGAGAAATAGAGGCGCAGGACAAATTCAGCAGCATCTACCACCAATGTCATCGTCGTCGTCGTCGTCATCGTCATCGTCAGACAGAAAACAGAGCACACTCGAAATGGTCAGACGGAGGGGGGGAGTGAAGAGGGGGGGACTGAGGCACACGCTCGTAAAATTTTATATCCAATTTTACGATTTCTGACGCAAAAAGTGAAACTAACCATTTCGACATTAGACATGGAACACATCTCGCAATGAACGGGAATCTGGACACCCGCAACCCAGAGAGAGGGAGAGAGGGAAAGAGGGGGGAGGAGAGTGAAAGCGTCATGGGCAGCGCTCGTGGACTTTGGACTTGCTTTTGGGCGTCAACGAGCGAACAAACGTCAAGGATGCTGTCCGCATCTCGCTCTCCTCTTCCCACTCCATCGCTTCTCATTTGCTTCGTCTGTCACATTTTTTCCCTGCTCTCGTTTTTCTCTATTTCTGTGTGTTTTTTTTCCCTTCCTCTTTGCTGGCTGGGTTTTGTTGTGTTTTTCGATTTGGGGTGATGACAGCCAGAGCGACATTAAATGCCCCGCTTCAGTTGTTTGTGCTGCGGCCTAGGCCAAGTGCTGCTCTGCTCTGCTCTGCTCTGACCATCACCAGCTGCTCTGTCCGTCAGTCTGTCTGTCGGTCTGTCGCTCTGTTGGTCTACGGTCTGTTATGGTTTGGTCTGGTCTCGTCTCGTCTCTGCTCCGTGCTCCATGAGTGGGACATTGGCATTCGTCTCATATTGATGGTCATGCCTCCTCAATGCCTGTCGCTGCTGTCGCTGTCGTTGCTGCTGTTGTCATTGCTTTGCCAGCGAGGGCAGCTCGACCAGTTGTCGACCAAAACACTTACAGCGATAATGATCCACATCATTTTAATCACTTTGGTATTTTATTTGAACCAGAAAAATGAATGAAACTTGAATTTTACAATATTATAATTATGAAAATGAAATACTTATTAAATTTAAATTTTTATTTCCCCTAATTCACAAAAAGTTATTATTATATTTCTCTTAAGACTAAGACTAAGTGAAATAATATTTTATGAGTAGGTAGCAAAGTTTTAGAAGTTGCACTGCTATATTTTATCATAAATTCATTAAATTGCAATCAAACGAAATGAAATAATTAAACAATTTGCATTTTTGCTTCAAAGTTATACCAAAGCAGTTAATATTTATTTATCATATTCAGGTATATTGACAAGATATCATGTTTCCATAATATCTATATTAATAAATATAGTTTATACTCAAATATAACTGATTCGAATAGTCGTTCACTCTTAAATTACATTATGTAATATTTATATTCTTTAAAATACAAATTGAATTCAGTTAATTGAATTCTAAAAATTAAAAATATTTTCATTTTATATGTTAATAGTGATATAATAATGGTTAGATCCTTAATGCTACCTTTCTCCCCATGCATATATTAATTCTTCTTAGACTTGAAGTGCACCTCGCTGCTTGAGCTGTGTCCTTTCGTCTATTGACTGACTGCTGTCCCTGCGGCCATGTTGACTCAACATCGACCATAGACCTTCCTCTAACTCGCTCCCTCTCTCTCACTCCCTCTCTTGCTTTCTCTCTCTCAGTCTTTCGCATGCATTTGGCAAATCAATGGCTGGCCGGGTGTCATTAAACGCTTGATCGTTTAATGCCCCACTCGCAGCCCCAACTCGGTGTCCCAAGCAGCTGCTGCTGCTTTCAAATGCTGCGACTTCCCTTAGCGACTCTCTCTCCTCCTCTCTCTCTCTCTCTCTCTCTCTCTCTCTGGCTGTCTCTACGGCTGGCTGTTTATCGTTTCGCACTTCCGCTGGTCAACTTCCTGCAGCGATGGCGATGGCGATGGCGATTGGGAGCAGGGTCCAAAATCAATTGGAAATTAATTTCATGCTTTGATTACCGGTTGTGTGTGTCGCACGTTTTATGACCTTGAATACGACAAATTTGTGTCCTCGATGTTGTTGTTGTTGCTGTTGTTGCCTGTCCATTTCCTCACTAAATTAGCCAGGCAATGGCATGAATTGAAACGAAACGACCACGAAGACCTCTCGGCCAAACATTCCAGCTCTGTTGCTGTTGCTGTTGCTTCAATTTATCAAAGCCACGGCTCATTCATCGCCCACCTTTGGCAGGTGTGAACAGTGTCAAGGAGCCGGAGGAGGCAGTAGTCCTGTAGGACATCGACTACGTGTGCACCACGTTAATTGAAATGTTTATATGACTTTTTATGGGCTGGCGAAAAAGGCTCATTACGTTTACGGCATTTCAATGTGGCCCGGCTGATTAAAGCAATAGCCAAAAATGGCCCGGCCAATAACTCTTGTGTGTTCATAAAGCAGCCACAACGAGTACTCATTCGCAGCGTGTGCGAATGTGAGTGCGATTGCGAGTGTCGGTGTGAATACACTGCGTATTTTTATATGCAAAAACTATGTGTGCCAGCTGCAGTAACTTCTTTTCAACTCTGCTCACAGTGAGAAAAACTTTTAAAATAAACTAAATCGAAATTAAATTCAGAAGAGATTTTATATCAAGACAAAAAACATAGAATAACTCTAAGATGGTTTTTAGTTCTTGTAGGGAAAGAAGTCCTTTTTTATTTTAAAACGATATTAACTCAAGAAGTCAAAAGCCTTGAAGGAAATCCAAAAAAAGTCCTTGAATTTAGATTGGTCAAATAAAAATAAATAAAATAGTAATTGGAAATATTATTATTATTAAATTCATTATAGAAATAAAAAACTGTTAAGTACATTTTATTAATTTGTCACATTTAGTTACACTTATTTAGCTAATATTTGTTAAGAAATCATTTTACACCAGAAATCAGTATTAAAAATAAAATTCGTTTAATTGATGAGTTTCCTATCTTAAATAATTCTAGAGACAATCTTGTTCTAAGAACTTTTCATTTGCTAAGATTGAAATCTTCCCTTCGTTAAGTTGTCAAATCCGAAACTTCTCTGGCAGTGGTTAGATGGTGTTTCTCTCAGTGTGTGTTGAGCTGCGTCTGCTTGCATCCTTTTGTGTCAGCAAAAGTTTCCAGCACGTTTGTGCAAATCCATTCAATATGGCTGCTGTTGCCGCTGCCACGCCCCCCTGCTGCACTGCACACCTTGCTGCAGCGTGTAGCTTGCCCTTCAGCCCCTTCAGCCTGGCAGCCTGGCCAAGCGTCGTCTCATTGGGTTATTCAATGCTTTCTTCGATTCTGCAGCACAGTTGGAAGCAACGCATTTGAGGATAACCAAAAGGTGCTTTTATATGCTTAATGGAAAATCTAATTTATGACCTATGGCTTTTCTCAGCGCTGCCTTCGCCTCACAGCATTTTCATTTCTCTGCTCTGCGATTTGTATTTGTCCCTTTGATAGGAGGGTGAGTTGAAGGGGCAGCTGCCGAGGGGAGGCAACTGGAGGGCAGTCTATGCTGAAACAAATGAAGATTAATGCGAATCGAATGTGCTGCCGTCACTTTTCTGCTCTCTTCGCTCTCTCCGCTCTCTCGCTGTGTGTGGCAAGGCTTGGCCATTCAAAAATTAAACATTCCGCATGCATTTATAATTTAAATGAATAACTCGATCTTGCCCCCCCGCTTTTCTCTGCCGCTTGCCACAGCAAATTGCATGCAATCAACGGAAGTTTCAGCGCATAAATTCTACTTCGACTGCTCCTTTTATTTTCGGCGCTGATGAGCACACATGTGTAGTGCAGATTGGGGGCACGTGGCACGCAAGTAATTGCCACTAAAATTATGTGCCACAAAAGTTGGCAACAAATTGCCGAATTCGGCAAACGGCAAACGGCAAACGCCGCGACGCCAAACAAAACACCTGCCTCAAATGCTGCCCCTTCTATCAGCTCTTTCAGTTTTCCAGTTACATTTGCTCCAATTGCAATTGACGTCGATTATCGCACCGAAAATAGTTAGTTGCAGCCTTTTGTTGCACGCTGCTTGCTGCTTGTTGTTTTTCGACCGTTGTTGCGTTTGTTTGTTTAACGCTTTTCGGCTGCTTCTATTGGCATTTAAACGTTATCGAGAACTCGCCAAAAACTCCATAAACTTTCAGCCAAAACTCGGCTAAAAGTGCCCAATGTGTGTGTGTGTGTGTGTATATATATATATGTATATGTATGTGTGTGTTGCATGCCCCTTTTGGCTGCCTTATTTGTTGTTGCTGCTGCTGCTGCAGTTGCGCTTTTTGTTGCCCAGCTCGAGGTTTCACGCTAGTCGACGCCCTCGTTCGACGCCCCCTCTCCCCCTCTCACTGCCACGCCCCTTGCCACACCCCCTTTCTCTCTCCCCTTCCCGCCCCCTCCTGCTTTCAGTCTGTTCAATTTGCAGCAAAGCGGAGCAATTAAGTGTAAAAATGCGAAACACATACGCTCCAAAGTTGCCCTTGCCCCTTTGCCGCCGCATGCCACATGCATGGCACACAGCTGCCTGCCACGCATGTTGCATGGCCATGTCACCTTCCTAAAATGAAATGAGCAGCAAATTGGCAGTAAATTTGTTTGCTATTTTTCTTCTTGCGCCGCGCCATTGATGTTGCAGTTGCAGTCGCAGTTGTAGCAGTTGTTGCAACAACTGCTGTTTGTGCTGCTGTGTGTTGCATGGCCAAACGAGCTTTGCCCAAATAGCCCGGAGGGGTTGCAAGGAGTGGGGGCAGGGCGGCAACTAAATCGCATCTCCGCTGCGTCAACACAATGCCATTCGATGCCACGAGGGCCCCGCGTCGCGTCGCATCGCGCTTGCCACACAGCTTGCCTCATGGCCTGCCACTTAAACTTGTTCTGTGTGCAAATTAAAATTTTTTGCGCCCGCTTTCAGCCAGCTGAGATTCAGTTTACATGCCATAAAGGCAATGCCAGTTGTTGCAACTGCAACTCTGCAACTCTGCCTCCAGCTGCCAGCCGAAATAACTGGCAATAACTCGAATTCAAAGCACAGCGGGACAGGCCAAAGGGAAGTGGGAGGGGGAGGGGGAGGCGATGTCTAGGCACTCTGTCATGCACTCGCCACGCCCCCCGCTGACCCAGCGACCTCTTCCAGCCTGCTGGCATTCGCAGAGGACTCGACTCTCGACTCTCAGCCGCTGCTGCTGCTGCTGCTGCTGCTGTTGACACGCGCTTCAAACCTGCCCGCTGGGCATGCCATACACACACTCACAGACACACACACACACATGCAGACAGATGCTGCTGGCAACAAATTGCGTAAGTGCTCAACGCCCACAACGAATCGCAATCGATTGAATATCGAATTTGGCGATAGACCCAAAAACAGAACCCGACTTAGACTTGGACTTAAACCCCAGCATGGGTTTCAACCCCAACCTAGACTCGAACCTTGAACCTGACATTGACCTCGTCCACAAGCTGAGAAGAAAGTCTCAAGCAACAATTGAAACTCTGTCGTAAATAGTGAATCAAAATCACAAAAAATCAACTTTTATATTTATTAATTTTTCAACAGTTTTTATTTTTAATAAATATCGAATTGTTATTAGCCCATTTAAGACCATTACTTTCAAAGAATATTTGACATAAATTAGAAAATATAACCTGCCTTACGCAATTAAATTTATGATATTATATAACGTATACGTAATTATTGTAGTTCCAATTGTTGACTTTCATTTAAAATACTTTATTGCAGATGCTGCTTGCAAAATATATTTTTCCAATAAATAATTCAATATGATATATGAATAATTGCAATGCAAGTAACTATTTGGCATAATTGTAAATAATGACAGCCTCAAGGTCCCTGTTAAAATTAATTGTCAGTAAAAAATATTAATTATTAATATGTCAACCGCAAGAAAAAGTATTTTTTAGAAATAATAATAATTATTATTAAAATTTTGGAATGATAGAAAATGCAAATTAATTTACCAAAATTACACATTACTGCGAAGTCGTTAAATTGTTAAAGTTCTAATTTTTTAATACTCTAACATTTAATTCAAAAGTTACCAGTTATCAATAATATTAATTATTTTTAAGATATCGAATATATTTTGGATTTATTATTATATATTTCTATATCACCAAATTTACACAAATTGCCTTACCGATTTATGAACACTGATATTCCCAAGATTCTCTTTTGGTTCCCATAACTTGTTGTGCATCTGCCGCAGAACTCTGAGAGCGAATAGATTCGAGGGAATCCTGGCTGCTGGGTCAGCATCAATTCGCAGTAGCCAAGCCATTAATTTCCCGCACTTCACCCCCTTTGCCATGGCTCTTAAACTGGTTGTGAAGTCGCGAACAAATCGGCTGGCAAATTATAATGTATTGTCTGCTCCTCTGCTGTGAGGCGCATGTTGCATGTGCTGCACGTGTTGCCGTTGAGTGGCTCCTGCCCCGAGGTGTTGTTGTGCCTCAGATTGCAAAATATTGATGTGTCGCAATTTAAGGGGCGTCTGCAATTTGATATCTAATAAATTACTATTTTATCGTCTGAGCAGCACGATGTCGTTAGTTAATCTTGTTAGCAGCCAATTTACTATTGATTACACTAAATTATTGAACTTAATATGCGCGCATTTTTCACACTATTAACAATTTTGCTTTATCATTTTATTCGATTTTTCATGTACAAAAACAAGGTAAAAAAGTCGTTGGAAAAACGAACGTTACTTTCTGCGAGGTTGCCACTAAGTTGAAACTGGTTTGAGAGTTGCCACACCAGAAGAGCTTGCTCATAGCAACGAGCTTTGGGTGTTCTATTAAAAGCTGATAGCTATGTGAATAGTGGTATTTAGCACATACGATAGGCGAGGGAAATTTGCAGGTGGTGTGTGTCCAGACTGTGGTTTAGCTGGGACAACGAGTGAACTAAATATATTTGCAGTTTGCTTTAATACAGTTTAGGAGTGACTGTGACCGTGACAGTTACATATGAATTAGCCGCAAGTGGGCAGCTTAATTTGGAACTTGCGCTCGTACTGGCGACAGAAGTGCGCCTCAAAGTTGTAGCGAATGCTGCTCTGCTCGTAGGGCTCAAATTGCTGCAAAGAACAAAGAGGTACAGTTTGAAGACAGTAGCCACTACAATTTGATGCATACTTACACTGTCAAACACAATACTGGGAACAAAGGACAGCTGCAGGGCGAGCGTCTCCTTGCCGTAGGACATCAAAATGTCCGGTGTCTTGCGGTTTTGCTTGCACTGCTTGGCCGCCGTCACGTCCAGTTTGAGATGCCCGGCGCACTCGTCCATCTGGTTGCCGTAGGAGCGCAGCATGCAGTTGATCAGCTGGAAGGCGGGCTGCAGTTCCAGGGTTTCCAGCACGCAGGCATGCAGAGCGTTTAGCTCACACTCCTGCTCGCCATGCTGGCAATAAACTTCCATGCGCTTCAGCGCAGTGTTGTTGTAGAACTAAAACGACAATCGATAACGTATATCGATAAACGAAAAGGCATTTTTAGCACTCACGTTCGCCTTGCCGAAGGGATACAGTTTTAGATCGACGCGTGGCCACCAGTCGTTGTCGTACAGAGCATCGTGCAGTCGGCGTCGCATGAAGTACATGCTGTCCGGGCAGAGCGCCTCGTAGTGCACGGCAAGGGGCAGCCGGGGGATGGCGGGGGATGCAGCAGGGTTCGATTCCGTGCTAATCTCATCGTCAACCAGAACCGAAGGCAGCGTCGTCCCAGTTACCAGAGTTATCAGCAGCAGCAGCAGCAGCGACAGCGACAGCGGCAGAGTTAAATCCATTCTCGAGTGAAACAAATACACTTCAACGCTGCTCCGCAAGTGGAACGCAACTGTTTTCAGTTCCTGAATTCTGTACTAAAAACTACAAAGAGATCAGAGATCTGCATCCGTCCCCCTTCCCCCTCTCCACTCTGCTGAACTAACCATGCCCAAGTTTTGTTCTGTTCAGTTCCGTTGTTATCTATGAATATAAATTCGTTGATCACACGCACACACACACACATGCTGTTATGTATTTATTTAGATCTGCGTCGGTGTCTTTCTCTCTCTTCATTTCTCTTCGTCTCTCTCCCACACACACGCTACACACATTATAGGCGATTAACCCATTGCGGTTATTCGAATACGCCAAACCCATTACGTGTTATTATACTTATAATTATACTCATCAAGCAAATATATTAATTATACAGGTACATACAAAAAACATTGCACTTACGCTGATTAACCCTCTGGGGAAAAAATATGTTATTTAATTCTACGTGGCGCTTTTTGCTTCTACATTATTGATGGAAATAATTATTTAATTTTTATTATTATTAGTTTATTATTAATGTATGAAACACATAACTTCGTTTCGAAAGACTTTTTCTTCTTCGAAAAATATTACAGCAAGCACCCGATTCTCAATACTCTTTTTTTGAAGACTAAACTAAATAAAAACACAAATGCGTTATTACAAAAATATGAATATTGATTAATTACTTATTTTCATTTTATCTGCCAATTATTAGTTTATATAAATATAAAAATTCATTCTAATACTTTCTTTTGTTTTCTTTCAGTTAAATAAATACTCAACAACAGATATCAGTATCCCTCAATTTATTAACTAATTAATAATTAGTAATTTTATATATATCACTACACTTTCTTGTCCTACTGAAATCAAACATTCTGTAGAGCAAATAATGAATTTATCGCTGGTTGCATAGTAAACTAGTTCAGCCTGAAGGTTAAACTGTGTTCTGGTTATTCTTTGTTCTCCAGAATTTAATTATATGTTAGGAATAATAATAAATAAATAAGTGTTAATAAATATTATACTCTAAGTATACATGATACAAAATAGTAACCGCCGTATGTGGCACATGCTATTTATAATTTGAACTAAATAAACAGCTGTGTTAACCATTAGTTCTAATTAAGTACAATAGATAACACAAGTACAACAATTAACCCATTGCATGAAATTCGTTACAGTGAACTTCTCATATCAGTTTATCAGTAATGACGCCGCTTGAAACCGGTTGCAGATCGCTTTACATTTAAATACTGTAATTAATTGGCCTTGCAATTTATGCGATTATTCGATAAAACGCCCAATCAGGAAACGTCGAGAGATGAGTGTTTGAATATCGCATGTGAAAACGGTTGTAGTAATTATGTTTTACATATTAAGCTATAAAAAACTGGTCGCCAATGGGTTAATGTCAGAGAGCGAGCGAGAGGCGAGAGAGGCGCGAAGTCGCTGCGGGTTGCGCTTCTGCATATTCATAGCCAATTATGTGTGTCCAACGAGCCAGCGAGCCAACGAGCCGGTTGACATTAACAAATCATAAACAACAATAACAACAATAACAATAGTTCAGTGCACTGTCATGCGGAGCTGACGCTAATTGACAGACAGCTCCATTTTGGCCAGCAACAATAACTGAGCTGTTGCCGTTTGGCTAGCAAACCAGTTGAACTAGATGCGAATATGACAATGATAAATACGTCCATATGGACTGGACTGTGCGAAAGGCAGCTCGTTAAAGGAGCAACTGTCCCGCGTGGCATTGACCACTCGAACTGAAAGAAACCGAAGACTAAAGTCTCGACTGCAGACTGCAATCTGAACTTGGACAATTTCAGTTTCTAAGCAACTTTGCAATGCTTTTAATTGGCTCGCAATTGGAATTGTTGCAATTGTTGGCTTTAGCTTTAGCTACGGTATGGAGCGTGTGTTTCATGGTCAAGGCTCGCACGCAAGAATGCTGCCCCAGCGCGTAATTGTGTTGCAACTATCAGGTGGCAAGTGGCAAGTGGCAACCACTTCCATTGGGGCGACACAGTCAACTGACTTTGACTGCAGAAACAACTGAAAAAGTGACAGTGTTTTATGACGTGTTTACTGCGCTTTTTTCACTCTGCATTTCCGCACATTAATTGGCTGTTACTGCACTCTACATTCATATTGGAATTCCATATTCCAGCCAGACTCCCAGTCGCAATCCAATCGGGCAACAAAGCCCCCAATGCGTCGGTGCAGCAGCAATTAACCCAAATTGCGTTTCGCCGTCCAATTGGGCGGCTGCTGACAACGGCTCAGCTCAGCTTCGGGCCAACTCACGACTATCGTCTTATCTCCCTCTCCCTCCCACTCAATCTCCCTCTCCCTCTCCCTCTCGCTCTCTTGGTCTCTGTGCCAGTTTCTCTAGTCGCTGCATTTGGCTTTCCTAGAGTTTCCAATTCCATTTCCAATTTGCATTTGTGCCCACTGCTGACTCTATTGCCCGGCTTGATGTGACTGTCGCGTGTGCATACTCTAACCCAAAGAGTCGCTAGGCAGCCAGAACTCACTTGCCATGGAACTTAAAGAGGTGAAGGAGCTGAAATATATTTTTGAATATCTATCCATATTAATAAAATAAAATAAAACAAAATGAAGAATAAAATCCAAAAGAAGCATTCAAACTTCATGTTGTTTATATTTATTTTAATTCCATTTTATTATATTGTTTTTTAAATTGGAATATTGTAATATCTTTAATGTTGACTGTTGATTTTAAAATGAATAAAATAAATAAATATTTTGTATGCAACTATATCTATACTTTAACTCGATAAGCTGCAGCAATACATTTGGGCACAAACATTAAACACTTGACATTATATTATAAATATATCGATATATATAAATTATATAAAATACCAAATAATATAATAATTCTAATTTAATTAATAATAAGACTATTTTTATTTGTACTCCCACGTTCGTTTTATGTCTATGTCGGTTTTTTGTTGACACTATTTAGTATTTTAGGGTCGCGCGAACAGATCAATAACGAAAACGTGTTTTTCGAAATAGATATATTTATTTTCGCTTATCGGCCTTGGTATGGATATTTTATAGAGTACTAAACAAATTGAAAGCTTCACTCTTTAGATTCCTCTGTCTCTTTTGGAATTGCCAAAAAGCGCGTCTGGTCATCAACCCTTGTGGCTTGTGTCTTGGCCGGTAATCAGCTTAAACTACGAGTATTAACTACGCGTTTAACTTGTTGCCTGAACAACATAACATAATGCTCGGTAGTATTTATAATTGTGCTGGCATCGTCAAACATGTTTCTCTGTCTTTCGTTCTTTCTCTGCCTTATTGCGAAATTGAATTTTGAGTTCTTTGTTCGCGGTCCGTTTCAGAATAATACTCATAATGAAATGTGCGTTGAATAATGAGTTACAGAGAACGAGTTTCGATTCTGGGTTTAATCATCTCCCAAAATTAGGATGCATTCACCGTGAGTCAATGCTAATTGCAGACAGCATTCAAGAGAAATATTTTTTCTTCAGGAGTGACTTTTATTTACTAGCTCGCAGACTTGCAACACGAGTCGTAAATTCGTAAGGCAGCTTTCAATGCGACGTTGCATGCGGCTTGTTTTTTGTGGGTCACGGTGGACCAGTTTTTTGTGTCTTGCGGCAGGAAGAAATTTACAACAACCGCTCGTTGCTCGTTGCTCGTTGCGCATATCATTTAGAGCACTTACACAAGCTCAGACTTAAATGTTGTGACTCGTAGTCTATTATTTTGGTTTATGAAATCTTGAGCCGTTAGTTGGGTTGATGCCACATGATCTGTGGGGCAGCCAATTCACGTCTCGAGACGTGTCTGCTCATAATAGTTAACACCATTCGCCGTCTGAGTGTATTCATTCATGTGAGCATCAATCCATTCGCCGTCTTATGCAAATTCGTAGCTGCGAGGCCTCTCTTCTCAATTTGTGAAGTGAATAATTCCCATTCAGTGTGAGTTACTCGTATGCCTAATTTCCGTTAAGACTCGGATTCGGAGCTGCATTGTCAATTTCTGATTCTTTATGGCAGTCAGCAAAAGTCGTCGTCTTCGTGAGCGAGTGTCGAGACTTATTAGAGACGCCTCTCTGAGGCATAACTCAGCTGCAGCTGCAACTGCAACTGGAGACGTGTGGCAAGGTGGCAGCGGAGGCATTAGATGGGGCCTTGCCTCATCGCTACATTTCTTGGCTACGAGTATTACATGATGACTTGCAAGCGATCGCTTCCCGCCTCCTCTGCCTCTCCCCCCTCCTCAGCTTGCGGCTTTGCCGTCTTACGGTTTGCGTGCAAAGCGCTTATAAAACTCGAAAGCGTGGATAATAAACTTTAAGCGGCTTAACTAGCAAATACCCTGTAGGAAATGCGAATAAAACTCACATTAATGGAGCGATTATTAATGAGATTTTGTTTGACTTCAATTCTAAAATGGAAAATATCGAATTATTTAAAAATCAAACATATTGACTGAATTTTAAATGATTATTTCAATTAACTGTTTTAACTTAAATTCTTGAATGTAAAATATGGCTGGAATTGGCATACAAATAAATTAATATTATATTCAAATAATATTAAAAGTTTTAACTTACGTTTTCAGAAAGTAAAATTTTGTGGAAATTTTAATATTTTAATTCATTAATATTTAATTCTATTACATTAACTGTATAATGTAAAATGTTTGAGTTTGAATATTCTTAATATCCCATTCCATTTATATTCCAGAACTTAAATAATTGTTTGAATCAATTAATATTATATTCTAAATTACTAAAGTCCATACAGCTTCTTATGGAAGCGCATCTTCTTTCAAAATTCACCGCACAAGCAGACAAATCAGAGCTGACCATTCTTATAAACCAAAAAAGGATTGGAAACAATATGAAAATATTGATAAAGAAATAAAAACATTTCTTGAAAACTATAAGTCACACTTTGCTACTGTAAAATTTAATTTATGACTGTTTTGTTGATTTATTGCCTATAGTAATATTTACTCTTTCACTTGTATATATTGCTATGGCCAATAAATCAAACAAAATAATATTTACTGCTCTTTAACTTTCGCCTTTGCTATGGGCTCAATTTGGCTATAGCCAAAACAGAAGGCTGCTTGGTTGGCTTGCAAGCCAATAAAACAGAGCTGTCAGCACTGAGGAAAATCAAAAGCCATGCCCGAAATTGAAGGCAGGCAAAGTGACGCCACAGCAGCTCTTTTATAGCCAAAGTAAAAATGCATTTGGCCATTTGCGAATACGTTTACCATGCGAGAGATTGCAGCTGTTGCTGCTGGCAAACAATTGCTTTGCTGGGCTTGGTTTGGTTTTGGTTTCGGTTTTGGCTTTTGTGGTTGGGCTGGGATTAAACTTTGACATTCTTGAGTGTCCAGCTATGAGATTATTAAAGATTTCGACAGCTCTCGTTTTTTATTAGCATATCTGCTGAGGTTGAGTTGAGGAATTTCATAAGAAAATGATGTGCTCCACTTAGAGGCGGCAGAACATCAAGTGGCATCAGTTTCGCGTTCCAAACTGGTTCTTTCGGCATCGGCTGCGGCTCCGTCTTGCGGTTAAGTGCCATTTACATCTTGGCCACGTTAAGCGAAGTTAAGTTACGTGAAGTCGCTGGCTTTTATGGCACTTGTTACCGCAGTGAAAACAGTTAGTTCCGATGCCAATAACCTGGTTCCACAGTTGCAGTACGTGACTCCCCAGAAAGGGGTCTGACTAACTGGAGATGGCCCATCGTAAATTAAATGTGACGACTGTTCAGATAGCTGCTAAACATGAGCTAAGCGCCTACGAACTGGGCCAACTGACGCAACTCCCAACGCCTCCAGCTATTCTCTTTGTAGATAAAAGATAACGTTCGGCGAATATTTATTTATAATCGTAGCATAATTGTTTTGGTCTCCCGTGTATGACATCGTCATCAAGATCGACATCGACATCGAAATAGCAGCTGAGTCAAATTGGGAGCACGACACGTAAAACCCAAAAAAATACAAAACAGTTGACGCTGACGCTGACGCTGACTGATACTGACTTTAGTAGGGCACTCTTCTCGGTCGGTCGGTCGTTAGCTGTTCTTTCTAATTGGATTTTGA
This sequence comes from Drosophila ustulata, assembly GCA_035047365.1. NCBI lineage: Eukaryota > Metazoa > Arthropoda > Insecta > Diptera > Drosophilidae > Drosophila > Drosophila ustulata. The sequence goes on from JAWNPT010000094.1 coordinate 31,037,829, forward strand.
GCAAAAGCGCAAAGGCAAACGGCAAACAGAAGAAGGCAAACAGCAAGCGAACTACAAGATACAATGACATGGGAATGCGTGTTGTATCTCGACGCACACTCGTGCAAATTGTGAACAAATGAAAGGCTAAATACAAATAACGACTTTTACTAGTTTCTATTTATATTTGGCATGCCAAGCGATACCCTAAAATTGCCAAAGGGTCTCGCGGTTATAGCAGCAACCAGCTTGATTTATGATTTCAATCTAATCTATCGAAAAGTATTTTGTAAACTCTTCAAAAGAATTCTCCCAAACTGAGAAGATAAGATAAAATAATTCGCGTTTAATAAAATATTTGTAATTAAATCACACTGTTTATTCCAGTTGCAGATTCAAGATTATATATAATTTCACAAAATATTTGTTTTTGACTTTACAGAAATATTGTCAGTCAGAAATGACAAAAATCTTCACAAGTGCGACAATGTTAAAAAGAAGAGTAACGGCCAAATATACATGTATTTAAATAAAACAATGTAATATATTTTTGTGCTGATTAATGTATTTACATAGACCTCAATTCTTTAAATTACAATTCTTGAAATTACGATTCTATTTTTAAACCCAAAGATTTCAGATTAATTTAATTCTATGCATTTCATTTTATTTCATAGAATATTTGTTATTTAATATCAGACAAAGCAGTTCTTATGAGTCATGAAAAAATAATTTCATGAAGATATGTAATGCAAATTGGCAAAATTGATGTAATATATTCAAATATATACATTTTGTAATTCAACTATTTTTCAGGGATGTCTCAATCAATTTTAATTGCCTTATGAGGAATATTTCTGTCATTGAGTTCCAAGATATTTGTAAAGTGTATCTGGAGTACGGCTTGCCGCTGGCTGTGCTGAGAATGGGAATGAATACATCAGCGAGGTAAGAAGCGGAAATGTCAGGTAACAAATTTACGAGCATTGGCCGATGGGTTCATTCCGCAGTTCTTCTGCCGTTTGCTGCTGGGGCTGCTTTTGGCAAGGCTGTTGGCGCTGAAGCGTTCAGCAACAAGTGGCCGGGTCAACAAGAGAAACAACGGTAAGAAAGCGGCGTTCTAATCACATTAGCACACTGACCAACAATGGGCTATTAGAATGAAACGTTTGCGAATCAACAAATTGCGACCTGGCCATAATTACTGCGATGCCGCTGTGCAAATATTTTATGGCCAGATCCATTGTTCTTTGTGGCTTAGAGTTGGCTTCGAGGTGGCTTCGAGGTGTTCACAGACCACAGAGCACGCCAATGAGCCGTTGCGCAAGATTTATAACGCCTTCGGTCGCGTTTTGTCGGGGGATCTGTCCAACTGCTCGTATACGTAATGCTGTGAGGCTTCCGTTAGAATCGTCGGCAGTCAGCAATTGCTTTAAGCCGCCGAGTGCTCAGCGTACTTAAGTGGGTCTAGGTCGAATCGCTGAGGTTGGCGTCGACGTCGCCGCCGCCGCGCCTCGTGTGCAGCCGAGTGGGAAATTCTTTGGCGTCCGTTTTCGTCTATTTCGGTTTCGCCTGACACAAATTTGGGGGCGACGACAAGCGAAATTACAATTCGTCGGTCGAGTTGAAATAGGGTAACACTGGCGCAGCAGCATGGGATGGCAATTTAGCGCCTCGCCTCCTGGGCAAGAAACTCGTTTCCGTCTACCTTGGCTTTTTTTTTGTTGCATTCACAGCTATAATAGCTGTCGCCGTTGCCGTCGTCGTTGTCGTTGTCGTTGCCGTTGATTACAATTATTTTCAATTAAATTGTGAGAGGAGCAAACCCAAAAAACAAAAAGAAGCTTTTTCACAGTCTGTTTACATTTTGCATCAAATAAACAGCTGTTTAGCTGAGCGCACAGACGAGAGAGAGAGAGAGCGCGAAGGCGCGCGAGCGCAAATTGAGAGAGCGCCACAAAGCGAGAGAGCGAGAGCTGTAAATGAAAAGCTAAGCCCCCAGCAAAACTTTTGTCAATTGATTGAGCACTAGCACTAACACACACACATACACATACACACACGTACAGTCGCAGAACAACTACAGAGCAAAGCAAAGCCAAAAAGCAAAGACAGAAAGCAAAGGCAGAGGCAAAAGCAAAGCCCACTAACAAAACTCGACGAGCCGCTGCTGTGCCGCAGTCAGTTGTTATCGGAACTTGGTGCCGCTGTCATGTCCGAGACGTCGACGCGCACGGTTCGTTTGTATTGCTGTTATTTTGTTGTTGTTACTGTTCAGTGTTTAGTTGTTGGGTTTCGTTGTTCGCTTGTTCGGTATTCGGCCTGGTCTTGATTGCGTTACCTTTGCTCTTCTCCTTCGTCTTTGCGCGCTCTCTCGCTCTCGCTCTCGTCTCCCACGCGCGCTAGTTTAACCTCTCTCGCCTCTCTTTTGACACCACACACAAAATAAAATACAACACTTTGTACAAGTTGTGGGCTGCAAAAAAAGTTTAATAATAAAATAGCCAAGTGTCAGCGGCACAATTTTATTAATTCTACTACCGTTGTGCAGTGCATAAATACATTCTATAAATATATCGAAATACTGCGATAAATTAAACACACACAAACACATAGAAACACATACATACACACAGCGAGCAATATAATAATCAATTCATAGAGAAAAGAACAACAACTTTGGTTGGCAGCTCAAGTTCAAGTCAAAACAACAAGATTTTTGTGATTTTTTGATTTCTGAAGTGCAAAGTGAAATTGTTTGATGCGGTCAAATTGTTTATAATCGAAATAAATGAATAAGTGTACTTAAGGCGCTTAAATCCCACAGCAGCCGGTCTCGCTCGCTCTCTTTCCCACTTCCACACTCTCCCACTCTCCTGTTCGCTCATAGTCTGATTGTCTGTTATCATTATCATTTGTTGTTCAGCCAAACAACGTATGAATGAATAAGTCGGGTACACAACGTGTACTACAAGATACATCTGCATCTTGTTGCTGTGTTTTGTGTGTGATGATTGCATTGTTGTCCAATTTGTTCAGTTGATTGTCCGTCTCTCTGTCTCTCCGTCTCTCCGTCTGTCCGCCTGTCAGTTGTTGTGTTTCCACTGTGTCAGCAACACGAGCATTTGATTCCCATCACAGATAACGCAGCCCGTTAGTCTATCTCTATCTATGCCAGACTCTTATCTGCTGACCCCTCAAGCGGTCATTTGAATAATACCATACATAAATACTATGTGTTTTCCACAAAAAATCGCCACTTTTTATTGTTCAGTTAGAGATTGTTGACGCGAAAATAAAATTTTTCTAACAAGCGGTATTTTTCAGCTTTACGGGAATTGTTGTTATTTTCAATTATAAATTATTATTTCAACAGAATTTTTATTGTTCATGCAAAATTGTAGCATGTTAGAAAAATTAAGAAAAAAATTACTATTAGTACAATCTTAGAAGAGTCAGATTTTATAGCATTATTGTTTTGTTTTATTTCCATTTTAAACTGAGGACATTGATACAACTATTGTGAAATGTATAATTAATTTTAGTAGTGAGTGACTTTATAAATGAATAACTTCAGAATAAATAAATCTGGCGTTGTCTGCATAAATAATTCACATCATTTTCATGGTCGATTTCGTGTTTCGTTTGTCTTTATTCGAATTAAGCTCGTGTGCAAATGAAAAGTCATCGCTGCATTTTTAAAACGCGACTCGCGAGTGCAATAAATATGTTTTTATCAAATTGCAAAAATAAAATGTATAATAATTGCATTTAATTCACAGCGGAAATAGTTATATATTATACACACACAAGAGATTGCAACAAATGCCAAGAAACTGCAATACATAAATTACTGCAAGTGCAACAAAAATAAAAGAAACAAAAGAAATTTAAAAAACGTTACAATTATAGCTGCATCGCATCCACATCCACATCCACGTCGGGATTGAAATTGAAATCGCTATCGACAGCTATTTGGAGTGGTAAGTTAATCGCTAATTAGCTAATTAGGCACTTAGCAGTCGCTGCTTGTTATAATCGAACCCCCCAATTTGCTTTTGTTGCCGCTGCTTCCTGGAAATCCCCACGAATTCTGCCAGTTTCCCCTCTGACCAGCGTAAAAAACGGCTAAAAAATCAATAAAGGCTGACTTTTAATGCCTGTCTCCCTCCCTCTCTCTCTGTGTGTTTTTGTGTCTTTGCTCCCCTGCCTTGAACTCGGGCCGCTTGTTAACGCTTTTCATTAGCAACAGCTGATTGCACAAGCTGCTGACAAAATGACCTCCAACCACAGCGCTGCCCACGCACTTCCGTCTCCCTCGCTCTCTCTAGTCACACGTCCTAACCTTGGCGCGCCTCTTTATCTTCCCTCCCCCTCTCGGGGGGTGTGGCGCTGTCGCCTTATTTATGTTTGGATTGTCCCCAGACAACGTGACGCGATGCGACGTTTGTGTTTTGTTTTTCGGTCACACACGACTTCGCGTTTGCATGTCCCTTTTGACACGCCCACTTGGGACGCTGGCTAAAGTGGGCAGCACTTCACACAGTGTTTCCACTGCGCGCTGCCCTCGAGTGCTGCATTTGCCACTTCATCATGTCAATCAATGTCGCAGTCGCAGTGCAATGGGCAACGGGCGCTCCTTCATCTCTTCAAGTGTGTGTGTGCGTGTGTGCGTGTTTGCCACACTGCCCTCGTCAAATCAGGCCAACAATAAACAACAAACTCACACCAAGCAGAACACACACAACAAACAGAAGCAGCAATAACAACAATCCAAAGCTTTGCTTGTTTTGACGTTTGCCACGCATGCGAAGAGCGCGCATCCTTCAGCCTCTCTCTTCATCTGCGTCGCTCTCTCTCTCTGAGCGCAGCTCTGCACCACGTGATTTGCTCATCCTCTCAGCTGTCAGCTGCACTTTGACTTTCCTTCTTAAGCTCCAGGGCATTAAAAGCTCAACTCAAAGCTTCAACGGCTGTTGCCAAGCCAACGTCAACTGCATCCTTGAGAGCTTTTCACGACAAGTCGCCGCATTTCCTTTTTCCTAAGCGCTTTATTGTTTTTCCAACACACTTGTTGATGTCATCTGAAGGGAATAAAAAGATGATAGAGTCCTAAAGAAATCTCTGCAGTATTGATGCAGCTGAGCTCATTCTCTGCATTAATATAGACTTTTTGATGTCAACTGAAAGGAGGTCAAATATATTTTATGACTCTTTTAGCCATCTCGGTAGTATTACGTTTAACTGAACTCTTCGTTATTTTTTAATTTGTTGACTTATTGATGGCATCTTATATTTGATATAAAATATATTATAGTTTTTTAGATATATTAGTAAGTATAGCTTCTGCTGCAATCTTAATCTGATGTCAACTAAATAGAGTTTATAGATACTTTTAAATATATTGAATTTCTCTAGAATTGTCAGTAATATGGGTGAGCTTTAATTCTGTTATCTGGATGTAATTTATAAAGACTTAATGGAAACTATTAAATATATTAAAGTATTTGACAAATATTAGTTTTTCAATATTAATTTCTGGACTTAAAATATACTTTAAACTATATTATGTTTTTTTTTTTAAATTATTAGTAAAAGCTGATATTATAGTCTTTTGAATTATTAGTAATATTAGCTTGACCTGAGCTCAGTATTTAGTGCTGAAGTAGTTGAAATAAAGTTTTAATTATTTTCTATTATACTAGTCTTAAAACAATATTAGTATAAGCTTTAGCTGAGCTCATCCTGTGCATTAGTATTGGTGATTTCTTTGGCTGCTGGCTTGGCTGGAAACTCGTTTATGCGCCAAGATGACTCGCCAGTTGGTTGAGCGCGTCGCCTGTTGCACTTTCACTCGCCTCGGTCGCATTCTAAAGTGAAAGGAGCTACTTGTGTTAAGAGCTGGTGCTTTCTAAACGATGGCCACTTCCACTCAGAGTAGTTGGCAACGCGAGTGCCATTCACAAGCCACTCACGAGGTACTCGCAAACACACGCAGATCGCAGATCGCAGAGTGTAAACCGATCGTGCGCTTCTCATGTGATCTCGGCACCCACGAGTATTCAATGGATGAAACTAAACCGAGGCAGCAAACTGAAAACAGAAACAATAAACAAAAAGCAGAAACTGGCCTCAAACATTCTATTTCAATTAGTGTAACTGACCTATGCCATTTGTGGTGTGCGGAACATTAATCAGCACGTTTTTCAGCTCATTGTTGGCCTTTGTTTATAGCCCCCAAAGACAGCAACTGGCTCAAACATTTGTATCCGTAGCACAAATTCGTTAACAATTCATATTTTTTGGGCAAGTCGAGTTGCGACGATCGCTGAATTAATTTTGTTTTTTACTTGTTGTGGTTTCTTCACATCCAATTTCGAGTTCAAATTCGGGGGTTTCTTTTTGCACTGCGACCTGAAATCATAAACTGGCATTTATCTAGCTATTTGTGTAAAATGTTTACTCTAAGCGCTATAAATCTTGTTGTTCTGTGGTTTTTTTCTCACTCAAATAGTTTTAGCTCTAAGCGAGTATTGCGTGTTTAGACGCAGTGTTCAAATCAGTTACTTAATCCCGAGCCAAGTGAATTTATCTAAGTAATTAGGACCAATCTATTCAATTTGCGCTTTTCACATACGCGAACAAGTTAAGATCAGCATAAAGTTATTCAGCCGTCATTGTCAATATATCACGATAACTATAGATGGGTTCTGAAGTCATCAGAGTTGCGGGTCACGCAAAGTTTGCAATATATCATCGTTGAATGAATCTGCTGCAGTAATTGCCGACAATTTTCATTTGATCAATTTTAATATAATGTTATTTGATTGCATTAAAAATTGACGAGCTGTCCGCCACTTTTTTGATATATTAGCCGGGGAAATTCGCAGCCAATCAAAACTGGAAACGACACGCGATAAATGTGGAAAATAATTAAGTCCGCCTGCATCAAGCGATTTATGAAATGTACGAGTATTTTTGACATTGACGTTCAATACCTGCCGCAGTCGCATTTTCGATTGTTGTTGTTTTTGTTGATATTGCTGTCACATGAGGGTTCCCGGTTACCGTTACCTGACTGATACCACGATTCAAGACCCAACCCAATGTACAGGTTCTTTGTGTCGATTTCTTTTCTTTTTTTGTGCCTACTTTCCCACTCCGATTCTCTTCCGACTAACTGTTGTTTTAACTGCAGCATAAGATAAGTACAGAAAAGAAATAATGCAAGCACGCAGAATTCTACAATAAAGCACATTCACCCATACAAATGCGTTTCCTCGTTTTTTATACCCTGCACGGGGCATTATAATTATGCTGGGAGGCGTGAAACGTTGCCATAAAATATTATTGCGTCTGTTTATTCGCTTTGTTGCCAACTAGTTTCTCAATTTAAAAGATATAGTAAAGAAACTAGCTAAGTTTAATCTTTTTTGTTTATTTGCAAGATGCTTTATGGTTATTTAAAAGCTGAATACTTTTCTAAAAGCTTGTGCATTTCATCAAATTTAATTTAATGCTAGCATTGAGTAATTCAAAAGAGTATTTCGATTTGTTGCTAACTAGTTTCTTAATTGTTAAGTTTTAACAAAACTACCTAAGCAGCATTTTCGGTTTATTTGCCATAAATTATATTGTTATTTAAAAGCTGAATTATTTGTCATGTATTTTATTTACAGTTTACTTAATGATAATTTAAATCTATCATTCAAAAATAAAAAAAAACTACATAAGAGTATTTCAATTGCCATTTGCTGAGGCCAGCATTCCTTTCTCATTTTTTTGTATTACGTTTTCATTTTTTTGCCAGTTCTCAGTTTACATTTAAAAGCAATTTTTGTCATTATTTCGCAATTTGTAATAAATTCTGGTGTATTTTAAGTTTAATTCCCTTGCTGAGCTTAATGCGCGTTTTATGGCAAGCAAAACTTTCTAAAAGCTCAAATCAGCTAAACGCTTAGTTCGCAAGGATTCAGCATAGATGGCGTGTGGAATATTTTGAGCTTTTATCAGTCCAAAGGCAACGCTTTGCACCTGTTGCAAACGATTTGATGTAAAACTTGAGCTCTCTGGCAATTTCTTATCAGCGAATGTGGAGCACAAATACAAATTAGCTGATAAGCAGTTGTATGATTAAATGATATCATGCGCTGCAACTGCAGCTAGCTTAGTTGGGCTTTGAAACGAGTCTAAATATATATAAGTACATATATATTATATATGCGCTGATGTCGTCACATCGCGTGGGCAAGCACAGAAAAGCTGAAGCAACAGTCATAAAAAAAACATAAGCAGAAACAAATAGCAGCAACTATAACAATAACAGTAACAGTAACAATAATAAGTAATAGTAATAAATTATAATGAGGCAAAAAACAACACAGCAGAAGACAGAAACAATTGCGAGCTTAGTAAATGTCACGTTTATGTAATGACGCGACGTTTGCGAAATCAAATAGTCTCCTCTATTAGCAACAAATCTCCAAAAAACAACTTCAAAGGGGGCGAGCAGCGATTGCCGATTCGCCGATAGCTGACAATGGTCGATGCCCAAAATTTGTTGAGCTCTGCAGCAGGAAATCAGAGAAAAAACAAATAAAAAATCAAACTGCAAGCAATACATAAAGTTCGGCACCCGAAATAAATGACGTGACATCAAAATAACAAAAAACCAATAAACAGTGACTGCGAAATGTAAACTACACCGAAACGTGCGAGACGAGATTTGCATAGAATGCTAATGAACGAACGACAGACAGAGATACATAAATGATGTACTATATAAATAAATGTAGATCGAAATAAATATACACAATTTTGTTTAGTTGCGGAGTTTAGCGTGGGGCGTTTGGTCAATTGATATCATTTGAGTTTCGATAATTTGTTAGAGAGACATCAGCTGATTGAGAAAGTTCTTGACGGCGATGGAAGTGAAGTCACTGATCGTGAAAGGAACAGAACGAACTCTTCTTGGAATGTCTTTGATGGGAACCGGTTCAGTGGCGAAGAGAACGAACCGCGTAATCAAATCTTGCGTTCTACATAAATTTGCATATGCTTACAGAGAGAGAGACACAACGATGGTCTCGGCAAACTTTTAGTATTTTTTACAGTTGCAGACGAGTTTCGGTCGCCGACATAAAAAAGGAAAAACCACCGAGAAATGAAATAAAAATAAAAACAAGATACAAAACTTAAAACTTTAAAACTGTGTCAATGAAATTTTCGTGCATTAAATTGCAATGGTCGCATTGCAAATACAGACCGACTGCTGCAATACCCTGCCCAAAGTCGGTCTTTAAGGAGATGATAATCAATTTGAATCTTGACTTTAATTGAAAGCCCTCAATTGATTTGTCTCTCGCAGACAATGTTTTCTCGCACTCAATTAATGCAAATTGCTAAACAATCCAGCAAGTGAACTTCTCATACTTGAGCGGGGGAGAGTGCATAGGCGATTCGGCCTAGAGAATATTCATTATAATCTCGTTTCCAAGTGATTCACAAACTTGTTTATTTTCATGGGCTGTTCAGAGCGACCTCCCAGCACCCAGCAGCAAAGACTGAATATCAGCTGGGTATCCACGATTAGTTAAATAATTGGCTTGAGTCTGCTGGGATTGTCAGACAGATTAGGCTCGGTTTGAATGTAACTCAAACTAGTCAAACTACTCATGAATACTCACTCACACTCACACTCACACTCGAATTCATCACACCCAGTTTGCGTCGCAAGTCTCGTTGCCATATTTGCTGGGCGAGCTGTGTGTGTTAAATACCTAAAATATTTGATCTCCTATTAGTATGCAAAGCAGCGCATCCGACACTGGAGACCAGGAAGCCGCAGCACATGCCAACAGAGGTCCGGGGTCTTGAGACTCGGATCTTTACTTTGTATGCCTCGCTTGTTACATTTGTTGTATCATAGTTCGTCGTCGTTGTCTGTTTGTTTTGATTGCCCAGTTGTGAATAGTCGTAGTTGGCTTTCTCCAAGCAATTCCTAGGCCTTTTTAGGCATGTAGATTATGATTTTTATTATGAGCTGCAGCATTGTGAACATTTCCGTTGCACTTAACGATATCATTTTAATCGGTTGTTGCTCCCTCTGTGGCTCTCTTCGCCAATGGAAAACAAGCAACACAGCTGCAGACGAGTGTACTCGACTGGGAGACACCCGGAAACCACATTGTAACAATATTATACCAAAAGGTTTATTTTAGTACAAGACATACCATAAAATATATTATACCAAATGAAACTTATTCTTGAATAACTTCTCTCGGTTGTTCAAGAATACTTATAATTTATGTGTCGTAGTCTCCTCCTTCTGCGTTTTGCATGCATTTCCTATTGCCACAAAGTTATGGGACGCATCTACATTCTATACCCGATATTAACTGTTAGACTATCAAGTGCCACATGGAAGTTGCCACATGAAAAAGAACTTTTAATTTTCTAAACATTTTCCCGTCTCATGCGGCTGCTTGTTGTTTATTTTTCCCAATAAAAAATTAAAGCACTTTTATTGTTGTTTGTGTTGATCTTGATATGATTGTTGTTGATGCCATTAAACAGCATGATTAATCAAAAATCAAATTTTAATTGACGCTGGCAAAATGTGAGAATCATGCGAGTCTCCAACTGAAACTCAACTGTGGCCCCAAGTCAAATGAAGCGCATTAAGCGTAGCTCGCATCTGTGAGATGAGTGCGAGTCCGAGTGCGAGTATCTTCGAGATACAGACGACTCGGAGCTGTGCCAGTGACACAGAAGCAGATATTACTTGAGCAAACACAAAGAGCACTGAAAATACAAAACACAAAGCACACTATGACAACAAGCAGACCGACAAACATTGGCAGACGACGCGCGACGCTCGACGCTCGACGCTCACCTGGAGAGAGGGACAGCGAGATGATGAGTGAGATAGACTCAGACGTCAGTGGGAATTTTGTAGACGCAGAGGTTAATGAGTTATAAAAGTTTGTGTAGTGTAAACGATACGCATTATTAAAATCGGTTTAGTTTGGCGCATATGTCGGATGTAATTTAGTTTTGAAGAGTGCGACACAGATACAGCTGGAGATATGAGATACAATTTTCTTGGCTTCTTTTGTTACGCTTTCCAGAACATGACTTGGAAGTTTTTTCGTTTTCGGCCCGGCTCTCTAGAATTTCACGCCAGCATAAAGACATCTCAAAAGCAGAACTACTTATAATGGCATTTATTTAAAGACCAAAGCGAAAAGTCTCAATCTCAGCAGCAGCGGCAGCGGCAGAGGCGAAACGACCCAGAAACTGTGTCAAACATTTTTACAAAAGTGCAAAGCTCATGGAACAGAACAATACCAAAATGGGGGCCAAGCAACGGGGCAGCATTTAGGCGGCTGAACAAAAAAGCTCCACAAAACACAAAGCGTAACTGTTTTCTGTAACTTTTTTCGAGGCAGGTGAAAGAGGCAGCAGCGGAGGTCGTAATTAAATCTTATAGAATACTGGCTACCAAAATAAACTAAACTAAATTGCGCTACTCTTGCAACAGCAACAGCAACAGCGGCAACTACCGAAGCATTGGCCATGCTTGAGTTGGCTGCCAATGCGCTGCTACTTACGGTACATATATTTTTGGGGCTAAGCATTTTGGATGTGGAAAACTCGTTGAACAAACAAACAACACTCGAGAAGGCAGCAGACGAACCGCAACCAACGCGGCCCAAAAGCCCAACCCAAAAATGCTCGCTCGCGAGGCATTAGCAGGGGGCGTGGCGCGCCCTCGTACTTATGTCGCAATCTGCAGGCAACCTATGGATTAAACCTTTGCCGTCGTCGCTCGACCACAAATAATTTAAATTCTAACAGCCGCAACAATTTTCGGGGCTGACCCGCTGAACGACCCGTTGTTATTATTATTGCAGAGCCTGCTGATTGATTTCAGTCCAGCTCAGAGCACACAAAAACACAGACAGTCTAATTGAAATGAATTTAATTTGGCATCGCCGGCAAATGAGAACGCATCTGCCGCACTGTCATCCAGATTGTTTGGCTTACATTAATTGCGTGTCGCGTTGATGACGCACATTGTTCACGTACACGGCGCACGGCGCACGACACTCGACACTGCCACAAATCAAGTCTAGCGTCAGCAGCCAGATTTGACGCCCACTCAATAACTCCAGGAGTAATAAAAAATAGACCGGCAGAATCATAGTTTATTTATATTTCCCACTGCTCACACACACCTTCCTTAACAACAATTTTAATTTGAGAGGTTTTCTGCCATGGCCTACAGCTTTTGCTAGTTGCAAATTTGCATTTTAGCATAGTAATCAAGTCTGCAAAAAGTTGATGATAATTGAATGCGAAATCTCCATAAATATTAGTTGCAGACAACTTGTCTGCTCGATGTTGGTGTTGGTGTTGGTGTTGGCCTCCAAAAGTGATTTCACTCCAAAATTGTGCAATAATCTCAGCACTTTGCCATCTCGAGTGTGAATTTAATTTGCTTCCCTGAAATACATAGTTTATCTAGGCTTTCCGATGAGATCATTATTAATTAATGTATTTTACGATTGCCACTATCAAAGTGTGGCCCATCACTTTGATCTGCAATCGCATTCACAAAAGCTCTTCAGACCTGGACATGGAAGTAAATATAATTGCACAACACGACTACAGAATACTCTTTTGTTTCTGCATAATTAAAAATAATATTGCTCAGAGTATCTCTGTTTAGCCTTCAGAATTAAAAGCAGACATACTTTGTTTTTGTTCCTATGGCTCGCAGACTTCATAAACTTCCAACAATAATATTCTTTTTGCAGGGCATTATATATATATATTGTTCTGCTGATGTACGAATAGCGTGAAATTGTTTTGCGCATTATTCTTACAACGCATAAGTAAATCTGTGCGTATGAATTCGGAATACACAGATATAAATGTTTATTACAAAGACCATTTGATTTCGGCTTGTGTTTGCTCGTCCATGAAATGGTAGTCCGAAAAGCGCATGTCAGCCAAATAATATTAACAAAATAAAATAAAATAAAATTGCAGCAACTAAAATTGAATGAAAAAAATGTGGAAATTAAATTTCCAAATATTACAACATACTCGACTCGTACATGCATTTCGGATGTTATTTCTTTATGCCATAAATGGAAACTTCCGTTTGGCATTTCGTTTATTAAAATAGACGCATGCAAATGCATAAAAAATGTGCGAAAAATGCAAATAAGTTAATAAATTATTGCAAAATACCCAAAGGCCGATGCCGATGAGCAGCAATTGAAAGTGGGATCGAGAGCAGAGAACTTGCATTTATTATGCGGATTTCCAGCTTCGAAATTCATTTCATTTTCACGCATGACCTCAAGTCAAGTCAACATCGAGTGAATTTCCTTACAATTCACAAAATAAAATTTGCTGTACTTTACATGCTTGAGAGTGCTGCAGTGTCAATAAAAATATATTGTAAATGCACAAGATGTCTAGCAATATTATAATACTGAATATTATAAATAGCTGACGTCCCATTTTCGTCGGCCTGACATCCTTGGGCAATCGCATTACGTTGCGATCTATTTAAGACAAGTTCATTATGCTTGTTTGTCTAATGACTTTAATTGTTTCTCTCTGGGGAGCTGCTTATGTAAATGGCGAATTGGGGAAATGGGGAATTGGGGGAAGGCGGTGTAATTGTTTTAAATCAAATCAAAATACAGCCGTTCATTGTCTGTGGCTTGTCTCCTCTTTTAGATCTGTTCGCCAAGAGCTTAATACAAAAATAGACGCCTCTATTTATAATGCTCCAATTCGGTTTGCGTGCTGTGCTGTTTGCTGTTTGCTGGCTGCTCAGTTGATGTGGATGTTGATGTATTTATTTCTAGTTTAAAATTAAACGCGCAGCAAATTTTGTCGAAATTTAATTTCGAGTTTCGCAATTTGTTTACTTTTAATTATAAGACCGCAGCGTTGATAGCCCTCGATTGCTTTTCTTCTTCGTGCTGCTGCTGCTGCTGCTGTTGTCTTTTCCAGCGCGCTGCCTGTTTATCAATTTTCAATATTGACCTTTGCCTTTCCACCTTTTTCGCCCTATTGTTTGCTTTTTTAGTTAAGCTGCATTAAATATACACACACACAGACACACATACATCAGCATTTTGGCTGCTGTTTGTTTTTGTCTTTGTCTTCACACCTCTGGCCACACTGGGAGCCAACGCAATTTGTAGTTGTTGTTGCTGTCGTTGCTGTTGTTTTTGCGGTTGTTGCTGTCTACCTGGCGACAACTGCGGCAAACTGTCGTCAGAGGCCAAGAGAGCAAGCGAGACAGCGAGACAGCGAGACAGCGAGAGCCACAACCTCAACACACATATTTGTGTAAAGTTTTTTCGAGGAATTTGCTGTTCTCTCTCGCTCTCTCTCGCTTTTAGGGCCCATGGGGAATTTTTCACAATATTTTTGTAGATTTTGCGCGCCATGTCAATTGAATTAGAACAACAAATTGTGTGGCGAATACGAAGCGAGCTAATTAATTTGAAGTGCAAGCCATAAACAATGCCGTTACTCACTGATTAGTCAATGCTCTGGTCTGGGCAGCCGATGATAAGCACACTTAACCCAATTAGCTAGTTGGCCAAATGATGATAAAATAATTGCATTTAATTTAATTTGATTTGATTACAATTCAATTGAATTGCAAGAAAGCGAGCGAGCTTGAAGTTGAAGTCGAAGTCGGAGTCGCAGTCGAAGTCGCTGCAGACGTCAAGTCGAACACAAAGCAGAGACGTAGAAAAGTAATCTATCTGTCCCTCTCCCACACCTATCCGTCTGTCTGTTGCCTTCTTATGCTTGGCTTCTGTTGTTCTTTAATTTCATTTTCAAGCCGCGCTGATTTCTACTCGCACAGCACATCGGTCGCTCTCTCGGTTCTGCTCTTACTTTCTAATGAGACTTGAGTTTCATTGAAAGTTCAATTAGCGTGTGCACCGAGCGAAAGTTGACGCAATACCAGCCATCCAGCGATGGGAAATTGGAGAGAGAGAGTTTGCAGATAGTTTGCTTTTGAGCTTATGGAATTTATCCCTTAATTCGCCCTTTTCAAATGCTGCTGAAATTTCTCAAATTTGACCCACAACACAGTTTCTTTTCCTTTTCCCATTTTTGGTAGATTACAATTAAAATTAAATCTAGCATTTAAAAATGTTTTTTAAGTGCACATTTCTTTTGACCCGCAACATAATTATTATTTTCCTTTTCAAATGTTGGTATCTTAAACTCAAAACTAGCATTATTAATTGCTGGTGTCATTTCTTAAATTAAAGCTATATAGTTTAAAAAACTAAACAATTTATTAATAACACAATGCTGTATCTTAATTATCAAAACTAATCTGAAGGACTGTTGGAAATTAAGATGATGCCACAAATCTGTCAGCTGACAATCTGTGAGGAGTTCAATCAACATGTCATGTAATTGATTAAACGAGTTACACAAACACTTTGTTCGCATTTCAAATAGGGTGAGCATTGTTTTGTTTTGTTTTTTGTTGCGCACAGTGGAAAATCTAGCCATATGATTGACATTGCAATTTTGTTGCATTCCCCGGAAAATATAATCAAAAAGTTTGCGACACTTCACGTGTGGCGAACGCGTGTTTTTCGTATTGTTCGAATTGTTGTTTTAAAATTGCTTTAATTGTTGTTGTTATTTTTTTGCGTTACTTTTTTTCTACCATTTGCATTTTTCATTATGATTGTGCGGGTGTGTTCAGATTTGTATATTCCATTTTTTCGAGTGTTTCTGGATTTAAATTGTTTTGCCTGAACATTGTGCCGGACAAATTAATATTTGATATATGTACATATGTCGGTCTGTTACGTATACGCAACAGTGGACGCGAATTTAATTGCTGTCCAGCAGAACTTTGATCATTCCATTGAAATCGCGTTGCTTTAAACGTGTTAGAGTGCACTGCAAATTATTTAAATTTTAATATCAGATAACTCCTAAAGAAGCTGCAATTATAATTGATTTAAATATTAGAAAAATTGAAATACAGTTCAAGGGAAGAAGCACCTGCAAAGCTGAATCAATTTATTTGAATCTGTACCATGAAAACGGAAAGTATAGAAAATCAGTGTCTCTTTGACAATCTTTTGTTAGAGTTGTGGCTGATTTATCAATTGAAAACGCCCCAATTTGCTATTATTTATCGCAGGCACATTGACAATTTCGAGTCGAAATATTTCGGTGTAATTTGTGCGTCTGTCGAATTCTTGAATCTGTTTTTTGTTATTGTGCACTCAAAATCAATGAAATTTATACATTTTTTTCAGCTGTAAAATTCAATGAATTGGAGATGTGATTCTCTGTGCGGGGTTTTCACTCCCCTTGAATTTCTCTAATGAAATCGGATTGTTTTGTGCAAATTTCTCTTTTTATGCTGCGGCAAACGTGATATAAATTACCGGCGTTATTAAAATTTAATTAAACTGAATATGAAGTGAATGCACAAAAGTTATTGCAAAAAAAACAACAGCGGAAAAAATTATACGAGGTGGTCATAAAAAGCAGGGAGCCTTTGTGAATGACATTTTTATTTACAATTAATATAAACTTTAACAGCAGCATAGCTTGCGAGAAAACAATTAATTGTTTTTAATTAAACATTGATTTTTTCACAGTCAAGCCTTTCGAATAGAGGCACAAACAAAAAGCAAGCTACTAATTTGGTGCTGGGGGTAATAGCTTCAGTATTTTTCCTGTCCGACTCGCAGAATGATTGGCGATTGTTTAATGGATTATTGATACTGCGGCCTATTTGAATTAATGATATTGTAATCAGTTATCGCCATGGTGACAGCCTGTATCGCAGTCGATGTCAATTTAGTTGTTGTTTCACTCGATGTATCCGTCATTATTAATGACACATTTGGCCATTACCAGCAGCTTGCCAAGTTGAAGTTGGTCGGCTGATTAGGTTAAGTATCTGTTGCCATGAAGGTGTTTATTAAAAGTAGTTTCAACATCGCTTCTTAAATTGATGGTCTAATGAAATTTACTTTGGGCTGCTTTTGATTGTCGTTGCTTGAGTCATTGCTAATTGTTGTTTGTGTTGTGTTATGTGTTGTGTGTTGTGCGTTGCTCAACGGCTCTTGAGTTTTGCCCACTTTAACCTTGCTCTGAGCTTGGCGCTTAACCATAATATTTGAGCTCATTAAACTCGAGAGTCGCATGTCAAAAGCCAGTTGAACTCTTGCCTCTGACTTCCGTCTAGGCCTGCTAATTATTTTTATGGCATTTTAATGGCTTAATTAAACAATTTACTTAGAGCTCCAAGATCGTTTAATTATGCAAGCGGCTGCAGGCAGCCAACAGGGAAGAGGAAGAGGGAGACGCCGCCTCAAAGCCAAGATGCAACCAATTAAATGTTCGTTAAAGAAAGTGAAGCAAAAAAGAATGCAGAAAAAAAATGCCTGAACAAAGAATCTAATTGTGTATCAAGTGCAAGTGTAATTGTGTGTGTGAGTGTGAGTGGTGTGAGTGTGTGTGGTGTGTGTGAGTGCATTTTATGCGCCAATAAGCAATTCATAGAGCCAAAGGCGAATGCAATGCCTCACTACTCGCAAACTAATTCAATTAACAACTAAGCAGCTTAACATTAAGTGCCCACAATGCTTCCACACACTCACACATGCACACGCCCAAGTGTATTTGTGTGCAAATGTGTGCAAGAGCTTTTGAGTGAGCTGGCAACTCAAAAGGTTGACCCATAACTCGTAGCTCAGCCAACAAGTCGAGCAATGTCTTAATTAGTTGGGCGCACATATCAAACGTCAAGGCATCTTGTGGATTGCACCTTAAACATTAAACATTTGCACATTGTGACATTTGCAGAGCCGAGAAACTTGCGCCCTCTTGGCCAAGTCCAAGTCAATCAGGCAGCACTGTGACTAAGTTTTACTTTAAGCCAGAGTCACGTCAAGAGCATTAAGTCCATTTTGTGGTTGCTCATTGAGCACTTTGTTTGCTTTTGTTAGCGGGCTAAGACCGAACCGAGCGCTGGACTAGTTAATCAAATTGCTCGGCATTTGCATATTAATCCGGTTTTCTTCTGCTCTCTCTCTTTGCAGACAAGTGCGACGAGTGAAGTGAAGTGGGTAAGTAAAAGTAAAAAAGCCAACAACAATGCTGGGAAAAGCTGTTTACACAGACAATTTTGCAACGCTTATCAACGGAGAATTGACGTCAGTCGGACTTATCAGCGTCGTAAGTCGCAGGTTGAATAGTTTCCCACATTTGTTGTGCTATCTGGCGACTTGTATCTGAATCTGCGATACATGAATTCAAAAGTGCTGTGCGGTAGTTCTCTCGATTGTGGCCTTATCTAAACAACTGAAACTACAACTGGCAACTTGTAGCTTGTAGCTCAAGTGGCGGCTTTTGTTGTCACAACCACGAACTGCGAATGCGAGTACGAGTGTATTTGCCCCCTGGTTCACACTCTTTATTTAATAAGCAGCCAGCTGATAATTAGACGCCATCAAAATAGAATTGCAACGTGCCACATCTGATTTGCATGGCAGCTATAAAAGCTTTTTATTTATCATCATCATCGTCTGCGTGAATTATTTTTGTATTTGCTGCGGCTTTAAGGGGTTGGGGCCCGGGTCACATAACATATAATCGCTGGGTCTTTGCTGCGTATCAACAGAGGCATTAGCATGTCAGGGCCAGATAAAAAAATGCGCATGGACAGTGGATGGAAATAAAGGAAAACACACACTCGCACTACGCAAATGTACATCTGTGTATGCCAAATAAATACGTGTTCAAATAGCTTGGCTCAATATTTGCACGCCTCCAAATTTGTTTGCGTTATTACTCCCCGGTAGCCTAGAAAACTGCGACACATTGTCGGAAGTTGGAGTCAAAAACAAATTCGAATTGTGCAAATAAATAAGAGAATATCAATGCTGAGACACAAGTCGGGCAAACAGTTTAATTATTTATTTGGCATTCGATACAAAATCCCCTTGTAAATGTTTTTATCACTCCAAGGTATAACGATTGCCTGACGTCAATGTCAATGTGTTGCAGCCGTAGTTCAAAAGGACTTATGACCAGCTTAATTCGATTGCTCTCGATGAACGGCGTTATCTGTTGAAGGCAGTAATTAAATGGCACATTTAATACCACCAATTAGCTAAAATGCATTAGCATTAAGTAAAACTTATTTTAATTTTATTTAAATGCATTACAATCAATTGCGTCAGCCAAATTACCAACTAATGAAAATCAATAGCAAACAAAGTCAAAGCTTTCGCCCTCTCTGCCTGTCTGTCAATATGCCAAGCTATCATTTTATCAGTTTTTGTCACATTTTGTCAGTTTGTCATTTTGCCAGTTGGCGAGTTTGTCGCTCGGCGGCAGCTTGGGCAAACAAGCAAATATTTGCACATATTTGCACAGACGCAACAAATATTGCACATACGCAATGTGGGCCCGACTAATCGGATATTCATGAGCCAACTGTGTGTATTGTAAGAGAAAATTAACTTGTACTCAGCTTGTGTAATTGCAAATAGTTGAGGCAAGGTCGCTTTGTCCCATTGTGAGTGAAATGCACATTAAACTGTTTATCTCACATGCAAATGCTAAGCTCTTTTTTATCTACACAAATACTTGGCCAAGAACTCTAGACCACTATATAAAGTGCGCAGGAAAGACAAGTAGAACAACTCTAAGAATAGCTTGAAAGGTGAACAACATCAAAATAACTACTTAATTCTGTGAAGTATTTGCAAGCATTTAAACATAAAGTCGTGGAACTTTAAATAAGTGAGAAATAAGTAAGTAATATATATAACTCTTGAATTTTATTTTCATTTTTAAATTTATAAAATCCGATTTCATTAAATCTGAAATAATGTGAAATATTTAGTCTTCAACTTCATTCCTTGCCATGAAAAGAATAAAGTATAATCAGGAATAATCGAGATAATTAGGAAAAAGACTTGAGTTTTGATGGACTGAAAATGCATCGAAATAAGCAGCTTACTAACTGAGTAGTTCACTTTTAAATTGTGTTTATTTTCAATGGTAATTGACCTAGTTGCTTCAATCCTCTTTGGCTATAATGGCAGCCAGCTCCTGGCCTATTTTCTTACCTCTCGCCTCTTGACTCTTGACTCGCGACCTCTCTCGCATCCCTCAAGAGATAAAACTCTCGCTCTTCTCACCCTCGTTGGCTCGCTGGCAACAAAGTTTTGCAGTGCCGAAAATTGAAAACGTGTGCGAGAAAACTAATTTGATGCGCAAATATCGCCGTAAAAAGTTCGTTCAGTTTGTAGCACACTTTTTTGATGTTGCTGCCCGTTGTTGTTGTAGTTGTTTGGTTATTGTAATACAACTAATATTTGTTTTAATGCTGCCGAAAAGTTCGGCTGGAATATGTTATTTGCAGGCCAACGGGCGAGAGCGATTGATGGAATTTTCTTTATGCAAATGTTACGTGAAAATTGGCACAGAAAATGTAGAAAAATTAAAACGACGCAAATTATGCAAATGAAATTGAAACATGCCACGTCAAAAGGTCAACAACAACAGCAACAACAACGCCGCGTAATTAAGCCGTTGTTGAGCCGCCCGCTTGCAATTAGCAATGTCCATTTTGGCTGTTGTTGCTCTGATGTTTTTCATTTTGTTTCTGTTTTTTTCTTGGCCGAAAAGGTGTCAACGTATTTACCATGTCGAATACGAATATTCGGAAACATGGCAGTCTACAAGAAGTGTGGAAAAGTATGCTAATTTTATGGGGCCTGCCATTGAAACGGGGCCACAATCGAGCTTAAGCTTGAGCTTGAGCTTGAGGTTTCTTCTGCTTCGACTTTAGCGTCTTCATTAACAGTGGGATTGTTGCTGTCATTAGAGGTTCTTGTTTTCCTCCTCCTGCGTCTCCTCGAGCGCATAATTAGCGTGGGAATTTGTTTGAATTGTTAACTTTATTTCGTTGTTTTTTTGGGGGTGTATTTCCTCTTCATGATAATTCACTGCAATGGAAATGTAAAGTTACCTCAAGGCCGCCCCGTCGTAATTTCTGGCCATGTTCCCAATAAACTTCACTCGGATTACAGTTGCTGTTTCGGTTTGTCAGCTGTGGCCCCCGGGAGACAATTTGCATTGTTGTATCTACACTTGTATCGGATATGACAACTAACTTGTGTATTTATTGTCCCCTTTGAATCTGCACACAGCAAACGGCACACAGCACACACTAAACCGTCATAAAGTAGCAATAATAATCCTTGAGCCTATGTCGACAGAGCTTTACTGAATTTTTATTGACTCGCCAGTCCGAGAGGGAGGGACAGGACAATGCCTGTCCGTCTCATAAAAGTCGTCATCATAATTTTGTTTGGCTTGACACATAAGAGTTGGGGCGGAGAAGCTGCCGAAGATGCTGAAGCTGGGGGCGTAATGGGCCGTAAATGCCCGTTGTCCCTGCACATTATTCGCACATTTTGCCAGGGCTAATGGGCGTGGCCGGCTAGATGGGCGAGCATATGCCTAATCATTACTTGAACAGCTTTCGGCTGGCGGCACTATTCAAGCCTCGCGAAGTGTTGATTTTTATTGCCAGCCAGAATAATTTTTTAATTAAATTTTTACGACTCGCGCGCCCACAAAAAACACCGATGGTCGATGGTCGCTGGTCGATGGAGAAACTTAGTTCGTTTTGTGATTGGGCTGGGCAAGGACAGCAACATCGTTGTGGCGATGGCGACTGCTTTGCGTGTTTTCCACATTTCTCAAGCACAAATAATAAAAAAGAGCACAGAGAAAGAAAAGGAAAACGGTAAATACATTTTACCCTTTTCTCGCTCTCGGACAGCCAAAGGGAACTGGCCACGTGGGCGTGTAAAATGCACAAAAAGGACACGCATACTGTGCTCAAGGAGCGTGACTTCTCAGGCAGGGTATGCCCGACTACAGCAGCAGCTTGTGGCTGTAATCATAACTCAATCGTTTGGTAATTGAAACGGATTCACTTGCAGGGTATTTTTGGCAGTTCTAAAGTCCATTTAGCCGCTTTTGTGCTGTTAGTTTTTCACAACTAAAACGAAGCGAAGCGAAGCGATGAGAGAATTTCATTGCCAGGCTTTTTATTGCTTTTCCTCTGTCTCGCATTTTGTTAGAGCATTTTATACGCTTTTGAGTCAAACCCATTGCTTTGGGGTCACTCGCAGTCCGACTGTCTGTCCGCCCCATATAAAAAAACACATATAAAAGTGAAAAAATGTTTGTTTCTCTCCACGCCACACCCAAACTCGTCCCTTTGCCAACTTGAGTACATACACATATACAAATGTGTGTGTGTGGGTGTGTGTTTGTCCTTTGTCCAGTTGCGAGTCCACTTTCAATGTCTCCAGTTCAGCTCAATGGAAAATAATCGAATTTCATATATGCGCATTACGTTGACATTCTGAAAATTATGCAAATTGGAGTTCAATTGATTGGAAAATACCATGAACACCGCCCACCGCCCACACACAGAGCTACGCCCTTGAGGTACATTTCGGGTCGCAGTCTAACTAACTTTGCTCTTAGTTACGCATTCAATATGCCTTTCATATGTTCATTTGCAAACCATATGAATGCGAGCCGAAAACTGAGTTCGATTCCCATTTTGCATTCAATTTAATTCCATGTAAATATGCGTAAAGCATTTGCCACGCTCGAAATCTGTGCCCCGCATTTATTCATTATTCATTATTATGGCAGCCATAAATGTAATGACCACGTTAAGTTCTCTCCTTTTGGCCAGGCCCAAAAGCGCCAAAGAGCTTCGTATCTGGCACAGTCTATTTGCTTTTGACACCCCAAACAGCTCAGCTTAGCGTGTCCCCATTTGTTCTCGCTCTCTCTCTATCTCTCGCTCTCTCTCTCTGGGTCTATTCAATCATTTAAATGAGTCAAATATTTGACGACTCAAAATCCCAGATTCACCTTTTCCCCTTTGGCGAACCGCACTCTGTGCAAATGCAAATGTGTGTTTTACATTAATTTTTCAGCGCCTGCGAGTGACACCCGAAAGTAGTTTGTTTATGCGTGGACTCGTCACAGCTTTAATTAATTATATTAAAAACGACAATATCAGCTGCAGACAATTGTACAATAACTAGAACGATATTCCCTATTGTCCTGTTGTACTTTCAATCAGATGGAAGCCCTTTAAAGTGCAATTTATTACGTTGACGAGAGCATTTAAAGCCTTCACTCGCTGGCTGTGTGTTTACTGCTTTGTGTGACTGTAATTTACAGGGGCTTTCAGGGGATTAACGTTCGAGTAAGCCAAAATAATTAGTAGACCAGAAGGCTGCGCCACAGGGGATGCCATAAATGCTTCTTTTTAGCCACAATGAAGGGGCAAGGGGGGGCAGGGGGGAATGTCCCTAATCCTTGTACTTCAAACATTCGCGGTACAAAGCAAAACACTCAAACAGTGAGTGCCAAACAAAAGGTATATCATCAATTTCAATTAATTTGATTAATGGCAATGCTGCGAACGCCGCTTGATAGATATTCAGTTCCCATTTTTCTGGTTGATTTCGGAGTGCTTTATTAATCGTTCGGCATTACGTGGCATGTTAATTCGGTAGTTAGCTCGAATGGCAGTTGTCAATCCTTGGAGTCCGCTTGTTTCACTTTCCTAACTAATTGCGGCCAGTCAGCCGCATTTTGTATTCTAATTAGGCTAAAATCGGGACTGCAGTGCGACTCGCAGCTCTCGCTCCTTGCATAACAAAGGCCCAGCGACAAGTCGATAATGCCACACAAATGGCAAACGTCAGAGGCATGCCACCACTTTGAATGTCACGGAATGCACAACGACGAGTTGCTCTGGAAATTAAAAGAATCTGTCCAAATAATTCCAAGGAGAAAGGAAATCACTACAAGAAATATTTAAATTCAATTTTTATATGTTAATGATGAAGTGATTTTATATAAATTAGCAAGAAGACAAGTATTACTTGAAAGTAAATCAAAATTAAAACTCTCTTTAAAATATGGAATTGTCTGACAATTATTATGTTAATGACATTAACTAAATGTTCTTGTCGTGGTAATAGAGCAGAGCTCTAATCGAGAATCACATATTTTAATGTCATATTAATATTGCATGTCGTAATGGGAAGCATCTATGATAGATTATATTTAAAAAATCACTTTTTAATAATATGACTCTTTAATAAAATCACTTATAAGTAATCATTTTGCTTAACGATAATTCATGAAATAATTATATAAAATATGTATAATAAAATCATGAAGAATTGTCGAAAAAAGAATGGCAACGGTCAGTTCGTAAATTATAGTTTTCATTCAGAAACAAACAAATAATTATTTGTTGTGTTTCCTAGCTTAAAGTCGTAAATGCCACAAGCAGGAAAACAATTAAAGTGAAAGCTAAAATTGCAGTACATTTTTGTTCAATATAGAGCCGAGTATACCCTTTAGGGCAGTGCCTGCAGGGTATTTGGAAATGTCGAATGTGGCTGAATGTGTTGACTCTGGCGTTGGCCAGCTCGCGTGGCCAATTACCTGGCGCAGGAAAAGCAGCTTGAACAAATAATTTGTTTACACAAGCGACAACGAACTTTTGAACTTTTCCGCGACTTAAGACAGTCGTTTCAACAAACAGTCCGTCAGTCAGTCAGTCAATCAGTCAGTTCATCAGTCTGCTGGGCTCCCTGTTCGCCTGTCTTGAGACGACGGCAATTTTGTTGCAAGTTGCGCGTCACATTAAAAGCGTTTTGTGTTTTGGCATGTTTACCTTTGGTATTGCAACTCGCCTCGCCACCTTGCCACCTTGCCACCCCCAGCCAGCCAGTCAGCAGGAAGGCAGGCAGGCAGGCAGCCCTTTCCCTTGACAGCTGTCGTGTTGCACACAGCTAGACAACAAACAAATTGACAGATGACCTGACAATTGATTTCGTTTGCTCTTACTTTTGGGGCCAGCTTGGCAGCTGAGCTGAACTGAACTGAGCTGAGCTGAGCTGAGTTTGTACAATGAACACAATTAAAATGCAGCTGCTGGAAATTCGACGATCAGCATGCAAATTGCATTGGCCAAAGTCAATTACTGCCAGTGCAAAAAACAACATGTACTCGTAAATGCGCCCTAAAATTTATATTGGGGCGAACTACAATTTGTATATATTGGATGCGAAGAGTGCCCAAAATTGTGGAGACGCCGCAGGCAACTGGAAACCACAAACTTTTCTTGGCTTTTCCTTTTTTTTTTTTGTTAGTCATTGTAGCCGTTGTAGCCGTTGTAAATATATATATTTTGTGCGCTCTGGCGCCTTTGCTCCTTTCGCTTGGGCTCTCAACAAATAACAATTTCAATTTCGCGAATCGAGCGTCGCGTAAATTCAAATTTTGTACTCGCTGTCGGCCCGAGGGGCAGACCAGAGGGGGCAGGGCAGGGGCGGGGACGTTGGTTACTATTTTCACACGTGCCGTTGAGAGTTTTGTGTTGTCTGCCTCTAGGCGGCGCAGCTCGTAAAGGGTCCGCCCCCCGCCCCTTCCTTCCTGCCTAACGCCATGCCACAAAAACTAACAATAATGACAGCAAATCAATATCATCGCCAAGGCCCCAAGGGTGTTGCAAAGTAAAAGTACCGATTGTAATTCAACTCAGCGCGTGGAAGAGCGACAGAGAGTGAGAGAGAGGGAGATAGTGTGTGAGAGAGAGAGGGCAAGTCTGTGTGATTTGCATTCGTCGCCTGTCAGTCGGACAACCAATGGAGATTGCGGTTGGCGTTGTTGTGTTGGGTCAGTCGTAGTTTTTATGGATTCCTTTAGTTGGGGTGCCAGCATTCAGCATTCAGCATACTCGCATTCATTCACTTTATTCACCAAGCATTCACTCACTCATGCAGTCCGCATGCAATGCACTTGAAACTTTTTTGCAGCTATTTATTACCCCAACACTGCCAGGGGTTGTGCCCCACACACCCACATACAGTGTGGCAGCTGAGAACACGCAATGTGCTTCTATTCAGTCGAGCATTCATGCGGCACAAGATGCAATTGATTGCACTTGTTGTTTGCTGTTGTTGCTGCTGCTGCTGCTCTGGAAGTGTGATTCGAAGCGGGGCAGCGAGGAGCGAAGAGCGAGAGCTGCAATTAATTTGATATTATGCGAGATAAATGTTGAAAAAACTGGCACTTTTATGAGTAGTTTTATTTGACCCTATTGGCATTTGTTAGGAGCTTGAAGGGGATACATTTATGTTAAACGATTGACAGGAGAGCAGCGATCATCATAAAGCTGCAGGAGTACAAAAAATGCATCGAATACAAATATTCCAGTGTACAGTTAAGCTACAAGTGTTTTTGATACAAATATGGAAGATCTAAAACAAATGTTCGACTACAAATGTTTATCTTCGTTATGAACGTCAACAGAAAGCCAAAAAAATGACTAGAGTTCTGGAAGAAGGCAACAATTTATAAATATATTTTCAGTTTTAATCGTCAGTATAAAATTGTATATTTACTGATGTTGAAGTTCACATAGAAGACATTTTTGTTTCTAAGAGAATACAATTTAAAGTTTTGCACATTATTTGCAATCGAGTTCAAAAATTAACGTGCTTAAAGTTTTCGTTGTGTTCAGCTCTGTATCTGCCGAAATAATTCGAGTAAGTTTCTGAAACTTTCTGGAGTTATTCTTGAATAGTCGATTTTGTTCACCGGTCACCTGGAAATTTCCCCCTGAGCTTTAAACAACTTTAAGCTGTTAATTGTTTACCAATTAGCTGCTTTATTTCCTCATAATTTAACTTTTGACATTTCTCGTTTCTCGCTCTGCAATTAAGCTCATCTTCAACACGCTGCACGTTGCACGTTGCGAGTTGCACGTACTCGCAGTTGCCGTCGCTGCCGCTGCCGCTGCTGCTGCTGCTGCTGCCATTGTTGCAGTTTTGACAAACTTTGTTGCAACTAACTTTAAGTGGACAGACTGTTGGGTCGCCTGCACTTCTGCCTCAACTCTTTCTTTTAACGACTGCAGATATATGACGACATCCTTCGTAGATGTCACATAATACCTCCGCCCGCCTGCTTGCCACACATGTGGAGGCGACTACGCGCATCGTGTGCTGCATGGAAACATGAGATTTGTTGTCTTAGCTACTGCTGCCTTTGGGCTTTGTTGCTACAACACTCATTGTTATTGTTGTCTTTGATGTCGTCGTCGTCGTCGTTGTTGTTGTTGTCGTTGTTGTTGTAGCTAACTATGTCGCGCTCTGTTGTCCAAGTTGTAGATAAAGTCAAGAGTTGAAAGTGAAATTTTTCGCATGCGTCGTTGCTTCCGGGCTGGCTGAGAAAAGCCGAGGAGTTGTGGAGTTGAGGAGTTTGCAGCGAGTTGAGCAGCTGCAGCCATGAGATTTACGTTTAATGTTTACCTTTACAATGATGCCACGATGCCACGATGCCACGATGCCACGATGCCACCAGGCAGCAGCTGTCATTCAACGGTCTTTGCCACTCGTGTTGCCACTCGTCGCCGCTAGTTGCCACTCCAGCGAAAAGTGAAATTGCCGGGCTGCGAGCGAGTAGCAATTGCTTCTAATTGTTATGGCTTTGGGCTCTGCCATTTTGTGGCAGCATTTAAATTTAACTTTGTGCAGCTCTCGAGTGCAATGCAATTATGCGATAAGCATTGAATATGACAAATATTTCGGGCGACGCTCGCGCTCTGCAATAAAAATAATGTAAATGTAAATTGGCATATTAACAGGCGTCCGAAATGATTGCGATAAAGCATTGCCAGCAACACATGAGCAGCGAGGCTCGAGTCGAGGCGAGTCGACTAAAGGCTAAGCCCTCCGCAGAGAGCAATTACGCTCAGCTCGCAGCGACATTAACGGCCAAACAGAGCGGGCGACACTCAACAGCAGTCGGAATGTGTCCTTTTTGTATCCTGCTCCTCCCATTCGCGTTGTCGTTTTGCTTTATTTGCATTTAATGCTGCATTTTCGTTTCCGCCTTTGCGGCAGCCACGCGGCGTATACGCAATGTGACTCTGTGTGTGTGTGTGTGTGTTTTAATAACTGCCGCCGGAGCGCGCCTCTGTCAGTTGGCCTGTCAATTACATTTTAAATTTCTTGTCGTTAATTTTGATGCCCTCGCTGGTGGCAACGTTTGGGCTCTTAAACAGATTAAGCACACCGAAAGCAGCAGCAGCATCGTTGTCACTCTCTCCGTCTCTCCGTTCGCGCTCATTTAATTCACCTGGTTTCCTTTTCGCCGGTTTTTATCTGCGGGCTGCTCAACGCGGGCAACGTCATTAAATTTCGCTGCCGTAAATGTCCTTTTGGTCATTGTTAAATTGCGTTTTTATATATTGCGCGACACACGTTACAAGTCCAGCTATCCGAGTCAGTTAGTCACAGGGTCGAGTCGAGTCGAGTCGAGTCCAGTCAGCATTTTGGGCTGTATTTGGCGCACTCATTTCTCAGCTCGACTGAATTCATTTTACTCGCAATCAGCGACAGCGGCAGCAGCAACAACAAATGTTTGCATATACATAAATATAAATTGGTTCTGTCCCAGCGACAAGCTAGAGCGACTTGTAGCATCCTCGGCGGCTTCAGGTGCTGCTGCAACCTTCCCCCCTCCGCCCCTCCATCCCCTTGTCTCTTTATTTTTTATCAGATGACTCGCTCTGTTGGGGCAGTTTTATTTACTTGTGCGAACATTTCTCTTTTTTACTCGTCGTGTGCTCACTTCGTTTGTTAATTTGATTTTTATCTGCTTTTTATATTTTTTACTGGCGCCAGTTGGCGACCTGGCATCGTTTTCGTTTTCGACGCTGCTGATTTTATTAGGGGTAATTTTTTCAAGTCCCCGCCTAGTTGACGCTCGCTTCCGAGATAGACTGCAACTAAGCCGGCTTCCCGCTGGCTTCAATCATTTGGGCGTAATTAACGCTACCTGTTCGCAGCTAACTGGCTCCCTTTCACGGCCATCAAGGAGTTTTACGCTCGTTGCATATAATTTACCAATTATGTGCACTGCTCTAATTACTTCCTGGCCCCACAGTACCTCCGCTCTCTCTCTCACACACACACTCCCTTCTGTCCGCCCTGGCACATTCTTATAATAATGATTCCGGATATTTAAGTAGTTTCGAGCATAAGCTGCCAACAACCAACAACCAACAAGCAACAACCAACAAGCGAGAGCCAACAACTAGCAACAGCAATAACAATAATGCCTCCTCTGGCACATCGTGCCTTTGCCCTTTGTGCGAAGGCCAAACGAAAATATCAGGACAGAACAAAGAGTGTCGTAGACCAGAAGCAGCACCATGGAAAGCTGACTTAAATACGCTAGAAGTTCGCAAATTAGAATTATCTCCAAGAAATTGGAACTCAAGTTTTTGAAGTGAAGTGAAGTTTTGATACTGAATTGAATTGTTTAGTTAACTAAAGTGCAAAATAAATCAAAATCAAAATAAATGTAAATTTAAAATTGTAATGTAAGCTTAAATAAAATATATTTCAAGTTTGGAATGAGTGTATAAACTTACTTATATTTTCATGATAAACTCGTATAATTTGCCATTCAGTTTTATAGCATTATTTAGTTTTATGCCCATCGTTCTCAATATGCTCAAAGCGACAGGCGCAGTAAAGTCAGTATTAATAATGACCCATATTAAATACTATATTATGTATACAATAATAGTAATGAAAAATACATTTGACATTTTATTGTACACAAATAAAATAATAGAATTTATTTTACGAATCGCATAGACAAGCATATAGACTTCTTTGTAGTTGAACGCTAGATGATGAACTCGTATGTTATAACATTCGGTTTAATGGCGTAATTTCGCTTTATGCCCATCGTACTCAGTGTGTTCAAAGCGACAGCAGCAGTAAAAGCTGAAGCACTTCGAGTCATTTGTGCTGGGTCTAATGATTTCCGTTAGTTTCCGGCCGGCATCGTCGTCATCGTCGTCATCTCCATCTTCATATCCGACGCCAACGCTGGCGACACTGCGTATACTCGATCTGACGCCCAAAATACAAAAAAAGTTTATTTTCCCTGTCAACTCTCAAAGTTGTTTTGCTGCCTGCCGTTCCCATGTGCCGCAGCTGAATCACAACAGAAATTACAATAATAATGCAAAATATGCGTATTTATTTTAAATTGAGTCCGCAAGGTTCTGAAATAGAATCGAAGCAAAGGGCAGAATGGCAGCAATTGTTGCTAATAAAGTCGTTTGACAAAATGCGTGTCTGCGGCTGACGTGTGACTTTGTCTGGTTATGAGATTATGTAATTGCTTTTAATTCAGCCATTTACAGTTAATAAATAAAAATCAAAAACACACGAATTGTGCGAGACAAAGCGCAGTGTAAACAAATTCAATTAGTTCCTGTTCAAAACGAGCAGATGACAGCTGTAAAGGAAATACGACTAGTGAATACACTCATATATACTCAGAATATTTAACATGTCAGCAAGTACAAATCATTTATTTCTTCATCATATTTATATTTTGTGCACGTCTATCAAGTCAGTAACTACACTGCATATATTTTGCAAACTATTTATCACGTTAGTAAATATAAAACATAAATTTTGTGTAATATTTTTTTTGATACTCATATATTGTAATCTATTTATTATGTCAGCGAACACAATGCATAAATTTTAGTCTATTAACTTGCTAATCGACGACATCATCTCTGATTGATTTAAGGGATTATTGCTAGCAGTGAGAAAGCTCTAATTAATTCTTAATTAACATTTGATTTATGCCCTACACTAGGTGACGAAAAAGTGAATCATCAGAGCAAGAAATAGAGGCAAGTTGCAGTTGGTTGTAGGTGCAGCGTATGCAACCGAATAGAGCACACAATGCAGCTCACTTGCAACAGTCAAATTACGACAGCGACAACGACAACGACAACGTCGACGACAAAGGCAAAAACAAACGGCAACGACAGCGACAACGACAACGT
The DNA here is from genome assembly GCA_035047365.1 of Drosophila ustulata. Lineage (NCBI taxonomy): Eukaryota > Metazoa > Arthropoda > Insecta > Diptera > Drosophilidae > Drosophila > Drosophila ustulata. The sequence continues at coordinate 31,068,862 of JAWNPT010000094.1, forward strand.
CGACGACAACAATAACAATAATAACAATCAAACTCGTTTTGAGTGGTTCCCATAATCAACAACAACGACAACACACGACAACAACAGCAACAACAACGTCGTGTGAATTTTGTTTGAAGCGATCTCCCTCAACTTTTGGAAAGATTTCTTGTTGCCGCAATTGCAAGTACGAGTGGGAGTTGTTGTTGTTGCTGTTGCTGTTGTTGCTGATGCTGTGTTGTTGCTGTTCTCGCCGTCGACTGTTGACTGTAGCTACTGTTGGAGCACGAGCGAATACTGTGAATACTGTGTGAGTATTTTCACAATATTTCACGGATACGTGCGCATCGCTTTTGTTGCCGCTGCTCTCTGCTGGTCTCTCGTCTGGCCTGTTGTTGCCCCATGCCCCGTGCCCCATGCCCCATGCCTCTCCGCTTGTTGGTGTGGCAAAGCGCGCTCTGCCGTTAAATTGCGCACAATTTTGCCTTTTGGCTTAACAAACTGAACGCTCAATTGTCGACAGTCGACAGTCGACAGTCGAGAGAGTTCTTGTTGTTGCTTGCAACTACTGATGGCGAGTGCAACATAGCAGAAAATTATGAGTTAATGGATTTTGTTTAATTCTCACACACACTACACTACAGTCAACACTCTCGGCACACAGCACACTCCAGACCACACACAATTATAACAATTTGCAAAAGCGTTAACTTTGTTGACAACATCGTCAGCACTTCACGGAGCATGAAAGTGTTGTTGCCACTTGCCACTTGCCACCCACAGCCAGCTCTCCAATGGCAACTAATTGTAGCCATTTGGCAATTTGCAACAGTTTCAAGTTCAATGCTGCATCACCATTTGGCCAGACCCAAAGCCAAATCGTAAGCCCTAATGGCAGCTAAATCCCCGCCTATAATTAATGTAATTAAATGCGGAAATTGTTTCGCAGAGAGTGAAGCATCAGCACATATACTCTTTTGGTAATACAATTTATTTTATTAGTAAGAGCATTTCCAAGTCTGACATAAATAAAGATGCTGTCTGTACTTTAGAACTGGCAACGCACATTCGCGCAATGATTTTGTATAATTGCTTTCAATAGGCGAGCTGGAAAATGAGGCGACCGCACGCGTAATTTGAAAATTGGAAAATAAATGCATTTCCCAAATTGATGTGCAAACCCCCAGAACGAGACAGCGACAGAGACAGAGAGAGAGACAGATTTTCCATTTAAATAGCGAGTGAGGCCGCGATGCATTGCATTGGCTTGAAACGAATTCAGACTTTGCGGCCTTCAAAGAAATGCAATCTAATTCGATTTAAATCCAAAAGTAAATCCTTTTCAACGTCCGCTCGTACAAATATAATCGAATTAGTTCACAAAAAGAGCGGTAAATGGATGAAAAATGCATGAATGCTCGTGCATTCAATTAATAATAATTTATGCATAAATTAATTTCATGAAAATTCTAATTTCTGCTGCACAATTTAGCAATGCCAATCGCTGTTGCAATCGCTCCGTTCAATTCAATTCAATTTAATTATTTCTCTGGCGCTGGCATTTTGTCATTTTAAATATTTATGGGATTTACTGTTTGCACTATTTGTGCATTCGCTAATTTGGCATAAGGCACTTTTACCGCATACCCTGTTCAATTATGCATTCGCATCAAATGCCGATTGCGGTGCAATTTGTGGTGGCAAATGAAATAATAACGACGAGCATTTAGAAAGCGATGAGTGGCTTGCTCGGATACCCGGTAATCGGTGTCGAACAAAGCGACCTCTTCGGCACATATTTAATGGTTTATTAATGGGCAAAATGAGATTAATGTGCGTTTAATTAAAAATATCGATACTGACTCCATAAGAGGATTGCAGGCATTAAAGCATAATATGCGACAAACACTCTTTGAGCATGACAACTGCAGTTTCTCATAAGCTGATTAAGTGCTTCGAGTCCGTTTGCGTTTCACTTTGAGTTCACTCTGAATGCCATTAAGATGCGACTCTGAAGTCTGAAGTATAATCAAATGCTTATTTGACACGTCGACGTCGTCGTCTCGTTTATCCTCTCACCTTTGGCGAAGTTTGCGCAAAACGAGTTGCTGCAGTTTGTCTGCTTCCTTGTTGACTTATTTTTTATTTTGGGATGAAAAGTGAAATTGCATATTTGCTTTTATTATAATAAATGCCAATTTAGCTGCCTGCAATTCAATTACGTGAGCACAGCAAAAATTTCCCTTTTAGTTTTCCCCTTTTTTGCTGCTTTTATTTTGTGCAAAACGTGCAGTTTGCCCAACAGACTTCGACTGGGCCTGGCTCATAATAACAATCTGAGAGCCGCGATCATGGCGAGGCAAAACGTGAGCATCGTGAATCGATCTCAGTCTCTATCTGCATCTTTGGCTCCAAAACAGTGCAGCACAATTAGGCGCCTTCAGCCTTCAGCCATAAATTTGCGTTTATAGAAAAAAGACTGCGACTTCAACTCAGACCAAGACCGAGGAACACGGCTGTCCGATCAACGATGACGACGACGACGACGGCGACGACAATAACGACTATCTTGCCACGTTTGAGTGAATTGGATAATTGCCACATACTTTAAATGGCCACATAGGCCCAGCCATAGGCTCATGTTGCAGAGCTTCCTGATACCTTACGTGATTTTGCTTTTAAAAGCCAATGTTAATGTGCAGCCCATTATAATGTTGGCTGCATCTGTCTCGAGTATTGCGAATTCTTGCCAAACAACTATTATGCATTACCTGCAGCATAATGGGCAGGGGTTGAAGGGGCAGAAGAGGCAGGTTCTAGTCAGTGAGTGCAACAGATTCCACACAGCGCGAAACATTTCTAGCCTAACATTTCATCCATAAAGATTTTTAAATTGTGAATTATTGAAACTTAAATACGAATGCTCAAATTAAAGTATTGCATTTTTTTATTTCTTCTTTAATTGAGAATGAAGGATACGAACAAAAACATAATGTTTTAAATATAAATTCTGCTAGTTTGTAAATTAAAATATATATTTCAGAGTTGAGAATGCTTTACAGTATTTCTAGAATTCTTTTAGAATTTTGGTCTTGATTTAACTTATGTTTTAGGTTCAATTATCAAATAGATTGATTACAGATTTTATTCTCGATTTTTGAACGTTTTTTTCTCTGCGTGTAGTCTCGTATGTAGTTGATGGCAAATGACATGAAGAGGCACACATAATTAGAAGCTGAATTCAAATGACAGCTGACAAGTCAAGTAGCCATAATTTGGAAATCTATTGTTTGAGCGGATATTGATTGCAATGCAATGGGAATTACTTAATCATTTGGCAGATTCGAATATGCGAATCGCATTGAACATAATCAGAAATCAGTTAACATAGGGATTCAGGTTGTGACTAATTGAAATGCTAATTAAACATGTGTTTGCTTTATTTGCAGTTGATGATTCGGCTCATTCTGTGGCAAGCAGGCATCGAGTGGCATCATCCACACACTGACAGTTGCCAGTCGCTATTTGGTGAGTAGCTTGTTGCCATTTCCAGTTGCAGTTGCAGTTTCCATTTCCATTTCTATTTCTGTTCATGTTGATGTTGATGTTGATGTTGATGTTGATGTTTGCCTTGTTTTATTCCGCTTGTGTTATCGCAAACTGTTTAAAGGCCAAGCCCCGGCAAATAGTACACGTATCATGGCCTGCTGTCCTGCTGCCTCCTGTCAGCCTGGATTAGAACGTGTTGCAAGGCCACAGGGGGGAAGGGGCAGGTTGGGCGGGGACTGTTCATTTGTCCGTTTGAAGCTGTCAGCGGCATGCAACATGCAGAGGGCCTGGCATTTGCATGTGACACCCACAACGACGAATATGTTGAATGCGTCATGCAAAGTGTTGCATGTTGCATTTTAAATGAATATTTTATGGTTGCAACTGCAACTGCAGCGGCAGCAGCAACGACTGAAAATAACGCTGCCAGCCTCGGCTTGTTCCTGATTGTTTCAGTTGACTGCGTGCGCGAACGCCTTAAATTATGCAACGCGTCGCAATTGCAACGCGTCGTATGCGTGTTGCATTTTAATGGCTGCCACGCCCCCCGCCATCAACTTGCCGCCGCACTTCTTTTTTATGGCCCTTTGCTCTATGAAGTGCACAATAAAATATTTATGGGGCGCAGGCACAGTTCAATAGCTGCTGGGGCATCTTAAAGCAGCCCCGATCGAAGTGCCAAAAATGTTTATCATGCACCCACATCGCATCGCATCGACTGGAATGGACAGCAGGATAGACAGCTCGATAGACAGAGAGCAGGCAAATGTACTCTCCATTCACAGCACTCATACACACTCACACACTATAAATATGAATGTGCGTGTGGGAGGAGAAGTGCAACTGCCAGACATTCATCTCAATTTATCGTGCTTAGCCACATATCCGGGCAGATCGAAGTGTCGTCTGCGTATCTCTCAGTCCTCTAAGCCTTGCCATATGCGATTCATCTCCTGCTCCAGCTCCTGCTGCTCCTTCGTGTTGCCACAGCAAACGAGTAATTTCACTTGACATGCAATTTTTTGTGTGCCCTTCTCCTTCGCTCCGACAAGAACGCCAACAACGACAACAACGACAAACAAACAGATGTAAAGTTCCAGCTTCACATTTTATCTGTGCGTGTTGGTGTCCCAGTTTTGATTATTTTGCAGGCGAGAAAAAGAAACCGAGAAACGAATAACCGAAAGTACTCGTATTTCACAGCATGTGAATGAAATGCCAAAACTAGTGGGAAAAGTGCGAGAGAACATGGCAGCGCAGCATTACTTGGATAAATAAACAATCATTGGCACGCTGAACCTTGAGACCGGCATCCCACAGCGTCCCACAGATAAATAGCAAGTGAATCAGTTGGCAATTTGATCGAAACACATATCAAGCAAGCACAACCGACACTTGCCTTGCCCTGACCGATTGCCAAACAAGATTTCAACTGCAGTTGTTTTTAAAGTTGCATTTTTGTTTTAAATTGATTCAGGCAGATGAGGGTGTGATTCGGGGATTGCAAATAAGATTTATTTGAAATCAGTTTATTGTCATACAAATTTAACCCCAAAAGAGTTGTATTATTATTTTCAATTTACAAAATAAAACTCAAAATTTAAAGTTATTTTACAATGCTTATGATGAGTATTAGATTAAAAATTGGAATGCCTGAACCGACTATCTTATGAACTGCGAGGATGTGTAGAATAAACTTATATACAAGATAAACACACTCGTATAAGTACACATATACAGATTAATTTATAATCTAGTTCTTGCCGATGAATTGGATTTATTTTGTACAAAAATAAGAGTTACAGTCCAAATTCTAAATACAAAATTTAATACTTTACCATTTCATTATTGAAATTAAAACATATTTCATATGATAATCGTTACTGTCTCTGATTTGTATCGTCTACTTTCGTCCCCTGCTCGTAAGTTATTAAGCCGCTTCTCTTGTCAAACCTAATCAGCTTATGCAGCTTCCCCCAATTACACTTGCAATTACGATTCTTGTTCAAAAATTGATGTGATGCATGAAATAGTTGAGATTGAGAGCTGATTGCACTGATTGTTCGGCTGCTTTTGGCAGCTCGGCTTCTGGCTGAGCTGAAAATATTGCAGCATACTTTTGGGGCGCCACACAGATGCGTTTATCCCTTTGCTTAGCAGCAGCATGAAAATTGCTATTTGGAGTTGCTGTAAATCCAGCCAGTTGAGGGGAAAGTGGAAGAAAAGCAGCCATCCTTTTATACTTTTCCACATTTTCTGATTTGTACATTTGTACGGCATGTGGCTTTGTCTTTTAGCATTTGTGCAGCTTTGTTTGTTATGCATTTGAGAATTACTTAGCATCAGCACTCGAATGTTTCACACATGCCACACAGCTGAGACCAAGTTGGGGCATCTTCCGAATTGTGATGAAGTTGCCGCTGCCGCTGCTGCTGCGAGTGGGAATTATCCGCTTATGCTAATCTGTCTTACGTTTCAAATTTTCTCTCTTTCCATCCATCGTTTGGGGTCTCCTACCGATTTTTCTCTCTCTTTTGCCTTGTGTGCTGCTGTTACGCTGCCATTGCCAGTTTCACGGATGAACAGATTGAGCCGGCTTTGAGAACAGCCAGCACACACATAGACTCACAGGCTCTCGGCCAGCTAGAGAGTGTGGAAGGTACTTGATGACCCTCTGAATTGTTGCCAGACTCCTTCGATGTCACTTGCTTCAAGGATATCGCTGGCAAGCAGCGTAAGTACTTCCGTTTCCGTTGCCGTTCCCGTTGCCGATGCCGATGTTGTCGCTTAAACTGTTCCACAAATAACTCATCCGATTATGTCTGCCCATTGAGTTGACCAGAGTTGGCTTAGCTTCCTCACGTGTCCTTCGCCCGCCTCTAACAATTGTTATCGTTATCGTTGACCTTGCTATTATCATTCTAGTCGCTCGTTCTCGTTCTCGTTCTTTGCGTCAACGCTCAACAGCTGCGGCGTTCTTCTACTAACCCAAACAATAAACTCGTGTCGTTCTGTTGCTCCAACTTCCTTGCGCATGAATTGCCTTCAGCGTCACGGTTTTCCCAGAGCCAATCCAATTAACAATGTTAAACGGCCCAAGAACAAAAGCCGCTCCCAGCTAAAAAAGCACAAAAATATAAAGCCGAGGCAATGAAAGCCCCAATTGCAAACATTTCACAATTATTCAGGTTAAGCAGAGCAGCGACGCTCGCCGAGGCAGCAGCAGCGTTGGCGGCAGCTGCAGCGAAATTAACGTCACTCAACGCAATGCCAACATTCGGAATCTGTTTGCGCCCTCGTCGGCCACGCTGGCCCAGAGGAAGGCGGCCAGACAGCGCAGTCAGAGCAGCGTCTGCCTGGAGCGGCAGCAGTTGAAGCCGGAGCAGGAGCAGCAACAGGATCAGGAGCAGGAGCAGCGACAACCCGACCTGTTGATGAGCGGCAAGCAAATGCTGAGACGCTCCATGGGACAAATTCCCAGCTTCAATGGGAATAATACGGGCCCGAACAATGCCGCCCATCAGCGAGAGCAGAGCATACGCCCGGGGGGCATAAATCAATTGCCAGCGACTAGGAATCAATCAGCAATGAAACAATACAATGGCGTTAACAGCAATTCAATGGACAACGACTACGACTATGGGAATGGATATGGAAATGGCAATGGTAATGGCTGCGAGTCTGACAGGGAGAACAATGCTCGGCAATTGGCCACTGCTGAAGCGACGCCTCGACGTCCTTCCTCGTCCTGGCAGGACCGAAGGAGCTGGCTGGGTGCAGCGAGTCACTCGGAAAATTCTATTAACAACAGCAAGGAAAAACAACAGCAGCAGCAGCAGCCGCAGGAGCTGCTCGAGCTTAAGTTGCCTGGATTCTCGCACAGCAACAACGCCAACAACAACAATGTTGACTATGGTAATGAAATGACCTGGGGCCGTGCAACAGAGAAATCTCAGACATTGAATCACCTGGAAGCACGCCACGATTCGCAGTCGTTGGCGTTGGCGTTGGACGCAGACCAAAAGCCAGCGATGTTCATGTATTCCGCAGCTGCAGCTCCGGCTTACAATTACTACGAGCACGAGGACGAGGACGAGGACGATGATGATAATGGGGATGAGGTTGATAAGTTGCAACTGCAACAGCAGCAAAGTGTGCACAGCGAAAGGTAAATTGACAAAACGCAAAGGCAAAAGCTGAGATAAAGCCAAAGCGAAGGCAGCTGCAAAGCGATAAAGGAATAGCAAAAGATACACAGAGAGAAAGACATTTCTAAAATAGAGAATAAAATCTTGAATGAAGAGTAAACCAAACTCAAATTGTAGACAGAACATAAAATACATATTTAACTACATAATAAATAAATCTAGATCATAATTAATTCAAGAATATCTAACTATCAAAATCAGGAATTAAAAAAATGATTTTCAATTAAGGTAGTTTCCAAAGCATTCATATATTTATTTTCATTTTTATTTCAATTAATTATGAATTAATAATTCGAATCGAGTCATAGTTCCTAGTCATAATTCATAGCTATTTATTTTAAGCTAAATTTCGTACTTTTGGAAAGTGTTTTATAAGTTTATAGACCGTCTATTTTCTCACTGTGCTGACTTTAAATGAAATGAATTGAGCGTTGACTAAGCAGCTGCATTTCGCTTTTATTAATTTGGCTAATTTAGCAGCAGCAGCGACGCGATTTAATAGCTTGATAAGGCAAGCAGACAAGTTTCAACTGAAATCTGAATAAACGGACAATGAATCATTCTTTAAACTTTTCAGCAATTCGTTTGGCTTCTCTTTCAAAAGAAAATGCGAGCTGCAACCTTGACCCTGTTGGCCAATGGAAACAAATCGAATCGCATCGAATCGCAGCGCAGCGCAGCGAAGTTGCAACTGCAACAGTTTGTTAGACATTTGCATATCGGATTGCAATTGGCTTGACTTGCTCGCTCGATTGCCTGACGACGATAGGGCAAATAGCTTTGCTGTTGTTGTTGATAGTGTTGTTGTTGTCGACAGTCGTAAGCAGCTCAAGTGCAACTGCTGACAACAATCGCATAAAATCGATAAGTCTTTTGCCCGCCACTCTCGATTTGTTTGGCAGCAGCAGCAGCAGAATGAACGACATTCTTCGACCTCATTGATGCGTGGCAGGCAACAAACAGTTGCAAGCTGCAAGCTGCAACAGGGAGAGAGGGGCATTAAGCGTGTCAATTTTAGTAGCACTCGTTGTTGCACAATCGCCATTGATTCGATTTGAGTTTTTGCTGATTTGCGAGTCAAGATTGTGCGGGTTACGCGTTCGCTCTGCACACAGCGAACAGTCGATGGGAAATAGTATCCGAAAATCAATCATGCGTTGCTTCGGCTGCATAATCTGGTTGTGTTGTTGTTGTGGACGAGTTCAGTGACTGCGGCTAATTGAGCAGGAGAAAGGTAGCGGAAAGCAATTTGTCGATTGATTGAAAGTGAGTCTGATAATGAGGCCAACTCGAGTCAAGTCGATCGCAGAGAATCGACTGAGAACCGTCTGTCACGAGTTTATTTTCCCAGACAAATAATTCTGCAATTCCCCTCGTTGCCCTCCGTTGACCCGTCTCTTCTTTTACTTCTTCTTCTGCTGCTTCTTATCAATGTGAATTATTGCCATATGCAGATATATTTTTAGTGCTCGCATGCGCGCGAATGAAGATATTGAACTCGGTTGCCCTTAACTCTATTTTTCGTGCTGTTGTTTTCTCTTTTTTGGAGTGATTAATAAAAACAGATCTGCAAATTGCAAAGGGAAATTGCTGTCACTCACTTAAGTTGTTGCTGCGTTGTCGGCAATTGTATTAAAGCGACGCCAGCGACGTCGTCGTCGTCGTCGTCGTCGTCACTGGCTGGCTGGCTGTCGCTGACGTTCCCTCCATCATTAATACACCGCATCAGTTTAATTTAATGCAACGCAGCAATTTTATCAAACAGCAGCAACAGCAACAACGACAACAGCAACAACACCGACGAGAGCAACATGCAGCGATAGCAATTGCTATTAACACTCTCCCCTCAATCACTCGCTGGGCCATTGTGGCTGTCGCTTATCACACGTCGTCGTTGTATATCGAGAGTATATACATACATATACATATTGGAGTGTCTGCTATATACTTTGAACCCATCGTTGCCATTTGCTCGGGTCACGTTGTTGACTGACGTCGAAGTTGCAGTTGCCGTTGCAGTTGCCCCTGCAACGTCGTCGCTGTCGATGTCTGCAATTGATTTGATTGCAGCCCCTTTCTTGTCGCTTCCTCCTTTCGATGTGGATGTGAATGTGGATGTGGATGTGGCTGTCAAATCGTCATCGCGCCTCATGATATGCAACTTTGATAGGCTGCATCGGCAAATTGCCAATTGCCGATTGCCAATTGGCACAATGTTTGATTTGTTGTCTGACAAGAACCCTCCACATCGGCATTAAATTTCAGTTCAGTGCAGTTGATCCCCAAAGTTGCCTGCTGAGCGTAATCTGAAGGCGCCTTTGTCATGTTATCTGTCAGCCATCGCCTCTAATCGCCGATTTTTGACAGCCCTGAACAGCCGTCAGTCTCTGTCCGCATTACCATTATAATGATCCATACATATACATGTATGCGGGCTAGCAACTGAATTATTTGCATCGCATGATTAATGCACTGCAAGTCCGTCTGTCTGGAGGGTATTCTGGCTTCGGCTTTGCCTGCTTTAAGTGCTGCTTCAATCAAGTGTTAAACAGAGTCGCAAGCTCGCTTATCATAGCTTGTAATGTGGGCAAGAGACAAGCTTCGTTAACTTTGCCCTGGCTATCAGTGGCAGCCAACAACTACAACTACAACTCGTTGTTATGCTCCAAATTGCGACTATCTGCCACACGTGCAGAGCAGAGACAACTGAATAAAAAAATATGCTCGCTGCAACGCAAAAACTGTTGTGTGCCAGACAATAGAAAACAAAAGCAACGACGACTGCAAAGCTAACACAACACAACAAAAAAATATGGACTCTGGCGCATTTCCGGCTGCGAATGGCGAATTGCGGATGGTTGCGACGCCGCTTTATGCGCCACGAAAACAAAACGAAAGCATAACAAACCCAATTCCAGCCCAAAGCTGAAGCCAACTCGAAGCCGAGCCGAAGCAGAGGCCAACTGACAGGCTGTTCATATTTTTGCTGCCTGTTATTACAAAGCGCAGTTTAACAAGTTTGTCAAGGCGCATATTTGTTGCCCCGATAGGATTATGACAGGCCAAATTCCCCTCGCATTCAAGCCGGATTATCGCATTCCTCCCATATGCGTTTATCTGTGGTACACATTTGTTCATGGCCAGGCTTAAATAATGGAGAAATAATGATGATTATTTTGTGAACTTGTAAGCTGTAAATGTATATATTTATATTTTAAATTGAATCTTAATCGAATATCATTACTGAGCAGATGTATAGCATCATTGTGTCGACAATAAACTAACTTAAAATTCGATAAAAGAATTTAGTTTAATAATATGCATATCGGTCCAACCACATTGCCATACAACATTGAAGTCATTACTGAGCAGATGTATAGCATCATTGTGTCGACAATAAACTAACTTAAAATTCGATAAAAGAATTTAGTTTAATAATATGCATATCGGTCCAACCACATTGCCATACAACATTGAAGTCAACTATAAAAAGCCTTCTGCTGTCGATATTTCTTTTGCCAGCAAACACATGTTTTTATGTTCGAAAGTAAAATAAATTACAAGCTAAAGGTGTTCGATGGCAAGTTAAACAAAAACCACAAGCAAATGTTTTCAAGTCATTCACATGTACAAAACTGTTTACATAAGCAAAAGTAAAGTAACGTTAAGTGTGCAGACAAATAAAATAAATTATAAAAAATATATAAGAATTAAATATTTTCAGGTTGTGTATACAAAACAAAGTCAAATGACCTAGTTTAATTTAGTTTTTGTCTAGACAAGACTGTTTCTAAATAAAATACTTAATAAACACATACAAAACTAAATTCATTTTTCTAGAACACTTTTCCAAAAATACTCTCATTAGTTTGTTTCAATAAAATATTGGAAATAAAATACTTAATAAACACATATAAAACCAAATACATTTTTCGAAATCACTTTTTCAAAAACACTCTAAGTTATAGACCATACAAGACTGATGCTACATAAGCAAATATAAAACAAAATACATTTTTTGATGACACTATTCCCCAATAATTCTAATTAGTTAATTAAAAAGATATATTTGTTGTGGTGCTAAATTGCATTCCTAGAATGTGCATCAAGGTGTCGATTGATGGGCAGAAAGCGCATCGAGTTGTCGCTTCTCGAAGTGTGGCCAATGTTGTTAGCTGGCCAATAAAGTTGCGCACTTTTCGCTGGGCCTGCACACAGATTCTTCACAGTTGATTTTATTGACGGACTGGGTGACTGGGAAAGTCTGTGATATGGTTTGCTAATAAAATTCTCTCGCTATCTTTGCAGCTGTGCGCAGTCGGCGCCGCTTGCGGAGCGCCTGCAGCGATTCCGGGAGCGACAGCAGCGTTACAACAGCAACAGCGCTGATACCAGGAGCAGCGACGACAACTTCACTGGCAACTTCGGCGCTGCTGCTGCCGAGCAGAACGACAAGTTATCAGCTGAACAAATAGACGTAACCGTTGCCAATTTACATAGGCAGAGCAACAGCAACAGCAACAACAATTGGCCAGCCGCAGTCCGGCAGTCGAGTGGAGTCAGTGCTGCCTGTGCAGTTGATGCCGCCACACGGCAGTCGAGCGAGGCGTTAGACGACGCCAGTGAGGCAACAACATCTGGGGCGTCTGCAACTCGCCGCCGTGTGCTCATCAAGCGTCGCATTGTGCGCTCGACACGCGTTCGTGGAGGGCAGGAGCAACTGCAGCAACCACAGCAACAGCCTCGACAACAGCCTCGACAACAGCAATTGCAACTCGGCTGGCTATCAAGGCTGCGGAATTTCAGCTTCAGAGAGCCAAACACAGCCGCAGCAGCAGCACAGCAGACTCAAAGCCAAATAGCGACGAAAGTCAATTCCCCTTTCCGTTCCCATTCCCAGACTAATCCCATTATGGCCGTCCTGCGTACCATGAAGCTGAAAGAGCGCCTGGCCATCAGCCTGGGCGCCACGCTCGTGCTGCTCACTCTGCTGCTCATTGTCGATGTGCAAATGGACTTCGGAGTGGCGAATCGCCATCTGCTGCAGCAGCAACAGCAGCAGCAGCAGCATCAAAAGCTGCGCTTCGGCAACACCAACGGCGACTACAACGACCTGGGCACAGCCAACGGAGGCATGTTGCACGAATTCAAACGCAAGTTCCTCCAGAAGAGGTGAGTAGCATTCTCGCAAATTGTTTGTTCATTAAAGCTGCCTCTCAATCAACTCGCAATGCGGGTAACTCAAAAGCCAAAAAATATCAAGGTGTGAGAGCGGAAATTGAGTGCGATAAGACATCAATCTGTATTCAATTTATAAAGCAGCTGTGTGTATAAAATTATTATACTTAATGAGATACAATTAAAGAATATATACTTGTTAATTTTGTGGTTGCTAAAAGAATTTCCAATGGGCAGGATATAAATATTTGTATTGCTGTTAGGATTATAATATAATAGAACGAAGAAGGACAAGTGAATATCTCATTAAGAAAATTATAATTTTTATTCCAATCAAAAGATGCGACCATACAAAATCCAATTAAACAATAGAGAATATCCACTAAATTTAAACTGTTGAAGACGCAATTAACGCAGACTATGCATTTATGCTAATTTTGTAGGTACTTAAATTCAGTTTAGACCGCAAAACAGCGAATGCGATAAGCGTTTAAATCATTAGTGATGCAATGAGACAAGTTTTAAAGGTGCTCAGTGCAAAGAATATTTTCTTTAAAGCTGTTGTGTCTTCTTATTTAAAGACAGAAATTATTTATACCGCACATTTAGTTAAATATATGCGAAAGTAAAAAGCGAATGCGATACGAAAAAATAAATTACTTTTTCGAAGAAATGGGTTCATTGAGAATATTATGCACAATTATATAATTAACAAACTCTTTGTATATGTACTATACGCTAATTTAAAGGTACTCAAAGTGAGTTTAGACTGCAAATTAAGAGGCGAAAAAAAAGGAAACTGATAAGGAGTTGTATAATTAGACATCAACTAATTTTGTGGGTGCTCAGAGTAGGTTTAAAATATTCCATAATGATGTTATGAAAAATTGTTCAATGAAAAGGGTGTCCGCTAAATTGATTAATTTCATAATCAGTGTTGCAATTATTATAGAAATAATATTAAAGTGAATTGAATTAAATAGGGAAATTCAATCGAGAATAACCACATTAAATAAACTGATACTAGGCATGTATGTCTGATACATACTTTATTTGTTATTTTTGTGATTATTTTGATAGCAACATAAACTTCCGTCTGCTGTAAGGTATAATTGTAAGGATATAAATATTTAGTCCGTTCGGCAGCAAACGCTTATCGCAAATAAATTGTAATGCAAGAAACTAATCTCTCAATAGATTGCTTGGTCGAGAGAGTCGAGCAGCGTCTTGAATGCTGTGTTGCCGTTCGAGTCGAGTTTAATTTCCAATAATGGGTTATTTGATAGCGCACTTTTCGGCATCTGAGCGTAGAAAATGTTACCTTGCCTTGTAGCCAACCGCACGTCATGGCCAGAGATCCCAGAGGAGCTTCGGCCGCGCATTGTACAGTGTACATAATTCAATTTAGCCAAATGCAACAAAAGTTGCAATAGAACTTGTTTGGTCTGGCATTAAAACGCAATTTGCTGCCAGCTAAAGGAAGTCGACGAAGGGTCGCAGGAGGCAAGCTTAGGATATTGCAACACGGCTGGGAAGTTGCGGCTACAGTGAAGCCTTCGATAACTGAATCTATGCGAATGCAGAGGAAGTTGAATAAGGACAAGTTTGCAGTGCAGCAATTGAATCATAATTAGATCGAAGACAAGGCAACGTTTCGCTTAGGGAGGCTCCACCGTATGTGGCAGCAACAAAGCATTTACCTGTGTGAGCTCGCAGCTCATTGCGGGGTTGCATTGCCGCTTTTTACGATGACGTCGACCTGCTGCTCCCGCCTTTCTTTACGCCAGCATAATCGCAAGGAGTGTGCGTGTGTGTGGGAGTGTGTGGGTGTGTGTGTTGCGGTTGGCGGAAGTTATGTAATAAAGCATAAAAAGTGACGCAGCAAGACGCAAGGCATCCAGGCTGTGCCCACCAACGAACCAGGATGGTAGACAGGACGGCAGGAGGACGTCACTAGATGGTTGGCTGGCAACATAAAACGCCAATATTTTGCTAGTAAATATTTAATTAATTCATAAGTCGGTCGCTTGCTGCCGTCGCCTGTAAAACGCTTGCCACATTTCCCTTTCCCCTTGCAAACTTCGCACGTTTGAGTTTGCTGCGCCCATTATGCTGTGGCAAATGCAAAATTATGATACCTTTGCCAAGACAGTGTGCGGTGCAGTGTAATAAATCCTATTAAAGCATCCACCGAGTTACTTTCCTTATCGCGATTTGTTTTCAATTATAAATTCTTTCATTTGGCATTTCATCAGCATCACGATGCTATAAACACTACTGGTAATCTTAGAGAGAAATGTAAATATCGGGTATGATTCCAATTCACTATTGGCGATTACATCAAGCTGACGTCTAAAGCTGTAAGCGCAAGATAACAAGATAACAAACTGATAGTTAAATAATATTTGCAGACTTTAAATCTACTAAGTATTTTAGTTGTTTATCAGAGGATCAATAAAAAACTGAAGAGTAAATTCATACTTGTAGGAGATAGCATGATAGTGAAGTAGAAAAGTTTGTGCATCGAAATTTTGTAGAGACACAGTAATTAATTAATAATAATATAAGTCCATCAGTTAATGTAGGTCAGGTAAAAATCGATGGGTATTTTGAGAGTCTGCACTTCAGTTTTATTGTCGATGATTGTGTGGTCTGTTTCCACATACTGATTGAATATATCGATATTTGACAGATGCAGAAAGTGAATTGTGACGAAACCTGCTCTTAGGCAGTGGCAACTTTGCAACAGATTCTTGCAGAATATTCCCCATACTAGATCTTAATTATGCTCTGATTGAAGTCGATTAATAATAGAAGTTCACAAGCAACTTGTTGCTGCAGCGTAAATATCGAATTATTGTCTTGGATCCCACTGATAATACTAATCATGAAGCTTACACTAGGACAGCCCTTCATTCTGCTTGCTTAAGAGGCGAAGTCAGTATCGATTACTGGATTTTATAGTCACGATCTGGGACGCGTGTCAGCTGCACTTGACAATGCAGAAATGATTTAATTAATCGCGCTGCACGTTGAGTTGCAGGCCTGGGAGTCGAGGCGATTGTGTCACCTGCTTTACGCAGGTCACGTGACAATTTAATGAGTAAAGCTGCCCTGCATCGATCTGCGGTTGTTTGTTGCCACGTTGCATCACGCAGCCGTTGCTAAACACAATGCCACAGCAGACTGGAGACTAGAGACCAGAGACTGGCTGACTGAGCAGACTAAGCTGCCACGTGGCTTGTTAGCCGTCATGTAAGCTGACGCTGCTGTCCACAAAATCAATTTGGGGCATTGCATAAATACCAAAAATTGAGCAGCGTCGAGGAGGGGGGGCAAACAAAAGTAAGCTTTTAATTCTTATTGCCGCATAAAATGCTATTATGCGGCATACTTTATGCCTGCTACTTTGCCGGCGTCTTGTGTTCTCGCCGTGTTGTGATGTGATGGCCTTAAATGCGTTAAATCTGCTGAAGCTCGTTATGAGATATTCGTAATAAGCCTTGCGGCAAAGATAACTCAGAAGTGGCAAGCGACAGAGCGAAAGAGACAGCGAGAGAGAGAGAGAGAGAAGAGGCTGTTGCGGCTGTAAAGTTTAAAGCTTGCTGGTAACTGTTAATTGAAAAAGTTTCGCACTTTACCTGCCTGCACATGTGGCATGCCACTTTTTGAGTGACAGCCAGAGACAGGCGCATAACAGAGACATCCTCACCTGGCTGGAGGCCACTGGGAGTGAGAGGAGAGAGCTGGGGAGAGAATAAATCCATTGAAGCGCACGCATCTCAAATTGTTGCTGCAACAATTAAAAATTTAAACGACAATGTGCAAAGTTTTTGCGGCTAAGGCAAAACAATTTGCACGTCTTGATTCCAGCTCTCAGCACTTGGCTCTCAACTTATCCTGTGAGCCCTTCGCTTAATGATGCAACACTCCTTGCTCCCTGGCTGGCAACACAACTTGTTGTCGCATAGGCATATTTGAGATTTCGGATTCGTTTTAATGGCCAAAGAGGCCAGCACTCAAATTACGATAGAAGCCAGAGCCAAAGACGAGGCTCCTCGAAATGAAATTGAAATTGTGCTAACGAGCTGAGCTGCAACTTGGCCAAGGTTAAGGTAACTCTGACAACAACAACAGCAGGAACTGCAACAAAATTGGTGGCAACTTTAGTCGAAATCTAAAAGTTACTAAACCTTAATATGAAACAGTTCTTCGGCCAGCTGAGTATCATATTATGGGAGCACAAAGTGCAGCAACTTTATTTCACTTCTAAGCGCTGCTCAACTGCTGTTCATTCCTCCGACGATGGCGTTCTCGGCCAAGTACAATGGCCAAAAGTCAACACATTAATTATCCAACTACTTAAATTGAGAATCATGTGGCATTAGAAGCCAAAGTAATTAAAATATATGCATCTGAACTAAAAGTATTCAGACATGAGTAAACAACTCTGTATTGAGCAAATTCCATCAAATATATTTTATGACCATTCCAAATTAGCAGAATTAATGGCTTGCTAATGGATTCTCGCCATTTGTTTCAGACAAATATTGTGATTAGCTGAGACTATAGTCACTTTATATTTATTTTATTTTTTCATAAATTTATTTTTATTTATTTATTGTCATTATTCATTAAATTGGGCGCTAGTCACTTAGATTTATTATATATTATAATATTATAATATTATCATATATATTAATATTACTGATGTGCTGCTTAAGTTCAGATTTACAAATTTCATCTGCAGTAGTATTTGCCCGACTTAATTGGCATTTATGCCACTGTGCTGTAAAGTGCACAAGTTTGGCCTCGACTTACGAAATGCACTTTCCATCAAAAGTGCTTGTAATTTTGGTTTATTTCAGTCGAGTTGCGAGTGTGTGTGTGTGTGCATGGGTGTGTGTGGGTGTAAATGCGTGTGGGCTTTAGATAGCTAAGTCCTGGTCCAAGAGGCAAAGTTTCAACTTACCTTGTGGAGCATGTCCTTAAATGCTCAACTTGAGGCACTCGTCTCCCGTCGCCCGTCTCCCGACGCTCGTCTGTTGGCTTTAGGCCTTCTCCGTTCGGTCTCTTGGCCGCTTTGCTTTTTGCAGTGCAGTTCTTGGCATAAACTGCCACTTGTGAGTTGCAATTAAGTGTGAGTGGCTGGTCCATTGTCAAGTGTGTGCCTCAACGTCAAAACTAATTATGGCCCACGTCTTCTCTCGTTGCAGCAACTCTTCTGGCTCCAAGGAGGCGTCCACGCAAGCCCAGGCATCGGGCAGCCAGAACGGAGGCACCACAAGCGGCCAGGAAGCCGTCGTCGCGGGCTCGACGCTGACGACGCGGAAGCCGACGCCGCACGATCGCTACATCGATCTGCAGAAGCTGCTGCTCAGCGACGAGTATCTGCATGTGATTGTGGACAACGCGCCCGACGTGTCCATCAACAACCCAACGCTGGGCGAGATGCTGCACCGACAACTGGGGTAAGTTCGATAGTTGCCATGATGATTGGCGATTGAGTTCGAGTTGAAGTTGAAGTTGAAGTTGGGATTGTGAATGCCAGATGAACGGAAGCTGGACGAAAAATTCAATTTCCCTTGAGCGGAAGGCATAATGCTTAGTGTTTTACCTTCCTGACTTTGGCTTTGGTTTCACATTGGCTTTGCTTTCTGCTTTGGCTGGAGCCTCACTTGGATTTGCCAGGCACGCGCTCGGCAACTGTTGTAACCGTTGTAATTGTGGGAGGCAGCAAAGCCAACAACGAATCCAGCAGACAGACAACCAAGCCAACATTCTTACCTGCCGTGTGCTGTGTGTGTGCGATTGAAGCAGTTACGGCTGCTTTTGGCTTTGCTGAAATTGAAATGATTTTTATTGAAATTTACGCTCCATTTACGTGACACATTTACGTTTTAGATATTTGCTCCTCTTGGCTGTCTCCCTGATGCCACTCGGCTGATAACGCTGATGAGAGTTTAGCGTGCTTGTCTCAACATTGCGTATACGTAATTTCATATGAGCGCAATCAAATAAAACTGCAATAAAGAAATCAATGCGAGTGCCATGGCGAGCAGCTTCAGTGCAGCCATGAAATTCATTTGATTTGCTCGCTCAGTAATCAGCTTACGAACTTCTCCCCTCCATTGCCATATCAGCATTGGAAACGTGGCGTATGAGTGATTTCGGCAGCATAGAAAATACTCGTACTTCAACTCTGGGTACTTGCTATGTTACTTGTAATGATAATAAAACGCTGGAAAATGCAAAGTGCCTGAAACTTGTCAAACTGAAAGCATGTTGTTCTAGGCGTTTGCGTTGCCTTTGCTGTTTGCTTGGCATTAGCATAAAAGTGCTTGATTTTCTAATTTATCGCACATCACCGAAACGGAGCCAAACGCCACGTTTTTTGCGCTGCACGTAGCACAAATGCAAATTTCATTAACAAGCGAAATTGCCAGCACAAAGCTGAAGCCTCGTATGGAAAACAAAATACACTTACTCGCCACTAAGTAGTCTTAAAAAGCAGACAATCGCATCAAAATGCAGCTTAAATTTATGCCATATGGGCGAAGGAATAGAACTTGGCGACAAACTTTGCAACAATGTGAGCGTACCTTCTGGATGGGCGTAGGCGAAGGATATAGCCTAAATTGGATCCGAGCATCGCAGATATCTCATTAAAATTCTGTCAACTCGCTGCTCGACGCTTTTGTTGCCTGCCACCGTGGCAGACGCGTGCCGAGGCAAGCTCACAGCTCGTGTGGTTTAGGCCGCCTTTTGTCTTGGCCAAGGAGGCGAGCGGAGGGAAGCGGAGGGGAGCGGAGCTGTGGCAGCTTTGTCAGCACTTTTGCAGCATGCAGCCATGCTCAGGTGATTCCCGCTATCTTCATCTCGCCGAAAAGTGCAACTGCTCGCAGCATAAAAAATGCAAATTTCCCCTAAAATTACAATGTGAAATATGAGCATAAAGCAGCAGAGCGCACAGTGGGTCGCTCGCTGCTCTATTAGCTGAAATATAATTACAAAAATTTGTGCTTGTTAGCCGGCGAGTGCCACTGATTTACCATAAGCCACAGTCTGCTGATGTCCTTTGGCCTCGTCGTCAGCGTCGTCGTCGTTGTCGTTCTCCCGTCACGTCTACGCGCTGGCGTGCGTTTAATTAGTATGACAAATTTTTAATTAGCCTGCAATTGCGACCGCGTTGAGCTGGGACAGCAATCTTATTTCTAGCGAATTACAAACCCAGTGGCCGACCAACAGCAGAGCAGAGCAGAGAGAATTAAGCCCGAACTGCAAGTTAAGCAGCTGCTGCTGCGACACCGACAGCGACAGCGACTGCGGTTTATACAGTCGCGTCCTAATAAAAGACCATGCTCAATGTCGGCGAGTGCGTAAAACTAAAGTGCGCTGACATTCTGCGAGTTGCAGCTGCTCAGCTCCTCCTGCTGTCAGTGGTTTTAATGCTCGCGAAGTTTATCCTTGTAGACCGGCGAACGCAACAATATAAGTTTAATTTCATTCTTGTGCGTTCTCTTGTAACTCACTTCAAAATGTCCGCCCGTGGTTTGCTTGCCACTCTCCAGTCTTGAGTCCTGAATCTAGTTGGCTGTCGTCGCTGCCACAGCTTCTGGGGGCGATTCTCTGGTCGCCGCCTTGCCACAATTTCACACGCACAAAGTTTTTCACTTTCTAAGCACACGGCTCCAGCAGAAGTGGTGGCCTGTGGTTGGGCTCCCGTTCCCTCTCCTGGTTTCATCTCAGTCTCCTCCTCCCTGTGGAGCAGCAGCTGCACTGCGAAGTCGGCGATGGCAAAGTTTACTGACATTTTCTTATGCTGAAACAATTATGGGGCGGCGCTCGGCGAGCATAGGGCTTAGGATAGAGCCGGGACATGCCGACTGACAGCTGTTATTATATATATATATATATGTATATATCTAGCGGGGCCACAGAGAGAAAACATTTGCAATCGCAAGAAAGAAAAATATGCGAGATGAAAAAATATAAACGATAAGCACAGAAACTTCAAGTGAAAGTTTTGTTCGCCGGCAACATTTTGTTGTTCGAAATGTTTGTTTAAAAGTTAAAGGTTTGCAACATATTTGCACTATGGGAAAAATCGATTAACCGTAGACAAAGAAATTGCCAAGACTTAAAAAAGCACATTATGAATTAATTTCGTAAAATAAATAATTATTGCAGTCGTATTTTGTTTGAGAGTTTTCTTCGCCGGCAACATTTTGACATAATAATAAATTAAATGGACTAGAAGAAATATTAAAACAGTTTAATTATATCTTGTATTAATATTGTGAATTAATTGCACAAAATGATTAATTATTGTAGCCATAAATTGATTTATTGACAGTTTTCTTCCTGACAATGTTTTTTTTACTAGATGAAGACATTGAACAGGCTTGACGGGATATTAAAAAATGCAATTATATTTTAAATTAATTACGTAAAATAATTCTCGTTGCCTCTTTGATAAATTGAATTTCGAAATATTTTAAATAAATTGCAGAAAATAAATAATTATTATAGCTATACATTATTTGAGAGTTTTTGTTCTCTGACATTTTGTTTGATGTGTGTTTAATCGAGAAAAACATTGAACAGAATTGACGAGATTAATTTGCATTTATGATTAATCGAATTTAAAGAAAAATTAATATGATTTAGTGATTTTATTTCATAAAATAATATAATATTTGCTGGCTCATAAAATATTTGGAACTTATGTTAATCTTCTCAGTTATTAAAATGTGTAACTTATTTATGTTATGCTGAAAATAACTTGGCTTGCCCCTTTGTTTATCCCTTTTCAATTAGTTTCATTTGTTGGCTTTCCTCAGAAGCGATTCCAATTTTGATTTCCTTTTCATTTCCATCAAAAATTACTCGAAACTTTGTTCATAAATTATCCAGCAAATTGTGTCAGTTCTTTGGCTATTTCTGGAGACTGTCATTTGCGAGAAACTTGTCAACGGATTGCATAATCAAATTTACATCGGTTGACAGTGTGTCTTTTGACGAAGGGAAGGAAGCATGGGGATGAAATTGTGATCCTTTTTTGTGTGCTGCTGTATTGTTGAAGGACAGCATGTGGCAAGAGTAGTTGCAACTCAATCGACTCGACTGCAATTGGGGTTTGATTTAGTGTGGCATAAAGCAGCTGTGTAACAAAGCTCGAGACCATTGGCGAAATGTTTTAAGAAGCCGCCAACCGCAAGCTCAAACTCAATATTGGACAGTAGTCGGTGCTTAGTCAATGTCTGAGCGAGCTGCTTCATCAATTACACAGCCCTCTGCCTGCCCCCCCCCTTGTGGCATTTGACAAATGAAACATGCGCAGAAATTGGACTCGGACTTGCCACTCGAATGAAGCATGATGATGCCTGCTGCCTGCTACTCGCTGCCTTTCGTCGACCGCACTTAGCAGCTGCGTTCCTAATCCCCCAAAAGCAAAAAAAGAGCCAGCGAACCCTTGTCAATTTCTTGGCCAGCTCATGACAATTGCCGACTAATGTTTAATTGCAGCCACAGAGACTCTTTAAAGATTTAAACTGCCGCATGCAGTTCCCAGAGCGATAGAGAGAGAGACTCATTAAAAGGCAGGCCAGGTAGTCGGGAAGTTGTCGCCATTTCCATAAAAAGTTAAAATATTGAAAGTCATTTTCTCATTGCTCGCTGCACAAGGGGCTTGGCTCTCAGACATTTGTTTCCTTCCGCCCGAGTCGCGTCGAGTCGGGGCGACAAAAGGTTGAAAGGTTGGCAAACAGCAGTTCGTCTAGGAGTCGGAGTCAGAGTTGGAGCATTAAAGCATTGCCTGCGTAAAGTATCAGAGACGTCATCAAGCAAATTATGAAAAGGATTCCAGCGACAGGACAGCAGTCGAGCAGCCGAGCAGCCAAGTCAGGAACAGCAATCATTGTAGTGGCAGTAATGACAATGACAACGGGTAGAAAGGACGACGATGACAACGACAAGGACGAGTCTCGGAATATGGCCAAGGGAGTTACGTGAGCTCAGCCAAGCGTTGGATAGAGTTAGGCGAATGGTGACTACATTATCTCGTGATAAACATGCCGCACAATGCGGCAAACATTTGCTGTTGCCGTTGCTGTTGGCTGTCAACCCTTTTTGTCCATGGCCAGATTTTGACTGACCGGCAGCAGCTGCAACTGCATCAAGGACAACGACGACACTAAAAGCAAAACAACAAATTGCAACAATTCAATTTGTCAGTCGCATATTTTCTCTGGTTATTCAGTCAGCAATTTCTGTCTGCAGTTCGATTGGTTGCCCCAAAAGTATGCAACATTGAGGCAAAGCCACTTTAGCAGTTTGCGGCGCATTTAAACTGCAATTTCCAATCGGATTTAATGCTTTGACAGCAAAACTAAAAGTAAACTGGCCAAAAATGTGCTTAAATAAACTGAGCAGAGAGCGAGACTCGAAAGACAAAAAAGCAATGCAACATGCTGCATGCCGCACTTTTTGCTGGCCAACGCAGACGCATAAGAAGCTGCAGCCTGAAAGATTACAGCGTAAAAAATGCGTCGCTTTCGCTCTCTCTCTCTCTCAATCTCAGTCTCCGTCTCCGTCTCAGTCTGAATTTGAAAGCCAAATTGGCATTGGAAAAACACAAAGAGCCAAAAGATTTGCGATGCCAGCTGGCGTCTAGCGATTGCTGCAGCCTTTGACAAATCAATGTGACAATCATTAGGCAACTTGATACCCATTGCTTACAATATATATACTATTTCCTTTACTTGCCTGATTTTGGCCCCCAGCTAAAGATTCTTTATTCTTCGCTTTGCAGAGCAAACGCCAGCAATTTGGAGCGCTTCCAATTGCGCATTACCAAGAAGGAGCTCTACGGCGAGCAGGATACTCTGGTCGATGCGGTGCTACGTGACATGATCAAGCTGCCAATCGAGCACGTGGGTAAGTAGCGACTATATCTGGATGCATGTAGCTGGAATTGTAACGCCATAAATACGCCGAGGCTCAACTTACTCGCCCTTTGGCTGGCTGCACATTTAACTTAATTATGCAAAGGAGGTGCACAAGAGTTGCCGGGATTATTGAGAGCAGGCGAGGCCAAGGTGGCAGCCGAAACTATGTTCATTGCAGAAACTTTGCGCTGCCCCGTAATTTATTAATAATAAACTTTTGTGCACGACAAAGTCTAACAACAATGACACTTTAAAGTCGCAACTTTGCGCAACTTACAAGCACATATACTCTGCCTTAAAAGGGTATTTGCTTTGTTCTATTTTTACGTTCGAGCATTTGCATTCTAATGATATTTGAGCAGGATTTTGTTGTGGTTACGTGGCCGAGAGAAACTTGCTTTTAATTACATTTACGGCCAGCAGAAATATGCTTTTGATGTGTCTATTATTGGGCAATGCCCAGTTGACTGCACAAAGGAGGTCAGGATTCTGGGTTTTCTTTGCGTATACGCAATATTCTTGCACTGCATTTTAATTGCAACTTAGTCAAGTGTACTCCGCCCAATGCAATTTCAATGATTGCATCGCAGCCTCCCCCCGAAAATATTTGTGCAGCCAAGTGCGAATTTTGAGCTCCTTTTTTACGCAACTCGATTTCAATTAATTGTGTTCTCTGGTCGCAGTGCAAAAGGAGGGCGGAACGCAGCTGAAACTGATCATCGAGTACCCGAATGACGTCAAGGCTCTAATGAAGCCAATGCGGTAAGTTTAATGGCAATGCGTTTAAAATAAATACGCCGCCAGCTGAAATGCAATAATTGATAAAACTCAGCACTTTGAGTTGAGTAAATATAATTTATTCACGGCAATGCTGACTTTCTGTGGCGCCACGCAAATGGACAATCCGTTGATGTACTGCATCGCAATGCAACGCGATGTGGCACTTGAAGCTGCTCGCGATTTAAATTATTTATACGCGCGCTTTTTTAATGAGATTTAAACGCGCTGCTTGGCCAACAACAAGTCAGAGTCCGAGTCCGAGTCCGAGTCCGAGTCCAGAGTTGAGAAACCGCAGCAGCAGCAGCAGCTGGCAAAGTGTAAAGTGTCCTTTTAATGTTCTTCATTTGCAATTTAAATGAAACGTTTTTTGAATTGGGCTGCGGTGTCGCAGCCGTGTAAGTAATTAAGCTGCCAACTTGCAACCCTGCAACCTGGCGACTAGCTGTGAACGCGAACGCATTCAATTGGCACCCGCACTTTAAATTCAATTTATCGCATTACATTTACTCTTATTTGGTGCGCATCTGTTTCTCAGGTTCCCGAGGGAGCAGCAAACGCTGCCCAATCACTTCTACTTCACGGACTACGAGCGTCACAATGCCGAGATTGCAGCCTTCCATTTGGACAGGTGAGTTCCCTCCATCCTCCTACTCCTTTCTCTTCTCTTCTCTTCTCTCGGTAGTGTCCTTCGTAACTCAGTGAACTGTGCGACACTCGTAATGCGGCTGCAATTTATGCAATAAAATTCATTGGTTCGCTCTGGAAATAAATGCATATTTATTTTAAATTTCATTTTTAATTACATTGCCGGCCGACGAATGCAAATATTTGTGCAAATGAAATATCGTTATTCAATTGGAAAGCAAACAGACAAAGAGACCGAGACGAACTGTTATTTACAACCTGCTTTGCACCTGCCAAATCCGAGTTCCATTTACGGCTTTAGAGCAATCAAATTAGCTAATGCCAATCGAAGCTTCACACTCTTCTGTCCAGTTTTACGAGCTCTCAGCGCTCTCTCTGGGTGAGTGCGATTGGGCAGCTTGTGGTAATCCGCAAATAGCCTCGAGGGAAGCTCAGGGAAAAGGTGCCATCAATTTATGTTTATTATTTACGATGGTCATGGCAATAAAATGATTTACGACGAACTGAGCATGTGATAGTTGGGCATAATTCTCATATGGAAATAAATGCAGTCTCATCCGAATAATGAGATGACCCAAAGGACAGCTGAAGGCCAAGGGCGAAACGACCTTTTTAATGACTAATTAACTTGTACACACTGCGTAGACCAACTTCAGTCAGACTCTGACATGTTTAGCCCTAATTTAGATTCAAATTGTCTGCACAACAGACGAGACCACACACACATCTCGCAGTATGGCATTTTTGAGTTTAGATTAACATCACAACTTGTGTAATTGTTGCTGTCAGACAACACAATTACAATTCCAAGTCCGAGTCCGACACACGCACATACAATCAACTCAACGCAACTCAACTCAAGTCTCGCTTTCAGGAGTTCGCAATTTGCTAAAAGCGACCAACTTGTTGACCCCAGCACAAAAAACAATGAACTAAAGTGCGACAGGACAAAAGCAGAAACAGAACCAGAAACAGGAGCAAAACTGAAACCGAAACTGAAACCGAACTGAACTGAACTGAGACAAAATAAAATTATGGCATTTCACTGATAACCTCGGGCGACACTCGTCGCACACGCAATCAACATTTTTCATTGTTGCCAAAACAATTTTTGGTCAACAGACAGCGTCTCCTTGATTTCCGTCTCCCTCTCTCTTTCGGCCATGTTTGTTCACCTGTTGACTGAAATTAAAGACAAATTTTAAATCAAAATGATAAAGTTTTATAAAGCCAGTGAGCAAAGAAACATTTCTGGCCAATGATATATGGCGAATAAATAAAGAAAATATCCCAGTTTCGCATTTCGGGCACAGAGAGAAAAACAAATTAAGATCATTATACAAGAATAATTCAATATTGACCATTCTTCTTATAAGAATGCTTTCAGTTCATAAATAAATAGGAAGCATTCTCATTTGAGGAATATAATATAAATTTAATAATGTAAATTTAATCTTGTTGAAGGAATTTCTATTTAAGATAAAAGTAGTTCTCACTTTCAAGAACTGTATTCTAGTTTTATTTAATTTCTTTATTTTTCTCCCTGTGTGGCACACTGCAAGGACTCTCAGTTGGCATAACTGTTTGGCTTTGTTTTTGCTGTTGGTCTTTTATTTACCGCTTATTTCACACTCGGATCTCATCGGCTGTGTTGTATTGTTTTTGTTGTGGTCGTTGCAGAGTTCTGGGCTTTCGTCGCGCGATGCCTGTGGCAGGTCGGACGCTGAACATTACGACCGAAATATATCAAAAGGCCGACGAAAATTTATTGAAGACATTCTTTGTCTCGCCATCACTTAATTTATGCTTCCATGGCAAGTGCTCGTACTATTGCGACACCTCGCATGCCATTTGCGGCAACCCGGACATGCTCGAGGGCTCATTTGCCGCCTTCCTGCCCAGCCTGGACTCCTCGAATCGCAAGGTATGTTATTCACTCTCACTATTCACCATTCACCATTCACCAGTCAACACTCGACACTCGACACTCGTATCTGGTAGTAGTGTAAAAGGGAAAAGGATCTGGGTCCTTGCTGCTAAGTGGTATTTGATTAATGCACGGCAAAACTCTCTTCAACGCTCCGAGATTACAATTTATACGCTCGGCCCTCGCTTTCATTACTAATTTCGTTCGCTTGGCCAAACTAAATAACAAATCACATTATTTACTTAGCATGCATGCGTGTGGCAAGAGTGCGAGTTTCGTATGTGGCAAGTGGCAACAGGTATTCGGTATTCTGTATTCTGTACTCCGCACTCTGTAGTCTGTGGATGGAAATAAGCTCCATAAGCTGACCCCTGGGACTGCGGAGCGGAGAGGGAAATTTTAACTAGTTACTCGCTTCATGTTTCATGCCTCGCTTTTAATTTGCATAATTTTTTATTTTGTGTATCCTTTGTTTGACTCAGCACACTTACTCAGCTCTCAGCTCTCAGCTCACAGATCTCGACGCTCGGCAATTTCATTTCATTTCATTCATTTTGCCGCCTGCTGCTTGAATTAAAAACAAAAATATTGTATCAGTTCTTCAGCAACTCGTAAAGCGTAAAATGAAATATAAATGCAACCATCCCGGACGGTCAGGCAGACGGACGCAGAGAGACAGACGGACGTTAATAAATTCTAGAGTCCACTCCATCAAACGGGGACAGAACAGAGGAGCATGAGCGAAGGCAACGGCAACGGCAACGGCAACGGCAACGGCTTTTAAATGCAAATAACTGAAAATTTAAACCAAAAACCCAACTTGCAACATGCCGACTCAGCCACCTCAGTGTTCGTTGGTTGGCTTAGAGAAAAGGGTTTATCCCTTTGACCATGTCCCCTAGCATTTTGCAGACAGATTTGCCGCAGCTAAAACATTTTTCTCTCCCAGTTTCTTTCATTCTTTTTTTTATGTTTGTCGGGCTTGTGCCTCAAAGGAATAATTCAGTTTGTTTTTTTTGCTGCTGCCACATACCCTGTGAGCTGCAACAACAGAAGGGCTGTGGGACAGGTGAAGATAAAACAACATTTAGCAACATTAAATTGTTGATTTTGTCGCAGCTTACAGGGTATCTGGTAAGCGACTTCCCCTTGTCAGTTACTCCTTTGTTTTTGCGGGGCTTTCGGCTCGCTCTCCTGCAGTTAACAAGTAGAAAATGGTTAAGTGTATACTTGAGATTTAGCGTAAGGCAAAACTGTAAATTATGCACAGGAGATCATTTTTCTTTAGTACCGTTTTTAGAGAAAAATGCCGAGGTGTTGTTGCTGTTGCTGTTGTTGTTTTGGTTTTTATTCACTTTTACTATTATCCTTTCAAGAGTTGCTTTGGGGGCAAGCAAACGCCAAACAATGCTGCAACTGTGAGGAATTTTAATTAAGTTGCGAATTTGATTTGCACGCCTGTTAATTTCTATGGGGGAATGAAGAGACAACCATTAAGCTATCATTTGAAATTGTTTAGACATTCATTACTCGACTTTTATGAAATATCTAAGGTGTGTCTGATGCATTCATAGCTAATTCAGGCAGAGGCACAAACTAATATCGCACTTGGCATTCAAAGTGCAATTCGCTAGAATAAATCCCATAAATCTCAATGCTTTGCTTAATCTTTGGCATACTTTTAATTTCATCTCGACAATGGAATCTCTAACATTTTTTCATCACACCGCACCCACTTTACATCTTTTAAATGCATTTGATAATCTTTAATGTGATTTTCGTTTTTTCACGGACATTTAACGCGCCACAAAAAGCGCCTGCCCCACAGTAGCAATAGTAGTAGTAGTAGTAGTAGTAGTGGTTGTATGCCACATTCCGGGGCGCTTGTCTTGCAGCGTGAATTTAATTTTGCTTGATTTATGCAGTTTATGGGGCGTGGCTGCCGCTGCTTTATATGCAAACAATCTCTTCCCATTATGCCATAGTCGCCGTGTAACCGTTAACTTACCTTACATCGCTTTTTCGTTTTTCGTTTTTCGTTTCATTTTTTGTGTGCTCGCTTTTTGTTCGCTTGCCGCTTTCTATTTGCTTTGCGCGCGCCTCCTGCTGCATTTTGTGGCAAGTGCGGCATTCTGGTCATTACACAGACTCTGCGCGGCGCTCGCTTTTATTATGATTTTGTTCTCAACCTGTTTTTTTCTGTTTAATTTTTCTACATATTTTTTTGGTAACTGTTCTTGTTGTTGTTGTCCTTGCCGATCCCACCCACAAAACGAACCCATTGCCAAATGCATAGGGGCGCAAGGTAAGTTCGAGTAACGAGCGAACGGGCGGGGCGGAGGGGCGGAGGCGAACGTAGGAAGGAGCCGAAAGTTTTATTGCTTCTCTTGGCAGCCCCGCAAATAATTTCATTTAAGCGAAATTAATTTCGCTTGTAGTGCTGCTGCAAACTGCTGAGCTGCTGAACTGCTGAATAAAAAATAATATTGTCGTATTGCGAGATGAGAAATAAATGTTTTAGCTGCACAATCCACCGACCGCCCGCACTCGTGTGGCATATTAATGCCACTCAGCAGCAGCAGCAGCAGCAGAAGCATCTTTGGATTTTTATATTCTTCAACAGCTCAAATTGATATTGATTTTGGTTTCTCTTCTCTGCATCCCTCAGCTCTGGCGGCATCCTTGGCGACGCTCCTATCACAAGCGCAAGAAGGCTCAATGGGAGACAGATGCCAATTATTGTGCTCTGGTAAGTAAACGAGTGGCTCAGCTCTCCACTCTCGACTCTCCACTCCCTCCCCTCTTTAAGTTTACCCCAATTTTGTGTGCCATTTTCATTTCCACTTCCGGTTGTCCTCGCCATGCTTTGTCTGCAGCGTATCCTGTGATGCTGCTGCCTCTGCTGCGGTTACTTTTACTTACTTGTAATTTGCATTTCAGCTCGAATGGAATGCAAATGTTTTTATTTGTTACTTCTGCTCGAGTTGCCGCTGAAGCTGCTGCTTCAGATTGTATTGTGCCTTTGACTTAATTAAGTCCTTATTTCTTTCCACCAGCATCCTTTGCTGTCCCTTCCTTTCCTCTCCTTACTTCCTACTGCAATTTAATTTCACATTTTTGTCTCCCCCTCCGCCAGGTGCGCGATATTCCGCCCTACGATGAGGGTCGCCGTCTGCTGGACCTTATGGACATGGCTGTCTTTGATTTTCTCACCGGCAACATGGATCGTCATCATTACGAGACCTTCAAGTGAGTATTGACCCAGTTGCCTCTCATAAATGCTGCTGCTCTTGGCATCAGACACATAATGCGATTGGCTTATTTCCGCATAAATGGCGTTGTTGGCTTCATGCCTACCACATGTGGCAGATGGCAGGCAGGCTGCACCTGCACACGTTGCATGCTTGACTAGTCCGCAAGGATGCAATGCCTCGGAAAGATATTCTCGAATCGAAGACAGAGAGTTTGCCACATTGTTTGCTATGCAAAGCCAGAACGATGACATCGTTTGCGAACGAAACGAAGGCAAAGCCAATGCTTAATCACATTTGCTGGCAATTATGCCAGCCCTGATCATATGGGTCGTATGCGCAATTTGACAAGCACTCTCATTGCAGAATCTACGGCAACGAGACGTTTCCCCTGCACCTGGACCACGGACGCGGCTTCGGGCGTCCCTTCCACGACGAGCTCTCCATCCTGGCGCCCGTGCTGCAGTGCTGCCTGATTCGCAAGACGACGCTCAGCAAGCTGCTTGAGTGAGTAGCGAATCCTTCGTCCCCTTTGATATGTGTTTGCTATTCAATTGTTTCGACAGGTTCCACAATGGACCCAAGACGCTGTCGCAGGTGATGGGCGAGTCGCTGAGCAACGATCCCGTCAGCCCCGTGCTGTGGCAGCCGCATCTGGACGCGCTCGACCGGCGGGTCGGCATCATCCTGCAGAGCATACGGGACTGCATCAAGCGCAATCCGCCCGGCGAACTCGACGCCTCCGAGACGGACTTGTCGTCATAGCGCTAGGCCCGCAGGCAGCCCAGAGTTTAGAGTCTAAAGTTAGCTATTAGTTGCGTGTGTCTTGTGTACTGTCTAGAAGTAAGCGTTGAGATCGTTACAGGCACCTTTGAAAAAGGTCGCGCTGCACATACCAAAAAACAAAGAGAAGCAGAACAACAACATTGGGAGGTGAGAGAAACCAAATCACATCCAAGACAAACAACCAAACAAATCATTGTTGCGCATTTCTTGGTTCATTTCACACACACTAACAAACACACATATTCCTGAGCAGCTAAATCGTGTAGTTAGAACAATAATCTACTTAACAACTACACACACACACACACAGAAAGCAAACACACACACGACAGTGGGTGCCAAAAAAAACTATGTTGAATGTCATGCATTGCACTCGAGTGAAACTTCTTCAAAAGACTATATAACAAACAACTATTTGCTAAATATTTATTTATAATTGTTTCATACATTTTACAACAACAAACATATATATTTATAATGTGTAAATTTAATGCGAACTGCAACTTCCCCTCCCCAAACAAAAACATTTGTTGCAAATTTAGTTGGTAAGAGACACTGAACTATATCGATCGATATCAGACGTAGCTTTATCAGAATGTATCCTTCCCGCCCCCCCCCCGCGGGAATGTTACATGTTGTGTTTACCTTTGTCTTATTAGTTAGTCGAATTAGTTCCAGCGTGAAAAAGATGTACTTCAAGAGTTATCAAACTACTGTTAACGATTACAACTAATTACTATTATTACACACTATTATTATTGACCATATCTATAGTTAATTTCGTTTGTTTTTACAATTAATGTACATTTTTGAATCGTACCTAATGTAGTTGAATCTGACACAATGCCACGCATTGCAGTTTGTTTGTTGGCCAATCCGCAAGAGCAAAACAAAAAACATAAAGTAACAAAACAAAACAATAACAAAATGCAAAACGTTAGAAGTAGCAACAATTTTAGTGAAAATTTCAGAAACATTGAATAAAAAATACCAAAGAAATGCAACAAAGTTTTTTATTGACTTCCTTTTGGAATTTGGCTCGTAACTTTGGCATATCCTTGCGCAGGATTTCGGGACTTACGTTGCTGGCTTCTGGACATTGAACTCCATCGATTTGCATCAAAACATTATGGGGTCATCTAAGGATCAGATACTTGGAAAAATTCAGTTGCGAATTGTTAAGAAAGTGCCTAAAACTAAAAAATCCTGAATAACTCGCGAACCTGAAGGACTATCGGAATGTCCTTTGGCCAGTTGATAGTCCTTGCTGAAACGAGTAGTTTGACATATCATTCGACAGGATACGCAAGGACATTGCCGAGATATTATCATTTTAAAAAATTCAAAAAAGTCCTTTTATTTCCGCTCCTGTAAGGATTTTTGTCCTTTTTAAAACGTCATTTGATTTTGATTGCTAATAGCTATCTGTGTATCCTTGCGCAGAACAACGGGATTTACTTTGCTGAATTCTGGACATTAAACTCTATCAAATTGCATCAAAACATTATGGGGTCATCTAAGGATCAGACACTTGGAAAAATTCAGTTGCGAATTGCTAAGAAAGTGGTAAAAACTACAAAATCCTGAATAACTCGTGAACCCAAAGGATTATCGGAATATCCTTTGGCCAGTTGATAGTCCTTGCTGAAACGAGTAGTTTGACATATCACTCGACAGGATACGCAAGGACATTGTCAAGTTATCGCTACTTTATTAAATTCGAAAAAGTCCTTTTATTTCTGCTCCTGTAAGGATTTTCATCCTTTTTAAAACGTCATTGGATTTTGATTGCTAATAGCTATCTGGTGGGTAAAGGATATTGTCGTAGTCCTTGAAATGGCTGAGATACGGGTGATTTTCCTGTAAAAAATTATGCGTGGATTTTTTTTATATGAATGCAGATGGAAAGTCCTAGTTCCTGAGAGTACAAAAACAAGCTTATAATATTGGCATATGCAGGATGTCGCAGGATTACTGACCTTACGGGATTCAGGACAATTATCCCTATTTATGTGCATCAGGGAATATAGAAATCTTAAACTAATTAAATAAACAAATTAATAATTTTACAAAACTAACGATAGCTTGCTTATTTGAACGTATGTTTGGTCCTTTTTACATATTATAGTCCAAGAAACAATTTTACAATGTTCTGTTTATTTATTCTATTACAAAGAAAACTTTTTAGATTTGGTTCCATTGATTGCGTTTATGCAACAGGAGCTCTGCATAGTATTTGAGTGGTAGATGTTTTCTAAAATGTACTGCAATGTTTAAGTATTATACAGTTATAACATAGTCAGAAATGTTAATAATCTCTATTCTAGATTATGTTCAATTTTAATCCTTAATTAAGTCGAAAATTGTCAAGGGCTTTGACTGAATATTAAAATATTACATTTGTGTTGTGTTTGTATGACTTTAGAATACTAAATATTAGTGACCAGCACGGTAATTTATTAACTTTAGCTGATAGTGGTAGGAATAAAAATAATAATTAATTTAATATATAAAATAAACACAAAATAATCTACCTTATCACATAGTTGTTGATAGCATTGCCCCACTGTGCACGGTCAGCGGATCGCCGCTCTCTCGCCGAACTGATAGAACAATCGATTCTCTTGTGCTCAGCTGGAGACTCGACCGGGAACTTCTCCTAGTGGCAGCTGTTCATCGGCTGTTGGCTGTCCGGTTCAGTGATTGTTTGCCGCCGCTCACAGCAGGTTGTGTCCGCTTACGCTCTCTTTGTCTTCTTCGATCAGTATCCAAATCTGTGAGTTGTTTTTAGTTGAAACGAATTAGATGGTATTGAATTAGTTTGAAGTCAAGTGCAAATTGCGGTGGAATGTGCCGAAGATTTATTTATATACTCACTGAAAAGCACGTGTTTTGCGATGGTTGCGAAGATTGCAAGTGGAAAATTCGATCGCTCGATTGATAATCGAAATTGAAGAGTTAACAACAACACACGTGTTGGCGTCTGGAAGGTTGTCTGATAAATGTTTTGTTTGGTTTTGTGATTGCTATCAAATAAATAAAGTGAATGGCACTCGAATTGGATTTATCTGTAAATGTTTACGTGGTCGTCCACGTCAGGCTGAGTTCGACAGCGGCTTATCAATTTCATGAATGATAATGCAAATGAATGTGCTTTAATTGGCATGCGGTCCCTTGTTTATTGTGTGCTGGCCGTAGAAGGCGCAAGTTGCAAGTCAAGTGGGCATCTATCATTTATGCAAATTCGAAGCCAACTCGATTTTTTGCCAGTACAGAACACAGAGCTAACTTCCGCAATCCCACAGCAGTGTGCGCAGAATGTCTACGACCGTCGTCGACCTACGCTCGGACACTGTCAGCCAGCCGTCGGCTGCGATGCGGGCACGCATGGCTGAGGCTGTAGTGGGTGACGATGTCTATGGCGAGGATCCGACTGTCGCCGAGCTGGAGACGAGGACGGCGGCCCTTTTCGGCAAGGAGGCGGGCCTCTTTGTGCCCAGCGGCACCATGGGAAATCTGCTGGCGGGTAAGTGCACATAAATAACATTGCTCCACACAGCCTGAATCTTTAATAAGACCGAAGTCGACTCGGACTTAGTTTAAACTGTGGGCTGGGCTGCCTATCTCGCTAATGTTTATTGGCTTGGCGCTTGCGAAAACAAAACGCAAGACGGAGAACGAGAAGCGAAAAGCGAGGAGCGTCTCGCAGTATCATGCATCAGGCTCATAATCGTAAAGGTTAAGGGCGACCATATACATAACATTAATTTTTATTTTTATGTACTTAAATATTGGACGTGCTGCCGATGTCGACTCTCGACTCCATTGTGCAGCGAGCATCGCGACAATTTATGCGCTCGCTCAAATTAATATTTCTAATGGAATTTTCATTTTATGAAAAGTGAAAATGCACTGAGTACTTTACTGCAACGTACCTGGCTTTTCTTCTTTGCAGTTATGGTTCATTGCCACCGACGTGGCGCCGAGGCGATTGTTGGCGATTTATCGCACATCTTTCTCTACGAGCAAGGTAATCACACTCACCTTACACCTCACAATAATTTCCATTCCAGTTCGTAAAGTTCTCTCTCACTTTTAGGTGGCGCCGCCCATTTGGCCGGCGTCCAATTAGCCACGATTAGGAATCAGCCGGACGGCACTTTCAGTCTGCAGGAGCTGCGCCACAAGATACGCAACTACAAGGACTGCCACGAGCCCGTCACCTCGCTCGTCGTCGTCGAGAACACCCACAACATCTGCGGGGGCAAGGTGATTCCCCTCGCCTTCCTCGACGAGCTCGCCGCCCTGGTCCGAGGACCCGGCGTGGGCATCACTCGCATTGCGCTGCACATGGACGGCGCCAGGGTTTTCAATGCGGCCGCAGCTTTGGGCGTCAGCGTCGAGCGCATCACTCGTGATTTTGACTCCGTGTCCGTCTGCCTCAGCAAGGGATTGTCGGCGCCCGTGGGATCTGTGCTGGTGGGCTCCAAGGCTTTCATAGCAGAGTGAGTAATCGTCGCGTCGCTTCTTTTTCATCTGTCTGTTGTCTGTTGTCTGCTGTAGAGCTCATCGTCTGCGCAAGGCTTTGGGAGGTGGCATGCGGCAGGCGGGCATTTTGGCCGCCGCTGGCCTCGTGGCACTGGAGCAGGTGGTGCCGCTGCTGGGGCAGGACCACGAGCGCACTAAGCGCATTGCAGCAGGTAAGTCGCTGGGCAGCGCAGTTTTATCTATTCATCAGCCTAACTTCCGACAGCCGTTGACAAGCTGCAGAGTCCGAACATTGTCGTCGACATGGCCTCGGTCCAGACCAATATTCTGCTGCTGCAGATCAAGCAGCCCAAGCTGGCGGCCGATGAGTTCGCCAAGCGTCTGGGCATCGTTGAGCCCGAGGAGATCGCAGCCGGGGTAACCGACAAGCAGGGAGCCGGCATTGTGCTGAAGGCCAGCGCCAGAGATTGGGAATTTATGCGGCTGGTTCTGTACCATCAGGTGGACGACGAGCAGCTGGAACTGGCCATCAAGAAGCTGAGCTACGTCATCAGACAGTACGATGCACGCTGGCCATAATTATAAGATTATGTTTTTGTTTCCGTTGTTGTCGAGCATTTAATTAAAGCCCCAAAGTGCAAAGGAAAACTGGCATAATTTATATTAGTGCTTCTTGAGTGGATCGGAGCAGCGCGTTTACATTTGCGCTTGACTGCATCCAATCACAGGACAAGCGAGCCCCAGGAGCGGCCTGATGGACTGATGTTGCTGTCGCTGTCTGCATGAATGCCCCACTGAATGAAGTAATAAAATTATTTTTAAAAAATCATTGTCAATTTTGCGATGCTCATCGATTTAAAAGCACGAGCCGAGCCGAGCCGAGCCGAGCCGAGCCGAGCGGAGCGGAGCTATCCTCCTTTTTGCCGATGGCCGATTGTGATTTATAAGCAAACTTATCGCGTTGATGTGGCAAGGAATCTGCTCAACGTGATTGCCACCGAATGAGGGAGGGGGACAACAGTGGAGCAAATCGAGCAACATATAATAGATTTGAGTACTCGCATTTTGGCTGACTGAACTGTATCAAAGAAGGCAGCAAAATGCCTTTTGTGCCGCTCTCTCTGTCTGTCTCTTTGCATTGAAATGTTATATTTTGTGAATTATGCCGAGATGGAATTCAATTAGAGAAGTTGCTGAAGCATTTGATAAATTGAAATTGAATTGACTGTATGAAGGTCGGCCGAGTGTCGTCGTAGCCAGAGCTATAAATGTAGATGTGGATGTCGATTAATGTGCCATTCAGCGAGAATGAGCGTCATTTGGCAAAACTTTTAGAGGCCTTTCGCTTTGATTAAAACTTTAAATTCTTTACAAAATTAAATGGGGCAATTGCGCTGAATACATTAAGCGCGCAGCCCAAAAGTATGCTTTAAGTTCCGACTGCGCTCACAAACGAATGCACCTAAAAGTATGCAGCACTTTTTACGAGCACACGCAAACCCGCTCCACGCGTTGGAGCGAGCGAGAGGGGTGCGTTCGTCTAAAAATAGCCCGCAGACATGCGACGCTGACGCTGCTGTCGACGTCAAAGCGTCGACGCTGGGGTGTGAAAACGTGTGTTTTTTGTTGTTATTCTCATTGTTGTGCCCTTTGTGGAATTGGTTATCGTTCTGAAAATAATTCGAAGCATAACTTATTCAACTGCGCTCTTTGACAACGTCGCTTCAACGTGTCAGGATGGCCGAGCGGTCTAAGGCGCCAGACTCAAGATACATTCTTGCCTCTCGCAGAGAGGTCGATGAGCGTTCTGGTCCTCTCTGAGGGCGTGGGTTCGAATCCCACTTCTGACAAATAATTTTTTTCGCTTTTTTAAATTACTCATATTAACTTTTTCATTTTACAATGCATTATTTAGCACGGGCGCAGTGCTGTAATTGCGTGTTATAAACAGTTAATAGCAGTTCAGGCTAATTAACATAATTATATAAATAGCTACGGGGCTGTTTGTTTGTGCCGCACGCACTTAGGCGGACTTTTTAACTAAATTAATTTGTTGTAATCAATTATGTAAGTACGATTACGATTGCATTCGATGTAGTTAAAGTTCAAGTAATTTAATTATAAATTTACACGCCTGACACATCCAATTAAACAAAATTACGTGTGCAAAAAGTCCGCTCGGATAAATGTTATAAATACCCTATCTAAAAGTAGAACGCTCTCTTTAGTCCTGGCACTAATAGAACGATACAGGAGAGTATTTAGATGTTTGGGAGTTGCTTGTTTTAATGCAAATTTACTCTGTTTAATGGGCTTTCGTTTCAGCATTGTGCCGTTTATATGGGGGCTTTAACTTTATTGGCAACGCCATTTGGCGGCACGTGCCACAACCTGGCAGACTTAATGTGTTTCATATTATAGAAAATGCATGATGTATAGGCCGTCGTTTTTGATGGCGAACCGAAAACTAAAACGCAATTCCGTCATTATGGCAAAACTGGCGTGTTACACTTAAATGACAAGAAGTCATGAAATAAAGTCGTAAACTTTGAACTAAACGCGGCGCGGGATGTCGGCTGTGGCTGTGGATATCTGCCAAGGACTAGTTGGCAAACTACTCCCATTTTGGCGCTGCATAAATTGAAATTTGCATTAAGTGGCGCGTCAAATGATAATTCAATATCCGGAAATGAAGCACAAAAAAAGTCGTTGCTTTTCTTTTCTGTTTGTTATGTGCTTTCAGCGCTCTTTATGTACGGGTAAAATTTGATTTGCCTGCCTGAAGTTGCGTCTGATGAATAAAGCATAGTCTGGTCTGGTCGGTGCTGTCTGCTGTAATTTAATTAATTGCATGCGCGTAAATAAAGTCAAACAATTTTTGTATTTAATCAACGAGAAAGGATATAAATGAGTCAGAGAGTTAGAAGGACCCAAAGCAATAGCAGAAGCAAAGGAGTGCGAAGGAGGCGAGACGGAGACGAGGTACTCCAATAAGTCATGCGAACGAAACTCACTTTGAAAATTACACAAATCTACATTATACACAAGTATGTGTGTGAGTGAGTGCGAGTGTGAGTGTTTGTGAATATGTGGCGAGTGTGTGGTGGGTGTGTCTGAATGAACATAACGTGATTGCTGCCAATTTCAGAAAGCAACAAATTGATGATGAGCTAATGCCTACAAAGTTATTGGGCAATAATTCAGGGAGGAACGTGGGCGAGGGGATTGTGTTTAATTAAAGAAATAACAGGCCACACAACATATAATATTTGCTAAATTATTCCCGCTTACTTTGCAAGTTAAGGCAGAAGAAAATAGCTTTTAAACTGATGGAATTGCAGAACCTTAAAGCTGCTCAGCAGTATCCGTGCCAGAGGCAAGACAAGAAGACAAGTTGTTAGCAGGAAATGCAAACACATTTTGGCTAATGTACTTGAATGTATCTCAAGCTTCGATGCACAACAGCGAGTGCTGTTTGTGGCCTGTGAACTCTGACTCTGAGTCC
This sequence comes from Drosophila ustulata, assembly GCA_035047365.1. Classification (NCBI taxonomy): domain Eukaryota; kingdom Metazoa; phylum Arthropoda; class Insecta; order Diptera; family Drosophilidae; genus Drosophila; species Drosophila ustulata. Next base: position 31,108,107 of record JAWNPT010000094.1, read on the forward strand.
GAGTGTGTGCGAGCTGCTTAAAGCTGCCACTTGCAACCTAAGTAAGACATTAATATACTAGGCTGAGCTTCCGTCCGTCCGTTTGACCGACGCCCCCGCATTCATCAGGCGAGTGAAGTGAAGCGGACTTGCAACTGCGTTTGCGTTTGCGTGTGGAGTGTAAATTTGAAGCGCAAAACAAATGAAAACTTCATGACTCGAATCGACTTTGTACTTGCCACAGTGCCATTAAATCCACGTGCCACATTGCAACTGCTCGCCATAAACGTCTGCTGGCTGCCTCTAAAGCCAAGTGCCAAGTGCCGAGTGCTCGGCTCGCGAATGCGGCGCATATTTTATGGGGGGATGGTGCAACTTAATTAGCTGCTGGCTGCGGCAACGACTTCGATTGCAACAGCGACGTCTGCAACTGCATTGCACCTGACATTTAACATTATTACACGACGCCTGCAACTGCGACCAGTCGCATATATTACAATTCTCTCGCGCTTCCCGATGCGAATACGAATGCGACTGGGACTGCGACTGCGAATAAGAGTCGTTGCATGACGCGATAAACTTGCTCTTTAAAGCTCGCATTTAAGCGGTGTTAACCGTAATGTGCACAACACATTCGCCATTCGACATTCGCCATTCGCCATTCGACGCCATTTGCGAGCTGCACCCAAAATGGCTGGCCATAAGCCGCGTTACCAAGCAGCCAACCGTTCAACCAGCCAGCCAAATAGTCACAGCCATAGAGAGCCTCAATAAAAATAAATGCCGGCAACATTTGTGTCTTTGGCTTGGCGTGTTTCACTTCACTTCGACACCAGAGCGAGGGGGAGTTGTAATCGGACTAGAGTTGAACATTCTAGCTGGGTGCAGCTGCAGACTTACGAGCCAAACAAAGTTCGACGCCGCGCCGCTGCGGTCTTTAAGCTGTTGTCCCACTTCGCGAAATCGCACAATGAATGCAGCAGGCAGGACTCGCAAATTGCAATTGCAACTGCCAGCCATCAAAATATTTACTTCAATTCAAATAATATTAATAGCAGAAGGAGAGAGGGAGACGACTGTTCGATACCCGATACCCATTAGGAAAGAATACACTCTTGTGTCATATCAAATAATATGCTAGACATATTCCATAAAATAATGTTGAAAAAAAAAATGTATGGTATTCGAATGCTGACAATATTCCATAAGATATAAAATATAACACATATATTGCCACCTAAGTTCCATCTGATTTTTTCCCTATAATAATAATACAATTTCAGGAATTAATTAGACTTATTATGTAGTCTTAAAATTACACTAGTTATGCGATTGATTTTCGAATTTTTGAGGGGATTTGCTAAAGTTCAACAATAATAATAATTTGCTAAATTCCAGCTCTTATAATACTTTTTGTTGCGAAGATGACTTCTTCTGCCTGTTATACGCTCTTTCTGTTGGTACTAAGTTATAATACCCTTCTCCCCATTGGATAGCTGGTATACAAATAAATCGTGTAATAACACTGCCTGCATCATTCACTGCAGCACTTCGTGTTTGACTAGCAGATACCCTACCACAACATATGTATCTCAAAGCGGCCCTCTCGTTTTTTATGGCCACAGGGCATAGGCATGATATCGTATTCCTGGAAAGCCAACAATTGCTCGCCGGCCAGGTTTGCAAAGAAGTTTCATGCACATTTATGTTTATTATTGTATAAATCAAGGGATAAACCTGCATATATATATAAAGTTTGTGGCTGGCGCCCCTTCTCGGCTGCAGTTGGCATTGTTCTTGTTGCCGTTGCGAGCTCGTTGTCGGGCTCTGGATAACCTTAGCATGCAATGCGAGCTACATAAATTCATATGCGAAATTGTTGTGATGCATGCTCCTGGCACTATAAAATATATCTGGCCAACAACGGCAACAACAGCAACAAAGGGAATAGGGCAGAGCTGTGGCAATAGCATCGCAGTCAGGCGCAACTTTTTGCCCAATTCAAACTTGCAACTGGAAAGCGATGTGTGTGCGAGAGTGTGTGTGTGTGTGTGTTGCTGGGCTTGTTGTGTTGTAGTTGCATTTCAATGGCAAACTTCGCCGGACATGCTTCATAGCTCTAATTATACATGCGCCTTCCTAGAAGCGACTTCCTTTCGGGGGAGCTGCTCTAAAAAAACAACAACTCCCAACTATGCTCGTTGTTGTTTGTATTTTAGCAGCAAGTTTACGCTCTGGCATCGCCTTGGCGTTGGGGCAACTTGTTGTCCCCGTTTGCCGCCTGGCATTTTTATGCCCCAGAGCACAAACACATGTAAGTCCTCACACATACACGTGTTCTGTGTAATGTGTGTGATGTCTAAGTTTTTCTTCAGTTTTAACTCCTGAGGTGGTCGAGAAACTTTGCATGTCTGCTTACTAATTCATGGATTGCTTTTGCTGCTCGCTCTTTTGCTGCCCTCCCCTTTCTCTCTCTCTCTCTCTCTTTGGGGCTTTCTTGCGGGCCCACTTTTGATTTGATTAGACCACAAGCGACCGCAAAGCAGCTCGCCGAAGTCGGCTGGCCAGTGGGTAAATTTATATACATTTTGCTAGCATAAAATATGGCATTAAAACTTAATGTGCGACTCTGCGCACGCAACAGAAAAAACAAAAACAAAAAAGTGACAAGCAGGAATAGCGAAGGTAAAGTGCTGAATATTGTATACACTATATTACTTAATACAAATTAATAAATGTATTCTTCAAGTCAAGGCAATGTGGGAGAACATATTAATTTATAATTGAACAAAACATCATCATGAAAATTATAGACTTCTCTGCAAATTGATGATCTAGAAGTTACAGCTTAAAATTTGTAACTCTAATAATTTCATTTAAAGTTTAATTATATTACCATTAAATTGTATTTAAATTAAATACATATTTATTTGAATTGAATAGTACAATATAAGTAATAAAATATTTTGAACATCGACTCGTCACACACTTGCCTATAAAATAAAAATATCCTCAGCAAGAGTATGCGAAAGCAATGCGAGGGGGGTTGTATGAAGACATTATCGGAATGCTGAATACAAATTGCTGGGCAGCTTGTGGGGAACCAAATAACAGGCTGGCTAATAAGCTGGCCGGCCCAGTTGATCACGTGGCCACCCTCTGATTAACCGTGCCACATTAGCATATTTCGGTTTGATTCCACAAATTTTTTATAAATCACTTCATTGACATTTTTTATGAGCCGGCGAATTACGGCTGCGGCATCTTGGACATTTAAAAACCACAAAAAAAGGAGAAAAATATGTTTTTTGCTGCCCCCGCCGCAGGAGTGAAAAATGTCTGTGCTCGAGGGCGTTTTCTAGGCTCACAGACCGCGACCTGAGGATTGACGCGCCGCTTACGTGCTACAGAAACATTTGTCTTGCTGCCGCTTTTTGCGTGTCTTAATTAGCGCCCCCGCACTGCCTCGGAAAGCAACATGCCCCCGCCCCACTCCGCCCCGCCTGTCTGTGCCCCTTCCGCTGCACGAGGCGAACCTCAAGAAAGTTTGCCGACACAAGTCTAGGCAGGAATTTATGTATTCTAGATAAGGGCTGCCAGATAATGCGGAGAACGCAGCTATTGTCGATGGCGATGCCGATGCCAAAGATGCCTGCCTCGGATAACCTATAGAGTACAAGGGGCAAGGGGCAAGCAGCAAGGGGCAGCGGGGAGGGGAGGGGCATGCTAATGAACTGCGCCGTGGCAGGGAATACACGAGTGTGCTCAAAGTTACTCGAGACGCTAAAAACAATGCCACGAGACCTGCAAAGAAATGCAGAAGTTTTCGCCGAAAAACAAACTTATCGGTTTAGTGGCACATTTGGAGCAATCGAAGGGAACTCACGCAGTCCACGAACTCTCGAAAGGTTAATGCCCAAAATGGGGCAAAGTTTGCCGAATTTAAGGCGACTTCAAGCTTAAACACATTTGTGCAATGAGATCAGCATTAATTGCAAACATTAGCAAAGCACATCTACAATTGAGCAGGAATAGTTTTGAGAACTCTTCAAGGCAAATAAAATACAAGCAGAGATTAAACAGTCAAGGTCCTATTAAAAGAAAGTACAGAAGATGTTTAGATAGCGAGCAATTCAAAAGCCACTGACAAATAACAGTGATAGTTTCCCCGAAGGTACAATAATTTTAAATAAACTCATGAATTGAAAATACCAAAATGAAAATAATAAAAAACAATAATTTCAAAAGACAGCATTTCATTTAAATTAATGAAATGAAAATAAAATATGTAGATACAAAAATTGTTTACCCACTAAATATCATCAACAATAATTTCCATTGACCAGTTAAACTTAAACCATTTAAATACGAATAAAATAAGGAACAATGATTTCTAATTAAATCTCGAATTTAAATGAATTTAATAGTTTGGAATTACATGACAATGTACAATTATTTAAATTAAAAGAAAATACAGAGATTTTTGAGAAGGAAAATGAAGCCAATTCTAAATGCATTGATAAATCAAATAATAAATAATTAATTGATTTTCATGTATTTGGATTAATGGAACAATAATGAAAGCATTTCTTTCCGAAATATGAACGATAATTTTAAATGAATTTAAATTATTCAAATAATTGAAACCATGACTGCATTACTTTTGCAATTGAAGACGAGAAAAGTTAATTGATAGCTTTCACAGAGATTTATTCCGTTTACTTCCGTCTAACTGCAAACTCAATGGAAAATGTTGAAAATTGCTGGGTTTAATTCAGAGTATGGGAAGTCAGGAGTCGGCACTCGAAAGCCAATTGAGTTATGAGTTGCCTGCTGGCAATAAAGTTAATGCCCTGTGCTGCCATATTTAACTAAGCAACAAACCAAATAACCTCTCCCAATGCATATGAGAAAGTCATTCAAAATTGCTGCCTGGCTGGCTGGCTAGTTGGCTGGGACACAACACAAAGAGTTTCCTTTTCCTGCCAACATTTTGTTGATGACATTTTTAAGCTGCAGTTGTTGGCTGTGTGGCATGTATGCATTGGGTTGCAACCCAACTCCAATGGCGGGCACGTCTAGCGTCTAAAGTGTTACCCTTTTGCAGTTTCTCGCCCCTGCTTCGTTGGGTTGCTGGTCAACATGTGGCACTCGTTAAATGCTAATTGCAGCATACTTGTAACAGCTTTATGGGTTTCTGCTGTTGTTCAACGGGGCGGATAACCAGAGCTACAACAGCAGCAGCAACAGCAATTGGCCCTGCTAATTGCGAGACGCAGCTCCTCGCTGCCGAAATTGATTTACAAAGTGGGTCAACTAAGTGAAATGCAAGCTGCATGGTTTAGCAGCCACAACAGCACCACTTGGTGGGGGAATGGGCGTCTAATCAAAAGCAAAACTGAACCACTTAATATCCGCGCATGAAAATGCCGCCAAAATGTATCATTTGGCCAGCTGCTGCTCTGTTATCCTTGGCAGGCGAGTAGTGTGCTCGAGTCTGGTATTCATAACGTAACGAGCGAGAGTTGCGCTATGCAAATGCGGCCAAAATGCAGCCCACAGCGGTGGCAGCCTTACCAATTTCATTATGGCAATGACACAACACAACAGGGGCCAAAAGCGACCTCGAACGGTTTTCCGATTGCCAGCCAGACAGATAGGCATGCAGAATGTTATTCCGTGCAATTTTTGGTGGCAAGTGTTGCAGCCCGGCTGAGTTGTGGCAACATCATTATGCAGCCAGAGGCGCGGTTGCGCCACAAGCTCATTCCCATGCAGTTTCACTGACGTTTTCCATTTCTGCATTTATCGTTTAGCTGCACACGATTCCTCTAATTACCAAAAGCGATGGGCGATGCGATGAGAAGATGCCACGACTCACGGCTAATGCACAGTTTTGGCTCCAATTGTTATTCGAGATTGGCTTAAATTCAGCATTCAGCTCGGTGTGATGCATGCCAATAGCGTTGAAGGACATTACGTGCTCGTACGTTATGCAAATAGTGAAGGTAAATGGACACTCTTTGTTGGCTGACGTATGGCTTCCGTCCTCTGTTCTGCTGTTCTCATGTGGCGCTTCATTTCATTTTTTCAATTGTCATATTATTATTATGTTGGCTCGCTTCTGCGTACAATGCAAATGCATTTCGATGTGCCACTAATGGATGGAGGGCAAGTGAATCACAATCACGACGCCAGCCTCATAAATAATGCATGTGAATGCACGGTCAGCTCTCGAAAGAAACTGCAATCTGCAAGCATTCGGATAAGCACTTTAAATTTACAGCAATTTCATTTCGAGTCAACTCTACAAGACGAGTAAACTAATTAATTAAAGTGCAGTGTCGGATCATTAATCAACTCTGTTAAAAACTAATTTAATACAACTTAAATCAAAGTTGTTGTTGCTGTACTGCAATTTAGTCAGGCACTTCCTCAGACACTTACCAGAACTGCCGCGCGCTCCACGTCATAATTACCAGGTGAGCAGTTGAAGGTGGTCAGTGTGCAAACTGAATTTATCAGCTATGCAATCATTGGCAATAAATTTGCACCCACTTCCTGAGGCCTGCTGGCCGAAGGCGCAGGCCGATTGAGTGCGACTCCTGGATGGAGGCATTTAAATGGCGCCGCTTATGCAGTGCATGGCAAACATAAATCTTGGCCGAGCCGAGGTGCAGGAACAGATTACGAGTGGACTGCCCCTTTTGGCGGAAAAGCGGCCCAAAGGCAACTAACTTGGCCAACGCACGAACTCCGTCTCCAGGGGAGCGTTTGCCTGCCTTCCTTCAGCTTCCTTTTGCCGCTTTCGCGTGCACTTCTATTTATGTGCACGGCATAAAGTTTACAGTTTGCGCCATCAAAACGAATGCGGAGCCAACAGAAATTCAGTTTGCTTCCTCTCTGCCTTTGTTATTTTTACGCGCGCGCCTAAAAGTATGCACGCAATTTTTTCATTTCGTTTCGTTTCTTCGTGCTTCCTCTTCCTGAGAGTGTATCCGTGTGTGTGCCTGTGTGTCTGTGTGTGTGAGAGCCGCGAGCTGCGGTTTGTTTGCATACAAACATTTGCGCGCTGCTCGCTTTTTGTGCGCCGCGTCGTCTTCTATTTTATGTTGTTGCAGTGGCAGTGGCAGCTGCAGCAGCCGCAGTCGCTCTGCTCGACACCTGGGCAACAACTTTGCTGCGGTTTTACAGGTGTTAATGTTTGTTATTTAGCCCAAGTGTGCGTGCTGCGTGTCTGCAGTAGATAAAAGCAAATACGAATTAAAATGCACGACCCCAAAACCCGCTGTGTGAATAAAAAGCAAACCACGGCTCGTTTTCACATTTATATATATTCATACAATATATATATTTATATATATTTTAAACACTTAAGATAGAGGAAGAGAGGGCGAGTCAGTATGTGTGTATGTATATCTGTGTGTTTGTGTGCGTGACGTCAGATCGTTATAATTATACTATAGCTTAGCTTAAGCACTACAAACAAGTCAATTGTTTTCTTGTGTACCGAACGAACGAATCAACTAGAAATCAAAATCACTTACAATCTAATTATAATGATTTTTACTCGTAACATATTTGTATAATGCTCTTAATTCTAGACCCGAAAAAAAGAAAACAATGTAGAAAATCAAACACAAAATCGAATTGTAATCAACATCACATTATATTTATTCTTGTGGTAATTCAATTTAAACATTGAAAAATAACAAAACGAGAAAATTAAAGAGAATCTTAATTGAATAATGGTAATAGAAAATTTCTTATATCAAATTGCTTGTGAACCCATCGACACCCTAAATTGACTAAATCAACTTATTTATATATAAATATTCAAATTGAAATTGACTCAAATGACATGTGTGTGTGTGTGTGTGTGATACATTTGAGGTTTCAAATTTGCACTATGCTTTGGTTTTCGTTGAATTATTTACACAGAAACTACGCTCAACTATCCTTTAACTGTAGTTTGTTTGCATGCAGCATGGAGGGAAAGAGAGAGAGAGACGGGTGGAGAGGTAGGATTGGGATATGATGTTTTTGTCACGCAACATGTTAGATTGTTGCTAATTGGATTTCGTTTTTCGTTTCCACACACACACACACGCACAGTCGCACATGAAGCAAACATTTAAATAGTCCTAGTATATCTGCTCTATGCTCCCCCTTCTCCTCGCCTCGCTCTGTCCTTGTCTAGAAGTTAACAGTTAATGATAGAGATATGATTGTACAGTAGAATGTCGATAAATGCACACCCATCTTTCACACACAAATTGATGCAATTATGTGCAATGTGCAATTAAAATAAAAATACCTTTTTCTGAGCCAATAAATGATGCAACTTAACAGCTCTCGTAACAACTTAATTGTTCATCCGATAGATGGCGCTATTCAACAGCTGTTATGCCTCTGCAAACTGCAAAAAACTGTTGCTGCTTTAGAGGAATAAATTTTAATCTGGAATGTGCAATTGTAGCTGCAATTATCGACATTTCACTGTACTTGGTATGTGGGTGTTTGTGTGTGAGTGTGTGAGGGAGACGACACATTATTTGCACTAGATTTACCACACTGTCTAACTGGCTTTTCATTCGCATTTTTCTTTGCTGCTGTCTCGGAGTTTTTCATTGTGGCTTTCCATTTACACTTTCGCATACCGTTTGGGCCATCTGCTTTGAGTGATTGCCGTGGGAATATCCAGCTAATCCGCTATCGATTATCGCTTAGAACTAAAGATATTACACTTAAAGTATACAAAATCACCATTTATGCTCTGCAATTGCAATTGAATTGAATTGAAAATCATTTAACTCGAACTCGGGCTACTCCGCAGTCCTCCTCGCCTAGGTGAGCTCCGGACTGAGCAGCCACTGTCCGAGGCGCGCCAGGATGATGGTGATGGTCAGCAATCGCAGCAAATTGCTCTCAGCTTGACCGGCTGCACTTCGCACTGCCAAAAGACAACAAGACAAAGAGACATGCTGAAATTCCGCTGCTCAACTCGACTCCTTCTCAATTTACACACATACCCAGCAGCATGGTCTCGCGATTGTCGATGATGCCGGGGCGACGCTGCAGGACGCTCTCCTTGCCGCCCTTCCACAGCACCGGCGATATGCTGGCCAGGCACTTGACGCGCATGTCGCCGTCGTGAAAGTGGCGCGGCTCCAGTTCCAGCTGCAGACCCAGCGTCGAGGTGATTAGTCCGTGTTTGTGCACGATGTCGTTGTATTTGTGCAGGAAGTGCTCATCCAGAATCTGCAAGTGAAGCCCAGACATGCACATTGTTCAGTTCACTTCTCTTTCCCAGTCTCTATGGCAATATGTTTGCCCCTTCTTTTATTTGCTTGAAAGCTAAACGATGTTCCGCGTGCATTTTATTATTAAGCACACACGACAACACCGCTGAGCTGATGGCGCACAGACATGTCTGGCGAGCGCTGCAGGGCTGCAAATGGCTCCTGACCTGGGGGATGTGTCTCCAGTGAAGGTTACAATTACCAGTTCACTCAGACGCTTTATAATTCCTTCCTTTTAATTTTGCTGCTGTCAGCAGCAGGCAGTGGGCGGGGCAGGCGTGCCAGACAGACGGGGCAACATTATGAGGCGTGTGTTGCAGCGAAAGAAATATAAAGTCATTTGTGCCGAGACCCCGGCGCAATAAATAACAAAAATACGGTGAGCAGATACAAAATGTGAAATGCTCAAATAAATAGCTTGAACTTTTTGCTTCTTTCGCCAGCTATATTGGATTTGAATTGAGTGCGGATTGGGGCGGCAGCAGTTTGCCATTTTTGCCAGTTGCCACTTGCCACTTGCCAGCGGAATTGTTGCCATTTGTTATGCGATTGGTTCGCCATTCTTTATGGCGTCCATAAAAATTACAAAGCTCTTGAATTCCAAAGTTGAAAGCAAGTTTAAAGGCATAAATTAAACGCGCTGCCTGCCTCGCTCTCACTCTGAGGTTCTCTTTCTTTTCTTTCTCTGGCTGACAGAATAAACATGCTGCAGATGCCAGGAGCTGTCCTGCATGCTCCTGACACAAAGCCCGGGCAGGAAGCAAGACAGGCCCTGTAAATGGAGGGCATTTAAAATGCCTATCGCATGCCAAGGATGAGAGATCGAGAACGAATGTTAAATAAAAGTATCCAAGGCATTTTGTGGGCAGCAACGAGCGCAATGCTTAAATTATATGCTATTTTTTTTGAGTCTCCAAATATATTTCTAAATATTCGTTTACCCTGATGGACATTCATTATAAATAACACAAATAGCTTCCTTCTGCCGCTCTCAACTGCAGTCTCGAATAAATACAAAAGTTGATAGTGAAAAGCTGCCAGACGAATGTTTTTTGTTTTCTATTTTATTTTCTTAGTAAGACGAGATGAGCTGAGTTGGGACGGAACGGGACGAGTTGGGTTGGGAATAGCATCAATCCCTATTGTCGTAAGGCAAATAAAGCCGGGAAACGTGCCTAATCGCACTTATTGATTTTTCTCCGCTCGTATTTATACAAAAGTGGCCACAGGACAGGGACAGGGCAGGGACAGAGACATCCAAGGCCTACGCAGCAGAGACAGGAGGCTGGAGCATGGTAGAGTGAACTAACTTGTACCTTAACGGCTCGATTCACACAATTTGAGTACCATGTAGTCGTTGACTATAAAATGCAGTGAGGGACCACAGTCCCAAAGTTCTCCTCTCTCCCCCAGCCGCCCCATTCGTTGCTGTTGCCGTTGCTGCCCTGCTCCAGATCGACAGCCGTTTCGTGTTCCGGCTACACAGTAGACGTGTAACGAGCTTTCAGCCAGATGGATGGCCCAGCTACACACCTACAGACAACTAACAACATGCCATAAACCATGCCAAGGCTTTGCCTGTGGCAGCAGGGGCAACCGGGGGCAAGAAGAGGACGTCTGTGAAGCCAAAAGCCTGGTCGGTTACATGATTTTTGCTCATGAAATAATTTCTACCACCTACATTGGCAGCTGTGCCAGGGATTCGGACATGGCCTCCCTCTGCCCCCTTCACTGCCCCTTCGTCCTTCGTCCTTTCTGTTCTTGGCTGCCTTGTCGCTCCACCTGCCGCGGTCCATTGTTTGCTGCGTTGTTAGGAGCTTAAATATTTACTGTATGCATAATTTCAGCATTTTTTGTTGGAGCCAACTTCTCGTCCCCCTCCCTTGCCTCTGATTAGTATGGACGCGTTTGAGCGCAAAAAGGCATAAAATGAACACACACAAAAAGTATGTAAAAAAAGGTAAATTGTGCTAACAGACTTACCGGTTGCTCATTGACGAACCATTGCAGATGCGAGGCTGGATGTGATTTGCCCGATGTGCAGTTCAAGCTGAGATATTCTCCGATTTGATACTGATACTGCTGTCCCCTGATATGGGGTCCGTCACGGGGCAAAACTGCAAGATTAGACATAGATAGATAGTTCAATAAATAATCGAAATATTAATACCATAAATTATGGCTGTGTGTTGACATAAAGCGTAATCCTATTGAGGTCTATTAATTAGTTTTCTATTTACTGTGCTGCTGGCAGCGAGCAGATAAAAGTATTTGTAAAGCCATATTAAGCAAATACAGTCGACCCGCTTCCATTTTCAATATTGAGTCCACTTTTGCATGCATTGCACATGTTTATTCATTTTTTGGGGCTCTCAAACAGTGAAATATTCCCACCCTTCCCCCTCACCGTTCCCCTCCTTCGACCAGCTGACAGCTGAGTGCACAAAATGAAAACGAAAACGAAAATATATGTATAAATAAAAAATAACACTAATACTGCTGTGCAAAATATGCTGTGCATGGCCTGGCTGCGGAAATATCCATTAAAATGGCATTTCAACTTATAAATCGCCGGCTTGGACCAATGGCCATAACCCTTTTGCCGACCAAAAAATAAATTCGGTATGGCAACTTCAACTCCCACCTCCGTTCGGGGCTGAAATTTACGTATTCCCTTTGTAACTGCAGATGTACATGGAATGGAATGGTTTTAACAACATGCATGCATGAAAACGTGTCTATGTCGAGGAACGAGGCACGAGGGCAAAAACTGAGAGCGATAAACGATAAAAATACACAGACGTGGAATTACAGCACAGTATACCGTATAACGTATACAGTTTACAGCTTACAGTGAAGCCCCCATGTTAGAGAACCAGAGCTTATAAATGGCCTTTTAAAAGCCTTTCAAATGCAATACAAACAGCTCAGCAGGCGGCATGAAAACAACGCTGAAATTTCCCTTAACTTTTGCTCTAATGACTGTTTTGTTTTCGTTATCATTTCTGCGACATTTCCACAACAGTTTACGCGACATTGAGTTACTCTTATCAGGCTGGCAAACAATTTAGAAATCACTATAATTTGTATCATTAAAATTGCATGATATTGATTACACTTTGATCATTTCTCTTATTCTATTCAACGATAATTTTTGGATTTGAATTATTAAACACATTTTAGACTAAATCATTATGAGCAATTATGATTATTTGTAATTGTTATTTTTTCGCGGAAATAAAATCAATTGTATTTTAATTTTTACTTAAATAATAAATAATTGTTTGATTGATGATTGATAAAATTACTCAAATTTATTGTTTTGTTTTATGTCTGCTCCAAATGTTTTATATTATATGTAAATCCTGATTTTAACCAACACGTTCTCATAGAGCATACTTGCACTTTTCGCGCTATCCAAATGCACTTTAAATATTTATTACATTCCTTTTAAAAAGTAGACGCCAGTTATGCAGATAAAAAAGTGCAAAATATTGTAATAACAATTAAATGGAGACTCGCACGATAAATAAAATATAAAGTTCATTTAAGCAATACTCGTATGCCGGAAAAAACGACTAGAAATGAATGTGAAGAATGTAAACATAAACGAGAAACAGCAGAGCGAAAAAAGCATATACAAATAAACATGGTTAACCGATGTGATACAAGAAAAGAACACACACGAAATATAAATTGTTGTTATGCAACAACACACAAATGTGCTGTATGCAAATACATGTGTATGTATTTGTTTGTCGATTCAATATTTGCCAGTAATTGCAGTGGGAATTTTTGTGCAAATATTTGAAGGATATTGGTCAGCGAGTTGGTTAGGTAATGTCTTATGGATCAGAGACTGGGAGTTTTACTTACACACAATATCCATGCGACCCTCGCCCTGCACTGACGAGAAATTTGGCGCCTCGGCGGAGATTTCACAGCGATAGAGACCCGTCGAGTTGAGGGTGAGGCCGCGGAGCACCACGCGACTGGCGTCGGAGAGTTCCTCCTGCAAAATGGGGAAATGGTGAAGCATAAAGGATTGTCTGAGATGGGCGGGGCTGAACTCACAATCACGCGCACGCCATCCACGCGATAGCTGGTCTTGGGCGGCCGGGTCTTTGGCACATAGCGATAGAACTCCTCGTTGTCCTTGTACCATTTGATGGCATACAATGCCTCGCCCTCCTCCTGCGGCTGCTCCTCCTCCTCCTCCTCCTCCTCGTCCGCCTCCCTGCCCGCCTCCTCCTCCCGGCTCTCCACGTATCTGTCGCTGTCGCGCTCAAACTCCGGCACATAGGCCTGCTGCGGACCGCTGCCACCCGAGTGCTGCTGCTGGCCGCCATTGTGGATGCTGGCGCCAACGCGGCCGCCCAAATAGCCAGAGGCCGCACTGCCGCGATACACACTGTGGCCGTAAGGCGACTGCTGCGGCAGCGGCGGACTGTGTCCCTGCGACTCCGCCTGGCTCTGATACTGCCTCATCGCCTGCGGCTGCGACTGATGCTGCTGGCGGCGCTGCAGGTGCTGTCGCTGGTTCTGGCTCTGGCTCTGATGCATGCGACGATACGGCTGCCTGTGGTCGACATCCGCGTCCATGTCCACGTAATGCGCATCGCCGTTGTGCGGATATCGATCCCTGTCCCTCGCCCTGTCTCTGTCCCTGTCCCGATCGTGCTCCCGCTCGCGATGCCCCTCGCCGGTCATGTGTGGACCGTGGGTGCGATTCAGCTCGTATTGGCACTCGAGGAACGCAGACTCGCCGCGCATCTTGTAGGCGGGAATGGAGACCTTGATCATGCGCAGGCCCAAAGCGAAACCTGCGAGGAGACAACAGCAATTAATTAATATTACTTTGAGTAGTTAAACAATATTGCAAATGAATAAATAATTATTTTAATATTAATCTGAGCAAGAGTCTTCGCTGCACGAAAAAATCAATCAGATCGATCGATCGCAAAGCAAGTTTGTGCAGCACAATAAACATATGTGTGTGTGTGGCAAGGATGCTCCACAAATGGCAAATAACAAATTTATGTGGCAAAAAATACGTTGGCCATTTTTAAATCGGCCAACGGACTTCCCCTGTTTTATTATCCAATAGCCTGCGCAGCTCGTAAATATTCATAAATGAGTGCGTAATCGGGCTTAATCCTTTGTAAAATTATGACGCCGGTTGCCACATCGCACATCCTGGCCACAAATTACGCAGACAGCGACAGAGCACAGAGGAAGGGGTGTCCTACAGGATATTGGCTCCCATTCCCCCTGCTCCACATCTAACCTTTATGGCAGCGGCTTACTCCCATTCTGCGTGGACGTGCTCATACAGCGTTAAATTAGAAAAGCAGCTCAACATTTTGCTCTTTAATATAAATATTTTAATAGCCAGCACACACAAAACTGCAGACTGCAGACTGGCGACTGGAATGGTGGCTATTAAGTTAAAGCCAACTTCATTTCATCGACATAAACTGGGGCAATTTGGAGCGTGGCCATCATCAGACATTGCTGCTGTAAGCAGCGAAATTCATTTGGATTAATTAGATTGGACATTAATAAGCCACGTGCATATTTTATGACAACAATTAACATTATTTGGCATGTAAGCGCGAAAAGGCTAGCAGGCCTTCCTTGTACGGCCAAATATGTAATTAAATTGATAATTTCAACGAGCCAAGGAGCGAGTCAAGCTGCTTCGCTTTCGCTCCTCCGGCGACTTCAAAGTCGCCTACGTAATTTTAATAAAATTATACAGCTCGTCCGTGTGCCACACAAAACAAGCACAATACTCGCCGCTCGCACTGAGGATGTAACTGGAAATAAGAGAGGGGAGATGGGGCAGATGGGGCAGATGGGGCAGATGGGGCAGATGGTAGACAAGGCAAGTAGCAGCTGTCTTTGTCTGCGCTTCAGCATGTACTCGGCATAAAGAAGACAAAGCAGCAGCGCTGACAATGCAAACACATGTCATTTTGGCTACATTACAAAGTGTCTTAATATTAATTAAAAGCAGCAAAGCTTGCACGCAACCAACAACATCAACATCAGCAACGACAACAACGACAACGACAACGACAACAACAATGTTACAGCGACAACAACAGCGAATGCGACGAACAAAAGCAATGCCAGCAAAAACGTCGAGGACAATAAGCATGAGGTACACATATGTTAGTACCGTGGGCATCACACAGACAACAGAAATATACCACAAAGGTTAATAAAATTTACATAACTTTGAAGCAAAGTATTCAAACTATTGCTAGATTCGTTTTATTGTCAAATTTGAATTATTAATTAATTACCATTCTTAGCATTAAGCAGGTAATGCTAACAAATGTGTATAACAGTTTAACATCTGGTTCGTGTCCACGCTGAACATTGCTTGAAGTACATGCTCTTGGTTTGTGACTGCGCTCTTTTCATACTAATTTCAATTATTTATTTAGAATAGTTAGAATTGGTATTTCGAGAAACCGCTGTATATTGCAGCATCATAAGAATAAGAATTTCTAACTTGACATTGAAAATACAGAGAACAGCAAATTATCAGACAGTTTTAATAATTCCAATATGATTCTTAATAAAAATACAAATTCAATCAGGCTGAAAGGTTGTTTCACATCTCTACTGATTTTGCGTTTCTCTCGCCCCACTGTGCACTAAAGTGCTCAAGGAGTGACTGTGACATAAAAGTGCTCCACATATATCGCTCGGTCATATCGCATGTCTGCCTTTTGCCGAAGCGTCGTAACACACAGCTGCATCTCAATTGATAATTTTTTCGTTTTTGTTGCCCTTTTTTGCCACTCAGATATTTATGGAAATCGCAACGTACTTTTAGTAAATTGAATATGCATAAACAGCAGCGCGGCAACGTGGCAACATCAGTGGCGAGTGAGAGCTGAGCAATTCCTGCTATAGCTGTTGCAGGATGAAGTAACATCATTAAGTATGCATGATAATTTCTTTCATTAACGCATATTTAAACAAGCTAGTCCCCAGGGACCGTGGTCTACCTGCCCAGCTTTGTTGTTCGCGTTGCCGTTCGAGCTGCCTCGCTTCAAATTGAACGTTTAGCATAATTCGATAAAATTGGCAAACAAAGTGGAGAGAGAGAGAAAGTAAAGTTTGAAGGCGGAAAGTAGAAAAGCAAACAAAGGCAAACCGAGCAGCGAAGAGCAGATTACGAGCAGCCCCGTGAAATAGGTTAAACCGGAGGCGAGCCAGCCAGCGAACAACAACAGCGGCGGGGAGAAGAGTATAACATTTTAGCGGATCTGGGCTGCACAGTGCATAATGAAGCACATCATTAGAAGATAAAAACCTGGCCTAAAAATCTATTCCCCCCCAGCCCAGCCTAGCACAGCCCAGTGCAAAATCATTCTCTGACATGGACACCCTGAAAGGGGCTCAACATTACACCGCTAATGAGTTGCACAGTCTTTGCAGCAATTATGCGGACAGCAGGGAGAAAAAAACTTTGTTATCTGGCTGAACGCTTAACGTGAAAATTGCTGGCAGTGTCGGCAGTCGAAGAGGGTACAACAAAGAGCGTATCGGCCCGAAAGTTTGCCCGAAAACTGTCAAACTGTTGGAAACACAATGTCAGGCAATTGGAGACGCAGCTCATTAAGCGATTGTTGTTGTTCTTGATGTTGTTGGGGGAATTCAAGTGTCTAGACTTCATTAAAATGTACATCTATCACGCCATGCCAGCCAGCCATGCATAATTATGAGGTATTGACATTTTAAATTCGTGTTTAAAAAACAATTAGTGCCTGCCTCTCTGTCTCTCTCGCTCTCTGGGGGGCAAAAAGTTGCGAAAGTTTTGCGCTTAACTGAAACTGAAAGTGAAGTTCATTATGCGTCTCGCTGGCCTTGTGCTAAATAAGCAAACAATTCTATTAAAAAAATAAACGCGAGCAAGCAAGGTTCGAGGTAAAGAGAAAATTGTAATGAAAAAGCCTTTGGGTTAGCTTACAGTTTGCAGTAAGCGAGCAGCAACAAAGGCGGGCGTTGCCAGAGACCGCGCTTATATTCCATAGAGAAAATGCGGCACCGCAACAACAACAAAAAGTGTGCAACAGTTTTGTAGCGCGCTCAAAGGCAACCCACAATATCAGATGAACACACAACTAAACACACACACACACACTCGGTAGTCAGACGATACTCATACGCCCCGTTGCAGGGCGATTGCGTGTGCATTTTTGTTTAGCGCCACCACAGCGACAGCAGCAGCAGCAACAAGAAGAAACAAATCTGTGCAAGCGCTTCTGATGTATTCAAGTTGACACAAATCTGGCGCAAATCCGCACACAAACAAAAAGCGACAGCGACAATGCAACTTTAAGCGAGTCTGACATGACGAGCGTTGCAAGTGCGGCGCTTGCGTCACCGAGCATGTGTGTGTGTGTGTGTGTGTGTGTGTTGCAACACTGAGAAAAAGTACTCATGACTTTTAGCAAAAACATTTATGAATAAAAAATAGCAAGCATGACAGCAGCGCAACAGCGACTGACGAGCGACGAAATTAAAAGCGAAATAACAGAAATATTATTTGCGCGAACAAAAGGGTGAAATTGCGTAAATGTAGTGGGAGGGAAGAGAGGGGGGAATGGAAAACTTTCATTGTTGTTTTAAGCTGACTCGTAATTGAAAAAGTAATAACAATAACAGAAGCAGCAGCAGCAGCAGTGGCAACTCAGCAGAAACATATGCTCGTGCCACGGGGCGTATGTGTAATATTATGTGTGTGCATTCGTGGCACTTTAAGGCGATGCATTTGAAGTCCATTTAGGATTAAATAATACCCTAATGCGCAGCATCCAGCTGCAAGTGAATGGGAATAAAATACAAACCGACCTGGACACTGGACGCTTGAATGGAACGTGCCCCACCCGGTGGCACGTTCGGCATACAATTTGCTGACTAGCCAAAGCGAGAATCGTTGCTGCACCTGCTGCAATTCGTCATCGGCAATTCTCTCTCTCGCTCTCGCCCCCAGCTGGCTGTTTGACTGATTTGTGTTGCGTGCACTTTAAGTACGATTACATATTTGCAAAATGGAATGGAACTTATTGCAACTGCAGCTGCCACACTCCCAGAGCGAGCGCTGTGTGTGCCACATATCGAATGATTTCTTTGGGGACGGGCGCTCACAGCACATGCCACAGATGTCAGGGACAGGCGTTGCGTGCGCCGTTAATTTAGAAGCATCGACTTTCAATTGGGCCAACTTGAAACGCAAGCTGACAGCTCGCTCAACAGGCGGCCGAAAATTCTATTAAAAACGATCATGTTTTATTTAAAATCTACACCTGGATTGTGGCGGGGAGACAGGTGAGGATAACGTACAACCTGTCCTGAACGCTGTCCTGGCTGCCGTCCTGGCTTATTTGTATGCGCGCTGCGTGTCGCATACACAGCAGAAATAACCGAAATAAGCGAAACGAGCAAACTTTCGGGCGAGCGTACAGCCGGTGGGGGGTGAAAAGTGGGGTGCCAATGGGCTGCACGCACGCAGAGACAACCATGTGTGTGTGTGTTGCTGTGTGCTGTGTGTCGGTGTGTGTATTGAGGTGTTAAAACGCCACAAGTGACTTTGTTCAGCAGTTACAATTTGCTTTTTATTGACTTGCAAGGTGTCGACTCCCGTCGTCCTGTCTCTACCTCCTGGCATTTTTTCGCACTCACCTTGTAGCAAACAGCAAATGAGCACAATAATGCATATATCGTTTATGTGTTTCATATTTATGGCATAATAATCCCATACGCTGCTCTAATGATATGTCTTCGCCTTCGCTGTGGGCGTGGCAAGTGTGGGATTATTTCCTTCCGAGTTAAAGTTTTCTCTGATTTTCTTTGTAAGCTGTTTTCTCTCGTTTTTCCTGCCGATTTAAGTGATTTTGCTTCTTCGTTTCTTTTGATAGTTCGTCGGATTTAGTTTTTGTGCCTTTTGTTTATGGCTTTTGTTGGCAATGTTGTTTACTTTACTTTACTTTTGTTTTCCTCTCTCTCTCTCTCTCACTTTGCCTGTTGTTTGTTCTTATTCTGCTTATTACATTGCACAAGTTTTCGCATAAATTTCGGCCTGTTGCCGTTTACAATTGGCTTAGTCGAGAGCTTGGGAATGGAGTTGGAGTCCAAGTCCCATGTGTGGGCATCTGCATCTGTCTTGTTAAATGCGAGTCGAAGTCTGCAGAAGAGAAAAGAAAGAACGAAAACAAATGAATTTGAATACAATTCAAAGTTGTGTAATTTATGCAAATGCATAAAATAATCTTCACAAAAATGTGCACAATTATTATTCGAGAAATCAATTGAAATTCCGCTTCAATACGCTCTGTACTTTTAAAGCCGAGAGTCTTCAACAATATTAATAAACTTCAATTGCTGCTCGTAGTCGAGCTTACTCATATTTCTATATATAGTAGAGCATTAAAGAAGCATAAAGCACATCTGTCTCACAATACAATCAAATGATTTTCCTTTTTTTTTTTGGCCACCAAGCAAACGAACAACTGTTATTGATTTTCATGAGCAGTTCAAGGACTCTTTGGGGAATTGCTTCCTTGTAGAGCGAGCACGAGACACACTTTGGCCTGACATTTTGGACAACTAGAATAGCCCAAGTAAAATATTCATTCCTGTGACCAGAGACCAGAGACGATGTGTAATTACGTGACAGTTATGTATTTTGTGTGAGTGCATGATTTAATCAAAATTCAGTTGATTGAAGGCGATTTGTCTGGAAATAAACTGGTAAATATCCCAGACTGCGCGTGGGATTTTCTTTGCCCAACAAATGGCACAAGACACGCAACAAACTGCGGCAAGTGGCAAGTGGCAAGTGACGTCGGCATCGCTGTTGCTGCCACGTGTGCAAACCAGAATTTGAACTGTGATATTTCACAATGCAGCCAGCCAGCAACTTGAACGCTTTTAAACGAAATCAAAGCAAAGTCGCAAATCGCCTTAGAACATAACAAGAAATAACAAGAAATTCAAGCGAAATATAAATATGTATGTTCGCTCGCTCGCTCGCTCTCGAGAGCTCATGAAATGTGCATAAATCGGGCGAGCAAGGAAGGCGAAAACATTTGGCGGCGGCTTTATGCGACCTTTAATGAAATACGAATCAGAATCCGAAGTAATCATAAAAAACCGTGGCGTAGCAGCGCCAAATGTAAACGCCAAATAAACTGTGACGATGTCGCCGGCAAACGAAGTTCTGCCTGCCTCAGCTGCCACCTCATCCACTTGCCTCCTTGCCTCCTTGCCTCGCCGTCTGTGCCCCATTCTTTTCGCATTTCGCAACTGAAACTTTTTTGATACTTTTTGTCCACAGTTGCAGATGAATTTGCCTGTTTCTGTTCGCTTCTGCCCCGGCGCGACATTATGCGCAGTTCCTGCAAACTTTGCCGAGTCCTTTGCTTATACACTTCAGCTCAGGGTATTGCCAATTTGCCATCAAGTATCTTATATTGAACTAAACAGAATTTACAACTGATCTGATCAACAATACTTGGCAAGTTGTAAACAATAACAGCATAAATAAATTATAATATACAATATATCCGATCAGTAGTCAGAAGAGGGTCTATAAACTATTGAACTGCCAGAGACAAATTACAACTAGTATGATCAGCAAATCTCTGAGAATCTATTTTGGTTTATAATATTTTAAATTGATTAGTCTTTTTGGTAGTTATTTATTTAATTTTACTTAAACTCTTCGAGGAGTTAGTTAGAAATAGGGATGTTAAAGGATGTGTCGATAAACTATTAAACTGATCTCTGAATCGCAGAGCAATTGCCTTCAATTGATATATATTACAATAGTCGGCGAGAGTATTCGGTATTCTATAGTTTCTTCTATTCCACGTCGTTTCTACGGCATTCGCAGTTGTTTTTGTTGCTATCTGTGCTGAGCTGAGCCGAGTTGAAAGCGCTGCGCCTGCGATTATGCAGCAAAAACTTTCGTTTTGCATTGCAAAGCGCGGGCAACTCAAATTGGGTTGCTCGACTGGCGGCGCGACGAAAGTTTCTGAATTGACGGCATGACTGAATGCATAAGGGCCAAAGCAAAGAAACACAAATGAAAGAGAGAATATGGGGGAGGAGAGGGGGAGTTAGTGGAAATCTGCGTTAATGCAGCTAGCAGCATTTATCCGCTGCATTTTGTCGTAAAGTTGGCTAATTTTTAAGTTGTTTAAATATGTGCAAACATCGGCACGACAAATGTAATTCGTCTTTGCGAATCCTGCCTCGACCAGAGTTGGAGTTGGAGTTGAAGTTTGCTAAATTTCTATCTGCTGAACAAGAGACTGGGAAA
Organism: Drosophila ustulata; assembly: GCA_035047365.1. NCBI lineage: Eukaryota > Metazoa > Arthropoda > Insecta > Diptera > Drosophilidae > Drosophila > Drosophila ustulata. Next base: position 31,129,734 of record JAWNPT010000094.1, read on the forward strand.
CGAGCGATTGCCTCGTTGCCGTTTGTCTTTGTCGTTGTCGTTGTCGTTTTGCTGGCAAAACTTTTCTAGTTTTGTCTGTCGTCAGGGCCTGACGATGATATTAGAATGCAGTTCCATTGCCACAAACAACTGCGACTGCGGCGGCAATATTTGCGTTTCCTCTCTCTCTCTCTCTCTCTCTCTCTCTCTCCATTGCTTACGACTCTATCTCGTTCTTTGTCTCTATTAACAACTTTGTTGTGGTTGTCGCTGCAGCAGCAAAAAGTTATTAAAGCTGCAGCCGCACTTTATTATTGTGAAACAAACAGAGCAAAAACTAGGAGGAACAACAACAGCAACAGCAACAGCAACTCGATCAACTTGTCCCTTTGGCCTGCCGTTCACTTGCAACTCCGAGTTGTTTATCTTTCAGATTGTTGTCCAAACTTTTTGGGGTCATGTGTTTTCAGAGTCTCCGCACACTTGGCCCTGCAATTGTCTCTCCGGCGTTGCCGAAGATGCCAATTAATACGCAGCACTTGCCTCAGATCAAGTATACGCAGCGTTGGCGTTGGCTTTGCATGAATTATTTATAACTTTGCTGCACAAACAGCTATCGGGCTGATAAATTAAATTTATACCCACAGCGAACGACGACGACCCACGAAATCCCATTTACTCGCTCGCTCGCCCGCCCCCAACTCTCTGGCCAGATGTCAAGCTGCTGCCTATTTGCGTAAATATATTGATTTTCGGCTTGACATACGACTGGGAACCCACATCAAAATTAACAAATTGACACACATCTGATGTACGTACGGCATAGGCTGCAATTGAAGCGTGAGTTGTGTTTATGCTGCCATTGCACCTGCACTTGCACCTGCACCTGCGGCTGTGGCTGTGGCACATTGCCCAAAAACCACATTAAAATTCAGCGCGCTGCAAACGGCAAATTGCTGTTGGCGCAAGTCAAAATGTTTGACACATAATCCAATTTAAAAATAAATTTTACATTAGCACTCAAAGCCCAATTAAAGAGATTACCGCCCCCTCCCCAAATATTACACTATTGAGAAGGGTTGTTGCATAAATGCGTAATTACTGATTATTGTGTATACGCATATGACAGCCAAACATAAATTTAAATGACTCAAATTACAAGCAGCAGACAGCAAGCAGATACTTGCTTTATTTACAAACTATTATATAAATAATAAATTATAAATGCCAAATATATTGAATGCATTTCCCAGAATTTGCTCGCTACCTAAAGGTCATATGCACAATATTTGCTTGCTCCAAAATGTGTCAATCGATTATGTACATAGTTCTATTTATAATAGTGTGCCTCGAAAGGTCATTGAATTCTTAATGCATAATTAATGGAGAGAGTTTGTGATAGAAACGAGGATGGCTCGACTAATTTATTGCCCTTACTTGCCTTACAGGGTCGATGCAATTGAGCATTTCGGAAGCAATTAATTACGATACAATCGAAGCTGTTGCATAGCCAAATATTAGTCAGATGTTAGACTGAAGATAAACCAATGAAATAGCCATTAGTGAGCAGGCCCAGTGAATTCATTTGCTAATATTCGAATTTTTCCAAGAGAGGTTTTTCATGAAAAATTCATTCGATTGCGTATGTGGCAAATGGCGAGCAGCTGTTGTCCGCAGTGTATCAAATATACGATGGCCTATCGAAATGTGATTGGCAGTGCAAATATATGCGAGTTAGAATATAGATAATATATATTTCGGCCGAATATTTCATTTTATAGTTCGCCTGTAACTGGAGCTGTGAACCTTAACGCCCTTTGAATAGAGTGGCAAAACTCATAAAAGATACTAGCACTCAGAGGGTGAGTATGTGAGTGTTCGAATGGGTGGAACGAGTGTCACAGCAGGAGCGGAAATAAACATGCATGTGTGTACGCATTTTTCTTCGTTTCAGTTGATAAATATCACGCATGAAAAATAAAACCGGTTTATGGGAGTATCCAATAAAACAGGAACACCGGAAAAGCCCTCCAGACATGTGTGTGCGGGCCTAAAGTGTTTATGGCTTTTTTCATAGTGCGTCAACAGAGAGAATTAGCTAAGCCTAAACTAACCATTATAAATATATTATGATTGCGCCTAGATGAGAGCTAATAACCCGGCATTTAGGCACGCACACAGCCTGCTTACTGCTTGCCTGTTTGTCATGTTTGCCTGTTTAAAATTTAATGGTTATTCATTTTGTTTAAGTGCTCGCTGGCCAACAACTAAAAACTTACAACCAACAACTAAAAATTTAAAAAGGTGCATAAACGAAAATTAAATCAACGTCCAAATGAAAATACCAGGCACAAGCATAATATATTTTACTCGTGCATATATGCTTAAGAAGGCAGCAGCAGCAATAACAACAAAAAGGAAACGACATTCATTGACAAGAAAAAAAACTTTAATTTTTAATACCGTCGTCATATGAGTTTTTCCTTCCTTTGTGCGTTTCTGTGGTGTTTTCTCAGGTGCAAGGCACATAAAAAATAAATGAGCACACGGCAGAAAAGCGACAGAAGGACAACGACAACAACGACAACGACAACGCCACACGACAACGGGAACAGCAAAAAGCAACATCAACATCAACTCAACAAAGTTATGTTTGGGGCACGTTGAATGCCACACACCGTCTGGCCACAATTGAGGCAGGGCGTGAGTGTTTGCGATGGAAAAGAGGCGTCGCAATCTGCCGTATTTAGCCAACCAGCCGTGTAACTTCTCACATTGCTTATGGTAAATAAGATTCGCAGAGAGCCCCAGATAATAGGACATTGAGTTGGGCACCCGAATGATATCAGATTTAACAGTGGCAAAAAGAAAACACATCAATTCCTTATCAATACTTGCGTCCTTAAATAATATTTTGTAATTTCAATGAAGCTGGAAGAGCTTTGAGCTCAAAATAAACATAATAGCCGTGTCTATAAATAGTTGCTTTCTGCACATCACACGCTCTCTCGAATACCAACACACACACACACACACACACATACGCACACTCGGATCCATCTTCCGGCATTGCAATGCCAACATTTTGCGGCTGCGGCGCAGGATTCTCCTTATCCTGCCAGGGTGCCATGACAACCGCAGGCATATTTTAGCACACAGGCGAGTCAAAGCCAAAGCCAAAGCCAAGGTAACGTGAAACATGAAAAGGGAACGAGATTTGGAAGGGGGAAAGCGTGGGTGTCACGTGAAGCCAGAAAATTAACTGTTATTCAGAAGATTTGTTGCTTATGAAAAATAAAAACACCAGCACAAAATTGTGAAATAAACAAACTGACAGCGCATACACTGCGTGTGAGTAATATGGCCGATTATTTTCCATGATATTATTATTTTTACGTAAATTCGCATAAGCACATAAGCATATAACTTAAGCGCACATAAACGGCGCATTTGTTTTCTTAAATTAAAAGCAATCCGTCCACGCGCCACGTTTCACTTGTGGCTTGGGCTTCCACGAGGAGGTCGACGGGGTGGGAATTCCAGCTGACGTGACAATTTCATATTTAATGTAAGACAACCAAACACAGCACAACGGGACCGATATGGAAAACACAATTGTCGCCTTTCTGAGGCAGCGGCAAAGGCAACGGCAAATTCTCTAAGCCGGAAATTAAGCGCACAATCAAAAGGAAGTTTCCCTTAATGTACTAAGCGAAATAACGTGTAGTCTGAGTGTCTGGATATAAAAGTACGAGTACTCTTTTATGGCATTATGCTGCTGCTGCTGCGCTGCGAGTGTGACGAGTGACGAGTGAATAAATGAATAAATAAACACGAGTTTGACTCAACAACTAACACATTCGATAGACAAATGCACAAGTAATTATGGCCAAATTACAAAAGTTAATTAAGTTCTGCTAATGAGATCTATGCTCAAGTACAGTCTTCACTTTGAATAAACTAATTCGAGTTGTAGTTCTGACTGGAATAAAACTTGCATCGTTTTTAGTGCCTGCTTTTATTATAAATCGTTTTATTCCCAATGAGTTTCCAGAACTTATTTTCAAGCATCTCTATGTAGATATTGCAATTAATTTTAATTATTTCCAGTATTTATTTTTATTCGCTGCACTTTTTTAAATCACGTTATCACTAAAGATGTTCATTGACTGACGATTCAAGTAGATTCTCCAATTTATTTTATTTATTTCCTTTTTCTGATTTCTCTACAACTCCTATTTTAAAATTATTAAACTGGAGTAATAGTTCTTACTGCATCCTGGTTTATTTCCTGTTTCTATGAGTAATATTTATTTATTTCGCAATTTATTTTGCTCACTTCCTTTAAAGTGTATTTTTCGTTATCCTTTCGCTCTGTCATTTCATGCTTAAATTGAGTTGCGCCTAAAGGGTTAACTGAGCCTGGGCGAATACCTCAAGCGAAGCCACTTCATAAGGCTTCGCTCCCCGTCTTTTCTTATGATAATAATTTTGTGGCAAAAGTTTCGAGCGAGTCTCCAATCATATGAGGCAGCCGCATGTCCGCATAATTTTCAACGATAAAAACTTTTGCCAGCAGCCAAAGGACGGCAGCAACAAAAATATATGGTATATGAAGAGAGAGTAAAAAATAAAACGCGAGACCTTTGCAGGCATAAAGGGCGACACATAATTTGAAAAGTTTTGCACCAAAATAAAATGGCAAAGAAAGTGTGAAAAAATATTTAAGTTTCGCGTAAAGTGACGTCAACTTTATTGAATGAGCAGCGGCAGCGGCAAAGGCGGCGCAACCTAAAATATTTATAACAATAATCAACATAATCAACGAAACGGAAAATCACAAATACAACAAACAAACAAACAGTAACGAAGCTTTGTTGTAATTTTCCGCGCCTCTGTGCGAAGTGTGAGTTCAGGAGTGTAACAATCGATAAATGCTCAATATTAGTACTCGATTTTATATGACTGACATCGAGGCGTTGTTTATAGAGAGAAACAGAGAAGGGGAAAGAGAGAGTGAGAGAGAGCGAGAGAGACAAACACACAGTTAATGGGGAGCACAGCCCTATGATTTATGCCATTGTTTAATTTGCATATATTTTCGATTGAATTTTAATTGAATTTATGACGACGAGGCGCTTAACTGTTTGGCTTTCTGCTGCCGGCTATCGGCTATTGTTAGCCCCCAAGGGCGGGGCGGGGGATAAAGCGACCCTGTATACCTAACAAACTACAACTACACCTCCCAGAACATGCATTGTTTGTCTCAATAGCTGAGGGAGCTGCCAGGCAATGTTTGTTAATTGCCTGGGGGCAATGGGCTTTCTCTCTCGCTCTGCCTTTCTCAACTATTGTTCTTTCGATGATATCGCTAGCGCTGAACAACCCCACTTATGATGGCATATCTTGTGCCATGCGTATATTTAATTTTGTCATATCACAAATTATAATCCTGTGTTGCCTTCCGACTACTTGCCTCTTGTTGCGAGCTGATTGTTATTGTAGTTAGTTGCCTCAGTCAGCTGTTGGTTGGCATTCCTTTCGCTGTTTCCACACACACTCTCACTCTGTGCGTGCCTCGTGTCGTGCAACAACCGCGACATGCAATTTACGCTCCGACTTGCAACATGCAGCCATCAACCATCGTTCGCTGGATGTGTTTCTGTTTCACGTCACTGCGAGTCTGAAACTTTAATTGCCCGCGCACTTTGAAAACAATTTGCGACTAATAACTTTCACACCTCGGCCTCATCAAGCAGTTAGACGGAAAAGTGCACCCACTCGATTCGTTTGTGAATATTATTTATTCACTCGCACGTTCAGCATTTACTCCGTTCGCTGCTTGTTCGCTGTCACTGTCACTGTCACTGTCACCGTCACAGTCACTGTCACTCCAAGCGTATTTTGCCAGCCGCTGTCACGTCCGTGCCGCAGACCCAAACGAATTCAACTGAACGGGCCCTGGCATGGGCAGCATTTGCCGAGCCAGAAACCGTTTCACGGCACTCGGCAATCAGCATCGTCGGTTGTCCTCGGCTGCGCACTTCGGGTCTGAGGACTATGGCAACACAGGAGCTTTTTTAGCACAGTGAGCGATGCGAATATCGTAAAGGATTCAAGAGAAAGTGCGTTAAGAGCGCTCGACTTTAAACGAGATTTGGGTAAACAATACCTGTGGCAAAGAAGTCGCTAAGGGCCGAGAGGTCATGACAGGACACTGGGGAATGTCTTGACAGCGAAAACTGCAGATTCTGCGGGACTGAGGCGAAATACTGTGTCAACATTATGCCACACTGCGCTCCCCGAATAATAATACGAAGCACAATAAGAGGGTTTAAAGCTGATGTGCCATATGAATATGGGTAAGCTTAGATCAAAGTGTGCAACAAAGTGCTCCATTTTCATGCCCTGCCCTCGATATAAATGCTCGCAAAGGGTATTTCGGGTACAAGGAAGAGTTGAGTATGATCATCTATAATAAATTATAGTAAATTGAAGAGCCTTGCATTTTTGTTAGAAATTTAATAAATACATTTGAAATACTCTTTGAATTGATTTTATTGAACTATACGGCTTTCAGAAATAACATATATGCACATTTGCTGAAAAGTTGTTCAGCTTTCATGAAAATTGTCGAGAGGAAATACAAATAAAAGCCAAAAGTAGTCATCAATCTATATTAGAAAACAAATATAGCAATTTAAATTGTCATAATTCTAATGTTCGTGCATCAGAGAGCATATCTTGCTGGCCTGCAATATTTTCTGATTTGTTTATTTTACGACCACTATAAGAATACAGTCAACTATAAGTTGGCATGCACTCAAAATGGTTGAAACGCGTAGTTCGCATCACCATCTATTTCTCTATTCCAACACAAATTGATATAATAAAACAATTGTTTTATTTTCAATTATCGACCATCAGAGTTATATATCTTGAGAGAAGTCGTCACAATTTTAACTATTCCTCTCTGGTTATATTTATGAATGTTTGATTTGTATATTAGCAAAAAAATAAAGAAATTTTATACATCACTCTTTCGCTCTATTTTTATAGCAATTTATATTAGAAAACAAATAAAGAAATTTGAAGTACGCTTTCAAATAGATTTATTTTCAATGCTGGGCCATCAGAGAGGATATCTTGGTGGCGAGCAATGTTTTGAGATTCGTTTACTTTACGACAACACTGAGAATGTTGTCAATTGAAAGTCGTCGACTTATAGACTTGGGAGTGCGACACAGCCAAAAGCAGGAAAACATATATACATATATTCGTTGTGATAGGTATTCTTTTTGATTTTTTACTTGGCTAAATTCAACAAAGCACGCTTTTCCTAATGTAGCAGCCAGCACATAAAAAGAATATAAAACACACACAAAGAACCGCAAAGAGACGCAGCCATAAGTGAGCGAGTGTGTGTGCGTTTGCGTGTGCGTGTGTATACGACAGACAGCTGTGTGTGTGTGTGTGATGTGGTTTCATTTGGCATGTGGCAAAGCGCAAAATTCATTCTTATAGCGAACAAAAAAAGCTAACTAAACTAAACTCTAAACTGATCTGAGCGAGAGCTGCTCAAAGCGAAACCCCGAGCCCCGCTGCCCCACTTCGGTTTAACCCGAACGCAATCCAATCCCGCCCAACCAGACCGAAAAACCAGAAGCAAAAACAAAACACAGCCAAAGCAAAAGCAGCTGAAATTGTTAACCTTTTGGGGATATCAAGCATTTACGATTCGCAGCCAACAACAACCAACAACCATCGACCAAGAACCGACAGCCAGCGGCAGCAGCAGCAGCAGCATTTAAGTTTTTATCAGAACAAAATAAAGTTTTGGCGAATCCGTAGAAAAAACAGCGAACAACAACTGGAGGAGCTAAGCAGAAGCCACAAGTGCGCCGAGTGCCCAAAGGACGCCCGAGGACTTAAAGCACAATTTCCACTACTTCATTTCGAACTTTCTTTTAAATCCCTTTCAATTCCGAGTACTTTCAGCAGCAGGTGAGCGAACCCTTTTAATGGCAATTCGATTTCGGCGGATGATGCCGTCTAGACACGTGTCGCATCATTTCCGCAGCTCCAGCAATTAAAATGCAAATCAAATGACGATTGACCTTCCCTTTCACCGCCCTCAGCCTTCACCATGAGCAGTCGCAAGCAGCGATTCGTCTCCCCCCAAACCGCTTCTCCCATGCGTTCCCGTTCCCGCTCCCATTCCCAGGCTAAGGCGAAGTATTTGAACAAGCCCAAGAGCAGCAATCTAGCGGGAGCATCAACCACAGCTAATGCCGCTCGTCTGACAGGACTCGAGGAGCTCTCGCAGCTAGACAACGACGGCATGCCCTTCATCCTGGTCGATGGCATGTGCACGAAGAGTCGCCAGCAGCTGCACCTGGCGCTGTCCAAGTGCGAGAAGCGACGCATGAAGTGGATTCAGCGGCAATGCTCTGCGCTGCCCCTGCTCAAGTACATGAAGCCGGCCACGAGAGCAGAGCCCACCACATCAGCCGAAAAGGACGCCAAGGCCGAGCGCGACTTTGATGAGGATCTGAAGCAGCTCTGCATCACCGAGCTGACGGCCGGCGAGAACATTCGCCGCGACGGCGCTGTGACGCCCATTGCCCATGCGGCAAGTGCCGAGAATCTGTTGCACAACACGCCCAGGCTGAAGGAAATATGCTCGCAGTTGGAGGAGCTGCGCAACAAGCAAATGGAATCGCCCAGTCTTCTGTCCAGCTCGGAGCTGGACCGACCCAAATTCATGCGCCAGGGCACCTTCGATGTGCGCCGCGAGGATCGCCTGGCCAGAACGCCTTTCAGCGGCTCCAAGAGCAGCTGCCTCGCCGAGTCGCCCCTCTGCAGCGCCATGGACATCTCCATAGGCGACAAGTCCAATGCGGCGCCGCAGCGTCATCTCGTGCGCTCGGCCACCATGAATCAGCCTCGTCTCAAGAACTCGCGTCCGATGCTGACCAAGAACAACACGTCGACCTGCTTGTTCAGCGACAAGCCATCGAACTGGCTGGAAGCGCGAAAGAACAACAGAGAACTGCTGCTCAGCAAAATCGGAGATCCTCAAAACAGCTTGGATAGATTCACCAACTCTGCGAGTTCTCGCCACAATAATTCTACAATCAATGAGCTAACGACCACGTCGCTTGCAGACGATGTTGCAGACAAAGTTGCAACTGCAAGTATTCCAAGCAAACCGCTCAAATTCCTCAAGATATCCAGCAGACTGTTCAAGAAACTGAAAAACTGATCGTCGAATTATGCGAGGCGAGTTTTGATGGAAGCACATATTTTAGAATTATATTATCAGCAATAGTTTCTATTATAAATTAAGTATTGTGCCTATTCTTTAAGCTGCGCAGAATTCTTTATGCCGCAAGTTTCAACTTCAATCCACCTGATTTCTCTCGCAAAATAAAGCTCCTGAAATGTGGAAATTGACATGAACTAACTAGAAACTATTCCCACTCACTCTCTCATTAATACTTGTGGCAAGTCGCAAGTCGCGCGCTGTATAAACTGTGTGTGGCGCGGTACACTTTAGCCAAGTTTGCCTGTGGCCTGCGGGGTTGCTTAATTGGGATGCCTAATTGCTTCTTGCGCTTTACCTGCCACGCAATTGTCGCACTTTCAGTGCATATTTCCGTGGCGAGCAGGCGACACAAACTGCGGCAGGGATAATTGTAGCAAAAAGTGCTTTAAACTTTTTCCCCCAACACTGTTCGGTTGCCTTGAGCTCGCATTTAAAGTGCGTTCCCCAGCTGTGCAGGCAATGCAGCCTCGGCTCCCTCTGCTCTCGACACACTTCCGGGTGGGCAGAAGGGCCCCCATCAAGTTTTGCCAGATTTGCCAAAATGTCAGCCAAGTGGTTGTTGTCCTTGCTGTCGAGGCCGGGCAAAAATCATTTGTGGGTCCAGCTCGTTGGGACTCAAATTGCAAGATTGACTGCTGCTCGACTGAGCTGCCGGCAGCAACAGAGGCAACGGAGGCAACGCAGGCAGAGACACAAAAGTTTCAATTAGATTTAATGAAATCACAAACAAAATTTCTCTGCGGAGCCGCTCGTCTGTGTTCTTTGAGGCTTTGTCAATGAGTTTGGCCAACAAAACCAAATTATAAACAACATCTAAATTAATGCCGACGCTCCTTGGGGAGGCGTGGCAGCGGTCACTCAAACAACCCGACAACTTTTTGCAATTATTTGACATTTTTTTTGCCTCTCGCATGCTGCCGAATACATTCCGTGATTTACTGCCAAACCAAAAACAGGAAACAGGCAAAACAATCCCCCATCACAGCCGCCATTAGCAGTTGCCCCAGCTACCCAGCTGTCAGGCTGCCACATGCCGCATGCAGCCGCGTCGAGTGGGCGGCGTTACATAAAATTTGCAATTAGATTTGGTAAAAAGCGGCCGCAGCATCCGCAGGCAACCAGGCTGCCCGGCAGCCGAGCAGCCGAATTTTTAATGCAGAAAGTTTAATCGCAACGGCGACGACAGCGGCGCATTTCCGGCGTTTGTTGGTTTTAGACTGCATTTCCTGCAGCAACAGCAACAACACCAATAACAGACCAGCGCAGACAGCAGCTTATGCTTTAGAGCATAGAGAGGCCACATCAAATTTGCTGCTTAACATTACACAAGGCGAACAAGGCGAGGAAGAGCAACCGAACCACAGGCCAGCAACAGAAACAGCGACAGCAAATCCGTTTCCCTGGGGGCTTAATTGCTGCCACATTCCTCGGGAATTCTGTTTGACCCCCAGCTGGGGGCCAGCAGTGCAGGATGCACTTTCACTTCGTCGGCCTTTGAGTGTTGGCCAGAGATTAAATAAATTTTTGATTAGCTCATTTTGTATATGTTTCTGCGGCTGCGGCTCTCAGCGGACCAGCGGACAGGACCTGGCTGGGATTTAGCGTACTAGAATCTGAATTTTATCGAGCAGGATGCGCTAAGAAAGTTTTCTTTGTGATTTACGCAAGGATTAACCCTCTAAGAAGCAATGGCATTCATAATGGAAGAAAATAATAATTATAAAATGAATGAAATTAAAAATAAGGCAAATAATAGAAAATAAATGAGTTGAATTTATATACGAGTATATGATTAATTTTAATAAATTGAAAAACAATAAAAATAAAATGTATATGAGAACCCAATTAAAAGCAGTGTTAACGTATGAAGGACTCTTAACAGCTTTTAAACATATGGTTTTCAGAATGCGAAGCAACCAATAAAAATACTAAATTTCTTTAAATTAAATCGATTCTATTCAAATGAGAATTATTGAAAACGAATAGCGGGTTAAGGAAAGAAATCACTTGCTTCAATTTTACTTGGATCAGAATGGAAATTGGCGCTACCAGCCGAGCTGGGAAATTGATTCCGCTGCAACAAGGAAAAATGTCGAATGATTGGGAAGTCAATAAATCGTGGCTAACCCAGATATGTAGTGCAAGTGAACATAAAACGTGTCACATTTGCAACGGGTTTGCAAGCAATTCGGTGCAAGTTTGTTGCATTGCAAATAAATAAGTCACGCAATTAGAATGAACTATAATAATTACACAATAAATATTGCCAGCAGCCCGCTGCTCAGAGCGATGGCTTCGTCTCTTGTTGCATCCACAAATGAAAATAAATTGCGAGTTGGTCGCGTGCTGGGTTTTCGGTGGTGCTCGTCGCTAATGGCGCAGCTCTGGATGGTTTGGGCCACGTTTACATATTTGAGTACTTAGTTGAGCACTTGATCAGCGACTGGGCGAGCTGCGAGCTGCGCGTCAGACATTCGTTTTGGAGAGAGTGTGGGGCATGTGTGGGTGGCAAGATTAATAAAATTTATTATCATTGCGATAGTGCAAAGCAAACAGAGCTACAGAGCTACAAACAAACAAACATGCAGTCAGCGAGCACTAAAAACCAGCTGGGAAAACATATCAAAATGAAGTAAAATTCATTTTACACCCATGGCCACGGAGACTGAGACAGAGTCAAACCAAAATTGCAGCGCTGCAGGATTTGCCTTGAGATCCAACAACTGCTGGCGAAACGGAAGTTCGACGCCCAAGTGGCAGCCGCGATAATAGTGCTCGGCATGTGTGCTGAAATATTAGCATATAAACATACAGAGCGCCAAGGGGGGGCAGTGGAAGAGGGGGAGGGAGACACTCACGTGGCTGCAAGTGTGAAGGAAGAACTTTTGACTGGAGCAGCGGCGCTATCTGGAGACACATAAATATGAAAATGCAGCTCGAGGGGGGCAGAGACTGTGAGCACCTAGGCGCGCTGAGTGCTGACTGAAAAGGCGTCGTGCCACGCCCACTCGCACACAGGGTAGGAAAAAAGAGTAGTAAAAAAGTGCAACAGAGTCGAGCCAACATTTGAATATTATTGTCGCGCACACACACGACGAGCTCGCTCTGCAGCTTAGGTCCTGGACAGCAACAACAATAAACACATTAGATGCGGCACTCAGTATTTAATGGTGTTTGTGCGAAATAATAGCCCGAGTAGGACTCGTGGCAGCTGCAGCAGCAGGACTCTGGAGTCGCTCCTCGTGGCGCCGTAAATTCAAATTAAGTCGCCCAACTTGCTGACAGTTAAAATCTTCGTAACAAAAATGTGGAGCACAGCCAGAAAGCCGACACCAAGGAGGAGGAGAAGGAGGAGGGGAGAAGATCAGCTGCAGGCGTTGCGTTGCGTTGTCATTGTGCGAGTATTTGTGGGCAAATGCTCAAGTGTTGGTTAGAAGTAGTTTGTTTGAAGAGTGAACACAGTTGGCATTGAATTTATTGCCCCATGGAGCAGAGCAGCACCACAAAACTGCAGATGGATTAAGTGCGATTTGTGTGCCAGCATTTCGATTTAATTAAATATACTACATACCCAACAAAACCAACCAAGTGTCCAGCTTTATTACACATCTCGAGCAGCCACAAATTGGCCAGAAAATGTCTCGATATTCATTGGCATTCCAGCTGCTCGAGCATATCATTAACATCAAATCAATAAGTGGAGTGGACTTTTTACGACTTTGGTGTTTTACAAGCTGCCACTTACTCAAGAAGTTCTACGGGAAAGTGCAAGTTCGATCCTTTATAATGCATAATTTTGTGATTATGTGAGAGTGAATAAGCCGTCAAATATTTAGTTGCGCTCTTACGAATAGTAATAAGGATTTAATAACATTTTTTATCGCGGACTTAGATATTTTCAGACTGGCTCTCGTGACTCGAGTCTTTGGTACTTCACTGAAGTTGCGCGTTTAATAACAAAATTGAAATTCCTGGCTGTAGTGATGCTTATGCAATGCCAAAGCCGGAAATTTGAAGCCAATTAAAAATGCATTCAACGTCAGAGACAGGAAATAAGTGGAAAAATGAAAAGACAAATTGACAGCCGAGCGCAGGCATCAAATCGCTGGAGAAATAACAAAAAGAAAACAGATAGCAGATAGCAGAGAGAAGGCAGCGCTTAACAAGCTGGAATGAGTTGGTGGAATGTGCAGAGTCGATATAAATAGGATTGGTAGGCAAACAATGAATCTGTTCAATCAAATAAATGGCAACAGCAACAGCAACGACAACGACAACGACAATAACAAAATTTTTAACAGACTTATAGGTAACGAATCATCGGGCATTAAACTCGAGGCAACGAGGCAACGAGGCAACCAAGAGGAAGCCTGACAAAGCCAAACACTTGACAGGACATGGAAAAAGGCTTGCCAACTCAAAGAGTGAGTGTCTCTGTCTGTGTGTGTGTGAGAGTGCAAACAAAAGCCCTGGAGGCTTTTAAAACGTACAACTAAACGGTGGTAAAGAGAGAAGGCGCCGGAAAAGCGCACAAGAAACGCCACTTTACATACCGAATCGTAAATATTTTGCCATAAAACAGTAGTCGGTTTTACCTGTTTGCCAGCAAGGCAACACTTTCATCTGCTCCTCAGCCCCTTTATCGCAACGCATAGAGTGTGAATGAAGTGAGCACTTGGGCGTTTTGCGGCATTTTGGAGTTGACACAAAAAAACGAGTACGCAAAAAAAGGGAAAGAAATTCAAAAAAAAATACACGAATGTCACTCGAAATGTTTTTACATTTCACTGTGACACTTTGTGGCGACCATGTGATGGTCGACGTCTGCTGGTGTCGTCGACTGGGCCAGCGACGGTTGGAGGCATGCCACACTTGTCGTTGCCGCACTTGCAGTTGCAGTTGCAGTTACAGTTGCCATTGCCAGCCAGTGCCGCCTAATGGCAACTCATAATTATGTTATGCTATTTTTAGCAGCTAAATGGTAAAAGTCTCGATGCTGTTGTTGTTTGTGCCACTTGTCGCTGGCAGTCAAGTGCAGTTGCATGCAACAAATTTTCAAGGCAAGCACTAAAGCCGCAGCTGCGAAACTTCAAGTGGCACCGTCGCTCGTTCGTTCGTTCGTTGTGGCGCTTCACAAATGCTTAGGCTTTAGCGCATTTAAAACTTTGCCCAACCTCAACCAACTTGGCTTCCTCTCAAAATACTATAGCTTATACTATATATATACACGAACAATATGTATCAAGAGAGAGAGAGAGAGAGAGAGAGAGAGAGCTCTTGCTGAAAGCCACTCAACGAGCGAGCGGTGACATTAAAAGCCTTCTGCTCGGATTTTCTTTATGTTATTCTTCTCAAACTTTTGTTTACCTATGAAAACGAACTCCCCCTCCAATCTCTCTCTGTCTTCATGTCGCTGTCAAACTACATGAAAGGCAGGCCAGACAATTGGCCTAAACAGCTATAAATACCAGTGTCAAAATGCTTCTGTCTGCAGGTGAACAAAGCTTTGAATCGTGGACCATAATCGCTATAACACATTTAATACTCCATAATTATTATTTTTTATAAAGAAATTAGTGAATAAATATTGATAATGAACTGTATGTTTTTGCTCGAAATAAGAATTATTTATTGAACAATAAATTTTGTATGATTTATTAAATTAAATTACTCTTGAAAGCCATCACTTTTAATACATATGGGCTATAAAATAGACTTTCACTTTGAATTCTCCTGCTGATCTTTAGTAAATAGCGTCCGCATATCAACTACACAACTACATATCGTTTTAAAACATATTACATTTTAGAGCTGGCTCAATGATATTAAGTATACGCCAAGGCGAACAGACGAACGGTCAAGTGGCTGACTTTTGATGCTCCGTCCTGGCTGCTCATAATCAATTTAGATGATTCGCAAACCACCGCAATACCAGCAGCACAACAGCCACAACATCGAGAGCAGTAAAAGCAGCAGAAATGGCCAAAGCCAAAGCCACAACAACAGCAGCAGCCTTTACAATTATGTGAAGTGTGTGTACGCTGCACATTTCCCCTTCTCTCCCGTCCTGTTTGGCCAACAATATCGCACAGGCTGATGCCTGCTGCTGCTGCTGCTTGGAACAAAGAGAACAACACGCTAGCTGCCTGGGGACTGCATCTTAGCCGCCTCGTTGCCCTGGCTGGTTGGTTGGCTGCCTGGACGGGGCCAGCTGTATTCAGGCTCGTCTAGGAGCAGCTATTTCATGTTGTCCACTTCTGACGTAAACATTATGATGCATTCGGTTCAGTAATTTTTATTTTATTGTATTTTTTCCTCATTTTTCTTGGCCTGCTGCTCTCGCTGCCTGCTTCATGCTGCTTGCTGCCTGCTGCTTTTTGCCCGCTGGCATCGCGTCGTCTTAGCCAGCGTTATTTACTTCTCGGTCTCGGCTTGATTTCTCTGCTCTGCACTGCTCTGCTCTGCTTTAATATTGCAAACGCTGTGCAGAGCCCAAGCGTCCTCAAAGCTTTTATGGTCACTTTGCTGTTTATTTGCTTTTATTAAAAATACGAGCTGCTTTCCCTCCTCACCCTCATCCTCACCCACAACCTCATTCTCAGCGTCATCCACTGCCGACGCTTTCTATGCCCTTTTCACTGTGTCCTTATGCTGCATTGCTTTTATTTTGTAGTTATTTATTATGTGCAAAACTTCTTTTCAAAAATGTTTGTTATTATCTTTCCCATACAAACACTCAGATCCACTTGCACACACACACACACACACGCTCACAGCATTTACAATAAATATTTCACATTGCGGCTTGCGGGTCTCTTTCGCCTTACTCTTTGTTCTGATTGGCCCAGAGCCGGAGGGCCATGCCCGCTTTTAATAAGTAATTACTTCGTACAACCAGAAAATTCATAAAAATATCGAGCATGCTCGCACATATTTCTACGAAAGTATTTTTACTTACGGCCGAACTAATTGTATAATTTCTAGATTAAATAATGTACAACGATAGTCTTTAAACTTGGTTGTTATGTTTAATTCAAATTGTACGTAACAACAGTAACCTACAAATAAATAATATTAAAAGAATATATACAACAATAAAGTGAAATGTAAAAGTGTGTAATTAAAATCAAATCAACAGTCAAATAAAAAGATGCAAATTGAATTATAAAATAAATGAACAAAATACCTCACAGAATAAAATAAGAATTAATGGGAATTATGAAATTCTTTCAATTTGCAGCTGGTCGTGGAGTGAGCGAAATCTGTGTAAACTAGTGTAATCAATGAAATAGCTATTTGACACACACACCCTCTCAACAATAAACACGCACATACATACAGACGAATATACTTTATCATAGCATGCTTTTAAGCGCACAAATATGTGTAACATACGTATGTGAGTGTGTGTAGGTGTGTGTGCATGTATGCTCATGTGTGTGTTGTGCAAATATTGGATAGCTTTCAGGAATGCTTCGCTTCGTCTTGTGTTTTATTTTAGCTTTTGTTGTGGCCTCAGCTTCAGCATCAGCTTCAGCTTTTGCGTTGCGTTGCGTTGCGTATGCAAATCCCATGAGTTTTGGCCAGCTTCTAGTCGTCGTACTTTATGCAATGCTTAGACCAATATAAGTGCATTTGTCAGTCATTCAATTTGTGTGGTTTGTCTTGGAGGGGACGTCGAGGTCCCCCGTGGGTAAAGTACCAATTGCTTTTATTGATTTTGTGTCGAACTTTTCTATTTTTCATATTCCTTGCGCCACTCGAAAAACGAATTTGGAAATTGTGAAAAGTATAATATTTGGCGTGGTAATACAAGCTTAACTCAGCCACGAGTGCTCAACGCATTCATTCGATTCGCCCATGGGACTTGTGGTTACTTTTATTAGCTTGTGGGGATATCAGGACAAGTGCCAAAGCTATTGCACTGCATCAGCGACAGCTCGACATGCAGCTTGATTTTATAGTTTCCAAATTAAGTAAGACAAGGAAAACGCATCACTTTGCAAAAAGAATCATCCAACAAAATTGGCTACTTAAATTGAGAGTTGTTAAGTGCAGAATATGCGAGTAATAATCGCATTTAATGTGCTTAGAAGACGCCAGCAGGCGGCACGCTGCCTGTCATATGTAATGCTTGAACAGCAACCCTCCGCTCCGCTCTGTTCTGTCCTGTTCTGGATGACTGATGGTCTAGCTCTGCCAGGGCGCACTCAAGTGAGTGACACTGCTCAACTCGACTCACTCAACTCGGCTCAGCCCAACTCGACTCGACTGCGACACACTCTCAAGTACGCAGAGACACACACACACACAACACACTTTTATGTGCATCCATCGTCTCTTCGGAGCTGCGACTAAGTAGCACAGCATACTCCATAAATTATATGAGAGTGCGTGAGTGTGAACACGTGTCTGTATGCGTGTGTGAGTCTGTGTGTAATGTTCCTGCTTGTTTCGCAATATACCAAACACCCATCAAGTGCGTATGAGAGGGTGTTTTAAAGCTGTCTTCTAAGTACGATTAATGATTGCAAATACCTCCACAGCGTAATTCTTTTTTTCTGAATGCTTTCTTATTATATTAATAATAATAAACCAAGTTATAATTATTAAAGTATCCTCTGAACTGATTAGTTTTTCCCTGCCGAAATAGATAAATATCGTTTTTGTACCCCCATAATTTGTACAATTAACAGTCTATAACTCAAAATTATTTATTAGTGAATTAAATTTTAACTACATAACATTTATTGAGTGTCGACTGTAAATATTCGACTGCCCAAATAAATATTAGATTAGCTCTCGGGATTTAATTAATTATTTTGGTGCATAAATCTCAGCTGGCTTTGATATTTATTAGCTGACAAAAGCATTGTTATTAACACCCCATATTTCAGTTTATAGCACTCACTAATCATAATCATAGCTGAAAGCGACGCTGCAATTAGGTGCGTTTAAAAGAGTATACTATAAATAGAGACACACTCGTCACATTACACATACGCCCCCTGTGACAGGCTGATCAGCTATTTGAGGCTCTAAGCGGAATTCACAGCGGCATTCCTGCCGCCTCCGCAATGACTTGGCGCGAAATGTGGGCGTGGTGTCGCTGGGACAGAGTGATAGAGAGGGGGAGAGACGACAGCGACAGAGACAGAGACCGCAGACAGTCAAAGCCATTGACATGCATAACTTGGAGCGAGCTTTAAATATTTGCCACCTGAGCAGCGAAGTTGCGACGCGGGGAGGGGGAGAAGAGAAGAGAGGGGGAGATGCGTGTGCGCGAGTGTTTTTGTATTGTTTGCAGATGTCAGGCTGCGGTTAAACGTGTTTATGATGTGCACAACAATTGCCAGTTAAAGCATAAACAGCAAACAAAAACAAAACGAAAAAAAGCAAATATGCGGAATAACCCTTCTATTAAAGCACAATTGTTGTTGTTGAGCAGTTTGCACATAATTTACACACACACACACGCACACAGAGAAATTGGAAGCCATGTTTCATTTTCGCCATTTTAATTTTTGCATAAATAATACAATCATTATATCTGACACTCATACGTAATTAAATAGCATATAATCATATGAAAATCGTTAATGCAACGAGATGAAGAGATATCAAAAGCCTTTTACGCTCACTAACAAACACACAAATGTGGCGAACAGTAAAAGTATTAAATATTTAAAGCAACTCGCGGCTTCCTGTACAGCAGCAACTAATTGCCAGCCGGGGCTGTTTGTGGCCTGCCGCAAGCAATTAAGGATTCGCTCGTTCGAAGTCCTTGCCGAGCAACAGGAGCATCAACAGCAGCAGCATGAAAAGCAGCTGCTGCAGCTGGTACCTGGCAAACTTTCGGTTCGCCAAATTGAATCATTTCGAAACTTGGCGCAAAAACTTGCCAAAATTGTTTTTATAATGCGCAACTTTTCCGCTCTCAACGCTGACTAATAGTGCGCGAAAAAAGAGATAAATGAAAAAACAAAACGGAATGATTTTCGCTTCTAAATTTAATTTATGCTTTGTGTTGAAGCGGCATAAATTTCAACTGCTGCCACTGCCACAGCCACTGCAACTGCCACTGCAACTACAACACGCCTGTCAACGGCAATAAAAATTCCACCCCAAACGGCTTTTCGTCAACCGCAAATAAATTCAACAGCAGCCATTTAACTCATATAGTACATATATATTTCGGGGACTGCAGCACATAGACCTGAAACTTATGTAGGGACAGCTTATATGCTAATATGGTCACTGAACTCTCGGTCCGTCTGGCAACTGGCATTCATCACGAGGGCCCTTCAGAAAGTCTTTGCAAAACAATAGAAAAACAACCCACATTTCTTTAGCCTCGTTTGAAGCCATTCAATAGAATAATTCCTATTTAAAAGAAATCACTTGCTTACAGATTTTTTTACTCAGCCCTAAAGAACAACTGAAGGTTACAAAGATTTAATAAATGACGAATATTAGTTGCAGTTGCTGCTACTGTTGTTAGCCTCATTGTTTATCTAAGTCTTTTCTCAAAAAATAATACTTCTTAGAAATTCATTTTAAGTCAGCTCTAAAGAACAATTGATTGTAAAATAAATCATCAGGCAAACTGCAGAATTTAATAATTGATTAAAGCTTATTGTTTACTTAAGTCTTGCACATTTTTGGAGCTGTGAACTGAACATTTTTTGTAACGTTGTTTGAAACCGTTCAATAGAATAAAATCCATTTTAAAAAACAAATTATTCAGCTCTAAAGAACCTTAGTGATTCTTGCATAAAATTGTAGCCGAATTTCAGAATTTAATAATTGATTTAAGCTTATTGTTTACTTAAGAGTCTTGCACATTTTTGTAGCCCTGCTTGAAGCCTCTCGAAAAGGATACTTATAAGAAATTACTTGCTTACAGATTTTTCGTAGCGAGCACTTAAGAGCAACTGAACGTTCAAGAAATCTGCCGGCAATTTCAGAATTAAATAATTGATTTTACCATGAATATTAGTTGCAGTTGGTTGCTGCTGCAGCTGCAGCTGTTGTTGTTGTTGTTTGCTTAAGAGTCTTGTAAATGCAATTAACTGGCTATCTGTGGATGCAGTTGCCAGGTTGTTGCCTGAAGAGAGCTTTGCTAGCTGGCTGTAATTGTGAGGTCAGTTTACAGAAATGCTCGAATAATTTCGGTTATTATTAGTGCAATTAGTTGGGAAATTACTGGGCCGGCACAGACAACAGTTTTGAGCAATTGAAAATGAAATATTAAAAGGCGAAATTAACATCTGCTTAAATCAGCACTATGAACTTAATTGCCGGAGCATGTTGACTGGCATTAAAATCGTTATTTATGTATTGAAAATTATGGCCTAAGCGCAAATAGTAAATAGCAAATAGTCGATGGCAACATTTAAGCCGTGTTTGAGCAACTTGGCAACTGGCAACATGATTCTGTATTTGCCTGTGGCAACGAGGCAAGTGAGTTGCGGCATCTGCACAAGGATTCGAGTTGCATGCACTCAGCTAAATGAAAACGTGCATGATGTTTCCCAAATAGTTTAGAGCCGAGCCAGCGAAGATGCCACAACCTAAGCAGCGCAGCAAGTAGCCGCAAAAGCAAAAGCAAAAGCAGAGCCAGAGCCAAGGCAGCTGCAAAAGTGCAAGACATGCAACGCATATAAAGCAGCGCACTCTTACTTATTCATAGTCCGTGGCTGCCCCAGCGCTGCGTCGCAACAATGCTGCAGAAGTTGCAGGCAGCCTCGAGCTGCAACATCAACAAGACTGTGTGTGTATACATATGCAAGTTGCCGCTTTCCTTGCCTAATTTGATCATTTATCAAGTGTAAAATGCATGAGCTGCCTCGACGCTTCGTCTCAGCCACGGCAGTAAATCAAAAGAGAAGCCAACGCCAGTCTCTGTCTCAGTCTCTGTCTCGGTTGCTGTCGACTGACAAATCTAAACAGGCATGTAATCATTTCAGCTGAGGTCTTAATACCGCAATGCTGTCACTGTCTATACTCGCAGACAGTTTGTTACAAAGGCAAATAGTGCAATGCAACGTCTCTGCGTTGCGTTAATGACAACGCGACGCATACGCAATATTTGTAATGCTCGCTGTCTTCGTTTGTCGCCTTTGTAGCTTAGTCTTTTTGCACCAAGTCGTATATTTAATGATGGTTTTAATTAAAATCTCCCGTCTCCAGCAGCAGATGATGTGTAACTGCATCGAAACGCAGACTAAAATCATCTTCCCAATACTCGTCGTCGTCCTCTAAAAGCCACAACGCTTTTAGACATTGACAACAGGGCGACAGAACGACAAAGCGACAAAGCGACAAAGCGACAGGTAGCCAGGTCAGCGTTAACACATTTTAGCCACTCGAGCACTTTTACTTTGCATTTACTCTCATTTGCAGCACTTAACTCCGCTCCAAACGACCCACAGCGTGTAAACATAACGTTTTTCGCTTTATAAATATTTAAACGCTTAAAAGCTGGACGGGATCAGGAGCTGAAGCTGAAGCTGCACCATTTGGCAGCTGCAACGCCAGCAGCTACTTAACAAAGCGGCAACGATAACCTCATATTGAGCTTATTTATGGCGCTCTCTCTCTTTGTCTCTCTGCACAATGTGCATTCGTATTATGGCACTCTGAAGATTCTGTGCAGCTAATTTCAACTTGTTTGGGACAATTAAAAAGTTGGCAGCCCAAACAGGCACGCGGCGCAACCGCAGCTGACACATTTAACCCGTTTTGCAGATCACATTTGCATTTGTGGAGCATACCTAATAACAACAACAAAGTGCACCACTGGGAGCAAGAACCACAACGACAGAGAGACAGACGACCGACGACGGCAGCCACAGCTAGTTCTCGTTATACGAATTTTGATTCTGATTCTGATTCTCATTCTCGTTCTGACTCTGATTCCATGTTTCCTATGCTGACTCTAAGCCATCTGGCAGAGTTCAGCTTCTCTGTGGTGAATTTTGCATTAGTTTGCATTAGCCTTGTGCCAGTTGTGCGTCGTCGTTGTCGTCGTTGTCGTTGTTGCTGTTGCTGTTGCTGCTGTGGATAATATTGTTATTGCTCTCATAGTATTATTGTGCCCAATGTGAAATAACCTGAAGCCACAGGAGTTGTTCTGCAACTTTGCTCTCTGCACTCGGCTCTCGACTCTCTGTTTGCTGCTTGACACATAAATTTTCATTGCCCCCAGAGTGGAATTTTGCGGCCACCCACGCAACACAGCTGTTTCGTCCTATTATATTAAAGTAGCCACAAAACGATGAAAAATACTAGACGCGACTACGACTACAGCTCAAGGCCAGCCAACGATGCTGCCAGACGACTGGCCAATTTATGAAGACAAAGACGGGCAGGCGCCAAATTGCAATGTAATTTATTAAGTCTGACACCTGTCAGTGGCTTGGCGTAAAGCGCCAGCTCCTCAAATTGATGGCAGACAGCCGAAAAGCAAGCAGGAGCAAGGAGCAGGAGAAGCATGGCGAAGACAGTCCTCTTCGCGATAAAGACACATTTGGATATTCCAAATTAATGTGAAAGCTTTGCTGATTAAACTGATTAAACTCACAAATATAATAGATTGTTTTCGCTATTCAATTACAGTGGTCGCTTGCTTGGAAACACTTCGATTTTAGGGTAATTTCTGATTTCTAGAATATTCAAATTGCGGGACAACAAACACAATTTAAATAAATATATAATATGAAATAAATGTAATGTATGTTTTAACTTTATTTAATTTATTTTATTAATTTCTAAAAGATTCACAATTCTCCATAATTTACATTGAATTTTGTGACTATCTGAAGATACACTTCAATTAGTTCACTTGTCTTTCTTGGTAGAAAGTTCTAATTTATGAGTTTCCACTGTATCGACTGAAAGAAACTCAAGAATAAGCAAATTTATTATGTGCCTGCTCATTTAGAATGTAAATTAAAAAATTGTATAGATTCCACGCTGCAGTCAATAAAGAAGACCATCACGTAACATA
This sequence comes from Drosophila ustulata, assembly GCA_035047365.1. Classification (NCBI taxonomy): domain Eukaryota; kingdom Metazoa; phylum Arthropoda; class Insecta; order Diptera; family Drosophilidae; genus Drosophila; species Drosophila ustulata. The sequence continues at coordinate 31,153,052 of JAWNPT010000094.1, forward strand.
TGTGAATGAATGCGACTGATACTGTTAACGTTTCTATGGAGCATCCTTCTGCTTTTCGCTTCCTCCACACACACACACACACACACACAATCGCACTGTCGCACACTCAACAAATGGCAGCGTGGCGTGCATCCTGACGTGCCACGTATCCCGCAGCAAAAGTAAAAGACAACTGCGGCTTTTATTGTTTCCTCTGTTGACATTATCACGGTGGCGACACCTGCCGGCGTAAGTTGGCAAGCATTTTAATGTTTCGCCTTTAATGCAATGCGACAACACATCTCTCTCACACACTCACACACACACACACCCACGATGCTGTCTGCCTGATTTACACAGTGTTCAAAGTCAATGTGTGCCACATACGCTCAGTTGCCGCATTAAGATAATTAAAAGCATCCTCAACTGGCGCCGCTGCTAAACGGGAAAACGCCCGCTTGGAAAAGGTTACTTAATGAAAATGCAAATTATATTTAGATCTGGGCAACTGTTCGCTTCTCCTCTCCTCTCCTTTGGCTTTATTAACCGAATGTCGCTGAGTATTTGGACAGAGAGCAGCTGCTCCCAGTTAAAGCTGCCTTTATTTAATAACTTCACTATATATTCAGTTGGAATCTGTGCTTCACATTAAACCAAAGACTATCAACAAAACAATACTAAAAAAAGGAACTTAAACGTTTTTATTATTTTGTTAAATCAATTCGAACTAATAGGTAAAACCATGTATGTAATTATTCACAATAAACTGAAAACTATTTTCTAATAATAACTATAATAAGGAATTTTAATTTATCTGGAGACTATCTTCGATGCCAATCTTCAGGTCATTAATGAATAAGTAATAAACAAATTAATATGTAATTCAAAAGTATTTTTTCAGCATTAAAAAAAGTAATAACAATAATAATTAATTCTTATTAAGCCGAAGACTTTTTGAAGCAATATAATTAAAACTGTTTCATTATATTGTTTCATTTAATTCAATAATCAGTCGAGTTCTCAACTTTACTGGTTATTAAAATAAGTAATTAATACGACTTCATTATTTTGCTTGATTCCAGCCAAGCTTTAAATGGGAAATCTCGGTCAGCCGTTTAGTACTATATTTATAAATACACAACCAGCTGTTGCATGGGATTTAATAATAAGTATTGGGTCGTTAAACCGGACACAATTGTCATTTATTTGAGGCGGCCTTTAATTTGATGCGTTCATTAAAAGGACATCAATCGCTTGGCAATTGGAGTATGATTGAAGGCACTGCAAGTATTCAATTAATTAACTTTTTAAATATTGCAGAGATTTGAGCTGCAAACTGAATGCGATGCGAATGCGATGCGAATGCTGACAGTGACATTTTAAACGGTTCGGTTAACTGTTTTCATTTAGTGAGCGATTACGCGATTTACTCAATTATCCGCATTACTCATCGCTAGAGCAAAACGTTGAATAAAAAATGATGGCCATCATCTATGCACAGCAAAAAAGATGTGAGAAAAGTAACCAAATTGCGCACTACAATTTGATTACCAACAATGACAGCCGCCATTTGGTCCAGCAACGAAATTGCCCAGCCATTTTATTGACAGCAACAAGGAGGCAGAGAGGAGGCAGGAGGCAGGGGCAAGAAGTTACTCATCAAGTTGGCCATGCAACGCAGGCATTTTATGAGTATCGTTTATTTGGCATGCAACTCTGACGAACTGCATTTCAGTTACCAGTTACCCATTGCCAGTTACCATGTTTCTCTGCCCTGTTGTTACCAGTTGCCAGTTTCAGTTTCAGTTTTTGGTTCGGGTTACGGTGCACAAAAAAAAAGTAAAGAAGCTGCGAAAAAATAAGCGTCATAACTATTTTTTAAGCAACGCTTTTGCGGTCGCCCTTAACGCTGATTTATGAGTGTTAAGTTAATTTGGGCTGCCAGGAGGCCAGGAGGGGAGAACGGGAGGAAGCATCTCCCATTGCAGCAACCCCAACTTCAACTGCTGCTTCACATTTTCGGCATGCTGTTCATGTGGCGCATGCATGTTTGAGAGTCAACTTCGTGCACTCACATTCCCACAAAAAAACACTCTGTACACCTAAAAAGGTTGCAGGCAACTCTGCCACCCGAACTGCACTTTGAGTTATAGTCAAAATATAAAACGCACAGTTTCATTTTAGTGCATGCATCTGAGGTGAATCAAAATAGATGGCCTTCCTTTCCCTCCCCCCGGTCACCCTTCTGCTGTATAGCTAATTGCACTTGCAAAACTCTCAGCAATTAGCATAAACATTGCTTTCTACTCTCCTCACTCACATATGTTTGTATTAATAAATTAATTAGAGTAGGATAAGAACAAAACTTTCGACCATCTTCAATTTCACTAGTGTAGAAAAGCAAACTTTTATTGGCATTCTTGTATTTCACTAGTGATTATTTGAAGGTTATCTTCTGCTGACTTCAGAGAAAAAATATAAAGTTAGTTGCTAAATATTGAAAATCATGCACAATTACATTTAATTTGTATAACTAATTATTAATTTCAATAATTGGTAGCACAAGGAAGAATATAAATAATTAATATTAATATCTAAGCACATCTACAGAAATGAAATATATGTAACCTAGACAATTTTATCATTTGCACAAATTGGAAGATGAATTAAAAAATAAAAAATAATATTATCTAACGATATCTCCTACATTTGCTATCAAAACAAATTTAACAAATATTAAATTATTGCAACAACATTGATAAGCACATACTCAAACCTAGACTCTTTTAATTTCCACATATTGGGATATTAATTTATTACATTTTGATAAACAATATCTCTGTTAAAAATACCAGGAAATAAAGTATTTTGTCAGCAGCCTAGAGGGCGCCACTATTTCAATTTGTATCCTGCGAGTTTTTCAAATGAATTCGAGAATTCATAACAGAGGGCGAATTTCGCACATGCGCAGTTCTTGGAAAAGTGAGCAAGACAAAGCAACTGAAACAAATATGCTACAAAATTGTGTAGAAGGGGACAGCAAATGTGCTAATGAAAGAGAGGGAACTATGAATAAGGCGGCAGCATTAAAAATTTTCAACTGCAGAACTTGAATAAATTGTTGAGAGTTGAGTAACCTGCGGCGTCATAGCAAAACAATGAAAAGTAATGCGAATTAATGCGCACATAAATTAAAAAAAGGTTTGCGGTTGATAAGTCGAAATCCCATAAGCAAAGATAAGGCAAAAGTGTTTTTCAACAGTTCGAAATGATTGCTCACATGTCAGACGACACTTTATCGACAGACATCGCGAACAAGCTCGAAGAGAGAGCGAGAGTGTTATCAAAATGCAGCTGGCTGATAGCTGATAAGATAATTATTACGCTTAGCGTGCAGCGTAGTTGGAGCGTTAGTTGACCGTCGGATAGCGCCATGAACGGACGAAGAGAGACATGAAGACAGCACGAGTCGTCGTTGCTTTGTTAGCGCTTTTCCTGAGCACGCGTCCAACACAATCCGAAAATATTCTGGCCCTCTTCGCGTACACTTTCAGCACGCCCTACTCGGTGGTAACTCCGTATATTAAAGCCCTGATCCACAATGGACACAACGTGACGGTGATCTCCCCGCTGGGCTTTCTGCCCGACATCAAGGACGTGCGGCACATTCGTGTTGCAAGCTTAGATCAGATCATAGAACGTAAGTACCTCAAGTGTGTCTGGGTCTAAAAGATGCCCCCAATTGCGGCGAAGGTTATTCTTACCCACAACAACCCAGCGCGTGTTTATTGAAGCTATTGGCTAGTAAACTCCGTATCAGCGATACGACTACAAAACTTTTCTTATCGATGTTGATTCTCAATGATATTGGAAATTTTCGGTGTACCCGGCGTTGCTCGAGTGTTTTAGAGGCTCATTTTGTTGCGATAGAAAGCTAAAATTAGTTTCCAAACTGCTGAACATATAAAACCGATAAGTTCAGTTTTAGAATATGTCCAGTTCTTTGGTTAAACGAGTAGAAATACAGTGAATTGATTTAACAATATTTTATGATGGGAACGTAAATAATTATTGCACGAATTCAATAATGATTTATAATGGAATCGTGAATAATGATTATGTATTAGTATTTTTCTTTATACACAAAATTCTGAACGACTTTTAAATTTATCACGTATACGTCACGATTTGTAAAGCTATTCCATTTTTTTTTTTGCTAATTGATAATAATTTAGTTCAAGTGATGTTATTAAAATGTCATTCCAGAATCCTTATATTTGCACAAAGAACATAGAAATGATAAAAAAAATATGAGATTTATTTTAATTGCTAGAGTTTTTAAAGTTATTTCTGCTATGGAATGTTCGTCTAGATCCACTCGAAAATTATTTGCTATCCTTAAAATTTAATTTTAGTATGGTATTAAATAATGATGAGAATATAAACAGACCCCAGTTTTAAATTTGCAGCTAAGCGACGATAGTGCAATTATCGACAGTATATTATAAACCAAAAGCAACAAGTCGGGTTCAATAAAGATAAATTAAATTGGATATTGATCAGATATGTTAACATAATTTACTCACTTTGCAGATGTCATGAACTTTGACTATTCGGACTGTCTGAACAACAAGTGGAAGGAGGCGCTGGTGTCCTCCAGCTTCCACTACAACATATCGCAAGGCCTGCTGAGCGACTCGGGCGTGCAATCTCTTTTAAAAGATCAGTCCGAGCACTTTGACATGGTCGTATTGGAGCCAACGCACTCTGATGCACTGATTGGCTTCGCGGAGCACTATAATGCCTCTTTAGTCGGCTTATCGACATTTGGATCGTCGTGGTTGACCGATCATCTTGCTGGCAACTCGGCTCCAAGTGTTTATAGACCTATTCAGCCCATGGGCTATTCCCATGGGGACTCGCTGCTGGACAAGTGGAACAACTGGATCTACATAGCCGAGGAGTGGATGATCGACAGACTGGTCATCTTGCCGGGTCAGCAGCAGCTGTTCACGCGATACTTCAAGAGGCCAGCGTCGCGTCTGCTGGAGCGTCGTACAACCTACTCGCTGATGATGATCAACCAGCACTTCAGCCTGGGCCGAGTGAGGTCCAACGTCCCGAATGTTATTGAGGTGGCCGGGATGCACATGAATGTGCCGAGCATTCCGCTGGAGCCGGAGCTGCTGGAGTTTGTGAACGGAGCGGAGCACGGAGTGATTTACTTCTCGATGGGCATGGAGATCCTGAACAAGTGGCTGCCTAAGAACATGGAGCAGAAGATGCTGCAGACGTTTGCCCAGCTGCCCCAGAGGGTCATCTGGAAGCACGAGATGCACTCGCCGCTCAACAAGTCCGACAACATTTACTTCAGTCCGATGGCGTCGCAGCGACAGTTGCTGGAGCATCCCAACCTCAAGCTGTTCATCACCCACGGCGGTCTGCTGAGCATCATCGAGGCCGCCTACTCGGGAGTCCCGATGCTCGGCCTGCCCATCTACTTCGATCAGTTCGACAACGTGGATCGCATGCGCAAAGTGGGCGCAGCGCGTCAGCTGGACGTCAACACGCTGACCGTCGATCAGTTGTTGTACAACATCAAGGAGCTGCTGCAGAATCCCAGCTACGCGCTGAAGGTTAAAGAGTTGTCGCGACGCTTTCGCGATCAGCCGACGAGTCCGTTGGAGCGCGCCATCTGGTGGACGGAGTACGTACTGCGGCACAAGGGCGCTCCGCACATGCGCATGGCGGAGCAGGACGTCGCTTTTGTGCCGTACTACAAACTCAACATATTCTCCATACTCTGCGGTCGCATTGGGCTCTCTGCCATTGTCATCATCCTCGCCTCTTTCGTCGTGGTGAATTTCTTACTAAGAGAGTTTCGACGCTTCACTGAAGCACCTTCGGTGTTTTACACCACCGTGTGAGAAGAAGAAGAACGAGCCGTTAGACGCGCACGCTTTGTGATAGCTCACTACCATACTGATATGTCTGTTCATAGCCACTCATTATGCCTGTTAAGAAACGCAATCTCTTTTAGCAATTAATAATACCAATATGTAAATTGGACAACATTTTTTAATTACTTAAATGCACTTTCCGTACCGAGTTGGTGAAAATTTCGCGCGAGACTAAAGCTTGCACGCAGCCAACTTCACGTGAGAGCGAAACTTGCGCGCAGCTAACTTCACGTGAGAGCGAAAATTGCGCGCAGTTAACTTCACGTGAGTCAGCAAAGACATACACCGCTGTGATAGCGCCATCTACAAGTGAAGTTTGGCGCATTTGAAACTTAACGAAGCGGGTAATGATAATCTTGATGAGCTGTTGGCGTTCAATTAAAAAGACATAAAATGCAATATTTATGTGCAAGTTTAATAAGCACAAAGAATAAAGACTCAATGCTAGATTATGTGGGCTAAAGTTGTAAAACTGTAATGCAGCATACGTACTTTAATGACCGCTGCAGTGTATAATTTAGTTGCGAAGTGAACTAAATAGTTTTGTTGTGAATTGTAAATTCTGCAATGACGTCAGTCGGGTTTATTGACTCTGGAGTTGACCCTGAAAACCGCTTGCAACGGGACAACGCATTTCCTCCTTCCATTCCAGCAGCTGCCACGTCAATCTGAGTTAATCTGCGAATTAAATGCGAAGCGAGTTGTTGTTGGTGACAACTCAACTGGCGGCTTTCGAAAGCGAAATTCTTGTTTGGCCAAGCGTTGATGTTGATGCGTTGTCGCTCTGGGGCGATACTCGCATTATACTCGCACTATAGTTGGTTGTAATTCACGGCGAACGCGAGTGCAAACAGCATTTGTATAGAACAATATGTGACACACTTTCCACTCGAGAAGAGCAAACAAACAAAATTTGGTTTTGCTTCTGCATCTGCTTTTGCTGCGCTGCATGCACAAAACTCGAACTCGACTGCCTCGAGTGGAGTCATGAATATCAACTATGAATATTTTGGAAGCGTGTGACATATAGTACTATTATTTATTTTAATTTATATATTTATTGCTGAAATGCCATACTGAAATTACAAAGTTAATTACCTGTTTATTTATTTATGAATATGAAATATGAAATAGTTTCGTCTATTATTGGTATATACCTATATATATACATACATATATATTTATTATTGAAAGAATCAATTACATCTATGATTTTTTATTTATTCTATAAATAATATTTCATTTTGATTATAATGTTATTGTGACGGCCAATAAAACCCTTTCTACATAAACATTTTAAAAATAAATAAATTTAAACAACATAGTATTATATGATAGTGATATATGATATATGATATCAACAGAAGCCTTAAGCTAAAGGCATATAATATTGGATTGTAAATACTTTCTATAGCTGGATACTATTTATCTAGCATTTGCCATATTTTATAGTATAATTTAGAAGCAAATTAAAGTTCAACATGTAAGACTTGCATTAGTTTGTGATTTAATTTAAATTTGTTTTCATTAATTCATTTTTAAATTAAATAAGATCTTCAGTTTTCAATTTAAGACGTAAGATTTAATTTAAAAAATACTACTACAAACTAAGATAATATAATAATGTCGTTGATAATTGATAAAATACTAAATTAAATTGTAAATAAATTATATATTTTATATTTACACTATTCTAAAGATATAGAGATAAGTATGTACTTATCTTACACCTCCTAAGGTCGTCTGGGAAATGTGAATTAATTCGCAGTTAATTAAGAAAACGCTTGCGCAACGATCTTTGCGGTGATTAGTGCAACAAACTTAACGACCACAGCGCATTAATTAATATTCGAGTTGGCAGCCTAAAACAGACTCGTAATTCGCATTTACAGCCCATCATCATTCTGGGGGAACTTTATCTCTTGTTGAGTCTGTGTGTGTGTGTGTGTGTGTGTGTGTGTGGTAAACAAATAACGCTTTATCCTTGATCTCAAATGAGGAGTGCCGAAAGATTCCAGATGCGTATGCGTGTGTTTCGTGTGTGTGTGTGTGGTTCATTGCCATCCGCTTTTCCGACACTCCGCAGTCGACGCTCGGCACTTGACTTTTGGGCTGGAGTTGAGGTTGAAGTTGGCGACATCGCCAACTAATTGCACGTGTCCATAGATTAACGAGCCACACACAATAAAACAAAACAAACAAACGAAAAAAAGCAGGCTAATCTTGGTCAAGAATACGATCTCTAAAGCAGTGGTTGTTATACATACGAATGGCCAAAAATAAAAAATATACTCGCATATACAGATTTTTGCATAATTTATGCGTGACTTGTTGTCAACGGTTGTTCGAAATTAGTTTTTTGCGTTTTTCACCAGCCGCAAAAGAGAAAAAAATGACAGGCTTAGGATGCTGCTCACACCTCGGCCGACCCCTGCCTTCGCTCTGCACTCCTCTCTTCGGTCGCCACTCTCCACTCCCCACTCGGCGGCGAAGAGCAATTTGAGGCTTAAGCGCAGCGCGGGCCAGCCGCAGACTCAGTTCGACGGCGACAGTCAATCGTGAAGCACGTGAAGCGCATTTCGGGTCGCAGTTACAATCGCAGAAGAAGAAGCAGAAGCAGAGAAGAGGAAAGACTTAGGCGACAAACTTGCAAACTTGAACTTGCATACGAAAGTGCAGCCTGTCAAACGGTAACGGATAACGGCTAACGGTGAACGCTAAACGGTTAACGGGAACCGGTTAAACTGGCAATCGATTAAATAATAAACGGTTAATTGTGATTGAAATCGCATTGCGACAATGTTTTGTTAAACACACGCATACTCTACGATTTAGGCATATTAGTTCCGTTTGCCAGCCGGCTTATATAAGCGCGGGTCAGCAGCGAAATTTGGCGTGAACAAAGCATGCATAAATTAAATACAAGACTAATTTTTTGTTAGCGTCACGTTATCAACATTAAATTCCAGCTGCGCTCGCTCTCTTGTCGCCCCAGCTCTCTCCTAATCGCTCTTTCTCTTCGGCAGTAGTTTTTTCTGTTTCGTTTTTGGGCCGCCTTCAGCTCTTCGACATGTTTGACTTATTTATTTATCTTTTTTTTTTTGGTTTTTCTGTTTCTTCAATATTTACCTTTTTTGTTTTGATCGGCGCTTACGTAATGCATTGCATAGCGGTATTCGTGGAGCAGCCTGACCGACTTTTATCACTGGACATGTTCCCAGTTGACTTGTGTCTCCATCTTCGGCTCCATCTCCTGCGCTCTCTTCATCCGCCGCTCTTTCACATTGCATTGCCTCAGCTAATTTCCATATTTAGCCAGAGCCCAGCTGACTTGACTCTCTTCACTGCGCTCTCTCTCTCTCTCCCACTCTCTTTCTGCGACTGGCCAAACAACTTTCCACGAAAGTGCAAGTGTTTCCTTTTCATTCATCGTCATCGTCATTATCGTCATAATTATGCCCAACAGCTGAGGCAACAACAAATGACGAACAACAATGACGACAATGTCGTCGCTCTTGAGGCCGTCGCTGCTGCGAGCCTCAAGTAGGAAGTGGGTTACTGGTTTAAGCTTCGTCTCTCTCTCCCTCTCTCTGTCCCTCTCTGCCTCACCTTCCACCTGCTGCTCGCCAGTTTTGCACGTTATGCATTGCGGCGCTGCCTCGCCTAAAATGGTGGGCGTGGCAGCCTGCTATTAAATCGAAAAACTTGTTAATTTGGACGAATGTTTCTGCTCACATTTTGCCAATATATTCTGGGCAAAAAATCAATTGAAGAACAGTTTAATTAGAACATCTCTGTTTGAAGTGGAGCAAGTTATAACCTTCTTTCTGCGCGGTTAATTAACCTCGTCTGTCAGTCAGCGGCGGCTGTGAACAATGCTGGCGCTTAAATGGAAACCAGATACAATAAAAAACGACACCTTTTGCATAGCTAATTAATCATACGCCCTGTGAGCATGCAAATATTTGGTGCGCACATTGACCTCAAAATCGAATAATGTCTGTATTAGCTCGGACAGAGACGGAGAACAAGCGACTAACTAGCGACGACAACTCGACAAATTCGAAAATAATCTCCGCCAATTAAATGTAAAAGACTCGCGCCGGAAAAACTGACTCAAGCTCAACCTCAGCGCAGTTCAGTTCAGTTGAGTTGAATTGAGTTGAGCTTGGCTCAGCTTAAACTTTGTCTTGTGCAGCTGCTGCTGCTGCTGCTGTTGACATTCGCATTGCGCGGCCCTGACCAAGAAGTAGTCTGAGAAGCGTCGCAGTTCGGTTCGCAGAGTGTGTGTGTCGTAGTGTGTGTGTGCGTGTGTGTGCGTGTGTTGTGCGTTGGCAAACTTATTATCGGCTAAAGACTAATGCATTATCCGCTTCTATTTGCTTAGTCGCCCGTCAACATGGTATGGAAAAGACTCTCGTGTCCGGCGCTGCTGCTGCCCCCGCTCACCCTGCTGCTCTCCGTCCTGCTCGCGCTGCTGCTCTGCAATGAGTCCGCCTCCATTGCCATCGCGCCCTCCACCTTCGGCACCGCGATTGCCCGCGCTGGCAAGATTTCGAACCAGCTAAAGGTGAGTTTGAGCTTCAAAGAAAACAATCGCTAAACAAACAGTCAGAGGGAGAGAGAGAGAGAGAGAGAGCGAGAGAGATGCTCTCTCGGCCTTTTTGTAGCTGTTTGTGTTGACTCAATAAATTATTGGTAATCAGCGCGTGGCTGAAACCGCAAGAAATTCGTCACAATAAATCGGTGAAAATATTTGAGAAAGCCTAGTGCTTAAATTAAATGCACATTATACAAAAAATAATTATATAAATAAAATATAATAGAAATACCTATTCCTAATTGATTCAGAATACTCTTCACTTATGTTTCCAACTGATTATCATTAATAATGATTTTAGCAAATTCACGAAATGTTGTTCTATCAATTAGCATGATTTGTTAAGATGAAATAAAATCCTTATTCTTATATTCTTGCATTTGCACATAAATAATAAATTCATTTCAAGCAGAGACTTATTTTCGAGAGATTTTCATATTGTCTTTAGCAATTATTTTAGCAAATACGCGAAATGTTTTTATTTTAATTAGCGCGTCGTTTAAAGTTAAATAAAAAGTTAAGTTATTTGTTATTTTCAAATGAATAGAAATATGTAGTTGATTCATTTTAAGGAGAAACCTATTTTTAAACCGTTTCTTGTCGTGAGATTTTTAACTGTTTTGTTGCTTGTCTTTCACAATTACTTCAGCAAATACTCTAAATGTTATACTCTCAATTAGCAAGTCGTTTTAAAATTAAATAACATTTTAAGTACATTTTCAAATGAAATGAAATAGTTGATTTATTTCAAGCTAAGACGTATTTTCAAAGTTCAGTGACTTCGAGAGATTTGTGAATGATTTTCTGATGGTCTTTAACATTTATGTTGGCAAGTACTCCAATGTTAGTATAACAATTAACGCTTCCTTTTCAAATGTTAGGTATTTTTCCAAGCGAAAATAAATGGTTTATATCAAGTTAACTGATCTTATCAGATATTCAAAATGTTAAATTTTTTTTTCTAAATTTCAATTGGTAGAAATAGTGAATTTATTTCAAGCTGTAACTGGCTTTCAAAGTTGTATCTTACAGTAAGATTTCTAGAAATCTTTCTTTAATAAATATATCTTAAAATATATGCACTAAATTGAGTGCCCATTAATGCGCGAGCAATGCCGGGAAACCCAATGTTAATGCACATATATGTACATACCGTATTTAAACAAAGAAGCAGCCACAATTGACAACACTCGAAGCGTGCCGGAGCTAAAAATTTGCTTACAACGCTGTTTGACTTTAAATCAAAGCCACAACGACTCGTCTTCCGTCTCTTTCGCTCCCACTACAGGTGCTTGATATTGCCGTCTCTTTCGTCGTTGTCGTTGGCATGTCGCAAATGTGTTGTTGCTATTTCGAAAAGTAATCCAAGCAAATGTCTGGAATGAAGCTCTAGCCATTGTCTTAAGCGGCAATTTGGCTTAAACGCTTCAACTCCAACTCCAACTGAGACTGCGACTGAGACTGCGACTGAGTTGCCGCCTTTGTGCGAATAATTGAGAGACTGCAGACTGCAGACTGCATTTGCAGGTGGCTGTTAATGGATTTTATGGCCATATGCATACGCTATTCGACTCGGCCTCTGTCCACAGACAGATGCCCCAGAGCCGTTCTCGTTATACGACTCGGCTGTGCTTTATGAGCCACAGCCACAGCCACAGCCACCGACAGCTTTGGCCAAAAAGCCAAAACACAAATATTTTCGGTGCTATTCAATCGAGTTTTGGCCATGGCTTTAAAGAATCTGTGCCCAATGCGCGTGAATGACAACTGCTCACCAAATACGTTGAGTGCGATTCGAGTACGAGACTATTTGCCAACCGATCTTGAATCTTGAATCTTGTACGATTTATTTACATCGCATTGCCAATGCCAACTCACATTATGTTTTCCCCCCTCCTTCCCCCTCTCTGCAATTCATGCGATTTGAGCTGCACTTTAGCGTGCACATAAAGCGTTTAACTTCCACTTCAGTAGATGCTTTTATTGCCCGCCTCTGATTTATTCTCTCAGTTCATAAACAATCTGTAGAATTCTATGGGCCATTAACTTGCAGTTGTATAATTGCACAACTCTCAGTTTTTAGCAGTTGATTTATTTAGACAGAGATCTTGGCAGGAAAACAGTTTGCTTGATTTCCTATCAGCTATGCATATTTTATTGCAGCTTAATTAAGGTATTTACAAAATAGTTGTAGTCAAATCGAAATAATATGCATGCAAATCGCTTTCTTGAATATTATTTAATTTAGTTTACTGTGCATTATTCTATTTCAATTTGCGTAGTTTATATTAATAAAGAAAAGTTAATTTTCCACATTTATATCATTAATATTTGTACTTATAATAAAATGCATGCGAGTATTTAATAAATATTATGTAAAATACTTCATTGTAAAGGTGCAACAAATTTGATCGATTTAAATTTTAATTTATTTCTAAAATATAAAATGAGTATGCAATATTTGGATACAGATCTTCAAATCAAAAATTAATATTTGCCTGGCTGTACAAAATAGTCAATTCAAAACATGCTGAACTTTATCCCTAAGAAATCGGTGAAATTTCGATTAGCATCTTTGAATAGAATATTTAATACACGATTTAACTTTCGCCCAACACGTTTTTCTAATCAAATAATTCTCATTTTAATATTGTACCAATTCCGCTGATTATTGTAGGTATATCATTTGGTTAGAGGGCAATATAGTATGTCAACTCTGCAGCAAATATTATATATGATAATTGAAGATTGGCATCAGGTGAGCTGGAACTCCGTGTGTCCTCCCTTTATGTGTGTTTATTGTGTAACTAATGTCAACGTTGTAAATCGTAAATCGTAGATTAACCGATTTAATGTTTAACACAGCTAACACCAAACGACAATTGATTAACGAATTATGTGGCTAAGGCAATTAAAATTTGCGCAATTATATGAACAACTAAATTACAATCGAACATTTCCGTTGGCTTCTCAGATAACATTGAAAGATTAATTAATATCCACAACTTGGTAAATAAACCAACAGCAAACACAACAACAAGAACTACAACATCAACAACAACATCAATGACATCGCCTGCCTCGTCGGTATTGCATGTTGTAGAAGGCGTTAACAGAGCGTGCTCGACTTGTAGTTACGCTGTACACAACGTGAGCAATCCGTAAACATTTAAATATATCAATTACAGTTTTTGACAACTAAAGAATGTCTGTCAAAAATTGTCTCTACTTAACTAAATTGTTCATTCTTACTTGAGTGTGCTCGACCTTTTGAAAATCGTTGAAATCTCAAATCGAAATTATTTACTATATATTATTTATCTGCGTGATTTCATCTTGCAAAATTACATTCATTCCAATTAATGAATTTACTTATGTTTATTTACAAAAGCATAATTAACAAGAAAAACATGTGGGACGAAAAGCCTTGATTTGAGCATAATTGCAAAAAAAAATGAAATTTGACTTAGTCATTACTATTACTAAAGTGTAGACTGAATAAAAGATAAAGATTGTTTAGCAATATTTTCCATACAATTCACTAAATAACGTCAATTCACATTCCTTTAAATTTCTTCGTAATTAAATCTGTTAAATTATATATTATATTTGATTACAAGAGACTCTGGAATGGTGAATATATATTCTTTGGTTTATCGTTTATTCATACTACCCTCTGGGGGCTGTTTGCAAGACTGATGGGTATTCAAACGAGCGCTAACAAAAATTGGAGTAAAATAAAACAAATACTCGCACTTACACGTCAAATCGCAACAGTTTGGAGCGATAACTCAAGTGCAGCTGAAATAAAAGCGAAACGCGAGAAGCGAAAACTTCAATTAAATTGAAAACGTTTGTTTTTTTCGGCTGTGGCTCAAAAGTCGGTTGGCTGCGGTCGCGAGTGCAACATTAACGGATGCAGACAGAAATACCTTCGATATCAAAGAGAGGGGAATTTGTGGCAGTATTTGTGTGTGTTTGGCCCACTGTGCAGGCCCACTGTGAAAGCAAAGTGCTGCAAATAATAAACCAAAGTATTCAAATAACTCAAACGTTTTAGTGTCTCGCATTGTGACGCGTGCCACGCTGCGATTGCTGCAACTTCAGCTGCAACTGCAACTGCAACAGCAGCTAATTTTAACTGTCGACAATTATTGGAGTTTGCGACACGACCACGCCCACTGTCGGCATGGCCTGCCGCCCCTTCATGCCCTACGTGCTGGCCAGTGTGGCCATGCTGCTATCCCTCGGCCTCATACTCTTTGCCATCTTCATGGAGCGTCGCCCCGTGCCCCAAAACCAGCTGAAGATGCAGAGAGTCGAGGAGCCGCAATGGAACTGGGATTACGCAGAGATCGACGCCGTGTTGCCCACCGAAAAGAGCGTCCCCCAGTTGGAGGATAACAAAGTGTTTTACGCTTTCGCTCGATCTTTGTTCCGCACATCCCCAGCTGCCACCGCATCGACAACCGCAACCGCAACACCTGCCACAACCGAATTGGCTTCCGGGTCAACCGGAATCCCGCCCCCAGCCGAGGTTTGTTTGCCTTTGACTTGGACACATTTACGCAATGCTTTTTCTATTGCCAACTAGTGGCTGTTTTTTTTTTGTTGTTGCTGCAACTTTCTACTTTTGTTGCATGTTGCAGTGGCAGAGGCAGTTGCAGTTGCAGTTGGCGATCTGCCGGACTGCATTTATTTTCCTCTTTTTTCGTATTTATTTTCATATTTCGAGCGTAGCGTGAAAGCGTCCATCTGTCCGCATTGTTGTTGCCGATGTTGTTATTATTGTTATTGTTGCAGCTGTTGCATAATGTGTGCATTATAAATGGCATCATTTGTGTTTGCAGCGTTTAAATGCCGCAAATTGCCAGTTGCAGCCTGAAGAAGGCAGATTCAACGCCCATCTAACACACCAACAAAGGGTGTTATTTATTTAATATGCAGTTTCATTGTGTGGCAAACGTATTTTCAAATAAATTAGGTAATGCATTAATAGATGTTGCCATTTTTATTATTATTTGAGTGGTTTTATTTATTTGTAACTTATTTTATGCATCTGCATTTTGTTAATATTTGCATGTAACTTATTTTTCGCTAATATTTAATTGAGTAGTTATATGGTAAATATATTTAAAATTAAATGGTGCAAAGCATTCACAAAAGTTTCTTCCCATTTTCATTATTTTTGTTGTATGTGAAATTGAGTAATTTTGTATAAATTTACATTAATTATATGCCAAGATATTCAGCAACTCATTTCAAATTTAATCCTATTGAGACCACCTTTATTATTTATTAATTTTTAATATGAATACGCATTTAAATTATGGTCTGAAGTAGTCAATTTCTCAACAATAATAACGAGTGAGTAGAAAGAATATTATTTATTCAATAAACTAGTAGCTCAAATAATATATTCATTGAATAAATCCTTCACTGCGGAATAGTTTTGCAGCATTATTTATTTATCCAGTTAAAGTGAGGAAAACCAGTTTCAGTTCACAATGCATTTCCAAATTTATGAATCTCATTTTGAGTTCAAGAGCAGAAACTAATCTAGGCTTGCACTGGATTCAATTGAAAGGGAAATTGGGTTATTTCCATGAGAGTACTCAAATGAATTTCTGACCTACTTGTGAGTGGCTTGAGATGTGGGTAATTTAATTAAACTGAACGCGATCGAGTAACAGTTATAAACAATAATCGCAGCTTAGACCACAACAGTTTTATAACCGGCTACACCCACATTAGCATAATGCCACAGATGAAGATAGAGACGGCTGGAGACCACGCATATTCACATAGCGGGTCAAGAGTTTGGACTGCGAACATAAAAAGTATAATGATGAATAAAAGAAGTGGATGAAATTAGCATAAAGTGTTATAAAATGTGAACTTGAAACTGGCCACAAGCGACGTCTACTCGAATTTGGTGCGTCGCAGGCGAGTCTTTAACTGTTCAACTATGTGCTCTAGTGCCCCGACTGGTTAAATGTTTAACTGCCCAACTGTCCGACTGTCCGACCGTCCAACTGTGTCATGATTCACTTCAACTCGGCGAGAGAGATACAGATACATTTCAGCTGTGGGGCACACGCCGAGCCGGCTAATGTGACAGCTGACAGACGGACAGACGGACGGACGGACGGACAATGTGTCTTTGGGCAGATCTAACTACGGGCTTTAAGCGTTGGCTGCACGTGACTCTGGCCATTGTGGTTGCCACTCGCTCGTTGCCGCCTCTGGCAAAGTGTTTTCATTTTCTTTGTGTGTATCTTTCCATACACTAGCCGAGGGGTCTTGCAACTGCGTCACGAACTTGGCAACGCACTCAAGGGGGCTCGTCAAAGCAAACATCTCAAATATTTAAAGCTGATGCGATTTGACTGAATGAGAGCAGCATAACACTTATTTCATCGCATTTAAATCTAATATAATTATCTCAATTTGTTGTCAAACTAATTCTTATCCGCTTTAAGTAAAGTTAATTTGTCAAATATGTCTGAATTACAGCTTAGTAATTACTTAATTTAAAACTTCTTTTACTTCATCGTCAATCAAATAAAATTTCCCCAAATTATTGTCGAATGAGTTATTTAAAACTTACAACAAATTTTTATTATAATTTAGTCGAGTTAGAGCAGCATAAAACCAAATTCAATTATGACTTCATCTTTACTGCATCTGAATGTCTGAGACAGCAATTTAAAGTGCACATGCCAAATATTTAATCAATCTGTGCAAGTTGGCAAATGTTTAAGCTATGACCTTTTTATTGCATTTAAATGAAACTCAATATTGTCAACGAGATACTTTGCTGCGACGACGAAGTATTTAAAGCAAATAATTTAATTATTTAATTGCCAAATTAGAGCAGCATAGCTCAAACTACCTCAATTTATTGTAAAACTAAATGCAAGTATGCCAAATGATTAATCTGACTGAATTAGAGCAGCTTAGCTGTGACTTCTTTTACTGCATTTTAAATGTAACCTAAATTACCCAAAATTAATGTCCACTGCTAGAGTATTCAGACTTCTGCAGCACCTTGATGGACTTATGTTTTGTTTTAATTTACTTTGTTGTGGTATGATGTAAATGGCATTTCAATTAAATGAAATTTGCTTGGCGGCAAGGTTGCCCGTTAACATCATTAAAACTGGGCAGCCCCAGCGGCGACAGAGACAGAGATAGACCGAAAGAGAAAGAAAAAACAATAACAATAATGAAATTGTCAACCATTATTGCAACAAGCGAATATCCGAATACCGAATACCGAATACCGAGTAGTGAGTAGTTGTGAGTAATGATTATGGTGAACTTGAGGGTTTGAGTGTTGCGTTTGCACAAGGCGCTCGCGAGCTGACATGCTTGCGAATTGTCGAATTGCGCTTGATTCCATTAGCATAAACAACAACATAATTCAACAATAATTCGCAATTGCAGGAGACGACGGCCTGGAAAACATTGACCTCGCATCCCAATTCGCTGGTGCAATTGCTGCCCTCGCGGGCCATGCGAGTGGTGCAGGAGGTGGTGCGATCGCTGCGGGTAAGTACTCGAAACCACCGACTAGACGACCTTGTGGCAAATGCCAAAACTGTTTTGTACACGAATCAATCGGAGACGCAATGAATTCCGTTGGCCAAACAGCTGCAGCTTGAAGCGGGTCAAGACATATGGCCAACTGGCTTCAAGAACAAAGAAAGAGTTGCTGCACGTTAATTTGGTTGTTTAGTTCTAACTACTCTCAGAGCTGGTTCTCAGTCTTGTTTTGGCCAGTGGCCAAACACGATTGCACAACACTTGCACCATGGCCTCCTTCTGCTTGGACTCCAACGCTCAAACGCGGCTCAAGATTAATTCTTGCAAATTCTTGCGGCTCTTGCGCAATCTCAACACACACATTGACACATCGCATTTACACTAAAACATCACACCAACACTGTTGTAGTAACTGCTGCAAATGCTATCTCATGGATACTTGGCACGGTGCAAAAATTAGTAGCACTTCACTCGCCAGCTCAAATTGTGCGAATACCCTTTTTAAAAAAGTATCTCATATTTAACACCTGATGTGTTACACTTCGAATATCAAACTCTACTTCTTTCCTAAAAGAAAAATCTAATTCATGTATATATTTTTTATTTGATCATTTATTTAAATTGGCTTTGAAACGAATATGAATATTTCATATATTGCTTTTCAATAAAAGACTTAATAATTCAAAGGAATATTCAATATTTTCAGAGCAGTTTTTGTAAGAGCATTATATCGTCACCATCTGCAGTTTATTGATTCTGTTTTACAAACTCGTAATTTAGAGAAGTTCGCACGCTCGACTTTTGGCAACTTTTGGTTGAATTGCTTGCGGTTAAATTCGTTATTCGTTGTTCGTTGTTCGTTGGTCGTTATTCGTCATTCGTCATTTCGTTGCTCGTTTTTGCAGAAGGAGCGCGAAATTGTGGCGACCACAACGCTGGGCAAGGTGCGCGGCAGGTACCTGAAGTACCGCTCGGGCGAACGAGGCGGCTACTACAGCTTCAAGGGCATGCGCTATGGGGCAGCCCCCATAGGAGCCAGAAGGTGGGTTCAACGCCTCTTGCCTCAATCAGAGTAACTGGAATGCAATTCTTTCGCAGATTCCGCGCTGCGGAGCCGGAGAGACCTTGGTCGGGTGTGAGAGACGCCTCGCGGGAGGGTCAAAGTTGTCCGCACAAGAACATGATTCTGGACACCTTCAAGGGAGACGAGGATTGTTTGTTCCTGAACGTGTTCACCACACGCATGCCCAAGGAGGATGAGTAAGAAGAGAATTTCATTGCTTTCATTATATATTACATTTTATTAGCATAAAAAATATTTGATATTTTCAAAATTTTGGTTAACAAAAATATAAAAGACAAAAGACCACTAACCCAGGTATTCGATTTTTACTATTTGTAAAATTAATACAGTGAACATTTAAGTGATTAATCATTACCATTAAAAATAAATTTATAACAAGTTTATTGACCCATTTTGTAACTCAAAGAAGTGTTTAATTTTGATGAAATCGATTGAGTTAATATTAAACAATTTAATTCCAACACTCACAGATTAATAGTGGGAAATAGGAATAGCGATAAGAAACAAACAATTTCTTAATTTGGTTTAATGAATATTTAATTATTAATAATAGAGTAGCAATAAGGAACTTGTTTGGGAAATCAGACTTTATTAATATTTATCTGCCATTTAGATCGCAGGTCAAGCTGCCTGTGATGGTGTGGCTGCATGGCGGCGGCTTCTCCTTCGGCTCCGGCAACTCCTTCTTGTATGGTCCCGACTATCTGGTGGCCGAGGACATAGTTCTGGTCACGTTCAACTACAGACTTGGCCCGCTGGGCTTTCTCACTGCCGGACCCGACGCGCCTGGCAATCAGGGACTGAAGGATCAGATACTGGCGCTCAAGTGGGTCAGGGATAACATTGAGGCCTTTGGCGGCGATCCCGAGCAGGTGACCATCTTCGGCGAGTCTGCTGGCGCCTCTTCGGTGCAGTTCCTGCTGCTCTCTCCGCTGGGCAAGGGTCTCTTTCAGCGCGCCATCTCGCAGAGCGGCTCCGCCTTGAATCCCTGGTCGATGGCGGCCAGTTCAAGCCAGCGAGCAGCTCGCCTGGCGGCCAATCTGGGCTATGTGGGCGCCAACAACACTGAGGAGATCTTGGACTTTTTGCGTCGAGTGCCGGCCATGAAGCTGGTCGAAGCGGCGCCCACAACGCTGACGGCTGAGGATCAGCGCAACAACATCGGGCTGCCGTTTGTGCCCGTGGTGGAGGGCTATTGGAACCAGGACTCGCAGGAGGAGAACTATCTGGAGCAGCCGTTCCTCACCCAGCATCCCAGCGACATGTACGAGGAGCACAACTTCAACAGCGAGGTGCCCTACATGACGGGCTACAACACGCACGAGGCGATGCTCTTCATTCGAAGTGAGTAAATAATAAAATAAATAAATGGCTTATAATAAAGTTAACTTTATTGCTTGCAGGACTACGCAAGAATCCACAGCTGCTGGGCATCATTGAGAACGACTTTGGGCGCCTCGTGCCCCACGATCTGAACGTGACGCACGTGCACGACAGAGTCACGCGTGAGATTCGCTCCTTCTACCTGGGCAACAAGCACGTGGGCCTCGAGTCCGTGGACGAGATGATAGCAGTGAGTAGAAATATTCCCTTCCCTTCAAGACTATGTATTAACACGTCTCTGCTTAGCTGCTCACCGATCTCATGTTCCTGCAAGGCATTCGACGCACAGCTCGCAATCACGCCAAGTTCGGCAACGCTCCGGTTTACATGTATCGCTTCTCCTTCGACGGCGCTCTGGGACTGTACAAGCGGATGCTGGGCATCCCTCGGCCGGGCGTTTGCCATGGCGACGAGATGGGCTACTTGTTCAAGTTTGGCTTCTTCAATCTCAGCCTGGACCCCAAGTCCATGGAGGTGCAGGTCAAGAATCGCATGGTGCGCATGTGGACAAACTTTGCCAAATACGGGTAAGTTATCAACAGATATTTATCGAACAGATTAAATACTAAATTCAATTTCAGCTCGCCCACGCCGAACATTGACGATCCCATACTGAGCACCAAGTGGACGCCCATCGATGCCTCGAATGTGATGAACAGCCTCAACTATTTGGACATCTCGCATGAGATCAACATGAAGACGAATCCGGAGCCAGAGCGCCAGCGATTCTGGGACGAGATGTATCAGCACTACAATGGTGCGGCCATGTGAAGTTGCCACATGCCACACGCATTTATCACCATCACACCACACACACGATTTTGCCATTTTTTTAGAGAGTGAGCAGAAGAATATTTAATGCAAATATCATTGTAAAATTATCGTAGTTCGTAGCCATTAGTTTGATAGTTCAATTAGTGTTTAGCTTGTACATAAGTGTTGCAGCATTTATACACAATTACACACACACACACACACGTAGTCTAAGCATTGTACTTATAGCATACCCAAAGCCAACAAATCTTTTCCTTACTTCTCATGTACAATATCAGGTGTAAATAGTCAAAAAGCTTCAAAGTGTCCAATGTTCAATTCGAGTTCAGGCTCAATTCTGACCCGACCCACAATAAAGTTATCAACGTGTATGCTGGCAAAGCCCATGACACACGTTTTTTGTATCGTACGTAAAATAAATAACAAGCTTCTTTTATTGGGTATGGTTAATTGATTATTTATTGCAGCTACTTCAAGAATTAAATAAATTGTATATGATGGGAAAGAAATCGAAATAATCCTATTACGGATTCTCCTTTTAACAAAGAAAATAAAGAAAACAAAATTATATTTGTGAAGCTGTCGAATTATTGTCGACTCATAAATGTATGCTTTACTTTTTAAACACCAACTGCTTCTAGGCAATAAAAGTGTTGCATACTTTGCGGCTGCACGATTAAAAGTTCGCGCTATTACGATAGATGGCGCTAGTGTTCGAGCTTCCGACTAAAGGGAAAAGTCAGCAAACAAGGAAATAACATATATGAATTAATTTAAATGAGAATGTTAAACATTGAAATAAATAGTTTTCTATATACAAATAGTTTCAACTAAAAGCCGTATTGAAATGCAATTATTTATAAAATATTATATTCGACCCACATATTAATACTCTCCATGTAAACACTTGGCATACCTATGACTGGTAGATAATCATTAAACAAATGATGCATAAATCTCAAAAATACGTTAATTGGAAAGACAAATGAGCAGCGCGAAGGGGGCTATTTAAAAATAGATGCGACTGGGCGCCATTCAGTGCATTAAAAACAAATTAGCAGCAGGGATTACAAGTGACCCAATGATTGCCTACAAATTTGCACTTGACGAGAGACAAAAGCAGAGGAGGGGGATGGAGGGGTAAAGTGAGCATGCACACACATGCCAACACTAAAACACTGTCTGCTGTGTTGCGGTGTTCCGAGTTTGCGGCAGTGCAGTCGAATCTTGGGGCACGCTCATTGTCAAGCTGCGTAACAAAGCTGATTATTCAATTATCACAGCTGCTTGGCTGCTGGGCGCTCTTCATCAACACTCTCAGCTGTCGACTCTCGACTGCCATTCACAATTTACCCAGAAATGCTCGTAATTCACGTAGTTGTTGCCATCATTTTCCCCTTGCTCTCCACTGTCTGTCTGATTCAATCCCTTTCCAGCTGCGACTGCCGCATAGAAACTGTCAGCTGAAAAATCACAGCTGAAGATCAAATTTCATTCTGATTTCGCAGATAGATTTGTATATTACTATTATTATTATTATAGTTTATTGCTCGCCTAGTTCATTCACTCGTAATTAATTTGCCGAAAATACTAATAAATTTATGACGCGTAACTGGCATTCTTCAGCTTCCGCGTGGCGCCGAGATTTATGTGCAGCTTGCAACAAACTGACACGTGACCGGTTTGCAGCCAGCAGTGCGTAAATATTACGTACCCCATCCACTTCACTCACACTTGTGAGTTGCATCAGCTGTTATCAGTGTTTGCCCCTCACGAATATTGTCAAGGTAAAGGCTGTTTGCTTGGCGTATACTCGATATTGCGTATACGCCACCCTTGTGCCAAACACATTGAATTGCAAGGTCCCATCTGCCTCTCTCTCGCTCTCCCTCTTTTAATTTCTTTTGGGCATTGCAAATATAAAATACAGATAAGCAGCCAGGCACTTGCTCGTATCGCGCTTATCTTCCGCCTCATTTTCAATTTAAAAATCATTTCAATTGAACTTTTCTCGTATCAAAGCGACACTAGTATCTGTATCTCTATCTGCAGCTGTAACTGTATCTGTATCTGTGTCTGTGGCGAGAGCATCAATCTGCCCCGAGTGCGAACTGAGCTCATTTGCAGCCGAGCCAAGCCGAGTCGCCTTTTGTTCACAACTTTTGTTTAGTTTTGATATTTTCTTGCTCACTGTCACTCTCGCCGTCGCAGCTGCTCGTCATTTAATCCGTTGGAGCTTCTGTGGCATCGTCGTGATCTCCTCCGACGCGTGTTTCCGAGCGCAAACAAAGCTCAACTTTTAGCGGTTTTTATGCAAAAAAAAATATAGTAAATAAATAAAAGCATAAATTGTTAAAGATGTGTTAAAGTGTTTTGCATCACAAAAAAATACAAAAAACACGCCTAATGCTCGTTTTAAAGGTGCCAATTAATTGAAAATAGTCCGCTCGTAAAAAGGTGCTAAAAATATTTAATCCCAAACGAAAAGAAAATAATTGAAAGGTGTGTCTGCATTCGCATTCGAGTTTTTTTTATGTATTTTTAACCGGCCTAACACATTCTTAAGTGCCTCAATAGGATTGAACAAATAAAGACGGAAGCTGCTGCGAATTCTCGCATTCAGCCTTCTTCCCAGGCCAGCTGCTTAAAGCCGTGTTGTGTTTGTTTTGAGCATAAAATGTTGAATAACTTTTTGTGTAGTCGTTAAGGTTTATTTGGACAACATTTAACTGCCCATTTTCCAGCCAGGCAGCTACAGATTAAATCTGCGTTCATTTACTTTTGACATTTATTAGAAATAACGTAAATAAGTCGCGGACAATTAACGTTGAATTATTTGGGCAAATTTCATTTACGAAATATGCGTAGATTTATATTGAAGTATGCAAGAATTGAAAAACAATCCATCCACTTCATTGAAATAAAGTGAACTTAAATTTTAGTCGCTTTGTAATGTAATCTACCAAATTTGTTTAGATTTATTTTTTCCATTAATTGAAAATACGGTTTTAAGCAACATTTGAAGTATTAAAAAATTTAAAAGTATAGATTTATTTCGGACAATAATTTAATGTTGGTTTTTTTTACCAAATTTGTAATAACTCAACTAATTTCGCAAACAAATCAAAATCTGTTGAGCAGAGTTGCATAGTTAACATTTACTGCATTTAATCAGTGATTTATTTAGAAAAGTTGTATATGGAGCAAGATAGGCAGTTGCGATGAAATTGTTTGCATCATCGGAACGTAAACAAAGTGCTGTAAGAGTGACGAATTCAACACCCCACCGAGGCCCTATTCCGGACTGATAAAAGCCGTGTTGTGAGCACGTTCGGGTTTAGCAAACACCAACTGAAAATCTATTATTCGCGATGCACTTTTCGCACCTCGCAAGTGCCTCGTTTAGTGTCTGTTTTGCTGTTTGCGAGAGTGATGGAGTGATGGAGTAGAATGCCAATTTAAAAGGCTCTTTCAATGTGACATCCACAGATGCGATTCAATTTCACGAGCCACACGGCGGCAGTGACGACGACGTCGACGCCGGCAGCGACGTCAGTGGCGGGCTACAGCAACAAGGAGAAGTCGGCGCAGCCGCTGAAGAGGCCGGCGACGATCGAGGAGGATCCCGACTCGCTGGACAGTGTGATCAGCAATCCGCAGTCGTACCCGATCACCATTGTGCCCAATCGGCCGGCCAGCTTCTACGGCATCTCCACAAATGGCAAGGCGTTTCAGCGCCAGCCGAGCTGCAGGTGAGTCGCAGGGGAACGACGGGTATTTGCCCATGTTTTGGCAGCCGAAGTGGCTAAGTGGAAGAGTCAACAGCGGATTATTAGTTAGAGCTGCTCTAATTCCCCAGCCAAACACTGACAACTTAGGCCAACTTGATGCCGATCACAGATCGCAATCGTTAGTTGATTTTTGTGCGCGTTCGCGGCAAGTTATCGC
The DNA here is from genome assembly GCA_035047365.1 of Drosophila ustulata. Classification (NCBI taxonomy): domain Eukaryota; kingdom Metazoa; phylum Arthropoda; class Insecta; order Diptera; family Drosophilidae; genus Drosophila; species Drosophila ustulata. Next base: position 31,178,328 of record JAWNPT010000094.1, read on the forward strand.
GATGCAGGTGCCTCTGAGCGATGTCCAGGTGCTGGATCCGGCCGACGGCGAGGCGGCAGCCGGGGACAAGGACGAGACCTTCACGCACATGAAGGAGTGGAAGCGGCAGTACATGCGGGGCATCTCCCACACGCCCTCGCAGGCCGGCGTCTACTACGAGGCTCTCAAGGGATCCAGCCACTCGCTGGCCAAAGGGTATTTTACATAAGTCTCAGTTCTCGACATTCAACTTGAACCTGCTGCCCAATCAAAGCCAGTTACGTTTGCTTTTTTGCTTTGCTGATTAGCAGAGCGACGCTTGTTTGCTTTTAAGTGCTCCGTGCGCTGTTTGCGGTTGTAATTTATACAACCCGCCCACGCTCTGCTCTGCTCTTAGATGCTCTGCGGCTGGCTGCATTCTCAGTTGAGTTATCTCTGGCCCGACTCATTAGCCTGACTATTGAAATTGGGTCCACACGGCGCATTATTCATCTGCCATCCGCCAGTTGACATTTTCGTCGTATTTATTTCTCACTCGTTAAGCGATTTGTTTCAGCGACTTCCACGTCTTGTCAATCACTTCTCCCGCATTTTTCCCACATTATGAAGTCATTTCCTGCTGCCTGCTGCCTGCTGCCTGCTCTCTGCTCTAAACTCGCTGCGTGGGCGGGGCAAATACACATTGTTTTAATTAACAATTAACCGAGTGGCGGCTTTTCCAGGCGTCTTCAAAGCAACTGTGAATCACTCGGCGCTTAGTGCGTTAAATTCGATAAACTTTTATTTATGGAACCAGCGCAATGTCAATTAATCGCCCAAAGGGGCTGCAAATTGGCGCAATTCCAACTGCATGTGGGCTGAACTCGCAGTCGAATCTCTTGCAGCAATTATCCGCCGAGAGTTGCAATTTGATTTATACACTCTATATATGTAGTGTCCGAAGTGTGACATTGACCAAATGCAACGCCGTGTTAATTAGCTGCACTTTGCTGCACTCTTAATTTAGACAATTAGCCACAGACAGCTGCCACAAAGAGGCAAGGAGACAAAGAGGCACGAAGTGTCGCTAGTCTCGACAGGCAATTCAATCGCAGACAGACTGCGTGACATTGAAGTCCACACCGAATGCAAGTGAATCTATTCATTTGCATGGAAATGTCGCTTGCTCGCTGACAATGTCAGAGGTCAAAGCTAAATGTATTATTCCATAATCCGAGTAGAGCTGTCAACAATTTTCCAAAAATGTGATCAACAAAGTTTTAGCTTGCCTAGAGGGGAGACAACACTTGAGAGACTTATAAATTAATTATCATAATTTCCAGCTTAGAAAAGTATATAACAGCAATTATGGTTTGTAAAACATCAAAGTCGGCTTAAATTTTGGATGTCTGGGGTGCAATAATTAATATATGACATATATTATCTAGACCTGCAAGAAATTTATAACTTCTTATGGGCATTAATTGTATAACAATTTGACCAGTTACATTTTTTCATTTAGTGTGATTAATTCATCCTAAAATTTGATGCCCAAATGCTTCTTATCAAGAGTTGTTTGTCCATTTATTTTTATTTGAATGTGTACTTATATTTAAGAGGATAATATTTCTAATATTTTTTATTAGTATTCAACTACTTTGTATGACAGTCAATTTCATTAACAAAATTTACGCTAGAGACTGAAGGAGACTGTAAACATAGGAATTTGAAATATTTATTCTGCTATAGTGATTTTTAGTTATAATGTGGGGCAAGTATTTCTTTTTTATTTATGGAAATTATTTATTACTATAAACTGTAAGTAATTAACTTATGAATAATATTTAAAGCTAATTATTCAAAATGCTGAAATCCACTTAATTAGAAAATACAGAAATAATTGTTTAAAAAGGAAAGCATACTTTTAGGCTTCTGCTAAAATTGCCCCATAATTCATCATGGATTTCTTTCAATATCCTCTTTAAATGTTTATGCAATTACTTATTTGAATTTGTCCCCTCTTAGATCCCGCAACTTTCGGCCTGGCAGCATGCGACGCGTGCGGCGCCGCGCGGTCTTCAAGAACGGCGACTGCAACGTGGTGCAGAAGCATCTGCAGCGGAGGCGCGTGCGCTTCCTGCAGGACATGTACACGACGATGGTGGACTGGCAGTGGCGCTGGACACTGCTCGCCTTCGCCCTGAGCTTCATACTCTCCTGGCTCTTCTTCGCGCTCATCTGGTGGCTCATCATGTTCACGCACGGCGACCTCGAGGAGCTGCATCTGCCCCACAATCAAGGTGAGTAAACGAAAATAAGAATGGTTCAATTAATTTTAATTTCTATACGATTATTATAGAGGACTCTGGATGGGCGCCTTGCGTGTCGGCCATCGATGGCTTCACCTCGTGCTTCCTCTTCTCCATCGAGACGCAGCACACCATCGGCTACGGCGTGCGAACCACGTCGCCCGAGTGCCCCGAGGCCATCTTCATGATGTGCTTCCAGTCAATCTTCGGCGTCATGTCGTCTGCCTTCATGGCCGGCATCGTCTTCGCCAAGATGACGCGCGCCAAGCAGCGCGCCCAGACGCTGCTCTTCTCCAAGCACGCGGTGATCTGCCAACGGGACGGATGCCTGTCGCTGATGTTCCGCGTGGGCGACATGCGCAAGTCGCACATCATTGGCGCCGGGGTGCGGGCTCAGCTGATCAGGACGCGCAGCACGAAGGAGGGCGAGGTGATGACGCAGCACTTCACAGAGCTGCAGATTGGCACGGACGAGTCGGGGTCGGATCTGTTCTTCATCTGGCCGATGGTGATCGAGCACAGAATCGACGAGAACTCGCCGCTCTACAACATGAATGCCACCGACATGCTGCAGGACAAGTTCGAGATTGTCGTCATACTGGAGGGAACTGTGGAGTCCACGGGACAGTCGACGCAGGCCAGATCGAGCTACATCAATACCGAGATACTGTGGGGACATCGCTTCGATCCTGTGGTGCTCTACAACAAGGATCTGCAGGCCTACGAGATCGACTACGCGCGCTTCAACGAGACCACGCAGGTGGACACGCCCCTCTGCAGCGCCCGCGAGCTCAACGAGATCTACAAGATACAAGAAGGCTTCCGCACACCAGGTAGAACTATCTAAAGATATTGTATAGTCAGCTAATGGTTTTTGTTCCTTTGTCCTATGCAGAGACAACCTTCACCATGCGCCAGCTGTCATCCAACAATCATTCCGATCAGGCCTCATAAACTGCTTTTGTGTCGTGTTGTCTTCCTATTTTGTTGCTATACATTTAGTTTCTAGATTTGTTATTTCCCTGTCAAGTGAGTTTGGTCTGTGTCACATCATCCTCGCTCTGGATAATAATATAAGGTCTCCTCTTCCAGCCGCTACGCTGTGCTGCTCGCCCAATCCCTCGACGACTTCGACGCAGTCCAGCAGCTCCAGGCAGCGCTGGCAGCTGACGCTGCCCTTGCAGCGCGGCGTTTGAAGTAGCTGTGTACTTGATTACTGCTTACGAAATTAAGTTAATAAATGTTTGAGCTTTTAGTTTACATTAAATTACACGTTGCGCCGCCTCATATAAATGACACATAATTGCCACTCTTGCAACAATTGCAATTGCGATTGCAGCTCACATCAAATTCCAGTTCCAGTTTTGGTTTCAGTTGCAGCCCAGCCCACTCATTAGGCATCATTAATAATCGCGAGTGCAGCCAAAAATTCACACACACTCGCAGCGAGTTCGTTGCTTGAGTCTTTTGATTTGTGCAGCGTGACAAAAGAGTGGGAGACAAGGAGCCGCGGCGCTTACACGAAAACATTCATATCCTTTTAATTGAAATTGAATCAATAACTCTTATTTGCGCAAACTAATCAACACTAAATTATAACACTCACAAACAACTCGAATATTTATTATCACATTTATCACTCGCCCAGCCAGCGACTGGCCGACCATCGAGTGCCCCGAATGCTGCGCTCTAATGAAATGTGGGTGTGGGTCAGACATCTGTGTGCTGTGCTGTTGCCCATAAATACAATGCCAAATTTGCAGCAACTCTATTTCAAATAGTATCCCAAAAACCAGAGCCAACACTGCCACAAAAAAGCACCCACAAAATGCAGCTTGGTTCTTTGCAAATAAATGGAAGCATTGAATTGATAAAGTAAAATGAAATACAAAATTTTAAAATCTTCAATGATTAAATTTTTTTAAATATTGAGTATTTACTGTAAACATTAATTCTTAGTGATTTACTAAAAATCACACCTAATCCAGAAGTTTGCAGATTAATTATACATACATTTTTTTTTTAGAATATTCAATACATTACTTTTCAGTGATATTATAACAATACAGACGTATAATTATAAAAAAATTATGATTATTTTGTAAGTTTTATTTTTTCCCCTTAACATGATATGCAATATTAAATTATTATTTGCATTTTACAGCACAAAGAGTAAACTAGAGCAACTTAGGACTTCAGAAATATAATGATATTGACATGATTTAAATACATTCACTTTAAATGAATGTTTTTAAATATTTTCAAGGATTGTAAAAAACATTATAACTGTATTCTCACTAAATTGCTAATTTTTTGTAATACAAAAATAGTAAAAATAATCGTTATTTAGCTAGAAGAGTGATGAAATCAATAGTTAATAAAGCCATTTTATTTTAAGTGGAATTTAAAAAGATATAACGTCAAATGACGCTATAAAAAGTGTCAAGCATTTTGCAATTTCAATTGTTGAGGTGCCAAAGTACTTAAACAACAATAAGCTGCTGTCCACCCACAATTTAATAAAATGTCGAGGGCCACATCAATGTAAGTACTTGACGGAATAGAAATATCAAAATGTTTACTGCCATTGTTTTTGGGCAGTGTTGAGCCGAACGAACGGTTGGCTGCCAACGGCAAAGGGGCAGCAACCGTTGAGTTTTATGTTATGTGTCCTTAACCCACATCGGATACCCGAACACGCCTATCCTATCCTATCTGCGGATTGAAGTGGAGAGTTTACGAGTTTGTTTAATTACTTGTTAAACGTTTGTCATACTTATCAGCAGTCTGAAAGCCCAAGCCATTAGCCCGACTGAGAGTTCAGGTGACATATCGTCTATCGACTATCGTCTATCGCCTATCGAGTATAGAGTGATTGTAGCCACCAAACGTGCTTGCCACAGCCGGGGTGGCTACGTGCCCCAGCGTGCCTGACATGCCCGTTTAAGCCAACAAAATAAATACGAAAATTGCCAAAAAAAAAAAAGAGAGAATAAATAAAAATTAAAATATTATTGCAGGCAGGCTGCAACGCGCCGCATGTGGCACGAGCACAGGCACGTTTCCCCAAAAAAAACATAAATAGAAATAAAAGACAAAAGCGCCACCCAAACGGTTTTAATACCCGCTAGTCAAAGGGTAGAAGGGTATTATAGAAAATGTATTTCAGAGTCTATAAACGCTAGAGCTACCAAAATGTATCTACTTGTTATTGTTGCACGCAGATCAAGTTTGTTTAGATAATAATTATCAATTATTAATGACTTCTGACAATTTGGGTTGGTAGATAGTTGATTCATACACAAAATGTTATTGTCTCTATATTTATTTGGATTCTCTCAGAACTGCTAGCGGGTATCTCACAGTCGATCACTCTCGATTGTTGCTTGCTTGTTACCTCTGGCTTTAGATGCATATTGATCGTTGTGTGGCAAGTAATTGTTCGTGTCATTTTAATATGCCACATACAAATTCGGCCATATGCAGCATGTCTGGGGGCCTTAGAAGACTCCGTGATCGACATTTTCGGCTTCCCATGGTTCGGCTAAGTGGCCCAAACACGCCTTAAATTCAAGAGCTGTCAGCACATTTTAGAGCTGTTGCACTAGTGGAGCTGGTGGCATTTTATTGTTGGGGCAAACACTGAGCACGCTTGATATTTAGCGCTCGACTGTGGTTAGCCTAATAAAGACATCAATTGGCCGATGACTCAAGTTCCCCCAATTCGAGTTCCTGGCAGCCAAAACAAGCTGCAAACCGGGCAGCTGGGCAACTGGGCAACTGGGCAGCGACGCAGATCCGGGGCAGAGGGTAGAACATGCAACATAACTCATCCATAATCAACACTGTTTACATAAATTTCAAAAATTATTACACGGCAACAGACTGCGAACTGGGACTGGGACTGGGGACTGAGACTGGGTCGGAGCTCGTGATGAATGCTTAAATAATGCGCTTAACCCTGTGCGAACATAATTTATGGTGTGCAGATATACATGAGTAGCACAACGAGAGCTACACATGTCCGAGACTTGCAGCGTCTTGTGGCAGCAACAACGCACGCTGTTTTCATTGTTATTACACGGACATTGCCTCCTCGCTCCTCTCTTCTCAGCTGCCACTTTGCTCAAATTGATTAATTACGGTCATTTTGGCCGCACTGCAACAGCAGCAGCAGCCGCAGCAGCAGAGGCAAGTAGCATAAATGCCATAAAAGCTGGCCAAGGAAGCTGGCCGCAGATTCAAGTCATTTGCCACTAAGGACAAAGCCGACAAAAATGAAATTACTCAAGCGTAGCGAACGAGCCACGGGCTGCAGCTTGCAGTTGGGACTGGGAGTTGAAGACGAGGCTGCAACTTTATGGCAACTATGGCTGTTGACGCATTTGCCGCTATATGCAGCAATTGATTTAAGTTACCCCCGAAATACCGAGAAAAGAGTGAAAGAGGGAAAAGGCAGATATGTGTACACATAATAAATGTAAATCGCCTTTGGCTGCCGATGCTGCCGCTGCTGCAAGTAATAAACATTTTATGCGGCAGTCGGCAGAAAAGGGTTAAATTGCAAGACAATATGCTTAACATGCCGCAGTCGTTGCCCTTGCCACAGAGGCTGCTTCTGCTTGACTGAATAATATTGAAATTAATTAGTTTTGATGCAAATTATTAAGTAATTTTTATGTAGCCAACATCATCTCGTTCTCTCCGTCGTTTTATTCACATTAATTATATTTATTAAATAACATCATAAATTAGCGCTGCACTTGTTGCAATGCCTGCTCCAATTAAGGAAGTGCCACTCCAAAAACATAAAACAAAAAACAGCAAGCCCATCAACTGAAACTGAGATCCAGACCAAATTGGCTATCGCCAACCGGTTTTTTGTCGTCATCGTTGTTGTTGATAACGCGCTTTAATTTAAAATCTGCATACATTTTTGGGCAGTTGCGTTTCTGAAATGGCAGCCCGACGGAAGACAGAAGACGGACAGCCGCGTCAGCCCGTCAACCGCCAACCCGCCAAAAATCAAAATCAAAATCACAATCAAGAGCGGCACAGGTCGCTTTTATGACAGATCTCACTTTGGAGTGCACGTCGCAGCTGTCAGAAATCACACTTGAGCAATGCGGAGAAGCTGCCCCTGCAATACCCTGTACTAATTAAAAGGGTCAACAGGGAATGCCCCAAATTAAGCACAACTTTTGAATTTGTAACTGCAATGCGTGCAATTTAACTTTTGTCAGCTGCCACAACTGTTAGATAAGCTTAGTGACAAAAGCTGCAATGCGTGCGTTCTGTAATTTAATAGGTCAACCTGCTCGAGCCCTGTTAAATGCTCGCTACTTGTCCTTCAACTTAATAATTGCTAATCATTATATATATAATTACGAGCCATGTACTAACTTTATTGTAATTGATTAATTGCTTTGGCATAAATTCTCTTATAATTATAATAAGATACATATCTAAATTTTTAACTAGTCGCTGCAAGCTTGCAAAATTGTTAAGTGCCAGGGCTGCATGCTCCACAGAAGCTAAAGCCTAGTTTAGGCAATTGTTCTGCCGCGATGCCGCCAATTTTCGTTGTCCTCTTTTTTTATTATTTTTGTTAAGTTTAGTGTTCAATTAAAGTGTTTAATTAGTGCAAATATTAATGTATGCTTGTGCATAGTTATAATTGTGTATATTTTCTGAAAGCTGCGAAAAGTGCAAGAAAATATGCTAATTTTAGCGCGGCTATCTGTGCGTGGGTGTGTGCGTGTGTGTGCGTGCGTGACGTTTCATGTGAGGCTCCGCTGGACGCTTGATCGACTTGCTAGCTGGCGCCCTCTCTCGGCCACTTTTCTAACGTTGAATGGTTTTATGAATATCAATGAGACTAACGGATCTTCTTGTTTGAATCAGCTGATGCTGTTGGATAATTCTGCTTCAATAATCTCATATGAAAATACGGTAAGTAAACGTATTCTGATTTTTGAATTGAAAATAAAATAATTTCTAAATTTAATTACTGTGGAGTGTTTTCATTGAGCAAAGGATATTTTCAAGTCGTGCATTTGTTTTGATTTACATATTTTTTGGAACTGCAGTTTTGCTGTTTCTCAGTCTTTTTTCGGCGGCTTTTGATGTGAAGTGAAGTTAATTTAGCCAACTTGAGCTGCCACAAAAGAAATTGCACAATGATACACATACCATATATATAAATATAGTACAACAAAAGGGTCGTTTGATGGGTCTTAAAGTCAAAAAGCTGTTTCACATGATAAGCTTATGGCCACAGACATTAATCGGGCCAAAGATTGATGGGCCAACAACAGTGTGATGGACAACTGATTGGAGAACTTTGAAGATTTCGAGTGTGTTGTGCAATCCGAATCAGTTTTCACATTTATTACCCTTTTGTTACACTGGCTTTTAAACATCTCAATTAGTTCGCAAACCATTAGTCAACATTTAATAATAAACAATCGGCAAATGATAATAACAGCAGCTTTTTACATGCAAATGAGTTTAACCCTTTGCCGCCCCTTTGAGAAAAGAAAAAACGAGCGTTTTCTGATTGAAAATTCCAGTTTTGTTGACTCGCATAGGCCATGAACCTTTCACATTTACACATCATTTTTGGAAAGTTTTATGATCATGAAAATGATCTCGGATTTCATGGGAGTCGTTGTCCGTCCGCTGCGTTCTTCAGAGTTCTTCTGCAAAGGCCATAAGCAATTGGCAAATGGCTGAAAATGTTGCGTTGTTATGTGCGATCAGCGACTTTATCGGCTTAATGATGCATAATAAAATTATGGCCGTAATCAGAAATCAATAACAGTCGTTGCCCACTCACCCAATGTGGCTGCGAGATGGGAGAGAGAAAGTAATTATTGGCCCGCTCAAGTGGCCAGACACCATCAACGGAGATAAGAGCGGATAACACGTCCACATCCACATCAGTCCACATCGGCAACGGATCAAAGATGAAAGTAAATGGGGCGTGCGTTAGGCTGGTCGCAGGAATCCGTGCTTGGGCTCGTTTGCGGCCATCGTCACTTGATCGCAGCCAAATGCAGAAGCAGTCAACAAATCAACGCCACGCCGAACAAGATGAACGGCATTTAAGGGCCGAGTATCTAGAGACACAGGAACAGGAATCACTAACTGACCTACAGCAGCTGACGTTGCCGGGACCGGGGCCGGGACTTCAAGTTTTTATTGATGCAAATTGCATGGCTTGGGGCCCTGTAATCAGCTCTCGGCCGATCACCGCAGACTGTGCGTGTAATTTGAGCGACAACTGGCAGCGAACCTGGTGCAACTCTGTTGCTGCCTCGATAGCAAACTGGGTCACAAATTTGATGTGCGGCGGCGATTCACTTAAGTTTGATGAGCTGGCGAATATGTTAGGGCGCCATCTAGCGCCGCCAAACGCTATTAAGATATGCATCGCGCCATCTGCAGAATTCGCGCTGCACTTCAAGCTGATTGACGGGCTCTCAGAACAGACGACAGACGAGAGACAGACAGACAGACAGCCTTGTGCCTGACTTGTCCTTGCCAGTTACAGGCTTTAAATAGCTGCAATTATATCGCACTTCAACTCGTCATGCATAGCATAGCTTTGCATTGCATTGCATAATACCTCAGATCGTTTCCCTATCTCCACTCTCGGAGTCTCAGAGTTTCAGAGTCTCAGCGTCTTCCTGTCCCGCCCGCCCTGTAGGCGGGTTTCTGCTGCGGCCATAACAACGGCACGCCAGGAGGTCATGTCACAAAAATATCCATTAACACATCATAAAAATTGAAAATTAAGAAACCATACGATACCAAGCAGCAACGGCAAACAGAAGGGTAATAAAAAACCGCAATACTTGCTTTATTTGGGATGGGGGAAATATACGACATCGAGAAATGCCACGATAATCACTGGCAGGCAAAAGTGAAACCGGTAATTATGTATTATGTATGCACGCCACCAACGCGGCGGATTAAAATAAGCTACCGAGAAGCCGCAGCCAGGACCAAGTTGCTTGTGCCTTGCTGTGTGTCGACCCACGCAGCTACAACAAAGTGGCAAATATATATATATACTTTATATATATACTTTGGTTTTTGGGCAATTTACGTGCCACGACAAAAGACTCAAGCGACGAACTTGCAGTAACATAAATTTCACTTAATTGCCAAAGAAACCAAGCAAAGAAACAAACAGCAGGCAACTTGCTACAAAATGCATTAAATCGATAAAGGAAAACAACAACTGCAACTGCAACTGCAACTACAGCAACAGCAATGGCAGCGGCAAATAAATGAGTTCAACACGCTGACAAAATTTTAATGGCATTTTGCACAGCTACCAAAATATGCAAAGCACATAAAATTAAGTAAAAATTTTGCGCTGCGAAGAACATTCATCTCTCGCTTCTTCCTGCCGCAAGTCGGTTTATATATAGAGCTTCTGCATCTGGAAACTCTGTCGCCAATACCCGGTAGCTCAAGTATTTGGCAGTTGTTATTGCGAGTGCACGCTGTCAGGCTTAATTTCTGGCGGGGCAATGACAGTGAATATGGCTCGTAACTTTTCGACGACGCTGTAAGTGTTAAAGTCAACAATCGTGAGAAAAGAATTTTATTGTTTTGTTTTTGGCTTTACTCATTGTTGTGTTGCAGTTTAGTTTTTTCCTTTTGATTTTTTATTTTGTAGTGTGGCCACTGAAGGTCACTTTTGGCCTGAGTGGCTCCGATTTTATGTGCGCCTTTATTTTTGCTGAAATTTTCGTTTTCGTATCTTTTCGGCTTATTCCATTTTGCTGTTTTGCCTCATATGATGCCTGGCAGCGGCCAGGTTTCGTTTGCAGCCTTTGTTTTGCTTCTTTTCTGCCTTTTATATATACATACAGATATATTTTGAGATGTTTTTTTTCGGCCATTTGTGGCTGTGTGGCTCATGTTAAATTGTCCGTTTCATGTTTCTGTTTAAATGTCAGTTGTAATTTGTTGTATTAACCCATGCCACATGAATTATGTTTAGTTCGAATGTAATTGATTTGAATACAATTTGAATGAGTGGAGTAACAACTACAACAATGCCCACAGCAAACAGCCATGTTATAACAACAACGGGTGCAGTATCGTCGTCGTCGTCGTCGTCAAGAGACTGAAAATTGCCATAAACTTTGGGCCGAAATTAAATGAAATTATTCAATGCGAGGCAACAGAATATTCCCAGAGTCTGTCATATATGTTGGCTGCACAGAATAACGTTATAATCTCGGCTTCGCTGTGGCATTGAAATCTCCAATTGAAATTGAATGTCAAATGAGTTTATCAAACTGTCTTAACTCTTTTTTTTAATTGCCTATTGTAGAAGTCCATTATTACTGCAGACAGCTGTTAGAAGTTATTTATTTTTAATGGCCAACTTTATTATTATTATTAAAGTAACTGTTCACAGCTAAATGCGACCAAAAGAAGCTGTGTGAAGTGAACTGGGGCATCATAATATTAAGTTAATCGCTCAACAAGTTGAAGTGAGGTTTGCATATTAGTTTTAAGTATATTTATATAAACAAAAATTAAGTGAAATAAGGATTCAATTTTGGAATTTAAACTTTATGTCCACTTTTATAATTCTATGTGTATGTATAAAAAATGTGGTAATTTTCTCATCTCTCCTTTATTGAGACATCTGTCAAATTGTTTAATCTTTGACCGAGCAGGCTTTTCTCTCCTTGTTTGTTGAACGCTTGGGGCTACAAATATTGAGCGCTAGCATCGAGTTTAGGAATTAAAAGTTCAATTAATTGGATATAGTTTGGTAGTTTCAAAGCGATCGGTCCGAGTGGGTTCTATAAACAATATAACATGAAGACTGTCCTTGACCCATGCATATTCTGTTTAGAGGAGCAGCATCGTCCGCGCTGGTTACCGTGTGCACATTCATTCTGTGCCGAGTGCTTAGAGAACTATTTGTTGGTGAGAGGGGATCGGCGGTGTCCGCTGTGCCGACGCGAGTTTCAGGTGAGCGTTGGCCAACCAGCTGAAGCATCCAATGACAGCCACACAGATCCAGATCCGCATCATCGTGTTGTCCCAGCAGCAGCAGCAGTCTCGACTCAAGCAGAAAGCGGACAGTTTGTTCATCTCTTCGATATCGACATCGACTTCGACTTCGACAGGCTGAACAACAACGATACTTTGGTGCTAACACTGACTGAACAGGAAATACGTTTCTTTGCCAATCTGTATGGAGAAGTGCTCCACGAGGATCACAGCCAGACATCCGCAACGGATTCCGTGGATCCGTGGCTTGTCAGGGGCATGATTGGCAAATAGCCGCACAGATCTCTCGTTTGATTTCTATTGTTAATACTTCCTTTATTTTACACTTTTTAACTTAAAAGACTCGTAAACACAAATACTATTCGCACTGATTGATGATAAAGCGTTTCTCATCACATTGTTAACATTCCAATACAAACATTGCAATAAAACCGATAAAATAGCATATAAAAGCGTATGTGATTAAATGGCTGACGAGGCGGCTTCGACACCTCGGCGATGAAATCGTTTCGAAAAAGAAAAACACATTAAACTACTTTCGTTGTCAGCTGATTTGCATGAAAGCTTCAATGGAAAGGATGCACAGCGAGAATAGAAACGAATAGACTCAAATTCAAACTATTTCAAATATTTTGAAATCAAGACTAAACCTATAGAATAATTTTATATTAGGCACTCTTAAAATAAGAATTATAAAACAATAATTAAATCCCAAACCATTTAAATTGAAGTCTTAAATTCTAGAGCAATTCCAAAAGGGCCATTCATTAAATAAGATTTATATTTTTGAATGATTTCTTATTGAAATCTTGTTGCAAGTAATTATTTGCAAGGGATTTATTTTGTAATGTCAAATCCTTAAATCGTATTGTATTTTCTCTCGGTGTATGTATCTCCTTTATGTCTTTTAAAAATGCATTGATCGTTGCTTGGAAATGTCTTTCACGTGATTGGGAAATGCGCAAGGTTATATCGATGTGGCCTTAAACGCATTCCGCTTGAAAGGTTGGTTAATGGTTCCACCTGTTTTTCGCGAAAAGCCGACAGAAAATTGGTGGGAAATGAAGCGAAATGACAGTGAGATTAGTCAGTTAGTTATGGGCCGAGCGAGGCATAACTAAGCGCTGAAATTGCAACCGTTAGCCATAAGGCATTAAATAAGGCTGTAAGCTGGTTATTTTTATTAGCAAACTCAAATACATAAGTTATAAGCTTGGACGGTCGGCCATCTGCATCCTCGTCCTCGTCTTAATCTGTGTAAGCAAATTGTTGTCGTTGTTGTGTTGTGTTGGCCACGTTAGCAGTAGCAGGTAACACGCCACTAACACGATCATCGATCAGAACTCGGTTCGAGTACGAGTATGTGCGCAAATTGCAAGCTGGAGACTGCAAAGTGCAGGGGCAACTTAATTAGACGCTTAGCCCGGCTAATTGCCATCGATGTGGCCAGTTCAGATAATTGATAAGACTCGCTTGCAGATGACCAGCTAACGATGGCAATTAACAGAAGTGGCAGCCAACTGCCCAGAAGTGGCCACAACATTTGCAGTTGCCGCCTGCCGCCTGCCGCCTGCCGCCTGAACGAGTGCAACAAAAGTGGTGCCAAATTGTTTATTAAATGCGCATGGCCAAGAGACCAAAGTGACCAAGTTGTGGCCTAGCCCAGCTCTGGAGTGTTCATTTGTTTCGTTCGGTTCAGTTCAGACTTTATCTCACGAATCATTTTTGCTTTTGCCATTTTGACAGCGTTTTGAGTCAACAACATGGCCGCAACAACGTCGCGCTGCCTGCCTGCCTGCCGCATGCAAAAGATACAAATCTAAGCTGCAATGCATTATGCAATTGGCAATGCAATGAATGCGAGTGTCCACTGCACACAAACTATCTCATGGATTTGCGCAATTTGTCATCCATCCTGGCCCCAAACGCGGTGCGTGCGAGGGCGTGGCACGCTCAACAGTTGAACAGTTGAGCAGTATTTTTTTTATTGATAACGCGCTTAGTTTGCCAATTATTAATGCCTGTTGTCGCTGGCCTGCGTGTAATTTGTGGCAGTTGCAGCAACTCGTTGAAACGCGATATGCTCGCAATATTTCGCTGTACGCATTTATGAATGTCTGACAATGGCATCGATCTCTTGGCATCTTTTCGTGGCTCCCATCTGACTGATCTTACATGCAGGCAAACATTTTTATCGCCGATTAGACGCAGTCGATAACCCCAAAACAAAAACATTGCACAGGTAGCTCAGCTGCGACTTAAACTGTGGGGTGGGTTTATTTTTATTTTTTGATTTTTATTTTTGCTTGCTGTTGTGTTCGACGCAGCTTTCAACATTTTGTTGTGCGCCGGTATCGCGAGTCATTTGTCAAATTGCTTAACTGACATTAAAGCAGCTTTTGTGGGTCGATAAACGCGCCGCCAAATTTGACATTTTCGCTGCGATGATCGATGCATATCCAGGGAGTGCAACCTGGTGACATTTTTGCGCCAATTTCGGTCGCTGGGGCATCAGTTAAGCCGCAGCAAGAGCAACAGCAACAGCAACAGCAACAGCAACAGCCAAACAACATTTAGCGGCAAAGCGCATTTTTCGCTTTCAGTTTGTGGCATGCGTGGGAGTTGCACGAATTGTGTCGTTAAATAATGCGCCATGTCGCGCAAATCCTGCCACAAGACGTCGCAAGAGCCAAACTGGTTGCCTGCCTCGCTGCCATGCTGCAGAGCGGAAGCGACAAGCGTTTGCCACAAAAGGCAACTGGAGCAGCGTTTTGGGTGGCCGTCGTCATGGCCGGCCTTGCATCTGCAACAGCCACAGCAGCAGCAGCCGTTGCTGCCGCTTTGTTTAATTGATAGACGACCCACGCCGGCGACAAAGCTGCGCCAGCCACGCGGCACGCGATTTAACTGCTCGTCGTCGTCGTCGTCGTCGTCGACGTCGTCGTCGTTGTTTGAGTTTGAGCTTGAGTTTGCCTTTGGCCAGGCCGCCAGTGGCAGAAAACCCATCGAACTCAAACTGTGCGCACGCGCATGCAACAAACGCGACGGCGTTGACAGATTGATGCCCCCAAACAGCCGGCTCGCAACTGACTCAGAGTCAGAGTCAGAGACTCTCTTGCTGCGCTGGGCCCCCGCTTCATTATTCAAATGCTCGTGTGTTTGTGCGGAATTTATCAAAGTCGCCTTGAGGAGGCAGCATGTGTGCCATTTGGGTTTCAATTCGTGTCGCGGCCTGTTGTCGCGTGGGAGTCAAATGTTACAGACCAACAAACCAAACAAACAAAACGTATCTGCAGGTCAGTTAAGATAAGTCGTCGTCGCATGTCCAACAACTTTCCTTTTGGCTGAAAAAGGGCCGCTGCTCCACAGCAAACGGTGGACTGCGGACTGCGGACTGCGGACTGCGAATTGGGCGCGGCATAAATTCTCGATTCTCATAAATCTTTTGGCCTACAAATGCAAAAATACATGTGTACAGTTGTAGAGTTGTTGTTGTACATTTGCTAGCTGAGTAATTAAAGCAGTTTAACATGTCTCTTGGCTGCAAGTTGGCCTGAGCTTTTGGCCAGTTTTTGGAGCTGTCACAACATCAACAAGCCTTCATTCAAGCCGAGACTGCTTGCCAGCCAGCCAGCCAGCCAGCCAGTTAGCAAAGTCAGTCCGACAGTCATTCAAAAGCCAGCCGAAATGTTGCCATAAATCAACTCATTTGAAATGCATCAACTGCTGCAATCAGAAACAGAAAAAAGCGAAAAGCACACTACAAATAAAAAAGCATTGCGAATCAAATCGAATTCAGTTACACAAATATTTTTACACGTTGCGATTTCCAATTGCAGTTGAAAGAGTGACAATGCGCGGGCGGGGCAACAACTGTTGTCCAACTGGGGCGTGTTGCACAATGTGTGAAAACAGGATCAAAGTCCTGCCTAGACATTTGTCAACCTCTCGACGACGTTTATGTAATCTGCATTTTCCGAGCTGCGCCGCTTTTGAGCAACCAGCAAGCAGTCTCTGCCTCGGGGCTTGTCATGAATATGCGCCAATTAAGCATTTTGTCTGTGTGCGCGGCGAACATGCATCAATCAAATGTCTGCAGGATAAACATACAGTCAGTCAGTCAGTCAGTCAGTCAGTCAGTCGGTCAACCAAACGATCGCTACTTTGTTGGCCCAACATCAGCATGCAACATTTCTGTGCAGCGAGGTTGGCTCTGCAAACTCTCTGCAACGATGATCAACAAATTTACTACACAGCCAAAAATAATGTTTACAAAAATGACAGGCATTAAAATTCTTTATTTCCAGAATTTTCCAGTCTAACAAAAAAGGCGATGGAAACCAAATGTAAATATTCCAAAAATACTTAAACAAGATTTTAATAATCTAAAAGTATTATAGTATTTTCTTATCATTTTTTTTCTCTCTGTGTAGCTTTAATTTGTTTTTTGCTGTAACCCAGATTGAGATGCAACTTTATTTCGCACCGCTTCGAGTGCAGCTTCCTGGCACAATAAAGTTTATGGCAGCGCTTGATTAAAGCCAGCATGAATCTGTTTATCAGATCAATCAGCTGATTGAGCGGCCCTCGCAAGAGGCCAAATGCAAATATCTAAGCGGCGCAGAGTCGGATCCGATGTTGAATGACGGGCTCTCTGGTTCTGAAAGCCAGGCGATGACTAAGGGGCGTGGCAAGTTATTATTAGCATCGCATGGCAAATGCTTAATTGATTTTCTTGTTGTCTTGTCGTTGGCCATGTTAATTGAACACTGCGAGTCGGCGCGGATGTAACATGTCGATAGTCGCCTCAGACATAAACCAAAGTCCGCAGACAGCAGACAGCAGACAGTTGTCCAGCCAGCTGTCAATCAGTACATCAGTCAGTCAGTCAGTCAGTCAATCAGTCAATCTGTTAGGCAGCCAGTCTGTCAGTCGGTGAGTGAGTTAGGCAGTTGTAAGTTTCACTTATCGGCAGACAATTAAATGCATTTGCACGAGTTATAAATATGAATGTCAAGATGCAAAATCTGCTGAATATTCGTGTGCATTTTGACCCACATGCAACTGCCGGCAATTTGCCACCTAAAAGAAAATTATGAGCACCAGCATTTGCGGCACTGGCGATAAAAGCAGACAGAGTCGCAACTAACGCGTCAATTCTCTCCTGCACAAATGGCAACTGAACTGAACTGAACTCAACTCAACTCAACTCTTGACTGCGGCGTTTAGCTGCTTCCCACAATTTCATTCGCTTGGCGCACAAAGTCAACAGCATTTTCGTTATAATTTCTATTATTTTCCCTTTTGGCATAATTGCAGACAATTTACTTAACGATCAATAGCGGCAGCCAAACAGACAACAAACAGTCTTGACTACAAAAATTTATTAGCTCCCGCAGCTGTGGCAGGCAGTTTGAGCTCAAGGAGCGGGTTGGCGGCGCATCTAGACTATATAGTATACTATAGTCTACCATGTGTTGGCCCCAGCTCAGCTTAGCAGTTGTTGCAGTTGTTGCAGTTGCATCGCATCCGTGAGAGTTGCACATCGTGTTGCAGCCCGCTGCCGGTTTCTATCCTTGAGCTAATACGAATAACTTTTTGCTCTGCTTGCCACAAAACATTTATTTAAAATAGAGCAACGCTTTTTTTTCCTCTTCTCTCTTTTACCACGGGCAATGGAGCAGCGGCCACCGCATGCTGCATGCTGCATGCTGCATGCTGCCCGAGACGAATGCTGGGGCAACAGATGAACGCTGTTCATATTTTAATTACGCGACTTTATCACGTCATTTCATGGGTGGCTTGGGCCAATATGACAGCTGCATGGTCTACAAAACGAATGGGCGAAATCTAACAGAATAAATGGCTGAAGAGTTTTATCAAATTATACTCATTAAATATGCTGAGAAGAGAAGAATTTATTTATATAGGGATTTCACATAATCTTTATAGGGTTGTCATGATTATATGAGGCGATTTTGAACTTGATAAATTTGGAGTAATCTAATGCATTTCAGATTATCATCATTATTTTGTGAACTTCAAATCAAAACTTTAAATGAATAAAGAAAATACGTGTTGCCTGATAGAGTTTTCACCGATATCATATCAAATTATAATTAGAAAATAACAATGCAAAATTCAATTAAAATCTAACCATTTATGAAATGTGATTTTTAAATTATTCATGTTCTAATTCATTTGATTTTTGTGTAATTCAAATGTGTCTATTTCAAGTGTGTGAATATTTGAAATAAAAAAAACGAAAATAATTGTTATTTTCGGTCGCGCGGTTCATCGCATTTCCTCAAATAATATAATGTGTTCAATTATTTACGAACATTTGCCAGACTACACATCTGCCTATTTATTGTCCATCAATGCAAATTGAGGCCAGTCCCATAAATCAGTCGGATTGAGGTTTATAAATAGCAACAAGAGATACTCAATCAGTTATTCTAATTAAAACACAACCTCCAATAAACGTAATCAACTGTCGGAGCAAAAGTGTTGCGTTCATTTGCCATAATGGTGTTGTGATCGAGCGTCGCCTGCTGATTGGCTATAATGTCTGCTTAATGCACATTTAACATACGTCCCAGCTGGGAGTGGGAGTTGGGAGTTGGGAGGCGGTGGGCGGTGGGAGGCGTGACACTCTTAGGGCTTTTTATTTGTGGCTGTCAAAAGACTGGCAAAAGTGTGAGAACTGCTTTGACTTTTCAGTCATAATAACAAATGAGCAATAAATTTCTAAATTTTCGCCAATAAACAAACTTAATGATCATGTTGATGATCGTGCCGATTCGGTTGGCAGGCAGACAGGCAGCAAGGCGGCCCAGTCGATAAACTCACAGTTGTTGCTGTTGTTGTTGCTCGTTGTTATTGCCGCCAAATGGTTAAAGAGCCATGCCCATTCACTGTTGGACACCCACTGCTGATTATGTTCGTCTGGGGCAACGTCTGTATAGAGCTCTCTCGGGTGAAAATCTCCGTCGACCATCTTTCGCAGCATCGTAATCATCGTCATTATCATCATCATTGCGGCTGATCAATGCGGTGGTCAGCTGCATTGTGTTGTGGTTGTTGTTGTTTATGTGCTGCTGATTATGAGGCGGGCGTCACTGGCAAACACATAATCTTTGTCGGACCTGTGACTGCGATGAGTAGTGCTTGGAACCTGGTTGTTGTCTGTTGCTGTTGCCTGTTGCTTGTAACCAGGATTGGTTTGATGTTTCAACAACGTCGAACTTTGGGGTCAAAGCAGCATACGACGCATCGTAAATCATTCATAGAGGGATCAGCAGCAGCCGCAGCAGCAGCAACAACTGGAAATTTGTTGCTTTTGCTGCACACAACAAATTGATTTTAGTCACGATACTGTCAATTAGCCCAGCCATGGGTCAGCAGCCCGCCAGGCCAAGCTCTCCATCGCCCCATCTCCCCATCTCTTCGAGTTTAGCCAAGGTGTTGATGCCGGCGAACTCTGCCGGCTGCCTTCTGACCCGGCTCCGGGTTGCGGTAAAAGGGGCAGAGATGAGCTTTGCAGCTGCGCTTTAGCCCCCAACGTTTAGATGCGATTAAGGCTGCAAAATTATTGTTATAGTTGGCTGCCAGTTCTGCCAAAGTTGGCTACTTTATTAAATCAAAGTACGAGTATTTTCACATGATTATCACGTGAGTCGCTTAGGCCTCGTTGACCTCACACGCTGTTCGGCTTTATGGCCATTGATTTTTCAAATACCCTTGCTGGAGGCGCAACAATTTCGCCAACACATTTGAGGCGTTCTAAAGGAGTCTTAAAGTGTGAACATTTACAACTGTTTAGAACGAGTTTTTATTTGTGGGATGCGTCTCGAAAGATTCAGCTATTTCCTGCAGATTATTGATTAAATGAATTTCTACATTTAGTTAGTAATATACTAAACAAATTAATTATTCTAGTGAACACTTTTGACAAATCGGTTGACTTTGAATTTGTTCAATTTTGACACTTCTAAGATGAAATATTAATTATTTCGAATTGTAGGAGAGTATTTGAAGTTCCACCCTGATGCTAGGTAATATGCATTTGGAGCCTTGGCCTTTGCGTTGCAAGCAAGTAATTGCCGCATTTTGGGCAGCCTTTCGCTGGGCAAAAAGTTGATCTAATTGAGTGATTTCTCGACTGGCCAAAAAACTAATTAACTTTTTTCGTTGTTAGACGCGGCCACAAGTATTTGAAATTTATTTGCCTAGTTTGGAGGAAATCGTTGAAATGCTTGGTGATAATTAAAGGCAAACTACAGCAATTCGAGGCTGTGCTCTGCTTGGAGGCAGTCCACTTGGTCGGCTCCACGAACAGGCGCATTGTCAGGCGTACCTGTTAAGAGATACTTTGAACCTGTTGTACAGTTAGAGTTACAATTTGCAACGGGGCAGGCCAGCGGTTGCAGTTGCTGGCTGGCTGGCTGGTTGGCTTGTACTCATTGTATATCGATGGCGATGCACTTGAAAATCGTGATTTCACCTTTGTGTACAAGGCAAAGCCAAGGCAGGCGAACTGCCAACTGCCAACTGGCAACTGGCAACTGGCAAACACCAGCCAGCAACAACAACTACACAAATGCTTCTAAATGGCAAAGTAAACTGATTTACAATCAAAGGCAACGAAGCGCGCAAAGAGTCGCAATGAAGTTTTAGTTGAGTTCGGTTTTCGGTTTAGTTCCGTTCAATTCGTTTCTTAGATCCCGTTGACTAAGACTGAGACTTCGACTGAGACTGAGACTGGGCCGTGGCAAAGCCATCAGCAGCACAAAATCAATTGAAGTAATTACGAAATGAAGGCACGAACTAATAAACTTGGTCGTCGTCGTCGTCGTCTTTGGCCCTCGATTTGGTCCTCTTAACGAGCTTGTTGCTTCGTTGCCAAGCGATTGGCCATTGGCTGGTCGCATTGGTCGGCGAACGACGCCACCGCGCCCAATTTACAGTTAGTTTAAATTAATTAAATGAAATGCACTTAATTAGAAGGCAATTTCGAATAGACATCCAACATCCATTGAATGCGAGCGAACGAACTCGCATTTCAGTCCGATTTCAGTTTGCTTTTTGCCGTTTCGGCAAGTGCATGACTTTTGCTGCCCAACCTAAAGAAACTACAAAAAAATAAAAGCAGCAAAATGAAATCAGGTCAACGCGGGCCAGGCTAGGCCAAAGACGCCAAAGACGCCCAAGATGTCGGAGACCGCAGACGGCAAGCAACAAATTTGGCCGGCTGCAGCGTCGTCCACGGGACAGGCGCAATCGATCGCACGTCAAAAACTGGGGCCAGGCCATCAGGAGAAATATGGTTTTTCATTTAAGCCAGGTCAAGACGCCCAGAAACGGTGACCCATGCCCATGCCCATGTCTTGCCATGCCAAGTCGGGCCGACGCCAAAATGAAAACGAAAACGAAATCAACAAAAAAGCGCCATTTGTAAGGGCATCAAGCATTTTGACCAGGCCATCATCAGCTCGCTCCGATCGACGTGGGGCTGGCAGACAATTTGCTTGTAAGGTATTTTTTTTTGTTTTTATTTTGTATTGTTTTCCGACGCGCAAAGATCAAAACAAAACAGAATACGAAACACACAAAAAATAACAATAAATAATAAAAATGAGAAAAAAACACAAAATAGGAGAAAAAGATGCGCCACACCCGCGACGTTACCCAAAAATAAAGCTAAACTTTACAAATGGACAGCCAGAAATTAAAGCCATTGTCTGGGCAATGGGTCAAGTGCTGACAGCAATATCGATGTTGCGCGTGGCGTGTGGCATGTGGCATGTGGCGCGTGCAACTTTTCGATGATTTAACGCCCTTCTTCTGAATTTGTGTAGCTTTGAGCACTTCTAGATTTCTTTTCTTATTAATTCTGACTATTTATTTATTTATTAAACTGGGAACACACAACTTAAATTTAATAATCAAATAATGATTTCTTAAAGCATTATCATTAAATATTTTAAATAATATTGTTAACTTAGTTCATATTCAAATATTTCTGACTATTTATTTATTTATGTTTACTGAATTTGACTATGAAAAGTTGACTTCAAAAAAAAGTAAATAAATCTAGTTGAGTAACAAATTCAATTATTAATTCAATTTATAGCTAGTAAATTGTAATTATTCGTTCTTAATTTCTCTTTACTGAAATTTAAAACAAATAATATTTTGTAAAGCCTTTTCCAACTTGGCCATTGATTGGCCATGAAAATAAGGTAAATAATGAGTAGGAAATTGAGAAAAAGAAAACTCTGCGAACTTATTTATGCCCTAGCCAACGCCTACGAAATGGGTGAAAGTTTGGTCCAAAAACGTGCGCTTATTTTGACACCCGGCAAAGAGTGCAGTTGGAGTCGCATTTGGTGTTGGGAGCGTACTCATTCAGTGGCCTACGAAAATCGTTTTCAATTAAAGTCTGAAACGTGCTGAAAATCAAATTAAATGCTACAAAGCGAGCGCTAAAAATTTTGATTATTTGTACAGCTCAAATTAGAAGGAAAGTCGCCAATGCTGCAAGTCGCAGTCGAAGTAATCAACCTCATCATCACCTTTTGTGGCTGACTCCGTGTGGCGTGCTGCCAAAGTAGGTTGGACCAGCCGGGTGGCTTGCCGCTGTTTTTGACGCTGACCCACAGCCACAGCCACAACCACATCCACAACCACATCCACAACCGCATCCACATCGCCATCGCCATCGACATCCACAAATGCCTCATTGATGTGGCAGTTTGGCTGCATTCGACGCTTGGATGCCAGCAAGATGAAAGCGCGCCGAGTTTGTTTAGAAGCTGAGTGCTGTCGAGTGCCAAAGTAATTAGTCTACTGGCGAAACAGAGATTTTTGGGAGAGACTTGCAGTTCCGCATAGCTGATTATTAGGCCTAAATGCCAAACATGGGCCAAACAAAGCGACTTAATTGATTAACATTCAAAATGTTTGAAATGTTAAACGATTCTCTCAAAATGCACTTCAACATGCTTCATCATCTTGCGTCTGTCTGCCGCTTCATCAAAGCAAATCGAAGCAAATAACAGCTAAAAATAAATCAAACCAAACGGCTTTGTTGTTGTCGACGCCATCAATCAGAGTTGGAGCTGAAGATGGAGCTTGGTGCTGCTGTACGGCGAGGCCAAAGGCGTTTTACAGTTTCACCAAGAGGCCAATCCATATGGAGATGGCTAAAAATAAACAAAACCGTCAACAATAATCCAAAAAACGATGTTAATAATTTCTAGCAGCGAGATCAAATGATCTACAATGCCACAAACGACCCTCGTTCCAAAGAATGTGAATAATTTGAATATTTATAATTGAATAAGAGTCTTTTTTGTTGTCTCGTACTTTTTCTGCTTTGATGAGTTTGGATATTGGCAGCAAACTGCGAAGCGTAATTAGTTGCCACACGATCATTAAGTGTGACCAGGTTCAAGTTGCACACCTCAAAATGATGCGCACGTAATGCAGATTTACAATGAGGCAATGAGGCAAAGGAAAACAATGGCATCCTTGTCGAACTTAATGAGGGCAATCGCTGCCGTTGCTGTTGCTGTTGTGAAGAGTTGCAACGCGAGAGACGTGAGACGTGAGACGTTAACACGCCCCATCAAGTGGTCCGAAGTTTGCACAAGAAATTAAAGCTCGCAACGAACTGAACTGAAATACCCATAAAGGCGAAATCAAGTCCCCCATGTTCGTGTATCAGTTGTGCATCTACTTGCCCTTAAGTAAAGTACAGTATCTTGTTGCAACTTCATTTCGTGGCATGGCCCCAAATATTTTTGCATCGTTTCGGCTGTGCTTTGGCGACCACAACACACAAGTATCAACAACAACATGCATGTTGCATATTTCGGTTTCAGGCCGACACGGAATCAGGGGCAGAGAAGACAGGCCGAAATTATTTTCTCTCCCTCGTGTATGTTTCGTTTACGTTTTCTGGTCTGGGTGTTTTTATGTTCTTATAATGCGACTTATCAGATTTTTGCTTTAGCTGACAATGGCCGAAAAGTGGCCAGGCCCAAGTCCCGGCTGCGAGTCCGACTCCAGCCCCGGTGGCAACAACCGCGAAGGTTAACAGCCACCAGGGGAGGGGACAGTGGACAGTGGACAGTGGACAGTGGGGATCTCAATACCGTCCTGGACTCGATTGCGGTTTTAATGCGTGCGCCACTGCGGCGTGTTGTATTAAATTTTGTTTTCCCTTTGCAGCTGGCGCAAAATGAACAACAACATTTTCGTCTCCCGCCGCTCGCCACGCGACTTTATTTTTGTATTATATTTTGGTTTATTTCTTTTCTGCTCTTTGCGAACATGATCTGATGATTTTCAATAAAATTAAATTGAAAATAAAAATAAAATAAATTTTTATGTTATTATTATGTTGACGCCGCGCTGACGATGCCTTCAAAAAGATCGGCCTGATAGTTGCCCCGAAAAGTACTTTAAATAATGTGCACAATTTTGCCAGACATGAGCGAAATTTAACAATTCAATTAGGCAGTAATGTTGATAAGTTCAGTAGATTACTACTTCGTCAAATGGTTTTATTCGACATATTTAATGTATAAACCTTATTTAACAGAATACTATACAGTTTTTTATTTATTTCTTTTAATACAATCACATAAAATGCAGTACAATAAAAGAATTCTTATTTGAGAACTTCTACTATACTGTATTCAAATAGATTACATTAGTATTTATTTATTATATATTAATTATATGAATGTATTGGTATCATTTATATTTTTAATTTATTTTTGTTTATTCATAAAACTAATCAGTTTCCAGTGCAATAAAAGAATTCTTATTCCAAGAGCTTCTACTGTATTCAATTATATTAGATTCGTAGTTATTTAATTTAATTGCTATTTATTATCTTGCGTTCTATCCATATCAATTAGATCCATGTATTGGTATCATCTTTCTTCTCTCATCGGCTTTCTGCAGCAACTATTTTAGTGCGACATGCAGTCGCATGTAATGATCGTTTATTGTTGCAACTTGTTGTCCTGCCGCATTTCGCTTTTCGGTGTCGGTGTTTTGCGCTTGTCAAATATTTGCAAATCGCTTTGACATCTGGTTCGACAACTTGTTATCGTCGTCGTCTCCCCTTCTCCCCGTCGCCCTGCTGCCCCCTCTCCCGAGTCGAGTCGCACATATTTCGTTTTTAATAAATTGTAGCACAATTTGATATGGCAACGCCACGCCAAACCACGCCATGCCCGGCCCCCGGCTTCAGCTCCGGCATCAGCTTCAGTTTCAGTTTTGAGCTTCAGGTTCAGTTCGACGAGCGGTCAGCTTCAGGTTTTTGCTCAGTTGGTTATTGCAGCTGTCATGAGCGCAATGCAAAAAATGGCATAAAGTCTTTGATTAGGCGTGGAAAAATATTGTCGGAAAGCATTTTAATCGTTTTGATTAAAAGCCACCACGCCTAATTAGTTGGAAATTTTGCATCAAACCAGTTTCAGCCGAACTGCAACGAACACAAAATGTATAGTACCTACATTCAACGTACCATAAATGTGTTACTAGAGCTGGATGGATGGATGGATGGAGTAGGCAGCCAGCCAGCCAGCTGAGCCTTTTTGATTTGATTGGCCTGCAAAACCTTTCGTCAATAGTTGGGGGGGGGGGGGGCACATGTGCGGGCAGCCAATTTAACAAATAATTCATAGAAACATAAATCGCGATAGCGCCACGGCTGCTGCCACATCGTCATGCCTGTTGTGTCTGGGCATTGTGACTTTGACTGCAACTCTGACTGGCAGTTGTTGCCACAAATTGTTGCCAATTGTTTGCGCTAAACAAATACACAAAATCTTTGAAAAACACGGCACGCCCATTATTGCAAATATTTGCGCGTTTTGTATTTTGTTCTAATTAATTTTTTGAACAACAACTGTGCGCACTCGCCAAGCATTCAACACATTTGCCGATAAGCATCGAGCGGACAAAACTGCAACCAAACAAAAAACTAAAACGCGGGCGACGCTTACAAACGACATTGGCAACTATGGACGATTAGCAATGGGGTCTGTTGGGGGAACACGTGCGCCACAGTGTGCCACAACAATTAAAATACAATGTATTTCAATATATGTACTAGGAATAATGTTTGCACGAAAAATGCATTGAACTAAAAAAGTGGAAATTTTATTAACAATACGTCTTATGGATAATAGGTGCATTTAAGGACATTTATTTACTTGTAGAGCAGAATTGATATCGATAATAAGTAACAAATAAGTTTTTACGATCGAATTTTCATTTGTGACACATTTTCATGTTTCTACTTGTACGCGGAATATTATTTGCACGACAAATTTAATGAGCAATTGCAATCAGTTTTTTCCAATAACAAGGAGTTTCAATTTGTGGGATTTACTTTCCAACCTTTGTGTCTCAGAACGTTTTGTACAGCCCTCGCAACGGCTGCAGCACAGCACACACATAACAAAAACGTGCCAGTGCAGCAATGACTTGCGCAGCACTGCAACAACAAATGCTTTTAAATTGAAAATTGTTGATTGAACTCAAGTTCGTTGCCTAAGTCTTTCGTTCGACTACTTATTCAACGAATGCAGCAAACGACGCGACCGTCGCCTGTTGTTTTTTTATTTTTGCCTTTTTGTTTTTGTTGTATTTTGCAGCGTGACACCAAACTGTTGTAGTAATTAATAATAGCAGCCGGCAAGCACAACAACAAATTATGCTTTTAATAACTGTAAATTTGTAGTTGTAAAAATTTACGATTTAATTGCCGAGCATTTTGAATTTATTATAAGTGCTAAGTTATTTTACTATTTTCATATTTCGTGCTATTTAGTGCTGTGCACGTGTGTGTGTCTGTGAGTGTGTATGAATATGAATACATGAATATTCGTGAGTGTGTTTATAGTGGCTTTTGACCTTACATTTGTGTTTCAGACCACCTCAGCTCTGTCAGCCACAACCACGCTATGTCTGCTCTGACCTAGACCTCGACAATGTGACCAAAAAAACTGTGTACGGCAATATCTTGATCGGCGGTTGGTTAATTTTATGTCGCTGCAAGACCATCAGCTGCATTCACAGCAGCAACAGCGCTGTCTTCTAATTCCGTATTCAGCGGTGTCGTCGCTGCAACTGTTGAATTAAAGACATTGCTGTTGCTTAGCAATTTCACACTAACTGTGATTCTATGAAATATTTAAAATGTTCAAGTTGTTTTGTCTTATGGGAAAGGTAATCAATAAATAAAATAATAATAAATATTGAAAATAATAGAAGTAAATAAAAATTAATAAATAAATTAACCAATATAAATAAAATAGATATTAATAGGAACTTAATTAAAATATGTTTTATGTATATTCTCGCTCAAAGTAATAAGAAATATAATTACAGTACATAAATTCACATATAGATAAGTATGAAATGTGCAGAGTATCTTATCTGTGGCATTATAAAGGCTATGCTCGCTGCCATCCTGTTTTAATGCGACTGTCACTGACCACTTGGCTCAATCGTGCAGCTCGTCGGCAGAGTCAGCGTCATCGCTATCGCTATCGCCGTTTTGTTTAACTACAATTACTTATTTAATCATAATTTTGTTCGCGTTTCAACAATCATCAATCATCAAATGCAATGCCGACAGGCGGCCGGCTAAATTCTGTGACTGGGCCAACTGTCAGGCTGACAGATTGGCCGCTTTCAGCGAGAGCAGGAAACCGGAGAAGGAGTTGCAGTCGATGCTTGGCCAGGCCAAGTGGAATGTGCTGCATGCTGCATGCCTCAGCAGCAGCAGCAGCAGCAACAGCTTCAGCCTCAGCTGTTTAGCGCAAAAAAAGAGAAGAAAAAAAGTAGCGTCAGCGGCAGCAGAACGCCACAATTATCTAGTCAGCAGTCAGTCAGTCAATCGGCTTGTTGAACTTGCAAGCGGCGCTCCAGCTGTAGCTCTAGCTGCAACTCTAGCTGTACTCGCTGCTGCCGCTGCCGCTGCCGCAGTTCCCGCTACGATCTCACAAATCAATCGATCACGTTTTATAATGCAGCAGCCGACTTGGCTTGAGAGATGCAAGCAGAAAAAAACTGAAGCGCAACTGAATGAACTTTCCAAATGGGCAGCGCGCGGTGCGACGCAGCTCAGCTCGCGAAGTGCTGTCGGCGTCAGCTGAGCAGCTGCAGTTGACGTCGGCTGAGCGGCAGCACATCGGCTAGATGGATTGATTGATTGCCTGAAACAGTTAGCAGACATTGTCTGGCCGGGGCTTATTGCTATTTATGATCTTGATCTATGGATCGAGGGCAAAAGCACATGCAGCGACTTCGCCATCGCCATCGCCATCGTCGTCGTCGTCGTCGTCACTGACTTGTTGTCGGTCGGTCGGTCGGGCAGCAGCAGCAGCAGCAGCAGCAGCAGCCAGTGCACATGCTGATAATCAGCACGAAGTCAATGCCGATGCTGACGCTGAAACTGATAATGATGGCAGCGTTGCACTGCGCTGGCCTTGATTGTGCCTCTTGTGGCTGAGGCTGTGTTTCAATCATGTTCCGAGCGCAATCAACGCTCAGTACATGCTGCTGCAGTTACCGCCTAGTTTTTGATTGAAAATATTTTGGAAAATTGTTACAGAAAGCAACCTTAAAGGGTAACATGCCTCCCCCCCCCCCCCTCTGCCCCGGCACCAACAACTTGGGGCCGAATGCAGTGCACAGGTTAAAGAGCTGCTTGGTGTTAAGTGCACGATAATCGATTCGATTCGTTGCAAACCAGCTCCAAATGTTCGGGGCTGTGTTCCAAGCGTCAATTTCGGTGTTGGCGTTAAACGGCCAACAGCGAAAATTGCCTATTTATGGGCCACAGTTGTTTTTGGTTGCTATCGTTGTTGTTGTTGCTGCTGTTATAATATCTGTGGCTATTGCTGTCAGCGCTGACAGGAAATCATACATTTGCATGTGCATAAAAAGGCCTGCATTAAAGCAGTTAAATGCATTACATCAGGTCGACTTTTGGCTCCATAGGAAGGTGCAAAAAATGTCAAATAAATCACAACAAGGAGTGAAGTAAAAGTGTCGATATACCATGTATTATTTGATGGTGAAAATGGAGCACAATTTACTTGTATTTAACTCAGATTTGCATTATGATGTCTTATTGTCTTTATTTTGTAATCTGTCTTTCTTTATTTTTAAAATAATAATATCTAAGCTGAATTGATAATTTAATAAAATTCTAATGAAGCAAATGCATAAATTGAATAACACATAAATGTAAATTGAGACTTAAATATAAACTAGACAAATTTATACTAAATTTTATATTTTTATAAGCATTCACAAAACTGTCAAGACTACCGAGCTGCTTGAAATATATGTTTGAAAAATTGAACAAATATTCTGTGAAACGAAGTTGCAAATATTTATTTGTACTTACCGTGATTTGTGTCGACACGTCAATTAAAAAGTGAAAACCCTTCCGATTGTCTGTGTGCAGGGTATGGAATTGAGCAAAAAAATGACAAGAGCGGTGAATTCACGAATTTCAACAGTGTTTTAATTACGCATGTGCCAAAAAAGCCGGCGTCGTTAAAAAGAATGTTTTTTGTAAGGTTTTTTGCGTCTTTGCGTCGGCAATCAATGAAAAATCAATAAAAATCGGCAGGCAGTCGCATGCACGAGCCAAAGAGTTATCATTGCGGTTGAGTTTAAGGTGCCGACCGACAACAGCAACAACAAAGACGTGTTAAGTAGCATTTTATGAGATCATTTGAAATGACGACGACGGCAACGGAAGCGGCAACTGTTGCAGGTGCGCCCAGACTTTGGTGTAGCCGCAGCGAAGTCAGACAGACTGTGTGACTGTGTGACAGCCAGTTAGCATGCTAATTACACGGCGGCAACATGTCGCCAAGCGGCTGCTGCAAATTGGTGCAGATCTCAGATGGTTGCTGTTTTTTGTGTGTCGCGCACACGCACATCAAAAGACTTAGGCAGCGAACTTGCTCAATACTCGGCATGGGATCAAATGTTATATAAGACATCAATGTGCACAAGCTAATGAATTAATTGGCGATTATGTAACTCACTCGCCGGCGATGGCGATGGCGTCGGCGAACATAGAACGCGACGCGATGGCAACCGTTTGAAGCCATAAACAAAGCGCTAATGATTTATTTAAGCCATGTGGATAGCCGATCCCGGCCCCGACCTTAACTGATTGCCCGCTGGGCAAGCTGGGTGGGCGTCATGCTCTCATGGCCGCACCCTGCCGCCTGCTGCCTGCCGCCTGCGTGTTGGCTGGCATTGGCAGCGACCCCAGCCACAGTCGCAACTGACCCAACCCCACTCTCAGTCCGTCCGCCTGTCCGTCCGTCTGTTGGCTGCGTATCTGCGCCTCAGGTGCAAAATGAAATCGACATTGAATGCGCTACCACAAAAAAATTGTGTGAGGCGGTCGTCGATCGCTCGGTCGGTCGGTCTGTCGGTCGCTGGCCATTTCCGTTCAATTGCGGCTAACATGATATCGCACATTTCAATCAATTTACTTATTATTATTGCCGACATCGACTCGACATCGACGGTTTGCTCTCGGGGCATTCCCGTTAGTATAATAGACCATAAAGGTGCGCTCTCGATGTCGATGGATCGCAATGAAATTTCACCTGGCCCACAAAACCACAAAATGTATATTCCGAAATCTGTTTGGCCAAAGCGTGAGATGCGACCACATGCAAATTTCAGACACAACACGACCAACAGCAGCCGCAGCCGCCGCCGCAGCTTCCAAGTCTCTGTCGACAAGGTGTAAGCTGAGAACGAACGCCGAAATGAATGCACACAGAGAGAAAAATTACGTTCTCAGAACTAGAACACAATATAAACGGAATAATAAACAAGTTAAAATTAAAATAAAATTAGTTAATTTAATATGTGTATTATAATTAGATATAGTTAAGAAATATCACGTTTTAAGCTAAAGCTGGTAGTGATCAAAATACTAATCAATTAATACATGCATGAATTTGAATTTCAATTTGAAAAACACTTTTTTATATTTTTTTGTAACAATATATATTCACGACGAAATGAAAACAATATAATTTCAAGATTGGCCAATTTGGAATTTATCTAGAATGTTGGTCTTGAGTGAGTCTGGATGAGTTGTGTTGAATTGTGATTCGAGACTTCAGAACATTCGTTTCTCTTTGTGTACGAATAGGAATACGAATCGGAATCGTTTGCCTGACTGACACTTGTCAACATTTTCGGCGGCAGGAGTATGCAAATATATGTGTCAAGAGCCGATGGCAATGACAGCGAGTCATGTCAACTGCTTGACAACAACAAATGAAGATCAACGTTGGCTTATTTATTTTATATGCAGCACATGAGTCGTAATTCTCGCTCTCTCTCTCTCTCTTTCTCTCTCTGTTTCTCTGTCTTGACTACGAAAGCCGTTACGCCCCTGCAACTGCAACTGCAACACAGGCAACAGCAACTTTTGCTGGAGTCTGGCAGAGCACTTGGCAAACACTTGGCGCGGGAAAACTTAGTGCAACAGCAACCACGAGCATTGGCAACACATTTTCGCGCCCAAAAGTGTTGGAGGCGTTTTGTTGTCCACTTAGAGACGAGAGTCGCTGTCTGTCCGACTGTCTGTCTGTCCGTCTGTCCGTCTGTCTGTCTGTCTGTTGGTTTGCCAGGCAGGCAGCCAGCAGGCAGCCACTAAGCGTCTTAGGCACACGTCAGACTGTCGCTTCTGTCTGGCTGGCTGGCTGGCGTGTGTTGCAGCAGTTGCAGTTGCAGTTGCTTTGTTGCAAGTTGGCGTTGCTGCTGCTGCTGCTATTGTTGTTGATTGTGGCATTTTGATTGATTTCTTTTGACTTTTGGCAGCAATCGCAAATATTTGGTAATCCTCATCCTCAGACAACAAGACGCGCTTCATCAGCAATTTTAATGCATACGTTAACGTTTTTAACACCTTCGAATTGGCATCGCTTGGCGTTGACTATTTTTGGTATTTTAATGCCAGCTTGCAGCAGTTGCTTGTGGCAACTTTCTACCCAACAACAGCAACAGCAGCAGCAACAACTCTGATAGAGCTCTTACGGATTATGCGCTATTCTCGCAGTGTGCGTATTTTTTAAAAGTTGTTCGAGCAAATTGACCATAAACTTGATTTCTGTGCACATTCAGCGACAATTTGTCAAAAATTCTGGCAGTCTTGCAACTCGCTCTTGTGGCTCGCTCGAGTATTAAGGTCAACGTCAGTGTTTAATTGAACACCTGGACGACCACGCGGTCCATGGCACGACGACGACGACGACGACGATGACGCTGACGCGGTCACCAGACCGATCTGTCAGTGAGTCATGCGATTGGTTCCAAGGTAAGGGCAAGACTTTTGCATATTGCACAGCTTTAATAAATTCCTGCATATTATTATGCACTCCGCCAGCGCTCGCTCGTATGCAAAAATCAACAAAAAATACCAACGAAATCAATGCAAAATCCTTTCTGAAATTCTACAATTCCAATTTTAATTACTTTGAGTCTTTAAGAATTTATTGGCATGGCTTGAAAAATGATTGACGTTCAAATTTGTGTGGGAATTCTCTAACAACAGTGACCATAAATATTGATTACTTTTGTATTAAAAAGTCTCTGACTTTGAATTGAGCTACAAGAACAACAAGTATCCTCTCTGAGTTAGCGCGAAATAAATAATTAACAACACATAAAAATCAGCAAAATATATTATTCAATGTTTTCTTGATTTTTATTAAATCAATAAATAATGTTGTTTCAAGAAAATCATACATCGTGTAACCATATAAATATGAATTTGTAATATAGCTTACAATGTAAATGGTCCTTGAGAAATAATGTCTGTGAACTCTGCAAGAAATATGCCGTCGTTGAAAGAATTTCTCCCATTGAATGTGGCATCGTTATTTTGTACAGGTGTTGGGCCTTAATTCGCTGATGCTTGTTGTCTGGATTTAGCATAATTTTGTTCTCTGCCTGTGGTTGCCCCTCAATTCCGTGGCTGAAATGAGTTTTCGTGCAGTTCGTCGTGATGTTGCGGTGTGGCTGCCCCACAGCCAATTTGCATTTACCTCTACAGGTGATGCAGACACACATTGACATAGAAGTACAGCAGCTCGATGCCGAACACGATCAGGGCCAGAGCCAAGCCCGCGCCACAGCAGCGCCAGACCTGCCGAAAGTCCTGCACGTCCAGGGATCGCAGCTGCAGCGGCGTGCTGAAGTCCTTGAGCTGCATGCGACCCGTCTCCACCATCTCATAGAGACTGTGTCGCAGCCAGCGCAGAAGCAGCCCCGACTGCTGGGTGCGCATTGTGTAGATCTTGAGTGCCTCCTTGTAGATGGAGTCCTCGGCCAGCAGGAGACTGTCGGGATGGCTGGGAGTGAGGCACAGATCGGAGTAGCGAAAGAGCGGACGTTGAAAGTGGCGCTGTTGCTCATCCAGGATGCACCACTTGATGGAGGATATGCTGTAGGCCCAGCTGGTGTTGAAAGAAGATCGGATCCTGAAGAATTCGGTCAGATTGCCGGTCAGGCGAAAGGCAGCCGCGTATCTGGCACGAAAGTCGTTGTCGAGTATGTCGAACTCGGCTTGCAGGCCGAAGATATGCATTCCCGCGGCAATCAAGTCATCGAAGCTGTTGATGAGCAAGTGATGTGGACGAGTGACCATCAGATGGAAGAGTTGAGCGAAGCAGAGACAAATCAGGAACAAAGTCAGCAGTTTGACAGCCAGGCGAAGTCGAATCCACAGTGGAATAAAATCAACTGCCAGACAGGAGCAGAGAAAGAGGATCAGCAGCAGCGCCAAGGCCTTTGTCTCCAGAATGTGCTGGAACATGGCTGTTCTCTTGATGGGACTCTCCAAGGGCAGCATGATGCACCAGCTGCCCATGAAGATGGGATACGAGTATTGTAGGCCCCTACTTGAAGTGGGAAGAGTGTCAAATATTCTTCGATCTGATTCTGATTCGCTTACCGTTCATAGAAGTTCTTCGCGGACTGCACGGTGAGCAGGCCAAAGTCGACGCTGCCGTTGCGTGTGAACTCCAGCATGTGCGGCTCCGAGAGGAGACGTCCTGGCGGCCAAGTCGGATGCACCGGCGTCATGTTGGCGCCCAGGCTTTGGCCGAAGGCCTTAATGAAGTGCCACAAGAAGCCCTTCATGCGTATTCTGCCACTCGCATCGAGGTAGTGTA
This sequence comes from Drosophila ustulata, assembly GCA_035047365.1. Classification (NCBI taxonomy): domain Eukaryota; kingdom Metazoa; phylum Arthropoda; class Insecta; order Diptera; family Drosophilidae; genus Drosophila; species Drosophila ustulata. The sequence goes on from JAWNPT010000094.1 coordinate 31,212,904, forward strand.
TTGTATTCGGCTCGGAGTAATCGTGCATGGCCTGCAACTCGAAGCCTTTCAGCTTAGACACCTGCTTGGGAAACAGAACTTTTGGCATCGCCGTGAAGCGATGCTGCAACATTGCAAACTTCGGAAACACTTCGAAGCTGTAGAGCATCGCGGGACGTGTCGAGTACTGAAAATACAATGCCACATTCAGCATGTTGGCCTGGCGAAAATATCTCAAAATACGCAAGGCGACGGCGTCGAACTTCTTGTCCTTGAAGCCTGACAGTTCGATCAGCACTCGCACTTTCTTCAAGCGTTCCAGCGTGTCCGACAATGCCGCGAGTTCGGTGAAGTAATGCTCCTCGGTGAGGCAGGCGAGCAGCAGGAATTCCTCGCTGTTGAGCTGGCGCCTCAGTGCGAAATAGGGCTGACGGTTGTGCCACACCCACTGCGGCTGTTGCGTCAAGTTGTGCTGCTGGAACCAGGTCCAGTTGCATTCGTGACCCGACGGATTGTAGTAGAAGATGCTGCCGTCTCCGATGGCCTGAAGGACCAGAGCGTATAGCGGATACAGCTCCGATATGAAGCGCTCATTGCCGTTGTACCACATGTTGCAAGCTGGAGGAGAAGAATTTAAACAAATAATAATTTTCATGCATGTCAAAGTTTATATCGGAGTTCTTTATGTGGCCAATAAAATGTAATGAACGAACGCTGCCAGAGAAAGTTACTTGAACCGCTCCCAACTCCATTTTGAGGTCAGCATGCAAAATTTGCGCTGAAATCTGAGTGTCGACCTTCGAGTCGGAAACAGTTTGTGCTTCTTTCTTAAATAATTTGCGGCAAATTACGAGCATAAACGATGCCGGGCCCGGGCCTGAGAAATAGTGTCAGCAGTCCCCCAGTTCCAGTGACACCAAGCGCACGATTACGATTCCAAATTGTCTCCACATGTCGTGCGGCTCTCGGCTCTCGGATCTGACGATCCAGCAGCCATCCAGCCTCTCCAACTCTCTGAGAGTTCTGGAACTTTTGCAGAGGCTGCCACGGTCACGGCCACATAATTTATGGATCGTGTTGTGAGAAATTTGTCAACAGATCGTGGCGCCATAAATTGTTTTTATTTTCGCCAACTTGTGCGCCAATTGTCTCAATGCTTGCAAATACGGCTTCTAAAAAGTAAATACTCAAGCCCAACATATAATCTATTATGATTTCGCTAGACTCATTTAGACATTTGTTTTCAACTGTCAAATTCGATTGCACGACGATTGTATTTCATACACCCTGTAGTCTTGAGGGGACTGTTTATATATTTAGTAGTGTAAATTCTAGTTATTGTACTTAAACTAATAACATTCATTGCAGTTTCACATTTTTAAGCAGGACAGTTTTCCAATAGTTATTGCACAAATGTGCTTGATTGGGTGACTTAATGATTGCATTTTCTATACCCTGCATTCCTAAGAATAAATTCTTAGAATAAAACTATTTAGAAATAAGAATGAATTAATTGAAATTTCATATTTTAAAGCTAAGCATTTTGAAAAAGAATAATAAATATAATTTCTGTGAAATTTCGTATAACGAAATTTAAAGTTCTAAAGAGCCAAATAAAAAATTCTTTGCAATTTTGTATTTGAAAGCTGAACACTAAGCACAGAAATGCATTGCAAGATTGTTTATAAGTTCACTATAAGAATAATTTCTAGTTGTTGAACTTCTCATACAAAAAATAACACATTCTTTGGAATTTCGCATTTAAAGTAGTTTTTGCATAAAGATGCATTCTTCGGCAGCGATTTAAAAATGGCACCTGGCAGAATTCTCGATACTTGAATCGTGCTGACAACTTAAATGCCAGTTCTTCTTCGTTTTATGCTAAACAGGATCACTCAACTCGACACTCAACACTCCCCCAATGCGAAGTGAGTCACAATTTGTTAGCCGATACTTGTTCGCGAGTGTTTTACATAATGCGCCTGATTTCGTAGTGATTTTGTTGCCTGCTTCTTCGCCATTTCTATGGCTAAAAATGAGTCGTGCTGCTTCAGCAGGCGATTTGCATTTAGTTTGCGACTTTGCTGCGTGCCGAGGTGTTAAGCAGTAGTTGCGAATAGTCGTGAATGGATTGTGAATTATGCACTTACAAACAAACGCGACTAACTTCGACAGGATTTAAAATACAACTTGTGACACTTTGAACCCAAGCAAGCATGACTAAATTACCGAAAAGAGGTTCTTAATTGATGCTATCGCAGCGTGAATCGACACAAATTGCTGAGCCCTTAAAAATATTGCGCATTCGACACGTGATTGTTCTAGTTGCCCACAGACATTTTTTCCTTTTTCCGTTTTCCCTTTTCCCATAAGGACTAAACTGTGGCATCAGCATTTTTAAGGACTGACTTGCAACTTTGTGGTGGCTAAACAATTAGGCGCAGCGCTGAAAAGCAAAAGTTTACGACTTGGGCAATTGCTGTTGTGTTGTGTTGTGTTGTGTTGTGTTGTGACCTGTCACCAGACTGCCCCAAACAAATGTTGCTGTTGTTGTTGCCGGCTGCCCACTTGCAGCGTGTCGACAATGGTCAAATGTTTGGGCCAGAGTGAAGATGCAGCTGGGAGCGCAAGCCACGACCACGAGACACTTGCATACAATGAATTGTTTGTCTTCACAGACCCACACACACACATAGAGGCTGGGGAAGAGACTCCCACATGGCTTAAGCTTTGACTCCGCACAACACTGGCAGCAATGTCCATGTCCATGTCATCATCATCATTGTTGTTGCTGTTGTTGCTTGTTTGCAGCCTCGGCGCTCGTCCGTCCGCTTGGCCGCTTGGCTGGCACTTGTTTTATCGTCATTTTACAAGCATTTTTCATAAATTACAGTTTATTGTTGTTTGATAAACGGGCAGCGGTGGGCGCTACTTGTATTTTGTGTGTCCAGCAACGGCAACGGCAACGGCAACGACACGCAAATAAAACTCGAAACAAGAAATTATTGTGGCTTTTATTGTATGCTGATCGTCGTCGTCGTCGTTGGTTGCTTCACTTGCTTCTGCTTGATAAGTTAAGCGTTGACATCTTTATGTCCGTGTGTGGGCACTAAACAACCAAACAAACCCAGCATCACAGCCACGATCATTACGACCATCGTCGTCATTATCATTACAGTCCTCATTGAGCTGCTGACCACGAAGAAGCCATCATAAAAATCAAATAAACAAATGCGTGTACAATTTAGGGTTGACTCGCGACTCCATCTCCATCTCCAGCTCTCATGACAATTAAAAATTCATGATGCACTTTTTAACGATCATGAGAACATTTTACAACATGCACCTCCACACTTACCCACACACTCACACTCACGCACGCTGGGTAACTGTAACGAGCAACCTGTAAACTGTAAACTTTAAAGAGCATAACCCCAATTAAGCCCGTAACCCGCAACAGGTGTGTTGGCCTGTGTCTATGTCTGGCAGACCGATTTCAGCTCTGCTCGAAATAAATCAATCAAGGAATATTTGCACTCATTAAAAGCAATTTTAATGATCAAAACAAAGACATAAAAGCCGAGTACAGAGAGCGAAAAAAACGTGTTATTGAAGAATACAATTAAACACAACGATAATTTCCAAGTCGAAGCTAAAATTCTAGAATAAATCTAAGAATATATTCTAGAGTTTATAATAAAAAAAAAAGAGGAAAATTATCATTTCTAGGATATCAAATAGTGCTAAATCTTAAAATGTAAAAAAAAAATGAAGAAATATTGTTTAACAATTTAATAAGATCGAAAATTTTTCTCTCTGTACAGCTACTCCTCAAATATGTTCCAGATAGTTCGAATGATATTAAAGAGGCAATTCCTAGAACTTTGTGATAATGAATAGAAATTCTGAGAAGATTAATTGCCATAAAACTCGACTGTAACTAATTATGATTAAAGTTTAGCCAGAAAGCAGGCCTATAAATTGTGTGTTTTAGTTGCAAGCGTTGGTGCCACCCTCGTGTGGTGGCAAATGCGATGCTGTTGCTGCCACACTATGCCAATAAAGCCAAGTTATCCATTTTGTGATTTACGAGACCACGAATGGGCCCCGAGGGCGTCAACGCGCAAATTACGAATGCAAAAATGCATGAATCGAGTGAGGCAAAAAGCATTTGCATAATTTTATGGCCACAAATTCCACTTAAACAACTTAATTAGATTGGAAAAGTAAAAAGGCTTATTTGAATGCACTTAAATAAACAAAAAATGGAGAGCATGTCCCTTCGGGCCGTTTCGCTTGATTTATTTGGCTTTGGCTTGTCTTGGCTTCGCCATTTTGGCCAAAAAAACCAAATGGCCAACAGACTAGTTACTGCGACTAAACTGGCCAAGAAAATGTTACGCCCGCCGCCTGCTGTTGAGCCGAAATGTTGGCCCGAAACGCGTTCGTCTCTAATGGCCGCTAATCTAGTTAACAGTTTTTCAATTATAGACGATATTGTGCAGCTGATAATGAATGCGATAAAACATATTTCTGGGCAGCGCCAATCCGATTACATCAGAGACAAACCAGGCAGGCGTATTGCGGTTGCAAATGTCAAAATAATTTGCTTTTTGGCAGTTGCTTTTTAGGCCTTGTTATCTTGACCAGTTTGCGGCTCGAGGCGCTAATTGATTTAGTGTTCGAATCGTTAAAACAAAGCATTATTAATGCTCAGATTCGGGGAGGCTGATATCATTACAGGGCCGCCCTTTGATGTTATACTTACGGAGATCTGTAATAAAATTGCGTTTGCCTATTGAGAAATCGCCACGTGGCGACGCCCAAGGCAAAGCGTTGTAATCTTTCTTGGCAACAAGCAAAATTAATGAGCTTAGACCGCGACATGGACAACAGCAAGAGACATAGAAAAAATGGGGGAAAAACTGAGAAACACTGAGACTGCTAACCCAGTTCAAGTGGCTTTGCAAATGTCAGTCAGGCATTTTTTGATAAATGTGCCAAGCGGCGACGTTTCTATGCCAAACGAAACCGAAAACGAAAATGAAAATGTTTATGTATGCCCCTCCCGAAAGGTTGCCGTCATCGTCTCAGTCTCGGTCGCAGTCGCAGTCAGAGTCACAGTCGTCACATCATAATGATGCCCTCAATCCGCGGCTGTCCGGATGGCGAGACCGTCCTTAGCCAAGTCGTGCGCCGTCAACAAGGAATATGTCAGAGGCTCAACAGTTGCAGCTCAGCTTGGCAGTTCGGTGGCTCGCTGGCTCGGTGGCTCGACGTGTGCCTGTTTAGCAAACATTGTCTGAGAAGTCTTGGCGGAAAAGTCAGTCCGAATGTTGCCGCTTTACATATTTCTTGCTCTCTCTCTCACCCACTCTTGGTGGAGCTGTGCAGCGTGACAGCTTTGGGCCATCAAATTGCAAACTAATGTTGAAAAATGCAGCCACAACTTGGCACATATCCAGCGCTCAAGGCGCTTCTGCTGCGCCAAATTCAAAATTCGAAATTCAAATCCAAATTTCAACACTGCGCCCCAGAACTAGACGGCGATCGACAGTCAATAAAATTACAAATGGCCCTCGTTAAATTGAACTATTTTGGCATTTTACAATCTTTATGGAACGGGTATAAGTACATATAATAACAACGCTCGGCTGAGTTCAACGCTGTTGTAATGAAGCCCATTTGATGCTAATTAAAATACTTACTACCGGGCGTGGTGTGTTTTCATGCAGTTGTAATTAATTTAATTGCCTCCAACTACTCACTGCTGACTGCTGACTGCCTCTGGTCAGGCCAAAGTTGCATAATTTTCGCCATTTGCGTTTTGTTCGAGCTGTTGCAGATAATTCGATATGCATATATTATTGTACTTATTATAAACGCTGCAAGCAGTTACTCCATTTTTGACTGTTGCCTTAGAATATCATTATTTTAATTGACCGCAGCCTGCACTTTATTTGTGTGTGTTTTTAAGTGTTACAAAAATGCTGCTCACTTGAGGTGAGCTGAGTTGTATTTGCTTTGGGCCAGGTCATGATGCCAAGCGAGCGACTGTCAAGCTGAAATGTATCTGCCATGTGTGCGATTATCTCTGGCTGCAGTTTGCAGTGCTTTTCAAGAAACCAGGAAGTCTACGACAATTATAAATCATCATCGCAGCAGCGCAGCAGCGCCTTGGCGAATTCAACAACAGCTGTCATGATGAGCACTTGAATCTTGCCAACTTCAGACAGCCATAAACAGTTGCTCATTACACAAAACACCCACCCAAAAAGCGACTAGAGTAAATGGGCTAAGCACCCGAGCACCCGAGCACTAAGCGCTAAACGCTCAGCTAAATGAGCATCAACTCAGCAGCAAAGCAAACACGAACAGCACTTATTCATCGTAGTCGTAGTCGCAGTCGTAGTTGGAGTCGGAGTCAGAGTCGGAGTCGGGCGTTGCAAGTGCTATTTGCTGTGGGCCAAGGAAGCTAACTGGATTTTCAACCCGACGCGGCCGCGGCGCAAACATAAAACACAAAATAAAGATTTGACCGCCCGCAACCCACTGTCAAAATTTCTATTTGGTTTTTTATTTTCATTTCTGTTTCAGTTCGTTTCGTTTTTGGACATGCTGCAGCAGCAGGCATAGAGAAAAAAGGTTCTTAGATTAGAAAAGCGTGTGCTTGTAATTTCTTCCTCTTCTCAAGCATTTTCACATGTTGCAGCGTCATAAAGTCGTGTTGTTGTTGCAGTTGTTGCGTCTATTAAAATGCTATTTTGACTGGAGTAGTTTAGCTGAACAACCGCGCGCAGCATCGTCATCCATTCTCGAGTGCTGCGAGTGCTGAAAAGCATTTTTATGTTTATGTTCTCGTGGCGTCAAGTGCCGCAGTCGCTGCCGCTGCTGCCACCGCTGCCGTCATGCATCGGGCCACAAAAAAATGTTAGAAAATTTGCGCACCAAAGCCCAAACAAGAACAATGTTGATGATGATAGTAACAACAACAGCAAAAGCAACTACTCTCAACTGGCAGACAACTGCGCGGCGTGCAAATAATGCAATTTGTGCAATGCGCCTGCTCTCAAACGTGGGAGTCGCAGTCGCAGTCGGAGTCGATGTTGGAGTCAGTGTCGAGTTGAAGACGGAGTCAGAGTCGGAGTCGCAGTTGATGCCGCCGCCATGGGGCTTAGTTTGACTTTGCTGCTCATTTTAGTAGCTTCCCCACTGCGCCTGAGCACAGCCTGAGCGCCTACACTGCCCAAAGAGGCGCATCTTCAACAGCACAATTTACACTTTATTTGTGGTGCGAGCATCGCAATTTAAAATCAACAAATTGAATGACATGTTTACGACAATAATGCATTATCATAAAATCTAAATAGCCAATCATTTATTCCAATTTTCAAATTTTCAACAAATTGGACATAAAGCCTTTACGCTTTTGGGGCAGTATTATTTTACAACCGCCTCAATATTTTCAAATGAAAGCTGTAATTTATAAATGAAGAGGAAATACATATAATTTTATATTAATGTGTGTATTTTGCAGTGTAATAAAAATCTGATTTAATGAAAGAGCGAAATAAAAGATGGTATTTTGTTTATTGAATGGGAATAAAATATTTTGTTGCATTATGCGCAATATTATGTTATAATCACCTGTATATTTTTTTATTAGTTATTTGTTTTAAAATACACATTGCTATGGAAATTCAATATTTATCTGCTTGTTTTAATGCATTTGTATATTTAAAAATGTTTTAAAAGGCTAATTTAATGACAGGCAGAAAGCACTTTTTAATTAAATAGAAATACCATATTTTGTGGCATTTTGACCATTAGTATTTTACAATCGTTTTAATGATTTTACTTTAAAGTATAATTTAATGCTGATTTGATGAAAGAAAGCAGGTATTTTGTAATAAAATAGAAACCAAATATTTCGTAATTTGTCTATTTATTTTCAATAGTAATTAAAAGCTGATTTAATGAAGTGTAGAAGGTATTTTGTAATCAAATACAAATAAAAATTAAATATATTAAACATAAATTTACGAAATTTAACATTTCTGATAAACAAAATAATTAAAAGAATTATTCAATTTAATTCAAATTAATTTGAAATGCAATAGAATACATCATTTATTTGCATCTATCTGTTTATTGTAATATTGCTCAAGATTTTACGAAGTGAAGAATTCTTTCTAACATTTCCGATAGTAATAATTAATTATTACTACCAAATATATTTGAATGTTCTCCAGTTTCTGTTAGTGTATCGGGTGTCAGTCCGTCAGTCGACGTCGCTGTTGTGTGGCCGCCGTTGATTGCATTCTTCGGTGGCTGCAACAGCAGCAACAGCGGCAACTGCGACTGCGGATGTGGATGCCACTGGCAGTGGCACTGCCAGAAAACAAATAAGTGCATTTAGTGTTTAACAAATGTTCGCTTTTGCGCTGATGGCGCTGTTGATAAGCGCAAGCCAAATGAATTAACAGCAATGAGACTGACGATGACAATTGCTGATTCTCGGCGACAACAGGTTGATTCATTAGTTTTCTCTAATTAATTGCTGATTACAAACCAGCAGCACCATTAATCAATATATCACAGATCACAGATCGCAGGTCTCAAATCTGAGATCAATTACTCGTTGCCGTTGCAGTTGTGTGTGATAAGAAGGCACAGAGAAAATGATGGTCAACGCAGCTTGATGTCGCTGAATGGGTTTAATGGCAGTTGCCCAGTTTGCATCGACGGGCCATAAAACGAAAATATTGCAACGCCCACGACAGCTCAAAGTTTCACCTAGTTGAGCGAGCGCTGCATGCAACGTCGGGTTGCAAGTTGCAGTTGCAGCGGCAGCCAAGTGGATGTAGAGCAAGATCCGCTTGTAGTCGCAGTTGGAGTCGACGCCGCGGGCAGATAAATGTGCGGCATGCAGCATGAGGCATGCAGCATGCGCGGGTGTTTTTGCCACATAGAGTTTCATTTAAATTAAATTAGAGACGCCAACTCTCTAACTGTAACAATGAGTGATGTACGCACTAAAAGCTGACAGCCAATGGCCGATGGCAACGACGACGATGACGATGACGACGATGATGGCCATGGCAATGGCCATAGAAGTAGCAAGAGGCATCCTGCAGCATGCGGCAATGCGTGGGCATAAATCAGTCGAGAACGAGGACTCGTTAAAGTCGCCAATTGCAATTAGCAATAGAGGAATTGTAGCTGCCGTTCTCAGACTCAGACGTTGCTCACCTGCTAATGATACCCACGAACATTATGAATAGCGTATTGCGAAATGGGAATCGACGCAATCGCTTTGGACGCCCACACGTCGCTCGACGTTACCAACTTGTCGTATCCAGGTTGTCCGGTGTCAAGTGATTCGTCATGGCATGTGGCAAGTTTGGTCCGGCTTCAGTTCCGTTTGCATGCAAATTAGAACAAGCTTCGCCGAGAAAAACACAACCACAACAACAACACCCGGTTGCTGACAGCGCTGACAAACGGATTTGGCATGCACCTGCTTGAAGCGGGTCTCTGACCCCACTGGACGCGGCATAGCGGCGACTTTCACAGCCGGAGATTAGGATTGGGCGACTTTCAAGTTCAAAGACAAATGGTCGCGCATTCGATTCGATTTACTTTTAATTTATAATTTGGCCAAACCTTTTGAACCCGTCGAGAAAAATGAAATTGTCGATGGGCAGCAATTTGTGGTTGCAATTTCGCATTTCGAATTCAGTTCCGCATCATTGGCAAAGGTAGCGAGCATGGACAGTGCACAGTGAGCAATAAAAGTAAAATACTGCAAATAAAATCAGGTCAAATGGGGCACAATGGGCAGCACGTAGACCATTAGGCCAAATCTGGCTGCCTCTCGTTGCTTTCTAGACATTGACCCTGGCTGCATTTAAATCGCCGCGTAATTGACTTTTGTATGCGGCAGTTGCAGTTGCAGTTGCTGTTGCTGTTGCATCTGTTGCGCTTATCCCCACAGGCACTTGCCACAGTTGCCACAGACAAGACATCAATCATCACTAAATTAAAAAGCATTTAAGATGGGAAATGTTAGATGCAGAAGAACACGCCTCATAAATAATGCAGCAGCAGAAAAATGTCACATTAAACCCGCGATATTGAAGCTGAAAAGCAGATGACACCAAAATCATGTTCGGCGGCACTTGAATGAGTATCAAACGGCAGCTGCCATAAACACACAAACACACACACATACAGGGAGCAGGGAACAGTCGCCGCCATCCGCCATCCGCCATCCGACAGTCGACAGTCGACGGTCGACAGTCGTTTTACACTTGTCGCCGGCATTGACCAAAGTTGGCAATTGCCGCGCCACTTTTATGTGGCCTGCGCCTGGGGAACAGAACCCGGGAGGTGCAAACGCCGCACGTCAATTGCTGCATTAGACGACAGTCGCAGTTCCATTCGCCATCGCCGATCCTCGATCCCCATCCCAATCCCAATCCCCATCCCCATCCCAGACCCATCCCAAACAAGTTGTCATTGGCGCGTTATTTATGACAATGTTCGGAGATGTTGCTGTTGCTGTGGCTGTTGCTGTTTCCCTTGCTGCCCCAAAAAGTCTGTTATGTTAATGCCGAGTTCGCGACTCTCTGCTTGCTACAACGCTGACAGCGCCGCGGCATTCAAGTGTCCGTCAATTGGCATCGTTAATAGAGTTCGAGTCGCAGTTCGAGTCGCGATCGCAGTTGGCGCAGTTCGTGCCGCTGACCAAATGCGGCGGGCGTGTGACAATTAAATTGTCAAGCGCAGGCCTTTGACATTGACGCGTGGCAAGTGTCAGTGTTGCACGTTGCACGCTGTAGTGTGTTGTGGCATGTGCAGCGCTTTTCAATTATGATTTTAATCAACTTTATTTCAGTTTACTGCTTCGTTCTCTCTATCAGCTGCTCAGCTGAAAATTGGCAATTCTTTCGCCTTTTTCTGCTTTGTTTCTTCTGGCTGATAAATGAGCCTTGATAGGACGAGAGGCGTTGCGGCGTTTGCGGCGTTGCCTGCGAAATTATGCCATAAAGCAGCACAAAAACAAGTCGAATGAGCAAAAAGTTTAAACTTGACGCGTTTTTCGGCTAATAAAATTCATATCATTTTATTCAATTTCTTATCAGCCAAATGGCCACGAGGCTGCTTCGCTCTCGCTCCTGCTCTCTTAACAGCTGCTCTTCGGGTCGTCGCTCTCGCTCTCGCTCTCTCTGTGGCGTCGCAGTCGCTGCGCAGCGTTCCAGCGGCGTCGCCGAAACCTCTTTTTATTGGTCAAAAGCTGATCGGCAACTGATAGCGCAGCTGTGTGCTGGAAATTAACCGCTAGGTCAGACTGGAAAAAACACCAACGAAACTCAACAACGCCAGCCGAGAGAGCGACAGCGAGAGAGCGCCAAAAGCTGAGCGTCGATCGTCCGATCGGCGATAAACGAAGCAACGAACGACGCTGGCAGAGAGACGACGCTCGACAGCCAGCTCAACAGGTTTTTTGCGTTTTAGCGGCTTTTTGTGTTGTTGTTGTTGTTGTTGTTGTTGCTTAGCTCGGCAGCTCAATCGTCAATCGTTGCCTGTTGCCTGTTTTGCAGTTGCTGTTGTTGTTGCTGGACTGTATTACTCGGTCAGTCGGTCTTTGAGAGGTTGTTGCTATTTTAGCCACTTTTTTTGCGCTCGCTGCGCTTCGTTGGTGTTTTGCAACTTGTTGTTGTTGCTGTTGCTGTTGCTGTTGCTGCTGCACCGGCAAAGGCAACGGCAACGGCAATTGCACTCAACTGCTGCTGCTGCTGCTGCCTCAGCTGCTGCTGCCTCTGCTGCTGCTGCGATTGCGACTTCAACTCGAGCTCGAGCTTGAGCTTGAGCTGCCTGCAATTTTCATCCTCTTGCAGTTTCTGTGCGACTTTCTTGCGGGACTGTTTAAACTTTTTGCGGGTTGCGCGCGTTGCAAAACTCAGAAAATCAGCTTGATTTTTTTTGTTGTTTTCTCCGCGTTTTTCAGCGGAGTCGCGTGCGCGCGTTTTACATGCGATTTGTGTGCGTTTTGATTGCGACCAATTTGTGGCAAAATAATCTTTTGACTGCAGCTGCCGCTGCTGCTGCTGTGATTGCTGTGACTCTAAGCCAAATCACTCGTAAAAACGGAGCAACAGTAAAAAGCAATTCAAAGCTGCCATAAAATCCAAAATGATATGTATGTAGTTAAATATGTATGTACATGGAATATGCCCTTCGTTAAGCCACCAAATACATGCACACTATATAGCGATATATAAATAAAATGTATAGTAGTATAATCAAAACAGACAAACTTGTTTGAATCAACGACGACAACGACGTCGACAACGGCAGCGCGCAGTAACAAATATAAAACAAATTAAATTAAATTAATTTTAATTGCCGCCAAAAGATCACATAAAAAGCGTGCAGTTAAAAGAAAAATATCAGCAAATTAATTATATTGTATATAGAAAAAACATGATGCGATAAAAAAGTTTACGATTTAAAAATAAAAATAACAACGACAACGACAACGACAACAAATGCCACAAACAACAGAAGCGATAACACAACGCAACGCTCAAAACAAAAGACTTAGGCAACGAACTGGCTGCCGTTTGCAGATCTCTCTCTCGCTCGCTCATGTGTGTGTGTGTGTGTGTGTTTGAGATAACGGGGCTTCGGTTCGGTTGATAACAACAACAACAACAACAAAATGCAACAAGCAACAAACTAATTGACAAGTCAAATCCTGCCAGCTGGCATCACACAAGGAAAAACCAAAACAAAACAAAACGAAACGAAACGTAAAGAAAAGTAAAAAACAATCGAGCGGACAACTCGTCGTCGTCGTCGTCGTCAACGGCAGCTTTAATCAAATCACTGCCGAACGAACGAGCGAACGACAATTGCAAGTGTGCCTCTTAATGTCTTGCCACAAAAAATAGCGAAAACGAAATAAATTTGCATAAATATTTCACGTCGGTCACAAAACATCGACATCCGCGTCTCCAAAAGACTGTTGTGTGTGTTCTAAGTGCAAGTGTCTCGTGTCACAGAATATCTGGTTATAAAGATCAAATAATACTTCAAGAGATCGAGAAAAGGAGGCGAAAATAGGAAGAAGTTTGAGTTTGCAGTGCGTTAATTGCTGTCGATTCGAATGCGGTAAGTGTAGTTTGGTAATTGTTTTCTCAATTCGTTCATAGTTATTATTTAGTTTTATGCGCCTTTAATTGCACTTTATGTGCAGCAGTCAGATTTAGAGTGGATTTCGAATTGTTGCTGCTGTAAAACAGTCATTAAGACGCGACTCCCAAACAGCGTCTGACAAAGTTCGCAGATTCATCAATTAACAGCAGACGCAACAATTTCAATTACAATTAACAGACAAAACAGCTGCCTCAAACTCAGTTTGTTGCTGATAGTTGTTGTTATTGGTGCGTTTGGCTATAAAACCGTTAGTTAAAAGTTTACCCCAGCCATTAATTGCAGCGAGAGACAGGGAGACCAACTACAAAACGGGGCACTTTGGCTGCCGACTTATTTCCTTGCTTTATGTAAAACAAATCCAAAGAGCAGCCGCTGTGTCCAACAGCTTTAACAACAACAAGATTGGGAGTGCGCCATAATTACAAGTTCAGTTGAGCAATTTAAATAAAAACACTTCAACACTTTAACAATAGACGAATCAACGTCGCCAGCAGCAGCAACAACATCAGCTTAGTTGTTAACCGAGTTGGCTGTGATGCAATTTATCGGAAAAACGTTTTATTGCCATGCTTAATTGAAATTACATTTCAATATTTACACGCACAGCATGACTTATTTTCAATTGCATTCGTAAATACAATTATTATTATAGAATTCAGCTTTCATTTGGAAATTGGTTAAGCGGAAGCTATGTGTGATATTTCTCGTAATCAATTACCTTGAGTACTTTGCATTCTGTTACTTTTTTTCATTCGCTACTTAGACAATTAAAATGCACTAATTAAAGCAAAGGCAAAAAGTTAATCAACATTAAGGAAATTACATAAAAATACAAAAAAACAAAACAGGCAAAATTGCAAATAAATATGCAAAGAATTATTTAATTCTCACAATTGCGAAACGCAAGTCACGAGATTCCAGATCCAATTGGGCGTGTACTCGTACATAAAGCGAATTAAATTAAATTTATTGTCAGCAGCAGCGGCAGCAACAACAATAACAGGCAGCATCAATAACCGTAAGAACAGCAACAGCAGCAGCAACAACAAATGTCGGCAATTGTTTAATTGCAACTGCTGACAAAGAAATTGCCGAGCGCCGCGCCGCAAATGAGCTCAACAAGAAATCTCAGTTTTCTTGGTAGTTGTTAATTGTGGGCCGGTCTGGACTAAGCCGACTTGGCTGACTTGGCTGGATGGATGAGTCAACAAGAAAATTTTCTTAATAGCCGCCTGGCTGCATTTTGTTGGAGTTTTTGTTTTTGTTTCTGTTTCTGTTGCTGCTCTGTTGTTACCGTTGTCAAGTTTTTCCCGCACTGCCTTTTTTTAATTAATACTTTTTTTGCTGTCGCTGCCATAATTTATTTACTTTTTTACTCATTTGCTGCTCGCTGCTGGCTGTGTGCAATTATTGTGACTGATTCAAAAGTAACGCGTTGCATTTGATTTGCTTTGCCTGTAATTGTGCTCATTATGCCCGCCGTATTTATTTTTTGTTTCGTTGTCGTCGTTCGCGTCATTACACATGTTGTCTAGGCGGCAGACAGACAGTCTGTCTGTCTGTCTCTCTGTCTGTCTGTCTGTCATTCGCTGATCGTTTGCACGTCCGTCATTCAGTCATTCAGCCAGCCGTTTAGCAGTAAAGCGCTTCTGATTTCCAGCTAAACGACGTTGCCCTTTTTGCTTATGAGTACAATCAATGACGCACTTTGGCTGACATTTGTTGCCAGCTTCTGATGTCATCGCCGTCATCAGTTGACAGCACTTTAAATGTCACGCACAAACATTGCACTGCACTTTTAAGCGATTCTAAGCGAGCTTGGCAAGTTCGCTGCCTAAGTCTTTTGTTTCGCCATGCAGCGGAATTCCCGGAATACTTCGATTACGACAACCAAACCAACTGTAATGAGGCATGCGCAAATATTTCGTCTATTATGCAACCCCTGAGCATCGATGAGCAGCTGTTGTCGGCTGTTTGCAGGCGCCAACATCAGCAAACAATACTCGTATGCATAGACTTTGGTCTTGCGCTCCTCTAAGCCAACTTCATGCCACAAATGTGAAGAGTTTTCACTAATTTCGAGTTGCTGCGAAACAAAACACGCGAACAATAACAACAGCAAACAGCAGACGGCAAACGGCAACAAACAGCAAACAATCAACGTTGCTGCATAAATAAAAGTAAATTTAATGACAAGCAAAATATTTCTTGTCATGCCTATCAGATTACAAGATTTCTATATGAACTCGCAGATGACGCGCCTCTCAGTCTGCACACGAGTGTCTGAGTGTGTGTCTGTGTCGTTAAAACATGATTACAGACGAACGGACGGACGGACAGACAGACTGAGAGACTGAGCGACAGAACCGTTAGTGTCATTTGAATGTGTTATGATGCCTTCAAGTTGTCGCAGTCCGAGTCGGATATTTTGATAAAAAGCACTTCAAAGAGAACGCTGCTTGGCCGCAAGTTGGACTTTTACACCAATTAAGGCACTTGCAACAGTTTCCCATGGTGGAAATATTGAGTGAGAAAAGCTCTCGCCGTTTATAGGCTCCGATTGCCAATCATAATCAATTTCACACAAACAACGCATGAAATTGCTAATTGTGGCATTGGGCAGACAACAGACTCCGGACTGCGGACTGCGGAAGGGCCCAACCCTGCGACTGTGCCCCGAAAATTAGAGGCCGCTTCAGCTACAGCTTTAGCACCGATCGACAATTAAAATCGTAGCGAATTCCCAACACAACAAAGAAAATTTAATTACACCGCATGTGGCGGACTCGACGACCCTTGAACAGCAAATCGACAAATCGACAAATCGAAAATCGAAATAGAAAAAAACACAAAAAAGGGCAACTGTTTTTTTGGGGGGCCTTGGTAATCAAGTGAGAAATTTGGTGGCCTAATGAATTTTTCTAGCCCTTTTAATTTAGCCTACAAGCCAGAAAATGGGCGTAGTATTTCTTATTAAGAGCCAAATCCAAATCGAAATCCAAATCCAAATCATAATCATAATAATAATCGTGTGTAATGATGATGCCACCGCCATGGGATTCGAAAGGAGGTCGCAGGCTTTCCCAACGTAGTTCGCTCGAATGAATCAGAGAATTAGACAAGTTTATGGACACACTATAATTATCGATAAATGATAAGATGCGAATTCAACTGCTGAATGATTAATAGATAATTGGCAAGCATCAGTCGACATTAATTTACTGCAGTCGGCGGATATTTGCCTGCGACAGCTCTTAATTGTCAGCCGTGAAAAATACGTGCAAATGCGGCTTCTTTATGTTCATTAGCAGACAAGAAATATATACATATATATAATTTGGCATTTTATTTTATGTTGAACGCAAATTGCTTTGCATTCATAATTTGCAGCGTCGCAATTTTTAATTTAGTTATAAATTATTTATACACGCATGCTTAACATATAGATGGATTTTGATAAACTTATCGCTATCGATAGTTGGCTGATAGTCTAGGCTGTATGCATAATTCGCTGGCAGTTGTTTTCGAATGCTGTTGGGAAACAACGCGACAACGCGACAGTCGACGACAACGCGACATAAATCTTCATGTCAGCAGCCAGAAGCAGCAACAAAAATTCCTCGGCATATTATTGGTGACATCAATTAATTTAGCTTTGATGTGTTTGCTGCAGCAACCAGTTGTGACGAGCAGACTTCCAGATACCCTCTACTAAGCCACGAATTTAGTTTGCGTTTTAAGTGGAAATCAGGCAGCGCAATAACAAAGTTTATGTCTCTCGCTGGCTTGTTTTATTGGCATTTTTTAATGTGTGCAGGGTATTAAAATGCGAGGCTCTTTGCAAAATCCATGCATACAAATTTCAAATTTCAGCTGCGATAGACAAAAGCTATGAAAATTAAATCAAAACTTAGTTTTCTTTTCGTTTCGTTCATTGTTTTTGCCGCTGTTGCTGTTGCTGTTGCTGTTGCTGTTGCTGTTAGTGTTGCTGTGTTTTTTTGCAACTCTTGATTTGCATATTTCACGTAGGTGGTTCAATGAACTTGTTGCTGTTGGTGGCGCGGGTCTCGATCTGTTGGGGGCGTCGCTTGATGAGGAGACAGCAACGACAGCGACACTTCCCAGAGCTCGCAGCTCAGCTCGCAGCTCGACTTGAATCGCCTACACGTAATTTGACAAATTTGCCAAAAGATTTGCATAAATCGAGCAGAAAACAAAAGGAAACCCAATCAGCGAAAAATGTGTACAAAACAAAACCCAATTATTTGAGCCGCGGCTAATTTCTTTTACGGCATTCATGAAATACTGTGTTGAAATCCAAGATGTTTTAATTGTAAATAAAAGAATACCATTCGGTTTATGGGCCAATGAAAATGCAATTTGGCCAACGCAGGAAGCGTAGGCTTTTGGCCATTTCTATCAAAGCATTTAAAGTTGCTAACGAGCAAGCATCTCAGCATCCAATTGACTCGCTTTTTCTCTGACTTTTAATTGCAATTGAGTTTCAACATGAGCTGCGTGCATTTGCGCAATGATTTGCAGATAGCACCAGTCCATGGGAAGCAGCAAAGTCTTCGCTTTGAGTTGGCTAATTGATAACGCCTCTTTAATTAATGCGCAAGAGATGCCGCTTAACTTTGAGTCTGAGTCCGTGGCATTTGGGTAATGTGTTGAGTTTGCGATAGATAATAATGTGGGGAGCGTTTGACAAACGGGAAATGTTTCGACAGCTAAGTATACTGTAATTAGCATAGTTCAATCAGACGCCAGACGCTTATTAATAAATATATATCGATATTTATTTAAATGCACTTTAGTTGCTCTTGCAACCTTGGCTGTAACCTCATAAGCCCCAAGCTCGGTTCTTGCTACGCACTTGCTACAAAGTAATCTAAAATGCTAATTAAGCTGCCGGCAATATTTGTGTTGTTGCTGTTGTTGTTGCTTGTTATTAACGCATGCAAAACTTGTGTTGTGTTACGTATACGCACCTTAGCCGCAACCATTTGATTTTCGTGTTCGCGTTCGCGTTTGAGTTTGCGTTGAGTTCGCGCTGCGTGCATTAATTAATAAATGTCGTGATGTCGCTTTTGAAGTGTCTGTCATTATGAGATCAATTAATAGGAAAAAATTCTAGATCAAGGCGAAAATGTACAAAAATGTCGCACACACACACACGCACACACGCAGTTGCTGTTGTTGTTGTTGTTATTGATCGACACGCATTTACGACATTTTGCTGTCCTCCGGTTGCACATACTATAACTATTCGAGTACAATACAATTTTGTAGCGTGTGCCCGGCGACCCCTTTTCAACTACACATTCTGATTTATTTACGCTACACGATCTGTTCCACGAATCCATCCATGACGTCATTGTTTCTGTATTACATCAGTCGCTAGTTAATGGCCAGCAAATCTCGAGAACTCATCAACACACTACTACAAAATAGATTCAATTGATTGCTTGTAATAAATAATAACTTCATCTTACAACATTTATCCGCAGTATTTCTTATTTAATATTTTTACATTAGTAGTGTTATTTATTTCTAAAATTAACTACCATAAACTAATGTTTACTACATTATATCTTTAATTTATTAATATTATTTGTATCTATTTAAATGGAAGTCTGAATTTAATTTGTTTACTTTGAAAATTACATCTTAACATAAACATAACATAAACTATAAATAATAATAATAATAAAATTATGCTTATTTGCTTCTAATATTTTATTCTCCTAAAATAATGCTGAGCATGATTATTATTTATTTCTGAAATCAATTAATATATTTTTTGGAGTCTGTTACTAAATATTTTTTATCCATGACATGTTAACAGTTGAAACGTTCCTTTAGTCCAATTTAATTTAATATTATGTCAACGTTTATGTATTCATATTATCTTATAGCTGTAAATTAAAGCAATATGACTATAAATCTTTAATAAGTTGAATTAAATATCCTGCTCATTACTAGAAAATAATTTAAAGTGATTGGATCTAGCAAAAAAGTAGCTTATTATAAAATATTTATTTCCTTATTTAATTCCCATAAAATAATGCTTGTGACAGTAGTTGACTTATTTATGTCTAAATGTATTCTCCATTTCCAATTCAAAATGTACCTGTTGGCAAATAATGTTTATTGGATGGCTTTTCTATGTCTTAAACGATAATAATATTTCATTAATTTAGCAGCTGCGACTACTCATATCACCTGCTTGTTTTGCGCAGTGTAATTGTTATTTATTAATTTCAATTTCGGAAAATAAAACGCACTTTTTTGGCGTGTTTGTTTGGCTCGTGTTGTTGTTAGTTGTTAGTTTTCTTGTTAATGGTGTTGGTGGCTCGCTTGGCTGTGTTATAATTAATGTTGTTGTTGATCCGAAGTCGGATTCGAATTCGGAATCGGCTTCAGTTTCGGTCTCAGTTGCATTTGCTTTGATTTCATGTCGCAAATGCCGTTGCCGTTGCCGTTGTGTATTTTGTATTTTGTATTTTGTATTTTGTGTGTTGGTTGGTTGCACTTGTTGCTGTTGTTAGTTCGCTGTTGTTGGCGGTTTTATATTACACAAATATTTGTGCTATTGACAAAAACAGCGCAAACTATGCGAATTTGCCTTGCAAATCGCAACTCGCAGCGCGCAATTCGCAAAACTAAAGCAACTTTATATAGTTGAACTTGATTTTGGTGTGCGGTACAACAAACAGGCAAACAAGCCAAGGGGCAGGGGCAAGGGGGGGTGGAGGCTGGGGGGCGGTCTGGGTCGCTTGCCGGGGTCAACCATAAAACTGACACTGTCCGAATGCAGCTGCGCTCAACGGGCTGTGTGCGTGAGAACCAACAACAACAACGACAGCAACAGCAGCAACAACAACTGCCGAGCTGCCTTATATATATCAAGATTTCAATTTTTGCATTTGTGTACTTGAAAATTGACGCCGCACGGCACGCACGCATTTGTTGCAGTTGCAGTCTAGCTGGTTAATAAATTTCGAGATACTTATCAATTAGCATACGAATTACATGGCTTGCAATCATAAATAATGCGTACATTTTGCTGCGCGCGCTGTTTGTTTATGAAAACCAAACACAAAAATTAAGAGAGCCGAGAGCCGATGCATAAATGTTGATTTCTAGAATTGTAATTTATATGCATTTCTACACTGGTTGCGTGTTTGATTTGTCTTTGATTAGCAACGACAAATAAACAACAAATCATGCAGCACGAAATGCCTGGAATCGAATTCGAATCGCATTGAAATTGAATTCAATTCAATGAACAGCGAACGAGGGAACGAACGAAAGCCTTAAGCGACGAACTCATTGTTATGCTCGACACTTTTGCGCTATATTTACAAATTGGGCCAATAAAATGAACACCAAGTGTGAGAGCGAGAGAAGAACCAGATAACGATAGCTGTACTCCCCGGCAACAACACAATCAGAAACAACAGTAACAACAATTCCAGAATTGTAAGACCATAAAAAGCAACCAAAACGGAAAACGGGCACATAACTTAAATCAACTCACAAACTGCTGATGAATTTTTATGCATGTTTATATGATGGTCATAAAACGTTGCTCCCTCTCTCCAATCCCCGCCTCTCCGATCGTCCAGCAAGTTGTGGCCAGAAGTCAATGATTGTTTAATGAAACAACGAATAGTCTCTTGTCCAACCATTAAAATAGCCAGCAAATAAATCAAACCCCGACTCGCCGAGCCGAGCTACACTTGATTATAGGAGATTCGGCTTACAAATCCGCCCGCTTCGTTAGCAACCAACCCGGCAACAACGTCGAGAGTGAGGCAACACCTGCTGTGCGTCCGCTAGAAACAAATAAATGTCAATGGCGCGTTAATCCCTGTGCCTCAAATCTGGCCATGCCAAATGAATACGTTTGCCGAGGGATTAGCGTTTAGCTCGGGGATACCCTAAAAGAGATGTGGATAGATGAGGCACGCGCTCGAACGAAATTTCGAATTCGAAATTGTAAACGTTGATAAATGGACACAACTGTTACTCCATTCTCGATATCGATATTTCTGTTTATTAACAACGAGTCATATATTTTATCTGCTGCTCCAGATCTCGCGCTGAATCCGAATCGCATTGGAATTGTATTTGGTATCTGGCCAGGGCGATATTGTGTCGCTGCTGTCAGCCAGCTTGACACTTTGGGCCATGATTTATGCATGGCAGGCATTTAACGTGCTGTGCGTAGTCGCTGGCCGCACTTGAAACAATGTGTTGAGGCAATTACGCCCACCTAGCCGAAGCAGTTTATGGGGTGCCCGGGTACTCGCCATAAGTCTTTTTGGGATTTGTCATACTGGCATCGCATATTGGCAATCGGAATTTCCCGAAAGAAATGTGTCAAAGCTTTTAATGCGCCGCTAATTAAAAGTCAATAAAGCAAAAGGCAACAAACTACAAATCAGTCAGACTCAGCCAAAGCAACCAGTTGTCGACTCATCGCAAATCGCACTTGCCCCGCTACCCGCTCCCCGCTCCCCACTTGAGGCTGTCTGTTAACTGGCAGCGGTAAGTGCTCCTAATTGGCCACCAATCTCGTCCTAAGCATTGCTGTGTTTTTTACTTTTCGTTTCGTTAATTTGCGAAACTGACAAACGCTTAGCATCCGTCTAGCCTTATCTGGTCGCTATCTCTTGCAGCTCTCGTGGCTTTTATGATTTTTTAAATGTAAGTCACGCTTTTGGCAATTAAGTGCCCCCAACAACACCGACACCAACACCGAGACCAACACCAACCGCATCGACTGTGGCCGCCCTCCAGCAGGTGCAGCCTCTGGTAGATCAGGGGGGTGTTGGCCATCTGATTGCACTCTTCTCTGCTGTTGGCTGTTGGCTGTTGGCCTGCCCGATTGTGTTTGGTCTTTTCTTCGGCTGCTGTGCTACGTTTTGGCGACATGCGCCGCATTTGCAATTATTTTGCGGCTCATTAAACTTTTAAACACGTCGCTCACGTAGTGACGCGTCTGTCAGACGGCTGCCATGTACCAGCCGCCTCTTGTCCCCTTCCCTCCTCCACTCTCGACTTGCACCTCGCTGCAGTCTGGCTGGCTGGCTGCCTGTGAAAATGTCATAAAAATCTCTGGGGAGCTTTGCTGCTGGTTGGCTGCTTTGATTTCAGCGTTGCTTTGCTTTTTCCCAACGCTTTTGCTTTTGGCTTTGCCTTTGCTTTGCGCTTGCGCTTGCGAAATCGCAAAAGATTTCTTTTTTATCTGCCCCGTTGTGTTGGCAGCTTTTTATTTTATTTCATTTTATGATTATTATATTTTGTTGAAAATTGACACACACAAGCAAAAACAAAAGACTTAGGCAACGAACGCGCTATAAATTGCCCGCCGCCGCCGCTGTCAAATGCAATTAGCTGGCGTTTAATTGAAAAGCGTCGAATCGGCCCAAAAATTGAAAGCTCCTAAATTGATAAATGCCCACCACGCATTCCTCGGGACATTTCAATTAATTTTACTACTCGCCCGGCACTTTTCTCTTTCCTTTACACGCATTCGCATTGTTCGTCTGTGTGCCACTTTCCTGGCCATGACAGGCAACAACAGAAACAGCGACAACGTTTCAATGTCGGCTTGCATTAAAGTGTCGTTCGTTTTCTGGTTCAAGTACGTTTCGTTTGTCGCACAGATAACTCGAGCAGGCAACGTTGCAACGTTGCAACACGGCAAGCAGATTCCATTTCATGGCCATTTGCATGGAAATCGCTCAGCTCGACTCGGAGTCCAACTCGGACTGAAGTCCATCGTCGTCTTCCGTTGTCAATAACGATTTTCATCATCAGCATCATCCTGCCTGCAGTGTCTCGCTGCCTGCCTCAATCGTGCCACAGAATGTGAACCAGTTTTGAGTGCACACCGCCACCGAGTGCAGCGCCATCTAGCGTGCAGTTTTCGCCAATCGCCTTTTTCGCTACTAATGAAATATATGCGAAAGCTGCCACCAAGCAGACGGACGCGCAGACAGACGGCGACGATGCCTCTCGCTGATATCAGCAAACGGCTTCAGTTTCATCGTCTCGCCTTCTTTTTATTATTGTAATTTCTTACACACACACACACACTCAGACACTCACACACACACATCGCAATCGCAAACGGTTTCGTTTTGTCCAAAACTATGCATAATTTATGAGAGTATCGTTGTTGGGTTGTTGCATCGCTTTATTATGCTAATGCCCGCAGGTAATTTGTTCGCTTTGGACTCTGCCTGGGCTTGGGCTTAGTGTCACTATTAAGCGACTAATTAATTTGTTGCAGACGCTCGCTCAATATTATTTGTTCGCTGCTTTGGCCACCACGCACACCACACACAGATGCCATCAATTGATTAGCATTAGCCGGGCTAAGCATGAAGGTGCCAACAGTTCCATCAATCAGTTAGTAGCCGAGCCGTCCCTCTCCCTCTCTCTGCCTCTGCTGTGATGCTGCACGAAATCTAAAGCAAATGCATTTATTTTGCAATAGACTCGGGCATAAAAACTGCAACTGCAACGGGCAAAAAACTAGAAGACATATTTGACTGCGAGTTGCCAACGTTGCAATACGCTTACAACAACTAGAGAAATTATTTGGATTTTTTATAATAGTTGCTTTAATAAATTTATAGCGATACTTTTTCAAGAGGTTAAACAACATGTTTTGTGACAATATTACTTTAACATTTTATTATTATTCCAGTACAATTATTTTTTACATATTAAAATATCATGCAAAAATGTATTATGTTTGGGTTTTGAACTTATTCAGGTAAATACTTTAATCTGTAGTCTTATTTACTCACTTAAGTAATTTCCATATTATTTTAAAATTAATTGTTCTATTTATGTAAATAATACGTTGTGTAATCGACAATTTCGCTTTGTTGCATTCAGCCATAAACTGTCTTATTATTTAAAAATCAAAATAAATCTGAAATGATTAAATTATTTTTTCTACCAAGAAAAAATCCGAGTATACTCTTAGTGGTTGTAAAAGAGTATTGACTTGTCGTCAATTTGATAACTCTGCTCGAGATTACAACAATGTCGGGTCTGGGGCTGACCACGTCGCCGTGTCTAGCCTGGCAGCGTGTGTGCCCCCGCGAGAGGTCGTCCAGCCTCAGCCTCAGTCGCAGCCGCAGTCGCAGCCCCAGATCCGGCTTTGCGGTCGTTCGTTCTGTCAGAGAGTCAAACGCTCTGTATGTTTGGCAAACTGTCGATCGGTCGTTTGGTCGATTGGTCGCTTGGTCACTTGGTCGGTCGGCCTTTGAGTTATAAAGCGGGCAACGTCGCAACGTTGGATATAGTTTAAAGCGCTTAATAATATGCAGTCTATTATTGTTATTGGCGTCGTTGTGGCACATAAAAGTTGCAATTGGCATTATTAACGCCATAGGCTCCGTCGGCGGTGGCTCCATTCAGAGTTTCGCTTCGCCTTTGCGGACTGATCTGGTCTGGTCTCTGGACATGGGCGTGTGTGGGAATGCTCAAAACGATTGCAATATTTTGGCAACAACAAATGACGCTGATTGATTGTGGAGCCCGGCTAGAGCCAGAGCCAGAGCTAATGCTAAAACCAACGCTTTGTGCCTGTTCACACCTGGCCAAAAAACATTAATGAACATTCAAATTAACTGCAACTCTAATTAACCAAAAATATACTATGTACACAAAGTTAGTCACAGTTGGCACGCAAACTCAACTCAATTTGGATTCGAAGTCGAATTTGAATTTCAATTCAAACGAAAACCAAAGCAAAGTGTTATTTTGTCAATGAACAAGCATTTGCATGGACTGAGAGAGAGGGAGAAGGGAGTGGAGGAGGCAACAACTCATAAGCTAATTAAAAGCAAAGCATTTGCTAATAAAAATATTTTTTTATTTATATAATGGCTTTATAAAGTGCGTGATATGTTCCAGCGGGGCGTAATAAACGAAACGTGAATTGAATAATGAATTCATTGCGCTCCACACATGTGATTACGACGACGAATACAACGAATATACGATGTATATACGATTTATTAGTCTAATGAGTGCACTGATAGATTCGCGTGACTTCCAATGAATAATCGTACTTAAAGTTTGCTTTTCTGATTTCTTTTTGCCAGAGAGTTGCATGCAAAGTTGTTTCTTGATTATTTCACTTATTATTACTTAATTGTAAATATTGTTTTCGCGTTACTAGAAACCGTTACTACATTATATACGCTTTTAATTATTTCATTTATTATAACTTAATTGTAAATATTGTGTTCGCGTTACTAGCGACCGTTTCAACATTAAATAAATCAAATAAATTCCTTGCCTATTTTATTATTTTAGCGCAAACAAGTTCTTCAAGTTTGGCCGCTTGTTGCCAAATGATTCAAATGTATTTCTTATGCTATAAATTATTTTTAAAATATATTAATTGTATAGACATAAGTCTTAAAATGTTTTCGTTGTAGTAAAAGTTCTGGTTCTCTTGGCTGATTTTATCATTATTTAAAGTCAACGATAGATTTAAATGCTTCTTGTGTCCTTCAGCTCTCTTTGCGCTTTCTCTCGACAGCAAATTATTAAAATCACCCCCGCGAGGGGGAGTCGAAAATCAAAATGGAAATGAGTTGTTATTGCCAGTTGAAGCCTATCTTTATATATTTCTTAAATATTTTTTTTTTTTTTGGTTTCCGCGTTGTCAAACGTTGGCTTTCAACTTTGCCGCCAAGTGAGGCTGAGGCTGACAACACGCGGCGTATGCGCATTTTTAATTGCCTCAACATGTATTGCAGCGAAGATTGGCAACGTTTTTCGACTGCTTTTTATTATTATCAAAGAGCGGCAACACGATGTTGCGGCAAATTGAAGCTGACATTTCAACAGGCAGCCTCAAGTTGCTGTTGCTGTTGCTTTTGCTTTTGGCCTGACTGGGCTTGTTGGCGCGTTAATTTCAAATGGTTAGCCAAAAATGGTCGCGTTATGAATTATCAATATGGAGCCGCTGTTGCCGCCCTGGTGACATCGCGCCGCATTGCAACGTGCAACTGCCACAGAATGTGAACCGTTTGCCTGGCTTTGCGCAACGCAGGAAATTGTTGGCTTGACCAATGGCCAATGGCCAATGGCCAAGTTGGCAACAGCAACAGCAACAGAGGCAGCGGCAGCGGGTGCTCCATATACGGTCTAAATATTTGCTAAATCACACGCGCTCCACAGACTTGCCACAATACAATACCCAGGCAGCCAGCAACATTGTGATCCAGCTTCAGCCTCAACTCTCTGGCTGTGGTCACGATTTTAACATTTTTGCGCATGCGCGCAGCGAGCACCCCAAAATTTTCGGCGTTGCCCATTAATTTTCATTGAAAACGTTTTCATATTTCTGCCATAGTTGTGCTGTGCGGTGCTGTGCTGGGCTGTTGTTGCCACAATATTTTCATTGTAGTGTTTTGGCATATATTTATGTGCCGTAAAAAATGCGATCAAGATTGGACTAGGACTGCAGCAGACACCACAGCCGAGGCGAGGTCGCAATGGGCTTAGGAAAAGCAAAGCAAAGCAGCGGACCGACTTCAGCCCCATTGCTGTTCAACTTTGCACTTCAATTGCAGTTTCTCGTCGTCTCAGTTAATGTTATTACCGTTTGGGGGCGCAGGCGTAAATGAATGGATTCATCGAACCGAAGCCGCAGCTGGAGCTGCAGCCGAGTTGAATTGAAGTTCAATGTTTGTGTTAACAACTTTGCACCTATGCGAGCAGCTGAGAGGCTCAATTTAATTGAATTCTATGTTGGATTTATCAATTAGAGAGTTGGTCGATTAATTGAGGCATGTGGCGGGCCAAATTAGCGGTGGCCATTATTTGCCAGAGATGCCGAAACAAAGAACACCACAAATTGACTTGGCCAATTTTCGGGGTGTGTTCTGGGCGAGTTCTCCTCGCAGACGCCAGTCCAAGCAAATGCTAATTATATGTTTAACTGCGACTCTCTCTGCCTCTCTCAGGGCAAGGTTATGATTTCAGAATCCGTAGCCGGCACTTCTTTAACATTGTTGCGCCTGAGCTGAGGCTGAGAGATCTCTGACTGCGACGGCGACTGCGACTGTGATTATGTGGCAAAGCGACCACGCCCATTTAATTGCCACCTAGCATTTGAGTTAACTAACTGTTCATAAATAGTTATGGCATACACGGACAGCGGCTGCGCCCACAAAGTTGCCACTGCAGCGCACTCGCACTTGGCCAATTGCAGATCGGGCCAAAAACTAAGCCAAGCCTCAGTCCAGCACCAAGTCAGACTCAGACTCAGACTCAGAGTCCGAGTCCAAGTCAGAGTTCCATTGTTAGCACAGTACATTTATTTTCCCACTCATGGCTTGGCTTTGTTTTTCCTTTTGTTTTTGCCGTTGCTCGAAAATAACTAAAAAAAATAGTTTGTTAATTTAGCGCATTTTGTTTAATTTTGGTGCTGCTGCGACTCGGCTACCAATTTGATTTGCAGGCCAGGCCGGGCCATTGATTGCTTTATTAAGCGTTAATTTGGCCAACGTCCTTGGGCAAGTTAGTGCGCAATGTGGCAAGCAAAGGCTTCCGCATCTAGTCCCCAGCTCAGCGCCAAAATAACTGAATCAGCTCGTGCTTGAATGTCACATGCGTCGATGACTCACTTCAGCAATTGGCACTCGCTAAATGATTGATTTGTCAGAAGAACGATCAAGATTTCCCTTTTGATTACATAGAGGAAATAGCTGAGTACACAGAGAGAATACAAAATCGAGAATAAGATGTTAAACTAAGCCAAAATATTTAAATCTGATATTCTAGAAGAATTCAAGAGTAGCCATAATTAGAAGAAGACTGTACAGAATCAAGTACACAGAAGTGTCAACATTTAAACAGCATAAAATTCATGAATAAAATCTATAAAGATTTAGATCTTGTGTCAGGAACTAATTACGTTTGATCTTCAAAAAATTATTTAAATAAGATTGCAATCTTTATGTTAATTTAAGCATTTAAAGATCTTATAAATCTTTTTTAAAGATTAAAATCTTTTTTGAGACAGTAAATTTGTAATTATTTTTAATACCGTTTCCAACATTTTTTAAATTTTATTTAACATAATTAATTTTTATATATTTTGTATTCTTGTTCGTAGAACGTCGTTTTCTCTCTGTGTACGACCTACACAAATGTCATTTAAATGCGAGACAATAGCAATAATAATCAGTTCATAATAACAATGATTCAGACACCTTAAAATAATCATTTACACTCATTAAAATGCTAAATATATAGATACAGATATTCGTATATACATTAGGTTTCCCTTGAGTTCGTTAGTTCCCATCGCAGCTCAGTTTGTGTGCGTTTTCCATTTCCCACTTTAATAAATTCGATATGCCAGGCTCCCAGGCATAAATCACACACTTCGAGGGAGATAGAGAGACCCCACACTCAGACTCAGACTCAAACTGAGATTCAGACTGAGACTGAGAGCACCCCACACTTCTGGCTGGGCTGCCCATGGTTGTGAGTTACTTATGGCGTTTCCATTCATGCGTGGTCCCAGTGGCCCATTCAGAGGTGTCGCTGCTCGGATCGTTTATGCAAATATGCAACGCTCGAGCACAAAGCCAACTCAGAGTCAGAGACGCAGTCAGACGTTTAGTCAGAGTCAGAGTCAGAGTCAGAGTTAAAGTCAGAGTTGGAGTTGGAGGCAGAGGCAGAAGGCGTTCATATTCATAGAGCTCTAATTGCCCGCGTCGGGCCGTGAGATTCTTATGAGGCATTCAAATGCAAAGGCCTCTGGGCATCTTAGCCAGTTGGTGGCCGGGGGCTTATTGTTATGCAGAGCAAAGCAAAGCAGTTTTACAGACAGATTTTGGCTCACTTTGTGCGCACTTAAATGCAGCAGCCACTCGACTGCAAGTGGCATTAGCATAAATTAAAGCACACTTGACGATGCCAATCAACGCTGACTGACAGTTGGCCAATATTTATGAGCCAACAGCGAGTTGTTGGCTTTGCATTACGCCTAATGCGTCGATGCGGACAATGGCTATTTCCGAAGATGCGTTAAATACATTTGTATACACACAGATCGAAAGATGGATAGATGGACCGATGGATGGATGGATGGATGGATCTTCCCTGCATATATTTATGAGCATTGAGTGTTTGGCTTTATGAAATCATCATCATCATCGTTGGAGTCGTAACAAAAAGTGAATGGGTTTTATGCTGTACTTACGGCCAGTATTCATAATCCGTCTCCCAGCCATCCAGCCAGCCAGCAATTATGGCTTTAACACTTTGGCTGCCCATATCTTATTTTGGGTGGTTTATGAGTTGGCCTATCGCAACGCTTACGCCTTGTGACTTTGATTTTATGGCCTACACGCATTTACAATCAGTTTAGAAAAAGTGTTGACACTTTTTGAGTCTCAGTTTTGTATAAGCCCCGACAACAGCATATCAATAAACGATCGTAAACCTCTAATGGCAACAGCAGAACCTGCTAACACACACTCACACACTGATCTGGGGTGTGTCATTTCCGCTCGCTTGAAAGGAACATAAAACGATGTGTTAGCCTCGTTCAGACTCTGTTCAGTCGCCACTAAGCCCCTCACAAAGGAGCTGCCAACTAGCTGGGGGCATTGTTGCAAGCTTAAGTATTTAATGGGGCCCTCTAGTTGTATCTAAATCGCGCGATTCCATTGTACTTCGCCAGAATCGATTCGCAATGAATGAGGCGCAAAAGTTGCTGTTGCCAAAGTGAAATCGTCCATGAACTTGTTGGCCACAAAACCAAAGCGAAGTTATGCAGAAAATTAATTAAGAATTCTCCCGCTAGCGATGTGCCTTATATCGATGAATATTACATTAAGTATGTGTTGTAATTAAACTATATTAAAATGAATTAATCAATTACATTTTAAATCGATTTGTTGCCACAAAACCAAAGCGAATTTATGCAGAAAATTAATTACAAATTCCCAAGCCAATGATGTGTCTCATATCGATTATTGTGGTAATTTATTAAGTATATGTTGCAATTCGGTTAAATCTATCGACTATTCTGGCCATTCATTGAGTATGTGTTGCAATTATTAATTTGTTGTCTGCGAGACATCAATTTGTTGTGTCTTTGGGGCATCAATTTGTTGCTTGATTTTAATTATCCAAGTGGCAATGTTGCTTGAGCAAGTGCTTCAATTAAATTGCCAACGTTTAGATAGCTTCCCATTTATTGCTGCGAGTTACACCTTTAAAGATTGCTTTTAATGCATTACATTTTATTAACAATAAAATGCAACAAGCTGATAAATTTCGAGCTGTTACTTTTTTGAATCACACTTTTTCGCATTTCGATCTGTAGCCGTAGCTGCTAAAATCGCCAACTAAGTTGAGCCGGCGGTGGTGTTGGAGACCAACCCGAAAAGCGTTGGCAAAAACGCGAAATACGAAGCAGAAACGATTTTGCCATTTTGCCATTTGGCCATTTTGGCAATTTGGTGCAATGCGAGCAACAAAAATGTTGAAATACTTTACAAAATACATGCAGCAAATGCAGAAAACAAACGCAACAATAAATAAACGAGTGTTTTTATAGCTTTTCAATTGATTTTGGTGCCGTGGCCTGCTATCCGGCGGTGCTGCTTGTGGCATGCGTCGCAATAAATAAAGCCGCGTACGGCCTATTATACAATATAATAAATCTGAAAAGAGTGTCTGTCCCCGGCTATAAAAAAAGTGGGCGTGCTGCTCTTGATGTTGATGTTGTCGCTGTCGCTGTCGCCGTCGCTGCTGCTGCTGCTGCTGCTGCACTTTGCACATTAAAATGCCGCGCATGCGTGCGACGACAGCGTTGCATGCCCCGCGAACGGGGCGCGGATGTGAGTGCCAGGATGTGGGCAGTGGGGCAAGTATTGTGCAATCCCCTCGACGACAAATTTTCGTGCCGCAAACGGCCCAAAATAATTGCCCCACCCTACACTCTGTTGATTGGACCCAAAAATCGACTTAAAACGAATCGAGGCGCGCCTTTTGCCTCTCAACTCGGCTCGGCTCACAGCACGCTGTTAATTAAAATTCGATTTTCATTCATAATAAATGCACTTTAAATGCATGTTTTCTCGCACATTAAAAGCGCATAAATAAAAAATTAACACCCAAGTGTCCAGTCCGGATAGTCAACAGTCTCAGTCTCTGCCACTGCCACTCGATGTGGCATACGCACATGCGGCAACGACGCACGCAGCCTTGCCTCATCACTCATACGCAATGAAGACATTTATATGGCAAAAGCGTTTAGCGCCGGCTCCAGAGCACAACGCATCTTCCGCGCATTGCCAAGTTTCCAGCTTGCCAAGTTGCCCAGTTGCAGTTGCCAACCTGTAGTTGCAACTGAGGCGGACAGGCCTAGAAAGACAGAGGCAGAGACAATAGCTGCACTGTGCCAGTGCAGTGCAGTGCAGCGAGGGATCAGCTAGAAGTTGTTAAGTAAAACGAAATAGTTGACAAAGAATTTAAATACAAAAAAAAAGAGTACACATTTTTGGAACACAAACAAGTAAGAAAGCTACAGTCGAGAGTGCTCGACCGTATGATACCCGCAACCCATTTCGAGAGAAAACAAAAAATTTAAATGATATATTAACAAAAAATATACCAAATATACTAAAATTAGTTTTTTGTATATATTTGAGTCAGAGACGCAGTCAGACGTTTAGTCAGAGTCAGAGTCAGAGTCAGAGTTAAAGTCAGAGTTGGAGTTGGAGGCAGAGGCAGAAGGCGTTCATATTCATAGAGCTCTAATTGCCCGCGTCGGGCCGTGAGATTCTTATGAGGCATTCAAATGCAAAGGCCTCTGGGCATCTTAGCCAGTTGGTGGCCGGGGGCTTATTGTTATGCAGAGCAAAGCAAAGCAGTTTTACAGACAGATTTTGGCTCACTTTGTGCGCACTTAAATGCAGCAGCCACTCGACTGCAAGTGGCATTAGCATAAATTAAAGCACACTTGACGATGCCAATCAACGCTGACTGACAGTTGGCCAATATTTATGAGCCAACAGCGAGTTGTTGGCTTTGCATTACGCCTAATGCGTCGATGCGGACAATGGCTATTTCCGAAGATGCGTTAAATACATTTGTATACACACAGATCGAAAGATGGATAGATGGACCGATGGATGGATGGATGGATGGATCTTCCCTGCATATATTTATGAGCATTGAGTGTTTGGCTTTATGAAATCATCATCATCATCGTTGGAGTCGTAACAAAAAGTGAATGGGTTTTATGCTGTACTTACGGCCAGTATTCATAATCCGTCTCCCAGCCATCCAGCCAGCCAGCAATTATGGCTTTAACACTTTGGCTGCCCATATCTTATTTTGGGTGGTTTATGAGTTGGCCTATCGCAACGCTTACGCCTTGTGACTTTGATTTTATGGCCTACACGCATTTACAATCAGTTTAGAAAAAGTGTTGACACTTTTTGAGTCTCAGTTTTGTATAAGCCCCGACAACAGCATATCAATAAACGATCGTAAACCTCTAATGGCAACAGCAGAACCTGCTAACACACACTCACACACTGATCTGGGGTGTGTCATTTCCGCTCGCTTGAAAGGAACATAAAACGATGTGTTAGCCTCGTTCAGACTCTGTTCAGTCGCCACTAAGCCCCTCACAAAGGAGCTGCCAACTAGCTGGGGGCATTGTTGCAAGCTTAAGTATTTAATGGGGCCCTCTAGTTGTATCTAAATCGCGCGATTCCATTGTACTTCGCCAGAATCGATTCGCAATGAATGAGGCGCAAAAGTTGCTGTTGCCAAAGTGAAATCGTCCATGAACTTGTTGGCCACAAAACCAAAGCGAAGTTATGCAGAAAATTAATTAAGAATTCTCCCGCTAGCGATGTGCCTTATATCGATGAATATTACATTAAGTATGTGTTGTAATTAAACTATATTAAAATGAATTAATCAATTACATTTTAAATCGATTTGTTGCCACAAAACCAAAGCGAATTTATGCAGAAAATTAATTACAAATTCCCAAGCCAATGATGTGTCTCATATCGATTATTGTGGTAATTTATTAAGTATATGTTGCAATTCGGTTAAATCTATCGACTATTCTGGCCATTCATTGAGTATGTGTTGCAATTATTAATTTGTTGTCTGCGAGACATCAATTTGTTGTGTCTTTGGGGCATCAATTTGTTGCTTGATTTTAATTATCCAAGTGGCAATGTTGCTTGAGCAAGTGCTTCAATTAAATTGCCAACGTTTAGATAGCTTCCCATTTATTGCTGCGAGTTACACCTTTAAAGATTGCTTTTAATGCATTACATTTTATTAACAATAAAATGCAACAAGCTGATAAATTTCGAGCTGTTACTTTTTTGAATCACACTTTTTCGCATTTCGATCTGTAGCCGTAGCTGCTAAAATCGCCAACTAAGTTGAGCCGGCGGTGGTGTTGGAGACCAACCCGAAAAGCGTTGGCAAAAACGCGAAATACGAAGCAGAAACGATTTTGCCATTTTGCCATTTGGCCATTTTGGCAATTTGGTGCAATGCGAGCAACAAAAATGTTGAAATACTTTACAAAATACATGCAGCAAATGCAGAAAACAAACGCAACAATAAATAAACGAGTGTTTTTATAGCTTTTCAATTGATTTTGGTGCCGTGGCCTGCTATCCGGCGGTGCTGCTTGTGGCATGCGTCGCAATAAATAAAGCCGCGTACGGCCTATTATACAATATAATAAATCTGAAAAGAGTGTCTGTCCCCGGCTATAAAAAAAGTGGGCGTGCTGCTCTTGATGTTGATGTTGTCGCTGTCGCTGTCGCCGTCGCTGCTGCTGCTGCTGCTGCTGCACTTTGCACATTAAAATGCCGCGCATGCGTGCGACGACAGCGTTGCATGCCCCGCGAACGGGGCGCGGATGTGAGTGCCAGGATGTGGGCAGTGGGGCAAGTATTGTGCAATCCCCTCGACGACAAATTTTCGTGCCGCAAACGGCCCAAAATAATTGCCCCACCCTACACTCTGTTGATTGGACCCAAAAATCGACTTAAAACGAATCGAGGCGCGCCTTTTGCCTCTCAACTCGGCTCGGCTCACAGCACGCTGTTAATTAAAATTCGATTTTCATTCATAATAAATGCACTTTAAATGCATGTTTTCTCGCACATTAAAAGCGCATAAATAAAAAATTAACACCCAAGTGTCCAGTCCGGATAGTCAACAGTCTCAGTCTCTGCCACTGCCACTCGATGTGGCATACGCACATGCGGCAACGACGCACGCAGCCTTGCCTCATCACTCATACGCAATGAAGACATTTATATGGCAAAAGCGTTTAGCGCCGGCTCCAGAGCACAACGCATCTTCCGCGCATTGCCAAGTTTCCAGCTTGCCAAGTTGCCCAGTTGCAGTTGCCAACCTGTAGTTGCAACTGAGGCGGACAGGCCTAGAAAGACAGAGGCAGAGACAATAGCTGCACTGTGCCAGTGCAGTGCAGTGCAGCGAGGGATCAGCTAGAAGTTGTTAAGTAAAACGAAATAGTTGACAAAGAATTTAAATACAAAAAAAAAGAGTACACATTTTTGGAACACAAACAAGTAAGAAAGCTACAGTCGAGAGTGCTCGACCGTATGATACCCGCAACCCATTTCGAGAGAAAACAAAAAATTTAAATGATATATTAACAAAAAATATACCAAATATACTAAAATTAGTTTTTTGTATATATTTGAAAATAGCGGGTAAAAATCACAACACCGTTTTGGTCACACTGTCAACTAAACAAACAAAGCGCGGGCAGCTGCAAGTGAATTTTGCATAGAAAATTGATTCTTTAATAACTTCCTTGTTTTTTATTCGATCTCAACCAAATTCACAGGAATCATTGAGAATATAAATATTATTATGCATATCAAAATTCAATGCTCTAGGTCTATTATTACGGCTTTTACAGACTTTTGGGGGCGGAAAGGGGCGTGGCATCCAACTTTTGAAATAAACTTGACCTGCGTAGGACCTATAGGAGTACTGTCCCCAAATTTGGTAGCTCTAGCTTTTATAGTCTCTGAGATCCAGGTGTTCATACAGACGGACAGACGGACAGACGGACATGGCTATATCGTCTCGGCTGTTGACACTGATCAAGAATATATATACTTTGTGGGGTCGGAGATGCCTCCTTCTGCCTGTTACATACATTTTCTGTTGGCACTAAGTTTTAATACCCTTCTACCCTATGGGTAGCGGGTATAAAAATAATCAATTGTTTGTTGGAATGTGCTCTACAAGAAGTTGCAATACTAGTTGCTACAAAATTCAGACTATACAAAGGAAGAGTTTTGTGTTGAGCGAAATAATAAAAGCGAAAAAACAAGTTTTTTCGAGTAATATATATTCCTGACCTCAATTAAATTTATAATTTATATTATATATTTTATAATGCATTTTCATCTTTCTAAGCTGAATAATTAATTCATTTTTTCAGTCATTACAAATTTATAAAAATAGGTTTCTAAGAAATGTGAGAAAAGTTATGAGGACATTCAAATAGAATGAATAACTAAAAAGTTTACTTTCCAAGGTGCCCCAAATGCAACATAGATCCCTCTCGTCGGACGCCTCTGTCTCGTAGCTTGCCACTTCTCACGCACAGTCAGCCTTTTGCATGCGCCGCAGCTTCAGCTTCAGCTTCGGGTCTCAGCGGTTGCCGCGGCTTGCAACTTATCGTCAACGTTTTTTTCTAGCCGCCGCCTTTGGCCGCACGCAATGGGCGTCGCCAGGCACCTGTTGCCACAGTCAAAGAGGTTGTTGTTGTTGTGGCTGGTCTTGTCGCTGCCTGAAATCAGAGCAAGGCAAGGCTGCGTGCGTCTGTGTGTCTTGTGGCTAAGTCCGATGACAGCATCTTAGGCTCAGCAGTTGCCTCGGCGAGGCTTTTGCTGCTGAACATGTTAATTCGCAGTGCGTCGCATTGCGTTGCATAAAGAGCGCAAAACAAGGCGATCGAGCTGCTGCCGTTACATGCTGCCACTTGCTGCTCCTTATTTTATGTAATTGCCAGCTAAACACTTGCAGAGCTCCCCGATCATGATCATCATCGATGTTGCTGTTGTGCGTATTTATGTCTAATTAAAATAGCGCCGCATGCCGAGCGTACCCAGAAGCTGCTGTCTGTCTGTTTGTGTGTGTTAATTATAACGTTTGAGCGTTTTGCCGTTTACAGTTTGCAGCTCGCTCGGCATTTCCTGCTACGCTCGAAGCCAATAAATCTATGCAAAACTTATTAAAAATCATATGACAAACTGTTCGCCAGGCGTTTAATTATCGGTTTGCATTTTGCTTTTTACTTTTTAGCTTACTGAGCCATTTCTGCTGCTGCTGCTGCTGCCTTAATAAGCCACGTCGCCTCAATTTGACTTAATTTGCGGGCGGCCACAGGGTCGTATGAGTAACATTTAATTGCAGCAACAGCAGCAACTTAACAAGAACGAATTTTGTGTAGCTGAAATTGCTCATTACGCGGTCCGAAAATGGCAGCCGTAATAATAACAATAATAATAATTAAAAACCAATTTCGGAGCCAAGTGCCCGTGCACAATAAAACAACAAGAAACTGGGCTGTAATCACACACGGAGTTGGCTGCAAAAATTTGCTTAGTCAAGCGGCAATAAACGCGCCGTGAAATGGGCGCAGCTATTTGGCCCACGGCTGCGCGGCGCACACACAAAAATAATATTGCGATTAATAATTTGGCAATAAGAGTTTGGCCGAAATCGTAGCACTTAAGCAGATGCCAAAGCAGCAACTCAACTCAATTGTTGTCTGCATCCAACTGTAATCCCGACTGCCGCGTTGCAACTGCAACTGCAACACCAACAACAACAACAATGTTGCTGCTGCTGTTAAGCAACAATTAAGCAATTTTCATAATTACGAACAATGACCAATTTTTTGACACGCTCGCAAAGCGCGCAAAATTTTTTAACCAGCGGCAAATGGCGACGTTGCAGTTGCAGTTGCAGCTTTGCAACTTTGCTGTCGGCAGCGTTTAGCATGTTATGTGTGGTGTTCGGTGCATGGCTAATCAGAAATGCAAACAGCAAATTAAATGCAACGAGCAGCGAATTTCAGTTAACAGAATGTCGAATACACTACGAAAGCAGCAGAGAAATTGTGGATGAAACATTGATTTATCTAATGGCAATTTATTGGCATTTATGGCACTTGAGTGCAGGCAATAATTAGGCGCTTATTTAATTTATTTAATTCCACTTACCGCTGACAATAATCACGTGCTGCAGTTGCAGCCGAAAATGCTTCGGGCTCGTTGCTGTTTTGTGGCCAATTGCCGCCGCGATTTATATAATCAGCAGCGACACAAAACGTGGCAACACACTGCTTGTAATTTGCCACGGCAACAACTGAGGCCCGATCTAAAACAATTTGCGTTTCGTTTTTCGGCAACAACAACAGCCAATTGGCTGCAGTTGGATGTTGGATGTTGGATGTTGGTGTTGCAATTGGCTGCTGCTGCTGGGCAGCGCCGAGAGCGAACCCGAGCTGGGCGACATCCGAGACATCCCACCCACAATTAATGTATAATAATTGCAAATTAAAACCAGCGCGACTCAAATTGCAACAGGCTAAAAAACTACACAAAATGCGGCAAGGCAAGTGTTGCAAAGTTGCAAGTCGCGATGCGGTTTTTTTGTTGTCTGTTGTCTGTTTTGTGTTTTGTGTTTTCAGTTTTCTGTTTTGTTTTTGCTGCACTCTCGTATTTGTTAAGAGTCGAGAGTCAAGATATTAAACAATAATTGTAACTGTAAAGTGAGCTTAACGTGAGTGCATCAAAGCATAATTTTCTTGCAACAGAGACGACGTCGGGCGCAGACTGTAACAATTCATTGAAGAAAAAACACAGCCAGACAGAGACTCTGTGACTGACACACAGACGGACAGACGAACAGACGGACGGACGGATAGAGATAGAGAAGTCAAGAAACTCTGGCTGAGTACGTAAAAAACATACCGCCTTATAATTAGAGCAGAAATTCTCACGTTTCTATTTCAATTTTCCAACAAACGCCACGCAAAACTGCCACGCCAAGTGACGTTTTGATTGAGTGATTGGCAACAAGTCAGAGCCAAGAAAGGGGCGGGGAGGGGAGCAGCAGCTGAAACGGAGTTGGTAGCCAACCAGGCAGCAAGTGTTGCCCACTGTGGTTGCTCTGTTGTGGTTACAAATATCTGCATACCAAGCCATGCTTGTGGCATGGCAATAACTGAATGAAAAATCATTTTTTGCTGCCGCTGCTCTCTTGTGAAAGAAGCTATCGAGTTACCGCTTCTTCTGGCTGCCCCATTGTCTTGCACTTTAAATCCGGCAGGCAGGTAATTTAAGCACTGCAGGGAGAAATTACAGTGCACACATAACTCGCTGACTAAACGCGGTTGTCGGTCGGTCCACTTGTGGCAACATTTATAATTATCAGCAATGGCAATTCGCAAAAAATGCTGCTAGTAGTAGGTTTTGATTACGTGCATTTATTGCCATTGTTGCTGCGCTGCTTGGGGCACACCCACTTTTATGCCATACAAGTTTCAAGTGGTAATTGCTCCAATTTGAATACGTAATAAAAATCGAATGAGCAGCAAATCGATTAGCAATCTAACGCGCGCCCATTGTGTGGTCGTAGCCAGGTTCAGCTCACAGCCACATCGACATCTACTACATGTCTATCTCCCAAGCACGAACCAGACGACCAGACGTTTGTCTACCGGATCGATCGCTTTGCGGATACTGTCCATAGTGCGCTACTGCGGCGGCGGCTGCGGCTGCGGCTGCTCAATGTGAAGGTCAGTAGGTGGCGGCCAGCAACTACAACAATCAATTAGACCCCTGAAATGAAAATAACAAACGGTAATAGGTACTAACACAACATACTACGATATTTCAGAGGTTTCACATGACTCAGGATCGAAGAGAAAGGTGCGCTCGTGCTCCGCCTGAGCTTGAGCTTTTCTTGAGATTGAGCTTGATCTTGTCGACCATCGACTGCAGTGATTTTGGTCAGGAACAGCAGGCTTCGATAGTCGATAAAGAAACATGTTGCATTGCTACCAGGCATTGTTTAACATCTCATAAAAATTGTACTCAAAAAATCATGTTAACTCTTACACTCTCTTAATAAATGAATTATGAAACGACTATTTATTTTACGTCGCAAGTTTGACCATAGTTTTTTGTAAATGTATATTGCATTTCAACTCATATCAAAGTTGATCAGAACAATATATGAAGTTAGTTCTGTAGTATAATTGAACTATAATAACTAGTTTAAAGTTTCTTATAGGTATCCAAAATTTTAATTTTTATTATATGATTGAAAGCACTTACTATTTAAAATGTAATTCATAAATATGGATTATGGTCTAATCAAATAACTATAAATTGGCATTTCATAATTATTCTTTATTATTACCATAACCAAAATGAATATTTAATTACCTTGCTTTCAAATTTGTAAACTAAATTAAATCATTTAAGACGTTGCTAGATATAAATAAAATAGAAGACATCTTGTCGTTGTCCTGGGCTTGTTACATTTTAACTGGTCCAATTGCGAACCAGCAACATTTGGCCAGTTAATGTGTTGGCCATTGTTGCAGGCTTTTTCGCTAATAGCAACAGTTTGAAAAGCGGGGGATTAACGTCGTCTTAGCTAATGGTTGCCTTGCGATCAACTTGTAATTGTAATTGTTAATTGCTTTCTTTTACAGTCAGACTGCTGACTGCTGACTCTATGACGAGGCAGCAGCTCTCTCTCCCACGCGCACTCCACAGATTGGAGCAACATTGCTCCAATTTGATTTGTGGCAAGCATTTCAATCAGACTCAAGACCGAAGACTGAAGCTGACCAAAAATGTTTTGACAGTTTGCAGTTATTGTTTGATGCGCTGTCATGTGATGAGTTCATTAAGTGTACACAATAATTGAGCGTTAAATGTACAAAAAAAAAAAAACCAACCAACTCGAACTCCAACTTATGAATGGGCGTGCGTTTTGACAGACGGCCAAGAGATCGACTAGATCGATAGATTGACTGACTGACTGACAGACTGACACTGATGGGGGACGACGAAGCATTAGGCCAAGTGAAATTGATACAACGAACGAAAGTTGGCAAACCCAAAGCCCAACTTCCTGCTTTGTGTGCAGTTTAAGAGTATTGTGTTTTGTGTTTGTGCGCCGCCGTCTAATTAAAACAAAGGCTAGTCTTGGCCTTGATAAGAACGATAGGCTCAAAAGCTTTTTGCGCTGCAGCTGCGACAAGACTGAGGTCGCTCCTTTTTGGCCCGTGGGGCGCATTTGTTGTATTGAATTGCCAAGTGAAATTACTGATATTTGATGCCATTAACACAAATCTCGCGTTGCACCAAGTCTAGGAAGCGGCAACCGTCTGTGCGGTGGTCACAGCGCGTGGCAGATCGAATCGAATCGAATCGAATCGTATCGAATTGTCCAAGCAGCCAGCA
Organism: Drosophila ustulata; assembly: GCA_035047365.1. Taxonomy (NCBI): domain Eukaryota; kingdom Metazoa; phylum Arthropoda; class Insecta; order Diptera; family Drosophilidae; genus Drosophila; species Drosophila ustulata. The sequence goes on from JAWNPT010000094.1 coordinate 31,253,697, forward strand.
ACCAGACTCGGACTTAGACTCGCAGTCGGATGAAATAGATCCGCTTTAATATCGGTAATTAGGACCACACCTATTCGTTCGATACTCAAAGTGATTTTTATTACAATCCGCTGTCTGTTGTCTGCTGTCTGCCGTGTCTTGGTTTGTTCTGTTTTATTAGCTGCCTTTGGCCAAAACTCGATTAGTTTCAATTTGTTGCTATTATTGATACGACCCGATCTCGACGTATCTATGTATATTCTCATTGTCTTTCTGTTTCTGTTTTTCCTCTTGCATTTTATTGTCTTGGATTTTTGCATATTTATGCCGCGTGGCTATCCAGATATTTTATTTATATTTACTCGTAGATAGTCGAGTCTCTAGTCCCCAGTCCCCAGTCCCCAGTCCCCAGTCTCAACCTCAACCTCAGCAATGCCGTGCAATTACATGGAGTTTTTTTGCTGACCTTAAACTTGCCGTGCGGCTTTTGTTATGGGCAAATAGCGAGTTCAGAATGAAAATCAAAATAAATAAATAAATGCAGCGGTCAGCTTCAATGTGCAATTAGTTTTTACTATATAAAGTATGTCTCTCTTACTCGTTCTATGCTATGCTTTTTCGCTTTAAGAAAAGGTATTTCAGCGATTGCTTGTATATGGTTTCTAATCGATAATTACAGGCTGTAAAGTGCAACAAAATAAATTTGGCATTTGGCAGAAAATTGCAAATGAGGAAATGGTTTAAGATGTAATGATGAAATTAAATTTATACACAATTCATTAGGCACTTTATGTGTCCTTAAACAGTTTTCATGACGATCATTAAGCAAACATAAAAGCTAACTAAGCAATTACCGATCATTGGCCGCGAAGGCAGCTCTCTCAATCCCATTGCCTGGGCTTCTATAATAAGAGTTAGTTAGGGTATTTGCCAGTTGGGCACACGCCACCAACTCGTCGTTATTTAGTGGGTTTCGCGTCGTGTGTTGAAAGTTCGTTTCGTTTCGTTTGTGTTTCTGTTTCTGTTTCTGTTTTTTTCTGATTTGATAGCCAGGCGAGTGGAGCAGCAGGTGGCCGCACTGTTGCAGCGCCGCCAAAAGCTAATTGTGTTTTTCTCACATTTGCAGCGAGTTGCAGTTAGATACGACATGGGAGCACATGTGAGAGCACGTACATACATGCGAGAGCCCAAAACAAACACACAATAAATTGCCTCGGCACAGCGTGAGTCCTTCACTCATGCAACAGCAACGTGCAACATGTAGCGGAGGCAGCGGCGATTCTATTTCATTTTGTGGCTCTGCCGCATTTTGCATGTTGTAAATTAAGCCAAGCTCAGCTCCTTTAGCGGCTTTCACTTAGCGGTTGAGAGGAAATCGTTAGAATGCAGCCATTAAATACTTGCACATAATTATGCAGCTGTGTTTTCGATAAGTTTTCATTCTTATTGCAACGGCCGAACAGATCGCTCATTAGTGCCAGGCTAAACGGTCCGATGACAGGCGATGCAACTACCTGTGTTATGATCGCCAGTTATCTCGCTCCTATCAGAACCAGTTTGAGACCGAACTGAATGAATGGAAATGTCATTTTACTCGCTGATGATAACCTGAGCTGCAGATTTTCACTTTGCATGCAACAGCAACGAAAGCAAAATGAAAAGAGAGTTGGAGTTGGAGTTGGACTTGGAGATGAAGACTGACAGACAGGTGAGCCTACACAGAATGGGAAAACCAAACTCATCATGGAAAATGGCGAGGCGCGCACTCAGGCAGATAAACAGTTAGGAAAAGCCATAGGAGTGCAGGCAAGTGGATCACATCAGTGGACAGCGCTGACCGAGTTTGTGGCAGGCATCGCATCCGCCAACTTCATCTCAGTTGCCCAGCCAAAGCAACAGAAATATGAGCATCCAACAAAGACTCCCCTCGCGACACGTGTAGGAATTTTTGGATTGTTTCTCCTCGCTTCCGAGTCAATTGTCTGTTTGTGCCGAGCAAACAAACAACGCTGGTCAACGCTGCTGCTGCCATTCGATCGAGTGACACCGAGACTCCACAGCGTCTGGCTTCGGCTTTGGCTCTGTGCCGCCAAGCAGTCTGCAGCCTGCTCACTATTATTGACTATTGCCCATTGGCTGTTGACTGTTGACTATTGACTGCTGACTGTTGACTGTTGACTGTTTTCAATACCGTATTGGTGGCAACTAGCTGTAACATGCGGGCAGAGCAAACGTCGCTCCTATTAGTTTTAAATGCCACGTTGCCATTGAGCAAACACTCTGAACTGTGGCCACAGCCACAGCTTAGGCCCGAAACTGAAACCCAACAACAGCTGACGATGCGCCCTCAACACCGACGAGCCAAATGCGCTGCCATTAATATTTGTATTAATCAAAAGTCGACTAGAAACACTCAAGAGAAATTAGAGTTAATCATATATTAAATTCAATAAAATGTAATTAACAAATAATAATAATAAATTTGTATTTTTAAAAGGTAATATTTAATTTAGTCAATATATCCATAATTAAAATGAACATATGATGATGATGATGAATTATGATTATTTAGAATACAGAATTGAAGTGGGAAAATAGTGACTTAATAATTTTGAAGAAAAACAGAACTAATTTATTATTTATTATCATTGTTATTTGCATATTCCACAATCAGTTATTGAATTCGAGCTCTTATCTGCCGATTAGATCCTTGGACATTTAGTTTAAGCTGTACTATACAATAGATTTGCAGTCTCTGATATTGTGTGGCCTGTCTAAAGTGACGGTACAGTGGGTAGGGTCAGTTTATGCCCTTACTGGCTGAGCTCGGTTTGTTGATTCGAACGGTTTAATGCGTTGTGCAAATATGGCCACCGTTTCGACCACACACACAAACACACACCGACAGACAGACGGGGAGACAGACATTTACACACATGTGCCGATTGAGACATGCTGGGCACTAACTAACGAGAGGCAAGTGGGAGATTTTGTACTTGGTCACCGTTAGCCTCTCGTGGCCATTGCTTTGCTAATTGCGCAGAAAGTAAACAGTTAACGGCCAACGGCCAACAGCAGCAGCAGCTGGCAACAAGACGGCAACAGCACCTGCTTATTGAGTAGTAATGTAAATTGTTGTCTAAAATGATTTTGTGTTGCCAGAATTTCAGTAGTCGAGGTTTTCACTTTTTTGTGTGTGTGTGTTTACTGCCGTGGCGCGCGTCATTCCAATAAGGAAATTATGCAAAACGCTGACAACAAAGCGAAATAATAAAAATAAAAGAAACTGCTAACGAAGTATAGATAAAAAGCAGGCAACTTTTGGCTACTCTCTGTCATTTTGGGCCGGGTTAAATTGTTGCCCAGTTGCTGTTTTGGCCATTGCTTAAGAAAGTTGTAAATTAGTAGGCGAAAATACAATTTGGCTGTTTGCAACACACACACACAGAGTCATAGAGTGTAGTGTACACATGCCTTTTGACAATCAGTTAACGCCCATTGCGGGAACTTTCAGTCAAAAATGGCCGAAAATGGCGGCCGTAAATTGCCAATAGCTGTGCATTAAATGCGACGCTTTTTTGTTGTTGTTTGTTTGCTTGGGCCGCGGCACTTACAAAACAATAAACATTTATTTTACAATGCGACAGTGATTTGTGGCACTAACAGTAACAACTATAGCAACAACAACAGTCGTAACTTATGCAGTCGCAGTGGAAGTGGACTCAAGTCGAGAACCCAAGACGACCAACTGGGCGCGACAATGCAGCAGTCAATTTTAATTATGTGTCCAAAAAATAATGACGACGTCAGGGGTTGCCCAAAAATGGAACAGGCAATCGCTCGATTCCAGTTCCACACACCCTGTAAGCGCTCCAAATGGGTAGCTGAGAGCGAACTAAAAGTATTTGGAATTCTTCACTCTATCGTAAACTCCACTTGTCTTTCAGGGTAACTTGCTGTCGAGCAACTCGTCTAGCTTGTTGCTGTTGTGGCAGTTTGTCAGTTGCCTTTAACAGGCTGTAACCGAATCTGAATCTGAATCTGAGTCGCAGCCTGAAACAGAGACAGCGACAGCAACAGCGACAGCGACTGTAACTGCAACTAGATTGATTTTGTTGCTCGGTTTGTTTGCTTTGTTTGGCTTTCGGCTTCGGCTTGGGGTCTATGTTGCACTTGCACTTTGCATTCGCCATCGCCATCGCCCTCGCTCGATGTGGGCCAAGCAGGGGCACGGCTGCCATTTTGGGTGGGTGTTGCATTCAACACTTTCGCCGGCAATCGGCAATTGGGTCTGTAGAGGAGGATCGACCGCAAATTGCATTGATTTGTGTGGGAACTTGGCGTTGATTTGATTTGATTAATCAGCGATTTCACCTGGCCATCAATATCATCAGAGTTGCTGCCTCTCCAACTCGATCGCCTTAAGTTTTCGACTACGACGGGTCGTCGACTACGACTGCGACTATGTGTGTATGGGCAATAATTCAGTCAGGCGGCGTAACGGTTTATTAGCATAAATAAAAATAAAATTGATATGTTTGAACTATTTCCTGCAGCAATGCGCGCTACAATTTTCGTACATGACAACCAACAAGCGACCGACTACAACCAGGCAACAAGAACAACCTGCAGCCAAACGAGCTGCAACTAATGCCAGGCTGCAGCCGAACTAAGTGCAACACACACACACACACACACACACCCGTACAGAGAGACTGTCTGCAACTGCAACTGCGGAATTGGTAGCCGGGCAACAAAATGTTGCGCTGTCAGCGGCGCATGCAAATGGCGTGGCCAGTCAGCCAGTCAGCCAGTCAGCTAGTCAGATAAGGAACCAGCAGGCGAGAGGGGAGATAGAGTGGGTGGGGGAGGGGGGTTGAAGTGTGTGTTAAGCACTGCGAGCAACAAGCAGCGTATCGTAATGGTCGGACACCAAAACCCAATACTTGCCACTTCGTATGGCTAACTGCACCGAAAGTGCACGAAATCGACTCAAACTATTGCCATTTGACTTTCCATATGGTTGGGGGAAAATCACTTTGCACCCAATAGACTTAACCAGCGACTGATGCGAATATAATTTGTAATAGAAAAAAAATGGGGAAATTCCACAAGCAGGCCAGGATTGACGGATTTAAATAATTGAATTTTAATAAATAAAATTTCTACTTAGAAGTTGCAGGTTAATCATAAAAATGTTAGAAAATAAGATGTATTTTCTTCTTATTCTTTTCCCTTTAGTTTTTTTGAATTGAATAAAAACTGTGAGAATAAATTAATACACAATATTTTTTAAAAATGGTGTATCATGAATGAGTTAATTTATCACACATATAATCGTATAAATAACCATATGTCATCAACGCATCAGTACCTCCACAGTTGATATATAAAATGTATGTACAAATGTATATAATGTATTACATTTGTATAATATTAGTTGGAAAATAACGTTTATTCATTGATTGATTGATGTATATTTTGCGCATTCAAAGTAAGAGTTATGGTCTAACTTAAAATTGATTCAATTACTAATTGATTTCAAAAATCAAAAATAAGAGTTATGGTCTAACCTTAAAATAAAAATTGAAATTGAATATTTACTCAATAATTTATTATAAACAAATAAGAGTTATGCGGTAACCTTTAATTAAAAATTGCAATTTCCCATTTAATACATAATTCAACACATATTTGAAATACTTTGAAAATTGATTGAAATTGCGTTGAATTTGAATTTACGCCACGCCCCACGCACGACACGACTTCGAAATATGGCAATCCATTTTGCGGGCGAGTGACATGTCAATCTTGGCTCAAAGTGGAGTAAGGCAGAGAGTGAGATGGCGAACACGTTGAGACACGCACGTTCGCCGCTCGCTAGTCTCGCCACGCCCCCCGGCTGGTAGGCAGCGCTTAAACTCTAGACGATTGGGCTGTTTCGATAAAGAAATCATTTATGCAAATTCGCCGTCCGTCCGTTACCAGTTTGTCAGTCTTGAGCTGCGTTTGATTAAAGCACTTCAAAACACAAATATGTGAAGCGTATTTGCATAATCAGTTGAAGCAAAGAACTCGCCCAATGCAGGCGTTAACTTGGCCAAAACAGTTGCCCAAAACTCTGTTAATGACTCACGTCTGAGGCGAGTCCAAACTCATTACAGCTGCGATGCTTGGCGTGTGTGTGGCCCGTGCTCGAGCTCGGGCCAAAGCAAACAGTAACTAATATGCAGTTAACCCACAAATGCCAGTGCAAAAGCGACGTGCGCTATTATTAACATTTTTTCGAAACAACAACAGCAGTCGAGGCAGCGGAGAAGAAAAGACTATCGAAGCTAACGGCAGTCGGGCAAAAAACAATGCGGCATAAGCTCGAAGCTGGCCAAAAGCCATTCAGAGTGTAATTGATGATGGCAAAAGAGATCGATCATATTATGCGAGCGCATATCAATCATGGCCACGACAAACTATCCTATCGTCTCTCCTCCTAGCATTTCAACGGGCCAACGCGGCGTATGCGTAACGTGTCGCAACGGAGGCATCGCTACCTGCTTCGGCTGCCGTTGCCGTTGCCGTTGCCGTTGCTGCTGCTGCCTGCTGCCCCAAAGCCACAAAAGTCAACATAAGTATTAGCCACAGAGCGGACATGACAACGCCGCGTTAAGTCTTTAACCCGTGCAGACACACACATGCAGAGAGCAGACGGTGCGTATGAGTAATGTTTTGGTTTAGCGGGCAGCGAAGCTGCAAAACTGTAATAAGCCTCGACATTCCATTAAAACGAGTTATTCATATTAATTGGCCTTTTCATAGCTCAATATACATTTCTTGTGGTCTCTTTTTTTCGGTCAATTGTTGCTGCCGTGAGGGGGCGGGGAAGAGGCGCCGAGGGGGGCGCAAACTGTTCTACTTTCCAGCCACTTTTGATTCGCCTGTGAAGCGTGTCGAAGTCATCGTCGCTGGCCGAAATTGCCATACGATTACGCAGCAAAACAGTTGACGCCCTTGCGTACAAGAGAGGGAAATAGCTAGAAAGAGAGAGAGAGAGAGAGAGCATCACTCTTTGGTCACTCTTCAAATTTGCAAATTAGCCCGGGGGCCAAAAGCCGCGCGTTTGGTTCGATCTGCAGCATCTAGACCCAATTTCATGCTGTCTCCCGGCGTGCAAACTTTTTATTTGCTTTAAGATTTCTTTATTGCTGCTTTTGATTAATTTTTTGTCTGTTTTTTCGCTTATACTCGGTGTGTGTGTGTTTGTGTGTGTGCCAAAAGCTTCCGTTGTTAAGCGATTTGATTTAAGACCGCTTTCTTAGCGTTTATTGTGAGTGAAGCGCAGAAACCCGAAGCATAACAAATTGGAGCGGAGGAGCAAAGCGGCAAAGGCAATGGCTATGGCAATGGTATGTGTTGTCCAATCTCCAGCTCACTGAGAGCAGGCGGAAATAAATAAAGCAAGAAGACATTTCGGTTCAGCTTCTCAGCTGGCTTCAGCTTTCTTTTGCCTCAGATTATTTACGGCGCCAGCGGAGGCAACTTGATCTCAGCTTCGGCATCGGCATCTCGCATCTCGCATCTCGCATCTCGCATCTCGTGATGATGATAAGTATGCCAATCAATAAAAAAAATAACGATAAAGGTATATCCATTTCCATAGATATAGATAAATATATTTAGACATATGTTTGTTGGGCGCACAAAGTTCGATGGCTCTCGATCTGCATAAATAGATCGTTTAAATGCATAATTAATCGGGAGACCCGAGCGGACTGCGACTTAAATATCATTTATTGATGATGGCTGCAAGATTAGTAACTGGAGCAACTGCGCATCTCGCCAGCACCAAAAGCAGTTGAACAATAAATCTCTGCTGCTTTTTATTTGGTCACGTCAGCCAGGAAAAAACACTTGATTTTCCACGAAATGTTTTGGTTGCTGTTTTTGTCGCTGCTTGTCTTACGACCTTTATTTCAAATGCAGAGCTCGCTGCGCCGATGTCTGCAATTGAAATCGCAATTGCAAAAACACAGCCAGAGAGAGACAGAGACAACGAGAGAGAGAAAGAGAGAGAACCTGTTGTGGCTGTCATTGTCGGCCTTGTTGCTGTTGCTTTTGCTGTTGTGTTGGCCAAAGCAAAAAAGCCGTTAAAGTTATTTTGCATCATTAGTTTGATGTGTGTTGGTGTTGGTGTTGGTGTTGATTTCAGTGCGGCTCCGAGAATTACGAATGCACATACGAGTGCAGGCAGGCGATGCGACGTAGCATTAGCAGCTGAGAGCTCACATATTTCTCAACGTTTAATATCCACCTTGACTTTGATAGGCCATAATGCCATAATGCCGCCACAAGCACACAGACCAGACTCTGTCTCTGTCTCTGTCTCTGTCTCGATCTCGCAGTCGCAGTCGCAGTCGCAGTTTTAGTCTATTGCCCATTGCCGGCTAGACTCGACACCGGCATCGCCATCCACATCCACATCGCCATCGGTGCTGTAAATTATCCACAGTTAGTGACCCGGCGTGGCTGCATTGGCATATTTCAAGCGCTAAATGCATCATTAGCCAATTTGATTTACAGCCAAAGCCCAGCCAAAAGACACGTGTTCCGATTCGCCTGGATGTGACGCTGATGGACTGCACTTAGGCATCGCTAAATCGCCGTGGATATCGCCATCCGAATGGATTATGGGCATTTACAATGTACAACTGTTGACAACAATCTTAATTGCAGAGATCCATATGTTCGCAAGCATTTAGAGCGATTTGCTTTAGCTTTATCGAAACATTTCGAAAGATAATATGTTCACTTGAGTGGGTAAATTTGTACCAATCGAATTTAGTCATTCTTGTATTAATTGTGGAACTGTTTACTTTTGATTAATCAACAAGATTTGAACTAGTTATTGATAAGAATTATAGTGCAACATGTTTCACTTGTTGCCATTGCATAAAATAAACTTCATTTCAACCAAATAAAATTACACAACACATTTCTAATTTGTTGAAACAGTCTAGCAATCATCAATTTTATTATTATTAATGTCGAAGAACGTCTTTCGATTCGATTAGCTGTCGATAGCTGTGAATGCAAATGGCAATCGATTGGCGACTCGAAGTATTCGCAGCATTCGGCGCTGCAAGCCAAACAATTTAATTAAACAATTTCGACATTGCCATTAAATAAATACATAAAATCAAATCAACGCTGAGCTGTGGCTGCTACAATTGCTTTTCGCTTGGCCAGCAGCGTTTTTGTGCTGTTGCTGTGTCTTGTTGTTTTTTGGTCAAAACGAGATCGCAGCAAGTGGCACGCAATGTGCAACTGCAACAAACGAGTGCAACAAGAGAAACATTTGGCTGCTGGCTGCTGGCTGCTGGCTGCTGTGAGATGCTGGCTACCTGATGCGTATCGAGCGGCATTTTAAATGAAGCGATTAAAATCGAACGCCTGCACAGTTACACATTGCACATTACACCCTGCAACCGTTTTCCGCTATCTTTTAATTCAATCATTTTTCTCACAGTCAACGCTGGCCAGCCGCATGAATCATGTGAATTGAGTTACATGAGATCATGTGTTACTTGCGCAGCGCATTCCACAGACAGAGACCGAGAGAGACGCTTCATTAGAATAAGCAAACAGAAATGCCGAAAATTCGAAAATCCAATACTCGGATAGCGGTCAACAAGGCAAGATGCGTGCGGAACACCCACAGCTCGGCAAACATTGACGCGCAGCAATTAGAGCCAAGTCAAGTGAGCTTAGACGGATGGCCATTGGCTGTGTGCGTTTCTTATTTGTGCCACTCGTCGATCGTCGATCGCCGAATGTCATTGTCTTTGTCATTGATTTATGCCACTAATTGCTATTCATCACGCCGTAGGTGGCCCGGCAATCGAACAATCGACAATCGATAGAGACCTCCTCCTGGCTGGACAAAAACAAAAACTAGTTCTAGATCGCGTGTAGTTGTCGCATAAATCAGTAGCTGCGCGGCTGTTGGCCCCAAATCCAATCACATCAAATACTATATAATAAAATAATAAAAATCAAATGGAAGAAAACAAGCGTCTAATGATTTGTTTATGCCTCGGTAATGGGCTACCAGCCATCGCTCCATCGCTCCATCGCCTCAACTTGTAGTTCGTTTCATTTTGGAGACGAGCTCGGTTTTATGACCGCCTACGCAAAATTGTCGAATGTTGCCTCAGATTTGTCTCATGTCAGCATAAATTTGGCTTAATTGATTTTAAATTTGAGCATTTTTAATAGCCTGCAGCCCAATTTCCGACATGGTCAACACACAACAGAGAGACTTGGCTTAATGGCGGTGCATACCAAATAAGTTGAGAATCTGAGACTCGCATCATTTTTGATTGAGCATGAATATGTATGCTAAAAATGCTAATGTTAATTAAATTAACGACCCTTAAAGATTTCATATAATTTATTTTTTCTCCACGTTTGTTTTCATTTATGTTAATTGCTTCATTTAAATACTGCTCCATTCTCATTCATGTAAAATTTGATAAATGCTTTGCACTCAGCGCAAATCCAAATCGATCGACTAATTGGTTGTAACTTTGAGATAACATTCCGCTCCTCGAATGTAACTCATCCCCTTGCATAATTTATGGATTCAACCTTCAAAACGCCCCACCACTTAAACCGCATCTGCTTTTCCGCTGATAAGATAAGCGAAAGTTAAAAGATGACTTCCCAAGCAAATTAGCACTAAATAATAGGAGATACCCTATAAACCAAATGTGGGGTAATCGATGATAATTTATACACTTATTTCTATCAGTTGCAAGAATAAGCTCCCCCATTTATGAAGCTGTCTCGCTTACAGGGCATTCGAGTGGAATAGTTCGGCTTGTAAACACGCCAATAAATTTCCAGTAGTTTATTTATTTACATATAGAGTATGTCTCGCTTTTATTTAATTTATATTTATTTATGTTGTATTTAAATGTCGTCGGCACTTCGTCGACATTTGGAACAGCAAATTATCTGGCAAATTGCGCCATAAATAAGCGAGACAAATATTTTAAATTATTAACAACAACAGCGCCGGACAACAGCACTAAATAAATAATCAAACAACTTGAGATCGCATTTTGGGCAAGTCCAGAGGGGCTAATGGAGTTGAGTTCGGATGGGATGAGGAGGTGCAGGGGAAGCTGAGGGTTTGGGACCTGGGTCGAACAGATCGTCGCACGGTTAATGGCGCGAATTATTTACAGATTTTAATGTCAAGCCAATACTCGAGAGCGAGACAGAAATTGCTGCGCCTTTGTGATTATGTGTGCTGAGCTGCAATGCTGTTAATACTTTTGGCGGCAAGGCGATTGCTTTTATTTAAAACAAATCGTAAATGTTTAAATGCCGCATAGTTTCGGCTAGCGCCAAAAGAAGCCGACGCGTTGTCGCTGTCGATGTCGGATTTGAATTCAGATTCGGAATCGGAATCCAAATCGGAGCTGGAGTCGGTGTCGGTGTCGATGTTTGGTGTCGAATTGAGATTTGAGAAACTCGGGAGTCGAACGGTGGCTATCAGTGGCAGTCGTTGCCGCTGTTGTTGCTGCTTTTTTGAGGTGTGTCCCAGGCAGACATTATGAAAATAAACAAGAGAGCCGAGCCATGCGTTGTATGTAGCATTGAATGCGTTCAATATTGAATGTGGAGCAGTTTGATTTGAAAAGCCCAGTAAAGAAAACAAAACAATGAAATAACAAGCGCGCGGCCCAAAGAAGAAAAAAACCCACCAACAATAAATTTATTTTTTTTTCCAACTTGTCCGTTGGCTGTGGCTGTTGGCTACTTAAACAAACAGCGAGCTGGCATAATGAAAAATATAGCGGCATCGGGTTAAATAAACTTCTCTTTTTTTTTATCTGAGATATTTTAATCATAATAATAGATAGACAACAGGCAGCAAAGCTGACAAAAGCCTTTGTTCAAATGTCAGAGTTAATAAAAGCGCAAAAATTTATTTTAAACGTTTTTTAATGACATCGCGCGAGGTGTGCGAGTGTTTGTGTCTCTCTGTCTGTGTGTCTGTGTGTCTCTCAAACTTGAGCAATTTGAATGAGCCACGCATTTCATGTACCCCCGTCAATGACGATCAACAACTGTGAGCTTAGTTACATGCCCCTTTGCATTTGCCTTTGTTTCGACAGTTCTTCAGAGTCGAGCGAGACCCAAAAAAAAGAGACCGAAACAGAAACTGAAACTGAATCTGAATCTGAATCTGAATCCGAATCTGAAACCCAAAACCGACACCTACAACATGGCATCACGTACAAATTTCGTATGCACGATTTTGCACTATTTTGATATTTATCCAACACCTGCGCTCAAAATGAAGATGAAGTCGGGCTGGAGATGGAGTTGGAGATGGAGATGGTCTATGTTGCCATTGAATGATCACGCTGAACATGAAAAGCATGAAAGACGTCGACAAAGACACAACAACGACGACGTCTTCTAGAGCTCATGCCATATTCAAATCTCCTGCCAGAATTGACAACGCCAAGTCAGAGCAGCTGCGGCCCGTTGTCGGCCTGAGAAACCGCAGACTGCAGTGGCATCTGAATCTGCAACTGCAACTGCATCTACATCTGCAGCGTTGCATTGATATTTACGACTTGCAGCCAAGTTTGACAGTCAACATAAAATACAGTTCAACCGATTGCCAAAATAAATATGATGTAATTAATGGGCAACCGCTTACGTTCCGACTTTAAGTCTTGGGCCTTAAGACCTCAGACAGTTGCCATTGCCTAATGACACTTTTGCAGTGACAAGTCTGAGAGCGAGCTTCGAATACTCAAATACTCAAATACTCGCTTGTATTTGCTAATGCAGGCAAATAGTTTTGACACTCGAGACTAAGCTTACTTTGAATGCGGCTTGTGGCATTCAACATTTCCGCTATAATCAACCACCCGCTACCCACAAGACAAAGCGGCAAAATGGAAATGGAAACAGCCGAATAGCTGAGACGAAAAAGCAGACTGCGCTGTGTGACACTCCGACAATTTGATGCTCTTTAAAAATAAAATAAAATAGAGAGACAAATATATTGCTACAAATTATAGAAAAATGGCACTTCATTTCACTTTTATTCCGTTTTTCATACTAATTGAAATGCGTGATTTAAGATGGTTAAAGTAAGAATTCTGAAAAGTATCCTTATTACACTCTAAACAATTTTCAGCTCCACGTTGATAGTAAAGCCATTCGTAACAAACAATTTTATATTTAATGATTTTTCAAAGGTGCGAATTTCATGTGAGTGTAAAATTATAGGTCACATGCAGCTGCTGTAAATCAAGTGTTTGTTTGGCAAGCAAAATTAATTTGTGGGTCAATTATAATTTATCAAACTGCAGAGGAATTCGCAGCTAGTGGCAGTATTTTATGTGAGTGCATAAATCGCATTATTGTAGCAATTCCTTCGCTGCATCTAATGCACATTCTTGGGCCAGAAGAGTGTCCGTAAAAATGAAGTTTAGAAAACGGAATTTCATGGCTCAATGGCAAGCAGCCGAAGAACTAATAAACTTCGACGCCACGGACACGGGCAGGTTGGAAACCACCAACCGACCACAACAGACAGACAGACAGACAGACGGACAAGAGACAGAAACTCGTAAGCGAATAAGGCAAACTGCGGCTCATGAGCATTATGATTGCGTTCAATAAATTGCAAATAATTTCGACCTCATTTCGCTAGGCGTCGTCGTCGTCGTCGCCGTCGTCGTCATTGTTGGTCTGGCACACGGTCAGGGACGGTGTTCAAATGGCCCCTCGACCACCGCACAACACACCGCACAACGCGCCCCCCGCTGGCGCATAATAACGCTGCGTGAATTAATTTTTGAGCTATGAGCGAGCCAATTTTCAGCATTGAACTGAACCGAACTGGAGTGCAGACCACGCAACGCAACGCAATAAATTTAGTTGGCTGAATGTTCGACTACTTTTTAATTAAAATACAATCAAATGTCAAGTTTAGCCGGCTGTAGCGCCAGCTGCAAGCTGCAAGCTGGGGCATGCAACAAGCTGCGTCCAAAGCAAACACTTGTCATCTTGACAGCCCAAACAAAGCGTGACTGACGTGCAGCGAACAGAGACCGCGAGACGGACTCACGCAGTAGGCCTAACGAGGGTCATTCAAAGAGTTGCATTCGCATTTGCATAGACCCCCACACAGACACAGTCTGAGAGACTTTGTTGCACTCCAGCTGGATAATGTGGGCAACATGTTTAGACTTGGCTGAAACTCGAGCTCGAATATGTCTTTTTTTCTGTGTGTGTTTTTGATGTAAATGCGCGCGTGCGTGGTGGCTAACAATTGAGAAACACTGTAGAGTGAACAGTGTACAGTGAGCACTGTAAGTCTTTGTGGCTTTGTTTTTTGTCTGGTTCGCTTTGTTTGTCTTTGCCGTGTGTCTCGTTGATAGTTTTGCGGCGATAAGCGCGACATGTCAGCGTCACAACGAGGCAGCCACTGAGACACTGCCACAGTGGCAAGCAAACGCGGCCAGCTTTAGATTCGAGCACAATATATTTTGTCAGCTCAAATGGTGTACATAATAGCCCAGAGATAAGATAGTAATGGGCCGCTTAAGCGGCTCATAAATCATTGGCATGGAAATTGCTTTTCTATGATAGACAACTCGGACTTGTTAGCGTCGTTGGCGTTGTTGGCGTTGTTAGCGGCAACTTCCGCAAGGCGAAACCAAACTGCAAACTAAGCTATTTTAAGCAGTACTTTTCACTTTCCGCTAAACACTCGACATCCGCCCAGCACACAGCGGTAACAACAACAACGACAAACCGCAACCAGAGAGCCTGAGATCAGAGCATGGGGAAAAAGTTCATTTTCAAAGTAAATAAACGAAAATAAACTCATTTTCATACTCAACACGCCACACGGTCGGCGTCGGTCAGCGTAATGAATGTGCAGCTTTTTGAGCCTCCCTCCCATCCCAAGTACCTCGGAGATATGCTGAGAAAATAACAAACTGTAATGCCTTGAATTGTAGAAATATTTCCAGAACGGAAAACGGCCTTAAGCAGTTTGTTAACAATGCGCAATTTGAATTGGGATTCCGCTGCGAAGAAGTATGAAGCGAAAAAACTAGACCAATCAAACAATATTATAAAGGAATTTTTAGAGCAATAAACATTTAATGACAGAACAGAAGTATAGTTGGAACTTGAAAACTTAAATTCTCCATTTTTACTGCAAACTGTATTAAAATGAAAACAAAATTTTAATTATAGTTAATTTTTACTAGCTTGTATATTTGAAAATATGTATTTATATTAACATTTATTACTACAACTGTAGAGAATTTTACAGAAATATAGTTCGAGATTCTACTAATGAACTTTCATATTTTATTTCAATTGAAAAACACTCTTTATTGGTAAATTAAATTTAAAAAGTACGATATGTTATATACATAAACCGTATTTAAAAAGTTTAAATTAAAGCAAAGATGACTAACGCATTAATTTAAAATTATTACTTTAAGGGGTAGGATTAATATAGTAAATATTATAATTAAATAGAAAACGTTTAACTTGAATAAAAAGTATAATAGATAATTTGATATTTATTTTGAATTAAAATTTGAATTGAATTGTTGAATTGTGACTATCGCAATTATTTCAAATTATTGTAATATAAATAAAATAAAATAAGTCATAAGTTCATTGCATATGAAGAGGAGCCTCTTAAAAGTCTCTGCTTGGCATAATTATATTCGATCGTTACAGGGTACACTGCAGTCGAGCAGTCGCAGTGCTCAGAACTCTCAGTTGTTTATTGATACATTTTTGCTTCGGCATTTGTTGTGCGGCGGCATGTCGTGCTGTCCGGCAGTCGGGCGGTCGGGCACTGGAGCTGAGGTATACAAATTTCTTACACTGTAATATGATTGATTGCCCCGTTGACCTGGAAACGGGAAACGTAGCACATAGAGCGGCCGAACTAATAGTTACACTTAACAATGAGCCGCAGCAGATTGGAGAGCAGAGAGCAGTCTGATAAAATGGGTCAAGCGGGGCGGCAGACCAGCCCAAAAAGACTATTCGAAATAGAGAAGCAAGTTGAGTGGGCGCTGCATGCCACGGCAATGGACTTGCGGCAAGCGGCAAGTGGCAAGTGTTTTCCAGGTAGCAGAGCAGTGTTGAAGTTGCAGGGCCGTGTCCATGACGTGGCGCTATTTGGCATATTTCGGTTGACGAAAGCGGCAAGTTAATGAGCTGCCTCCATTGTTATTCTTATTATTACTGCTGGACTCGTTTCTTTTTTCAATTTCAATTTCACTTTTCTACATATCGTCAAGACAAAGAGACAGCAAACGAGGGGAGCAGAACCGATGGGGCGCAGAGGTAATTAAAAAACCGTTAATATTGGAAACGCTCGTCGCGTCTGGTCGCAAGGTGTCAAATCAAACATAAAACATATTATTAAGAATTCATAAAAATGCTCAAAATTGAAAACACATCGCGCGCTGCAGAGAAATGTGAGAAAAAGTCGCAGTTGATGTCGCAGTTAAATGCGCTGCCGTAAAATCTGTTTATCTGTGTATCTGCGTATCTGTGAGATGCAAATGAATGGCTAGAGAGCAGACCCAGATGATCGGCAGCGATAGCCGAAGATATGACAAACTAATAAGCAGGGTAATGGCAGAGCAACAACCAGCAGCCACAACACAATGGAGCCCCCGTAAATGTAGCGTTAAGTGTTCAAAAGCCCAGCAAACGGCATTAAGCCATAAAAAATACAAAATAAAAATAAAAATAAAAATAAAAAACGATATGGCCAAAAACGAAACGAAAATCGAAACGGAAGATTGAGCTCAAAATGCATATTGATTGACGTTGAAATGTTTTAAATGGAGCAAAAATCTAAGCCAGGTGCAAGTGGTTAGCGTTGTTGTTGTCTAGAGATGTTGTAGCTAATAAGTGGAAGTGAAATGAATTAGTGAACGCTTATGGGGGTCGCGACGTTTGCGGCACTCAAAGAACTGTTGAACCAATGTCTCAAAGGCTTTTAACAAATCCCCCAGTGCCCGGTAGACGATGGATCCAGATCAATGGGCCATTGAGCGACTCGTCACAACTCCAGTCGACCAGTCGAAATCGTAAATTCGAAATCATTGACTAAAAGCTTTTTGATAAATTATACGAAAGAGACAACCAGTCGGGCAGGAGAGAGCGAGAGAGCGAGAGAGCGACTGCGACTACATCAATGAACGTTAAATTGTATAAGAAATAAGAAATAGGAAAAAAACTATCAATGGGGCAGCATAATTGTGTGAGAAAATATCGTGCATATTGGAAAGTTTAGAGAGCAGGGCGTGTCCATAATGGAGGCCTTTCCAAATTCTAGAGGTCAAAAGGTATTTCTTTTGCTGCGCTTGGGATTTTTGGCGAAACCCGAAATTTGCACAGCCTTCCTTCCCCCTGCCCCCCACCCATCAAGACCAAGAGGCCCATTCACAAAAAAACTAAAAAAAATCAATGCGATCAAAAGCCCAAAACCCAATCATAAATTGGCCAGTTTATGGGGCGCAACAACGCAACAAATGTTGACAGTTTTATAAATCTATATATATGTATACTACGGCCCGATCTATGCAAATCCCCCCACAAAAATTGTTACAATGCTCGCTCTAAAAATAAACCTTACTTGAAACTGAACAATAATAACAAAAACCCACTACAAATCAAAGAAAAAGAAGGCGCACAATGAGAAATGCTACAGACGAAAATGATTTGGGGCCAAACAAAAGACTTAGGCAACGAACAAACATAAAAATAATTGACAAATATATTATACATATATAAATCAGAATAGCTAATAGAGCGCGAAGAGCGCACCGCTAACTCTTAAATACAAAAACAACAAAGATCGAAACGTTTTCATTGATTTTTCGCTGGCAGCGACGTCGACTGAGACTGACCGAAGCGTCGACTGCGACGTCCACCGAAAATAAAACCTAGGCAGCTTTTATTATCATTTACCGCTTGTCCACACAACAACAATAAAACCCCCTCGACACTCACACACACACACAGACACATGTCTCGCTCTTCCAGTGTTGCCGTCATGCTCTCAGCTTAGACGACGATCGCTGCTCTGCTCAGCTGCTGCTGCTGCTGCTGCGGGCCAGCAACTTCTTGGACTTGCTGGCCCGGGTCCGAGCCCGGCGAGATTTAGTTCAGTTTCAAGTGTTTGTGCGTTGCGTGCGCCAGCGAAGCGGAGAGCGGAGACTTTAATAGCGTTTTCGTTGTCGTTGTCATCGTTCGTTCGTTGTGATCGTTGTGTTCGTTGCTCACCGACTTCCGTATACCGATCCATTTGCCGTCGGCCGACAACCGACCGCCAAAACTATCGATCGTGATCGCGATCGCTGTCGTCGTCTTCGCCATCGTTGGCGTCGTCGTCGTGGGCGTCTCGGCAGCTCCTGTCGCGCAAAACGGAACGGAACGGAACGCAACGCAACGGAAGCCGTGACCGCAAAACGGAAGCGATAACGACCGACAGTTCGCCTGTCCGCCAATATTTTGAATTAACGAGGCTCGACGACAACGCGCAGCAATTAAATTAAATTTCCAGAATTTTTAATGAGCTACAAGGGAAATGAAAAGTGCAAGAATTGTGTCAGGCATTGTATGATAAGTTGATAATACTGCTCGACCTATGATTTGTGTGTGAGTGAGCCCAACAATTGAGAGCGATAAATAATGCCCATAATGGGTTGAGTTGAGCCATGTGAGAAACTAATGCAAAAGTCAAAAGTGTGAACCACCGACAACAGAATTGTCTACGTTATCAATTTCAACATCTATATTTATATACATTAAGAGAGTAACCGAGCTAGTAAGAGAGAGAGAGAAGAAACGAATAAAAATAAGCCAGCCGCGATCACCTTTATATGGATTTATTAAGCTATTCAAATTGGATACAATTTCCTACAACTTTAAACTGGTGAGTGCAAGTTCGTTGCCCAAGTCTTTTGTTTGACGTCAGCGAAAAGAAAAAAAAACCAAGCACACCATGCCAAAAATAAATAAAATCTTTTCTATGGATCCATATAATCAAATTATTTTTATATAAATAAGCAATGAAAAGGAAAAAGCAAATACAAAGCAACTCAGGCGTCTTATCGCCTGCCTGGGCATAAATTTGGATTTTATCTTTATCGTTTTGTATGTAACAGACTGAAAATCTTTGGACAGATCTGGGAATCTATTGAGCTGCTGGACAGTGTGTTTAGCATGTTTCATTAATTTTAAATGCGCTTCCTTTGTTTCAGTTATGAGTTTACTGTTCAATGCTTATTTGTTTCTGCCCATTGTCCAGCGAATCTCGTTAGAGAGAGATTTATGAATACTCGAGTGAACCGAAAAACAGAAGAGAAATCTGCAAGTGTTTCTTGCGAGCGCACTTCAGTTGGCATCTATAGATAGATAGATTTTGGCAAAAAATTAGTCACTCGCCATGATCACGGGCCTAGCTCGCAATAATTATACACTAATTTAGCGTATAATTAGCTAATTAGAACTGCGCAGCGAAACCCAAAACCGAAAACCCAAAAATCTTCCGGCTACACCTTCTGTGTGTGCAAAAATGTTTGCGAAAATAGAAAAGAGCTCGGGCATGACTAAACCCCAACAACAACAACGACAACAACAGCAACACACAACAAAAAAATCAATTAATCAAATTTGTTCGCTTTGGAGTTTCTGTAAATATTAATGGCTTCATAATTGAAAATTTCGATGTCAAATTCTCGCAGGAGTCGCTTAATTTATCATTGTGTTGGCAGCGTGCACGATGAGATAAGACACTTACTAGAATGATTGCTAGCACAAGAATTTGTATTTATTTATGTATGTACGAGTGTGTGATGGATCAGGTATTGATAGGGGCAAATGCCAATCTACTCGCTCTCCGGCGTTGTTTATAAGCTTTATTTATATGACAAGTAAATCAACTTGTAAAGATTTAACACAGCGACAGCAGCTGCTTAATGCGACTCTAATAAATTAGCAATCAATGAATACTAAGCAGACTCAATTATTTAAATTCAATTAAAACGGGGAGTAGCCAAAGCGATATAGTATGCATTTAAATCAATCCTCAGATGTGCAATAAACGTTTAAAAAAATTAAGACAAATGCCAAATAGTTTTCTTCACGATTATTTGGCCAGCTTTCACGATTTCTTTTTGCTGTTGGGCCTAATCGGTGCTGGGGCTAATCACATCAATTTCAGATTGTCATCTTAATTATCCGTTGGGCCCATAAAATAGAATGAATTTTCTCAAATTATAGCCTGCATTTGGCCAATCAATTGATAATCAAAAGTTGTTAATCTTATGAAATCAAACTGATTAATTTGCCTATTATGGATTTTTCTAATATTTAATATTAATAATTAATGCATAGTGCCCCAATGCTCGATGAGCGATGGTTTATGGTTTATGGCTTGTGGTTGTCCCGTGCTTTTCTGTATAACAACAAATACGCTATTAATGAGTAGACGTAGTATGTGTTAAAGCGCTAAAGGCGGCGAATATGCAAATTTATCCATACACACATGCATGCTGGATGTTTGTTCGGTTTCGTTCATAATTTTCTATGAAAAATGTTGCTGCCGTTGTTTGACGTAGCTGTTGTTGTTGTTCTTGTTGTTTTCTCACATAAATTTGCCGCAGGCGCAAAATTTCACTCAAATGAAACCGGAAGCGCGCTCGTCAAGTGGAATGGACTAAATGTGTTGGCCAGAGTTTATCAGCTGCCCAGAGTGGCAAGCAACAATAGCAATAGAAATTTTAATATTTAGATACTTACTTACAACGCACGAAACACATTTTGCACTCGGATTTTCTCACTTTCGCATGTTAATCGCCCCAGACTCAGATTCCAACTCCGACTCCAACTCAGGCGAGTACAGCAAGATTGTGTGTGTTTTTTCCACGCTCCTCATGTCAGACACTTTGTCAAAATAGCATTTGTTACGCTGCCAGTGCCAGACACCAACGCACTGGACAACAACAACCCAAACAACAACAACGACAACAACTTGAGGCAAAGTAATAACGAGCGTTATCCAAGCATCATCATTATCAACTTTTAACCATCGGTTTATGTTGTGTGCCACCGAAATGATTTAATTTTGACAGACCTTTTTTTCCTCTCCTTGTTTTTTGTGCTCAAGTCTCTTTCTCGACTTTTATGTGTGGGAGTTTTTGGATTTTAATTTAAATTTTTTATTTGTCTATTTTGGTCATAATTTTTTGTCGTCTTGTTGGCACGCATTGTTGCTGCTCCGCTGCTCGTGTTGTTGTTGTTGTTGCTGGTACATTGCTTGTTGCTGTTGTTACTTTAATTTTATTTGATATGCATTACCAGCTTGGCTTTCGTCTTTGTTTATTTCTTCTACAACTTCTCCTTTTTGGCATTAAGTGCTTGTAAATTGGGTCAGTGGGAAGTTACACTTCAGTCGTCGTCGTCGTCGTCGTCGTCGTCGACGTCGTTGTCGTGGAGTAGCTCTGCTTGTTGCTGGCACACAGCAACACCAGCAACAACAGCAACAGCAAACAACAACATCATGTGTCATAAATTGTTACTCTGACGCTGAGAACTTTTGCCCGCGTTTTTGATTTTCGTTTCATTTATTTATTTACTCCATTTTCTATTGTTGATGCTTTAAGTGCAATTGTTGCTGTACACATAAACTTCATGCAATGTCGCCCCTTGGCGCATATTGTGCTTTTGCTCTTTGGGCTTCCTGCATGCCATTAAACACACACACACACACACACACCGACACACTCGTAGTTTTGTTGATTGACAAGTTCGTTGCCTAAGTCTTTTGTTTTTTCTCATGAATATCAAATCGTTACGTTTTTACTTTAATATTCTGCAGACAATGGGCGCGCTTTAAACGATTTGTATTCCGATATATAAAAGAATTTATCGCATTGCTGTTTAGCTGCAGCTCACTCGCTATCCTTGGCTCTTCGGCTTGGCAATAATAATATTTACGAGTATGTGCGCGCAACTAATACTTTTTTTTGCTTTGCTCTTGCAACTCTTGCACCGACAAAACACAAAGCTACAAAAAGCCACAGCCACAGCCACAGCCACATCCACATCTTCACAATCATTGCAGGCAGGCCGCAGTCAGGCAGTCAGGAAGCAATGTGCAATGTGAAGTGACTTTGGCTGTCTGCTGTCTAGACATTCTTCGATTTTTCCTGCCAGCTGCAACAACATCAACACCACAACACAACACAACAAAACACAGCACAAGACACGAACGATGAGTAGAACAAGTGCAACGGAGGCAGCTTCAACCTGCAGAATATGCCGAGTACATCCATGAAAGCAATGCTTGATTTTTATTGACACAAGTCGTTAACGGATTCGACTCTCAGTTGTCGGTTGTCGGTTGTCGACTGTCGGTTGTCGGTTGTCGGCTGCACGGCCTGGCACACATTTTGCATATTTTACGAGCTCGTGTTGTTGTCGTTGTTGCATTCGTTGTAGTTGATGGGCCCAAAGCGAGGCTTCAGCTTGAGCTTGTGCAATGAGCTTTACTCGAAAATCTTTTTGCATAATTACTGTGGAACGTTTTGATTTGAATTCTTCAGCGGTAGCTGAAGCCTCACAGATAGCGTTAAGTTGCCAGTTTTCATCAACGAACCCAAGGGACAGTTGACCCACTTGCTCTGTGTTGGTGTTCGTATTTGTGTTTGTGCTGCGGCTTATGTAACGAATCAAGCCATGCACACATAAATCAAGAACAGACACTAATGCACAGCAGATGCTCGAATATATGTGTTATTTGAACGAGCGTATATAGATAAATAAATCATTGAAGACCCCCTGCCAAATGAGTTTTCACACAGAGTACGAGTACACGGCGATTTCGCTTGTTAACATTAATAATAACTTGTAATTTGCAGTTGTTTCGAAGCCCCCGTTGTTGTAAATCACTGAGAGGGCGCTGCGCGGACAGTAAAAGCACCGAAGAAGAAGAAAAACTAATTACAACATTTTTCACATATGTAAACATTCATTCATAATATTAAACCACACACAACCGAAGCGAAGCTGAACCAAAGCCAGCATAATGTAAACGCCGAGAAACCAAGAAACCCCGAAAAAATCAGAAAAAAACAAAACAAAACAAAAAATACTGAAATGAAATGATTCAAAGACTCACTTTGAAGATCTTCCGCTTGGTTTCTCTCGCTCTCAGTGTGTTGTTAATTTTTGTTCATTAAGTCCGAAAATGGCCAAGTTTAATGTTTGACTGAGGCACAAAATTAATTAAACATTTATCAAAATCAAAGCCGCATCGCAAAGGCAATAAACGAGCATCTCCCAAGCCAAAACTGAGATCCAACAAAAACGAATTGCCTCGGGATGCTGTGACCCCGCACTGTTGACATTTCGAACACAGACAGCAATGAAATGTACTCGTATCGTACTTAGTTATTATGATCGTTGCTGCGTTGCCTTGTTTTTATTACCTTATTAACCTGGCTAGTTAAAATTGAAATTGTAATTGAAATTGAAACTGAAATTGAAATTAAGACGAAATTCAGTTAACACAAAAACACGGCAGAGCCACAAAACATGCGGATCTCGGTCAGCCAAGTGTTGTCTTCAATGTCTGCTGGCAATCGACATCAGTTGGCTGTCGCTTTTAAATGAAAAATGCTCGAAAATGAAATCAAAGTAAAGTCAAAATAAAATGTACAGAAGAAGCACTCTGCATCATTCTTCTTTTTTCTTTTTTTGCCTGCCTGCCTGACACCGATGGAGTCGAATTCGAAGTCGATGTCCAAGCATATCGCTGACTTGGCCCAGCACTTGAACTGCACTTGAGAGTTGTAAATATTTTTTAAAGCTGCCTTATTGTGTGTCAGGCGCTAAAGTTGAAACGAATATCAAATGCCCTCTAAATACCATTTGAATGATAAGCAAGGCTTATTACTCGACTCGACTCGATGCGACTCGATCGATGACGACGGCAGCTTTGAAGAAGATTTCACTCTCGAGTTGCTCAAGAGGACGTCATGTCTGGGGTGGTCTTGACTTGAAGCACCTGAAATCGATTTCAATAATGATAATTATTACAGGTCGGAGCTGGACATTGTTATGTTACATGTCCTGCCACACAAAGGAGTCTCTCTCTGTCGGGCAGAGCATAAAACTCGTTGCAACTCTTTTTTGGTGATGTCTCTTGGCCTTTTGGCAATTTGGGTTACATTGGCTGCTGTCTGAAAAATTATCTGGCACTTATATTCACGCTTAATTGGCATTTTTTATGAAACTCGAGCGTGCCGAAAAGATTCGTGTGCTTCTGTGTTCCTTGTTTGTCCCGACAATGACACTCGCACTCAAAATCAATGGAAGAAAAATCAATTTAATGAGCAAAACATGCAATAAATTACAACGCAAAGTTCCCCCTTGCAATAATTTGTAATGGAAAATTGGGTCAACCGCAAGTTGTTTTTGTTCGGCTGGGGATAGGAAATGTGTGCAGCTGAAATGAAATTAATTTTAATAAAATATTTATTCGTTTTTAATGACGTCGACAGCCGAGAGGAGAAGAGAAGAGAAGAGAGGAGAGCAGCGCGCAGCAAGCAGAAAAAGAGTTAATTTTGAATTTTGCTAAATTGTCAAACCGGTTTTTTTATTTGTGATTTGACCTTTTGTTTATTATTGTTTCTACCCTTTGGTTTGTTGTTCTTAATCTTTTTAATTATTTATTTTATGTGTGTGTTCTGCCTGCTGACTGCCTAATCACAAACGCTTCTCTCTCTCCCGCTCTCTGTGTCTGTCTTGTTTTCAGTGCGAATCCTATGCAACATGTCTTAAGCTCTGCTCAACAACAACCCGAACAGCAGCAATAAAATGTAAGTTCATCTCTGGCGACATCAATTACTAGACGTTTCCAAATCCAAACTCGATCGAATTCCGGCTTGGAGTTCACGCTATCAGAATGATAGATGAGGCTGCTCCATAAACTGGTTGACCTGCGTGTGGGGGTGTCTTGGGTATTTTTAGTTAGCCACGCAGAGATAAGCATGTTTGAATCGATTTTAAATGCAAATCGCACAAGCTCACGCTACAAACTCGTATATTTTAATTAGTCTAATGCGTGTGCTTTTAAATGTTTTCTTCTTGTGTTTTTTATTGATTTCTATTTCGATGATGCGCTGCAGCGCGCTCTGGCAAAAATAATATTTAAAAGCAAAAGAAACTAGTTTCTTTGCCCAATATTCCATGTGCTCAGACGGATATTAATGGACGAGTCTTCGGCTTTATTCTTGGACGAACATCATTGACAAATTGTTAGACAAAGGCATTTCGAATGATATGGCTTAAGCCGCTTAAATGATAAATGGCTTTTGAATATGACTCGGATTACGCTGTGCGTACATCAGTTAAGAGTCAACACTCGACGAGCTGCTTCCGTCAGTCGATGAATGAAAACGAAACACAACTAATCACTGAGCTTACACACAGACACCCAGATACACATTCACACAGATACACGATACGACACCTGTTAGCAACCGTTGAACTCATGCCCCAATGGGGCTCGTCGCAAGCGTTCAATAAATTTCCACATGTGGTACATAAAAATTTGTCACATAAATTACAATTTGCATGGCCAGCAACGAGCAGACTTGTCGCGTTATTTCGCAACCCTAATTGCCATTGAGTGTTGTCCCGAACCAACTGCTGTCAGGCATTAATTGTGCGTACAACTGCAGCACACGGCAGCAACATCGGCAACATCTCAATTGCAGCGACCGTTAGAGAGCTTTTCGCATTCCCCAGCAATTAGTCGGGGCAACAGGCAATTCAATTGGCCGATTGGCCGATTCGCAGAGCCAGCGAAGATCTTCTGTAAGTCCAACAAAATCTTACAAATCTGCAAAATGGAGCGCGCATAAATGTTGCTGTTGTGTTGGCAATTAAAAGAGCATCGAAGTGGGGCGGGGAGGAGGAGGACGAGGATGAGGCTGACAGATTGACAGAGCAGCAGCTTTATTTACAGCTTAATCTGCTTTACTGCCTCGACTGTGCAAGATGAATGACTCTCGCGTTGCCTGCAGTTGATAAAAACTGAACTGAGGTAGAAAGTAATGCGAGCGACTTTCTTTTCTTTTTGGCGCCTGTCAACGGCGTCCCCCAGAGATAATAGCATTCCTTAACAGGCTTATAAATCAATCCCATTGGCCAGCTGATAGATGGCGACGAGTTCGCACAGTCCGCTGCGCATCTTTATGCAAAATAAACTCATACATCGATTTCCCAGTTTCATAATTAAAATGCACGCGAGGCTGGAAAACATTATGCAAGCTGAAAACGACGACGCAAATAACCAAAAAAAAAAACGACACACACTCAAAACTCGTGGGCATTGTTGTTGCTGTGGTTGTGGCTGCTGATGTTGTTTTGAATATTAGTCAAGCTGCGCAGCGATTGGTCCACCGAATGTTGGCTCATTAGCATGTTAGGCACACGCCCCTCCGCAGCACACGCCTCCCAGTAGGCCGAGCTGGCAGAGAGATATTCGGCTGTGGCTAGCGACTGATAATGGGGAACAGCAGACGGAGGCTGTTGAATTGAGTTATCTAGCACAGGCTGAGGTTGAGGCTGAGCATTGAGCATGGCGACTCGCTGGCAATAAATCAAAATTATTATCCACACATTTGGCTTTTTAAGGCACTTACCCGCCATGTTATGTTATGCATATGCCTGGCATCCAAATACGGCTCTGTGGTTCCTGGTTGCACGCTCAATCCGTTAGCCACCAGAAACGGCCTTTGAAAGAATGCGCAAGACTGGCGAGTGGCCGACTGCCAAAAAGAAAACAGTGGCGCTGTCTTATCTGCCGAACGCAATCTACGCGAGTCTGCACATTTGAATATGACGCACGAGAGCACGGAGTGAGCGAACTCCTCTCGATCTTTGGTCATATCCATGGCACGGCATGGCCAACTAGGGTGTGTGTCCAAGACTGCGACTCCGACTGCCGTTGGCCACGTTCGGTTTTGGCCTGAGCTTGATTTTCGATGTGCGCGATAAGAAATTTATAGTTGCGGTTTAAAAGACATTAGAGTGTAATATATTTAGAGCTTCGGCCTCAGCTTCATCGCACAGTATCGGACACGTATCTCCATAAAAGAGGCCTTTGTGTTGTTTTGTCTATTGCTGTTGCTGTTGCTGTTGCTGTTGCTAAGGCCTGATCTGGCTGGTGGGTGTGTTGCCGAGCTCGGCTCGGCTCGAACTGTAAACACTGCGCTAAATATATGCAAATATTTGCATGTGCATTTCCCCCACAACACCAACAACATACGAAAGACTTAGGCAACGAACTCGCTCAGTCATCGGCCTGTCATAAAGCCACAGCCGCAGGCTAGTTGCTGTTGTAGTTGCAGTTGTAGTTTCTGTTGTTGCAGGGCTCGCCTAGCAATGAAATCGAAGGTGGAATTCTTTAATCGACCAGTCGCATGCAATTACTACGTAATAAGAACCACCTGAAGTTCCATAATTATCGGTTCGTGGTTGCACAACCGCAAACCAAACCCAGCCATACAGTTCAGCTCTTTTTTACAGATTTGTGATTAGTTTAACTATGTTTTAAGAACATGAGCACTGCTTGTTGTAATATTAACTAGACATTTATGGCTGCCGAGAATAATATACGAAATAATTGCAGATTTTTAAACCAACTACAGTTGACGCTTGCAAATTAAAAGCACATTGTTGTACAACTAATTCTAAACGGTTTTTCTATTCATACAATACATTTACTTTTGTATTTTTTTTAACTTTCTTGAAACTAATTAAATTACTATAAACATGTACAATACATATAATTCGTATTTCTTAAATATGTGCACGAAAAAAAGATTCACTTCGGTGAATCACTTTCCAACAAAATTACAATGGATTCACTATTTTATTTATTTTTATTTCAATACTCAAAAAAACTTGAATTCTAATTTTGGGAAAATGTATTCTAATTTGTGAGCTTCAACATTCCTTTGGCTTTCGTGAGTGATAAATAAACAGTTGCCTGCAAACATCTGCAACTGTCGGCTGGCAGTAGATTTACTACTTATAGGCATGCTATAGTAGTAGATATATAGTACTTATAGACAGACACAGAGTCGTAGAGTAGCGCTTGCAAATTCATTTCTATGCAAATTTCTAGTTTGCCATTTTCGGTTCTCTCGAAGTTTCACTTTCAGTTTGCGCGTTTTGGGCTTTTGTCACATTTACTCTGCAGCCTTTGTCTGCAGTGGTGTTTTCTTTTGTTTCTTTTGTTTCTATTGTCTTTAAGTTGAAATTGTGTTTTATATGGCAAAATGCAATTTGTGCAAGTTGCAAACGCGACAAACAGCAGCAACAACAAATCGCATCCTTTACTATATTGAAAGTGAAGTCTCTTAGCATATTTGTTGTTGCTGTTGTTACTGCTGTCTCTGTTAAAATTTGCATTTTTGTGCACAGCTGCTTTTTTGTGCTTTTCTTCACTTGCTGCTGCAATTGTTGTACTTGTTGCTGTGCTGTTGCTGTTGTTGTCTTCTTTTGCATTAATTTTGGCTTCTTGTCGTCTTTGTCGTCGTGGCTTATATGGCTGCCTGGAAGCCGTTTCTTTGGCCCGTTTGCTGTTGATGTTGCTGTTGCTGTTTGCTGTTAGGTTTTTTTGGGCTTTAGGCTCATGTACACAGACAGCATTTGTCGTTAGCAGGCACTGTTGTTGCCACATTCTGCCATTCAGGCGCTTTGTAATTAATGGTTAATTAATTGAAACGAAGTAGCTGACAATCTTAATGATCCGTAATTTGTTATTATGGTAATTTATACAAGCAGCAACGGCAGCAGCAGCAGCAGCAGCCACAACCAAGCAATGCCCACAACAACTCCACAACACAACACCAACACAATGAAGACTTTGTTGTTGCCGTTGCTGTTGCTGTTGCTCTGCTGTTGTCTTGTAAGACATATGCGAGTACAAATAAAAATTCATTAGCTTCTGAGCCATGGCTTTGGCTATGGGTTTGACGACAGCGACAATTGTCTAATTGCAGTCACGAGCAATTTATGTAGTTGCTCTAAGCATGAGTTACAATACTTCAAAGCGTTATAGATGCCCATATAGGTAGACGTGCCACAAGACGCCCACAGCTCTCAGTCGGCGACTGGCAACCGGCAACTCGCAACTGGCAACTCGCAACTGGAATCAATCTGTTCCCCTTCCAGGAAGATGCGCACGACAGCTGCAACTGCAACGGCAACTGCAACGGCAACAAAGGAAGACGCCAAGAAATTTGCATCTTGACGAATTTAATGATGATGATGAAAACGACGCCACAAAAATTTTGATCGACCCACAAGACGACGACGACGACGACGTCGACGACGTCTAGGAAGATGAAGATGAAGTTGCGGCCTCAAGGAGCCCACAGACAACACACGATATTTGCCATAGACTCCGTTTCGGGTATGTGGGAGTGTTGCACAGTCTTCAGTTGCTGCTGCTGCAGTTGTTGCCATCAGCAACAGCAACGAAATTTATGAAGATGCTGTTTGGGTGGCATTGCGGAATGTTTGACGTTTGCCAGCCGCATGTCAAGTGTTGTGTATGTTGTGTGTTGTGTGTTATGCCATTTGATGGGCAAGTGAAAATATTTTCATTGCACTTTGACATGACAGCAAACAAATTGCTAGACAAAATCGCAGCGCACAAAGCCGAACAGTTAAATGGCTTTAATGAATGGCAGCCTTCAAAACTGAATACATGGGATCGTCGACTCCAACTCTTAGCGCCCACCCTTTTGTTTTTTAGATGAAGTCGAGGTTTGGAGTTGGAGTTGGAGTTGAAGTTGGAGTTGGAGCTTTAGCTTGTGCTGATTAGCCAGAATTCCTGGCGTGCTGTGGCTCTGACCTGCTCTTTTGTTTGGCTGCCAAGTGGCGCCTGCAGCGATCACGTCACAGACACAGAGCTTGCCTTTATTGTTACTATTTGCTTTTGATTGTTTTGCCCAAACTCACGATTCCCTCGGTTTCAATGTCTTTTCAGCTCGTTTGCCAAAAATCAATATAGTTATCATGCCCCGTCGCTCTGTCTCCACTTCTGAGCGGCAGAGTCTCGCGTCTAAATCGTTTAAGTTATTATGAATATATGTTATTTGTTGCTGCATTTTGAAAGCAGCAAATTAAGTTAGATCGACATAGACAGCTGTCAAAATTGTGGCTCGGCTTTTGGGGTTAACGCCCACCCAACCTAAGAGACCAGCCAAAAAAAAAACAAAAACACAAACTCAATTAACATGTCACGTTTGGGCAATGAATGCAGTTTTTCGTTTGGTTTCTCATTATTATGTCGCCAGTCAAAAGCAATTGAAAGTAAAAACAGCATTAACAACATTAGCAGCAACCACAGCAACAGCAACAGCAACAGCAACGGCAACAGCAACAACAGCTACAGAGATTTAGCCAAATTCGTGCGCTACCGTTTTGCAATTGGGCTTAGAACAGCAAGAAGGACAACAGCAGCAGCGATAACAGCAACAACAACAAAAATTAACTTGTTAAAATGCAAATTTGTGACTTGGGGGTTTGCTCGGCTTTTCGCCTTTTGCCAAACTCATTGCCGGGTTGGCATTGAGTCCAAATCGGACGGAGTCTTTCAGACAGCCTTATTGATTTTGATTAATGTCTGCCGATTTGAAAAGGCCACGAATTTGGGGCTGGGTATTGAAAAGTTCCAGCTAACTGGCTTTAATTAACACATTAATCACAGCGCGCTGTTGCTATCGCTGCCGTACTTGTTGCTGTTGCTGTTGTTGTTGCTGTTGCTGCGGGTGTTGCTGCCGTGAAAGCAACAGCAGCAACCATTTTCACCTGGATCGCAGAGAGATTCCAGTGTGGGAGATGGACATGTTCTGATACAAGTTTCCTAGCAAATTCGAAATTTATTATGCTGCACTGCTGCACGCCAGCAACATCAGTCCCAGCAACAACAGCAGCAGCAGCAGCAGCAGCACCCACCAGCAATGTGAGTCTGGTTGGCCTTATTTGGCCGGCAAGTCTTTATGCAGATTTCTGTGGCACACAAGTGTGTGTGGGTGGCCACAAAGCGACACTTTCTACTTGCCAATTGGCAAGAGACTGATGGAGAGACGGACGACGATGGCGATGGCGATTTGCATTTAATCAAGTCGAAAAGGAAACTGTTTGAATAGTATTTTTGATTGCTTTATGAGCGTTAGCGTTCTCCTCGCACTGAACAGCGCACTGAACAAATTATTTTTACAGTCTGTCATAAAAAGCAACGGCAACTAAGATGTTGCACCTACAACAGCAGCAGCCGCGACAGCAGCAACAATTGCAATTGGCGGGTTGACAGCGGCAAACGGACAACGAGCCAATCAGCAACATCTTCGCTGGAGTTGGAGTTGCTTTTAAGGCTTTGTCATTAATCAAATCGAATTGAAATGCGCCGCGTGTACATCACACGACAATGTTGTTGCTGATGTTGCTGTTGCTGTTGCTGTTGGTGCGTATGTTGCTGTTGCTGTTGCTGCTACCAACATGTAGCGCCCATTTGGAGTTTGCCATTTTTGCGCATTTTAATCATGCTTGTCTCGCCCCAAGTTATTTGGCTTTTTACGTTTCTTCTTGCGTCGCGTTTGCGTTATGCCAAGAGATCTGCGAGCACTGATAAAGCCAAAGTTAAAGCCAATGCCAAGAGCTGAACAGTGCTCGAAATGATTAATACATCTTGATGCGATTTCGTTTGTAACGCAGGCCAATAAAAACGTTGCTTTTGATTGACAATGCCAGCGACAGAGTCCGGGAGTCTTTTTCCAGATGATGTCCGTTGATTACTTCATTAGGCCTGCTGCGAAAGTTGTTGCCGCAGGCAGGGAAAGAGCGGAGACGACAAACATTTGATTCAATTATGCATTTGCATGCAATTGAAACATAACAGAGAACAGCTGCAATCCCGAGCGGCATCCTCTCCAGCTATTGGTCAATTGGTCAATTGGCCAACAGTCAGCAGTCAGCAGGCAACACAACTGTTGCCGTTACGCGCTTTCAGCCGGTTAGGCCAGTAGCCTTTTCGGCCAGCTTTCTGTTAACTGCCAGCTAGCTGGCTGCTTGGGCGATAATTATCTGCTTGAAAAATGATCGACTGGCTCTGGCTGGCCACAGAGACTCACAGAGACTCAGAGCAGCCTCACTTTGCTAACGATGCACATTTGCATTGCACATGTGCTCGAACAAAATAAATCAATAAAAGCCAAAATAGTTTGCAGCTGCACTTGGTCGATACCCCCCATCATTATTCCGTTGGATGGATCCATTTATGATGCGTTTTATTGCGCCGCAGAGGTGGCAAAAAAGAATGTCACAGCGATGCGCGCAACTTCGATTATAAAAACAATTTCTCCTTGTTAATTATATATTGGCAACAGACACCATTAACAACATCTCATTTTAATTAATTCTATGTATATAAAAATAAGATAAATTTCACTTTGTAGTGCCTATTAAAAAAGGCCAAGGATCAGATATTCATATTTACATATACTTATTAATGACCATCCATTTATAATAAGTTTTATTACTTGCTAAAAAAGCCAGTTGTAAAACTTGTACAATATCTTTTGTGTGCCTATTAAAAAAATTAAAAAGCGTCTTCAAAGGAAATAAAATGGCAGAAAATATCATAAATTTATGTTGTGTATTATTACTTAAAAAGTTGGCAAAAAATAAAACAAATTGTTTATTTTTCGAATGCCCATTAAAATAGACTAAAACACATCCTCAGTTAAAGTATTATTATTATTATTAGGAGTTTTATTACCTTAAAAAGATTGCACATAATAATAAAAATAATTATTATTATTTTTTGAATGTCCATAAAAATGCGGCTACGCCCATCCACAGATCAAACCTCGTATTAGTAAAAATGTTATAAACTTTCAATTCATGTATGATGTGTTTTGTTATGACAAAATAGAATACAAGTAAATCAAATTATTGCTCTATTTAATGCCCATTCAAACAGGCAAAAAATCATCAAGTGAAATTATTAAAGTGATTGTGCCACTTTCAATTGATTTAACTAAATGGCAGACCATAATTCTTGCAGCGACACAACTTTAATGCGCTGTTGGTTTATCTAAATCGAATGTATCAATAAATATTGCAGTCGTGGTATTATCGACAAATAGATGGCTCCATTTGAGCCAATCGAAGTGCAATTCGGCTGGGCTACGTGAGTCAACTTGTTGCTTGTTACCAATTCCAATTCTTGCCTCCTTTTCGCCTGGATCAACAGGTTTGCTCGCCTTGCCACGCATTGTCTTCTTTCTTACTTTATGTCTTTGGCAATTTCGCCACAATTGTTGAATTATTTTAATTGATTGCACGATAGAGATAAAGCTGGTGAGATGGGGATGGGTATCGAGTATCGGCGTATCGAGTATCGAGGACTGGTTTTCGTTCGATTATGTCTGCAAATGGCAGCGAAAAATGCACGCATTGGTAATTGAAACTTGTTAGTGAAGACATTAAAAAAATCATTTAGCACGGAATTTGGGTTAAAAATGCGTGGAAAATCGTGAAAAAATCAAACAACATTTGACAAGAAAATGCGGCCAAAGCAAACGGCAGAAACAGAAGCACCGCAGAAGAGCCAAAGCGTGTGAAAAGGGGCAGAGGTGGGAGGTGGGAGACAATGCTGGAGAAAATTGTGTAACCACAATATAAAAATTCCTGCACATAAACTAATCTCGACGACGTCAATGGCTGTGACGATGGCGGTGGCTTTTGACTACCGCATTTGATTTGTTTCTTCTTTGCATTTGACGCCCCGCAAGATGTTGCCACCAATGGTGGCAGGCGGCGGAGGCAGAGAGCGAGGGATGCTAATCATGCTCGACCCGAAGCACACCAAAGAAATTGTGCCGAAAATTTCATAATTTTCTGGCTGCCTCTCGCGTACGCTTTGCATACTTCCATAAATTTTCCTGCCAATTTCCCATCTGCAATTTGCATGCCAAGCACAGTCAAAAAACAAAAAACCAGCTGACCAAGTGACTTATGTGTAAAAAATGTGCCACAAAATCGTTTAATTAAAAAAATTATTGGCGCATTTTTATTTATGGCCCATAATCGCAAAGCAGCAACTCCTCCCCCTCGCTGTAAAGCTAACAAAATCGAAAGCATCGCGAAACAAGTTGTTTGCCTCGAGCCGCATTAAAAGTGTCGAATAATTAATACTCTGCCATCGTTTCGGAAATTATTTCATTTCACGGAGTGCGATATCTTTATCTGCAATGGGAATCTTCGTAAATTGGTTGAAATGAATTTCAAAGCTATGCTAATATTTCTTGCTCGATTATCGTATGTTAATTTGCTTATTAGGTTTAATATTTAATAAGCTCAGCTACTTTGGGCATATGATATCATTGCCAATTAAATTCGAGGCAATTTATTCACAGTTTTATTTGATGTTATCCGCACTAACAGAGTGCATATTCCCCTGCTTGTGTAGTGTATTCATCTAGCATGCTATCATGTTTTTTAAATGATGCCGCTGCAGGCTGTTTGTATTGGCCAAAATGCGCTAACAATTTCAGCGATTAGGATTGCAATTGCAATGCAGCATAAAGAAATAAACTGCAATCGCAATCGCAGGTTGCAGTTGGAGTCGCGGTCGCCACATGCATCTTCATCTTGCCACATGATGCATGTGCTGGGCACATGCACGTACATGATTGGCCGCCAGCAACGACGATGTTGCACGTTCCGGCCACGCGGCTGTCGTTGCTGCCACTTCGGTTGCTGCTGCTGTGGCAAAACTTTCTTTTGCAAATCACAATAATCGTAGTTAAATTAGACAATATTTGCGCCCCAAAACGATTCGAACAAAAGCTGATGATTATTTTATTTAATGCTTTTTATGAATTCCAATTGTAGCCCAAAATATGTATAAAGTAATTTTTGAATTTAAACATCATGATTAACGAAACTGCCGCGCCAGTCTTCGAGTCCAGGCAAATGGCTACAAATGATTACGCATTTGAGCAAAAGCCGCAAAAAGTTTTTGGTGAAATTGCAGAGGCCTCGTTGCCTTCTTTGGCCCGGCCAGATGGATCAGCGATAAGCCGAAGCTGAGCCATGAACACTGAAAACGAGCTCACTGCAGACTGGCCAAATGGCCTGCACTTGTTGTGGCCACGAGAGAGATTATTGTTGTTGGCTCTAATGGGTCGTGTCGTTGCCGTTCAAGTTGCAGTTGCCGCATTTTAATGCATTTGGAGATCAGGTGTTGATGCTGCTGCCGTTGCAACTGCAACTGCAACTCGGACTGCGACTGGGACTCTACATTGCTGTTGATTTCTGCGTAGATTGCGCTTAAATGTTGCTGGCAACACAGCATCTGAAATATTTATACCATGGCATTCTCCTTGCCCTTATCTAAACTATGCTAGAGGGAATACTTGCGCCTCTTTCGCTAAGTGTGTTGTATGCAAATTTGTTAAGTCATTTGTATTTGAGGTTCTCACGCTGCCACCAGAGGCCATTTTCCTGGTTGCCAAATGGAAGCGAAACGCGCAAATCAATTGACAATTTGAACAGTTGCTCGTAGTTCTTGCCACACGATTGCAAGCACTCAAAATCACAACTGCAACTGCAACTTCAACTTCAGCTGCACGCAAGCTGTCAATTCGATTTCGTTTCATTTCGTTTCGTTTTCGATGTTGATGTCGATTGCGATTACTATATAGAGACTATATCAGACTGACCAGCACTCGACTCCCCCTCAAGCACTAGACTGTTCTAAATGCCCGGCTTGTTCTGTTCGATTGGCGATTTGTGATCTGCGATCGGTGACTCGCCAAATCTATGCAAATGAAACAAAAATAAATGTACAAAAAAAACAGTAACAGAAACTGAAACTGAACTGAAACAACGTCAGGTTTAGCTATAGCCAAAGTCCAAGTGCGGCTTCGAGAGATTTACGAGCCGAGCACGCCAAATGTGTTTACACTTTGTCACCCTTCTGTCAGTTTGATTTATTTATTTGCAGATAGCCAGCAAAAAGCTGAGAAGGCTAAAAGTAGCTGGCCAAATTAAAATGCAAGTATTGCTGGAATGCACAGCTCTGAAACACACACAAAAGGCAACAGAAGCGAGGCGAGGCGAGGCAGCGACGAACAAGCCAGGCGAAGTGCAAGAAATGGGCGAATGAATGAGTGATTGACTTATGCAGCCAGCTGACAAGTGGCTTAAATAAATTAATGTGAATGTGAATGTGTGCTCGAGTATTCGAGTATTCGAGTATTCGTTATTCGTTATTCGCTTTTAGCTATTCGCTATTCGTCCGATCCGAGGCGTGGATGGTGCTTGAAATCATTGCACTCTGTTCAACAGAGATTGATTCAATTCCCACTTCTGTTGTGACTGCTTTTCAAATTGCTTCTGCAACTTTGTTTATTCTTGTTTCTAGCCACAGCTATCAGCTGTTGTAATTACCGTCTTATCAGATAATTTCATCCCACTAATTTTATTAGCACTTCCACAAATACTACGACATCAACTTTTACTACTTACGCAATTTCTTGCATAACTTTTGTTACAGAGAGAGAAAACTCACGTTCTAAAATCCAGGAGAAAACTCTTGAATTTGAGAAACAATATTTGAGCTAGTAAATAGTAAATGATTAAGAATACTATTATTTATTTCATATTATTATTTATAATATTCATGTTCTGGCATTTTTAAATGGTTTGAATTAGATTCAAGACTTATCACTTAATTGTTATTATTACAAATATAACTATTTAAATTGGATTCATCTGAAGATTAGTGCTCTACTCCTTTTCTGTCAATCATTTGAATACAATTTAAGAACTTGTATGTATTCCAACAAATTGCAATTCGCACTCTCAACCCTCTTTGTCGCTTGTATAATTACAGATAATTAAGGAAAATTCAAATTGCAATACTGCCGAGAAGTGAAAGCATTTTATTCGCACTGGAAATTCACGGACATCAAATGATCGGCACCGAGGAGATGTCCACATCGACTGGCATGGATATAAGTGAATCCTTTCGTGCCGAGGATCTCTCGAAGACGGACTTCTTCGACTTTGTCACAGCGCCCGATATGGGCATTGGCATCGGAGTGGGAGTCGGAGTCGGAGTCGGAGTCGATGTGGCAACCTGCGTCGACTTGCAACAGCAGCAGCAACATCACCAGCAACAGCAACAGCATTCACAACAGCCACAACACAGTCACAACCACAGCCAAGGACATCAGCCAAACACGTCACAAGCGCCACAGCAGCAGCAGCGGGGCAACAACAGCAGCATGACGCACGACGGCACAGACGGCAGTGGGGGCGGGGCAGGAATTGTGGCAGTGAGCAACCGCAACGGCAGCGCCTCCAACGGCGGCGATCCCACGTTACAAGGCTACGAAGTGAGTTCCTGAACAAATGTTCCTCAGAGAGATAAATGATCGTGCATGAAATATTTTCTTCAAATAAATTCTATTCGTTCATTGAAAAATAAATTGAGGAAAGCATTTCAATATTGAAAGAAGAACAATAATTACTAATAACTTAAAGTAAAAATTTCAAACCTAACACAAGATAAAAAACTTAACTCTTGAAATGAATTAAATTTTATATTCAAATGAAAAATGAGGAATTCTTAAAATCTCAAAACAAGAACAAAAAATAGTTCTAGAATTTAGAAAACAAAAAAAACTTGTTTGTCTCTTTTGAAGAATTAATATTAATTTCAGACTGTGGATTTTGATAAATTTTATGTTTTTATGTATGCTGAAATTAAGAGTGACTAATCTAGAAGTTTTCTGGAGTTTTGCTTAAAGAATTTATGAATCATTTGAAATTGAACTTGCTGCTGCTTTTGCACTAATCTCTCCGATATTCGTTAATTGCTTGCAGTTCTGGCATCAGGACAAGGACAACAGCCGCCTGGACTCGAGCTCGATATTCGAGGACCTCGATCGCTACTGCTGGCAGCAGCAG
Organism: Drosophila ustulata; assembly: GCA_035047365.1. NCBI lineage: Eukaryota > Metazoa > Arthropoda > Insecta > Diptera > Drosophilidae > Drosophila > Drosophila ustulata. The sequence goes on from JAWNPT010000094.1 coordinate 31,291,827, forward strand.
CTGGTGACGGCGAGCGGGGCGGGGAGCGTGAACGCGAGCAGTGTGCGATGCAGCACCCAGCCGAGTCCCACGTCTCCGCAGGCGCATTCCCTACACCAGCAACAGCAACAGCAGCAGCAGCAACAACACCAGCAGCAGCATCAACACCAACAGCAACACCAACAGCAACACCAGCAGCAACAGCAACAGCCCAATGCGAGCAGCTCGTCGTCGGCGGCGGGCAGCAGCAGCGATACCATAAGCAGCCTGGAGACGGCCGACGGCCAGATCTACACACTGACAGTATTAAACGGAGCCGAGCCGTGGCTGAAGCGGGAGCCGGAGCAGCTGCCCAGCTCGCTGGACCTCGACAGTCTGCTGGGCAGCTTTCCGGGCTACATCAAGTCGGAGTATCCCTACGACGACAGCGGCTTCAGCACGGACGGCAAGGACGTGATTGGCAGCGGGCCAGACGGCAACGGTCTCAGCAGTATTTCGCAGTCGCAGTCGCAGCATGGACAGACGCTGCCCTCGCTGGTGACCGCCATTTCGCTGGCGGGAGGCGGCGGCGGCGGCGGGGTCAACGATCTGGGCCAGCAGCTGGCGCAGTTCCAGAACAACAACAACGACTGGCACATGGCGGACCACAACGCGGAGGCGGAGCAGAACTCGGCCGAGTCGCTGCTGCGCAGTGCGCTGCAGGGCAAGGGCTACGCCAAGGGGCTGCAGCACATGCAGAACGGCCTGAGCTTGCCCGTGGTGAAGGACGACGAGATGCGAAGACTGCTCTTCACGCCCGACGACGCTGCTGACGCTCTGGGATTCGCGGACTCGACGCTGAGCACGGCGCAGATGTTCGAGGACGCGCAGAGCATGGGGCAGGTGGGCGGCGGCGTGATGGCGGCCTCGAACCACGGCCAGCACGGCGGCAGCAACGCCACCAGCATCATTGTGGATGACATGTTCCTCTCGCTGGAGAACGCCTTCAGCGACGACTTCGAGAAGCTGAAGCGGCTGGCCAACGAGGTGCAGCAGTTCTGCAGCGGCAACGGCAATGGCAACGGGAGCGGCAACGGCGGAACGCCGACGCCTGGCGACTATGCTGCGAGCGATGTGCTGATGCAGATCTCGCCCAGCGACAACACGGCGGCAACACTGCAGCCCCTAACGAGCGCCCAGCAGCAACAGCAGCAACCGCCGCCGCAGCCGTTGAAGCCGGAGGTGTCCACGTCGACGGCGAGTCCTGTTGTGGCGGGCGCTCGGCTCGGCGGCGTCAGCAAGCCCAAGAAGCAGTACAAGCGCAGCAACAGCGGCGTCAACAACAACAACAACAACCCCAGCGTGGCCAACAACAACAGCAAGGCGAACAGCAGTAGCAGCGGCAACGTGCTCGGCGTCGTCATCGGCAGCTCGTCGTCCAGCGGCAGCGCCAGCAGCAGCAGCAACAGTCCGCCCGCCAACTGCAACAACTCGGCCAGCGGCGGCGGCGGCAGCAGCAGCAGCGGAGGCGGAGGAGCGGCAGCAAGTGGACAGCGGAAGGAGCGATCGCTGCACTACTGCTCGATCTGCTCGAAGGGGTTCAAGGACAAGTACTCGGTGAACGTGCACATCCGCACGCACACCGGCGAGAAGCCGTTCGCCTGCTCGCTGTGCGGCAAGAGCTTCCGCCAGAAGGCGCACCTGGCCAAGCACTACCAGACGCACATGACCCAGAAGAACAACGGCAGCCTGATCAAGGGCAGCGCGGCGAAGCACCAGCGCGGAGGCGCCTCCAACGCGGCCAGCTCCGCGGCGAGTCTCGCCCAGCAGCGGCAGCTGGGTGCGGTGTCCAGTGCGGTGGCCTCGCCCACTCTGATGAGCGGTCCAACACTCCTCAGCGGTCCCAACACTCCGCCGGGCGTCCTGCCCCCAGCCAATGGGCTGCTGGCGAATCGGTAATCGGAGACAACCACACAACAACAAAACAACAACCAACTATTTCTTGTTCCTTAAAAGCGAAAAACACAAACCAACTAAGTTTACACTCGAATAACCGAATATCGAATACTCTTTGGGAGCTGCTTGCCAAGTACTTTCCACACGTCATTGATGAATTCCTATCTCAGCTTTCTGTGCAATTCCTACACACACACACAACAACGACACACACTACTAGAAGCACTTCCAAATAAAATACTCAATTCCAACAACACGCAACACACAAATTAATTTTAAATGTGCCAAATTATGAAGAGAACATAAAGCAATCTTAATTATTTACAATTAACTACAACGTACTTATAAAGTAGCGAAAGTTGAAACGAAGCTAAAACGCAATTCTACGAGTGGTGATATCAAAATGAGGCCAAACGCTTCCTTGCAAACACAAAAACAATCGACTCTTTTAACTCACCCACATCTTCCACGTTATTACGTTATTAATTAATTATAAACAAATGTGTATTTTCTGAGCCGCGTTTCCTCGATTCCTCTATGTTAAAAGTATTTCCAAATTAGCATAACGAAGATCGTCTGTGTAAATACCACTACTACTATTATACTTTTAAACATTTCAATCGAATTTGAACACTTCCTAAATTACATTTAATGCCCAGCAGTAAGTTTGAATAATATTTTGAATTTATTTCGTCACTTAAGCATTGACTACATAAATAATACTCAAGTTTCCCCAAGATCTATCGAAATGCGTTTGTCTATCTTGTGTTTAGCACATCGCATTGCACTTGCCATTATTTTTGTATTTGTTAAACAAAAGCTCATTCAAAATGAACAACAATCGACAATGTTTCTGCTCATCACACTCAACCAACACACACACACACAAACGAATGTACTATAAAGATAGTTAAATTAAGTGTACGCCTAAGTAAGACAAATTAAACGTAACTAAGCGTAATGTTAATGTAATTGTTAATTAAACTGCCAATTATTATGTGATAGTTTTTAATACAAATATATCTTTTGGTGTTTGGGTTATGTTTTATCACATTACGTTTTAGCTAAAGAAAAACAAAAAACAGAAAAGAAAAAAAACAAAAAATTGTTACACTGTGAACTCTGCAATATTCTCTAATTTATTGAATTTAGTTTATGTACATAATAAACGAATAGACGTTGAATTTGAACTTGCATCATGGCGAAGACGATACTCTAATTCCTAACGATTAAGCCCTTGTTTATACATACATACATACTATATTAAACATATCGAACACACATGCATTCATACTCCTAAAATGGTTAAGCAATCGACATGAAATTACAACTTTTAGTTAAATGTTTGTTAGTTATTATTTATGCAAACACACACAAGCACACACAATGCTAGATCTTAATCGCTAACTATCTAAGTATTTGCAACAAGAATAAAAACGTTTTATTGACAATTCAATCACTGTTGCTCTTTCTGATTCACCTGGCATCAAAGTCGAGTCTGTGCTAATTAAGCAGAGAGTCTGATGTAAATGGCGATGGACTTCGCTCTTGGCGGATCAAGCCAAGATCATCAGGGGCATATAAATAATTTTCTCCAATAAAGGAAGCGCACGAAAGCGCATGCAGCTGTGCATGTCAACAACAACCACGACAACAGCAACCAGCAACAACAACCTGCAACAGGCGGCACTTGTCAGTCAAAATCAAAGTGTGCAGCTACTGCTGCATTAACAGCATCATCAGCGGACTGCGAGGGGCAAGTTGACGGGGGTTGCAACCAAATGCGGCACGCATGCGCAGCCAGCAGCCATCAGTGCAGATTAGAGAAAATGTTTTACTCGCAGCCGCACAAAGACTGCGGCTCAGTGAGCGGCAAAGTCATTTGAGATCGAAACATGTCGATTAGGGAATTTCAAGAGGCGCCAGTTACCAGCGCAGGTGTCTCACATCATTCGACAGCATCGACGGCATCGACAGCATCGACAGCAGCGACGGCATCGACGGCATCGACGTGGTCGTGGCACCTTGGGGGAGCTGCAGCTACAACGCAAGTTGCCAGCCAGCGAACAAGCATCTTAATTGCATTTGATGAACTTTGAGCCACAGACTCGCCATGAAAATGAATACTGTTTGCACAAAGGAAAACACACACTCCAACAAGGAAGAAACACGAGTCGCCTCTCAGTGCCTCTTCTTGACAAATTAATATCTGCAGTCCAAACTCTGCACAGCGAGAAAACAATTTCTAAAATCAAACAGACAAATAATGTCATTGTATTGATAAATTTTCATTTACCCTTTTTTTTGATTTCCTACTTTCTGCAAAGCAAACCTTTTATATTCAATAAATGTTAAACAAAATTCTTGAATTTATGAAACAACACTTTTCGATCTCTGAAATGAGGCAAGACAAACAAATTATAAATTCTACTGTAAATAACAAATAAAATTAATCTTAATTTCAACAATTTTGTGTGAGTTTCCCTCTGTGTAGCCGACTACCGTATGCACTACTATTATACCATCCTAATCCTTCTGCACAGCCAGTGGAAGAAGAGTTCCAGCAGCCAGACTGAGGAGGACAAGACCGCCATGAAGGCGAAGCCGTACCAGATGTACTGCAGATCCTGCAGCTGCATGGCGCGGAACTCTCTGGCCGGACTGAGATCTTCCAGCTTCAGTTCGCCCGCCTCGACCAGCTCCATGAAGGCACTCGCTGTGTAGTGCGAAATTAAGCCAGTTGCTGTGATCTCCAGGATCAGGGCTTTGAGGGGCTCCAGGTAGATGGAGTTCTCGGGCACGGGGAAGCCGAAGGGCACATTCTGGAAGACGCAGAAGTCGTCTCGCATGCGGAACAGCGGCTTGGTGAAAGTCTTCTGCTGGGCGTTGATCACCACCCACTTGGTGGTGGGCATCATGTAGCCGAACTCCGTGTTGAACGAGTCCCGCATGCTGATGTAGGTATTGAAGTCGGGCTCTATGTAGAACATGGGCGCGTACTTCTTGAGGTCCTCGATGCGGCCAACGAGCTCGTGGTATTCCTCCTCCCAGGCCACGATCTTGAGGTTGGAGGCCAGCACATCGTCGAAGCTGCGATAGGGCGCCTCCTTGGGCGAGCTGGTCACGTAGGCGGAGAAGTAGGAGTTGTACCAGGCGGTGAGCAGGAAGCCCAGCAGGCAGATCTGCACGTAGATGGAGCGCACCACAATCGGCGCCCTCAGCACCTCGTAGAAGGACTGGCCGAGGGCTCCTCGCAAGCTGTTCTCGTGCATCACGTAGTCCAGGCTCTGAACCCGATAGCCGTGCTGCTGCAGCGCGGTGGCCAGCGTGAAGGAGGTGATCACCATGGTGGCGAGGGTGAGCAGGAAGGCGGCCAGCTCGAAGACGCGCACGTAGTACTCGGAGGGCGGCACGTCCGCCTCGACGGGCAGCATGATGCACCAGTGCATCTGCTCGATGGGATAGGCGAAGCCGCGCAGCGTCAGCCGGAAGGGGAAGGTGATGGCCAGCGAGAGCTCCACGCTGCCGTTGAACACCGCGTTTATCACGTCCGTGGAGGGCGCAAAGGCCGTCGCGTTGGCCGGAAAGGGCTCGACGAAGACGCAGTTGTACTTCTGCTGAAAGTGCGCCATGAAGTGGCCGACGACGCCCTTGTAGACGGCCTTGCCCTGCCTGTCGTAGTGGCCAATCATGCGGGGCGTGGAGCCGCCTATGACGATGGTCAGTTCATAGCCATGCAGATTGCTCAACCGCTGCGGAAATACGACTTCTGACTCATCAAAGTGACGTTGCTCGAGCTGCAAGCGCGGAAAGTGATTGTAGCTGTAGAAGACATGCGTTGACTGCAATAAAATAATGATCTAATGTTATCAAGACTTTAAATTTATGAATGAATATAGCCACTGAGAGAAGTTGAACCCTAAAGCCTCCGACTGACAAAATAACACTCTCAGTCAAGACAAACAATTTGATAAAAGTAGCAAAACATCACCTCGAAGTCCTCGAATACGACGAGCACATTGAGCAGCTTCAGCTTCCAGCAGAGCGTGAACAGCTTGTAGAGAAACATGTCATCGACTCCAGCCGCTTGCACCACAAAAACCACTCGCGATGTGTTCATGAATCGCAAATTGGCCGCTAGAGCCTTGAACAGACCTCGATGCACATCCAAGTCAGTGGTGGCCAAGTGGACCACGGACAACACGCGATTCGATTGCCTGTAGAACAAAAAGTAGCTGACGCGCTCGTCCAACTGCAGCACAGGCGTCGCTATGGCCTCCATTAGACTCCTCGGGAAGCTATTCCCCAGCTCATCCACCGCGAAGCTCGCGTTGCGGTTGCTCATCAGCAGCAGACACTCGAAATTGTCCTGGTTTTTAATGCTGATCAGCAGTTGCAACAGTTCTCCAGTCTTGCTTTGCCCCATGGCAGTGCACAGCCAGAGGCCGCAAATCACCCAGAAGCAGAAGCAGGACCAAGGACAGCCCATGTTACACATCGACTCACGACTGCAGGACTCTGACTAATGGGCTGCCCTTTTTTAAAGGGTTGCTAATGAAAGCACAGCGCTGTTCAATTAACAAGCGTCGCACAAAAACACGTCTCAGGAGACTACAGGAAATGTCCTTTGCTAGTTGTGCGGCTAATCAAATCCTTATTAGGAGCGTGCCACCAGCACGTCCCCTAATGAACATGGCTAATTAGCCTGTCCACTGCGCAGTTGTCTATTTTAAAGGATTATGCCATCTGATTCCCATTTCGAAACTCCTTGATATTGGAATGAACAAAATTAATCTTCGACACCTTGAATGAAAACATCTAGTAAAGTTGTAATATATTTTATATTTATTTCAGTTTCAACACTTACATTAGAATTAAAAATCGATTGATGAATTATCTATTTATATATATTTATAATTATCTTTTTTTTAAGCTACAGTGATTTTTCTATTATGTCTATTTGAAGGTGGCCTTAAATTTGTATTATTGATTACGTTTTTATTGAGCAAGAATTTGTTTCCTCGAATATTTATTTTGCAAAATGTCTTCACTAACAAAATTAATATTTAAAAATTGACAAGGGTGCTGTTGAGTATGAGGAATTAAAAACAACATAACTTTAATTTGTTTTTAAGCGTTCGAATATCCATTCTGCAAATTTACTTTATTTAAAGATTTGTAGACTTTAATTTTAATTGACGAGCATGCTGTGGAGTATGATCCATCATATTATTAACCACTGTGTAAAGTTTTACATGAATTACAGATCATCTCGGGTTTCGATTAGGTTTTCAATTAAGTTGATTTAGATGTGCGGTAGTATAATTGCTCGAGCAGGAACACGATGAAGGCGAGGGTCATCAGCGAGGCGCCGACGATTAGAATGTGGTGCAGATCCATTAGGCGCATGGCGCGGAACTCGTTTGGCTGGCCGAGATCGGCCAGACTCAGCTTGCCGGCAGTTATCATCTCGCTGAACGCCATGTCACGCCAGTGGGCCATTAGGCCAGTGGCCGTCGATTCGTGGATCAGACGATCGAGGGGCTCGCGGAAAACGGAGTCGGAGGCGATGGGGAAGGCGATCGGGATGCCGCGGTAGAAGCAGAGATCCTCGCGGAGGCTGAACAGCGGCGAGGTGAAGATCAGCTGCTGCTGCCGCACAACGTGCCACTTGTCCTGGGGCATCATGTATCCGAACCGGGTGTCGAAGGAGTCGCGCCGCCTGAGGTAGCGCTCAAAGTCCGGCTCGATGTTGAAGATGGCTTCGTAGCTGCGCATCTTCTCCGTGTACCTGATGAGCTGGTGGTACTCCGGACTCCAGATGACGATCTTGAAGCGAGAGCTCAGAATGCTGTCCAGGCTGGCGAAGGGTTTCACGCGAGGCACGCTGGTCACGTAGGCGGAGAAGTAGGAGTTGTAGCAGGCGGTGAGCAGGAAGCCCAGCACACAGATCTGCAGATAGATGCCCCTCACGACGACCGGTGGCTCGAGCAGCTCGTTGAAGCACTGCCCCAAGGCGCCTCTCAGGCAACTGTCGTGCAGCACAAACTCCACTGGTTGCACCCGATACCCATGACGCCTCAAACCCACCGAGAGCAGCAGCGAAGTCAGCACCAGGGCAACCAATACGACGAGGAAGGCGCTGAGATCCAGCACTCGGCTGTAGAGCTCGCTGTGAGGGACAAAACCAGGCACAGGCAGCATCAGACACCAGTTGAGCAGCTCGAAGGGATACGTGTAGTTCCTCGGCGGCATCTCCGTGTAAGTCGCAGCCAGAGCGAACTCCACCTGACCACTGTGAACCGCAGAGACGAGCTGCTGGGCAGGCACCAAGCTGGACTCGTTCATCTGCAGCAGCTGCTGCAGGCGACAGTTGTGCTTCAGCTCGAAGCAGTGCAGCAAGTGGCCCACGAAGCCGCCGTAGAAGAGCTCGCCGTTGGAGCGTCGCTGGAGGATGAGGCGCGGCGGAGAGCCGCCGATCACAGTGGGCAACTTGTAGCCTCGAAGGTCCTGCAGACGCGGCAGCAGCAGAGGATTCGTGCTGTTGTCGACGCGACGCTCGTCCAGCTGGAAAATGGGGAAGGGCGAGTAGCTATAAAGCAGTCCAGTTGTCTGAAAGTAAATTAGTTCAAACTGTTAAACATTTTCATTTGAATTTCAAATATATATAATCATGAAATTATTGCTCTGTCTTTTGTGCTGCTTCTTGGCCTTCCTGCTGGCCAGTTCTCAGTCCGCTGAGGGTGAGTCTTGACCACATACAACAACTTGTCGCATTTGAAGGCTCATTCCAGCTTAGACAGGTGCACGTTTCAGGCCAATGCTGGGCCCTGCCAGGAGATGATCATCATGTACGCCCATGATCCCTTCCAGGGCGAGTGCATCGCGTTCATCTACGGCGGCTGTGGCGGCAATCCGAACCGCTTCCCAACCGCAGCCGAGTGTCGAAATGTTTGCAATGTGACGGAGCCGAGTAGCGAATAAATCTGCTGTAAATACATGTATCTGAAACCCACCTCGAAGTCGTTTTAGATGGCGAGTGCGTTGAGCAGCTTGTGTTGCCAGCACCACTCGAAGATTGCGTCCACCAGCATCTCCTTCTGCAGCACCAACAGCAACGCAGATGTGCTCCACACGCCCAGGTTGCGTGCCACAAAGTGCAGCAAGCTCTCGGCTATTGGCTCGACAAAGACAATGCTCAGCAGGTTGCTGGAGTGGAGTCTGTTCAACCCCAAGTTGCAACTTGCATTGGGATTGAGGCGTATCATGGGCAGCGAGAGCTTCGGCCAGAAGGACGTTGCAACATTGTCTGCGTCGCCCGACACCAGCAGATAGTCGAGACGCTGCTGCCTCTGCAGCTGTTGCACCAACTCGGGGACGGTCAAGCTGCAACTGACCACGGCGCACAGTGCGAAACTGAGCAACTGCCTCATGCTGCACTTCGATTGCCTGCAACACGCATTTTCAGCTCCTTTTATAGCCCACAACTCGGCGGAGCTGCACGCCAACTGCACATTAGACGGTCGAGAGTCCGCAGGGAATCTCTTTGTAGTTTATTTGGTCGGGGGGTTACATTAGTACTTGGGGAAGCTATAGCCGGGGGAGTCGAGCATCCGCAGCTCGCTGTACTTCTCGCTGTGGTTGTACTTCTCGCCCAGCGCGCACAGGTTCTCGTAGGTGGTGTCCTGGCGCCTGCAGCGCTTGCCGGCCGGCAAGGACACGTTGTAGACGGGCAGGTCCGTCATGAGGTCGGTGGCGAAGGTGCAGAACAGCCGGAAGTAGTTCGTCAGCATCTCCTTGAAGAAGAGGCCGCTGCAGCCCACGTGGCTGTTGCGATCCGTCATCAGCAACAACACTTGCCGCAAACTCCTGTCGAGGCAATTAAATCAATTTAATTAAATATAATTGAGATAAAATAATTGAATTTGAATAGCTTCTTCTTACAATAAGAAGCTCGCAAAATACTCAAATTCTACTTGTCTTTCTACAGTTTAAATCTAGTTTCTAATTCAAATTTCTAGTTTAAAAAAGTTTATTGATAGGCCGGGCGAATGCTGTAATTGTTTTCTACTAATACTTCCTATTAACATTAATTTAGTTACGTTGAAATTGGTAAGTAATATCATTATTACAGGAGTAATTGAATAATACAAATTAAAAAACTATTTATTGTGGAAAGAATCAAACTTGCTGATTTGAAATTTGGAGGATGAGAATTGTGAATGTTTCTTATCCCTCTATGAATGAAATAGATCGCTTTTCGATCCAGAATTATTATAGAACCTTGTCTTGGATTTTACGCTCTGCTACAAAAACAAATACACTCACCTACTCTTCAAACTGCCAGTGAGCTGCTGCACCATGCTCCTGGTCACAAAGCGCGTGTCCTCGAACCAGACCTTGATGGTCTCCTCCAGGAGCATTGGCACAATGCTCGCTCTGTAGACGCCCACGAACTCGACGCCGTCGAGGATGCTGCCGATGGTCGTGAACCGTGGCGACGACATGCAAGGCTGGATAGTCGTCTCACACTGGGCTACGTAGATGGCAGCCAACTGCTCCAGCTCCGCCGACCAATCCATGCGCGCCATCCGCGCTGCCGGCAGCAGCCTCCTCGAGTATCCCTCGGCCACCTTGTTGCGGTACCTGTTGAGCATGTGCAGGATCTGATGCTGATGGGGCGCCAGGTCGATCAGCTGGGTGCCGTTCAAGCAGGTTGTGCTCAGAGTCTGTACAGAAAATAATATTATTCTAAGGCTGCAATGCAGACTGCACGATCACTCACCTTGTAGTACAAACATATCAAGTTGTTGAGTCCGCAATGATTCGATGAGCAGAATTCCTGGTGCTTGTTGCCCAAGGCACTAAAGGATATGCAGAGCAGAATCAGCAGCCGCTGAGCGAGCAGTTGGTTAGCAGCCAAGGACATTCTTCCAACTGCTAGTTGAGTGTATTCTTGACTAACAATTTCCCGTTCCAATCTCCCGTATTTATCGCCCAGCAAAACAGTTGTGCGTCGAACAACAACTGCAGCGCAATATTATTTCAGCCTAAAGGCAATTAGTAGAAAATATAAATTCACTACAAAACAATTTAATAGTTTTTATCAGAGATTGTAATCATAATATCGATCATAATAATTAATGAAGTGATTTATCTATTTTATATATTGTGAAGATTCGATTAACATCAAATAAATCGTTATCATATCAGACGATGATTTTGTTGATTAAAGAAATAACTACAAATAATCGTTATTTACGGTCCCTGATTTTTACTGTACGAAATTGAAAGTGAAAAGTAATTTCAGGGGATTCTCGTTAAGTCGCAGCTGAGACTTCATCTAGCATTTTACGGCCATGTGTCGTAAATATTGTTTTATTATTGTCACTTGAGGCAGTTAATCGCATTTAATTGTAAATTTCCCAAGTACAAGTTTATGATGGGTAAGTGAGCACTTGTGGACTCATAATGAGCTGTTCCAAAGTCATAAGAAAAACTCAAATGAGGCGAAGATCTCGTTCATCTTGCAGACAGTCAGACAGACAGATGATCACTCTTAATGATGCTGCAACAACAAACAACTCTCATTAAATTTCAAGCGTTTTTTATTTTGGTTATTACAAGTTTGGGGTGCACTTCACTCGATTTGGCAGATGCGTCAGCACTTGACCCGTCGTCATCGTCGTCGTCGTCGTCGTCGTCATCTTCGAGTCTCGGACTCGCAGTCGAACTCCATCTTCGACTCTGTGTCCCATGCTTGTTAACCGCCAAATTGAGTTGACGTTGACGTAATGCCCCGCCACTCGAGTAGGTCTCACTTTTTTCTGTTGCTATCGCAGTTGTTGCTGTTGCTGTTGCTGTTGTTGTGCTTGTTTGTTGATGAAGTGCAGCAGTATCTGAGGCCTCTGTTGTCGGTCAATTAGCTGCGCATATCACAACTCGAACTGCAAAAAGTAACAGTGCCGCAGTCGAAAGCCGCCCATAACATGACAGTCCAACTTGGACTCGAGCTCGGACTGACTGAGACGGGGTCACACAGCATCTTTAATTGGCATTGCTTGCCAACAACAGCAACAGCAACCACCACAACAATGACAACCAATTTTTGAGGCTGCTCCCGAGAGTTCATAACAGTGCATTCTGAACGCATCTGCGAATTCCCCAGTTCCCCAGCGAGCAGAAGACAGACAACTGAAGATTGCAGACTGCATATAATTTGTAATTGCCTCTGCTATGCTATTTTTATACTCCATTATTGCAATACAAACACGATAATGAGATGACTAAAACGAAGAACAGGGAATTCATTATTTACCTACAATATGCAGTAATACATTTAAATATAATATTATACTTAAACGTAAATCAGTAATTTATTTAAATGAAGTATTCCTTGCAACTTGAACTTCCTTTAGATTTTTGATTCAGCGCATTGATTTCTTGTCTTGTAACATTTACAATTCACGCCTTTAGGTTCTCTTCTCCCTCCCAACATAACTACAAAATAACATATCTACAATATGCAGTTATAAATTTAAATATAATATTATACTTAAACGTAAATCAGTAATTTATTTAAATGAAGTATTCCCTGCAACTTGAACTTCCTTTAGATTTTTGATTCAGCGCATTGATTTCTTGTCTTGTAACATTTACAATTCACGCCTTTAGGTTCTCTTCTCCCTCCCAACATAACTATAAAATATCATATCTGTCTTTTCAGACAGATAGACAAAAAGCGTGTGGCATACTCATTCGTTTCAAATCTTTTGTGTTGCACAAACTGAGACCGAGTTGTGATCTGATTTGAATCAATAATCAAAAGCAGACAATAAATTAGTTTGAGCGGTTCACGTGGTGGGCCAAGCCCTAATAAATAAATGGATTATTATTATTCTAATTATTATTTATTTGAATGCAGAACCGAGCAGAGATCAGTTGAGATCACAGAGATCACGGACTCCACTTCTTCTGTTTTCTGTGTCACATTCTGTTTTGTTTTGTTTTGGTTTTGTTTGTCCAGTCATTGTCACAGTTGCCCCTCTTGTCACTCCCCACTCCCCACTCGCTGGTGGCACGCAGTTCGCAGTTCGGTCAGTGGTTAAGTGGTGCAGCAGACAACACACAACGGTAGCCTTTTGGGACAACAATGGAATTGTTGTCAGAAAAGCGAAAGAAATGGTGAAAATAGGAGAGCTGCAAAGGCCAAAAGTGGACTGACAAAGTGTGTCTATCGGTCGTATACGTTATGTACGTACTTTGTATGATAAATGGCATAGTTTAGCGCAAGTCGAGCGACGCGATTGTCCAGCACAATGTAAATTTCAATGGTCCATTTTGGCCTCCAAGTAGTCCTTCTATTTCTGTTTCTGTTGCTGTTTCTGTTTGTGGCAACAACTGCTGCTTGTTGTCGCTGCCGCAGCTGCCCCCAGTGGGGCAGTTAGTCGTATTTATGAAAAGGTCTCTCATAATTTACCACAAATATGGTCATAATTTTTCGGCTTTTACTTTTCGGGCACAACGTTGTCTGTTGTCGTTGTCTGTTGTTGGCCACGCTAATGAAGCGAAGGCAATCATGAAACCGAAAACAAAAACCCTTCGAGCTGCTGCTAATTTCAGTGGCCACTTGTTTGGCATCATCGTTGCGGCAAGTTGTTGTCTGCGGCAAGCATTGCTGCCTGCCACTTGCCAGCATCGTTTGTTTCCTAGCAATCAACTGCAAACGTGTCATTCGCAGTCGCCACAGTCGCCACAGTCTATAATCAACATCCAACATTACGAAGCAGCCACTTGGTCGCCTACAATGTGGAGCAATGTCCGGCTGCATCCTGGCCAGCTCGCTGCTCTCTGGTCTCTCTGGTCTGTGGTCTTGGCCGGCGGGCGCAGCGTTCAGGCCACGCTTCAATAAATGTCACTCCTCGAGCTTTGCATCTAAAAATTGATGACAATAATTTGTTGCATTGGCCCCAAGGGGGTGTGGCAGAGACAGCGACTCAGCCGCCAATCGCCGCAAATCGGCGGCACCAACAAATTGTCTGTGGCAGACAGACAGTTGGCTCTCAGCTGTCCCTGCCAGCGTTGGCGTTCCACATTTTCGGTGGACACGATGCGATGTCCGATGCCCGACGTCCGATGCCCGCTGCCGTTTTCGACACAATTTATACAAAGTGTCGCAGTTTTTGGCGCTTTGCATTTGTTGCTGACAGCTTTGTGCCCCGCTTGCGCCACTTTGCCACTCTGCCACAGCAGCACCGGCAGCACCAGCACCATGTGGCACGCCCCAGTGTCAGCCCCTATGGCCGCACTTTGCTGCCAGCCAGCAACAGCAACATCGAAAAATGAAACATAAATTTCGTCATTTTGTCGCTAGTCGTTTGTACTCGCTGTATACCCTAACCTTACTCAACCTAACCCAACACAGCACAGCACAACAACCCAACCAGGCAAGACAAGTACAGTGAGAACTCCCTCGGCGGGAAATTCGCTAGAGAAAACACTTTTCTCATGATTTGGTTTTCAGAGCAGTTTTGGTTGAGCGTGTAACTTATCAAATCCAAACAAAAATGGATCTAAACCCTATCTTGAGCAAACGGGAATATATGTTGTTAACAAACACGATGACATAAAAATTTGGGAACAATGAATAAGACAGAAATGCAGACCAGAAAGCTAACATATAGACAACAAAAATCGTCATACATATGATTGTATTTTTATTGCAATTTCAGACAACAAAAATCGACCATTTTATGTAATTTTTGATCTTTTTTATTATATTTTAATATTTTAATGTTGACGAGAAATCGAAAATTGGTAATGTATGTACATATATCATGATTTTTAATATGTGTTATATTTGATATTCATTCAATTACTACATATAATGTATGACAAAGAATAATGATAACTATAGTAATGCTAACTTTTTGGCAGTAAATATTTGAAATATATGTTGTTAATGTAGTAAATATATTTAATTTGTAACCCTTTTAAAATTCGTTTGAATACGACTTGCGGCTGAAAAAAACAATTAAAACTGACAATAATTACCACTACAAGCTGAATTATTCCCTAAGGAGGTAGAAGTTGCCAGAAGTGAAGTGTGCGACCAATAGAGTCTTCACTGTAGTACAGTACACATAGCATAGCAGAGTTGTAAGTTAAGGCAAGGTGGGGCCTCTTGCTGATTGCAAAGCGCTTTGCGAATTGTTTTGCACAATTCTATGAAAATCAACAGCAACAACGTGAGCACATTTATTTATTTATCTGCTCGAGCAGTTGTGGCTCTTAAAGTTGTTGCTGCGGTTGTTGTTGGTTTGTTCGCTTTGATTTGATTTCGATTGCACATTTTTCAATTTGATAAATTTATCGAGTCGCAGCCAGAAAACAAATCACCTGCGATGCCCGCGAATGCGATAAGAGAATCGAAATTCAATACAAATTATAATGGACTCTCTCTATCTCTTTCTCGCTCTCTCTCTCTCTCTCTCTCTGTCTATGTGGCTTGCCACATTTTGTTGCTACTGCAGCGTGTGGTAAATGGCATCAATTGCGACCTTTTGGCATTCGAACAGCAACATTTCGCTAATGAAACCGATACCTCAAGTGTCAGCCTCGGTCTGTGGTCAGCTTGCAGCTCCTGGACATGGACAGTTGGCAGATGCAGCAGCCACATTTGGCCGCTTGCCGCATTCTAAGCCAACTTATGGCGGCCATAAAAATGTTAAGCGCACAACATTTGCCACATTGCCACCTTTTGGCCAGGAGGAAATGGAGCACGCACGTGGCAGTGGCAGTTGCAAGTTGCTAGCAGAAATTGGATGCCATCGTAAAGTCCTGTCGCTGCCACACGACCGCAGCTGCATATCATTAAAGGGGCAATCATAATTCTAAAGGTAAGAGTTCCTGTCCGACCTTAAACTTTCGGTACTTGATCAAAATGCAATTTATTTGAATTACAAAAAATATATGTAGAGAAAAATATAAGAATATTATTATTCATACATTCACAGACAAATTTAAAAAGCAACTACTATAAAAAGAAGACGTAAATTTCAATATATTCTTGTTGAGCCTTTTTCGATCTTATGCAAATGTTTTAAAACATGATTTCAATCCTCTATCGTATATATATGTAATCATTTTAGGCTTCAGTTGTGATTGAAGATTTAATTCGTGAGTTTAGAACGTTTAATTCTCTCTGTGAGAAAATCAAACAAATACATGAATGTTAATAATTCAATTACAGCTGATTGATGGTTCGTTTAATTGTTTCATTATGTGGCAGACACATCGCGTATTAATTATAAACAAAAGTAATAACAGACGCTCGGATCAACCGCATCAAGTCATCCAGCTCGTCTCGGCCACGTTGTGGAGTGTTTGCGTGGGCGTGCAGCGTCTGAATTACAACAAAGCAACAACAATCATAGCAACAACAACAACAACTGGACACATACATGAACAACATGCGACGTGCGCTGGCTTGATGCCAATTTCGTGTGGATCCCAAGCAACGAATGGGTTTCGAGTACTCGTATTCATACTCGGAGCTCGGCACTCGGCACTGGCAGGCATGTGAACGTGTTTAAACAAATACAATTTGCAATTATATGGCAAGCAAATCAAGTAGAAATCAGCATGCGATTTCCACCTGTGACCGGCGTCATAATTCGTGGCTATGTTTGTTGCTCATAAATCTAACGATTTACAATTATTTTTGTTTTGTTTTCCGTTTTTTGTCAGCCCCGAAGGGAGAGCGGGAGGGCGAGAGGCGGAGGGAGTCGAATGCATTTCGTGGCACAGCGGGCAGCTGCAATAACATGCACATGTTGCACGTATGGGGCAACAACAACAGCAACAGCAACAACAACTGCAGCCACAGCGAGTGCTCCTAATGGCCATTATGGTCATTTCGTTATCACTGGCGAACAGCACAACAAGGAAACGCCGATCGACCAGCTCTCTCCCTCTCCCACTCTCTCCGTCTCTCTCTCTCTCTCTCGTGGTCGCGTCATAAATTTACATAGATTTCGCAATGTAAAACTGCTAAAATTATTTATGATGACGCTAACGAGCGACGACAGGTGACGCTGAAGCCAAAGCCAAAGCCAAAGCCAAAGTCTGACGTTGTCTGGCAACTCATCGCTACGCACAATTCTCCCTCTCTCTCTCTCGCTATCTTTCTTTCTCTCTCTGGTGATAACACAGTGCGTGGCAGCAAATTGATTTTGTGGCGCCGCCTGCCGCAGCTTCGGCTTGAGCCGGAGACGCGCCGCGGGCAAAGCTTGTCTATATTATGCAAAAGACAAGTGAAAATTTACGTTAAGCGGCGACGTCAGCGCTTTGTATTAATATAAATACTATATAGAGAGGGATTAGCTTCTACTCCACACACGCACACACACGCACACACACACACACGCACACAGCCTAACACAACTGTAATTAAAAGTGAAATTATTTGGCCGAGGGGTTCCAACGGGTTTCCATCTCCATCTCCGACTCCGACTCCAACTTCGACTCCAACTTTAACTGCAATACGCTCTGTGTGATTGATGGATGAGTTTGAGTTTGTCATGCAAATTTCAACGGGCTGCACGCTGTGTTGCATGTGGCACGTTGCCTGTTAGCCCGTTGCTCGTTGCCCGTTTGCTCTGATGATGTTGTCTTGATATCCCAAACGGCCTAACGAGCATGGCGCGTGGTCGTCAAATGTCTCCAGCTTCGTCTCCGTCTCCGTCCGTCGACTCGTTCTGATATCATAAATATAAAGCTGTTTTATTAAAAAATTGCAACGCAATCGGGGGCTGCAGCCGTGTGTGTGGCATAAATATAAATTGCAGCCCGCTGGAATTTTAATGACAGCCTTTGGAAATTAATCTAACGCGAGTACTTGGCACCCTCCTCTCCCCAGCCCTCTCTCTCAGCCTTCGCTTGCCTTTCATTGCTGTAACATCGTCGTCAAACTAGTTTCAAAAGTGTCGCAGCTGTAGTCGATATTGTTGCTGTTGCTGTTGCTGGTTGCTGGTTGCTGATTGTTAAGTGATTTGGGCCCAACGCCTGGCATATCGATCAGAGATGCGAAAGCTACAAATTTAGCGGGAAAACGCTGCAGATGCTTATCACAAAAATAAAGATGCCACCGGGCAGCAGCAGCTGCGACTGCGACTGCGGCTTTCACTTGCTGCATGCCACATTTGCATGAAAATGGCGCGCCAATTTTGTGCAATTAATCGCCCCCGATGCAGCCACAACTCGTTGCAATGCTGCAAGTTGCAAGTTGCGAGCGTCATTTGCATTTCGACTTAATTAAAACAGTGGGTGGTGCAGCACTGGGTTAGTTGTCTGCTGACTTCGCTTTCTTTGGCCAATTTCACTCTGGAATTTGCATGGCACATCTGCCGCTTCTTGCTGCTGCCCCAAGCCAACATCGACACCCAGAGAGATCAGCAACGCTGTGGTGTAAGCTGACAGTGAGCGATGAAGTACTTCGCCCAGCTAATAAATTGAGCATCCATAATGCGTCAATCGACAGTCAAACGGACGGACGGACAACAATTGGCAATTGCTTCAACGGCTGCCTTTGTGTGCCACACAAAACCGCACCAAAACTTGTCAATTGATTTTATGCACTATTTTGGGGCTGACCTCAAGCAACGGTAGCCAACAACAACCAGCAACCAGCAACAGCAACCAGCAACAGTCGCTGTCGCAGCCGGTGCAAAATGAAACGAATTAACAATTTGATGTAACTGTGATTTTGTTGT
Source organism: Drosophila ustulata (assembly GCA_035047365.1). Classification (NCBI taxonomy): domain Eukaryota; kingdom Metazoa; phylum Arthropoda; class Insecta; order Diptera; family Drosophilidae; genus Drosophila; species Drosophila ustulata. Next base: position 31,310,513 of record JAWNPT010000094.1, read on the forward strand.
TGTCCGCCTCTATATTTTTATACCTGCTTAGCATTGGATAGAAGGGTTTTATAACTTAGCGTTGACAAAAATCCTAGAAGTTATTCAAAAAACAAATGTAGAGGGGAAAAATGAATTGAAGCTGCCTGAGCTCAATTGTCTTGTTTGACAGTGTATAATATATATTTTCGCATTCTATTTTTTGGGATTCTCTTGAAATGGTATCAGTGGAATTCTCGCCTATACCTTGTTTACTTCTTTAAATGTCAAAATGTGTAGCGGGTATCTCGCAGTCGAGCACTCTCAACTGTAGCTCGCTTAGTTGTTATACCCGCTACCCATAGGGTAGAAGGGTATTATGACTTAGTGCCAACAGAAAATGTATGTAACAGGCAGAAGGAGGCATCTCCGACCCCACAAAGTATATATATTCTTGATCAGTGTCAACAGCCGAGACGATATAGCCATGTCCGTCTGTCCGTCTGTCCGTCTGTCCGTCTGTATGAACACCTGGATCTCAGAGACTATAAGAGCTAGAGCTACCAAATTTGGGGACAGTACTCCTATAGGTCCTACGCAGATCAAGTTTATTTCAAAAGTTGGATGCCACGCCCCTTTCCGCCCCCAAAAGTCTGTAAAAGCCGTAATAATAGACCTAGAGCATTGAATTTTGGTATGCATAATAATAATTATATTCTCAATGATTTCTGTGAATTTGGTTGAGATCGAATGAAAAACAAGGAAGTTATTAAAGAATCAATTTTATAGGCAAAATTCACTTGCAGCTGCCCGCGCTTTGTTTGTTTAGTTGACAGTGTGACCAAAACGGTGTTGTGATTTTTACCCGCTATTTTCAAATATATACAAAAAACTAATTTTAGTATATTTGGTATATTTTTTGTTAATATATCATTTAAATTTTTTGTTTTCTCTCGAAATGGGTTGCGGGTATCATACGGTCGAGCACTCTCGACTGTAGCTTTCTTACTTGTTTTTTCTGTTTCTGTTTCTGTTTTGGCCGCACACGCCCTCAACAAAACGAATTCAAAAGAAATGCTTATCGTGCTTCACAGAAACCCAGCAACAACAACAGCAACAACACAAACATGAAATTGAAAATGCCAAACGCTAAAAGACAACTAGACTGGACGCCCCTCGGTCCCCATCCCCCCTCCGAGTGCTGGGAGTAGTAAAACTGTAACGAAACCCGATTGAACCCGCCATGGGTGGCTCCAGTTGGCGAGTTTGCTAAGTTGCCAGATGCCCAGAGCAATGAGCGGGACGGCAACAACAACACACACACACACTGGACCTGCAACATGGCCAATAACATGTACGAAAAATTTCATTGCTGGTGTGCTTTTTGCTCTATGCTCTAGGCCACGATTCGGCAGGCAGGCAGCCAGGCAGGCCAAGAGCAAAAGCAAAAGCAAAGAGCCGTAAAGCAGCAACAACTGCCCAAATCTCAGCCAAAATATCGCTGGCGGGCGTTTTGACCATGGCGCATGCAGCAGCTGCAGGCCAAGACCAAGACACATCCTCCAAGAGCAGCGGCAACAGCAACAGCAACAACGACAACGACAGCAACGACAAAAGGCCGAAAAAAATAATTAATATGCCTCAAACCAAACCCAAAAAACAGAAAAAAGAAAAAAGAAACCGGGCTGCCTTTATGACAGGCGACAAGGGCAGGGTTCGAGGCAGCAACAAAGCAACTGAGATCTTGGGGATGCAGCTGCACTTGGACGCTGGCCGCCGGCAACAGCAGCAGCAACAGCAGCAACAACAGCAGCAGCAGTTTAACTAACGGCTTCTGTGCTTGTTGTGCTGCCGTTTCCGCATCTCGGTGTCGCCTCAGAATGTGCACGATTTTACTTCAGATTCAATTTCAAGTGCAGCAGCGGCAGCAACAGTTGCTGCAACAGCAGCAGCAACAGCAGCAGCAGCAAGAGGCAAGCGCCGCTATTAAGTCGACGACAACAACAAGCAATAACCCTAACCGACAGAGCCGCCAGCGCCGTGTGCCTGTTTGCCACTGTCTGCCGCTTCTTGCCGAGATTTCTATCTTTGATCTCTTACTCCACATGCAGCAGCAGCGGCAGCAACAGCAGCAACAGCGACTGCAGCGGCAGCAACAGCAACTGCTGCTGTCTGCTTGTTAAATTGCTCATTTAAACCATAACGAAACGAGTGGTTGCTTGAGTTGGCTCGCCTGGGCTGCTTGGCTGGATAGTTGGATCGCCTAGCTTCGGCTTCGGCATCGGCATCAGCATCGAGCAGGCGCAGCATGTGCCGCCGGCTGCACTTCCTAGAACTCTGCTGCGATCAGCCACTTGCTGCAGCACTTCCCCATCTCCGACTCCACCGTCTCCTCGCCAGACTAGCTGCAATTTGCCCATTGGCATTCATGCCGTTAGCACTTTTAATTAGCATACGGCGGAAATTAGTTTGCCGACTTTATGTGACACAGCCAGCAGACCAGACCACATCACACACTCTGCCCCACTCGGTGGCTGCCACAAGCTGCTGCCCCTCCTGGGACTTGTTGCGTGGCTCCGTCAAATGCCCATGATCTGCGTCATCTGTGCCAAGACTGCCAAGCGGCGTCCACATAAATTATGATCTATGGAATTTATCGCAGACGCAGACACCACGACGATAACGAGCATTGTCTGATCGAGCTTCCCAGGCCGCCGCACGGCGCAGATTGAACGACAGCCGCAATTACATTTCATATTTTTATGGCATTTACCTCAATGCTGCTTGGCTATTGCCGTTGCTGTCGGGGATCAGCATAACAAACACCCAAGGAATTTGATTATTACATTGTAATTGTACATCGATAGCCACACAGCGACTCTAAACTACAAGGCAGCTTGTGAACAACCGTGACTTTATGATAAAGAAATCAAGTGAACTTTTCGTTAATATAGAAAAGTTAAACATGAACGAAATCAATAAAAAATACAACAAATATTGGGGACTTCGATAGAAAAGTGAAATATCATAGTTACAAATTGACAATATTATATTCTCAAATTTAAAAAAATATTATTATATTCATATCATCTTTGCAGAGTGGTATTTAAATTATATTAATTATTGTATGTTTTTACAATATGAATTTTCAATACAATTTATATGGATAGAGGAAATTAATCCTAGCCTGAGTATTAGATACTTTTTTTTATTATTTATTTATGTATATAGTTGGTTCGAATTCCTACAGCCTAAGCTGCTGATGCCTGCATTATAAACATTCTATTTATATATTAATTATATTTATTACTATTGGATCATCTTAAATGCCTAAATTGACTTGTTTATAGAATTGTTAGTTCAACCAAACATATTCGCTGATTATTTGCGTGTTTCGGTTAGAGATAAATAATTATATTATTCGATGGTTACACCCATTAACATGGTTTACATTGTAGCAGTCTGAGCGCAACACAACAATGTATTCAATCGATAATCTCGTATTCAAATGCAGATACAGCTGGCACAGCTGAAAGCGACTCTGCAACTATTGCTGTGGTTGATGCTGTGGTTGATGCTGTGGCTGATGCTGTGGCTGGTCGCACGCCAAATTGATGTCACAAAACCAAATCATAAATCAGGCAAATTATAGTTATTATTGCATAGCACATGAATAAACATATAGGATAAATATACATTTATATGCACAGCGAGACTGCGAGCGAGAGAGCGACACAAAGAGAGAAAGGGAGCGAGAGAGAGAGAGAAAGATGTCGATAGACAAGAGCTGGTAGAACAAGCGCCGCCGCTAAATCTAGCTAGGAAAAAGGCCATAAATCATAATGCGATACTCGTCGTATTATTGCCGACGGCTGCTGCACTCGAAGTCGGAGGGGAAAAGGGGACTAAAGGGGGATGGGGCTTGGGCATAGTCCATGCTTGACTGGACAATCATAATAATCACAGTCACAACGGCAGGCCGGTTGCTGCAGCAACAACAACAGCAACAACAGCAACGGAGGCAACAGCCACTGACAACGGGCAACAAAAGCTACTTACTATGTCTATGTCAAGCCGATATGCGACTGATAAAAACCTGTGCAGAAAACAATCAGAGATTGCGAATACCCTAAGCGAGTGAGGGTAAATCGAAGAGCACAGCAAAGTTGAACAAGAGTAGGATATAACATTTGATACCATCTTCTCTATAAATTATATACAAATAGATATAAAAGTGATATAAATAATATGATATATATCGTATATTCGTATAAACAATTATAAAACTCTAAGAGACGGGTGTCAAGCAATAAGCTTTAGCTTGTGATGAAAATATATAAATAAAAAAATATATTGGTATCAATTAAATTATTCTTTGTATTTTATTTTATTAAATTTTATTTCATGAATACAAATCTAGCTATTACATTTGATACTATCTATACTTGATATCCATCAATTTATTAGCTTAGCTAAAATAAATTAAATTGCAAATCTTCTTCACGGTGTTGAATGTCATCTGGCTTCTATCTATAAGTTGTATAACTATAGTAATGATTATATAACTAACAGCAAAGGAAAGCACACTTTCAAGGGTATTCCGCAGTCGTTGTGTGTGTTTTTCAGTCTTGCCAGCTTGTTATTCATTGTTTTTGTTGCGTCTCTCTCTATTTCGCTGGCAAGGCAGCAGGAAAATTGACAATTGCGCACCTGCTTCATTTTCTTCTTCTCTTAGAAAGCGGCAACTGCAACAGCAGCAGCGGCAGCAACAACAATGCCACTGCAGCACAGCAGTGCCACAGTCGCCTGTTTAATGGCACTTAACGGTCAACATGCTCACTGTGTAGCAGTAAACTTTGGCTCATAGCAAAGAAACTTTCCAAAACAAAACAAAAAAGTCTAAGCAACAAGACTTCGCAGACTGTCGAAAAGTCCAAACGAATCGAATCCAATTCGAATCGAATCGAATAGATGCCCTAAAATCAAAGGAGCTTTTTGGCATTTGCATAACAGAGGAAATGGGCGAAACATTCGAGATTTTCTATGAATATGTTACGTACTCGTACTTATCCGAGTATTTCACATAATCTAATTGTATGCTAATGCCGCAGACATGAATTATGATCCGAGTGCAGCGAGGCTTGCCCCCGTGTGGCAGCTGTGGCATGCGGCATGCGGCATGCGGCGTCTTTTGTGCTTGTGTCAGCTGGCTCATTGGAAATTACCGAGTCGATGTCTAAGTATGTCCTGCATGTTCTCTAGGGGCCAATTAAGCGAGCCAAACATCAAGTTCCGTTGATGATGAAGTTGTTTTGATAACGAAACCGAAATAAAGCCTAAAACGTGCTCGATTTATCGAAATCGGTGCAGAGCCAGAGAGGAGGAGAGGCGGAGAGAGGGGGAGAGAGCACTTTGCATGGCCTCTTTGGCCAAGATAAACATCATAAATGCATTGAAATGTCATTGCCAACTGTTGCTATCTGTTGCCAGTTTGCTTTCCGCCTTTTGCCCAAAAACGAGGCAGGCGAGCGAGCGATGGCGATAATAATGATTGCTGGGCTTGGTCTCCAATGTGCAGCAAAGGTTGCAGTAGCAACATCAGTTGCGACAGCAGCAACAAGTGCCGTTACTCGCGATGCAATTACGAGTCGAGCTTAATTAGAAACTCATACGAGAACGAGAACAAGTCGAGAGGGCAACAGAACTCTGGACCTGATCTCGGCCAGTCAGTCATTCAATCAGTCGGACTGACGATTATTTATCACCGTCGTGAGTCGTGCGACAATGACGAGACGGACCAACAATGAGGGATCACAGCAACTTGCACAGTGATTCACGCAGGTTCAACTTGAACTATATTGCAGTTAATGGAGCGAGAAGAAAGTATTGGCCATACAAAAACCCAGTGTGCATCATTAGCAACAGTTTGTCTGGCCAAGTCAATCATTCAATAGCTCAGAGCCGCTGACAACCCGTGAGTCTGGGAATCAGCTGAGTTCGACTTGAAATTGGAAATGGCAAAAATTGCTTCCGTTCTGTAAAATGTTTATGGTTATTTTATTGGCTGTTTAGTCATAGCCCCGTTCGAATAGTTCATTATACGAGCAGACTTTTCTGGCTACAAAAATGATTTCCAGTTGTCCCCAAATCAGTTGTGATTTAAGCCCAGCGAAATGCAGTTCGCAGTTCTCACTTTCCTTGCGGGTCTCCAATTTGCACTGGGAACGGATACGTTTCTCCGAAAGTTGTTTGTGAGGCACCGTGAGTCCAAAGGATAATTATTTTACCAAAGTACGGATCTAAAGTGCTCTCCTCTTGCAGCCAAATGCATGTACTTGGTGGATCCGGGTCCGTGTCACGGCAAGCTGCGAATGTACGGCTTCGACCCCTTCGCCAACATGTGCAGCTTGTTCATCTACGGCGGATGCGGAGGAAACCCGAATCGGTTTCCCGATTACATGATGTGCTCCAGGGATTGCCTGAACAGGGAGCAGGAGTCTGACGGAGCGGTTGATTACGGACACGATCGGGAAGAACACCATGAACATCCCGAGGAGGGAGAGGAGGATCCAGAATACTACATCGACGAATCGGAGCTCAAGGATATTGACAAAGACAAGAACAAGCACCAGCACAGCGACGAATACATAGACTACGAAGACTACAAGGAAGAGGACAAACCGCAAAAGGACAAGGAAAGAGAGGAAGAGTACGAAGATAAGATCAAACAAGAAGAAGAAGCAGAAAAAGAAAAAGAAGAGAAAGAAGATGAAGAGGAGGAGGATAACGATAACGATGACAAAAAAGATACAGCAAAAGAAAATGAAAATAAGGAAGATGAAGATGAAGAAAGGGAAGACAAAAATGATAAAGAAAATAAAGATGAAAATGAAAAACATGAAAATGAAAAAGATGAAAAAGAAATAGAAAACAAAAAGGAGGACAAAAAAGAAGAAGACAAAGAGGAAGTAAAGGATTACGGAATCGAAGGGCTATACCAAGACCCAAAAGAAGAAAAAAAAGAAAGAGAAAACAAGAAGGAAGACGAATACGATTATTATGAAGGTTCCAATGAAGTAACAACTGGAAAGGTACAAAAAATTCCAGAATATATTGAAGAGCGAAACAATGCGACCAGAAAAGAAAAACGCTCTAAATAATATACATATAACAACAAATTAAGTTGAACAGAAATAATTCAGCAAAACATATGACAAGTGGAATTCAAAGAGAAAAGCAAAATGAAAAATTAAAATAACTTGCAATATTAAATGAAATTAAGGAAAAGGGAAAAGAAAATATTAGTTACGGGTAACAAACTATTGGCAATTTTCAATTACTTACAGTCCATATACAAACTTTGATAAGCTGTCATTTATAATATTCTTATTAAATACAACTTGAATTAAATAGACAGGAAACAGATCTAGTTTTGTTTCATTATTTGTATTTAAGCAAGATTTGTGATCAAATTCAAAATAATGTAAATAAATAAATAACCATTAATAATACAGAAAGTTAGAAAAAAGAACGATCCCAAGGAATAGTTGAAATAAATGTTTATTGGAAACTTGTTGAGTGCGGAAGTCGCTTTCTGAGCTCACACGCCACACCCCCAGCAACAGCAACAACAGCAACAACAACAACAACGAGATGCATAGCTAATGCAGCGGAACTAAACCATTAACGCCCCGAAACTGTATCATGGGCATGATCCGCGAGAATATATAGTTTTGGCGAGGTATTCGCACTCGTATCGCACATTCTAATGACTTTATTATGAGCAATGCAGGGCAAGAGCAATAAGTTGTTGCTGTTGTTGCTGCTGCTGCTGCACCCAGCTGGAAATGACGTCAGGGGTGTGTCCACAGTCAAAGTCTTCGTCGGCTCGCAGCCTTTTAAGTGTGCCGTAAACTGAAATGAATACGAGTCGAGTACCCGAAGAGCAGGGCACGCCAGCCACAGCCAGGCAACTTGTCCAAGTTGCCTTTGACAATTATTTATGGTAATAAATAGAAACGCGAGCGCGCAAATCGCAAGTTGAGTTGCCACTAAATCTGTCGATCCGATCCCCGATCCCCGATCTTCGATCCAGACACATAATGCGCCTCTAATTGCCGCACTCTGTCGCGAAAAGTTGTACAAAACTTTACGAGCGATCGCATTAGTTGTGCATGCAAATTCTGGCCAATTCGATTGCCAATTACCACTTCAAGTTCGGGCGTATTGAAATGTTGAGACGTCATTGAGTGCAACTGGCAAATTTAAAGCGTGCAATTTATAAAGCCAACAACAGTCCCAAGACTCGTCTTGCCGTCCAGTTCATTGTCAGCCAAACAAATGGCCAATGTCTCATTAATGCCACACAATGGAGGCAGCCAACGGGCAACGGCGACTGCGACGTCCCGCTGCGTCCAAAATATGCAACATTCATCAATCACACTGCAGCCGAGCGACTGAACGACTGAGCAGCTGTCCGTCTGTCTGTCTGTCTGCCAGTCTGTCTGTCTGTCTGTCTGTCCGACCAACTGCTGGCCAGGAATGAGAATGAGTTCACGCGCTGCACTTGAGGTCGAATTGAGCGCCAACTGTGGCCACTACACTGAGAGACGATTCGAAACTAGACTAAAGTTATTGAATTGGCGCAACATTTAAAAATGGGATGTAACTACATATAAATAATTGTTAATTAATACAAATTAATATCAGTAATGAATTAGAGAGAACATCAGTTTTGAAACAATATTGCAATATTTCTATTAAAAACAGAAGTGTTAATTAACATTTTTAAGTCATTTTTGGATGCAATCCAACACTGATATATAAATAATTGTTACTTTAAAAATTAAAATAAATATGAAATTACATTATTTCCATTAGAATATGTTCTTGAATTGATAATTATTCTTATACACAATCGTATTTCAAGAATGGCGAGTCTAGAATTATTCTAGAGCTTTTGTCTTGATTTTCAATTTTTGTAACGACTTTTCTCGCAGTGTAGCTGTGCTTTGCCTGCTGGCTGGGCTGTTGGGCCTTTGGCTCTCGCTGTTTCGGGGCTCGCATTGATTTGCTTTGGCGCATTTTCAAGTCAATTACACATATTTGTGGCATTTGTGGCACTCGAATGCGAATGCGAATGCGAATCGAGCATGCGGTGGGTCGCTTGTCGTAGGTGTTGGCCGTCTGTCTGTTTCCTATGTAGCGCTATTCCCCGCTATCTGTCCGCTGCTGTCGCTATTGTTGTGGTTCTCGATGTGGTGCATGCCACATCAGCAACAGCAACAGCAACAACGCTGCATGTGTCCGCCCACAACGTGGTCAACAAGTGAGTCACGTTGCCAGTCATGCGAACCATAATTCATGTCCAACGGCAACAACGTTGACTGTGTGGCATTTGAGGCGACCCATCGAAGGGTTAACGTGGCACGCTTATCAAACAGCTGGGCCCAAAAGCTCCACACGCTCCCCACCAAAAAGCTGGGCTCGCAAAACGCCCCGCAGCAAAGTTGATAAGAAAGCTTTCGGCTCGCGACACGGGGCGCATGAGTGATGAGAGAGAGCCCATCGAAGAGAGCGCGAGAGTGCGAGTGAGAGTGAGAGTGGGAAAGAGATGAGAGTGCGGGGGAGAGAGCGCGCGCGCATTGATAAGCTTGATGTAAGCTCCACACGCTCAAGAAACACGCCAACGTAAAGCACAGATTGAAAAACAAATAACAATAACTAAGGTATTTCAGAGGCAGATAATGTGCTGGGCCATGAGATACCCTCTAATGCAGTTGGTCGGCTATTCTATTCTATTCTACAATATTTCAACTAATTGAGCTGAAAATTATTAATTAATCTACCAGGGAAATATTATCAAATTACAATAATAAATAATTTTAATTGATTCCACAACATAATAATTCAAATTAAAGATTAATTGTGACCACTATCAATAAGCTACTCCGAAACATAAATAATATTTCAATCAATAGATTACTTATGATTATTTTAGAGTCTTATTGTTTGTTTATCATTTTAAAACATAAGTGAAGATTCCAACATTTTAAATAATTGCGTGAATTCCAAATCATTGTATTAGAGCAAAATAAATTAGAATCAAAAGAAATAATTATTTTTAATATTTTATCTTATTTGCAAGATTATTCGTTTCATATATCAATCATATGTTGAAAACAATTCAACTAAGTTATTTACGGTGCCTGAAAATGTACCAATTTATTGCTATTTTGTTTAACTAAGAAATTTTAGTGTTCACCTAATTTACAGTCGCGATATAGTAAACGGAATGCGATTCGTCTGGATTCCATTGCATTTAGCCACGAGTTTATAAATAACATCCACATTCTATTTACTGATTTGCAGCGAGGCGGCAACAACAAGAACCGTTGTTTGCCTGCGTATCTAAAGAATTCTTTTGCATCTCGAGATCGGCGCCAGATAGATTTGTATCTTTAGCATGGCTGGTGCAACCAAGGCGTGTTCCCTTTGCCACATTCTTAGTCCATGATGACAACAACTAAGTGAAAAGTTGATACTATTTTTACAGCACTCTCTCGCTCTGTGTCTGTCTCTGTCACGCTGAGAGTGTCAGTTTTGCACATCAAAATACGTAAACAAAAGCAATACTACAGCGTAAATAAACACAAATGATGCAGACACAAGCTATTCTCTGTACTCCGCCCCGCACACTCTCTCGCCTCTCTCTCAGCTCTCTCTCTCCGTGTGTCTCTGTGCTCTTTGGCCCGCATGGAGAAGCGACAACAGAAGCAAAACAATCAAGTGAAAGCGCCGAGCAGAGCAGAGCAGAGCAAAGCAAAGCGTAGCCGAAACTTATTGTTTCGTGCATTTGTATCTACAACTTTCATTGGCTCCCATCTCGCCGTCGCCGTCGCCGTCGCCGTCGCCGTCGCCGTCGCCTTCGCCCAGATACAAATACAGATACTAGAGTACGTTGCACAAGAGCAAAGTGCACGGCGCATGGGGCACGGAGCACGAAGCACGCAGCACGGAGAGAGAGCAGAATTTCTTACGGAACTTCCACACGAGACTCGCAGTCGCAGTCCCAGTAACAGTCACAGTCACAGTCAGAGTCAGCAGTGAGCTGGAGTCGTCAGCGTTGTCAGTGTCGTCAGTGTCGCAGTCGGAGCCAAAACGCGGGCGTAGCAAACTCATTTCGTAAATGGAAATGTGCTGGAGACGTCAAACGGAGACGGAGACGACGACGCAGACGGAGACGGAGACGCAAGCGAATGAAATGAAATTTATTAAATTAAAAAAGAAGACGTGAATAACGTTAGCGAACGGAAGTGAAAAGTTACAAGCACGCACACACACATAAAAACGTATATAGCAAACAAATAGATATACAACATACAACAAAATACATATAGTTAAGAAAAAAGAGTGAAAAAGGTAACTAAACACGAATTGTTCGCTTGCAGTCAGAAAATGTATCTGTGAAGTAGCTCCCAGAGTGCGAGAGTGTGTGTGTGTGTATCTGTGTGTGTGTGTGTGTATATGGAAGTACACGCCTTGCGAGTGCAGCAGCAACTACAACGGCAGCGACAGCGACAGCGAGCGAAAAAAGTGTGAATAACAAACGAGCTATCAAATTGCCTTTTCTCCAGCAATTTTCATCAATTTCCCGGCTCGAATTTAACAAACGAATGAACCCAACAGGAAATGCGTCCCAGACAAACTGTCGTCTGGGAAATTGAACCGACTTTCCCACATATGCACACACGCCTCATCCGTCCGCCCGTCCGTCCGTCCGTCCGTCTGGCTATTTGCCAGACTGCCTCACATCCTCCTTCCCATCCTCATCCCAGCGAACGGGTCAATATCCTTTGACCCAATTATGTTGGACACTACAAATTCATAAGCGTGAAGCCAATTGACATGCTTCTTCTTCTGCTTCAGCTTCTGGTTGTCGCTGCTCTGTTCTGACAGCGTCAATTCGTTTTTAATGTGCTTCAATTTCCGCTGCTTTTGTATAGACAACAACTCCCCCTTCCTCCGCGCCACGCCTCAGAGTTTTGCATGCAAAAATGTCACAGTCGACAGCGCTAAAGGGCATCGAGGGGGGGAGGAGGCAACCGAAGGAGTCAGCGCTCGGTGGATGGTGGGCGCGGCAGGACACAAGTCGCAGTCACAATCAGAGTCACAGTCGCAATCGCTCTCTCACTCTCTCACTCTCTTTTTCTGTGCGAAGTAACGCATACTCTCAATGAAACTCTCTCGCAAACTTTCTCATGCTCTCGCCTGTGCTGAGGACGTGCCTAACCTACCTTTTGTTAAATCCTGTAGTAGCATGATAAGAGTGCGACTCTGTGTGTTAGGGTGTGTGTGTGTGTGGAGGGTGTGCGTGAGTACGGGCGCGTGTGTAAGCAGGTGATTATCTGTTGCAGTCTTGTATTTATCTCATTGAAGCCCAAGTGACAGGCGGACGGACAGAATGGCAGACAGACAGACAGAATGCTTTCAGTCTTAGGTCCCCATTGAGCGATATCAAATGGCAGCCACCCGCCCGCTAAACGGTACAATGGAGAGCATTAAGTCATCAAAACATAATTTCCCTTCAAGTTCATTTCATCTGCCAGCCAAATTCCAAGTTAACACTGCTCACATAAATCGAGAAAATTCTGAAAAATTGTAGTAAACTTGGGAAAGTTAAATTTACAAGTAGTCATTGTCATCGTCTGAAAAGCTTAATTGAATGGCAACTGCTATTATTTACATTTATTAGTAAGCTTGTGAAAGTTTTCACACAATTCGTAAAGATTGTAAATTGTGATAAAGTTAATGAAAGTTCCATTGAATATTATCTTAAATAGCAATCGAATTAAATTATTTTACTTCATTTACATTTAAAAAATGTACAAAATGTATATATGCAAGTTTATAAGTTCTCGATCTCAAGATAAATTCAAAGTCTTTTAAATTTATTTTCAATTTATATTGATTTCTGCGAAGCTCACATTATAGCTATAGACAAGCTTGATTTGTTGGTTTTGGATGCAACATTGCTACAGTAGATTTCTAATATGAGAGCTGCAGCAATAAATGTGCCAAATGTATTCGAATCCTTAACCCCTTGAGTCGATTATTTGGCATTTGCGGCCCATGGTAGGAGCCAAAGATGCTCACAGATATTCCGGCATGGACTCGTAAAAAGCACTTCATCAGCTTCATGGCAGACTGCGAGGCACTTCAGCCTCCGCTGTCCCACCCACAGGACCTTTCACGCCTGGTCGGGTGTCTTATTGTGTGATTTTTTGTGCTCTTATTCCCACAGCAGCGACAGGGATTGAATGCGAGTGTGTGTGAGTGTGGGGCAAAAATCATTAGGGCTAAAAGGCGACAAAGCCAACGGCGTTTTAATGAAGCACACTTCGCAGTCATAATTCGTTTTGCTGCGAAATCAAGTCATCAGCGAGTGAAAAGCGATTAATGCCCTAATGGTCTTTGCAGACATGGGCAAGGATCAGGAGTTCCTGGAGGCGGCGCGCAACGGCAACATCAGCCACATCGAGAAGGTGCTCTCGCAGAAGGGCAAGCGAGCAGGACCCCTGGCCAGCCTGCGTCGCACTGGCGTCAATGTCCAGGACAGCGGCGGCTACTCGGCGCTGCACCACGCCTGCCTCAATGGTCACGAGGACATCGTGCGGCTGCTGCTCGCCCACGAGGCGTCCACGAATCTGCCGGACTCGCGGGGATCGTCGCCACTGCACCTGGCTGCCTGGGCCGGGGAGACGGACATCGTGCGGCTGCTGCTGACGCAGCCGTATCGCCCGGCCAGCGCCAATCTGCAGACCATCGAGCAGGAGACGCCGCTGCACTGTGCCGCCCAGCACGGACACACGGGCGCCTTGGCGCTGCTGCTCTCCCACGACGCGGACCCCAACATGCGCAACTCGCGCGGCGAGACGCCGCTGGATCTGGCCGCCCAGTACGGTCGCCTGCAGGCCGTGCAGATGCTGATCCGGGCGCATCCCGAGCTCATCTCGCACCTCAGCACCGCGGCTGTGGAGTGCGCAACGCCGTCGCCCTCGTCGCCCTCGCCGGCGTCTCCGAGTCGCCACATCTTTCCGCACACCTGCCTGCACCTGGCCAGCCGCAATGGCCACAAGAACGTGGTCGATGTGCTGCTCGCCGCCGGCGTCTCCGTCAACCTCCTGACGCCCTCGGGCACCGCGTTGCACGAGGCGGCGCTGTGCGGCAAGGAGAACGTGGTGCGGACTCTGCTGCGCGCTGGCATCGACCTCTCGGCCACCGACAACGAGGGCCGCACCGCCCTCGACATCCTGCGCGAGTTTCCGCCCCACGTCACCAAGCACATCATCGCCGTGATCAACAGTACGTATGCGTAATATATTAGAATTAAGTTACGCTAGAGGAAGATTAGAAATACAGCTACAAAATTAATCCAGCTGCTGACAACAAAGTGACAAGACTTTTTGGGCATTAATTTTGTATTTCTGAGATATTTTCTATATATACCAATATTTAGAAATGGATTATTGATTTTTTTTATCATAAAAGTCAGTTTCTCCCGTTTTTACAGCTCTCTTCAAAATTTAATTGGCATTATTAGCTATTTCCAATTTATAGACTTTTTAAAAATATTATGGATGAAGAGTTGTTCATTTATATAAGTTTATCCATACCATAAGTTAGGTTTGTTCGAACAGCACTTCAAACTAATTCAAAAAGCTAAAGTAAACTTATGACAAATAGAAGTATTTGAGAAATCAGATCCCTTTGTCATATATAATTGATATAGAATTATTAATTCAATTAGCTCAGTTTTGCGCTTTGTCGAATTCCAAGAATTCATTTCCAAGTTACGAGTAACAGCTAATGATTTCAGACACAGTGCGATTGCGTGATTTAACACATTTTCTCAATGCTGATTAAACTTCTTATGTAGCTGACTTTTATATCAACTGCATTTCCATATAATTTATACGAGGTATGCGCAATCTTTTGACGCAGCTTTAGTGACTTTAGTAGCTGCGTTTAGTATTTATTATCCCGATACGTCACTTTAGTCATGCATTGCGTATACGCAATGTGGGCACAAAGCATTCATAAATGTACTAAGTGCGACGCTTCTCTCTTAGATTTTCGACACCAGATGGAGACAGACGAGGGCGACGAGGTCATCTACCGCCAGCACTCGAGCGCGGGGCGTGGCCAGGGCGGCAACCACTCGCAACCGCACAACAGCTACAATCACTATCACTTCAACTCCAACAACCACTTGCTGAACCACTCGCACTCCATGCAGCAGTCCGGCTACAGCAAGCAGCGTCTCAGCGCCGGCAACGGAGCTCACTACAACGGCGGCAAGTCGCTGGACAGCGCCCTGCAGCCCGAGGACAGATTCTACCAGGATCTCAATGCCCACTCGCCACTCCACATCCAAAAGTGAGTTGACCCAAACTTGTCTTTACTCCAATAACCATTTATGTTGTGTCTTTGGCAGTGACATGGGCGGTGGCTACAGCGTGAGTCCTTCGTCCTCGCTGAGCAGCTTCGAGCCGGCCTCCGTCTCGCCGCGTTCCCGCTGCTCCACGGGCACAGGAACGGGCGGAACGCAGCCCCTGCAGATGACCACGTTTGCGCCCAGCGGTCCGCCCAAGAAGCCGCCGCGTCGCAACCTCAGCGTGTCGCCAACCCACGCCGGACCAGGACAGCAGTTCAGCTACAGCTCGCCATCGAGTCAGGGACAGGGACAGGGACAGCAGCAGAGGCAGCGACGCCCGCCTCCCACCGACAGTCCGTACTCGCATCAGAGCCACGGCAGCGTTGGCGGCATGAGCTTCGACGAGACGCAGCTGCGGGAGCGACAGCGCAGCGACCGCCTCTACGCCAGCGCCAGGCAGAGCACGCGATCGGCGGCTGCCGGCGGCATGAACCTCAGCTCCAGCAGTAAGTACTCGAAACCCGATCTCTCTCTCTCTCTCTTTCAACTCCACACAAATTACATACGTTTATCTTTTTTTAATAAACAAAAATTACTCACTTCGAATTGACATTGAACGCAATGAGTCATAACAAACTCATCATTTATTAAATATATAAATGATTTAAGTATTATCTTGAAGTTTCTCATTTTTTATATATTTGCGTCAACGAAAATAATAAATTTGAGATACTATCAATTACTTTTAGAAAACAATAATAATATGTGTGAAATTTGTTTTCTTCAGTCAAAGTAAACATCAGGTGTAATCAAGTTCCTATGATAGACATTTATGCATATATTTTTCTTCAGTTTTTTCTTTCTTATTTTTATTTGGCGTCAGATAAATACAATAATAATGTCTTTTGTTCCTGTAAAAATATTTATATGAATTTAATATATTTTTATTTTGAGTAGAAATATTATTATAAATATGCTCGTTTTTCTTCACTCAAAATTTAACTAAATTACCTTAAATTAATTTCCATTATAATTATTTTAATTTTACAAAACCATTACAATGCATTTTTCAAATATACTTTCTTATGATTACTGATTTCATCTACTTTCCAGATGACATGCTGGATCGTCAGTGCAGCAGCTCGGAGCTGAACAGCGAGACGAGTGTCCAGAACTCGAGCGGCGAGTCGCCTGCGCCGGCCACCAACTCGATGAAGCGTCCGATTCCAGCGCAGCGCAGCTCGTCGACCAAGCTGTCCAAGGAGCTGCTCAAGTCCTGCGAGAGCGCGACGCTCAAATCCTACAACCCGAACCGCAAGCTGAAGCGCAATCGCAACAGCTGGTAAATAAATATCTTCATTCTCTGTTGTTACTCGATTTGACAATCTCTCCTCTCTCTCTCGCAGCTCCCTCAACGTGGCCGAGAAGCCGGAGGGCGTGGAGCAGAACTGTGATCCCAAGCAGCAGATCCCGAGCAGTCCGACGCACTACAAGCAACCACCGACCCCCGACCATCCGCCGCCCAGCTCCAGCCAGGCGGAGCGCACCATCCACGAGCGGATCCGTCCGCTCAGCCAGGAGTACAAGCGCCGCTCGGCTCTGCTCCAGCTGCAGGCGGCCCAGCAGCTGATGATCGAGACGGGCTCGTCGCCCTCGAAGCTGCTGCCCACGCTGAGCACGCCGGGCTACGACTACGACGACACGGTGACCGTGGTGCCCCGCTGCCCGGCGCCTTCGTCGGGCTCGCTGAGCTCCAGCATCTCGTGCTCGGATCACAGCCTCTCGCTGTCCACGGACTACGTGGAGGAGTTCGTCAGCGACGTGCCCTTCGCCGGTCTGCTCAAGGGCGCCACACACAAGACAGACACCCGGCAGCAGCAGGACCAGCTGCCCAGGGCGCGTCCGCCCATCGCCAGCAAGCCGCAGGTGCCGGAGCGCAAGTTCGTGAAGCCGCCGACGACGCCGACGCAGCAGAGTGCCGAGATCAAGCTGGAGACGAATGGCAATGGCAATGGGAAAGTGGCCAGCGAAAAGTCGCCAGCGAAGTCAGCGGCGAGATCCCCAGCGAGATCTCCTGGCAAGTCGCCAGCCAAGTCGCCTGGGAGCGGACAGTCGATGGCGCGCAACTCGCTGAACCTGCTGAGTCCCTTCAATGCGGAGGAGGCGCGCAAGAAGATCTCCGAGATCATCGAGAACTTCGGCAGCGGCATCCTCAACACCAACATCACGCCCACCCACGACATCGAGCTGGACTTTGAGGACCTCGAGGTGCTGCCGGAGAGACGCGAGCTGGCGATGCGGCTGCGCAACGCCGGACTGCTGCACCTGGAGCGCATTCTCTTCGAGAACGGCTACGACAACTACAAGTTTGTGGTGAGTTCGAAGCGTTGATCATCAATAGCTTTCGGTTGACCGAGTTCCTTGCAGCGCAACGTGTTCGAGGAGCCGGATGTCCCTTTGCTGCACATCCCAGAGCGGGACGCCGCGAAGCTGCTGCGCTTCGTGGAGACCTTGCCGGCGGCGGAGTTCCTGCCCCAGGTGCCGCTCAAGACGCAGCAGGAGAACAAGCAGCAGGGCGTGGCCAGCCTCCAGCAGTGGCTGCACAGCATCGCCCTGCCCGAGTACCTCGAGTTCTTCAAGTGAGTTCGAATCAGTCGCAGTCCTAGAGATTCCCTAACCATGACTCCTCCTCCAGCAAGCATCTGTACAACACCATCGAGAGCGTGTGCGGCGTGTGGGACGTGGAGCTGCAGACGGTGCTGGAGATCAACAAGCTGGGCCATCGACGCCGCATCCTGCAGTCGCTGGCCTTCATTCGCCAGATGCGCGAGTCCAAGTCGCAGAAGACGCCGCTGGCCGAGAACAACGAAACCAACAAAATGACAACGAACGGCAACAAGGAGGCGCCTCCAACAGCGCCCGCCTCCAGCTCCGGCAACCACCAAGCTCCTCCTCCGGCGGCCCCAAACGCGCTGCCGCATCGCAACTCCATCACGGGCTACCGCAAGAATCGGTGAGTTAACCACGAGAATACAAATAATATTCTGTCGAAGTTAGTTACATTTTTAATTCGAGACTTTTCCATATAATTTATCTTTTTACAACTGAGTTCATGAATAACATTCATATAAACAAATTAGTTATCAATTCGTTAAAGTATCCTCAGATCTTGCTTATCAGTTGAAAAAATTATTTAGGATGGTGAAAAGAGCGAACTACTAAATTTAGTTAATACAAAATCGCGCTAAGAGCTGGTTCTATTTCACAACAAAATAATTTAAATATATAATATTTCATGAATAGCTGGACAACATTTTTCATTGAATCACAATATAATTAAATTATTCAGTATCTTATTGCAAGACGCCACAAACTGATTTAATTAATAATTAACCTCACGAATAAATGCATAAATTTTAATGCAAAACTATTTAATTATATTTTACTTCAAAGTTGATCAAATTTTTTATACCATTACATCACTTTCAATTATTTAGTGCAATCAGCATGACCTTTAAATTTAATAAATTAGTAATCACGCAAATAAATGCTTCCACTTTACTATGCAATAATTTTATCATATGAATATTTACTACAAAATAATTAAATAATTAAATTAATTTAATGAAATCTATGTAAATTTATATTTTTAAGTTTGGTAGATATTTTCGATATATTGCAAATTAATGTACATAAATGTAAATCAACCTTCTGCTCTTTTCACAGCCCTGCCCCTCCGCCTCCGTCGGCAGCGGCACAGAAGGCGGCGGCTGCCGCAGCTGCCCCACTGCAGATACGTGCCCCATCGGAGCTGCTGCTGGGACTGCCGGCCAGCATGCGCTCCACCCAGTGGCGCCACTCGGCGCAAACGCTCCTCAACGAGCACATCAAATACGAGGTTCAGGTGAGTTGAAGTAACGACAAGTGGAGGGCACATTTATGGAATAATATATTTCTGATTTGGACAGTACCTCGGCTCAACGGTTGTGAAAGAACTGCGTGGCACGGAGTCCACCAAGAAGTCCATTCAGAAGCTGAAGGCTGGCGCGGGAGAGGGGCAAGAGGAGACCGCCAAGCAGGGCGCGCCTCTGACGCTGGCCATCAGCCATCGCGGCGTCGAGTTCATCGATGTGGCAAGCAAGGTGAGTGCAACACAGAAGCAGCAAAAGATTCCTAGATTGATGCATTCTCCACTTTGTAGCGCATCATCTGCGAGCACGAGATTCAGAACATCAACTGCGCCTGCCAGGACTCCGAGGATCTGCGGCACTTCGCCTACATCACCAAGGAGCTGAACTTGCACTATTGCCACGTGTTCCTCGTGCCCAGCACGGTAAGCGACCGCAAGTTGTCCTTAATCAGCCTTTGTAACATTGATCCACTCCAGGACTTGGCCAGCGAGATTATCCTCACACTCGGCCAGGCCTTCGAGGTGGCCTATCAGCTGGCGCTGCGAGACGGCATCGCGACGACGCCGGCGCTGCTGCTGGACAACGGAATGCTCCAGGGCGAGTTCTGCGGCGCAGGCGGTGGCAGCAAATAGAGCCACGAGCTGGCCACCGCCCAGGCCCAGGCCCAGCAATTGGCCAGCCCACAACCGTTGGCCAACAAGTCGCAGAATCTCGCTCGCAGTCAGAGCCAGAGTCGGAGTCATAGTCGGAGTCGCAGTCTTTGCGCCAAGCTCTTGTGCTTGACCAACTATGCGGCGCTGTTCAAGCTCTAGTCGCAGAGGTTCCTTGATCCTTGACCCTAGTCCTAGTCCTTGCGCATTTGACTTTTATACAGTGGTTTTTATTTACTCGTAATTGAACAAAGACTTTTAAAGGCACAATTTTTTAAATGAACGCAACGCACAAAGGAGACGAATCAGCAGTCATCAGTCGAGCATCAATCAATCGATCCATCTGAAGCGCAAATAATGCATTTAACTCAAACAAAAACTCTTCGCAATTGCATTTAATTATACTTGATAATATTGTAATTTTGTGTGTAACAAACAAGCAAACAAACAAACAATGTTTTAGACAATTTTAGCATATATCCGAAACTCGAAACACAATTCGAAAAAGTATAAATTTATTAACATATATTGACATATTGGCATATTGGCATATAAACAATTTTATTGATGTTGAATCGGAATTAATAGCGGAAAATTGCTGCGACTGCAGAAAGCAATGGACAAATTCATATCGATATATCGAGTAAATATTTACATACATACATATATGTACTATATTCATTAAACGAGAATATTACAAATTGG
This sequence comes from Drosophila ustulata, assembly GCA_035047365.1. Classification (NCBI taxonomy): domain Eukaryota; kingdom Metazoa; phylum Arthropoda; class Insecta; order Diptera; family Drosophilidae; genus Drosophila; species Drosophila ustulata. The sequence goes on from JAWNPT010000094.1 coordinate 31,331,173, forward strand.
CTATATACAAGCGACTATATATACGAGTGCGCGAATATCGGAGAACGAGCACAATGATTATGCGTGTTGTTATATAATTTTAAATAAATCAAAACATACATTTAACAAATCTAAACCCAAACTCTAAACTCTAATCAAATACAACGCAAGCAAAAGTTATAAGCGAATTGTGCTTACAAAATAAACTATCAATAATTCGAATAATTAATAATGGAAACGAGGCATTTCTAGACAAGTTTTTCAAGAGTTTTAAGCTAGTCCTTTAGTTGTTATCGGAATAATTTGGAAATTGATTTGAGGCAAAGCCTCGTTGTTGTTCGTCATTTGTTTTTAGCATTATCGATCTTAATTTATCGTCATTATTTATTCGTATTTCGCATAGCATTTCAAGCAGTTTTCTCTCGATGTGTGCAAATGCTTTAAATGTTAGCCTGCTTTACGGTACAACAGTGTTCATAAGAAGTACCTATCCATAAGAAAAATCGACTAATAATACTATGTAATTGTGCATCTCTGCAACGTTTGTTATTCGCAAATCACTATATATACACTCGAGCAAACCAAACCAACAAACATACGATATATGTATAACAGGCTAGCGCATAACTAATGAAATTTAATAGCAAACTATGCATAAATAAATATAGCAAAATCGAACAAAACCCCAACAACAACAACAACAACACAAACAGAAAAACGATATAATAAAATAAACATGTTTAGCGAAAAAATAAAAATAAAACCTAAATGGAAACCTGTAAACCTGATTTGTCTTCGTCAAATTGCATAAACAAGTTTATCAAAAAATATACTGCGAGAAAAAACAATTTAAATAAAGTATACACAACTAACGAGACGAAGAATCAGGAGGAGAACCCTAAAACAAATACGATTACTATTACTAAATAAATGCATAAATAAATTCAAGTTGTCTGTAATTAACTGTCTCTCTCTATCTCTCTGTCTGTCTTTCTCTATCTTTGACTTCCCAGTTCTAATATGCCACATTCTGGGGTCAGTGCTGCAGTTAAACGCCTCATGTCAATTAGGCCGCACTTTCCCACAGACTTGCAACGTTCCGTCTCCATCTGCAACTCTGCAACTCGACTACAGAACGCAGATCATTTACACAAATTGACCGCCAGCCGGTTTTATGTTTTTTTGCTGCTGCAGTGAAGTGCGTCTTGTTGGTTTTTATAAGGCTAAATGCGTTAAGCATTTGATCATACGAATATTAATTGGCAAACACCAAAGCGCAGCTCGAGGCCTCGACACCGTCCCCAGCTCCAGCTCCAACTCCAACTCCAGCACCGACTCCGACTCCAACTCGAGCTGGACTCCGCTAATGTTGCCAGCAATAAGTTGCGGCGTGCGTCAAATGTTGCAAAGCGACAACACGATAGCGCAATAGTGCGAAAGAGACGCAGATGGAGATGGAGATGGAGATGGAGCGATGTCTGGTTTGATGCGAGCAGCCAGAATGACGACGACGCTGCTCGCGAGCATCACATCGCTTCGCATCGCATCGTATTGAGTGTGTGATGCTGCCGCCGCCTGCGTTTAACGGTTTAAATTGTTTCTGTGCAACTCTTTTGCTAGCGTGCTTATCACCATTTCATTATTACAAGCATTATTATTACTATTGCGAGTGAGTGAGAGACGCAGCTCGTTCGCTTGTAATTGAAATTGCGTGACTTTATTCTTTGATTGCGCATTGCCAAATAACGAATAACGAATGTCGAATACCGAATGTCGAAGGAAGCTCACGAGCTTGCACATTCCAAGCAGCTGACAGCACACACACACACACACAGACACTTACTCACACACACACGCACGCTGTAAACTTGCGGAGAGCTTTCGCTTTGACCGCGAGCAGCACACAAACAAAGCGAAGCAGTCGTGAAAGCTGCGCGCCTATTACAAACGTGAGCAAGCAGCGCAATGTTTGCCCAGCCCTTGTAAAAACGAGCAAAAATACGAGCAAAGCACGTGCGCGTGAGTGCGAGCGAGACTGCAACACTGTGCGCACGCCATTTCATTTCTGTATCGAAAGCTATTGCCGTCGTCGTCGCCGTCGCCGTCGACCGCTGCCAGTGCTGAGCGCCTGCTGCAAATTGTACCAAAAATCGCCGTTCGTCAATAAAAACGCGCATCTGGCGAGTCGCCGAAACGCTAGCGATTCCCCCAGCACAACAATCTCTCAGCAGCACTCGCTCCGAATGCGTTCTAGCTCATGACACTTTATTCACATTTATCGACATTGCATGCCACTTATAAGAATTATTACTATTTTTAAATGAATATATATTTATATATTTTCGTTATATTTTACATTTTTGATTAATCAACCACTTGAACTATATTTTGAACATATAAACAATTAAAGAGGAACTAACTGGCAAGTTGAAAATGAAAAACTACATTTGATAAAATGCACAACTTATAATAGATATTCTATTTAAGTGGCACTTTCGAGAAATAATCCTATTTTTGATTACAATAGACAAAATAGCTATAAAGTGACAAAAAGTCTGTTTAGCTGGAGATATTCCTTTGGGTATGTGCTCCTAATATCCAAACAGTCGCTCCCTGCAAAAGTTAATGCAGTGCTCCTCGTCGTAGAATCGATTGCGATTCCCCCCGCAGGCGGAGTACTTGAATAGTTCGCAACGATTGTGCCTGGGATGGAAATACCAGAGCTCAATGTGGCCCTTGCAGCTGCCATACTCGGGCTTGGCTCTGCAGATGCCTGCGAATATAGGATATCAATACAGTCGAGCAGGAGACTCTTAATGCAGCATTAAGACTCACGGTTCCTCAGCATTAAGTTGAATTTATTTTCCTTTTTATCAGATCGCACAGAGATCAGAGAGAATATCCATAAGCACAGTACTATGCCCAATAGCACTTTCATTTCGATTTGCTTTTGCCGGACTGCATTTCTCTGCCATCGACTGCATTCTTATATATCGCAAAATGGAGAAGTTAATGGAAATGTGTTTCCTAATCAGCAAAACTGTATTGCGTATGAGCAATCCCTCAAAAATAAAATAACTTTCCCTTTTTAACACAAAACAGTTTAAGATAAGGTTTAATTATATATTTGCAAAAGAGTGGAATCCATGTTGTTTTTATACCTCTCAAGATTATATAATTACACTCTAATTTTTGTTTTTTTCGTATTCCATTCCAATCGAGCTCGAAGTGCAGAAGTTATCGATATCTCTGAAGATTCTATATAATTACAGTCTTATTTGTGTTTGTTTCTTATTCCACTGCGATGCTCTCGAAGTGCAGAAGTCATCACATTCCTCTATGGAGTAGAAGCGATTGGAGTTGCCGGCGCAGTTCGAGTAAATGAAAGATTCGCACTTCATTTTGTAGACGTTAAAGAACCACATTTTGCGGTGACCACCGCACTTGCCATACTTGGCCTTCTTTAGGCACACAGCTAGAGAAGTAAATACCTCAATTAGTTAAATTGCTATACCAATAAATGGTAATTAATTCACATTTTCTTAACTTATCCCAGCGATCAGCATTATCCCAAATATCCTCAGCAATGATTATACAAGGAAAACTGGCCAGCAGGATGATCAGGATCAAGGCAGACAAATGCATTCTTAGGCAGGTTGTTGAAGACAACAAAGAATCGTACTGAATAGATTTGCAATTGCAAATACCTTTTATAGTGACATTAGTCCCAAGTTGACAACTGTTTTTGGCAGAAACAATTGTCGACAACAAAACGCCTACGATAAATGCGCGATCTTTAATGAGTCGGAGCATTGCTCAATCTGTAATCAGCAGACAAAATTACGAGTATTCACAGGCGACCGGTTGACCAGTTAGTTAGTAAGATAACATAGCAGGTGAGCAAGCGAATTCAATTAAATTTCTCAATAAATTACAAGTGCAGAAACGCATGCGTTTCTATCTGCACTCGCAGAAACGGCAATGCAAATATTGGCAATAATAATTCGAATACTTTTCAATGTCTGCATTTGGTAAATACGTGTGCTTATGCATTTTTAAAACCAATAATAAAATAAATATGTTCAATGCCATAAAATGGAATTTTCTGTTTTATAATCAGATATATATGTTAATAATGTGCGTTATGCATTTGGATAGCGCAAGTAATTCTAAAATTGAATTGTATGTAAAAATAAAAATATTAATAATGCAATAATTATTTGACTATTTATAATGGCATTAAATTAAATTTTCCTTAATTAGAAAATAGTTTAATGTGTGCATTTGTTTGATTCTATTTTCATTATGCTTTTGAGCAATGCCATAAGATGGAATATAGCAATATGAATATTATGAACGAATAAAATAGAAGTTAAGTGCATTTTGATAGAGTAATAAATTAAAAGTTATAAATGTTAATTGGATACATAAATGTGTTTAATTTTTATCATTTGTGTGTGACCCAATTTATCTCAGTGCATCGCATATTTATAGCTCAGTTCGCTTGAGTTGAGTTGAGTTGACTTCAGTTCAGTTCAGTTCAGTTCAGTCGAGCTGTGCTGTGCTGCATACTTAGATGCATGGGGAGTGCGAGCTGCGAACTGGTCCGCTGCTGAAACCGGTACTTAGTACACGAAGCGTTATTACGCAAGCGAGCGCACATCTCACGCATACCATCGCAGATCACACATACGCCGAGTGGGACATTTGAGCGCGTACGCGCCGAGACATGTGTCTCTGGCATTTTTCATCTCTCGCTACGAAATCGAAATCGAAAACGCAAACGCAACGAAAACATCGGAAAATCGAAATTCTAGATCAAGGCCAATCCACACACACACACACACACACACACTGCAATGTTTATCAAAGTGCAGCAAACACACGCAACATGCGTAATAAAAAATAAACTGCAACTGCAACCGAAACTGAAACTGAAACTTGTTTGGCATTTGGAGGAGGATGCTTGGCCGAGTCGAGTGGCCAGACGCAGGCGAAAACTGGGCCAAAAGGAAGCACTGTCAATTGCAGTGAATAAATTGCAATCTAAATCAATTTTGTCATTCAACAATTTGCATTTGGAAATTACAAGACAAAACACTTAGCAGCACTTACAATGCTGACAGGGCCACAGGCTCGTCGACTCTGGGGCGGCATTGCCCGATTGCCAGTCCAAAAACGATTTGGGAGTGCGAGTTGAAGGTTTCAGCAGCAGCATTAGTGGATATTACAAAATAATAATAAATTTGCACAGCAATTTATGCGGTCATACATCGAATATACGATCCATCAGCATGGATTTATTGGCCTAAAGCCAAAGTACGAGTAAATGAACAACATTATTATTACCATTGTTGCAACTATCAATAAGTTCAAATTGAGCCATAATTCAATTAACTTAAATGCTGTACTTAATGTTCTTCCAAATATTGCAGACATTATTATTTCAGTCACCTGCAGTTGTGGCGACGTCAAGGCCAGCAAAATGATGACTTGTGATCGAATCAGATAAAGTCAGGGTATTAATGGCATAACGCTTTCGGCTGTCAATTTCCGACTTCGACTGTCGAAAGTCGAGTGCCGAGCGTCGAATGTCGCACGCAAATGAAGCACGTGAAGCAATGGAGAATTTTGCAATTATTGCTAATAAAAATGTTTATGGCTGATGGCGATGGCGATGGCGATGGCGATGGCGATGGCGATGGCGATGGCGATGCCCATTGGCCGATGACTTCTGCTGGGGCGATAGGAATCACCATAAATCTAAGTGCGGTATAAATATTTATCGTGATTTTATAATCATGCCAACCAAATTGCCTTGCATGCTCTGCAGCAACCACATCACATCACAGCAATCGCCACAGCAACTGCGAGCGCATTTGGCATGCGTGAGAAGCGCAGACAGAGCCGCATTTTCTTTTTTATGGCAGGCAAATTTCAGCAGACAGTGCGACTGCAACGGCGACAGCAACAGCGACTGCGATTCGAATGGCGCAGATAAAAAAGGTCGCGCGGTCTTAGAAAGTGGGTTAATTAGCCAGGTTGGCAGGAGACGCCGCCGCTTCCATCGCCATGGACCTCACAGTGCTCCAATAAAACATATCGCATTGGAATGCGCCACAGCTTGACCTCAAATGCCGACGACGACTGTCCAGCTCCAGCTTCAGCTCCAGATCCAGATCCAGAGGACGAATGCTGCTCGCGCACACGTCACGGTTAATTGGGCATTCAAATGTCAAGTTCAATTTTGGGCTACATTAGCGTTACCTATAAAAGGGCCTTTCCTCTCTGCGCCGCATAAAATGAGATTTATTGTTGCATTTTCTGTTGTCGGTTGCCTGCTGCCAGTTGCCTGTTGACTGCATAAATTGCTGTTGGGCACGGTTGGCGACTGCAACTGGTGGCAATGGTCCCAGTGTCCACTGTCCAGTGTCCAGTGATCGGCGGAGCAGCAAAACTATTTGCCCAGAAAGAGCCACCCGATAGCCCGATGTCGTTTGGCATTTAACTTTTGAATAATTTGGCCAGCCCAAAAGCGCGCATAAATTGGAATATCATTATTAGCCTAATGATAGCTCCCATTTATGTATTGGCTTCTACCCACAGCCTGGTGCATTTTATTAATCTGTGACGCGCCACATCCGATGTATGGAGCTCAAGTGCAACAGCTTTGCAGATACTCTTGCCGAGGCATGCACAGTTGAGTCATCAAAGAGAAATACATCGCTTATCTACACATTGATTATATTACTCCAGTTGATTTAAAATCGAAGCTTTTATGCTCGGCCATTAAATCGGGGTCTCAGATATATGGCTGGCATTAAAACTATTAGCAAGGGTATTAAAACTCCGTCACGCCTGCAGTGGACAGTGTTCGTGATTTAGTTTTATGTTTATCAGTTCATTGGTAATCGCAGTCTGGTTTTATTTACTTTTATTTCGTTTTTGTTGCTGGGTGCCAACAAGAAAAATATCTACAATTGGTGCAATCAACGTGAGCTGCTTTTAACTAACTCTATTTAAGTATCAATTAAATTGTGCAGCATTTTAATATTTTAAGTGCAGTCAACTAATGAAAAAGCAGCACCAACAACTGGTGGCAGCAACAGTTGCTGCTGTTGCTGGTGGTCGTATTTTCGGGCTAGCATAAATCAACGATAAGAAAATTAAAAGCCATAAATTTGCAATTAATTTTTAATTTGTGCAAATTGATTAGCATCAGCAGCAGCAGCACCGCAAACGCCAATAAACAATTTCATGAAATAAATCAAATAAATCAGCCAGTTCAGCTCGGGTTTGATAAGCATTTCCGGTATAGTTTTAGTGCAGCTAGAAGAGCTGAGATTGTTCCCTTGGCCACTTCGAAGTTGCCATTTCCCATGGCCTTTCGCAATACAACACGACACGACGGCGACCAGTGCTAAACAAATTCGTCCAGCTAAACACTTTTAAGACTCTATCTGTACAAAATGCCCCCGGCTACAACCTACGCAGTGTGGCCAATAAATAAGCCGGCAAGAAAGCAAGAAAGCAAGAAAGTGTGAAGAAGGTCCCGAAGATCGGGGCAATCTCCCCAGTCTGTTAGCCTCTGCCTCTGCCTCTGCCGACCTGCAAAACCAATAACATAAGGCGAACTCTTGACCCTGCTGTTGCTGTTGTTGCTGTCCAATGAGCATTACAAGCTGAGATTAATTATGCTGACATTAAATCGGCTAATAGAAATATATCTCGTTGCGATGAAAATATTGTTGACGTGATTGTAATTGAAGTTGTTGCTGTTTATGTTGCCGTTGCTAGAATGAGCGTTGCCTTTAACCCTGTGCAAAATTGCCTTTTCACCGAGTGCTTTGCTGTGCTGTGCTGTGCTGTGCTGTGCAGTTTATTGCAAATTTGTTTGTTTGGGCTGTGACTGCTGCTAACTGATGGGGAAAATTTGTGAAAAGCGCTTAGGAAAACGCATTTTGACAGAGTGCATAAATCTCACTGATAATTGGCAACTGTTGCAACTGCTTTCACGCCAGCAATTGGAGATTGTCAGAGACAGAGAGCGCACTGTGGAAGGAAAGTTCTCTGCGACAATTAAACAGAAATTTGTGGCAATATAATTAACTCGACGTATAAGTTATTTGCCACGCATCGCCAGCGTATTTAAATCAATTACAATCAGCAATTTGTTGCATCGTTTGGCCGCGCTCTGCCTTGGCATGCGTTTCTATTACAGATGACACTGTTCTCTGCAATCATGTTGCTGGTGTTGCCATTGCTGTTGCTGTGGTCGTGTTAAGTACGCGCGAATTAATGTGTTGCCCGAGTCAGTACATCTTGAAAGTCATCTGCAGCGGTTCTCGTTGCTGTCGTTGCCGCTGTTGTTGCTGTTGCTGTTGCAAGACAAGTCAAGAATTCAACAGCCAAAGCGCCGCCTTGCTTCAGTCTCGGCCTCAGTCTCAATCCCCAGTTGAGGCGACGCCGCGTAATTTACGTCGATTTGATGTTTCCAACATAAATTTATAGCGCGCACATTTTTACCCAGCGATTTGTTGCCAGGCTGCCGCCTTCAGTCTCCATGTTGCTGAATTGATGATGCTGCTGCTGCTGCTGTTGCTGGCGTGCTTTGATTTCACAGAGCAGCAACAGACAAAAATGTCGCAATAGCACAATAATGAAAAAGCAAGAAAAATCATGTTGGCATGTGGCTGGCTCTCTGTCTGTATATTGGGTTGTTGCTGTTGCTGTTGCTGGTGTTGCTGCTCTTCTCGTTGGCAACATTTTTGCCAGCGATTTGGATTTTTATTGACTGAAGAGGCCGCCAGTTGGAGCAGTTGCAGCTGAAGGAGGCTGTTGCTGTTGGGGTCTTTGAAGAGGCGCCTGCGTGTATGAAATATGGTGTTGCTCACGTTGTTGCCGTTGTTGCTGTTGCTGTTGTTGCCGCATGTTTGTTGGCCGACATGACATGTTCGAGGAGCAGGAAGTCGTTTTGCGTTTTGCCACATTTATGAGTTACGCTTTGGCCGCGTGTTGCAAGCGAAGCTCGCATGCAATGTGCCACTTATGGCTGCTGCAGCTCGGTGTTGCTGTTGTTTAATTATGTGCAACTTGTTTGCAGTCTCGCCAGCAAATGATGTCATTAGTAGGAGCGCTGTCTAACTGTGTCTGGCCCACAGTGCAAAGGTAAGACACGCACAATCAAATTAAGAAATTAAGTGGCAACATTTAGCGCTAGAGCAGAGCATCGAGCCTTGCAACATGTGGCTGCTGTTGCTGCTAGTCGACAAATTGCTGCTGGCCCGCGGCCAACACGCCGATCTAATTGCAAGTGGAGCAGCAGCCTCAGCAGCCGGAAAATTGTTCGTAAATTCGATTTTTCATTTAACAACAGCAAAAAGACGCCCAAGGGCGGAAGCATGTTCGATACAAAATGATGCATGTTGCAGCCACAGTTGCTGCTGCTGCTGTGGCTGCTGCTGCTGCTGCTGTTGGTGGGTGCTGCTGCTGCCTTGCCCAATTATAAGGCACCTGCAATTGACAATGCGTGGCCAAGTGGAGCGAGCGCATGATTTATGCGGCAAACCATTTAAAGTCCACGGCGGTTCCATAAACAAATTGTCGCCAAGCGCTCTAAATGGAGCTCTGCCACAGCGACGGTTGCTGTTGCTGTGGCTGTGGCTGTGGCTGTTGCTGCCCCATGAAATTGAGCTGTAATTGAATTGCACTTAGGATACGAAATGTACGAAATGCTTTTTGGCCATCTTGCAATTTATTGCGCCGCATTTCAATTTCACAATTAAAACACATTGCCAAGCTCTCGGGCTCGCAGCCACATCATTAGTTTTTGGCCAAACAAATATGGTCATTGTCTCGCTGTGTCTCTGTGTGTGTGTCATGGATATTGCCACATATCGCATGCGAGTTTGTTACCATTTCAAACATTTAACATTTGTTTTAGTCAAACAGCCTGCAACATGCGGCATGTTCGCCCAGCCCGAGGCTGCTGCTGCTGCTGCTGTTGCTGTTGCTGTTGCTGCTACCTTGCTTGGCTGTTGATAATTTGTAAGCTGCAACTAAGTTGCCATTGCTGCTGTCGCCTGCCAGTGTCGAGTGCCTGTTGCTGTCCAAATTGCCAATGCAACCAATATGTATCTTAATCAAAGTGCCACAGCCACATGCAACAACTCTCTGTGGCAGGTGATAATGGCTAAAGTCATCCGCCGCCGCTCCACATCCAAGCGCTCAAATTGGACATAATGATTTTCATAATTCAAATTTGGCTTTATTCGCACACTCTGATGCCTCAGCCGATCAGCAGCTGCATTAACTGGCCGGCCTGGCCTGCATGGGAAAATCAGCGATATGTCGACATGTTCGTATCAGATCAAGTGCGATTAATCAGGTCAATAGTCGCTCGGAATCTGGTCCTCACGGCGATCCAATTTCTTTGAGTTTTCCTTATTTCTCTACAACTTTATTTCATATCTTATTAACAACATTCTTTGTTATATTATTTATTTATTAATTTTATATTTATATTTTTTATTATAAGTAATTATTTTTATTCATTATGAATTTACTATTCTAGTATTTATTATTTCAGGCTAAGATATTGTAATTTAGTTCTAACCTTCTTCCACTCTAGAACCATCTTCAACAACTTCCTTGGCATTACTTCGACTCAACCTTCACATTATCTTCAGTTCTCCACAAAACATATATTCCTTGAAGCAATCCTCTGCTTACAAGTCTCCACTACTCAATTCAATCTCACACCAAGCTAAACAAATTTCTCTATCCCTTGCTGTTGTCTTTCTTAATCCCTGCATTTCTGACAGAGCTCCTCAATAGATTTCCATCTGCAATTTAATTTGGAGCGGAACAGTTTGGTTGGCTGTGGCTTTGCCCAATTTGGAATCATTGCCGACTGTGCACACACAACAGCAGCAGCAACAGCAGATCGGTGATCGGTGATCGGTCGATTTGGTGATCAGTGTTTAGCTCGGTGATCTGGCTGCCACCCGGCGGCAGCAATGGGTGCAGACCGCAGGCTTGGGGGCAAAACAAATATCATTGTCAAATGCGCTTTTAATTGATGTAGACAGCGGCCGTACAGATTGGACAGCCAACTGGACACGCTGGACACCATGTAGACCATGTAGACCATGTAGATGTGGAGCAAGCGGGCTGCGGCTGCGGCTGCGGCTCGAGCTCAACTGACAAGCGCACATTAGCAATAAAATATCTAATTGGCGTCTCTTAAGCAACAACAACAACAACAGCAGCAGCAGCAGCAACAAAACAACTTCAGCAACAATAATAGAGCCAAGTCGAAGAAAAATGAAATTTCATTAAAGCGAATCGAGAGGAGGAGAGAAGAGAGAAGCAGTCGATGTGGAGTTCAGTTTTGCAGAGACGTAATCAAGACTTTTGTTTGGAGATTTGCTTTTCTGGTTGAGTTTGTTTTTTGTGCTGTTACAATTTATGGGCTGTGATTTATGCCAGCAACTAAAATTTATTTCTTTTTTAATGAGTAATTTACACAAAATTGCATTAATTTGCGCGGCCAGAGCAAAACACATGCCACATGCCACACGGCACACAAGCCAACACGCCTCGACGATGGCGACAACTCGTGGCAAATTTCTGACATTTCCCTGATTTATAAATCAAATCGAATCGGTTCGAATCGAACTCAATTGAATTGTAATCAATTCTCAAAGAAATTGAACGATCTTGGCTCTAATCTTAATGCATCGCTCAATTAATGCAATCTGTAATGAGATCAGTCTCATTTAATTTGAATTTAATTGTCCAACGTCCAAATGCCAAGCGATTGTTGCCAATACTTGCTGCTGCTGCTGTAGCTGCTGCTGCGATGTGTTGCCAATTAGGCGCCACATGCTGTGTGCCACGCATGTTGCAACGATTTCCATATGCGCCAGCAGATGCTGCCCCAAATGGTTGCATATCAGGCACAGACGCCCTCAAACGGCGACTACAACTTGGATTGAGATTGAGATGATTTAATGTCGCCTCGGCTGACTTCACCATAAATGTACAGTTTAAATTAATATGTACGAGCGTCACCTAATGAAGCTGCCAGCCGGACAGACGGACGGACGGACGGACAGACGGACAGCAGCAACGTGACCAAGACGGCCTGACGGTATTCTTGGAATTTTTACAGCAGCTCAGTCCTCGAGCTGAGCCAACTCCTCAGTCCTAAGAGCCAAGTCGACCCATAGCCAAGTCAACCCACTTGCCGTTTTCCATTAGCAATAAAAAAGACAACAAGCATATTTTGTGTCGATCATACAGACCGTCGAATACACTTTTTATTAAATGACGACATAATTTATTACATTCAATTGCTTTCTACACTAAAATTTCTAATTGTAAGTTAACAAACTGTTAATAAATATGCATAATATATAGAACAATAAAAACAAAGTTTTAAATAATAATTAATTTCATTAAAATAATTGAACGATTTTGCAAAATATTTATTAATTTATAAATGAATCATTTAACATGTTGATATTGTAATTTGCTACCATTAATATTGATGAAGATCTCATTTATTTTATATTTAATAATTTTTATTTCTAGTAATTAATTATTTTTATTTCCACCATTATCATCATCGTTATTACTCTTCTTTATATATATCTACGACTAGTTAAAGGTATTGTTTAAAGCGAGCCGATCTTGCTGATGTTCTAAAATATGCTGTATACAACTGTAGAGAGCAACTGCACGACATTTCAATTAGTTAGTTACAAAATTAAAAAATTATTTGATCTTTAAGTAGGCGGACGAACGGAAAGACAGACAGACTCTCAATGGACGACACGCGTCACTTGGAAAGAGTTGTTGCCTTGGGAAGAGTATTTGCGAGGGGAAGAAAATAGTGCGAATGCGAGTAGTTTTAAATTATGGTAAAACACCTAGGCCATGATTTATAGTTGTTGTAAATAAAGAAATTAAAATGCTTTTATGGTCAGCAGCAGCGGTCGCTGGTTGGTCGGTTCGTTCGCTGGCTGATCGCTGCTTCTGTTGCGAGTTGCACGCTGCGAGTTGCGAGTTGCAAGTAGCAGGTTGCGGGTACTCGCCACGTTGCACTCGCAGTTGCCGCTTCGAATGAGAAGGCCAAATTAATTGCCAAAAAGTATTGATAAGATTAGGCTGTGTGGCGGGCAACACCCCCGCCTGTGGCAGGCACAAAGTGTCCTTAATTAAAATTTGTTGCATGCTACCTGGCTGGCTGGCTGGCTGAGAGCTGCTGCGAGTAGTTGTGGCAAATATTGTTGCAGCACCATGTTGCCAATATTAATGCGCCACTGTAATTGGTTTCTCAAGTCCAAGTCACGTTAAGACTATTACGAGAAATGCATTTTGGCTGCCACTGCGGTGTCGATGCTGCTGCTGCAACAGTTGCATAACTCCATTTGTTGCTGCTACGTGTGTTTGACGAGCAGGTTTAAGGCTCGCTGAGAAAGACGCCGCCAACATCGAACATCGAATGTTGAACGTTGAACGTTGAACGTTAAACGCCGTTTGTTAGTATTTTTCTGTTGCAATAAATTAACACTAAAAGCTCATCGTTAACAACTAGCCCAACATGCCGCATCCACGCGGGGCATGCGACAAATTTACACACACGCAAACACACACGCACACACACGCACACACACGCACACACACGCACACACACGCACACATATGCATACCATATGTGACTGTGGCATTTATGTAAAAAGTGCACCTGTAATTGGATTTGTGCGTCTGCAGCATTTATGCCAAACGTCGCAACGATGCAACGTTGCACACACACAAACACACACACTCGCACACACACACACACCAACACAAGCACACCTGTGGTCTGCCCCAGTCTGAATTTGGTTGGCTTCTGCCACTAAAAGCTTAGAACAAGCTCGTTAAACCTTTTGCAGTTCGATGTGCGCTATAAATTCTGACAAAAATGTGGCTAATGATGTGTTATGAAAAGGCATTCGACTCCCATAAATCGTTGCAGCAACGCGGAGATGCAACTTTGTATCTTGCAACACACTCGCTGCCCAGGGGGATGCGTTGTTGATTCGTTGCAATCGCGTTGCATAAACAGAATTACATAAGCTATCTAAACATCTATTTCAGTTCAAATTAATCAAGCGACTTTAAAATGACTTACCCCAAAATGCAGTTCCTCGCAGTCGAGTTAATTACTTCAGTTTTGCAATATTTAATTATTTTTAATATCGCTTTTAGAACATTTAATTTAAACATTTTTAGATTAAGACTTTTTTGAAATATGAAGGAAATTTCTTACTTTTCATTTCTGCAGAATGCGATATTTTTGTGGAATTATCTTCATTTCTAAGCAGTCGAAATATATTGAAAAACTTATAAATTATTTACAAACTTTTGAGCTCACTTTTAAAAACCACTATTTCAACATCATTTTTAAATGTTATTATATTTAAAATTGTTTACATATTTTGAGAATCACTTTTTGACAAACACTAAATTCAACTTCTGACTCCAAGCAGTCGAGATAATTCATTTCTTATGAAATCTGCAGGCAGCCGAGGTAGTAAATGTATTTTACATTTTTAGATCAGTTTTTGACTAGCACTTTTTCAATGTCACTTTAAAATATAGACTTCTGTGAGTTTTGTTAGAATTTTGTTGCAGTTTACAGTTTTTAAATGAAGTGATCAATTGCTTGATCATTGCTGTAGAGTAAGAGTTTGCTTATGAAATGTAGTTATGATCATGTGATCAAGAGGAACTTCAAAAGGAAGTTGTAAGTTAAACGACGCTGATTCGATGCTCTCGGGACTGATCCTCGAGCGACAGCAACGGCGACCACACGTGGACGAGTCGCCGACGAGTGTCCCACAGGTCGAAGATGCCACCAGGAGTAGGCGAGCGACTCGTGCAGCTGCTTGGGAGATGCGCGCGTGCCTGGCCAGAAGCCAACAACAATAATGCCGGCCACACAGAGACGGAGAAGGCAGAAGACTGCGGCTTTGATGGTGCGCCACAGCAACGTGAGAGAGCGCAACTTGTGGCATCAGCAATCGATGGGCAGATCTTTCCCACGAATAGCGCAAATAGTTGCCACATGCGATTTGAATCTCGGCTGGACTGAGAACTTAGCAGATAAGCCTAGTTTTTCGCTCCTTTAAAGAGATTGCCCCTCACTTTCTCTGAGGATCAGACGAGGATGAGAGGTCGGCAATTAGCGCAGGCAACTGAACTGAGGTAGATGATCTCATGACTTGGAGCAGCGGCAACTGATGATGATAAATGTGTCGCCGGATCTCTGGCAGTTCACATGAAAAACACATTACGCGCCGCGAGTTTCTTAATGTTCAATAATGATGGAAAAATCATGACACAAAACCTCACAATATAATGTTGATAAATCAAAGCAAATACGAGCATACTTAAAAGCCGCAGACGTCGCTCACAATTGTTGCCAATACCCTTTCAGCGCACGAGGAGCACTGCGAGTACCTCGATCTGTGAAGAACTCCTGGAACGGTCATAAACAATATATGCTTTAAATGGCAGCCATTATTTGAGGGCATCTACTTTTCGGCTCATAAACGATTGCTGCCTTTCGTTTCTGTGGTGTTCGTGGTGTTGACATGGCCAGAACCGAGGCAGGCAAGCAGCCAAGCAGCCAAGTTATGAACCTGCTACGTGTATATCAGCCACATGCATGTGGCACGTAGCACATGCAGCACACAGCAACAGCGAGGCAACAAAAAAAGTAAGACTAGCAACACGTTGCTTGCCACCGCCGCAGACTTGTTGACGGCAGCTTTTGTCTTGCCTGGCTTATTATTCCCTGCACTGCAAACAGCAATGGGCAGTTTCATTCCAGCCATCTGTTAAGCGATGAAGGATTTTGATTATAAAGCGATCGTCTGAACCAACATTTGATCGTGCACTTAGAAGGAATACTCTAACTTTTTTTAATTAATTAATTAAAAATATAATCAAGTCGCAAACCAATAGCGTGTACTTCCACTAATGTTCAACACGGAGACGAACCAGTTGGCAGAATTAAATTAAATTAAATTTAATTGTTATATGGACAACAGAATTAATTATGAGAAAAATGTAATTATTTACTTTGCAAATTTCGTTGACAATATTAAAGTAAATCGAATCGCGATAATGTTGCACAAATGCAATGGATACCGCCTAGTCGATCAACTTCGCCGCTGCTTGAGTTCATGTATTGTTGTCGCTGTTATCGTTGTTATTGTTGCTGTTTAAGCCATTAAAATATATAGTTAGTGTTATTGCTGTCAATATGAGAGGTTGCCAGGAGACTCAACAGCGAGGGGGGCAGGAGACAGAGGCGAAAACAGCAACAAAGCACATGTCAGAGCCTGGCTTGTTAATAATGTTGCTGCTGGCAATGTTGCTGTTGCTGTTGCTGATGGTTGTTGCTGTTGCCGCGAGATGATATTGATGTTAGCATAATCACGATCTAATTTATTTACAAATTGTGTTGAAATCATACGTTCGAAGTCGTGTTTGGAAATAGTTAAAACGTTCTTTATGATTTATGTGCGCGTTGAAATGCCAAAATGTGTGCACACAAAATTTCTCACAGTCTTCCCAGAGAGAGAGATAGATAAAAAGCTGTTCGCCTAATTGATTGTCCAGAGTCCAGAGAGGAAGCCAGAGCTGATCTTTCAGTCTGAGTCCAGGAACCGCTTTGGCGCACTAATTTAGATTTATGGCTGCAATTGCAACTAAAATGCTTTGCAGCAAGTCCAGCTAAGCAGCCACCCAGCCATGCAACCGGGTTGCGGGCCCCCATTTGTTATGAGGCATCGATCGTGCACCTCAAGGTGCAAAGGGAATAAGCCGCTCAAAAGCCTGTACATTAATCTCTCCCGCTTTTTCTCTGCGAGTTCTCGCATATAATGTTGATAAATTAGTTGATTGCTGATTTCACGCAGTCGCAATTGCAACTACAACAGAGAATAAAGGAATAAAGCATCCAAATAAACATATCAACATGATAAATATGCATCCCAGTTATCGCTGCAACACGCAACAAGCGAAGGACAAGCGCATAAATCAGTTGCCACATTTTAATCGCAGATTTCCGCTTCGCTGGAAATGCAGCCTGGAGGAGACAGCTCGAAACTGGTTTCCGATGAAACAACCCTCGCAGTACACTGCACAAAACCGCGGCATGTCTGTGGCTGTGATGTTTACTAAATTAATACATTTGTTTATTAAAATTTGTATTGATAATTTGTTTTTCTAGTTTTTTGTTGTTGTTGTATTTAGCGCAAACTTTGCATTCATCTCGCTGCTGTTCTCAGTTGTTGCTCTTTGTTAACAGTTGGAAAACTTAAGTTTACAGAACCTTGGCCTCGGACAGATCGTCCAGGGGCTTGTTGGTCGGGGGAATCTTGTACTCCGTCTCGGGGGTCTCGTAGATCTTCTCCTCCTTGGGCTCAACCACCGAAACGTTGTCGGGCAGAGGCTTCTTGGGGCCAATCTTGTTCTTGGGATCATAGGGCAACATGATCTTGACCTTGATGCCCAGCACGCCCTGGCGCAGCAGCACGTGACGGGTGGCGGTCTCCACGTAGTCGTTGCATGGATCACCAGAGTGAATCATGAGGCCATCGACGAACTTCATCGACTTGGCGCGCTGACCACGCAGCTTGCCGGACACAACAACCTCACAGCCCTTGGCGCCCGACTCCATGATGAAGCGCAGCACTCCGTAGCACGCACGACGCACAGCCAATCCTCCGGTCAGCTTGTAGCGCAGAGACTCAGCCTGGGCGATGGCGCAAAGGCCACGGGTGGCCACCTTCTCGGCGTACAGCTCGATGCGGCCGGTCTCGAAGTTGAAACGCTTCTGCACCATGGCGGTGAGCTCGCGGATGCGACGACCCTTCTCTCCCAGCACCTGCTGGGTCTTGGTGGCCATGATGATGATCTCGGTACGAGCGGGCGTCACACGCACCTCGACGCCGGAGTAACCATCCTCGGCGAGCTCACGAGTGAGGAACTCGTTCAGTTCCGCCTTGAAGATACCGTCGGAGACGAACTGCAAGAGTGATAAATAACAAAAAGTTAAACATTTGCTCCACACACATTTTGTTGTTGTTGGGTGCTCCGTAGTTTGAGGTTAACTTCGTCGCCACTTTGTATTTCGCACTAACATCACGGATTTCTCACACAACTCGATGAGCCCACAACACACACGGCTGCGATGCAGCGTTTTAACAAATTTCCACTGCAATTGACGCTTATTTACCTTACGTTTCTTCGAAATTGTGAGGTTCATGTTCATTTCATACGACTCGCACGGAACGTGGTCAAAAAGAAAGAAAGACAGCGCCCTGCTTAACCGATAACATGGCTGTCACGCCGCTGCACTGCTTTGCCAGCGGCAGGGTTGCAAGTTGATAATACGCTATCGATACGACCACAATCGAAGCCCATTTATCGCGCATTAACTCACATTTATGTGCAACTTATTAACATCAAATTATTAAAAAAAAAATGTGTCTTTCAGTGAAACTGCTGCAAAATGGTTGCTAACTTCAGGGAAGATAAATTTAATTATAGCATATTAATCGATTAATCATGCAGCGCCGTGCTTGACCGATAACATAATTGGTATGCAGGGTTGCCCTGCATAAAACTGATACTAAGCTATCATAAGACGCATTAACTTGCTTTATTGTGCAATTAAATAATAAAACACTATTTAATAAAAACAAAAGTTCGCTTAAAACATTTGCTACCTCAATTAAAAATACATCTATTTCTTGTATACCAATCGATAATCAACCCTGCTTGCTTGTAAAGTGTACTAAAGTTGCCCGAAGTAAACAAACATAAAATATCGATAACTTCACAGCTGTAGAACAAAGCAGCCCAGCAAATTGCGTCTCACAATTATCAAAAACGAAAATAAATAGTAGAAAAAACAAAGTGAAACAAGCAAAATGTCCGAGATAAAGGCGCTGGAGCACGCCACACTCAAAGTGCCATACGAAATACTAAACAAACGCTTTCGCTCGGCCCAAAAGATCATCGACCGTGAAGTCGATCAAGTGATGAACGTCTCGCGACAAGTGGAAAAAGCCCTCGACGCTGATCAGCCTCCCATGCTGTCGGACGTGACCAAGCTAATGGGCAACGTAGCCCAGAAGCTGCAGGTGCTCAAACGCAAGGCGGACGAAAGCATCACCGACGAACTTAGCGTCACACAGATCTGCAAACGCAAGTTGGAGCACCTCAAGGGCATCATGCCCCAAGCGCGCAGCACAGGTGACGTTTGCCCGGGTTCGGTGGATCAGTGGAAGCGCATACGACTGGATCGGCTGGTCATCGAGCACCTGCTGCGCATGGGCTACTATGAGACGGCCGAGGAGCTGGCAGCCCGCTCGGATGTGCGTCATTTGACCAATCTGGACATCTTCCAAACGTCGCGCGAGGTGGAGGACGACTTAGCCAATCACAGCACCACGAAATGTGTGCTATGGTGCATTGACAACAAGTCAAAGCTGCGCAAAATCAACTCCACGATCGAGTTTAGCCTGCGTGTGCAGGAATTCGTTGAACTAGTGCGTCAGAATCAGCGCTTTGAAGCCGTCAAGCACTCGCGACGCTACTTTCCGGCCTATGAGAAGACGCAGTTGACCGAGATCTGCCATGTGATGGCGCTGCTCGCGTATCCCGCCGACACGCAGCTGGAGCACTGCAAGAAGTATATGGATCCCAAGCGCTGGGAGCAACTTGTGCTGGACTTTCGCCACGAGAACTATCGCCTGTTCCAGCTGTCGAACACCTCAGTGTTCTCGGCCGCAGTCCAGGCGGGCTTGTCGGCGCTGAAGACGCCTCAATGCTACTCCCAGACCTGCCGCAATCTCAATTGTCCCGTCTGCCAGCAGGATCTCAATAGGATTGCGCTCAAGTTGCCATATTCGCACTGTGTGCAGAGTCGCCTCATCTGCCGCGTCACCGGGCTGCCGCTCAACGAGCACAACCAGCCCATGATGCTGCCCAATGGACAGATCTATGGGCAGCAGGCGCTGAGGAAGATTACCAAAGAGGATGGCACCACCACCTGCCCGGTGACCAATGTGAAGTTCACCAAGCCCAAGATCGAAAAGGTGTTTATCATGTAGACACGCTGCACTGTTTAATCCAACCATCATTACGACTATTATTATTAATATTAATTAACTAAGTGAAGGCGAGCAGAGAGTCGACTAAATATTATTTTCTATTTCAAACTCTTTATGATATTAACTTTGGCGGTTTAAGCTGCGCATATGAATTGCGAACTCGATTCTTTGACTTCTCCAAACTGGGAGTCGAATCAATCCATACGACTATAATGAATGAGAGTCTATATATTTCTTTATTTCTCCCCAATTTACAAACTGTATTTGAAAACGATTCTTTATTTAGTTTGGCGGTTTAAACTGCGTATTTGAATTTTGAACTCAATTTGTTGACTACCTTTGGGACGCTGCGTCGTCAAACCATTATTACGACTATTATGATTATAAACTATATTAAGGCAAGCAGCGACTCGACTTTATTTTATACTATGCTGCAAACTGTAATTGATACATTTCTGTATTGAGTTTGGCGCTTCAAACTGCGCATTTGAATGTCGATTACGATTTGTCTTGGAGTCTCTTGTCGACGCTGCGCCGTCGCCATTCTATTGATTTTTCGTCGTCAGCAGCAGCAGCAGCCGAGAGAAGCTGAAGCAGCAGCAGTTGGTGGAGCAGCAGTCGATGTCGTTGTTGATTCATGTTGACGACAACGTTATTCAATTGCTCGCAAAGATATATCAAACTTAATAAATAAATAAAAATCGTAGCAATAAGCAAATGTGAGAACGTTGCTTTTTATTGTGAAACGAAGTCTGCGAGCTACGGCGAATGCATTGGAAGCTGTGAACGCGATATGCAGGCAGCGCACAGCAGAACAGCTGCAACCCAATAATAATAATAATAACAACAACTCGAGCCAGGCAGATACACAAACAACCCCCACGACCAACAACCAACAAAAAAAACCTCCACCATCAACAGCAGTAATTCAACCCGACTACGCGAGTCGACTCTTTGGCCAACCAAACAAAGCGACGAAAAACTTAACTAAAACACGACTCTAATTTCGAAACCCGCTCGAAGCTCTGTCAATATGGCATTGGACTTTGTGGCCACCTATAAAGTGCTGGTGCTGGGCGACTCCAATGTGGGCAAGACCTGCATCGTGCACAGGTACTGCGACGAGAAATACTACGACACATATATCTCCACCATAGGTGAGTGGCCCAGAAACAGCTGCAAAGAGCGCTTAATTGAATTCTGCTCTCCTTTCACAGGCATCGACTTTAAACAGAAACTCATTAATCTGGATGGCGTGCCCATAAAACTGCAGATCTGGGACACAGCTGGACAGGAACGCTTTCGCACACTAACCACAGCCTACTATCGCGGTGCCATGGGCATTCTGCTCATGTACGACGTGACCAATCTGGAGAGCTACAACAATTTGTCCTACTGGTTGCGCAACATCCAGGAGAACGCCTCGCCGGACGTTGTCAAAGTGCTGGCGGGCAACAAATGCGAATGCTCAACGACACAACGCATGGTCGACAAGGAGAGAGGTGAAAAGGTGCGTCATCAAATATTTAAACCACATCCATTTGCTAATTTGAATTGTCTCTCAGATTGCTGAGAACTTCGATATGCCATTTTTCGAGGTCTCTTGCAAGTCCAACATCAACATTGAGGACGCCTTTCTCTCGCTGGCCCGCAAAATACGCGAGCAGCGCGAGAGACGAGTAAGTAAACACTGTAACTAATTACGACACAGTAACTAATATTCTCAATTCCGAATAGGGCGACAACTTTGACAACGACGAGAAGCAGGACAAGAAGTCGCCCGGATCCAATGGGTTGGGCACCTTCAGCTTGGGCAGCCTCTCCGGCGACAATCGCTGCACCTGTTAGTTGTCCCCACACCCAACCTAACGATCGATTACAATTATAAACCGAGAAATGCAGTGAGCGAGAAATGTATCTAGATACAGATTGTGCATTTTTAAGATAGTCCAAGTATAGCATAAATATTTTAGCATACTCTCGTGCAGATAAACTATATATATGTATACATGATAGTCGCCTCTCTGATTTCCATATAAAACCAACTCGATAAGCTAAGAACACTCGTATATATAATGTATTAACTATAATAATTATACTATAAATATGTATTGTACATTATGGTTTAGCTATCTGAATGTAAGCCGCCTGTAACAAACGATTCTCGATGCAGTTACAATTACAAAACTTTTAAAGTAAAGCCATCCAGTCCATCGACGCGTCGGCGGGATTGCTGCACCTTCGGCTGATCAATTATAGAACAAGTAATTATTCTAATCTCGCAATGTTATTCAAACTGCTGTCAGTCAATCAAAGTCCTAGCCGACTGTCAATTAGCTGCCTAGCAACCAGCGTTGACCACAACGATGACGCCTCCAAAATAGATATTTGTCTTGTCTTGCGTTGCGTTGCGTTGCAGTTCGATTTGTGGTCGCGGTCATGAAGCAGTTCCGCAACAAGGCCAACTCCTTGCCTATCTTCAATGGTCGTATAACAGACACCACTTCGCTGACCACCACCTCGCTGCAGCTTCCTCTAGGCGGGGCACAGAAGAAGTGCTGCACTCGCAAGCTTGGCACACGCGTACTGCCCACAGTGTTCACCATAACGGACGGCCAGACGTCTGCTCCCAGCACCTCGCTCGCCGAGGCCATGTCCAGCAGCCAGTTTCCTCCGCAGTCGCCGGAGCTGCAGCAGCTGGCGGTGCCCAAGGAGACGCTCAACATAGCGGGCACCGAGCTGGCCAACTATGAGAAGGTGCGCGTGGTGGGTCAGGGCTCCTTCGGCATTGCCATTCTCTACAGGCGCAAGTTCGATGGCCATCACATCGTCTTCAAGCAGATCAATCTGAGCGAGTTGTCGCCACCGGGTCGCGATCTGGCCATGAACGAGGTGGAGGTGTTCTCGAAGTTGCATCATCCCAACATTGTCAGCTACCTGGGCAGCTTCATCAAGGACAACACGCTGCTCATCGAAATGGAGTACGCCGACGGCGGCACCTTGGCCCACATCATTGCCGAGCGCCAGGGCAAACAGCACTTCCCCGAGCGCTACATCATCGCCGTCTTCGAGCAGATCTCCAGCGCCATCAACTACATGCACTCGGAGAACATTCTGCATCGGTAGCAAACAGTTTTTCTAGTCTATTTTATTTACAGAACTACAAAATTAATTAATAGTATTTTTATTGTTTTTTTTAATCATTGTATTCAAAAATAATGATCACGGTCTAAAATGTATTTAAGTAAATAAAATGAATCATTATCGCTGAGGGAAAACATTAAAAATTAAAGTATAGTAGTTATATACATGGTAATCAAATAATGTTGATGATTATAATAAGTTTTTTTTGTTTTTTATTAAATTACAGCAACTAATTTCAATTATTTTATTCGCAGCGATCTTAAGACGGCCAACGTGTTCCTCAACAAGCGGGGCATCGTCAAGATCGGCGACTTTGGCATCTCCAAGATCATGAACACCAAGATCCACGCACAGACCGTGCTGGGCACGCCCTACTACTTCAGTCCCGAGATGGTAAGTGGATGAACCTCTTCGCTACGCTCTTCAGGATTGTATTGGTCTTGCAGTGCGAGGGCAAGGAGTACGACAACAAAAGCGACATCTGGGCCTTGGGCTGCATTCTGGGCGAGCTGTGCTGCCTCAAGAAGACCTTTGCCGCCTCCAATCTGTCCGAGCTGGTCACCAAGATCATGGCCGGCTCCTACACGCCAGTGCCCAATGGCTACACCTCCGGCCTGCGCAGCTTGATGGCCAATCTGCTGCAGGTGGATGCCTCGCGACGTCCCACTGCATCCGAGGTGCTCGTCTACTGGATACCGCTGATCTTTCGCAGTCTGGGCAAGAACAAGGGGTGAGTACAAGACTTTATCTTAGCTGGAAGTAGAGACCACTTGCCCACTCTGCAGCTACTCCTATGAGGACAGTCTTGGTGGCAATGCCAGTCTTCTGTCGGCGCCCAACTCGCTCTTCACCAGCTGCAGCAACTTGGCCATGGAGCTGCCCACCGCTCAAACCGAGACCCGCAAGCTGATGAGCGCTGAGACCGTGGCGCCCAACGAGATCATTGAGAAGCGGTAAGTCTGCAATCTGCAATCGTATCCAGGCTCAACTGCATTCTCACACAGCTCCGTGCTGTACCAGCTAAAGTCCTTCGGGAACAGCTTCAGCATGAGTCCCATCCAGCTGCCGCCCAAGGCGATCATCGTCTGCGTCACCATGAGCGAGTCCCACTTCGTGGTCATCAACGACGATGGCTCCGCTTATGCCTGGGGCGAGGGCATTCACGGCCAGCTGGGCCTCACCTCGCTGGAGTCCTGGAAGCACTATCCCGGCCTGGTGCAGAGCATGCGCAACTATCATCTGGTCAGCGCTTGTGCCGGCGAGGGGTTCACTGTGTTCCTCACGCAGTCGGGCAATCTGCTGAGCTGCGGCAACAACCTCAAGTTTGCCTTGGGCCACGATGAGCAGAAGAACTATTACAGTCCCAAGCTCGTGGCCAAGCTGGCCGATGTCCGCATCGAACAGATTGCCGCCGGATTGCATCATGTCATTGCCTTGAGCCGCGAGGGCTCCGTCTATGTCTGGGGCACCAGTGTGCATGGCGCTCTCGGACTGGGCAATTACCAGCAGCAGCTGAAGCATCCGCAGAAGGTGCTGCTGTCCCATGTGAAGAGCAGACCCCTCAGGATCTACTGCGGACCCGACACCTCTGCCGTGCTCTTCACCAATGGCGAACTGCACGCCTGCGGCAACAACGACTACAACAAGCTGGGCTTCAACCGCCCCGCCAAGATCACAGCGTTCGTAAGTTATCGACCTTTTCTTTATACATACCTTTATACCATGGGAACTTTAAGCGCCATCTATCGGTTTAATTAATCCATCTGCAACTCCAACTGGTTCCTGTCCGAGCTGAATAGTGGTTGAAGTACATGCTATGTCTTAGACTCTGTGCCCGTTTAAACTGATTTAATTATTTTGAAATAGTAGACTCTCGACTGAAGCTTTCTGACTTGCCTCTTGCACAGAAAAAGATTCAATTGCCCCACAAGGTGCTGAAGGCCTGCTTCTCGTCGAGCCACTCAGTATTCCTCGTCGAAGGAGGCTACGTCTACACCATGGGCAGGAACAAGGAAGGCCAGCGCGGTATACGACACTGCAGTCCCGTGGAGCAGCCCACCCTGGTGGAGTCTATGCGCGCACGCTACATTGTGGTAGGCCTAACGATTTATGCCTAATTCCGTCGATTGAAAACTGTCACTCCTCACAGAATGCCAACTGCAACGATCAGTGCACTATTGTGGCCTCCGAGGACAACATCATCTCGGTGTGGGGCACTCGCAACGGTCTGCCCGAGATCGGCTCGAGCAACAGCGGCCTGGGACTCGAGGTATGCACGCCGAATGCGGAACTGGAGCTGGGCAACAACACGGCCGCCTTTACCAACTTCCTGGCGTCCGTCTACAAGTCCGAGCTGATCACAGAGCCCATCGACATATTGGCGTACGTATCCACAATATTTAAACCTTCTGCTTAACCCACATTCCTCTCCTGCAGCTTGTACTCCTCGAAGGAACAGTGTGAACGCGGCTACTACGTCCAGGTGACCGACATCTTTCCCCTGGCTCACAGCGTGCTCGTCATGGTGGACACGACTACGCCACTCATCTCCTCCTACGAGGGATAGTTCCCCTCAAGATTCATGTATTCGCTATTAAAGTTGCTGTTGTAATTTATTGATAATATCCACGCTTGGCGGCTTCATTCACAATGATCTGTACCGCTGCAAAGGCTTCGCGAGCAGTTGGCTCAATTTCCTTGGCCGACAGGATGAACAGCTCCTCGCTCTCCGGCGGTCCTCTAAGCTCAAAGGTGAAGGTAATGGGTATCTTTAGCTGGCTGTGCGCCCAATCCTTGGAGCCTCCGCTCGAGGGATATATAGTCTCATAGATGCTGCCACTCTTGTAGACGCGTCCGCTAATCTCCTTAATGCGCTGTGCAGCCTTCTGGCCAATCTCCTTCAGATCCGCATAGTTCTCCACCCGCTCTCCAGAGTGTCCATAGGGAAACATGATCAGCTGGGAGTAGCTATGCAGCGATATAAAGCTGCGTATGCGTTCCGACTGCGCATGCGCCTCCAGAAACTGTACGATGCGTTGGGTTTCCACCTCACTTGCGGCCGAGGGGCCAGAGAAATCATAGTGACAAGGATTTCCGCTGGCTCCTGTGCTGTTCCAGCTGAAGGGGAAGTTGCGATTCAGATCCACGCCACGGCAGATGCCAAAGAGATTGCGATTCTTGCGCCACATGCGATCCCCTTCGAAGCTGTATTGATAGCCATCTGGATTTACTGTTGGAAAGATCAGCCAGTTTTGAGAGCGTGCTAAGGATTGCACTGCGGGATCAGTGGAGTGAAGCAGCTGATCAATGAAGTAGGTGGCTGTGGCAGGAGCAATCCACTCGCGGGCATGGATGCCGCTCTCGACGAACACGCTGCTCAGATTCGCAGCACCAAAGGCAATCTTAACTCCCTTCATGGGCAGTCCTTGGGTGCTCGATCCCAGATCCAACACGGTAACCACTCCCGGTTGATCCTGTGCCTGTTTTTCCAGCCAAGCATAGATGCTTTCCAGCTGAAAGAAGCGCTTCCAATCGAACTCTGCGGCAGGCGTTGTCTTTGGAGCCACCTCAGCGTAGTTCGCGTCTATCAGCTCCTGGAAGTTGTAGTTCAGGATCCGATGACTCACATTGTAGCTGTGCAATAGATCATCGAAGTCAGCCACCTTCTGGCCGGCCACCATGATGGTTAGCTTCTGGCCTGGAACACGCGCATGTCCCATAAAGCTGCACGAGTCGCTGGCCGCTTCCAGTGCCTGGAAGAGCTGCACGTGAGCTGCAGTGGCCAATTCTACGTTATAGATGCGGGTGTGATCGTATCGCGCCTGCGGCACTGTAGGAGTTGTCGTTCCTCCTAAGGCGCATTGGCTGGACTTGCTGCAGAAGTTTGCAGCCCTGGCAGCCACTACAGAAACTATCAACAACGGCCAGTGGAGCAACATCTTCACTCTGCGACAGACAAAAGCACTTTATATTTCAAATCTGCCCTCCCGCTATCAACGTAACCTTTAGTGCGGCTTTTTTCTATGAGTGTGTGTGTGATTAGATGTTCTAAATTTTAGAACACTGCGAAAATGCGCAAAAGCAACAGCAAGCAACACAGCTGTCAGTCAAAAAAATAAGAAAATATTAAAAATTATAAAATTTGAATTTTTTACTTCTTGCATTTGTTTTCAAGCGTTTCCATCCAATAATTATTTTAAATTTTTAAATAAGTTTTGAGTTTGTGCGTTTGCAACAGGTGGTCACACTGTCAGCTGTCTATACCGATTAATATGTAACAATCGAAATCAAGCGCATTTATTTAAATTTACTTAATATCCATGCTTGCAAGCTTCCTCGGAAATGGGTAAGCCTGCGGCAAAGGCTTCTCGAGCAGCTTTATTTGTCTAAATTCATCTAAAATTATAATTTATTTCAAAATAAGAAATTTAATATTAATTACATCGATACATAAGAAATCGATATTCAAGAATTTCATTAACTTCGATACAACGATAGTGCTATCGGTGTTTCACCACTTCTAGTAGGAATCTAATGGACTCACAATTTGTTGATAATGCAGAGTAAGTGAACTGTTTTTAAATTCAAATTTGGAGTACTAAACTGCCGGTTTTTGTTAGCGAGCACTATTGGAATCGCTCCTCGCGGGCAGCCTTTAGCTTCGACGACGACGATGACGTCGACACTGGCCTGGGTACATCACATACCAAGCTGAGCGCCAATAGACATGACAACAATGCGATCTTCAACGACGACTCAATTTCCGAGGCGAGTTTCGATAACAGCGCCGCGCTGGGTACAACACTCTCTATTAAAGCGATACTGAGCGATGAGGCGCTCAAGCTAGTGCTGCAGGAACAAGCGTTAGACGATCACGTCATGCCCAAGGGCGTCACAGCCGAAGAGGAGCTGAAGCTGCTGCGTCGTCAGATTCAAAGCACGCTCTACAGTCCCAATCTGGAGGCGACAGCACAAAAGCTGTTGCACGGCAAGCTGGCGCCACTGGAGATGTTCAAGTCGCTGCTGGAGAAGCAACAGCTGCTGGACCAGACGCTGGCCAACGGCGGTGATGGGGTGATTGGAGTAGTGCTCTTCCTCAAGCGCACATTGAACCCGACGCAGTTCCACGGCGTGCTGGAGCAACGGCCTAAGGCGCTGGAACACTATCTCAGCTATCTGCGGCAAAGCGGCGACCTCAGCAGCTATATTGAGCTGCTGCAACGCTTTGGTCGTCATCAGGAGGCGGCTCTGAAGCAGTTCCAAGCAGCCATGTCCTGCTCCGATATCGCTGCACGCAAGCAGCAATTGCAGCGCCTCATCGATGCCTATGCCACAGCTGGCGTGGGTGTCATTCCACTCTATGAGCAGGTGTTCCATGCTGCGCTCAAGCTTCAGCTGCTGCAGGAACAGGAAGGTTTAACGCAACGATTTGGCGCACATGCCACCCCCATTGAGCTGCTCTATGTGTGCTGTGCGCAGAACAAGAACTGGAAGGATCAGGACATGCTGAACATGAGCTCGCCACAACGCTTCGCTGCCGATCAGGAGATCTCAGCAGCCCAATACGAGTGGACGGCGTTGAATGAGCGAGCTCAAGCCCAAGCCTATGCAGACTTGGAGTGCATCTTTGAGCGAGTGTCCAGCTGGCATCCGCTCAAGTCGCGGCAGTTTCACATCAGCTTCGATTTGGCGCTGGCCGTGCAGCGACTGTTTGAGCTACAGGCTCCGGCCACGGTCCTGCAGCTGTTTCTGTCCAAGATGAGCAACAGCAGCGAGAAGTTGGCGCTGGCGCAACGGGTCAAGTGCATCAAGGCGGTGATCGATGCCATGGTGAGCCTGAAACAGCATCAAGAACTGCAGCAGCTCAAGGCGACGCTGCCCGAGCGTTCCGAAGAGCAGTTTTACTGTGAGAACGCCTTGAAGTCGCTGCAAAGCAAGCGCTGGACAACAGACAATATTAAACTAAAGCTTTAGCAAGCACAATCGAATTTTGTATAAATGTATTTTTTGTTAATCTCTTTAAATGAAAACTTTTTATATAAGGTATTAAATAATTGCAAATCAAAAAATGACTCTGGGCAACAGAAAGATTATTCTTGAGTATTCCAAGTTGGGATAAATGTATTTATTTTTTTCTGTATAATTTTTTTGTTAATTTGCATAACTTGTATTTAAATGAAAACTTTTCATATACATATGTATATAAAATAATTGCAATCACAATATCAATTATAAACAAAAATAGTGTTGACTTTGGGCAACAAACAGTTTATCCTTGTACATATCCCAAGTTAGGATCGTAGCTAGTTGTGTATAGTATTGTTTTATTTTGTTTGTTTTTTTTATTGAGTGAACAAAAAGCATTTTGAATAATTAAAGCCAATATAGCAAACAAAGCACTACAAAAATTAAATTCTTTAAACAATTTGTTTGCCTTAAATATTTCTCTTAAATAACATCGCTATAAAAGCTATTTATATAAATATGCGCAGAGAGAACCGCAAACAACAATTATGTAATTAAGTATAAACATGTGTGTATGTGTGATAGATAATAGATTAATGGTATAATAATCATAATATGTATTATTTACTTATGCAATATGTATTATGTATTATGTGTGTGTGTGAAAATGACGCCATTATTGATCTTTGGTCTATTTGTGGTTCTGGAACTCACAACAAATCTTTTAAAACTTCGAACAAAAACAATTAAGGAGTAGGGAAAAAACACAGAAACTGTCAACTTAAGCAAGTGTGTGTGTAAATTGAGAGGAAAATACGCGCTCTCTGGGATTAACTAGGAAAATTCAAAGCAAGAACCACAAGTCCTTCGACCGTCGACGACGCCACCAGTTGATCCTCCAATGCTAATTGCTCGCACTTGTCGCTTCAGCGTCACAATAGCTGAGCAGACGCTGGCACAAAATCGTCTTGAACTTCACCGAGAAGCTGTCAAAAATGGCATCGGTGTCCTGGAGCAGCCCATGCTCATTTCCCGACTGATTATTGTCCGTGGCCGCAATTAGCTGCTTGAACTTCTCGTTGAGATTTTGCTCAAGAGCCGAGTTGTTGTTGTTGAAGTAGAATACATATGCCAACTCCAGCCAATAGTAGTCGAGATCGCCCATAAAGTAGCGCTCACAGTCGAGCATATCGAACTTGCGCTCCAGAAAGTGCACGCACATGTGATAGATGAGATGCTTGAGATCCGAACGATGCAGCGGCACATAGCCGGTGTCCTTGCTGAAGTACTCGAACAGCTTCAGCGTACGCTGCCCGCTGTCGCAGCTGTGCAGGCACAGCTGGAACGCTTCGACGAAGCGAAAGTTGAGCATGCAGATGCGTATGCGATACTCGTTGCGTTGCGCCCGCGAACATTCGCCCATCTTGTCGGGGTTGTACAGGCCATGGAAGGCATACAGGCAGTAATGGATATAATGACGCAGCGGCTGGAGCGCCCCTTCAGCAGCTCCTTCGCCATTCTCCGTGCTGGGCGTGCAGCTGCTGACGTCGTTGCCATGTCCCAGTAACGCTGCAGTGTTGCCCGCTGCAGTTGTTGGCTGATTGGGCAGCGGCAGATAGCTCTGCTCCTCGGGCGAATAGTCGAGATCCAGCGAACTATTCGCATCGTTGGCCAGGTGGGCGGCGTTAAACGAGAAGCTGGCATCGTTGTGGCTCAGATTCTCCAGACTGCTCAGCAAATCATCCGAATCCTGGCCGGTGGTGCCCGCCTGCTCCGAGCTCGACTTGTAGTTGTGGAGCGTGGTCTGCTCAAAGCTAATGTTGGCCTGCTGCAGAAAGTGCGGCTGATACGGCGGCATCACCTTCAAGTAGCGCACAGGCTCCTGATCGAGACGTATGCGTGGACGCGGCAAATTGATTTCGACAGGCGCCTCAACGCATTGACTTTCGAAACGCATTAGACGCTTGGTGGTGGGCAGGCATACGACACGCTGACGCGTGCGATCGAGGCTGGCGCCCAGATCGCGGCCACATTGGCCATTCGAGTTACCACCGAAGGCCTTCACGATGTGATCCGTGGTCATGACTAGTGTGAAATCAGCGCCACAATCCACATACATTGGCCTTTCAATGCTGTCGATGGGCGATGGCTTCAGGACGGCGCGTCGATCCTTATCCTCGGTGCCCAGCTGGTGCTCGAGATTCTTGCCCCACGTGTACAGCGTGCACGTCGACGAGATCAGCGCAAAGTGAAACAGTCCGCTGGAGATCTAAAAAACCCAAGCGTTAATACTGAATTTCAATAGCAGCTGAATTGCGGACAAAACCTGAAGTATTTGGCCCGCCACTTCGGTGGTGTCCACCAGATGTGGCGTCATGTGTTCCGTAGGATCCGGTTCGGCACTCTGCGTTGCAGCTGCAGGCGGCGCCGCCGTGCTTGTCGACTCTGACTCCGTGGACGCCGTCAGCTTGGAACCAATTGTCTCACTAGCAGTCGATGTCATAGCCTCATTATTCTCTCTGGACTCTTTGGTTTCTTCTCGTTGCTTAGGAATGGCACCGTTGACCACTGCAGCATAGGATGTGCTCGGTTCCACCAAAGCACTATTGCTAGTGCTGGCGGGCAGCAGTGTTTCCTCGAGACGCTTGCTCAGCAGCTCGCGCTGATGATTCTCCTCCAGCTTTTGCTTGGCATTGGCACGACGCTTTATCTGATTGGCCAGACGCAGAGCCTGCGGCGAGCTGCCCCATGTATACATGCGTTCCTCCTCATCTACAGCTAACTGCAAGCACAATTTAAAGGTGAAATCAACCGCCACATCATAGAATTTCTACTTCTACTCACATTTGTAAAAAATTTGGTGTGTATCAGTCTTAAGCTGCAGTTGTTGCCCAAGTTGAGCCGCAACGGTAGACTCGTCTTTGTATCCAACTGCTCCGAGTTGCCGACGCCAAGCTGGCCAAAATGATTTGAGCCAAACACAAAGAGCTCGTTGTCACTGCGATTAGCCTCTGAGTAATTATTGTGAATGGTCTGGCACAGCACCAAACTGTGCGCATGTCCCAGTGAAATTTGCAAGACTTTCTGCACGGCAAATATCAAACTTTATATTATTCGATCGATCAAAGGAATTCACATACGCACCTTGTACTTGAAGAAACTGACTAGTGTTGGTGTGGCAAGGTTTTCGCAGCTGCCATTGCCGAGCTGGCCATAGATGCCCCAGCTAGGATCATAAAGATTAACAATGAGATAAGTCAGTTTTATATAGATGAATAGATACACTAACCCCCACATATAGAGTTGGCCATCAACGACGGCAGCATTGTGATATTGTCCTGCTTCCAGCGAGGTGATGTTCATGCCATCCAAGCCCGACACAAGCATGGGTTGCAGCGCCATTTGCATGTGCTGGCCAATGCCCAGCTGGCAGAGGCTGTTGTTGCCCATGGCGTACAGCTAATGGAAGACATGCAACATTAACTATAGCAAAAGCGCATATTCAATTGTCACACTAGAAACATACACCATTGTTGGTCAAGATAAGCGTGTGCTGGCGTCCACACTTTAGGGCGTGGACTTCCAAGTTGAGTTGCGAGAGCAGCTCCAATGATTTGACAGCATGAGCAGGCTCAGGTGGTTCTAGAAAGAAATATAAATTACGGATTGAAGAGAAAGCTAAGGAAAGTGAAGCTCACCTGATGACTTCTGGGCGCTAAAGCAGCAGGGCACACCGCTAGATCCCCAGAAGTAAGCGACGCCATCGACAACACAAGCACAGTAGGCGCAACCAGCGGAAATAGGCTTAAAGCGCGCTGTTTCAATGGCAAACTGCAATCAAAATTAGTCAGATAGCTGTTCATACTGTTGTTTATATTTCATATTTGCCTGATTGTCCTCGTAGTTGATGCGAAAGTTGGACAACGCATTCACAATGGAATCGTGTTTGACGCGCTGCGACTCCATGTGAATGAGCACGGCCAAATAGGTTTCGATGAGGCATTTGCTGAACTCAAACAGATGCGCATTATTGTCATTGTTGCTCGAGGAACTGCAGCTATGTGAAACAATGGGACGCAAAGCAGCTGCAAAGGGATTAAGCTGCGAGGACAGGCGCTACAAGTGGCAAAACAAAAACAGGTTAATAATGATGGCAAATAGCAAACAAATAAAAATATGTACCTGCAGCACACAGGGCCTTATATGCTCTAGCTTATCTTGTATGAAAGTAAAGTAGTCCATGGACACGAGCGGCAAGTAAGTGATAGTCTCCATAAAAATATTTTGGCTAAGATTGTACAGGCAAACGTTGAGCTCATTATACCAGCCAAACTCCTGACCCACAACGCTAACCAACGCATTGAAGGTGTCCAGGCAAACACCGCGCACCTTGGCCAATATGATGGCGGACGAGAAGAGGCCGCTCTGACAGAGCACAATGCTCGTCATGTTGGTGTGATACTTGCTGTTGCTCACCAAGAAGTTCCTGCAATTACAAAAGTAATTAATACAACAGCCAAAACTAGTCAACAAATAAATGGCACACTCACCACAAAGGCAAATAGTTCTTGTCATTGACTGCTTTCTCGGCCAACGTAATGAGCAGCAAGTTGGCCAAATGGAACTGCGACGAAGGCGACATTTGCAGCGCACTAATCGACTCATCGACGCCATAGTGATAGTCGCTGCAGGAGATGCCACTGTTGACCACAGTGTTCTCATCCTTCACGCTCAATGGCAGAATGCTGCGCACATCCTCCGAGTGTCGATAGGTGACATCCGACAGCATGCTCTGCAGCAGCGGATGACACAAGTGGCGGGAACGCAGCAAATAAGATGACTTTAAAGCCATCGCACTTAGCTGCATCAGTGCGTAGGTGTGTCCATACATGGCCAACTTGAGAGCTGTGCGAATGGGCTTCACGCGCGCAACATTGTAGGTGATCAAGGCCTGCGTGATCTTCTTGCGGCGCAGCAAGTAATCGCCTGCAAACTCAATGCAGTGCTCGAAGGACAGATCGAAGGTGTTGCAGAACTCGCGGCACTGATTCCACGAGCTCATCAGCGCTGCATCCAGAAACAGCTCGAAGGGTTCTTTTCTGTAATACAAGATTGTTATTTATACATCTAGTGTAGAGCAAGTAAAATATAAAGTTACTTGAGCTGTATGGCGTAGACATTCTTGTTGGTGATGACATAGCAGGGATCGTAGTTGATCTTGGGAAACTCGCCCTGCATAATCTCCATTTGTCGCAGCGAGAACTCATTGTTCACATCGGCTGTTTCATAGAATTGAACATAGTCCATGGGCGTGTGAATGTCCTTGATCTCGAATGCCTTGGCGCGCTCTTCCTTCGTCAGAGTCTCCACTGGCTGGCTGTCGCTGCGGAACTGCGCCATCTGATAGAGATGGAGGACAGTCTCATGTTCGAAGCGAAACAGTGCCAGCTGCGCCTGATGATTGAAGCGCTGCAAACAAAAGGTTGCAATTATTTAAATAAATCCGAAATTTTTGGTGCAATAATTGTGTAAAAAAAAAAAAAGTAACTTCTCCAGTAAAATTTAAAAGCTTTCAAAATAATATACAATACTTTCAACATAAGTGTACAAATCATAAAATAATATGCAACCCAAAGCCTTAGCAGCAATGGCTGTTCCTTTGCCCCCTGCTGCTTTAGTTTTAACTATTACTAACTAAATAAATATGCTATCTTCGTAGCTAGTGCTATTCCCACCAGTTAGCTTAATTTTTAAATTAGCCCAATTCTATTCCTTAGTAAACTTTACATCATCGTCGGTGGTGTGCAAGGAGGCCATGGCGCTGCTGATTACGCTGACAGCATTGATGGCATTGCTGGGCATTTCGCTTTGATCGATGCTCGATGCACTCGTCGTTGTTGCTGCACTCGTTTCGTCGCTTTTCTGCGTGTTGTTCAGCTTCTCGGTGTCCGCATCCAGACTCTCCTTCTCCGTGGTAACCACCACAGGCTCCTCCAGCAAGGAGTTCACTGAGTTGTTGCTGTTGTTGCTGTGCAGATCCACGTACTGCACTCCATACAGGATGTTGGAGCTAATGAGTATATCGACGCAGTGTTTAGGTATTTTGTAGAGAAACAAGGGCTTCAGATTTATGTCGATGCTGTGCACCGTCAGGCTGCAGCTGTTGCTGTGCAGCGCACTCAACAAATAGGTGCTGCGCAGATTCTGAATGTTGTAGAAGGATCCTTGGGTGTTGCCCAGCGGCTCTGGCGTCACTGAAGGCGAATCCATGATGGCCAACGTGCCTGCATTCGACTCGGGCATAACTGCAATAGATACGTATATTAGTAATATTCAATTCCATTGAGTTCACTCACATTCATCAATTTTTTGGCGCTGATCCGACAGCCGCAGCTTGATGGCCTGCAGCTTCTTGGAGCCCAGACTCTTGAGCGACGCCAGCCGCGCTCGCGTGGCAGGCAGAATGCCGTCGAAGCTATTGCCGGCTAGCTGTTGTTGATAGCGTATTGCGGTGGTTTCGCTGTACGAAGGCGGCGCAGGCGGTGGCGTTGGCGGCAACGAAGTGTTGCCATCACTGGGCAGCGTTGGCGGCGCTGTTTGCGTGCTGGGCGCCAGCTCCTCTCCCGCGGCAGGCGGCGCAAACACATCTTCTTCCAGCTGACTGCTGTCTGAGGCCGGATCACTGCTGTTGCTCTGACGCGCATCGTTGCCCGTGGCCTGCTGATGTCGCGAATGCACCGCCATCACAATTTGCCAGGCGCCCTCGCGTGTGGTGGGTGAACTGTCGCCGGGATACACATACTTGATGGCCTTCTGTTCCAGCAGCAGCTTAAACTGCTCTTTCAGCGAGGAAGTAATCTGGTGGAGAGCAAAGTTTTTATTGTTTGTCACATAAGAAACTAGACAAACTCACCAACAACATGACTCCGTCAAAGGTGGCGCTGTCCTTGCAGATGGTCAGGCGCACCACGGAACCGTGCTGGATGGAAGTGCTGGCAATCATGGGACAGTTCGGACTGAGGCCCACAAAACAAATGGAGCCATCCGAGTAGCCAATGATGGCGCGATTCAGGCCGCTGTAAGTTTTCCACCAGACCACGGACAGCGGATAGGGACAGGTCTTAGAGGCCATGAAGGAGCTGGCCATCACCTGGCTGTTGCCCGTTGCGTCAGCAGCAGCTGCCGGCGGATTGTTGGCCAGCATATGTTGAGGCAACTCATGACCCAAGGGCTGCTGCTCCTCCTCCTGCTCTTTGTCCAGCTCCACTTGTTGCAGCTGCTGCGACAACTCGTCCACTGGCTGGACAGCATGATTGGGACACTGCTGCGAGTTGGGGCATTCATGGGGACCCACAAACGGTATGATATATGAGGTCACCTGGCTGTTGCTGTACACTGAGCAGGTGTCCAGGTTGTGCGACTTGTCGACCAGCGACAGAGCAGGCACAATGTGCAGCGTGTTGTCAAAACCTGTTGATGCCACACAGAGAGTTCAGTAACACTTTAACCGACGTGCCCCAAGAAGCGGCAAAGCAAAACAAAATGCAAAATCAATAATATAAATCGCTCACACACGCACACAAACACCGCCCCCAACAAACTAATTTTAGGCTTTACTATAAACTGGCCAACACCCCTTCCCTTTCCCCTTCCACCATCCCTCATACTTACAGAGCACCAAGAGCCAAACGCCCGTGGGATCAAAGCAGACGTCGTGAATGACACGATTGGTGCGCCGGAACCAGGAGATCATCTTGAGCACCTCCTGCGCGCCCCCGGGGCTGATGTAGCGCAACACAATCTCGTTGTCCTCGCTGACCAGGCACAGGAATTGCTTTTCATCAAACGGCGAAACTGTGACGGCGGAAAGTTTGCAGCTGAAATTCGTAATCAGCGGACGCAGCTCGAAGCACTGCAGATCCTTGAGCTGGGCATGCTCGCCAGACAGCGCCATCTCACTACGTAGCGTGGAGTGGAGTCTGTGTTTTGTGGAATCACGTTTTGCTTGTTCTTGCTTGTTGCTGCTGCTGCACACAAATCAAAAATTTTAATTTGCTTTTTTTGTGCTCAAAAAAATTACTATGTTGCCATAGCGAACATTTTGTTATCGCACATTCAAAAGTATCGATAGCGCAGTGCGATAGATTCTGCTCAGCAGTCGAAGTGCTACCAGTTTGAAAACTAATTTTTGACAACGTAATTTATTTGGTTAACTAACATATTAAATAAGTTAACAATAATGTACACTTATTTAAGTGTCAATGTCTAAAACCGCATTAAATTGTCAAGTAATGGAAATAATGGCATGCTGTGAGTATTTATGAAATGTTTGCTGACAGCCAAGTACAATCGATTATTTGCAGTTTAAAAACTAATAAATTGAATTTTCGAGGAATTGATGTTTTAATTAACATGTTTGGTAAGGCAATGATAATTCACAGTATAATAAACCGTTTTAAATTAAATTAGCATGCTGTGATTATTTTGAAAAAAATCAAACTAACAAAATTCGTTTTACCAATTTTTTGACAGACAGCTTGTAATCGAAATCTTTGAAACGTGCGAAAACAGTGTTAAAAAATCTAAAAAAAAATATCAAACTTCTTATCGGCCATTTTATTAACGTGGTGGCAACACCGTGCGAAACGCAACCAAATTAACGGCGCGAATGGAAAATTGGCGTCGCTTGTTTAGCTAAAAAAAGTTGTTCTCTTTGATCATTTTTGAATAACTTGCTAAAAAAAGGGTGAAATAAAAAGGAAACTGCAATGGAATCGCGTCTGCCCAAGCCAACGGCCGTAAAACGCCCAATGCCGCCAAACAAGCCCAGCGATCGCATCAAAGCAAATTCCAGCGCCTTAACTGCATCAACAACGAGCACCAGCAGCAACAGCAGCAACCAAACATTGCCGCCCCTCAGCCGCAACTTGCTGAATCTGCCACAAGTGCTATCGCGCCACGGAGGTAAGTCTGGAGAAGCTTTAATACCAATCAAAATACATAAACATTTATTTAAATTCAGCGCGCGCAGCGTCGCCGGATCCTGGGAAGCCCACTGGAAATTTCCCAAATCGCACAAAGCTGCGACGCAGTCGCTCTGCCTCGGATGTCAGTGAAATGCGTCTCAATCTGAAGCGTGCTGGCGCTCCCACGCTGTCTACCATTCCCAACAAATTCACGCGCAATGCGGCACCTCCAGCTCCCGCTGCAAATCTAGCTGCAGCTTCGAGTGTGGGACGCCTAGGGATGCGTGCAGGCTCCAATCCACCCAAGCGACCGGTGATTGCTGCTACGAGCTTTTCCACGCTGCCAGCTGGCGCTGCAGCTCGTGCCAAAGCGTCTCGCCCAGCGGTATCAGCGACGAGCAAAGCAAAGCCGGCTGTGGCAGCAGCATCAAATGTGGCCACCAAACACATAGCCAAGTACGATTTCAAGGCGCGGTTTCAGGATCTGCTGGAGAAGCACAAGGCGCTGCGTGCCAAGATGGACAAGCAAATGGAAGAGATGGGCGAGCTCGAGGGACTTCCAATACAACTCGAGGAGACACAAAACAAGCTGATTGAACTGGAGTCCATGCTGAAGAACACGCAGACGGACAAGGAATGTTTGCAGCGGCAGGTGAAGCAGCACACCAGCAAGATCGAGACCATCACCAGCTCCCTGGGACGCACCAAGGAGGAACTAAATCAGCTGAAAACCACACATCAAGTAAGCAGTGAGCTTCAGCCAAAATCGCTCGATTTAATTTAAATTTCCCGCCCTTGCAGCACATCGCAGCGGAGCATGCAACGCTGTCCGTGGAGGTCTTGGATCTGCGACAGCGCAACGAGCAGCTTATGCGCCACAACGAGCAGCTGGCTGGCGAGCTGGCCGTCTGCCGGGAGCAGCTCTTTCAGTCCAACATGGAGCGCAAGGATCTGCACAACACCGTCATGGATCTGCGCGGCAATATACGTGTCTTTTGCCGTGTGCGTCCGCCTCTGGATGTGGAGCAAACACGCCACCTCTGCAGTTGGACATACCACGATGAAGCCACCGTGGAACTTCAGAGCATCGATGGACAGGCCAAGAATAAAATAGGCCAACAGCTGTTCACTTTCGATCAGGTCTTTCATCCCAACTCGAATCAAAACGAAATCTTTGAAATGGTGGCGCCTCTAATACAATCCGCTCTGGATGGGTACAACATATGCATTTTTGCCTATGGACAGACAGGCAGTGGCAAGACCTACACCATGGATGGCGTCTCGGGCAATGTAGGCGTCATTCCGCGCACCGTCGATCTATTGTTTGATTCGATCAAGAACTATCGCCATTTGGGCTGGGAATACGAGCTGAAGGCCACCTTCCTGGAGATCTACAATGAGGTGCTGTACGATCTGCTGAGCAACGAGCAAAAGGAAATGGAAATTCGCATGGTCAAGAACTCGGTAAAGAATGACATCTATGTGTCGAACATCACCGAGGAGACCGTGAGGGATCCAGACCATCTGCGGGAGCTGATGCACTTGGCAAAAATGAATCGTGCCACGGCGGCCACAGCGGGCAATGAGCGTTCGTCGCGTTCCCATGCGGTCACCAAGCTGGAGCTGATCGGTCGTCACGCCGAGAAGCAGGAGACCTGTGTGGGCTCCATCAATTTAGTTGACTTGGCGGGCTCAGAGTCTCCCAAGACCAGCACACGCATGACCGAAACCAAGAACATTAATCGCTCGCTCTCCGAGCTGACCAATGTGATCTTGGCGTTGCTGCAGAAACAGGATCATATTCCGTATCGCAACTCAAAGCTGACGCATCTGTTAATGCCATCGCTGGGAGGCAACTCGAAGACGTTGATGTTCATCAATGTGTCGCCGTTTCAGGACTGCTTTCAAGAGTCCGTCAAATCGCTGCGCTTTGCTGCCTCAGTCAACTCCTGCAAAATGGCCAAGGCGAAGCGCAATCGCTTTTTGAACAGCTCCAACGCGAGCAACAACAGCAGCTGCGAGAAGTAACTCCAGGTGGTGGTTCATTGATTTTAAACGACAGAATCGACAGTTTTTATATGTATGTAATTTCTCTTTTCTAAATTATACTGTCTTCATTTTTAATTTATAAACGAAAGTGTGTGTTTATTGTAGTGCAAAATAACCGAATAAAGTGGAACACTCAATCTCTGCTTATAGTGTGACCTGTTGGCTGATTGGCCAATATTAATCCATGTGATTGATTTCAATCCATTTATAAATGTAAATTTAATTCTCAACATTTCTACTCTTCTTATTTGTAATTTCTTAATTGTAGTGCAAAATAAACGAATAAAGTCGAGCAATAATTCTCTAGTTTACTTGTCTGACTAACCTAAAGCAATGTGGTTGACTCTATTCTAGTATTCATTTTAATCTTCAATTTCAAATAATTAATAGGAAATGCAGGAATTCCCTGTTTTATTACACGATTAAATGTCGTGAACAGTGTTGTGTAAAAATTGCAGTCTCACAGGACAAAGATTTTAAATTTATGTTTGCCGTATTGCAAATTAAACGAATAAAGTGTGAACATATGATTCAGTACTTGCTGCCCACTGCCTGCCTCACATCCAGTGGAATCTTTTCGACCAGCTCTCCGTGATTATTGCCAATGCTCGCCAGGACACCCCTGCGATTCACGTGCTCTACCTCGCCATGGTACTCGTAGTGCTCGCCGTTGATGTTGGTCAGCGTTCCGCCATTCGCCTCCAGTACGGCCTCCGGGGAGCAAGTGTCCCACTTCTTGCAGCCGGGCGTGGCAAAGACATAAGCATGCGCCTTGCCCTCCAGCAACTGGAGCACCTTGTAGCCAGCGCCGCCCACTTTCACCACTTGCGAGGCATTGAACGCATCCACAGCACGCTGATGCAGCGCATTCGAATGCGAACGTGTGGTGGTGATAATGAACTGATCTTTGGGCGGAGCCACTGGCGAAAATCCGCCAGTGCCCAGACCCTTTAAGCCCCATATGGTGCGACCTAGTTCACCGCTGGCGTGTTGGTAGAAAGGCTGATGAATGATTCCGCCAACCGCGGAGTTCTTGATGGCGATGCCAATGAGCACGGTGACATGCTCCACATAGCCTGTGAAGCAGATAAAGAGTTAAGTACGGTAGAAGTATTGGATGCGCTTGGCTTACCCTGTGTGTACTCCGCAGTGCCGTCCAAGGGATCCACCCAAATCACAAAGTCCTCGGGCTGCGCATCCCGCCACGCAGCTGGACAGGATTGCTGCAGGAAGGATTCGTTGGGCTCGTTGACCAGCCAATCATCGCACACATTCAAATCTGTTCCACCCTCCTCGCCAATGATCTTAATGCTGGGAAACTTTTTCGACAGCGAAGCTATAATGCAACGTTCCGCCGAACGATCTGCCTCAGTTTGTGGATCGTTTTTGCCCTTGTCGATGATGCCCAGATCGCCCTGTTTGAGCACATCGCGTATGATGACGCCGGCTCGCTTGGCCGTGTTGATGGAGAGCGCCATAACGCGCATAATCAATGGAGTAGTCGTGGTCATCTTGGAATGGTTGGGTTGTCGGTAAAAATGCGCTTTCACCCTGCATTCAACTGAACTGGCTAGTCAATCAGCTGATTTAACAGCTGACCGTTTAATAGTACGCCGTTACGCCTCTGACGAGTGTGGCCTTGATATGCGCAAAATACACACTTTTGTATAAATATACTAAAAATACCAACAGTGCTTTTTCGGTATTTTTAGAGCTTCAAACTGCTGTCACTTACCACTCTCCGCTCCACCACCATTCGTATGGAAAAAAATTCCGTTAATCGTTTTTCGATATCGAATTTTTCCGAAAGTTGCGATTTTTCAACGGAAATCTGATCGTGGGTGGCGGGCAGCCGGCTGGTGAGAAAAAGATGTTCTAGCCTCGGCCTAGATTTCCTTAAAAACGGCGAAACAAACTGCTGTTTAAAATGAACCGCCTTTTTGCACGCGTTTTTTTAACATTGTGGCAGTGTAACCGTCCGCCAAATGTCGGGCTTTCTCGGTTCTGGTATATCCCATCGGCCTTAAAGAGAACATTTTGCCAATGCTGCAGGTGGCCACACCCTGAGCTTTAAAAAGCTTTTAAAAAGCTTTTTTCCTTAGAAAAACAGCAGAAAAAACAGCTGTTAGAGGCAACCTTTGGACCCCCTCCCGCTCAATTTAGACAGACATCGCTGTCCGTGCACGATTAAAATAAATTAATTAATACAAATTTGTCGTTAATTAGAAAATGGCTCGTGTTCTGGTTGGTGTAAAGCGTGTGATCGACTATGCCGTTAAGGTGAGTGCAGGTTGGAGCGAGCGAGAACAAGATTCAATTACCTGTTGCTGCTTCCTCTTATCACTTGTTGCCTTCTTGTTGTTGTTGTTTTTGCGTAATCGTTTTTATACCTGCTGCGCGTCGGGTGGTATTAAAACGTATGCCAACAGCAAATATAACAGACACTAGGAAACATCTACCACATAAACTGACTTTAAAGTATTATCGATCAGTGTGTGGACAGCCAAGACGATATAGCGATGTCCGTATGAACACCTAGATCTCAAAGACTTTAAGAGCTAGAGACATCAAACTTGATGACAGTATTCGTGTACGTCTTATGCAGATCAAGTTTATTGTAGATTTAAGCCTTCCCACCCACTCAAATCGAATAGCAAGCGATAAAGTTGTACCAACAAATAATAGTTATCTCTCGACTGTAGCCTTATATAATTTTTGTTGTGCTTATTATAATTCATTTTTGCCATCTCCAGGTGCGCGTTAAGCCAGAGAAAAATGGCGTTGTCACGCAGGGCGTCAAGCACTCCATGAACCCCTTCGACGAGATTGCGGTCGAGGAGGCCGTCAAGCTCAAGGAGAAGAAGTTGGCCGGCGAAATTGTCGCCGTCTCCGTGGGTCCCACGCAGTCGCAGGAGGTGATACGCACTGCGCTGGCCATGGGTGCGGATCGGGGCATTCATGTGGAGGTTTCGGCCGCGGAGTATGAGCTGCTGCAGCCGGTGCATGTGTCCAAGATACTCGCCAAGCTGGCGCTGGAGGAGAAGGCGGATCTGGTGATACTCGGCAAGCAGGCCATCGATGACGATGCCAATCAGACGGCGCAAATGACGGCAGCTGTGCTGGACTGGCCACAAGCCACCTTCTGCAACAAGGTGGAGAAGACAGATGCTGGTCTGACGATTGTGCGTGAAATCGATGGTGGACTGGAGACCATCAAGACCAAGACGCCAGCTGTACTGAGCGCTGATTTGCGGTTGAATACGCCGCGTTATGCCACGTTGCCCAACATCATGAAGGCCAAGAAGAAGCCGCTGAAGAAAGTGACACCCAAGGATCTGGGCGTTGATACCACGCCACGCATTGAGATCGTCTCTGTCGAAGATCCGCCAGTGCGTCAAGCCGGCGCGGTTGTGGCCGATGTGGATGCTTTGGTGGCCAAGCTCAAGGAAGGCGGCCACATCTAAGTAGCAAATTGTGAGCAAAATTCAAAGCTTTTTAATTACCATTTATACAATATATAAAAGAGATTTTGATCAGTAATGTGCATTTATCTAGCCCCTAAAAAGATTGCTTGCTAATCTCTGAGCCGATCATCAAGTTTCCCCCCTAGTTTAAGTGAAACTGAATGTCGCTTTTGGAGTAGTTCGTGTCGAGAATTTAACAATAAATTGATTCACAATCAAGGTCAGCTAGTCACTGATTCTGTCACACATCCGTCAATTCCTTTTCAGCAGATGTCGTTTCACTTGGACGCTCCAAATAAACTTCTCCTCTTTTCCATATGGCGTGATCAACACGAAGGCCAAGGTCAAATACTACAAACTTTTATTTGTTAAATTCTTCTCATCTAATTGAAGAGTAAATACAAGATTATGTTTGAAAAATTCAGAAAAACATTTTTATAGCTATATAGCTATATGTATATAACGAATTATATGTTCATTTTTGGTAGTAGAAGTTTTATTTGTAATTATCTTAACAAATTCTGTCTATAAAAAATATTTAAATTGATTTGAGACATGGACGTGGGTATTCCAATATTTACATTAAAAATATAAATTCTGTAGTATATAAATTTAGCTTCATCCAGTTTTATTTTGTCATGTTGAAAACTTTACTTTTAAAATTCTCTTAATCTAACTTTTGAGTAAATACAAGATAATATTTGGGAAAAATGCAGATGTATAAATTGTTTATAAAAAATATTTAAATAGAACATTAAGCTTAAGAATTAAGGACGTGGACATGGACAAAGATATGGCAGGAGCTGGGCAACTAGATAGAAATTACAGCATTTTGTAAAATATTTGCTAATATTTATGTGACGTAAAGAGGGCAGTTAGAGAGAGTTAGGAGTTACGTTGGTCGTTGAGTAATTGGCATTTATCCAATTAAATATCACACCGCCCG
The DNA here is from genome assembly GCA_035047365.1 of Drosophila ustulata. Classification (NCBI taxonomy): domain Eukaryota; kingdom Metazoa; phylum Arthropoda; class Insecta; order Diptera; family Drosophilidae; genus Drosophila; species Drosophila ustulata. Next base: position 31,375,868 of record JAWNPT010000094.1, read on the forward strand.
CATGTCGCAACCCCACCAGAGGTCGGAGATGAGTCAGCAGCCTAAGCACGTCCAGCCGGTGCTTTCTGCTTATCGCTGAATAGCAAAATTCGCGTTAGCATTGTGGTAATGCAGGGGATTTGCTTCTGCTGGTGCATCTCGGGGGTGTCCGGAGTGCAGGATTCGAAGTCGACGGCGACACGCTGGCACACAAACGTCAGCAGGGTGAGCATGTCCAGGCGCTTGCCATTGGCGGCCAGTTCAGCGCACAAGCTCTGCATGAACCAGGAGCCGCGTGTGGTGTTGCGCCACGAGTAGAAGCCCGGGATGGTGGAGTAGGCTATGAGAAAGTCGGCGTGGATGGGTATCTTGTAGCTCATGGAGGAGTCGCCGTCGGTCTCAGTACGTCCACGTTGCATGGTGACGCCTGCATCCAGGCGATCGCCCTGGCAGGCCTGGATGAAGAAGAGCTTCGGCTTTCCCGCCAAGGTGGGACAATGGTTGGCGGTGAACAGGCTCCAGATGTTGTCCAGCTTGTACTGCATGTCCTTGGCGTAGATGTAGCCCATCTCTCCGTGCGAGAGAATGGCCACCAGGATGCAATCGTTGTCCTCATGGTTCTGCGAGGCCGCGTACTCGATGCTGCTCAGGATCTCCTTGTAGCGGCAGTCCTTGTGCACGCTCACCTCAAAGTCCAACTGCTTCAGCACACGCGCCAGATTCTCGCAGTCCACATTGGTTCCGGCTCGCGACTTCAGCGTGGGCACATCGAAATGCTCGTGATTGAAGATCAGCGCCATGCCTCGGTGCTTGTGCCGCATGTTGTACTCGGCAGCGTGTCGATCGGTGACCATCTTGGCCACATACTTGTGGTAGCTGGACGAGGAGCTGTAGCCATTGGAGGCCAGTTGCCCGATGGCGCCGCTGCCATACGAGTTGTTGTGGTAGGTCGAGGTGGAGGAGGCGCCTCCTCCGACGGACCCGAAGGCGTCGGTCAAATCGTCTGTGTTGGTGGCGACCTCGCGGATGCCAACCTGGTCAGTGGACTCGATTTCAATGTCGTCGTTGTTGCTCTTTGCGGCCATTGTGAATGAATTTTGATGAGTCACTTTTAGCGGTTTATTGTCCAGCGGGAGCACTTGATAAAATCCCTTTTTTACTTTGTGTACAATTGATATTATCACGATTACAATGCGCTGCTGACTCTGGATAGCACCGAAAACTCGATGTGTTGTTACAACAAAGGAATGCAACGTGAAACTGCAGCGCAGTTGATGCAGTTTTGCTTTTGTTCGTTGTGCTGCACAGTGGGCAGTGTTACCGTCCGCCAAATGTCGGGCTTTCTCGGTTTTGGTATATCCCATGTGCGTTAAAGAGAACATTTTGCTAATGCTGCAGGTGGCCACACCCTGAATCAGGATATAAACAAAGACAGCTTTAAAAAAGCAGAAGAAAACAAAAATTCAATAAGAAATGAGTTAATAATTATAACCAATCTGTTTTTTCCTCAAACCCGACGGCCACACGACGACACACAAATGTCAGCAAGGTGAGCAGATCCAAGCGTCTGCCATTATTATTGATCTCGAGTTCGGCGCACAAGTTCTGCACGAAACAAGAGCCATTCCTCTGATTGCGCCAGGACAAGAATCCCGACATTGTGGAACGGAAAATCACAGAGATCGGCCAGCTTGTACTCCACTTCTGTCGCATAGAGACAGCTCTGGTCACCGTGCGTGAGTATCGCAATTGCCATGCAATCGTTATCCTCGTGATTTTGCGTAGCTGCTTCCGCGATAGTTTCCACAATTTTCTTGTAGCAAAAATCGTTGTAGATGCGAACATCGAAGCCAAGCTGCTTGAAGACTCCATTTAGTCTGTCTCGGTCCACTTCGGTTCCCTTCCGCACGTCCAAATTTAATTTGGCATCGAAATTCTTGTGGTTGAAGATGATGACCATTCCACGTTGCTTGTGTTGCATGTTGTATTCCGCTGGATTGCGATGTGGGATCATTGAGTTGTTCGTCTTGTTATAGAGGTTACTAACTGAGGAAACAGTTAGAGAGTCTTCCCGAATAGTAGAATCCATTTCGCTGCAGCTACCGTACACTGTCCGACAAGAACCGACTAAGACTAAACTAAATAGGTAAGTTCCCTCGACTTCACTTGAAACTCATTTAAAAGATTATTTTAGATGCCCTTTATCTAAAAAATGTTTGTTGGGTATCTCATAGCGAGCACATTCGACTAGCTTTTGGGTGATCACTCTTTCTTTGTATTAGAAAAATTATAAAAATATAAGTAGTTTGTTTTTTTTAATTGAAGACTAACTGTTCAATTTGTAATTACAAAAAACAATGCTAAGATAATTAGAATACAATTTTTATTTGAAATTTTTAGATTACAATTTCATATATTTTCCAAGAACACTCTAATATAGAACCGAAGAAGTTCAACCACAAACAAAGTCAGAGATAGAAGTATACCATAGGCAAAATATCGACACGGAATCCGAAAGTCCGGTAGACGTAAAGGTCGCGGTTGAATGGTGACGCTGTAGTCCTTTAGGTGCATGCGACCCGCTTTAACCATGTCATAGAAACTATAGCGAAGCCAGCTGTCAAAGAGACCTGCCTCATGGACCCGCATGGAGTAGAGTTTCAGCGCTTCATAGAACAGCGAGTCCTCGTCGAGTATAATGCTGTACGGTAGAGTTTGATGCAGACAGAGGTCCGAGTAGCGAAAGACAGAACGTTGGAAATTCTGTTGTTGTGTCTCCATCACAGTCCACTTGGTGGTAGTGATGCTATACGCCCAGCTGGTGTTGAAGGTGTTGCGCAGATCGAAGAACTCGCTGACATTGTCCGTCAGCCTGAAGACCGCCGCATAGCGAGCACGGAACTCGGCATCCAGCAAATAGAATTCCGAGTATACACCAAGAATGCGCAAGTCCGAGGCTTGCAAAGCGTCAAAGCTGTCGATGGGCGCTTGTCGTGGATACCGGATCAATAAGAATATCAGCTGCGCCTGGCAAAGGCATACCAACAGCAGAGCCAGAAACCTGGGACCTACGCTCCAATAACGATTCCATGTCGGAAGTCGAAACCGAGCCACCCACGACAGCAAGGAGCAGCTGAGCGCCATCATTAGCAATGCCAGAGTGCCAGTCTTCAGAATATGCTTGAATATGACGGGAATTTCGACAGGACGCTCCAAGGGCATCATAATGCACCAACTTGCATACAGGATGGGATACGAGTATTGGGAAACACTTGAAAAAATATAATTACAATTTTAGATTAGGCAGCAGTTAGGCTCCCAGAATAAATTAGATCAGACGGTGATAATTTTCCGAGTTCTGGGTGCTGACATTAATATGACCAGTCTATTTCTTATAAAGTGACTTTCAAGCATACTTTTAATCCTGTAATTTTCAAGATAATTATAATATTTTTCCTATGATCTTTTAAATATTATATAGTGCTAATAATATGTGTTTCAGTTAATTTGTTGGTTGCATTTGATACATTTATAACAGCTTTAATTTCTCTATTTAATTAAAAGTTTACTTTTTTTTTAATTAGATCAGGTAGATAAAATTAGGTGATAGTAAGCAAATAAAGATTACCTCTTTTTGTATCTTTCATTTACTTGAGCAGTGTAGAGGCCGATGTCCAAACTGCCGTTTTTTGTGAGGTCCAACATGTAGAACTCCCCCAGAAGGCGACCATGGGGCCAGGTCGGCTCTAATGCATTCAACCTGGCACCGATTGACTTGGCAAAGTTTTCTATAAAACCCCAGAGGAATCCTCGAATAACCTTTTTTTCTCTGGCATTGTAATAGACAATGGTGTTTGGTTCAGAGAAATCGTGCATGACACGCAGTCTGTATCCCTTGACATTCTCGAGTTGACCAGGATACAACTGACTTCCCAATCTGGTGGAGTTACGTTGAAGCAGCGTGAATCGGGGGAATGCTTCATAGCTGTAGAGAATAAATCGATGCTTTGTGGACTTAAAGTATATCGCCACATTAATCATTTTCCTCTGCAGGAAATGCAAGAGGATATCCGTGACTAGAGAGTTCTTTGATCGCTGTTCGAACCTTTCGTTGTCTACCAGTTCAATGATCACTTTTGCGTTCGTTAAATGATTTAGCGTGGTCGATAGTCCAGTTAGCTCTTCCCTAGGAAAATCGACATTTAAGCATGCCAGGACGAATAGCTCATTATTGAAGTGATCCCTTAGCTGCACAATGGGCAATGGGATGTTCCATATCAACTGTGGATGAGTCGAGAAGTTGTGCTGTTGAAACCAGCTCCAGTTGCATTCTAGTCCACTTGGATTATAATAGATAATACTGCTTGTTCTCACGACCACCTCCATGATCAACGCATACAGGTTAATCATATCGGAAGCGGTATAACTGCTAATATTAGACCACATAGTTCTTTCAGTCAGCGACAACTAAATTATATTTTTTGATTTCAAATGTAAGCTGCTCGCAATTTAATCGGGTGCCGTCAGTGGCAGGATAATTGGAGAGGGAATTCAGAGTAATGCATCCTCCTGTTTACTTATTGAAATAAATTATAGTGCCACAAAATAATCACCCACTCAAATTATAATTCCCACCCAAAAAAAATATTCCAAGGTAGTAAAGTTTCTATATAAACCAATTTTACACATAAAATGAAGCTAATATCAAAGAGTCGAAGCCATAATAGCAAGTCTCTGTATTAATATATTATCTTCATAAACAGTTAATTGCAAATAACTAAATTAAAGGATTGCATGTATATTAACGGTAAGCCTAAATCATTTGAAATTCGAATCCTTTGTTATTCCTGCTATTTTTGGTATTTTGGTCCCATAAATATACGTTTTGTATCATACCAATCATTGATTTTGACTCACGTATCAAAAGAAGTACTTATTTATGTAATTAATATTCAAAAAAAACTTAAGATTTTAAGATAATGAATAAGAATGTTTTAAACCAAACAAATAAATGGTAGTTTCGATTTACTCTCCCAACCAAGCTGGAAATTGTGCAAGCAGTATTTTCGGTATATTTCTGGGCATTAAAAGGGCATATTTGCAAATGCGAGAGTGCAGGCACCCTGAATTCGATTGTTTAGCAGCTGTATTGCCACCTCTAAATCGGCGTCGCGTTTGTTGTTTTTTTATGTTCGCAAGGCGAAAAAAAAACTGCAGTTTAAATCCGAGATTATAAACGGGATCCAGCCCAAATTTAGCGCATAAACTACAGCGAGTGCTGCGCAGTTGCAGTGCCAGCTTGCTTACCACTATTTGCTAGCCATAATGGCAACAGACACAGTCGCCAGCTCCGAAAACTTTGCGCTTGCCAACAACAGTGAGGAGGATGTGATATGTCCCAGCTGCGATACGAAAATCCGACGTAGCCAGGTGGCCGATCACTGCCAAGTGGAAGTGGATCGCTTACACAGCATGCAGCTGCGCTCCACAGACACAGCAGCGTCGCAAGCTGCAACCGCAACATCAGAACCCCAATCCACGGTAGCTGAGGGGGTGCAGCGCAAACCGTGGACGGTGTTTCAGCGTGTGCAGCGCAATCGACAGACGCGACAGCGACAGCGCACCCGCAAGCGACCGACTCCGCCGCCAGCTCCCGCAGCAGCGTCGGCTCCACCCGTAGCTGCCCCTCAGGAAACAAGCAGCAGCAGCAATTCCTGCTGCCCAGTGTGTAACAAGAGCTTTCCTCAGTCTCAGATTCAGGAGCACGCCAATCAGTGTCTGCGCAACGGCCATGCGTCTAGCGATGACGACGACGACAGCGAGGAGTACGAGGAGTACGAGTGGGCGGGGCAGAAGCGCATCCGCGTTTCAACGCTCGTCCAGGGCGGCTATAGCGCCTTGAGTCTAGGCCAGACGATCAAATACAATGGCGGGCAGCAGGCGAACGATGATGACGATGATGTGAATGTGGACGAGGACGATACCCACATCTATGGACCCACGCAATATGGAGAAGGAGATGTTATACCGCTGGTCAACGAGGATGCTGATGAGGGCGATGCAACCAGCTATGTGCGGCGTTTGATCTCCGCCAACGAGACGCCAAAGAGCAGCAGTGTCCAACCAGCCAACAGCGAAACGACTGACGCAATGGATGAGTCCGCATCCACATCTCAGGGAGCGACGTCGCGTGGCAGCAAATCAGCGACGAATCAAACGCAAATCATCGAATCGTTGAAAGCGCGCTTGCGTCTGTTTGAGCAGCAGGCGCAGAGCAAGTTCAAGTGCTTGATCTGCATCGACGACTACAAGAATCCCGCCATCTCCGTCTCCTGCTGGCACGTGCACTGCGAGCAGTGCTGGCTCCAAACGCTGGGCGCCCGCAAGCTTTGTCCCCAATGCAATTCCATAACCACCCCAAAGGACTTGCGTCGCATTTACCTGTAGACTTGTTATAATGTTTGCAACATAGCTTATTACATTATTATTGACATAATTCTGAGGACGGAACGGAGCAAAGATCTTTGATCTTTGCCTGCCGTTCGTTTTTGTAGTTTTTAGTTGACAATCCACATATTTATAAACAAAGATTACAGCTATGATTAGCATACGTGACATTACAATAAGATTTATGTAACTTACAATAAACTAATACAGCAATAATGAATTGATTGCTGCTATTTGATTTTCATTAAATATTTGATTATATTTTTAAAAGTGTTAGTTGAGCGCGGGCAATGCTTAACGATACCATATCGATGCTATCGACAAGGCATCGATTAATGTTGCGACTGCTGTTGACTAAACGCTGTTGAAAAAAATCGAAAAATATGACGAAAATATCGCCTTACACTAATAATCTCACAAGAAGTAGTCGATATAATATATAAAAAGCAATGTTGTTCTGCAATTGTTGATAAATGATTGGCACAATGTGCAAGTGCAAGACAGTCTGTAGCTGATTAAAAAAATTGGCCAGCTAAAGAAAAAGATTTAAAAAGTGGCGCCGCATGTTTCGAACTCGACAAAGTGCAGCTATCTAGAAGTGGTATATTTGGTATTTTTGTTGTCGCCTTAAAATAGCGCATTTACAAATTGCACTTGCGGTCACCCTGGTCACTTGCCAAACAGTGAAAACTTGAAAAGTTGCTTTTTTTGTCTCCCGTGGACTTTTTTCCAGGGATTACTAATTCGCAAGCAAAAACGCGCAAAACGCGCGGGTTAAAGTGCGTGCTTCATTTTGGTAGGCGGAACGCAATTCGGAATTCTTGCTTGGGGACGTGCTACACACCATTATAAATCGCTTGCTTTTCTTTTGGTGGGGATCGGTCGCCTCCGCCTCCACCTTCGCCGCCGTCGCCGCAGTGTCCAGTTTGTACATACACTTGTGCATATATGTGTGTGTGTGTGTAGATATTGCAAGTTGCATACGTGTGTGGCGCGTGGATTATGTCATTTATTTATAATAAAAAGAGTTGACAATATGCAAACAAACGGCCGCTAAATGCGTGTTGCAGTCAGAGAGCAGGAAAGAGTTGGCGAAAACTAAACACGTAAAAATGTAGACTGTGTGTGCGTGCGTGTGTGCGAGCGAACGCGAGTGTGTGTGCGTGTGTGGATGTTTAGCATAGTATTTAAAATATACTTACATGCATCTAGTATACTGAAGCAGCAGCAAGTCATCTAGCTAGAAAATTGCACCCACAACAACAACAAGAGCAACAAGCATAACAACAACAATTAGAAGAAGAAGAAGAAGAAGAAGCAGAACAACAACATCAACAACAACAACTAGAAGCAGAACAACGTCAACAAATGGCCACATTCAATGCAACAAGCAACAACAGCGCGGATATTTTGAGCTCCTCCTCCTCGGCTGCCGCCTTTCTAGTGCCTGCCACGACAACGACAGCTGGAGCAGGAGGCGTGGCCAGCCATCCGCAGTTGCAGTTGGAGCAGTTCGCTGCCCTGCCCAGCCATGCCCAGTACATGAACGCAGCTGCTGCAGCGACGGCTCCGCTGCCGTTGCCTTTGCCGCTGCAGCATCATCATCATCATCAGCAGACTACGAACTCCTCGTACACGTTTGTGCAGATCAAGCGGGAACCTTGCCAGGTCTCTGAGATCAGCTCCAACAATTGCCATCAGCCACAGCAGCAGCATCAACAGCACCATCAACAGCAGCAGCAGCATCATCATCATCAGCAGCAGCAGCAGCAGCAGCATCATCATCATCACCATCATCAGATGCAGACGGCGTCGACATCCCTGGGCCTGGGAAGCGTCACGTCATCGTCGGTTACCGCTTCAGCCACTTCCAAGACGATGTCAGCTTCAACGCTCACCACGCTGGTCAAAATAGAAGCCTCCTCGCCCAAGGTAGCCGACCTGGAAAAGTCCACAGCGAGCACAAGTGAGTTGCCATCGCTTTCCCTCAAAGAATGAGGACCCTAATTTTAACTTTAATTTCAACAGACAACTCGGTGCCCATTGGCATTGCCGTGGCACGCAAGCGTCCGCAGGAGGCGTCGAGCGGCATGGTCAATAGTGGCGCCACGCTCCCGCTGCAGCAGCCACTGAACAAGGACATGAACTGCTTCGGCATACGCGTCACCGATCTGGGTAAGCAAAATATGGAGAGCGGGGATGACACTTGTTAACAGATCAATGGTTTCGCATAATGCCAGTGTGGAGAGAGTGGAGGGCAAAACATGACTCATCATAATGCAACCCCAAAATGTCTTGACATTCCAATTAGATTTGTAAAAATCTTTATCTTGACTGACTGAACTTTAAAGACGAAATTATTGACAAGCGACGCGCATTTACGAAAGCTATTATAATAAGTGGCTGAACTTTAACAAAATTATTGACAATACTTGTATTTTTTGTTTGATCTTTTTTATTCTCTGTCTTTACGATCTGACAGAATAATTCAAAAAGAAAATTCGATAGGTTATTCCCAAAATTCTCGCGACAAGAATCTGAGGTAAAACTTTATTTGGGAACTGTGGGAAATAATTGCTAGTTGAATCCGTAAAATAGTTGCCCAGTAAATGCTATACTTATATACTCGAAAATGGATCGATTAACGTGCTGTGCAGCATCCCTTAAAGCCACAGATCTCATATCTCGCTGTGGACATGTTGGAATTGCTACCAAAGTGTGCTGGGAGATTGGTGTTTGTAGTTAGGGTTTATTATTCTAGACCTGGCGGCTCTCGCATCAACTAATTGAATTTGAGAGCGTCAGATTTGGGCATTCTAATGATTGTTTATTTTGCTTAGCCGACTCTATCTTCATCGTGATTCCCCCGAGGCGGCAGTGTTATCATTAAAATTGTGCAGAGCTGGACGTCAGTTATGGCTCTAATAGGATTTAGGCAATATAAAAGAATTCCATCAGTGAGTTAGGGGTGTTTTTATAGCTGGTAGAGCGGAAGGGCTGTGAACACCCCCTTTAGGGATATGACGGCAAAAATCATATGATGTGGCTGTTGTGACAGCCCTGACTTGTGCCTTCTGATGGAAACGTTCCACTCAGAAGGGGTGGCTGCAGGTGGGAGACGAGGGCAAGCTGGGATTGAGTTCTGCCGAATAATAATTGAATGTGCAGAGTATATTTTGCGTCGCATTTACAAGTTGGCCAAATCAAAAGATGGATTACGCACAGGAAGTGTGGTTGATTTTTTGTTGCTGGTCGCTTGACTGGCTCTATCCCAAGTGCGTGGGTGCGTAACGTTTACTCCTTGCCCTAAGGTGGTGCGTTGGCGTTGTTATTGTACCCGGTACTCGCAAACTAGAAAGGTATTATGTCTTAATTTAAACGGGGAATTGTAAAGACGGTCTTTGGTATGCATTTTTCCCTTTATTGACTTTTGAGCTATTTATTCTAGATTAATCAAACTATGTTGAATTTGTTGAACAAGTTAAGACCAATTTCAGTTTTTTTTATTATATTTATAGCGTATTAACAACAATCAATAATTCGCATTAATTTGTAGTACTCTAGAAATGGGTAGCGGGTATCTCACAGTCGAGCACTCTGTGCTGTAGTTTACTTGCTTGTTGTGGTTGTTGTTTGCGGAAGTGCAGACTGATGAGGTGAACACAAGGACAGCTGCTGAGGTTGAGAATGAGGCTGATGCTGAGGCGGAGTCTAGAAATTGTGGCTCTGGCCTTAGCCAGAAGGGAAGTTGCTCGAACAGGGATGCTGCGTAGTCGAGCAGGCGATAGCAGGAGCGGGGCCAAGCAATATGACACGCGTAAGTGGTTTGGGATTGGACATGCGTTTGGTTGGTTTGGGTTGTGAACATATGGCAGTGACGCCCTCTTTACCCTCGACTGCTGTGCGTATTCTATTTTTACGCTACACTCGCTAAGTGCGCTGTGACTGACGTTGTATTGCTGTCCAGGACATATCCTGATGGCTGTTAGTTATTCCAAAAAGTGTAGCGCTAATTGCATTCTTGGGGGCGTTCTTGTTTTACATCAATCTGAGGTTCTTAATAGTCCCATAATTTAATGCAATTAGTGCGCTGTGAGTTGTGTGTGCGCTTTAATCGAATTTCAGCAAAATTATCCTGCCAGTCAGTACTAAGGGTGGTTCACTCTCTGCGTGGGTCGGATTAAGGCAGAGTCATGACAGGGCTGAGGTTGGGGACGGAGACGCCGAATGCATAGTTCAAGGACATTGCAATATTTTACGTATACACACAGCTCTCTCTCTCTCTCTCTCTCGCTTTCGCTCTTACACACAATAGACAAACCCACACACAAACGAACACTCAGAGGTGAGCTGAATGGATTGCTGCCTGTGGTGTAAAACAAAAACTTTATTAAATAATTGAACGTCGAGTTGCCAAGTAGCTAGACTTGCAACAAGCTCTCTCTATAGCATCCACTTTGAATTGTTGCAGGTGCCACCAGTTGCGGCAATCTGTACTTCACGGGCAACGGCGACCTGATGACCACGGGCACCGCCACCGCGGAGGAGCTGGCGTTAAGTGCGGCGGGCATTAATCGGGCACCATCAACCTTCTGGCAGTACCCAAGTGAGTGTGGCTCCTACTTCCTGCTTCCTGCAACTGCAACTTGTTCTTCTTCTGATTCTGAACTCTACGCACGATTCCCTCTTTAATTCCGATTCAGATTCAAATTACATTCGTTTATTTATTTCAATTGTACATGTTGATTTCGTTTTTGGCTTTGTTTGTAGATGCATTGCCCATTGAATCAGTGATTTCCATGTCGCCCGCCACGGTGGGCTTGCAATACTCACGCGATTCCAGTCGCGGCCAGGTTGTGCTGCTCCCTGCAACGCCAGCAGCGCTTGGTAAGTCCTCTCTTCACCATCTACTCTTGTAACTAGAGTTGGAGAGCTACCGAATCCATCGTTAAAGCTCTGCCCCTAATAGGTGTATTAACACCCGGGTTGCAAACAAAGTAAAAACGAAGACGAAGCGAAAACCGAATTCGATTAGTGGAAGACGCATTATGTAGTTGTTAGTTAGTCTTTAATTTTAATTAACAACATTTCTTCAAAGAGTTTGTGTCGCCTTATCCTTATAGCGTACTTATAAAGTTTTCTTTTTTAATTTTTTCAGTCTACCAAAGATAATATTCAGACATATAAATACTTAGTGTCTAAATCAAATTAAAATTTAAAAATAATTGAAATATAATTAAACTCATTAAGTTAAAACTATTTCCAGTATGTGGAATTTCAAGTTCGTCTTTGTCAAATTTAAATGATTTGTTCTGACGAATTCTTCGATTTAAGCTAGAGCTTCGCTTTTGTTTGCAGTCTTGCACACTTTACACTCAGTCATCTATCAATTATACACGCTCATTACTAATGCTTGTATTCATTGTATTCGTATTCGTATCCTAGCTAAGTTAACTTGATTTGGAAACAAAACTAATTCATGCTTTTAAAACTCCGCTTTTCTTCCTCCCCCCACCACGAAATTCATAAACTATAAACTGAAACTGAACTCGAAACTCGAACTCGAACTCGAACTCGACTATGCACAGCAGGCATATCAAATTTTCCCCTCTTAACGCCCACAGATCCGTTCCAACAGGCGGCGGCGGCGGCCGCGTTCGTCTGGCCATCGGCCTACATACCTCAGGCAACGCAGGGCGGCGTCGGCGGCGGTTCGGCGGCAGCAGCAGCCGCGGCAGCCGCTGCACTGCAGCCAACGGCGCCCAACTTTATCTTCCCGTCGATGGGCGCGCACTCCACGTTGGGCGCCACGCCGTCATATGCCTCCACGCTGCAGCTGTATCTGGCGGCAGCAGCCACCGCCAACGCCTCGGTCAATCAGCAGCAGTCGAGCAGCACCACAATGACCAATTCCACCATTAATCTGAGCGCTGGCGTCACGAGCAGCACCAGCAGCTTGAGCAGCAGTTTGAGCAGCCTCCAGAGCTCCAGCAGCAGCAGCAGCTCACGGTTCCTCAGTCTGCCCGCCCAGCCGCCGACGGTGACGCCGAAGCCGCTGGCCATGAACTCGCTGCTGTTGCCGCCCACAGCGCTGAAGCTGGAGGATTATTCGGTGACGCAGCCGTTGCCATTGCCGCTGCCGTTGCCGCTGTCTATGCCGCTGCCGCTGCCGTTGGCGCCGCTGGCGGATGGAGCGTCCCGTGATAGTGAGCAGCAAGCGCTCAACCTGATGCGTCTGCCCACGCCGCCCACCTCGGCCACCATGGAGCCCACAGCCTCGCAGCTGGGCCAGCAGCCGCATCAAATACTCTTCCAGACAGCGTCCAGCACGCCCGGCACGCCGGCGCTGCTCAATCTGTCCATGCATGGCGCAGCAGCTGGAGCCGGGGCCGGAGCGATGGTGGGCGACACTGCGACGCCCTGTGACGAGACGGCGCTGAACTTTAAGTTGCACGCGCCCCTGACGCCGCAGACGCCGCCGCGGCTGAGCAACGCGGCAATGCTGCTGTTGCCGCAGATGCAGGACGTAAACATCCAGACGGACACGCCGGTCTGCAGCGAGGACGAGAGCTCTTCGTGTGCGCTGAAAGCGACGCAGGAGGCGCACGACACGCAGCTGCCGTTGGAGCTGACCAAACCCAGTGAATCCCAAGTCCATAGTATCCAACACACCCCAGCCATCTCCCATGCCAACGCCAATCAACCGAACGAGTGCCATACCCAAACGAGTCCCAGTGACAACTTTAGTGCCAGCAGCGCGCAGCTCGAGCCAGCTGCGCCCCAAGTCGAACACCAACAGCAGCAGCAGCAGCAACAGCAGACTTCGCCCGAGGATCTGACGGGGTTGGTGCTGCTCTCGAACATCAGCACGAACAGCACGCCGCTGCTGCGGGTCAAGCAGGAGCCGATGGAGCAGTGTGAGGCTCTGGTGCCGCCCTTGCCGCTGCCAGAGCCGGCCACGTTGCCCACGCTGCTGCCTACGGAAGCGAGGACGACGCCGACGCCAATGCAGCTGGAGGTGGAGGGCACACAAGCTGAGCCGCTGGGCGGCTTGAAGCTGCTGTGCGCCTTGGCCGAGCAGCGCATCCAGGAGGAGGTAGTGCAGGGCAGTAGCCTCTTTGCCACCCCCACATCGCGTACGCCCTCGCCACACGAGCAGACGTCGCCGCATGAAGCGTGCAATTCACCGCTGGCTACAACGCAACAGTTGTTGAGCTCCCCGTCAACGTTTCCCTCAATGCAGGGCATTGAGTTGCCCAGCACGTCCAGCGGAGCAGCGGCTGGCGGAGTTGCGAGCGAGCAGCTGACGCCCGTGAAGCGCAAGAAGCACAAACATTCCAAGTCTAACGCGTCGGTCGCTGGCGACTGTCTGAGTCGCAAGTCCTCGCGCTGCAGCAAGAAGAGCAAGAAGAAGCGGCGCCACAGCCTGAGCAGGCAACAGCAGCAGCAGGAGCCGGAGCTGCAGGATGAGGAGCTGCAGTCGGAGCTGCGGAGTGCGCTGCACGCCATAGATCCCAGTTATGCGCAGCGCTTCGGCCAGGAGGTGTTCAACATCATGGACAACAGCATGCGCATGCGGCTGGCGGACATGTCGCGCAAGTATCGCAAGAAGAAGCAGAAGCTCGAGGAGATGTCCAAGCACAAGAAGAAGAAGAAGTGCTCCAAGCAGCAGTACCAGCTACAGCTACAGCAACAGCAACAATCGCAGTCGATGCCGCTGCAGCAGTCGCAGCTGACGCTCAGCTCCACGCTGTCCAATGTGCTGGGGTAAGTGACAACTTTGGACATATTCAAAGTCAACTCCCTCAACATGTAACTGCTCTTTGCAGCACCTCGTCGCCCTTGCGGGATTACAAGTTCCCCAAGTTCGCCAGTGGCAATCTGCAGGCGTCTAGCTTTCTGCGCTTCCCCGAGAAGACGCAGTCGCAGACGCACTCGTTTCCACCGCCGCCGCCGCCTCAGCAGCAGCTGCCGCAGGCGGAGTCAAGTACCTTGCCGCACAACAGCAACAGCAACAGTTCGCCGAGCACCACGACGACCTCATCGTCGTTTGTGCGCTTGGAGCCGAGTGCTCTGGACGCAGCCGTTGCTGTCGTTGCTGCTGCACCAATTACCTCCTCCAGTTCTTCCAGCTCCTCGCATAAGCACGCATCGTCGTACGCACACAGCGTCGCCAAGTCGGCGGCACGCAAGGAGCGCAAACTGAAAGCCAATGCTGCGGATGCCCAGCAGGCGACGGAAGCCAAGCGACGCTTGAGCGCTGCAGACGCCGAACTGCAGCTGACCAGCGAGCATCTGTATCGCGACGAGACGCGTGTGCTCACCGACATGGGCGGTCTGTTCTATGCGGGCGTGATGAAGCCGCTGCGTCCGCCTGACGTCTACGCCATCACTTTGGACGGCGAGCGGGGCAACAAGTCGCATGTGATGTCGCGCGAGGACATACTCAAGGATACGGTGAGTAGCAGAGAAAGTATACATATAAAACGGTTTGTCCTGACTGACTTACTGACTAAACTAGGAGGTTGAATTTTGTTTACGACATTTCATCGTGCACTCAGACGGAATATTCAAGAAGGCCCCAATTTGTAGACAGCAAGAAATGAAATAAACTGCAATATTTTGATATCGATATCCAATACTCTTTTGCAGATACTCGAGGTGGAGCCAAAGAGTGTGGACAGCGTGCCAGTGGGCACGAGATTATGCGCCTATTGGAGCCAGCAGTATCGCTGTCTTTACCCAGGACGTGCCATTGAGTCGGAAGCTGCCGAGGATGCGTCTCCAGTGGCAGTAACGACGACAGCGACAACGACGACGTCGCCGCAGCAGGACTTTGTCAGCGTGGAGTTTGATGACGGCGACAGCGGCAGGATCCGCTTGAAGAACATACGTCTGCTGCTCAGCAACTATCCGATTGCAGGTGCGCTAGATGTGCCCTAGTTTATCTATCCAAACTTGCGTGTTTTTCTGTGTGTGCGTCAACTCTTTATTTACTATGTTGTTTGTTGTCTTTTTTCGTTATCGTTTTCCTTTCGTTTGCGCCCTGTTCCCGATCCCTCGACCAACGGTGCAGAGTACAACGATAATCCCCTTTACTCTGTAGGCAAACAGAAGCGCGGCGCGTTGCGCAGTGGCGACAGCGGCGCAGGCAGTGCCTCGGAGCAGACGACGACTGCTCTGGGCGCAGCTGAGGATTCGCACAGCCATCACGGCTTCAGCATGAGCAGCGACAACACCACCTCGCTGGCTGCCACCATGGAGCTGTTCACGCAGCGCAGCGAGAAGAAGCGTCTCAAGAAGAGCATGAAGAAGCTGTCGAAGGCCCAGAACGGCATTGCTGGCCAGTCAACGGAGTCGAATGGCTATCAGCATGAGCATGGCGAGCATCAGGGGGATGGCGACTTGGCTGCGACGGGCGAGGGCGGCTGTCTGGACGACGGCAGTCGCAAGCATCACAAGCACAAGAAGCGCAAGAAGCATAAGAAGCATCATCGCAAGAATGCCAGCGAAGAGGCTCAGGAATACATGATGACGACGCAGCAGCCAGTGCTGCCTGAAGTAGAGGAATCAGCTGCTGCTGCGCCACGCGTCAAAATGGAGGTGAAGGTGAAAGCGGAACAATTGGACATGGAGGAGGAAACCACTTCGAATCTAATGTCCGAGGTGTCCGATGAGGTAAAATCGCACGCAGTCCAATGTGTAGAATTAATTGTAAATCCTTTCTATTCTTCTGCTGCAGGTCAAGGGCGATGAACTGGTGGAGCACAACAACTCGAAGGGCAGCAGCAAGATTGCCGCCTTTCTGCCGGAGCGGCAGCTATGGGGTTGGTTCGGAACCGCCTACCGCAAGGCAGGCGTCAAGGGGCGTGCCAGAAAGCAATTCTACAAAACAATCAAAAGGGGAAGGGAGACGATAACGGTGAGCTGCAAGCAAAGTACAAATCTTACCGAGAATATCGAAGTAATCAATCGATTTAATAGGTCGGGGACTGTGCAGTATTTCTATCAACGGGAAGACCTGATCGGCCCTACATTGGGCGCATCGAGTCCATGTGGGAAACCACTGCGGGCAACCGCGTGGTGCGCGTGGCGTGGTTCTATCATCCAGAAGAAACCACCGGATGTCCAGGCCTTAAATACCCGGTGAGTGAATCAACAATACTGAATAAATCAATGTTGACTTATTTACTGTTTTTCAGGGTGCTCTGTTCGAGTCGCCGCACGAGGATGAGAACGACGTGCAGACGATCTCGCATCGTTGCGAGGTGCTGCAGTTTGTCAGCTACGTGGACAAGTTCGGAGCCGACTCGAAGCAATATCAAACCATATACGATAACAATGATACATATTATTTAGCCGGGCACTATAACCCAAGGTTGCAAGTGCTGAAACTACAAGACGATATTCCAACTCTCGAAGAGCTGCAGGATACCAATACTACTACAACTACAACTACTATTACGACTACCACAACAACTACAACTACAAATACTACTACAGAGGATTAAGCGAAACGTGCATAGGCCTAAGACATAGACATACAACCACTGAGGAGTGCATACAAAATCTATACATATATATACACACAGATATATAAAAATCAATCTATATATATATATATATATACAACATACGTTTTACATATATTTTACACTATGCGGAAGAGACGAGATCGAGAGAGAGACGAAGCAGATATATATATTATACCTATATGTATACACATATTATTTCTATATTTTAAACGCGAGTAATGCAGAAAAATCAACAGAAAATCAAAAAAAAAAACGAGAAGCGATTGTAAGAGAGAGAATAAGGAACTAAGCAACAGCCACTAAACTCTTAGTGTGTAGTTACAAAAAGCGCAAGCAATTTTTAATGTAATTTGTATAAAGAACGAAAGAGAGATCGTTGAATGTTCAGCAAAATGTTAAACATTTCGTTTTGTACACCACACAGATACAGATACAGACACAGCACCACACCACACAACACAACACAACACAATCCACAATTACACAGATACAGATACAGACTCAGATACCCGATACAGATGTATACCTTATATGTTTGAGATAAAATTTAAATGATGTTTTAAAGATTTTAAGCAGGCAACATGCAACATGCAGCAAGCAAAGCAACGCAACGCAACGCAACTACTACTATAAATGTAACAATTCAATGTGATAGCAAAACAAAACCAGATGTTGATGTGTATAGAGATGAGAGAATAAGCTTAGATCATAACGAATAATGAATTATGAATAATGAATAATGAATAATGATTAATATGAATAACAAGCAAGCAGGACGGGATGCAGAATGTGTTGATTGTATTTACAGCTCGTTAATTCAAGAACACAACCACAACTAAAGCAAAAACAATACAGAAATACAAATACACGAGATATATTAATATATTGAATTAAATCAAACCTATCTGTAGCCACACACACGTACATATATCAATAAACTTGCCGTGATTATTGTATTTCCCCATTGAAGTCTCTTTGCCAACTGGAAGTGAAGCCATTTTGTAACTTTCGCTGCTATGATTACTTAATTCACTATATGATGCCCTACAGTTGAGTATCCACGTATAGGATTCATTGTCTGTACTTCTCCCAATTGGATGGTGCCACTGATGGACTCGGCGAATGGCGTGCAGTGCATCCCAATTGTCTGTCAATGTTGTTAAATGACTAAACATGCTTGGGACGTTGGCACGCTTTTTTGGAGGTCTTGCTGCCACATGTGGCACATGCGTGCGTTGCTAGGCGACTGGTGAGGCGTCTCCTGCCATCGATTAAACACTCGCGAAATTTGCATTCGACGCAGGAAAAAAGGACGCGAGCGTGGAGCGTGAACCGTGGAATGCGTGCCTGGGAGACACAATAATTAAAAAGCGATTTGCTAAGGGGCAGGTGATTGGTTCCGCACTGGGAACGGGAGAGTGAGCGCAAGTGAGTGAGAGTGAGAGGGCAAGCAGGGAGCAAAGGGACAGAGAAGCGTTCGCGCGACGGGGCAACTCCGAAAATGAGCACGACACCAAAATGGTACTGCCGCAACAAATCGCAGCCGATGCACACGTTCGCGGAAATTGGGAGCCTTGGCCTGGAGCTGCGACGCATTACCAAGCGGATTGTGATCGATGTCAACTCGGCCATCTTCAGTGAGCATGTGAGTCGAGTCAGTGTGGGGGGAAGCTCTTGAGTGTTCTATTAGGATAGCATACCATGCTACTGCCCTCCAAGACTTCTGTCGAACTTGTGGATTGGGGAGAAAATGGGGAATGTCTCAGGATGCAAACCCGACTCGCAGAGAAGTCCATTTCAAATGCAGGGTAGTGTTGCGAACAAAGCTGACTTTCAGGAAGCGATGAGCTGGTTCCTTTAAGGGTACTGGCGAATGGATTCAGAACAGACTCATATACTGAAAACTCTATCAGGACGATTAGAAAAAATGATGAAAATTCGCAAACGGAATAAACTCTCATTTTCTATTTTTGCTTGAACAAAAATATTTCAGAATATTAAAATTTCATTTAGATAATAAAAATCATAAATTATTTTTAATTCCTATTATAAAAGTTTTTCAACATAAAATTAATATTTCAGATTTGAAATATTTTTGATGTAGGAATATTGAAATTTTTTAAATATTTGATTAATATCTTAGGATCCTTAAGATAAAATTGTATTAAATTATCTGTTCACATATGCGAGTTCTTTTTAAATTCCGTTGTGACACTTCTGTCGAGCTGTCTGAAGGACCTTTACTAATCCATTATCCTATTAGGATACCATTCTGGAGGAGTGCGAGCAGGTGGTGGAGCTCTACTGGAGCCTCAAGGACGAGACAAAGAATGCGGACTTTCAGTCGCTGTCGAAGAAGATCAAGCGGAGTCCCTACAATGCACTGCTCATGCGCAAGTTCAACCTGATCATGGAGCTCAACGACAGACGCTTCTGCCAGTTGACCTTTGTCCTGAAGCGCACAGTGGGTGACAGCTCCTTGGCCCACAGCTGGACATGCTTAGCTTTCAATTTACCTTTGCTCTTGCAGCTGAGCCTGCTGCTCAGGAAGTCGATGCAGTCCGAGATGTGGCTCAACTGGGCTCTGCACATTACTCAGCTCTACAACCGCTGTCGCAATGTGAACTCTGTTCGGGCTGAGGAGCAGCCACAGAGTCTGCTGCAGCCAGAGCAGGAGGGCGAGGAGAAGGAGCCGAAGCTGAGTGGCAAGTGCAAGGAGGAGATGCATGCCAATGTCTGCAGCAACATGTACCCAGCGCTGCTCATGTCCCTCAAGAACATTGACTTTGGCTTTGTGCTGCAGGTGAGTTGGGTGCTTGCTGGTCTCGCTATCACTATGGCCACATCTCCTTTGCAGATTGTGGCGCAGACGCGCGTGGAACAGAATGCGCTTGATCTGGTCTTTGGCCTCTTCAACATGGGGGAGCAGGATGCGTGGCGAGAGCATCAGCAGCAGCAGCAGAACAACGAGTCGACTTCCTCCAGCCTCGAGATCCTGCGCACTTTGAACATCTCCTTTGCCGCTGGCGACTATCAGCCATACTGTGAGTCTGCCCAGGATTACAATGCTCTCCAGCTGCCAAGCACAAGTGGAGCAGCAGCGGGAGTGGGAGCGGAAGCGGAAGCCAGAGACGAGGCTCAAGACCATCAGAGTCTGCGCTGCAAGCACACCGAGAGCTTCCTCCAGAAGGAACGTGTCTTCATTGCCCAGCTCATAGCGAAGGCCACGGAAATATGTCCAACCATATTCGGTAAGTTAGATTTTATAATTTACAATTTTTAAATTATATAAATAAAATGAAAATAACCATCGCAGATAGTCGCAAGTCAGGCGAGGTGGACATGAATGCTTACATTGTGCGGGGACTGCGTCTGCTGTGGTCCTATGTGGGCATCATCCTGGACCACATACTCCTCTGGTGGATTGACACGCCCATGTCCTGCTACAATCTCACCCACATCGACTCGATTCGCTGCTGGCTCTACCACCAGAATGTCAATGGTAAGAGATTGTAATGAGTTCTGCTCTACTGCTGCTTCAATTCTCTCTGCAGATATTCCCGAGCCTGTCTTCTCCACGCTGCGCGGCATTGGGGAAATCCTCACCGGATTCATGTGCAACAACATCTGGGATCAGCTCTTTCGCCTCACATTGATATCCTCGAGTAATCCCAGTCGCCTCGTCCACCAGGTTGTCGAGCAGTATCGGGACGCGCCAAAGAACGTAAGATAGGGGAAAGATATGGCCATCGCGATTAACACATCGATTTTAGCATCTATAGGAACTATAGCTAGCAATGATGGGGACAAAAGTAACACACTTAGAATAGACTCACAATGAATTTTGGACATGGTGTCTATAATATTATTCGGAGTTTTATTTTTAGAGATTTTTCGATCAAGTAAAAATATAATTATTGCCATTTAACTATATATAATATATCTTATCTGCTGTTACTTTTGTTTGGCTTGCCAGGAACACGGCACGCCCACGGGCACTGTGTGGATCAGCGTGTTCTCGAACCTGGTCAACCTGAGCAATCAGTACTTCTCCAACACGGATGCACACAACAACTCGAGCCTGCTGCCGGTGGCCGAGCAGATTCCCATACTCCACAGGCTGGGTGAGTAGAGCCCCAAAGACGATGTGGGAGGCGTATCTCTGATTCATCTGTTGTAGATCACTCGGTGCACTCGATGCGACTGTGGGTCACCGAGCAGGCGAAGCTGCTGTGCTGCGAGTGGAAGATGGATCGCTTCTTTCAGATACTGGAGCACGACGTGAAGCTCTGCCTTTGTGTCTTCACTACCTTCAAACTGCCCAAACTCACTGCCGACTTGAGCGACATCCTGATGCTCGTGTGCGTCGCGCTGCGCACCAAGCTGATCACCGAATCCACCAACAACATCGATCTGCTCAAGGTAACCTTTGTCAGTGTGCTATTGTGACCCCATTTGATGCTTGTGCCTCGCCAGAAAACTACCGACGAATGTGTTCAGATATTGTCGGCGGTCTGCCGGATCCTCAGCCTGGCCAACTTTACGCTCTGCTTCCCGGCTGCCAACCACTGGCAGCGGAGCGTCTACAACGAGGAGGAGAAGAGCTTGTACGTGGGCTATGTGCTGGACGAGATCTTCCTGCCCAGCATTCGCGCCACCAAGGACATTGTCATACTCAAGCTCATACTGAAGCTGATCTGCGAGGCGTGGCTGGACTTCATCTACCAGAAGCGCATCCGCTTCAGCGTCAACGGCGCGCTGCGTCTGCTCAACGACTTCGACGATGTGCGCGTGTGGATTCTCAGCTGCACGCTGCTCGACGACCAGCAGCTGGAGAAGCTAAGCAACCACGAGGTGCTTCGGATGTGCAAGGGCGTCGGCAAGATCTTGCTGCGCAAGCCGGAGGACATCATCTCCATTACACAGTCGCCCAAGTTCGACAAGAAGTCACGTGAGTAAAAACAACTCTTCTGGCTCACATTCGTTTACTCGCTTCGCTCTGCAGAGGATGCGAATGCCCAGGACACGCAGCTGCCGTCGGAGATGTTCGTGTCCAACCAGAAGCATTGGCTCCAGCTGCGCGCCAACGGCGGCAACGGATTCCCCCTGCTCAAGCTCTGCTGCGGCGACAGCACTTGAGGATTAGAGATATAAATTGTGTTTATTGTGTCGCGAAAATGCTTACAAAAATGAAAGATCTACATGGTGTATGCCTATGATTGTTATCCTCTTAAGTATCTATAGTACAACTCTTCCCCTGCGCCGCTCTTAGGCGGGCACTTTGCGGGAGATGATCTTTATCAGCTCGTCGACGCGCTCGCTCTTGCCGCTGAATTGTTTTGGATGCGGTCCAATCATTTGAATGATCATCTGCACGTCCGGCGAGACCTGAGACGAAAAACAAACAAAACAGAAGTGAGTGACATGCGATGACAGCTGTCAACGGAATATGGGTCAATACCTCGAGGAATCGGGCCAGCGCTTTGAGTGTACGGAAGATCTGCTCCTCGTTGGGACTGCTCTGGAAGAACTGCAGAATGGCCATGGCCAGTTCCACGGCAACGTCATCGAATACCTGTCCAGCGAGAGAGAGAGAGTGTTAACGGAATGGAGTTAAAAGAAGTTCTCTTTGGACCTACCACAGTCTTCACTTCCTTGATCGCTATGTTGTAGAGGATCATCGAGCCGACGTTCTTCAGCTGCGGGCAACTCGAGAGGATGCAGTGCACAGCCACCTTGGTGGTGACGCGTATGTTCGAGATGGTCTGGCCGTTGTATTCCCACTCCGAAATGTAGAGCAGCCACTCCGAGGGTCCCACGTTCTCGAAGAGATTGCAGGTCTGCAGAAGAGGTTGAGTGAGTTGTCTTGTGTCAACTGCTTGGGGAGTGTTTAGACTTACGAACATGGCCCAGGCCTGCTGCTCCTCGGGCGTCTGCTTGTCAATGTCCTGCGCATAGTTCATCAGCGTGTGATCCCTGCGATCCTGATGCAGTATGATGATCACGTCGTCCTTGAGTGCGGCGTAGGCCAGTGTGCGAATCATGTGTATCCGTGTGTCGGGTGAGAAGGCTTGAGTGTCACGCAGCACGCGCTGCACGAACACCAGAAAGTTGTCGCCCAGCGCCCAGGAGCCGTCGTCCTCGATCAAGTATTGATGCAGCTCCTCCATGGCCACCTCCTCGTCTTTGGAGATCTTGCCATCGAGCAGCTTCACCAGGCACTCCAGTTCAGTCTTAATCTGTGAGGGAAGTATGCAGAGATGGTAAGTGGAAACGGAGAGAGAGGAAAGAGTCGCCTACGTTGATGTCTTTGCAAACGAGAGCTGGCTCGCGGGGAATCTCCTTCTCCTCGGTGGACTTGGATCGCTCCTTGCCGTTCTGCGACTGCTGTTGTTGGGCCGTGGGCTCAGACATCTTTGCTCTAAAAATAGGCGAGTGAGGGAATCGAATGGGATAAGAACAAAATGAAATAAAATAAATTATCATATTTATAAATACAACAAGAAGACGCCACAACAAAGCTGCAAGCGTCAAGCGTCATCGTCATCCGATGTATTTTTCCGGAAAATGCAGAGAATTTTCATTGCTCGTTCAAATTATATTTTACGATCACCTTTTCACTTTATTCGCTGTAATTAGCAGACACTCGTGCGCTGAAATGTTTATGTGTTGTGAGTTTCGCTTTATTTTAATTATAAACAAAAGTGTCGGCGCGATCGTGGGCGACAAGTGAAAGGAAAAGCCGAAACAGGACTGGAAACTTGTCACGACGACGACGACGACGACGACGACGACACTAAAAACTGACGGCAACTGAAAATAGCTGAGGTATTTTTAGTGCTTTACTTTACCAGCAAACAAAACCAAGCAAACGAAAAAAAAACAACAAGCAACTCTCGAATTCGAATGTGCAATGTGTGACAGATGGGCGCAGACACAGGTACAGGCGTTGATATAGCTCTATAGATACATTATCTGCCAGATACAAATGTATCTAAGGTGTCTGCAAACTCTTTCCGGTTGCCGTTTATCAATTAAATTGTATAAGTTATAGAATTCTTAATTACTCACAGGCTATTTTAGTACACTATTTTGGTAGAGATGAGACAGAAATTCCTCCGACACCTCTCGACACCGATTCGCAACACGCAACAACAGATTTCAGTGATCCAACGATTCAACGATAATAAAAGCCAATATCAAGCGTGCCACAAATATTTCTCAGCTCGCGTAGTTATTTATTGCTTTGGCCTTTATTTCGACTGTTCTTTTGTTTATACGAATTGCAATAATTGTTTATATTTATCAGAGATGTCTGCTCTGATGTCTGTTGTAATTTTGATTCTTATTCAATTTCGATCCGGAGCCGTTCGTGTTCCGTTTCCACTGAGAATCGTTTCGAAATGGTCCGTTGTTTTGGCCCGAAATTCCTGTGGAAGCGTGTAGAAAACTTTCGGAAAATGCACACTTAGGAACAGAAGAACCGCCGATTCTCGTACTCGTATATAGCGTATATATACACGTATGCGAGTTGGTTTTCGTGTCGGGTCTTTATAAATAGATGTACTTCTCGCAGCTCTCGCAAGTGTTGAGTTGGCGTTGCATTTACACTGCCCGAAATTAGTTGGTATTCCAGCAGATTGATAGTTGGGACTCTCATATCATTTAAGCATCCAATTCTTTGGTGCAATATTAAATTATTAAGCCCACAATGCAAGGCCAAAAGTTAAACGATAAACGCTTAACCGCAATGCTCGAGAGGGGAGGCGGGGCATGAGTAAGGTCGGGAAAAACACAAAAGGCTATTAAGTCGCAACCAAAATACATTCACTGCTCCGCAGGCAGTCCTGTCATATCCTGAAAGGAACAAGTCTCACATTGCGTAGCCGACTTGTTGACCGAGGACCGCGTTCGCGACTTTCATTCAATTGCCAGTTGAGCGTTAAACTGTGCAGGCGTCACGCGGCTAATCTCAGTCACAACTCGTCACTTGTCCCAACCGAATCAACTATATTTTTGCTCAAAATGAAAAGCTCTCTGGAAATTTGGCTTTGTCTGGCTGCGCTTTTCATCAGCGTGTTTTTCGCCAATGCCTCCTTAGAGACCGAAAACAACGAAGTGAATGTGAGTAAAAAGTGCAACAATTACGCGAAGTGCATGTGCTTACATACCCCATTCTCAATGATGAAGGGAAATCGTTAAAATTTGTGTATCAAGTCATTTACATATCGTTTATTTCTAAAGGATTTCGTTTTGAAGAATTGAGAGTTAAAATCACCAATGATGATGCTATTGAACGAATTCTTCACGTACTTTGCAGGGATATGCTCTATTTATGACTAATTTTTGTCATAGAACATATTTCTCTAACACTTGCTAATCTGCATCCTTATAATATCAGAAGTATATCATTTTGTGGGATATTTGAGAGGGTTTTGTATAACATATTTTAATTCCTGCTCAGACTCTAGAGGATTCGCATTAAGATTATTTACTTTGCACTGTCGTGTGGCGCCATCTAGTATAATTCGATTGAATTAGGTATTTTTCTTCCTGCATAAAAGTATGCAAAGGTAAACATATTTGTTCCTTAAGATAGAAGCCATCTATTGAACACATTTTGAACTAAACGAGAATTTTGCTTTTCATACTGCTCCTAAAAGTATGCAATACGAACATGATAAATGAATTGACAAAGCAGCATAAAAGTATGCAATTATTTCAATTTATGTTACCATAATTCTCATCCCTAAAACTATGCAATGTTTTAAAAATATTTGTAATTCCGATGCGGAGTAAAAGTAGGCAATGATTTTCTAAACATATAATCACTAACCAAAGAACACATAGATGTGTCAAATGGCGAAAAAAGTGATTTCACTTGAAACAGCATTATTAGCACCCCAAGCGAATACAACAACCGCTGAGTGCACGGCTGATTTCGAATTTCGAACATCGGAAGCAGTGCACAGCGAACAGCATCGAATTTACTTCAGTCGCGGATCGACTGCGGAACGATGAGCACGGGTGTATTTCGTTGCGCTGTGCTATCGTTTCTATGTATGCGTGTGTGTATGTACACGTTGACGCATATGAGTATGCGTGTGCATATGAAGTTTTGCAACTGCGCGACAAGCGGCTAGCGCAAGTCGTTTTTGTTCTTCCGAGACGAAAGTCTTGAGAACGAAGATGACTTTTATTGCTCGTGTCATACTAGCTTGCCACTTAGCGAATTTTTTACAAGGATTGCGTTGGCTCTGATGATAGTGTTGCTCCGATTTGCATTTGATTGCGGGTACGATCCCCGGTGAAAATTGCCGTTAATTATTACTTTTTATTATTTATACTATTTTTTTTATATATTTATTAATATTATTTGAGCAGTAGCCTCTTTGAATTTATCTCTGAACAAATTTTAACTACAATTAGTTCAAAAGTGAATTGTGCTAAAAAAAATAATAATTAATAATAAATAATAGTTAATAACACCATTTATGAAATAATAATATTTGTTATTACAATGTATGTACATATAAGTATTTATCTGTATATTAGTATTAAGAATGTATTTTTTAATAAATTCTTTAGAATTTCTCTGATAAATAAATTGTAATAAGAATAGTTATTTAAAATGTATGCTAATATTTAGTTGCAAAATAACGATGTTTGAAAAGCAGTTAAGACACTATTAATTAAATTGAATTAAAAAAATATTATTTTTCAACATAATTAACTATTATATATTTCAAAATCTAAACTTTTTAATCACATCATAATTAAAATTTGTTCAGAGATAAATTCAAAGAGGCTACTGCTCAAATAATATTAATAAATATATAAAAAAAATAGTATAAATAATAAAAAGTAATAATTAACGGCAATTTTCACCGGGGATCGTACCCGCAATCAAATGCAAATCGGAGCAACACTATCATCAGAGCCAACGCAATCCTTGTAAAAAGTTCGCTTAGTGGCAAGCTTGTATGACACGAGCAACAAAAGTCATCTTCGTTCTCAAGACTTTCGTCTCGGAAGAACAAAAACGACTTGCGCTAGCCGCTTGTCGCGCAGTTGCAAAACTTCATACGTATACGCATACTCATATGAACCAACGTGTACATACACACACGCATACATAGAAACGATAGCACAGCGCAAAGAAATACACCCGTGCTCATCGTTCCGCAGTCGATCCGCGACTGAAGTAAATTCGATGCTGTTCGCTGTGCACTGCTTCCGATGTTCGAAATTCGAAATCAGCCGTGCACTCAGCGGTTGTTGTATTCGCTTGGGGTGCTAATAATGCTGTTTCAAGTGAAATCACTTTTTTGGCTATTTGACACATCTATGTGTTCTTTGGTTAGTGATATAATGCAGAGTTCAGTAATGCGCCTCCTAAAAGTATGTGAATTTTTTTTTTAAATCAACCATTTGTTTATTAAGAATAAAGGTTTTTTAGTTCTTATTCCTTATTATCCTTATGAATCGAAAAATTATATACTTTTTTATGATCTCTAAGAGCAGAAAAATCGATTGGCATCTAAGATTTTCAGAATTCTTTTGGAAAAATATGGTCAATTTTAGTCAAATTTTTGAAAGGGGGTTGCTAGGAAAATTTTGAAAATCCGCAAATTCATCCACAACTCCACTATTACAAGGACTAGAGTAATGTCCTTTGGCATAGAGATAGTTGATAACATACAAAATTGAATGGCAATGTCAAAAGGACGAATATCCTTTTGGTTGCTGAAATACAAGGACATTTTTGTTTATCAAAAATAAGCCATAACTCGGAAATGTCCTGGCAGATCCTGGCAAAATGTATGTCAAACGACGTGTTTTAGGAAGGACTATCATCTCTCCAAAGGACATTCAAATCGTCCTTGTAGTTCCAAAGATATCCTTGTTTTTTCATTTTCCCCCCGTTTTCAAACGATTTTCGTCGGAAAAATTTCAAGTTGTTAATTTTTAGACATCCCCATAGTTTTTTGATGCCAATGGGTAGAACGCATCCTGGTGAGGCCAGGGAATCATGTCCCAACATTCTGCGCAAGGACCTTTTTACGTTGTGATCAATTTTGGAAAAAATGATATTCTGTTGAAAGCATTCTTACTCCATAAACGAATTCGAAGCTACCAGAACATTTAAGGATAATGTTATTTGCATTAATTCTAATTCTTTACTCCAACAGCACAAGCTGAGTGGAGTAATTCAATGGAAATATGAGAAACGGCCATTCTGCAATGCATTCACAGGTGATGAAAGGATTCATAATTTAATTCCATACCATTAATTATTATATGCTTACAGGCTGCGGGCGCAAGCGTACCTCGTATCCTTCATATCCACCGTATTCATTGATAAAGCGCAATGAGATCGAAGAGAAGCCGTACAATAATGAATACCTCTCGGAAGGATTAAGCGATCTAATTGACATCAATGCGGAGCCGGCGGTAGAGAATGTTCAAAAGCAAATCATGTCGCAGGCGAAGATCTTCGAGGCCATTAAGGAAGCCAGCAAGGAGATCTTTAGACAGAAGAACAAGCAGAAAATGCTCGAGAACGAGCAGCAACAACAACAGCAACTGGAGCAGCGCGAGAACAACTAATCCCCGGCATAACCCGAAAGTCCCAACAAATCCTGACGAAACAACCGGCCACTTAAAATGCAACTGTTCTTGTAAATAAGTACCTTTAATCTCGAATCTATAATAAATATAAATACATGTATGTGCTGACTAATCTGACAGATAATACGAGTGCAAGAATCTAAAGCATTTAATAAAAAGTGTTGACTCCATTAACATTCACATGAATATTCAAATACTCATTCACAATCACTTATAAACAGTTACGGTTCTGACTATATTTTTGTAACATCGATAAGGAGGTTTAACTACTATTAGTTATCGCTCTGCACCACTATCTTAATGGACTTCTATCTAATCGAACTCGCGGCACAGTCGAATTTCATTCATTTCACAACTTTGCTAATAATTCACCATGCTACGGGGGTCCTTTTGGAGAGACGCACCTTCACCCCGTTCTTGGGCATCAGGGCAATGCCAGATGGTTCATACTCCATCTGCCGCTTGCTCATCACCTCGATGTCGAAGTGCTGCAGCAACTTCACAATCGCCAGCTTCGAGTTGACGCGTCCCATGCGCTGGGCAATGCAAATTCTGGGTCCCTCTCCGAAGGGCATGTACGCAATGGGATTGTAGTTCTTGGTCTCCTCTGCGAATCGATTCGGATCGTACTTTTCGGGATCCGGGAAGTACTCGGGATCACGATGAATGCCGTAGAGGGAGATCACCACAGGAGTGCCCTTCTTTATCACATGGTTCGTGTCTGGCAAGGTGAAGTCCAGGGTGCATTCTCGGTTCAGCATCGGCAATCCGGGATACATGCGAAGCGTTTCATTTACGCAGAGGTCGAGGAACTCCATCTTGTTGAGCACGTCGTATGTAATCTGTCCATTGTTCTGCTTCAACGTCTCGTCCACTTCGTTCTGCAGTCGCTTCAGATGTTCTGGATGCTGGGCAAGCTCGAAAATAGTGAATGCAGCTGTGGATCCCGTTGTCTCCTGTCCAGCAATGTAAAATATGAAAGCTTGCGCCGTAATGGCCTCCAGTGACATGCTCTTCAAGCGACCTGCAGCAATCAGAATGGTTACAGCAATAATTCATTCCAAGTTCGCCACAACTTACCGTCGTCTGTGGTTTCCAAGCTCCAGGTCTTGTGGTCGTCCTCATCAATACTGCCCGTGTTCCTCAACTGCATGAGCAGCTGCATCATATCTTTGCGCACAACGCCGTGTTTCTCTCGAATTTCCATGGTCTCTTTCACTATGGCCAACATGGCTAATCCAACAGGGTTCTGCAAGCCGAAGCGGAACATCGTGCGAGCGACACTGTAACAGAAGGCAATGAGTTGAGGTTGCAGCTCTTAGCAAGTATGTACTTACGAGGGAACCAGGAAGATCAGCATTCCCATGAGCGCCGTGAAGCGAGTGTCGCCTCGAGCAGCGCTAACCAACTTCTTGAACTTGTTGTCAGGCTGCTCGTAGCTGTTGATGTCCAGTCCGAAGATGGTGGAAGCAATGATGTCGATGGCATAAGTTTGCATCACGGCCTTCAGGTCCACTTCCTTGGCTCCTTTCTCCGGCAGCTCCTTCTGCAAGTGATTCACCATCTTGTTGCCAATATCCTCTCCAGTGCTGTACATCGCCTTCAGCTTGCCTGAGGTGAAGCAGGGCGACAGCTTCTGTCGCATCGAGCGCCAGCTTTGTCCGGGTAAGGCAAAGATCGACGCCGACAGGGGATTCTTCTCCTCGTCCACATAAACGCCACGGTCGTGGAAACTGGCGAAGTCTTGTGCCAACACTCGCCGGGCCAGCTCAGCGTCGCGTACCAAAACAGCTGGTCGGAAGAGCAGATAAGTGCCGAGAAATCGCTCTTTGCTCTTCAAGTAGACTTCGTGGACGGCCATACCCATGGCCTTCTCCATTCTCCAGACACTCCCCAGACATCCAAAGGGAATAGACGCATTCTTATCACTAGGAAAGCCGCGCTGTTCCCAGTAGGAGTAATGGTGCTTCAGGTAGTACCAGCCCAGCGCCAGCAGCGAGAGGCCCAAGACGATTAAAGAGAACATTTCACAGTGCGAATCGAACAACACTCGACGCGATCAGGTGCAAAACCCGTCTGACTGGCTTCGATTCGCTGGCTGCGCACTTTATACACTTCGATTTCATAATGTGCACACGCTCTTTCGTGGCGGGGCTAAGAGTATAACTACACGTTGGTCAGAATGAACGTGTAGGGCGAAGGCATTAGTTGGTAATCTACACATTATGATAAATTCGGAATCTTATCTCTCTTTGGGTGCAAACATTTTGAACACTTCGATTTGTGGTAGGTTGGGACGGTGGACGGCTATCGCTGCTCGGCAACGTAAAGTGACAGATAATTCAAGTGCAAGCATCGGAAGCATTTAATACAAAGTGTTGATATAAATAACTTATCGCTCTTGCGGCATAGTCGAAATTCAATGATTGCACAATCATTGAGCCACGGGCTGTCTTTTGGAGAGCAGCACTTTCACGCCATCCTTGGGCACCAGTGGAAAGCCAGAAGGCTCATACTGCAGCTCCTGCTTGCTCATCACTTCGATGTCAAAGTGCTGCAGCAACTTCACAATCGCCAGCTTCGAGTTGACGCGTCCCATGCGCTGGGCAATGCAGATCCTGGGTCCCTCTCCAAAGGGCATGTACGCAACGGGATTGTAGTTCTTGGTCACCTCTGCGAATCGATTCGGATCGTACTTTTCGGGATCCGGGAAGTACTCGGGATCACGATGAATGCCGTAGAGGGAGATCACCACAGGAGTGCCCTTCTTTATCACATGGTTCGTGTCTGGCAAGGTGAAGTCCTGGGTGCACTCTCGGTTCAGCATCGGCAATCCGGGATATTTACGCAATGTTTCATTTATGCAGAGGTCGAGGAACTCCATCTTGTTGAGCACGTCGTATGTAATCTGTCCATTGTTCTGCTTCAACGTCTCGTCCACTTCATTCTGCAGTCGCTTCAGATGTTCGGGATGCTGGGCAAGCTCGAAAATAGTGAATGCAGCTGTGGATCCTGTTGTCTCCTGTCCAGCGAAATAAAAGACGAGACCCTGCGCCGTAATTGCTTCCAGTGACATGCTCTTTAGGTGGCCTGCAGGAATTAGAATGGTTATACTAATGATTTTATTGCGAATCGAATGCTACTTACCGTCGTCTGTGGTCTCCAAGCTCCAGGTCTTATGGTCGTCCTCATCGACGCTGCCCTTGTTCCTCAACTGCATAAAAAGCTGCATCATATCTTTTCGCACTACGCCGTGTTTCTCTCGAAGATCCATGGTCTCCTTCACAATTGCCAACATAGCTTTGCCGACCGGATTAGGTAGGCGAAGGCTGACCATTAACCGTGCGATGCTGTAAAAACACACAACCATATTTATTATAATTATTTATCATCACTATGGCTGTCTTAGTCATGGTCAGGAATCCGCTCACAGTAAGTGTCAACTTGTATTCTATGATCATATATATATTGAATCTCCCACGCATAGCGAGGACTACTTACGAGGGAATAAGGATAATCAGCATGTGCATGATGGCCACGAAGCGACTATCGCGTGGGAGAGCGGTAACCAGTTTCGTGAACTTGTTGTCAGGCTGCTCGTAGCTGTTGATGTCCAGTCCGAAGATGGTGGAAGCAATAATGTCGATGGCATAAGTTTGCATAACAGCTTTAAGGTCCACTTCCTTGACACCTTTCTCCGGCAGCTCCTTCTGCAAGTGATTCACCATCTTGTTGCCAATATCCTCTCCAGTGCTGTACATCGCCTTCAGCTTGCCAGAGGTGAAGCAGGGCGACAGCTTCTGTCGCATCGAGCGCCAGCTTTGCCCTGGTAGAGCAAAGATCGACGCCGACAGGGGATCCCTTTCCTCATCAACGTACAAGCCACGATCGTGGAAACTGGCGAAGTCTTGTGCCAACACTCGCCGGGCCAGCTCAGCGTCGCGCACCAAAACAGCTGGTCGGAATAGCAGATAAGTGCCGAGGAAACGCTCTTTGCTCTTCAAGTAGACCTCGTGGACGGCCATACCCATGGCCTTCTCCATTCTCCAGACACTCCCCAGACATCCAAAGGGAATGGTTGCATTCTTATCGCTGGGAAAGCCGCGTCGTTCCCAGTATGAGTAATGGTGCTTCAGGTAGTACCAACCCAGCGCCAGCAGCGAGAGGCCCAAGACGATTAAAGAGAACATTTCAAAGTGCGCATCGACGCGATGAAGCGCAAAACTCGTCTGACTGGCGTCGATTCGTTTGCTGCGCACTTTATACACACAATATTGAATTCGATTTCATAATTGTGCGACGCTCTTTCGTGATGGAGCTAAGAGTACACTTTGGTTCTTACGGTTTGTAATCTAAACAATATGATAAATATGCAATGTTATCGCTAATTGGGGAACAATTGAACAATTCGATTGTGGTAGGTTCAGTTCATTCTTAGTTGTAGTTCAGTTAATGGCTTTAATTGGGGATAATTACAACACGGTTGCTTAGCTTAGCTGCAATATAAAAATGTTCAACATAATCATATTCAAAATCTGGGAATCACATCACGTTCTCTACTATTATTATTATTAGAATTACTATTGGACTAAGTCAGCCTCCAGCTTGAAGAATGCTCGTGATACGTGTAAATGGGATGCTTCTATTAGTTAGTTTCCTGTGCTAAGTGGCAGCTTCTCTCTATGCCTTGGCATCGATAATCTCAAAGTGCAGATCGTACTGCTGATCGAATCCAATCAGGCAGTCGGACATCAGATAGAGCGTCAGCTGCAGCCGCCCTCTTCGAGGCGTCGCTTGGAAGGAGATGCGATTGGTGGAACGCGTGCCTCGCAGCGACAGTCGCTTCATGGCCAGCAGCTCGTCGTTGGACTGCGAGCCGAGGGTCACGAACCAGGCCTCGTTCTTCGGCTTCGGATACTTCGGGCAATGTATGGTGTAACTCTGGCCGGGAGATCGTCGCTGGCCGGCCACGTTGAGGCGCTGCAGGTCGACGCTCAGCACATAGTCCTCGTTGGCGTGCAGCGGAGTCCACACAACTGTTCCAGCTGCTATGGAAAGCGGCCGCTTGGCGTACTCCTCGTCCAGATAACGACCCTCGACTGACACTTGCATGGCAAGCTCGGGCAGATCTTTGATAACCTGTTGGAGACAAACAATTGTTAATAAAGAGTTGAGTTCATAATAAATCTCTTATATCTGACATACATTTTCTAGCTACGTACCTAACTGAAAACTATGCGAGATATAACAGCGGTAATTTTGGAAAACCAATTGCGCAATCAAATAATCTTATCTCCTAGCGCTCAGTCAAAATAAACAGTTTTATAAATACAGATAATAATAATTAATAAATGCAAACGCATTAAGCGCTGGGTATCTCAGTAATCAGTAAGATTAGTTCTTATGTTCAATTAGAATCAGTGGCTTTCTCTTCCAAACTTGTTCCCCAAACACTTAATATAATATTTTACGATTTAGCTGCAATAACTCAAACGCACTATAATATCAATTATATCCGATTATAATTGTAAATAAAATATTTTCGAATGTAAATGCATAATTAGTAACCAATTTTCTTGGCTCTATGTTAAATGAAAATGTAAATGAGGAGGCTTGGCTCTAACTTACCCTGTACATCTGCTCGATCTCATGCTCCTCGAAGGCGTCGCGCAGCGGAGCAGCCAGCAGCTCGTAATCGTTGCTGCAGAGCGCCTTGAGCACGGGCAGCGTCAGATAGTCGTGGTTCTCGTGCGGAATGTTGAGGAACACGTCCACGTTGGCCTCGCTGACAGCGGGCAGCGTGAGGAACTCGCAGGCGTCGAACCAGCGCGCCTGGATGACGCACTGCATCAGCTGCTGCACCACCAGGCTAGTCGACAGCCAGCCGCGCTCCGCCGTGTAGTCGACCATGGCCTGCATGACACGCGTCGCGTTGTCCAGCGCCGATTTGGTGTCCGTGAGGTAGTCGGAGTTGGGCAGCGTCTGGCGCGAGAAGTGCGCCTGGAGCAGCAGGAATGTCTTGGTGTAGGGCGAGTCCCAGCTGGCCGAGGGAGGTCGGAAGCGACTCGTCTCCGCCAGCTGCTCGTTGTACTTGTCCTCGTTGTGGCGCACCGGCTGCTGGTCGAACTCGTAGCAGTCGGAGATGGCGAGCAGCACCTGCTTGGTGTCCATGCCGGGCTGCAGATCGTCGAGGAAGTGCTTCATGGTGCGGTACGACAGATAGTAGAAGGAGCTGATGCGACCCAGGAATGTGGGCACCAGGAAGCCGTCGCGCTCGACGACGCAGGCCGCATTCGCCAGCTCATAGACCACTTTCCCCACCAGGCTGGACATGAAGGCGTTCACGTTCTCGGGCTCGATGCCCTCCAGCTGGTAGTAGGAGGGATTGCGCAGCAGCCGCCGGAAGAAGTACGTCCAGGTGAGGTAGTCGAGAGCCGCCTGCTTGGTCTGCACAGTGCCCGCCACGATTTCGGCATTGATGTGCTCGGGCAGCACGGCCAGCAGGCTGGACTCCACGGGGAACGGGTCATAGAGGAACTTCTTGTAGAAGTTCTTCTTCTCGTCGTGCACCAGGACGACGGCGACGCCCTCGTTGTCGAACTGCGGCCGCCCCGCGCGTCCCATCATCTGCAGCACGTCCGTGATGGGCATGTCCACGTACTTCTTCACCTTGCCGTCGAAGTACTCGGTGCCCTTGATGACCACCAGATGGGCGGGCAGATTGACGCCCCAGGCCAGCGTGGCCGTGGCCACCAGCACCTGGATCTTGCGGTTGAGGAACAGCTCCTCGACGCACTTGCGGTCCGGCTCCTGCAGACCGGCATGATGCAGTCCGATGCCAAAGGCGAGGCAGAACTTGAGGTTCTGGTCGCGTATGTTCTGCAGGATGAGTTCCATCTCCGTCTCGGCAATGTGCAGGAACTGCTTGGGGTTCTCGTCGCCCGCCACAAACGTGATCAGATCGAGGGCCGTGAGACGCGTCTGACGACGCGAGGAGACGAACACGATGGTGGGCTCGCAGGGCGAATAGGTGCGAATGGCCTGGAAGGTGGGACGATTCATGGTGGCCATGCGCGGACAGTAGTGCTTGCCGGGGAAGCCGTTGATGTGCACCTGCAGCGGCACGGGACGCACCGAGGGCTTGAAGTTGTAGAGCCCCATGCGCTTGATGCCCAGCCAGTTGGCCAGATCCTGCGCGTTGGCCAGAGCCGTGGACAGGCCCACAATGCGGATGGAGCGGCCAGTGTGCGAGCTAATAAAGTTGGTGCGCGAGACAATCACCTCGATGACCGGGCCGCGATCCTCGCCCAGCAGATGGATCTCGTCGATCACGATCAGCGTCACGTGCTGCACGTAATCGCGCGTCTGCCAGGAGCGACTGATGCCGTCCCACTTCTCGGGCGTCGTCACAATCAGCTGCGACTCGCGTATCGCCTGAATGTCCGGCGTGACGTCGCCCGTCAGCTCGACCACTTTGATGCCCAGCGAGGAGCGCTGGAAGCGCTGCTGCCAGTCCGAGATGCGCTCCTTGACCAGCGCCTTGAGCGGCGCTATGTAGACGACCTTGCACTTGGGGTTCAGATTGAGCGCTCGGAAGATGGCGATCTCGGCTACGATGGTCTTGCCGCTGCCCGTGGGGGCGCCGAGCAGCACGTTGTTGTCGGTGTGGTAGAGGCAGTGGAAGATCTGCGTCTGGATGGGATTGAAGTGGGTGAACTTGTAGAGCGACTCGTAGAGCTCGTTCTGCAGACTGCTCACGGGCAGCGGACGCAGCGGCAGCAGCTCTGTGAGCGGCGGATGGTGCTCGGGCAGCACGAGGTGCTGGAAGGACAGCGGAATGCAGGTGGTGCTGCCCAGCCAGGTGTCGCTGGTGACGCGTATGTAGTACTGGGGCGGCAGTGGCTCCTTCAGCGGAATGGTCATCACCAGCTGCTGCGACTGGCCGCTAAAGACGCTCTTGCGATTCAGCTGGAAGAGCTCCGAGTGATAGATGTAGTTGGACTCGGGATCCTCGATCCACAGCCAGAAGCTCTGGCTCGTCTTGCCGTGCACTCGATCGTTCCAGCTGAAGTCTGGGTAAATGTTGACGGTGATGCGCAGCACGGTGCGCGTGATGGGCTGCAGACTGGCCTCCACTTCCAGCAGCGGCAGCTCCTGCGCCGAGCGTATGACCAGCTCAGCGTAGCGATCGCTGCGCAGCCATTCCTTCAGCTCGCGCTGCTCCATGTCGCGCAGTCGGTAGATGCTCAGCCCACGACGCTCCAGCTTGTCGATGGTCTCCGCATTGATCGCCGGGAACTGCCGCAGATGGCTGTCGTAGTCCCACTGCCTGCGCTCGAACATCTTGCACAGCTGCAGCATGCGGCCGGTGAGAATGGCGTTGTTCTGCCGCAGCACAATCGAAAAGAGCGCACGGGCTATCCTGCCAATGTTCTGCGTGATGTAGGACATGTCCGAGCTCAGCGAGAAGGACTTCACATAGCCATTGGACAGGTAAGTCTGTATCAAAATGTTCACCTGCAAGTGGAGAGCGCAAATTAGGAAAATGCTTTAAACTGAACCAAGTCTCAAACTAACAGCAGCTACTTCAACTAATAATTAGCACGGACACGAACCTGTTGCAGTTGCAGATTATCTACATTTCAAATTCTCTTACCTTGCCGCAGACATTCTCGCTGCCCCCAAATGCCTTCAGCTTGCAGTAGTATTCGCGCAGTTCGTCCAGCTCCTCGAGCTCGTCGTCGCGCACCTTGAGCTGCTGGAACTCCTGGGCCTGCGACATCATGGCCAGCAGCTCGGACTCGTTCATGAAGGGCTTCATCAGCTCGTTGAACGTTTCCACAGTGTCGTATTTGATGTAAAAGTGGGAAGCTGTGCGACCCAAATCCGTGATGTTCATGTCCATGGTGCGCTGATTGAAGCGCATCATCTTGGCCTTGTCCAGGCTCATCGAGGCGGTCATGATGAGCTGACGACGACGCGCCTCCAGCGTGGGATCCTTCTGCAGCTCGGAATACTCAATGCCGTAGACATGGGGATTAATGCGCATGCGCACAAATAGATACCTTTAAAAGATTAGAGTTTAATCATCACTGATCGGCTGCGACTGATGATGTAACTCACGTGTAGCTGAGCCATTCGATGGCTTCCTCTACGTTGCAGATGGTGCCCAGGCCGATCTCCGCGTTCAGATTGTCCGCCAGGCACTGCACGAAGTTGGACTCGATGGGGAACTGATTGGTGAGCAGCGAGAGATAGTGATTGAGCTTGTCGTAACTGGTGATGATGGTGCCCACGCCGCTCTTGTCGAACTGCGGTCTGCCCGCTCGCCCAAAGATCTGCAGCACATCCAGAATGCCCAGGTCAACAAAGCTGCCGTGCTTGGCGTCGTAGATGTCCGTGCCGCGTATGATGACAGCATGCGCCGGCAGATTGACGCCCCACGCCAGAGTCGCAGTGCAAACCAACACGGTGATGTGGCCCTCGACGAAGTACTTCTCGACCATCTGGCGATCGGCTCGCAGCATGCCCGCATGGTGCATGGCCAGGCCGCAGCCGAAGAGCTCCACGAGCTGCTTGTTCCTGCTCTTCTGAATGCTGCGGTTGGCCAGGCCGTGCGCATTGTTGTCAGCGGGCAGGAAGAGTGCACTCGTGTTGTTCTGCTGGGCCAGTTCGCGCAGCATCGTTGCGGTGCGCACGGTGGCGTTGCGGGCGTGCACGAAGACCATCACCTGGTGGCCCTGTTGGACCATCTCCACGCACTTCTGGTAGCACACCTGGTCCATGTCGGCGATCTGCTGCAGCGGCTTCACCGACTTGATGCCGATGAAGTTCGTGTCGAGGGGCACGGGGCGGAAGCGCGAGTCGAAGTAGAACAGTCCCTTCATGGGATTGACGCGCAGAAAGTGCGCCACATCGATGTAGTTGGGCAGCGTGGCGGACAGGCCGACGATGCGTATCATGGACTGCGAGGACTCCACCAGACGCAGCGTGCGCGCCACCAAAGCCTCAACCACGGGACCGCGTTCGCCGTGCAGCAGATGCACCTCGTCGATGATGAGCAGCTTCACCAGACTGATCAACGCCACATCGCCGCTGCCTGCAAACAGAATTGGGTTAGTAAAAAGTGGTCAAAAAGTAGCTTGGTTAGTTACCCTTCCTCGTCACCACGTCCCACTTCTCGGGCGTCGTCACCAGTATCTGGGTGGCCGTCATCTCCGCCTTGGTCAGCTGCATGTCGCCCGTCAGCTCGCGCACGCTGATCTGCAGCGCACGCAGCCGCTTCGAGAAGTTCTCGACCATCTCGGAGGCGAGCGCCTTCATGGGCGCAATGTAGACGATCTTGAACTGATCCCGGTTGATCAATCCCTGCTCCAGGTGACAGCGTATCGTGTGCACAATGGTCAGCATGGCCACGTTGGTCTTGCCCGCTCCCGTGGGCGCACAAACCAGCAGATTCTCGTTGCTGTGATAGGCCACCGGGTAGACCACAGACTGGATGCGATTCAGTTCCTTGCAGTTGGCAAACGCCAGCTGCCCGATGTCGTCGAGATCGGCCACCTTGATACGCTGATTGCCCACGGTTAGTGGCGGCGGTTCACTCGCCGGAATCTTGACCTCTTCCCACTGCTTGTTGTCGATGCGCTGTGCCTGCTCCGGCAACGCGATGCGGCTGCCGCCAATGAAGCCCGCATGCTGCTTGGCCTCCAGCTGGCTGTCGAACACATAGGGATAGCGAATGGGCGTCGTGTAGGAGGAGGTGGCGTGCTCCGCCTTGGCCGTTTTGGTGGAGAGCAGCAGCGGTTCTCGCTGTGCCGCCTCCAACAGCTTGCGTTGATGTTGCATGCGCAGCTGCTGCGCTGAGATGGCCACCGCACCTCCGCACTCCTCGTCGTCCTCCTCGTCCTTGATGCTGCGCATAATGCGCTGCAGCTTCTTCTCCTCGCGTCGCTGCAGCTTGCCCAGCTGCTTCTCCTGCGCCGACTGTACCACCACAGTGGTCGCCACCGTGGGACGCTTCTCAGCGATGCCGGCGGAGCTTTGCTCCTTCTTCTGTTTCACCTGCTTGACGCGACGCGACCGCGATGCATATTGCTCGAGCTGCTGGGCCAGCTTTAGGCGGTCTTGCAGCAGCTGGATGACCAGCTCGAAGTGTTCGAAGCCCAGCAGCTCCATCAGCTCGTTCTGCAGATCCTCGCTGCTGCGCTTCGAGCCCAGAATGTCGCCCACGCGACTCAGCAGATTCTCATCGTCTAGCTGCTGTGCGATGTTCAGCAACGACTCTAGCTCCGAGCTCAGCTTAAAGCCATCTGTGTTGCTGCTGTGGCTGTGGTTGGCAGCTGCCAATGCTTGAGTCTTGTACTTCATGCTGAACTTGTTGATTGTGCGATTCTTTAGCGCTGCGCCTGGCGATAGATTTGTTAGCAGACTGATGTCCAGGCGCTCGGCGGGCGTGCAGCTGATGTGGATCTGCTCGCCCCACAGCGGACCGTCGTAGCTCTTGCGCTGCGACTGCATCCAGCGCTTCAGCGCCTGCAGCTCGTCCTCCTGCAGGGCATCCGCAATAGCCAAGACAGCGCTGTGGATCTGCGTCAGCTTGCGATCGAAGGTGTTGCCAAACATCGCGTGCAGTCGCGTTGTGGTGGCCACCAGCAGCACACGCTGATCGAGCAGCAGCCAGAACAGATACAGCGCCGCATGCTCCACCACCTGTGGCTGCTCCTCGTATCCCATGGACTCCTGCACCAGGTTGCGCAGCTTGTGCAGCTGCACCTTGGCAACGGGCTGCTTCTCTGTCGGCAACTGTGCCAGCAGCTTGGCAATGCTCTGTTCGCTCTTCCTACAAAACCGTAGCATACATTGCTGATTAGCGCAATTTCATCACTTGTGCAAATCACAGCAAACTTACTCAGCTAACTTTGTCGTCGTGGACGCCGACGACGCCGCTGCTGCGGCTCTATCTTGTGCAGGTCCGCTGAAGCGCTGTGGTCGCGACTCCAGCTCTGTTTTGGCACGCAGCGATGCACTCAGTCGTGGCGGCTCCCACATGGTCGCTTATTGTTTAGTTTTATCTTAGAAAAATCCCAATTTTCCGCTGCACGAATTCTGTTCGTTCTGTTCACCTCGTCGCAGCTGTTTGTGCTCTCAGCTGTTGCTTCTCATTGCCGGCGTTGCCACCCAGTCGAAGACACATTGCGAGTATCGATATATTGTATGGGGTGTATCGTATATCGTAAGCAACTGACCGTTGGAAATTAAATGCATTTAGATTGTTTTCTTTAAATAAATGAAATTAAAAAAAAATACATTTTGTATCGCGAAAAAATTATAACCATGGAAAGTTGAACGAACTTAGTTTACTTTGTGAACAACATTTTAAATAAACTTAATTGTTTACCATAAATTTATAATCATAATTTAAATCGTATATCGTAAGGAACGAAGAGTTCGCTTTGTGAAAACAAATGGAAGTAACTTAAAAGCAGCTTGTCCAGTTTTATTTTCGGGTTATTTAATAATTCTCTTATGCATGCCATGTCGTTCATTTCAAACTTTTACAACCTGTTGCCAACTGTTGTGATTGCGGTTTAGCCCACACACCCGCACCCACACACACGCACACCCAAGCGAAGCAACCTCAAAAAGTATGCTACACAAACTTGTTGCGCAAGTTGCAATTGTGCGTTGCGTGTATGTGTGTGAGAATTGTTTATTATGCGTCGCATGTCCCCATATCCATACTTGGATAAATCTGTTTATATGATGGCCTCTCCAGCAACATGCTTCAATGGTCACTTTGAATTTTACTGCGCCGACACTTGATAGTGTGTGTGTGTGTGTGTGTGGATCTACTGAAGATATATAAAAGCAGGGAGACACTTGTCTATCTGTCCTTTCAGTTGCTGCTGCTGTACGACTCGGGTCAGCCCATCACAGCACTTCCTATGCTTCTCACAAGCTGCTGAATCAAATATTTTCCCTTCAAGTTTCCACGATTCCGGCAAAATGCATATTCAAATTATCTTGCTATGTAAGTATTCCACAAGTTGATAAATGATTAACTAATCTCACTGCTTTGCAGGCATCTGCTTCATGTGGTTCAGCTGCTCCGATGCCATTCCCTGCGACTCCTGCGGCAAGGAATGCGCCAGCGCCTGCGGCACGAAGCACTTTCGGTAAGCGACTTTCAACTTTTCAACTACTCAAAGTTAATTGCCAATTTCTCTTGGGCAGAACCTGCTGCTTTAACTACTTGCGCAAACGCACGGATCCAGATGCACTGCGTCAGAGCTCCAACAAGCGGCTCATCGACTTCATTTTGCTGCAAGGACACGCGCTTTTCACGCAGGAGCTGCGCGAACGACGCAACAATGGCACCCTGATCGACCTCGACCTAAACACCTACTATGGCTAGAATAACAATAGATAATCCTCCTCTTGCTGCACCTCGACAATGACATCAATGACCAGCCACTGTTTGAAATGTTAATTTTTATCAATAAAGACCGTGAAACTCTTTCCGAGGCAATGTGCTTTATAAAGCATCTGATATCAACAGCTCTTATTTCAGCAGAAGCGAGAAGAAAAGTAAATTTTGTTCAATTTAATTGTTCCCATTTAATATTTTTAAATTATATTTTTTAAAGGAAAGTAAAAAACTAAATTTGATTTTGTATCAGTTGCACTTTAATAATTCAAACTACTTATTCACTTTTCATTTTCACTTTTCCTATTCTTTTTTTTTTTACATTTTCGAATGCTATCTTTTTTTTGGGTTTTATTATTTGTAAGCAAAATGTTTTAGATTAGAATCCTGTAAAGCTCTCAGTTCCTGTGTCTAAAAATCACAAGTCGACGTCGTCATCTTCATCTTCATCCTCGTTGTCGTCGTTTTTGTCTGCTGCAGTCGTCGTTCTTTTCGTTGGATTTTTTAGGCCTGACATTCGCTAATCTCAGCGGTAGCCTGAGTTCTGGAGTCTGAGGCAAACTCGTCCTTGCCGCAGGCCAGGCACGGCATCTTCTCCCTGAGCACCTGCTTGTACTTGGGATGGCTGCCAAGAAGGAGACATTATGATAAGTCACCTCTTGGTGTAAGCTAAAACTCACCTCAAGCCGTATACGATGGGATTGTAAACGGCGTTGGCCTTGGCGAAGACCGATCCACAGATTGTGGCCAGTGGCGAGAGATACATGGACTCAAAGATGCCCGCATAGTTGATGATTGTGTAGGGAGTCCAGGCGAAGAACCACAGCGATATTGTGGTCAACGCCACCTTGGCCAGCTTGATCTCGATGGCCTTGCTCTTCTCTGCCTCGGTGTTGCGCAGCGAGGCGACATTCATCTTCTTGGCCTGCTCCCGCATGGCCTTCTCGTGGGCGGCCACGGCCTGAGGAAGATTGGGAAAGATTGATTCAACTCTAGAGAAATGTGCCTCGTGCTCACCTTCAGGATGTGATAGTAGGAGAATATGATGGTCAGAAGGGGCGTGAGATACACCCAGAGGGAGTAGACAATGATGTAGGAGCGATTCCACCAGTCCTTGGCAAAGTAGTCCGTGCCACAGGCCGTCATGTTGCCCTCGGGCACATAGCGATTCCAGCCAAACATCGGCAACAGCGCCCAGATGCCACAGATGAGCCACACGATGAAGAGACGGATCACAGCTGCGGTGGCCGTCAGCGGCTTGCGGGCCATGCCCTTGACAATGACGCAGTAGCGATCGTAGGCAATCAGCGTCATGGACCAGATGGAGACGCAGCCGAAGAGCGAGCCAAACAAGCCGTACAGCTCGCAGAGGAACGGGCCCATGATCCAGGTGCCGTAGAAGCCGTTGAGCACGACGGGCGGGAACATGGTGAACATCATCATGAAGTCGGAGAAGGCCAGGTTGACCACGAACATGTTGGACGGCGTGCGCAGACCCTTCGACGAGGTGAACACGTACATCACGATGAAGTTGCCGGTCAACGACATCATTCTAACAGGGATGAGATTGACAATAATAGTTTGTTATAAACACTCTAAACTTACCCCAGCATGGCGATGACGAAGCCTATGATGCCGAACCACATGGGCTCCAAGGGGGGCCACTGATACCAGTAGGGATCCACCATGTGCATGATCTCGGCCGGCACGCTCTCCGCCAGACTGAGATTGTTGCCATCCCGCAGATGGGCATAAGCTGGGTGGTTTAGACTGATCATGATGGCTCAACTGTGGTCTACTCCAACAGTTGACTTAGATTTCGCTGTTGCACGTTTGTAATTCGACTTTCAATCGCTGAACTCCGACTCCACTTCCGACTATTTGC
The DNA here is from genome assembly GCA_035047365.1 of Drosophila ustulata. Taxonomy (NCBI): domain Eukaryota; kingdom Metazoa; phylum Arthropoda; class Insecta; order Diptera; family Drosophilidae; genus Drosophila; species Drosophila ustulata. The sequence goes on from JAWNPT010000094.1 coordinate 31,419,771, forward strand.
TGTCCATAGCAACTGCAACTGGGCGCCGGACTGGACGCGAATGCTCTGGCCTGCCACAATTGGGCAGTCTTTATATGCGACAACACTTGAGTTTAGCACAGTCTTAAGACTAATTGCCCCCTAATCCAATTAGGACGCACTTGGCCAATCCAAAGTAGCTGGATTTGAGAATTCGTTTCCCCAATTGCTGCAAATTTGTCGCGTCGGATTAGTCGGCCAGCGTCATGCTCGACTAGCCCAGGTCAAGTTTGAGGCAACAACCACCCTGCAGCAGAGTCCCTGACCCACCACCACCTCGACCAATTAGATTAGAACAAACGCTTGCATCACTGCAACCTAGAGTCTAGTTTCATTCACACGTTTTATTCACAGATCTCCGGCAGAACAGTCGTCGAGCGGCACTCAGGCGTGCCAATGGTAGCCCAGCTTACGCGCTCCTCGCATTATCGTGTGCAGCTGCAGCTGCAACGTGCCGTAGGACTCCATGCAGAGACCTGAAGCGAACAGAAAGTATAAGTAACAATTCCAAGCATGAGAGAAAAACTTTTACCCTTGCTCTGCAGGTTGTCCAGCAGCACTTTGGGATTCTTCAGCTCCGGCTGGCGTCGCAGCAGCCAACTGGTCACGTCTGCCAACATGCTTTGGCTCCTGGGCAGCAGAATGGGCACCTCATTGAGTATGGAGGATTGGTCGTCCTTGCGCTGACTGCCAAAGACCGGCAGATGCACGTGAGCATAGCCCAGCAAGGACTCGTCCCTGCTGCCGTTCTGTCCAAAGACGCTGATCAAGATCTGTGGCCCTGCAAAAGGGAATTATAATTAAAAGCCGAGCGAGTCTCTGCTAACAACTTACAGCCGAAGGGACTCGTGCTCTTGTACGTCACCTCGATGGGCATGTTGAAGACAATCTTGTCGTTGAAGTGACCGCTCTTGTTGCTGGACATCTGCGTCAGACCGTGCTGTGCCCCCGAGGCCAGTTGCCAGTCCGGCCCGGCGACCAGTTCGTAGCGACAGAAGATGAACTGCTTGTCGGGACCCAGGGGAAATGTGGCTGATACGATTTGGCCTGTGATGCACACGCTGAAGTAGCTGGCAGTGAAGGTGTCCTCCATCGCATCCGATTTGTAAACACTCGATGTCCTTTTTGTTGACTTGCTTCGCCTTGTTTTGGTCGACGCTTTGCTTTGGCTGTCGTTGCCAGGGTAACCGGTTTCCTCGCTGTCCTCCATGGCCAGCGACTGCTCCGAGGGTGCGTTGGGTCCAAACTGGGCTCGCTTCATTTTCAGACAGTGTTTTCTATTCCAACTGGCAGGACAATTGTCACTGAGCAGTGTTGCTCAATCCCCGAATGTCGATAAAAGTGTTAGAAACAACTCGAAGTATTTTGAGTTCCCATAAATTTGCTATAAACTCGAATTCAAATAACAGAACTGTTTATGAATTATAGAAAACTAAAGTTTATACAATTTCTTAAATTAATTAATTCAATTCAGACTTTCAAAAGAATTTTCGAGAAACTTCAAATACTAGTATCTTTCTGTGAACATTTAAATTACAAAATACAAACTATAATTAACTTAGAAATATGATATACTGCCAATTGGATGAATATGTATGAAGAATAATATGACTAATTATCGAAAGAAATAGATTAGAATATACAGAAATTATTTAATAATAGTAAGGAACCATTGAAGTTTTAGGTCAACAAGCCATTTGGAAAGATGTTAAATATGTACATATGTATGTCTCCAAAAACCATTGTATACTTTGTTTCTTGAGAAATTGGATTTTATTGCATTGCCTATTGCACACTTTCATCGGCTTCCTGATTAAAGAAAACTGTTTTGGCTACAATAAATAATTCGCCGATTAAATAGTTTCCAGTGAAGAATGTGATTTATGTGAAACTACTTATGATTGCAGTTGGGAAATATCCAAGCTATAAATGGAAGTCTCGACGTGACATTTAGCATTCCGAGTGGCGCCAGCTTTGAGAGTCTTGTAAATGTCATTTAATTCTTTCAGCGATTACAGCATCGACGAGCATTGTTGTTGTTGCTCTTCTGTTCTGCCACACACAGCATTTATCTGCGATCAATTAATAATTTTGTTCAAGACAATTTACAAGACTATAATTAATTTCGTCTGTCTGGCGAACTATTATATGAGTGTGCCTCCAGCTTGGCTTCCAACTGGGCATGGAGAGTACTTGTAGTTGTATCTAGGCGTTGCTATTGTTCTCATGTGACAAAGGTCAATTGTGCTTCATATATTGTGGTAGGAACAGTGGGTTTCCACAAGATGAATAATGCGGAAAGCTCTTTAGCTTCTAAAGAATGATTATACCCTCTATTCAGTATATATGTGAAGGGGCTATACAGATTAGATAATAACTTATTGGCTTGTACTCTTGTCTTGTAATATCAATTCAATTGTGCTTGTAATAACATTATCTTAGAGTTAAACATTTAAATGTCTAATTTTGGACACATCACAATAAAATGCTGAAAGCTAGGTATCTTGCAGTCTGTCAATTTGAGAACCGGCTGAGTCTCACTTGTTTTGCATGTTTGTAAATCATTATGACAATTTGTTGGCGCTACCGTAACTAGAAATTGCGCCCCTTAAGCCACGCCAAGCCGGTTGCTTGGGTCCAGCACCTGTTTTTCCCCCTCTGGCGATTATGCAAGAAGAGCTCAGTGCTCTGCGCTCAACGTGTAATTAAAATGCGCCTCAACTGTGTAATGTCAATAGTTCAAGGCAGCTGGAAGTGTAAACTCAACGCCACTCTGGTGTCTCTTTCAGCCTACAGTTCTTTTGGCTTAGCGAAATTCGAATCCGACTCAGACTCTGACTCCGACTCGTTGTGGCAGCTGCACTAACAGCTGTGCCTATCGCCGGCGAGGATCAATTGATGCCTCAGCCAAGTGGCAAGTTGCAAACTGGCAACTTTGGCAGGTGGCAAGTGGCAAGTGGCGAGTGGTGTGTTGCAATTGACAGCATCGTTCGATGATCGAGAGTGCGGCGTGTGCAAATTCTATGCAATAAGCCCATTTTCCATGCCATAAACAAGAGCTCAGGCTTAAGCAATAAGCCAAAAAGCAAACGCTATAAGCCATCAGCAATAAGCAATAAGCCATCAGACAGCCAGAAAGTCAGACATAAGCGGCTCACATCAGTTTTCTTTCTCTGCCCACCCGTCGTCGTCGTCGTCGTCGTCTTCGCCTGCAATTGGAGAGCTGCTCCGCTCTACGCTGCTCGCTTCTTCTTTGCTGCCCGAGCTCGTGCTGCTGACGCAGCGGCGAATCGTCGCGACGTCTATATAGAAGAGTACATCATTACACATATATATATATAAATATAGTATGCATATGTTGCAAGAGTATTATTACTAAGTGGCCATACAGGACACAGGAAGAAGTTAAGCTGTTTGTTCAATTTACAGAGAGATTTTAAATTAAAATGGATATTTTGAAATAGTAGCAATAAATGACGATATTTATTAATACTTAAAAGTCTAAATATTTGATGGAAACAATCTGAATTTAAAAACTTTGCCTTGATTTTTCTTCATTCCAGAATTAAGAATATATTCTTGAATTGATTTATTTAATTCATGAAATTAAATTGTTTAGAATTATTCTAAATTCAAGATTTTATTCTCTGCGCTTAATTTTGGCTACCGCGCAACTCACAGTCGAGCACACTCGACTGCACCTCACTTGTTTTCGGCTTGAATTGTGCATTATGCCAATATTTTGTATGCATTTTGGGCAGCTCTTCTGTTTCTTGAGCTGTTGCTGTTGCGGTTGTCGTTGCTGTTGGTGTTGCAGTTGTTGGTTCTAATACGCCCTGGTATTTATGCAACTCCATAGCTTTGTGAGTGCATTCAATTTCGTTTTCAGAAATCAATGAACCAACGAATTAAGGAGAAATATGTACAGACAACATTTTTTTAGCCCCCCGGCTGAGCTTGAGGGTTTCTCATATCGAGTTTAGACATTGCATATTATATGCATGTCTCACTCGCGCGATTCATTGAATAAAAAAACAATGTTTCAATTCAAGCATTTTGCACACACACAGACAGACATTAGGAGCTGCATTTCAGAAAGCTGAGCCGAGTTGAATAAGTCCATTATGGCCTGAGTTTACTGCCCAATGGCCAATGGCCGATGGCCGATGGCCGATGTTTGACAGCAGGCGAATTTAAATTTGGAAATTGAAAATAAAAAATTCGCATTCAAATTTCAACTTTTTAAGGTCGTCTTCTTGATCATTTCTATTGCTCATCATCAGCTAGCATCATTCATCGCCATCGCTCAGTTGGCCTAATGTCTTTCTCCAGTCCGACGGGCAGTTCAAAGCGCTCGGCGACCTTGGACGTTGCTGTCCAGGAAACAGTTAAACAATACTTAAATCCATTATGCCATTATTGAAGTCAATTTTTATGATGCCGCCTTTCCAGTCTCATCTACCGTAATTCGGGCTTTTTATACCGATTCCATAATTAACTCATCAATGGGTTTGCTTCGTTATAGAAGTATTCGATGCGAATGGGATTGGGTACTTGTATCAAAGTCAAGACCCAAGTGATTATTCTCAAGTATTTAGCATATTGTTCTCGGCACACTTTCTCTATTTCTCTCTTCCTCTTTCTCTTTCTCCGCTGTCCATCTCGCTCTCAGTATGGGAAGACATATGTGTTGTATATATATGTATATCGAATAGATTCGACACTAGTTTATATTTGCGCATTGCGTGGGCGCTTGTCTCAGGGTCAACGCACAACGGACAGCATCGCTGTCAGCAGAGGCCGAGGCAGAGGCAGCGACTGCGACTGAGGCAGCGACTGCGGCTCCATCGCCATCTGGGAAGAATTTTGCTGGCCGCGGTCGTACGCGTGCAATGGATCTATTAATGTGGAAATGTGAAGGGAAACGACGCATGTAGTTGAACGGATGATGTATGCCATCCATACACTTAAGCAAAATGTATCCACAAGATACTCGGCAACGGCGACGGCGACGCCACGCAACTTGTGTGCGCACTAAAATGCTCTTACGCATGTCTTCTTGGATTCTATTCCTATTTCTCTATGCCGATTTAGATCGATTCCTGCCAAACTGATTGACAGCGCACGTAATTGACTTTGATTTTTGCGAATTTCGAAAATTTAGACATCACAGTTCCCCAATCTCACAGAGCAAGCAAAGCAAGCACAACACATCTGCGATCCCATCACATGCCATCGATGCCGAGGGAGCGAGCGGGTGAATGTCAAAAAGGTTTGTGTTTAGATAGCCCAAATATTTGATTTGACTTGATTTGATTTGATTGAGCAGCTGTCAAGCGAACTTCCAAAAACCTGAGCGCGGCCTCTTTAACTATGCTATGCGCAAACTAATACCACCGCAAATCCCCCCCAATAATTGTGAGTGTGAGTGTGAGTGTTTCGAGTGTATTCACATTTCGCATTTCGCATTTCGCAGCTCGCATGGCCATTTAAGTTTTCGTAAGCTTTCCATCATTCAATCAGGATCAATATTTATTAATCAAGCGTGTGCTGGCAACAAAAAGAGTAGAAAATAAAAAGCTGCAACCGACATAAACATACCAACACTCGCACACACACCACACACCACACACACATATAGCAGGCACATCCCGAGCTATGACTAAGAGGGCAGCGCGTGTTGGGCGCACGGACGGATAAACAGACGCGATGTCTGACAGGCGATCTTCTCGCTGTGTATTTGGATAACTTAAAAAAAATACTACACATAGGCAAATATAGACGAACGAGCATATATCCAGATCTACATATATGTATGTATGTGTACACATGTAGTATTTATGCGATCGTAGTGATTGCATCTGCAAGATACTCGCGCCGCATCCGCCCCTGTGTGGCAACATCCCGATAGCGATCCCGAACTCGATCTCGATCTCGATCTATTTTGGCATCAAATGCTAAACAAAATCTACTCGTCGAGTCTATATAGTTTATGGCTGCGCGTGCTGCCATTCAGTCTAAATGATCTAAATGCGTTAATTGTTAAGATGATCGAATGCTTCCAGCGTCCAGCGTCCAGCTTCTGGCTACCAGCTACACTCGCCTGCTGATCAGCATCAGATGTATCCGCCATCTCATCTGCTGCTGTCTCAAGTGCGTTTGATCATTGCCCTTTGACTATTCCCAGAAGCATTCGCATAGACATAGGGTATATGGAATCGCTAACCCAGATACTCGCCACTAATTACTCGACTCGCTAATTTAATTATCATTCTTTCTTTTCACTTCAGCACTTATCTGCGCTTGAGACCTGGAAGTGTATTCGGGTTTCGGTGATCGATAGTTTCGCTGGCTGTTTTGTAAGACTTGTTGTTAATCGGCTGCTGTTTAATGTTGCTGCTTGATTTTCATTTTCGTTTTCGTTTTCCTGACTGTTGTTAATTACACAACATCTGTTGCACGTCGCTCTTGCCGTTGCTGTTGCCGCCTTGCAACGCCACGCCTTGCTGCATGTACTTAGGTCGGGTCGGGGCTTTGGTCGCTGCGTGTTCTCTGTTCTGCTATTCATTAGCGTTTTGAGCTTTGCCAAATTTCTAGCATTTTTTATGACTGCCTCCGAGTGCTGCACAACGACAGCAAACAAAATGGATTTTTAATTTTCAACTATATTTTAATGCGGCTAACGAGCGCTCGTCTCTTTTTTAATTGATTAATTCTTGTGTTGTTGCGTTTGATTAAAGAAAATATTTGTATATGCAAAAAGGTCAATTGCTACATATGGTAATTTGCCATACAAAAATGATGTATTCCAGCTCAAATATCTGCTCTTCTCTATACTCTCTATATTGTATCAGTTTGAAGCCAAGACTCTGGTGCTATTTTCGACCACTGATGTGGTCAGACTGGAGCTGAACTTGTGAAACTAACCGAACCATTAATTAGACTTTTCAAGTTATGCTTCAAGGCCACCATTGACCAACAAAAATAGTCGAGGTTCGCTCTCCCCAAAAAACAAATGCAAAGCAAGAGCATCAATGTTTATAAGAACTTTTATGAATTGATTTCAATATGTACGAAACATGAATTTATAGGATACTTTCAGTATCCATCACGACCACATAAAGGTTTAAGACCCCCGCTGCAAGTGTAAGATATATTGCAATGCAAATTGATCTATGCGCTGCGTCTCTTGTTATCTCGCATGTCGCCAAGTACGCAATGCAACTAAAAGATAAGCCGTAATAAAGCTATTCAGTCAAAAATGCACATTCATCAGAGTCGGTTGGCTCGAGTAGTCGACAGTTTTGAAATTAAGGACTTTAAAAGAGAATATATGTAAAATAGAAGCCGATGCGCGAGTTTGTGTTATCTAAGTTAATTCTAAGTGTTGCAACAAAAGAGTACGGTTGAAAAGGGAATAATTCATACATATGTACATATAAGATGCAGAAGAAGACAAGTCTAATCATCACCTAATCAACGTCAAATCATCAAAGTAAGTAAACCTCTTCTGAGGAAAAGCCCTAAATGCTGATGAATTTGCATTAATATAAATCAGATAATTCGCAGAATGCAAGGGATTTTCACAGATAGTGTTGCACAATGTAATCACGCGTCTGTCATAACAAAATTTGTATAGATTGTATAAGCTAGTCAAGGTGCCTTTCTGTGAGTTTTAAGCGATAACGACAACAAGGGTTCTGAAAATAAAGGAAGAGAAAATAAATTTATGATGGCGCTTGCACCCTATAAACACTGAATGCCATATGGCCTTGAACTTTGGCATACATACATAACATCTCAAACGCTCTGCCTACTCGGTCAGTTTTATCACGGTTGGATAATAAAGCAGCTTCTTATCGCCGCAACTAATCGAGAAGCTTTTGCGCGACACTGGCGCCATCTATCGCTGCTGTGTTGCAGCACTTTTTGGGGTATTTCGGAAAAGGTATTTCAAAGTCGAGCAATGTTAATTATGCGGCGTTTTTTATACCCGCTACCCATAGGGTAGAAGGGTATTATAACTTAGTGCCAACAGAAAATGTATGTAACAGGCAGAAGGAGGCATCTCCGACCCCACAAAGTATATATATTCTTTATCAGTGTCAACAGCCGAGACGATATAGCCATGTCCGTCTGTCCGTCTGTCCGTCTGTCCGTCTGTATGAACACCTGGATCTCAGAGACTATAAGAGCTAGAGCTACCAAATTTGGGGACAGTACTCCTATAGGTCCTACGCAGGTCAAGTTTATTTCAAAAGTTGGATGCCACGCCCCTTTCCGCCCCCAAAAGTCTGTAAAAGCCGTAATAATAGACCTAGAGCATTGAATTTTGGTATGCATAATAATAATTATATTCTAAATGATTCCTGTGAATTTGGTTGAGATCGAATGAAAAACAAGAAAGTTATTAAAGAATCAATTTTATATGCATAATTCACTTGCAGCTGCCCGCGCTTTGTTTGTTTAGTTGACAGTGTGACCAAAACGGTGTTGTGATTTTTACCCGCTACTTTCAAATATATACAAAAAACTAATTTTAGTATATTTGGTATATTTTTTGTTAATAAATAATTTAAATTTTTTGTTTTCTCTCGAAATGGGTTGCGGGTATCATACGGTCGAGCACTCTCGACTGTAGCTTTCTTACTTGTTTTATTTTTACTTGGTTTGTTTCTTTTACTGTTTCTGTTTCTGTTTCGGTTTCTGTTGCGATTTCGGTTTTTGTTTTGTGTTCAAGCTGCGAGTGGGCTAAGAGAGTATTTTGTGTTGCCGAGCGAAGCTTGTGCTCTTTTAAAGCTTCGCTCAGCACGCGGTTTGTCGTTGTCGATGTCGATGTCGTGCATAGGTATATGTATATAAGTACATATATCTCGCTCTCCATCTCTCTCTCTGCCTCTCTGTGTGTTTCAGTGTGTGTGAACGATCGCTTGACACGTTTTCGATAGAGCGTTAGCGTTTGCTGCTATCGCTCGAGCGGTTCGATCGGCTTCGGGCCGGCGGCACGACTCCAAAGACCGTGCCCCTTCTTGGTGGCAGCCCAGGATGCGTGGCACGTGAAACCTGCGGCGGTTGCGCTGTCCAGCGGCAGGGCAAAAACCGTGCTCTGGGGCGTCTGTTGGTCAACTAAAGTCAGCCAACTGATTGTCGTATGAGATGAGAGCGGTACTGTATCTGTGCATGTGAGTGTGTGAATTGCGTGTGTCTGTGTGTGTGTGTGTGTGTGTGTATGTATTAAGGTACATATGTAGTGTACATGAGGCGACGGCGACGGCGACGACGACGGCGAGTTTAGCGTGGCCGCGGCAACAGAAGCAGAAGCATAAACACAGTCAAACAGTCAGAAGAGGGAACTCGAGCGATCGACGCGAAAAACGCGCAAGCGGACTTTAATTTCTGTTTCTGTTTCTGTTGTTGCTTTTGTTTTTGTTGGGCACTTCTTTCGTCTTTTTTATTTTGCGCGCGCAGCGATTTGTGTTGGATTTGATTTGGGCCCGTCTGACAAATCGAGAGTTAAATATTTCAGATTCCATTCGCGATAGCCGAACACGTCCAATTTCAGTTTCAGTTTCAGTTTCAGTTTCCGTTTCAATTTCAATTCCGATTTCGGTTTCGAATTCCACAACTCCGATAACGATATTTCGAGTCCTGTCGAGCAACAAGTGCTTAAAATGCTCGCTCGTGACAGTTGAATGAATTGCGGTGATACGGTAATAATGCTGCTGCTTCTTCTAGCTGTAAATGCGCATGCGTGTGTGTCTGTGTGTGTATGAGTGCGTGTGCGTGTGTGTGCTTTAAACTTTGACTCGGTTGTGCGGCAACCTTCGCTAGATGTCGCGCAAAATGTTAATCAAGAAGTAAAAGAAAAAAGGCAGAGGCAAACACACAAGAGCAAAAAAAAAAAACGCTGCCAAAAAATGCTAGAGTTGATAAAAAATATTAAGTTGAATATGCAGCATGAAAAGCAACAACATAAATACACAAGAATTGTATACTATTTAATGTTTGTGTGTTTGTATTTGTATCTATGCACAGATCGTGTGAACGAACAAGAAATGCGAAATAACATTGGATGTTTCAGTGGTTAAGCGCGAACACTTTCATATGACAAGCACAAAAAGATACAGAGCCACACACACATATGTAGATGTGTACATATTTACATACTCGCTTATGTACGTGATAGCACATGGTATCTGTATCTGTATCTGTATCTGTGGCTGTATCAGTAGTTTATCTTGCGGCTTTGCTTTGCTTTTAGTCAGTTGCTAACTTCTTAAATCGTTTTATTTTATGTAGAGGTCCAATATAGTCCTACTACTACTGTGTAACTACAACCACCACACACGGCACCTCAGCATCTCAGCGAGCGGTTATCTGGAAGACAGAAGACAGAAGATACAATGTTGCTACTCGCACATGCCTCAGTCATAGTTCCAGTCTCAGCTGCGGTTGCGGCTGCCTGAGCGCGTGCGGTGCGGTGAAGGCAGCTTCAACGACAGCGACAGCGCCTTTGGTAACGACAGCAACAGCAACAGCAACGGCAACGGCGACTGCCGCATTTCAATTAACAAAATAAGCAAGCCCGTAAAATCAACATAATAGAGATACACAGACACACTCACACACACTACGACGACGACGACGTCGTGTTGTACGTACATATAATAAATAGACTACCACCAAACCAAACCAAACCAGCGAACCACACGCACATTTGCTGTACGTGCTCCGTTGCCAATTGTAATTGACAGCAACAACAGCAGCAACAGCAGCAGCTTAAGCCGCAGTCCGCGCTATGTCTAATGCGTCGCCAGGAACGAAGCCAACGGAGCCAGCTGAGGACCATCAGCTGATCACACACACATCGTCCATGGAGTCCACGCCACAGCGCTGGCCGGACGATGACGAAGACCAAAGCTGGGGCAGCGAAGCGCCCACGCTGCGACCAAAGCACCTCCACACAGAGTACGAGCAGTGGGAGCGGGCGAAGCAGCAGCAGAAGAAACAGCAGGCAGCAACAGATCACTCGGATGCAGCGGACACATTCACCGGCTACGGCCCGGACGACAATGTCCTGCGCTACTCCTACAAAGGCACGCCGCCAGAGATCTACTCGCCCAAAAAGGAATTCATCTACACGCAACCGCTGGTCGAGAAACAGGTAAATACCTCGAATTGTAGTTGACTTCGCCACTGGCGACTTTCCAGCACAGCCCTTCGTTTCATATTTCATGGCGTGATTTTGGGTTTTGAGTTTGTCTTGAGATTGGGTTGAGTTGCGTTGCGTTTGAGTTGAGTTGAGTTGAGTTGGGGTCTCTTCTCTTTGACTGCGCGAGCTTTGTGGGCCTTTTGTTTCACGACGCACAGTGGTTCAATACCAGACTACAACTCATGTTATTCTTACCAATTTTCTGCTAGACATTTACTTATTTAATTCAACTATAAACCAAATTAATGTAATTGATAAGCCAAACAAAAAATAAATGCATGTTTTCTAATTGTTTTAATCAAGTGCAAAGTTATTATAAATAAAAATATTTAAAGTATTTTTCATCTGTACAAAATTGTTATCGATTTTTGCCAGCACTTTAATGCACGCGACACACTGTGCAGCGTTTCATTTATCGAAATCGGCTTGCGTAGCCAAACGAAAATCAACTTAATTTATTGCTTTCATTCGCATCGATTTGTCCAGTTCTTCCATTCCTTTATAATTTCATTTGATTTGTCGCTTCGTCGATATCTATTTTTTTTTTGTTGGTTGTCTTTTTTGTTTTTATTTCGTTTTTTGTTAACTAAAGCCCAAAGAAATACAAAGAAAGCGACGTCGCTACGACTACCAGCATCGCATTTGAATACACACGCTTCGCTGCACAGAGGCAGCAACAGCAACAGCAATAGCAACAGTCACAACAATAGCAGCAACATCGACAAATAAAGCAAAAAAACACAATCAAAATCAAATTCAATTTTGTGGATTGCAAGCCGGGAAAGACACTGGAAAGTTGTTAAATTTAAAAAATACACAGACATGCGCTAGACTGAAGACAGTCTCCGAGAGAGCAGCGCGGCACAAAAAGCCAACATAATTACAATCTAATCAGTGCTAACCAAGAATAGAGGGCGATGGCATGGTGAATCAGCTTATTGTTTACATGTTAACTCCCATTTTAATAACGTAACGCTTATACGTCATACGTTACGTATACGTACTTATAAATCACATCTGGATACCACAGCGGACCGACCGATAACAGTTGCGCCATTGCTGGACTGTCATCAGCTTCCGTTCAGATTATCTTCTCTTCTATGTTTATCTTCATCCCAATCAGCGTTATCTTGGCCATAATTCAGCGAATCAGCTGATTCATCGGAATAATGATAAAATTACTTACTTGTTTACATGCCAGATAATAAAATATTGACATGTTTATTCTGTCCACTTGGCATGAAACAGCATTTGAAACTCGCATCGTGCCATGAATGAGTGGAGCTTTGTAGATCTCGAGCTGCAGCTGCAGCTGCAGGTATTAAATGCAAATGCAGCACATTTTTGCTATGTCGTCGCCTGAGAATTGCAGAGTTCAGTTTCAGTTTTCGGACATGGACAGAAGGTGTGACCACAGACCAGAGAGCACTGGCAATTAGTCAGATCAATCTACTGTCGAGACAGAGACGTGACATTTTAGCCTGTGAAAACAAAACGGAAACCTATTAGTCACTTTGCAAAAATATCCATTTACATTTTATCAGCGTTATGACTTGAGGCACCTCGATACCTACACATTTTGTGTGCTCATGTAGGCGGCGTAGAGGCGAGGACGATGTAAGTATGCAAGTACTAAAGTCGCAGCCCGTATCTATCAACATTATTATTATGGTGTATTGTGAACAAAACAACACGAACAACTCTCACATATTTCGCGCTGAATGAATATGTATATTAGTTGGAAGTTCTCTCGCATGTAAATGGAATTCATAAATAATGTTGGCTGCGTATTAGGAAGTCGTCGATGCGGTTGTCAGAGCCGTGATCCGCCACATGTTCAATACCACAAGTACGACAAGTGTTGATAACACAACACTCTTTATGTGTGCTGTGTGTCTAACCCCAATGGGGCGGCATTGGCAACTGGGAATGACAACCAGAAACTGGACCTAGCACGGCCAGTTCCAATGGCGTCAGTCTCAATGCACATACTCTACCCCAACTCGGCCCTTTTTGTCCACATCAGACGCGACATCGCGACAGCATCATCAGCACACTTAAGCGCACATGAAAAATAGGGGCAATTTTTAAATGTTTTCGTTGTCTTGCGTTTGTTTTGCTCGTTTTCTCAGCTTGCGTCTTTCTTAAAAATAAATTCTGTCATTTTTTATATGGCGCTTGCTAGTTGCTGTAAGTACGCGTATATATAAATGTATATACAAAGTATTTGGTATTTATTGCATAGAATTCAGAGCTTGCCCAATCCAATTTGTATTTCAACAATGATTTTCGTATAATGTTTAGAATTTGAATATGTATATAATTTATTTATTTCGGTCGTACGACGACGCTGTGCGCATGTTTCTTAGCCCCCATTGTTGTTGTGGTTTTTTTCTTTCGTTTTTTTGTTATTTATTTTGTCTACTTTAAATAAATATCATGAAAAATTTTAGCGTTCGTTGACATCAACAACAAATAAGGGGAACAAGTAGTAAAAGCACTGCACTCCACAGAGCTCAACTACCCAGATACCCAGTGCTCACAGTGCGTATACGCATTACAGAACTCACTTGCACACTCAGCAATAGATGGCGCCACAACTGGTCGCCTTGGTCTGCAAAAGTTGCTTCGTTAATTGATGCGTTAATTGCCAATATTTCTAATGAAATATTGATTGTTTTAAGATGTTTATATTTCATAGATTTGATTGCCTGCATTTTGCTTCAATTGCAGCAATTTTTCGCAACTAAGAAATTCGATGTTGAGGCAATTATAAACAATGGCAGTCATAATACCCCACCATTTTCAATGGGCATAAAAAGAAAACAATCTGTAAGAAATTGAACATTTGTCTGTCACTTGCAAATGCCAACAATTTTGACTAAGCCGAAGCACGATTCCAATGGGTGGAACACTTCGTGGCCGACCTACGAATACGCTCTAGGGAACAAGTGTGATTACGAGCACGAGGATCAAGTATGATCGTGTGCTCGTATGACTGTAGTACGATTGTATCTTCGGCTATCGTCGACCGGAATGCGAATATTCTTTTTCTTTTTTTTTTATAATTAACTTGGAATTATTCTGCTCAGCTCTTGCTTGCACTTGAGCTGAGCATGAGTTACCGGTGGTAATAATTTTCTCAACTTTATTTGATATTTTAGGGAAGGCGTGCCAGGGCCCTTTGTAATAAATAGCGACAAACGGCTCGTCTGAATTATAATGCTGCCATAATGGCCAAAGCGGCCACAGATTTCAATTGAGACAAAAGCAAAAAAAAAAGGCTAAAAATCAAGATAAATAATCGTAAATTGAAGTGTTCGCCGGGGCGTGACTTTAGGGTGTTGGTGACAGTTTCAGTTTCTCGGTTTCAATCTGCGTTGGGCTTTGAGTCGTTGGCTTTGAATTTTGAATATTATTATTATTATTATGGGCTGTTATGTTTACGTGCTCTATTCGCCAAAATATCCCTCGATTACCCACCCTGCCCGCATAGAGCCACCCACGTTCGCAAAAAAAATATTCTTAAACAATTTCAAGCTAAAAAAAACTGTCAAAGTGATTAAAAAATTAAAATAAAATGAATGTCAGCAAGAATCACATCGCGGCAGAGATGTGAGACGACAAGTGTTTGTTGATTTTAATTAATTCTTTTTTAATTTATCAGTCAAGATTAATGTTAAACATTTTCAACCTAGTGAGCAGTTGGGTTTCAAAACTGATTTCGGATTGTAGATTTCAGATTTCGGATTTCGCATTTCGGACTTCGAATCTTGTTTCATTTTGTTATGCATGCCGTCTGTCCCCCGTCCGTTTTGGCTATTTATTATATTAATATGGACTTTAGGCAGCCATTTTAAGCAAGGCATTAGCATAATTGCTTACCAATGTCCATCCACAGCCGCAGTCGCCCATTCAAGGCGAAAACACCTCTAATAATTGTGTGTCCAATTTTTCTACACATTTGTTTTGTTTTCGATTTTTTTCGTTTTCTTTTTCGCTTGTCAAAAGTTGTGAATGAATTTTTCGCCAAATCGATTTGAGTGTTATTAGGAGGAAGATACACGTATTTGAATTTGGATAAGTAATAATTTGTTTAACTGATTTGTTGGCTTACATCAAAGCCAGAACCGCCTATAAACTTGAAAAATTAGTTAAATCTGGTTTTGGTTTTGGTTTCGGGTCTCGGTTTCGGTCTCGGTCTCAGTCTTGGTCTCAGTTTCTCGGCCTAAGGTTGCCTTCATCAGACTTAATGCTTTATTTGGTATTTAGTCTGTTTGTTTTGCCTCGTTTGCCATAATAAGCTGGCTGCGAAACCAGAAGAAACGCTCTTAATGATTTTTTATTTATTTGCTGTCATTTATTGTTAGCGTTCTCTAATCTTGCAGATGGAACTTGTAACATAACTTTACATAATTTCATCAAACTATTATTATTTTGATTTTATGGCACTCGTTTAATTATTTCACCCAACTGTTGTCATCGCCCCGGTGGCATCATCACATATATATACCATATATGTATATCTCTATAGCTCTGGTATTATCGACTTACGCTTAGTGCTTTGCATATAAATTGGGGACCCGCCGCCTTTATTCATATGCTAAACTCTTCTCTGCCTGAATTCAGAAGTCAAAGTGGCTTTGGCTTAGCCTTCCCTCCCTCGCTCTCGCCCTCGCCCTCCCTCGCTGGTCTATTTGAAAGCATTATTTGGAAGCTTGAGGCATCAGCGCTTTATCATTGAACTCGAATGGGTGCAGCAATCCCCATAAACCGAACACACGCCGAACTTGAAACATCGTCGAACTCGAACTCGAAACAAAAAAGATTCTTTAATGGCAGGGTCTTCGTCTTCGTCTTCGACATTTGTGAGCGCTCTTCGCTCTTTTTTATTAATATTTCAAGGAGCCCATTGGGCAGCCCCGATCTGTCGGAATGCCTTTGTTTCGATTCCCCAGAATTAGACAAAATTTGCGGTTTTTTATGCGCTGCGATCTATGTGCGGTCGGGGCGTATTTTTATACGTTTTTGGGAGGGATGATTTATGGATCGGCTGAGGGGAATGTCGTTTTGATTGCAACAGATTGCAGTTCCTGGATGAGGCGACTTCTCGGAAGCCCCGCATAGAGTCATGGGGCAAACATGATAATCATAAATGTGGAATATTGACGCTCTTCATCAGTATTCATAATCGCATTAAAGTCCCACACCCTTCCATCTATTGGTTATATCTTATACATATGTTATTGCCTATTTATTATTGGTTATTTGTTGTTTGCTGGCGGGCTTCTGGTCAAACCGAACAAACTATAATTTGCATATAAATTCGATTTATTGTCATAATTAAATCGACCAGTTTTATTTATTATCTATTTGCATTTCGCTGGCTGAGCGACCACAGCCTCTGTTCTCTGTTATTGCTTGCACAAATATTTCCGTGTTTGTTTTCGCTGCCGTTTGCTAAACGCCTCTTAGTCGCTGTCGCTATCTAAGCACAACATGCCGCCTAGGACCACACACACATTTAACACATTCAACATACACGGCCAGGCCAGGCCAGGCCAGGCCAGGCCAGCCAGCATTCAAACTCGGCCCTTAAGAGCAACTGCTGTTGGCTGCCCGGTGATAGATACTTGAAAGCACACACCGAGTACTCGGTCACTGATAGATGTTAATTTGTGGCACAAATGTGACGATGTTTACTCAAATGTTTAGCTACATCGAGCACACGCACACACGCACACACACACACACACACACATTCTACACTCGAGTGGGCTTCTGAATGACTGTTATGTATACGCCGAGTTGTACATGAATCTAGCATTTGATCGAATCGCATCGAATCGTTTAGTGTGCTCAGCACAGTTCGCTGCTCTGTCTGTCCGTCTGGCTGTCTATCAAACATGTGCGCGAACAACAACATGACATAGAACTTGGAGCCACCCTGACAGCGATAGCGCATCCTCGATCCGTGAACTGATGCTCAGCGCCACAGCTAATCTTTCTTATCAGTGCAGCGCCAATGTGGAGTATATGCTTTGAGGCACGTCTGCCGCTAACTCAGCTGGCTATTTATAATTCCATCGACAATCTAAACAATAAGCTTATTTATTATAATCTATTAATTTGGCAACTTTGCTCTCAGTTCGCTTAGTTCTGCGAACTGAAATGCGACAGCCTCAAGACTCAAGCATGCTTCACTTTGGATCGGAAAAGAGCAAGCTTACATAAACATATGGATCTTTATTAATGTACATACGTATTTAGATATACATATGTATATATATAGATCGGTCGATGTGTACATATGTTATTTTTCTTCAAGAATTGTGCATATTTGTATGCGATGCTTGTTCTACTTATTATTTGGACAAGTGCATGGCGGCCAAGTGAAAAAATACTCGTGCACATTGTATGTAAATTTCAAGAAAAAAGTACACTCAATATACATTTATTTCTAAAAATTGAAAATAAAAGTAATTTTTTATTGTGCTGCCCACTGACAATAATAAATTACTTTAAAAGACCACTCTCGATTCTTACAATTTTTAAAAATGATTATATTATTTTGGCAGCTAATAACATGAGCCCGTTTCATTTAAAATATTCCAAATATCTGTATTTTATTCTAAATTTGGATTTCCTTTCAACCAAATAGTTTGCTTGCAATTGAATTCGATTTCAATACATTAAAATGTATGGCAACAGACCAAATTTTGAAGCAAATAATATACTCGACTACTATATAAGAAATCTTATGTATCGTACATATTTATAATGTAGCTGCTGATTGCAATGAGCTTGTGGGCAAGGGCTCTTTAAAAAGCCGAATAGTAGCAATTTGTATGTCAAATGCTGAACACAGTCATTGCCTTCAAGTACAGCTTCAAAAAACATAAGAAAGAAAACATAGAAAAAAGAAATAGACAGCATGAAGAGCGCAACGAAATGAGTCAAAAGGCCTAAAGAAAAGGCCTTTGAGAAACCTAAACACACTTATTAATTTTTAGCACTCCAAACAATTGGCAATTTTGCTTAGGTAAAGCAGGCGTGTCAATTACTCAACAATATACACAAATTACTCCGGGGCGCAGTAACAAGCACATACAACAACGTTAACAGCAACAGCAACACCAACAACCCCAGCAGCAACTGTTGCCGACAGCAGCAACAACTGTTGTTGTGTGTCTACGACTGTAAAATGCGTAGAGCATGATGATAAATTTGTTAACTTCTCTTGAGACAAGTGCTGACGACGAGTACTGCAAGTTTGAAAGATTCGATAGTTTTTTTGCAAATATTATTATGAATAGAAATATTAAAATATACTTTCGACATATTTGAAATAAATTAATAAATTTCTCACTTCTTTTCCAATATAATTAATTTTCAATGCAATGTTATTTATACATCCATTTTAAATATGAATATTATAATAAGACATAGCACTGTAATTATCTCATTTCAAGTAGAATGTGCATTCGCTGTTGCCATCAACAATTTCGCTTGTGGCCACACAATGCTGTTGTTCTTGAGAGCAGACTGGACTGCCTGCCTAACAGATGCTAGGCCTACGTCAACAGCTGAGCGAGTGCGTGTGCCGTATTTCCGCCGCTGGCCGCTAGATGGAGCCCGGGTGTACGGGAACACGCAGCTACGGCGGCGATATTTATTAAGCATTTAATATGTAATTATGAACATATGTATTTGTTTAAAAGTCCATTGTTTAGCCTTTTGTTATATCGCTGCTGATCGATATAAACACGCATACATGGCTATATAACATTTATATGACGGGAATGCCTTGTTATTGTACAATTAGTTTGTATTTATGTTTCGGCGGCTGCCGCTGCCGTTGCCGTTGCTGCTGCTGCTGCTGCTGTCGCTGTCTGTCGTATAATTAAACGACCATTAGGCTATGAAATTTGGGTCATTACCAAAGCAACAGCAATAGCAACTCACACACGTGCTACTTAGGCTTACTTTTAGAGGTGGAGAAACAACGATGTTATCGATGTTTTCATATTTTGGCTACAGTTGAGGTGTTTTCTAATCTGTTACTTTAATACCTTCTAGCATTTTAAAAAGCGTCTTTATCACACCAAATGATTAAATTCATTTTTTGATTAAATAAATATAAAATTAATTATTAATGCGTGCAGTCTCTAAAGACATCGATGCAGCTAAACATTGATATTTCTCGATCTCTACATAATTTAGCTGGTGCTGTTGACGTTGCGTGGATGTGTTTATTATGATTATAAGATTATGCCCCGATTGCTGTGGGCTGCGATCTGTCGATCGACGCATCTGTTCTACATTAATATAATGAAATATATTAATTCGACTGGCCGCCAATTTGCAATTGCAGTGCATAGAAGGCGAAAGTCTAAGGTTGCCCCAAGTTGCATGCCCCAGTCTGCCAGAGCATGCGTGAAGAATTTCAACCGTGGGAACTTTGAAGCTTCTAACGCTTTAACTTCGGGCTTGGCTTTGGTTCACTGGGTCGGGTTTGGCTTGCCCCCGGGGCGCAGTTCGTGTTTATGGGTTCACTGACAAAACAGACAGACAGGTAAACTCAATTATTGACTAATGAAATCTGCAAGAAAGAAACAAGCCACAAGAAATAAAAAAAAAAAAAAACAAGAAATACAACTAGGTAATAAGTGTTGGCAACACTCGCCGTCGCCATCGCCATCGCCATCGCCGGCAGAATTGATTGTTAACCGTAACAGTTTTTGGGTTTTTAAACCTGCCAGGCATGTGTCAAGGAAATTGGGTCATATCATATGGCCAAAAGAATCAGACACACTTCAAAAAAACGAAAGAGACGCAGATTTGCGAAAAACTTGTTTCGACCTGAGCGGGGGCCTGAGTGACAATGCCCCCAGACATATCCAGCATAGTATCCACCCACAGGTGAACTCTCTCGCATTGGATTTGTCATGCCACATGACAATTGGCAAAACTGCGAGCAGAACATAAAAGCCCAATCGAACGAGTAATGAGCAAATGCAAAAGCAGCTAGATTGATGGCATGATTGTGCATACGACAACAAGTAAATACAATAAATTAGAACCAAACCAGAACGTGGTAAACTGAGACTTCGTCTCTGTTGTTGTTGCTGGTTGCTGTTTTTGGGGGTCAGAGGCACCAGCGGTTAATGAACGCGCAACTACAGAACAGCAAACAATGCAAAAATATCAATCGAAACAATTGCCACCGTCTGCAGATTTGGTAGTAAAACACAGTTATGGTTAGTACTCGTAAAAGCGATTGATTTCTCAACTCAACTCCACTCAACCCTCCGAATTTCGCATATATCAAGTTAAAACACAAATTGATCGATTTATAAGCCGAACCTCGATTCAGCAATAAACAACTAGATCGTCAACATATTCGTCGAATTCGTATTCGTATTCGTATTCCAAAATACCGAAGCATGCTAATGAGTGTATTCATATGGATTAGCATTGTTTGCATTTCTAATCTTGGCTTTTTATATTCAATTTTTATTAATTTTATTGCCGTCTTTTATTAATTTTAACAGAGACATCTCCGACCCCAAAATGTGTGCTCTCCTTCTTAAGTAATAGTCTATTCATTTTATGGCTACAATTTTACGAATTTGGTGAATATGCAAAGACAGGAAGTATTAAAATATTTGTGATCAAACGAGTTCTAGAATGATATTGGCTGCAGGGTATTTGGCAGTCGATCAGACTAGAACAAGCCCCGCCCGCTTCTAATGCCACTAATACAAACTAACGCATATAAACTTATTACCATATTCATAGCCAAGTGAATTCAGAGAAGGTTGTTGTCATGTGGCATCCGCCGATTCGTTTGGATTGCCTATAAAGACCCCTCCCTGAATTTATTGCAATATCCATTCATCGCTGGCACCTTTGTTTGATTAGTCTCGAATGCTGCAGGTGGCTGAGCAGTTAACTAAATATACTTCAGCACTGCAACTTCGAGCGGCCCACTAAGGAAAGACCATCATTTGAGAGGCAGCAGACTAAAAAAACACACACAGTGCAAACGATTATGAGTATGAGCTAAAGAGCTGCTTGTGTTGCTTTCGAGTGCTCAATGAGTGTGTACGTGAATCCAACCTCAAATGGCGTTGAATAATTAAAATCAAAAAAGAGTCGCGTAAATATGAGTATTATTATTTTTAATGTATGCGTATAAATGCCATATTTGCTGCCTTAAATTATCCAACAAAGCTCCAAAGACAATGGCTTGAATGCACTGGTTAGCCCACTTGCGGATCGGAGAGACTTATTTGGAGACGGATCTCAGATCATCTGAGACGATATTGCGGTTATTGAAAGCAGTTTCAGTTGAATCGATTCGACTCGCGTCGAGTTGATGCTTCAAGTTCACGATATTCGCTCCTTATTGGTGTTAAACATTCAACAATTCACATGTTTGCTTTGGCTTGGCCTTAGACAACTAATTGTTTTATAATTTGGATGCCTTTCTTATCGTTGGAGGGGATGATTGGGCATGTAACTCATCAGCACGGCATTATCTTCATTCAAATATTTGCCAGACTGGCCCCGGAAGCTGTGGCTTGTATTTACAAATAGGGCCACAGCCCGGTCATCGGATCAGATTCGTTCTTTTTTTGTTTTTTACGCAATCCCTGATAGAAAGCAGCTGTTGTCCGATCAGAGAACCCAAATCGAAAGTAAAGCTGTAAATGGCCATTAGCCCGAGACCGTGTAAACATGTCAAACCGAACTGACTGTGAGAACATCCGACAGCTGCAGGAATCTGTGTGAATATGTAAATATCTGTATATTTCACTTATGTACGCTAGCTATGCATATACTAAGTCAACATTTAGAAAGATATATTTCATTACAAGGTTAAGAGAGACGCTCGATGCTGACCGTCGCCCAATCATATTTATATCTGTATATCTGATGTCAAGTGTACGACGATTCAGAAGACACATGTTGGAAAACGATCTACAATAACAAGTACAACACTACAATTATGAGAATGGGGAAACGGTTTTTTAATGGAGTTCACAGAGATCTTGGGCATTTGAAATTGAAATTGTGGTACGTCATGGTGGCGCACTAAAATGCCATGCGATGATGCGAGCTCTGCTCAATGCTGCGATCTGCTAGATGATTTTTGTAAATTTGCTCGTAATAACACAATAAGAACAACAGCACAATAATAACAATTTCAACACATTTTGATGAGAACTGTCAAAAAAATGCTGAAGAAATTCCAGCAGTCAGCAGTTCATTCTTATCCCAGTCCCAGTCCCAGTCCACGTCCAGTCTGCTGAGCTCAAGGCCCAGTGAGAGGCTTGTTGCGTCGCGTTGCGTTGCTGCCTGCCTAGTTAATGAATATAATCTCTTTTGATGGATTGACCAGGCCCACGGACCAGAGACCAGATACCAGAGTCTCAAGTCCCCTGCTCGGCTTTATAGTATATGCGAGCTATAGCCATGAACTTTGTTTTGTTTTCCCTTCGTTTCGTTTCGTTTCGTTTCGTTTCGATTCATTTCATTTCGTTTAATTTTCGCTTTCTGTACAGTGGAGCATTGTCTTTTGGGTCTGCTTCTTGTTGTTTGGCGCGTAATAAAATAATTCGAAAAATTTATTAATTTTTCAGCTTTTTAATGTTGTTGATTTCTCACGAGAAACGCTCTCAACCGATGATTGAATGTAAGTTCTTAAGATACCCTACAGTGAGTCGGCTTATCACGAATGGCGATAAAGCGGATCTCACTTGTGTTTGCCTAATTGGGCGATTGCAAAGAATTTAAATGAGCTGGTAATTATGGCAAATTATGCTTATCTAGATCCTTTCGCTACTTAACTTAATTTGGCAATTGTCGATCTACGAGCATTCATCTAATTCAATTTAATCAATGCCCAGTCCCAGTCCCAGTTCCGGCTCCCCAATTAATTCTCCTGCGTGCGTAGGGCACTGGAGTAGCTCAATTAACTTAGATTTTATCTCGTGTGATTGCTGGCCAGCATGTGCTCCCAGAGAGGCCAACGGGAGACGAGGTCTTATCTTCTGATTGCTGCCCAAAAAACCAGTTTTACATACCGAGTCTGCCAGAATCGTTGTTTCTTCCCCCGCCTTCTGTTCTCTGCTGATTTCTTCGGCTTCTTCTTACATTTCTCAGCTGTCGCTTTAATGTTGTTGGTGGGCGCTACAAGAATTTAATGAAGCGTTAATAAGTGTCCAATATGTGTATGTGCGCTGTTTATAAGAAGGGCTTTATTCTTTATACCCTCGTGCAGTTGCCGCTAAATAGCTGCCCGTTTGATAGGCATCAGAAATTCATTAATATACCGTAAAGAAATGAAGTTAAGAATGCCATGAATGTCATCGCGTCGTAACGAATTTCGCATGCGATTAATATAAATAAAAACCCGATGATCTGCGCTTATTTGCAGGGTATACGCTGAGGGCGCTGAGTTACTGACACTTCTTTCTTTTTGTTGTAATTAAGAGTATGCGATCATTGGCTTTTGCTGCTTTTGTTTACCCGTTTACGAGTTGCTCAATCTAATCAAAGGCCCAATCATGGACAGTTGCCACAGCTCGTTTTTCATTAAATTGTAATCATATTTCATTAGGAAAATTTGACTTTTACATTCTGTTGATGATGGGTGCCAAAAGCAGGCAAGGCGACAAGGCGTCTTCACTTGGACAGCAATTTATTTGCCTTAAGCAGACAGCCAAGCAACGTCAACTCCAACGCAGACAGCGACAGAGGCTGAGACTGAGGCGGAGACGCCGAAGCAGTCTGCAGCATCCGCAGCAGCAACTGCGCCCTTTGCAGTGTTGTCTTCTCTTGTTTATTGTTGCTGTTGCTGTCGCTGTTGTTGCTTGTAACTTGTTCTGTACTCGGCTGCTGGCGGCTGGCGTCGGCATCGGCGTCCGCGTCGACGGCATCCAGCACCAGACAAAAGCCAACAGATCACTGAAATCTCTCAGTTGCTCGCAACATGTAGAGCCAAGCATGCGGACGACGCATGTGCGCGACAATCCAAACACAAACAGCAACACACACAAGCATAAATAAACACACCCACGCGGACCAGATAAAATAAAGGACTTGAGGCCGAGGCTGGGCCCAAAACGCAAATTACAAAAAGCGCTGCTTAAACGCCTTACAAATTGCCACAAGCCTCGACACAACGCGACTCGACTGCGACTCCAAAGTCTCTTGGCCAGCAACTCGGTATCAGGGCAACAGTTTAGTGAACTTGGACTGCAGAGTTCATGCAACACATTCAGGCAACAGCCACAACGACACTTCCTACTGCAACTGCGTGAGTTGTTGTTGCTGTGTCTCTGTTGCCGTTGCCGTTGCTGTTGCTGTTGCTGTCTTGTTTGTGCTTGAGCTTGTGCTGTGGCTAAGCGTAAATTGCATGTGGGCGTGGAGTTTGCGCAAACGCGCAGCAATCGAGTGATATCGCGTCGCAATCATCGCAGTGAAAATGCAGTGCAAATAGCCAACAAGGCAAAGAGTAGAGACGAAAAAACAGAACAAACTGTCCAACAGTTCAGTGGCAATTAAGTTAAAGTAATCAGTGATCAGTGCTCAGCACTCGCTGCAACTCAAGATGTTAGCCACTAGCTCAAGGCCCGTGCAGAATGAGGCCAAAAAGCCAAACTATGCCATCGGGGTGCTGCTTCAGGTAATTAAATTTGCGTTCCCAGTTTATGTACTTAAGCGAGATACTCCCAACAAAATAACAAGCTTTGAGAAGCTGCAAAAAATTATGCACGATACTATTACTTTTTGTGAAATTAGTTTTTTATTTTTGGGGAAGTTGTAATCCAATAATATTGTTAAATAAATAGCAAAAATACAAAACTACTAAAAACTGTTACTTTGTTTTTTGGCAAGATTAATTTATTTAAAAACACTATTAAAAAACCTAGAACATGCTTTATAACAGCCAAAAATTAGCAAGTATTTTTCAGCCGTAGACACTCTTACTTATTTTCTGCGATGGCAAAAAAGGAAATCGGGCTCTCTGTTTGCAAGCGATTTTCATTTAATTTCGTTTTTATGCTGACCTCAATTGGTGCGCAATAAAATTTGTTGTTGCTGCTAAATTTTAATGTCTTGTAAAATGTGTTATAAAATTTATGCTCCCAAGTGCGCAGCAGCAACATCAACTCATAGAATCGTTGGTTTGTTTTTGTACTCGCACTCTCGTAAGTGGTTTGCCATAAAAGTCAGCTTCTTTTTTATTGTTTAATTATGATTTTATGATGCTTGTAATTAGGAAATCATCATCATAAAAGAAACCAAACAGTTCTTGTTTTTGCAGCTATTGAAATCGTAATCTTAATTGGATCGCTCATTATTTGCAGGCAACCCGTTTAGCAGTTCATCATTGAATAATTCTTAAATTAATATATGACCGAAATACTCTTTTTCTTGTGAAGCTTTCTCATTAGGAAATTTGATTGTTTTGCCAAATCTGAAATCTCTCATCAAAAATATCAAGTATCTCTGAAAATGCATAAAACGAGTTTGACAAGTGGAATTCCCCATAAATTTGTAAGCCGCACACATGAGTGTCACACGCTCTTGGAAAATCACATAAATTCGATTTAATTAAAGATGAAATGATGGAGAAACCGTTTGCATAATAAATTGCATATAAAGACTTCCTAGAAGATCAAGATGAACTCACATCTCGTTTGAGTTAAATGAGTGCCAAGATCAACGCACCCTCATCATGATCACGATCACCATCACCATCGGCATCGGCATCGGCATCGGCATCGGCATCGCCATCTCAATCGCAATCACGAACGGACTTTAGCAGTTATTCTCTGTCTTTTATCTCAATGCCGGCAGCGGCAAATAGTCGAGGGTCTGCAGGGGGCGAAGCGGGAAGCGTGTTGCGACAATTCGTGGGCGCGGCACGAGACTTGTCACAGCCATTTGGCAATTAACGCTAAATAACAACAGCCAAAACACAAGCGACACAGCGAATAGAGAGAGACCGAGACCGGCCGAAATTAGACAGCAACAACAAACAATATTTGGGAAATGCGACAAAGATGTCCGCCCCGTCGACCAGGCGTTCCGACTTTATAGGATCATAAATTCATAGAAGGCATTCGTTGATGCGCAGCGTCTAATGAGCCAAAACGCCGCCACACCCTCCACACACAGCAACACAGACACTCTCGAGACTTCAGACACACGCCACAAACACACGGAGAGGAAGAGCCAGACACAGAAACAGTTCCAGGCTCAGGGACAAATCCAAGAGACCGATCGGTCTGTCCGAGTGACATGCACTCGGATTATGTCACGCCACACACACACAACAATACGCTGCTCGCTGAAGCAGCCAAGTGTCTCGTCTATGGTCAAGATCGCAGCGCCCTTGGCGCCACGTATAGAGAGGATTTTATTTCGAATTTATCTTGCTTTATTTTGTAATTTGCAGATGTCTGTAATATATTATAATGTATGGATACATATACTATAATGTATACAAGAGAAATAAACACAATTATAGATATAGCGAGGCACTTGCAGTTGCCGCTCTTCCCGGGCTTTATTAGTTACTTTTATTAGATATTATTTATTTATTTCAAATCCCATACAAATTAATAGAATATTACTAGTTGCTATTTTCGAATTTAAATATACAAAGTTGCCAGATCAATGCGAAAACAACGCGATTTATTTATGCTACAATATAATTCAAAGCACAAATTAATAGTGAATACCTTCGAAAACGGACTTCACTTCTCATAATGCATTTATTATGCAAAAACCCCAACATTTATTTAATATGTTGGCGAATCATTTCGGTTCGGTGACTTTTCCACAACAATTTAAATATGGAAAGCAAAAATACCCATTCGAGTTATTTATAGGGTATTATTAGCATACTAACACACACGCGCCTACACCCACACACATTTAAACAGGAAAATTCTAAATTTATGCTCAGCCTTAATGAGAGCAAAATAAAATAGAGATGCGCACAAAATGGCAAAAATATATAGTACGATATTCTATGCAAAATGCAGGAAATCCATGCTACATTTGCAAGGATAAGTTGGAAATTATTGAACACAAAGTTATTAAATAAACACAGTAAAAATGATTTATAGCCAAGGATATATGTGATGATGAGATCTCTGCGACAGCAAAACAAAAATATTTGTGTAAATTCCCACTGTACAAGAGCACTCTTTTAAGAATCATTTCAATTCCTAGCAATGTTAGCCAGCGGCGTTTTCTTGGTATGATCGCTTCTCACTGTGCTGTGTTTATACCGTAGCATCTTCGTATATATTAAAGATAGTCGAAACGAAACTTTTGCTCTCAGTTGATTCAGTCTGCTTTCGAATTTTGCGAATGCTAAGTCTGCGCGGTAAACATATCCAAACATTTTCATGCTCACTCGTCGAAAATGTCGTAAGTTTTATATCATGTTACGAACGAGCTAAACTCGAAAACATCCCAACAAAAAGTAAACGACCGGTTAACAAGTGAACCACAAAGTAAAGTGAACAACCAAGCAAAGTGAACCACATCAAACGATACATAACGAATAATTTCGAGCTGTTAACCCAAAGGTGAATATAACGAAGAAAAGACAATATTTGGAGTATTGGGCAGATCTTGAACTACGTTAGTTGGGGTTTTGGATCACATCTATTTCCGTTGATTACGATGTGAATGAAATTTACAGAATTGCCAACTGAACTGAAACAGATTCAATGTTTATGCCGCATTTAAAAAAAAAGAAAAGAAAAGGAAAATCGAAAACTATAAAATTGAAAATAAACTAAACACGCCCTTTACTAAAAATAGCAACACCCACAATTGCTTTTCCTCCTTCTAGTGGGTGTGAACGTGCAGCAAAAATAAAAAAATAATCGAAAAAAATATATAGAGAAAATAATTAGTTAATATGTATGCAGAAAGCGGCCGCAAAGCTAAATAAAACGCAGGAGAAATGTCGGAAAAATAAACAAAAACGAAAGAAAAAAACCAAAAGAAAATAAAAAAGAATTTGTTCTAAAAAAATTAGACAAATGATGAGTGAGAAGGCTTTGAGGTTAGATTTATAGCAAAAATAAAATTTCCAAAGGTATCGAGGGAAACGAGAAAAAAAAAAAGAAAATCCCAAATAAAAAACTGCATGGCATAGAAACTACAAAAATAGCACATGGCCGTCTTTTTTTAATTTTTGGCAATTCTTTTAATTTTTATTTACTTTACCTTACGCCCATTGTTTGTGCTTATGTTTGGGATAGCAGATAGAAGCGTGTCAGAATTTTGATATATTTGTTTGAAATTTAAAAAGATCATGGTGCGCAGGGGCAGCGGGCAGAACGTTTGCCGGGTCCCTGCTCTGTGCAGCCATAAAATGTATTATATAATCAAAAAGTAGCAACAACGAGGAAACAATAAAAATGCTTTAATTAATCCACCAAAAGGCAAAAGCAACAGCAACAGAAACCAAACCAAGCAAAAGCATCATCAGCGAAAAAGTCCAAATTGCAATAAAGACTGTGATATATGCTAGACATAAACAAAAAAATTATAAATTGGCAATAATTAAAGTAAAAACAACAGCAACAACAACAACAATAGCGAGCGAGCATATCAAAAATGTAAAATGAAAATTAATATACATATAAATATGCAAAATAATAAAAACAAATAGAAACAATATAACTATGTGGCACATGTGGCCGACTTTGAGTGTTGAGTGTTTTAGTCTGGTGGAAATGTGAGTCGAGGCGGGTCGAGACGAGTCGAGTCGGGCCATATTTTCTTGTAAGATTTATTAGCTGTGACTAGACATACCGACATCCGACTTAAGAGCATCTTCTCTAGATATATCTAGATACTCACAAATATATGCACAATTTTTGACGCTTTGTCGCCTCTGCTGCTGTGACATAATTTTTCAGCTTTTTGGACTAGAGAGCGGCGTTTATCGCCAGCCAAATGAATAAATGAAAAATAAAACACTGAAAATTACGTTGTTAATTCTGACAAATCTGTCAAGCATAAAATAAATAACAGCAAGCGTGCTAGGGGGCGAGGCGAATTCAACGAAATTGAAAACAAAGTCACATCGGAATGTGCTCAGATCCTGACTGAATCTTCCACCAGTTGTAACAATAATGCAGGCATGCGGATGATAAGTGCGAGTGGGCGTCAGCAGTAGGCCATAAAAACAATGGAAGTAGTTAATAGACATGTCACAGAAATTACATGATCTACAATTGCTTTGCTGTGCTGTGCTGTTGTGTTCTGTTTTGTGTTCGCTTTGTTGTTACTTCGCATGCAAAAACGTGCCGGAAATTGCGTGACAACGAAACACGATGAAATTCGCACTCAAAAGTCGCGTTAAACATTTCCCTACATACTCGAGCTCATATATAACATTCTCATTACCCGTTTCACTTTAACGGCTCATGTTCAGATCTTCTGACCGCGGGTACATCAGCTTAGACATCGGCCAAGCATTAAACCGAAAGCCTTCGAGTTCTATCACTATCGGTCTCTTTACGAAATTCATGCTAATCTCGCCTAAGTTCTACATACGAGTATTTATTTATTTCTCAATCAAGTTCTGTGCATATTGTTTTGTCAGTTAGGGTATAAAATGAAATCTACAAGGTATTCCATGACTTTTATTATGGCTCACTTCCTTCCCTGACCGTTTGTTGCTTCCGTTTTATTGTTGCTTTTTTCTCACTTTATTTTTGTTTTGGTTTGGCTTGGCTGGCGAAGATCATTTATTATGTGAGAGGCTGTGAATATCGTCGAAGTCGAGTCCAGTCAGTCAGTGTGCGTACTGTTTTCTCTCGGCTTGCCAGAGGCCAATCAATTTTAATTATCGAACAAATTAATCAGTCGCAAACTTTCGTATCATTAAGATTAATGATGCTGGCCATGCTGGGTGGCAACGGTACCCACAACACAGCATAACACAACAGCGGCAGCGACAACGATCCAGATCGACTCAACAATAACAACAAACGAGAGCTGAATAGATGTGTTGCCTATGCAAATAGCAGCAGAGAGCAGAGCACTCGGAATCCCGGGCTTGATCACGAACTCGATCTCCAACCTAAGCGTATCGCATGGCGACCTAAATGAGCCGTGGTTAATGTGATTAGAGCGCGCTTTAATTGCCCCGCTTTGTCTAATTATACGCCTGATACTCGTACTCGCCTGATACAAACATGCATATATCTACACACATGCCATCGTCTGTATGTACTATATGTGTATTTCCAATCCCAATTCCGAGCAGTAAATAATTGTCGCGCTGCCGAAAGTGCACTGACCCGCCAAAAAATATTGATATATATAAAGTCGGGTAACGAGTACCGAGTACCCAGCACAATACGACGACTCGAATGTACAATTGAGCAAGTCTGGCTGATTCATGTGTCCCGTTGCATATTATGTTAAGAAGACACACCACATATAAGAACGAGGTGGAACAGAGACAGAGACAGAGACAGAGGCAAAGACAGGGGGAACAAATCAAATTCGCAAATTGTATAACGCCAACTGCAACTGGGGGTCAGTGACGTGCATCGCGCTTGACAGATACGAATATGTATCTGACAGATACAAAATGTAAGCGACTAATGAATTATTTATGCAGCCAGGCCAAGTCAAAGTTGCGTTCTATTCTGAATGAAATTTCAAAAAAGGCATCGACTTTACTTCAACTTCAACTTGCACTTCGAGTCGTCGTCGTCGTCGAGGACAGACACAGCAGCCCCAAGAGGCCTGGCTAATGACAGCAAGCGGGCAAGACGGGCAGGGCAGACAGCAAGACTGAAATACGAGCACAAGTTCGAGTGCAATGCTGCGCACACACACTCGCATTTACACTCACATTCACACTCACACAGTGGGCATGCAAATTTTTAGCGATTAAAAAGCCATAACTTATATTATCAACGCAAAGCGCTGAGGTTAATTGACAGACTGGCAGACAAAACTCACCCAGACCCAGACCAAAGTGTTGTGCTCGCAAATTAATGCTGCACATAAAAAATAAAAGACAATTATTAGAATAAATGAAACCATGTGAAGGTTTGACTCGAAAGCTTTTCCGCATACAAATACAAATACCGCACCAGACTCTTATTTATTTATTATGCACTTTACGCCACAATCGCATTCCCAAGGCGAATGGGAATGAGATGCGGGCTAATGAGCGAATATCATTTTCATCGCATCCTACTAAAGATCAATTATCCCAAATATAGCCAATGTTAATAATAATTCTGAAAAGGTAAGAATAATTTAATAAAAACAGGATTTTGTTATTTAATTATACCCCGTTGTATAACAATAATGAAATAATAATCATCACAGTCAGATCGCTTATTTCTAAACCTATGTGCAGCTGACTTTGTGCAAATTTCTAAAGAACTCAAGCCATTCATGAGTATGGGAATTGAGTGCTTGGCTTCGACGGAACCGAATTTAATACAAAGCTTCTTCGTGTGTTTCCGAAGAAGTGACCGCTGGGAATTAACAGCGAGAGTTGACCGCATACTTTTATAAGTGCAATTCCCACAGTAATCGATCCAGCTCATAAGCTTTCCTCTTAATTCTGATAGCGCAAAAATACACTACTCTTTAGTTGTTCATCTGTGTGCATTTAATGCGATGATTGATGTGGCGCCAACTCACAACTGCAACGTCGGAAAAGACTTTTAGTGACAGCCCCTTTTTCTGACTGACTGAGAACATTTATCTTGTTCATTCTGTTCGCGGTCTTTTGATATCGATACTCAATTAATTGGCCAGCTTCACAGTTCGCGTGGTCATTTGCATAGGAAACTTTTTTCGCAACAGACACAAAACATGCGCCCATCAAATTCAAATAAAATACCAGACCCAGCAACAGCAATCCTCGCAATGCTTAGGCTCATCATCATCATCTCCCCAATCCCTCGCCTGCCTCGATTCCAGCGATTTGTTTATTTTCTCTGGCAAAATTGGCATTCCACTTATTCGTTCGCTGTGCCTGGCCTGATGCCTTTCGCCTCTTCTCGAACTTTGGCCACTCACACTGAGCACATAAAATTAATAATGCTCACCTGGATATTATGTACTGGCTATCTTTGCTTATACAAGTACAATATACAGCTAGCTGGCTACAGATCTGAATGTCTTAATTACCCAATTTTCGTTTGCAACTACTTAGTAATATTTCGCGTGTTGCGGTCAGATTCCGATATACTAC
This sequence comes from Drosophila ustulata, assembly GCA_035047365.1. NCBI lineage: Eukaryota > Metazoa > Arthropoda > Insecta > Diptera > Drosophilidae > Drosophila > Drosophila ustulata. The sequence continues at coordinate 31,452,281 of JAWNPT010000094.1, forward strand.
GGCAAGCAATATTCACTATTCTCGTACTCAAAAGGGGCACAGATGGTTAAAGACTACACGTATGTATGTATGTACATATATGTGTTCATGATGAGTCGAATTCATATACTATAGGCGTTGTCTATGAGTCAATCGCAGAAGGTGAATACCTGTGAGGTCTTCAAATCAAATACATACTCGCACATATATCAGACTATTTTTATTTAATTGCTACAGAAATATCACTGATGCGATTTATTTATACGATCAATTAAAGCAAATGCCTATGTGAATAAATAGAATATTTCTTTGCATTTCCAACCTGACACTATAAACATCACGTGGCCGGTCTTGGGAATGAAGAATGGGAATGGAATCAATCAAACCGCGCATTCAATTGAGTGGATGTCAGGCTGCAATTTGATGACTTCGACTTCGAGGGTTGCCCCATTGTCGTCTCATTGTCAACAGCCCAAAGATGGCAGATGGCAGAAGGCAACAACACAATAACACTAACAATAACAATAACAATAAAATGCAACAGAATGTTTACATGCCGTTGACAGTCAATAGCTAAATTGAAATGTCAGAGGCGTTGCAAGTCCATAACTCAAACGCATTATCAAGAAGCAATTAAAAAGTGCACTGACAAGTCGTGTTGCCGTTGTTGCTGTTGTTGATGAAGAAAATTCATCACATTCAACAGCCGCAACGCAAACAACAACAACACTCACAATAAACAAAAGAAAACAATATACAATAAGTAAGATCGCAATCGTCGAGAGTTCACTCGACTACGAGATACGAGATAATTTCAAACTAAAATGTAAAAGCAAAATAGTATGTGAAATATTTCTATTAATTCTTTACACTTCATTCCTAAGTTACACATTATCTATTGATAGCATAACTCTAAATATCTGTTAAGGTAATTTGAATTCACCTGTGAAACTTCCATACATTTTCAAATGAAGCGAAATTCAATTGACGCCTATACACAACAATAATAAAGTTTTTCCCATTTTTTAATGAGTGTCAATGAATTGCGCGAATGTTATTCAAGTATTTGCACGTTTTCACGCTTCCTTACACAACTCAGAATTGTTGTCAGAAAACGGTAAACGAGTTGAGTCATGTGGAGAATATATTTGTTTGCATGTTAAGGAGTCGACTCATCGAAGCTTCCTTCCTCTTCTCTCTATGGCTTTTTATTGGCACTTGCTCGGCCAGACGTTCAGTCAGACAGTCAATCAGTTAGTCAATTAGCCGGCCGGCGAACGAGTCGAGTTGAAACTCCACAGGGAGGAGAGATGGCAAGAAATAAAAAGCACACATAAAGGCTGCGCATTTTTGCTCATTTATCATTTGGCCGTGCGACACATCCGCTTGTGGGTTATGAGTGGGGTGTGTCTGTGTGGGTGTGAGTGTGTGTCGCATTGTGGGTGGCATGCTACGTGCTTCATGCTGCGGTATTTCCTGTGTTTCACGTAATAGTCGCCAAAGGTAAATGTGATTTATATACGAACATATTCGCTCACAATCGAGTCATTGCCACCGCGACAAGGATCCGAAGTGCGAGTGTTTTTGGTATTCAAAGTGCTTTTTTATGCGCAGCGTGTTCGATGTTTCGTTGTGCGCCGAACCGTTAACATAAATAATAAGGTGCATATTAGTTTGAGGTTTTGTTTATTGAAATTGTTGAAATTCCTGTGTGGAATATTGCTTGTTGTTTACACTCTGCTCTGTACTCTGTGATTAGTTTAGTTAATAGAGCTCTTATTTTTTTAATGTGCAACCTGAGTGAGCCTCATCCCAAATAAACAAATACGAAATAATCCCAAATACGAAATGGGAAATGTGAATTGCTGTGCATTCCTTTTTGGCACGATGTTGCCAGGCCACGTCCAGAAACCAGTTTACCACAAAGTTCTCACCACGAAGGGCAATTAAGCTAAATGCTTATTAACACATTTATGCAACAATTATAAACAACGGCCACTTGCAGTCCCCGCGATCAGCCATCTGTTCATTGCCCACCACCCAGGGAGAGAGCGAGAGTGTTCCGAGAAGTCGTCGCTTTGAACTGGCCAATAATTTACAATGTCTTCAAATCAAGCCGCAAAAGGAAGCTGATTTCTGCCTGATTTTAAATTGTTTTAATTAGTCAGCTGGAGTCTCGAAAAGGGGCAAGTCCAAATCGCATCGCTTTGAATCGAATCGAAAGGCGCGCCAGGTGTTTTAATTCCAGTCCACAGGCCAACGCCTTTGGCATCGACTTGTACTGTCCAAATAAACACGCACACTTTGTAAGCGTCTAAAAGCAAATAAATATTTGTAATTTATGCTTTTTTGCCCCGACGTGGGCAAGCAAGCCAACTGCAGATACTACATAAAATATGTAAATAAAGCGAACGCGAACACGATTGCGAACGTGAGAATGTGCGGCCGCGTGGAATGCCGAATGCGCTGCAATGAATTCACACACACATAACTCATCTCTGCGATAGTGTGAATATCGATTAGATTGATACCGAAAGCAGCAGCAGAGAACAGACAACAGACTGGTATCTCGATCTTCTTAAGGCGAAAATTGCAGGTAATTGCTGCGACGGTGCTGCAGATGCAGATAGCTAATAATACACATAACGCATACGCCGTGTGTGACCATAAATTGAAATTCGCGAATGCGCTGCGTGTGTTATTCCATGCCATTTGTGAGCAAGTGTGCCAAATAAATCAAAAGGGGAGACTATTAAGCAAAGTATTAAATAAAACCTGAATAAATACACAAAATGCCCGCCTCCCTCTCTCTCCGCCCCTTCTCTATTGCTGTTGCTTGGAATCTCCATGTTGCAGTTTATTACACGCATTAAAAGTTTACGACACTCTACAAGAGCGCGTCATGGGGCTTTGAGAGGATCTGGCAATGAGTCACGCAGTCCATTCACAAACACAATTTTATGCACTCCATCCGATGCACAGATTAACATAGATTATGGACTTGCTGTTAAATGTAATTTTATAGCAATCACAAATACTATTTTACCAACTTTTATTGTGCCAAATATCAAAGTCAAACATGTAATTTAAAAAGCAATGACAAATACTATTTGTGGATGCTTAAACCGTAGCATTTTATTATGGAAAACATCAGCATATCAAAGACAAACATTAGAGACGCCTGATAATATTTTATTTTATGTTATGTTTGTTTTTTGTGCGCGTTCGCGTTTCGTTTTTTCTCCAGTTTATTTTGTGCAAAATTTGATGAAACGAAAGCTAAACAAAGTTGATTATTTTATAGTTTTAAAACGATCGAAATATACTCGTTAATTTCAAGGTTAAACACGCAATAATTAACTCGGCGAAATTACTTTTGGGGGTCTACCTCCGGCCGCGCCATGTGCGTGCCACCATCAGAGCAGCGTGAGGCAGCAACAGAGATGGAGACAGAGACAGAGGCGACGCTGCGTATAAACAACTGGCACGATGACGAGCCCGATGATGATATGGCAGACGCAAACGCAGACGCTCTTGTCCAGCTCGTCCAGTCAGCCAGCTAGGCAGACAGACGGCCAGACAGCCAGTTTTGTTCGTTAAGCCAAATGGCATTAGAGTCAATTTTGTAGTTGTTGCATTTGTTGAATGCATTTTTGATGCCTATTTATTTTTTTCAATTAAGTTTTTGCCAAACGCATTTTTCTCAAGGATAATTGATTTGCTGCTGATGGCTTTCAATTGTAAATTGTAAATTTGAATTGGGAATTGTGAATTGAATATTGCTGCTGCTGTTGTTCTTGCTGTTGTTGAATACTGTAATTGTTGAGTTATCAATGCACTTCAGGTCAATGCTGATTTCAATTTAGATTCACAATGCCAAATGCATCTCTTCATCCTCATCTTTATGGCATTTTCGTTGGCTATGACTATTGTTGTGTCTGTATCCACATAAAGGCAGCCCAATGCTGTGAGTTTGTGGGGGATTAACCCGAACATCGCCGCAAAATGACTGCACGAGGAGGCAATTTGAGGGACAACAGATTGTCTGCATTTGGCTCGTGGCGCACAGTTTTTTCCTGGGAAACCCATGAAACTGTTTTATCGACATGTTTTTGTTTTTGTTATTTCTGTTTGTGTTCTGGATGTTTAGTCGCGTTTTTGTTTTCGTTTTGCTATTCGCAAAAGTTCTTCCCACGGCTTTCCTTTTTCCATTTGTTTGTCTGCAGTTGTTGCTGTTGTTGAGCTGTAAACCGACAAAACATTTCTCAGGAAACGCCTAAATGCAAATATTTATACATACTTTCGGGGCGTTCGTGAGTCGTTCTAATTAATCGCTGATTATGAATGTAGTTTGCAAATGTTTGTGGGCCAACAACAAATTCGCTATTTAAGCGAATTAAATACGATTGGGCGCGTTCAGTATTATTTTCGATTTAGCCGATCACGCGTCCTCTCTACATTATTATTTGCAACAAGTGCACGACTATAAATTCAAAAAATTTATTTATTTATCACTCTTACATGTGGCAAGTGTAAACAGAGCCATCGAACCGAACTACAATTTTGCAAAAACCCCAAAAATGCAACGCAAATTATATTTGGAAAATTAAAGCACGAACGGATGCAACTTGATGTGTGTGAGATTGTGTGTGTGTGTGTGTATGTGTGTACGTTGCCATTTAAGGTCATTTACATTAATCATGTAACTCAACACCAAATCGCTTTGATTAATCTGGCAATTAATGTGTGCCAAAAATGTGTAGCTGATAATTAGCTAATTCGCCAATTGGCAATTTGTTAATTTGCAGTCCGTGTGCGCATGCGGAGCTGCAAATTATAAACAATTGTCGACCACATTGCGTATACGACACGTGGCCGACTTTCGCATTGGAATTGGAATTGGAATTCAGTGCGAGCCGAGACCGCGCTGAGACGTGGCTTTGCCGCCAGGGCGCCGGCTTTGCAATTAAGTCATTAAATACAAATTAAACGCAACAAGCTGTGTAATTAGCCGCATATTGCGCATACGCCGCGTTGGCTCCAACTCGACGCAGACGCTGAAGCGTCGCGTTCACTTAGCACCAACACCTCGAGAGCTCAGTCAATTAGCTGGCCACAAATTGTGCGGTTTACAGCAAATATCGATTCCGTCTATATCGACTATAAGCCTAATGCGAAGCTGTGGTCGTTTCTGCTGCGGTTGCTCTGCGGCATCGTCATCGTCATCGTCGTCGTCGTCGTCGTCGTCGTCGTTGTCGTTAACGGCCTTCACGCTGCTCGAGGGGACAGACTGAGCGGCGTCGTTGGCTCGCTGGCTTGCTGGCCGCGCAGACAGAGTGTCGGCCAAAATGTAGCCATTGGCATAAATTATAGCACTCGGCAATATAAAAAGTAATCGACTGACACACAAATCGCTTGTTTGCTGCTCATTTCCAGCGCTGCTCATGGCTCATGGCAGGTGTAAACAGGTTTCCCCCGCTTCGCTTGGGATGAGTTTCTTTGGGGTTCTGTTTTCGGGTATTTTTGCGATCGATGCGGTCAATTAGTCAGAGGCCAGGAACCACTTTGACTCCATAATAAATTATATGAATTATATTAAGTTGGAAATTTGTGAAACAGCCCACAAAAATGGTTCAAGCATCCGCAGCACAGCTATCAATTGACGCTGCCGCTGATAAAAGCAGGCAGAAGACACGGAACATTTGCATATTGATGAGGCTGCTTGGAAACAAGTTAATAAGCAGCTCAGCAAACGCATGCATAACTAACAAGCGCAAAGATAAACACTGATCATCAGAATGGCGCTTTAATTAAATACATAAAGAGCCTCAGAGCTCGAGCCAAAGTCAAAGCCAGGGCAAGCGGCATTTGCATTGCAAATCGCAACGCGGCCATTTAAACATTGGATGAAATTTATGATAAGCCTCACACCAATCCAAAAATATTCAATAGAATTTCTCGACAACAACAAGAACAATGCAAGCACGCTTCTGAGAAAGCTGCTTCAAGGCCCACTGATAACCCTGACAGTTTTCGATTTGATTAATGCTCCCCGTCGCATGATAAATATTTGCGATATAAGAAAATTTCGCCAGAAGTTCAGTCTGGGCCTTGAACTCACTCAAAAAACTCGTCAACGCGCCGAAAAGTAGGCAACAATTCGCTAACAAAAGGATCGAACATTATTAATGATTGTATAATGAAACAACAACAACTTAACTTGAATTGTGTCATTCAGGTATTCTAATGAATAACTGATATCACCATATTGAGTTACTGATTGATTGCAAGCTCCGTCTTTATCTGCGTTTAGCCAAGTTTATCAAGCGAGCGATCGTAAATCTTGTGACACATTTGATCTATTCGATCTATTTTCAATAGGGCGAGGCGAACAGAAAATAGCAAATAGCGAAACACACAAAAGGTCAATGACAATCAATATTCAAACAGATTGCCATCAGGTTGAAGGTTTGTTTAACACCCAGTCCAGAGCAGAGCACCGCATTCATTTCGCATGACTGTTCGGAAATCCGAGCAGTGAGCACACGGCGCCACGCCCAGGTCCAGTTGGGCGAGAGACTTATCGGTCAATCGAATTGCGAGCGAGCAAAGTATAGTATGAAAACACGTTTGATGCGACACTTTTGGCAGCATAACAAATGCTTTGACACGACGCTGGTTGACAGCAAAAGTCGCAAAGTTCAGAGAGCTGCCGTAAAATTATGTAAAATCGTCCATTATTTAGCCAAATTGGTTTGGCAACTAATTTCGTGAATATACCCCAAATATATTTTTATTTATCTGCATTTTAATTGAAATTAAAATTTATTTCACGCCAGCAAACGCAACGCAACGCAATAAAACAATGAAAACCACATTGATCATTGTTGCGCTAGATGCACGAGCATAATTTTAATTTCTGCACAACCAAAACACACAACACAACCAAAAACACACAGACTTAAACCCAACACTCATCCACTCGTAAATTAACAAATTAAAGGCATATAAATAGTTGCCCCGAGGGGCTACTCAACTGCGTCCACGAGTATTTCATCTTTTGCACCTTTGTTCACTTTACAAAAATAGTTAAAAGGGTCTATTCAGTTAGTCAAGGCAAGCAGAAGAAAACATCTCCGTTACCTATACAGCATAGTAGTCATACTTAAATATTTATTGAAATATTTGCTTATTAATTAAAACTATGTTTTTATTTGAAGTTTATTAGTCGAAAATTGTAATAAGAAGTAAAGGGTCTATTAGAGTCAAAACTTGACTGTAGCTTTCTTAGTGGCTTGTTTTTTGGGTATTGCGGTCTCGATTTCTGTGTCTGTTTCTTTTCCTTGCTTCGCTTTTTTTGCCAGCAATCAAACAGAAATAACAGCAACTGCCTTTGGCACGCTTTACACCTCTGCGGTTAAACATTTCAGTTTAAACAAAACAAAACCACACAAAAAATGTGCGAAATTTTGTTGGCAGTGCGAGGAAGTCTTTTCAACAGGTCCCGCGCTGCTGTGCGGGGCGGGGCAGGTGTGCATGTCAATCGAACAAGAGAGAGAGAGAGAGAGAGAGCTAATCTCTCGGATCAGTTGGCAGCTGGGTCGGTGGAACGTGCCAAAGATCTCTTGGGCGGCAAGCGAATTGCAATTGCAATCTGCACCACGAAGGTGTGAGAGAATGCTTTCTGCTTTCGACGCAGCTTGAGACACTTGGGACTGAGATATCGCAGCGAATTCGAATTGGAGTCGCCGACTAAGACTTTCTTCTTTCTTCTTTCATTCTCTCGGAACGCGCCACAGCTCGTGCTGAAGAAGACCTGCGAGTGGTTGTTCTACAAGAATAAATACAACTGGAACATGTCGACACACTGGCGTCAGTCCCCCTACCTTCTTGGCGGGGTGGCCATTTTAGTCATTCTGGTCATCGGCGTCATCTTTGGGCTGAGCAGTGGGCCCAGCAGCAGCAGCCCCAGCCTCAGGCTGGATCAAATCCAGGCTGGTTCCGGAACGCTAACCAGACAGTTTATAAACGACACAACGGAGATCAACTGGGGCGACGATGGCGTGGATGGCAACGACGAAAGGGACGACGACGACATTGGCATGATGGGGGGCGTCATCGAGGACATTGGCGACGACAATCTCAACGACACCGTGACGCCCATCAAGCAGCACAACATCAGCCTCAACGAGGAGGATCTGCTCTACGAATCGAAGCGACACAGCGACAGCAACAGCAGCAGTCAACGAGGTGAGTGAGAATCTGCAATCAATGACCGATCTCGAACTGTTTCTGACTTTGTGCCTGCCTGCACAGACGCCACATCATCGTTCAGCCAGACGGGCACGTTTCGCAGCAAGACGAGCAAGATTTGGGATCCCCATCCCGAGTACAAGCTGGAGATGTTTGGCCGCGTGCTGCATCTGAAGCTGTCGCAGGACAGCTCGTTTGTGCCAAAGAATACGTTTCGCATCATCAGCATACTGAACAATCGCACTGAGGAGCTGCAGGTCGAGGACAACCTGGGCTGCATCTACTCGGGGCGTGTCGAGGGCGACAATCAGTCGAAGGTCGGCGTCTCCCTCTGCGGCGGCATGGTAAGGTCACCCACATGCCTTCTACTTTATGCGAATTATGCTTATCGCAAAAATATGACTACTAATTAGCTGCCTCTCTCCCCCATTCCCCCGCTCACCGACTGCTTTAGACTGGTTATATCAAAACTAGTTTCGGCTCGCTGCTCATTCAGCCACTTGTCATAAACCAGACAAACAGCGAACCGATCTTGCACCGTGTTTGGCGACACTCGCTGCGCAACCGCAGACACGCTGTCTCCGACCTGGACATGGCTCTGGAGGCCTTTGAGCTGGGCAACGGCGACTCGACGCGGCCGCTGCTCACCCGCAACAAGCGACACTTTCTCAACCTGGGCAACCAGGTGTATACGCTGGAGGTGCTGATCGCCGTTGACAACACCATGCTGGAGTTCCACAAGACCGATCTCACTTCCTACATTCTCACACTCTTCTCGATAGTCTCGAACATTTTCGCCGACGCCAGCATTGGCAACTCCATTCAAATCTCGCTCATCAACCTGCTCAGTCTGCGCGACAGCATCCCCAACGGCAGAGCCGGCAATCGGCGCCACAGCTCCTCCTCGGACAAGCTTAAGCACTTCTGTTCGTTCCTCTCCAAGAAGGGCTTCCACTACGATACTGCCATGCTAATCACTAGGTAAGTTGGCGCTCTCCTATCACCCAAGCAGTTGAGCAACTCATTTGTTTGCAGGGATCAGATTTGTGGCAACGAGCGCGAGGAACGCTGCAGCACTCTCGGCCTGGCTGAGCTGGGCACCGTCTGCAAGGCGCGCTCCTGCTCCATAGTGCAGGACAACGGTCTGCCCGCCGCCTTCACCATCGCCCACGAACTGGGCCACATGTAAGTAAACCACTCGACAACCTCAATTCCTTGGCCCCCTGTATGACTGTGTTCTCCGGCAGCTTGAACATGCCGCATGACGACGACGATCGCTGCAAGGGACACAACACGAAGCCGGGCAACAATCGCACGCTGCACATCATGTCCAGCGTGATGGGCGACCACATGCATCCCTGGTCCTGGTCCAAGTGCTCCCAGCATTATGTCTCCGAGTTCCTCGAGTAAGTATGGAGACTAGTTTTCATCTGCCAGTTGACTGAACATTGTCGCTTAGGAAAATGGACAAGTCCTGCCTGGAAAACACGCCGTCCAGTTTTCTGCCGAACCTGAACACAAAGCTGCCCGGCGAGATCTACTCGCTGGACCATCAGTGCCAGCTGATCCACGGCAATCAGAGCACCCACTGCGCCTTCGAGACCGAGTGTCGACGCCTCTTTTGCAACGCCAATTCGCATGTCAACGAACTCTGCCGCTCCAGCAACCTGCCCTGGGCGGACGGCACGCCCTGCAACAACGACAGATACTGGTGCCAGAGAGGCAACTGCGTGCCACGCATGGGCGGCTTCGCCCAGGTGGTGAATGGCGGCTGGGGTGCCTGGAGCACCTTCACTCCGTGCAGTCTGATTTGTGGCGGCGGCGTGCAGGAGTCGCGCAGAGAGTGCAACAATCCGCTGCCTGCCAATGGTGGCAAGTACTGCGTGGGCAGTCGCAAGAAGTATCGTTCGTGCAACACGCACTCCTGCCCGGCGGGCACAATGGATCCGCGCGAGCGTCAATGCTACGACATGAACGGCAAGAACTTCAAGATACCCGGCATCAGTCCGCACTCCAAGTGGATACCCAAATATGGACGTGAGTTCCGACAGCGAGCAAGACAAGTGAAGAGGGGTGAAAACTGATTCTAACTTTTTGCAGTAAATGCGCATGTGACGGACAAGTGCAAGTTGTACTGCCGCCTGGCGGACGACAGCGCCTACTTCCTGCTGGAGGACAAGGTCATCGATGGCACCACGTGCACCGTCGACAGCTTCGACAAGTGCGTCAACGGCATCTGCCGTCCCGCTGGCTGCGACAACGAGCTGAATTCTATCGCCAAGCTGGGTAAGTTCAACACAACTCAAAAGCATTGTAAAATTAAGAATAAAATGCGTTTTAAGACTACATATTTTACGAATGTAAAATTATTTTCATTGTTTTTTGCAAACATTTTACTCTCTGCGAAATATCTGTCGAATGTCTTGCAATATAAACACTCAGCAATATGTTTTCTGTTAACAATTCCATCCACAGATAGATGCGGTGTCTGCGAGGGCAAAAACGATACGTGCGCAACGCACACCGGAAGTATCCAGGTCGCCGATCTGCTAAGGCAAAAGAGGCCCCCTCAGAGCCTCTACCCCGTCACGACAATACCAAAAGGTGTGTACAGCCAACAACCCAAAAGAAACCCAAGAATCGTACCCAAAATCCATAACACACACATTCAACATACAACATACATACATACATATACATACAATGTATGAATAGAAATCCATCCACACCCTCACGCATCATTGCTAACGTGCCGCAAAAGAAGAAGAAAGACAAAAAAGAGTTCTATAATTAAAATTTGGCTAATGATTTGATGAATGAATGCTAATGGTAAATGTTTCTGCGTTCCGGGACTTAATGTGCAATTAAATAGTTTTACGACATCGATGTGGCCAATTGAGTCATCTTCACACACACTCAGACGCACACGCACGCACGCGCAAGCACATGCACGCACAAACACGTTCATACATGCAAATAGTTGTACAGACAAAGTCAGCTCACCTTGTTTGATTAGAAGAGACGCGTGACTTGCGACGCCCTCTGCTCTGCTCCGCTCCCGCAAATCGGCTGTTCGTTGATTGTGTGATCCGAACCCGAATCTGAATCTGAATCCAACTGCATCTAGGCGCCGCACGTACGGTCTGATTGCCGTCAACGGCGGCGCCTTCGCGACCGCTGAGGTCACTGAGCGCATTGCATTATTTTAATCGCACACCGACACCGACACAACAAACAAAACTAGAAAAAAAAAGTATAACATTGCGGCGCACAAAACAATGTTGATTATTTTTGGCAGGTGCAACACTCGTGTAAATAAGTTTACGGCTCTTTTCTCGCATGCAAACATGAAAGAAGCAATTCATGCAACCGTAATTCAGCATAGTTCCATTCAACTATTCCGCGTAGGGACAACAACGGCAGACATTTTGTTTTTTGCTGGAATATTCCCGAAAACTACGTTAAGCTTATTGCGCACCATGAAATACAATATTATGCGATATTTAACAGCAGGTGACTCACAACTGAAGCAAACTGCAACTTGATTAAATAATGCATATCAATGCAGCTTGCAAATAGGATTTATTTAACTTAGGTGACATCACTCCACCAAATTCATTTTTTGGTAGTCACCTTTTCGTCTAGTCACTTCTTCTGGCAAAGAGCATAAGATTGTTAAGATTGTTGCGTACATTCAGTGGAGTCCTTTCGCAATTTAATAAAATGATGTCCGACATATTTTTCACATTTTCATCACACCTAATCGCGAATTAAATTCGATTTCCGCACGTAAAATTTGGATGCTTGACGGCCGGCTCAAAGAACAAAAAGAGTGGCCAACTAGCGTGTTGCTGAAACGGATAAGATAAATACTAGACAAGTATATTTTACCACCCACGTACGACTTGGTTATTATCGGCGCCAGTTGCATTGCACATTGCACACATCCAAATTACTTTTCTCATATGGTCAAATAAGTGCACATGACGCGAATAATTAAAAAAAAAAGAAACTTTCATCAACGAGTCGAGAGTGACGTCCTCAATTTGAAATTTCGGGGATGCCAAATAGTTAACCTAAATGTAAAATACTAAATGTAAATACTGTAAAATTTTAAATACTGCACTTGCAATCGACAACAGTAGAAAGGGGTCGCATCGGTAATATCAAAAGTGAACATGAATCGATTGCGTGCTATCGATAACATTTAACGGCTGCTGCTCAGCCGCTTTGTCATAACATTGACTTAACTCTTGTTATTGGGTGCAATTTAAAGGATATCGACTTATTTGAATGGTTGCAGGTGCCTCCAACATATTCATCACCCAGACCGGCTATCCCGACCAGAACTACATCGTGCTGAGCGACGATCGGCATGTAGCGCTGCTGAATAGCGACAAGGTTGTTACCCCCTACCCCAAGAAGTACAGCTATGCGGGGGTCACCATCGACTACAACGGCTCCAACAGCACCGAGGAGCAAGTGAGCACCACGTACTCATTCAAGACGACGCGCGATTTGATTGTAGAGGTACGGCAAAGCGAATTGTTATTATTTTCAGACAATTAATTTATTGCCGATCTTGTAGCTAATCTCGATTGATCTGAGTGCTGCCAAGAATCAGCAGACGGTGCTGATCACATACACCTACACACTGGACTTGCCGCGCATTGCCGCCGAGCCGGAGGTTGAGATCTACCGCTGGCAGATGCAGGCGTGGGGCAACTGCGACTCCCTCTGCCAGGGCACGATGCACCGCCAAGCGGTCTGCGTCAGCATAACCCAGGGCGTGAAGGTGGCCAGTCAGTTCTGCGACGGCTCGGCGATGCCCAAGGCCGAGTACCGCAGCTGCAACACCAACTGCGATCTCACGTGAGTAGCCAACCAAGCAGCTGTCTTCAGAGTTTGCTGCAATGTTCTCCTCTTCCTCTGCAGATTGAACGTAACCAGCGTTTCGGAGTGCTCGGCTGCCTGTGGAGAGCTGGGCACACGCGAGAGGACCTTAAGCTGCATACAGACAATCCCCAATATTCCGCGCTCGAATATTGTTGACATGTCCTACTGCGAACTCAAGTTTGAGGTTGTGCGACACGAGCAATGCCGCGAGGGTTGCTGGAACTACACGGATTGGTCGACGGTAAGTAGAGCAATGCCTACGAAGACGAGTTATGGCTTCAATCATTTTGTTGTGCAGTGCACCAAGACCTGTGGAACTGGCACCCAAGTGCGCGAAGTGCGCTGCTATTTGAACGGCGAGCCGGTCAGCGATGAGCTCTGCAATTCCCGCACCAAGAACGGTCTGAACGACATTCTGCGCACCTGCAATATGGAGCCATGCCGCTTTTATCCAGATGTGACGGTGAGTACAGCAACAGAACACCACCCAGACAATAATATATACATATAAACCAAAATTGTAGATTAAATTTGTTCTCAAGGATGGAATGCTATTCTTTAATATCCTGCCTTATATTTAGATGTGTTTTCAAATTATAGATTCAAAAAAAATATTTGGCAATAATTCCACCACAAATGATCGTAATAATTTATGATCATGTTTAAAAAGAGTTAATTATGAAATTATGAAAATTTAAAGATTGCTACAATTTGCAGCTAATTATATTAAGTGTATAGCTATATGATAATATAATAATTTGCAATCGCAGATAAACAGTCGCTCAGTGAACCACTGGATGGCGGGAGAGTGGGGCAAATGCAGCGACTGGTGCAAGATGAATCGCACTGTGACCTGCACGAGTGCCTATGGCAGCCAATGTCCGTTGGACAAGAAGCCCAAGGATGTGCGCAACTGCTGCCACATCAAGTACACCAGTGAATGGGAGCAGGTGAGTGCAGCAGGCAGCTAGCGAGAAGACAGCTTTTAACAGCAACTTCTATTACCATCGACAGTGCTCTGTGGAGTGTGGCACGGGCATTAAGCGCAAGGTGCAACACTGTGCACGCGTCTTTAAGCCAGAGGTGCCGGGCGCGCCTAAGCGAAGGGAATATGTCGACGACTCCTTCTGCACGGCGTTGAAAGTGCGCAAGCCTCGACTGCGCAAGTCCACGAAAATCTGCAAGATCAAGTGCCAATGGGCGGTGTCGCCGTGGACGCTCTGCTCCAAGGACTGTGCCGAGGACTATCAGTCGCGCTATGTGCGCTGCGAGGCCTTCCAAGGCTACAGTGTCAGCCAGCATCACTGCGAAGCCAAGCCGCAACCAATCAGACGCAGAATCTGCAACAATTGTGTGCGAAGGCAGTACAAGGTGTTGACACCAGTAAGTGAACCCAATTTATCATTCATCATTAATTAGTATGCAAAGAGCTTAGGCTGAATCCAAAGCATGTACTTCAGGAAGGACCCGAATCAGCAGCAGTCCATTCTAATTCGTTTTTAATTTACAGTGCGACTGCATGGGATACGAGCGGCAACGCATACTGTACTTTGACTCGCAGAAGCGACGCGTTGGCCGACCCAAGGTGGAGAAGCGCAAGTGCACGCCGCCGCCCAGCTGCGCCTCACGAGCATTGATGGCCGCCAACAAGGGCAGCAGCTACAGCTATGCGGAGAAGGCAAGTCGCAGTGCGCAAAGCTGCGCCGATCTGCAGCGCATGTACCGCGTCTACAAGGACGGCGAGTACACGATACAAGTGCGCTCGCGAGCCGTGCGCATCTACTGCCATCAAATGAACAGCGTGGCGCCAAAGGAATACATCACCGTGGAGCCGCAGGAGAACTACTCCATCTACTACGAGTACAAGACACGTCTGCTGAACAGCTGTCCGCCCGCGTCGCGAGCTCACGAATACGCCAACGATCAGAACTCGGGACGCACGCACTTCAGCAAGCTGCGACTCAACATCAGCGATCTGCGCATCGTCGAGAACGACTTTGTGTTCGCGGACTCGCGGGGCCAGCGACAGGCGCTGGGATCGGCGGGCGATTGCTACAATCGGAACTCGGCGTGTCCGCAGGGCGACTTCTCCATCAGTCTGCAGCGCACGGGCTTCGAGCTGCGGCCGGGCACCGTCTGGAACACGTACGGCAGTCGAGCGGTCATGCAGCGGGCAAGTGGGGTGCGTAGTCGATGTTTTAATTTGACAATTGAGATATCAGATAATAACTATAACATTTTGTATTCTAGTTCGACACGTCGTCACTGTCGAGACGCGCTTTCTGCGGCGGCTTCTGCGGTCGCTGCTCGATCGCGCCGTCGTCCGGACTTTACGTGGACGTTGTGTGATCCGAGGGGCCACTTGACTGATGTGGCCTCTAGGTGGGCTTGACGAATCTTTGGTGCCAGGCGCGTCGTCGGCGCGTCTCCTCCTGTGCAACAGCCAAAGAACTTGCTGCCAGCGTGATCTGCCAAATGGAAACTACGTGAAGAGCTTACGAGTTCGGTTCAGTTGCTGCACAGATGATCAATAGTATTAAAAACGGAAGTGAGAATTTGGGGAATATACATGTGTAATTAGGGGAAAATTTTATTCGACCGGATATCAAAGCAAGAAAAAGTATTTTTAAAATTTGTTAGCCTGGCTGCCGGGAAGTGAAATGAAACTCGAACAAACTGGGACGCCAAAAGAGAATGTTAGATGTCTGATCAGATTAAGAGGAAATATATAGTTTTGATTTGAACGAAATTACAAGAATATATTCATCGCCATTCATAGAATGTAAGAAGCGTATTGTAAATAGTCAAATAGTTAACAAATTAATTGAGTGTGTCAGCTTGTTAATCAAATTAACAAATGATATTTGTACTTTCTAAGCCCAATATCTATATCTATATCTATATGTATCTTCTGTTTGTATGTAGAATCTCAATTGTTGGAGCTTCACAACGCTTTTCGTGTTATCTCCGAACTTTACTGAGTGCAATGCCCGTCTATACAATATTTGTATACCTATTTTATTATACATATACAAGAATATATACATATACATATATACGAGTAACGTGTGTACTATAAATGAATAATTACATTTACATTTAGTTAACACTACAAAAGAATACTCATATTTAATAGAATCCCCACCAAATGAGAGGAGAAAACAGCAAATAGCATCCCAAAAACCAAAACTAGAATTTTTAAAATCACTGCGAAAACTATTCCTTTTTTTTACGGTCCTTTACCACACACACACACACACACACACACACTCGCACACACACACACACATACATATGTACATACTCGCACATATACATATAATAAATAATTACAATTACCAACAACTTACCGCACTGCCCTTGCTGTTAATAATTAAATACTAATGTATTTTAGTATTATGGTATTAATAAATTATTCTAAGCATTTACATACATCTAATTAACATCTAAGTATAATAATTAAAGTAAGCACAACATAACAATAAGCATTCAAGTATGAACGTAAAATTAATATTGATAATTATTATGACGAATAAAACGCTGTTGTTAAACTAAATATGCGCTCGCTGTTACTCTTCTTTATCGTAATAGAAAAAATGTCTTTATTTTGAAAATGTGTGTTAATAGTTTTAATGGAAGATATATATATTTTGGCTACGAATAAAAGCCCTTTCATATACACTTTAAATAAGTTTATAAAATATGTGTGTGTTTAATTGCACCTGCAGCGACTTCACTCCAGATGTTCGTGGTGCAAATCGCCAGTGCTTTTTTGTCTTTAATGATATTTGTGCAATATAGATTTCGAGACTAGGGTTCAATTGGATCGATGTTCTTATCCAATTGCTCTCGTTCTTCTTCTTGTTCTTCTGCTTGTCTTTGGTTGCTGTTCTCGTTGAATGTGAAGCGTTGGTGTGTTGGTGAAAAGCTCGCCGATGTTGGTGAACGCGGTGCTGGTTTGTGACATTGCTAAGTTGGCGGTTCTTGTCTTTGTGGATCTTTCGCAACGCGGGAAAGATTTAAAAGCACTTGCGGTGCACAATGCCGGGTCCGGACTCATCGTACTCCTGCTTGGAGATCCACATCTGCTGGAAGGTGGACAGAGAGGCCAGGATGGAGCCACCGATCCAGACGGAGTATTTACGCTCAGGTGGCGCAATGATCTTGATCTTGATGGTCGATGGGGCCAGAGCAGTGATCTCCTTCTGCATGCGATCAGCAATACCTGATTGACAAATGCTTTTGATTAATAAATATATTGTAATATACATTGTTGTAGGTTTACCTGGATACATGGTGGTGCCGCCGGACAGCACGGAGTTGGCGTACAGATCCTTGCGGATGTCGACGTCGCACTTCATGATCGAGTTGTAGACGGTCTCGTGGATGCCGGACGACTCCATGCCCAAGAACGAGGGCTGGAACAGAGCCTCGGGGCAGCGGAAACGCTCGTTGCCAATGGTGATCACCTGGCCATCGGGCAACTCGTAGGACTTCTCCAGCGACGTGGACGCGGCAGCGGTGGCCATTTCCTGCTCGAAGTCCAGGGCAACGTAGCACAACTTCTCCTTGATGTCGCGCACAATCTCGCGCTCGGCGGTGGTGGTGAACGAGTAGCCGCGCTCGGTGAGGATCTTCATCAGATAGTCGGTCAGATCGCGACCAGCCAAGTCCAGACGCAGGATGGCGTGGGGCAGAGCGAAGCCCTCATAGATGGGCACAGTGTGCGAGACACCGTCGCCGGAGTCCAGCACAATACCCGTGGTACGGCCGGAGGCGTACAGGGAGAGCACGGCCTGGATGGCCACGTACATGGCTGGCGAGTTGAAGGTCTCGAACATGATCTGGGTCATCTTCTCGCGATTGGCCTTGGGGTTGAGTGGGGCCTCTGTCAATAATACTGGATGCTCCTCGGGGGCCACACGCAACTCGTTGTAGAAGGTGTGATGCCAGATCTTCTCCATGTCATCCCAGTTGGTGATGATGCCGTGCTCGATGGGGTACTTCAGCGTCAGAATACCTCGCTTGCTCTGAGCCTCATCTCCGACGTACGAATCCTTCTGACCCATACCCACCATCACACCCTGGTGGCGTGGACGACCCACAATCGAGGGGAAGACAGCACGGGGGGCGTCGTCACCAGCGAAGCCGGCTTTGCACATGCCCGAACCGTTGTCGATAACTAATGCACCCGCATCATCGTCACACATTTTGACAGTTTATCTGCAAGTTGGACGGAATTTAATCAATCATTAGATGGAACTAGTTTTTGGACGTATAGAATGGAATGGTACAATGGGGTTGTTTTTAAATCTATTGAAATGAAATTTTCTTTAATAGAATGAGATCGTTTTTGGATCTGTATAATGGATTATTATTTTATTGAATGTGATGGTTTTTGAAAATCCCTACATGATACTAGATACTAAAGTGCCATTTATTTTTAGATTGCACTTTGAAGATAGTTTTAATGTTATTCAAATGGACTAATCAGAAAATACTAAATATCTATTTGAATTGTTTGTTTTGTGATATTAATTTTCTGAATGTTCTGGATATTTCTAAGTGTTTCAAAAGTAGATAGATATTATCCAAATTAAAGTTCAAGTAAGTTAATTATTTCCAATTGCCAGATATAAAACTGGAATTCAAGAAGAAGAAAAACTACACTTTAAAAATATATTGGAAATTTCAATGTGATCCAATCCACTTTAAAATAGAAAGTTTTAAGAATATCCAAATATCCTTATGGATAGTTATTTCCTGCCACAGGTAGAACAATATTATTTCACTTTTATTTCACGTATTCCAACTGAGATATTCTGAATATTCCAACTCAAATAGATAATTTGTATATTATCCAAATATCCTTTAGAAGTATTTAATTTGCAAGAGAGTGCCAGATTCAAAATCGAATTCAAATAATAGAAAATGATTTCACTTTAAAAATAGACTGCTGAATCGATATCACGTATTCCAACTGAGAGAGTGCGATATATAGAAATGTCTCCGATTTGCACTTTAAAATAGAGGCTGTGAATCTTGGCGCGTATTCCAAATTAGACTGAAGGTGAAAGTGTCCGTATATCCTTGTGAATTGTCGTTGCTCGCACACAAACACACACACCTTTTAGGCCAACGAAAGGATGAAAGGTGAAAATAAATCGCACGTTCGATTCTTGTCGGCGTCTAGACTCAACAACAAATGGCACGCCGATCGCCAAGGGTTGTCTTTATATCGAAGGCTCTCTGCCAGAAGACAGGCGGTGATCAATTGAGTTGAGAACTCAATTAGTTGCCAGAGAGAAAGATTAAGAGAGAGAGAATGTGGCCACGCATTCAACGTGAATCGATCCATATAAGCCGTTTTCTTAATTGTCGTGCGAGCAATTAAAGAAACAGTTGCGAGTGTAGACGACTCTTGGATGCGCTTTGATTTGATATTACTGCCGAAGGAGGAGAGCCGACAATCTTCTAGATGTGATCTTCAGAGTGCAGCGTGTTCACTGGGAGAGAGGAGCAGAGAATTGTTGGAATGCCAACAATCTGAACGACTGATAAGCAAATATGCGTGGCCGGGAGAGCGAGGCAGGCGATTAGCCGATAGCATTTGTCCCCAAACCTCCTCTCCGCCTCCTCTCTCTGTCCGCCGCAGATACTTCGCCTCGTTGCCAATTCAGAAAATAGAAACGAACCTTAGAAGGACTGGCAGATGCCGCAAGACAATTGGCGGACAAGGCGGGAGCGAGACGGCGCGATGGTGCGAGAGAGATGGCCGAAGAGACGCAGCAGCTACGCAGTAGACAACGCGATGCAACTCGACGGCAGGCCAAAATAGACGACGACGCCGCCAGCAGAGCGACACCTATTAATCAACATCAAGGTTGATGATATCCGCGAGCATCTCGAGGAAGAGCATGCACCACGCCCCTTCGCCCCTTCGCCCCTTCACCGCCCCCCCAGCCTGTCGCGAAGTTGCGAAATCTGCCGTGGCGCGCATTTTTCATGCCAATTCATTGCGATTTACCAAAATCAGCCACAGGCGTTGAGTGATGCATTTTTGTTCGTGATTGTTTCGAGTACTCATTTGCTTTTTGTTGCTCGCATTCTTATTTATAATTCAACTCATCCGAGTTGAATTTATCCTTTTAAGCAGATCGCGAATCGATGTTACGTGGCAATTTATATATATTCCTAATGATACACTTGTATATATAGATTGCGCTTATCTAAAAATAATTGACAAGTGTTCGGAAGTGATTAAGTGAAATTCTTGCAGAGATCACTCGACTCTGATTTGCTGATGCTCTACACTCAACGCTTGTCATATGTGGAGATCATAAGAACCCTGTATTGATATTGATAATAAGGGAAATATAATTTCAAATTCATAAAATTAATTAAATCTAAATTGGCAAAGTTTCATGCAAGCAATAACCAAGGAACACATTTCACTGCTAACAACATTATTAGCAGCGATTAGAACCTCAAAGCGTTTGACCGATTTCGAATTTCGGACATCTGAAGCAGCGTGAAGCGAAGCGTGAAGCATTTAGATCAGTCGCAGATCGACAGCGGAACGGTTGGCACGCTCGTATTATATGGCGAAGGTCTCGTGGACAAAGACATACAAATAATTATGAACAGGATCATTTCAAAAGGTCACAAATAATAAAAACCAAACTACCATATACTTTGACATATCAAGTAATTGGCGGTAGCGTCTCCAAATATCTAATATACTCTGCGTAAAGACTACATAAACATTGCCACAAAGATTTGTTTATCTAGCTTATACATTATACCCATTTGACCTATACTAACTAATTTTAGATAATCTGGGTATAATTGTAATATTATTTAGCTGTTAGGTGTTGTCTATATTGGATCCATGATCTTTTTATTTGTTATCCCTTTTATATATACGACTTGATTAAGTTGCCACAACGGTTACAGAAAGCTTATTAGGTACATAACTTTGTTATCAAATAAAATTAATATATATTATAACTTTTGAGATCAAGATGTTTATATAGACAGACAGACTATGAGATTATACCGCGAGGATGAGGAGACGCACATTATTGGTGGTCACCTGCTGAATTTGTTGGAGTTGACAGCCTTGAATCCTACCAGCAACATTGCATTCGTAAAAAAGCTGGCTCTGAGCGAGGAGCTATACATCAAAATAGCATAGAGAGAACGCAATAAATAATGCTTGCGATGCCTATAATTAAATTCTTTACGTTAACAATTTATGTGAGCTGCCTAAAAGTATGCAACACTTTTGTCAGCTGAAAGAATGCCACAGATTTTGGCTTCGCCCTATCAGCTGCATGTGAGCATGTGAATTGATGTTTGGAGTCTTGCTCGAATGCATTTCAAGTATTAAACAATTTATTCGCATGCTGAAATGTGCAACAAGTGCGGCATGTTGCCTGTCCAGGCTAACGCAAGCTGTAAACAAAGTTCATCGCCTCGTAGTTAATAACTTTTCATGAACTTCAACTAACATACGAAAGCTTTTATTTAAAATCAGACTGAAGGCCTTAGTTGCGCTAGTTTCACTATGTACAATTTAATGTAAAGTTACAAACAATAATAAGTAAGTCAAATATTTCAATGTTCTGACCAGAGTAAAGAAATTTTAGTTATGTCGAAAGTTAGAAAAATATGTGTATTGAATTGAATTCTAAGTTACAAATAATAATAAATTACACAACTTGAAATGAAAATGATTTTATTGAAAAGTCCAGTTAGGTTAACTTAAGCCAAAGGTGGGCCAATAAAAATATATATTCAAACTGAATGCCTAAACCCCTAAAAATTAATTCTAAGCTACGAATAATAATAAATACATATAAAATGCAAATATATTATCTTTCCTTTCACAACTCGAAATCAAAATGGTTGTTTTTAAAGTAAAATATTCAAAAAAGAATTCAAAATGTTTGGTATAAAGATATTCGCAGTCCAAAGATCGCAGTTGGTGAATCTCAAGATTTTAATGTTGAGTTACGAATAATTAACAATCAATAAATATGCATATTCGATTTATGTCTCCTTACACAACTCGAAATGAAGAAAAGGTTTTGTTTAAAACTGCATCAAATGAAATCTTCTGGAGAGAACATAATATTGTTTGGTTATGCTAAATGCAAGCAAATAACAATATATTCGAATTTTTTGTACCCTAGAATTGAATTCTGTGTTTCGAATAATACAAAATTAATAAACAATCGTATGCGATTTATGTTTCCTTACACAACTTGCAATGGCAATGGAAATAGAAATGGAAATGGAAATTGGAAATGGTTATACAAGATGGTGAAATTGAGGCCTATGTTAAATGCAAGACCAAGACTCTGAAAGACCAAGAGAATATTATTGAGCAGCAGAAGCAGAAGAAACAGCAGCAGCAGCAGCGGCAGGGCAGCCGAAACAATGAAAGAGCACAAAGCGAAAGCTAAGCGCAGCGAACGTGCGCGAGTATCTAACGAAACGAAAGACTTAAGCCACGAACTTGCGTCGCACTGGGAGTCGAGGCAGAAGTAGAATGAGCCGCAGCTAAATCAAGTTTGTGACAGAGCAACGGCAGCGGCGACGCCAGCAGCGAACGCGACAGCGCTTGAAAAAGAAAGTGCAAGTGGACGCGGATGCTTAAATATTCCAGCAGCGTATAAGTCTCTATGTGTGTGTGTGTGTGTGTGTGTGTGTGTGTGAGTCTTTCTTTATTCTTCTTATTGTTGGCGTTTAGCTCTGGCTTTGGTGTCTGAGCTGGCGCTGCGTTGTTGCGGCAGTCGAGACCGAGACCAAAGCCAAGTTCGAGAGCGCGTTGGCGATGACGACGACGACGACGAAGCAGCTGAAGCAACGACGACGACGACGACGACGACGTCGGCAGCGAAGTTGACCCACTTCCACGCTCTTACAATCAGAATGTTTCATGTTTCGATTTTATTATTTTATTTTTTCTTGCAGTGTTCGTTTCGTGTATCTTTTTCGATTTGCTGCTCCGCAGCCGTTGATCACACACTCTCCAGCTGTATGTGTGTGTGTGTGTGTGTTGGTGTGAAGTTACTTTTTCTTTTCTTGCGTTTCGGCTGCTCTCAATTGTTCAGGCTGCTTGGTAGGTAGGCCTATGAAAGATACGCGCATCTATCTACACACAAGAACAATTTCATCGCATGACTTTCCAAAATGTATACTCGCTTTTTACCTACACAAAACAACAAAACACAGACAATATCTCGGTAGAATTTCACTGAGCGCGCACATATCTTTGCTTAATTACTTTCGAATATCAATTCTTGATTCCAGTAACTCAATGTCAGCTGTTTCAGCTGCTGCTTTACAGTTTTAATCCTTGAAATTCCTTGCTAATCATAATATTGTAAAAGACAAAAGTCAACTCATTAAAAATACCAAATTTATGAGTTGAAAGCAATTGGTAAACTCGGAACAATTACATTTAATATCATTAGTTTTAAATGGATAGAAATAATATAAGTAATTCGTGACAATTTAATTGGAACTAACTAATAATTCACAACACATTCACGTTATTAAAGAGCTTTAAATTAATGTACAAAATATATAATGTATTTACATTAATAAAATATCCCATAAAATCGATCATAATGTTAGAATTTAATTGTCATAATTATTAGCTAAAATGTGTAATCTAAATGTATTAATAAAGAAAGTCATTGTTACTTTAAAGAATACACAAAGTACCCAATTCAATTTAATTAGTATAATCAGAATTTGTTAGTAACTGCAGTTTGTAGCAGTGGCAAGAATTAATAATAAATAAATAAAAACATAAGTAGAGAAATGTTTGTTGAGATATAAGCTTGCTACAGCTTAGACTAATTTAAGGGTTAGCAGATTTCGGTTCCACTGTGCATCGTTTAAGTTTGTTGGCGTTGTTGTTGTTGCCGCTGCCGTTTGCTGTTGCATGACATAAACTTTCGATTGTCTGGCTCGGTTCGTCACATAACTGTGACTTCGTCACATTCACAACATCTTGTGGTTGGTTCTCTTCTCGATCTGGCGATCTGCTCGTTAGCTTCGGCTTCGGCTTCGGCTTCGTCTTCGGCTGCGGCAATTTGGGGCCGCTGCTGGGTTAAAATGGGTAATTGGGTCAGGTCTCGACGGGAAAAGCTTTCAAATTCATTTCACTTAAAATTCTTTGGTCTTAATGTTTCCTCACTTACTATATGAGTGTGTGGATATATTTTTAGTCATTCTCTGCCTGACTACAGATCGTGGGTTGTTCTTTACGAGAGCCGACGAAATCTCCGCAACCGAAGACTCAAATCCCATTCCGTTGAATTTACAACTTTCATGGCTTATTTCTTACATTTCGTCGTTGCCGCCTTTTGCAGCTCGGTGTTGGTTTAATGCGCTTGGCATTGTTTTGGTTATGGTGGCTCGGCGTTTTGTGGTTCTTATTTATTATTTCTCTTCCGTCTTTCGCTGCTGCCTTTTTCTTTCTTTGCTTTGCCTGTTAATAATATTATGTTAATTATTAAAAAGTGAAAATGCTTTTATACCCGAATTGAAGCCGTTAAAAGAGTCTTGTGGTGTGTCACCTCTGTTCTGAATCGATGCGTTGCCAATTAACCAACTTTTCTCCTTTTTTAAAGAGTGTTGCAAACTTAGAATTGCGATCTATCTTTATTAACTACACAAATACAAAAATAAATAAAACAAATATAATGATGTTGTTCTTGAGCTGGACTTGAAGTAGATTTATTTGCGAGCGAGTGGAGTGCGAGTGCACTGGGCGGCTGAGTGTGTTTAACATACACAACTTTCACCCAAATAGCAGTAACGGCATCGATTCGAGTATTACCATCAATCGGAACAACGGATGCCGCTGACCATCATCATCGACATCATCACCATCAGCCATCGTGGTCGTCCATCTTCGGCAGATTACCAGATACTTAAGTGAACTCACCTGCAGCATGTGCATAGAATTGTAATTGTAATTGTAATTGCAATACTATAATTGTGTAAAGCTTTGAAAACTCGACTTACTCGACAACTTACAAATGCTCGGCTCGTACACGATTGAAATTCTCCAGCGATTTCACAATGCGCTGGGAAAAATCTCAAAAGAAAGAAAAAGCTGCCAGCTCGAATGAAGAAATGAAAAAATGAAAAAATGAAAAAATCAAATGGAAAAAGAGGCCTATCCAACTACTGTGTGAGCAGCGGTCGCTTCAATTGAAGCGACAGAGACGGCTGCAGCCGAGTGTGAGCGGGAGAGCGAGAGAGAGCGCAGCAGACGGCTTCTACATTAGAAAGTTTTCTGCGCTCGCCGAGCAAGCGACAAAAGAAGCAACTGTAAGTGCAGAGCCAACAACAAACAGCAAACACACAAAAAGCGCCTAAACATTGAGATACTTTAAACAGAGTCTCCAACTCCAACTCAACTTGGAGACTGCGACGGCGACGGCGGAGAGAAGTGGAGACGGAACCCGATCTTGAAGCGCTCGCTGCACTTTGGGAGACTTGACCGAAATGTATCTGCAAGTTGGACAGATATTTGTGACTACGATCTGTGCTGGGCTCTGCTGCTGCTGCTGGCAATTAAATTATAATTAAGAATCCATTGGAAGTTTCACTCTTCTTGGGCGTAATTAGCCGTGAGCTTTATGCAAATAAAAGTAAAACCGAAGCGGGCAACAAAAGGCGGCAGCAACAAGAAAGTAAATTACTTTTGCAGAAGTTACAGCGAAACAAAAGCCCACAGACCAAAAAAAAGACACCGCGCTATATATACACAAAAGAAAAGAAAAAACTTTAAATTATATAATTAAAAAAAAAATCTTGACGAAAATAGACGAAAGTTGTAATTTGCAGCCAAGCCAACGACGACGATGGCAGCGTAAGAAAGATGAAACAGAAATAGAAACAGAAAACGAGAAGTGAGAAATGAGAAATGAGAAATGAGAAATGAAATGCACACAAAGCGAAAGAGAAAGAGAAAGAGCAAGAAGCGAAGCACGCTTAGAAGACAGTCGACAGTCGACAAACGGCATTCGCTGCGCCACTGAAGAAAGTTAAAGTTATAAAAGTCCATTTGGAACGTTGTGGCAACGGAACGGCCGTAAACTGTAAATAATTAAGCGCTGTCCGTGTGCGTGTGTGTGTGTGTGGCTCCCAAGGCGAAAGCACTCGGCAAGAGCAAGAGCAAGAGCACATGGCGCAGCCAAAGTGCAGACCAAAACAAAAGACTTCGACGAAGAACGAAACTTGGTGAGCGAGCGCATGAGAGTGTGTGAGAGCGACAGGGAAAGAAATGTAAGTGGCAGCAAGAGCGACTGCGACAGAGCACTATGTGTGTGTGTGTGCGTGTGGTGGTGAAGCGAAAGCGTCGCAGCAGCGAAACAAAGTGGGAATGGCATGAAATTTCTTAGCGATCTTTGAGGATAAGCGCTGGTTCCACAGCGCGCTGCCGCACAGACGTCTACTGTGGTTCGAGGCAGACGCTACGTTCGCAACGGTCGCGCGCATCAGCTCAAAAATATAGCAAGAAGCGAAGAACTCTTTTGCGGTGTGCACGAGTGTGATCGAGTTGAGACATTGCCAATTCTAAGCAACCGATAAACCAATAATATAGTACAACCCATAATTACTGCTGCGGCAAGTGCTAAAATGTGCTACAAAATGTTGACTCCTCTTGACTTTAGTGCGCCTGGAATTTGAGTTTCACTTGACAAGTTCGAAACGCACTCAGAAGAGTGAGCGAGAGCGAGAGGGCGAGTGGCCATAAACTGTTTTGTGTTCTCTGCATATCAAGCGACAAGCGAAAAGTGAAAGTGTTTTGAAGTTGTGTCGATCTGAAGTTCGGTGTCTCTGGGGACTCTCGGCGAGTGCCGCCGCCGCGCGAGTGCCGCTTGAATGCCAAGTAACTGACCATGGAAACCAGGCAGAGCCGCAAATAAGCACAGAGAAACTGACAATTACACGCAGAAATCAAATCATTCATTGGATTACTATTAAAATACAATCATAAACTACAAATCAGAAAGGATAATATCTGCAGCACATCAAGCAGCAAGGAGAACAACACACACATCACACCATTGGATATGGCTGCCAACGAGATTATGGCACCGACAGTCAACGCTAACTGTCAATACTCGACCAGATATTGCTGTAAGTTCCCCTCAAACCAGTACTGCTAAAAACAAGGGCTCAAGGGGCGCATACTTAATATTAGCTGCATTCTTCAGCGACGTCGCGGCGTCGTAGAAAGTTGAGCGGAGATTCGCGCTGCAGTCGCCCAAAAGCGAGTGTGGAGTGTGGAGACAACGTTGTTGCCCCTCTTGAGCATCGCCAACAACTGCGCGAAGCCACAAACGTTTCTTCTGCTTCTACGCGTCGCAGTCGCAATCTCTCTCTCTCTATCTGTTGCTCTGTCTCCCTCTCTTGCTCGCTCGTTGCTGGCTCGAATATTAATAGGTGAAAGTTGTTGCTTGATTTTTTCTTTCTTTCTGCTTCTGTTTCTTTGCCTTTTCTTTTTCTTCACACATTTCTCTGGCTTTGGCATTTTCTTTCCATATTTATTTCGACCCTTGCAGTGCACGATTTATGTTTCCTTTTTTCCACCACTCGAAACTCGTTTCGTTGGCTTAGTCCTGACCCATTTTTCGAAGCTGGCCCCGAGCTGAGTCCAAGGTGGATTCTCGCACCTTTGTTGCCCGTCTCCGTCTCCGTCTCTGACTCTGTCGCTTTGGCATTTCCATTTCCATTATAATTAAGCTCTTGCATAACCGAGTTTTGTTTACAAACTTTTGCTGCTGCTGCTGCTGCTGTTGGCGTTGCTTTTTTCGAGTTCAATGTCCCAACTTGTTGCTCGATTGCAACACAACTCCTGGGCAGCGACGACGACGCGTGTGGATCTCTCTGGAATGCACACGGCGTATGCGCAATATTTCTGGTTTCCATTTCAATTCGATCCGATCCGATTCGAGTTGATTTCTATTTAGTTTGATAAATATTATTATTGCTGCCACTTTTGCACGCGCAATTATTTAGAATGACTCATCGGGTTTTCTGTTGGCCAACTCGGCTCAAAACCGTTGCAAAAAAAAAAAAAAAACTGTGTGTGTTTTTGAAGTGCATAACAAGAAAATAGTTTAAATGTTGGCGCTGCGAAGTGTTGGAGTCGATGCGAGCTGATTCGAGTGGAGGTTGCTCAATAATACCGTTTGCTTGATAAACCGCTACAAATTACATACATCAATACATCCATACATCAACCATATATATACATACATAATATATAGTATACACAATATAGTTTGGCTGCTTGCTGTCGCTGTTTTCTGTTTTCTGTTTTCTATTTTCGTTTTGAATGCGATTATGCAACCTGCGCTTGAGCTTCGCTTGTTTCTGGCTTGTTTTTGTCGCTTGTTTCTGTCCGTCTGTCTGTCTGTCTGTTTGTCGCGTCTGTCGCTTGCTTGTTGTTTGCCTCCAAATGTTGGCCAAGTAATGCTCAAGCTGAAATCGCTGTCATTAGGCGCCCAAAAGAGAAATTTGCCTCCCTCGCTGGCCAAATAGAATTGCACCTAGAGACTGAAAGTCTTCGTTCCGAAATATTTCAAATACTTTTTAATATATAATATTTTCTATTTTTATTTGACATCTGAAAGTCTTCGTTTGGACATATTTCAAATACGTTCAATTATTTTGTATATTTTGCTTTTATAAGTTTGGATCTGCACTCATTCTTGGCTACATGAAATTTCCTCGTCTTTCGTGAATTTCGCACATTTTGCAAGCCAAACTCTTTCGCTTCCTGCTCGCAAAGAGCGCACATAAATTATGCCATTATGCAATGCTTATTAATTCTGCTGTTGAGTCGAGAAATATTCCAGAAGACAGCTGCAATCATGTACTTATGCAATGCTTATGAATTCTGCTGCTTCCTTGTGGAACATTCCAAATACTTTTCATTATATTGGATTTTGATTTTATATAATTTTATTCCACAACTCATTCTTGGCACTTTTAGTTGGCAGGGGAGTTATGCAATTTCTGCCGAATATGGCTTTAAATTGTTTGCCATTTCGGGCAATTTGGCTTTAATCGAAGAGTAATATGCGCTGCCGACAAACTACAGTCATTACAATGGCCAATACTTAAGCACAAAAGCGTCTTTTTGTATCTCGTCGCTACACAAAAGAAATGCCTAATTCCATTGCAATTCATCCATCCATCTTTCGGTCTATCCATCTATCTGTCTATCTATCACATTTCGTGCGCCTTTCTTTGGACTACCACAACAGTGGCTCCCTTTCTCCTCTCCCCACTCTCCGCTTGGTGCTTTTTGCCCGCATCGCTGCTCGCGACTTCGACTGCGAGTCGGAGGAGTTGGAGCTGAAGTTGGAGTCGAGTACTGAGCACTGAGCACTGAGCACTTTGCTCGCTCGACTTGCTTTTGCTGGCTTATTAGAACTTTCACTTTAGGTTCACCTCAATTTTCAGCGCCTTCTATCCTCTCTCACACTCTTTTGGGCTTTTCTTGATGTGGGAATTGAATAATACTCGGCATATTGACGGCTCCAAGATCGCTGCGATCGCTTCGATCGCATTCAATATTTACTGTAATTTCGAAATAATTTTATTTGAATTTAAAAAGCTGACAGCCAAGTGGGTAATTGCGCATGCAAAAAAATACAAAAATAAAGGTAGAAAAATCACAAAATATGATTTTGGCTTTCGTTTGGCGAAGGTTAACTCTTTATGTAAGATGCCACAGTTTGATTGGACCTTATTGTTGTTGCTATTGCTGGTTTTTAAAGCAATCTTGAAAGCACACACACACACACACACACACTGATATCTACAATATCTTTAATGAATGATTTGGTTTTTAATTTTTTTTCCCCCATTTTTATTTTTTTGTTTCTGTTTTGCAATTTTGCGAGACGCGCCAAAGTCATTTGAACCTTTGTCTGTATCTGTGGCCACACGATCGCATCTACGGCACGTAACTAAATGCGTGTGAGTGTGCGAGTGTGTGTGTGTGTGTGTGTGAGTGTATGTGAGTGTATGAGTGTGCGTGTGGCTCTTACCGCTATTTACATTAACGTTAGAGCTTTACTTATGCTTTGTTGTTTCTACTGCTGACGCTGCTGCTGCTTCTGACAGCGCAAAGTGAAAGTTGTGTGTGCAAGTGTGTGTGTGTGTGAGTGTTGAAGTGTGTGTGTCTGTGTGTGCTGAGCCAAGCTTAGCTGACACATTATGCGAGCACTCAAACGATTGCTTTATATAAATTAAGAAATAAAAAATATTTTGTAAATGGGAAATTCACATGCTAAGAATGATGAAAAATGAAATGAAATGAAGAAATAAATACCATTTAATAATATTTCATTCATTTATTAAAAAGCAAATTAATTTGCAAGAATTTTAAGTAGAAACACATTAAATAAATACTATTTATTTATTTATTAAACACAAAATTCATTTGCCTAGAGTTTCGCACAGAGAAAAAAGCAATGCAATTGAGAAACACATATTTTATTATTGAATACCATTTGTTAATGAAATTCCAAGAATATCACATAGGAAAAATATAAGATTAATAAATGAATACTACTTAAATTAAATACTATTTGTTTATTAACTATCAAATTAATGCCAAGAGTTTGGCAAAGACAAATGTGTTCACATAGAGAAAAACTAAATGAAATTGAGAAATAATTTGATTATTGCCGAGAATTCCGCCGTAGTGGACAATGAAATGAAAAGTGTTTTTTGCACTCGCTTTCGAACATAAATAAAAGCAGCAATTAGAAAATGCAAATACTAAGCGACAGCGACGATCAACAACCGAAATAAACAACAACAAGCTTATCCGGTGCAGAAGTTGCTCATACGCCGCGTTGCACTTTCGAAAAGAAAAAAACAACAACGCAAAACGTGTGCAGCGAAAATGCAGAAAGCAAGAAGGAAAATCTTTGTTAAAGTTCATAAACCTTCTGGCAGACAAAAGCGCCTAACGAGATGCCAGCAACAACAACAACAACAAATGCAACAGGCGATTTTCCACCAACAGCAGCAGCAGCAGCAACAACAACTTTGGCAAGCAGGTTTCCACTGAAAAGCTGCAGATTTCCCAGAGCTGGGAGCTGAGAGAAATTGAGCAAAAGCGACGCGATCGCATAAATCAGAGCCACAGACGATAAATGTATTAAGTAGAAATATATTTGCTAAATTACTTCTGACAACCGTCAATGATTAACAACAATAAACAATCTCGCTGAAAGCCTCCACTCGCAATATAACGATGATGATGATGACGATGATGGTGATGACGATGATTGTTTCATGCTTTTAAGTAGTACGGAATTTCCACAGTCGGTTAGCGTGCATTCAACTTGGGGAGAGAAAAGTCACTTGCCACAGGCAGAAAACTTCAGTTAATTAGCAACTTTTGACTCTGCTCTTTGTCTCTCTCGCCTTTCTTCTAATTTGGCCTCGGCTGGAAAAATGAAAATGAAAATTGCGCAAAAGATAAATGAATGAAAAGCGAGTCGCCCCAACGTCGCTGGCTGCTTTAGATTATGGTAAATACATTTCAGCATCATTTGGGAGAAAGTAAAAGCCAAAGCCAAAGCTGAGATCTGAGAATTAAACGGCAGCCTAGCTGGTCGATGACTTGCACGGCAAAGCGCCAACGCCAACGGGGCGTATGCGCATTGTCAGTGCTCGACTCGGCGGAGAAAACTCTCAAGAAATGCGACGCTCGAGTAGAAAACAGACTGCAACTGCAGCACTCAGATAAAGCTGCAAGTCGTTGCCGTTGCGATGTTGGAAAGCCGCATCAGTGTCTCGTATTTCATGCGGAGTCTGGTTTTTTGTTGCAGTTGCAGTTGTTGTTGTTGTTGCTCCGGTGTTGCAGTCGAATTCTTGCATTCGCCTTGGCATTGCCATCATGGCAATCGAACAAGAGTTTCACATTGCATTCAGGGCCAATCGAGAGGCGACTGTGGAACCCAAAATAATATACAGCAAAATACTTTCGAGCTGCTAGCATATCATATCAGAGTTCATTCACAGATACTCGATACTGAATATTGTAAAATTAAGTAGGACAGCGAAGAGGATATAAATTACAGCCACCAGTTATATAGAAAGAAGGTGGCTCAAATATATATGAAATATGATTGAAATTAATACAATTCAAATTAAAGGATTGTCGAGAAGGTGGGATAAACATGAAATTAATAGAGGAATTCTTATTCTAAATCAAATGTAAATTGTAGAAAACATATGAATAGCATTTGCATGAATTTAAATATATTTTGAGTTGGCTAATTATTGATATTACATGTAATTTTTGATTTTAAATTTAAATTGCAGAAAAATGTATGAAATAAAAAATACATTTTCTGCAACTTGATTTTCGACTTGTAAATTTAAATTTCAGAAAACCAGATTAACTTATGCAAATCAATACTTTTGATTTCTAATTTAAATATTATTTTGCATTCATCAGGCCATTTCATTGCTTTTCATTTCAAAACTTTGTGCTATTGTCAACTATCTAAAATAGATGCTAAATAAATAAAGAAAGAGATTGACAATCAAATATGCTTTCAATCTGCATCGATCCATAAGCACAGCAGAAGTAGATTAATAATCAAATATTCTCTCGATCTACAATGCTTGATAAACACATCAAAAGCTAGACAATTTAGTGATCCAAGTGATCTAAGTTAATACAATAGCAGACAATGCAAACAGATTCTTCGCCAGATAAATCGATGTGGGGAAAGAAAGACGGCCGAAGAGAATCTAATCACAGCTAATCCGATTGGTATTCACTTTCGTCTGCGACTATTGGGAGTAGGGCACGTCGAGCGGCTTCGCATCTACCTCCAGTCCTGACCCAATTACGGATTCTCACGCGAAGAATAGATCTCGCGGTGGAGAAGAAGAAAACTGTGAAAAAGCGAAACGTCACGCTCAACAGTTTCGCATTTGATCAAATAAACAAATACACAGAGGAGAGAAGAGGCAGTCTGAGAGAAGAAAGAAAGAAAGAAAGGGGCTCTAACTAAAGGAAGCACCTCAAGCTCAAAGCCGTGTCCAAAGCCAATTATGCGAGCTGAGAAAACGAAGCGAAGAAAAGCAGCAGCGAGAAGAAAATGCTGAAGATTCAGCCGCAGAAATGCAAATGTTGCTCAGCGAGATGAACGATGATTCTGCAGTTCCAACAAAAAGGTCTAGAACCGGTTCTCAACACTGCGAAAGTGCCCCAAACGGAAGTGAGAGAAGAGCGAAGAGAAGCTGCCAAGCAGAACAAGTCAGAGAAAGAGAGAGAGAGAGAGAAAGAACCAACAACAATGATAAAAGCGACGCGTCTTTGGTCAAATATAGGTCAAAAGAGAAACTAACGGTACACGTCGCTATAGCAGCTATTGTTGTTGTTGTCGTTGTTGTCGATGTTGCCGCTTCGACTTGTCTGCAGAGACCCAAGACAGAGAAAGAAGCTGTTGCTGGCGATGATGATTTGGGTTACATAAAAGGGCGCGAACGGAAAGTAGAAACCAGAAGACCACTCTACACGAGTGCGTGTGTCTTCACACATACACACACACAGAGTCACACACACACACACACTCATACGCACTGTGGGACGCGCGCACAAAACTTGTTGCAAAGAAAGTGAAACTCTTTGTTGAGTGTTGACGCGTCGCTCCCCCAGGCAACGTTTCGAGCCACTTCTGCCCCTTGGCCCTGCCCCCCGCCCCTCCTGTCTGTCTCCACTCATTTACGCTTGCAACCTGAGCGTGTCACGCGCAGAAGGTTGCGCTTGTTTTACAAGCAATCGCTGTCATTGTGGCCGCTGTTGTTGCGAATCTTTCGCTTATCATTTATCTGCTCAGTTTTTGGGGCTGGGCTTGGGCTAGGTTATAGCTTCGGAATGATTCAAGCGCCAGATGCAGCGTCCGATATCGACGGCCTTGCCCTGCCAACATAAACCGAACATCAACATAGATATTTCTTATTTTGTATTATGCACTTATTATTTACAACTTGAATACAAGTATTAATATAAATGTAATACATTAAATCGAACTTGTATTCAGAATAAATAAGTTTGAATAAACATTTAATTCATGTTATAAATTGAATATAAATTTAATTCAGTTTGTTAAAATAATAAATTAAATTAAATGATGGCTGCTCACATCTCTACAAATGAATACCAATAGTTAAGTAAATATATATTGAATATAAATGAATTCAAATATATCTAAATATTAAATATCATTTCATTCAAGTAATATCATAATAATTTATGCATTCATTTTAAGATGACAGCTTAAACTATATAGATGCCAGATCTATTTTTTTGTGTATCGACTGCATTGACCCAGAAAGTCTGCCAGAGATGTCCAAGTCTTTTCTCCCTCAGTTTCGTTTACTACGTCAAAAATAAATAATCGAAATCAAGTTTAGAAAGTCAATTTCGTGGGCCCAGCTAGAATGCAGTCTCGAGTCGAGTCGAGTCTCCAGTCGAGTCTCCAGTCGCCTCTTCGGGGTCTCTCAGGCTGCAGCGGCAGCAACAGATTTTAGATCCGGCTTGCGAGTTGGTTTTCTCTTGAGCCAAGTAGCAGGCGCGCAGCTTTTGGCTTCTTGGCCTGGCCACGCAAAAGACCGCAAGAGAGAAAGACTGAAAAAATCCCATCGTGGCAGGGGCAAAAAGAAAGAAAGAAAAAAAAGTGAGCGAGTAGAAATTACGGTAAATAAATAAATAAAGAAAGACGGCAAAAAGAAATAAGCGAACGTCGCGTCGTCGTCATGAGCGAAAGTGAAATCTGCTAATGAATTCTTCAACGTTGAATAGTTTTCAGTCATTATGTTGAGTTTTGAGCCGTTGCCCATGGCGTATACTTGATTGCACATACATATTGTAGTACATAACTATCTCTTTCTGTCTCTCTCTCTCTCTCTCTGTCTTCGCAATTCAAGATGCGATTTGAGCCGAGCTGATCTTGCGTTTTTGGTTTCGGTTTCGGTTTCGATTTTGGTCTTGAGTTGGTAAAAGTTGCTAGATTCGTTATAGCAATTAACCAGCAGCAACATCGACTTCAACTTCAACAGCAGCAGCAGCAGCGACGATCCATCGATTTTGGTGGCGGGCAATTGAATTTCTCGATTATTTTGTTGGTCGTTGCGGCGGGTTCATTGAAACATTGCTGCACGCTGGAGGTCTTAAACTTGACTGCGATGCGGTTGCAACTGCAACTCTCGAGTGGCAACTCTCGAGTGGCGAGTGGCAGGTGGAAAGTTGTCGTCAGATCAATGCCCCACAAGATCATTTAAATCGGGTGATTAACATTAACACTTTGATGCCAAGTATCTAAGCTCTCTCTCTCTCTCTCTTAACGATCCCTCTCGAGTTGCGCAATCGGACAATCGACTTCGCCATCGCCATCGATTGCATAATAATTGTGTGTGTAATTGTTTAATTTCTGTTTCTCTTGCAGGGGAAGCTGAAAAAGTCAAATCATTGATCAGATTACGCGCCGAACTCTCGCCACTCTTCACGGGCAAAAGAAACGCCTCGAAATATGCCTGGGCGTAAGTAGATCACTCTCCATCATGCTCGAGGGGATTAACTCGATGTCAATTTCTTTTTTAGTGTCGTGGAACGCGAGCTCAATGTGCCGCTGCCGCTGTCGAAGATCATCAAGAAGTGGAACAATCTGCTGCAGGAGTACAAGGCCATCAAGATGTCCGAGGAGCCGAAGAGGCGCGAGTGGCCGTTCTTCACGCTGATGGACGTGTACTTCAGCGACCAGGTGAACGACCCCTCGCTGCGCCTCTTCTCCTCCACCAAGACGCTGAAGGAGACGCTCGACGACAGCGTCTTCGAGGACGATCCGATCATCGCCTCGGCCATCGCCGCCGCCACCAGCGGCGCCTACATGGAGATCGACGAGCTCATCCGCAGGCAGAAGGAGCGAGCGGCCCTGGCGGCCGAGCGGAAGCTGGCTGCAGCCGCAAGTGGCGGCAGCGGCGACTTCAAGTACGACATTAAGCCCATGCTGGGCAACAGCAGCAACAACAACAGCGGCAGCAACAGCAAGTTCAACAGCAACAGCGACATGGGGAAGCTGTCGAAGAGCGTCGACGATCTGTCCATGCAGCAGTACAAGATCAAGGTGGAGCTGATGCGACAGCGCGAGCACGAGCAGCAGGAGAACATGGTCAAGATCAAGCAGCAGGCTCGCCAGCAGCAGCAACAGCAGCAGCAGCAGCTGCAGCAACAGCAGCAACAGCAGCAGCAGCAACGCTTCCTGGGACATCAGGCGTCGTTGTCGCCGCATCCGCATCGCCAGCATGCACTGCAGCAGCAGCAGCACCTGTTGCAGCAGCAGCAGCAGCATCTGCAGCAACAGCTGCAGCAGCAGCAGCAACAGGCGCAGCAGCAACTGCAACACCAACAGCAGCAGCAGCAACAACAGCAGCAACAGCAGCAGCAGCAGCAGCATCATCAGCTCGCTCATCCACATCAACCGCCCACGCCGAGTCCCAGCTCGCCTCCAACCACCGCTCAGCAAATCCACATCACAGCCACCCAGCACCAGGCGGCCCAGCAGCAGCTGCAGCACAAGCAGCAGCAGCAACACTCGCAGCAGCAGCAGCAGCAACAGCCCTACACCGATCCCAACACCATCGATCAGTATCTGCTGTCGTGGAACAACTTCCACGGCAACATGTGCCGCGGCTTCCACTCGCTGCAGAAGGACGAGAAGATGGTGGACGTGACCATCGCAGCCGGCGGCAAGATCTTCAAGGCCCACAAACTGGTAAACTGATGGCGCCCCTCATCGAACAGTTCCTCTAACAGCAGACGCCCTCTCTTTCTCTTTCTCTCCCTCTCTATGTTGTCTGTCTCCCTTTGCAGGTGCTGTCCGTCTGCAGTCCCTACTTCCAGCAGATCTTCCTGGAGAACCCCTCGAGCCACCCCATCCTGCTGATGGCCGACGTCGAGGCCAGCCACATGGCCGGCCTGCTCGACTTCATGTACAGCGGCCAGGTGAACGTCAAGTACGAGGACCTCCCCGTCTTCCTCAAGGTCGCCGAGGCCATGAAGATCAAGGGGCTACACACAGAGGTAATTCTAGATAATCTTCAATTCAATTAATCTTAGACCTTTGGAAAATGAGGGAAAGTTTACTATAAATTAAACTGAATTAAAGGATGGACATGATACATATGATCTGTCGTATTTAAAATGCATCACATAGAAAATAAAATAATTATCTGTTCATTTTTTAATTACCAACAAATATTAGAAAGATTTATTTTTAAAAGGAATTGCAGCAATGAAGTGAGACAAGTTTAAAACTAAAATTATTTGAATAGAGTTAGCTAAGTTTCAAACCAAAAAACCACAAAACCCGACTTAAAACCTTTCTTCTTTTAATACAAAAATGTTATTTTTAATTAAGATTGAATGGCTTTTTAATTATAATAAATTGGTAGGAATTCATTTTGAAATGTAAAATTGTTAAAAATAACTAATTGAAGTGAAGTTTCAAACAAAAAAATGAAATCCGTATTATTTTAATATACAAATTAAATTTGGATTTTTAAAAATATCTTAAAAAGCCGTAATTGAAACGAGCCAAGTTTCAAACCATATTCACTTAAGTGAGCCAAGTTTCGCACCAAAAAGCGAAACGGTATGATGTAGGTTTGCAACCCCGCTAAAATCGTTGTTCTCTTTGGCAGAAAAACCTAGACAGCGATGCCAGCGACATCAGCTCGCCGCTGGAGAGCGACGGCACCGAGTGCCGCTATGAGCGAGGCACCCACAGCGTGAACATCACCAGCGGACACGCCGGCGGCTACGGCGCCTCGGCGCTGGACCAAACCAACGCGCTCAACGGGCCGACGCCGCTTTCCCTGGCCAGTCCGGGGGGACAGTCGCAGGGTCAGGGCTACGCTGGGTTCCGGGAGCACATCAAGTCGAAGGCGACGCTGGCCGAGAGCTTCATGAAGAACCTGAATCGCAACAACAACAACAACAGCAGCAGCACCAACAACAACAACTACAGCAACAGCAACAGCAACAACAATCTGTCGGAGGCGGAGAACAACTCGTTTGCGATCCTGCAGGCGAACAGCAAGAAGATGCTCGACTCGGCGCGCAAGCAGCACAAGTATCTGGCCAAGCGCAAGATCCTGATGCACTACAACAACGCGGAGCTCGGCAACTCGGAGGCGAAGCGCCTCAAGGAGATGGACAGGGACAGAGGCGAGCGCGACGACGATGCGCTGAACAACAACCACAACTATGGACACGGCCAGGACAACATCATGGAGCCGACGATTATGACGATTGTGCCGCGGACGCCCGAGCCGCAGCCGCCGCCAGCGACGCACAACAACAACTTCAAGATTCGGCTCGTCGACAACCATCATCTGACCAACAGCAACAACAGCAACACTAACAACAACAACAACAACAACAACAACAGCAGCGGCAACAGCAACAAGACAACCAGCAACAGCAGCAGCAATCATCACGAAGATGAGGAGGCCCTGAATCTGGTGAACGGCAACCGGCCACGCCCACAGACGCCGACGCCCACGCCCACGCCGTCGCCAGACATGCAACTGGTGAAGCACGAACTGGAACTGGAGGCGACGCAGATGGAAGCGAACAGCAACAATGGACACGACGAAGATCTCGCTAAGTACGACGACAACAACAACAACAATCACGGCCTGGACCTCGAGACCGACTCCAACAACAACAACAACAAGGCGGAGTCGCCCAACAACAACAACAACGGGGTTGCTGGACTCGCCTTGGCGCTGGGCAAGCACAAGCTGCTGAACGCTATCAATAGAAGCTTGGAGCTGGAGCAAGAGCGGGAAAGGGAAAGGGAGAGGGAGAGGGATAGAGAGAGGGACAGAGCAGAGCACGGCAACAACAGTAACAGCAACAACAACAACAACAACAACAGCAGCAGCAGCAGCAATGGGGACAACAACGACGACAACAACAACAATCACAGCCAGCATCTGGATCTGAGCACCATCAAGAACATCGCCACCGCCGAGATTCTCTGCGGGTTGAAGAGCAAAGTTCTCAAGCTCGAGGAGGAGCAGCGTGAGCGGGAGCGAGAGCGAGAGCGAGAGCGCGAGAGGGAGATGGAAGCCTGCCGCAGTTTGAGCGAGATTAAGAACGCCGATTGACAGCGAGCGGGGTAAATCAGGGGCGGGCTCTAAATATATACACATATATACATATACATACATATATATATATAAACATATGCATTTGATTAAATCTAATGAAAGAAAAGAGAACAAATTATATAGCGAGTAGACACACGTATAGCGAATCATCTATGTATGCTACTTATAGTTATTTATTATACCTTTTACCACATACAATTATCATATTGTTAATGTAATTTTAAAGACCGCAAGATCCCAGGCAAGTTGTGGTTCTCCCCCCTCTTCCCTCTTCTGCACATTCATTTTTGGTTAGTTGGTAGGCCTAGCATTCGACCCTCTACTTTGACTCCCTCCCCTC
This sequence comes from Drosophila ustulata, assembly GCA_035047365.1. NCBI lineage: Eukaryota > Metazoa > Arthropoda > Insecta > Diptera > Drosophilidae > Drosophila > Drosophila ustulata. Next base: position 31,492,008 of record JAWNPT010000094.1, read on the forward strand.
TCCCACTTAGCTGATAAGCATACTAACAAAATTGTTCATTTATTGAATATGAATTTCAAGTTTAATATTAGCATTTGGAAATTGGCCCTGTTGCAATAACTTTTAAGCTCCTAATTAAATAAATATTATTACTTTTAAAGAACAAAATAATGGATGAAGAAACAACAGCAATTCAAGAAGCAGAGCATCCTTAGTTCTATTTTGATGATTATAATAAAATGTATCTCAACACCAATCACGCATACATACAACAAAACAAAACACACACACACACACACACACACATACATACATATAGTAGATATATAGATATGCATCTCGTTTTTAGTTTTAACTTGCCAGACCACAAATTTCGATGTCGCTTCTCTTCGGCTGCTGCAACACCCGGAAAATTGTTAATTGTTTATTAAACGCTGATGCGGCTGCAACGGAACATAACCTCAACCTCACACACACACAGACACACACGCATATTTGTTATACAATACATATTCGGCACAGTGTAATTCGTACAATATTTATTAACATTGTTTACATTTAATCAGCGACATTTGTGTGTTGCACATTTTCTTTCATGTACAAGGAATCAATGACAAATAAAGAAACTGACACATTCAAAGCATTGTCCGTTATTTCAGTGTTGGTAAATGCTGCCAGGCAGGCACAGGGTGTGTCAAGCGCAACATGTTAGTTAACAGCGCCAGGACACGCAGAGAGCGAGAGCAGGCGCTCTCTCGGCTGTAAGCCGCCCTCGCTCTCTCTCTCTCTTTACAGCGAGCAACAAACACGGCATACATTAAAGTGTATTTTCGGTGGTTGACGGTTGGGGGCGCGCCTTTTTTGCCCTTTTTTCGCGCGCCAGGCAATGTAACTGAAAAGCCGAAGTCAACAGTGAGCCGAGTGCACGCAGCCGAAGCAGGCACGAAGTCGCTTGACAGCGACCAATTAACAGCGGGCGCTGCTGTTAAGTAGCAGCTGCAGCAGTAACAGACACTTAATGGCAGTTAAGAGTCGTCCATTCTGTGCGCTGTTCTTCTCTCTGTTCTGTTCTGTTCTGTGCTCTGTGTGTGGTTGTAAAAAACGGCGAAAACGTCACGAGAAAAACCGGTTCATAAATTATTGCCAATTGAATGGGGAAAATGCTGAGTAAATAAATGCCAAAAAACATAATTAATAAATGCCAAAGCTGTGAAAAATGTGAATAATTGTTAATCAAGTGAAAAGAGTCGAAAGTGAAAATGCTCAAATGGCGTTTGTTGCTTTTTTCCATGGGTGTTTGCGGCCATTTCGAAACTGCGCAAAAAAACCGTTTTCCATATACACACACAAACACACTCACACACACACACGCACGCACACACACACATTGATATTGTAACGGGATACAATGTCCAGCGGAGCACCCAGAATATTGGATTTTCAAGGATTGCCGCAATTAAAACAGGATGCCCAAATAAATACAACTACAACTAAGTTTTACGTAGTACGTAGCGAGCGGCGGCTTTTGGGCGGAACGCCAAAAGTGGGCAACGGAAAAGCAGAAGCGGAGCAAGCAGAAGTGGAGGCGAGAACGAAGACGAGGACGAGGCGAGGACGTCGCCCCGAAGCAGGAACAAAGCGGCAGCGGCAACAACAAGCATAAATGAATTTTACGTATTTCGGTATACACACGACAAATGCCGACGATGATGACGATGATGACGACGCTAGAACATGATGATGATGAGGTTGTTGTTGCTGCTGCTTGGGCACAGGGTGGGTGGCGACAGTAGTAACACACACACAAGCAAGCATTCACTCACACACACGCACACACAGACAGCAGATGTTGGGTACAGCAAGAGCGTGAGAGAGCGCAAGCGAGAGAGCGAGAGCGTCATCGACTAAGCGAGAGAGAGCGAGAGCGAGAGTGCCGGGTACGACGACGTGCCAAACAACAAATAAGGGATGTTCGTGCCGTCAGTCAACTCGTCGCTTTTTCACTACGCCACGGTATACACACACATACACACTTATTAATGTGTATTATTCAATGCGAATGCATGAACTGCAGCAATGGCAGCAACAGCAGCAACAACAATCATTAACACACAAATCAATAAGCCGACTGGGCAACACCCTGCAATACGTGTGTGTGTATATTTGTGTGAGTATGTACATATACATATGTATGTATATGTGTGAGTGAATATCTATGTTTGTTTGTGCGCGTGTATCTATGCAGAGCAAAAGCGTAAATCAAATTGTGATTTTTTTTTTAATGATTTAAGAGATTAAATTTCTGAAAATATGAACATGAATATACACGTAATAGTAAATTGCAATGTTGGTGGTTGTTGTTGTTTAACACTAGTGAAACGGCAGAACGAATACACACACTAGCGACATCACTAGTCCGTTTGTGTAAAGTAAGCAACCAGTCCAGGCCCTAGTCCGCAGCTATCTGCGAAGTAAGTAGTGGAAGGGAGACAGCCACTCTGAAGGCAATACACATACACGTCACACAGAGAGAGACCCTGAGGCACACACACACAGATGGATGCGTGAGTGACGCAGACAGCGGTTCACACAGTTAGACTGACTGGCAGACATTTAAGCTGCGGCAGAGCAGAGGGCGGTGGTCGCAGTCAATACACACACATACACGCGTATACGAATGCAGCGAGGCGTCTGTGTGTGCGTGATTCGGCTACTTAACCTACAGAAGAGCGACAACGTAAAAGGCACGAGCTGCGTTCCCGTTGAATTTCCAATAAATAAAAACTCACGTACACACACACAACTCGCACGAGTACACACGCACTCGCACACACACAAGCACATGCATACAACGTTAGCCCTTACGTTACGTGGCAGCGAGGCGCTTACGTCGTCGTCACTGCCGGTTACCGTCTTTCGGTTACGTCAATTGGTTTAGAGTTCGTTTACACGAATCAATGTGAGTGAGAGTATGCGTGCGTGTGCATGTGTGTGTATGTGCTTGGGTGGGTGTGTTCTTGTCTAACTTACAATGTCATCAAAAAGGGCTGAGCCTGATATATCTGCAGTTAAAGCGTATCACAGCCAGCTTGATGGGCATTGCCAGCCGAGAAAGTACCGAGGGTATTTGTTGAATTTACTGCCAGATTACAACAACGCCAACAAGTGTTTGAATCTCTCATTACCGCGAATACTTGACCCCATGCACCATTCACCCGATTCTTGCGTAACTCTTCAAGGGGTTGTGAAATGTTGTAATTGTCAAAGTCATATCACAGCCATTTTGATGAGTTTCGTGCGAATTGCTGGAATCGTTATTCTTCTCTCTCGGAACCCGGAACTCGCTCGCCTTGGACAACTTTCTTATACCATGTCGTTAAAATGTTTGTGAACTTATGTATTTTATATCATATCACAGCCATTTTGACGAGTTTGGGTAAAGAAATCTCAACAGTTCAAAGAGCGGCCTTCTAGAAGTGGGAAAAAGGTAATTAAAATACGGTGTTTTTTTTTTAGATGTTTTGTTTTTTGTTTTTTTTTTTTTTGTGGTTTTTGTTTTTATTTTTTTATTTTAATTAATAATTATTTTCTTTCTTTTTTCATGTAAGGAAACTTTACAAAACAAAACAGGACCACAACAGATGCATATCTTGATCGTACTGAATATAATCGAACTGATTCAATGACTGGCAAAAGGATTAAGACGTTTTCTCAGATGGACAACGGAGGCACTAAAACCCAAAAACCTGACTCAGACTCGCGCTCATCTCTTCTTAAATGTTGTTTGTTCAAAACGGGGAAAAGATATTAAAGAAAAGAAAAGGAAATTTTTTGAAAATAAAAGAATTTTTTAAATAATCTCGATTAGAAATGCTTTTTTGTTTTTCGAGATAAGAAATTTGTAGAAGTGCAAACAAAATTAAATTTCAACAAAATCAATCAGTTTCTACAATTTTGGACATTAATCTATCGACTCTTGCTCCTCCTCCTCTTCCGCTTCCTCCTTAATTCACATTCATCATCGGTTGCATCGGTTTTTTTTGCGCCAATCAAGCAAAGTTTAAGCATCTAGTTGAGAATTATCTTCGTATTCAGTATGGGATTATTTGGTGCAAACAAAATATCGAATTTGTTATTGGACAATCCCAATGTGAATAATACAATCAAAACTTAAGCAATACAATTGCATTTTTGTTGTTGTAAGAAACCAATTAATAATATATTATATATTTCTATCTTTCTCACGACACTTTGCTTGGATCTTGGGAAAATTTCTGATTCGATTTGTTCTTGACTGCAATTTTGGAATGATGACTTTTTCTGTACTTCCTGTATTTAGTTTATAATGGGATTTTGTTCAAAAAGCAAATATTGTGTGTGTAATTCTCTCATTTGAATATCAAAGTGAATTGAAATCGTTTGTGTTTTACGCTTTAAGCAATTTTACAAAAATTCATAATGATTTGTCTCATATTTTGTTTGGATGCTTTTTTATAATCGCTCGATATTTAATTGATGCGGTTTATTTTCTTGTACAGCACATTTTTTGTTTTTAGAATCTCTGTTGCGATGCACAAACACACAAATTGAGTTTGGATATACATATATAGATAGGTAATACCATTCATCGCTTTCGACTTTCTGCTGATGTTAGTCGTGTTCTTGTTCTGTATTCATGCTGTGGTTCTTTGACAAATTTTCTAGTTTCCCTTTTGCTTTCTTTTATATTTTATAATTTCCTAGTTGGTGTTGTTGTTGTTATTGGTGTTTCACTTGTGGGATGATGCATGCCACACCAAGTTGCACCCGAAAGTGTGGAGAGGAGAACTGAACTATGCCCGAAGGAGCTTGCTCCCTCTGCTCCCAGCCCATTCTCCTCGCTGCTGTTGTGGCAAATAAGTTGATGAAGTATTTGTGAGTTGTGTGTGGATCTAGATGTGGCATTGTTGTTGTTGCTGCTGCTGCTGCTGAGGAAGGGACTATGAGGAGATTTAGACGCTGATGTTGTTGTTAATGTTTCTGCTGATGCTTCCATGATGACGACGACGGGGCGCTGCCGCGATGATCCCCACCACTGCAGCAATCTCACTGCGTGGTATGCTGCTGCATGAGCACCTGGAACGGCGGATTCTGTTGCGGATGCTGCGGCGTTGCCCCCTGGAAGTAGGCGTTCGATATGAGCTGCGGGCCAGGATGTAGACACATCAATTGGTATGCCGGCGGCTGTGCTTGCGGTGTGAAGGGCGACGGCTGAAGTCCCCCGCCGGCAGGGGAGGGCTGTGGTGGCGGATGGAACGTCTGATGCGGCTGGCCCGGAGACGGGGTCGTCGATGGCGGCGTTGGCGCCAAGAACTGCAGCTGCTGCGGCTGCGTATCCGGATACATGCGCACCGGCAGCCCGTACTGCGATTGGAAATGTTGTGGATTGTGGTACTGTATGAACTGCGTCATCGGTGCGGTGGCCATCAATGGCGGTCCAGTTGCCGTCGTCGCCGACACGTGCATTTGCGATGTACCCATCGGAGCTGCAATGCAAGAATAATTCAATTACAATACGTTCGAGATCAGAAAACTGCATTCGAGCGTGCTCGACTACAAGATACGTGCTAAACATTTCTAAAATAATCAATATAAACTCCATATATACATTATTTAGTCTATGTTACATATTTGCACTTTCAGCATAATTAATGTAAAGTTTCTACATCATAAATAAAAAAAATATGCCAAATATATAAATTTACAAAAAAAAAGTGCCTAATACATTTCATACGCAGTATTTTTTTGTCATAAAAGACAAGCATAATAATTATTATAGCTATGGCTATGAATTCTAATCGACTCATATTCCACTTAACTGCTACCTATAATAAATAATAATATATATATATGTACAACTTTTATTCTACTCACCATATTGGTTGCGACGCACACCGCTCTGGCGGGGCTGGTGTGTGGATGGCTGGAATGCGGTTGGCGGCACCATGTAGATCTGCTGATTGGTCGCTGGCACAATGGCACTTGAAGTCGCGTAAATCGGGTGCATGGGCACCGGTGTCTGTGGCGTATGTGGTCGCGAAGGGTTCGGCGTGCTGGGGCCGCGGGGCGTGAAGGGCTTCGCCGACGGATTCAGCACGTGCGGCTTCTTGACCACTGGCGTGCTGCCGCTGCCAGGCGTGGTGCTGCTGGCAGCTGTGGTGGCAGCTGTGGCGGCAGTGGCGCTGCCTGTGGCAGAGGCCACAGGAGTCGACTTGTCTGCGGCAGCAACAGCAGCAGCTGTTGCAACCGTTGTTGGTGTGCTGATGATGGCGACGCCGCCGCCTGTTGGCGTGTTGTTGCTGCCCGCTGCCACAATGATTGGCGACGGTGTGGCCACCTCTTGGGGCTTAGGCGTGACCGTCTGCAATGGCTGTGGCGGCAACTGTTGCTGCTGCTGCTGGTCGAGCAGCGGGCCTGGCGAGCTGATCACCACGGGCGATGTCTGCGGCTGTTGCACGCCAGCGGGCGGCGGCGCCATCACATGGTAGATGGCCTGCGGGGGCTCCTGTTGCTGCTGCTTGGCCACGTGATGCTGATTGTCCACAACCAGCTGTTGTTGCTGCTGCTGCTGCTGTGGCGCCTTTTGCTGCAGATGCTGCACATGCTGTGGCGGCTGCTGCTGCTGCTGTGGAGGCGGCTGCTGCTGAGGCGGCGGCTGTTGTTGCTGCTGAGGCACATAGTGTTGCTGCGGTGGCAGCTGCTGCTGCTGGTGATGATGCGGCGGCGGCACATGCAGCTGTATGGCCACCATTTGCGGCTGTTGCTGCACCTGCTGCTGCTGCTGCTGTTGTTGCTGCTGCTGCTGTGGCGGCGACACCGACTGCTGCAAGTTGCTGCGCTGCATCGAATGCGGCGGCGGCTGCTGCTGTTGCTGCTGCTGCTGGGGCGGCGAAGTGTTGTTGCTGGGCGCCAGATGAAAGTCCTGATTAAACTGACGCAGGTCCTGCAGCGAGTTGTCCCGCAAACGCACCTGGCGTTGCCCCTGATGCGTCTGTTGCTGCGGCGGCTGCTGCTGCTGTTGTTGCGGTCCGCCCGTTTGCAGCGGGGGCGAATTGCTGTTGTGGCCGCCGCCGCCATGCTGCACATGACCGCTGTGCATCGGCTTGCCGTCATAATTGAGCGACGAGTTGCTCTGCGAGCCTTGATACTGCCGCATCTGACGCTGCGGCAGCGGCTTGCCCGCATTGGCCGCAGAGTCGCCGCCATTCAGCTTCGAGGCGCCTCCCAAATGCCCCTGATTGCGATACTGCGTGGAGCTGTTGAATAAATGCCAAGTCAAGTGAGTGAACATACAAATTATATCAATCAATACTATGATTTTGTATCGCTCTCTTACCCGTGAATAATCTGCGAGTTGTTCGGATACGAGTACTGATTCTGGATGCCAATCGGCGACGATTGGTAGCCACCAGAGCCCGTTTTGTTGCCATTGTTTCCACCCGGCGGCACATTGGACGCGTTGCCAGCGGCGCCGCCGACGCTGCTGTTGTTGGGCGCATTGCCGCGCATCAGCTTGCCGCCCTGCGGCACCGGCTTGCGCTTGATCATCGGATTGCCGCCATACTTGTTGTTGCCAGCGCTGTCGCTGGACGCGCTGATCGACGTCGACGCTGGTCCCGTGTTCTTCAGGCTGCCAGCGAGCATCAGCACAGCAGGCGATTGTGTGGCGCCTTGTTGCTGCTGCCCCATCATGATGTCGCGATCCCGTGGTCCGCTTACCGACTGCGCTGCTGGCGGTCCATTGTTGTTGTTGTTGTTGTTGCGCGTCTGCTTGGTGATGTAGCGATCGCTGCTCATCGTCTCGCGCAGCTGATAATCGCCTCCACCGCCTCCTCCTCCGCCGCCGCCACGCGGTTTGTTGCCGCGGTCACGATCGCGATCACGCTCTCGTTCCCGCTCTCGCTCGCGTTCACGCTCGCGCTCCTCACGCTCTCGCTCTCGGTCGCTGCGTTCGCGTTCTCTGTCGCGCTGTTCGTTGCGCTCTCGATGCTCCAGCTCATGCTCTGCCGGCACCGCTGCTGCTGCCGCTGGCCTCTCGACGGCCGCAAACAGCGCCTCCTCATCGCCATTCTCCAGATCCAGGCGCTCGCGACACGTTGGATTATTCTCAATTTCCGCTGCAAGTTTCTCGGCCTTCGCCTCGGCCTCCTTGAACTCCAGAGAATCGCCCTTGTCCAGCGGCACTGTGTACGACGAGAGCGAGTCATCGAATGTGGAGGTGACGCCGAACTGATTCTCGTTCTTGCGGAACATCTCGTTGGCATCCCAGCCATTCGAAGCGCCATCCAGCTCAATGTCAATGTCGCCATTGGCGCCGGAATCCCATGGCTCTAGTTCCTTTTCATCGAAGCGTGTGCCTGTCAAAATAATTGTTTAGTAAAGGTTCGAATAGTGGGAAGTTGAGGGGATAAACAGTAAATACAGGAAATAATCGGCAAAATAGATAGTTATTTTCCATAATAATTTCGTTACAAAGTTCCTTTAAGCTTCGATTCAAAGAAATAAATTCTTTACGATTTACATGTATAACCCCTTATATTATATTCCAATTACCGTTGCACTTGTCGGATATGGCGCCGTCGGTCTGGAAGGCGCCTGCTGTGGCGTATTGCGAATCAAAGTCCTTGGCGATGATGGTCACGACGGTGTCTGCGGGAAATATGATGTGTTTGGGCACCGTTTTGCCCTCATCCGACTGATTCTTGGGCTTGATGCAAGCGGGCAGCTCCAGTGCAATGTCAAAGTTGCCCGAAAATGTGCGAAACACGCCCTCGTACGTGTTGCCCGAGCGCAGACGAACCTCGACAACGCTGCCGACGAGCGCCGTCGCCGAGTGCATGAAGAAGGTGTTGTTGTAGACGCCCTGCGCCGCCAACGAGCGTCCGACGCCGCCGCCGATTCCGATGCCGCCGTTGCCACCTCCTCCGCCGCCTGCCTTGTTGTTCGCTGGCCGCAGACTGTTGTCGTTCGCGTTGTATCTGCAGAGAGAGAGAGAGAAAGAGACTCGTCATCATTATCAGTGTCATGCGGAGCAATTAGTCCACACAAATTTGCACTGCTGAGAGCAACAATAACAATGGCCACGAGACATGCGAACCAATCGAAGCCGAACGCAGCTCAGGGTCGAGCAACGACAACAAGACAACGCTTCTCCCCCTCCTCTCTCGCTGTCACTACGGTATCGATTCGCTGTCTCTGCTCTTTGTTGTAGTTGTTGTTGTTAGTGAGCCTCCCTTCCCCCAAACCACGCCCTGAGCCTCCCCTCAAAAATAAATATGTAGTAGTCATGTTATATGTGTCCCTGTGAGTGTGGGGTTTATTTTATGAGCATGTGTGAGTTCGTTTTCAGCTTGTGCTTTTGGGTTCAGTCCAGTGAACTCAATTTTCGAAAACTCTTCCCTGCTCATGAACTTTATATGAGTTTACTTGTGTGCAGAGCACCTGGTCTCTTTTCCGTTCTAGCTCATTGGTTATTTTAATTGTTTAAACCTTCTGCCGCTATCTGATGATGGGGCCATTCTCAATTTCACTTTCGCCGCCAAGTAAACCATTAAAGTGTACTTCATTTAATTTGTGCTGTTCAGTCGAGTGACAGAAATGTTGCGTTCTGATACAATCAGATAATTTATAGAGGTTTCTGAATAACAATTTCGCTATATGGGATCCTTCTTCTTCACAATCTCACAATTTCTACATTCTCAAACTGAATTCAGAAAGAGAATTATTATTAATTTAATTAAATGAAATGATACTTTACGATAGATTAAAAAAAATTAGAGAGGTAAATAAATAAAATTAAATTTGGGTTTTTAGTCAAGTAAGAGATATGATGCGTTTGGATTCATCAAAAGTAAAAAAAGTTCATTCCAGAAATCGTTTTCGTTATTATTCTAGCAGGTACATTTTTCATATTTTATTTCTAACAGAAGATAACCGTTAGCTTGAATTCGCAGAATCAGAGTCAAATGATAATGATAAAAGAATTCAGTAGTTCAGTCGGAGCACGAAAGACGTAAATTGTTTCTGGGCGAACGCCTTTTGGGGTTGTTTTGATTGCGTGCAGGATCGACGACCGTGAAATGCTCTCGACTCGCAGCTCGCAACGCACAATGAACTCAGCACGCATATAACGAACATGAACGACAACAACAACAAGAACAACAATAATAATAATAATGTGAAGAGGGGGTTGGTGGGGTGCGGTGGTTATGATTCATGGTGCACTGCGCACATTTTGGTCAATGAAAACAAATAATTGATTGTGTTCCACAGTGAATCATGCGTAAAGCGAACCCATTGATAAGGTGTTTGGCATCACCAGCGGAATCGAAACTAGAAACACTGGAATCGAGTAATCTACAAACAAACATCAGCATGCGCATATGTGTGTGTGTGTGAGTGTGTATTCGTATGGCAGGCTAAATAGGCTGAGACCACGGCATGCTGCCTGCCTGCCATATGCAAGTGTGTGTGTAGGCATCTGCAGCTGCAAGTGTGCGTGTGTGTGTGGGGCTTAAAATGAAAGTGTGCATAGGCAGAGAGAGAACAAGAACGATTGTTCGTTTCGTTTTGTTTCGTTTCGTTCCTTCGGTTCGGTCAGCAAATTGTAAAGTGACCCAAATTCTGTGCGCCCGGCGGGGAGGCGAAGTGTGCCAAGGCAGCAGCAGCAGAGCGGTGACGACGACGACGTCACATAGCAGCGCAGCGCACTGCAAAATGCTGACAATGCAAGAAAAATGCATTCGATAAAAAGAGAGGCAAAGTAAAAGAAGCAGAGGAAGCAAATACGCTACGTGCGGCGCGTGCTTATGTGTGTGTAAACATGCATATGCTTGCAGTCAGTGGGCCCAAGCAGCTGAAAGTATTTGAATTTCAACTGCTGGCCAACAGCCTGGTTCCACTGTGCATATTTGTATGCAGGCCAGTGCTGCCAGATAAGCTTATTTCAGCCTAGAACTAGCATATGAAAATCTAAATATTTTGTAAGTTTCAAATATTAATTAATTATCGATCATTTCTTAACAAATTTTTTTAAATAATAAACAAAGATTCTAGTAATTTTGTTTGATTTGGACATAAGTTGCTTTTTAGCATTTTTTTTATTATTATCCTATTATTGTTTTTGTTCAGAATCTAGCTTATGCGGGCACTTATCATCTGGAAACACTGATCCAGGCAAATACACCCACATCTTCGTGTGTGTGAAGTTATTTCAAATGCAGCCCAGCAGCCTGGTCCCACTGTGCGCTCTTGTGCATGTAACACATGTGTGTGTGTGCAGCCATATTTAAATTGAATATTTAAAGGGCCTGGGCTGATGCGGAAGGGGTGGGGGAGTGGGCGGAAATAATATTTATTTGCTGTAGCAATTGAGCAGCCTTTAAACAAATTATGCATGACATTTTCTACATATTTTATGTGGATTATTTTCATTTTTTGTTCTCCTGGCCTGTGAAAGGGAAATGTAAACAAAGTAAAAAAAAAGATATGAGAAAACGAAACAATGTGCGAATGTGTGTGCGACGTGTGCATGTGTGTGTTACTAACATACACATAGAAACATGAACGTGTGGCGTGTGTTATATAAGTGTAATTGCAATTTGCCCCGATTTGTTGTTGTTGCTGCTGCTTCCTCTTTTAATTCAACAAATTCCGGAGAGAACACGGAACAGCAGCAGCGAGAAATGTGTAAAATAAATAAATGAAATAAAACGCGCGCTTTCACCTCTTGCGCGTTACCGAAACCTGGAGCAACTTTTTCAACTGCCTCAGTTTTGTGCTTCTTCGCTGCAAGTGCTTCTTCTTACCTTGAGATGCCGCCGCCGCTGGGACCGCCTCCCCCTCCTCCACCTCCACTAGGTCGACTTTTCCGCTTGCTGTTGTTGTTCATAATAATAATAGTTGAAGAAGATGGGCGCAAAGCCAATTGCCGATTGTCTTTTCTTTACGCTTTCTTGCTCGTTCCTCCTTGCAGTTGCACTTCGAATTGTATTTATATTTATATGCGTTTCGTTTAGTTGCTCTCTCTGTTATTTTGTGTCTCTTCTTTGGCTGTTGTTCTTGTTGCAGTTGTTGTTGTTGTTGGCTGGGTGGCTGAAGCTCTCAATCTGACGACGATGCACAACAACGGAACGGAGTGAGACGGGGAACGGAACGACGGAACGGAACGGGAACGATGTCGCTCGCTTAATGGAGGAGTTGTCGCCGATCGATCTTCTTCGCGTTGCCCGGAACAGCCAGCATTCAACACGACAGACAACCAACGTTTTATATCGGAAAAGCAACAACAAACAAAACGTTTACTACGACGACGACGACGACAACAATAACAAAACACACTTTGTAATGGCGGTCGGTCTGGCGTTAATTTTTCTAAATATTCACGCACTTTATTTTTTGATTTTTACTTTTTTGTTGTTCTTTTTTTTGGGGGTTAGCCTTTCGTGCTTTGCTTTGCTTTGTGGCTGGTCGTTTTCTGCTTTTGCCTCCTCCTTCGACGTCTTCTTCTTCTGCTTTTACTGCCTTCGCTCTTTTTCACTCGCACTCGCACTCGCTGCTCGATGATTTTTGCGAATTTCTGCTTTCATCAAATGTTGCCTCGCCTCTTCCTTATGTTTGCGCTTTTCTTTCACTGGCTTTAGCGCTGTATAACTCAAACAAAAAAACGAGCATATGCGACGGCGCTTAAGTCGTTTTAACGTCAGTTAAATATAATATTTATTAATTATATTTTTTCTATTCTTCGCTGCGAGCACAAAAGTTAGCTGAACTGCATATCAGCTAGTGGTGGTGAAACATCTGTGGCCTATCGATGCATCGATGTTTATCAAACTTGTTTTGCAAACATCGATTTATTATGCGAAACATCGAAGTCGTTTTGCAGCCAAATAATGCAAATTTATTGATTATTGTATATGTAGATATAATTCTTTTAGATTAACTCGAATTTTTTTTATTTAACACCAGTGTTGGGTGTGACCACAAGCAACATTTCTAAATAATACATAATAATACATAACGCCGATATTAGCACGAGCCCTGATAGATGTCATTTGGTCACACTGAATATGATGAACTATGATTGCCGAAACGTGTGTGGAAAGGCGCATTATTTAAACAAATCTGAATTTACTTCTAGAATTTTTTTTCTCACAATTCGAGTCTCATTCACCAACTATATAGATAGATGTTCATAAATTGCAGTTTTTGTCAAATATTTTTCATAAGAATGGAAGCGAAGCAATAATTGGTCAACGGAAGCCTGCAGATCGTAAAATACCCAGAGTAAATTGCTGGTATTTTTTTTATTTTTATACCAAATGCAGTGAAATATTTTATAGTCAATATTTTAAATAACGATGTAATTCACGATATTTGACAGCGATAAGTCATATGGTTTCTTTAATAAAATTAATTGAACTTATTAATACAAGTGATGTGCATGTAAAATGATTTAAAGCACCAAGCGATTTTGAAATTACAAAATTCAAGTATAATTGTATTGATTGATTAACAATACTTTTCAAATTCAAAACAAATTCTACGAAGTTAAACATTTAAACAATTTACTGATATATCGATATTCAGAGTAAGACTTTTATCGAAATGTGCAGCACTACATTATCTATCGATATCTACAGCATCAGAATTATTGAATTGTGCAGCACTAGGCGTACCGACAAAAATTAAGCGCGCTTTTTGAATTTCAAACTCTTTTATAATGAACTAGTACTTAGGGAATCATAATCATCTGAGTACAACAAATATTTATAAGTTTATCTATTTATAGAGTGACCCAATTACGATCCTAGTTCTTGGAATAAAAATAGATTTGTTTTTGCGATACGCCCACATTGTTAGATATTTACTTTTCCTGATAAGCCGTTGACAGCTGATGGAGACCAATCGCTCGTCACACCAGCAAAACCCAGACGACGAGCGACCTTTGAATATCAGCCTCTTTATCAAATGCATGCAAATATGTGCATATATCGCATTAAAGATTCTCGCTTTCAGAGATAAAACGGAGAGTTACAAGACATTGAAATATTATCACCTACAGCAGCAGCGTAGAATAAATATTGTCTGGATAGATTAGACCACGTCTCCGGAAGTTGTTTCTACTAAACCAATTCTTACAAGTGTAACCTGATAATAAGCAAAATGATTGATGAGTGACCCTAAATTCAAATACAGTCACAAGATGTCACCATTTGATTATCACATTGCTGTGCACGATTTGATGAACATAACTATTATAGATCTATTGCTTGTGCACACTTATGTCTATTAAACTAACTAGTAGCTCAAATATTAATCTGTTCGATTTACTGGAATTCTAATTAGAGGTATGGAAAAATACCTTGGCGTCCTCAGATCATCGCCAAGGAATCCGAATGTGCTAGACGTATTATCACTCGTCTTCTCGCCTCTGGCAGTGTCGTTATCAAAGTAAGTAGTTTCTTTGTGCTTTGCATATTTGCATAGATATTTTTGTATTGTAGCGCGCTTGGCCATCCCCAAGTTGGAGTCTGTCTGTTTACCCATCTGCCTGCCGAATGGGCGTTAAGTGTCTCATTGTTGTTGCTCCATGGGGCAAAAAAAAGTAGACTACAACAACAATAAAAAGTGTCACCGTCTTCTTGACTCTTTTCATTTTTCTTGTTTATCAGAGATCCAACAGATCTGGCCGACCGCAGTTATTTATCATTCAAAAATTCAGTCATTCGGCAGTTTTCATTAGATTGCCAAGCGATGCACTTGGATCAAGGCACACGACTCTCAGCATCCTTCTAGAGCACAAACGGATATATAAACTGTTAATCCTACTACGATGGGAATTACAAAAAATCTATCCTTCGACGGTACGTCAGTTAGATAAGTGAATTGTGCTGGTGACTAGAATTAATTGAATTAGATTTGTATCTAATAATACCGCGGTGATAAAGTCTACCTTTATCCGAATAATTCGACTGATCAGTTTGCGACAAGTTCAACAATAAAGTGCACTTCCATCAATTGCGAGCTCATCTAGATGGGCTGACAAGGTCTTTAGTACAGAGACGATGGCATGATTTATTTTGTCTGGGGTCAGTGACTAGCGAACAACTCATAGAAACGTATGTAGAACTATCCAGCTGGAACCACAGCTTTGTCCGCGTTGGATTTAATAAATGGACACAATTCATATACATTTAAGCGCCATCTATCGGCGTATGAATTATATGTGCAACTGCAACTGGTTCGTGTCCTTGCTGAATATTACTTGATTTTATGATTTTCATAATTTTATTAATTAATTTAATATTTACAATACGAATTTCGAAAAGTCGCTTATTTGTGTATGGTCGAATGTCTAAGCTATGCTGTGTTCAAATTACATCCCCGTAGCTTTTACCGTTTTGACTGTGAGTTGATAGTTCAGTGAGTTCGACAAACAAACTTGTATGCCTTATTATTATTTAATTTTTTACGATTATTTGTTTTCAATATTTATGAGCAGTCTTGAGAATTGCTTAATTTATTACTCATCGAGGTGCGAGCGACGCATGCCTCACAAATTAAACAGCTGGCGAAGATGCTAAACAAGTTGCGGTCAAACAATCGTAAACAAAGCAGATCACACTTCTCGCATAGCATTTCTAACTCCTTTTATAGTCAATCATAAAAAATGAATATAAAAACCGAAACAGAAGCGTGTAATTTGACTCAATAATAAACGGAAATAATTAATGCATATTAATTGGCATAATTAAAGCAAATTATACGTTGGCGGTATAAAAGTTACAATGAAATTCGCTAGACGAGCAAATTAAACTACACGGCGGATACGTAATCAAATCACGTATGTGTATTGGAGATTAACACTCGATGCAGTCAAGTGTGGAGTGGAATTTTTTCGGTTAATCACTTGTTTTGGGATAGAATTTGCGTCAAATTGAGTGACTCAACTCGACACATTATTTTTAGGACAGTCTCAGCAACGAGGTGTTAATCGACAGGCAAACATCGCGCACAATTTAAATGTTAGACTCGGCAACAATATTTGCGTGTATTTGCTTAAACAATTAATAGGCAGGGCGAAGACAATTAAAGCGAAACTGGTTTTCAGATTCATCTAGCGTAGATCGCAGCTCAACTCTCTCTCTTCCGCTCTCTGTTCCGCTCGCTCTCTCGATGTCTGTGAAGAGCCCTCGATCACACATACGTCACATGGGCCAGGCATGAGTTTGGAGTTTCGTTTAATTGCGGTTTCACACAGTTGGAATATGTTTTGGGCAACGATGCGCGCCACACAAGCGAATAACTTGTTTACAGAAAAGTCCCCTTTAAAAAGCAAAAACAAAGGCACAAGCGAATTGAGCTCGAATGTGTTTACGGCTTGCCAATTGCCAACTGCCAATTGACATCAGTTCGCAATGCGTTGGCCGTGGAAACAGTCGCTGTGCCTGGCCAAGAATAGGGCCGCAAGTCGGCCAGAGACCACCGTGAATGTCATCTACGATCGTAGGCTCTCAGACTCTTATTTCTCGCTCTCTGACTCAATTCCTGCTCTTGCCTTGCAGCCAGTTGCGGCGAGAAGGCGAAATACATCTCCAAGAATGGCGACGATGGCTACGACCCGACCGCAAATCACACCGTCGAGCTGGACATGCAGAGCAGATACAGTGCGCCCAAGGAGCCGCATTGGCTGCTGCGACGCATCTACTTCCTCAGCTGGATCAACAGCTACGATCGGCCGCAAGCCTTCGCCGATCTGATTGCCGGCATCACCTTGGGTCTCACCATCATCCCGCAGAGCATCGCCTACGCCTCGCTCGCTGGTCTCTCCTCGGAGTACGGACTGTACTCGGCGTTCATTGGCTCGATCATCTACGTGTTCTTCGGCACCATTCCGCAGGTCTCCATCGGACCGACGAGTCTCATGGCCATCATGACGCTGCAGTTCTGCGAGGGCAAGCCTGTGCAGATAGTCATCGTGCTGGCCTTCCTGGCCGGGCTCGTCGAGCTGCTGATGGGCATCTGCCAGCTGGGCTTCATCGTCAGCTTTATTCCCGCGCCGGTGACCAAGGCCTTCACCTCGGGCACCGCGGTGATTGTGGTGCTGGTGCAGATCAAGAACCTGCTGGGCGTTCGCCTCAAGCAGGTGCCTTCGATCGGCGACTTCGTCAGCAACATTCGCCTCACCGACGCCGCCATGGGCATCAGCTGCCTCATCCTGCTCTTGTCATTGCGGGTAAGTTGAGTACTTTTTTTTTATAAAACTGAATCCACATTCTTCGCTCTGCTTCTCAGCTACTGTCGCAGGTCAAGTTCAAGCGGGACACGCCGCTGACGCAGCGCTTCAAGAAGATCCTCTGGTACATCAGCATCTCCCGGAATGCGCTCGTCGTCTTCTTCAGCGGCCTGCTCGTATTCCTTTGGGTGCGCAAGAGCTCGCTGGAGGCTGTGCCCTTCCTGCTCTCCTCGAAGGTTTCCTCGGCCATGCCCACCGTCAAGCTGCCGCCCTTCGCCTTCCAGCACGGCAACCGCACCTACGTCTTCACGGACATCCTCCAGGAGCTCGGCAGCGGCGTCATCCTCGTGCCCATTGTCGCCGTGCTCGCCAACGTGGCCATCGCCAAGGCCTTCGGTGCGTATGCTTAATATACTTATTTATTGCTTTTTTTACTAGATTGAAATTTTTGCGTGATTGAATTTGATTTGTTATTCATCAAGCAAAGATCAACTCCCAGCCGAAATGTTTGCTTCGTAGAAAATTATTTATTTCCACTTCAGCTCTTCTAGCTGAAATATTAGAAACTTCAAAATTAAATGCAATCATTGTCGATAATATACAACCCATTATAATGCCACTCTCTTGGCTGCAGTGAAGGACGGCAAGCTGGACGCCTCGCAGGAGATGCTGACGCTGGGCCTCTGCAATTTGGCGGGCTCGTTCTTCAGTGCGATGCCGACGTGCGGCGCCTTCACGCGCTCTGCTGTCAGCCAGGCGTCGGGGGTTCGAACCCCGATGGCGGGCTTCTACACGGGTCTCATCGTGCTCTCCGCGCTCTCGATACTGACGCCCTACTTCGAGTTCATACCGAAAGCCTCGCTGGCTGCAGTTTTGATTGCAGCAGTTGTTTTTATGGTAAATGGAAGAATTCTGTAGTTGCTGATTGATATTAAAGTTGAACTGCTTTGCAGATTGATCTGACGCCCGTCAAGGAGCTGTGGCAGTCGAGCAAAAAGGACTTCTTCAGCTGGGTGGGCAGCTTTATCATCTGCCTCGTGGCCGGCGTGGAGATGGGGCTGCTCTTCGGCATTGTGGTCAGCATGATCTGCATTCTGCTGCGCCTCGGCAATCCCAAGGTCGAGGTGTCCCTCAAGCAGGTGAGTCATCGAATATTTTCTCTGGCACAACTCTCTGAATCCCTGTTTCCTTGCAGCAAGAGTCCAGCTATTATGTGCACGTGGTGCCGCAGTCGGATATTTTCTACACGGGCGCGGACACGGTGCGCTCGGAGATCCGCTCGGCTTGTCTGCTCTATCGCTGCGACTTCCCCATCGTGCTGGAGTGCAGCCGCTTCATGCAGTTCGACGCCACCTTCGTGGAGATGCTGATGGCCGTGGCCAAGGAGCTGGCGGCCGACGACGTGCTGCTGATCCTGCAGCACATGAGCCTCAAGCACCAGCAGATGCTGCCCGTGGCCAGCAACGTGCGCTTCAGCAACGAGGATCAGGACCCGCTGCCCCTGGAAGTCAAGCAATAATATAGTCCGACCATCTCTCTACCTGTTATGTTGTGTGTTTCTAGTTGTAACTAGTCCATTTCCGCTTATCGCGAACTGTCGCGTGCGCGTGAAGATCTTACGATTATATGGCCCTCATTTAGATATTGTAGTTGATTTAGTCAAGTTGCGGTGTTTATCACAGCACTCTGTAAATAGCCGCAGCTTAATTGCGTTCTATTGCTTTACTACATTCCGTTTAAATATTAAGTATACGTAGTATTATTATGCTTACGTAGTTCCTTTGCCGCCGCGCGTCAGCGCAATAAAGATAATGTATTTAAGATACTTTGGAACGTCGAACCTTCATTTGGGCCACAGGATTAGCGCACTCGCAGCACAGGAGCGGACTCAGGCCAGCGAGGTCTGAAATCCAATTGAAAATTTTTAAATTTTATTAGCCCTCCCTTAACAATAAAAAGATTCATTGGCTTCTCTTTTTAAATTGTTATTTAATTATTATTTTTTTCGCTTTCTTTTTGTCTTTTTTGTTTGTTTTTTGGTTTTGTTATTCAATAAGGAAATTATAAGTTATAGAAAAAGTATAATAATACCGTATAACAATTTAGTTGTTTTTGTTTTTTGCTTGTTCTTAATTTTCTTATTCATTTGTGTTGTTGTTCTTCCATGCCCTTTTTGCGTATAGTTTAGCTAGATTTGTGTTCAACAGATTTCGTGTTGTTCGCTCGTAAGTAATGCGGGGTGTAGTTGGACCCGTGGATACCCTAACTCAGTTGCCACTCATACTAACTGGTATATACAGGCCTACACAATGGGACTCGCGGTTAGGGTATACGGACTTCGGCGTCACTCTTGCCGAAGATGCGAGTCTGCGTCTGTCTGCTGCTGTAAATCATACGAGATCGTGTACAACAATAATGATTGCAGCTGATTGGCTGGTTGGTTGGTTGGTTGGTTGGTTGATTGATTGATAAGGTAAAACTGATTTTACGTGGGAAAAGTTAACGCTTGTTTCATTAATAAATAACACTGATTTGATTTGTATTGTTCTCACCCCTTGATTAACTGTCATATTTCTGCTGCTCGAGAGTGTACGAAGTATCTATGTATCTATGTGAGAGATGTATCTGCAACTATTGCCAGTTTACAATTTACAATCATTAGGTTTATTTATAACTATTGCTGTAGTGGTCTGTATTTGAATCTGTGTGTGTGTGAAATGCCTGCTGATTAAAGTAATAATTCGCTCTCAATTCATTCCCCTTCTCATAGACTATCTGTCCGTCCGTCCGTCCGTCTAATACGCGTTCTTTTCTTTGCTTAATTTCTTCAATAGTTCAATAGCTTTTGTTAAATATATTATGTATGTATATGTATTTGTTTTTTTGTTTTTGTTTTTTTGTATTTGTATTTGTTTATACTTTCTGTTATCGTAAAGCAAGAGGTACGCGATGTATTTTTGTTTTGTTTTTGGTGTGTTGCTAAAGCAATTATTTAAACATTAGGAAACATCTTTCTATATTTTAGGCTTTGTTTGCTCGTTTATCATTTAGGTTTTATGATTTATACAGGAGAAAGCAAGAGATCGTTCCGAAGCAAAGTAGCAGGGATAGTTCAAATACATAGTGTGAGTAGTTGGAAGGTTTTGATTTGATTTGATTTGATTTGTAGTCGAACAAAGTGGAAAATCGATTAGAAATTATTAATTAGCAACTTGCCGTTTTAAAGAGTGTAGCAGTATTTTATATGTTGTGATCCCACGATCCGTTCCGATCGTTAAGAATGTGTGTGTGTGTGTGTAGTATATATGTATGTATCATATCTAATGTATAAGTATTTTTTTTTTTGCATTTTTCATAGTTTTTGTTTGTCCAACGCGTTTTTATATTGCTCAACTTTCCGTTCGTTCACTTTGGGATTTGATTTATAAATTTAATTTAAATGTGTATTTTTTTGGTTTGTTTTTAATATATTTTAAATATATATAATATATGTATGTTTTTGTTTTTTGGATTTCACTTATAGTTTTTGTTTACTCGTATTTTTTGGTTTTTCTTTTATTTATAAACTGGTCAGCAACAGTAGCAAATTTAACAATGTGCGTTAACAAATAATTGTAAATATAATGTATGTATGTATATAATATATGTATGTATTTTCTCCCCCTCTCTCTCTCACACACACACACACACACGCACTCACACCATCGCCGCCTCTTACTGCCGCTTGTGTGTGTGTGTGTGTCTCCACATTAGTTAGTTTCTTCCCATATATATATATATATATATATTTATCTTGGTTTTGCTATCAATTTACTTAAACTGGAAATTTAATTTATTAATCAATTTTACAACAATTTATGTGTGTGTGTATGTGTGTGTGTGTGTGTGTGTGTGTGATGTTGCTGATGTCGCGTTTGCTGTTGCTGTTGCTGCTGTTCTGTTATGTTTTTCCCTTTCAAATTCTAGTTGCTGTTGCTGCTGCTGTGGATGCTACCAATATTTCTATCAATTGTATTAATAAAAAATATTATCATTATTAGTTGTATTAGTTGCATTTGAGTGGCCAGCGAACGAACAAACAAACAAACAGCCCAACATCAGGCACACGCCTCTGTATAATTGTGTATATATGTTTGTATGTATGTATGTTTCCTTCTGATGTATATTAGCTTAGTAATCGTAGCAATAATCATATAAATAAGTCTAATCTACGCATAATATAACAGGACCCTATGGAATGACCGGGGTTATTTGCCAAAGCCGAACCCGAACTTGCCAAACAGATCTTTGCCTTTCGAGAGGACGTCGCCGCCGGGCGCCGCCGCTGCGATGCCCTTGAGCCCTCCCAGCAGCCCGGCGCCCGGCCCCTGCGGCGGCGGTTGCGCTTGCGGTGGCACTTGTTGTTGTTGTTGCTGCATGCCGGGCTGTTGCATGCCCGGCTGCTGCATGCCCGGCTGCTGCTGCTGCATCTGCTGGGCACCAAAGGCGTTTGCTTGTTGCTGCGTTGGCTGCACACCCCCAGGTGGTTGCATTGGATCCGTCTTGGGCGCTTGCTTCGACCCAAATAGACCACCGGTGGCAGCCGAAGTAGCACCAGAGAGCAGGCTCGTTGCCCCCGAGAAGAGTCCGCCCGTTTGTGCCTGCGTCGTCACCGGCACCTGTTGTTGCTGTCCCATGCCCATCTGTTGGCCCATCTGCTGGCCCATCTGCTGGCCCATCTGCTGGCCCATCTGCTGGCCCATCTGCTGACCAGGCTGCTGTCCCATGCCCATCATTCCAGGTTGTCCCATGCCCATCTGCTGCTGCGTCTGTTGCTGACCATACGGTTGTTGTTGCTGGAGTTGTTGCTGCTGCTGCTGGAGTTGCTGTTGCTGCTGCTGCTGCTGTTGTTGTTGCTGCTGCAGGCCAACATTACCAACGCGACCGATCATCTGCAAGTTGTCGGTTATCGGCGAGAACGGGAAGCGAATTAGTCGGAGTGATTTCGAGACGAGGCGAGCAAATAAATTGGCAACTAATCGGTGTGGAAATAATTATCATGAACGCTATATTCGGGACTCGCAAACACTCACTCGCTCTGTGAATGTATTCGCAAATGATTCGAGCGCCTACGCGTCTGAGTTGTAGTGAGTAGTTTCAGTTTGTAATGACGGGATTTTGGTTAGTATTAACTTTGAGCTGTTTAGTTTAATTAGTAATTGCAACTACAAACAACTACGAGTAGCAACCTGATTGATTGATTGATTGATGCAAGTGTGTGAGCAGGAAATTCTCAAATACTCGAATCCAGCAACACACTCCACACTCACACTCACGCTCACGCTCACTCGCACACTCACAGTCACATTCATTCGGAGTGCATTGATTATTGAGAGACTTTTGAGCTGATTTCCACGCAGATTTCAATCAAAACGAATGACAGTTACAATACGTGACGTGATTGATTGATTGATTGACCATTGTGAAGTTGTATGTAGAACTAGCAACGTTATTCTCGGCAAGAATATCAATTTGCCTACAATATATAACTCGCATACACTTAACTTGTAATCGCAAAAGCAAAAATCAAATCTATGAACTCAAAAGAGGTGACAAAACTCAAAGAGGGGGGGTGGGAAATCAGGAGTGAGAGAGTCCGCCCTCAAAAGGGGGGCTGGAAGACAACTAAACATTACGTATATATGTAGTTAGTATGTACAACACTAGTTAATCACTCTATGTGTGTGTTTAGTGTGGATGCAGTTCGAGTTCAAGTTCTCCTTGCAACGCTTCGATCACGTTGTGTGTGTTCGTCCTGCGGTTGGGTTGAAAGCAAGTCAAAAGAGAGCCTAACGCAAACCCAGGAAACAAGTTAGTGACATTTTCAGTGAACGAACCAAATCAGAATAACAAACAAATCGTTTATGGCTATGTTTAGGGTAAAGCAAGAAGTAAGGCATACATAAGAACTGATAAACAAACTGAATTCGCATCGAATTGAAATTGAAATTGTAATTGAAATTGATGTTCGAAATGATAAGCAATAGTTTACACATACAGTGAATCACATAGAAATTTGTACACATTACATCCAATATATTCCATATAGTAATATAGTAGCAATTGATATATAATTAATATTAATTGATTAGTAGCGTATACGCAATAATGAGAAACAATAATTGATTAGAGATATTTTAGTTGTAGAGTTCGAGTATACTGGGTTAATCACATCTTAGCGGCAATATGTTCGTGTATATCGTTATCGTTATCGCATATCGAATATCGTATATCGCATATCGTATATCGCATATCGTATATTGGACTCTGTTAGTAGTAGTATTTATGTATTTACACACCCTTGAGCCAAGAACCTAAGGACAACAATCAAATCAAAACTGACAAATTATAAATGTTGCAAATTGCAGACTCGTGAGAAGCCACAAAATAAACATTACAAAACAAATAAAATCAAATTAAGTACGAACTGAATGTAAATGTGAATGATTTGTGCTGTAGGAATTGAAACTGTATTCGATGTCTGTTTAGCTGAGATTAGTTGAAATACTATACACACATTTTACACATTTTTACACTAACTAATAATTATATTCTTTACTTTGATGTGTGGGGTGCGGATTGAATATTTGCAGGACGATCAAAAGATATTTACACGGACGAGCATGATTGATTGATTGATTGATCGATTATCTTTACAAAAAATGTACTCGACTCGAGGCAGGTTGCTAGCTATACAAATCGCTTCTATATACTTAATTTCGATTCATGTTCATGTACTGCACTGTAAGCGTTCAGATGGATTTCTGGATCACTGCGGGAAATATACGCACAAAACACATACAGAGGAAGCTGCTATACACTAGAGATACAGATCGAGAGTGTCGCATGTATGGAGAGTATTCGAGTAATGTATATATAGACAGAGAGAGATAGAGAGAGCAGGGTATAGATAGCACAGAAGGAAGAAAAAGGACAATGATTGACTGCAAATTTGTACAATGATCGATGATCTGTGAGCGGTGATCGATGATCGATGATCTGTGATCTGTGTTTACTGTGACAACTTATCAACATTGCAATATACGATTATCGACATTGTGATATGTGTATTTGATTTTGATTCGATTGGATGAATGATTCGTATATCGCATTTAGCTATGTATATAGTTATATAGGGTATATAGTTTATTGGCTGTTGAGTTGAGGAAGAGAACCGAAACCAAATGAGTGACAGAGAGAGCAAGTTTAGCTGTAGTATTATACGAGTAAGTATTAGTAATAATAGTACGAGTATTTGTAGCTTTTTATCTGTAGCGTATGAGGTGTGGCAAATATATATATATGTATTTTTTTTGTTGCGCTTTCTTAACTTTTTCTTTGAGTATAGTAGTTTTTTTAAGTATTTATTTTCAAAACAAAGGAGAATCTGTTGTTCGTTTTTTAGTTTTTTAGCTTTTAAAGTATTTATTTTAAACAAAAGAAAACAAAAGAGAAAGAGTATTTACCTGCGTTTGGTGATCGGGGGCAGGGTGGCCCGTGTTGTCTAACAGTGTAGGGGAAGCAGGGCGAGCATCTATAGCAACGAATATAACATAAAGACTTCACATTTACCACAGCAGACCATTACAAAAAATTATTTGAAAGAAGTTGTTGTAGTAGTAAGTAAAATGTAAAAACAAAATGAACCGAACCGAATCGAATCGAGTTGAATCTTGAACAAAACTTAAACTAAACTCAACCAACTAACTGAATGAAGTACTTTATAGTCTCAAAGACTCAATAGAGAGTTTCTTCAATTTGAATTTGAATTCGAATGAGTTACAGCTGCTCTGCCTCTGGGGATTCTGATACTGTTACTGTTACTGTTACTGTTACTGTATATATATAGACTTGTGATCATCGCGTGGGTCTCGAATGTTTCAATACTCGTTGTGTTTGTTTTTTAGGTACATTATAATTCATCACCGCAGTTTCGTAAATCCAAAATCGTAAAATAGTGTTAAATATATAAGTAGTTTCAAATACGAGTACACAAATGAAGATCAGCAAGTCCAAAACGAAACCAATCGAAATCAAATTGAAACTAAAACGCTTTTCATCAAATATTTACGGGGCATTGGAATTGAATTGGAATTGGAATTAGAATTAGAATTGAATTGAATAGAAATTTCTTGATTGCAATACAAAAAACGAGAGAGAGAGAGATAAAGAGAATTATTAATGGATCGCTGGGAAGATTGGCAAGAGTCAAAATCGTATTCAGCATTTCGCATTTCGCATTTTTGGCATTTAGCAGTTAAAGAGATTGTACAGAGTTTATAATTACTTATTTGATTGATATATTTGTAGTATATTGTATAAGTTGCATAAATATTACCTTCGTTGCGCTTCCCTATATTTGTTATTGGGAGTCTTCGATTCGATGAGTTAAATAATTATACATAGGATAGATAATAGATTTGCACTTTGGGGCCACGCGTCTTGAATGTGCATGGCTCTTAAGATATTTGAATATATTTAGTATGGTATCATTATTGTTTTGTAATACGAGTACGAGGACGAGTACGAATATGTATATGGGTATATGGGAGAATACCAGAATAATTAAGTAGGTGGTATAAGGGGTAAGTTAAGAACTTTAAAACTTTCATATTTTACATTCAGATAATTTACATAAATTACAAAGTGAATTGCTCGCATTTGATCAGATCGTTTTTTTTTTTTTGGTTTGATTTAGATATTTATTGTTAAATTGTGCTTTAAGCCCCTGCGGTGTTGTTGTTTTTGTTGTTATATCGCTAAAGAACATAAAATTGGAAATATGGAAATTATCCCAATGGGCTATAATTGGCAAACAAACAAGAGCAACATTCAAAACCAGCCGGAAAGTACTTAGATAACATGTAATCGTAATCGTAATTGTAATCGTAATTGTAATTGTAATTGTAATTGTAATTGTAATTGTAATTGTAATAGTAATTGTAATCGTAACTGTAATTTTAATCGTAATCAAAATGGATAATAAAGAACACAAAGTATTTGTCTGAAAAAGCAGCGCAAAAATAGATCATACACTTAGGAAACAGCAACCGAGGGGTGGACGGGGGGTTGGAAAAGATACATATATCGGCATATAGAATCGAATAGATCCGGCATGGGGATCAATTGGCTGTGGCTGACATTGGATCTACTATCATATTTACAACTTGTCGGAATCGCGGAGGTAATCACAAAATATACAAGTTGAGCTGTATCTCAGTTAAATTGAATTGAAGTAAGATTGAAGTAGATTGTAGTTAATCTCTAGATCTAGATCGATCGGTGAGCAACTAAGGAATTACAATTCATTCGACAATCAGGTGCAGGAAACTAGTCTCCTCTTTGTTATGCAAATCAATTAAAAATCAACAGAAAAACGAAAAAGAAAAATGAAAGGGAAATCAAAACGATAGATTGATAAATGAAAATACGTTAGAGATTAGTTTGAATTGAGTAACATGCAAGAGACCATCTAGAAGTTTTGCAAGGCTATAGAAAATCACGCAAGACAAGAGACAAAAGTAGACAGTAGTAGAATAATAATAATCGCAAAGTGTGTATAGACAATAAAGAAGATATCGGAATAAAAGTAAAAGGAAAAGTGCCATGAGATGGAATTTATTACAACGCACATTCTGAAGAATCATCGGTCAAATGAATGTAGGTTGTGATGTGACGAAATCATAAAATCATAGGGACCAAATGAGGAGATTTAGAGGAAAGCATTTCAAAAAGACTGTGTGTACAACAACAAGAACAACAACTATGTATCTATATTATATATTGTAGTAGTTTTTGAGTAGTTTGAGGATTACATAATTCGATTTGAACCCAAAAACAAGTAAGTATAAGAGGATTGTAAAAATATTTAACTGACTTGTGCTGAAAATATGAAATATATATTTTACAAAGAAAAATATTCGAAAATATCCAAAACGAAATGTCATAAAACACTTTACAAAAGTTCTGCGGAATCGTAACAAAAATATATATTCAAAATTAGCGGCGTTCAGAACGGAAATTGTAATTGTATTTTGATTATTTTCTTTTTTTCTGTTTTCTGTAACTGTTTGGTTTTCATTTTTTAGAGTATTTGAAATTTTGCGAAAGAGTTTAGACAGAAAGAGAAAAGAGTGAAAGATTTTCAGTGTCGTCACGAGATTTGTTTTTGTTTGGTTTCTCATTGGTTTTTTTCGTTTTCGTTTTCTTCTTTTTTTTGTGATTGTGTTTTTCATATTCGCTGATTCCAAATACGAGTATTGTTAAGGATTCAAATAAAGAGTGAACAGAAGAGAAGATAGGAGAATCTTGAAGAAGTTATAAAGTAAGTAGTTTGCTTGGCTACTCGTATAGCCAGCTCGTTTATATCATCCTGCTTGTTAGTCTTGTGTTGTTTTCTGGAAAAGCCTGCATAGTGGATTATCTTTTATAGAGAGTGTGATCAAATGTATTGTAGATTGCTTTGAGATTTCTTATTCTTGTTCTTTTTCTGAGTTTCTTCGAAATCGAAATGATAAGTGAAAATGATAAGGAGTAAGCCTGTAATTGCTTTTCGAATAAGTTGTTTAGTATCACATTTTGTTGGTAAATGGTAAATATATTATATATTTTTAGTATTGTACTTGACTCGAACTCAAAAAACCAAAATCAATTCAAAACGTAAGACCAACGAAAATGCAAGAATTGCAAAAATGGAATCAAAACGTCACTCAAAAACTGCCTACTTACTTTTGCCGACTGGACCTCGCGGCCCAGCCACGCCAGGCATCATGTTGTCTCTCGGCGGCGGCGGCGGCCCTCTTGCCCCGGGTCCCTGACCCCTGCCCCTCTGGCTGAGCCCGCCTCGGCCGGCGACTCCGCCTGCTCCCATCTGATTGTTGTTGTACTGATCGGGCGCGTCGGCGAGGAAGTTCGACGGCACCAGGCCTCTGACGCCGTCCAGCTCGCCCATGTAGAAACCGTCTTCATCCATATCACCGTAGACGAGAATGATCTCGCCCGTCTTGAAGCAGAGCTCAACTTGCTGCGAATTGGAGGGAGATTGACTTTGACAATACAACTTCAAAATTAACAAATGTGAATTAAATAAAAACATCAGCACGAACTAAAATAATGTCAAAATGTGTATCAAAGAATGTCTTATGAGTTCGACTCCGCACTCACCTCGGCATCCACATTCGGACTCAGCTCCTGGGGATCGTAGTCGTAGAGGGCGATCATGCGCTTGACGGGCATGTTCGCGTAGATGTCGCCCCAGCGATCGCGGCTCACGTTGCGCATGCTCTGCTGCGGCACACCCTGGCCGGGCATCACCTGCGCTGTGCCCGGCGTGGCGCCCGGCTGCATGCCGCCCACGCCGCCGACGCCGCCTACGCCGCCCATCTGCATCTGGCCGCCCTGCAGCTGCGCCGTGGTGTCCTCCACCTCGCTGACCATGTTGTGCGGCACGTAGCCCCGCCTGCCGCGCAGCTCGCCCCAGTAGAAGCCGTCGGCGTCCTTGTCGCCATAGACCTAGAGGGCGGAGAGCGAACAGACCATGAAGTTCAACAGTGATAGGGGAAGAAAGAAAGAGTATTCATAATGCTAGAGTATTCATATTTGTAATTGTGTAGTATCGAGTGCAAACGAGGTTATTTATGGAACTATTAGAGAAGAGAACAACGTCTACTTAGTGAGTATTGAGTATTGAGTATTGAGTATTTATTTAGTTTAGTTTAGGTTTGTTCATACTGTACTGCTTAGTTATCTTTACTTATGTATGTAACTCAACTTAAGGGGTCTGTGTGAGTGTGAAGGGGAAGGGGAGAACTGAGACTGTGGTGAAGAGGAGGCGAAGGAAAAACATGCACTGATTGCGATTCATTTCGATTCGTTGCGAAGCGAAGCGCAGCCAATTCTCGGCGTCCAATTCGGCTAATTGAGCGGCCAATTCCGATAGCTGATTAGTGATGTGCGAGTTACCATTTATCGTTATCGTTATTGTTATCGCTTACGGCCAGTCCAGGGCTGCTGTTGGTCGGCTGCAAAGTGTCTTGGTGGTTCTGTGTAACGGCAATGCAATTAGAGCGCGCTTACCTTGATCGTGTCACCCTCTTGGAACGGCAGCTCCTCGTCGCAGCCATCGGGATTGGGACTCATCGTGGATGGATCGTAGTCGAACATGGCCACAAAGTAGCGCGGCTTCTTCTGTGCTCCCGCCATCTGCTGCTGCTGCGTCTGCGGCTGCCCTGGTTGCTGGCCCGGCATCATCTGGCCCTGCTGCAGCTGTTGCTGCTGCTGCTGGTTGAGTGGACCACGCGGACCCATCATCTGGCCTTGTCCTGGCAGCTGACCCGGCATTTGTCCCGGCATCTGACCTGGCATCTGTCCGGGCATCTGCCCTGGCATCTGACCTGGCATCTGTCCGGGCATCTGCCCTGGCATTTGACCAGGCATTTGACCAGGCATCTGCCCTGGCATCTGTCCAGGCATCTGACCCGGCATCTGACCCGGCATTTGACCCGGCATCTGCCCTGGCATTTGTCCCTGCATGCCCATCTGTCCCGGCACGGGTCCTCGGAAACGAGCTCCTCCCATCGGCCCCTGTGCACCGTAACCTGGCTGCTGCTGCTGCTGCTGTGGTCCCTGGGGTCGTCCTGGCACCATGCCGCGCTGCGTGGCGCCCGGCTGTTGGTAGCCCTGGTTATCGATAGTTATCGACACATCGATGAATCGCGCATGAATTTGAATTTAAATTTAAATGAATTTGAAATTTTGTTAGCGTTTCTCATTCTTGGTTTGTGGCTTGTCGCAATAATTGTTGTTTGCTTAATTGCTTAAGTTGTACTCTGTTTTTCATTCACATTGTCTAGAGAGATGTCTGCACAACTAAAAAGGTTAGCTAACTATTTATATATAGTATGTATATGTTATATATTTATGTACATGTATGTGTGGCGGCGTGTTTGTTAGTATGTGTGTGAAGGCTGGGAAATCATAAAGCTAGAAGGCTGATTTACGAGTACGAGCTGATTGAGGTCAGAGGCAAGTACGAAGCTAAGTACGAAGTATTTGATTAGGAAATAAGAAAGCAGATATATATATATATTTGGCTAGACGAGTGTGAATGTCTGTATGTGTGTGTGAGTGTGTGTGTGTTGTGTTGTGTACACACACAAGTCGCTAATATGAACTGCGGTTCCTACAAAGTCATCATATCAATATACTTACATACGACAGAGAGTTTTACTTAAACATATTCCTTAAAAGTAGACTATGCGAAGACGAAGGCGTGGAGACGTACTTAAAATACGAATTTCCCCCCCCCCCCCCCAAAAAAAATAGGGAATTACTATATACTATATAGTCCCCCAGCTAATCATGCGTTTGCCTAGAGGCCAGAGTTGAGCTTAGCATAATAATAATAATAATAATAATAATAAAACGACAACTGCTAAAAGAATTCAAAATAAAACTGAAGCACAAATCATAAATAGTCGAATCGCACTTGACTCTTTTCAAGTTAGAGTTGTTGGTTCAAGTTGAAAGCGTAGCTCTACTTCGATTATATATAGACATATTTATACGCAGATTATTATTACTAAAAATGCATTGAACTCTTAAGATTAGAGATTAACGATTAACAATTGTTAGCTAATGTTGTTAGTATCATATAGTAGTGAGTGTGGAATGTTGGGTGTGTGTGTTGAATGTGTGGGTAGATGTTGTGGGTATAACTTACATTCTGGTTCACTTGATTCTGTGTGGGTTTCGAGAAGAGGCCACCGAGCAGGCCACCTAACAAGCCGGAGCCTCCGTCGGGCTGTATCGTATCGATATGGTAACGGTATCGGTTTCAGTATTGGTTTCATATAATGAAAATGAATAGTATGTAACTTGTTTTGTTTAAAATTGTTCGTTGCATTGCGTTTTCCTTAATACAATTGTAATTGCCGCATCAATACTTATACTTTATAAGACAAGTAATTATGTTTAATTAATTAATTAACATTCTATATTATTATTGTTCATCTGAGCAACTCAATCAAGTTAGAATAATCATTGCATTTTGTATATAGCTTGCTTCCGCAATTTGATCAACATGCGATTTGGTGAATCGTACTCAAAAATCATGAATCATTAATCAAAATTCAAATACAATCAAACACTAGCATTAACTAATTAAATAAATCATAACTTTACATACATACAAATTTCTTTTTTTTTTCGATATTGTTTTTTCAGGGGATAGGTCTCAATTCTTATATAATTACAATCGAAGAAGAAGGTTTCAACTTTCTCACAGTTCATTTCATGTTCAATTAGTTTTAACAAATTTCGTGTGTGAATTTTTGTGCGATTGTCTAAATTTGGATATATATAGTCGGTGTATGTATATAATGTGGTTTACATATTTTGCAAAACAATACTGAGAACTGAGAAAAGATAAAATAGGATTTTAGGAACAGAACAGAACAGAATAGAACTGAATAGAACTGAACTGAACTGAACTGTTCGGAACAGTAATATAATGGACTAGAATTAGAAGAAAAAGAGGCAATTCAAAAGATATCTTCAATACGAGAGACAAGAGATAGAGAGAGATAGAGAGAATGTGGAGAATAGATTGGCAAAGTAAAAACTAGGTAGTACTTATAAGAAGGAGAGTTGTAGTAATTATGTAGCTGATTGAATACTTTTCCTTTTCAAAATTCCATTATGAATCAATTGTCGGAATCAACAAAATACTTAAGGCAACGTTCAACAATAAAAACTCAAGAGTATAGATATGAATAGTATGTGGGGGAGGTTCTTCAAGGCTTCCCATTCCATCAATAACTGATTCATTTGACGGTGGTGGTGCAGTATTTTTTTCATAATAAGTATACGAGTTGTATTTACAAATCATAAGGTTTTGGTTGGTTTAGCATTCAGGATCGAATAGTTAATGTTTTGTGGCACGATCTGGTACGATCAGTGTCTACAGCTGTAGAACTTTATGTACATTTGTAAGAGTATTTTCGTACCTTGCAGAGATCAAATAAAAATGATACGATAAAGCGTTAAAATAATAATAAAACTTAATAAAGCGAATACCAAAACAATTTTTAGTCTTTTAAATATTATGATGTCTCGAATGATTTAACAAAACCAGACAACAAAATCATAATAATACTTTTAAATCGTTTTAAGGTTTTCTTTAATATTTGAAAATTATTATGATGAATTAGTTTTCCTATTCAAATAAATATTTGACTTTTGATATTTGTACAATCTCTGCAAGGGTGTTTGAGAGTCGGCTTGCCGAGCAGTGAATATCTGTTTAATTTAAAAATTTAGACAACGTAAAACCAATTGCATGGAAACGATAAGAAAACGAGTTCACAGAACAAGACGAGTTTAAAAAAAAAACAACTTATGTACAGTGAATGCCAATTGCTAGTGGATCTGGAACTGCAACCAGATCCACGAAGATCCACAAGGACTAGACTGCTACACTAACCTGGTGACCGGGCTGCGTTTGGCCCGGCTGCTGGCCAGGCTGCAATCCCTGCTGCTGCATCTGGTTGGGATCGTATTGCGTGTGATCCTGCTGCTGCTGCATCATGTGCGGCTGCCCCAGCTGCCCCACCATCTGGCCAGGCTGACCCGGCATGCCCATCTGCTGCTGCTGCTGCAGGTTGGGCATGCCGTGGAGTCCCTGCTGCGGCAGCTGCGGACCCATGCCCATTTGGTTTGGTCCCCGGCGGGCGACAGCGTTGCGCACTTGGTCTGAACGAGTGGGAGATTGAAAGAGTATTATTAATAAATAATGATTACATGTAAATTTTATAATTAAATATATCACAGTCTAGATATTCAATAAAAATATTGAAAATCATTTTGTTCAATATATGTATATTAATTCTTTCAAATAAAATTTAAAAAAATACTAATGATATAAATTGACAATATTACAATAATAGTATTGCAATGGTAGTAAAGTAAATATAGTTTTGTCAACAATTATATTACAATTCAGAATAACATAGGTATGCTAGTAACCAGTGCCCTGAATCAATAAATAAATATAACTTTTCAAATGCTGTAAGAGGTATAAATTCGGACACTCACTTGGTATCAAAATGGGCGCGCTGTCCGCCGACTGCGAGTCGCGAGACTTGGTGCGAATGGTGACGGCGCGGGGATTGAAGACGCCCAGCTTGCCGATGTCGATGAGCGCGTGGTCGCCCGTGGGCGAGTTGATGTCCGTCACTTTTTTACCATCGGCGTACACAGCATAGCCGGTTACAGGCCCCGTGGACGTGGGTCTGTTAACCGGCTGCCATGTCACCAGAATGGTGCCATCTTGAGGGCCAGCCTCAAGTTGGATGTCCTGTGGCGGATCGGGCAGCCCCTTGGTCAGTGTGCGGAAGTCGGCGTAGGCGCCCGGGGCCTCCTCCTGACCAGGTCTGCCCGCTGTGCTACCTACTCCTCCTAGAGGGTGACCAGGCTGCCCCACGCTGTGCTGCCCGACGGCCCGCAAGTGCTTGGCCCGCACGGTCACACGGTACTGGGTGCTGGGCGCAAGGCCCGTGATTGTGTGCCTATACATGCCCGGCTTGACGGTGCGCACCTCCACATTGTTCACACACACCACGTGCTGGTGGTTGGAATTGGCCGGCAGCCACGATATAACCGCCGAGGAACACGTTATGTGCGAGGCGCGCACCGCCGAGGGGCCCAGATGCGAGGTGTCTCGCCCAATGATCATTGTGCAGGCCGCGTCCCTGGACGTCTGACGGTTCTGCGTAACGCTGCGCACGCTAATTCGATGCGGCTGCAAGTTCGAGAGATCGGGATTAGATAAGGCGCTTAACTGGGCATCGAATGAGACTACAGAGAGTGACATTAAATACCATCTTAAAAAAAAATTAAAGTCGAAAAGTTTACATCATAAAACTAAGCAAATTAAATAATTGAATTGTTGAATTCGGGAATTTTTTAGACATGACTCGGTATAGATCGAAGCCTGGCTTACCCGCGTGGAGTCGACGCCCTCGATCAAAGCGCGTGTGCGTTCGTTGGCCTTCACCGTGACCTTGAGCACGCCATCGACATAGACGTGATAGCTGTCGATGAGGTTGTAGCCCACCGGCTCCGGCGGCGACCAGCCAATGAGCACGCTCTTGTTCAGCTGCCTCTCCAGCGTCAAATGCTTCGGAGCTGGAACTGTGGAGGACAGAGAAGAGTCCATTAGTAAAGGAGAATGAGAAGATCTAAGTTAGAGGGAGCAAGCCTAGAAGAGCGATTGAAGTAATCGAAATTGATGCTCACCAAAGGGCGCAACACGAAGGCCACACAAAAATCAAATAACAAAAGATTAAACATGCAATTAAACAACAGCACTCGAAGAGAGGTGCAGTTACCATTATCGCTAATGTCGTCCTGGTCGTGCTCCAGATCGGTGTGCGTCTCACTCAAACGTGCCAGATCCTCGTGCGTGTGTGTGAGCAATGGGTTGTGCGGCGGCAAGGAAGGCAGCGACGTTGTGTCGCACTGCATGGAACCGTCCTCGGCATCGCGCAGTGTCGACAGCACCGCCTGATGGAACTCCAGCAAATCGTCGCCTATTTAGAGAGAGTTCTCTTGTTAATTTACATTTATTTAGATGACTCCTAGAGCTGTCTACTCACCCACTAGTCGCTGCACAAAGGAGGCGGGCACCAGGCCCCGTCGTCCGTCCAGTAGTTCCGCATCCAGGTAGCCTCCCTGCGGCTCGCCGCTGGTCCACACCAGCAGATAGTCGCCGGCGCACAGCGACAGCTCGCCCTCAGCCTCCCTGTGGAGGAAGATGGCATTAGACTGAGTGTTTGATCTGTGTTGAACATAAGTAAATATTGTTAGCAAATTTAAAGTTTGTTTCTATAATAATCTTTGAGATCCAAAGATCACACAGACAGTCGAACATGTCTGCTAATCATGGACTGCTTGAGGGTGAACCGCAGCTTTGGATTGATATTAAAATATATTGAGTAAGAATTGCAGGCCCGTGAATTGATATTTTGTAATAAAAATCTGTTATTAAATGAATTAATTTCATTGCTGGTAAGCGGCAATTGTCGGTTAATTGATACATTAAATTATTGCTAATAAGCAACATCAGCAGCTGCAGCAGGTTCGTGTCCGCGCTGAATATTAGTTTAAGTACATGATGTTGGTTTGTGACTTGGTTAATTAATTGCAATTGATTAATTAAAATAGTTGATAACGAATTTTGATCTTGATCGATTGATAGTTTAGTCAGTTGGACAAACAACTTTATATATATAGATATTCGGTATTCTAGAATCTTTGTGATATACAGACGGACAGCTAATTCGTTATATTATAGTACATAACCCTGGGTACACTTACTCTGGCGGATCGTAGGGAAAGCGTGCGATGAAGACACAGCAGCGCCCCTTGCCCGGGATGTCCAACATGTCCACCTGTGGCTCACTGGCGCCGTTCAATGCGTGGTTGCGAGCTGAGAGAGAACAAAATGCTATAGACGTATTTACAGCAGTCAATGAGCAAGACGACTTACTGTCGAGGTCTAGGGCGCCCAGCGCCAGTCCGCTGCGATTGTGCATGATGGAGGTGCCGAGGCCGTCGGTGAACTCGTCGAGGCCCCAGCCGCCATGCGGCCCCACGGGAATGGGAGAGCAGGGCGAGCTGCGGTTGCCGTAGCGGGCCAGCGGAATGTCGATCTCGTCGAGCATCTTCATCTTGGAGGCCTGGCGCAGAGCGGCCGAGGTGAACGGATATGAGGCGCTCGAGGCGGCGTCCATGAACGGCGGACCGCCGTAGGAGCTGCCCAAGCCGCCGCCGGCGGCGCCAGCGCTGAGGCCGTAGAGCGAGGTGGCCCCGGTGATGCCGCCGCCGGCGGGTCCCAGACCGAGCAAGGCGCTCGTGTCGAGCATGTTGATGTTGCTCATGGTGGGATGGGTGAGCGAGGAGCCGACGCCAACGCCGCCGACGCCCACGCCACCGACGCCGCTGCCGGCGCTCAGACCGAGAGCCGAGTAGCTAGTGGAGCCGCCAGGCGGCATGTTATGCGCGTTCAGTGACAGGAGGGGCATGGTTGTGCTCTGCAAATTGTACAGTTGTATTGTTCCGCGCTTCTCGTTTCAATTTCAATTCAATTTCGATTCAGTGCGATTCGGCAATTAGTTGTTTTTGAATTTACATTTTGTGTAATGTTTTTTGTGTGTAGTGTTTTCATTTTTGTAGTTGTTATTGTTGTTGGTGTGTAGTTGGTTCAATATACACATACAGATACAGATACACACACACACACATAGAAAAATACAGAGACACACACAGAGAGAGAGAAACGTTTTTAAACATTTTTGGTTTGTTTGCGAGGCAAACCGCAAGTTTCGCCAGAGAGAGTTTGAAGAACGATTTTAGTTATTGTACAAAAAGAGAGAGAGACATAAAGAGAGTAAGAGAAAGAGAGAGAGAGAGCACATAAAACGGGAAAAGAGATCACAGAGTAGACGTTTATTGGTCAATATATCAAGCCACGTAGAAACAGCAGAATTCATAATAATGATTATGATTATTAGCTATGAGAACGCAATGTTGACAACTATTTTTATTTTATTGCTGAACATGATGGAGGCGGCATCGCGCTTAGTTAAATACTTGAATCTGAATAATTAATTATGAGTACGAATATTGATTATATGCTAAGTAGATGAACTGAAGCCGAACAATAAAACGAGTAAACACGATTATGTATTAACAAATGAACTTGCGAGTTTGGGCAACGACAAAACGCAAAGCAAACGACTCTTTGCTTTAAATTGTTGGGTAAAATGACATATGTATGTGATTCTCATGTGTATGTATGTGTATATATACATAAATCGGTGTTGAATGTGAGGTGCATGTGTTGAACGCAGCGACCGTAAGCTATGATTATTTTTGATATAATAAATAAACAAATCATACACACCATTGCACCGAAAATACTACTAATAATAATGCATAGTTTAAAACTCTTACATTTTTAAGCAAATTCATTATTGAAAATTAATAAATTATAAAATTATCAGTTTGATTTTTGAAAAATATTTAACACTGATATTATAGCTTATAGGTTACGATCCCTGGTTTAATTGCTTAAAGATCGTCAGCTAGCTAAGTGAACTAGGTTCTCTAGACGCTGGACTAACGCTAGTGACTGATGCATGAATGAGTACGAATAGAAAGCGAGTGCATGCGGTGGAAAGATGTGGGGAGAAGCTTTCGAATGGCGATGCCCATAAAAGTATGCTACAAATTATAATGGTAAGCTATAAGGTGTATATGGAATATGGAACATTCGGTATGGGAAGAAGAAGAGTGGACTACATTTTATATACAGAGAGAGCATGTGTCAATGTTTGTGATGCATTTACAGTTGTAGGTGTGAGAGTGTGATGTATGTGAGTTGTTAGTATGTGAGTGTGATGTAATTATTTTCAATAATGAAACTACAACAAAGCACAAGAGAGTACGATTAGTATGTGATTACATGAA
The DNA here is from genome assembly GCA_035047365.1 of Drosophila ustulata. Taxonomy (NCBI): domain Eukaryota; kingdom Metazoa; phylum Arthropoda; class Insecta; order Diptera; family Drosophilidae; genus Drosophila; species Drosophila ustulata. The sequence continues at coordinate 31,529,830 of JAWNPT010000094.1, forward strand.
CGGAACGCAACGCAACGGAACGGAATGGAATGGAACGCTACGCTACGCAACGCAACGTAACGGAAGACGAAGCAGTCGATTGATCAATCGATCGTTCAATCGATCATTGAGGGCAGCCAAAGCCTTTTGATTTGATTTTGATTTGCCAGGCGTCAAAAGCGATTGATTCGTTAAACTAATTTCATTTGCATTTGGTATTTAGTAGTAATATTACAAGTTATAGTTAATGTTAGTTAATGTAATTGTTGCGTTTGGTTTCTTTGGTTGCTTATTGTTGTTGTTGGATTCGTTTCAGTTTGAAAATAGTTGGATTACCTGACTTAATGCCGTCGGCATAGCCTTCATCGTATGAATATTTACCGGCAAAGGTGGAATGCCAGTTATTCCACTAGTTCCACTCAACAGCTTCTCCACTGAAGTCTGGCCAACCCCACAGCCCACGCCATAGGCAGCCGACTGCAGAGATTGGATCGCGTGGCTGCTCAGACTCGACGATATGCCGCTAATTGAGTTGGGCACCAGACCCGATATGGATGTATGTCCCCCTCCGCCTCCGCCTCCAGCGGCCGCTGCAGCTGCTGCTGCCGCCGAGCCGATGCTGGTGCCGCTCAAGCTGTTGCTGGTGGCTCCGTTGGCCAGCGTCGAGGCCAGAGATTGGGGCAGGCTCGAGTAGCCCGAGGACAGCGCCGAGACGCCGCCGCCCGAAGCGCTGCCCAGCACAGCTCTTTTATAACGATTCAGTTCTTCCTCGAGCTCTGCGAAATGCCACAAATAATTCCAGGTGAAGATGATGAAAACCATTCTATCTTAGAGACTCTTACCACTCTTTGATATGGTTCTAAATTCGCTGTTTCCCGTGCTCATCATTGAACTGGGCGGCAATGCTGACATGCTGGCACTGGCCGAGGTCCTTGGCTGCTCCAGCTCGGCCAGCACGCGATTATCCTACAGTAAAGGAGAAAACAGAATATTTCAAAACTATTGAGTAACAAAAAAATCGAAGATTAAACTAATTGCTATCCCAGTGGGCCAGGTGGACACATCAAAATCAAATGTTATAGCTCAACGCAGGGGAATATTCGGTATCTATATTGAAATGAACAGCCCTCAGACAGTGACAGTGAACGGACTGATCGGCAGGGCGCAGAAGCTGTCCAAGGACTTCAGTGTGCTGATCAACAAGTCGACCGTGTTGCTGGCCGACAGTCAGCATGTGGAGCAGCGCATCATCGACTCGTGTGGGGTGCAGGACAATCAGCTGCTGAAGAACCTAGTGAAGTATTGCAACGACGACGAGCGCATCCACCAGCTGCTGGAGAACGCCGAGCTGAAGCAGACCCTGGACGAGTACAAGGCGGGCGTGGAGCACATCATGGCCAATTACAGGCAACACTGCTCCCAGGAGAACAGCGTGCTGGACGAGCACAAGCATCTACGCGCCAGATACGTGGCTGGCCTGCAGGAGATTGTGACCAGCCTGGATAAGCGCATCGATGAAATGGCGCTTATCATGATGTTCACAGTCGGCCTGGAGGACCAGAGCAGCAGCGAGAATCAGCGCATCATCCGCCAGCTGGCCGAGGAGAACGAGCTGCTGCGACGCCAGCTGCAGATTAGCTGCCAACCTGCGGCCAAGGATGCGGTGCTGCAGGCTCAGTCCGAGCAGGTGGAATGCGGCACGCAGGTGGACGTGGAGCTGGACGCGTCGTCGATGTTCTCCTCGGACGCGGACTCGGCCTCCGACTTGGACATGGAGACGTCATCGTGCAGCTCTGACAGCTTTCACAGCTTCGTGACCAGCTTCTCGTACAGCATCGAGGCGCCTCCAGAAAAGCAATAGAAGCCATGGTCTCGCAGTCTGTTTACCTCAATTTCAATTCTCGATATTAAAGCACTTTTGTCTCACCTGCTCGATCTTGGCCATTATGATATCAATCTCGGAGCCTTGGTCCTGGTGGCTGATTGTCGGCGCCCAAGTCACCGTCGAGCTGCTCGCCGAAGTGGGAATGCTGCCTGTCCCAAACGGCGTCGCATTCGAGTGCGAGGTGGCACACATGTTGTTGCTGCCGCCGCTGGGCGCCGAGGAGCGAGCTGCCTTCGCCTTCAGGGCCGCCGTCAGCTCGATCTGCAGCTCCTCGCAGTGCACGTTCTCCAGCGCCACCTAAGAGAGTAGTTGATTAGTTTTGGATACAATCAAAATCTGTAGGGCAGACGCACCTTCTTCTCCAGCTCGCGGGCACGCGACTGCAGGTTCTCCACAGCCTCGGTGTCGGGTCGAGCGCTGCCACTAAGATTGCGTATTTGTGCCAGAGTTTCCTGCAGAGAATAGACAACAATTACACCGAATCTTCAAGGAGTATTCAAAGCTTACCTGATGCGCTTGCTCGATCTGAGTGCGTCGCATCTCCGCATCGCGCAGCTGCAGGCTGAGAGCGTCCAGCATGCTGTTTGGCGCTACGCCGGCTGCCACCGCAGCGGCCGCCGACTGATGATGGTGCATCGACTCGTACGGCATGCTGTGGCTGCCCCTTTGACTACTGCAACGACACAAAGGAATAGGTTTAGACTAGAGTTCACATACTCTCGCAGTGCCTATAAATAACACTTGGAGGCAGGCAACCGAAAGGGTTTTTATTATTTATGTGTACGAAATATTTAAATGGGTCAATTGCTGCTTGGCTCTGCTTGACTTGGCAATCGTAGTCGCGAACTTTGAACTTTAGGTTAATTACCGTTGTGACCGCATTTGGAGGCCGCTCGCAGCTCAAAAATACTTATCAAACGCTTTTCGTAGGCGTATTTTAAATAGATTCGCCCTATTATTAACTAGATTACGCATACGCCACGTTTGCCCAAGAGCCTTGTAAGTTGATAATGCAATCGATCTGGCTTTTAACTGGCGACTGCTTCACAGCTACTTAACGCTTTGATTGCCGACAACAATCACGCACTGCTAAACAGCAAGCAAACACACATCGTGCAGACAATTGTATTAGTCATACGCCATGTTGGACGCGTGGCTGAAAAAACGGACTGTGCTGCAGAAAAGGCAACTGCAAGATACCTAGTACAACACTTATTACTATTAGATATTCAAATAATATAAATAGAATATAATTATTATCTATTATATTAATTATTTTGAATTTGTGAATTTAATCGAAATAATAAAAATCGAATCATTATTATTATTGGTATTGCTAGCTCAGTCTGACTTTAAGAACTGATATTCTTGGACAATTTAATAAATGTGGAATTTTTAAAATTACTATTCTAACTACCTTAAATCCATAAATCCCATTAAAATTTGTACGACAAAGTATAAAAAAATATGTATTTCATATTCTACAGTTGAAGCGAGCAATTAATAGAATCCAGTCTTGCCTCTTATGTGCAGTTAATTGAGAGCATTAACTTCCCTGCGGTCTGGTAGCTGCAGGGTATGGAAACACGCGCCAATTTGTCTAGACAGCCGCAAGACAAGCACACAAATGGTAAATGGCAAATGGTTAAAAATTAAAGTGGCCTGCGAACGCAAAGCGATAAATCATTTATGGCAATACGAAGGATGGCACAACAATTTGACCATTTAATTGCAACTTTAATGCAATCATAAAATGCAGTAGAAATTCAATTTGCTGGGCAAGGCAGCAAACTGCAGAGTGCCAAATGCACTGCAGCGGCACACAGACAAGCATACACATGCACAGACACGCACATGCACGCACTGACACGCACACAACTGCACAGTGAGCTGCATTTCATCGTGACGTTGTTGTGCGAAAACCACTTTTGCCGTTTACGCCCCCTCTTTGACATTTAAAAGCAATGACAAGGTTTATCCCGAAGCTGATGCTCTTGTTGCTCGATAGATGGATGGATAGATGGATGGATGCCCCGCCCACTTGGTTGCCTGGCTGGTTGGGTGGGCGTGCATGACAGCATCCAGCAGGTGGGCTTTGGCATTTGCTTGACGCCCATCAACAAGGCTCAGGTTCAGTTCAACTCGATTCGTTCGTTGATTGCATGTCCTTTTGCCAAATATCAAAGGTACAGCCTGCAGTCTGTCCGTCCGCCTGTCCATCTATCGTTCACTTTGCACTCACATTTAATTGCTCAAGATATACTTTAACTTCTTGCAGATTGCATCTTAAATATGTTATATACTTGGCTGATTTTTCACTGTGTGTGTGTGTTTGTGTGTGTGTGTGTGTGTATTTGTGCCTATCCGTTGGCGATTTATAACGGTTTATAATTAGACGTGTGTGCAGCACAGCGCAGCGCAGCCAAATGCGAAGCGCAACAGCAGCCGAGTCTCATTACGGCCACTAGTTGCTGTTATGCACAGTATGCCCCCCTCTCTCCTTTCCTCTCGCTTTCCCCTCCTCCCACTGCTTCCCCTCTCACTGCAAAGTTGCTTCGCGTACAGAGAAAATTACAACTTGCAAAAGCAGCAGCAACAACAACAGCTTTGCACTGCCAAATGGATTGCGGAGTGTGCGAACAAGATGACAGCATTGCCTGCGGGAGTGTGAGTGAGCGAGCGAGAGAGTGTCGCACAGTAATGCGAGAGCGCGAGCAAATGTCCCAGCCAGACGCCTGCGCCTTCAACCACTGTTAACAGTGCGAGAGCGCAGCGCTGTAAACTGGCTTAACAGCTGTTAAGTCGAGTGTAGGTGTGTGTGTGCTAGCGTGAGTGTGAGTGGGTCGTAGCATTTTTAATTATGATTATGAAGTGGGCGAAAGTGTGTGAGTGGCAGTGTATGTGAGTGTGTGTGTGTGTGGGCTATCTTTACTTTTCAGTTCTTCGGCGAGCATCAGATGCGAGCTGATGTTGTATCTTAAACTGCTGTCATTTCCTTGCGTCTTCCCTTATCTTTGAAAGCAGCGAAGGGCGGGCAGAATTTTAAATTTCTATTTATTCGAACGCTTAAACGTTTAGGCGTCGTTGATCAACAAAATTAAACATTTAGTAAACAACAACTGGCTGCCTTGGCTTCGCTTGCTCTTTAAATTTTAATGAGTTCTCAAAGTGCAGATTAGCCACAAGCTCCCTCTCTCTACTTCCCTTATCTTGCTGTCTCTCTTTCTCTCACTTGAGCATCCCAATCGAATGTAGGTTGCGGTCTCTGCTTTACACTCTATTAACCCAATTTTCTAGCAATTCAGAGTAAATTAAATGGAAAATTCACCATTCATATGAGTGAAAGTAAACTCGAGTAAATACTCGAAATAATCGCAATTAAAATTATTAGTGGGAGGGTCTTCAAAATGCTTCAATGCAATCTTACAATAAAAATAAAAATAAGTAAAGTTACAGCTCTGCATGCAGTTCATTCAACTTTACTTGCAAGTAATTTAAGAACTTGCTGATGCACTCAAAAAGTGCGCAATACAAATGAAAATAAACACCAGTAAAAGTTGAGGCAAAACAAATAAAGTTGAGGTAGCAAAGTTTCGAGCTGCAGTTCCAAGTTTTGGCAGCACAGAAGTGCAATTAATTTGCATATAAGTCAAGTTTCTTTCGCAACACAAAATTTACACAAAAAAGAACTAAAAAGTCTTCCTTATATGAGGTTTTTGTAAATACTCTGTTGCCCTTAAAAATGTATTTACAAAAATAAAACAGTATTATATTAATTCTCTTGTTTAATTTCCATGGATAAAACTGAAATTTCTATTAATAGTCATCCTTATGCCGACTCTCGACTGCAGTCGTCAAATAACATTTTTATTGCATACTTCTGGCCCACGTGGAAATGCTGTGAAGAGGGAACTCTTCAATCAAAAGGTAATTTTGTTAGTGAAGAGAAATCACTTTAAAGTTGAGCAATTTCATGTTCGAAACATTATAAAGTTCACTATCCTCCTGACAGTTTGACCTCAATCGAGACAAGCAAGCGAGAAAAAAGCAGAAAAAGTACCGAAAGACGAGCAGAACAGAACAGCACGAGGAAACGAGCACAAAAACTATCTTGGCTATTTATAACTATACGCTCACACTCTCACTCACACACACACACAAAGAAAGCTGGTGTTGGGAATAGAATTTCATGCGGGCCTCACGCACACACTCACACACACACACACACCCAGCGCGAGGGAGCTCAAAAAGTGTAGCATAGTTTGTAGGGCCGCATGTCGCCTTCTTTTTTCGCCGTCCTTTTTTACGGAGTCACACACACACGTGCGATTGATTGCCATATGTCAAAATTGAACATATTCCACGATTAATCCTGGCTGTCACCCCAAACACACAGCATAGCTAAGTCTCGGGACATTGTCGCGTTTTTGCCGAATGCGTGACATTCGATCGTTGCTTGCATTGCCCCTAAAAATAAACCAAAATGCTTAATAAATACCTTTGTCTGTGTATTTGTGTGTGTGTGAGCAACCACAGTTGAAACCAAAAACAAGTGAGAAATCTACAATCGAGAGTGCCTGATTTTTGCCTATAGATCCATTTATATTTGTATATCATTTTGGCTGTTCAAGAATATATATACTTCTATTGTCTGTTATATACATTTGCTATTGGCATTAATTTATAATACCCTTCTGCACATTTTGGTAGCGGGTATAAAAAGAATAAATGTAATCAAAAAAGCAAATTGCGAAAAACAGCCAAAAATAGTTCTAACAGTTGCTGTTGTTTGCCGTTGCTGTTACTGTTTACACACACACACACACACACACACTCAGTCGCATTCACATTTAATGTTAGCTAACTGCGAGTGACACAAGACAACCGCATGGCAAACACCTGTCCTCTTTCCACTGCACCGCTCACTGCTGCTCTCCCTCTCTCTCTGTCCCTGCTACTGCATACATACATGTGTGTGTGAGTGTAGTTGTGCATTTCTGTTACGCACGCAGCAGCAAATAACTTTAACGCCTCCCACGCGGCTGAAACTCTTCTCGCTGTTGTTGTTGTTGCTGCTGCTGCTTCAGCTTCTGCTTCAGCTGCTGCTGCTGCTGCTACTGCGCGCCAAGTGTCAAAACCGCCCCCGAATGAATGCCCGAAAATGGGGCACTTTTCATTTATCTTTCGGCTCTGCTGCTGCGGCTGTTACTGCGGCTATGAATATGAAACGCACACACATCCAAATCACAAAGCTTTGCTCTGCTCCAGTTGCCACTGTCTCTGCCCTTTAGTACGCTTGTCTCCACGGCACTAGTCCCCAACTATCCACATCGTAGATAACTAAGGACCATACAAACTCTATATTTTTTTTTTTTAGGTCTTTAAGGAGCTGTCATTTAATTTAACTATTAAATGTGCATTTATATACAACTTGAATTACATTTGTAGAAAATTATTCTTTATTTTTTTTTACGACTAGATTTAATTTTATAGTCTTTTTTGAAATCACCCGATTCAATCCCTTAATAAGTTAAAAAATAAATAAAAATGAAAACAAAACAAAATAACCTAAAAATAATGGCATAAAAAGCTGTGACCGTACCATGCACTGGTTACGTGCGAACTAGTGATTTCACTACTTCAGTTATTCATTATTGTTCATACTGAAGGGCTCTGTCTCTGCCTGTGTTTGTGTGTCTGTGTGTGTGAGCGTGTTGGTGTTGTGCGCGCGCGCCTTTTTGCACAAATGCAATTTGTTTGTCAATTTTGGCTTAGTTATTTATGCATTTCAGCCTAAGCAGCAGCATAACATTAATAAGCGTATGCGCATATGTGTATACACACACACACACAGTCAAGCGCACACACGCACACACACACTCGTGCTTAACATTTCATTCAAAGTTCTGTTTGCATTTCATATTCGCATTCGGATTTCGACGTCGCTGTTGCTGTTGCCGTTGCCTTTGCGTGCGCGCGTTTATGCATGTGTGTGAGTTTGTGTGTGTCTGTCGGTATGTGTGTGTACTCATTTGTTTGCTGGTGTGTGTGTGTAATTTTACGTTGGCAAGCTGGTATTTTTTTTATCGTTTCATCGATATGAATGCCTCCTCCCTCCCGCTTACACTTTTACTTTTCACGTTCATTTCGCAATTTAAATGTTCTTTCGTTGCTTTACATATTTTTGACAATTGAAATGTTGTTGTTTCACTCGTTACGCGTTACGGTTCATTCAATTAAACACTTCATTTAAATGCGAATAAAACAAAGTAAATACGAGCAGAGCGAGGGGAAGCAGCGGGCGGAGGGAAAGCGGTTGGCTGCTGGGAAAACATTTTTCCCCCATTTGGTGTACAGCGAAATTTTTCGTGAGCTCGTTTTGTTCCCCTTCGCCGCGCCTGGTCACACCGTCAGTGGGGCAGCCTTCGCTGCTCATTTCTTAACGTCCTGAATTGAGCAACTTTTTTCTGTTTTTTGTTTAGCACTGTCTTAAAATATTTGCCACTTTTATCATTTAGAGCGAACCTTTTTGCTGCTGCGGCTGCTGCTGCTGCTTCTTCTCGGTTGCTGCTGGGGCTGCTGAATTTTCAGTTGGCCTTTTTGCACTTCCACGTTATCGCTGGCGAATTTACATAAATGCATAGAGTTTACACTAGTTAACGGGTTTAACTTGTTTTTTACATAATAATATACAACGCGATTATTGTTTTAAACTAGAAAAAAACGAACTGCAGCGTTTTCTATTATTTTGTTCAGCAGTTCTGTGTGATTTGTGTGCGAAAACCGAAAAGTGGGTCACATCTCGGTCGCGCTGCTCGGCTGCTGCTGGTTTCTACTCTGATTTCTATCCAACTGCCTTCCTCGCTGCTTGCTGCTCGCTGCCCAGCAGAGGAATATGGTGGCCCAGTGTGGCGGACGAATCGATTTTTCTGTCGAATGACACTGAAAAAAGGGAAATTTTCTCTCCCTCTCTCGCTCTCTCTATTGGGGGGTTGCAAATGTAAACAGGCTGTTACTGTTAGCAGTCTGTTACGGTTACCAGTCTGTTAGATTAAGCATTACTGTTTTTTTTGAATATAAATACATTTTATTTGTCGTTTTGTTTTTCTATTTCTACAATATGTGTTTTGTTTTTCTCATATAACATTTATTAAAAATAAAATAATTTTTTTCTTCCGCTCGCTCCATCTTTGCTACTGTCTTTCGCTTGTTTTTTTTCTGTCAAATTGAACATATCTTTAAGTAAGTGTATTGTTTATATATGTATAGTTATCAATTTCAAACTCTAACAATTAAAAACAGTTAAAAATTCAATTGTTTCTTTTTTTGTTTTTGTTTTCCTCATAGTACATTTCCTGTGTTCCGTTTCCATTTTAAATCGCTTTTAACTAACATTAAATTTATTTGTGTTCGCGTTTTTCTCCTAAACAACAAAGAAACAAAATAAAAACAAAACGCTTAGAAAACGTATGAATTATTTACAATAAATTGTAAATGAAGTGAAATAAAAACAGCAAAAAACAAAACAAATGACGCGCACAATTGACTAAAATACGAAAGAATAAAGTTCAGTTTCTAATTGCTAATTGTTTTAGCTTTGCGTTTTGTTTTGTAAATTTTAGTTGTAGTTTCTCGATTTGCATTGGAATTTAGTTGTGATTACAATTATTTAAATACATTAGGCCTATTTATCGATTTGTTTTCGTTTGTAGTACAACAGGTTCTGTTTTTTATTTAGCAGATTGTGGATATTGTGTTCTTTGCTTGTTTGTTGTGTTCTGTTGTGTGTTGTTAGATCGTTAGTTAAACGTAAAATTAAAATGCCACTAAGTTTTGCATTAATTAAAACATTTAATTTTCTACTCGCATTTACTCTTAACTGTCAGCATTATTTGATTCGTTTGCCTTATTAAAAAAAGTGCACTTATGAATACTGCATTCGGCCTGGAAATAAAATAAAAGAAAGGATACAATTAGTTTTGAATTGCAAACTAAATAATAATAATATTGGATATTTTTATACTATTCTCTCATAATATTATAATATATTATTATATTACATTATATCAAACTAGAAGTGCTCTAAATAGATAAATATTAGTCCAAATAGATTATTCAGTACCAAAATTGATTAATATTATTTATAAACGTAAACGGTTCCATATTAATAAGTTCCTAATCGATTAGATCCGCTCGAAGACCGCTTACTTTTCTCCTACGGGTAATGGCTGCAATTTAGATGCGATGATTTAAAATGCAGTCACAGTCCCACTCACGCTTCGAGTCATTGTCAACTGATAAAATTGATAAATAAACGAAAAATCGGAACGACAATAGGATGACATCATTCCGAATGCGGTCAGGGCGTAAGTTTTTAGATAAGAAACCAGATACGTGACGATTAAAGAAACCGGCTGCTTTATGTTTGGTATTTTTGTGGAATTCCGTTGGTGCTGATTTTTGTTGCTTTGGTTGAGTTTTTGTGCCGCGAGGCGTAAACATAAATTATTAATGGCTAGTTAACTTACTGTCCTTCTTTGAAGTATTCCTTCAGCGTTGTGCTGAACTTCTTTGAATATTTAACAAACTCCTTTTTGCGCTGCTCGACCGCCTGTTTCCCAGTGACGCCTGGAATAAACGAACCAATCTCGTTGACCACATCGAGCAGCTTCTTTATGGCGCTAGCGATTTCCCTGCGAAAAACAAAAATGCATTCAAATCAAACAAGTCAAAACGCGTTAGTCGAGAGTGCTCGACTGTGAGATACCATTTTGAGAGCAAAGTATAGCAAACTATGCAAATTATAATAAAATACAACTATAACAAGAAGTAGTGTAGAAGATTTAGTGTACCTTAAATTTATGCTTTCGTTACTGTTATGTGTATCAAAATTCTATACTATAGCTTTGTTTGATTTAAGTAGGTGGAAAGGGGCGTATTCAAATCAAGTTTGGTATTCCCAGCTCTTATATTCTCTGGTATCATAGGTGTGTAAACAGACGGACAAACGGGTGTGTATGTACGTTTCGGTTGATCAGGGATGTATATACTTTAAGAGTCTAAGATTTACTTGATTGTCTCGAGGAAGGTCTTGCGATCGTTGATCTCGTCGGGGATGCGACTGAGTATCACTTTGAGGGCCACCGACTTGCGGTTGAGCTCCTGGAACGGTTCCTCGGTGCGAGTTAAGCGATATTCATTCACTGTGAAGATTAAGTACATAATATTAAGTGAATCGAACACACAACATGTACAGTACTCACGGTCTGCCTCGGTGATGTTGCCCTGCAGACGCAAGACGGCCTCGTTTAGGTTGACATTTAGATCGGCGCGTCGCACGATCGAGGCAACGAGGTCAAAGCAGAAGCCCGGATTGTTCTGCTCCGACTTGAGTATCGCAGAGCGCAGCGACTGCGCTGCGCCGACGTCGCGTCGCTCGAGCTGCAATCGAACGGTTTACACTCACAATTTATATTATTTTGTATTTATATTACCTGTGTGAAGATAGGCCTCAGTATAACGGGCAGAACGAGAGACGAAGTTGGCTCACGCTCGCCCATGGTCATTTTCTAAGACGTTTCGTTTCGTTTCGCGTTTGTTTTTTTTTTGTTGTTTGCGGGGTGTGGGGGAGGAGCGCGCTCGTTGATTCTCTCGTAGTTATGTTGCTCGCGTTTGTAACGATAGTCAGCACATGCTGGGCGCTGGTTGGGTATTTGTGTGCACACGATCCAATACAAATTAGATTAAAAAATTAACAATAATTCACAACAAAATGGGCACAGTGTTGCCAACACTGCAAGACTTGTAGTGTTGTTGATTGCGCCTATCGATAGGCCTGCGTCGATATCGATAGCACACTCGCAACTGTCACAAACAGCTGAGCGCGCGCCGCAGCCAACTTCGCATGTCTCGCATTGCGCCCGCCGCTCACTTCGCGTCGCACACACACTCATATACGGCCCAGCTGTTCTGCAGTGCTGTCAAACGTCGCATACTCGAAAGTGAAAAGTCACACACAGTTTTCGTGTGAGGAATACATTTATTAAATATCTTTGCAGTAATTACAAGTATTGCAACAGTTATGTGCTCAACATAGCAATCTTGACATTAGTGCTCCCAGCAAGGAGACTCGTTTTGTGTGCGCCTGTGTGTGTCTGTGTGTGAGCGCTTGTTTGTTGTGCCCTCCATTTTGTTGTGTTTTTCTTTTATGCAATTTACTGGAAAAACCTTGCAACTGCGGCTGCCTGCGTGCCATTTTCTTTAAACCCCAGCGAGAAGCGAAGTGTGATGACGTCCACCAGCAATCTGGCCGATGTCGTTCGCCACTATCAACGCAGCATCGAACGCCACAACGAGGATGAGACACGCGTAAGTTTTCATCTCCTTCATTCTCCCCTTCTTCCGTTTCCCATTTCCCATTTTCATCTCCTTTTCCATCTCCATGCAATTGCCACCCAATCAGAGACGTTTCCATTGCTGCCACTTGTGTAATTCCCCTACTCCGAGCTAGTTCGCAAAATCGGTCGAATACCCGGCAGACAATTGGTATCGTGGGGTATGACACGTTAATGGTTTTCCATTACACCGTCTGTCTGTCTATCTGCCCGTCATTTTGAGCTTCCACATATCAGCCATTCTAAAAGCTATACCCATGAAACTTGCTCTAAATAATCCTCTTGCAACTAGTTATTAAAGATTACAAAATAATGTTTAATTCGTGCGTAATTTTAAAGATATGCAGCGTTAACTCCGAAAAGTGGTGAAATATAGGAAAAATAGAGAACTAGAACTAGTCGAGAGCGGTGTCCAGTTAAAAGAGGTGACCGCTAAGGGAATGTTTAGCTACTATTTTAGAAAAGTCTACCTCTAGTACGGTCCAATAAGTTGAAATGTAAAAAAGGAATTAGGAAGTTTTAATACACGCATACGATTGTAATCTGCGCTATTTATTTATGAATATCAAAAGTAACTGCTGCGACTTCGTTGCTTTGGTGACGAAATAATTTCGTATTTTAGTGCAAAAATATATGGTCATAATGTAAAAACGTTATTAGCTGATTTTTCTTAATTTCAGATAAATTTTAATTTTTTGTTTTAATTGAAAAGATTGTGAAATTTATATTAAATTTTAAGTTTTATTTGCTAATAGTTATTTGTTGTATACATTAACCAATTAATTAATTATTGATATCAATAAAATCATTCACATTTAGTTTCATAATTGCTCATTTTAATTGGAGATTTCATTAAAAATAAGTGTGATCAATTTTATTTAAGAGTTAGAAATATGAAATGAAAAGAATTTACTTTAGCAAATGTGAATACTAAATTAAGACACTTGGGTAGTGGGTATTTCAGAGTCGAGCAGACTCAACTTTCATACGCTGATGTCTGATGCACACGCACTTCTATGTTTGTAATACCAGCATGCTACCTAAGTGGTAGTTGAACCCGTCCAGGGGAAAAAACAGTTTATTTCCGGTGTCAGGTCTGTTCATAGGGGATGCATAGCATGCTCAGAACTGGTCTTGTTGCTGCTGCAGTGCAGAACGCTGCTGTATTAAAACAATTGTCACTGGCCAGCAGAGCATAGAGATTAGTTTATCGAGTTTAATCCATACGATCTCCCTTCGAGCTGCTTGATCCTAATGCTATTGCTACCTGCCAACCCGCAGCTGCTGCACTGCATCACGAAGCTGTTTAACCTGCCGATCACATTCGAGCACCTGCAGGAGACCGGCATTGGCAAGACGGTGAATGCGCTGCGCAAGATCAATGGCGAAGTTGGCGTCGCCGCCAAAACCCTAGTCACCAAATGGAAGGCGATGGTTGCCGCCGAGGAGGAGCCGACAGCAGCGCCAGCCAGCAACAGCAACGAGGAGGACTCGAATCGCTCGACGAATGGTCGACGGTCCAGCGAGGAGGATCAGGATCAGGAGAACAAGGGCAGTAACAGTTCTGGAGCCGAGGACACGCGTACCACACAGAAGCACAAGTCCTCGTCCAAGCACGAGGAACGGCGTCCCAAGTCTAGCGATCATAAGAGCAGCAAATCCAGCAGTCACAGCAGCAGCAAGAGCCACTCGAAGAGCAGATCGGAGAGCGATAAGAAGCACAAGAGCAGCAGCGACGAGAAGTCACGGCATCACAGCAGCAAGGAGCAGAAGAGTAGCAGCAGCAGCAGGAGCAAGTCCAAGGACTCGCTGAGCAGCCACAGCAATCCGAAGAGCAGCAGCGAGAGCAGCAAGCAGAAGCATCACAGCAGCAGCAGCAGCCATAAAAGCGAGCACAGCAAGTCAAAGCACGAGAAGAGCAAGGAGGTGAGATCCACAAATCAATTCCCACAAAACTATCGTAATTTCATGTGCAATCATTACGCAGGACAAATCACATCATCACAGCAGCGAACAAAAGTTGGCCAAAGACAAAGCGGACAAACACAAATCTTCCTCAACGTCGACATCAACGTCTACGTCGTCGTCCAACAAATCATCCTCTTCAGCGAAGCGCACCCGCAGCCCACAACGACTGGACGAGGAGTCGCCCAAGTCAAAGAAACCAAAAAGCAAACCCAAAGCTGATGTGGTGGAGCAGCAAAAGGAGACCGCCGATGGCTTTGACTCCAGCATGGGCGCCAACTTCGACGATGTGCTGGGCATGCTCAACATCCCGCTGAGTGGCAAGAAGAGTTCGCTCAAGCCGAAGCCGTCGCCCCACAAACCAACAACAACAACGCCAGCAACAACTGCCGCTGCTCCCAGTGCAGCCAAGCGAATACCAGCATCAGCCTCGGTTCCCAGCAACATGAGGCTCACCAGCACAAGGGTAAAGCAAGCAAGAAGACTTTGCAATATTTGATTACTAGAATTTAATTTGTACAATTCACTTTCAAGAAACCTGAGCTGCTAGCGCCCTCGGCCAAGCTGGAGCCCCTCGATCCCAGCATAGCCCTAGAACTGCCAACAATATCAAACAACTACAAACCGATGCCGCTCAACCAAACGGTCATGGATGTGGTGTTCAATCAAGGAGTCAGCAGCAGCGTTCACAGACCGTCGAGGATCAACGAATCTGAGGCATTGGCAGCGGGCATTTCATCTAAAACAATGCGGTACGCAATTTACTCTTTTCTATACATGCTCTGTTTGAAATAAAAGTAGAAGAGGCGATAGGAGACATCATAAAGTATATAGAATCCTTTTCGCGAAAGTGTTGTGATACAAAAAAATAATTTTATAAAAGTGCGGTTAACGAATTTAGCAAATGTGTAAAAGAAATTTGAACACGTCTCTTGGATTCAGATTATGACTGTAACTTTCTCACTTGTTGGTTGGTTATGCCACCCGTAATTTGTCGTTGCAGCACAAAGATATACTCAGGCGTCAGAACCGGACAAATTCTGCAGGTGCCATCGCTGTTCGATCTGTGTATTCGTGTGCTGCAGAAGAACATTGACGGTAGGTTCAATTGCCTGCAATTATTTCGCCTGTTTTTAATTATGCGCAACTTGCACAGCTTTGGAGTACACGGGCGGCGTGCCCTTCGAGGTGCTGCGTTCCGTGCTGGAGCGAGCCACGCCGCATCAGCTGCTGAATTTCGAGGAGTACAACCCGTATTTGATGGAGGACAGCGATGTACTGTGGCAGCAGCATGTGCATCGCAACTATCGCGGCCAGCGTCGCGAGGAAATGGAAACATGGCGAGAAATGTTCCTGGTAACTAACGAAAACTGAGATTGTCCCAAAACGTTGTTTAATTGAGCTCAACTTTCATAGCGCTGCGAGGATGAAAAGGCACGCAAGCTGAGCGTCATTGCCGAGAACATCAAGGCATCGCAGAAGATCAGCGAGGCACCTGTGCGAAAAACTCAATTGGCTTTCGTTGACTCGATGGTGAAGCCGCCGCGCAGCGTGCAACGCAAGCAGGAACAATATGGCACCAATCGCAAGCTGATCGCTACGCCCGCAGCTCGAGTCGCGGCTCTGTCCAATGTGACGCCCAATGCGGCCAAGGTGGGCGATGCCCGACTGCGAGTGCTGAGCTCAGCGCGTGATGCAGCCCAAGTTTGTGAGTTGCCAGCGAGGAATAACATTCTTTATACCATACCTAACATTTGTATTCCTTGCTAGCTGCGGCTCCGATGCGGAATAAGAAGGCGCCCCTAATGGCCAAGGCGCTGCAGTTGATACGTGGTCGCCAAAGGCGCTAGGCTTAAGTCAATTATGTTGAAATCGGCTTATAGTTATACATATACTCATTTGTTATTTATAACACACCCACAATTTTGTTGATTACGCAGACTTAGAAAAAAACAAAACAAGCAAATAATTCATTCAATTAGTTAATTATTGTGTCCATTGACCAAAACTATATCAAATTTTTGTGTACGTCATTCAAATTAATTTATTCATGTTCTTTACCCCCGTATTTATGCGTGTAGTTCATAAGTTAAAAACAAAGTCGAATAGTTAAGCCTTGTTGTTAAAACATTTCTTCATAAACCAAACAACCAATCACATCACAATTGTTGAGTCTGGTTGAGATCTAAAATTGTACTATATCCACAAATCGATTTACTTTAAGCTTAAGTTTTGATTATTTCTACATCAACCAAACAACCAATCGTATCACAATTGTTGAGTCTAAATAACTTTCGGCCTGGTTGAGATCTAAAATTGTACTATATCCATAAATCGATTTACTTTAAGCTTAAGTTTTGATTACGTTTTGTTCCAATGGGCTGTGCGAGTGTCCAAAATAATTGTGAGTACATTTGATTGTACATAGATTCAGATGCAGATACCAGATACTTACATATTCGAGTATATATGTATATGAATATTCAATATATATTTGAACTCACCAACTGTAATTAGTCGATAACTATTTTCAATTCAATTTAAAAGCGCATCATTTAATTTCTTATGCAATGCAACTTGGCTATTGTTGATCATGATCGATTGCGATTAAAAGCATCACGAATTAGCGTATTATGAAAAAACCTATCCTATATTGTGAAATTGGAGAAGCAGGAGAAGGAGCGGGAGACGATGAAGACAGGAAGAAAACACGTTGTTCCACTTGATAGTAACAGTAATACTTATTATACAGACTTATTACAAATAAATTATTTTAAAACAAATTACAAATTACAATTTACGACGACGACGACGACAATTTCACTTCTCAAGTGCCTATGCAGTAGAGCGTTTTACTGCGTCCATAGAATACATCGACCAGACGCTGGCAGGAACTATTTAGAGTTAAGAGACGATTCGTTGTCGCTGACGATGAGGATGATGACGAAGTTGAGTATGTCCCGCTGCTGCTGCCGCCGCCTCCACTGCTGCTCTCGCTGTCGAGTACACATTATTGAAATAGTGATTTAAAGGATATTAAGTTTGTAAGTTACCTCATGGGAGCCAGCTTCTTGATGTCCCACAGCCTCAGACTGCCATCGCTGCAGCCCGTCGCCAGCTGTTGGTTGTGTGCGCCCCAAGCCAGCGAACTGACGCTGCTCGGGTGATCCTTGAGCTCGCTCAGCTGAGCGCCTGCGGCCAAGTCGAATATGCGCACTTTAGACTCGTCTCCTGCAACCGCGAGCATCTTGCCATCGGCACTGAAGGCCAGACTAGTGACCGCTTGACGGCAGTCGGCGAAGACGCGCATCAGCTTGCCGCTGGTGGCGCACCACAAGCGCACCGAGTGATCCGCCGAACCCGTGGCCAGATAATTGCCATTCGGATGAAACGCTACGCACTGCGAGCGGAAAGAAAAGAGATTTCATTAGTAATCTAATCTTTGCAGGTTGCATTATAAAAATAATATGGTGATGACTATATTTTTAATTTTAGGGGCTACAATTTATAATTGATTTTATGGAAATTCTGTCTTACCTCAACGTCCTGGGTATGGCCAGCATAGATGATCAGAGCATGCTCGCGCTCCAAGGACCACAAGCGAGCGCTCAGATCCTTGGAGCCGGTGACCACATACTGACCCACGGGACTCTCGTCCAAACACCAGATGGGATAGTTATGGCTGCGATAGATGGCCGCGCACTGCAAGTTGTGGGCTCGCCAGCAGCGCATCGTGCAGTCCTTGGAGACGCTGTACAGCAGCGGGTAGTGGGCGGAGAATCGCACCTGGGTGACACCACGCGTGTGCCCACGCATCTGAATGCCGCCAAACTCGTTGCTGGAAGGCAAAGAAAAGGGATTAGTTGGCGGATAAAGTTATAATGTTGGGGGATTATTTACAAGGAGTTGTCTGCGTATTTGTTGCGCAGTGCTTTGTGGCGTTCGCGTTGCTCCTCCTCGTTGCATTTCACTGCTGCTTCTTCATCGCTGTCCAGCTCCTCCTCGTGCTCCTCGTCGTGGCAATTGTTGAGCTCCCAGCTGCATTGCGAGTACGGCGCTCGTCGGTACAAACTCTTGCCCCTGCAACGCTGCTGGTTGAGTTGCCACAGCTGCACCGCCGAGTTGTCGAAGCCCGCCAGCAGGTGGCACTCGTTGGCGTCCACATGGGCTGAGGTCAGACCGCGTGATCGCTCGCTAATCCTGTAGAAGCAGGGCAGCTCCACCTGCGCCTTGAGCAGCTGCGTGGCGGAGGTTCTCAATGTTTGCAGGCAGGCGTCAGTGTTGAGTTTGGCTTTGTCGGCAGCACATTGCTGCGCATCCTGCTGCGCCTTGATGTCCGCCTCCAGCTTGACGGTCGAGTCGTCTGGCGCACGTTTCCTCGCCTTGCTGCTGCCGCGACTGTTGCTGGTCACTGTCGCCTCGTTGGACTCGAGTTCGTCGCTTATGCCCAGCAGTTGGTCCTCGCTGAACAGCCGTTGCTCGTTGTCGACGATGTGAATGTGCAGCCAGCTGTAGAGCAGGTTCATGATGAGCACGTGACCACGGCGCTGCAAATAGGCGCCGATCTTGTCCACCACCTGGGCCGTGGTGTGCAGCTCGTATTTGGAGGCGCGAAAGTGCGCCACAGTGGCGTCCGCCTCAGCTGACTCCAGCTTGGTGCAGCCGGAGAGTATTTGTACTAGTTTCATGAAGTAATCCAGCTCGGTGTCGCCGGTGTTTTGTGCCTCGCTGGCAAAGCGAATGTGGCACTCGGAGGCGGCCGCCAGTTGCGCCTCGCTCGTCACCGAGCAGCCGTTGATCTTGGTGGGCAGCGGCGCGTCGTAGAGATCGACGGGCGCCACCAGATGAGCATACTTCTTGAGCAGCTCCACGGCGCCCTTCGATTCGCGCGCCTTCAGCAGCTCCAGATACAGATGACACAACATCGGCGCATAGAAACGCTTCATTTCCACCCTCAGCTGCTCCGGCTGGGCTTCCACAAACTGCGAGAAGCGGCCGAACTGCTGATCCACCAGGTGCAGATTGTTGGTGATCACCTGGACGTTGGAATAGCTGAAGCTGTTGCCACCATGCAAATCGTTGTCCAGCATCTTGTTGACGGCAAACTGGCTTTTGTTCTGCAACAGCAGAAAGTCCGACTTGCGAAACTTTTCGCTGCCCTGCAAGTGCGCATATAGAGATTGGATTGAGATTAACTAATCAAAAGCAATTTGGAATTTTCGTTTACCACATAATTCTTTTGCTTTAGCAGCAAACCAACTGCGGCCCGCATTAGATCGTTTTTCGTTGTTTTCTTGATGACAGACGACTTGTTGCTGTACACGGGCGATGCGGCATGATTATTGTTATTGTTGTTCGCATTCGGCAAACTCATAGTTTTGTTGCGTGCGCCTTAATCGTATCCGTATCCGTATCAACGAATCCTCTAATCCCGTCCTGCAACTCACTGAAGCATCCGTGCAGCGGCGTGTGTGACCGTCGCTTGTATTTCAAAATATACCAAATACCCCATTATGCTTTGGTATATTGCAGTCAAGCGCTGGTCACACTGCAGGCCAACGCAGTGCTGTGCAGCGGCAAACCCTGCGCTAGTGTTGTAACAGCTGTTAAGTGCAGTGTTGTGCAGCGCCTAAGCTGTGGCTATTTTGCAACAGCTGTGCGCCAAGTGATAGCAGTTTTTGTTGTGTTGTGCAGAAGTTCGCGCGGCAGTTTTACTTGCATTTTCCTTATTATTTTTTTGGTGACAGTTGCGTATATTTAAAATCTATTTGTTTACAATGAGCAGCACAACAAAGTTTGTCAGCGAATTCTGTGATATAATCGACTCCTATGGCGGGCGTGATAAGGTAAGCTAAAGCATATAATTAACAAAAAACAAAACACCATTTTAAATAATAGCCAATTTGGGTGGAGTTTCAAATGAGTTAATTATTTAAAAACTGCAGCGTGGCAAGTTATGCACATGTGCGCGACGCTATCGATGGGCTCGTCTTAATTTAGCGCTCCAACAGGTTTTTCATGTTGTCGCATTTGTTGTTGTTCCGCCGAACCTTGAGCAGAGTCGCAAGAGCTTCGGCGGCATTATTGAACCTTGCCTTATTTACTTTTTCTTGTGCTTGCTTTTCTGCAACAATAATCGGTCCGCTGTTATCTGAAGTTTATGAATAATAGACTCCCTCTCAGGCAGGCGTAAAGCTTAGATAATGTTGCAGATTAGCGCCGAAAGAAGAAATTTAACGAACGGGTGACAGCTTAATATATGTTTTGATGGCAAGTGGCCATCGAAAAGTAATTCTAAATAGCGAAATATATTGTTTTAAGGGGACTCCCCAGATCTCGATTTAAATTTTTTGATTATGAATGGGCCAAAAGTTTTATATTTGGTTGAGTTGTTGTATAGGATAACATATTTAAAGAACGAATCGAAAAATGGGCTCAACTGCATATTTGTGATTTTCTTTATTCTTTAGATTCGAATAGATTGGGTAAAAATAAAAAATTGATTTTTTCGAAACCGTGGGGAGAGGGGAAGTCCCCTTAATTACCACATCTTTTATTAAACTGCCATTTATGGAGTGCTTTCAGCAACGTAAACACGGCAAAGAAAACACCTTAAATTATTAATATAGCCTCCAAAGTAAACATTGTACATAATAAAAAGAATAAAAAGAATTCCCCTGACGACTCCAAGCGACACTCGAGTGCGGAAGGAACGACTATCAAGATGTTTGTAGCATTCGTTGTATTCTTTTTATCGCTGATCATTTTTTATCTGTTTGTGACTGGAAAGCAATTTCACAAATTGCAGTAAAGTGCACATAAAAATAGGGTCAAGTAAATAGTCTCGCATGTAAGAGATATTTTCGTATTTTCCGTGTAATCTTTATTGACTTATTTTTCGACACGCTTCCATCCAGGTGATGAAAGCGCTTTGTTACAGCGCCAAACTAGTGGCTGGCTATCATGTCAAACAAAATCCGGACTTGGCCAAGCGTTATGCCATCGCCAGCTCGAAAATATCGGGAGCGAGAGCCACACTGCGTCTCATCGACGATATACCCATGATACAGTATGCTCTGGAATATGGACTGGGTCAGGATGAGCCTGATCGCATCATGGCCATGCTGGGCGTGACGGCCAACATCGTGGACCTGCTGTACTATCCTATCGAGAAGATATGCTGGCTCTCCGAGCATAAGATTGTCGATGTCAAGCACGCCGACAACTGGGACAATGTCAATTCCATATTCTGGGTGCTCTCGGTCTACTTGAATCTAATGCGGTAGGTTTGTCAGTTATGTATATGTACATATGTACGGTAATGTCGATAGAGTTAAATGTATTTATGTTTTGGATTGCAGCACACTCCGCAACTTCTGGCTGAATCAGGAAAAACTCAATCGCAGTCACCAGCTGAGCAGGTAAGCAGAGAATTCTCTTCAATTTTTAGTCGATTATTCACCTCGCTTTTCTTTTTCCAGCCCTACAAGTATTGATGCCAAGTCCTTGGCCAAGCATCGTCTGGAATTGATGTCCATAGTTCGCATTTCACTGGATTTTGTGCACGCCGTCAGCACACTTCCGAAAGGATATTTGTGGGGTGGCAAATTGTCGACGTTCCAGGTGGGATCGATTGGCACGCTGTCTGCCTGCTTGGGCATATATCAAATCTTTGCCAAGAGAAGACTGACTAAATAGTGGGCATCCAGTGAATTTGGTCAGCACTTCGAACTAGTCCTAAACGCTCTTTGTATCTTCGCTGTTAGTTGGTAGGAATCGCATGGAATTTGTTGAATGGTAACTGAAATTGTTTTTTATGTCATGCGCGCACTTGCTAAGTTATTCAATATGTAAGCACCAAAATATACGAGTATTTGTAAAATTCATCATCAAGCATGAAGCGTGTTTTCATAATGGCCCTGCGATTGGAATAATTGATGGTCCCCACTTGTATTTTGGTCTGTGTGTCCTTTATTATCTATTCCTTTTTTGTTTGTTCATGTTGATATACACAATACACTTTTAGTTTGCATATTCAGCATTATGTTTTTGTTTATGTTTATGTTTTGTGTCGTGTTATGTTTAACTATGTAATTTCATTTACAGGCTCATATATTGTCGACTCTTTGAGGGTATATATATGTATATATATATTTTTGTTATTTTTATGATCTATTTGTCAGTTTAGCAGTCATTATTATTGTTGTTTACATTCAAGTATGCTTTTGATTCTCAACTTATTCACTTAACAAAACAGAATCTAAATTGTTAGTTGGTGTTTGATCTGTGGATATATTACATGGAAAGGGCGATTCGTGTGAATAATGTTTAATGATGTTTCTCACACCGTTTGTTATTTATTGTTGGTATTGTTATTGCTGTCGTGGCAAGTAAATACGTGTTAACAATTATCATATTACTGCGATTTGGCTGTCTTCGATTTAAGCTCTTTTAATAAGTATGGGGTGAATTTACATACACATTTATATATATTTTAGATAAAATTAATTTAATTCATAATGCATAGTTTCGTACCGTATAATATTTATGATTTATTTTTAGCCTGTCTTTTATTATTATTTATTAAGCGCATATTTAGATTTTTTTTTTGTTTTTGGTTTTGTCTTCAATCATTAAAAATCTTTTTGGTTGATATTAATAGATATTGGGATTTGTTAATTGTTTAATATACCTAACTAGTTATTTATTATCTGTTTTGATTACAGAACCTAGTATGCATTTATGTACCCAGATGTAGTTACATACATTAATGTACTTATGCCTCCTGTGGGTTGCGCTTTTGAAGCATTTTGAAAATGCCGTAGAAAAAAGCATCAAAAAATTCAAAAAATTTCTGCACTCAAAATATGTTCAACTTTGTTCCATTTGCTTTGTGTTTGTTTGTTGTCTGTTTTCCCATAATAACTGTAATGCAATTTGAACTTTAGCTCATAACAATTGTTAAATACATAAATAGGTATATATGTGAGTGTGTGTGTATGTCTATATCGTATGTATGTATGTATATATACTAGGTATGTACGTATTTTGTTTTTGTTTCTGATCTTCTTGTTGATCATGTATTGTATGTATGTGTCTGTGTATGCATGTATGTATATAGTATATGTATAGTATGTATATAATATTAATATTCTTACTTATCGGAAGCTATTTAAAATGGCACTGCAGTAATTTTGTTTATATTCCTATATAAGGTGGGAAAATCAATTAGAATTAGGGTGAGAACAGTTCCCTTGACATAGATTTGGTAAGCCAATGCCCAATGCCAATGATGAAGCTGAAATACCCCAAGTACTATAGTGTATTATTCTAATACCTTGCTATATATACTTTAACAATATGAACTTGCAATAGCTTGTATAAGTTACATCTCGGTTCCGAGTACTCATATTCTCCATTTCTCAATTATTCTGTCTGTTATTAAAATATATCGTATATGGTACTTGATTATTGCATTAAAAGCTTAGTAATGTTCATCATCGTCATCGTCACCACCATCATCATTATGTTTATAATAATATTAATATTATTATGATTATTACTTGTCTGTTTGTTTGTTTGTTTGTTCATTTGTTTCCTTGTGTATATATAGTGTAAGTAGTATACATATATATAATAATAATAGTATGTCTGTATATAATAGTCTTTTTAAAAACCGTTCTTATTGCGTGTTTTAATCATTTCTTTTTATTTTGTTTTATGTATGTCTTATGCTTTGTTTTTAACACTTTGCCGTGCAATATTGTTAGTTTAAAATTCAATTTGCAAATGGTTTTTGCTAATGTTCCCCCAAAATGTGTCTCACATGTCGCTTGTGTTTCTCAATGTTGTATTAAGTATACGAGAGAATATATATGTGTATATATAGTTATACTCACTAAAAATATTCATCGTAAATATAGCTAGAAGTATTTAGCATAGTTTAGTTTAGTTGAGTTTAGTATTAGGGCATGGTAAATGGTAAATTGTAAAGATATCGCCGAATTTATAGATATTTTTTGTTTTGTTTTTATAAGAGTAGGCAATTGGTAGTTTTTCTGTATATGTAACTGCTTTTCACCTTAGCTGACTTTAAAAATATGATTTCTATGTATGAATATACTGAGTTGTAGTTATGAGTGTGTGTCTGTGTGTGTGGAATCGCTTAAAAATAAACGTAGATTAACATGTGATTTATTAATAGTTTTGTAAAATACATTTAGTACTCGAATATTTAATGTATTCTGCATATTTTTGTTCGTTTTATACTTTTGCTAAAATTTAATATTATCGGTTTTGCGTGGGAAGCGTTCGATTTTGGTTCCATTACATTTCGTTTTATTCAATTCATTGATACATTAAATTTCTTACATTTTTAATCAACATTGTTATCTGCTGTTTTTAGTTTTTCTCATTTTTGTTTTTTTATGTTTAAAAAATTGTTTTTTCTTCTTTGGTTTTTTAAATAATACTCGTAATAAGGAAAGCGTTATGGAAAATGTTTAAAATTTCTGTAATAGTTTCGTTATTTAAAAGTTTAGCTCGTAAAAGCGTTAAAAACATTAAAGTAAAAATATATGTATGTAAGTATGTATGACTCGAGGTTAAGTACCAATATTTTGGGCCCGGGTGATTCCCCTAAAGGGCCGTAAAATGTTCATTTAAAAGTATTTAATTTGCATTTAATTTAGTTTAGTAAAAGTATATAAATTTTAGTTATTTAAAAGTTAAGCTTGTCTGTAGTATGTTCTAGTGTTAGTGTTAATGTGTCCTTTGGGTGTTTAAGAAAGAAACCAAAGAAAAACGTACTGTAGATGTGCAGTGGTAAGTGTATTTGTTAGTCGTATAACTTTTTTTTAGTTGTTTGCTGTTATTCGCTTTAAAACATTGTATTAGCATCGGTCTCATCGTAATAAAATAGTGCTGCCTGTCGGCAACACTTATCATTTTAATTGTTATTTGATTTGTGGTAAAAAATATGATTTAATTTAAAATGGGTTTATCATTTTCCATTGTCTGATCAGAAATGAATCAAGGGAGACAAAGTTTGCTTGGGTTTAAGTCTTATAATTACATTGTAATTATATTATAATTCAGCTAAAGCACCATTTTATGTATCTATAAATGTCCTTCAATATATACATCGTCAATTTATTATCTAGTTAAAGGTATATGTTCGTTATATGTATACGTGTATACGACGTCTGTGTGTATATATGTATATGTTCATTCGCTTCAATTATATTCGATTATTGTTTATATTCTGCGCTCCGGTTTCCTCTGTTTGTTTACATAGACATATTTACTGCGTTTGGTAAATGGTCAAATCGTATATCCTTGAATGTTCATCGTGGCTACACCTGATTCTGTTCGCATTATACATTAAAATTATATATTTTTAATATGTATCTTAATTGTTAGGTATATGTGTTAATAAGTATGTTGTGTATGTATATATTTAAGCATTTTGATTTGTGGTATTCTTTAAAGCGATTTGGTTTTCCTTTGAGTGGGTTTAGCATTATTATGTTTATTCAACTTTATAGTTTTACTGAAGGCATTGACTATGTATGCTTAGGCTTGCGTAGGTTATAATATAGTAGGTATACTCGTATATTTTATAGGTATATAGATAACAATGCATGATAATGATAATTGTCTAGCATCTGTGTGTGGGTGTGTAGTCTCAATAGCTACTACTTACTCAACTAAATACACACTCTCATAATAAGTGCAATTCTCGCCGACCAAATCATATAATTATTGTACAACTGATTCATGTCCTAGGCAAAACAAACTAAGCTAGGCGCTACAACAGAAACCGTTACACTAAGAGGCCTCCAAGTTTACCCTAAACCCGCGTTTCATTCAAATCTCTATTGATTATTTTAAGTGAATTGCTTATTGTTGTGTAGTCGTCGTCTATCCGAAACTAAACAAATTCAACTAAGTTCCCGTACATTTATATTTTAACATTTACTTTTTTTAGCTTTATTCGAAGACTACCATAAAATCCCTGTAGGTTCTCAATGCATCTGCATTATCTGCATGTATTCTCTTCTTACGTACAAAGGTTTATAACAAAATACATTCAACTAAAAACGACATACTGATCATGTTTCAAGGGTATAACTGAACGAATACCTATTAGCGTTTCTCATATAAAAAACCCGTTAAATCGACTCGACTATAACTCGTCTATAGCTTATGAATAGGGAATACTTATTAATTAGCTTCTTGATTCTCGTATTCGTATTTATGTTTGGAGTATTTTAGTTGCATGGTAAAGTAATTTATAATTTGATTGTATTTATGCTTAAATTCGTTTGAATTTAACATTTGATATTAGACTAACTGGAAAGTATTCAGCATGGGAAGCGCAGGGTTGGTTAGGTTAGTTTGTGGTTAGAGGAGTTGCTTCTTATATAGTAGGAATTCGAATTTTGATAAGGTAAAAGTGTGTTGTGTGAAAATAAAAGAGAAGTGTGAATTTTGAAAACAAAACATGTTGTGGCACGTGCTTGTTGTATATTTGCTTGAAAATGTGTTAATATGCATGTGGTGTTCTAGCGTATGTACAAAATAAAGAATATTCACTTAATTAAATTAAATTAAAGCGTTGTGTGTACAATATGTAATGCTGTGTTGTTACATACATATAGCATCGAGATCCTTTCTCAAAATACATGAAAAATAATGTAAGACATAAATAATAAGAACAATGCTTTGTGGGCTTTAAAACTAGTACGGCCAAAAATATGTGACCATGATAGAAAAAAACAATCTTTAACAATCAAGCGTATTGTAAATTTTCAACAAAATAATCGTAAACCTAAGAGGACCATTAACAAAACAAAAAAATATATAAACTCGGTAACTCATAACTGTAGAACAATTTCAATGTGACAATTCATGTAAATTCACAATTTTTAAATTCAATTTAAAAATTGCAATTTCCTGAACAACGGGCTCACGGACATATCCAAATAAAGTTTTCTGATTTTGCTAATAAAAAAGAAGCTATAAAATTTCTAATTAATAGCACAACAAAAAAAGTCGCTTATTCTAATAAACTAAACGAAAAAATTAAACGAAAAAGAAAAACTTTGGCAGTTTCCATAATATGTAAACCTACGCTTAAAGCAGACAAATACGGAATGCAAAGTATATAAGACCGCTTTCTTAGCAAAAAATGATATAGTGTAAGAGAGAGATATAGTATAAGTGATAATTGCTGGGGTTGCTGGGGGTTTCGTTTAGCATTCGAATGCCCGCTTCAAATGCTGATATGTAAGCATGATTATCAAAAAATAGTATAGTATGTAGATAATAGTTTGTGTGTGAGGAGAGGAGGAATGCTCATGGTTAGCCTAAAAGAAAATACCTATATATATATATATAATACACATACATATGCACATATACATATATATACCTATACTTATACTTAATATCGTACCGTTCGTGTAAATACATCAAAATAACTGTGTGTAGATTTACAATGTTCATGGTGAATGCGCGCGTGTGCAACACTAACAATTTCCGTTCAAATCTGGCCATTTGGAAATGGATCTTATTCTGTTGCCTAAAAGTGCAAAAATTTTGGTATCACTTAAAATTCAAAATGTTTCATCCACCGCTTGACGACTTGAAGTGCGTTAAAACGGTACGCTAAAAGTGGGCACAAAATATTGGGGAGCTTGTTGCTTGTTGACGTACGCTTAAATCGCCTGTTGATGCTGTTGGTGTTGCTGCTGCTGTTGCTGATAGTTGTACAATGAGTTGGCTGCTGCAGCTGCTGCTGCGTTTGAATTGCTGCCATTCGACAAGAGATTCAAGTTGTTCGACTGTTGATTGGCGGCGGCATGTTGCTGAAGCTGCATAAGTTTTTGATGCTGCTGCTGATGTTGGTGATTATTGTGGTGATTGTGATTATGTTGGTGCTGCTGCGGCTTCTGATCCGCATTTGAGCGACTGCCTCCTGAGAAGGCCAGCGAAATCGTTGATGATGACGATGATGGCCCAAAGCCCACCAG
The DNA here is from genome assembly GCA_035047365.1 of Drosophila ustulata. Lineage (NCBI taxonomy): Eukaryota > Metazoa > Arthropoda > Insecta > Diptera > Drosophilidae > Drosophila > Drosophila ustulata. Next base: position 31,558,089 of record JAWNPT010000094.1, read on the forward strand.
AGTTTGGGACTTTGAGTTTCGCGTCAAAGGCTTATGATTCTTGACAATATCACAGCTGTGCTGCCACTGCCAACAGCTGCGACAAAAGTAACTGCAACAGGATGGGATTTAAAAATTAAATATTTTCAACAATATCTTAGAGCTGCCTGCACATACCGAAAACATGAGAGCTCACGACAATAGTACGGTCCATGCTGAACTCCGCAAATCGAGCACAAAGCGTCCTCCAGATATGGATCCACTTGCACCTTCTTGGTAAATTTGGAAGTGCGAATTTCAATGAAGGCCGCCGAGACTGCCTTCATGTAAGAGCGAAAATTGCTAAACGTCACGCGACCCGAGCCAATGGGATATTTGTACTTGTCCGTGTCGATGCCCGCATAGAGGACTCCATCAAAGAGATCGTCCATTATTGTGGCCAATCCCTCGGCCGTCAGTTTCCCATGCAAAGCGCCAACGAAGACGGTTTTCGTGGGATCCAGCTTCTGTGAGCTGGAGCGTACAAAATTGGAATCTGCTATAATCCAGGGAATTACTTCGACCTGAATAGAGAATTCATTGACATAAAAAAGTCACTTAATGAGCATCCTTTTTTTTTTTTTTTTGTTAACTTACATCCTTTGACTTGATGCGTCGCGAGGAGATCTTAAAGAAGTAATTGCTGCCGCTATGCGAGTCGTCGACTTGCAAGACACAAGCTGAAAGCAACGCTTTCACCTGCTTATCCGATTCAAATATAATGTAGACATATCCTTTGGGCTGTGTCGCCTGCTGCTCCTTACCGGGCCATTCCACTCTGAAAATTAATACATCCAAATTGAACGTTTAGTTTGTATATTTTTAAATCAATAAATAAATTGTTTCCATTATTTTGGATTAAAAAAGAGTTATTATGTTCATCATGCGTATATTAATAAAAATGGTCGATTTCAGAAATTTATAGCACACTTCTCAGCGCAACCAAATATTTGAATAATCGACATGCCGACCAAATAAATTTATTTCTATAATACAGATACAGAAGCCGTAATTTGTATAGCGAATAATCATGTATAAAATAATTACGGAGTCTTTTCGACTTACCTGATGGAACCAAAGGGCTTGAAAATCTGTATTAACGATTGCTCACTGATGTCCCAAGGAATGCCACCGAGAAATACTTTGGGGGAATAGTTCAACATGCGGTGCGAACGCGGCGGCAACTGGCCACTCCAGGTGCATGTGGCCTCGCACAAAGCGGCCGAGCTCCTGTAGAACTTGGCTACACGATCCAAATGCCAATCATTGTTGGATGTGCCTGACGACGTGCCGCTACCACCACCGCCAACGGAATTGGTAGAACCATTCACATTATTGCTGCCCACACCGACGCCGCCGCCGCCAACTAAGTTGCTTAGAGTGGCCGCTGTTGTAGTATTGTTAATGCTATTGCTGGAGCTGCTGGTGGCGGCGGCAGGCAAATTGCCCGCATAGCTCTGCAGCAGCTGATTGAGCAGAGGCATTTGCTGAGTTTGCGCCTGCAGCAACTTGAGCGTGTTGATGCGCTGCAAATTCTGCAGCTTGGCCAGCTCCATGTCCACAATGGTGAAGTTCTCTAGACTGCACTGATTCAGGCAATCGCTGTTGCCCAAATCGAAGTTTTGTTGCTGTGATCCGCTCAGCTGCGATTCATAGTTGCGATTCAAGTTGTTGAATTGATGTTGCTGCTGTTGATGTTGCTGATGCTGCTGCTGTTGCTGATGTTGTTGATGATGGTGTTGTTGTTGCTGCAATTGCTTTTGCTGTTGTTGCTGCTGCTGCTGTTGAAACTGTTGCTGCTGATGTTGTTGCTGCTGCTGTTGTTGGTGCTGCTGTTGGTGCTGCTGATGCTGTTGCATGGATGCCAGCTTATTATTGCTAACAGATAGCAGATTCTAAAATCACATTGCGAGTTAAATAGTGTTGCTTTTATCCGAAATGGCTACTTACGATCATGTCTAGTAGATTGGGCTCATTGATGGACTGATTGCTGTTCTGACTCTCCGGGGAATTGGAACGCGTCGAGGCATTCTGCAGATTGAGACCCAGATTGCCGCTGCCGTTGCTGTTGCCCAAATTGCTGTAGCTCTGCTGCTGATACATCATATTAATTGAGTCGAGCGATAGCCCATTGGCGCTGGAAGAGTTGCTGCTGTCACTGCAATGACAGGAGAGATGTGTGTGAGTTGTGCAATGATTCGAGTGTTTCAGGATTGAGGTGCCGCATCGGTTCGTTACCTGACTAAAGGTGAACTGTGAAAGGAGCGATTGTAAATAGATGAAGGCGTACTTGGCGATAAGGGTGCAGAGCAATCGAAGCTGATGTTTGATCTTTGGAAAGCCTTAAGTGGGTTACTTTGTGCAACATTTTCAAACTAAGTTCGCCAATTCCGAAACCCAAAAAAGAAAGAAAAGAAACGAAATATAAATTGAACACACGCACACACACAGATACAAAGAGAAAGAGAGAGGTACGAGAGAGAGAGAGAGAGACGGTACAAATAAATTAATGAAAGAAAAAGAGAGTTGTACTTGGTGCAAATTCGGTGCAATTAGAAGGTAGAAAAGTTAGAAGAGGGGGCGGGGCGGGGCGCCCAACCTACCTGAAAGTAATCAAAACTCGACTTGGGTCCGGGTGAGGCCGATGACTGCGTGGAGCTGGGCGTCAGTGGTGCATAGGCCACTGCGTTCGCCGACAGTTGTTGGCTGCAATCGCCAGTGGCAGCGACAGCGGCAGCTGCAGCTGCAGCAGTCGCCGCATTGCCAAGTAGCAAGTTATTAACAACGCCGCCGCTGCTGCTGCTGCTGCTGCCGTTACCTCCGGCCACGGAGCCGCTTGCTCCGATGCCTGCTGCCGTTGTTGCTACTGTTGTTGGCGCTGTTGCTGCTGTTGTTGTTGTGGCCTGGGCTGCAGTTGCCGGACCGCCGCCACCACAAAAGCCAAGCAGATCGTTCAGTGTGATTGGATCTGCAAGAGGGCAAGTAAATGCATTATAACTAAATAAATTAATTAATAGTAAACGTCATGAAATATTTGAAGTGTTTTGGCGCTTATATGAATTATGGAAACAGTTGTCGTTTATTTGGGGCGCAGCCATCAATAAATCAAATAGACAAACTGCAAACACAACTTGACTGGACTACAACAAGTGCAGACACTTTTGCAATTACTGCAGCCGAGTAGCCAATTTCCATCGCCTCGCCTCGGATTGCATTGCATTTTGGCTGCTCTCGAAGTGCTTTGCAAATATTCAAAAAAAGATTGCTAATAAATTAAGCATAAATATGCTGAGTCCCCTCTTTGCGTTTTCTTCGCATTCATTTTTTTGGCAGCTGCAAACTTACTGCAATTGCCATGACTGCTGGTGTTGTTGCTGTTGCCATTACTGTTGCAGTTGCCAGTGTTGTTGCTGTTGTTGTCAAATGCCAAATGCTGTGCACCATCGCCGTCACCAGCTGCCATTGGCATCGCAAGGTCCTCGTCATTGGCGATGTTGCTGCTCGAAGATGTCGCGTTGGCCGAGCCGCAGTTGTTGTTGTTGCTCGCATTGCCGTCATATTTAATGCCAAATTCAAAAGTCTCTTGCGTGGGCGACCTAGTTGGCAGGGCATTTGGCGACTGTCTCATATACAGTTCCTTAATTCCCATCATGCTGCTTCCTCTCCGCTCTGCTCTGTCAGACTCGAGATACTCTCGCTGCCACTTCTCTCGGCGACTCTGACACGACTTTCGACTCGACTCGACTCGACTCGCCTCGACTCGACTCCACACACTCGCACACGGGGGCGGAGGGCGAAGGGCGGGTGGGGTTTTGGGTTCTCTTGTGGGTCTTGCAATGTATTTATTTTTTTTTTTGTTAAATTTGACTATTACTTGAAAATTTATTGCACTTCCTTTGCAAATGGCAATTGGGCGTGTACACTTATAATGCAATTTATTTCAAGGAATTTTATCCTAGACTAAACACTACTTGAAAATAAAGAATAACAATTTAACTATCGAAGGATATATGTGTGCCGACTTCAAAAAGTAAAAAATGATTGAAATTTATACGTCGATTGCCAGACTCCAAATAAAGTTGACAACAAAATGACATCAAGTTGTAAAATGCTACTCCCCCATTGACAATAAACACACTGAGCTCCAAGCAGCAGCTAAACTTTCAACGACTTGTATTCCAAATTTATCGAAAAATAATTTATACGCACCATTAATGAATGATATAAGTCCATCATCGCCGACGCCGCCGACGCCGCCGCCTCGTCTGCCCAGCACCACGTCCGGCTGATGGTGATGGTGATGGAGTTGCTGCTGGTGTTGATGCTGCTCCAGCAGCGAGCTAATCGTCGAGTGCTTCTGCAGTAAATCATTGGAGCTGGCGCCGCTCAAGGCACGCATGTTGCCGCTGCCACCGCTGCAGTCAGACGCCTCGTACTGTAAAATCGGGACAATATTTGTGATGATTGTCATAAAAGCGGGCATGCAAATGGAAATCAAAAACTTGAAGTGCAACATTGCACTGCTGCTGCTGCTGCTCGTGCTTCACTTCGCCATTAAAGTCAGCCAAACTATTGTGGCAACTAATGAATCGTTTATCTTTTGCATTTCTTGCCACACGACGGCAGGCGACGACGCTGCAACAACGTAGCCAAGTTGCCAAGACGACCGCACGAGCACCGCACACAGGCAACGCAGGCCAACCTTCACAGTCAGCCACACTCGTATTCACACCAACAACACCAGTCATTCACACCCACAACGACACTCACACACTGTTGCAGCCAGAGGCCAGAGAGGCATGCTCTCGCTCTGCTCTGGCACAACGACAACGACAACGACAAAAGTACTCTCGAGCGTTTGGCGCAATTAAAAGCGCATCAAGTGTCAGAGTGGAGCACACTTAAAAATGCCAAATTAGTGCAAATATTGTTATCAGGCACTCACCAAACAATTTAGCGCAAAATGGCGTACAACTCATTACGAGGGATTAATGCAGGGGCGAGAAACGGTGACGAAGAACGGGCGAAGCAAGAGTCGAGGCAACAAAGATAACAGCGACAGCTTCGATTGATCAGTGAACAATTAATATTCTCAATGAATACATTTATTTAAGGAGAGGCCAGACGGTTTTATTGTAAGAATATTAAACTGTATTCAGCAACACTTTAAAAGATATAGATACTCAATTGACTTATAACTAAATCCTTGCACTGTTTACTTTATGTCGCATAGCCCAAACGCAAAATGCTAATAGACTAAATTTCTACATAGAATAGTTATTAACTTCTTATCGTGCAATTAGGAGCGATGCTATTTTAATTCATTTAATAAAATTAATATGTCAGCTAGCTAGTTTAATTATATAAAATATTCTAAATCGATTGTATTAGTACAACGGCAAATGAGAATGCGTGAATGAAGAATGGCATAATTTAGTAGTAACTAGTAGCATTATATTCACAAACATTCAGTCATCAACAACACAATCTCAGCTGGGTTGGGGAAGACAGATCACTCTAATGAGCTGCAAACTAATGTTTGGCAACAATTCAATTTGCAATTTCTTGCAAGTTCCATTAAAGTTCAAGTTGCGTGTGTGAAGTGGGCACAGAGTGTGCTTCTCCTGCTTCCACGGAGGAGGCGGCAGGTTTGACTCGTGTGGCAAGTCCTAAATGGAAGCCAGCAGCGAACGCATACTTACGTTTTTGTCAACTTGTCACAACTATGTTAAGTACAAAACTTGCTATGGATTTAAAAATTGAATGACAACTTGATGAAGGTACGTGAAAAGTCGGAAATGGCATGAGCATCCTGAACACACACACGCTTCCCTTCTACACCATGTTGTGCACACATCCAGAGCCAATGTAAGGCTACTGGACAACTGGCTGAAAGGCGGCATTGTCGTCGTCGTCGGCGTCATCGTCATCGTTGTAGCCTGTTGACACATTTACCACAGTGTGTGGCTCGCATCGCATCGCATCGCAATCACATGGAGATTTCACAGTTTGTCCCCTGTTCAGTTTTTCAGCCCATAGCTCATGGCTCAGAGCCTCACAGCACACAGCACACAGCACAGAGAGAGCGATAAAAAGCGGCGTCAATGAATGCAAATTACAAATACTCGTCGCAGTCTTCAAGCCGAATGCCGAGGCCAACTTGCCACGTTTGTCCTGCACACACACGTCTCCCCATCCCTTGCTCCTTCGCCATTGATGAGAGGCCAAGCGAAAGCCAAGAGCTGTCGCTGTCGGAAATGACAAAGCCAAAAGAAACTAAATGCGAATAGTTGGGGTTACTTATCACACAACTCATGTGTGTTCCATAACGTAGCAAGTATTGTAGTAGGCCTGACTGCTGCTTTATATTTAGCCTGGCTATTAATGAACCTTTCTTCAACGATTCTAAACTTTGCCCAAAGGCACTCGAGACGGGTATCTATGGCCACTCATCTCTTACGACGCTGAACAAACAATTTGATGACTAGAAAATGTATAATCATCTGAATGAAATGACAATTGATACCAACTAAATAATTTGGTTACCGAGTTCTATGAAAAAAATTTACTGCCAGCAAAAGAAAGTTAAACTTATTATTTATTACAACAATTGTCAATGTCTGCTGAGAAGCAACTGCTGTAAACATTTAAAATAAACGAAACTCTGTTGTATAGAGGGAGTGTCGCCAAGAGCATGGTCTAGTTAAAGTACTTGTTTGAGGAAAGTCGGTCTCATAAACTGGGAAATTGAATACGACAAAAAATCTTAACCACTTGCCACACATAGACGACAACGACAACGACTTCGCCACTGTCCGCTGTCAGAAGTCCGGACATTTACACCAATCCCATTCCATCCCATCCCAATCCCAAGTCCGATCTCAAGCATAGACGTCTCATTCTCAGCGCATTGCTATTGCCCTTTGTTTGTCTTTGACGTCAAGGATTTTCCAAATTTGATTCAATGGTGTCCTTGTTGCTGTTGCTCTAACTGTTGTGCTCGACTCCACGCGGATGCGGATGCTGATGCCTGCCTGCCGATTCTGATTGCCACATGAAGATATTTTGGAATCTCTCGGCATTCAAAAGCAGGACAGGGAGAGAGAGAGAGATGGAGAGAAAGGCCCTAAGAAGGAGCCAACTAGCATTTGAGCACTATAACTCAGCATACATGTATATGTTAGTTATTTATCCAGTGACCATTCCGCTTTGGCTTCGGCACATTTGCTTGTCGTTGCTGCCACACACACATCTTACATCTTACAGCTTGCAACTTGCATCTCACATCTCACATCTCTCATCTCTCTTGCTTTTTTTTTTGGCAAGCGCTTGACTGGCTTTGGAATGTTCTGGCCTGCATTTTAGTGCATACATGTGTGCAGAGGAGGAGCAGGAGGAGCAGGCGATAGGATTGAAGGGTCTCTGTTGGCTGTTTGAGAAAATTACAAGTTTCCGCTTTCAGAAGTCTTACAAATTATTATGTTTGCATCGTTTACAACACTTATTAGATGTTGTTGTTGTGGATGTTCTCCTTGTTGTTGCGCTGTAACCCAGGGAGGTCGGTCCTGGCCAAAAGGGTTTGACATTAAAATTTGATGGCATGTAGTGATAAGCGTTCGATGACGATGTCGCCATTCAATGCAATGGATGCTGCTGCTGCTGCTGGTGGTGCCTCCAGTGACCAGCAGCAGGCAAAAGGTTAATGCACAGTTGTAATTTTTTATGGCCGATTACATGTTGCAACAACTCGACTACGGGCAACGGGCAACTGGGGAACAGTGGCGGAGTCCATAAAGAATAAAAGTTATTGGCAAAAATACATTTGAATTTACTTTGCGCCCCCAAACACATCATCATCATCACCAGGAGGAGGACGAGGAGGCGAGCTGAACTTTTAAACTCTTGGCCAATTCACACAGATAGTTCTCCAATTTCATGGCCGAGTCGAGAGTGCTCTGTTATTATGATGTTGCAAGTGGCAGCGTGTAATCTGATCACCTGAACTCGACTTCGACAACGACTTTGTCGTTTTTTGGGGCCAACACACAATCGAGCGTTTAATATTGCAAATTAAAAAGCTCAAAGGACGCAAGGACATTATTCTACTCCAGCTGCAGCAGCAGCAGGGCGTGGGCGCAATCGATTGGATGGCAACGGGATTCAAATGCCTGCAAGGCGACGTTGCAAGGTCTAACGCAAATGCTGTGGCACGTAATTGCAGTGCCTACAAGTATGCAACACGCCTCTGCAGCAACTGCTGTGGCAGCTGCTGTAGCTGTTGCTGTTGCAGGGGCAAATTAAATTGAGTTGCATGTTAAATGTCATTTCATCAGCAGCACTTGATTTGTGCTGCATGCAAGCAAATTGTAAGAGTGTGGCTGCCACACACACACACGCACGCACACACAGTCGCAAGTTGCAACACGCATTGTGTACATTGTGCTGTATGAATGCAAAGCATTAAATGACGCCTTGAATGAACTATCAAACAGATGCAGCAACAGCAACGACAACAACGACGACTGCTGCTGCTGCTGCTGCTGTGCCATGCATCCATTTAATAATAACAATATCGTAATTCAAGCAACTCCCTGACAGAGATGCGCCCCGTTTGCATGGGCGGAGGACACCGACTACGACGACGACGACGACGACGACAGCAGCAGCGAGGACGACAGACAGACTGCGAGACAGACGGACGAGGAGCAGTGTTGCGACATTTCAGTTTCAACGGCAACATTTCCGATGCCTGTGCGCTTTGTTGGGCCTCTGTCGTTGTTATTGTTTCACCGACTACAAAGCGTGCGAGAGGAAGCGCCTGAGAGGGAGAGAGAGGGTAGAACAGTGCGGGGGGGAGAGAGAGGTAGAGAAAAAGACAATTTTTTAAACAGCCGTCAACAGGCATTCAATATGGTGGGTGGTGTGCAGTGTGTGTGAGTGCTAAGTGGAAATAAAACACGCGCTTTTTGCCCCAGCGCATTACAGTAGAAGCTCACAAATTAGAATTCATTGAAATGCAAATCTTCCAGAAATCGGAATTAAAGTTTTCAAAGTAATCATATTTGAAAAAACTTCACATTCATCTAATAAAATCTGTAAGCTATTTACTTATAATCAATTACATAACATGTTACGTGTATTGTAATGAATCATTATTTATCATCATTTATATTAAAAACAGTAATGTAAAGAGAAAATCTATTGTGAGTAGACTTTCTCTATATACGATTTATATATTACAAAGTGGTTCTAGTTCACTAGCGTCTACTGTATCTGTATCTGTGTTGCACGTTACACGGGGCGTATGCTGCATATCTGTTGCAGCGGGCATTAATTAGTGCAGAAATCGCAGTTTAATGAGGCTCGATTTCCAAGATTAGTTTCAATTAGAAAGGGCAACTAAAGTGAAGGAAGAGGGGTATCTGCAAGTCCATCAGCTGGAGCTGCAGCTGCAGCTGCAGTGTCAGCTGCATTTTTACTTTGTTTTATTCGGTGAATGGAAAACTTTTTCATGCCTATTTAAAAAGCAACAGCGGCAGACTTCGCTTTGGGTGGTTGTTGGTGGCCTTTTGTGGTTGCGTTTATTGTTTTTGCACATTTTGCCGTTCTGCTGTTTGGCTCGTGTATTTTCTTTGGCTGCATTTTTGCTCGCTTTTAATGATAACACAGCAGCATTGTAACTGCCCCGCCTCCCACACGTGACCACGCCCACACGCATGGTCGCTTGCATTAAATGCTATCGTGGAAGTGTGTGCGTCGAGACTCTGCAGAGCTCTGCTGCGATGTCTGCTAAAGTAAATTCAATTGAATTTTTGCAATTTTTAATGCCAGCGGCTCTCTCATATTACAACGACACCGACTACGCCCAGTTCCCTTCCCCACTCTACTCTCCACGCTCTACTCTTTCTCTCTACCCTCTCGACTAGTCTCGTGGCGACCTCAGGCATCCCCACCGCAAAACGCGTCGCATTTTTTTATTTTTATTTTTTTTTTGTTATCCCTCTGGCTGGGCGTGTGATTTGCTTGGTATCGACATTTTAATGATGTGCCTCGGGGCGCTTTCGCCGCCATTGTGAGGACTTCGTCGTCGTCTTGTACTTGCGCCATTTGCACGAGCCTCGAGGACGTGGGCGAGGACAACGTGGTCGCCATGGATGCTGCTGCTGCTGCCGCTGCTTCTGCCTGCTGCAAGCAAAGCATTCCAAGACATTCCACTGGCCATCGCAATGCCGTAGTCAGCGCTAAGCTGTCAGCGCTGGCCTGCCTTTTGTTAAAAATACACACAAACACAAACACAAATACGTATGAGCGATGAACATGCATTTGCATACACACTCACACTCACACATTTACTTTCTGTAAATGCTTTGCTTTTAAAATGATTCCTCATTCATTTCAATCCACATCGCTTCCCTTCGAATCACCTCGCCTCGTCTCGTTTTGCAAGTGTAATTGTCAATGATTTGCTCCTCGAGAATCCGGCATCAGGAATCAAGAATCGGGCTGAGTTGAGCTGCATGGCTAATAACTGGCAATTGCAGTCATCAAATTTGTTAGCCATTACTTCATATGACCACTTGAGGCTGTCATTATTCGAATTGGATTTGCAGCTAAACAGCTCAATAAGTTTATTTTGCACAACTCAATTTGTTGACTTGATTAATTTAATCTAATACAAATTAAGTTGGTTAAAAAAAAGTGCAAACTAAATTCTTTCGAACGAAAACAAAAAAAACAATAATTTTGAAGCAGACTTGATTAATTTCCTTTACCAAAAATTAATTCTGACGTCAACTATGTATGTATTAAAATCATATGACAAAGGCGTATTGATTGATGTGGAAAATCTGCATGGCGTTACAGTTTTTACCGAATCGGACTTCAGTCCAAAGCTGAATGTTGAGCCTATATTTCGAATGCTGCCAAATAACTGTGTCACAGCGGGGATCAGTCAGAAGAGATAGAGAGCGAGTGAAATGAGCGAGCAAAAACTTTGCAAATAAAACGTGGAACAAACGACAAATGCACTTTATTTATAGGCATTTTTAACAGCAGGCCAATGGCACATAAATAAAATATATTACGTGAATACATATAAATAAAGCGACGGGACGAAGGAAATGAGAAATATAAAGTATACGCCACATGGGCAGGAAGCATTACCGCATGAAGGAGAGACGCTTTTTAGACATTACTACCAGCAAAATAAATATGAATAAATTTCTATATGTAGCTGTATAAATATGCATTTCTATGTGGCGACAACAACAATGGGGCATGCCACAACCTGCACCGCCCCGCCCAGCTCAGTGACAGTCAGCAGGACAGGGACGAAAGGACGCAGGAAGGAGAAGCAGAAGCCATCAATGCGAATGCCGCTTACACGACAAAATTGACATTTTGCATTTACTTATTTTTCCTATCCATTTTATTTCTTTCGTCCTTTTTTGTGTGGCAGCCACAATAAAATGAGAAGAAAAATTGCATAATAACCCCTTTTGAAATCGTCGGATTATCCTTAAATATTTGTGTAAACATTGTAACAAATGCACAGCCCCCATTGTGATGCCACTCCCCCCGCTCTCCCTGCTCTGCTGTCCTCAAATGGCTGAATGATGAGCAGTAGAGACGAGGCCCGTCACAGTCGACAATGAGTAACTTTGTTGGCTTGGCTTTCGTAGAGGATGCACAGCACATGCAACAATGCAAAAAAAAAAAAATAAAAAGGAGGCGGACGGAGGCGTCTTTGCCACAAGCACAGCACTTTGGGAACGTTTAAGCCGACGCGACGCGGCAGCGAGATAGATAGAGAGAGGAACATGTGCGTAAGCTGCTGCCATATTATAATGATTACATGTGTGTCACTTGACTAGGCAGGAGAACGAGCCGAAGGCAGCAGCCGAGACAAGCGACAATTTGGGGGCACGGACTGAGCTTAGTGGCAATCGTCTGGACTGACATAACATTGACTTGCTGCGTCACATCCTAAGGATGTCCTCAAATTGCCAATTGTTGTGCTGCAACAGCTGCGTGCTACCTCAATCAAAATAAAGCGCACATTTTCCATTAGCTTTAATTGTCAGAAGGGAAGAGCGAGAACGAGATGGGAGGAGACAAGCGGAGGAGGCTGCTTTAATATTTATTTGAAATTGGCAATAGTGCGACATGTGGCAAGTAATAAGGCTGCTTGTTTGTGTCTTATGTCGGCGACAACATGACAGCGTAATCTGCTTAAATCATATTACTGCGATAGCAGAACCAAATAAGAAAGCCGCTCTGGCTTTGGCTGTAATAGACCCTACACTTCTTATTGGGGTCTACTTCCGATTCTACTTTCCGATTAATTACCCGAAGCTAATAAATAAGTATTTCAATATTTCACTGAATTAAATAAATGGTTTCAGTAATCGTATTTACTGAAAAACAGTAAAACAGCCTGGATGCCTTAGTGACTTGGGTTATAAAAATAGTCAATGAAAATTTAAATGTTTGCGTGTTACGCACATTTCGATTTCGACACGCTAAATAGACCCCTTTTCATGTTTTAAAAAACAGTAAACAGGTCTAAAAAGTACGAGTGCTCGTATGAGTATACTCAATACACTCGCAGTCGCAGTCGTAATCTGCTTTGCCATCATTAAGTTTTGCAGCATGCAATCCGAATGCTTTCATTGTTGTGCTATCGATTGCCACATTGCAGTCGGGCTTTTACCATCTTTTATCATCCATGTGGCCTTCAATTTGTGGCATGCAACTGAATGCACTATTTGTATGTGTGGACTTGCGACGCCTAATCAAATCAGCTCATTTAAATGAATTACACATATTTAAAAGCGCTGCAAAATGAAATCACGCAACAAAGAATACAATTAAAAACGCCCACGCCACACGAGACTCATTCACATCCTTGCCAGGACACAAACACACACCCACAGACAGACAGAGACAAAGACAGCGAACGGAGGCGTTGCACTGTGTCTAGTGAATGCCGCAAGTTTAATCGAATTCAACTACTCATAATGTGCAACAGACAACAAGAGTCGTGTCGTGTCGTGTCACGAGGGGAATCCCCCCCTCCTATACAGCGAGGCGCATAAAGTTAAGCACTAATCTCATTAGGATCATCTTGAAGCCAGCGCGCGTCAGAGAGACAATCAGTTAGTAGCTCAACTTGAGGTGCGAAACAGGCACTGAGAAGGGAAGGGGAGCGGGGGAGGCGGGGAGGTTGGGCGTGGAAGTAGCAGCCACATCGTTGTTGGAGCAGCTGATGCGGTGCTCTGCTCCTGCTCTGTGCGGTTCTCTTGCTCATCTGGGTGTCGTACGTGAGCGGCTCAATTACTGTGGCAAGTGGCAAGAGGCGAGAAGAGGCAGCAGCATCAGCGGCAGCATTCGTTCGGCTGTGGCTGCGGAGTGCGAATGGGTTTTATTATTATTTACATACCTGTTGCAGCAGGGGCATTGTTTTGAATAAAAATTCCAATTTCCACACTTGTGTATTTCACGTGCCCGTTATCCCTGTGTGTTGTTCTCTCTCCCTCTCTCGCTCGCTCTCTCTGTCGTCGCGTCGTCCCTGTCGACGTCGTTGTCCTTCGGCAAACGGCTGCCGGATAAGCTGACAAAGCGGCAAAACAGATGTCGCCACTTCCGTCTCTCTTTTAGCCAACTTTTCTCTCTCAAACGCGCCCTGTCTCTCGATTTTCTTGCCGCTCTCTGGTTCGTGCTGCGCAGCGTGTCCTTTATTTGAGGCAAGTTCGAGCCGATGATGCTATGCGATGCGGCTGCCCAAAAAACCGAAAAAAAAATGTTGGCCGGTCTCAGGCAAACATGTTTGTTGGCCCAAAATGATTTGCTTTCGTGCTGTGCTGTTGTTGTTGGTAATCAGGATTTGGCAGCACTTCTTAACTGGGCACGAGCACAGACAACAGGCAGATGCCGCAGAACCGTATCAGCTGACGCAAACGCTCATCGATTCATTATTCCCACTGAATAATGCAAATCCTCTGTGCTGGCCTCTGCAAAAGGAAATTGACAAGATAAATAGACGAATGTGAAACAAGTCAAGTCAATCTTAAAGAAAAAATATGTTGTCACCGAGGGGTTCAATAGGATAATGGATTACAAGTTTCTGTTACTAGATCTTTAAGAAGGAATCAACGTAATAAATACACATTAATAAAATTACAGGAAAAACTTTCTAATTACTCGGCACAGTTTTTTAAATGTCGTTTTATGTTGTAAGAAGTTTCCAAATATAACACTTTAATGATTGCGCTTTAGTCTATATAAATTATATGTACATATATAAATTAATAAACATACAAAATCCTTGCCTAATATCTTTCTGTCCGTTCTATACGTGCTAATTTTTCCCATCAACATCATATTATGTTTTCGTACATATCAACGTTTACTTAATATGTGAAATAATACGATTTCTTAAAAATAAGGTTTCCTAAAGAAATTAAATTAAATTAATATATATTCTCCTAAGTACTTATCAATTATGAATATTTGGTTGTTTTAGGGTATTAATAAAGGCTAATAGATTATGGGTCTGAATTAAAGATCCAAGAAATGCATTTAATTATAAAAATTTGATTTAATATGAATCTCAGATGAGACTTATCAATTGCAATGCCTTTCTGATTTGTATTTATAATGCTTCATCTAAGGTGATTATAACAAAAGCAATAGTCGAATGTAGAAGTCCCCAATCTCTAAAAAAAAACTTAAGAAATTGTCATCTAAAGGATAATGAATTACGAAGTTCATTAAGCATGCTCGGCTTATTAATTGATCTTTAAGAAGTGACCGTAGAAAGAATATTAATAGATATTTCCGCAAGCACTCGGATTAAAATAAATCTCAACTGAGGCTAATCAAATGGAAAGCTTTTAAATATTTAAAGTACATGATTATAATTGAATGGGTCCGAAAACCTCAAAAGGAAATAAACAGACACCCACAGAGACACACACACACTCGCAGGCAACGCAGTCCATTCAAAAGTCTGCTCTCGCAATGAGCTCAGTTAAGCGTTAAACGGTGTAAATCGATCAAGGCGTATCCCCGCAAACATAACTGTAATTAACCAATTTCCGACATTCCCCCTGTTTGGGGTGCAGCAAGTGAAGGGCGGTGAGGGGAAGAGGAAGAGGTGGTTTTGGAAGTGCTTTCGTGCGAGCGAATGCTTCATAATTTTGTCGTTCTACGTAATTATTTTAATTTTCTTTTTTTGGACACGCAAAGAGAGGGGGAAAGAGAGCGGGCGTAAAGGAGTAAAGGACGTGTTGATGTGTGTCTCGGCAGCATCGTCCAGCAGCGGCCGTAATCCTTTTGAGAAACAGGAAGCGAAGCTATTATTAGAACCATAAATCAGCATGAAATGAGCAGAACGCCGCAAACCAGCAAAGCAGCAACAACAGCAACAATAACGATGAAAGCTGTGAGCGCCAACGGAGCTCCTTTTTCTTAGTGTGTGTGTGTGTGTGTGAGTATTAGAGTTGTTGCTGTTGCTCTCAGTGCGTATTCGTATTCGCATTGCCAGTTGTAGTTGTAAAGTGTGAGAGTAGTAGTTCTGCTTCTTCTGCTTATTGTAGTTGGGCAAATGACGTGAGTAAGGCGAATGGCGAGTGGTGAATGGGGGGAAGCAAAGTAGTAAAAAGACAGTGACGAAGGCTGACTCCAAGAACAACAACAATAACACACGCACACACACGCATTGCGAAGCTGCTGCACTCGATGAGAGCATCGAGAGAAAGCAGCATGCTCTCACTCACTCGCACTCGCACTTCCTTGATTCAGTTTTTGCACTCGACGTGTTTTAATAATTCAGCAACGCATTGTTGTTGTTGTGCCGGGCCCATTTACCGTTTTTCCTTCAGTTTCTATGCACTTGTATGTGTGTGTCTGTTTGCGTGTGTGTGTACATACCCGAAAATTACAATACAGCTTCTGTTTACTTTGTTGCACGCGTCGTTCACATAAATTTGTTGAATTTCGTTTCATTTAAATGTTTGCACTCCTCGCATTCAAATATCTTTCCTCCTCCTTCTCCTCCTCGTATTCCTTCTGCTCTGCTCTGGTGCTTATTCTTGCTACTGTTGTTCCATGCGTGCAAAGCACATTTTTTTTGTATGTTTTAAGCCACACTCTTCCGGCATGGGAACCGTTACTTGCAATTGTGTTGTGTGCTTTGCACGCTGTTTCGTTAATTTTACTATGCTACCAGTATATGTGTGTGAGTGTTTGTGTGTGTGTGCAGTCTGCTTGCATTTAAGTTGTAAAGTTAAAGTTGAGAAGGCGTTGTATTTATTTCCTATTTGCAAAAGAAACGACAAAAAAGAAGTGTTTTGCCGCTCCTGTGAGAACTGCAATAACCTCACCTAACGAGCAATTGAAATACACTGAACACTGAACGCCAGGCGTCGTCGACAGATGCTCAGCTTCAATTTCAGAGAGAGCGTATATTTCTACGTCTGTTGGCTGCTGCGCCAATCCTGAGCCCCCTTCCCAAACCTCCAAACCACTTCAAACCAGGAAGCGCACAACGGACAAGTTCCAAAGCCCCATTTGTTGCATTCGACCTCAACAAACTGGGTCAGCTTACAATTCAAAATTAAATGAACCATAACTAAAACATATTAATAAAAATAACAAATATGGTGCAAACCATTTAAAAAACTGTTGCGTATTCTATTTTGTGTAACGTTTCTCGCTGTGTAAGCGCGCGCTTGTGTGAATGCCAAAGAACAGCTGAGCGCGCAATGTGGGCTTGCCAGATCACCGAAACGACAAACGTACACAGCTGGAAGTACAAGACGAGGATCTGGCAACGCCAAACACACAGCGACACCGCAAATCACAGCTGCACTTGCCGGCAAAGAGAAAACAAATTGAATGATTTGCATTGTTAAAAGATGGCTGGCGACAATGAAAACAGCAATACAGACACCTCCAACGAGCACATTGATTTGGCGCAATATCGCAAGCTGGTCAAGCAGTTCATTGACATGGTAAGCTACACAAATAACCAATTGGCATCTTATGCATGAGGAAATGGATGTAATCTGTTTGTTGCATTTGTTGTAGCGTCGCTATGCGACCGCTTTGTTCTGGGCCGAAAAAGTGGCGGTGCTAAGCGGGCAGGAGCCACGCGATGTATACTACCAAGCACAGTGCATGTTCCTGCTCGGCGAGTTCCATCGCGCAGCGCACACAATTCAACACTATCGTCTGGAGAAGACTTCGCTGCCCTGCTTCAACCTGCTGCTCGAGAGCCTCTATGCAGCCAAGGAGTACAACGAGGCGGCGAACATTATTCAGGCTGTGGACGTGGACAGCATGAGCACATCGATGCACCCGATGCACCCGCCACAGGAAGCAGCCAGCGGCTTCAATCTGGAGAGCAACAGCGTCTTTGGCGGCGAGGAGAACAATCGCAATGAACTGATCGCCTCCATTTACCTGATGAAGGGCAAGGTTTTTGAGGCCCTGGACAATCGCGGCATGGCCATGGACTTCTATGTTCAGGCGCTGCACAAATCCATCTACTGCTTCGAGGCCTTGGAGGCCTTGGTGCAGCACGAGATGCTGATGGCCTGGGAGGGTAAGTTGTTCAATGGAATTCATGTTTATCATCTTCAATTACTCCTCAATTCTGGTAGAATTCGAGCTGATGCATCATCTGCCGTTGGCGCAGCAGTCCAGCGAGTCGGACGCCAAGTTCATCCTCAAGCTCTACGAATCGCGGCTGAAAAAGTATTACGAGCTCATCTCCGCACGCAATGCCGAGGAGATTTCACCCATTGTCAATCCCGATGTGCTCAAGTACATCAAGGAGTTCACAGTGCGTGTGCAGCAAACCTGCTCCACAGACTCTCAGTTTCCCAAAACCGCTCAGCTCAAAGTGCCCGTGACGCCAGCTCAATTCATGTCGCCCGCCCAGAAGTAAATAGCTATTCAGTTTCCTTTTTAGGTTGCTCTAATCGATCTGTTTCCTTGCAGAGTTTTGGAGGATTTAAAGGCTCCCACTTTCTCGCTGCAGACGAGCTTGTCGCGCGCCTCTTCCATGATTGATGCCACACAGCGTTCGCTCTTCGACGCCTCCAATCGTCGTGTCTCCGCCGAGCAAGAGCTCGACACGTTGATGTCCCTTAACGACTGCTTAACGCGCGTGCAGCGCAGCACAGATCTCATGGCAGCTGAGGCCGAAAAGTGTTTCTACGACTGTGACTACAAGCAGTGCCTCAAGATACTCAACGAGTAAGCCAAACATAATTATTTTAAAGCACATATAGTCAGATTGAACCGCATTGGATTTGTATATTTTCTTTCTAATCTGGCTCGTATTCCTGCAAATTATTAGTGGAAGTACGTGCTGTTGGTTTCTGACTTTGTTAAGCATATAATTACAATTTGATGGTTTAGTCAGTTGAAGAAACAACTTTATATTAATATATATCAAATCTGCTTTTAGCCTGCTCAAGATTGACCCGTTTCACAACAACGCGCTGACGATACAAATAGCTTGCCTCGTGGAGAACGGTGACTTCAACAGACTCTTTTATGTGGCGCACAAGCTCGTTGATCGCTACCCCGACAAGGCCATTTCGTGGTACGCCGTCGGCTGCTACTACGACATGATAGGCAAGAGTGATCCAGCGCGTCGTTACCTCTCGAAGGCTACCTCTCTTGATCGTCTTTACGGCCCCGCTTGGCTGGCCTATGGCCATTCGTTTGCCAACGAGAACGAGCACGAACAGGCCATGGCTGCTTACTTCAAGGCCACGCAACTGATGCGAGGCTGCCATCTGCCGCTGCTCTACATTGGCGTAGAGTGCGGACTGACCAAGAACTTGGAGCTAGCCGAGAAGTTCTTCCTTCAGGCTATGACAATTGCACCCATGGATGTCTACGTGTTGCATGAACTGGGCGTCATCAAGTACGAGTACGAATACTACGACGGGGCAGCCACTATCTTCCAGTGCACCGTAGATATCATCAAGCAGCGTGCGAAGACCAACAACGAGGAGATCTCGGCACGCTGGGAGCCGCTCTTCATCAATCTGGGCCACTCACTGCGTCGCATACAGAAATACGAGGAGGCGCTCTACAATTTTCAATATGTAAAATTCTTCTTTCTTTATTTATTTTTACCTATTAATCTTGTTAGTCTAATTATTTTAGGCTCTGCTGCTGAAGCCACAAAGCGCCACCACGTACACGGCCATGGGCTTCATACACGCTCTGCTGGGCAATTTGGACGAGGCCATTGAGTTTTTCCACAAGAGCTTGGCGCTGAACCGCGACTGCATTGTCACCTCCACCATACTGAAGAACTGCATCGAAGATCTGATGGATGACAACACGACCATCAACGAGATCTGCAGCAAAGCTTTGCGCGATGTCACCGAATCGATCACGGCCAGCACTCGCCAAATGCTCAACGCGGATAAGCTGAACGGCATCAAAATGAATCTCAAGTTCGAGGAAGAGGAGGAGCTCTCCAACTCCAACTCCAATTCCGACTCCAACATGGTTGTGGAGATGAGCTTCGATACTTAACGAATAGTCTAAAAAACACTCGCACTCGCACACATGCCATATCAGCTTGCAGATGATTCATTAAATACTTCAGTTGCACTTGAACTTAATTTGTTAAAGACAATCGCACAGCTGTGCCAACTTGTCTAATGAGCCCATGAAAACCCAAGTCGAAGAAGCTTGGGAATTTTCTGTTTCAACAGAAGAGGTTTTTTCCACATTCCCCCAATTGAAGTTGCCGCTGTGTTTAAACTGCATTGTGCGTATTTAAGCTGGCGCATTGTTTAACTTAAGATCATTGTATTCTGCGCTAACTTAAGGTTCAATTTATAGTTCTAAAATTAAGTTTAAGTCCGATCATTGCGTTCTGTGCTGACTTCAGGTTCTTTTTCCATCAGCTCTAATATACAATTTAATTATACATATATGAATTTAGAGTTTTATCAGTGTAGTTAAAGTTAAATTTCTATCAGTTCTATTTCTAAGTGAGATCATTGTATCTTTGGCCGTCTTAAGCTCTAGTTCTAAGCTTAATCATTGTCAAGTCTAGCTCCTGTTTTGCGCATAGTGCCAAGTGGATCACGAGTGTTTCCACTCTAAATCACAGCTGAATTATACAATGGAAAAGTTGCGCATAATTGTGGAATAGTAAATCCATCCAGCGAAAAGGTCAGCGCGATTGCTCTAATCGGTTATTGCTGGAGAACCTCATCAAGTCATTAAACTTTGCATATATGCAAACAAACTACTGATACACATTATGGAAACAATTTCACTCCCCCAAAAAAACCAAAATGAGAACAACATGAACTAGAACTTTTATGAGGCGCTGCTTTAAAGCGAGCGTTATCCAAATATTTGTGCAACAATAAAACGTGTGACAAAACAAAACAAGACGACGACGACGACGACGGCGGCGATGACGACGGTGGCTGAAGGTCTGTTTGGGTGAAATACTCTTTATGTTGACTACCGACCAACTGACTGATAGCAGCTTGAGTATATAAATCCATTTCTGACCAGAAGGCGGCACAGTCAAACTTGAGACAGCAATTCAACCAATCAATCAGCAAACATGCACACAACTCCTTTGCTACTTCTGCTTCTGGGCCTGGCACTTGTCCAGGCTGTGCCGCTCATGCTTTACGACGACATCGACGACGACGACGACACTGTGGCCATCGAGTTGCCCGACAACGGCATTGAGGAGTCGCCGACACAGCCCCCCAAGAAGGACATCATTGATCTGAGCTCCTATGGCGCTGCGATGTTTGGCCTGCCAGATGAGCAGCTAACCGCCAAGCTGGTGAGCAACTATAGCGCGGACTCAGCTGAAGTGAATCCCGAGGAGCTGGGCAGCTACCTGGAGGGCGACATTCTGGTGCCTCAGACCGAGCTGACCATGAAGAACGGACTAACGACGCAGTCCTCGCGCTGGCCCAAGGGCGTCGTGCCCTACGAGATCCGCGGCAACTTCAATGCCAACGACATGGCCACGATTCAAGGCGCCATCGCACAGTACCACAAGCGCACCTGCATCCGCTTTGTGCCCTACGCCGGGGAGCGCGACTACATCTCGATTGTGAGCGGCAACTCGGGCTGCTGGTCGTCGGTGGGTCGCGTGGGCGGAAAGCAGGAGGTGAACCTGCAGTCGCCCGGCTGCCTCGGTCGTCCAGGCACCGCCATCCACGAGCTGATGCACGCCCTCGGCTTCCTCCACGAACAGAATCGCATGGAGCGCGACGGCTTCGTGGCCATTCAGTATCGCAACATTCAGTCCTCGGCCATGAACAACTTCGAGAAGGCGGCGAAGACTGAAGCCTTCGGCATTCCCTACGATTACGGCAGCGTGATGCACTATTCGGCCAACGCTTTCTCCACCAACGGGCAACCCACCATTGTGGCTATGGTGAGTGTGCATTTCCAGCTAATCCTTGAGAGCTTTTCTAACACATTCATTTTCTACAGCAAGCAAATGGCGCTTCGAAGATGGGTCAGCGGAACGGATTCTCCGACTTTGATGTGGACAAGCTGAACGCCATGTACGACTGCGGCTACGTCGCTGGATCGCCAGCTGCAGTGCCAGCTCCAGTTCCTGCTCCTGGTCTGGCACCTGGCGTTGGAGTTGCTCCCGCTCCAATTGTTCCTGGTGGAAATCCCATTGTGGACAGCTTCCTCAGCGGTCTCATCAGCGGTCTGGGACTCGGCGAGGAGCCAGAAAAATCCAGTGAAACCAGCAGCTAGACTGGGCGACGTCCAAAGAATCTCCTAATTCATCTGATCACCACACAAATCGACCAACTATTTAAAGCATTACCTCGAAACATCTACGAATAATCTAGCATTAATTAACTGATCAAACTAAATACTAAGGAATAAACAAAGTCGTTGTCAAACAAACCGTTTACGATATTACTTAAGATAAATAGTTACACAGATTCGAAAACATCAATGAATAATGGCGAATTAATTAATTCTAAGAAAAGCAAAGATCCATTAATTATTTAGGGGAATAAGAGCATTGAATATAGATAGAATTGTCGAGGATTAATTATTATGAAAATTAAATGTATACAAATCATCGCATTGAGGATTAATTATTTCTATAATTGACAAGCATAAATCTATGAATTTCGTGGGATTCACTTTAACGAAGCATTGCCAAACTTTGTAATTATGTAATACTTTATCGACAGTGCTGATCTATAACTGAAAAATTACTTAAGAAAATCGAGGCTGAAGTTTGATATGAGTTACGATTTTCGCTTAGCCGAGTAATGTTGTTTTAGCACTAAAATTAAGATTAGTTATGCTGTCTAATGTCGAAGGTTGTCCCCGAGAAAGAGTGTTAACCCTGTTTATAAGCACCGCGACTGTTTCCAGATGCTTTAAATCACTTTCAAACGGGATCGCGGCAGCTTCATCTCGCGTTTAGTAGTCGAGTTAATAAAGCTAAAAGGTTACCGTGATAAGTCTTATCGGTTATGGTGGCAGCGTTTAATGAACTGTGAAAACGCGGAAATAATTTGGGCAGCATTTCCGACTGCCAGATACCCGGCATAAACACTATTTGGATCTAAATTATGTCAAGTGGAAGGTCTCGCTGTAACTTGAATGCCAGTGATAACAACTGATAGCAATCATTGTAACACGGTATAAAAGAGTTGCCCGCCTGATCTCAATTCAGTTTGACATTAAGCATGACACGAACCTTAGTGCTGATCAGCGTCCTCTCCGGACTGGCGTTATCCGGCGCTTATCCGGTGTTCACACACACAAATTTTACCATCGACTTGACTTCCTATGGCAAGGATTTGTTTGGCCAACCACAATTGCGGCTCACTCTGCCGCCCCAAAACTTCAGGAGCTTCAAAAGCCCCGAAGACGAAGCGAATCCTGAGGAGATGGGCAAGGATTTGTTTGGCCAACCACAATTGCGGCTCAATCTGTCGCCGCAAAACTTCAGGAGCTTCAAAAGCCCCGAAGACGAAGCGAATCCTGAGGAGATGGGCGATCATCTCGAGGGTGACATCCTGGTGCCAGAAGCCTCGATTAGCATGCGAACCAGCCCCAACGAAAGCACCTCCTGGCCCATGGGAGTCGTTCCCTTTGAGATAGAGGGCACTTTCGACGACGAGGCTGTCGACACCATCTACATCGCCATGGAGTTCATCATGAGCCAGTCGTGCATCGTCTTCGTGCCGCGCACCGACGAGGCCGACTACGTCGTCATCACCAACCTGTACAATGGCTGCTGGTCAGCTGTGGGTCGCATGGGGGGTCGGCAGCAGCTCAACCTGCAGACTCCGTCGTGTGTCAAGAAGATCGGCACAGCGATGCACGAGCTGATGCACGTCCTGGGCTTTCCACACGAACAGAATCGCAAGCAGCGGGACGAGTACGTGGTCATCGTTGAGCAGAATATTAGACCTCAGTATCGCAAGAACTTCAACATGAATGATCACACCCAGGACTTCGGAGTCGACTACGACTACGGCAGCATCATGCACTACTCCCAACGAGCCTTCTCGGTCAACGGTCATCCAACCATTGTTCCCATAGTGAGTTGTCTCGCAATCGCAGGTGCAACTCTTTGGCTAACATCTTCTATTTACAGAGACCGCTACAAGAGGGCGTTGAAATCGGACAACGGTATCAGTTGTCGGAGTCAGATCTGGCGCGACTTAACCGCATGTACTGCGGGAGTGAAGCAGGAACGGCAACTCCGCCTCCAGAGACAGCTGGGCCCATATAACACTCTTCCAGACACCACCGGGCTTCAATATCGCATTTTGTGATAACCATGGAGCCCATATATAATGTAGTATATTTAGTATATAGCGTAGATCCTAAATTTTACAATCAAGTTATTTTGAATGATTTAATACAATTTGTGCTTTTCTCATTATCAATTATGCATAAATGCAATGCACAATTTCTAGCAAATTCCACATACATATATTATATACTAATTAAATGATATACACTAAATACATGTTTTTAATTCATTGATATATTTTGTAAGAAAATTAATTGTGTTTATCGAAATTCTGCTTAATGCAATATTATTTACTATCGTTGTAATGTATTGTTAAGTGTGTACAGTACAGCGAAGACAATTAGTTAAGTTTCTAAAAAGGGTTTTCACAATTTATATTTTAAAAATGCCTTATCCAATTTCCGATATTCACATCTCGTTGATTCCACAATTGTATTCAATACTAATTGAATCAAATACTTTAATTTCTTGACAAGTTAAAATCGTTTTTTAAGTTCATTAAGTGAATGTTAAATGTTAACTTCCAACTTCTGCTTAATGCATCAACAGTGTATAAAGTCTACTTAAATAAATAAATAAAAATAATTAACATGGGTTTTATTACGCATACGCCCTGAGGGACATGGTGGATGAATTTGAATTGGCGGCCGAGATTCGAATTGAATAAAAGTGAATAAACATGAACGTGAGCGGGCGGCGAGAAGATGATTCACATGTTGCGCTTGGCGGCCAGCATGCGGGAGCGGGGCAGACGACACTGGCTGATGCTGTGGAGGCGATACTGCATCTCGGGCTGGGTGATCTTCTCGTAGAGCTTCTGCTTGGCCTCCTTGACGGTGTGGATGGCGACGCCGTCGCCGCCGTCGTCGATGTTGAAGGCCTCGCCCTCGGCGCACTCGGGACACTGCTGGGTGAGCACGATGTCGTTGAGGTCGGTGGGCAGCTCGCAGATCTTCTCGATCTGCTTGACCACGTAGTCGATGTTGCCCTCGTCCTGCCGCTCGAACACGTACACGCTGGCCACGATGTCCTGGATGCGGGCCTCCAGCAGCTTCACGAAGCGCTCCACGTTCACCAGATTGACGTGCGTGTGGTCGCCGAGGAGATCGCCGAGGGGCGTGGTGTCCACGGAGCACATGTCGCAGAGCATCTCGACGCCCTGCAGCAGGTTCTCGAGGCGGGCGTCGTTGTTCTCGCGCGCCTTGTTCAGCTCCACGTTGGAGGTCTGCTTCTCGTTGACCTGCTGCTCGAGGAACTGGATGAGGTTGATCTGGTCCTGCAGCGTGTTCGAGTTCTCGCGCTTCAGCTCGACGATGTCCTCGAAGAGGCGGTTCACCGAGTTGTTGAGCAGCGTGATGTGGTAGCTCATCTCGTTGGCGTAGTTGAAGAACGAGTAGTAGAGGCTCTCCTGCTGCTGGAACTTGTCGATCACCTCCTCCACGTTGTGGGAGTTCGTGTAGTCGAGGATCTTCTTCAGCACCGAGTTGTACAGATTGATCTTCTTGTTGTGCTTGCGCCGGAACTCGTCGCGTCGCCTGTACTCCTTGGGCTGCAGGTCGGCCAGGACTCGCTCCCGGCCCTTGCACTCGATGAACGCCGTGTTGTCCGCATCCGCGGCCACTTTGCGCATGATGCCCTGCAGCTCGATGCGGCGCAGCTCGCGCTCCTTGGCCTCCCGCTTCGTGATCTTGTCGATCTTCTCGTAGACGTCGATGCAGCCGTCGAAGGTGTTGAGAGCGTACTCGATCAGGTCGATCAGGTACTTCTTGTCGCTGTTCAGCTTCTGCACCATCTTGGTGTACGAGTCGTTGAAGAAGGTGCGGTGGTTGAGTATGCGGATCAGCTGCTCCCTCAGCTCAGCGTTCGCAGCCGTGAAGCCGCACTCTTGCCGCACGCCCACCTCCAGCGAGTTCTCCAGGATCACCATCTTCTTGCGCACCTTGGCCACATGCGCCTGATGCTGTTGCTCCGGCACCGTCAAGCGGTTCAGGTTGTAGATCTGCTTGCGCACGCGGCTGATCTCGCGCTCCATGTTGCAGATGGAGGTCTTCAGCTTGGTGATGTCCTCGGCCAGGTTCTCCTGGCACTCGACATGGCAGCGTATCTGGCCCAGGTAGCGACTGTCCTTCTGCATGTGCGTCGACCCCGCGGCCACCCAGATCTGGGCGCGCAGGTCGTTCTTCTCCTCCTCGAGGCGGTCGATGGTGTTCTCGTAGCTGGCATCGATGATGGTCTCGTTGCGCGTCTTCACCTTGCTGGAGAGCAGCTTCTTGTACTCCCGCTGTCGCTTGCCCAGCTCGCGGTGCTTCAGCAGATAGCTCTCGAGGAAGGCGGCCTTGTTGAACGGCTGCGGGTCCATGATTCAAGTTGGACAAACTTCCAAACTAATCCAAATCGATATCGAAAATATCACGAGTTGTACAAAATGTGAATAAATTTGTGTGTGTGTTTTTGCCTGAGATCGGGCTAAAGTGAGAGTCTCCGGAACTCGTCTCCCGACCAGCTCAGCCAAGCCTACTAAGCAGTTGTAAGAACTGAATAAACAAATAGAGTAAATTACAAATATTTAAACAAAATATATTTAATGGTGACTACTGCTGAGAGATGCCCGAGCTCTCGAGAGCCCGGAAGATCTTGAAGATGGACCAGATGTAGGCGGCCGCTCTTAGATCGTTGCACAGCTCGAATTGATTGGCCGTCTGCTTGATGCCTTTGGCAGCCGCTTCCATCACATTCTGCAGAGCAGCGTCCACAATATCAGCCTCCTTGGTGCAGTCGCGTATCCGCTTAAGCTGCTTGTTCGCCTTGATCTTGGGCTGAATGAGAGTTCGGTGAGTCGGTGCTCGGCAAACACAATCCAAGGGAGATACTTACGAATTCACCCTCACCACAGACGCTGAGCGATTCATTCATCGAGTTGACGATCTCCACAATGATCCGGGACACCGTCTTCGACTGCATCTTGCCATAGGACACATGGTTGATGTTCTTCAGATACTCAAAGTAGGACACTGTGACACCACCGGCATTACAATACAGATCGGGAATGATCAAGACGCCCTTGTCCAGCAGAATCTTCTCCCCAGCGGGCGTCGTGGGTCCGTTGGCGCCTTCTAGAATCAACTTCGCCTTCACATCCTTGGCGTTTTCGCTGGTTATGACTTTCTGCGTGGCACACGGCATCAGGATATCGCAGTCCGCCGTGAGCAGCGATTCTTTCGTTTCCTTGGCCTTTGAGTAGCCCTTGATGGTCTTTTTCTCCTCTTTAAACTTTATTAGGTCCTATACAGAATATGCAAGCCATTAGCTTTACGCTCTCATTATCCTTAAGCTCTTACCTTAATGTCTATGCCGTCATTGTTGGTAAGCGCAAAGCCAAACTCCTGGATTCCAATTATCTTGGCGCCCGCTTCTTCCACAAACTGTGCTGCAAAGGAACCCACGTTGCCGAAGCCCTGCACAATGACCTTCTTGTCCTTCCAGCCCGTCTCGAAGCCAATCATGTCCATCCATTCCTTGTCCTGCAGGAACAAGTCGCCCGACTTCCACACGCCTCGTCCAGTGGCCGAATTCCTGCCGTTGATGCCGCCCACATGAACCGGCTTGCCCGTCACAATAGCTGCCGCATTGATGTCCTTGTGGCCAAAGGTCTTCGTGTACTGATCCACTATCCAGCTCATCTCCCGAGGTCCCGTGTTCACATCGGGGGCTGGGACGTCGATGGCAGGTCCGATCATATTGCGCTTCAGCAGTTCCATCGTGTAGCGTCTGGTGATCGTCTGTAGCTCCTTGGCTGTGTATTTGGAAGGATCGATGCGGACGCCACCTTTGGCGCCGCCGTACGGCACGTTGACGCAGGCACACTTGAATGTCATGATGGAGGCCAATGCCTTAACCTCTGACTCATCCACATCCATGGCATAGCGAATGCCTCCCTTGAGAGGCAAGCGATTGCGCACGTGGTGAGCTCGATATCCGGTTATAATCTCATAGGTTCCGTTGGATTTTACAATGGGAAAGCTGACCTCTAGAGAGGTGCAAACACTCCCGATTAGGTTCAAGATTGCCGATACTCGTGCTTGCTTCTCTTCGGGCTTGAAATGATTATACTGATCCATTTCCTTAACCAGTTCCTTCTCCATGGTCTGGGCTGCCTTGTGGTAATAATATAATACCATTGCCGAGAACTCTGGATCCTTGTCCAATGCAATTTTCTGAAGTTTCTCTGGAATCTCGTGCTTCGATCGCCTCGAACCTTGTGAGTTCGTGAGGTTACGCGCATTTAAGAGAAGAGCATTTGAAATACCACGAAACATTATCACTAAACTACAGTACAATTTGGTTACAAAAACTATTTAATTTTTGTTTTTAAATACGAATTTGACTTTGAAATAAAGTTGAAGAAACACAGCTGGAAATTTTCAAAGCATATTATTCCTTATATGTTTTAAATACATAGCCAAATAAATGTAGGTATCTAAATTCTTCACTGACGTTGTTTTCATTATTGGTGTTGTTGTGGTTGTTGTTGTAATTATTATTGTTGTTGTTGTTGGCTTCTCAAGGATGCCGCGAACGGCTGAAAAGTTTCAAACCAGCTGATGAAATACTAGGCGAACAGAAATCAGCAGCAGGCGAAATTAATTGCTCACTATTCACTTTCATAGTACAACGAAGTATTTAAATAAAATTCAGAGTATCATGGCTGGAATAGAAAGTGTTGCACACTTTTGGGGCTAGCCAAATAAATTAAGGTATTTAAATTCTTCACTGACCCTAAAAGTATACAACATAATTTCCCAAATAATATTTTTTAGTTGACCCTAAAAGTATGCTACATATTTTTTGAATAGGATCACTTTTTGCATTTCTGCTTGCTGCTGATTTATGTTCGCCTGGTATTTCAGCTGCTCACGTCGCAGTTTTCAAGCGATCTGTCTAGATTTCTCGAGATCCTGTAACACACAAAAGCGGATGTTGTTATTATTGGTGTTGTTGCAATTATTATTTAATTAATATTCTGTGTGTGCAAAGAAAGTGTTGCATACTTTTAGGGTGTTAAAAATAAAAAATAAATTTAAATAATTCGCTGACCCCAAAAGTATACAACATAATTCCCCAAATAATCTTTTCAGTTGACCCTAAAAGTATGCTATACAGGATTTCAGTCGGAGTATCGTGGGAGGTAAAGAAAGTGTTGCATACTTTTGGGCTTGATAAATAAATAGAGACATTTAAATTCTTCGTTGACCCTAAAAGTATGCAACATAATTCCACAAACAATGTTTTTAGCTGACCCCAAAAGTATGCTACATATTATTTGAATGGATCACTTTTAGCATTTCCACTTGCTGCTGATTTATGTTCGCCTGGTGTTTCAGCTGCTCACGTGGCAGTTTTCCAGCGATCTGTCGAGATTTCTCGAGATCCTGAAATATGCAAATGCGGATGTTGTTGTTATTGTTGGTGTTGTTGTGGTTGTTGTTGTAATTGTTGTTGTTGTTGTTGGCGCCTCGAGGCTGCCGCGAACGGCTAAAAAGTACGAAATCAGCTGATGAAATACCAGGCGAACAGAAATCAGCAGCAGGCGAAATAACAGAAAGTCGCTTCTCATCCTTGCTGAATATTCACTTTCAGGGTCAAGCGCAAATTTAATTAATATTCTGTGTATCAAGGTATGCAATAAAGTGTTGCATACTTTTCGGATGTTCCAAATAAAGAAGGCATTTCAATAATTCGCTGACCCTAAAAGTACACAACATAATTCCTCAATTAATCTTTTTAGTTGGCCCTAAAAGTATGCTATATAATATTTTAGTCGGATCACTTTTTGCATTTCTGCTTGCTGCTGATTTATGTTCGCCTGGTATTTCAGCTGCTCACGCGGCAGTTTTCAAGCGATCTGTCTAGATCGTGAAGTAAATGCTTCACATGCTGGAACACGAGCGATGCGGCTCAGCATTTTGAGTTGAATTTAGAGTTGAAAATATCCCAAACAATGCCAACGAAAGTTGATTTAAAATCGATTTGTATTTGTTTTTTATTATCATTAATGTAATTATTATTATTGTATAAATACAGTATTTTCAAATTGCTCTACATAATACGTGGCTACGGGCTACGAGCTATGCTTAAATAGTTTATAGCTATACACAAAATATAAACATACAAGAATGAATGGTCAAAACTCTAAGCAGCCAATGATTAAAAATAACTTAGAGTATGCGGATATATAGTATGTTATGAATATGTGTGTTTAAAACTCTTGGGTTTGCACGGAAGCGCAGAAATTGAGAGTGGATGGGAAAGAGGGAAAGAGGATGGGATTTGGGGATAACTTAGTTGGTTACACATAAATATGATAGACTTACACGGTTAATATTATTTGTATTTATAGCTACACATAATCATTACTCATTATTCTCTATTTACACACGCACATTTGTGGATTGTTGTTTAGAACTAGCAGTAGAAAAAAGCGACCCCGTTTGCAGAATTGCAATTGAACAAACATTAACACAAAATGTAATAAACAGCGTAGCGTTTTAATATCACTTTTGGGGGACATGCACTCGGTTCTCTTATGGCCTCTTTTACGATGGATACAATTGGTAGCATATACATATATCTATATGTATATATCTAGACAGCAGACAGACAAACAATCGCATTGCACAAATTTCTGCTTCGTTATAATTATCGACTGTGATAATGCATATTGTGAAGTTAACTGGTTAACTGGCTCCTTGAATTGATGTTCGAATCGATTGAAATTGAATTGCTTAAAGAGTACTTATATACCTAGCGTATTTTCAATTAATTTCAAATTAATTCAAAAAGTCTAATTTTTACACATACACAATAGATTAGCCATTAGCGATTTGCATTTGCATTTGCATTAGCAGCTGCAGCATTAATATTAATAATATAATTACAATGTTATTACGACGCTCTTAACACACATTAATCTCGTAGCAAGATCGCAGGTATCGCTGCTGCTTAAAATTTAACATCACGCTTGGGAAACAATAACTCTCGAAATTTACTCTCTCTCTCGCTGTTGAGTACTATATTTTGTATATTTTTTGTGGCCTTTCAGATCAGATGAATTTCTCATGCAGCCTCAGTGCTGCTCGACTGCTAGTCGACGTCCTTCTTCTCGATCTTCAGATCGAACTTGGCTACCAGCTCCTCTGGCGTGTGACTGTAAAATTAAATATGACATTATAGTCTATTGACTACAGTTTGAACATTCTTCGACTACTCACCCGACCAGGTTCTGCAGATCACAGACGAATCGGTAGACATAGCGCTTGCCCGCCGTCTTGTGGATGATGTTCTTGTCGTAGTAATAGCGCAGACCTCGGCTCAGCTTCTCGTAGTTCATCTTCGGCTTGTTCTTGCGAATGCCCCAGCGACGCGCGACCTACCAAAAATAATTACATTAATTCCAGTCACTATCTTTTATTTATTTTGTTGCTGAATTTACCTCATCGGGATCCGTGAGCTTGAACTCCCAGCCGTCGCCCGTCCACGAGATGAAGCTCTGGCACGTCTTGTCGAGCAGCAGCTCGAGCAGGAACTGCCACAGCTGGATGGGGCCCGAGCCGGTGAAGCAGGGCACGCCGCCCTGCGTCGAGTAGCCGCCTAGCAGCGACTTGTCCAGGCCCAAGGTGTTCATGTAGGCAGCGGGATGCTGGTGCGCGTGGGCGGTCCACTGGTCCATGTTGGGCTGGGCGCTCATCGTCTGGAACTGGGCGTCGTAGGGCGCGAACTCCGAGGCGAAGGCGTCGTGGAAGCGCGGAGGTCGGCCGTAGGAATTGTAGAAGTCCGGACTGCCGTCCATGGCGTAGCCGTTGTTGCTGTTCGTGCTGCCGTTGCCCACACTCGACGTCTGGCTCTGGTGCTCCTGGCCTGAAATCGTGCTGTGGTAATCGCTGTCGTCGCCCGGTGTCCCAGCAGCAGTTGCTCCTGCGCCGCCTCCGTTGCCAGCAGCATTGCCCGCTCCCGGATAGTGTCCGGCTGCGGCTGCTGCCAGGTGGGCGGGCAATCCGTAGCTGCTGAGATCTGTCGGATCGTTCTGGGTCGCATTCGTGACGTAGCCGTTGTTGTTGCTCGACTGTCCGGTGCCGGGCTCCTCTTTCAGCTGGTGATGTTGGTAGAGTGCCGCAGCCATTGCTGACATGTAGTTGATGTTGTTGTTGTTATTATTATTGTTGTTGTTGTTATTGCTGTTGTTGTTGTTGTTGTTGTTGCTGCTGCTGTTGTTGTTGGCGTTGTTGCTGCTGCCAGTACTGCTGCTGCTGTTGTTATTATCAGCGACATTCTGCTGCTGTTGCTGCTGCACGCCAGGCGGCAACATGTTGTTGTTGTTGCTGCTGTTGCTGGCATTGTTGTTGCTGCTGCCATTGACAAGCTGCTGCTGCTGCGATTGCTGCGGTGGCGGGCTGCTGTTGCTGCGATCGTGGGCGTTGCTGTTGTTGTTGTTGCTGCTGCTGTAGCCTGCAAAAGATAAAGCACAAAACAAACTATTGAGTAACCAAACAATTTGATATGAATTAAATACTTAGTAATAAAATGAATTTAATTTAAAAATAAATATTAATCGGGGTTCTCAAAGTTGAGATACTTTGAGATCAAATAATAAGAGCTTTAAAAAACCACAGTTTCAATTGAATATTTTAAGTAAAATGTCAATTAAATATAAAACTATACAGTAACAGAACAGCTTTAAAAAACATTTAATAAAGATAACAACTTCAAGTCGAAATATTGGGTAAGAAATCCATCTTGAAAACGCAGCTTCAATTGGCGCATCACTTGAGATACTTCTCGACTGTCGAGATACAAAGAGAGAAGAAGTCGAGGGGCGTCGCTGACGAGGCGCGCCGACAGTTCGAGGGCAAACGCTTCGGAAGCCAATCAAAATTCGAAGCGCACACCAATACTCTTGAGCAATAGATACGCGTCGCACACAGATACACACGCACACAGACCTGAGCAACCCTCTCGCTCTCTCTCTCGCTCTCTCAGCCCGAATCTAATGTGAGCGCACGCTACATTAATTGCAAATACGTCGAAATTTAACACATTTCAACTGTTGCTGCGAGCAAAACCTGTTGAGATACACGCACACACACACACACAGCTCTCTCTCTCTCTCTCTCTGTCTGTCGCTGCCTCTGTTTGGCTTGTGTGTTGCCGGCGGGGCAGCAAGCTTGTCGCTGCCGTTTTCCGATTCGTTAGTGCGACGGTATTGCGCAGCTACGACGGCGACAAAAGCTACAGAAAACAGCGCCCGTTGGCTGAGCGAAAGAGTTGTTGTTGGGTGCCTCCCACACAGCGCATCTGTGGCTTCAAGGCTGTCTAAGTATCTACACAAATGACTGGCAGAGCATCTCGTAGTTGCATGTTGTAGCTGGGCATTTATCACCCGCTCAATCTGAATCTCAATCTCAACCTCCCTCGTCACTTGTTGCGTGTTGTTGCTCGCGGGCAGCGAACAAACAACAAACAAACAAACTTGGAATTTAATTATGCGCTGAGGGTTGTGCGCCTTGAATCTTTGCGCTACTTT
The DNA here is from genome assembly GCA_035047365.1 of Drosophila ustulata. NCBI lineage: Eukaryota > Metazoa > Arthropoda > Insecta > Diptera > Drosophilidae > Drosophila > Drosophila ustulata. The sequence continues at coordinate 31,591,508 of JAWNPT010000094.1, forward strand.
TTACACTCGAACACCTCCGCACAATTGTAATTGGAATTGCAATGGCAATTAAGCGAAATTGTGGCGCCACTTCCATTTGATGTCCGCAAATATTTGTCGTGCTTTACCTGAACTGAAGAAATTGATATCCGAGTCGGTGTAATAAGCGTTGCTGGCAGCTGCTGCTGCTGCCGCTGCGGTGGCTGCTGTGGTTGCTGCTGTTGGCGAGTAATCGCCCACAAAGGGCGCCATGTCATTAAAGTAGCCCAGGCCCAGAGACGCCGCCGTCGAGCTGCCCAAGGCGCCGGCCAGCCCGAAGCCCTGCGTCGACGAGGCGTTCGAGGACGCGCTCGAGCTGGAGCCGGAGGAGGAGGAGGCCGTGTTGCTGCCCGTGCTGCCGCCGGACAATCGATGTTGCTGCGGGGACACGTAGTGCGAATGCTGCTGCTGGTGTTGTTGCAGGTGTTGTTGATGTTGTTGCTGCTGGTGTGGATGCTGCTGTTGCAGCAGATGCTGCTGTTGCTGCTGCTGCTGTTGTTGCTGGGCTGCTGGCAAGACATGTTGCTGGTGCTGGAGATGCGCCGATTGCTGCGGCAGATGATAGCTCGAGTAGTTGTCGTAGCTTTGTAGCACCATGTTGCTGCTAGACTTCGTTGTTGCTGCTGCTGCTGGGTAGTTGTAGTTGGGTGCCGCGTGGCAATTGTTGTTGTTGCTGGCAGGAGGATAATGCTGCAGAGTCCTATAGAGAAGCTGCTCCGCGGTGGTTGCCTCCGTGGCCTTGTCGCTGTGATCTGAGTTCTGGGAGTCCGACGCGTTGCCTGCACTGATTATGGTGGCATTGACTAGGAACGCAGAGGGCGGCATTTCTTCGCGTTTTGAAATTCCAATTGATCAATTCTCAAAGACTGAATGTGGAGAACGCACGTCATTGACTTGGCCACAAGTATTTCGGTCTCTATTCAAATCAAATCTGCGGGATCAACTCAATTGACAACGGTCACAAGCGGCGCGGTATGTGTGTTTTTATTTGGGTTTATGCTGGTGCTACTTGCAGTTGTATTAAAATTGATTTCACTCTCGGCTGCGATGAGTATTTTATTTAATTTTTGCACTGCACACGAAACAAAGCGTCTCCAAATGCGGGCTCTAATCAATTGAGTGGCTGCTGGAGTTGGTTCTCAGAGCTCTGATCTCTGTGGCGACCACTATATGTTTAGCTAAAGTATTTACTTATTTTTCATGTGGGTGTTTAGCACTTTTCGAACTTCATTTATCGGGCATATTCCTCGGGCTTCCGTTCACAATTCGCACTCGAATATCTTTTGATTATCGATGTTATTCACAGTTGCTGCTACGACGAATTCCGACGCATTTTGAATTCAGATTAAAGATTTAACACTTGCTGGCAATTGCTCGCATTTAATGGCAAATAATTGAAGGCAATTCCGAGATGCTTTCGCACTCGCACTCGTATTCACACACACACACACACACACACACTCGAACTGGCATTAAACGAAACTTGATAAATTAATGCGCATATCGTACATATTTCACTTGCGTATATATTATTTTATTTCTTTCGTATTGCTCTGTTGTTGTTTATCAGCATTTGCACTGCACCATTTTGTGTTGTTTTCATTTAGTTGCTGCTCTTCTCGAAATCCCCGCTGAGAATGCTTCTTCTTGCGTACAATGTGGCGTATGCGCGATCTCAAAAAAACCAAGACGACGAGCGATCGAGCGACGGCAGCTCTTCTACCTTCGACATCCGTTCAAGAACTGAAGTTGCCCTGAAGTTGCGCCTCGTGTTGTTGCCTGCGTTGAGGCCTCCGCATTCGTATCTACGTCGCCGTCGCTGTCGTTGTCGTTGTTGCCGTTCACTGTGTGCGTTTGTATCTACAGCAAGCGAGCGCTGCTCGTATCTCTCTCTGTCGCCGCCTTCGTGTGCTCGCTCAGCCACACGAGTCACACTCACACTCACTCACTCATTCACACAGTCACACTCACACTCGCTCGCTCTCTCGCTCGCCGAGTCGCACTAATGTGCCATTGGCAATAATAATAATAATCAAGAGGAAGGCGTACTGCAAGATACAGCTACAACTACAACAGCAGGCACAGACACAGATACAAATACAGATACAGCTACACATTAAGTAAGAGTATTTAAAAGTCCTCTGTATTTCACATCTCCAAAATTGCATATCTTTCACACTCATAAATTTCAATGGAAATAGCAATATTTTTGGACTTGTTTCTATTTGAAATTAATGCGCAATTTCATTTGATCAAACTACATGTTTTTATGAGCCGATAAATATTGCCACTTAACATACATATGTACTGCAAATTTGCTTATACAAAAAATCTTATTAGTTAAAAATGAGCATTAACAAATAATCGCAATTCTTGACAATTTTATGAATGTGGAAAATCGAATTGCATAGTTTCTCAAAAAGAAAATAAATGAAGCAAAGTTGAATTGCTTAAACAGCGTGTATTTATGAGGTGATAAATATTATTTCTAGGTAACAATTTCGCTTGGTTGCAAATACGGACTTATTTGTTAAGCCAAAAGTGTATTTTAGACGCTTTACTTTTAAATGAAGTATAAAAAGATCTATTAGTTTTACTAACATTTGTCTATTGAACATAAAAAGAATCATGGAAATTTAAGTTGATTCTGCGATTATCATGCATTTTATACAATCTTCTTGGATGTGCGATAGTTTGTGGTCGACCACTTGTTGCTGCACAGTGTGGCAAGCTCGCTAATTAGTTGCGCCCCCAAAAATGGAGCCCAAAAAGATCATTAACGACGCCAACACACATTCGCATCCACATTCGAATTCACATTCGTATTCATATTCACATTCACATTCACATTCGACATCAAAATGGCCATCAGCAGCCCACTTGCCACTTGCCACTGGCCAGCAGCATTCGAATTGGAACTCATGAGTGTGTGAATGTGAATGTATGAGTGTGTGAGTGTGAGTGTGAGTGTGGGCAGCAGCTCATCAGCAGAAGAAACGCCAACATATTTCGTCGATAGAAGCATCTCATAGATACGCACGCACACTCGCACAGTTTTAATTGAACAAAGTTGGGATTGGCTGCTGCTGCTTTTGATGTTGCTGCTGTTGCTGCTGTTGCTGTTGTTGCTGCTGCCGCATGAGATCATTGCCAACAAGTTGTTGGCGAGTCTTCAACAATACCAAATTAGTTGCCTTCTTTTTTTGCGTTTTCCATTTTTCATTATGATTATTTTGTTCGTTTTGTTTTTCGGTTGAAAAATGAAGGCGTACGTGTTTTTGTTGCTGCCATAATTGGCAGCGAATCTTTAAGATTTCTCGTGTTGTATAATTACAAACTACAAAAAATGGTGGCCCAAAGTTGCGAAACGTGTTGTGGGGCGATTTGTGGCAACAGCCAATGACAAAATGGGGCAAATCAACTGCACAAAACTCGAAGCTCGCTTCACGTGGAAGTGGCCGAACGACACGTTCCCCCAAACTCCAACATACTTCAATGATTAGCAACGTTTTACATTATAATAAATAAATAAATTGAAGAAAACTCTGTACAATATAATTTGATACCAAAAGCTTTGAGGGAAATAACTTAAAGAGAGAGAGAGAGAGACAGAGGGATAGTTACTTATCGCTGAAGTTGAGTTATCAGTTTTTATAACTCTTATTGATTCTGCTTAACTGATAAACGAAAAATAAAATGGGAATGACACAAAACTGCAATGGCCTCAAAGCTCAAGTAATTCCTGGAAAACTGTGGCAAGTATTACGAGTGCTCACGAGTGCTTCCCCTCTCCGCTTCCCCCCCCTCAACCTTGGGGGCTAAAGTTGCTGATAAGCCAGAAAAGTTGCCAATTATTCGACTTGAAATTATGTTGAAGAGTGGAAAAACGCTGAGGCGTTGAAAACGTTAACAGCTGTTGGCCATTTGCGCTGGCTTTAATGCAACTTGACCACAAAAGGATCGCTCGAATATTCGTTTTTGGCCACTTACAAATTCAGGCGGCACACGCGCCTACCAAAAAACGAAAAAAATAAAAAACACGGCAACATGCGAGTATATGGCCAAAACACTCGTACTATAAATTTCTACAGATATTTTGATTTGCTGCGTAAAGTGGCAAGAACAATGGGCAGCATAAGCGGAAATACACAAAAAAAAAAAACAAACAAGAGAAACAACACTGAATGAGGCAATGACAGCTGTGTCTCCCTAACCGTGGAGAGAGAGAGAGAGAGAGAGAGAGGGAGATGGGATATAGCTGCTGATGCGCCTCGCTTACGGCCATTTCCGGTCGGAGCACGTGCGCACTAAAGAGGAGCCATCGTCGCCGTCGTCGTGGAGAAGCAACCACCGAGCAATCACCAATCACAGTCGGCATCGGGAATTGGGAAGCGGACTGACAACGGATCCTATCAAACTCGAACTCCGATTCAAACTCTCTGAACAACAACTCGAAACTACTTGCCCAAAACGCACACGTTCAAATTTCAATCGAGAATTTGACAAAACGCGCCGAGGCGAACATAATAATTACGAGTAGGCAAATGAATACCAAGTGCCAAGAGTGCCGAACGAATGCCGAAAGGTGAGTGCAGAGTGCAGAGTGGAGAGTGGTGTGTGCCAAAAGGATTGAGGCGTTGCCCAGGAGCAGGCGACGACGACGGCGACGGCGACAAATGCTGTTGAATTTCAATTAAAAGAAACTCGAATTTAACAAAAGACGCTCTCTTCTCTTGCGCTCTGCTGAAGGGGATTACCATTTAATGCAATAACGCGTTATGCGGCAAGGAGCTGGCTGAATGGAACTGGTTGCAGGGAGGAGTTGCAGGAAGCGCCTTCGACCAGAGGGGAGAACAGCTGTCGAGGGCGGCGCAGTCGAGAGATATAACATACTAAGAAGAAGAATAGGCAGCATCAGGCATCAGAGCTGACACTTGAGCTGAATCGCTGGCGAATTGATATCGAATTAAAGTTGTGCTCCTGCGGCACACGTGTGCAGCCGAAATCAAGGCGAGCAGTTCTTGCTGCTTTGTCTCCTCACTTCCGCTGCTCCGTCTCGCTCGCACACGCCAGCGCGCTCTCTCGCTCGCTCGAGTGGCGCGGGGCAGCGCTAATGTAAATCGGATGTCAATGCAGCGTGATGTGTATATAAATTAACAGCAGGCAGCGACTAAAGTAAAGTGTGGAGAATGCACTTGCAGAGCGACAGAGAGCGAGAACCTGTTAGAAGCCACAACAGCAACAGCGACAGCGACAGCGACAGCGACAGCAACAAATAAATAAATAAATAAATAAACTGTTAGGCTGCAAAACGGAAGGAAATCATAAACACAACACTGCGCTGCAGTCTCAAGAAGAGAAGTTGTTGTCGTTGCTGATGTTTTGACACGCATACTATCATAATTGCAGCCCACCAGCCAACTACATAGAGACAGAGGGGGAGGCAGGCAGAGGGGGGGCAGGTTGCCCCACACACACACCTGTTGCTGCCGCTGCTGCGGCTTCCGTGCAGCGCGGTGGCAAAGAAAAATATCAATTTTCCACGTAAACCGAAGCTGGCCAAGATGCGTCCGCAATTTAGCAGCGAGTGCAGAGTATAGAGAGATGGATTGAAGATATTGTTGTGTACCTGCATTTTGACAACAAAATAAACAGATGCAGCTCTGAAGATATGCTTTGATTGTTAGACTTGTAAACAACAAGCACACACACACACACACACACACACACAATGCACAACCAGGAGCAGGCAGAAGGGGCAGGGGGAGCTATAAGAATCGACTGCGACTGTGTGAGTTGCATTATCTTGGCAGCTCCTTGGCGCGCATTTAGAGCGGAAATGAAACCAGATACTTTGATAGAGCGAGAGGGCGAGAGAGCGACAGAGAGATCGAGAAGTGAAGCGAACGCATGTTCAGCACTTGCAAAGGAGTCGCTTTCCCCTCTCCCCTCTCTCTACTCCTCGCCTCAGATTGATCTGCTGCTCTGATGAGGCAGATTGTAATGATCTGGCCATAAATGAGACTCCAGGGTTTGATATTATTGATCTAGCTGCTGGCTGGCCACTTGTGCATCTTGATTAAATCGCTGCTGCTGCTGCTGCTGCTGTTGATCTTGCCACAAATGCCATGCCACTTGCTGCACCACTACAGGATACATCCGATCTCACAAATTACAAATTACAGCCTCGGCCATTGATCTTGACCTGCATAGAATGCACCATATTCGCAAATACTTATTGATTGATCAAAGGTATTTCTCGAATGTTGCATGCGACATTTCGAGTGAAGAAAAACAAGCGTCAAATTACTATTTTATTTTGATACAAATGCGAAACTTTGAGCTGCTGATTAGCCAGATAGATTCAAGATAACCAAAATATGTTTTTTAATCCATTAATCTTACGACATTCGGTCTTGTTTTAAATAATGAGCGAATTTGTATTTTTAGAGAGAAGAGAAATATATATATCACGTAATAAATAAACTAATAAATGGTACAAAGATGCCAGAAAAATGCCAATAATATTTTTGAATTTATTTATGCATTGAGAAAGGTGCATGATATTTCTCTACATAAAAATAAATTAAAAACAAATGTAGTTCATTTTGTTGGTGGACTATTATGAATGTTTTTATTATAGGTGTAAATTGTATATATTTTGTTAAACTCATACTGCTTGTTTAGGGATATCAAACAGGAAGCAAACGTCGATCGATCTGCAATCAGCGCTGCCTTGGAGTTTATGGATCTGGTTGGCAGTTGCTGCTCTGCTCTGCTCTGTCTGCTGCTGTTGCGTGGACAGTTGGTCGGCTTGAGGATTTGAGTGACTCGCTAAATGGCTCATTTAATGCCCGCTTTTCCCACTGGGCACAGAAGGTGGCATGCGGTCAGCAGCAACAACAAGAACAAGAACGAATGCGTTAAGGTGAATGCAACGCAAAGCATAAACGAATGAACTCGAACTCGCTGCGAGTCGAGGCTGAACGTCAAATTGTGCACCTGTCCGACTATCGCCATGACTACGACAACAACATCAACAACAACAACAAGGCAAACAGCAGAAACAACAGCTCGAAATTCGGACAACATGTGTTCGTGGCCTGTGGAGGGAGCAGCGAGCGTAGAAGAGAAAGACGCCGACCCCAGGCTCAAAATTCAGAATTCAGTTCAACGCAACTGTTGTTTCTCTGCTGTGTGTTGTGTTGTGTGTTGTGTGTGTGGCTGAGTTTGCGCTTTTTATGCGAGGCCAGATTGTGTGCCACACACACACACACACACACACACACACATGCTGTCGCCCACACATATTTCCGAGTTTTGGTTCCGAGTTGTGAACGCTGTGAGAAACCTGCAGGTTGCCGTTGCCGCTGCCGCTGCCCTCGTCGCTGCTGCACACACGCAAGCTGCAGCCAGGCGATATGAGGATATGGGAATATAGGAGTATAGCTGAGGCACATTAGAAACTCAGTTGCTACCTGCCCCAGACTACTTTGGCTTGCCTAATTCACTTGCGCCGTCGCATTGTCCTTTTCTCTCTCTCTCTGCACACTTGTGGCTCATTCATAAATCTGAGCGCACAAAGAGAAGGCAGTGAACTGCACTGAGAAGGTTCTTAAGGTCTGCGATACGGAACTAAAGGAAGCAAATTACCGGATGTTGTATTCTCATTGCTTTGTGATTCACCGAGATATCCTGCGGCTCCTTCTTGTTCTTAACCTTGCTCATTTGTCATGCTGCTTCCCCTTTTTGTCTTCACGCTTTTCGCCCGAAGTGACCAATAACAAACCTTCTCTTGTCCTTTTTCTTTTTGGCAAACTGATCTGGCAATCGAGAGATGGATTTGTATCTGCAACTGCTCTAAGTAATTGCATTCTGCAGCTCGTTAATTGCATTTATGCAATGGCTTTTTAATAGCCCTCGACGCGATGAAAAAACCTTTTCCCACGCCGGCTGCGGGGGTAACAAAACTTTGTACAATTTACTTAGAAAACGTTGATAAATTACACAGCAAATGGAGGCAATAGCGCGACTCATGTTCCAGCTGATTGCACGTCAATGTTTCGTCCTGGCCAAGGACAAGGCGGCAGCGTGGGAGAGGCGACAATGCCAGAGAGGGGAGGGGAGACTGAAAGTTGAGGCGTTATCTAGGCAGAGTCTGGGCAAATAGCTGCGACGTGGCGAGCAAACAAATGAAACAATATGAAAACAACATCAACAACATTTACCAAACGACAACAACAACATCAGCAAATCAGCTGCGCAAGCGCAGAGATCAAAAGCAAAAAACGCCGACGAGTCGCCAGTCGTCGATGGAGACACACGGGATGGGCTCAAAACCAGGCCGAGTTCCAGCTCAAATTGCCAAGGGTCTCCGAGGGGGGGGAAGTGAACGAAAAATTAAAAGCTAAAACAAGCTGAAAATTCAAATTTATTTACACTTTGACGCATTTAAAACAAAGCGAGCGCAAAAAGCAAGAAAAACAAAGCAACGAAATGTAGACAAATAAATGAGACGATGCCGAGAGCCAACAATAACGATGTGAAAATTAAGCGAGCGAGACAGGGAGACAGCTACAGCAGAGTGAGAGCGAGCAAGAGGGAAGCAGAGAAATTAAAGTAGGCAAACTAACAACTAACAGGGCGTTGAGGCGACTCTGATAAAAATCTAGCGAGCAACTTTTGCACTGAATTTACGAGAACCCGCAGCCCAAATTGCATTAGCTTTTTTCCCCCTCTCTCTCTCTCTCTCTCTCTGACTATTCTCTTTCTCTATTATTGGGAATGAGAATTTTCCCACGTTGTCCAGCACCCAAACTCCAAGTCCAAGTCCAAGTCCGAGTCCAACTCGACTTGTTTTGGCCCTCGACTGACAACGACAAATTATAACATGGCCCTAAACGACTGGCCTACAAATTGTGTGTGCGCAGGACTCGGATGCCGATGCAGGTCCTTCCCAACGTTGCTGCTGGTGGTTGTTTCCCACATATCCCGTATACAGATAGCCATCAGGTGCAGTCAACAACCACCCCAACAGCAAATGCACTTGCTCGTTGAGGGTGCCGTTGGCATTTGGCTATTTCCCTTGGCTTATTTGTTGCATTTCCCTCATAACGATACCGCATCGCATTTCTATATAATTTCGTTATTTGTCTGTCGAGTGACAAGTGTCGGCATTTCAGTGTTTCTCTGTTTTTGCTGGCTTTGGTTTCAGTTCCCAAGGGTGTTGGGTCACCTCAAAGTAGCTCAGCTGAGGCTAGATCCTTGTCGGCCTGTTGTTATCAGCACGTGAAATACGAGCATATTAATTAGAAGTTCACTTCAACGATTACTATTTGCAGTTCAAACATGAATGAATAAGTGCAGTTTGCTAATTTATTTTTTACGATGGAAGAGTAATTCCTATTCCTCAGTATTTATTAGAAGACTAATGAATAATTTTAAATGACTTATTCAATTATCTGTCTTTTTTGAAGACCTTTACTTCTTTTTCATTCATTGTTCAATAAGAAAATTTATAGAATTGTTATTGTAAATACTAAAGTGCCTCAGATGCTTTATTTTATATTGAACTACATATACATATATCATACATATGATCATATATGATTTACGAATCATTGCCTCTCAGTTGATATATAATATGTATGATAGTCTATTCTGGCATTGCAATTAAAATGCTTAAAGCGAGTGAGATACATTTGCATCTTTAAGATTCAGCATTTGGCTTTTTCAATTGCATTGGCGATGCGAATGCTGGCGAAAATCTCTCTCGAAAATTCACACAATTCAATTAGCTGGGCGCGGCCAGAACGCGAAAATTGCGTTAATGAAAATTGTAAACGAAAATAAACAAAACAAGAAAAAAAGATGCATTTGTGCGCTGTGTGGGAGAAAAGCCAAAAGGGGCTGATGAAAACTGTAACAGCGGAAATATGCAAGGAAATTGCAAAGACTGAAGACTGCCGCCTTCTGACTGCTGACTGCTAAATGAACGATGAGCTCAGACTTCTTCTTGGCGGACAGCGAGAACTTTGAACTTCGAACGTCTAACGGATATTTCTCCAGACGATTCACTCCTCTTCGTTTTTTGTGGGCGGAAATTGCGGCTTAAAAAGTGAAAATTGAAAAGGACTGCCAAAAATCGAACTGAAAAACGATTGTCACAACGCATTTTCAATTGGTTATCAAAAACTAAAGAACACCACATTCAAAAGGGCTTTCAAATTATTACCAAAAAATTACTTAAGACTTGATTATGATTATTTATCTTTTTCATAATAAAATCAAATGAATTAGTTTAATATTTGTTGTCGAATTTTTAAAGCATAATCGTGAAAGTTGTTTTAGATTTTATGGGAATTTATATTAATTTAAATGTTTATATTATTAAAAGCTTTTGAAATTAATTAAATATTAAAAAAATGGAAAAAACTGATGCAGACAAAATAAACTTGTGTCTTGCCTGAATTTGTGTGCTTTTGACATGAAATTCGCATTAATAATGTAATTATTGGCACACACAGATACACACTCACACACAGATACACTCGCACACTCGCACACATGTGTAGACAGGAGCAACGGCAGAAAAAAGCGCAGCCTCACATCCGGTCAACATTTTGTCGCCGTTGCCGTCTCTTTCATGTGAACTCTTTTGAGGCAGCCACAGAAGCAACAAAAAAAAAACAGATAAATTAAAAAAAAGAGGTAAACCAAATTACACGAATCACACACACACACACACAGTTACACACATCACACATGGATACAAGACAGAGACAGAGACAGAGATTGGAGTCGAAGTCAAAGTCGGAGTTGGGAGTCGTCGCTCTCTATGAGCTGAAGTGGAGTCTAGGCAGATTGTCCGTTTGTTTAGTTAAGCGCGAATCTAAAACAAGTTACAGTTCATTCATTTCCATTCATTCACTTCATTTCATTCACTCACTCAATCGAGCAGCTTTTCGAACCGGCTTTTCGGTGCCCCATTCATCGAAGTTGCCAGCGGACAACGGACAACGGACAGCGGACAGCGGGCATCGGACAGCGGACAGCGGATGTTCGCGTAGTTCTTTAGGGGGCCACGGCTCCCGCTTCAGCCTCAGCTTCAGTCTCAGCCCCAATCTCTGCTCCAAGACGCGACTTCCCCCACTAAACACACGAACATAATTTGATTTTATTTATTTGTTCGTTTGCCAGAGTTAATAATTATAAATTGGCGTACAACAACTTGGCCAACAGCTGGAGTTTGTGCTTCTGTCCAGCGTACGAGTATTTCTCCATTTTGTCGTTTGGCTTTTTTGTTTGCCTAATTCTTAATGATGCATAAAGTGTAGTTGTTGTTGGCAAATAAACTTTTGAAAGTTGATTGCAAATTAATTGCCAAGCTGCCCCCATGCACGAATCTGATACGTTTCTGCAATGCCAAATGTCGAATACGAATGCGAATTCGAATACGCGCAAATAAAAAATCAAACATCAATAAAAAACATATTCAAACCACTATTGACAGCTCATAAGTGTATTTTGTATTGAGCAACGAGTTTTTTATAGACACTTCACAGCTACTTTCAAGGGAAATCCTGACTGAAAAACCCATCCGAATATTTAAATTGCAATTCATATTGTAATTAGCACCTATTTAAAGTAATTATATGAGTTTGTATTTTATAATGGATTCGCATTTAATGCTATTTGCAAGAATTCAAAAATAAATTGTTTAAAGAGAATGCAGCAACTTTTATCGAAAATTCAAGCGAAAGAGTGATTCACACAAAAAACATGCATAAAGTTGCAATTAATATTGTAATTAACACATTTTTAAATCGATTTTCTCAATTCATAATTTAAATGGTTTAACATTTTTTATTAATATTGAAACCAAACTTGAAGAATGCAATTCATTTGCATTTAACTTGTTTGTAAAATATTTATTCATGTTTGATACTTAAACCTATTCAAAATGGTAATAATTTGTTCGGAATGTGGAAAAAACTTTATGATGACTCTGTTCAAAGTGCAATTTATATTGTAATTAAAATATAACAAAAATAATATCCAAACTAAATAAAAGATTAATAGTGAAATTTTGTTGAAAGAGCAATTCATACTATTCTCAACACCTCTTTACAGTTATGTTATATGTTGATCAGCAAACAATTTGAGCATTTTTATGCTTTATTCTAGAGCATTAAGCTGGGTTCAGGGCAGTTCACAGCGAGTGTGAACGCGAATAGAAATGAGTGTATTGCGAATAGTTTTATTTTTATCTATTCATCTAGATTGCAGAGCTGCAGTCGGGCTCGTAACTCGTCGTCGTAGTTACATATGAACCTCCAACTATATAAATGAATGTATTCGTAGTCGTATTCGTATTCGTATTCACAATCCAATGCAATTCGTCTCTCTGCGTTTCGTTCATTGCCTTTGGCTCTGTTCTTGTTGCTGTTGCTGTTGTTGTTGTTGTTGTTGCTATTAGCGGCTTTCGCATTATACAATTTAATGTTTAATTTTTTGTTCCCCCCGAGTCGAACAGCAACAACAGCAACAAAAGGTCCAACTCGCAGTTGCCGTTGCTGTTGATGTTGTTCTTTTGAATGTTCTTTGTTTTAAATTAACTCGACCGTAACGCTTTTCTATGGCGTAAATTTACATCTACGTACGTAACGAAATAAAACGAGCACAAAACACAGCAACAGCAACAAAAACCAAAAAAGAAAAAAAAAACAGTTCGAGGAGACGTCGACAGCAACAATGGCTATACGAAAAATATTCGAATATTCACTCTCGCACTCTCAGTCAGAAAACCCATTTGAATTCTACCTATGAGCGAGGGAGGAGGCGAGAGAGGGGGAGGGTTGGGGTATCTGCTGCAGATCCAATGCCATCGCCGCTGTCAGTCGCTGGTGTTGCCGTTGGCGCGCGTCAGATTCAGCTGAATATGGTAATAAATTAAGCGAAATCCACAGCAACAATGTAAGCGGAAAAAAGGGAAACCACAGCGAGAGAGAGAGACAGAGACAGAGAGAGGGAGTTGCAACTGCCTCGATATGTGGCGAGAACTCGGCTCAAATTCTAGGTTGTGCGGCTTTTGAACCATGCTAAAGCACAACAGAGAAAAGCAGCATATAGAAAATGCCATTAAACCGAATCGTTGACTTGGATTTTTCACAGCTCTGCGCGCAGCAGCAGAAGCTACCCCTGCAACAGCAGCAGCAGCAACAACAACAACTTGCAACCACTGCTGAGCAACGAAGCGCGCAGGCGCGTAGCACAATTCCAACAGCTATTTAAAACTCCGAGTCCGAGTCCGAGTCCGAGCTGGAGTTGGAGTTGGACTCCGAGTCCGAGTCGACGCTATGTTAATTAGCTGGCAATGTGATTTGAGTGTTCTCGAGGCCTCTCGACCAGCTTCTAACCATTGTTGCCGCGTCGAATGTACGAATGATTAATATGCTACACAAACTTCCACTTCAACTTCAACTTCAGCAGAAGCTGCCCCCTTTCTGGCGCATTAAATTCCGCTAAATGCTATAATAATATGCTGCTGTCTTGCCGCCTCCTCCGCCTCGGCTGAAACAATGGCGTTAAAATTAAAAATGAAATTTAATTTTATGACCTTAACAAATTTGCAATCAACATAATTTTTAGTCGCTCTCCAAGTCCGACTCTTAGCTGTTATGACTTGCGGCGCTTTATGTTCTGTAACTCGCAAGTCGAGCATGTTTTGTGTGGTTTGCAGACCACCTAGATAACCCATCCCCCCACTCGCTGTCTATAACTATTTGTAGCTCTTTGAGAGTTCTGCTTCGTTGCCACATAATTTGTGGGAGGTGCAAAAGTCTCTTGCGCTAATGGCTGAATTTAGCGTAATTAATAGAGGGTGGATGAGACCCTAAACTACCCATATTACAACTGCCTCCTCCCTTACATTGTGTGCTAATCAGCTCGATGCGGAAGCAGTTCCGAATATTACTGCGTCTTGACGCAGAGAGAAACAACATTATTTAAAACACAAATTAATTAATACTAGAACCACAATCAATAGATTACTTCTTCTTTTTTGGCAATGATTATTCAAAAGTATTAATTTACCATTAATTAAATATATACTACATTTATTTGTAAGCAAAAGAATAGTTCTTAAAAGTAAATCAATTGTCTTACCACGTTTCTTCAGAATCTAGAATCTAGAAACATCCATAAACTCTGTTCTTGTATATCGAATATAGATGTTATTGTGATCGCTTTACTGGATTGTAAAGTTCTAATTTGTTGCAAGAAAAGTGAAAACATTTATGTGATTCACTCTGCACTCACCTGGCTCAGGCGGCACTCGAAGGGTATTCGGCGTGATTGTCGCATGCCAAAGTCAAAGAGAAAAGGAGAAAAATTCCAATGTCGCTTTCAAAACCAACAAACTGTAACTAAACTAAAACGCTTGGCACACAACAGAGTTGAGAGTCCGCAAATGCGACACTTATGAATACTTGCGGCTGTATTCGCAGTATTCATTCAACACACTCACACTCACACTCACGAATGTGACACGCAATGTGGCGATCAGCGATCTGCGATGCAACGGCGTTAGTTCTCGACTCTCTGATTTTGACCCCGAGGCGTTTGAATAGTTGAAGAGGGAGCCAGGGAGGGGGAGGGGGAGGGCGGAGGGAGGGCGTCTGCATGTGCAGTCAAATGTATCTACAAGTCAAATATGCATTAAATGTGTCATTTTGTGAGGCAACAACCTACGCGCCGTGCCACGCCGTGCGGCACGAGCAAAGACGCAACGAGGCAGCGAGGCAACGAGGCAAACTTGCAACGGCCAAGCGATCTGAAAAGCGAGTGGAGCACTCACCAGACCGTCCGTCTGTCTGTCTGTCCGTCTGTCTCTCAGTCTGACTGTCTGTCTGATCGGTTCGCTGGCTGGGCTGAGGTTATATGCCGACATCAGCATGATGTTCATGTTGCTGCCGCCGACGACGACGACGACGACGACGATGATGAACACGATGAATCAACAACAGCCACACACAACGCCAGCACAATGGCAACTCTTCAAGCTTGGACAAACATTTCACGCATCAGGCATTTTATTGTGTAGAAATATAAAAAACAACAACTGTAGCAGCAACAATAAAAACTAAACTAAAATAGAAATACACAAATCTGCTGAAATAAAAGCACAGCTGAAAATAGAACAAATTTTTCGCAAATTTAAATCCACATTCAACAATGGCTTGAGCTTCAGCCAAAGTCATTTTACTGATTTAACTTGATGGCCTTTCTTCTGGCTGCCAAAAAGGGTTTTCGGCTTCTCTAATTAAGCCCGAACTGATGGCGAGCATAAATCTGGCCAGATTCCGAGTCCACAGAGAACAATGAACGCTGAGCGCTAATAAAAACAATTTTGCGTGCAAATATCTAAGATACACTAGCCTAGATGCGCTCTCAACCGAAACACTCAAAGACCCTGGCTGTCCACACACACACACACGCTCACACACACAGAAAGACAAGGGGCAGGCAATCATATGTGAGGTATCTGTGAGTTATTGTATCTTTGCCGCATGTAGAAACGATGACTAAGCGTTGATGGAAAGTGTGCGGGAGAATCGAATGAAAAGCCCCCCAAAAACAAAAGATGCAAATCACTGTCAAATTTTAATGCATCGAAAGTGAAGAGGCCAAGCAGAACCTTCAGATTTACTATACTATATGAAGTAGCTTAAGAATGAGAGATGAATGAAGTCAAATAAATAACAGTCTGCAGGCCTTAGTAGCTCTGGTTTATAACTTTGTAATCGAATAATTCAATTCCTATAATACAATAAAATAAATAAATTATCATGTTTTTAAAATTGAATATAAAAATACTGCATTAAGAAAAAACACAGTAACAAGCTGAAGTCAAGCACATGGGGAAGTTAAAATAATTTTAATTTAAATAAAAAAAAAGTTGAACGCTATATTTGCATATCTGCCGCAACACCTAAAACACAAATGCATTCGTAAATCACTCGACGAGGAGGATTATCTTCAAGTGTGGATTATAAATTTCTATCAGCTGCATATGCGATAGATACAATATGATATAGTCTCGGGCTGCGATGACGAAACCCGAAGCACTTTTAACGCTTTTTGCGCTTCGCTGAGCGCGTTGTAGGTGTTTGTAATTTGCTGGATGCCGAGGCAGGGGCCGAGACTCCAAAATTAAAAGCAGACTTCACAAAAGAATACACACGAAAACACAGAAAACAAATAGAAAAACAGCGAAAAGGCCATAAAATAAATTCAAGTTGGTAGCCGGGCGTTCATGACACTGTTTCTTTGGAGTTTCTGTTCATTCAGTTCTTTTGCAAGCCATAAACTCAATTTTAATGAGCACAATTAATCATAATTTGTACTTTTCATGAACGCTACTTAATGCAGTGTAACAACGATTCTCAGCGCCTCGAGCGAACACCTGGATCAAATAAACATCGAGACGCACTTTAAACCACATCGAGAAGTCATTTGCATAATTGCCTCTGCACTTAAGGACTCTAGGATCACTGTGTCAGAGAGTCACGCACTAATCCTGAAGCCATGGCTTCGACTCTACGATTTTCACACATGCTCCGCAAGCTTCATAAATTCATGTATGCAAATGGATGGAGATGGAGACGAGGGGCAGGCAGGAGGGGCGACATCAATAATATGTAAATGCGGCAAATTAATGACTGACAAAAAGACAATCGAAACGAATTAAGCAAACAACCTACAAAGCCCAGCAGGAGGGGAAGCCACAACACACAACACTCCACGATGACAAACCGAGTTCCACACACATCATTTGTATGCGGGCAGTTGGACGACGGATTACGGATTAGGGGCGAGCGGAGGGGACAAGGGGCAGCAGACGAGCCACGAGATGACAAAACACAAGGCGAAGGCGCAAGGAGAGCGAGCAACAGTCAGAGACGAGGGCCACGTCCATTTAGAATTATTGAATCAAATTGAAGACGATACCGAGAGGGAGCGAGAGGACAGAGCGAGAGCGAGAGCGAGGGAGCGAGACTAAAAGAACCATTTAAAGTCTACGCTCTGACGACAACTTATGATTAAGAATTAATGTAGATTTTAGTTTGGATTTGCGTGTGCTGGGCTTAACATGAGTTCAGCTCAGCGAGAGTTGCTCGACTGCGTCACACAGTTTGTCACTCGCTGAACTGATAAAGCAAAGTTTGAAGCAGCTGCTCAAGAAATAAGTCGATTAGAAGTCGATAAGATATGGCGAAAAGGTTTAAGTAGCGACACTAACGCTTATAGTTTGTAATATCTATTTATAAATACAAATAAATTGTAATTTGAAGCAGCTGCACCAGTAATAAATCAATTACAAACCGATAAGGCATGGCGAAAATCTTTCTTAAGTTGCATTTGTTCCAAATTTAATAATTACTACATAATGTTTTTTATTTAAATACAAAGCAAAGTGTTGGATGCAATTTTCATTAGATGTCTAACTATCAATACTTGGCTTTAAGAGGATTGTGGTCAGGGTATTTGGAGTGCGTGGTGCTGAGCTGAGAAGGATTGAGAAATTCGGCTGTCGTCAAATTGGTTGATTGTTTCATTAGTAGCGCACTCTTTTGGGATTGTGGCATTGTGGCTTTGTGGCGCTGGCTGCGTATGGAAATGTTCATAACTTTTATGGCCATAATGTGTCAAAGACCATAAATTCAATTAATTTATTAAAAACCAAGAGTCAACAGCAGCCAATGCAGACTGAAGCTGTGGTCTAGCCCAACTGTATCTCTGTGTTTTTATGTTGTGGGCAGCTCGTCGATAATAATTAATAAACTTGTGGCGCATGCTACATCATGTTAACACTGCCCCAGGGGGGAGACACAACGACCATGCAGTGGAGAGGGGACCGTTGAAGAGATGCAAAAGATACAGATACAATGCATTAATGATGCGATGCTGTCGCTCCAATTTGTACGGCAACACAGCATTAAATAAATGTATCTCAAGCTGTGCGGCGATCCCGTTGCCGTCGCCGTTGCCATCGCAATGCCTAATATGTAAACAATTTAAATAGATATTTAGATATGCTGTCGACGTCGCTCTCCGGTCGCCGGCTGCCTACGCTGGCGCCAGGCCAGGCAACCAGCAACGACTTTAGCTATTTGTTTTAAAATTTAATTTCCGTTTCAATTTCAATTTCACATAAATAAATTAAAAGGCAATCGACAAACACACACACTGCTCAATGGATTGCATTCCGCATCCATTTGGCAATTAATAATGAGATCTGTATGAGCTCCATTTTCAGCCATAGATAATCGTAATCGCTGATCGTAATCGTGATCGTGATCGCGATCAAATTGAAATCGTAGGTGCCTTTGATGGGCTTTCAAGCGAATTATTGTTGAAACAACAACGGATGCACTAAACATATGCCAAAAGCAAAACACGTATCCACGAGATACACATATGTATATCTCGATCTGGATGCGCCATAAACAACCTGTGATGGCTTAATGACTCGATCCATATCACTTATCACTGATTTATCAGCAATTCCCCAATAACATATGTAGATATTCAACTGATTTCGAGTGCTTACCTGACATGTTGGCGGGGGAGTTGTGGAAGCTGTTGCTCTTATCACTGCTGGCCGTCGACGTGCCGTAATCCATCGCCAGGCGGCTCGCGATGCTCTCGTTGTTGTTGTTGTTGTTGTTGTTGCTGGATGTGGGCGTGGTGGCGGGCGTGGCGGGGGCGTAATTGGCTACCTGGTGGTCTGATCCACAGACCGAGGCGGTGGTGGCCGATTCAAAGGAATTCCCATGCACAATGTCCTCATTTGGCTTCTCACAATCTGCCGAGCACGGTCGAGTGGAGGAAATTGAATTAGTGCGACATATTTGCATAATATTAACTAGATTTATATGGGGCCCAACTAAAAGCTTTTTAAACTCAATAAATTGTTAACAAACATTGCTGCACACTTTCGCTGATTCTTGCCCCGTGACCTCAGTGCAAATCAGATTGCGACCCCAACCGGACTCGTACTCGAACTCGGACGCAGACCGGACAGGAAGTGGGCGAATAACGGAATAACATAGCGCTGGCAGAAAACGGGTTACCTGATTTCGTTAGCGTTCCTTCTACTTCCGCCCGACTAAATTTACTGCCGATAAGCAGCTACGTTTTGCTCGACTTTATTGGGTTTGCAAAGAGTCGAAATCAACTTAAAGCGTTCGCTATTTTCGCCATCGAATTTATGATAATAATAATGCTGATAATTCAATCAGAATCAGCTTAAAGGCATTAGCTATTTTCGGCATCGCATTTCTGATAATAATGCCCATTCAGAATTGCTGAAATTCAGAAACTACTTTTGCTTAGATTTATATTGTAAAAACAAGTGTCATGATCTAACTAATAAATAGAAACGGAAATTTAAACTGTATTCGAAACTAAAAATTATTTCTACTGCAATTCAATTAAAATAAATGAACTCTTTCTTCTTAATTTTATTCATAAAATTTGTAATCGTTGCAGTCCCTGTTTTTTCCCAGGCTATCCATAGTACAGCCATCGCTCTTTCGCAGCGATTCATACATAATAAAATGAATCGAAACGATTATTACTCGACTGATTTAATGTCTGGGCTGGCGCCAGCTGACTGACTGCCTGACTGACCAAATGACTGACTGATTGACTGCTTCTTCTTCTATGCGAGTCACGTGCTTACCTTTCTGTAGTATATCCAAATGCTCCCACAGAATATCGCCTGTGAACGGCGGCGTTATGGCCAGGAATTTCTCCTTGCCCAGCTCGACCATCTCGCGGCCCGTCATCTTGCAGAAGGGCCCCAAGTCCATGGTGATCAGCGAGAACTCATTCTTGGCCCAGTTCAGCCAGTAGATGACATGTTCTTCTGTCCACTCGCGGGGATCTACAGAACAGAGCACAACAAAAAGTAAAAACAAATGTAAATGTAGATGCAAATGAAACGTAATTAAATTAATAACAATTTCTAATGCCACGTTCATTGGTTGCCTAATTAATTGTTGTTTGCGTCGCTGTTGGTGTTGTTGTTCTGTTTGTTGTTGTTGTGCGTGGGAGCGCTGCAAACCAAATTCACATTCGAAAGACTCTCTATTGCTGTGGGAAGCGATTAATATTCATTTATGATCACGTCTTTTTGTTGCCTGCGACTCTTCTCTAAATAATTATTATTTTATTGGCGTTGCCAATGCAATTGAAACCTAGACAAGTGCATGGGAACATGCTAAAAAGATTTGTTCATAATGATACGACTGTTTAGTATTTAGTATTTAGTTAAAATGACAAAACAGTTTTTCGATATTGAAATAATTGTTTACATATGTACATACATATATAGTATTAAGAATACAGTAGAATTAGTACTTCATATATAGTACATGTATGTAGAATTTATTATCAAATATAAAGTATTCAGTAGACAAAACAAAGTATTAAATAAGTAGAATATAATACTTTGAAGTCAGTACCTACTATCTAGTAGTATACAAGTATCTACAGATGAGTCTACTATGTTAGAATCTATAATTTATTATTTACAATACAACAATAAAAATGAACTGTTATTTTATAAAATCAATGTTTGCAGTGTGTGGTTGTAATTACCTTTGGTTATATTGCAGTTCTGCACCTCCTTCTCCCAGGAGGCGAAGGAGGCCTTCAAGACCTCGTTCACCTTGCGGTTGGTGCCCGGCGTGAGCGGTGGCAAAGCGGTGGGCACATCTGTAATGAACGGGAGCAGAACAGAGATATCGTTGATTAATTGCACGTTGTGTCGAGTATCCGTATCTGATGGGTAGCCAAGTATCTATCGCTAAGTAAAGTTACCTCGCAGCTTGCCGTGGCTCGTGTGCAGCTGCTGCAATTTGTGAGCTTTTAAGTGAAATTTGCTCGTTAGACACTGATAATTGTAATTATTGCCCAGATACGTTTGCTGCTGGCTATTGATAGCGCTGCTATTGCTAATACTGTTGTTGTTATTAGTATTATTGTTGTTGTAGTTGGCGGAGCGAAGGGGCGGCAACATGCGGCAATCACTCCAATCGATCCATTCATTTGTCATAATTCTGCAGTTCGCTCTCAGAAGGCGTAGCTCGGACGGGCCAATGAAAATGCTGTTGACTTTCGTCGGTTGGGTGTCAAATGTCAAAGCAATTGTGGAACATTCGGTTCGTTCACAAGACACTCACGAGAAAAGGGGGCGATTCACAGTCAATTGCCTTCAATTTATTGGCGTGAAAATCAAAGCGTCAACACATTTAACCCGAAATGTCAGTGAAAGTCGCGACCCGCCAGATACAAATGTATCTCACAGTTGCATTTGTCGAGGGGGGAGGGCAATTTAATTACTCATCACAAGAGACGTTTGTTATTAACCACGGCCAAGACGCGTGGCCGCAAACACTTAACAATTGGCCAGCACAAACACACAGATACAAATATTATTCGTAGTACGCAGCTAGACACAATTGTATCTGTGTAGAACGAGCGACGTCGACGCGCGATAAGATTTATTTAAATTTATTTAAGTGAATATTCACGTTGCACAATGCACAACAAAAAAACAAAACTGAAAATGATTTTTCGTTTCAGTTCGGTTCTCAGTGTGTCGCTGTCTCGCTGTGTATCTATTGGATTGCTGGATTCGTGAAGCCAAACTGAAACGAAACGATCGCCGCGTCCGCTGTGTATCCTAAACAACGAGAAGAAACGGGCCAGAGAACAGCCAGACAACAACAGTACTGAGAGAGCGAGAGCGCAAGAGCGAGAGAGCGCGCAACAAGTGGAATCGGAACGAAATGGAATTCATTCACAAACGAAACTGTTTGAGCAGCCGCCTATGTGTGTGCGTGCGTGTGTGTGTGTGGAACGGAAACGGCCATCACAACGTGCCGACAACAACAGCAACAACAACAGCAACAAAGCAGAGCAACAGCTACACCTAGTAAAACAACACAACAACAAGCTGTTTGTTTAGCACTGCGGAATGAGACGAGCCACAAAAAAGCAACGCACGAAATGAAAGCCAAAGCGAATAGCAAATAAAACACAGCGGCAACAGGTGACACAGCACACAGGGTGCACAGGGCGCACTTAGGGCGCAGCACAGGGTGTAACAGGTGCGCCAGAGTCAGCGCCAAGTTCAAAAAGCTCAACTGCAAGCTTCCCCTCTCTGTCACTCAAACTGTAACAACTCGGACAATTGAGATCAAGTGTCGAACAACTACAAAGTAAGAGAACTCTACGTGTGTGTGTGTTCACATATGGCAACACTACTCAAGTTTCCTCACACACTCACACTCAGACACACACACTTGGGGGGCTCCTGCAACGATGGCATCGAATTTTATGAATGAATTTCTTATG
The DNA here is from genome assembly GCA_035047365.1 of Drosophila ustulata. NCBI lineage: Eukaryota > Metazoa > Arthropoda > Insecta > Diptera > Drosophilidae > Drosophila > Drosophila ustulata. Next base: position 31,613,954 of record JAWNPT010000094.1, read on the forward strand.
TTGCCTTCACACGCGCATTCTCTTTTCAACTCCACACAGCAGAGCAGGCAACAAAACAGACAATGAGACAGCAACAACAAGAAGTTGTACAAGAAGAAGCGCATAGGCAGAAGGAGAAGGAGACGGAGACGAGTCGTTGTCGGCTCGTTTTCTTTGCGTCAAAAATACATGCAGCAGCAGCAATAACAGCAACAATGATCGACTACGACGTCGCTGTCGCTGTCGGCGTCGACGCTTCCGCTGCTTCCGTTCGCTGCGCCGCGCATTCGTATCGCAGTCGAGGCAGAAGGCAGCGCGACGAAGGCCCGTGGTAAATAATATATGAGAATGTGATAAAGCAGCCAAGACCAAATTACACACACAGACATGAGCAAGTGTGCGTATGTGTGTGTGTGTGTGTGTGTGTGTAGGAGAAAAGAAAGAGCAAAACGGCAAGGCAAAAGGCCATAAGATAGAGCTATTATGACTACGCGACCAGGTAAATTTATGAATGAAACGACGATGACGACGACGACGACGACGACGAAGGCGGCGGCGGCGTCGCGTTTTGAGTCTATGAATGAATCGAAATTACGTGAGGCGACGCGACTCGAGACAAGAAACGGACTGAGATCATTTGCTCATTATCACAAAACCGCATTTAATTGGCGACAATCGAGAATTTCCAATTTAGAGTCGATTATTTACAACTTAGAACTACGCGATATTAAATGATCAAAATAACAAAGAAATCAGTTTAAAATAAAAAGTAAATACATTTGTTTTAAGTCGAAAGTTCCTTACTTCAAATTTTAACTAAATGAAAGTCGTCTCGCGTTTAATTAATAAAATAACTCAAATTTCTATTTATAGTCTTTAGTTAAAAATGTATGACTATAAAATATTATATTAACGTTTCATTACTTTGTCATTCCTTTTTAACAAAAATAATAAAACAACTCCAATAAATAATAATATTTCTGTTTAATGTTTCTTTCTAAAGGATATTACTTAAAAGTTGCTGTATTTTATTATATCGTCATTTAATTAAATTATTTTGTATCAACTCTCCGAACTATAGATACAGCAATGTATCTGCCAGATACTTGCTACACATACTTGGCATTGCACATCGCAGTAAGATTTGTATGTTCGAATGTTTGTTTGCATGTCTGCATTATGAGTTATTGCCATTGTTGGTGTTGTTGTTGCTGCTGCTGGCCATAAGGGAAAAGCTCTTTAAAACGCAGTAGTTACAACTCGAAATTACAAAACGTCTGTGCGTGTCTGAAATTCATTATGAGCCGCCGACCCGAACAAAACTCTTGATGGAGTTCCGTTGGGCCACACACAACACTCAGCAGACACTACATTGAGGAACGACAAAGCTGTTGGGTGTTAATGCCTAGACTTCATTCCGACTTCACGGATACTTCGTCTGGTGCTTGTGGCATGCAACGAGATGATGCGGTCACTCGTGAGGTGTTCATTGTTTGCTCTTCACGCTGAACTGGGTCAATCAAGTCGTTGCGGCTAATACGAGAGGCTGCTTAGGCGCAGACTCAATTCCGGGCTGAACGAATGCAGATCGTTCAATGAATGAGTAATGATCGCGTTGCGCAATTCCGACATCTATTTGGTACTACTATTTTTGAGTGTGATTCCCCGATTCTTAAACGCTTTTGAGATTATCGCCTAGGCTGTTCACTGAGCTAAGATTCGCATGAAGAGTAGAAACGAAAATTGTTAGTTTACTACTACTTGTTGTATTTCGAATTGGGTTCCCAACTTCAGATCAGTTTCTTACTTTTAATTTTGTTACTGTTGGATTCTAGAATTTAGAATATAGATTCTAGCATTGATAATGTTGGTCAAGCATAATAAGAGGTGTTAGAAATTATTTTCAAAAGTAATGAAACAGCCTTGACTTACATTTTGTATTATAGAAATTTCGAAATTAAAAAGTAGAGAAGTGTAGGAATTAATTATTTAGATAAAGAGTATTGCATGTTTATAGCTGTGGGATCCATATTTTTGCAATTGAGTGAACCGATTAGAGCTGCATTAGAATCTTGGCTTGGCTTGGCTGACGTTGCAGTTGTCACGTAGTCCACAAGTCCTCTCAGAGAGATTTGAGAGGCTGCTGGTTAGGCGGTAACTTCCCCTTGAGTCATGTGCCTAATCTTTGCATTACAAGCGTATTTTGCCTATGCTCAGTTCCACACTTTTTTATGTTTGAAATGTAGCGCGTAGTTGGCCAAGGGAGCTTATCAAATTTCCAAGAAAAAGGCAGAACGTCACTTGGTCTTAAAGTGGCCATCAAGGAAATGGAGCACTAGCAAAAATTTATTAGTGCAGGTTATTTTGAGCAAGCGTATCTTTCGCTCGCTTATCGGAGTGATAAGTGATGGGAGATAAGGGTGATAAAAGAGCTGATAAGAGCTTGAGGAGCGTCCAATTAATGGCACATTTCCGAAACAGCTTGTTATTGAGCTCTGCAGCGATAAGATGCAAAACGCTCATCTATAAACAATTACACTTACACTCGAAGTGAGAATAATGAATGAGTGAATGAAAGGCAGGTATTTTGTTGTATTTTGGCACGCGTGTGAACAAGCTAACTTCCGGTTGTGCAAGCGGAAGCTGAGCATTCGTTATCGCTGATAAGTAACTGGCGAATTGGCAATTCAATTAAAGTCCACTTCAGATTGATTGCCACTTTCTCAGAATCGGAAATTGTACTCAACTCAAATTGGCATTGTTTGCGATCTTTTTGGCAACTCATTATGAATTCCTCATAAAATGTGATTGGTCTACTAAAAGCGGAATTTCAGAGAGCGAAGTGCATCAAAGTGAACTTGAATTTAACTTTTGTTTTATTATTGTTTTCCTGTAGAAAGAGCCACAATGTGAGCTGGCTTGTCAAGCATTAGCCTAGATCTGCAGTCTAATTTATTTGCGTTGAAGAGTAGTTCTAAACCTAAAAGCCGCAACATGACAGCGCTAAAGACGCTGATGAACGAAGACGCTGTGAAGACAGTCAACCAGGTGACAATTTGAATTAGAGAGCTGAGAGACTGCACCTGTCGCTTCTGCGGTGTCGCCTGAGGTGTTAAATCAATTGCATTTCCATCCCCCAGTCTCAGTCTCAGTCGCAGAGTAAACGTGTAATTTCTCTGATTGCATTGCAAACTCAGTCGGGTTATATTTGGGACAGGTGAGAATGTGTGGCGCAAGGACTCATTAGAGAGAAATTCACTTGCCACCTTTAATTGTCTGGTACGTGCAACAAACTACACGCAATTTGGCCCAGCCAGGGAAATTAGCAATGGAAAATGGCAGCCAAAGGCAAACAAGCAACGAAACGGCAAAACGGCAAAAGAGGCAACCGCAAAGCGACGCAACGCAATGCGAAGCTGAGTCTGAGGCTGAGGCCAACAACATTATTAAGTATTTGCTATTGACTTCCGGTCGTTAGATATTTCATTACCAACTCGATGGACTCGCAGTCGGAGTTGGAGTTGGAGTTGAAGCTGAGGTTGTTAATTTTCTCTTGGCACACGAAAGCCAAGTCAAATAGCTTGATTCTATTAAATTGTGGCCTTTCTCTCTCTGGGGCAAGTCAATCGAAATGTATATAGTGCGATTACAAAACTGCTATTATAATAGATACTTTGCATCCCCAGCTTCATTTGCGGGTAATTCACTTCTTTCGTGTTTGGTCTCTGCCATGTCCTTTGATATTTATTCAGCTGGAAATGACTTCGGCCCGAGGACATACAAGGCGACTCAACTAATTTGATTCAGCGGCGATTGAAGTCGTCGCAGTCGTCGTTGAAGTCGAAGTCAACAAGTTGCTGACGCTTCACTCGAACTCGTAATAAGTACGTAAATTATGTCAATAATGGGGCGAGACACGACAAATTATATAAAATGCGAATTCAAACATTGGCGGTTTCTAGGAAGAGCCGTGAACATAAAATATACAAATTGACGATAACTCCAAAGCAGCAGGGAAAATAAGTATCTTATGGATTGCATAAACTACATCGCATCGCATCGAAGCGAATGTTTTCCTTTTGTTTTTCAGTCGCTGCGATTCCCCGAAAAGCGCTTTTTATGCTTTTCAGTTCTGGCTAAACTCGCCAGCCTGACACTGAGAATTATATCGAAAGCATATAAATCAAATAATTACGACAAAGCGACATCAACTTCGAGTTAATACAAATATATGTATATATAAATAAATATATGTATGCAGACAGTTCCCTCGGATTGATAGTGGGGTGTTTTCCTTTTCTTTTTATACTTTTCGATATAAAAATAATTGCAGGAGTCGCGAGTTTGTGTGTGTGTGAGACAAGCTACCGCAGCATTGGACAGATACTTGTCGCACTCACTGTCGCTCGTCTTCTTGTTGTTGTTGTTGCGCTTTTGCAGCTGAAACAGCAGCGGCAGCGGAGGCAAAGAAAACCAGGCGAAGATCTCTGGCCCTGGACGTCGACTCGACTGAGTTGTCGTATTGAAACTTACTACACCGGAAATATAAAATTACACACTCAACACTTAAATTGTGTGTGCCCGCCTCACTCCAAGACCTGGTGTGTGTGTGTGTGTTTCTCACATGTTGCATGCTGCACACTGCAGACGGAGTAGAAGATTCAAGTCGGGTGCAAAACGATCGGGACTCACATCGAAATATGTCGAATATTTGGTGTAAAAAACAATCGAAATAAATGATATAATTAATTGCCAGTTTGATGAGGGTAGCAGCAACATGATAAATGCAGCCACCTGAAGAGTGTGATAATTGTGGCTGCCTCAGCTGTGCATGCCACAAAATGGCAAATACATCATTATTATTATTATTATATATTTAAAATATTCACTATTCAATATCACAACTTTCTAATATGGCAGAAAATAAAATCATCTTTTTAAATCATATTCATTGTTATTACTTTATTTAAAATTAATAAAACTGTTGTTTTTTCATTAAACATTTTGTTGGATATTTATAATTTGCTTTTGATATGCAAAAAAGGTCAGCGCAGAATTCGCAGAAACTCAAATTCCCACGCACTTGAACTTGAAATTCTTTTCTTTTTTCTTCTTTTGGGGGCCTGAAGTACTCGAACTTCAACTCGAACATATTTTGACATACTCACACTCACACTCACACTCACACTCATATTCATATGCGTATTTGTTTTAGAGACCCGAATCGGCTGATTCGACTCGAATTACCAGCAGCCAAACTCAGTTCTTCTTGCTCTCAGGACATGCGAGTTTTTGGCATCCTCACAATAAGTCCGCAGCTTTTACCTGCTAATCCTGTCGTCGTTCCCAGGCGATGCCAGAGATGAGCGATGCAGACAATGCAGAAGGCCAGCCAGTTGAATACCCTGTGCAAGCTGCGAGGCATGCTCGACTCTGCTATCAGCGAGCCTGCTATCAATGGCTCCTCTCGATCAAGGACTCGCTCTTCTCAGTCGCCGTCGCAGTCGCAGTCTGGCTCCAAGAGTCGTGGGAATACGAAAATCTTTTCGTTTATTTTTGCACTTTTTCGGGGCACAGATGAAATTCTCAAGCCTGCGCTTGTCTCCCCTCCATCTGCGCTGCTTCAAACTCCCACAGGCCGAGTTCAGTAACTGCTTAGTCACCTGACCAGGTAGCTGGCCAAGTAATTGGTTGGAGCAAGCTCTGATTGTCCGATAATCGCAAATCGTAAGGTAAAATACCCTTCTGAGGACCTGCGATGTCGGGGGACTCCCCCAAGTTATCCCTCTGCTTTGAAGTGTTCTTCGCTTCACAGATATGGCGAGATATGGATAGATAACTGGCAGTGGTGAGGCGATAACTGTACAAGTAAAGCGATTCCGAGAACTCAACTCGGCGACTACTCGAATGAGTAATATTTGTGCTATCAAAACAAAGTCAAAATAACGCGCTGTCTGTGCAGCGACTTGTGCCTCTGGTGACATCGATTGCCCCCCTCACAATGGCCTGGCATTCAATTTAGCCTTCAATTCGCAAGGGGGAAACAATCTCGAAGCGACATTTTTCTGCTTGCTGCTTTAATTGCCGTCTTTCAATTTTAATTCCATTCAATTAGCCTATGGAAATCTGACGAAAAACGCTGAAGGCAACCCACAGATCGAGGCTCTGCGCGTGCGCAATGCATCTTTAATTGCGGCTAGTTAGTCAGTCACTCTGACAGTTGATCAGTTAGTCAGTTGATCAGTTGATCAGTTGATCAGTCAGCCAGTTAGACATTCATCCAGTTAGCCAGCTACTCGAGTAGTTTTGAGCTGCGTCGCTTTAATTGATGGTGGGCAGAACACACACTTTTCCTAATTGCATTTGCTCTGCCAGCTCTTTCAGATGCGAGCTTGTTTCTATCTCAACTCGTTACTCGTTCATTAGCGGAGTTGAGCACGAAGAACACGCTCTGCAGATGCGCAATTATCTGAGATCAGCGAAAAGCATCTCTGGCGTTGACATGCAGTTTTGATTAAGTTATTGCTGAAGTCAGATTCAATTAAATTAGGATTTAATGCAGATACAAGAACGCAGCAGATTTCTATTAATTCTCTAAATTTAATTGTAGATCCTAAATGCATTGGGAAAAGAATCTCAATAAATTCTGCGAATTATTGCAATTAATTTCTCTTTTTTTTTTAATTTATTTTATGAGGACATTTAAATATTTTATTTTCTATATTGCCAATAATCTGAACGGATTATTGCCAATAATCTGTACGGTTTATGGGAATTCATTTCATATTTAAATTAGTGACTTTAAATTTCATTCAGAGAGGAGAACGAAAGTGGGAAAAGAGTTTTATTTATTTTATGAAATTAATTTGTATATTCAAAGTACTACAAAAACCAAAAGAGTAACTCAGTAAATTGTACAAATTATTGCAATCCATTTCATAATTATGTTTTGCCAATAAATGGCTCGTATATTTCCCTAGGTAATCATATCTCCAAAGACAAAAGTCGAACAAAAAAAAGCAACTCAGGGGAATAACAAAAACAACAACAGCAGCAAAAACAACAATTACGACAACACTAATGAAAATGTTTATTTAGCAAACGATCAACACAAAATACAATTTATATAGACAGGCCAAAGTCAATCGATGTGTGTGTGTTTATGGGGACTGGAAATCCCCAACAAATACAGAAACATCCAATTCAAGGCGTACTTGAAAATACCCTGTGAGGATGTTGGCAAGGGAATCAGTTAGAATGAAAATCAAATGTTTGCATTTAAAATAAATATAAATAATTAATGTTCTTCTGCCATTGCAGTCGCAAATACCCTGCAAGTCCTCTTTTGCAGGGTATAGAACAACGCGAAGCCCCCAAGCAGTTTTATGTAATAAAATTGATGATCAAACGAAAACTCTCACATTTTGTGAATGCATTGCATTGAAAATGGCCCGAGCGGGGGATTGTGGGAGTGGAGAGTGAGGGAGGGGCGGGGAGAGGTGCAACTCGCAACGGAACTGAGATCAATCGTCCCAGCAATGGGTTCAATTTTTTCGGTTCAGTTTAGTTTTTGGTTCGCGCGAAAGGCGAATAAATTAATTTTTAATATGTTGCTTTGCTTTCTGCTGCTGCTGCTGCTGCTGGCACAACACATTATTGTTTTTCATATTTGTTCAGCAGCATCTTTATGGGTGTATTGTTTCAGCAACAACAACAACAGCAAGAACAGCAACAACAATTGGAACAACATCAAGATTAAAGAACACAAACAGACTGCGCGGCGTTTTTGTTTCAATGAATTTTGAATTTGATTTTGGATTCGGTTCGCTTCGATTCGCTTCGATTCGGCGGAACTTGTCGTGTTTATAAACAATTGCCAAACTACGGGCTAATATTACGGCCAGCAGAATGGCCAAATATAAATATACTATATACGTATATATATTTAACAATATGGGCCAATATATTTGGCCAGCAAATTGGTGCACAATAAATTCAGGCAAATCAGAGGAGAGGAGATTGGGAGACAAGTCGCATCCGAAGAAGCGCATTGTTTATTTTGTAGCTGAACGTTTTTCCAGCAGTTTGGAAAAACATCAAACGACGACAACGACGAAGGGAAAAGTCGGAAAAGCGGAAAATGTACAACGCAAAAAACGATTTTTATGATTCTCGCAACGATTTGTTGTTATCGACGCTCGACTCTCGACTCTCGTTTCTCGCATGTTTTGCAGCCACAGCAACGATCACCTCATCCTGTCCACGCCCCCAAAATGTTGAGCTCTAATCGTAATTATAACACAATTATGAGTGCTCCAAGGGGGAGGGACGATCTCTCCATATAGTCGAGGTGTTGTTGCAGTCGATAGATCAAAGCATTCGCTTTTATGTTTGTTGCCATTGCACTTGTTGTGGCTGCACTGCGTCTGCGGGGATCTGGGCCAGATGCACCATGAGTGTGAGTGTCTGGGTGTGAGTGCCTGGGTGTGAATGCGAGTACTCGCTGGAGGTGTGAAGAATCGGGGGGCGGGGGACGCAGGCGGAAAGCCACCGAATGTCTGATATCAAACAGACACTTTGGCAACTGTTTGAAGTGCAGCCATCGAGATTATGATTACATGTGACTACGACTATGAGTGCGAGTGCGAGCCACGAGTGCGAGCCTATTCACACTCACACTCACATCCACACTCGTTTACAAATTGTTTAAAAACTGCCACAACACAATTTATGAGAGGAAGTGCCAATTGCATTATAAAGTCCGCTTATCTCTAGATAATAACTGCCGAGTTTGCTCTTCATTATTATAAAACAATTTAGTCCGAGTGCTCGTTAAGCCACCACTAAGATAACAATTAATTCCAAACTCAATTACTTAAATAAATAAAGAAAATAATGGTTCAATGTCTCTATTTGTTGAAGTAGTCTGTAAGCAAGTATGAATATGACAACCAATTCGTAATACAATTATTAAAATAAATTACAAAAATTGACTGGAACATTTATGTTTTATGTTATAGAATATATTGCCCAAATTCAAATTAAATTAGTTCTAATTAATAAAACTCATTAAACGAAATAATTCCCTGATTCGAAATGCAATTACTAAAATAAATACATATTTCCTAATGTATTTTATATTATTGCGAATCCAAAACCCATCCAAAGATTACGCATCATCCCTTCATTCTCTATTTGTGCAGATTCTCTTAAATTCCAATTAGTTCTAAACACAAACGAAAAGAATGCCTTGACGTATTTATTTGTTTCATTAGCATTTCACAACTCAGACCGACAATAGATCATAGCAACGCAGATGAATATTCGACGACGCGTAGCGAAGTTGATGGATCACTTAATTGGAGGCTGATCTTTCAGTCGAGAGCTGTTAATTAAATCAACCTTTCAGCCCGAACATAAACACTGCATGAGTAGGATATCCCATCGAAAATACAAACAGATTTATTCACTCGAATATTCATATTGGTATTCGCATTTGTGGTTTTATGGTGCTGCGCTGCGCTGTCTGAGGTCCGCATAAATCGCATGGCCAACAAAAATTTTAATCAACACTCATTAAACTCTGCAAGATCGTGGGCAATATAATTAAGAGAAATTATGTTTCCACCGGCGCTACGTCGACTTTGACGTTGAGTAGCCGACCTGTTGGATCAATCGAGCGCAGAAACAGCAACAGCCACAGCATCCACAACCACAACGAGTTGAATTGAGTTGAGTTGTTGTTGTTGTTTTAACAATTTCGCAATTCAGCTGTCGATCATTTCATTCATAAAATGTGCATGAGGGAGCCCCTCGCACACACTCACACACTCACACACTCGGACACTCGGACACTCGTGAATATACTCGTTTCATTCACACACTGGTCGCGAGTGATCTGGAAACTCACAGACATCCGCACACGCTGGGTTAATACCCAACCACCCGCCTGCTCGATCGGTCCACAACAAACGAAGTGATTAATTCATGTAGTGCCTCCTTCTCCACCTTCCACCTTCCGCCTCCCTGCGATCTCCGTCTCCGTCTCCGTCTCTGTCCGATCTTTAGCTGCCTGTCCAGTGTGGCCAGTCGACCCGGGGGCCCCCAGCGATTCTGCTTGCTTTTCTCAATGAAACTGGTTTCGTCAGTTCGGTTCGATCGCTGTTGCTGTTGCTGCTGTTGTTGTTGATATTGGGGCTTATGTTATTATATTCATCCTCACCTGATCCCCAGCAGCTGCTCATCCGGTCAATGTGAGAAAAAATACACAACAGCATGCGGCTGCAAAAAAAGTGGCAAGGAAAAAATAGACAAGCGCAAGTTGCATGCAACTTTTTCTTTTGCCTCTTGGCGAGCTGATCGTTTAAGCCCGATATTGAGCCCGACTTCAGAGCCGAGCTGAATGATGTTTGTGGGCAAATGAAATGCGAAAGCTGCTCGCTGCTCGCTGCTCAGCATACATCTATCTGGCATTCAAATCAGGCACAGCAACAGCCACAACAAACAAGTGGCAACAAGCCGAGAGATCGAGACACGAGACTCGCAGAGTCCAACCCATTTAAGCATCCGCAGTTGCAGCCAAAGGAAGCTGGGGTGAAAAACTGGAACTGGAAAAGCGCGAGGCTTTTCCTCCAGCCACTGCGGAAGTTGGCCAAGTTAAAACAGTTAGTGCACACAGGATATGTTTCCGCAGCAAACTTGTTCTCTCGACGGCTGGCCATCTTCCAGTCTCTCTTTTTTCGCACTTATCAAAGTTATAAATTAACAATTCATTAGCATATGGCAGAATCGGTGGGCGAGCTGTGGTCGGCATTAAGGCCAGTTCTTGATTGCGTTTTAATTGGTTTGGGAAACGCGCTTTAATATTTTCACAAGTCTCGCATCGCATCTCGAATTATGCATTCATTTATTTATTTATTCCATGGGAAGTGGCTATCAACTATCAATATCCAACTGTCGGTCAATCACCCGACCGCTTGCAAATATTAATTGATTGAAACGAGTGCAATGAATAACGAGGCGAAAGCCAAGCGAATAACTTGTGAACTTGTGAATTAAAAGGTAAAGATGAATATATGAAAAAGGAAAGAGAAATTATAGCTGATCACCCAGAGAGAGAGAGAGAGTGAGAGACGCAGAGACTGGAGAGCTGGACTGGAGGAAGAGGCGCTTTTAAAGCGCAAGATAAACTCGCTGGGATGCTGATCACATCAGCTTGAACAACTCAAATCGCGGCTACAACAAACAACTCGATCGTGTGGAGCTTGCTGTCCAGCTGAAGATGTCGAGAGCTGAAAATACAGTAGCCACAACAACACACAACAACACACAGCAGCAGCAGCAGCAGTAGCCGGCAAACAAATTACACACAATTCCAACTCCAAACAGAAACTTCACAGCATCCACAGCAACATCTACAGCGAACAGAGAACAGCGAACAGCGAACAACAGCGACAACATTATTATCTTCAGATGCCTGGCGCTTCAGCTTGGCACCCCACGAGAGACGACGAGATGATGATGATGATGATGATGATGATGTTGCTGTTGGGCTGATGATCACGTTGTCGTCGTAGACATAAGAACCAAAACGAATCAACTCTCGAGTGTCGTCGTCGTCGTCGTTGTCGTTGTCGAGCTACTGTTCAATGGATGCTTCGTTGGTTGTTCGCCTGGTTTTTCGGTTAGTAAACCGGATGTTCCTAATCATTGCTAGTTTGCCTCAAATTAAATATGCTTCGTGTGTGCACACACTCACACTCACATTCATACTCATACTCGTAGATAGGCCGTGTATCTTTTGTTTGTGAACGCTGCAAAGATACAAAGAATAGCAAAGCCACAGCGCAAATTATGAATGAATATTAAGCGAAGGTCTTCCTCCCTCCTCCCCCTGGCGATTGACTCGCATCTAGCTGTTTTTCTGACGCATCTCTAACTGTTTGCTAAACAGATACAATCTCAGATAGAGATGCTCAGCTAGATAACTCTAACGCTACTTCCGGCTATGCCAATCAAGTCGCCAAACGACTTGTTTATTCATTCATACTCATTCTCATAATTGATAGAACTCAACAACAACCATCACACATTCATAAATTTTCATTTTTTATCAACATCAATTAGCAATAATTATTCATTGGGCGAGCTGCAAAAGAGAGAGCTGCAAAATTGGAGCTACAACAATTTGAGATACATTTGTTTGCTTGCAAATTCAATTGCACTCTACAAAAAACTGCAAGTCAATGAACAAATATCAATAAACAAGTCCATAAAGTCTGTCGAGAACTCTTCTTAATCGATTCGCCAACCGGATGTGGAAATTATCGATTTGTTATCACAAACTACTTTGCCGACTGACTGATTGATTGATTTATTAGTGCTGGAATAATGAGGAAATTATTACCGAATTTGTGCAGAATTTTCAATCGAATTTTTACCATTTTTGATATCTAAATATCTATAATTACACTCCCTTTTTAGTTGAAATATTCCCGAAGTAAATTATTCTCGAATCTCGAGGAAACTATTTACGAAATTTTGCTCTATTTTCGATCGCTCCTTTCATCTTGTGACTCAATTTGAGTTCTGAGCGATGACAACTTCTGGAAATTCTCCCATTGATCGCGTCTCGTTTAATAGCTTTCACACACTCGAAACAAAGTTATAACGAAGCGATTAGCCATTATAGTCGCAGTGGCGGCTTTTGGTAACGGCATTGCATAAATTAAGATACAACATGAAATGTATCTTTTGGCTGTAAAACAGTTTTGTTTGGCTCTTTGTGGCTTAAACGATTCGAATTTGGATTAGTGCCGTTTGGTTTTGTTTGACAAATATATGGCCATTAGTTTGATAACAATTAAGATGAAGACATTGAGACCGCGTCCATTCGACGCTGCCTTATAAAGTGTGACGGAAAACATTTCCAGACTCGCAGAGATAAAGACTCGAGTCGAAGTCAAAGTTGAATTCGATGTCAGCGACATTATTAATTGTCTTCTAAATAAGATTTCGTCGAGTGGCGCCTGCAGCCCACATGCTCCACTTGCTTCACTTTGGGGCAAAAGGAATCAAATCAGTTTAATTTCCACCTAACAAATTGACAGTGGGCAGCTGGCAGAAGCCCACGCCACAATAATAATAATAATAATAGTAATGCGAAGAGGAGAGGAGCTGAGCAGCCATCGAGTGGAGTCCAGTTGCCAGTTGGCGTGTGCAATGTGGAGCAGCCTCGAGTGGAGGCAACATAACACCTGGTGCGTCTCTGTTTCTGTGTTGCAATTCAATTCCTTAACAAGTCCAGCTCCCCCCGTGGCAGGCAGCATTTGCATGCAACTCGGAGGCTGTACATTGATCATTAGACTATTTTTAATAGAGCGACAGGGAGAGAAGAGACCAGTTTGGCTGCGCTGAAAAGTGGTCTGTCCAGGTCGAGAGTTTCACCTGCTCCTAGTTGAGATTGCAGCTTGCAGCTTGCGTGCACATAGCACAACAGATTCACGAGCAATGCATTTGTTGCACCACCGCCTTGCCTTTCCGGTGGCATGCCTCCCGGTTGCTACCTAAACAAGAGAGAGAGAGAGAGAGAGAGAAGTGCGATGGGCAACTAGGGGGAACTAGTGCTGGGGTTCGAGTACCCGAAAATGTTTCAACAAGACGCCAATGCGATCAATGACAAACTAATTTATGCGGCCAGCAACAAATCTTGTTGCCTCAAATAAACAAAACTAAATGATACCCAAGTATATACAAGCAGGGATGGCATAAATTAACTTCCGATCTGCGGCACACCGAATGTATACAAATTTATGCTCAGTCACCAGTGAGAGTCTCCTCTCCAGGCTGAGAGCTGCGAACTGCGAGCTGCGAGCTGAGAATTGAGACTTCGGTGTGGTGTTATGGTCAGCGTCAGGCGGCAACAATTAAAAATGCAGGCGAACAACAAAAACACTCAATAAAATGCGTTGATAAATTGCGCCAAGCATCAAAGGCAACCCACTGAGTCGCTGGCGCTCCACAAAGGCCCAAGGAGAAGTGGCATGAGGAGCGGCAGCAACAACAACATCACCCGGAACAACAGCAACAGCAACAGCCACTTGCAATCTTGCCGTGAAAATTTATCGATTGTTTTTGTTTAGAGTCGAGTTGTTCGTTGTTGTTCTCCTCGCATAGACACAAAAGCGCCAAGCAGCCGAGCAGCCGAGTACTCGATCGATATATTCAAAGGCAGCTGAGTAAAGTGAATGTCCAGGTAGCAAAACAATCTGTGCGCAGCAAATTGCCACATTTTGTTCTTCGCTGCTTCAATTAGGCAACGATTAATCTGAGCGATACATCGACTATATCGATCATCAATTGAATCAACGTCGAGTATTCATTATGCACTGATGAACTAAACCAAATGCGAAGACATAATCTTCTCCACTTTGATTGGCCATCAGCAAGTCAATGACACAACCGATTGATGGCCGCAAGTAATCGATTCTAATGCAGATTAAACACGATTTAATATATATAGCAGGTATAACTAAATACTTTACTTTTAAATTGGATATTGGATAATCGTAAGTACGTAGGCGATTATAAATCAGCTTGTGGATGATGTAATAAAAATGATATTACTAAACTATATTACTTATTTAACTGACAAAATAAACATGGAAATTTCACAAGTGAGTAAATATTACAAAATAAAAGTTAAGGTTCAAAACTGCATTATTCTACAATTTAATTGAATGACAACTCCATGGAACAACGATACAATTAAGACGTAATCTTCATAAGCAAGCGACTCTAGTGTAGATTATAGACGATATTATTTATTAACTGTATTCGTCTACATTTTAATTGGCAATGAAGTGAGCGATGTAGAGTAAGATTGTATAATATTATATCAGGTTAAGACCAACTAACAAATATATGTACATTAGCAACACATTCTATTTGTGGATTGATTTTAATAACTATAAAATGCATTGCTAGAGTTGAGCTGAAAATGTAATTTACCGAAAAGTCAAAATGATTTGTGCAAAATGAAAACAATGGACAGAAAGTGCAAATGTTTTTCTTAGTTGCGATCTATGGCATTACGAGTAGTTTTGGACTTGGCTTCATCTTAATGGAAATCTTGGGCATAGTTGAATTCACATTTGGAGTGATTCGAAACGAATGCAGGAAAGTGCCGCGACGAAATGGCTTTTAATTCAAATGACAATTAAAAGCCAGAAACGCATTTGCCTTAACAGCTTTTCTCCATCTGCCATTCTCCGCTTCTTTCGCCGGCGGAGTGAAAAATGTGCTACAAATTATGACAAGGCATAAAAAAGGTCAAAAGCAGACGATTCAATGGCTGCGCACTGGGCCAAAGTACTTTTTGTATTTCGTATGTTGTTAATTTGTTCGTTTTTGGGCCAATTGAAGCGTTAAATTATCAATTGGGCTTTAAGCGAACTGAGGGGTGGGCAGCAGCGTTAAATTGGACCAAAAGGCTTATGGGTTGGTTGCTTGGTGCCTGGTGCCTTTTGCCAGGTGGACACGCTTCAACTCCTGGCGAACTAGAAACCGATCGTATGGATTTCCCTGCCCTCCGCGCTCTCAACTGGAAAATTGTGCAGCCAATGGCCAATCATATCCCGAGTGTGTTGCAGGTGTGCCATATTTCCACATGCAGTCGACTTGCGACGATCGACGATCGACGATCGGCAATATTCAGATACTTAGATACTTTGCTCTAGATACGACATTAGATTTCATATTTCATCGCTTTACGTTTGTCAATTGAGCGCTGGCCATTGCATTATCAATTGGTCAAGCTGCCGCTTGCCGCTGCAAGTTGCAAGTTGCAAGTTGCTTGTTGCAAGCTGCTCGTTGCCAGTTGCCAGTTGCCAGTTTGCCGGCAGATAATCATTTGGCCAATTGATGCAGTCGCCGAGAACTGGTTTGCAATGTGTTGCAATTTGTTGTTGGCACATCTAAGTATCTGCCTCGATTTATGGCTGTGGACACGTTGCCTTTTGTTGCACCAACTAATTGATTCATATTTCTCATTGCGACGGCATTTCACAGCAGCAGCAACCACAATAGCAACAATAGCAACAAAAGCAACTACGACAACAGAAGAAATAGTTTTAATAGCATTTCGCTTTGCCTTTTCGATTAACTTTTAATAGGCTGCCAGATTTGGTAGTTTATGATTAATTGAATTCAGCTTAAGATGGGCATTAAATGCGACTTCCACTTAATTATTTTAATTATCAAAGCATAATGCAAAACATGTTAATAATACAAATCTATTTATGAATAAATCTGATTGGAATATCCGCAAATATATCTCTAACCTTCAACTTTGAATTGGATTTATTTTAATTTATTAAACAAATTCATTTTTATTGCTTTTCATAAAACTTAATTTCGCTTGATTTTTGATTATGTAGAAATTGTCCATTTCAAAATGTCGAGCAATTTTAATTTATTATACAATTTCATTAAAATTGAATATCAGTAGAGTCAGTTTTAACACTTCATTTAACCGAATTTTCGGACTGTAATTACTAAGAGTACAAAAATTACATGATAATAGTTTTATTTTCATATTTAATGATCTTGTTCAACGACAACAAATAAATAATTTTTATTTGTCATTTTCATTCTATTTTTCTTTTTCGATCAAAATAATAAAATAAAATAATTAAACGTCTTTTTCCATTATAAATCCAAAAACACATTTGCATACTTTCAAGCGCGGCGATAAATTAAAATTGGTCTTATAAAATGAGATTCCATATCCAATGCCATTGCAATGGAAATTATTCAGATTCCAGTTATCCGCTCGCTTATGCAAGCGGCGGCAACGTTTTGGATCGCTCATTATTTTTATTACCCATTTCATTAGACTAAATCGACTATTAATAACAAATTAAACGATTAACATTTTTTGATTCACTAGGAGTAAAAGTTCAGTTTAAAATCGATCGAGATGAGAGCTGGATTTTGGCTAATTCTTCTGCTCTTTTACCTTTTAGTGATATATTACAATCCCAACCATGTGAGTTTTTCAATATTTACGATTTTTGGCTCATTTAAATCGTTTGTCAGGCCTTCAGATTCAAAATGACCAACTTGGTCTGCGAATCCTTCAACAAATCGTGGGTCGTCTACAAGGAATGTCGACTTCGAGCCATCAGCCGAAACAAAACAACGTTGACTGCATTCGTGATGCTCTCAGAACCGGCGTACAATATATTTTTGAGAGCGCGGGTGCTGAAGAAAGCCAACGGCTATAAGCCCTGGATATTCGACTATACCATCGATGGCTGCAAGTTTATGCGACACCTGAAACATCCAGCTGGGCGAATACTCCTCAATTTAATCAAAGATGTATCAAACATCAATCACACCTGTCCCTATAATGTGAGAATACATACTAACTAATAAGTACAAATATTAAACCTAATCTATTTCTTTGCCTAGGGTCTAAATGGATTGAGGGATTTCCACGATATTTCCGGTTTAGCTCTCATCTTTCCAAGTGGCGAATACCTATTGAATGTTACTTGGATGTTCGACAGTAAGCCGCAGTTTGTAACAAACGTCTACTTTACATTCTGGGATGATTAAAGTTAAATTAAAATAATTGTAAATAGTATAGTATATGTTTCAATAAGTTCCTTATTTCCAAGCATTACCAAACATATTTTAATAATGGACGATTGACGCTACCCAAAAAAAAAAATAAAAAAGTAATGGATAAATATCAAGTGCGATTCTAATATTTGGTTAAGGAAGATATTGAATCAGTACAAGTACAAGTACTACAACAACCCAAAAGAACGTATAAAAGCTATACCTCACCCAACATATTTTATAGTATTTATTTAATAAGAGTTGCATACTTTCAAGAGCTGCCATAAATTAAGTTTCCTAATTCAAAAAAACGGTAGCATCAAGCCTCTTAATAACAAATACATTTATAATAAGCGGCACTAATTAACTTTAATATATGTGTATAAAAAACAAAAAGTATTGTCTGTGTGATTATTATTGCTCTCTTCATCAAAATAAATCGTTTGTCAATAACAAATTAAACGGAAATCATTTTCAGATTTACTAAGCGGTATATTCAAAATAATTAAACATACGAATAATAGGTCTCAAAATATGTTTATATATTTTTGAACAATTAAAAAAACAAAATTAAAAAACCCACAACTGTAGGGAATTGCGTAGGACAGCAATCATGCAATTATTTCTTGTTCGGGAAAACAACCCGAATATCAATGGCAAAATCGTACGCTAATTGCTTTCGGATTCACTAAGCGTATAAAGTCAGTTTAGAATCGATCGAAATGAGAACTGGATTGCAGCTAAATCTGCTGCTACTTTACCTTTCAGTAATCTATTACTATCGCATCCATGTAAGACTAGGAATCATTCAATTTACAATCAAGTTTTGTATGTATTATTTATTTTTTTTATAATGTGTGGCTCTTTTGAATCCTTTTTCAGGCCCACAGGTTCAAAATGACCAACGTGGGCTGCGAATCCTTCAACAAATCATGGGTCGTCTACAAGGAATGTAGACTTAGAGCCATCAGTAGAAACAAGACAACGTTAACAGCATATATTTGTGAGAGCGCGGGTGTTAAAGAAAGCCAACGGCTATAAGCCCTGGATAATCGACTATACCATCGATGGCTGCAAGTTTATGCGACACCTGAAACATCCAGCTGGGCGAATACTCTACAATTTGGTCAGAGAAGTGTCAACGATCACATGTGTCCCTATAATGTGAGAACACCCACTAATATTGACAAATATTCAATATAATCCATTTATTTACCTAGGGTCTAAATGGATTAAGGGATTTCCACGATATTTCCGGTTTATCTCTCATCATTCCAAGTGGCGAATACCTTTTGAATCTCACTTGGATATTCGACAGGAAGCCGCAGTTTGTGACAAACGTCTATTTCACATTCTGGGACGATTAATGTTAAGCAGTTCAATAAGTTTCAATAAGTATTCTTCTGAACAAAGCCAAAAATATGATAAATTAATATCGTTAAGAAACAAAAGATATACCATTTGAAACAAAAACAAGTAATAATACTTCAGTTGAGAGTACTCGACTGTATTGTACCCCCTACCCGGTTTTAGAGAACATGAAAATATTTTTGAAATATTAAGCAGACCTGTTAAACGCAATTTATAAATGTTTTTCCAACTCTAATATTTATAACAAATTGCATAAACAATTTTGAAAAGTGAAAGCCAAATTGCTTAGAATGACACTTAAGCCCGGTCTACTTAGCGTTATAATAAATTCAGATATACATATACATATACATATACATACATATATGTCATTAAAGTTATCACGCGATTCATCTCAAATTATCACTCAATGTCTACATTTTTAATTATTTGTAGAATAAAATATGGTAGCATTGTATATGTGTGCCAAAAATCACTCTCCGTTGCTAAATTCTAAAACTAATTATTTCTCGTTCAGGAAAAATAAACCTATTATAAATGACAAACCAAACGATAATTGTTTTTTGATTCGCTTTGCGGAAAAGGCCAGTTTTAAATCGATCGAGATGAGAACTGGATTGTGGCTAAAACTTCTGATCTCTTACTTTTTCGTGCTTTGTTACAATCCCAACCATGTAAGTTTCTGAATACATTAATTGCATATAACTCGAACAAATCGTTTGGCAGGCCCACAGATTTAAAATGACCAACTTGGTCTGCGAATCCTTCAACAAATCGTGGGTCGTCTACAAGGAATGTCGACTTAGAGCCATCAGTAGAAACAAAACAACGTTGACTGCATTCGTGATGCTCTCAGAACCGGCGTACAATATATTTTTGAGAGCGCGGGTGCTGAAGAAAGCCAACGGCTATAAGCCCTGGATATTCGACTATACCATCGATGGCTGCAAGTTTATGCGACACCTGAAACATCCAGCTGGGCGGCTCCTCTTCAATTTGGCCAAAGGCTTGTCAACGGTTAATCACACGTGTCCCTATAATGTAAGATCGCGCTTTCAAAATGACAATTATTCAGTTTAACATATTTCTGTGTCAAGGGTCTGAATGGAATAAGGGACTTTCACGATGTCTCCAGTTTCCCGCTGATCTATCCAAGCGGCGACTACCTTTTGAATCTCACCTGGATATTCGACAAGAAGCCGCAGTTTGTAACAATTGTCTACTTTAATTTCTGGGAGGAGTGAAATGGAGTAAGAGTAATTACAAATACATTATGTTACGTTGCAATAAGTCGACTGAATAAATAAAATAAAAATAAAAAACATATAAATGCAGAGTATGGCGTGGGCGACCAGTAATTATGTAATTTATATTCTTTCATGAAAACCGATTATAAATTACAAATCAAAACGCTAATTGTTTTTGGACTTATTACGCGTAGAAGGTCAGTTTCAAATCGATCGAGATGAGAGCTGGATTGTGGCTAAATCTGCTTTTTTACCTTTCGCTGAACTATTTCAATCGCAACCATGTGAGTTTAGGAATATCTAAAAAAGTTATTATTCTAATTTATAATTACGGCTCATTTGAATCCAATTTCAGGCCCACAGATTCAAAATGACCAATGTGGGCTGCGAATCCTTCAACAAATCGTGGGTGGTTTACACGGAATGTCGACTTCGAGCCATCAACCGAAACAAAACAACGTTGACTGCATTCGTGATGCTGTCAGAACCGGCGTACAATATATTTTTGCGAGTGCGAATGCTGAAGAAAGCCAATGGCTATAAGCCCTGGATAATCGACTATACCATCGATGGCTGCAAGTTTATGCGTCAACTGAAGCATCCAGCAGGACGAATCTTCTTTAATTTGGTCAAAGATGTGACAACTATCAATCATACGTGTCCTTATAGTGTGAGACTGCTGAATATTAATCGCATTTATTTACTTTAACCAATTTCTTTGCCTAGGGTCTAAATGGATTGAGGGATTTCCACGATTTTTCCGGTTTCCCTCTTCCCCTTCCAAGTGGCGAATACCTTTTGAATATGACTTGGATATTCGACAAGAAGCCGCAGTTTATAACAAATGTCTACTTTACATTCTGGGAGGAGTAGAAATAGGTAAAACTAATTACACATATTTCTGAACACATCCCAAATATATGAATATAAAACATGTCGACTGAGGCATAATGACAACAAATTTGACTTTGTATAAACAGATATTTATTCTACTAAAAAGATAAATAATATTCATTACTTACGTTTCCAGCTAACCAAATTTTTGATTTCTTAAAAAACTCTTGCAAACTTTCAAGCGCAGTGATAAAAATCGTTAACACCCGATTTATCTTCACAATACAAACTCGAACAATTGAAAAAAAAACAAGAAAGATAGAAATGCAGAGTTCGCTGGGGGTGATCAGTAATTAGGTAATTTATGCCGATTATAAATTACAAATCAAAAACGCCAATCGTTTTTGGATTCACTAAGCGAAGAAGGCCAGTTTAAAACCGAACGAAATGAGACCGAGTCGTCTGCTCTTTTGGTTTTTTACTGAATCATTTTCGAGGCCCCCAGGTTCAAAATGACCAACGTGGGCTGCGAGTCCCTTGACAAATCGTGATTAATTTGCACGGAATGTCCACTTCGAGCCATTAATCGCAACAAAACTACGTTGACTGCATTCGTGATGCTCTCAAAGATAGCTTCCAATATATTTTTGCGAGTGCAGAGGTTGAAGAAAGCCTGGCTATAAGCCTCGGATATTGAACTATACCATCGATGGCTGCAAGTTCATGTGGCAACTGAAACATCCAGCTGGGCGAATACTCTTCAATATAATCAATAAAATAATTATCAATAGTATATCTTTCAATAAGGACATAGCGAATGACGCATACGAATTGTTAAATTGAGTTTGCCACAACGGTAGCAGAAAGCCTCTTGATAACAAATACATTCATACATTTTATATATACACAACTAATAAGTGGTCCTAATTAACTTTTAAATATATATACATATATAAAAAAGTATTGTCTGTGTGATTATTATTGATCTCTTCATCAGAACAAATCGTTAGTCAATAACAAATTAAACGCAAATCATTTTCAGATTTTCTAAGCGCAGACGATCAGTTTATAATCAAACGAGATGAGGGCTGGATTATGGATAAATCTTCTGCTCTTTTACTTTTTACTCAACTTTTGTAATCGAAGCCATGTGAGTTTCTCAATACTTCAATTACGGCTCATTTAAATCCTTTTTCAGGCCCACAGGTTCAAAATGACCAATGTGGGCTGCGAATCCTTCAACAAGTCGTGGGTCGTCTGCAAGGAATATCGACTTCGAGCCATTAATCGAAACAAGACAAGTTTGACATTATTCGTGATGCTCTCAGAACCAGCGTACAATATATTTGTGAGAGTGCGGATGCTGAAGAAAGCCAACGGCTATAAGCCCTGGATAATCGACTATACCATCGATGGCTGCAAGTTTATGCGTCAACTGAATCATCCGTTTGGAAAAGTAATCTTCAATTTAATAAAAGATGTATCAAACATCAATCACACCTGTCCCTATAACGTAAGTATACTCCCTTAAATTCAAATATTCAATATATCCTATTTCTTTGCCTAGGGTCTAAATGGATTGAGGGATTTCCACGATTTTTCCGGTTTCCCTCTTCCCCTTCCAAGTGGCGAATACCTTTTGAATATGACTTATATATTTGACAAGAAGCCGCAGCTTGTAACAAATATCTACTTTAGTTTCTGGGAGGACTGAAATTAAGAAAACATAATTACATTCTGAGCGCAACCAAAAATATATATACATATATGTTTAGCAAAACGCTAGTTGTTACGATGCTGTAATTTGTACACACCGTAGATATCAATATATACTTAGGACCTACATATTTCGCGAAAGTGAAAGTATCGAAGTCGATGTTGATCGATGCTTTCCATATGATACATAGATGTTGGCTGCGATGGTCCGTAAAGTCCATTATAAGACAAGCTTTGAAATTCGTTTTTTTTTTTTAACAAATTTATTAATTTAGTGAAGATAATTTTGTACAATATATGACGCATTCCGGAAGTACGATACCAACAAAAATATCAAAAACATCGATCAAAAGTGAAAGTTATTACGTTATTTTATACGTATTTCAATGAAAGATAAGTGCACTAATGGGGAAGTGGAGAATGTTTGTTTTGATTCTTGTCAGTGCATTTTTTTATTTATGTATGTTAGTTAATTCAAAAATGGAAGAAATTAAAATACATTTATCAAAGTTTATCGCTGTCGAAGCTGCGTGACAACCTTAGCATACTCATAAAAGGTAAATTAATCCTAATTAACTTAAAACTATATTAATTTTGAAACAAAAAGTATATGTATTAGTTTCAAAAATAACCAGAAATAAAAAAAGGCCGCAAATATAGAGTATTGCGTGGGCAGCCATTAACAATATTATAATTGGTCATTCAGGAATAGGTCGATTATCAATAACAAATTAAACGCTAATCGTTTTTGGACTTACGAAGCGTAGAAGGTCAGTTTAAATTCGACCGACATGAGAGCTGGATTGTGGCTGAATGTGCTGCTCTTTTATATTTCAGTTGTCTATTACAATTGCAACCATGTGAGATTATGAATATTTCAATTTACTCAAATTGTATATTGTATTTATTATTCGAATACTTTTTCAGGCTTTCAGGTTCAAAATGACCAACGTGGGCTGCGAATCCTTCAACGAATCGTGGGTCGTCTACAAGGAATGTCGACTACGAGCAATTAGCCGAAACAAAACCACGTTGACAGCTTTTGTGATGGTCTCAGAGCCGGCGTACAATATATTTGTGAGAGCGCGGGTGCTGAAGAAAGCCAATGGCTATAAGCCCTGGATAGTCGACTATACCATCGATTGCTGCAAGTTTATGCGTCAACTGAAGCATCCATTTGCAAGAATCATCTTTAATTTGATCAAAGATGTGTCAAACATCAATCACACCTGTCCTTATAATGTGAGAACACTCTAATAATTCCAATATTATATCTAATCTATTTATATGCTTAGGGTCTAAATGGATTGAGGGATTTCCACGATATTTCCGGTTTAGCTCTCATCATTCCAAGTGGCGAATACCTTTTGAATCTCACTTGGATATTCGACAGAAAGCCCCAGTTTGTGACAAATGTCTATTTTACATTCTGGGACGATTAATGTTAAGCAAAACTAATTATAAATATTTTATGTTTCCATGAAAAAAAAACTTAATGTTTTATATTGAATTTATCGGAATATCTGTAGATATATTTCACAACCACATATAAAGCGAACTAGACAAAAGTGTTTTATTTGATTTAGATGACAATACTTCATACCAAATTTTCGGACATAGACGTAATCGAATAATTCCATGCAGCTCTCGTTTCAATTTAATTTCCATATTCTCATATTCAAATATTAAATACAACTGCAGCTGGAAAGTATGCAAAAGCTTCACCAAAGGGCATTTAACCGAGCAGCCTGCAAGTATGCAACAGTTTTTAACGAACTTTAAACTTAACGAAGACACAAACCCTCAGGCAAGTGCAAATTGTAAGGGAAGAGAGCCAATTAATCATATCGAATTGATATTATCAATGATAAGCGTTTAGTAATTCGAGAAAACAACAAAAATATCATGCACACTTAATTAATTTTTGTGGCTAAGAATGAATTCTTTAACTGTTATGGCTCTGTGACAGCTGTTTGAAAGCAAGTGTGCATTATAATATTATTGAAGTGCTGATAAGACGCTTATCAGACGAAACGAAATAAGCAACAAGAATTACCCATGGGCAGCACTTGAAGGTCGCGGCGAGGAGAAGTTGCTCTTGGGTCTGGTCTCGGCACGTGCGAAGCCAACACAAGTTAACCATTAACCATTAACCCATGAATCGATGGCGACACTCGTCATTGGAGTTGTCTGCAACGAGACGCCCCCAACTTCAACTGCTGTCACCTCTCGATCTCTGTCTCTGTCTCTGTCTCTTTCTCTGGCTCTTTCTCGGTGCGTGCTGATTAGCCATGCCCCGAGCTTTGCTGGTGGCACAGTCGAAAAGCTGTGCAAATTATGGGGATGCATCAATTTAGTCATTTCCGTTGTACGAAATACGAAACACGAATGACAATATCAATGAAATTTACTAACAAATGTATCTCTCAAAAGGTTCTCTTCATTTTATTTATGAATGAATATTGAGTGTGAATACAAACATGATTAGATAGGCGTAAATCTTTCTATCAATGCCGCATAGCTAGAAAAATGTATTTCCTTTAAAAAAGACCCCTTAGTTTCCGTCTACTTCTTTCGGTAACTCGTAAATGGGTTAAACCCATCTTATCAAAGGAAGTTCGGTCGAGATATTTTTATCCATAGGCGGAAGTATTCAGCGAATTATTCCGATCGCATTTCATAGATATAGCAGCTAGAAGTAATTGCTTTGCTGTCAGCGAATTTATTTATTGATTATTTCATTAAATAATTAATAATAGGAAAACAATATACAAATATGGAAAGTAATTGTAATCGTATCTGAATCGGAATATTCAGTGTAAATAAAATTACATTGACCAAATAAAAGTTGTACGATATTTATGAATGAATGAATGGGCTAGAAAAAGAAGAAGACGAGAACTCACACACACATGTATTCAACTGTGTGTGTGTGTGTGTGTGTGAATAAAAAGTGACGTGCAAACGAAATATAAAACAGGCAAAGCAGCAGCTACAACTACAAGCACAAACATAGCGAGAACGCTACACATAGATACATACAGACAAACAAACATTTATATGAATGAATGAAAAATTGTAAACGAAAAAAAGAGGCAAAAAGGCAAAAAGTTGTTAACGCAGCAGTTCCACGAAAAAAGACAAAACAAAAAAAGCAGCAAGAAATCTGTGAACAAGAAATTTGAAAGGTAAAAACTTAAATTAAAACAAAACCTAAATGAAAAACACGCAGCAAGTGTCGAGAGAGGAGAAGAAGTCGCAGTCACAGTCGCAGCCTCTGCAGACGAGGCAAGCAACTGGTTTGGTAGCAACAACAACAACAGCCGCAGCAGCAGCAGCTGTCCACAAATGTGCGTTAGGCGGTTGGGGAGTCGCAAGACCAAATTATGAATAAATAAAGAGCAACAACAACAACGACGCCAGCTAAAATCAAAATAAATACAGTGAAAAGACACAAACACAAAACCGCGCAGCGGAGTCGCGCCCACGTCGCTGAAGCCGAAGTTGAAGCCGAAGTTGGAGTCGAAGTCACAGACGAAGACGAAGACGCAGCCGAAGCCGGTTTGCAGGAACACACGCAAAAAGGAAGGAAACAAGCATCAAGCATCATCAACACACTGACTGTGAGTGCGAGTGCGAGTGAGAGCAGGAGATAGGTAGAGAACTTTAACAAAGCAGCAAATCGAAAAAATAACAAAAACAACTTAAGTTTCCCTCGCTGGCCGCAGCCCAAAAGCATAAATGAAAAGACAAAAAAAGGCCCCAAGTGGCAATGCTGTTGCTGTTGTTGTTGCTATTCCCCATTCATCAACTGCATTTCAACGCCGCGAGGCGATCAAGCAACAGCAGCAGAACAAAACCAGAAACTTTTCTACTCGCACCGTAAGTATGAATGAAAACGAACGTGTTTCTTTTTTTGTTGTTGTTGCTGCTGCTGTCGCTCTGCTGTCGGCAGAGAGGCGCGAGAGCTGATCGAACGAGCGCATGAATGAATCGGCGTGAGCGCCAAGTGAGCGCCCAAAATGAATGAAAGTAGTGGCGCTCTCTCTCTCTCTTTCTTCGGCTCTCGCAGCAGCAGCGCCCTCTGCCGGCTCTCTTTGCACTCACACACACATGGGAGACGCGTAACGAATACGAATGCGAGAGAGAGCATTAAATAAAATTTATATTTGCCTTACTTTATTCATCGCTGTGGCGGCTGGCGTTGTTGTTATTTGCAAAGTTTATGATTAATATGCGCTGATTAAAAGGGGCGCAAAAAAATACATATGCACGCACACATCGACAACAACAGCACTAAAATAAGGGCAGGCTGGATACAGCAAAAAAAAATATACTCAAGTATGCGTGTGTGTGTGTGTGTGTGGCTCCCTGCACATAATGTAAACTAAATTTACGTGACGCGCTTTGTTCTGTGGTCTCCCCCTTTATTTTGCATATTATTACTGTTATTATTATTATTATTTCGAGTCCCCAGCATCTGCGCCGTTGTCGCCTGTTTTTTGTTGCCATTCTGATGGCCGATCTTCTAGCAGCCACATATAATTGCAGGAGCAGGGAAAGGGACAGCAAGAGAGGGTGGGGAGAGAGAGAGAGGGAGACGAGAACAGAGAACAGAAAGAGAGAGAGAGAGTGAGTGTATGGAATAGTTGGCCACTGACTTTTGTCGTGCGATTGCGTCGCGTTGACATTGAAATTGTTTGGGTTTTTTTTTTGTTTTTGTTGATTTTTACGCAGCGATAAGGCATAAATACTTTTTGGGCACAAACATGTGTGTGTGTGAGTGTCGAGTATACATACATATGTACATATGTGTGTGTTTGGGACTGTGTGTGTGCAGACAAAAATATCTCATTTTGTGATTTGTTTTTATAAACAACATTTAATTCGAACACTTCAGCCAGCTGCCAATGCATTGTTCACATTTATTTGTCTCACAGCGATGTAAATATACAGAAAGCATCTATAAGATACATATGGATTCATTAAAAATTCAATTGCACAGAACAAGTAGCTGCAAGATACATTTGGAGTAGCTAGAAATTCAATTAAATACAAAAAAGTGTTCAAAAAATTCATCCGCAATAAGACGCAAAAGATTGTTTGAAAAACACAGTTTAATTATTGAGAATTTCATTTCAATGAAAGGGAAATTCAACTGCACGTCAAAAAGTATCCATAAGATATGTAAATACTTATATTAATTAATTAGTGATTCCAAGGGACACAATTAGATTCAATGAATGTAACTATATAAAGTATCTAAAGATATGTTTGGATTAATTAGAAATTCAGCTGGCCATGGAAAGTGTGGACTTTAAATGAATGCAAAGAGTAATCGCAATGAACTCTTTGCCTTGGTGCACAACAGCTTAAATTAAATACTAGATCGCATTTTGTAAAACACAATTGTTGTTAACAGTTTGTTGTGTGCTTTGTCAGTTAGAACTTCTCAGCATTGTGGCCGCTGTTGAGGCAGCGTTTTCATCAGCATTCACACGGCAAAGATGCATAAAAATTACCATAAAACTGTCAGATACATTAAGACATAAATACACATACACACACATAGAGCGAAGGTGTGTGTGTGTGTGTGTGTGTGTGGAGTGTAATAGAAACAGCATGCAACAAAAAAGTGTAGAAGTAGAAGACGCATGCCAAATGAACAACGACGACGACGACGACGTTTTGTCACATAACGTATACGTAAAGTATTTTGCCAGAGTGCTTGACGGACTGACGTATTGCCTGATTGACAGATAGAGAGAGAGAGAGAGAGAGAGAGAGAGAGAGAGGGGAATAGAGACAGCAACACGCAGTGCACATTTCAGATATTTATTTCGTGTATTTGAAATGCAAATGTGTTTGGCAGAGGAATGAATGAATGACTTGACTTGGGGGCGAATAACAGACTGAGTGAATGCGTGAATGAGTGAGTGAGTGAGTGAGTGAGTGAATGCGCATAGCTGCAAAGAATGAATGAATCTGTAAGTTCGCTTGGCACTTTGCCGGCGTTTCGACTTGCCACTGTTTGGTTGCTGCCTCTGAATGGACACCGGAAATAAACGACGTGACTTTTTATGAAAATATTAACCAACTACAACAAATACATAAATGCATACTCAAACACTTAGAGGGAGAAAGAGAACTTAACATAGGCAATAAAGTGAAGAACAAGATACAAATAGTTTTATGAAACATTGAATTATAATTGTTTATTATAACCTTTACTTTGAGAAACAAATCTTTGCTGCTAATTGCTGTGCAGAATTTCTTTCACCCAATTTGTTATTTCCATGTTGTTTTTTGCAGCACTCCAATCACAATTTTCATACGCCGTGTGCGCCTTGTTTTGTGTGCTCTTATCTTATCGCAAAATAATTTGTATTTGGTATTTCGTTTTTTATCGCTCCGTTCAAAAGGCATATGTGAATAATAAAATGGCAACAGCAACAAATCGCACAGCCATAGAGTCTGAACATGACTGATGAGTGTGAGTGTGAGTGTGAGTGTGTATTATTTTTGATACTCTCCCACAGCGAATACACTCACAAACACTCACTCGCACACACACACGCACTTGGTCGTACACATACGTCTGAGCCTGAGTGCAAAGATAGCGCCAAAAGAACCGATCCCAACTGAACTGAACCGACTCGACGTCGGCGTCAACGTCAACGCCGACTGCGACTTCGAGTACAAGCAAAATATACGAAAACATTCGCACAACATATTGCTATTTAATTATTTCCATTTCTCAGAAATCTGTTATCTGGAAATGCCTTCAGCATTAGCCCCACATATATACACCAATTGGGTTAATAGTTATAGCATTGTGTTGTCGCCATACTTAAACTATAAAGTATTGGGTACTGCAATCTGATTTTGTTTTCTACTCACCCAGCGAGCCCTCGTGATCTGAAATATCCGATAAATTGCAAACGGGCAGATCCTTGCAGCCATTGACGGGCTCCTCTTTTATGTATTTGTTTGTAGACTGAGAAAAGAAAAGAAAAATTCATTTAATATAGAGTCTTGTAGTTTTACTCAAAGATGTATAATATAATTTATCTAGTTATTTAATGTATATTTTATTTCGGTTCTTAAGACACATGAGAGTATTTAATAATTAGTAAATTCATTTATTTTAAAGTTGGTACTTTTAATAAAAGGTGTCTTTTAATAACTATTCTAAAAGCGAGAATATTTAAAGTATTTATTTGATTCTCTCGTTAGTTGAACAAATTTATACATGAATAAAAAAATAAGAAGAAAAGAAATGAATGTAACTATTTTTTAAAATAATAACTGTTTTAAATCTATCTACAAATCCTTGGGAAAGAGTAAAAGATATTTCATTTTATAAATCTTACTCTAAATGAATATAACCCTAAGCGAATTAGGTCTCATCTGAGTGATGTTAAATGCCTCAATATTTATAAACAAAAGCAGGCTCGATAAATTAGTTGGCAGCCCCTAAAAGGTGCCTTTCAATCGGGCGCACAATCAGAGCACAACAACAATAAAACAAGCAGAGTAATAACATGGAATAGATTGCCCGCAATTGACAGCAGAGGCTGCATGAGAAGGGGAGAGAAAGGCAGAGAGCGAGAGGAGGGAGAGTGAGAGGAAGAGAGACTGTGCCTGCCCCAATTGTCGAGTCAGTCCCATGGGTTTGATCATGTTAAACGCGTTCTAATAAATTGAATTGTACATTTGACTTCCACAAACACACAACTAGATGCTGGGGGCAAGAGAGAGAGAGGGACTTAGAGAGTGTGAGAGAGAGAGGAGGAAGATGTGTGTTGGCGGCGGTCGTCGTTTATTGTCGTTTATGATAATGGAGGTCAAAGTAGTCAAACGAAATGTTTCATAAATATCGTAATCAATTGACGCCAAACGGACAATTCAATTTGAATTTCGAATTGGAATTTGATTCTCGCGACAGTCTACAGAGACAGTCTCCCAGAGCAGTATTCGCCTCAGCTTCTGTTACGTGGTTAGCTCAAAAAAAGGAGAACCGAGTAGCGAAATTCAAGACGCAACTTCTGGCCAGACTCGAGATTGAATTACTTGACTGCATTTTCCACACGAGTGCGCCTTGAACACAGGTTCATCGCAGGTCCTTTCTGGCCTGGCCAGGCTGTTGACCGAGCCCGAGCACCGGATGAAAGTGGTCAACTCAACGGATATGTTTACCGCAAGCCCCCAAAACTGCACTCGAATGCCTTCACAGAGCGAAGAGAAAGAAAAGGCTGTCGATCATCAGCTGATGACGAGGCAGACCAGACCGAACGAAGCCTTAGCAGTAGCTGAAGGCACTGAAAGTAATGGCCATATTGGCGTATTGGCCATATTATATCCCATTGTCTGCCATTTTCGGGAGACTCGCGTAGATTATTCACATTTCGGGCATGTCTTCGCATTGCCTATTTTCGTACTCAATTATTGCGTGGCACGCTTATTATTCATACGGCAAGCAGGCGGCGAGTGATCGCACGACTGCAGAATACCCTATTTTAATGCTGATCACTTCTATGGATTTAATAACTCTATATATGTGTATTATAAATTACATTATACATATTTAAATAATTAATATATTTTATATTTATTGACAGCCACTTCGACATAAAAAGTAAAACCTTTTCAAATGTAGTAATCAGTAATAGATCGAAAGTATTTCATTTAGAAATGTGCATTTAAATAACTAAGTTGTGGATTTAATATGTTTGTTATTAAAATACATCTTGTTATCAAGTGAAATTATTTGCACTTATTTTATTTTGTGTATAACTTTTAAAATGTAGTAATGATTTTGTTGATTAAATATCTTGATTATGAAAACCAAACCCATATTTATTTTTTGCTTTATCTACAATCCATCTAGAGGATAATGAGAAAATAATACACACAAAAAAATATGAATCTGATTAATTAATCAATAGCCGTATTTATAGCCTGCCCTGCCCAATTTGCAGTCTCAGGGTGCAGGGTGTTAAAAGTGCATAAAAAACACACACAATAGCATAATACATAATAATTGCGTATTGTTTGGACAGCCAAATTTAGAAGCGATCGACGTGATCTGCATAGCATATAAGTAATATGCCACAACAACTCCCAAGATCCCAGCTCCAAGATCATCGTCGAGCTGTCGCCGCACGCAGCTGAACCTGAAGCCTGTCAAGCTGCCGTGGCATGCGATGGACACACGATCGTGGATCGTCGATCGACAGTTGCAGGCAGATAGATAGGAAGACAGATATGGCCATCAGGCGGACTCTGCTAAACGATCTTCGGGGGGAGCGGAGGGAAGGGTTCACTGCGCAATTGCTCAAGATTCGGATCGAAAGTAAATAATATTTATTATGAGCGTCACGTGAAGTGCAATCGAATGTTTAATCTACAGATTAAGCGGCCGAAGATCTAGTTAAGCACTATTTTTAGCCGAGCAATAAAACATTTTAAAATGATTAAGCAGCAAAGCAAACTATTTAATGGCATTGAAGAAATTTTATAAACTATTTTGATTTATGAAACGATTTCATTCTTCGAAAACAATGAAATATATATTAAATAGAAATTCACATTATTGTGAACTGCTTATGTAGATTGAAGCTGATCGTTATACTGAAATTTAAATATATTTCAGGTGATATACACTGGCAAACATTAAAACGTGATTAGTAGATAGCAAATTATCAATAGAAATAGTATTGTATGAAAATACAATAATAATAATGCTTTACTATAATAAATGATGAATTGTTTAAGCAACTTACCTCAACTAAACTGGATAGAAATGTGACTTTGCGATTCTTTTTCATGCGCATGTTGCTGCCGCTGCTGTTGTTGTTGCTGTTGCTGCTGTTGCTGCTGCTGATGTTGCTGCTGTTGATGTTGCTGCTGAGGCTGTTCAAGATGGAGTTGTTGGCGTTGTAGTTGCTCTTGAATGGATGCTGGCCAGCGTTGAAGTTGAAGAGCTCGTTGATTTGCGCCGCGCGATCGAGGAAGGAGTGTGTTGCAGTTGCCGTTGCCGTTGTGGTTGCGATCGCGCCGACGGTCGGCAGCGCGGGGGGCAGCATAAATTTGGTGGCAGACAATTCGCTCTTACAAATCGCCAGTTCCATATTGTGCAGTCATCTAGAACGAACGGATAAACACTAACAATTAGAGCCAGCAAACATTTGGAAGTGAGGCAGGCGCCTCGGCGATCGACGATCGACGATCTCGTTATTGGCCCATTACTTAGCGGGTTCTTCAATAAGCCTCGTTCACACCTTCGACTATGGCCGTTGTTAGCGGCTTTCTGCCCAATTTGAGCCAGGGTTGCCTTGTTGACTCAACAAATTATGACACTCTCGTGTGAGGCAACGACGCGCCACAGTCTTCGACGTCTCGAAGGGGGCACCGAGATCAAAGCATCCGCGTTGTGTGTGCAACGCAACGCAACGCAACCCAACGGGCGACACAGGGCCACAACAAAAGGAGCCGCCTCGCGTTGCCCATATAAAAGACGCTCTTGTTTACACAGCATCCATCAAACAGTCATATACTCGGGCACTCATAAACACTCATTCACTCGTGCGAGTTTTTGATTCTACAAATATCATTCTAATGGATCCATTTCAGCCCGAGACTGCGTCAATATTTGACACTTCTCTCGCTATTTGACTACATTTATTCTCCCTCTGCAAGTAAATGTATCTAGTTTGGGGCTGCTCAGAACTATGCGTGCTTATTATCACAGCAGCTTCCGGTAGAGTTCGCTTCGTTATCAATCTGCCCAAAGGCCGAATTCGCTGATAAGCTGCCAAAGATTGCGCATAGAAAGCTCCCCAACTACACTTATTGAAATCCAATTCCCCCAAAAACCAAACTAAAGAGTTACAAAAGAGCCTCCTCCACACTTGGGCGGCTTATCAACGGAAGTTCTGCTTACGATTTGCCTAAAAAGATATCCAAGCGAACCCGCACTACTCAGACCCCGATGTGGTGTAAGGTTCTCGATATACGCCACACCACGTTATGAGTGCGTACACAGAGAGAACGAATTACAAGCGAATACATTTAAGATTCAATTAATTCGCCAGATACAAAAAATCAACATTATCTTTTTAAAATCCATACTTAAATATAGTATCCATAGGAATAATATTAAACCTATAAATTGCTTGTAATTTTAGAGAACATTAATAAATAATATTGATAAATTGCTTATAAAATAAACACATAAATTAAATAAACATAAATATACACATAGATTAAACTTTAAATGAAATGTGGACATTATTTTACTTATTTGAATCAGAAATGCACAATTTTTTCGCGCTGTGTAGAAGCCAGTAGCTGATGGCACTATAAATAATACAACTTTGAGATAAAGCGCGGCAATTACGCACTTTAAATTATATTTACATGAGACTTGCTGTGAATGTGATGTGAGAATACCAGAGTGTATAGTATATACAACATAAGAGTGAATATATATGTATATGTACATATATCTACATATATGTAGCTTAGTGCGTGGCTAAGTTATGCGAGGGTCTCGGAATCTGCTTAGAGCTCTGGAGGATCGTCGGGTCTTTTGGGTCTCTGCTTGGCTAATAAGATACGCTATGCAAATACGGGGAACGACGCTGACGTCGTCGACAAGTCGTCTGTGTGACATACAGTTATCTACGCACGTTATCTGCGATCTGCATACACTCAGATATATATGTATATACATATATATATATATAGAATTTCGAGAGAGCAGATACGAATGTTGTATCTTTAATTCGTGCTGATCTAACTGCATAAATTTGGTGAGTGCGCTTGTGAAATAAATTTTGATTTGATTTGCTGATTTTATGGCCGTTACTCGCCCACAACTAAAAGAGAGGGTGAGAGAGAGAGGGAGAGAGCGAGAGAGAGAGAGCGACTGCTGTCGCACATCAAGTGTGATTGAGTGCAGCAAAAACGAATTTAAGTTAATCAACATTTAAATGGATAATAAAATCGCAGTGTGCACTCGACAACACCAACAACTTTCGGTGCAATCAATTCAATACAACAACAAACAAGAAGCAGCGGCGACCGCGTCGTTTTTATATGTTATGCATATAATTGATTTGACAGCGCAATAGTGCATAGCATACTATATAGAAGCGGTGTCCGAATACACGGCGAGAAACTACAATGAACTTCGATTTCAATCCAAGACAAATTCGTGACAATATTCATTTATTTTATTCTTGATTTTTCGTCTCGATTTAAGTTTAATTTTGATATGATATCATTTCATTTGTTTCTCTTGATTTCAAATAGTTTTTTCTGCCCGTGTACCAATATATATGTATATATCCAAATATATATATTCGCAAGTATATTCGGTCTATGTGCACTTAGTACACTTCTCACACGAAAATAATTTATTGACGCATAAAAGTGGCAACAAAAATAATAAGCAAACGAATAATGAATACGAATTCGAATACAAATACGAACGCGAATGCGAATGCGAATATAAATATGAATATGAATTGCAGATTGATTTGAAGTGAGCTCTTGCAATTGTAACTGCATTAATCGATTAAATACTCGTAGTAAAATTCACAGGAATTCTAGCGATTCACCCATTCAAGTTGGTCAAGTGACGATAACGTGGTCTTATCTCATGCGAGAAGGCCGCAAGTGCCGCAATCTGTTGCAATAAGCCAATTACTGGGAATCACAAAACACTTCAAATTATTAGCGCACATTCTTCTGTCACCCAAGAATTTAATCTGCATTTGAAATGTGGCGGAAGATATAAATCCAAATAAGCAAATCGAATCTTCAAATGTTTGCCCAATCCTTCAATATTATTTCCCCAGTTTAAACAATTTGTAAAACTGGATTTGGGTAAATTATTGTTATGAAAGATACAAAAGTATCTGAAGGTTATCCCGCTGCTGACGGTGTTGCAAGTGTTGTTCTACAACCAATTGGAAGTCGGAGCATGACGAAAGCCACCTCAACAATGCAGCCACAATTTAGTATCTCAGACAACACCACAACAACTATCTGAGAGCAACAGGCAGCCGACAGATAAGGCAACAACTAGCAGAGGCAACTAGACTGCGACTTTCTACGAAACCGAACTGAAAACCAAAGCATATGTTTTCCCTAGAACGGAGACGGAGCAATTTTGGTTTTGTAGGCGTCGAAGTCAGACACAAGAAGAGACACAGACACAGATACAGATACAGATACGGATACACAGTCTCAGACTGAGATACTCTCGCGCAATGTGCACAAAAAATGGACAGCAGATGCTCAAGGAACTGGGGAACAGATTGTGAACGAATATGATATTTCGATATGCTGCGCACTCCTGCGACCAAGTGGCATGCAACAACAATAGGGGTGCAATTTTTTGGTGTGTAACGGTTGTTGCTGTTGCTGTTGTTGCTGTTGCTTCTGCTTTTCCTTTTTTTCTCGTTCGTATTCTTTTTGGGAAAGGGATCTGCGCACATGTGTTAACTGTCTGTCTGTGTCTAGAGGGTCCTCTCTCCTCCATCTCCTTCTCCCTGTCCGTCTTCGTGTATAGTATCTGTGATTATGGTATCGATCTTGAGCTCAGCATGTCCGTCTGTCCGTCTGTCTGTCTGCGGCAGGTTGTTATCCAGCTCGGCGCAGGCAAGGACCAAGATCATTAAACGTCGCATGGGGCAACGAACCAGCTTCAAAACTCACTGAACTGAACTGCAAGCGAAGCACTCAAACTCGAATTCGTACTCGTACTCGCATTCGTAATTCGAAGTATTCGAACTCGTCGTAGTCATGCGTGCACTTATTTTTAGACTCGCTCAAGTATCTTTAGCTCTGTGACAACATCGTGATTATTATAATGGCAAAGTGTGCTCGGAAACTAAATATTGTGCTGAGCATCTAAGCTAAGGCGATCTTTAATGAGTTCGTTTAATTCTTTAGACATATCTTAAATAATCCCAACTATTTTGAATTATATAATCATCTTTTCTTGAATTGACATATTCTTTCAAATTATACCTAAATATATTATCAATTAGGAATAATTTTTAAATTTATCTTCAAAATGAATGCATACTATATTTTGCATTTTTTGTATCTTTAACGCATCCAAAACATAATAATTATTATCATGAAATCTAAAGTTGTCCTTGGATTGTTTATTCTAAAATTTACCCGACTTTAAAATAATTGCTGCTAATTCAAATTGTTAATAATCTGTCTTTGATTTGACAAGCAAATGCTTTGCATTTAAACATTACACGATTTTGTCTTCGGGCTTCCCGTTAAAATATTAGTATTAAATTAAAGGAGCACTACAATTTGCCGATACCACTGCTATTTTAAGATTCGCCTTATATTTTGTTAAATGCTATGAAAGGAAACTTCTCTCTATGCTCTATGCAACTTTTTCACTTAAATTAAATTTTCTCAAGGTCTCATGATTATTTTCCTGGGATATGTTGATCACATCATGTTGCTGCGTTCAACTATTTTAAAGGTAAGGTATTGCTTTATCCTTCAAGTGCCTTTAATCACTTCGGTATTGGAGGAACATAAAACTATTATCAAACTAGGCAAGGCGTTGAACACAAGTGCTGGCTGATTACTTTTATGGCCCATCACATATCATGAATGGTTGTAAATGAACGCTTACGCGTTCATTGATCCACATTAAGAGAGCCACAGACAGAGATAGAGAGAGGAGAGATGCCACAGTAGCGCTATTGGGAAGGTGATCGCTCAACAAAATGCCGAATAAAACCACAAAACCGATGCCCATTAACGAAATGAGAATCGATCCATAAAAAAGGCGAGAAGAAAAGGAATAAAAAAGAAATGCAATCAGAGAGGGTCGCGGGTACTACCGGAAACTGTAACACTAGTAATTTCAATGATGTGCAAAAGGGTTGAGAAGTTCCCCCTATCTTGGCCAAGTCTCAAAACAGGCAACAAGTTGCCAACGCCATCCTAGCCGAGATAGATTTAAGTTAAGGCTGCTGTGCGGTAGCAAACCAGTTTTGTTCTCTCCCCGACTAGAATTCATTCAAGAAAAAGGGTTTCGAATAGTTGAACTACTGTTTTCAACACTTCACTCACCGGTGGGGCAATAAAATAGAGGCGTGCAACGCCCCGTTGAAGCTGCTAGATGGAAGCT
The DNA here is from genome assembly GCA_035047365.1 of Drosophila ustulata. Taxonomy (NCBI): domain Eukaryota; kingdom Metazoa; phylum Arthropoda; class Insecta; order Diptera; family Drosophilidae; genus Drosophila; species Drosophila ustulata. Next base: position 31,651,907 of record JAWNPT010000094.1, read on the forward strand.
GGAAGCTGGAGTTTGTATCTTCTGTATTTCTTTGGGTTTCTCGCTCTGTTCGCTGTATTCGCTTCTTTGTTTGGTCGTTATGCTCTTTTTTTTATTAGGGTATCCAAATTAATTACAACTTCAAATTAGGCGCATAATCTTGATCGGGAGACTGAAACAGCAACAGAAACAGAAAGCAGGAGCTGCCGTCTATCTCGCTCTCTTTCGCACGCTGGTAGCGTTAGCTGTATCTGTATCTTTAGCTGTAGCTGTATCTTCAGCTCGTCTGTTTATATCGCGTGGATCAGATCAGCAGGCAGGTTGAGAGCGAGAGCAGATTACGAAGTACGTGATCGCAACAAAGCGAGGAGCTGCACGAAAGGAAATCGCCGAGAACCGGGATTGAGACCGAAATCGGGGATCGGCTTTAGTTCGGCTTATAAGCGCTGACACTGACGCTGACGGCGACGTCGCGGCGACGCAGGCAGAGATCGAACGACGACGGCGGCGCAGTCGAAGACGAAGACAGTGGGACGGACACGCTAAAAATACTCGACGCACGCACAGACGATCTTTTAAGCGATTTTGTGGTTTGGGTAGAAGACTTTTATTTAATTTTTTTCAGCGGTTATTTAATTATTTATTACTATTATTCATTTATTACAATTTTTGATGTCTCATTCAATATTTGCACTGGTTTTGTAGACAGATTTTAAAGCTTATTTAACCTCTTATGTTTTTTTCTTTAGCTTTTTTGGCTCTTTTAATATTTGCACTGGTTTTGTAGAAGGGTTTAAAGCGTTTCTAGCCTTTTTGAGCTGCTCATTTAATATTTGCACTGACACATTTTTCAAACACGATCTAGAAGTTGGCAGCGGATTCCAATCAATATCAATCTCGATCGCAACAATAACAAACTTCGATTTTCGGACTATCGATCCACAGAGAGAACAGTTTTTTTGTTGCTAATTAAATTGATATACGAGTTGTTTGTGCGTTGTTCTTGCCGTTTGTAATGCGTGTAGTTGTTGAAGAAGTATTCAAATATTCCAAACACGAGCAAGACAGAGACACACTGAAAGCACACACACAGCGACGCGTCCAAACGCAAAGAGAGTCGACAACAAACTGAAGCAGCGGGCAGCGAGCACAACAACACAACGCCGACGACGACGTCGTGCTCATGTGTGTGCGTGAATGTGTGTGTGAGGGAATTGAGCGAGCGGAGCAAGTGCCTAAAGCGGAGCACAGCGAAAGACAGAAGCAGCAGGCAGAACAAGAAGAAGGAGCGCCGAGCGTGTGTGTGTGCGTCTTTAAAAGTGTGTGTGTGGGGCAACTGATAACGCTGTACAAAAAAAGCGAGAGTAATTTTTTGCACAGCACATAAAGCACACACAAAGCAGAATGAAAATAAAATAGAATACACACACACACACACACAGTTGTAGTTGTGTAAATATGCAAAATAATTTCTGTCAAATGTACGATCGAACAAGAGAGAGCGCTGCGCGTGGGAGCCCCAAGAGAGCCGATTTTTGCGCAAGCCCAAAAGAGAGCAAGAACACACACGCACACGCTCACAGACAACGACAGCGATATGCAGTCTGAGCGCAACGAAAATCAGAATTACCCAAACGACAAAAACAAAGTGTTGCTGCCGAACACAACAACAAAAACTCTGCGTGGTCAGAACGCGCGACATGTGTGTGTGTGCATGGGTATGCGTGTGAGTGAACGATGTATGTGTGTGTGTGTGTGTGTGCAGCAATCATTTTTAGCAAGCGACGCACAGTGTCCCACGACTGCGCATAGATAGTCGAAATGTGGCCACTGTGCAAAAGGCTGCAAACAGGTTTATGCATGGATATTCGCATAAATTAGTTTTGTATGTGTACTAAATAGGGGACAGCTACCAAAAGGGCAATAAGATTGAGCGACTCCTGCTCCTCTGCTGCTCAGCCCCTCTCTTCCTCTGCTCACTGTTTCAGTAGCGCAGCCTTGCATAACGAACACGTGTAACGAATATGCTTGACTGGCTGCCAGCGACGCCGCCAACAAAGTGATTGTCAACTCGCCGAGGGGAAGCAATTAAATGTTGTGCGCAGTGACAGCGACAAGTGCGCGACGCAGCAGGACTAACTCAACGAAAGAGAATCAGTTCAGAGAGAGCGAGAGCAAAAGCAAGAGAGCGCTTGCGCGCAGTCGACAACTGTGCATCTGTGTGTGTGTATGCATGGGAGTGCAGTGAATCTGTGTGTCTATGTGCATGTGTGTGTTGCCAGCCGACTGCATTTTTACTACGCGTGTAGGTGAGCCGGATTTTTATGAATGAATTTGGTCGTGTGCGTGTGTAATTTGATGTCAAGCTGAAAACAAGTACAAAGCAAGCAAAAACACTGAAATACAGCCGCATAATAAAACTGAAACTCTATGTAGGCTCATATTTAGGTCCACCAACTCAAGTAGTTACAAACAAAACTAGAATTAGTGGCAACAATCAATTTAAAGCAGAATCTAGCCAAATTAAAAAAAACATGTTGCACACAGCTGTTGCAATTTCTGATGATGCAACATTTCCCTAATTGAAATTTAAATGAATTATGGAATAGTTGAAGAAAGTTAAGGGGACATTTTAAGTTTACAAGAAATGAGTGCAAAGGTGTTCAAAAAGATTTTTTTTAAATTAACAAGCTGTTGCAACCCACCTGTAACGCAGTGTAACCACAATTTAAAATTGGAAAATGAAATACCGATAAAAATATACCAAACTAAAGATATACCGATGCCATCTGGTTACTCTGCAAGTGGTATATTGGCACGTTGAAAGGCGCGACATTTTTATAATCCAGTTAATTTTTTCAATTTTCATTTTATTTTATTTCTGGTTCTTCATCTCTATTTTCTCTAATTCTCAAATTTCTCTGCTCAATTTGAAATAAATAGTTCGTTAAATTCCGCGCAGCCAACTTCAAGTTGCTCAATTTTGCGTTTAACAGTAGCATTTTTGAACTGTTAAGCAGTCAGCTGCTTGCTGTTGAAACCTATCGATAATATCCGCTGTAAATTGCAATGTTTCGCGCGCGCTTTTTCGCTGTAAACAAAGCGAATTGTGTGCAATTTTGCAAGTGCGAAAAAGATAAACAATTAATTGCAATTAAATGGTGGAAATGCTAAAAAGTTGCAGCTAAGTAAGTGTATAGTGAATTAAAATACAAATATGGCTGAAGCGGGCAAGGCAAAGGCCCTGCAGAACACGGGCAAATTTGTGAGCGAAACACGCGCCGAGGGGTAAGAAAAGTGAATAAGTTTAATAAACAACGACTGTAAGATACACTTCCCTACTGCAGTGACGACTTCTACAATGAGGCGGGCTATCGGCAGTCGCGGGAGAACGACAAGATCGACTCCAAGTACGGCTTCGACAGGGTCAAAGACAGCTTGGAGCGCACCGGCTACTTGATCAACATGCATGCGGTAAAACCCAAAGAATATCAATACTTTATGGTAGACTAAAGTAATACCCTTTGCAGAACGAGGTGCTGGATGATGATCGAAGACTTGTCGCCGCCTTGGACCTGTTCTTCATACAGATGGACGGATCCCGCTTCAAGTGCACCGTGGCCTATAAACCGTACTTTCTGATCCGTCCCGAGGCGCAGCTGCAGCTGGAGGTGGCGCGGTTCCTGAGCCGCAAGTACAGCGGGCAGCTGGCCAGCCTGGAGCACGTTACCAAGGAGGACCTGGACCTGGCCAACCATTTGTCCGGCCTGCAGCAGCAGTACCTGAAATTGTCCTTTCTGAATCAGACTGCAATGACGAAGGTGAGGAGGGAACTGATGGCCGCAGTGCGTCGCAACCAAGAGCGCGAGCAGTGCAACACCTACTACATGCAAATGCTGGCCAGCTCCTTGGCGCAATCCAGTTCCACAGACGACGGCAGCGGAAAACGGCAGCAGGATTACATGGACTCCATTCTGGACATCAGGGAACACGATGTGCCGTACCATGTGCGGGTGTCCATCGATCTGCGCATCTTCTGCGGCCAGTGGTACAACATACGCTGCCGCAGCGGCACCGAGATGCCGCAGATCAGCTGCCGCCAGGACATACTCGACAGACCCGAGCCCGTGGTGTTCGCTTTTGATATTGAGACGACGAAGCTGCCGCTGAAGTTTCCCGATGCGCAGACGGATCAGATCATGATGATCTCGTACATGATCGACGGACAGGGTTATCTGATCACCAATCGCGAGATCATCTCGAGTGATGTGGCGGACTTCGAGTACACGCCGAAGCCGGAGTTCGAGGGCAACTTCATCGTGTTCAACGAGGAGAACGAAATGCAGCTGCTGCAGAAGTTCTTCGACCACTTCATGGAAGTGCGTCCCCACATCGTGGTCACCTACAACGGCGACTTCTTCGACTGGCCCTTCGTGGAGACGCGAGCTGCCGTCTACGATTTGGATATGAAGCAGGAAATCGGCTTCTCGAAGCTGCGCGATGGCAACTATCTGAGTCGTCCCTGCATCCACATGGATTGCCTGTGCTGGGTGAAGCGCGATTCCTATTTGCCGGTGGGCTCGCAAGGCCTGAAGGCCGTGGCCAAGGCCAAGCTGCGCTACGATCCTGTGGAGCTCGATCCCGAGGACATGTGTCGCATGGCCGTCGAGCAGCCGCAAGTGCTGAGCAACTATTCGGTGTCTGATGCGGTGGCCACTTATTATCTGTACATGAAGTACGTGCATCCGTTTATATTCGCCTTGAACACCATTATCCCCATGGAACCGGACGAGATACTGCGCAAGGGATCCGGCACGTTGTGCGAGACGCTGCTCATGGTGCAGGCGTATCACGCGGAGATCGTGTTTCCCAACAAGCATCAGAGCGAGCTGAATAAGCTGTCGAACGAGGGCCACGTGCTGGATTCGGAGACCTATGTGGGCGGCCACGTGGAGGCTTTGGAGTCGGGCGTGTTCCGCGCGGACATTCCCTGTCGCTTCCGGCTCGATCCGCAGATGGTGAAGCAGCTGATGGAGCATGTGGACGCGGTGCTGAAGCACGCCATCGAGGTGGAGGAGGGAATTCCCTTGGCAGAGGTCACAAATTTAGAGGAAGTCAAGCAGGAAATCTTGCAGGCGCTGCAGGGACTGCACGACATTCCCAATCGCCTGGAGCAGCCAGTGATCTACCATCTCGATGTGGGTGCCATGTATCCCAACATCATTCTGACCAATCGCCTGCAGCCCTCGGCGATGGTCAGCGAACTCGACTGCGCCGCTTGCGACTTCAATAAGCCGGGAGTGCGCTGCAAGCGCTCCATGGACTGGCTGTGGCGGGGGGAGATGTTGCCTGCGTCGCGCAACGAGTTCCAGCGCATCCAGCAGCAGCTGGAGACCGAGAAGTTCCCCTCGCTCTTCCCCGGCGGCCCCAATCGCGCGTTTCATGAGCTGTCCAAGGAGGATCAGGCGGCGTACGAGAAGAAGCGACTGTCGGATTACTGCCGCAAGGCGTACAAGAAGACGAAGATCACCAAGCTGGAGACGCGCAACTCCACGATCTGCCAGAAGGAGAACAGCTTCTACGTGGACACCGTGCGCGCCTTTCGTGATCGACGCTACGAGTACAAGGGACTCACAAAGTCTGCCAAGGCGGCGGTCAATGCAGCGGTCTCTTCAGGCGATGCAGCGGAGATCAAGGCGGCCAAGGGCAGGGAGGTGCTCTACGACTCGCTGCAGCTGGCGCACAAGTGCATCCTGAACTCCTTCTACGGCTATGTGATGCGGAGAGGCGCTCGCTGGCACTCGATGCCCATGGCGGGCATCGTCTGCCTAACGGGCTCCAACATCATCACCAAGGCGCGTGAGATTATCGAGAAGGTGGGACGACCACTGGAGCTGGACACCGATGGTATTTGGTGCATCCTGCCGGGGTCCTTTCCGCAGGAGTTCAGCGTGCTGACGACGCACGCCAAGAAGCAGAAGATCAACATCTCGTACCCCAACGCGGTGCTCAACACCATGGTCAAGGATCACTTCACCAACGACCAGTACCACGAGTTGAGGAAGGATGCGGAAGGAAAGCCTGTCTACGAAGTGCGCGACGAGAACTCAATCTTCTTCGAGGTGGACGGTCCCTACTTGGCCATGGTGCTGCCTGCCTCCAAGGAGGAGGGCAAGAAGCTGAAGAAGCGCTACGCGGTCTTCAACTTTGACGGTTCGCTGGCCGAATTAAAGGGCTTTGAAGTGAAGCGACGCGGCGAGCTGCAGCTGATCAAGAACTTCCAGAGCTCCGTCTTCGAAAGCTTCTTAGCTGGGAGTACTTTAGAGGAATGCTACGCTTCGGTGGCCAAGGTGGCCGACTACTGGCTGGACGTGCTCTACAGTCGCGGCAGCAACTTGCCCGACTCTGAGCTCTTCGAGCTGATCGCCGAGAACAAATCCATGTCCAAGAAGCTGGAGGAATACGGCTCGCAGAAGAGCACTTCGATCTCCACAGCCAAGCGCTTGGCGGAGTTCCTGGGCGAGCAGATGGTCAAGGATGCGGGCCTGGCCTGCAAGTACATCATCTCCAAGAAGCCTGAAGGTGCGCCTGTCACCGAGCGAGCTGTTCCCTTGGCCATCTTCCAGTCGGAGGCCAGCGTGCGGCGTCATCACCTGCGACGCTGGCTGAAGGACAACACGATGGGCGATGCGGACATTCGTGATGTTTTAGATTGGAACTATTACATCGAGCGCTTGGGCGGCACCATTCAGAAGATCATAACTATTCCCGCCGCCTTGCAGGGCTTGTCGAATCCCGTGCCGCGCGTGCAGCATCCCGAGTGGCTGCACAAGAAGATGCTGGAGAAGAACGACGTGCTGAAGCAGCGACGCATCAACGAAATGTTCTCGAGTCGCCCCAAGCCTAGACAGGCGTTGGCCGAGGAGGACAAGGAGCTGGAGCTGGGCGACCTGGAGGACATCGCAGGCAAACAGAGCGCGGAGACGGACGGCAGGCCGCTGGTGACCAAGCGCAAGCGGCAGCAGCTGGAGGGCGAGGAAGAGTCAGAGGCGGAGCAGCACAAGACCTGGCGACAGGCCTTGGGCGCTCCTCCGCCGATGGGCGAGACGCGCAAGACGATGCTCGAGTGGCTGCGCTTCCAGAAGCGCAAGTGGGCGTGGCAGCTGGAGCAGCGGCAGCGCTGCAGGCAGCAGTCGAAGCGCAGCAGAGCAGGCAATGAATCATCTGCTGGCAACGCAGCCAACGCCACAGCCACCGCCACCTTGGGCGGCTTCCTGCGGCGCACGCAGCGCACGCTGCTCGAGCAGCCCTGGCAGATCATCCAAGTGCTGCCTGTGGATGAACTCGGACACTTTACGGTCTGGGCTCTGATAGGCGACGAACTGCATCGCATCAAACTCACTGTGCCCCGCATCTTCTACGTGAATCAGCGCAGCGCGGCGCCTCCCGAGGCGGGGCAGCTGTGGCGCAAGGTGAATCGCGTGCTGCCGCGCTCGCGTCCCGTCTACAATCTCTATCGCTACAGTGTGCCGGAGCAGCTGTTCAAGGACAACTGCCTGGGCATGCTGGCGGACCTGGCCACGCCGGACATCGAGGGCATCTACGAGACGCAGATGACGCTCGAGTTCCGCGCCTTGATGGACATGGGCTGCATCTGCGGCGTGCAGCGCGACGAAGCGAGACGCCTTGCCATGTTGTCCACCAAGGAGTTGGAGACGTTCAACCTGGAACAGCTGGAGCAGCGACCGCAGTCGCAGGTCAGCTACCTGCAGCAGGCGCGCACCAAACTCCGGAAACTGTATCTCTATCAGCACAACACGCCCACCACCAAGAAGGAGCTGTGGGCGCTGTTCCTGCTGCCCAGCAAGAAGGCCTTCATCTTCGTGCTGGACACGGTGCGCACCAACCAGCTGCCCAACATGCGCCAGCTGTACACCGCGGAGCGTCTGGCGCTGCTCAAGAACCTGCGCGAGTCGGAGCAGCTGCCGGCCGAGGACTTCAGCTTCGAGCTGCTCATCGAGGTGGACGTCAAGCAGATCTACAGGCACATACAGCGAGCCCTGTCCGCTTACAAACAGGAGCAACTTGGTCCCACTCTGCTCTGCCTGCAGACGGCAATCGAAGCGAGGAAGCTGAGCCTGGCTCTGCCCGTGCTTCTGGAGTTCCCCCAGGTGCAAATCCACATCACGGACGACGCCAGCTTGCTGTGCGGCCTCGACTGGCAGCGCCAGGGAGCGCGGGCTGTGGTCAGGCACTTCCTGAACCTGCAGAACGTGCTGGAGCTGATGCTGGACCAGTGTCGCTACTTCCAGCTGCCCATCGGCAACATGCCCCCGGACACGGTGCTCTTCGGCGCGGATCTCTTCTTCGCCCGCCTGCTGCAGAAGCACAACTTCGTGCTCTGGTGGTCGGCGAGCACGCGGCCCGATCTGGGCGGCAGGGAGGCGGACGACAGTCGACTGCTCGCGGAGTTCGAGGAGAGCATCAGCGTGGTGCAGAACCATGCCGGCTTCTACGGCGACGTCTGCGTGGAGCTCGCCCTGGACAGTCTCGCTGTGAGTGCCCTGCTGCAGTCGCACAAGATTCAGGAGATGGAAGGCGCCTCGTCCGCCATCACCTTCGATGTGCTGCCGCAGGCCTCGCTGGAGGAGATGATTGGCTCGCTGCCGGCGGCCACGTTGCCCAGCTACGACGAGACCGCGCTCTGCTCGGCCGCCTTCCGCGTGCTGCGCTCCATGGTCAACGGCTGGCTGCGCGAGGTCTCCATCAACCAGAACATCTTCTCGGACTTCCAGATCGTGCACTTCTACCGCTGGATGCGCTCTAGCAACGCCCTGCTCTACGATCCAGCGCTGAGGCGATCCCTTAACAACCTGATGCGCAAGATGTTCCTGAGGATCATCGCGGAGTTCAAACGTCTCGGAGCGAGCATCGTCTATGCGGACTTCAATCGCATTATCCTCAGCTCGGGCAAGAAGTCCGTGTCGGATGCCCTGGGCTACGTGGACTACATTGTGCAGAGCCTGCGCAACAAGGAGATGTTCCACTCGATCCAGCTGAGCTACGAGCAGTGCTGGAACTTCATGCTCTGGCTGGATCAGTCCAACTTCTCGGGCATTCGCGGCAAGCTGCCCAAGGACATTGACGAGACGGTGTCGGCCATAGGCACGGGTCAGAGTCAGGTGGTAGCCGAGGAGGAAGACGACGAGGAGGAGGTGCAGCTGGCTGAGGTCGAGGAGCGGGAGCCCGAGGAGGAGCAGCTCTCGCTGGAGCTCAACTGGACCATCGCCGAGCAGCTGCCGGACGAGAACGAGTGCCGGGAGAAGTTCGAGGCGCTGCTGAGTCTCTTCATGCAGTCGCTGGCCGAGCGCAAGAGCATCGAGCAGGCCATCAAGGATATCTCGCACTCCGCCTTCGACTCGGTGCTGAAGCTGCACAAGAATTACGGCAAAGGCAAGGCGAGTCCTGGCCTGGAGCTCATCCGCACGCTGGTCAAGGTGCTGAGCCTGGACAAAGCCTTGGCCGAGCAGCTCAACGAGCTGCGTCGCAACATGCTGCGGCTGGTGGGGATCGGGGAGTTCTCGGACCTCGCCGAGTGGACGGATCCCTGCGACACCTACATCATCAACGAGGTCATCTGCAAGGCGTGCAACCATTGCCGCGACCTCGATCTCTGCAAGGACAAGCAGCGCGCCATGAAGGACGGCATGTGAGTCCGATCAGACTGCTTTTCATTTACACAGTTTTATTAACTTTTTTTTATCTTTTTTAGACCCGTTTGGTTGTGTGCCCAGTGCTTTGTGGCCTACGACAACGAGGAGATCGAGATGCGCATGATCGATGTGCTGCAGCGCAAGCTGATGTCCTTCGTGCTGCAGGATCTGCGCTGCGCCCGCTGCAACGAGATCAAGCGCGAGAATCTCGCCGAGTTCTGCACTTGTGCGGGCAACTTTGTGCCCTTGATCGGCGGCAAGGAGATCGAGACGCTGCTCAACACCTTCAGCAACGTCGCCAGCTACCACAAGATGCAGCTGCTCCAGCAGACAGTGCAGCAGGCTCTGAAGACGCCACGTTAAGCACAAGTTGTTGAAGTATACATCTTTAAGTGTAAAATAAAATGTTTCTTATAATTTATACAAATTGGAATTGAAATTGGAGAAATTGGTTGTAGTTGAGATTATAGTATAAGATTAAGGGATCTACAGTTAGGGATTATTAAGTTATGTGAATTAGTTGAAGCATTTAAGTTTTAAATAAAATGTTTTTATTATTTAGGAAACGTGATTAGTTGATGCAAGCCTTAGAGCAAGTGTAGGTTGGATTAAAGATTAAAATTAGTTGGTTATGCATAGGGTATATAGTATAGATAAGTTGGGTTATTTAGACCACGGCGACTGCCTTGGAGTCCCGAATGTACTCCTCGAAGTTTTTGTCGTCGAGCAGGCCGGGATCGAAGTCGTTGATCAGCTGCGGCAGCACAGGATTGTCCAGCATGGTCGTGTGATTCCCCTCGATCACTTTGAGCGTCACCTTGCCCGTTGTCAGCTGGGACACGCAATAGTCCTCCTCGATGTCCTGCAGCGAGACCTCTGCGGGTCGCACCAACGTGATGGGCGACTTCAAGTCCTTGACGCTGTCCAAGTCGTAGGTGGAGGCCATCTTGACCCTGCGGAACATGGCCTCGACCATGGTGCGAGAGTATTCCCTGCTGAAGGCGCTCTGCTTGTCCACGTACTCCATAAACAGATCCATTTTCTCCTGCAGCGTGTCCAGCTTGTGGAAGATGACGGCTGCGGATTCCTTGGTCTCCTCGGGGAAGATTTGGTTGACGATGCTCGAGAAGAGCAGGTCGTAGAGATCGTTGTCGGTGAAGTTCTCGCCCAGCTGGAGGTTCGTGAGTCGCTGCAGGAAATGCGGCGCACCGTCGATGAGCATCACATGGCCACGGAAGCCAAGGTTCTCGAGGAGTGCGGCCAGCTGCAGGGCCACAAAGGAGCCGTAAGAGTAGCCAATGAGGTAGAAAGGATCCGAAGGCTTCAGCTGCGCTTTCACGTGCTGCAAGAAGATTAATTTATGAAATTAATTAATATGTAAATTTATAGAACATATTATTAAACATGTTTTTAAATATTCCTCCAAATTATAATTGGTAGTACAAATATTACTCGTGCAGCTTACCTCCAGAGTCTGCTGTCCGATGTCAGCGACAGTTTCGAGACCGGCGAACTGATGCAGCTGCAGGACATTCGCCCTGCTCTGCAAACTGGCGCCAATGTTGTACCAGGCTTGTCCTGCGGTGCCCTCCATACCCGGGATGATGATGTTGGGCGGCACACTCTGCTTCGAGGGCGCTGCATTCGTCTTCAGGGGGAACATGATTTGATCGCAGTGCGATTCATCGCCCAGGTTACGCAGCAACAGTTCCATGCCCAACAGTTTGCCCTCGGAGGCAAAGATCATCTTCACAGCATCAGTGTTGTCCTTCTCCCTGGCCTCCATGTATTCCTGCAGCTTCTGGAAGGTGAGAGCGCGCAGATCCTGCGGCGTCAGCACCAGCTCAAAGTCGCGCTCGAGCGTCTGCTTGATCTCCACGGCCATCAGCGAGTCCATGCCCATCTCGGAGAGCGTTGTGCCCAGCGAAACCGACTTCAGATCCCTGATGCCCATAATATTCATCACCGTGTCGATAATACTCTCGTTGCCCGAGCGTCCCGAACGCTTCTCAGCCACCACCATGCTGGCCACGATTGCCGCCTTGGCTGTGAGCAACGTGTCCAGTTCCTGCAGGCAGGAGGAGATCCGCTGCTGCAGCGTGCCGCCAATCTCCATGTCAATCTTGTCCTCTGCCATGTCAGCCACGAGTCCCACTTCGCCCACAGCGCCCCATTGAATGGCCTTGGCCGGGAGCCCGTCCCTGTGACGTCCTTCGATGATGCGCTCCATCACCGAGTTGGCCATGCCGTAGTTGGTTTGACCCGCGTTGCCGCGACCGCAGGACACGCTGGAGAAGACCACGAAGTGCTCGAGATGCGGACACAGCTGGCGCGACAGCAGATCCAAGTGCTTGGTGGCCACCGCTTTGGGCGAGAAGCTCTCCACGAACTGTTCGGCAGTTTGGTTGGCGAAGATGCCATCGCGGAGAGCGACAGCCAGGTTGAAGATGCCTCCAACGGGTCCCAGCTGCATGGCTGCTTGCAACAGCTGGCGACAGCCTTCCACGGTGGAAATGTCCGCCGTGTTCACCACGATCTCGCAGCCATAAGTCTTCCAGAGACTGTGAGAAAAATTTGATTAGTTAATATTGATATTATTGATTTTAAAGAGGTAAATTTAAATTAAATTCTTGAATTTTAAAGAAGAAAGCAATCTAAAACAAAATAAAAATAGGAAGTAATTTTATTTTGTTTTTGGAACCATCTGCATTCAAAAACTTGGTGATGATCAAAGATTTTTGTAATTATGAATTTTTGAGAATGCTTCCCATACGAACTAAAAACAATCTAATTTTCAGAATGGGGAAATCCAAAATGATTCTAGAACTTGGGTTTCATCTTTGTCACTTACGCAATTCTGTAAGATTGATAGTCCTTGCTGATGCCGCGACTGGAGCTGAGCACCAGCTTTCGAGCTCCTCGCAGCGCCATCCAATCCGCCAGCTCCATGCCGAAGCCTCCCAGACCGCCGGGAATCACGTAGGTCATGTGAGGCTTGAAGTAGACCTGGCTGAGCACTCGCACCGGGAGGGTTTCGGGTGCCTCGGGTGTCTCGCGCACCTTGATGACAACCTTGCCGATGTGCTTGCCACCGATGAGGTGTCTGAAGGCCTGCTCGATTTCGTGGGCTGGGAAGACGGTGACGGGCAGGGGCTGAATGATGCCACTCGCAATATCCAAGTCGATGAGGTTCTTCAAGTGCTGCACATCGAAATGATTAATGCGAATTCAATTAAGCGGGCAAATAAAAGCGGGAGGAGCTGAAGTAATTACCCAAATGTCTTCGTCAGATGCCACCAAAAGGCTGTCGGCCAAGACGGCGTGGAAGGTGAGCTCCTTGAGGAAGGCGCCCAGGCCGAGTTTGCTGTCGTTGGCCATATCGAATTTGCCAATCTCGAGGAAGTGGCCCGCGTGTCCCAGGCAACGCACCGATGCCAGCAGCTTGTCCTCGGAGAGCGAGTTCAGCACAAAGTCAACTCCCTTGCCGTCAGTCTCGCGCTGAATCATGCGCTCAAAAGAGGTGTCGCGGGAATTGCCAATATTCGATTCTGTGTGGGGTCCAAGTCAATAAATGTAATTAAATGAATATATAAATAATTGTATAAAGATAAAATAATCTTATGAATTTTAAATAGTTAGAGTATAATAAGTATACATAATTAACCACGAATAAATATGAATATTTGTATATCCATAAAGGCTTTTCAAACTTACATTAATGATAGTTCGGGTGGGAATTTTTAAATTATAAATTAGAAATTACAGTCTTCCAGCTCTCACCATTGAGTTTCAGTTAGTTAATGACTCAGTCAGGACAAGCAATTTAATGTATTGATATTTTTGCTTACCCTTGAGCTGCGGGAAGGTGTCGAGCAGGAACTGCTTCTTCTGGGGCGTGCTGCAAGTGGTGAACACCTCCAAATTATACGCCAGGGCCACACGAATGGCAGCCAAGCCAATGCCGCCGGTACCAGCGTGAATGAGAATGCTCTTGCCCTTGCGAATGTCGGTGGCCATGAAGAAGGCGTAGTAGACAGTGATGTAGACAACGGGCACGGTGGCTGCCTCCTGCAGCGACCAATGGTCGGGAATGTCCCAGATGAGCTTCGAGGGCTTCTCCACGTACGAAGCGACGCCTCCCTTGACCACCATGCTCATGATGCGGCGACCTGTGCGCGTATTAATGCCCGAGTACTCGAAGCCGAGCACACAACTCTGGTCAATGCGATTGCTGCCATAGAGCTCCACAGCGAGGCGTCCCGTGGCCAGCATGACATCGCGGAAGTTCAGCGAGGAGTAGGCGATTTTGATCATGCAATCCTCGGGAGCAAGCGGACCCTCGAACCAACGCAGCGAGGAGAGATCGCCACGCTGCAGCACATTGCCGTAGATGTGATCGAGTCTGGGCTGCAGCTCGTAGCTCGTTGGAAGCTGCAGATGCCTCAGACTGCCCCACGTGCCCTAAAATATAGAAGAAGTCAATACGGAACTTTAAGACTCTAAATTTCGTACTCACATTGCGATAGATGTTGAAGGCCAAGCCCAGCGCGTACTGCGCAGCGTAGAAGGGAGCAGCGAGATCGAACTCGGGTGCATTGGCATCATCGATGTAGAAGCAGCTGACGAGGTTGCCATCGGGCTCCTTGCGCAGACAGTTGACCAGGCCAACCAAGCCATTGAGCTGCTCCTTGAAGGCGTAGACAACCACAGTGCTCTTGATGCTGATGGCCGACTGCACCTGAGTCAACCACTCGAAGCTGGTGTCGTTGTCGGACACCTTGACTACAGTGGGTTGGATTTGCAGCTTCTTGGAGACCTTCTGTAGCAGCAGATAGACTTCCTCATTGTTGTCCAAGGGAATCACGGTAATCAGTCGGAATTGTTCGGGCAACTTCAAGTTAGCCAGATTTGTTGTGGGCCGTTCTCGGATCAGCAGATATCCATTGTCGACCAGCACCTTTTGGGCATTCACAATCGCATCCTCGTTCGGTGCGCCGCAGATGCCGCCCGTGACCACAAAGTGATAGTTCGAGAGCGTCGACAATTTGCCGTTCTCCACGTGGATGGCGGGCAATTCCTCGATCTTCCGGTCGGTCAGATACATGTACTCTCCGGTGATGACGGGCAGATCTTCGATGGCATCGCTGAACTTGTCCAGCACGGTGTCCCGGCCATCGGTGTCCACTTCCACCAGCTTCACCTTCATCACTGCAATGTTCTCCAAGGCCAATTGCACGCAGAGACGAGCAGCATTCGATGGGGATAATTCCGGAGCTGGCAGATAGGGAACGAATTCGTATTGCTCCAGCACGGGAATGCCGGGAGGACGACGCCTTTGCACTGGACTCGCGTGCAGTCCTGTGAGCTCAATGCCGCCGGCAACAATGCGATCGTACTTGTGATCCACGTAGACGTCGAACACGCGATTCTCGGGATCCATCTTGGTCATCAGATCAAAGTGATGCACGCCATTGATGCGCAGCTTGCGTATCTTGGTGGGCAACAGGAGCGAGCGAGAATCGGTGCCGAGAATCTGGATCTGCAGCATGGCATCCATGAAGGTGACCCAGTTGTAGTTCCACTCCACCTGACCGTAGAGTCCATCGGAGCGAGCGTTCTTCACAGCGCGGAAAGCGCCGTTGTAATGATAACCTCGCAGTTTGAGCTCCTTGTAGAAGTCTTTCCTGGAGACCATGGGGAAGTCCGACTGCTGCTGGAAGTGGAACACTTCCGGTACGGTCGGGTTCTCGATCTCCCTGATCTTGCCTGTGACCACCAAGCTGCCAGCTTCAGTTATCTGTAATAATGGGAAAACGTATATTATCGATTAGATTAATCTTTTAATATTTTTCAACTCGGCAATATCAATGGATATATTGTAATTCAAATAAATTATTTAATTCCCTTCAATTAGAATATTATAATTCAGATAAAACTCTGCCACATAAACTAAGAAATATATACCGTTTGATATCCTTCAGCAATATCAAATAGGGAATATTATAGTTCAAATCGTTCCCTCAACTCACCTCAAAGTGTCCTGTGCCGTAGTGAATCATGACGTTGAGCTCGACCTCGCCGTTGACGGACATGTTGGTGGCCCGGAGGAACTGCACCTCCTCGAACTCGACAGCCACGTCCATGTAGCTGGGACCGTGGTACATTAAAGAGAAGGTCTCCCAGACGTACTGCAGATAGCAGGTGGCGGGCACGAGGATCTTGCCGTCGATGACGTGGCCGCTCATGAACTCCTCGTTGTCGCTGGCCAGGTTGATGGGGAAGACGCGTTCGCCGCTGGACTTGGTCTTCATGTTCTCGTACTTGGTGACGAACCAGTCCTCGCTGTGATCCCAGCGGATGAGCGAGCTGATGCTGGGCGTGGAACGCGCCACGGGGAACTCGATCTTGGGGTACAGCTTGGACACGGGCACCATGACGCCGTTCTGATAGAGTCTAGAATGGGAGACACATTTAAAATATGCATATATAGAAATAGAATAATTGTTTCTACTCACTTGCCCAGCGCTGTCATGAAGAAGAGCGCGTTGTTCTTGTTGCCGCGATGGGTCAGGGGAATGTGCACGCCGCCAGGCATGGAACGCTTCAGGATGGCGCCCAGCAGTCCGTGAGGAGCTATCTCAATGGTCAGCGCATTCTTGGGCAGCAGCGCAAAGGTTTCCTCGAACAGCACCGAGTTGAGCAGATTGTTCGTGTGGTATTCCGCCGAGCAGATCTTGCGCTCGGGCTGCTCCCATTCGCTCTTCGGCACGCTGGTGCTCAGCCACTTGGAGGTCCTTGGCTGCGGGTTGGGAATGGTCTGCTTCATGTAGCCCAACAGCGGAGGTCCCATCTGTGCAATGTAGCGCGAGTGATAGGCAATGTTGGAGCAGGGCACTTCCTTGGCGAAGATGTCCTTCGCCTTAAGTTCGGCCACAAATTGAGCAACGTCCTCGATGGGACCGGAGATGGTGCAGGAGTCGGCGCCATTGTGACAGGCCACCTCAATGGTCGCGGGCAGCATCTGCTTGATGGTCTTGTAGCCAATGCCGACAGCAGCCATCGATCCCTTGATCTTCTCCGCATCCACGCTGACCTTGCCGCGATAGTAGGCAGCCAGGATCATCTGCTCGGCAGTCAGACCGCCGTCGGCATAAGCACAGCCCAACTCACCCACGGAGTGGCCGATAATGTGATCGGGAGTGAGGTCCAGGGAACGCAGCACATCCGTCAGGCCAATCTGGCAGGCAGCAATGCCCACAAAGGAGTTGAGAATGTTCTGGTAGATGGCAGGATCATCGGAAGTGATGATGTTGATCAGATCCAAGCCCATGGGCAGCAGAGTCCTGTGGCAAAGCTCGACCGACTCCCTGAAGCGGGGAATCGTCATGAGGGACAAACCCATCTCGTTCCACTGCGATCCCATGCCGCTGTAGACCCAGACGATGGGTCGCTGGAGGCCAGTGTAATGCTGGACATCGCGGGCCACGGCCTTTGTGGGTTCGACGCCGTTCTTGGTGAAGACGCCGTAGCCGCGGAAGACCAGGCCGGAGACATCCTCCTCTTGAATGTTCTGCAATAAACCAATGAACTCGGCATCCAGCGGCTTCTGTTCGATGGCGTTCAAGATGTCGTTGATGGCGTCTTCGGTTCTGCCTGCCCAGGTCAGCAGCCTAGGGAGATCATCTTCAGGCAAGCCAAAGTTGGTCTTGGGCTTGGGATAAGCCTTGAGTATAGCGTGAGCATTGGCGCCGCCAAAGCCGAAGGAGTTGATGCCGATGTAGGGCTTGGGCAGCGGCGTCGAGTCCTTCACGACAATCAGACGTCCCTCGGCGAGCGCGGTAATCGTTGGCTTCACCTCGGTAAAGTTAATGTTCGGGGCAATCAAGCCCGTCTCGAAGGCAAAGCAAGCCTTGACCAAGGAACAGATGCCCGAGGCGGCTTCCGAGTGTCCCACGTTGGATTTGACAGATCCCACCAAGAGAGGCTCCGCTCTTTGGCTGCACAGCACGCTGTCGATGGCCTTGCACTCCTCTGGGTCTCCCACCACGGTGCCAGTGCTGTGGGCTTCCAGGTAGCCCAAGTCGTTGGGGGTCAGATCGATTTCCTTGTAGAATTCCTGCAGCAGCTTCTCCTGCACCTTGCCCGAGGGATACGTGATGCCTTCGGGCTTGTAGCCATCGCAGTTGGTCTTCGAGTAAATGACGCTGGCATAAACACGCTTGGCGTCGCGCTTCCTCTGAAGAAACAGGCAGTTGATGGTCTCCGATCGCGTGTAGCCGCTGGCATCCTTATCGAAGGGGCGACAGAAGCCATCGGGCGCCAAGACGCCAAGGCTAAAGGAGGGAATTAATAACAGATACTTTAAGGAAAAAAATGGAAATGCTTACCGTGCAAATTGGAGTGTCACAAACGGATGCAGCAGCAGATTGGAGCCGCCAATAATGGCTGCATCGATTTCGCCGTTTCGTATCGCACTGAACGCGTTGTCCAAGGCATACATGGAGCTGGAGCAGGCGGTGTCCAGCAGGAACGAGGGTCCCTCCAAGCCCAAGCAGTACGAGATCCTGTTGGCCATCATCGCACGGCTGCAGCCCGTGATGCCGAAGCCTCCCGACGACACCTTCTCGTAGAACCAGGTCTTCTCCGACTCCGAGATGCAGGAGCCGACGTAGACGCCTGTCTTGGTGCCTCGCAGAGTCTTGGGATTAATGCCAGCATCGATCACTGCCTCGTAGGCAGTCTCTATCAGGATTCTCGTCTGCGGATCCATCGTATGCGCCTGCTTGAAGTGCACCCCAAAGAAGGTGGCGTCGAACTTCTCCAGTCCGTTGATTTTGCCCGAACGCTTGGGAATCTCGGGATTAAAGTGGCGCCAACGACGCTCATCATCGTCCACCATGTCCACCTGATAGAATACAATTCATATTTGACGTGATTTTAATTTTATATTGCAAAGTTCTAGAGAGTTCTATTGCGGTAATATTTAATATTAATATTTGAGAAAGAAATTATAAAATTAGTCAGTGAATTTGTAAAATATTAAAAATAAAAATAATGTATAAATAATGTAAATAATGTATAAAAATGAAACGAGTTCGTATTTACGAAATTTCTGGAACCTTAAATGGACATTCAAAATAGAAATTTTAGAAAGAAAGTAAAATATCTTTGTGGCGTTGGTCATATTTTGTGAATATTTTGAGTAATATTGGACAAACAAATAATTTTAAAAATAGAGTTGAAATTTAAAATTTCGATCTTGAAAAAATTCAACTTTCTGTCATTTTGAAACGCTCAAGTAATAAATTAATTCGTAGATTGTATTAAAGATTTGATAATCACATCATTAGTCACATTTTGTAAACTCGTTTGTTATCAAGCACATTTATCGGGTAACATTGTAATCACCTTGTTGTAGAGATTGTACTCGTATTCGGAAATATTTTTCGAGTTCGGGAACTTGCCAGCCATGCCGGAAATGACAATATCATCGCCATCCGTATCGGGGCGGGATCTGGAGTATTTCTTATCCTTCTTTGACACCATGTTATTGCTTGCCATTGCACTTGATTGGAGTTGAAATCACTTGAATGTCTATGAAAAAGTCTTTTAAGGAGTTTATTTTGTTCACTTGCACTTGCACTTTGATTACACGGATATTCGATGAAGTTATATGGTTAAGGCTTGCGTTTCCTTCGTCAAATGTAATCCAACTGATGCGAGTGATCGAACGATCGAATTGCTATCCAATACAGCAATTGTGGCAGAAAATTTGACTAGGGCTGCTTTTATACACCTGCTGCTGCCATGGGGCAATATAAGTATTACAAATTCCAGAAGGTATCAAAAATGGTAAATGCTGAATACTTTGACCACACTCACACCCTAGTAATTAGAGTCAACGAAATTCCATGAATAAACCAACCGTGGATTTCGCATTGCACTGTGCTTCCACGGGGCTCTACAAATTAAATTACTACAGAGAGCTAAGTTATACTATTTGTAAAATAAATATGTAATTTATTGGCTGATCCAATGTTTGAAACTATGTTTGTAATCTCATTAAGCAACAAACATTTTCAAGGGCCCGGCTTTCTCCGCCGCTAATTAACTTAACATTAATCCTTTACAATTATTTAGGTTTTAATTATTATATCGAAAGCTCAAAACCCGATCACTTTTCTTGAATATTCTGTTAATGTGGAAAACTCAAATAAATATAAATTAAAGCTTAAGCCAATTTTATCATTTGTTGCATTATAATTTCAGTAAAAACATATAATAAATTTAATTAGAATCCGAGATTAAGATTTAAACCTTTAACTAGTGCAAAAATTGTTAACTCTCTAGTATTATTAATATGGTTTATTCATCTATCATAATTTCCAGGCAAATTTCTGCAATTTCATGCACGGTATTTATGCAATATAACTTTGTAAGGTGCAAATCAGTTCGTTGTGTTTAAAAACACTTGAGGGGGCTTTAATTGTTGTAATGATTTTCGAGTTAATGAACTTGAACAAGCCGCTTCCACCGGCAAAATGTAAATCGCACAAACCGTTCGTTGAACTTGCTTAATATCATGCGTATGCATATGTGATGGATTCTAATACACACACCTCTCTGCGGACAGACACACATACATAGATATCGTCACATATGTTGCTCTTGAAAGGCAGACAATTAACATATATGTATATATATATTATTCTGCAAATACACGTATATAGAAAAGGCAGTTCAAGCAGGATTCTCACGCCCAATTTGATACAGCAGAACTTTGATGGATATACTGTGAATAATTAAGTTCAATATTTGAGTGCATAGTAATTACTATTAAATATGCCATGATATAATAAGCTCGCAGTGAAATTAGAATATTCTAGTTTCCTTCCACTATCACATTATTTGTCTTATGGACTAATTCAGAATATATAAATGTGAATGTGAAAATACTTATTTTACATGTTGTGAATTAAAACTTTCATAAGAATTTATAATTATTGCATATATTCATTAAATGTAATTCCACATTGCAAATAATTGCATTATTTTTTGTGCAAAAAATGGGATGCAAATTATCGACATATTTAAGCATATATGATATTTATGTATTTATTCTTGACTGGATATCCTATGTGATGCAGAATTTTAAACATTACTCAGAACATTCAGCTCAGTCGAAGACTATCATTGATTGTTGCTAATACTTTGGGAAAATTGGCTTGATTGCGGCCAGGAAATGCCCCAAAGGCGGCTCCACAATCAAAATGGCAATCAAACGATTTAGATTTTGCATACCTTTTGTACACATTCACACAGAGAAGTGAGTGTGAGTGCGAGTGTATTCACATGTGGGTGTGAGTATGAGTACTCGAGTGCCTAGCGGCAACTTACTCCACTGCCCTATAGCGTCAAATAAAATATTTATTGGGAGTCTGAGACGAGGACCAGCGTTCTGGTCTGGCCGTTGTTATCTATGCAAATGGGGATTGAGATTGAGCCCCTTGAGTAGTCGGTATAAGTAAGTTGACTTTGAGCCAAGTCTATGATTAATAAGTATTATGCCAAGTGCTAGAATTTGCATTGATAAAGAGCCAGAGACAATGGGCAGCCAACAAGCTGCTCATCCACAATGCAAACCGGTTTCCCAATCGGGTATTGAGTAGTGATGATTCTCCCAATCGTAAGTTCAAGTTCGTGTCTCTCTCTCTTATCGGCAGCTCAAGTGCGAGAGACAGAGAGAGAGAGAGAGAGAGCTTTCACTCAAAAGCTCATCCGATCGTGCAATGTATCTGATCGAGCCGAAGCTGATCGGATTAGTCGTTGTTGAAATCCGAACGCGGTCAGATTGCCGCTCTGCAGGCTTTGAAGCTCACGAAAAATTTGTCTGGCTTCCGACAGAGAGAGATTAATACCGAAGCGATAATCAAGCGTCGTGTGCTGGGATTTTTTTTGGAGCAAAAGTCAAGGTTATCGCTAAACCGCACAAGAGACCGACCGATTCAATATCAATACCAATTATCAGCATCAGGTTAGTCACAATCTCTGTAGTTATTTTAGCCAGATTTTGCGTGTGCGGGAAAATCCGCTTGAATTCATTTTTGACGTCATTGAAATTATTGTTGACATTTCCGAGTAAACAACTCGCTGAGTGGGTGTGTGAGTGTGATTGTGAGTGTGCGTGTGAATGCTCATAAAACGAATTCAACAGGGACTCGTTCAACGAATGTAAACTGGCTCGCTTATTCGTTCTGACAACTCTTCAATTCGCCAAACGAGTTAAACGGGCTTCACAGGTTTTCATTAGAAATTTTCCCTCGCGCTAATTAACGAAATACTGTTATTAGCATTTATTGGGGGACTTTCTAATGCAAATACAATTCTAACTCATCAGCACATGATGTACCCTGGGACCATAATCATTATACAAATTTCGTTATATCGTTTTCTTAGAACATATTAAATTCATTTTTAGTGATCTTATAACAATCAGACCAAATACAACTTGATGAATAATCATTATTGAGGAGGTTAATTGATTTTCGATTTTGTGCAAAAATGACTTTAATGAAATCATTTAAAATAAATTACTATATCTGAATCCATTAAATAACGTAATGTATATACAACTTTATCTGCATTGCTCTTGTGTTATTCCAAATGGAAATTAAGAATTAAATGTTTGTAAATGCTTTTGAAATCATGACGCAATGATTTTTTGAAAGTGATTAAAGCGGTGTGCTCGTTGTTTTCGTCTATCAATGTAGGTCAGAGATTTGTTGATTTAATAAGAATTCAAATAATATTTACTTACTCTATTTCAGTTGAAGATGACGCCTGTGATTATCTTGGCTGCTGCCCTGCTGACGATCGTCGGTGCTGCACCGCAGCAGTCAGACATCTTGGACCGCAACATCCAGGACATCTTCAACACGAATCCCAGCGCGCCGACGCCAACGCAGAAGACGTCGGGCACGGGCACGGGCATTGGCCGCGTGGTGACTCCCGAGCCCATCGATCCCAACAATCCGGTGATTGACTTCAACTCGATCAGCGGCAAGCAGGTGACGTGCAACTGCGTGCCCTACTACATGTGCGATCCCTCGACGAACAGCGTCACCGAGGACGAGTCCTTCGACGGCTTTGGCCAGATCGACATTCGCTTTAGCGACGACGATCCCGTCTGTCCCGCCTCCGTGGACGTCTGCTGTGCCGGCAACCGCACGCGCAGCGTCGTCCTGAATCCCACGCCGCTGGAGAAGCGCCCAGATCAGCCCAAAGGCTGCGGCATACGTAATGTGGGCCTGGACTTCACGCTGACGGGTGCCACGCAGAACGAGGCTGGGTTCGGCGAGTTCCCCTGGACCATTGCCCTGCTGCACGCCAACAACTACAGCCTGTTCTGCGGCGGCTCGCTCATCCATCCGCAGGTGGTGCTGACGGCCGTGCATTGTGTGTCGCCGCATGCGCCGGGCACCTTCATGGCCCGGGCTGGCGAGTGGGACGCACAGACGACGAGGGAGAGATTGCCGTACCAGGAGCTGGGCGTGCAGCGCATCATCACGCATCCGCAGTTCAACGTGCGCAATGTGGCCAACGACTTTGCACTCGTCATCCTGACGGCCGAGTTCAAGCTGGCCGATCACATCAACGTGGCCTGTCTGCCGCCCCAGGGCGCCGCGCCCCTCGCCGGCACCACCTGCTTCTCCACTGGGTGGGGCAAGGACGTGTTCGGCGCCGCCGGCAAGTACAGCGTCATCATGAAGCGCGTCCCGCTGCCCATCGTCGACTTCAACACCTGCCAGACGCAGTTCCGGGGCACTCGCCTCGGCCCCAAGTTCGCTCTGGACCGCAGCTTCATGTGTGCGGGCGGCCAGCGCGGCATCGACACCTGCCAGGGCGACGGAGGCGCCCCCCTCTCCTGCCCCATCGGCCTCGCCTCCGAGAATCGCTACCAGCAGAGCGGCATCGTGGCCTGGGGCATTGGCTGCAACGACGAAGTGCCTGCCGCCTACGCCAACGTGGCCGGCGCCCGCAGCTGGATCGACCAGCAGATGTTGGCCAACGGCTTTGGCACCAGCTCCTACACGGCCTAAACCACATTCACTATTCACATATGCTAGGAAAAGTCTGTAATAAATCACGTTTAATCTATGCAGCGTCTATTGTGTTCTCGTATTGTTCGCCCCAAAAGGGTCGAAGGGGTTAAAGGGATGTCCGACTTCATTACGTATACTTAACCTGACAATGCGCTGCCTTGTTTAACTTTTTAGTTGCACAGCTTTAAGGCTGTCTCGGGGGAGACTAAAAAGGATTGATGCAGCATTTCAATTAATTTTCATCTTTGACAAGCTTTTTCATTGTATTTACTTTGATTTCATTTGAATTCAAATCAATCTTGAATTCCTAAATTCAACACTTGCTATGGCAATTGTTTTCACTTTATTAATTTTGATGCAAAAGGGGTTGATAATCAATTTTAATGAATTTAAAACTCTTTTATTCCATACTTGTTTGAAGTAAATTTTCAATTCCGAAGTTTTCATTTCACTTGTGTTGATATTCATGGGAGAGCAAAAAGGATTGATAAACCATTTCAATTTATTCTAAACTCCTTAATTTAATACTGGTTTTCATTTTCATTTTATTAACTTGGAGTTGTCTGCTTACAAATTGGTCTTGTCTGCAAGCCATTTTGCATTAGCCTTAAAGCTTTATCGGCTTTACTTGCTTCAAGTGCCAAGTCTGAGTTCAACTTCCTTTTCCTTAACCTTGTTTAAAAATGTATTTGCTCAGCTTTAAAGCTGTCTGAAAATTGGGATTCATTTATAATCCTTTCATTAAATACATGATATGTTTAATTTATTAATTTAAATATTATCTTTGTCTTATCTGCAAACCAATTTTCATGTTAAAGCTTTGTTGGCTTTATGCTTTAATTTGAGCGTCTTATTTCAGCTTATTTTTTGAGCTCGTTTAACTTTTTAGTCGCTCATTTTTAAAGTAGTCTCGAGGAAGTCGTGGTTTATGTTAAATCAAACTTAATGGGAGAAATGGAATTTATTTTAAATATTTTTACGTAATACTGGCTATGCAATTTAAATTTCGTTTTCAATTTATTTATTTAGATTCTATTCGTGTTCTGCATTTGTATTTTGAAAACTTTATTGACTTTTTTGTTTTACGTTCTGCTTTAACCTTGTTAAACAAATAATTTGCACAGTTTTAAAGCTGCTTCGAGCGAACAATAGAACTATAAAATATTTGTATATAAGAAGAATCGATGGAACCTTAAACCATATTTTATTATTTGTTGCTATGACAAGCTAGAAAAAGATTTAGTTTTATTGATGTACATTTTCTTCTTCTGCTTAAAGTTGTACAGACATTTAATTTAAATCTTGTTTTCCATTTTCCTTAGGTGATTTGCTATATTTTGTTACCCTAGCAATAGCCGTAATGTGTTAATTTAGAATTGTGCTTTATTGCTATGACAATCTGGCAAAAGATTAAAGATAATTTGCATAGCAATATGTCTTGTGTGGAAAGCATTTTGCTTTATTTGTTTAATTTCCAAGTTGTTATGATATATATCAATATTGAGTCAGCAACGAATAAATAGAAAAACGAAATTTCTTTGGAATACTTTTTGACAAGCTGGCCACAAATTAAAGATAATTTGCATTGCAATATGTCCTGAATGTCTTGTTATTTGCACGCCAATAATTAAGTGTGTTGGCCTAGTAAAGATGCAAATGCAAATGCAAAACTTGGGGAAGATTCAAGTTTGAGCTGAGGGAAAAAGTAAAACAAAACTCGGCTGACTGCAATGAAAGCAGCTGCTGTGGAAACTATTTTCTTTCACTGCCATGACTATTTAAGCTTGGGAGCCGAAGCAAAGCGAGCTTTACTTTGATTTCTTTGTGCATAGTTGCATCTTTAAGTTTTGATGGCAGCGGGGCGGGGACGAAGACAAAAGCGACAGCTTTAATTAAGAACTCCGACGGCGTCAAATTAAGTTAAAGATGCAAACAAATGTGTCCTTAGACCGAAATGGTGTCAAAATTCTTGTCACTTCAAACACGCCCACAAAGTGTTGCAATTATATTTGTCATGCATGCGGAGCGCTGCAACTGCGGCCAGCCGGCAGAGGACACACAAAGACAGCGGCAGAAGATGCCTGAAATGGTGGCGGTAGCGACAATGTTGCCACACTGTCTGCCCCACCTGCCTGCGCTTGAGTTGCAGCAACTGGATGCCTCAGACTGCCGCTGCCGCTGCTGCCAAGTCGAGTCTCATTTCAGTTATGTCCGTCCGCAGCGCGGTGCTCGTTAAGCGTGCGCCGTGGCAGCAGTTCTATATAGTATGTTATGTTATGTTAGTAGTGGAAGCTGCAACTGCAACTGCAACATAACATGTGCTTAACCCAAAACCCTCCTCCATGTTCCGCTCCCCTCTGACATGTTACAGCCTAATTGCAGTTTTTCAAATGTTGCAGTTGCTTCCGAAAAAATTAGGGTCATGGAATTTTTAAAGGCGACCCTTTGCTCTGGCTGCTCTTGCTATTTTGCTATTGGAGTCGTCGTCTCTGCCTTAAAGGCTGCAGCCGAGGGGAATGGGAATGGGAATGGGGCAGGAAGGAAAGTAATATGAGCTCGCCAAGAAGTGCCTGGCAATGGGAATATCCGTTCTGTGCTGTGGCAGCACTTAAGCTTTTGTTTAAACGAATTTCTCGCAGTATAATCCAATGACATCTTTTGAGCTGCAGCTCGCAGCAAAACTGAGCTGATTAGATGCAAGCTTCGCGTGCTTAATCTTGTGACTGTTTTAAGCGGCAAGTGTCATTGGACTATGGGCAGAAAACTTAAATGCGCTTCTGTGGCTTGGCAGTCGAATCCGGCCTGGGAATGATTGCCACAACGACGCACAGTGGCGCCGAATGAGTTTTCTTTTGTTACAAAGTAAACACATACTTCTATAAACAGAGGCAACTAACTAACTATTGATTGTGTTTTTATATTAATGCCCAAAATAGAATTTTCAATTGTATTTATTTATTGGCATTTTTGATTTTTGCTACGACTTTAGTGCTTTTTCGCGCTACTGTGCGACGTCAGTCAGCTGCGGCAGTAATAAGTTAAAAAGCATTTACCAGCAGATACGCCCACTTCCGATCTCCCTGGCCGCCCTCTCGCCCCTCTTATAATCACGTTGAGCACTTACCCGTTATGGCTGCGAAGGCGAACGGAATCATGACGCTGGCAATGGCAAAAGTTTGAGCAGCCTGCATAAATTCCATGAGGACGCCGTGTCGCTGGCAACCTGCTCCATTCGGCTGCCTCCAGCAAACGATGTTAGTCCTGGATCTGGTGCTTAGGCGTCGTCAAATAGTTAAAATATTTGAACAACTTTCGCCCGGCTTAATGAGGGGGCTTAAATGGCTTGCATATTCGCATATCCGCATATGCAATGCAATTGTTCAACAACTGCAAATTATGGAGTGGAAATATCTGAGAAAAGAAGAGTAAAGTATAGATCGAGCAGGAGCATAAATAAATATTGCGGTTGCCATTTGCTGTGCAATTTGCAGCATGTTGACGTGCTCACAGCTGAAAATTAAACTTTTGCCCCCCCCCCCACAAGCTAAAACCAAAAACCAAAAGAAACTAACAGCAAAAACCGATGGCAGCTGCGAACTACGAAGCTGATTGGGAAAAGGGGGAAAGCTTCACGGAAATGCGGAAAAGCAGACAGGCAGGCGGCCGGTGGACGAGGAACGTGAAAAGAAAAGATGAAATTCTCGTTGCAGGAAAATGTTCCATTAATTTTTACATACAATGACCTGAATCAGCGTTTTTGGTGCTTCATCTGCTGGCTGGTTTTGTTCTGTTGTGGGCGACGAGGGCAGTGACTTAACCAATTACAATGGGGATGCGAATGCAGACGTGAGTGCGGCTAAGGCTTTTGCTCAGCCTGCCCCAATGAATTGGGGGCCGCAGGTGGGAGATTTCGCATTGCCATTGCACGGCGTGCAATAAGCCGAGGCTGAAGTCGGACCTGGAACTGGAAGCCGGTGCTGAAGCTGAAGCTGAAAAGCGTCGCTGCGAACGTGCAAAGAATCTAAAACAATTTGGGGGAGGGCAGCAACTGGGAACGTGCAGGAAGCCTCAAATTAAACAAGTTATGGCACACCGATGATGGCATACTCTGCCCACAAAACGCCCTCCACAAAACACTATCTTCCAGCAGGCATCTATCTTGTTTTGTTCTCTACTTTGCTACTCGCACATCAAATAATTCACGTAAAGTCGGCAATTAAAAGTGTGCTGCAAAAGTGATGAGCAAGTGCTTCGAGTCTAAATGAATGAGCTGGCCAGCCAGTCACTACCAATTGTGCTGGCCTTTCATTTGTAGCAGCTGCTAACCAAATTATACACGTCTAGTTGTAGTTGCTGAGAAAGGTCAAGAGTCGGACAAAACGAGCGAGAAGCCGCTTTAACCCTTAGAATGAATACTCGTTTTAAATTCAAATTCAATTGAGTACAATATGAATGAAGTACAACTCTCGCTACAGAAATCGTTGTAGCAACGCTTGATTAAATATATTTACTGCATCTACTCGCACTCGCTTGTATGAATGAAATATCACCCGGTTGTTTATTACCATTTAAGCATAATTTTTGCCAAAGTCACCGTGATGAATTCGGTCAGTTTTATAGTTTATATGGATGTGAATTGAAATGAAAAACCAACTTGAAAAGCAAGTGCTTTAACATATTTGCCAGCTCTTCTTCGTGTATTGTTATTTTTACGATTTAAACGCAACGAAATACAATTCCAAAAATTGTTGGAAAAATCATTGACCAACCCCTCGCTGCTGGGCAAACCGACTGACTGCGAAAATATATGTACATATAAAATATGTACATAATCGCGTGTACATAAATATATATATTTCAGCAGCCTGGCCGCGAATTTTTGTATTTATCCATACCCTGCATCAGCAAAAGCGGCAAACCAGAGTTTGTCAGTAGTTATAGTAAAGAAAAATATTTTAATTAACATTATTATATTATTCGTTTTATGAACATAACATAATGATTCATTTTAAGTGATTTCAATAAATTTAGGTCAAAGCATTATCATACTTTTGTGGCAACTCTTATTGCATGTTCTTATAGAGTGTATTCAGACAAAGAAAAGACTCAAAAAAACCCAAAATTTTAAACCAAAGCCGGTTTTTTGGATGTGGGGTTTATTTGAAGCCATTGCAAATGCATAATTCTCAACTTTTTGTGAATCATGACGGATATACACGAAAGGATTATAACGGTGTACTTAAGTGGTTAATGTTTAATGCATTAAATTACTCACCTATAAAATCGATCGATAGTTGCTCCAGTCTTTGTGCTGCAGAGCATGCTTCCGTTGGTCAAGTTCACGTGATGCACTCAAACTTATTCATTATGTATGTACATCTACTATACATACATACATATATCTGAGTTGTTATTATTGTTGCTGCCGCGGCTGCTGTTGGTTTTTTTAACAATGTTTTATGGTTTTGGCAGCATTTAAACAGCGAATTCATTAAATTTTAGCACATGCATAAACGCCATACGCCCCGTTGTCCGTGTAAATTGAGCAGCGTTGCTGTGGATCGATATGGCCTCGACACCCGGATCGTATACGTAATATTGCCTGTCTAATTGCGCAAATATTTATATTTATGCTGTATGTTATGTGCTCGCCGCAGATAAAACAGCTTCTAACGGGCAACTTCGACTGATGCGCATAAAATATGTTTTCCAATTTGGCTTTTTGTTGCCTTATTGCTGTTTCTGGCCCTGCTCTTGGCCCTATTCTTGGCCTTGCTCGTGTCTGCGGTATGGAATGGCGTTTCATTAAGTGTAATATTGTTCGCTTCTCATTTGCAGAAGGAATTTATTGCAAAGTGCTTGTGGCTATTTAACGTTTTTAATTGAAAAACTTTTGTTTTTGTTGTCGCATTCGCTCGCTAGGAGTTTCTACTTCTACAGATAGCTTTGGTCACTGCTGGCAACGCTAACGGTGTGCGTTAGTCGTAGTTTAAGTTGCTGCCGCTGTCAACGACAACTACTTGCAGCCACTTATCATAATTAGCCCGCTGCTGCTGCTGCTCCTCGAGGTGCTGATGATGACGATGATGATGGAGGCTGTGGTGCAAATGGCGAAGTTTCGCCTTCCCCAACGCCATTAACAACTCATTGCCAATGGTGGCCTCCTCTGCCAAGCACAACAAAATACTCGCCAATATATTTGTACATATATTTTCATAACGGAAGAGCAAACGAAAGACCCTAAAGGAAGATGGAGTGAGGCAGTCAGTCAGTTGCCCAGTCGGTCCAGTCCACTTATTCATATTGTTTGGGCGAGCTGCTTCATCATTATTGACAGACGTAATCAATTGCAGTCCATTAGACTCTTGCAATCGGCTGCAGACAAAGGAGAAAGCTGCCAAGGCACAGACCCTAATACAATTACAATCGAGCATGGCCAATATCTGTTTCTTTTCTCCTCTTTTATGCTACGTTGCTATTCTTTATTTCGTCATTACTGCTCTTTGTGTTTTGTTGAGAATTCTAATGAAAAAGAAAGTACAATTATTTACACAAAAACGAGTCTATAGAACTCTCTTTTTCATTTACCCAAAAATATGTAAAATTTAATAAACATTTTAATAAATAATAATAAATAAAAAATGACAACTCACCAGTTGCCAACTCCATTTGAAAGTAATAACTACTGCTCTCTTCAGACTGATTGTTTTGCTTAAATCATCTGCAAAGCTTCCATTTCATCACGTGTTATTATTATTTATTGGCTTGCTCAATTGTCAAAATGGCTATTAACAATTGTGATTTGCAATTACGTGTTGCCAGAGGACAATCCATTTATTTTGAAGTGTTGTTTCCTCTGGCTAATTGGACATTTATAGATTACTCACCATATCGGAAAAGAGAGACAGAGAGAGGGAAAGTAAATGATGACAATGCATTTAGTTCAATAATAATACGTATATTCGTTTATTACCCTGTCTTTCAATGATTTAATCCCGAAATTATAAATAAAAGGTAACACAATGTTTACATTTTGCTTTTCAATTCATTTCATTTCACTTCCTTCATTTAATTTAATTGTGAATCAATGTTTGTTCTGGTCTCGCGTTCTCATAAAAATGTGCAATGCATATTTACCATTTTCGGGGGCAAATAATGCTCAAAACACAAAGCAAACAATTTCTCAAATTCAAATAGTATTGGACTGGAGGAAACAATTACTATTACGATTATGGTTACGATTACGATTACGAATGCGATTACAATTACAATTACAATCGCAAAAGGCAAACAAATAGAGGAGCTATTTGCAAGTACGTGTTTCTGTCTTTGTTTTTTGTTTTTTACTTGTGTTTATTTTTGTTTTTGTTCTTGTTTCTGTTTATGCGCTTGAGTGTGAGTGCCAGACAACTCACACTCAGCTTTTGTTTAACAATTTCTAAAGGCTTTCAACTATGCTTGAAGTACGATTTCAATACAATTCAATTCAATTCAATTCAATTCATTTTGTTTCATATTTTGATTGGCTATGAACGAGTATATTTAACGCTGTTAGCACATTTTATATGTGAAAGGTATTTATTCATATTTTTAATTGATGCACTCGTACTCTAGGGAAACAGCACTGAATCTCTGAAACCTGCTGTTTCATCATCTCTTAAACTAAATCAATTTGGTTGGCTTCTCTACTGGGAGCAAACAAATGAATTAAAGAAATTGTTGATCTCTTTGCAATGGATGTAAAGTATTTTGCTCTAGCACTAAAATGAGTGTATTCTCTTAACTATCAAAATTCGATCAATCATCGAATTGAAACATTCAGTAATTTTTTATTAAGTTGCCAAATTGTTGGTTTTGGCTTTTAAGGCAAATTAAACTGTCAAGTTGTGCTTCCCAATCGATATTCTCTATAGATTTATATATGTGAACTTCATGCGCTGACTTAAGACTAGAAATTCATGAAATATGATTACTTTATCGTATATTGTTTGTGGTGTATAAACTGTATTAACTATAATAGATACATTGCGACCGCTGCTTGGTATTAAAATTTATGCTAAGTATGTTATGTTGAGACGCTTTAAAATAACCTGCGAACCTTCGCTTCACATTTGATTTGATTTCGGACTCGGGATTACGATAGCCTCTAGATCGCTATTGCTATAATTAACCGTAGAAATATGTATTTAAATTTTAAATTTTACTAACTTGAGTAGATTTGAGATTCGAGGGCGACGTCGCGAATGAGTCTTACAGTATTTACAAGTAGAAGAGCTGCTCCTCGGTCCCACACTGATCCTAGAAGCATTGACTCCGCCCCGACATCGACATCTGCATGGGGGCGTGGGAGGTGGGCGTGTTCGCACTGCCAGCGCCAGAGCCAGAGCCAGAGAGAGGGGCTGGCGAGGCGGTCACTGTGATCGCTGGTATATCCGACTTGGTGGGCGTGCCTGCTCGGCTGCCGTCGCCGACGGTGAGAGGCGACCCCAAGCCCATGGTGGCCGAAATGGGCAGCATGTTGAAGTTGAGGTGCGGTTGCGGTCGCACCGCAATGGCCATGGGCAGCGAGGCCTTGCGGTTGAGCGAGTGTCATCCGTAGAAGTACTGGCCGCTGCTCTCCGTCGACAGGCCACGTGCCAGCGTGCGCGGCACCGTGCTGTCATAGTAGACGCTGTGTCCACTGTGACCACTGCCGGTATTCGAGGCCATCGAGTGCGGCGGCATCGCCCCCATGCCCCCCATGCCCACGATGCCCGTCGGGGGCGGCGAAGGTGAGCTCATCAGTCCCATGCTCGTCGGTATCAGCGTGCGCCTCAGTGTGCCGGCATGTGTGTGCTGGTGTCCTGGCACCATAATCGTGCCACTTATGTAGGCGGGCGAGACGCCTCCCATGCCGGAGGGGCCCAGCATGTGAGGACCTGCAAAGAGTAGCAAACATGGCAGGGTGATAAAACTGTCGAGTGCACAATCATTTTTGCGTAATTGCTTTTAAGCTATAATTGATAAGTTGTGCTTCAAATAAAATACATTAAGAACGGATTATAAAATTCAAACCGATTATCCCAAATGAAGCAAATGTTAAATATTAAATATGTGCTCCCTTAGTGGGAACAGAATGTTGTCACTATTTATTAGTTAGTGAAAACTTGTGATACATTTACGTGAAAAATAATACAATTAAAAGAAGTTAATGCCAATAAATATGAAGTTTTATAGGCAAAAGTATATTAATTTTTATATCTATAGCTTGCGTGTTTAATGAAAAACTTGTGTCTATTCTACAGCTTGCAATTATCGATAATTTAATATGTATTTTTGCATTTATGGCGATGCACAGTAAAATTTGATTTCGAAATTTAGTTTTTAGTTATATTTTCAAAAATTTGCTTTCCAAATGCGTGTGATAATTGCTTTTAAGTAAATAAAAAATAGTTGAAAGCAAGGTGTGCGCATATTAATGACTGTCATTTAGAAGCTGCAACTTGGGTACTGAATCAAAACAGGATGGCCTACATTTTATAATTTTAATTATTTAAAATCAACTAAAATCATTTACATATTAAAATGTGACACAGTGTTATTAACCGATAATTTATAAAATTCGCTTTCATTCCAAAATTTGTCCATTTACATGAGCGTTATTTGCATACTAAAATTGTGCATTTACGCAATTAAAATCGAATGGATTTTAATTCCGTAATGCGCGTAAAATAATGCACATGAGCGATATTAACTAATTTGGAATGCAACACAGCCTCTAAGTGAGTAATCGAAATGAGATGAATGAATAGTTCAAAGCTCACCGATAGTCATGGCTCCACTCACTGCCGGATGTCCCATGCTCGTGTAAATGTTGCCCTGCTGCGAGGGCGCCTGCATCAGGACACTGGTGGCCGTCGAGGACGAAGGATGGTGCAGCTGGGCGCCCTGCAAGGTGGCGTAGTTGCAGTTGGGCGTCGGTGCGTATGTCATGTATGACGTCTTTTTGGGGGGCATGCAGCAAACACGGACACCGAGATGAACGGCGATGTTTGCAGTTTCCAGGTACAATGAACGGCAGCGACATGAAAAGGTAAAGCAAAGAGTTAAGCCTGCGTGCAGTTTTATCCTTGTTATTGGGAATGGCATTTCCGGCAAAGGACAACGGAAAGCTGTTCGCTCTCCTGCCATATTTACAGAGCGCGCTTCGGGCTTTTCATAATGAATTCTTTATCATAAATTAAACATTCACACTTGTACTCGAGTGGAGTCGAGTCGAGCAGAGTTGCCGGGATTGGGATCAACTGCAACTTTGCCCATATAGGAAATATCGTTTTAATTACTTTTACTCAGTTTAAAATCCAACCACAGTCTCCCCCAGCCATTTTCTGTCTTTGGCTCATGCAAACTTTCCAATTATCCACTTAAGTGTGTAGGGTGTTTGCAGGGGCTTTGAGCAGTCGACTGGCCAGCCAATTGTTTTTGTGCTTGTATCCTTAACATTTGTACTTGTTATTTTCATCTTTTGTACGGATGAGACCTCAGGCATTTTTCTTTACCTACAGACCGACAGGCGGACAGACGGATGAACGGTATGCTTGCTCTGCACCCGTTACCGTTACCCGTTACCGGGTGCAGTAATTTTAATTTTCCACCTTTCAGCAAACCATCAGAGTGCTTTCACACACACACACACACACACACACAGACAGACAAACAGCCCCATATACATATAGTATAAGGCGGGAATGGTTTTTTTGTTGCTGCTCCTGCTGCTGCTGCTGTCCTGTTGTTTCCTCCCATAAAATAAACAAAAAGCACAAAAACTGTTGCAACGAGCATTTGGAGCAAGGCTACTACGAGCTGTCCCAGTGGAAGGAGTTGAGCGGGTTTCGGGCACAACGGGGGGCGATTTAAGGACTCGCCGCTTTTGTGCTGCCCCAAAATGGGTTTAATGGCAAGGGAACTTCACTGGCGCCGGGCTTCCACTCATTTCCTTTCACCAGCAACCAGCAACAGAAGAGAACCACAACAAGTCTCTTGCCTTTGATGCGCCCTTGTTGTTGTCTATTGTGGAGCAGCAGAGGAAGTCAGCAGAGAGACACGAGAGACAGACGGATGCAAGAACAATGAAATTTCCATATTTAGAAATGATTATTTAGCCTGGGTAATGACTACAACAGGTAATGACCAAGCCAGCAGCTTCACTGGCCAGGCTCCAGCTCCAGCTCAAGCCACCTGCTGAGAACTATTCGCTGTAGCCATTGAAAGGTGATTTACTAAATTACAGTGCGTTAAGCCCCCTAAGAAGGGATTACGACGACAATTGTTCAGTAGCATTTAAATAAGTACACACAACGAGAAAGACGGAGTTGTAAAAACTATAACTAACTTCTTGAATTTCAGATCTTTTAAGCAATTCTTGCAAACAACCTAATAAAATTCTCTTAATATAAAATAAAACAAAAATTCAATTCAATTAAAAAAATGATTAATTAATAAAAACTTCAAATTTCTGTTTATTCTTCTATTTTACAATCTAAAAATCTGTCCTTATTTAAGATTTGTTAAGCGAAGATATTCTCCCTAAAAAAGAATATATTTGAATTGTTTCTCATTTTAAGATGAGTTAAAAACAATCTTATTTCAAATGTAGCCAGCTAGAACTTTACTAGAAATTTTAATTTTAGTTCATTGCTCAATTTTGAAATGACTGAAGTTTTTAAATTTGATTTGAAAATGTTTTGTCTCAGTGTACTATGTTAAGCTGCTGTTATATTTGCACATCTTGAATGAATCCCACTTTAAGCAATTTCAATTCATTTGCAACTCACCTCGTTACGTGATGATAAGCTGGAGAGCGGCATGGGAGCTGTAAGATCCACATCGACATCGATGTCGGAGATGTCGTCGCCAAAGGAGTCCGCCAGATGTGTTTCACCTGTTGCCAGCCGCTTGAAATTGCCGCCATTTCCACCTCCTGCTCCTCCTCCGCCCCCTCCTCGTGGATCAGAGCCGTCAATTTGCGAGTCTCCGAAGTTCTTGGCCACGTTGCTGACACTGGAGCTTCGCTTCTTGCGTCCCCCGCGACGCTGCAACGTGAGCCGCCCAATGACAATGGTGAGACAAAGGAGAACGCCCGCAGTCACCGATATGATGAGATAGAGGTAGAACTGTTCCTGGTGCTCTGTGCCGAGACAAGAGAGACAAGAGATAATGAAAATCAGACAAGAGTCACTCGTACCCCTAATTCTCTAAATGGCGAACTAGAAGCTGGAGCTGAACGAGTCGAGCAGTTAGAGGCAGCATGATGGGTTTTACACTTGGCTGATCTCCTGCAGTTCAGAGTCTGATGCTGTGCTGTGCTGGGGTGATGTTGTCTGCAGCTGCCATTTGCGTGGCAGCCGAGTCGAAAGTTTTAATCGGGCGACTTTGTGTATGACCGAGGCGAAATCAAAAAGTTCAGCATGTGTGGTGAGCAACGAGACGAGCTGCATGCAACGTGCTGTGCCGCACATGCAACTTCTCCAATCCCTTTTTCTATGAATGGGTGTTCTGCTGATGACAGCGAGTCCCAAGAGGAAAGCATCGGAAAGACGACGGCTGCGCTTTTCTTCGCCTCGCTCGTCTGTGTTTTAGCTTCGTCTGCAGTGTTGGGAAATGTGACATGGCTGTGGCATAAAGCGTGGTTGATGTGTGTGCGAACAAGAACATCGATTAGTTACACATGAAGGCTTTAACTAAACTGAACAAGCGACGGGGCAACGGAGCAAGGGGCAACAACTCACTTCGTATATAGATATAGGTGTTCAGCCAATTTGCCAAGAAACCGAACACTTGGACACGTTCTGTGACGATGTCCTCATCGGTGCAGTTGAGACCTATCGGCCCCCAATCATCGAGCATCTGACACTTGCGTCGACTGATGTAGTTGCCGTCCTCAAAGCGAGTCTCTCGCTCAGTAAATGTTTCAGTGACTGTTTCGTTGTCTTCTCCAGCTTCAGTTGTTGTGCTCATGTGGTCAATGGCCACTGTTGTAGTCTCGGCGTCGTCTGATGGCTGCCTGAACGACTCTTTTATGCGCTCTAACAATCGCAGAGATGACTGCAGTCGCTCTGCCAAAGCGAGTACTTTCTGTGAGTTTCTTTTTATATTCAACACAAGTGCCATAACAACTCATTCTGGGAACCGAACTTTCCTAAGTATTCAAGCTCATACTCAAACTCAAACTGTATCTGTGACCCGCCTGCCATCCATCCATCCATCCACATCCACATCCATCAAACGCGCGCGCGGATGAACATGATTTGACATTACTTTACGTTACGTTGCCTTGCCTTACGTTACGTTAATGCTCAGCTCGTCGAGTGCCAGCTGCCTAATGAAGATGGATGGGCCCGGCTCCTAAAATATGTATGCACGATGTGCGCAATTGAGGCACTTTGGAGTAGGCAAAGGACTCAAAGGAGAGCCATGTGAGCGAGATACGCGCTCGCCCGAAATCAAATTGCAAATCTTTAGGCCACACTTAACCCTGATCTAGTCTCTCTCTCTCTCTGTCTCTGTCAACAATTGAGTTGGCATCGCATAACTTACCCTCCAGCGAACCGTCGTTGCGGGAAAGCAAAGGTGGCAGCAATGTGCTTGTGGATTCCTCGCCAGCCGAGCTCAGTTCAAAGTCAAAGGCTCGCCCGCTGTTGGCGCCTTGCAGCTTGGGAGCTGGCGGTATGGCCTCGGACTCCTTGTAGAACTGATCCTCGTCATAGAGTTCGTCCTGATCCAGATCCAGATCCGTCTGATGTGGCTCATCGGCTTCTGGAGCTGTCTCGTAGCGATCCTTTAGCACTTTGCGGGGAACTGCAAGAAGCGTAATTTAATATTAATTATATTTTCGAAAACAAACAATAACACTTCATTGCAGATACTGCCCTTCATTTCAGTGTATTTAAATGAGGTGGAAATGGTCTTTTAATTTTATTGGTCTATCAAACAAAAAAAGAATAATAAAAATCAGAGTTGATGATATAGAAAGGGTTAGTAATGCTTGAATAAATTTGTAGTCCGTATAAAAACCATTCGTCTCAATGCCCTTAGTTCAATAAATGATAAATAAAAATTTTATGGTACAATAAATGCACATGAGATATTTATGCTTTTCAATTGCGAAATGTCGTAAAATTGAATCAATTTAAAATTCACTTTTTCTTCGTCTTAGCTAGGCAATGAAATTTTAACTACTCGTATGTTAGAGGCTAACCTTTAGAATATCAATTTATCTCTGCTAAAAGGGTCAATTCGAGGACCTTCGACTACTTACTGCAGGTGTAGACCACCTTGAGATACATGCGCACTCCGGCCTTGCAGGGACGTCCAAAGGTGCCGGCATCCGCGGTCACCGAGCAGCGTCGTCGTCCATGGCAGATCTGCATGACGGTCTCCGTGGCATAGGACACCAAACAGGCTGTGTGATAAAGCGATGCTCATTAGTTGAACTACAAATAGAGACTAGTCAAGAGAGAGCCAACTCACTGGGCTGGTCGGCGTCCTCGCGGTTTATTAGCCCACTTCCAGCTGGCGTCTGGCCTGGATTGCCGCCGCACTGCACGCTCTCCTTCTCGGTGTGGCCGAAGGAGGCGCTGTAGATGGCGATGCGGGAGTACGGGTTGCACATCAGCGGCATGTTGTCGTTCTCGCAGGCCAGCTTGCTCCGGAATTCAT
The DNA here is from genome assembly GCA_035047365.1 of Drosophila ustulata. Lineage (NCBI taxonomy): Eukaryota > Metazoa > Arthropoda > Insecta > Diptera > Drosophilidae > Drosophila > Drosophila ustulata. Next base: position 31,690,398 of record JAWNPT010000094.1, read on the forward strand.
CTGTGTGGCGGGGGAAAAAGCATTTATTAGAAGCACGCCAAAAAAATGCCAGCACCAGAGAAAATATCTCTTCTAATTGCGGTCATTCGCATGTGCAAAGTCATGCTCAACAGCCGGAAAAAACACACACAACAATCAAAAGTCTAGCTGGCACATAAGCTGTGCCATATACACGATGTTTGTACATATTTCATGTGGTCGACTGCCACTTTTGACGTTCTGCAACTATTTGCAGAATTAAATATAAATAAATGTTCGCATTTCCACAATGCACATTGTACACTGCAAATGTACACAATATAACTCATACGCCATGTAAACACGGCCAGAGCGACAGTGAAAAAGTGCATTGTTTCAATGCAACATTAATTGCTGAATCAATCAGGAGCACACAAGTCAAATGGACACTCCCAGGGGAAATTGGTTAAGTGGGCGCGGGGCACAAGTAATTGAAAGCCTACCCTACGGACTGCAGCTACAGGGTATACACAGATTTAGCTTAATATGTTCACCATTTACAGTCCCCACATTTGTAAATGCAATTTACCAAAAGGTTTTTGGGTACACAAAGGAAAAAAAATTGTTTTTTTTTAATAAAAAATCAAGAAATTGGTCATGTGTTTAAAGATTGAAACAAGAATCTTTCTAATTTTTGGTTTATGAATTCATGTTCTAGCTGCAATTTTGAAATGGGGTTTGCTTGATCTTATTCTTAGTTTAAGAACGTGTGTTTTCTCTGAGTGTTTGCACAGATTTGGCTAAATATGTTCACCATTTACAGTCCACACACATGTGAAAGCAGTCTACCAATGGATTTTTGCCCAAGGGCCTAGGGTTTGGATAACAAAGCAATTTGCTGGAAGAGAGCCAAGTTGGGCGAGATGCAATTGTCAAGTTTCTAATGATATTCGTTTGCGTTCACTTCAATTATGAGTTTGCGGTTCCTTGTGCACTTTGCCAGCCAACTCGTTAAATATGTATACACTAAATACATGTATGAATGTACAATATTTACTTGTGTATTTATGTGCTGTATATAGGCATAAAAGCATTTACTTGTCGGCACTCGTACATCATTTGATGCATACTAAAAAGAATTGCCCCCGTAGAATGGTCAGAGATGAACTTTAATAAATTTGGTAAATATTTGCATAGCCTGTTTGCCAGGGCCAGGGCCTCTGGCATTCCCTCCCTCCTCCTCTGTGGCTGTCTCGAGCAGGCTTTTTTGGGGCTGTGACGCCCACACGTTACGTGCGGAGCCATTCTCCTCTATTGGGTGCTGTGATTCCTTGCCCTGGCTTCAGCTTCAGTTCCGCTGTGGGAGGCGAGTGCACGTTTTATTATGAAGAGACGTGAGAAAAGTTGAAAATTGCCATATTTTTATGACCACAATGTGCCGTCTGGCTGGGCGTGCTCGCCTCCGCTTCCCGCTTCCGTCTCGCGCCCATTGGATGCCTCGAGTTCTTTGCTAGCTCCGAGGTTGGTGTCCGGGTTACTTGCGCTTCCACGCACATAACCAGGCTGTAATTTTTCAACGTTTTGCACTCGTACTTTGCAGTTTTATTACTTGTCGCTGGTGTCCATAATGAGCAAAAGATAACAGACAATTTAGAAAAAAGTAAAACAAAAAGGGCGGCTCTCCTTAATTATATTACCTCACCGTTGGGCTCCTCTTCGCCCCTCCCTCTACTGAGGGCTCTACTGAAAGAGCTACGAGGCCCAAGTGCGAGCCTGAAACTGTCTATCTGCCCAGCTTCCAACTCCCAACTGCCAACTCCCAACTGCCAACTCTCAACTGCCAACTCTCGACCTGCTGTGCATTTCCCTTTTCTAATTTGAATAGCGCTCTGGCTGCTGCTTCCCTTTGTTTCGCTGCTTTGGTTTTGTTTGTGTGCTTTTTAACAAGATAACATCTGCGTCACTTGTCACAAAAAAAAAGTGCAAAAATAAAGCGAAAACGAAAAAATATTTGAGCCAAATCTGCAAAGGGCTGGGCCCAGGACTGGAGATGGCTAAAAGTCTGACGCAAATTACCAAAGAATTACACGCAGTGCACAGAGCTCAGCTGCTTCGTTTTCTCAACATTTGCGAAAAAATTGAACTGTCTGCTGAGGGCATTAAGAACTCGTTTAACGACTATTATCCTCAGTTGCAACAAGGCAACAATACCTGTATCAAGAGGTATCGAGAGGGCGCCTGATCCAGGTGAAACATTGTCAAGAGGAGTCGAGAAAATCGCTTTGGTTGGGGGCTTCATCTGTTCGCTTATCGGCTTCTTTCTGTTTGCCGGATGATTGCGATTAAACACGAATTGCTTAGCGGATCGTAAATAATCGAGTGCCATTAGCCCAATCGCCAGCAGTGCTCAGCGGGGCGGGAAGCGGCGGAAATGGGGCATGTTGCAGTTGCAGCTGGGGTCAGGGACATTGAAAGGCGACACAGCTCTGAAATGCTCGGGGAAAACTATGCAAATAACTCAGCGAAAAAGTTTATTCAACTATTTTTTTAATGTTTGCAAAAAAGCAGCAGCAAAAAGCGCAGCTGCATTTTTCATTATGCTTCTAGCTGAATTAAATCTGCAATGCAATGCTATCCAGCCATCCATCCATCCGCCGTGTCTCTCTTATCACAACGAAAGTTTCTGCTCATTAATTTTATTTTTTTTTGCCACCATAACTGAAGTTTAGAGACTCTCACTGACAGTTTTCAGAACAAGTATTATGCTAACACCTCAGTTGTATTTATAATCTTCTGCTGGCGTGCTTATTGTTCTTCTGATTAGGTTCTATTTTGTTTTCAGAACTAATGGCAATTTCCAATTAATTTTGATGCCAGCGCAATTATTCTGTTTCGTGCTTCAATCACATTTTAGTTTTCTCTCCATTCCCAATTAGCATTTCCAATGCGTGATCTGTGGCAGTTTGGGTATCTTATTTATCAGGCAATAAATTGAAGCTCCAATCGACATAAGCTGTGAATATCCGATCGAATCTAGCATTTAATGAGCTCTGATAAACCCCACAAAATTTATGTTATTTGCAGTTCCTTAAGTGCCGCCCGTTGTGACTTTGTTTTTCAACCGGCAACCGGAGAACACCGTGCACAGGTGCTTGAATGCAGATGTCTTCAACGCTTTGTCTCTAGTCAAAAACAATTTTGGTTGTTTGCGGCTCTCAGCCTTAAATTGATGTTTGCCACTTTTGCATCTGGCAAATTTATTTTGCCGCAGCACAAATAAAATATATCACGCGGCTGCAAGGACAAAAGCGAGGACCTGCTGTTCGCCTGGCACTCGCATATCCTGTCTCGTATCGTCAGCGATTATATTTCTTTCGCAAAGTGAAAGGTCTCGGCTGGCTGACCTCCCAAAAAGGGGTTTCTCTACTCGTACTCACATGGACGGCATTTGTAGGCAATCTCCACGAATTTTCGTATGCCGGCGCAAGGATCTCCGGTCGTGTGCGTCTTGGAGTTCGCAGCGAACTTGCAGTGTCTCTTCTTTTGGCAGGCATCCACGACGGTCTGCAGCAGGGCGTACTGCAAAGAAAACAAGTGTAGATATACAGACAAGATGTACACACAGAGAAAAAGTACTTTCGAAAAACAAAACAATAAACTTATTGATTCTGAAAAGGTCTTGAAAAAAGATTTATATTTTAAAGTAATATTTGTTGTGATGATAAAGGATGATGTCAAGAAGTCCTTAGGCTGAAAATTCTCTACATTTTTAAAATCAAAGCTGTAACTATTGGCTCAATGTATAATTCTAATTTTCAGAATGCCCTATATGGAAACTTTAAAATGGTTTGGTCTTAACTCATATTTATATTTTTGATTTTCTCTCTCTGTTCTCATGTTCTTATAAAGTATATGTTTGTACAGAGTGGGGGCAGCGCCAAATGAGGGTGCTATTGATGGAATATTGGGCACAGATGGCAGCTGCAGGCGCAAAGGATGCAGGCCGCATCCTTGAAGTCAGCGCCACTGCGAATGCCAAATGGCAAACGGCACAAATGATTGCCCTGATGGCGAAAGAGAAGAAGTGGCGCCACCTCAGCTGCAGAGTCGTAAATCTCTGTCGGCCTAGCCAAGAGATAAAGCCATATATGCATGTTATGTGCCTTTACAATTCGACGGGCGCCGCAGATGTTGCATCCACCAACTCGACAGAGTCTGTTGTTGTTATGCAATGCCGTTGATTGGCGTCGAGTGAGAGAGCTTTATGTTTAGCATGCAATTATCAGCGCATGAAGATAAATGTGCAACGTCAAGATTTAAGGGCAACAACTCGAATCGGATAATGGCATTAGGACAACAACATGCTGCTGTATTAACTGTGTTCAATTCACATTATGTTAAATTTGTTATTACAGCGATTGGATTGGATTGGATTGGGATTGAGGTGGGTGTCGAGTTGGTTCATTCAATCAAGTGCCATTCTTTGTTGGAGCTGTCAAGTGTTTTGATTCGTTATTAATTAGTGAGCTGCTCGGCAAACCGCATTCTCCGATTCAAAGATGTCCAAAGGGCGTAATTGGATTTTGAGGTTGACTCTGGTCCAAAGATGTTGCGGCTTTGCTGGTCCGTCGTTGTGCACAAGTAAGTCTATCGATTGGACTGTCCCGTAATAATTTGTTTACTCTCGTTTCAGTTCTCGCACTGCTCTAATGGAGGCGGCGACGAGGTGAGGGATGGGGTTGGTTGCCAACTCTCTTCTCTGTGTGTGGCAGGAGCAGCGTAAGCTGGCCTTAATGCGATGCGCCCATAAGTCAAGAGCCGCCCACGAGAGCGAACGCAATTCAGTTCCGCTTTAAGGAAGCGCCGGAAATGAAGCGTGAGTGTGTCCCATCCATATCCCTATCCCCAATCCCAAATCCCTATTGCTGTCCCTCTCGTTGCGGTTACACGCTCTCTCTCTCTCTCTCTCCATCTTTGTCCTTTCTGTGCTGTGCTTTGAGCACCGACTTGTAGTCTTGCTTCAAATTGATGTGCTCAATGAAACGCAATCAGCGCTGCTTCGTGTCGACACTGTTTCGTCCTTTTTTTGAGGGATATGGTTCAATGAAAAATTAACCACTACATCGGGTTCAGTTCAGTTAAGAACTGACTGCAAACGTGGCCCAAACGACCTCATAAATGTGACAAATTGCGACATACTAGCCTTACACACATGAGACCCAGTTTCTTCTACAGAATTTAATTTTGTCGAGCTTCCCATGGAATATTTTATGTGCTGCCTTCGAGTTGAATGCGAAATGAAGTTTTATGGAAATGCCTCAAACTTTTAGGGCTTTCGCTTGCGGTCTTCAATTTTATAACTCTTTATTGCCTAATCGTTGCTTGCTGCTAGTTTTTAATTCCAGTTCGAATATTGCTTTTCTTTCTGTCAAAAATCATATTATTTTGACCGAGAGAGATTCGAACGATTGATTTGCACACAAAAACAACTGATGAGTACACGGAGAGAAAAATTACGTTCTAAAAGCATTACAACTTTTATCGTGAAACAATATTTTTTTTATCTTCAAATGATTACAAAAAATAAAAATTGAAATAATTGTTATTTCCTATCTAATAATAGCATTTACTTAACAAATATACATAACAAAAAAAGATGCAATAATATTTATAACTATTCTGGAATTTATGTTCTGGGCACGATTTTGAAATGTTTTTTTTTTTATTCTTAATATGAATAATGTTTTTCTTGTTGTGTATATACTTATAAACGCTATATTGGTTTGGCTTAAGCTGTGGCTGGGCGAGTTTCTAAAAATGTTTTATGATTTATGCCCTCAGCTTGGTCCAAAGTGAATCGAATCGATTTTCATTATGAATTATTGCTGTTTTTATGGCATCGTTCTACTTCACTGATTTACTTTCTCCTCTCACTCGCTCAGTTTTTCGTGTATTTGCTCTACTCATATGTGTGTTGACCAAAGGGAGCCATTTTAGCGCGCTTGGCTGTGTTCGAGAATGCCTTTGAATGCACGCTGTGGAATCGTGCGGAAAATGGGGAAAAACACATTTAGACGAAAAGCAGAAAAAAGGTAAAGCCGAAATGCTATCGCCAAGATAGCTCTCTTCTAGGAGCTCAGCTCGTGTCTCGTTGCAGCATTTGGCAGGGATGAATGTACATATATGTATGTATGTACATATATGAGGCTCTTCGATGATGAGTGCGACGATGATGGAATTGCAATTATACTGATTCAGCTTACCTGTAATCCGCTTACGGTACACGTTTCCGGCGGTTTGACTTCGATTTCGGTGCCACTGTGGACGACAGCCGCATCGCCGGCACTTCCGGTCGTGGTGAGGTCCTCATGCGACGCTGGCGGACACAAGCTGTGGTCGGATAAATCTGTTCAAGTGGACGACAGAGGGCAATTTTTTGTATTTCTGTTTCTGTGAACGTGTCGTTGTCATTTTGAAGAGCCAAGTGTGGAGGTGGAGTGGAGCAAGAGAAGGACGCTCTCAAGTGGTCTGAAGTGGCGTCAAGTGTGCTGCAGCCGTAGAGGGTCCAAGTAGATACAGCATGCAAAGGCTTCGACTGGTCAACTCTGCGTATACTCGATATGATGGGGAGCATTTGCGCACTGTTTGCTGTCGGTATCTGGGTGTAAAACATGTGCACGTGCACACACAAATAAGTAAAATACAATGCGTACAATCGACGCGTGTAACGAACAAACTTTAGGCAACAATCAATCAATTGCGATATTGGCATTCGCTTCAGTCCGACCATTCGTTGTTGAGTCCACTCCTCGTGCTCCACATCTCCACAGATAACGCTCGGCTCCTCTTTGGGTACGTGACAATGGAAAACTTACCTCCCGCCCGTCCGTATTGGGCCAGCTCTATGGAAATGCTCGTACCACGTGGACAGCTGAGTGACAGCTGCTCTGAATCGCATCCGGCACGCTGGTATGTCCGCAAGGTGGCCGCCAGCAGAGCTGGAACAGAGACAGAACCAGAAATCGGGGCCTGCATTAATACATATATGAGAAGCACAAAGTAAAAGTCGATAAATCGCCAAATAACGCACACAAAACACAGAGTCCAGAGACAACACAGAAAGCAGAACACAGAGAAGAGACAACAGAGTTCTCGCAACTGAATATTTGATGGCGCATCTAACAAACAAGTTTTTTGCCATCTATGTTTATCTGGGGAGTGATTTTCGCAAACACAGCGTGCACAAACTGCTGGACAGCACTGTTCGGCTTCGACTACTGTTTAACGACAGCGGAAGTCTTAAATGCCAATGCTCGAAAATGTCAAGCGTAAATTGATTTTTAGCAATTTCCCAATTTCGTTTTAATTCTCTGTCGACTTGAAAATAGATTATAATTGTATTGTATTTAAAAGTAAGTATTATTAAAGTGAAATGGCATTGATGTGCGTTCTGATGAAGTGAACTGAAGTGAAGTGAAGCTGAATTCGGTGGCAGGTGAAATTGGACTGGCGCATTGGGGAATCGTGAAAGCTATATAGTAAAGTAAGGAAACTCGCATGGAGGCAACGAAAATTGAATTTCCATTATGCAATCGTTCAGTCTTCAACTTAACTGACACTTGACACCTAAGCAAACTCACGACATTCAATTTCATGTGAAATTATTTCCCAACATTTTTCTGTGCGCGAGACAAACACAGACAGAGAGAGAGAGATGGAGACAGCGACAGCGACAGAGACAACAAAAAATTGTCTGCCATTTGTTTCTGTTTATTGTACATTTCTCTTATCCACTTTAGAGGCGACAACGCTGCTGCTGCTGCTGTTGGGGGCGGCGTCGTCCTCTGAGCCACTGACTTCATTACCCAAATTGTTTACGTGTGTCTCTGCGAGTGTGTTAGTGTGTGTGTGTATGCATGACTGAGTGTTTACACTACAAAACAAATGCCTTACAATGACTGGCCAAAGGTGGGAGGGAGTAAGTTGTGTTCTGTGCTATAAAACGCGACTAGGGCAATGCCTTTGTGTGTGTAAGGATTACGTGTGTATGCACACACACACTCTCACACCTCACACCTCACACCTCACCTCTGTATGCACACGTGTGTGCGATAGTAGCGAGTGTAATATTTCTATTATTGAAAACCATTTCACGGCATCGCAATGACAATATCTAAAACAACACACAAAACACGAAAAGGCTCGACTCAGAGACAAGCCTAATACGTGTGGCATTAAAACCGCCAGTCGACTCCCATTGGGCTGGCTTTGAAAAAGGATACCTAATGCGATTACCAGACAACTCTATCATAATCAAGGCAGCGCCTTGTTTTCAAATATACTTGTGTACACGCTTTGAAGAGGATACACGATGCGATTACCCAGCCAGGTCTATCACAATCAGCAGATAGATGAAGTTTCGCTCTGTTGCTTTGCGGCTTAGATGACCTCGTATATTTGACTTGCTTTACAAACCAACTGATTGTGGTTGCAGCGTAATTTAGAAGACATTAATAATAAAGTGAGAACAGATTAATTATTAAGCTGTGAAATATATTTGCACTACCCACCATCTCTGAACATCAACAATTTTTCAGAAGGAGTTTCAGTTCATCGTAGAGACGATATTAAATTCGTAATTTAGCAATCATTGGACAATTCTTTCAAACCAATCAAATCTACTTAATAGGCAATAAGAACCCTGAATACAAATAGATTTTTATTCTAACGAATTTATATTGCCTATACTTGAGCATTAAAATGTATGTACATACAATTTTATTGAAGCGATTGATTTAACCTGCTTATTGAATGTTCCATATTATAGTACGACCTTAAACCTAAACAGATCATATATCAGATATTCACGGCATTTCAAATGTAATTTCGGGATGATAGCATAATAATGCCAAGAGGTTAAATTTTGCGGTTCAGCGTTGAACTTTCTGACACCCGTTTTTATTAGCGTGATTGAGTTGTCAGCGCGAAGCTCGAAAGCCATTTCAAGCATCTTAATAATTGTAATTGCGAGCTGGTTGCAACCATTAGACAGGATATGGGCAGCAGGAGCAGGAGAAGGGATGACAACTGTAACAGCCCCCAGACAGCGGTAACAAGGTATAAAGTACGCATTACATGTGTGTGTGACACACACTCACTTGTATTTTCATAAATCAGAAGTCATGCGCATCCTGGCAGGACGGCAGGACGACGTTTTACGAGCGCGAGGAGTTGGACGTGGAAATGGGACTCGAAGTGGGGGACTACAACTGTGTGCAGTCGTTGCCACTTGGGGCGGAAGTGGCATGCAAATTTATGCGACATAAAATGATAATAACTCTTTCACTTTTCATAATTTTGGCAAGCATTTACCTGGCTGTTTAGTTGAGCGCGACTAAAGTGCAAGAGTCGACTAAAGGATGCCCTACTCCTGATTGTAATCAGCGAGAAGCACACCCTCTACTTGGCATACCCCTGCTTGTGAATTATTGTCCGGGGTATTGCGCTCGAAATAGAAAAACAAGAATATTAACGAGCCTGCGGCTGTGGGCTGTTGTTGTAGCCAGCTCTGTGGCTAGAGAGTTGAATCTGGCTCAGAGGTGAACTCAGCACCATCTCAGCCAGGAGAGGAGAGAAGGCTGCTCGTGTGCTCAGCATCCTGTCGCCTCCAGTTAAATTTTACAGCTCATGCAAGACACTAAAAGGCATCGTGTGTGACAAAGGCACAGCTCTGACTCCTTCTCCTCGGCCTCCTCCCCCAGGATGCCAGTTGCCCGGTTCACGCGAAGGCAACAGCAACGGCAAAAAGAGAAGATGGTAGATTAAAGCACATCTTAATGCGAGCAGACGACTCGGGGAAATGTGAAACAAGCGCGTAGGCCATGAAACTTTCCGTTCTGTGTTATCAACGCGACCCAAGGCGCCACTAGACGAGGACGAAGCATTCGCAACACTCGCAGCATTCTGAGGCAGCTACTCACATTTTTTGACAGCTCTCAGAAAGCTCTACTTCGGTGGGCGTGGCACTGCCAGCCACATGTATCAGATTGTTGTGTTTCAACTTGTGCGTGTTATCTAACAATCTAGAAGTCTTAAAACACAAAAAAATGAAAACCAAAGAACAACACTCGCCACTCAGAGCAATTGAATATTTATGACATCTGAACTAAATGCCCCAAAATGTGGCAGCAGCGACAACGCCATAAATTGCAGGTTTAGAGCAAAGTTGCGACAGAAAACAAGCTCATCAACTATCGCGGCCTTGAAATTAATGACCCAGACCGTAAAGCACTTGAAAAGAAAGTTTGCCAAAATATTATTTAATTATCATTAAGCTCATGGTAACTCTGAGAGCAGGACAGCAGTACTCGCTCTCTCTCTCTCTCTCTGTCTAACTCTCACTCTTATACGGCAGTATAAGAGAATCGCCTGGTTTTAAATTGCGTGAATTTTTCACAGAAAAATATATTGGCAAAGCAATTAATTTGTGTTAACGTTGGCAATCTGAAGATGGCCTTAATCGATAAGACCAATGAATATTGGAGGCTGTTAACACAAGTGGCCGAAACAAAGAACGAGGATAATAAAGGAATGAGCGTTATTGCGTAACGGAACATCACACTCTATACAATCTATTTGGAGGAGCATCTCCCGACTATAAAATCTTTTATATGCGTCCCTAAAAGAAATCAGCTCAAGAATGATTTGTATGTGGGCCAGGGCCAATAAACAATGGAGCCATCTCTATCGGGTACTCGAATATCAACATCGACTGCGATTGCGACTGCGACGGACAGTCAGTTAATTAATGTGGTTTAATTTATGATTGTTTGCTTTGGCCGCCCTATTAATCATTGATGACGAACATAAATATTTGTTTGCTCTCGCTTACAGCAGATCATTTGTGAAACTTTCGCGGTTCTCAGCTGAAACTCAAACTGGTCAACGCACAGCACTCACACAAACACTCACAAATACACTCACCCACTCTCGGTGTGTATTTGTGCTTAATTATGATTTATACATAATATATATTCTTGTTGTTTGGCTGAGGACAACGCGTCGGAAAAGTGCCAGTCGAGTTCTTCAGCCTTGATGGGTTGAAGCTTGGCGCCTGCATTAGCTAAAAAGCAGGACGATTCCCTTTACCCAACTCCCCGCTAAGTTCCCATTCCAAGTCATGTCTCTGTGCCTGACCAGGGACAGAAGAACTCTGCCAGGGGACGGTTATTGCTGCAGATAAAACGCAAAGCCAACGCGAAATTCTGCATGACGCCAGAGCTACTAAACAGAGAAAAAAAATACCTTTTTTTTTAAATCAGTTCAAGATAACTGCGATAAAATAAATAAAGCAAGCATTTTTATACTAGGAGTGATATAAATCTCATCTCCTACTGCTGTCGTCGTTGATGATGATAGTCTAGATGTAAGACTAAATGTTCTGCGCTCAAATTTTTAAGTGTTTGTTATTTCAGAATGATTTTTCTCTCTGTGTATGTATGTATCTGTATCTATAACTGTGGCTGTAGCTGTAGCTGTAACTGTAGCTGTTGCTGTGGCTGAAATGTGAAAAAGGCAAAAATAAAACAAAACATTTACCCAAAGGATCAACTCGATAAATAACTTCCGGCATGACGGGCCGCGTCAGCAGGCATACAACAGCCAACAGCCAGGCGAATCTCCTCCAGCCTCCGACGGCGCTCCAGGAGTTCTCGCAGTGCACGTGCCGACATTTGCTAGCATGAAGTAGGAGTTGGCACTGGGACTGGGGCTGGGATGGGGACTGGAGTTGGAGCTGCTGCTGTTGCAGATGCTGTGCGGATTTGAGCTGCGACTCGGCCATTGCCACTGGGGCAGAGTGCTGGTCGGTGTCCTTGTTGTTATTGCTGCCGCCGCTGCTGTCCTCGATATATTATCGCCGGCTAGCGTCTGCTCTTGATTTGATGTGCTTTATGGTCGATTTTTATTGTTCACCCTCAGATTTGGCAATTTGCATTTTTTGGAAATTTTCATACACGAATTTATGGTTATCATCCTCAATGGCGTCGACTGGTCAATATATACTTGGCTGCATGTTCATAATCATATTCATATTCATACTGATGCTGATATTGTTGTTATTCACATTCGTATTCATGCGCTTATTCGTTATCGTATTCATATTCTTGCGCATCCTTTCCGTCTGTTGCTGAGCCAAGAAATTATTGTTATTATTATTATTGTTATGAATGAAATGAATACATAGTTATATTTTGTTGCGTGCCGCTTTTTATCACATCAACACAATTTTTATTTATTTTATTGCTGCACTTATTAGCTCGGCTTTGTTATACTGCCAATTTGTTGCTGTTTGTTTGCCTTGTTGTTGTTTCTTTTAATTTTTTGTTTTCTTTTTTTGTTTGTTCTGGCCGTAAAACAATTAATTATATTTCACACTCGCTCCCGGCGTTTGTTATTTTTTGTTGCGGTCTCCTCTTTTTAATTTATACAGCATCGAGGCGATAGAAAAAACACAAAAAAACAACAAGATTTTAGTACTCATCGTTGCTGATAACTCGATTATTTAATAACGATAAAAAAACGCGACCCTCATTGGCTTTGAACATTTTTTGTGTTGTTGCTTTTTTTAATGACGTTGCAAATTATTGAATTATTTATTTTGCGTAATTTCTCGACGCGTGCCCTAATTGGGTTTGGGGGCTTTATTTATTGAATTCCAAATTAATTTGAAATTGAAACAAATTCGCCACTGAAATCACATTTAATTAGTTCGGTTAACAATTTGTAAACTTTTCTTTCCCCCTTCACACAGTCGCGTGGCAGGATTATCGGCAAATACCCAGCATTAATTGTTTTCAATTCCTCTTACTCGAAAACTTCACTCCCCCCTGGGATTATTTTGTCGTCAAATTTAATAATTCAGTATAAATTATTGGGTTTCTAATTTATGTGCGGTACAAGCGAAAATGGTTTCGATTAGTTGGAAATACGGCAAGCAAGCGAGAAGTTTTAATTAATAAAATTCCAAACCATTTAATCAATTATAATGAGGGGTTTCCTCGCAAATCAAATACATTTTAAATGGCAAAAACAGCAGCAGATTTTTCTATTTTGATAAATACGAAATTTATGTGTATCTTGTTGCTTTAATTCTACTACCGACTAAAAAGCAGCCTAACTCGTTTTTATTTCTGCTTGAACGAAATGTTTTAAATTTGGTATTTTTCTTTTGCACAGAAAAACAAAAAAGGAAGTATAGGAAAATATAAATTTATGCATGATAAAAGATTTTCTATTTTGTCAGCTGGCAACTTGCTTAGAGGCCATTCAATATGCTGATGATCGGCTTCTGAGCTGGGGGCGTTCTTCGACTAGATTAAAAGTACACAAAAGGTATCAATTGAGTTCATTTATCCATGAAATTCTAGCAGCAACAGCAGAGGCGAACAGCCCGTTCAAGATGAATAATGGCTCCCAAAAATTCACAAAAAAAAAGAAATACACAGGCCTGTGTAGAAATGTGTGTGTGTGGCGCCCACAAATTGTAAACTGTTTGCGAGAGCTGCCTGAAGTTGAGTTGAGGTTTGCGTTTTGGGACTGTGAAAGATGCGAGAAGTATGACAAAACATTCATTAACTGACACTTGCGGACGGCTGCCCTGACTATCTATCCTGACTGCCAGTCCTGTTCTGTCCTGTCTTGTCCTCTTTGGACAGAGAGGAAGAGGAAGCTGTCCGTCCCGCTGGAGTGACGGCTGAGCAGCAAACTGATGAAAGCTAAGCCGAAACCATCGAGACGAGACGAGACGAGTTGCCAAGAAATGAGGGGAATGAGCCACAAGTTTCAGATCGGGTTGAGACCAAACAAATCCCTTGTTATCCTTAAGAGCTAAAAGTAAGTACGCCACACACACACACACACACAGTGAAAGAGAGAGAGCGAGCGAGCAAACCTGCATATGTTTAGCTGCCCTGGTTCGGGGCTGAAAAATGCTTTGGCTTAATGTATTTCTCGGGCGCTTTCTTATTGTTCGTTCTCGCCAGCAAGGAAACCCAAAAACCGCAAACTTTCAAAAGCAAACTTCATATTTTGCAAACTGAGCGGAAAGTGCTTACCCCTCCCCCTCCCTCCTGAACCACCCCTCACAGCACTCGCACAACACTTCAGCATAAACGCTCGAGACCCTCGGTTCCCACTAGTGACACCATTATGTTTCTGGGGCTGCAGCTGCTCCAGCGACTGCGACGCCGGCTTTGCCTTTATAGCTGTATCTGAATCTGAATCGGAATCTGTCGGATGACTGACGTGCCGCCGCTTCACTTGCCCCAGCCTCAGCCTCAGTTTGTTGAATGTTTTTTTTTTTTTGTAGTGGTTGTGTTGCATCTACCACTCACGATGATGAACTTTCAGCCGAACTTTGGTTTATGGCTTTTCGATGTGTTTTTCTTTAGCTTTTTGGCATTTCTTTTCTGAACTGAGCAAAATTAATATGAACGAATATTTCGGCTTTCATCTTCCGCTCACTCTATAGAGAGTTTGTTTGGTTGCTTTGAAGCCCGGTTTAGAGAGTTTAGTTAAAGTTTGGGCATTAACAGTTTCAGTTTAGCTCACTTATTTATTCGAATTTATTTAAGCGTAAAGCAGCGCGCTCGTAATTTTCTCATCTTGTGAGCGCTCAGTTCAATTTAGTGGAAAATTGAAATCATATTGAAATTTGTCGGTCAGCGAACTTATCCGCCCAACCAAAGCAAATTCAATGGCAATATCAAACTGCCTCCTGCCATTTGCTCTTATTTTTATTTTTATTTTTATTTTGATTTTCTCTTTTCATTGGCTTTCAGTTGCCATTTTCACTCCGCGAAAATCAATTGCACTTTCAGCACACATCAGATGGCGTCGTCGTCATCAGCCTGTCTGTCGGTCTGTCAGTGTGATTCCCTGTGTAAATTCACCACAAAACACGGAATATACAGAGGATGATTCGTCGGTGGTTTTTGGAGCCGCCCACCAGCTGAATATACGGTTTGTCCCCTCGCTTCAATAATTTGGCAAATTGTTTGATTCGTCGCAAATGTAAATTTGAATTAGACTTCACTAGTTCGCTAACTGGCTGTCTGTCTGTCTGTCGTTGTTGGCCAATTTGGAAATGCAATTGGCAAATTGGCATTGTGCTTGTCGGCAAGCGGAAGGAGCCAACTGCCTGTAACTGATTAAAGCAGATTTCACCTATTCGATTCGAATAGATTCATCAGCTGCGAATTGAAAATGAATATTGCTTACACACATAAATCTTTCGGCCAGGTCAAATTGGCCCTAAATCCTCAAAATACAAAATTCATACTCGAACGTATTCACATGTCAGTGATTGATAGCCTTGCCCTGCCGCTTGGCTTGGTTTGGTTTCATTTGGTTTTGGCCATTGTGAATATATTGTGATTCCCTAAGAAAAACCCTTGCCTCAGAGTTTGGCTACGGATTCAATTCCCTTGCATATTGTTACTGTTGTCGACAGCAGTGTGTTCGAGTAAAGATAAATGCACGCTTATGGAATCTCAAGCAGCTTTGCAGAGGGCTAAATCAAAATTATGGCTTAGTGTCAGCTCTGCCAACAGGGATTGGAAAGTTGGCTCACTGTTTCAGTTCAGCAAGGGAGAGCTGAGCCTGTGAGCAAGGTAAATATTTATTAGCTCAATAATTTGGCAACATTTCGCAGGATTAATGCGCAAATTCCAGGGCCATAAATTATTTGCAGCCGTATTCCTAAATTTTATTAAATAAATAAAATAAAAAAGAGACGTCCGCGTGTGTTTGTGTGTGTGTAGGTGAGGTAGGCTGTTTCATATTGTCGGTGTTGTCGCTGCCAAGGACACGCAACCATAATAAAAACTTGTTGAAAAATTTACGAGCAGCCAAAGCAGCAGCGTCAAAGGACAAATCGGACGACTGAACAAACGCTGTTCGGCCGCTGGTCACGTTCCGGACCCGCTGCCAATCTTCAGTTCCCATTTTCCCAGTCCTATTCATAGTCCTATTCCTAACTCCCACTCCCACTCCAGGATGCAGGCGTGTACGACGACTACGACAACGACAAGGGCGTGTTTATTTATGTTGTGTGCCCACCGCTGAAAAGTTTAGTCGTTGTACGTGTCAAAAACTTTTGACAGTGCACCGAAGAAGTCGCCGTTGCCACCAGCTGCAACCTGGCCGCAGCTGTGGCGCTATTAAAACGGCCAGAGAAGTCACCTCTCGTCTAGAGGCCAGGATAAAGTTAAGACACTGAGTAATTTGGTTAGCGACTCGCGTCGTACAACTTTCATTGGCAACAGTAACTAGAATATGTGTTATTAAATAATGTCTGCTACATGCAGCCCCTCTCTGCCCCTCTCATCCGCCACACAGAAAAATCAGAAGCTGCCACGTGACAAGCACCAAGGCGTCTTCATTCACTAAATAATTGATCTGGGGTTCGTGCAAATCTCGGAGCATCTGTGTTCCTGCTGCACAGCCAGAATATTAAATGTGCTCTGCTAGACAGCGGAGTGCGGGGGCGAAGAGCGGTATTTGGACATGGTTTGATGAGGATACGAGCAGCATAGTTAGCCCTCAAGTCAAGTCATGCAAGCCACAATTGCTTCCTTTTTGGCCCTTTCAGCTTTTTTCTCACTTTTTGTAGCCAGGTATTCTATTCATTCACCTTTAATCTCTCAACCCGAAATCGCAACGCGTGGCTGAGCTTAAAAATCTGATTTCATTCAAGGTTGCCAAAAAGTTAACCACAATTTCCTGTGTGATCTATAGATGAGTTCAACTTTTCTTTGGCGCTGATGACAGCTAAAAAGAAATTTACTAAGCCATATTTTTTCATTGTTACGCAGCTTATGGTTTCAAATTTGCCATAGGCAACTGGTATTTTTTGTGGAGAGCATAACCGAAAGTCGAGCAAGCTTAACAAAAGTAACATTACTTCCCGCTAATACAAAAAGAACTGATAAAAACAATGCGAAACTTTTCGTGCGGAAAAGTTAAACGCGAAATTGGAACAGGTGCTCTGTTATTTTGTTAAGTGTACTTTTTGGAGCACCTAACATATTATATGAGAATATATAAGTAATAAAGTGCGTCTGCCACAGAAAACACACGAAACGAAAAAATGTAGCAACAAAACAAACGAGTGAAACTTAACAAAAAGCGGTTCGTGGTATCAAGGGCAAAAACATACATTTTGCGCTTTACGATGGCATTTTGGCGAAAGTAAAATGAAAGGGGCTGTGAATGGGCAGAAGATGATGGTCTGGATGGTTTCGGAAGCCGCCAGGCTGGGACGATGGTCATGCTGAAGCTGCGCAGCTGCGTGGCGTGGCGTGAAATGACGAGGAACAAAGAAGCGAGGAGTCGACTTGAGTCGAAGGACGAAGAGAAAGCACTTGATGCAAACGCAGGATGTGAAGAAAGTCTGGGGAGGCAGCGAGCATACGCGGACGGTGAAATGTTGGCTCTGTTGAAGGCAATAAAATGAAATTACAACTTAATTGTCATAAATAATTCAGAAGATTTCTTGCCAGCATCGTTGGAGTCGCAAAAACTCTGCGTTGCGAAACGAAATCAGAGCGTTCCGCAAATAACCCCGCTCAGCAGCTCTGCGCCAACCCCTACGAAGCTCGCCAAACCAATGACCGTCCGCTCCCCTCCTCTCCGGGGGCTCCTCTACCATGTCCTGTCCACCTTTCGTTAACGTTCACGAAAATTTTAAAGCCAGCTGCGACTTTGAGCAAAGGAATTGGTTCACGGCAGCTGCAGTGGCAATATTGCGTGTTTTTTTATTAACAAAGTTAATCCCCTGACCTAGTTAACTCGACTCTCACACACTCTCACTCACACTCACACTCACCCACTGGGCACAAACACAAACACAAAGTGAAACCAACACTGATGCTCATAGACAAGCCGCAGCGCGCGGCGTGAATAAAATATCAGATCAAGAGCGAGATAAACCCCAAAAAGAGTGAGCGAACAAATGTTAGTTGTCAGCAGGGGGAATCCCAAAACTAAATAGCTGATTAGAGAACATCAAATTCGGTATTGCCAGCTGAGCGCTGAGAGAGAAATCAACTGGAATTGATTGTATTTAATTAGTGCTTTCAAATTGTGGGTTAACTATCTTCCAAGATGGCCTTGATGCCACTAAAAGCCAATTACATGCTTCGCAATTGCCTTGACAAGAGTTCTTTGCATTACGATATTCCTCTATCGGGTGTCAATCGGATAAATGGATTCTGTACCTGCTGCAAAAGATGTCACTTTTCGCTACTAATATGAAAATAAATAATTAGTTAAATGCTTACTTAATTGCTGCAGAATAAAAATGAATCTACATTAAATACAAATTAGATAATGTCACATTTGCATAACACAAAAATTATAAATAAATTATTGGAAAATTGCAGAAGAATAAAATCGGATCGAGTCGATAATAAGTAAATAAAAAGATAAACAGTGTACATAAATTATTGAAATAGTCTATTAATTGTTAAAGAATATAATCGAATCGATTTATTCTTCAATTTGAATTCATGTCCATTTTAATAGTTGACCGTATATAATAAATATAAATTATTGGAATGGTCTTTTAATGACTAAAGAATATTATCGAATCGATCGATTCGTAAACTTCGATTTTTGTATGCCAAGAAATCCGCATTGTTCTGTGCATTTTGCGGGCAACTTTCGCAGAGAATAAACTGCGGGCGGATGCCAAGTAAACAACGAGTAAATAATGGTAAATTAGCAAAATGACAAAAGTTCTTTAACAATCACACACACACTTTTCCACACACTTGCCCACATGCTTTTAGGCCCACAATTTGGGGGGCGGATGGGGCGTGGAGTGAGGGGTCCTGATTGCCAGTTAAGAATGTGCAAACAAGCAAACAAAACCGTCGCAGCGTCGGCAGAGGGACTGTGATTGTGATTGCTGGGAGAAGCAGGACTCGGGACCAGGAGCAACCCATACAAATGGGATAGCGAGAAAGTGCTTACGAAAACAAAAAGAACGTATAACATGTGTTCGATGCGTCGTCGACGTCGGCGTCTAAAAAGTAACACTCTGTTGAACAAACAAACGTACAATTTATTTTGGTTTAATAATAATAAAAGAGCCAAAACGAAAACGAAATGAAAACGCAGAGAGCAAAGGGAAAGAAAATGAAAACGAGACTGAACGAGCTGAATATGTGAATGCGAGTGAAAAAGTGCACAGCAAGTGAAAACCCGGAAAATGTTTAAATGCCCGCCGGACTTCGAGTGAAGCTCGAACATAACGATGACTCCACTCCGTCTCTGGCTTGAATCCAGCTCAGCTCTGACTGCGACTCCTTTGCTCTGGACGTATATTAAAAGTAATGTAAATATTCGCATTCGTATATCCACAATGAAAGAACAACAAAACAAAAAGACCGAAAACTTCTGAAACAATAACAAATACCAATGGCAGCAGCTGAAGTTTCATCGACAAAGAAACACCCTGTAAACATTTTATTAAACAAAAATGCAAGCGAGTGGAATGTGCCAGATTTCACAAAGAACGTTATGACAATTTGTGTACAAATATTTAATTCCGAACATTGTGTGTTTGCAGCGTGTCAATGCTCTCCATTAGTTAAAGCACTACAGGGTAAAACCTGAATTTTCCAATATTGGTTCGCATGCTGCATGTAAATCAAGAATCGAAAAGAATGCAGCATAAAAACGCTTAATTGTTATTGTTTTCTTTTAGTTTTCAAACCAATAAAATTTAAAAAAATATTCAAATAAATGAATTCAACGGCGACTGTTTGCAGTTGTCTTTTTTTGTAGGTTTATAAATACATATATTCGTTTAGCTTCTGAATGCAATTTGGTCTAGAAGAATTAATTTTTCAGAAATAAATCCGCTGAATTCTAATTTATTGTCGGTTTTTATTTATTTTTAATTCAATAAGATAAATACAAAACCTGTTTATTTTCTTCTAATAGAGAGATAATTTTGGAATATCAAGTGTGAAATTGAGAAAGAGCAAAGGTTTGTAAATATATGCAGGTATTGCTGGATTCTGATTTATTGTCAGGCTTTATTTATTATTAATTCAATAAGATAAATACAAAGTCTGTTTATTTTCTACTAATAGTTGGATCATTTTGGAATCTCAAGTGTGAAATTGATGAAGAGCAATGAAAGGTGTGTAAATCTAGTCGTTTGGCTTCCGAATGCAATTTGCTATTTTTCATGAAGGATTAATTCCAAAATAGTAAATGCAACTGATTTCTGATTCTGCAGGTTATTGCTTATTTTTAATTCAATGAGAAAAAAATAAAATAAATAGATAATTTATAGCACATGTGGAAGCTTAAGAGTGACACTTGATTAAGAGCAATTGTGGTTGCATGTTGCAACTACGTGACTTGTAGTTGGGGCATCTCCTGTAGCAAGTTGTGGAGTTGAAGGCCAAGGCGTGTCGTAATTAACCAAAAGTTCCGGGAAATCTAAGCAAGTAATTAACTAAAGCTCAGCTGAGATTCCAATGCTGGCCAAAAACAATTTTGGTCTCGCTTTGCCCCCCCACAAAACCACCCATAAGTTGCCGGCCGAGTATTTTCTCATCTTACGCGATAAAGTTGTGATAATTTAATTACACGCGCGCAACTCGAGGCAGCGCAGAAAGGACTCTTGTGGCAGTGGCAGTGGCATTGACAGAGACAGCAACTGTGGACTGCTGCAAGTGGCAAGTAGCATCGGGACAGAGTGCTTGAGTAGCACTGTGGTAAGTGGCAGCAATGTAAATTACGCGTATTAATATCAATTTATAATCCGAATGCAAAACCAAAAATAAAAAGAGGAATCGAGACGACAGCAAGCAACTCATTTTTTGTCGAGTCACGACGATGACGATGATGCTGCAAATCCGTGATAAATCCTTAAAAATTACTTTTAATTTCGCAAACGGCGAATGCAAAGCCTCGAAGCCAGACGCGCGTCTCTCGTCCTGCTGCATTGGGCAGAAGCAGGAGCCGAGGAGCCGAGGAGGACACTCGGCTACCCAGTCAACCAATTGACTTTGACTGCTGCGAGTATCTTGGCTCAGCAGCGAGTCTCGCTATCTCTCGCACTTGCCAGTAGACTGAGAGGGCCGTGTCTAGATTAAAATAAGTCGAGCGATGAAAATAGATTACGCGCGTATTTTGCGAATGATGCGGCCCAGCGGCAGAGGCAGCAACTGAGGCAGCGACTGAGGCAAGGCAGCGAAAGCGACGTCGTCGACGTCAACAGAGGCGTGAAAAATCCCCCAATTTAATTTCGAATTTTCCCCAAACGAAGCCGTCGACGTCGTCCCTTTGTTTGATTAGTCGATTTTGTGGACTTTGGCGCTAATTGTGCACAACGCACACACAAAGCGATACAGGGGGTGTGAGTGTGTTTAAGGGTGTGGGAAAATTGCATATAGAACTTGCTAAAGTCGAAGCCAAAAGAGGCAGGAGCAGAGTGCCGCATCCGCTTATGCTAATCAATTTAAGTTGGGCACACACTCCCACACACACACATCCCATACACACACACACATACACAGTTTGGTCGTATTCTGTTGGCGTTATTTTTGCAATATTTGCATAATTGCTTTTGTTGCTTTCGTTTTGTCGGCTTTTGTGCTCGAAACTGTTTCGCAGCTCTCGCTGTTAGCAGCCTCGGCTATGTGCCAAATATTTGCTCTGCCTTCAGTCCCCCCCCTTCCCTTCTGGCAACACCATTTGCCGCCTCAGCCTATGTGAAACGCCTCTGGGTTTTGTGGTCGCGCAATTTTTGGCCAATTTCACAAGTTGCACTCTTTGTGTCCTGCACATTAACATATTATAATTAGCACGTTTCCACTGTGTCGCACACCGAGCGTATTTTATACGCATTGCACAAATAACACGGCACTCTGCCGCATTGCGATTATTGGCAGGATTCGAGGCGACTGCGAGTGGGACTGCGACACGGTAAACGATAAACGGCAGACGGGACACTGTCTCGTACTCATTCTCACGGCGTTTTTGGCTTGCCAAAAATATATATTCGCACATACATATGTATATAACACAAGGAGCATTCACGAGTTGTGGCATTTTTCCCGGCATCGCGATGCCCTTCGAATGTGTCAACAGCATCTGTGGTCTGCTGCTGATGTCACGCCAACAACAACAACAAGAACGACAACGACAACGACACAGTTTAGCAGCATCAAATACTAGACTCACTTACAACGACAACGACAGCGATGAGGAGGACGACGGTGGAGGCTGCTTTCGGGAAGCCATCGCGACGAGCACCAAACGAGAGCTCGAGAATTGCTGCAAGCGCGCGTCGTTGTTAACGTATCCACTGGTCCCGTTAGACTGCCCGACCCTCAACGGCTGAGCAGGCGCCACGACAGTCAGCGTACGACAATAGCAACAAACTTGCCAACAGAGCACGTGCTCTCTCTCTCTCTCTCTCTCTGGCTCTCTCACGCGCGAAGAGAGCGCGTTTTTGGAGTTGTTTATGAAGTTCAAACAACCCCCTCAAAGCATTGAACTTTTGGGCGCTCGAGATCGGTGACAAGTAAATAAATAAATAACATTTTTAGTATAAAACATTATAAAGTTTGTATACCTTAAACATCTTTGTTAAACTATCAAATTAAAGAAAAATAGGAAATAGATTTGCTTCTTATATCATTGCTCTTATAACTATTTATAATTATTAAACAGTTGAAATCAGGCAGCAACATTTAAAATGACCCGCTGAACAGCTGCAGTGTGGAGAATATATATTTACACGATTTTTAGAGAGATCAAAACTATGCCAAATAGTTGGCAGCAGGTAAATGCCAGCAAAAGGCTGAGCATTCCATCTGAACTGACTTGCACTCTTAGAATGTTGCTAGCAACATGTTGCCAAGCAGAGCGCACGCTAGCAACAAACACAGAGAGAGAAAGAGAGCGAGCAACTCTTATACGTGAATGCGCAACACATGCGTTAGTGTTTTGGTCACTTTTTAGGGGGGAAAGGGGGACTTTGAAGACCTAATTTGATTCAAATTTATGTAACTATTGACAACAATAGAGTGTGGACACAAGGCTCTTATGCCAGCTCTTTGTATTCGCCCATTTGTTGTCCTTTTTTAGGCCGTGTGAAAAGTAATATTTATAAGTAGTCTTTAGCAGGTCGCATTTCTAGGAATACAATACGAACAACTATTTCGAAATTTAGAAAACAAAAGGTTTTTTACATTTGTCAAGGGTTAAGTGCAACCCTATTTACGTTGACTTTTGTATCTATTTTCCAGCCATAGGCATAAACAATCATTAGCTGACTTTCTAAACACAGATTCAAGAGAGTTAATGATGATTTAAAAACCCATTTTCAACACTCGACATAAATCGAAACTTTTTCGCATAGCAAATACATTTACCCCATCTGGGCTTAACCCTATATATGGCTTTAATGCATTTCTGTACGAGTACAACTAATCCCTTTTTTTACCTACTCATTTTTAAGCTTCAAATAATTCCTTTTTTTTACAATTTTAAGAATCTGAAAAACTCAATAAGTTGCCCAAATAATAATACAAAACAAATTTTATAATTAAAAATATTTGCATTTATAAAATGAATATGTAAATAAAAGATATATAAATATGCAGTGTGAAGTTTTTGCGTTTGTTATATTAACATTTGATTGAGTAAATCAATATTTTTACAATATGCATAACAGAACCTTTAAAAAAACGTATTTTCTATTTACATTTTTCTACCAAACAATTGCTGAATTGTTGAAACTCCATTGTGTTATATGTTTTTATTAAGCGAAAGACAAATATATAATAAGCTTGAATTCCTTCCAAGTAAGAAACAGCATATGGTGCCTGCTGGTATGCAACAGTTTTGGGCTAGGAATATTTGCAGTTTCTTGGCAAGCTTTCTTAATTACCATTCAGAAGGAAGACTGTGTGTCAAATGCAGTTCCACACAGCTATCGAGTTGATTGGCAATCACTCAGAAACCACGAGTGGATAGACCAGCTATAGCTCAAGAGTTGCCATTGATTAATTTGAACGTCACCTTTTAGTAGTGCTGAGTTTATTGCGCTGCAAGATTCCCCCACAATGGTGTAAGTAGACTTATTTACCTATATATAATATATACATACATATATGCTGGGCAAGTAAAGTTTATATGTTGATTGCAGTCAAATAGCTGCAAATGGATTCCATGTCTAAGCAGCAGATTCTCTTGGGCAAATCGGGAGGAACTGACGGGCATTTGCATAAAACGAAGATAAATAAATTCCACATGCAGACGACGGACAGTGTCAACCGCAGATCGACCGGTTAAAGGTTAACATTCTCTGACATACACACTCATCTATGCTACGTACGTATGTATATATAGTATATATGGGATTGTTGGCATATTCAAGCCAAGGGGCAGAGGCCCTTGGTCTGTTGTTTGACTCTCTCTCGATTGGACGTCATCGATTAAATCGTTGTGATGCGATGCCTGGATTGAAATTTCTTTATCCGGCATTTGAGTGGGCAACAATTGTGAGTGTGTGCGTGTGTGTGTGGCATACAGATTTAAATTGCAATTGACCATTTACTCGACTATCGGTATCGGATCGAAGTAACTACATTCCAAACATGCTTCAACATACGAGCTTATTGTGTGCGCTTTTTTAATGGCAACTTTTGTTGTTCAGTCCCTTAGGGGCAAGGGACGCTTTTAAGAGGGGCGAAGTCACAGAGGTCGTCGTGGCCCAGTTTCATTTTCAGTTTCAGTTGCGTGTTGCATGGCAAACATAATTAAGCCTAAATTGAGGCTAAATGTATCCATGTGCAACAGAGTTGCGAGTTGCGAGTGAAGCATTCAATCGCACCAAATGCTGCTCACAATTTGCATGTTTAAAATGCAAATGAATACGCGCCACCTATTTAAATGTTCATTTTGAATAAATTATGTTCGGTAAACAATTGTACGTGTCCCCCCACAATATCCTCCTCCTCTTGTTCCTCCTGAATTGAGGTTTTTTTCCCAAGTTGTCGTCGTTGACTACGCATCGTTTATCTTGGTGAAGCGGAAATTGCGGTTGAGTTCGCGCTTAAAACTTTGTTGCGAACTGATTATCGCCGACACGCCGAGAGCTCTTTGCTGCCACTGCCACTGCCACAACCAGTTGCAAGCATGGCTTACTGTATTTTATATATGTACGTATGTCTATCTATTTGTCTGTCTGTTTGGGGCGTGGGCCGAGGCAAGGATAATCCACAGCGGGCAAAACATTTGCCGTCTGCTGTCAGACGACGACGAAATCAGGCAGCCAACTCAACTCTTTGGCTGGAGATGTCAGAGGCCCGACAGTTTGGCGATAATTAATCAAGACCATCTGCATTCACAGGGCGTAAAAGTGAAATGTCACAATAAAACCATTTGCGAGTCCTCTCAAATGGGTGCGCAAACAAAGCTACATATAGATGGTGAATAACAACACTAGCGACAATTAGCTTTTGTCAGAGGCCATGACAAACGGATTAAACAAACGCCTCAATCATTCTGGCACAGCAAAAGCACGCAACCCAGAAGTCAGGGTCCTGTCATGTCCTTGCGCCGGCTAAACAAACGCTTTACACAGCGAGAAAGATGCTCTAAGCCTTTCTAATTGACTTTCATTCCACATTGCACTTTTTTCTTGTTGTTTAACCTTTCATCAATTGGGGGATTAATTATTTCCATTCTATGACAGACGTTCGTCAACCTCTTTTGCTACAATTTAAGCAAAGTTAGCAAGCTAGAATAAACAAATGAAATTCTCATAGAAAATGCTTAAAACAAACAGCTCAAGTTGTAGATCTCAATTTCATTTCGAGCACTTTGTCACTCTCCAAGCAAATTTGTCTTTCAAATTTCGCATTTTTATCGCCAAGTAGTTCGAGTGTATTCCCACACCACACACACACACAGAGAGTATAAAATTCAGACAACTGTTGTTCAGTTTGGCCAACATGGGGCCACAGTAAGTTGTGTGAATGATGAATTCCCCCCGCACGAACTCTGGCCGCACAGAGGTCTCGGGGCGCGACACTTGTAAAGCTGTCACAACATTAATCAAATCGAGAGTGCAAAACAAATGCATACGCCATAAATTTACAGTTCAGTCCCTGCGGCCAGCATCGGTCTCAAAGTGAAACTGTAACAGAAACAGAAACTCGGGGGCGTTGTGGCTCAATCTCATAGGCAGGCCAGGACATGTGACAAATACGGCGGGCATATCGCAGGTATTCGCAAAGTGCTGCATGCAGCAAACACATCTATCTCCATGCACCCACATCGAGAGTCAACAGACTGTCGACGATCGCAAGGACATTTGGCTTTCCGCTTGTTGAGCAGCTCGTTTAATGACGCAATGTCGTTGGCAATGATAATGATGTCGGCGCTGCCTTTGCCTCTGCCTCTGCCTGTGTGCCACATGTCGTGGCACAGATTCCAGTTCATAGCTCAGCTCTCCCCTCACAATGGCAATTAGCCCTTGCTTACGAAGTATGAAAAGTCTCTTCGCAGTTGCTCAAACTGAGACTGAAACTGAAACCGAAACTGAAGCGAGAGCGAGAGCGTGAACGCGACTACAACCTAATTTGATGAAATGGACCCAAAAAGCAGTCAACCATTCAGCAGGTCGCCGAAAACCCGAAACGAGAGAAAAAACGTGGGGAGAAATGCTCTTCTCGAGGAATAAATAATGTTTACTTAACGCTTTAACAATTTGCTACCCCTAGAATAAACAAATCGCACAACATTCGAATTCCCATTCAAACTCAAGTATTACAAGCCGTGTAAATCCCTGTTCCATATCGATTATTCAAATCTGATTCAAAACAAACAATTGTATCGCCAATGGGGAAATGCCCGCGAGGCAAAAACAAACAAGCAAATAAGTTTATTGTAGTGTTTATATTAGTTATGACAATTACTATTTGCTGCTGCCGTTGTTGTTGGTCTATCTGCTGTTCAAGTGGTCAATTGGTTTTATGCGCGTCCTTTGTTTTATCACTGCCAATTTGTTATGCACAATACAGGCAATTTAGATGCGATCTAAATTGATAATGACGACGCTGCGATGCTCCGACATTGACATTCTGAGCTGTTGTAATTGATAGATGAATAGGCGGACAGACAGACGGACTGAGGAGGAAGGCTGGATAGATTGGCGGCGCCACGTCGTTGGCTGCAAGTGATTTCGCTTTGATCCAGGTTAAACAGCTAACTCGCTGTGAACCGTCGCGAATCTCGGCAAATCCACTCATGTGGAATACACTTAATACCCGCACATGTTACCGACGAGAGGCGCCCCACAGAAGCGAAAGGGAGATGGAGGGAGGCTGTCTGCAGTCAGCGTCCTGGCCGGGAGCGCAGTTTCGGCTGCCTCCTCTTCCACAATTGCGCCAAAAATAAATTACATTGTGGTGGGGCGTAAGCGACACCGACTCCAGCTCCAGCTCCATCTCCATCCACAGCTCCAACTCCGTCACCGACACCGACAACGACTCCGACATCACGACACCGAGACCGTCAACTGCTCTCTGAGAATCAACGCTCGATACCCGCTACCCACGGAATAGAAGGGTATTATCACTGTCTACATAACAAGCAAGAGGCATCTTCGACTCAATTGATGATTTTTAGAGACTATGAGAGCTAGAGCCAAGTTCGGGGAACAAGATTTCTTAGCTTGGCTATGCAGACGGTTTAGTTTATAATTTGTTTTGTATTTCGACACCTCAAACCGGAAGTAACGAAGTGCACCCGAGTTTTTAAAACAAGTATTTTTAACATACATTTGGCCCTGAATTGTACAGTTTAAATAAAGAATTATTATCTATCTCTTAGCACGAACTCGAGCTAATACATTTTTAAGTTCGGTCTTTAATGTTTACGAGAAGTTCATGAGAGAATTAGAAAATATACTTTAAAACACTGATAGTATAAAGAATGTTTTTAATTTCATAAGACTCTTAAGGCTTTATTTAAATATATTTCCATTTGTCTTGATTTTCATAGTTGTTGAATTCACGTTGAATATTTCTGCTAACAAATGTACATTTTTCGGTTTTGCTTTGAATCTAGTAACTTCACTTGTTTTGCTTTTTAGTAATCCCTATAAATGGGTAGCGGGTATCTCACAACTGAGACAACTCGAACGTAGCTTGAGGTTCTTTTGTTGTTTTTCATAGCGTGTTTGTATATAGGATGATAGGTTCAGAGTCCTGGCGATCGACGTGGTAGCAGAAGGGAGTAACAAAGATGGGGATGCTGCGATGCCACAGACGCGACACCACGAAACGCTTGCCGCCTAATTCGGATTTCGGGGCGTCTGTCTGCGATATTCTTCCTTCTTCTTTTTGGCAGCTCTGCCGCCTGTTGATAAGGCGGGCGAACGCTGCTGTTTTCCACCATCCCCCACCCATCCCGCCCTCTCATGCTGTGCTATCACCCGCCTCGCTGCCAGCGTTCGCTTGACGTTGAAACATGTCATGTAGTTTTTCTTTGCAAACAAACGACACCCACAAACACATTCATATTATTCGTATGTGCGTGTGTTTTCTGTGTGGCACTTTCACTACAAATGCGACACCACAATCGCTGGGCTGGGCTGCGCTTGTCTGCCTGACTTTTTTCCACATGTTGAAGTTGTGGCGTCGACCCACAAAGGGCGTGTCAGGCGGGGAGCGAGGCGGGGAAACGTCTTTTCGGCGTGCTTCCTTTCCGCTTTCCGTTTTTCCGCATGTGCCACGTGCGGCAAACTTGCCGCTTCCTCTATTCGCCCCCACACACACTCACGTGCAGCTGCGGTTAGTTTTCCCCTTGCTTTTCACACTCCCCTCCCCCCCCTTCAGCACAGTCTTCTGCTTTGGTTAGCTAGGTGTGTGTGCGTGTGTGTGGCGTGGTTTCTTTGTCGCACCAACAAATGTGGCGGCGCTCATTGGATGGAACAGATTGGTTTAGAGTTGATTTTATGGGGCGTACAATGGCATCCACATTCCCATCGACTCCGACGTCGCTCGGAAGTGAGTCTTTGGGCACAAAGATTTCATCAATATGGAAGTCGACAGCTGAGTGTACTAGGAAATTCAGCTGTTGGTAATTCCGAATAAACACTTTGAGTGGGGAAATTTTCCGACTTGCTTCTAATTACAATAATGAGTGGAAGGCTGTCTGTCATCAATGACTTCAACATGACTCTGTTACAGCTGTAATCTGCCCGAATGTGGCATTGATTTTGATGGTGTTCGAGTTGCAAGTTGACAACAGTTGTGGCAAAAACTGAAGTGCATTTACTCACTTCTCAGGTGCGACAGCATTGGCTTGTATTGCCATCTGCTCTCTCTTTTTGCCCCATTTCGATTGCTGACATTGTCACTGCTCATGGGCTTAGCACTAGTGATGGCATGATAAGTCAAATTATATACAATAATAGATTCACTAATGAATCGATTATAATAAAAATAAGTTTGGCATGAACATCCAGCAAAATGAATGCTAAAAATTTGCAGTGCAAATAAGAAACTCAAATATTGCAATCTTTTATAGATTATGAAAAATAAATAATCATTATTAATAATTCAAAAATCGATAAATGCGGCTTTTTGCCATCACTAGCGTGCACTCCACACTGCAAACTGCAACCTGGAACAGGAGCAAGAGCAGTTGACACACACGCCTTTGTTTTAGCCGTCAATGTTTGCCATTGGCAAGGAGCGGCCAAGGGGGCAAGGCTCATGTTTTGAATTCGACGACGACGATGATGAGGATGACGTCGTCTGTGGTTTGTCCTCTCTGTGCAACCTGCTGCTGCTGTTGCTGGTAATAGTCGATGTATTTGGTTGAGTTGTCTCTCGCAGCTGGGCGCAGTGGAGGCACAAAACACACATTTACCCATTTCAGCCATTCAGCCATGATTCTGTGCCTTTGTTCTTCATTTGCCACTTGCCACTTGCCACCAGTGTGACAAGTACCACGTGTGGCAGCAGCAAACCACTGCGACTTACGTGTACGCACAGCTGAGAAATTGGCGGAACTCTCCTGAAGCTCCCTCCTCACCAGCGTCGTGTTGCCTTCTTAATGGCATAGACACATGGCATATGTGATCACGTATGCACATTAGCACTAAATATGGATGCTCAGCTTGTCGTTAACGACAGCAAACGTATAATTTGCACATTTATGACTTTGTAATAGACTCCATAGCATCCGACAGACAACCCGACAACAACTCCAGATAACTCTGCACCGATTTTATGTCTGCTACAACTCCCAAAAAAAGTTCTTCGAATCGTGTTCTGCAACTTGATGTTTAATCAGCACCATTGTAAATTGCAACCATCGATTTAGATGGTCAACACGCACTTTACCAAAGCACTTCATTAAACAAATATACCAGCATAAATACATTTTCAAAAATACGAAAAAGTTCTTCGAACGTAATACAGCTTTTAAGACTTTCGTGGCTTAAGAAATGTTTTCAATTATATTAATATAGAATTTCGTCCATACCAATTAATGTCACTGTTAATTCTTTGAAATTTGTACGTTAAAGATATCATAACAACTCAATTTCAGATCTACAAACTTTCACAACTGTAGATATCTATTTAACCTGAACTGAGTCCTGTCGTAATTATTTAATTACGTTGAAGTCGAAACTAGTTCACGAATGGAAATCTAAGCATTTATTTATGTAGATTGAAGTTTTCAACACATCAAGATTGAATGTAAAGTTTCAGATTGTTTTGAAGCATTACAGGTGGCTGAGAGACATGATCTACCTAATTTCAATAATGATTTACTTCATTAGCTTGCGAACAACTAAAAATACATGAGAATCGTTAAGGAAATTGGGTCGCTTAAAGCTGTACTTTTATCAGATATGGAGGCCATAATGACTGTTGTCCCTATGCGAGTGTTGGCTGCAACCCTTGTTTCAGGGTCGGGTACAGCACATGTGATGAAGGTGCCAATAGCACCGGACTTTGGAGTTTAGACACTAGGTAGGGTGTTGCCCGAGGGTGTGTAGCTGATTACGAGCTATTTTTGTGTTGTGTGTGTTTCAACATAATGGGTGTTAAATTGGATTTATCGCTTGACCAAAATGATTTTCCGCCTTTTACTGAACGCTGGCAGGAAGGGGAGAGAAGCGAAGGACAGGGGCTCAGCACCTTAATTAAATTTCAGAGTTTTAGTTTATTTTTAAACGAAGTTGACAACGAAAAACAGGTCATTAGGAGCATTATCGCATCATAATTCTATCAGTGCGATAACAAAG
Source organism: Drosophila ustulata (assembly GCA_035047365.1). Taxonomy (NCBI): domain Eukaryota; kingdom Metazoa; phylum Arthropoda; class Insecta; order Diptera; family Drosophilidae; genus Drosophila; species Drosophila ustulata. Next base: position 31,721,719 of record JAWNPT010000094.1, read on the forward strand.
CTTTCAATTCAATTTAACTACATACACATGACACCCCCGCCTCCCACTCAACTATTCCCGCTCCCTCCCCTTATTGCTTGTGTGTTGGTGTTTGTTGATTTTGAAGCCGGTAATGTTCGGTGCGAACGTGATTGGGGATGAGGAATGAGGCTGATGCTGCTGCTAGGAGTCGAGGGAGCGAGGCATGTCAATGGGAATGCTGAATGCATGTGTGTGGGCCAGATTCATTGTATTCACATGTAGTTGGCCAGCAGAGACTGTGCCGAGATTGCCATCCCTTCGGGACTGTCGTCTGCCGCCCAGAGGGAACTAGACTGTTGTTGTTGTATTTGAATGCAGGCCCACAACGATATTGTATCATGTTTTCAAACATTGTTGCTGTTTCTGTTGTAGTAATATATAATTTGAGCAGCAGCAGACAGAGAGAAAGTGAGAGCGAGAGTCAAACATCTGTCGAGTGTTTTACAAAATTGGGTCCTTGTTGACTTTTTATCACAGATATGAAAAGTACTCGTGAATAAGTTCGGTGCACCATGTGAATATGCTTGCATGCATATTTATGTTGACTTTTGAATATATTTTAGCCGGATCGTTTAGAGCAATCAGAGAGCTGCTTGCTGCTGTCAGTCAAAAGTGTCTGCTGCTGTCACTGACTCAAGTCCTTCCATCCTTGACCGTCCTTTCGCCCCTGAAAGTGCCTGCATCCGATTGCTGTTCAGCTTCGTTGCTCGGCATTTGAAATGTAAACTGCCAAGTAGGCATTTCGGCCATAAGAATTTGCATAATTTACTTAGTTGAATATCCGACAAGCCGCAAAGGGACAATCACGAGTCCAGGCTCGACATTCTCGTCCTTCCAACCCAGACACCATGTCGCCCACCACATCAGTCTGTCCAGAGGGGACAACATCAATGTAGATGTACATATTATTCCTCTTGTTTTCCACCCAAACAGCAACACAACAACATCAATAACAATAACATTCAAGGCGAGTCTACCCGATTCGAGTGTGGCTGCTGATGAAGTTGTCCAACTTAAAGTGCCACTCGTCGAACTGCGAAAAGTGATTGCCATTAAACGTGTCAATGCTCAGCCACCTCACAAGGCCTGATATAATGCTCCATTTACACCTCTGTCTTGCTTCTCTTCGCCTCTGTGTTTGCGGTTGTTTGAATTGAATTTGCATAACGTTCTCAATTGTATTTTGTAGCTGGTATTTGCTGTTTGTTGCCCTCAAGCATTATCATGCACATAATTTATTAATTATTTGCGTAATCTCAACATTGTATATTATTACAAATTATCACACTCCTTTACTATGTGTGTAGGTGTCAAGGCTTTGCCTTTGTCTTTGGCATTTAGGCCACAAAAAGCTATTAACTGCAAATTAATTACTCGCAAGGATTTCGGGTAATCAATCAATAAATTTCGATAGCTTAAACCATCGAAACTATTAGAGCATATCTCTCGTTCATACACAGCGAGAAAAAATGATTTATAGTAAAGTATAAAGTTTTGAAAACATTCTCAATTCAAGAAAAAGTTCTTGTATTTAAATTGTTACTGAGAAATAGCAAAACCAGAAAACTATTTAAAACTTGTTTTAAGAATTTTGCTGAGTTTAAGATTAAAAATTCTCAAATATTATTCTAGTTTGAGGAAAGCAATTTATCTCGCTGTGTAGCCACAGCAGCTCCTTTGCATCGTCATCTCCTTCACTCGGCTTGCATAGCCGACTTTCTGCATGCTCTACTCGACAACCAAGAGCTCTGCGTTGAGTTGATTTATGTCGAGCTATGAAATTACCATCTGTTTACTCTTATCGAGCGTCACTAATTGCTCCAAGCATTTTCCCCTCCGGCTCCTGTGCTTCGGATCTCTGATTGATTTTATGCGACTTGTGAGCAAGTTAGTCGCAGACACTTCTCTCCCCCCTCCCTCTCTCGCTGCTTTCCCCGCTGCAAGAGTATTTGTTTTTATGACACTCCGTCGCCCTTCTCGTTCGCCTGACGAGTTTGAATAATTCGAAAATGAAGCGCGCATAGAATTTGAAGCAAAGTGACTTTAATGGGACGACGGGGGGAAACAGACACAACACATCTATATACATCGATGTAAATGTAATAGCAAATGTGTACATGTGTATATAGATTACACACATATAAATACTTGTGGCTTTGGCAGTGGCGACAGCGGCAACAGTGGTCGGCGTTTGATGTGGCTTCAACAATTGCGGGGCGGGAAACGAGCTCAACACATGTTAAATATTTCCACGTTGTTTTGCTGCATACAAAACAATGTGAGGCGCCACGCCAGGAAGTGATATTATGGGGCAACCAAAACAACCAAACTAAATCACGAGTTTCCCAACCACATTCAAATATCCAGTTCTCTTCAGTTGTCACTGTTTCTATTTACATGGAAATCACTTCATTAGAATGCACTACGTTGGAATTCAAACACAAAACATTCAGTTAAATTGGTTTAGCACTTAATTGAATAGCTTTAAATTACTTATTTCATTCTCTCAATCGCGTTTCACTTTTCATTTCATAGTGATTATACCCTCTGCAAGGGTGCCAAAGCGTAAGGCTTTTTTACTTCAGCTATTCAGCGAGTTTCGAAACCAGCTAGCTTTAAGAGCTTTCGCAAAAATGTTAAAGTTGCAAAGCTTTCGCTTCCTGGCAGTTCAGCACAGGGTGTTTGCTGCTTAACTTGGCCAAAAACTAAAGCACGGCTTCGAATAAATGTCTGCGAGTAACGCTTGATAATTATAGACTACGGGATACCTATTAAAATGTAATGTATTGCAGTTAAGATGCAACTCTTGACAAACAAATTTAATTTACAATTTACTGTTTATAATTTAAAATGTATTCTACATGAAGGCAATTTTAAATAACTTCCATTTAAGAAAATAAATAATTTGCAAATCCAAGAGTCGTCCAAAGTATTCCACAATGGAAGTTAACACTGTTGCACAAAAATGTAGACATCAAATATAGGGAAAATAAAACAAATGGATAGTGGCAACTATCAAAATTTGTATATTTTCCAACATTGTTTTCTGGAGTTAGAGCCTTGGAAAGTCGAATCTGGACTATAACTGAGATTATTTCTCTCACAACACCCACACTTTTAAATGGTATACCACAAATAAACAAAAATAAATCAATCCACAGGCAAACTCACCGTCATTCAGAGGTGTTAGTTGACACTGCACCATAACAGCAACAGCAATAATCCAAAGCAGGTGAAATGACATTGTGAAAACACTATTTTTTAAACAAAGCTGATTATATATAGAACACTATTAATTCGGGTACGAGGAGCAGCTGCAGCAGCAGGTCTGCTCCTGGTGACAATAGCACTTGAAATGAGCAACTGCGTCGAGTCCTGCAGGCTGCAGGTGAATGCTCAAAGGATAACACCAGCATTCGCCAGTGTTTGCGTGCCAGCACATGCAGCATATGTAAGATATAAGTATGTGAGGCATGAGGCATGTCCACATTTGTACATACTCCTATGTAAGCAGAAGGGACAGTTGCCAGCTTGATTCGTTCGTCTAGACAACGCCAAAGGATACAAGAGCTTTTGCATACGCTTCATGGGCTTGGCTTGGTCAGCACCCCAGCTCTAGCCGGCCATCAAAGGAAAGGACAACGACAGTCAAGTCTTGGCCCATTGGGCGGGTCTAAAACGTCGTTTACTTGCGAGTAGCCTGGCCGGAAGAGGTGCAGTAATGTGAATGCCTTTTTAAGCTTGGACTAGCAAACTAGCAAACAAATCAAGTTGATGTTCCACTAAATAAAGCAAACACAAATACATTACCAAAGTCCTATTTAAACTTTAAAGAGATTGTTCAGCACAATTGCCGGCAGATACTTTAACATATTTAGTTGTGTGCTTAGCCACAATTTTGTTTTATTAATTTACCCCAAATGTAAGGACACCAAGGCGCACAGCGACATTCATCCATTGACAACGACAACGACAACGGCAACGACATCGACGACAATGACATCGGTTTGCTGTTTTCCGCGCGTTTGCCTCCCAAAAGATATGCTGGGAACTTCGTTAAAATGACAAAGCAAAATAAAACTGACAATTACTTGGCAATGCTGGGGACCCTCAGTCCCTCAATCCCTCAGTCGAGCAGGTCCTTGCTGATGATTGCCAGCGAGAGACAATTGGAGACTCATTTACATTTGCCAAACGAAACCGGAACCGAAAGCGCAAACGAAAGCGAACGCGATGCGAAAGCGAAGGAAAGCGAATGCGTCGGCATGTGGAAGGCATTCAGAGGGAAGCCATCGCTTCGGTCTGTCGTCTGTCCATATGGTGGCATTGTTTGCCCAAATGCCTATAAGCTGTGCAAATTGAATTGCCAAGGTTGGCGAAGGATCGGCAAACCTTGATGCCGTCCGTGATGACTCTTCAATGAGCAAGCGAAACTTGACAGGATAACAACAGCGGCACCAGCTGCTTCAATTATATGGCGACAAATTCCACATTATATCGACCCCTCGACCGCCACACCGAATGCAAACACAATAAAATTAACACACAATTATTTGGAATTAGTTTGACTCAGTGCACATCCAGTGAGACCAACTATTGACAATGGCAACGCATCTCCCAACTGTCAGCTCTCAAATACGATTGCCTTTTCAATTGACGTCTTATGAGCCCATCAAAGTCCTTGGCAAATTTGACATGAATAGACTGAAAGTCTTCTCCACTATTGTACACATTAAAGCCTTAGTTCAATATTGTAATAAATTAATCGCAGCCCATAACAATGCGATTGCTCTTCAAAGAATTTAATTGCTAACTAATTTCTAAGCAATTATTAACAAAATGTGGCTGAATTGCGAAACTATGAAACACATGAAATTCGATAATTATTCTTAAATAAATTGTCTTGACTACTTGTTTCCTCTGTCATTGAAGATATTTTCAATTTCCCTTAATTGCTAATTTATAAGCAATTTACAATAGAAAAAAAATATCACTATAGATATTCGTGCCTTACTATCATTCAATATATTTTTAATCAATTTATGTGAACTTAGACACAAGCCTTAGTGGCAAATTTACTTCTAAACATTTATTGTTAAATTTCAATTCAATATTCAATTAAATAAACTATTTTCTAGCCAAGCCAAGCTAATATATTTATACCATTTTCAATCTAATATAAATCCGATTTTTATCAGATTTATTTAATTATCAACTACTTTCTGTCACTTAATAAATTTTCCGAATTTAGATATAAGCTTTAATTGCTGAACAATTTATAGAAACAAACAACAACAATTTAGTTGAATTGCAAATCTTAAAATATATTTTGTACCATTTATTCATATGAATTTAAGCAGATTTACCAAAACCGACAATTTAGTTTCCTTGTCACTTAATATAGTTATTAATTGCAATTTATATAGCAACGTTGCAATTAGTTGCTGATAAAGCTGCCTTTCAATCAAGTTGAATGTGTAAAATTTATTGCAACTCTAAGAAATTTAAATAAATTGCCTAAACTATTTTCTCAGCTTATTTCAATTAGTTTTGGTTAGATAAAACAGCATTTCAATCAAGTTTCTCTTTCTATTGGAATGTCGCAAAGACATCTACAAAGAAACAATGACACACACACACACACGAGCATAAAGAGATCCTGTTTACGTGTGTGTGGGTGTGTTTGCATGCGTGTTTGTGTGTGTGCATTGTCTTTCGACAGTTTGTGAGAAAAATTCAATTTTGTAAATTGCGCTCATCACAATAAATACTAACGAGAGTCCGGAGAGAGGAGCAGCAAAAAGTATGCAAACAAGAAGCAAAACATTTGGTTAAATGCCAACTGGGGATTAATAGAGTAAAGCCGAAAGAACGACGCCATTCTTATTTAACGAGAAACAATCACAAAATATCGCAAAGTTTTGCGCATCCCCCTCGACCCTTTTCGCTCCTTTATTAGGTGACAACACACGCAAGACCCCAAACTCCAGGCCTGAACTTTGTGGGGTATCCTTATTTTGTTGAGAAACTATTTAATGGCTTTTCTCCAGCGCTCTCTCATCTATTGCCAAGTCCAACAATTTCAAGTTTAAGACCAATCCCACGAGTGTTCCATGAATTTCATTATGCAACTCGGCGGTGACCCCCGCCTCCCCTACGTCCACCCTCCATTGGTCACCTTGCAGTCGTCCCTTTGAAGCCGCAATCAAGCGACCGCTTTTCCTCGACTTGTTGAATTTTAAAGTTCGCTTTGACCGCAAACGTCTAAATAACTCGACTACTCGTAAAGTCTGCAATACTTTGTAATAGTTTCTGCGATCGGCCATTTTCTTATTTGTACGTAACAGGTGCAGTTTTACTTACCGCTTTAATATAATTCCTCCGGCCAGTTGCATTTAAATTTATAATTCCAGCTGCACTCGACGCTCTTCACATTAAGTTCGCGGCGTTTTTATTTAATTATTCACACATATGTTCTTTATTTTCACCGATTTAATTATTGCCAATTGCAATTTTCACGTTTTTCGGTGACGCTTTTTTCTTTGTGTGACCGTTTCGTTGTCAGACATCATCCTGCCATTAACCATTTTGAGTAATTATCGATCGTCGTTAATTTGCATACGATATCGATAATACGTTTGCTGCAGCAAATGCAATCAGTGTTGCTTTCAGTTGTTGGTGTACATTATTTATGTTATTGCAACAAATTTTAATTGTCAATTTGCAAAATAAATGAATTTGTTTAATTATTTTTAATTAGTTGGTTCAAAAAAATAGGTGGTTTCTAGTCAGTACTCATGTTGGCCACACTGATTAGCTTTCTTGGCTATCGAGTGTCGATACTTTCCCTCGCCTTGCAAGTTGTATCGATAATATTGCCGCCTTTTTTGCGCCAGTTTCTGTCTACAGCTTGTGATTTGTGATTTGTGTTTTTTGTGAGTGTAATTTAATATTTCTTTTATTGCTGTTGCAACTGTTGCGTGCTTGACGAATTTGATACGCCATGCTGACTTGGTCAGCAGGTCAAGCAAAACAGATGGCCTATTGTCAGCCGAGGAATTCATGCTGCTAAACGGGCATTAGACATTAGGCAAACAGATAGCTTTACACGTAGATAAGCAATGGTGGTGGGAGAGACGGCGAAAGTTTTGCGAGTTTGGTGACAAAACTTGGACGTGGCTAATAAAAGTTTAGACGCCTAATTACTTAAGCCACTTTAAGACTCAATCAGCAATCTCCCGTGAAATTATAATAATATGGCAACAATGTAGGTGAACTTTCTGCTGAGAGGGAAAACGACTCAATTAATGGGCTGCTTTAAGTGCCGCAATTATGCATATGTGTGTATGTGTGTAATTATGCTAAATCACGTTGTTAATGCTATCCATGGCTTAATTACATATTAATAGCCGTATTAATTGCAAAGTCCCCTTCAGGTGGCTACAGTGGAAATAAGTTGACTTCCCGCTTTTGTCATTATTGTTTTCAGCATCTGGCATTCCGTCATTGTTCGCTGAAGACTGAATGAAAGGCTTTCAATGCGTAACTCAAGTTACGCAAAAAGCTTTTCCAGCCAAAAGCCGCTCTCTCAGTGCGCGTATAGCGCAACTGCTCACACTCGCAGGCGAGAATAGGCATTAAGTTAGAGCAGCACGACCAGCTGGCGAAAGCTGCTGCGTCTGCTGCTTGCAGCGCGCTCTTAAGCAGCATCCCGACGCTCTCTTAAGTGGCGCTGTCTCTCTGCGTGGGCAGTCGGGTAGCATCCTTATCGCGTATCTCGTATCTCGTGGCTTGGCCCGTTTCGATGCCCGGAGTCGCGATTCAGTCCCGTATCGTGTCGCAGCGCAGCCAGAGCAAATCCCAGTGCAACGGACGGAGTCCTTGCCGTGAAAGTCCTGTCGCGAATTTACGCAATTCGCGTCGCGATAAAACACCTTGTGCAGTTTCGGAAAATGGAAAATGGCAAATGAAATTGGAAATGGAAATTGAATTAGTGGTGGCAGGATTTCGCTGAAACTGATTACCAAGATATAGTACAGTGATCGCAAGCAGAGTGAAAGTGACAACTCAAAACTGTTCAAGAATCAAAGTTTCGGGGCACCGAGAGCAAAAACTGTTATTATCGAAGGATCAAAGTTTGGGTGGCATTGTTGCGAATCAATTTATTTTATGGGCTTTAATGAAGCTTGTGCACGAAATGGTTTTGTTTTTCTCCCATCGAGACGAATACGCAGATACAAATGTGAAAATGTGAAAATCGTTTGGCCATAATTTTCCATAAATTGCGTTTCTAGGGGTCAGCGACAAATCAGGCTCGAGCGCAAAATTTGAATCAGCGAAATTAATATCCTCGCAAGGGTAAACGAAGTGTGCGTTGTTGCTATTCAAACTATCCTTAGAAGGGCTCGACAACAGCCCAAATAAATTGTAAGAAAGCCAAGGCTACTCGAGTGATAAATAATCAAATCGAATCAAATCAGACCGAATCGAATCGAATTGTATGGAATGTAATCAAAGAATTGTGCGTGCGATGTGAGGAAGCCAGACTTTGGCAATTGAAAATAATTTTCAAATAATACAGAGAAAAGCCGCAAGCTGACAAAGCCGTATAAACCTGTTTGTGAGTTTTCTAGCCGAGTCGAATTGGAATTCTTGAGCAAATTTGTGGCCGCCTAATGCGACATTTTGACAGTGACGCGCAAAGGGATAACAGCGAAAAGGATAATACGGCGAACTGTCGAATTTTTAAGTGACGTTGATTAAATGGAATCGCAGCAGCAGCAGCAGCCGAAGCATTCCAAATATTATGCCATCTGAATAAATTTGGATTACAAGACGCCTTCCAAAAGGTAAGTCGATTGCCGCAATAAATTAACATTAATATGTTAAGATATCCGCAAGTGCTCGAAGGATAGGTAGAAATTATATCCTTGTTTGTGTGCTTGCAGATAACATGAGAGTGGCAGCGAACCATCCACTTAGACTGTGGAAATATCTGAAATTACAATTGCGGCCCTAGGAACAAGTCCCCGACGAAGGGCGACGCTAAAGAGCAAAACAATCAAAGGATCAAATGCTTATGTTTATGCAAAACTTGCTCAACATTTTGAGGAAGAGCAGCGCAGAGAAAAGCCGAGATACATTCAGTCAATTGGGTTTTGGGGCCTCGACTTTTGGGTCTGTCCGCCATATGCTCTGATGCAGCTGCCCAGCGAGGCGTAGCAAAGTCCATTCCATTTAAAAAAAAAAAGAAGGAAGAAGGCAAAAAAAAAGGAGCACTCGACACGGCTGGACTCTAATTGCAGATGAGAGCAGCGCAAGGAGGAGCAGCCAAGTAAATTACAGGACTCGCACTCAGCGTAATAGAGAAATCCTTTGTCTAAGCGATGGCGACGGAACCACGCACCAGGACTCGTCTGGGAGTCGCACTATTGGCCTTGATATTGGCAGCCTGCTTCGACGGCGCGCTCTGCGGCGAGAAATTGGGTAAGTGGCTTTATCGCTTTCCTTATTTACAGCTCACATCCTTCGAGGCAGTATCGCGAATGGCCAAAATGGAATCAACAACATGAACCCAGCCCAAAACACTGGGTGTCCTTTCGCTCTTCGTCGTCGTCGTCGTCGTCGTCTTTGTCTCTTATCTTTTATTTATTTGAGTTGTTATTTGACATTTTTCTGTGCCGTTGATTTGCTTGAAGCTGATGCCGAAGCTGCCACAGCGAGTTCATTAAGCTCTCCCGCTCCGCCTCCGAGACTCTGTCATTCTCTATTTCGTACTTATTTACATTCGCTCGCTTAACTCAATGAAAAATGCGAAAACTTTACACTCTAAAATACCCCGGCGAAGTAGTGGGAGCAAAAGGGACTCTTCGGGCTTCTGTTTACCACACAGATATTACGCTTCTGTGCACAAATCCGATCTGAGTTCGTTTCGTCCTTTTAATTGCCTTCCGAGCGAACGCGTTTAAGCGCTTTCCGGTCGCTCCCATCATTGAATCATTCGCTTTCCCATTCGCCCATTACCATTTGTTGTTCTTCATTGTTTTATTTTATTTCGGACTCGCTTTTAGTTGAGTTTTACGAGACAACTACGAGAACTATAAATGCGACCCCTCGGGGAATTCGCTGCGATGGGGAATTATGCTGTCCAACTTCGCCTCGCACCCATCGGGGCAGATGGGAAAGTTTCTCGCTCGCTGACATGTCAACAACTTGATGCGATAATCAATTGGAGACGCCGCTCGCTGATTGTCATCTGTCGTTGTTATTCCTGCAGATTGATGGCTCCCAAAACGTTTTCTGACACGTACGTGCTGCCTGAGCTCCTTTGTTTCTTTGCGATTGTCAGTCAGCAGGTAAAGTCTTCTCCATCTCCATCTCCATCTCCATTTCGACATCTCGATTGGATGGGTGCCGAGCAACAGGCGCTGCAGGTCCTTGTCAGGCCCAATCCCAATATGCAAATGCCTCGAATTATTTGTGGTCCGCTCGACAGCTGCTCATAATTCTGTGAATTTATTTTGTGGAATTTGATTTCATGCGACACATAACTCGATGCGAAAAGGACTCCTCCTCGTAAGCTGTGTTTGATAGCTTGTACTTAGGAATGCAATTGCGATAGAACAACAGCCACAGCCACAGCCACAAACTTTGTTGCCAGGCAGCATTTCATATTTCTAAATTTAAAATTGAACAAGTTCAAATATTTTGTTTTGTGGAAAATCAATTTTGCTGCTTGTTTATCGACGCCAGACATCAGAATTCAGAGATTAAAAGAGCTGCTGGCAATGTTCTTGGAACTGGCAAAACTAGCTTATCGAGTGTGTTTATTTTGCTTTCGTTTAAATTGAATATTTCAACAGGACATGTCCTTTGAGTATTTCATAAATTAAAATGAATAAATTGATTTAATTACTTTTGTCGCATTTCCCGACCGTCGATATTAATTAAGGAATATTTCACGTTGATCGGTTATTTATGGCCGCAATTTATAATGAAAGGTAATTGCCTTATTATCGAGTGGAGTCTCAGTTAATGTTTAATCCGCAGACTATTAATTCAAATGAAATTAGCTGCGAGTGTGTGTGTGTGTAACACACTTATTCTAAGTACTTACACTTAAGTTAATATGCAGAATGTGGTCGGGGGGGCGGGGGAAGCGAGGCATGAATTTAATATAAAGTTATGAACGCGACACACGCATTTTCCGGCATGGGGGAAATGCGTTTTTGATTGCTGCTTGCGGTGGCATTTGCTCGAGATAAGCTCCTCCATACGCTGGTAATTGCAATCACACACACGCACACACACACGTGACACACACACACATACACACACACATACAGACAGAAGTCGCCTCGAAGTGCGTAAATTACATGAAATGAGGCAAAAGGCGAAGCGAAGTGAATAACACGAATCTGTTTTGAGTCGCTGAACAAACATGTTGCCCAATGGAGTGAGTATACTCACATGTGTATGTGTGAGTGTGCGTGTGCGTGTGCGTGTGCGTGTGTGTGGGGAATTCTTTTGGAGAGCGCAAAGTTTTGTTTATAGGGGCAAGCAGCCATCCGCATTAAAAAGTTATGAGCAGCAATATTCGCGGCAATAAAAGCGACGAATGAAACCCAACGACGTCGCCCCCAAATTATCGAGCAAATATCCCCCTGGAGTGGAGTGGAGTGGTGAGCTGCCAAACTGTACGAGTGTCTGGGGAAAAAATATTAAAAATTAAGCGTACATCAGGGCGCATTAACCCCAGAGTCAAAGTCTAAATCATAGTCGCATGTGCTTCATTTGCATATCAACTGAAACCCTTTAAACTGCCCTCGCATTCTCACAGAATCCTGTCGAACTGCCCTCAACTTTAAACTTATTTAAATTGAAGCATTTCCTCTTCATTGCGTTCATTTGCAAGTTTTTATCTCGCGAAACTTTTACGTTTGATTTCAGTTTTCTTCAATATGTTACAGTTCGCATAAGTTTATTATCGATCCCTCCAAATTCCCCACTTGACATACACAAATGTTTGCTTCTTGTTGCTTTGATCTAATGTTTTGTATTAATAATTTATTAAGCAATTATTATACGTGAAGTTTAAATTGTCGCAGAATAGTGACTGCATAAATTATTATTAATAATGTACACATTGAAAGCTATTAAATATGTGTTCAATAATTTTAAATTCATAAAAACACTATTATTTTAATGATTAATAAGAGTAATTGATTCACATTTTTATGAAACTTACAACTCATATGCAATTTATACAAACAAAGTGTAAATAATTAAATCAATGCTTTCATTTGCAAGTTTCTGCTTAACAAAAGTTTTCCGCTTGAATCGAGAATTCTTCAATTTATTCCAGTTCGCAATAAGTATTTTATCGATTACTGCAAAGTTCCCCACTTGACATACAAAAATATTGGCTTCGTGTGGCTTTTATTAAGTATTTTCATATTTAATATTCAGTTGCCAGTATAAGTAATAATTTGTATTTCTATATTATGTTATATATATTAAGTAAAATAATACTTTTCCAAAATTAGAGATAATTTAGCTGAGCGTAACTTGGATATACCTTTTATAAGGTAATTAATTTGCGAGTTGTTCAAATTGCCACAAAATGCTCGATGGACACAAATCGTTTTATTCATTCAAAATAAAATTTCAAAAATCCAATCAGCGCTTCCCTTGGCAACTTTTTATCTAGCGAAAGTTCGCAATTTGAATTGAGTTGTTAAAGTTGCCGTAGAATTATTTATCGATTAGATAAATACCATATACACTTTTGTACCTTCAAGTGCCCTTCTCGCTCCCTCTGCACAAAGTTGTTGTCTGGCCATCAATGTCGCAATTTGTTTTTTAATTGTGCGAAATTTAAGAGCAATCGCGTTAATTGCCTTTTTTGTATGTGGAGTTCAGCGGCAACCTTAAGTTAATTTCTTTGTTTCTGGCTGCCTTGCCTCATTTTGTTGCTCTTGCTGTTGCTGCTGCCAGCCTAATGAAAGATTTCAAATTTATTTGGCGCACCGAAACGTGCCAAGAATGCCGAGCTGTCCCAGTCTCCCAGCTACTCTAAGGAGCTGCCTGTCTGAGTCAGCGTCAGCGTCACCATCATCGTCCTGTGGCAAGCTGCCTAGACGGTAAGGGGCACGAGGCAGGAACGTGTGCCTAGAGTAAGCAGCTTGGACGGCTCTTCAGTCAGCAATAATTATTATTATTAATCTGAAATTAGGTTGCGAAATCACTTTGTGCAACTGACTTTGAGGTAAAGGCTGAAATGTCTCGAGACACGCTGGCAAAGTGGCAAATGGAGCTCGAAGGCGGCTTGTGGCACAATCGAATGTGCAGCTGACAGAGACAAATGCCTCACAGAGTGTGTGTGGTTGTATTTTGTGGCACAAGCAGCATAATGGATTGGCAAGCGATTAGTGCGGCAAGCGGTTTACTTGGCTTAAAGCGGCATGATTTATGTGTGTGCGTTGCCACATCTCGGGGCAACGACCGCTCACCTGTTGCACGTTGCAACATCCACACTTTGTTCCCCCTCTGCTCTTGATCCCCTCTTCTGTCTATTTTGGGAATTGTCGCGCAACACGTTCCACGTTTTATTGTCGTTTGCGCGCAACATTAAAATATTAGTTTCAAGATGGAAACAAACAAATGTTGCGCTGCCGCAATTACACACAATTCTGACAGCATTCCCCCGACTTTTCGCCCCCCTCTTTGCGTCCCTGCCCTTGTCCTTGAATCGCCTCCACGAACACCAGCAACCGTGACATCTCCAACAGATTGGGGCGCCTCAGAAAAACAACTCTGGGGTGCAGCGATGCTCCAAGATTCATTTTAGTGACACTCCACAGATTTTGGATACTCATTTTTCTATTCGAATACTATTTGTTTAAAATCGTTATATCAATATTGACACTTCTATGTGAATTTATTCTATTAATATTTTGAAATGATTTTATTGAACATATTTGAATTTGTTATCTTAACTTTGATGTGAATTTATTGCATAAATATTATCTACACTTAAAATTGATTTTAAAATGGAATAAATACATATATTAAATGTTCTCTATGATCAAATGTTGTGACAGTTCAGTTTAGATAACTATTTGTGGTGTGAATGAATTTTATTCAACAAATATTTTGGTTTCCTCGAAATGATTTTTGATTTGCACTTATCAATCAAAAAACGAATTATTCCCTGCGTTTTAAATTATTTATTTGCTTTAGCTAACTCTGGAGTGCATTTATTTTGAACGATTTGCATACAACAAATATTTTTGTTTTAAATATTTATGTATTTGTATACAGATTATGCACACTTTAAAATGGTTTTAAATTGGATTCAATTTGCTGAATGCCGAATTTAGTGTTGGATTATTTTGACAACTTTAAATTAAAGTGGAAGGAAATTGCTTGGACAGCTCACGTTTAATATTTTCTAATTAAATGCGATACTTTCTCATTTGGATTATTTGTTCTGCAGCCGAGTTGAAGCAACTCGAATCACCTGCAATTGGAAGACGATTAGGGAGCCCATTAGCAAGCCTGTTGGCCCAACTTTCTAAATTGTGGAGACAGTCAGCTTAGTCACCTTTCACCCCTGACCCCCTTGAGGTTCTTTGCTGGGTGTGCTGGGCGAATAAATTTCGCAAAAGTTCTTGGCTTTCTCAGTGGCTGTGTGTGTGGATGTGGCGAGTCCTGTTTGACACATCCTGTCGTCGGCATTGGCAAACAGACTGAAAGTTGGCCGCATGAATAAAGAGCGGAGCTCTCGCCTCTAATATTCCGCACTGCATTCAATAACGCAGACACAAAGTTGTCCAATGTATGTGTGTGTGCTGAATGTTGAGTGTTGAGTGTGAATATTGAGTGGCAGAGTGAGTGCTGAGTGGCGTCCGGTGTTCGTTGTGTCCGGTTTGCAGTTGGCCGCCTTGCATTTTAATGACTCGAGGTGCCGCCCGATGGCGGGGCGGGGATCGAAGCGGCTTTAAGGCGACTCGCGGCGGATCAAAATGAGCGAGCAGCCTGTGGAATTTTAAGCAGAAATCGTGCCGAGGCGGCCTGAACTGGATTGTGGACTGTGGATTGTGGATTGTGGGTTATGGTGGCGCAGCGCCAAAATTGTGCTGCGAATGGGCATTGTTCGGCAGGCAGGCAGGCAGGCGGGCAGGGTGTGTGTGCGTTGGTGTGAAATCAATGATATGTTCCCACTTCTCCTCTAGTTCCCCCCTCGCAGGAATTTCAATTTGACGCTCATTAGCGGCAATCAGTTGCCCTGGAATTTTGCACACAATGCGGGCGTCGACTTCTCTCTCTCTGTGAATCCAGCTAGCTGATGCATGTTTGGCCAGGTGTGTGGCAACAAGGTGCTCAGCAACACTCTGCAACGCTTCGTCCCTTCGCTCGTGGGGAGAAAGAAGCAATTTTCCGCCTCGCTGCAGTAATAACTTCACGAGTTTTGGGCGCTGTCGAAGAGTGCGAGACGCCACTCGACACTCCAGAGTCGACTGTCGAGCGTTCTCACCTCAGCGCAGCCAAATAAGTCACTGAGCAACTGCGACAATAAATTCTGGCCATAACTCGACCGTGCGACTTCAGCCATGTGCCCCAGCATCGGCATCAACATCAGCATGAAGTTAATGTCGAAGGATTTGCGCCTATCTTCAAGGTTAACGCCATTGATTTTTATGCTCAGCTCAATTTGGGGCATTACCTGTTGTGGCAATACTTTGAGAAAGTTCTGTCTCGTAAAATGTAATATTCGTCTTCTATGAACCCATTAAAAGAGTCGTTTCAGCTCAGTGATAATGTACTATATTTATTTATTCATTATATTATTATGTTTATTATTATGTGATTATTATTGAAGTCAAGCATTTGAAATATTTGCATTTGTCGCTCCCCTCTTGGCAGCTGTTAACAGACTGTTAACTGTCTCTGTTTAACAGATGAACTGCTTGCACTGCTTTGTTTTGGGACACACACTGCTTTCAACAACATATATTTTTTATGGCACTTTCTGTTATAAATATAAGACTTGCAATATAAATCAATTCGCACACTTATGTAGAACACAGCTAAAACCGTTGTTAATTCAATATAACAACGCTTGTAAAATAACGCTTGTATAACACATATCGTAGCAAAGTAACTCGTATAACCGAAAGCCACTTGTCGCTGGTATACAAGAATTTCCTAGGTACTAAATTCTTTTATCTGTTCTCAAAATATAATCCTGTGCTACGAAACATTTGAATTGTGCCCTAATATTGAATAGCCCACTTATAACACTCTTGTATAAATCTTTTCAAAATGTCCATGTCGAGTTGGTGGAGTTGAAAGGAAATTCATTTTCCTTAGCACAAATATCCTTTTTTATAAAGCTCAATCTCTCAATCTCTCAATCAAAAAGTCCTTTATTGGTACTTTTTGTATGCTACTTGGAAAATATACTTTTTGAAAATACTTATTAGCACAAAAATATTTTGTTAGGACTTTTTGTATGTCACTAAGAAAATACTTTTCCAAATTACTTTCAATACCCTGTGAACCCATCTATTGTATCTATGCTACTTCGTATTACACAATCTTGGATTGTTATAAAGCGATTACTTGTTAACATTTAGAAATATTAGTGTTGTAAAGTGTGCGGGAGTTATTTCAAAAATATAACACTGCGTCACTTCTGTAAGAAGCTTAGTCAGTGCACGAACCATCTGCTGCCGCTAACATGGCTCTGTTAATTTTTGGGACAAACAGTGCTCTGCGGAACAAGAGCAGCACTCAAATTAACGGAAATTCAAACCCTTCAAAACTGGGAATTTTGGGTCACGTCCATCAATTAGCCAGAGATTCTGCTTCGTCAATAGGCCGAGTTGGCCAGCGGCTGATTGCGAAATCCAAATGGAGAACGAGCAACAGATGCGCGGCCTTGCGGCTCGCATCAGATCCGTGACGGCATAATTAAGCTGCCCAGTTGGATGCGGACATCGTGGCAGAGTTTTCCCAGTGGGGCAAGCCTAAATATGCGTGGCAGTTGCTCACATCGCATTCTGAAGTTAAAGCAACCGTTTTGATCATTATGATTGTCAGAGAGGCTAAAAACATTACCAGAGCTTTTCTTATATCGCTAATTGATTAATGCGTGAAGTGACATTTAATAATTGTGTTTTTGAAATGTTGTGATGCAACTTAAATTAAATGAAATGCGTCATAAATTTATTATTGTTCTGGTATCAAAATATAAAATATATCAAAATATTCTGCTGTCATTGTTGTGACTAGAAATTCATTCTAACTCAGAACGAGCAAATCAATTTCTTAATCGTGTGGCATATCGACTTCCTGAACAATATGATCGGCGTAGCCGCCAAGGCAAAGAGGGCCAACAATAAAAACATGGCCAACAACATTTTCAGCCCAGGTGGCATTTTCCTCTCTCTTACTTGATTGTCAATGAGTTCTGCTCATCGTCCTTGCTCCTGCTGCTCGAACAATCATTTTAGTGACTGTGCCACGAATTGTTGCATCTTCTTACCTTAATAATTGTTCTTGTTGTTGTTGATTGCACTGCGAGCAAACAAAATTTATTCAAAATATCCCTACGAATATTGTATTATCCTAATGTGAAAATTTAAAATGTATTTGAATATGTTTTTGACATTATTGTGACAGCAGGAAAACTAGAATTAAATTCGAATTTTATTTTTGTATTTCTCCTTAAAATGCGCGACAATAATAAAATCCCAGAAGTTTCAATCCAACTTTAATTAATTTAATTGCTTATTAGCTTCAACTATGATTCAAGATTATTGTTACGAATGCTTATTTCTATCTGTGCACTAATTGAGAGCTGCCAAGTGTTTTCACAGCTTCAAAATAGTCTTTCAATTTTCGCAAAATAATCAGAAAGGCGTGAAATGCCTTCTTGATGTCCACACGCTGTTGTTTCAAATTGATTTGCATTTCAATTTAACTGTATTTAGTTTTAATTATGATTCAAATTGAATGCAAATAGAGTTCGAGTTGGCTGCAATCAATTGCAGGCCATAAATCAACGCGTTGCCGCAATGAATCAAATATTTAGCTCATTTGTCCAAATTGCTCTTGATGCGATAAATTTAGTTGTTATTATTGACACGCAAACATGTTTGCTCTACGTGTGTGTGTGTGTGTGTGTCGCAGAGTAAATAATATTAACAAATATTTGGCAGTATTTCGTGTGGAATTTGTCTCCAATTTTTTGGGGGCCAAAAACACTTTATTTATTGCAGCTAAAGAGTTGCCTATAGACTAGGAAAATGCCACAAATTATAAGTGAAGAAATTAACGAAGTAATTAACGTTCACTCTTCGTTTTTTGTTGCATTTAGTTAACAAGCAAAATTGTAGTAAACATTCAATATAATCTATTGCAGTTTTTTAATTTTATAGATTAATGAACCGTCCAGCAAATTCGCATTTTTCAAAAATGCAAATTAACTCAAAATCAATATCGTTCTAATTTTGCACGTGTTTTATATATGTATTTAAACAGGATTATGACTATGAACAGTCGATATTTAATTTAGATTGATTAATTTAGTTAAAAATGTCCAGAAATTTGAATTTGCCACAAATGCAGATTAGACTGTTTTATTTATTAAATTCGTTAAGCGAGAGAATAATAAGATACAATTAAATGATACAATAATGCATATTTAAAGTATTAATTTATTGATATGCGTATTCAATTTTAGGCTTTAAATTAGTTGATTATAAATGCTAAATTTAAATTTAATAAATTTAATAATTATTCGTTTTATTTTCTCAATCACTCTCTGTCTCGTTGTCTATTTGTGGATGGGTCCAGAAAATATAAAGTACATGTATTGTACATGTTTAGTTTCATTTAAAAGTAGACATTTTGTTAAGTAAGCATTCGCCATAATTTATTTAGACATCGAATGCATTGAATAAAATAAGTTTGCGCAAATAATGAAATTTTTCAGAAACTAAAATTACCCCAAAAACAATTTGTTCTATTTATTTATTTGTATATCAATTATTTATTTATTAACAGGAGTGGTCAATGAGCAGTACACATAAACAAATATAATAAATGTATAATATATTTTCAATTATAAATTTAAAGTAATATCCTCTAGTTATACCTTTTAGATTCTAGACTGTAAATTGTCGATGCTACATTATAAATTAGAAATTTAATGGGTTATCCTTCAGCCTGTCCTCCCCCCCTCTCTCAATCTCTTCCCCTCTCTCGCTGTCACTCTGTGATTTTGGACAGAAGTTGATTGCCTCAATTCCAAGAAATGCACAACCTTCACCTTCGTTCGCATTGGCAACAAGTCGTCGTTAGCAGTCCTGTGACGTGTCCTTGTCCAATCACACTCACACACACACACTCACACACTCGCATCCAGTCTAAACCGTAGAGAGGGGAAATAACTGCTGTAAGTGATAAAAGCGATTCCGAAGCGAATTATGACGCCGGGCTAAAGCGTTGGCCATAATCACTCCGCCACACGCACACACACACACACACACACACACACGCACACACACACACACTCACACATACAGAACTGATGCCTCTGCTGGCAGTTGGCCACTAATTTACCTACGATAGGCTAAATCAATGTGTTAAGTTGACTGTAAACGTTACATTCGATTAAATGCGGCTCTCGCGCCCTCTCGCTCGCTCCTCTCTCCCCGTCTCCCCGTCTCTCCGTCTCGCTCTCGCTGCTTGGCTGACCCAGTTACGCGGTTCGTCAGCCCCTTTGAGAGGCGAGTTCAGCGTCTCTTTGGCGAAGAGAGTATTTCCCTGCTGGCGGCTGCTCGGCTCGCCTCGTGCCTTGCCACGTCGTGTGGCTTCGTGAGACGAGGCTCGCGTTCAGTTCTTCGCCGACTCTTCAACGCCACGGACGTGCAACGCGCGTGCTGCTCCTGCCACCGAATTGCCGGGACACACACACACACACACACACACTCTCAAAGAGGCAACTCGGGCTTCAAGTTGCGTTCGGTCAGTGCCAAAAAATACACGTGCAAGCAGGCCATAAAAAAAGTCGAATACCAAAATAAAAAGTGAGTTATTCGCTTTGAGTGCGCGAAATTTGTTGCTGGCATTTCGCGCGGCCAGCTGCGAAAAATGTAAATGAGCAACAGCAACAACAAGGACTAAGAGATCCTTGCAGCCATCTGACTAATCTCGCTGAGCAGCCGCAGCCACAAATATGCGAAATTAACAAGCCGAATGGCAGCGCATTTAGGCCAGCTTTCTGCTGCTGTTGCGGGCAGCGATAAGCCGCGTTCCGAGTCCTGCCCCACGTGCGTGCCACAGACTTTGCCGCTTCGCTAGCTCCGCAATTGTGGCGACTGTCCCTCGACGGCTGCGAGTCGCTTTATTTCAATTTGGTCGCCGCAAAAATGCGAGCTCGCATCATTAATCAAATGGCAAAGAGCGCGACTCGAGCTCAAGTGGAAGCTGCTTCCCCAGAACTGCTCTCAATAATGCCAGAGACACTTGCCACCAGCTGGGGCAACTTAATCAAGTCGCTGCGCAAATAGTTGTCAGTTGAAGTTCTAATCACGGCCAAGGCAAATTTCCACATGTTTGCGTAACAATTTGATGTGGCATCAACGAGGGGGCAAGACAAACACTTGATTGCGCTGCCAGAAATTAAATCAGCTCGCAATTATTTTCTAATTTCGAATGTCAGCAATCGCTGACAAATGGCGCTTGCAACATGCGTCATGGGGCGACTAACAAGCCGAATTGCCACTCGTCAAATGCGAATTTTAATTAAAAGTTCAGTCGACTCGATGTCTCTGATGACTGTGCAACTAAATGTTGCACTGTGCGTTGTCTGCTTTGTCTTTCGCCGGCGGAATTACATAATTGGGGCATGCAGCTTGATGGATGAGCATTGCGATTGCGATTGCCTCCCGCTGGCAGTTACTCCGCATTTTAGTGGCATGCAACTGCAACTGTGTCCTGTTAATGAGACTGCAATTAGCGCCTGCCCCACGCCAATCAATGCGACTGCGAATTCGAATTTAAATTTAAACTCGCATTTCCATTCAAATTGCAATGCGTGAAGAATGCCATTTTATGCGGCTGCATGGGGGCGTGGCATGTGTGTGAAGCCCTGTGGCAGCTGTTGCTGTTATCATCGCTGTGGCAGCTGCATCGATTCAATTCCCTCTCCCTCTCTTTGTCAGTAGCCGAAGGGGCACGTTCGATTTGATTACCTCAACGGTTTAGTTGGCTGGCTGTGTTGCCTCCGATAATAAATGCAGCATCGTTTTTGTGTCGCAGCTGAAAAATTGTGAATTGTGTTGCCGCAACCAAAGGCTGCCAAAAAAGTGCCAACACAAAAAAGTGCCGAAATAAAAAGAAGAACAAATAAAAGCGGAATTAATTTTTGGTCCAATCGAATCGAATCGAAACGAGGCGCCAATAATTGTTAATAAAAAGGACATTTCATGCGAGCTGCGACTGGTCGCGTCGTCGTGCGGTGCGGTGCCGAATGCGGTGGTCAGCAGCTGTGATGGCCCACGGCTCCAAGTGCTCGCCGAGCCGCAGGATAATGGATTACTCGCAGGCCAAGTGCTTGATGCTCTCGTTCTCGGTCTCGCTGTCCTTCTCCTTCTCGTTCCTCTGCGCGCTGAGTGCGGCGCGGGCCGAAGGCGAAATCATATTCCGGATTGATCCCCTGGGTAAGGCGGACAGCACATGCCACATGCCACATGTGGCATGCCACATGTTAATTAGGAATTCAATGGGCTCACCAATTTGTTACACTCATAAGCGGATAATGTGCCCGAATGATTAACCGGCCACAACACAAAACTCCGTCTCCATCTCGGCCATTTTGTATGTTAATGCGCCGCCTATCAACTCCCAGGATAAGCCTGACATGTTGCAACATGCTCCTGTATCCTCGCTTGTCTACAACTCACATCTCCCCAGGGCCCCCAGAATCTATTCACATTGCGTCTGTGGCGAAAAGAATGTGTCTACACAGCGAGAAATAACTCTTCTAGTTATAAAAGAAAAAATATTTTTGAATATGAGAATTGAAATGATTGAATACGTTTTTTTGCTTTTAATTTTAAATGGTTTACGAATCTATCTTTAATTTATTTTTCAACATAAAAAGAAAATTATAAAGCTAAAATTCTGGGGGTTATTTAAACAATATTAATCTAAGACTAACACAGCATTCGACTGATTAGTTGGAACGTTAGTTGTTCCAAACCCTCTCAGTTATTATTTATTTCTGTCTAATAATAATCAAATCTTAGAACAATCAATAATTTTTGTTACAACTGAGATAATAATAATAATATTAAACATTATTACATTATTTTAATTATTATTATATTTCAATTAAATTTCTAGTTTCTGAATCACATTTGTTTTAGAATTTTCGAAGGACCTTTTCAGTTCTTAGAACATAATATTTCTCTGCGTGTATCGAGGGTATTCACAAGATTTCAGCATTCTTGAGAATTCCCTCTGAGAGGTAATGTTTCCTCGTCTCTCGCTCCCAGCTTGATTTAATGTCCTTAATGCACACAAAATATTTCATAGCCCATCAGATACGCGTAGACTCGCAACTCATAAAATTTATGCTCTCAATTACGCAAAGTAATGTTGCATGCCTCGAGATTGAGCCCGGCTTCTGCCCCCTCCATCCCCCATCGCTCCTCGCATTCGGGCCACTTGTCGCTGATGTGTAGACAAACGGAAAAGTTTTTAACGCGACGCAGTGCGTCCAAATGTGGCACAGGCTCCATCGACATCCGAGTTAAATTCATACATGTGTTTTATGTGTGTTTTTCGAGTGACTCGCAATCCGTAATTCACAATTCACAATCCGCAATTCACAACTCACAATTGTCCAGGCAGCCCATCCATATATGACAAAACACGTTCATAAATTTTGTTTTTGTTTCCGCCGAGTTGCAAGGCTTAAAGATGGATAAGCTGCGGATGGACGGACGGACGGACGGACGGACAGACGGACGGGCAATGTGCACAAGTTTTCACAAAGTATTAAAAAAGCTCGTAAAATGTCATAAACTTTTGTTTCCTCAGGATTAGAGGCGGGGTCCACTACAAAGCATCCCGATCCCTCGTCTCCAGCCCTGAAAGCGAGTCCGAGTCCCTCAGAAACAAACCATTGCGAGTCAGCACAAAAAAGGGAAAATATTATGTCTACATTTTGCAGTTCACTTTTATTCCCTTTTCACTTTTGTATTGTTTGCACTTTATGAATGACTTATTTCCGCCGACAACTCGCCAAGTTCTCCGCCTTCTCTTTTTTTTGCCCCCAGACACGCTTTGTAAATAGCAATCCTTACTTGTGTTGTGTGGGCGAACATCTATTTGCTCTAGCATAATGATATACTTACTGCGGAAAGTGCATTTCTGAAAGAGTTTTATAGGAAAAGTCAGTTCGTAGACTTATCTGGAATTACCCAAAGTTGCCTACAATAATTCATAGAATAAAAGAGCTTAAACTGATCATCTTCTAGGCAGACTACTTTCAAAATAAAATAAGATAAGGAGAAAATTATTAGATCTGTATTTTATGCTATGATTAAATCTATTATCAGATAAGTATTATATCCATAACTTACGGCATAACGTAACTGAAATTGATCTTTAGCCAAACAGTTTCCATAAAGTAAAAGGAAGAAAATTAGTATTCCGTTTTTTATATCCCCTAAACCATCAAATATATTATTCAAGCGAACCTTATGATTTAATGGGCATGAATTCGAAGCTAGATAATCATCTGGTAGTTAAAGGGACTCGATACTAAAACTAAACGCTGATTAAAAGCCAATCAAATTGATGACGCAGCTCGGGAAATATTCTGCGGTAGTTCGTCAGTTCTTTTATGATCTGGCCGGATCTGGGAATCGCTCTGCCATCGACATTGTGATTTGGCCACGTCGAATATGATGGGGAAATATTAAATTTCATTTAATTAGATTTTGTTTAGACAGACAGACAGACAGAAGCATTGAGTGGGCGCCAGGCGGCATATCGGATACATATCGAGTTTTATGGCATTTTTCTCTCTTTGGCTTGGGCAGCAAAGGACAAAGGACAAAGATGCCGCAACGCCAATTTGGCCTGCGGCGCTCCCCGACGATGTCCTTGCTGCTCCGCTCGTTTGAACAGTATCGAACAGTGGCGAATTCCCATTTATTAAGCGAGTCAAATGGCACAATAAAATATGAATGTGCCCGAGAAGGGCGAAAGGGAGGCGCAACCCAACTTTGCATGAAGGGACCAACATCAAAGCGGCAAGTGCGAAACCCGCAAGGGTCGCAGTCCGATGTATACTATATACACTCGGTATTGGAATAAATCAAAACAAATCAATTGCTTCTGGGCCATTGACTCGCAAACTCCCGATGACAGTCGCTGCTTTTCTTTGGCAGCCAGGAAGCGAGCTCGAATAGTGGTGACAACTAAATTGGGGTTAAGCGAGCGTCCTTTGGGCTGTTGAAGTTCAAGTGAAGCGAGATTACGCATACGTCGCGTTGTCCCAATCGAGGCATTGACTTTGTTTCCCTGCGATTCACGTGCGAACTGCAGCAGCTGCTGACACTCGCTCGAGGCGAATGATTAATCTGTGAGTGCACGACATGAATAACGAATACACTCTCAACTTGATCGGATATTCGCTCCGAACTTGACCCAGTTCAGCCGAGCAGCAACTGTATCGACATGTTTGTGGCACCCTCATGAGCCTTGCATTTAATTGAACACAAATACCAGAGATACAAATACTCAAATATAGATACAAATAGAAATTGAAATGCGAATGCGAATGCGAATGCGAATGCGAAAAGAGTTTCGTTTGAGCCTCAAAGCGAGGCGGATGACATATCTTGTTGTGGCATCTATATAAATATTCAATTGTAGTCTTCGAGGAGGCCGAGGACACAGCTGGGAGGGGGTCCTAAATTATTCATAAGTATGCAAAACGATGCGGATAAAGCACACACAGAGAGGCTGCAAGGTAAAGTCGTGGTGCGGTTGCCTTTTCCCTCACATCTGTCTGGAGCGCTTTCAATTTCAAATCAAATAAAAAGTTTCGACAAAGTGCGGCGTCATCCAAGCAAGCGAGTGCTCACTGTACCAGAGCGAGAGAGAGCGAGTACTGAGTACAGTAAACCGCAAGGTCAAAGGGACTTTTTGTGTGATTTTTATTGTTTTTGCAGTTTAAGCAACCCGCTGGAAACGCTTTCACTTTAAAGGTGAACTTTTCTCTGGGAGGCGGCAGGGCGAAGGGAAGGTGACTCTGGATTTTATGGGCGAGAGCGAAGCGAACTTTTATTTGGGAGTCCTGCCAAACGAAAGTGATTCGATTGCTGAACTCAAATGGCACCAATAAAAAACTTCAGAGACTTCCCGTCCATCGCATTCCAAAGTTGCAGACCGACAAAAACAACTGCGCTTCTTGCCGGCTGTAAAGTCATAACAATTAATTTAATGTGGCCAGCTGGCAACTGAGCAATTGCCGAGATAGATGAACATTAAGCACTAGTGCATTTGGAACTGAAGTAAATGAGATTAAATATATTATTCAATGCTAGACAGCTTTAAGTTTACTTCACGAAAGTACAAATACTTGCAAAAATATAAATAAATCAAAATGATTAAGTTTGCTGGTTGTTTTTGACAAGCTCTTATTGTTGTGCCAACAAGGCGGACTCTCGAAGACTCTGATGAAATAGCTATCGTATGGGTTACTTGTATTTACATATTTTCTATTATTTAATAGTAGAATTAAATATTATTGCCGGAAGTTGAATTGCTAAATTAATTGCTTTTAAAAATCCTACTTTATGTGACCCTCACAGCCATGTTTAATTAAAATTAAATTAAGACTACATTACACTGAAAATAAAGTGTCATTATACCAATTTCAATGAGTGATTTAATACAGCTAGAGTGGGAATTTTGAACCCAGCTAAATCTCTACATTTGGCCTATATGTTGACAGTTCAGTCAGTCAGTTGGACAACAGAAAATCGAATACTCATAGATGGGAAAAGTGGAAAGCATGACGAGTTTATTGTGCAGACTTCGCTTCAACTCTTTGTCTCCTTAGCTGGTCGGACAGGCGAAACTATTCTCGGCACAATTTATTGTCTGTGGGCGGCAACCTGCCATTTGGCTGCTGCCTGCTGCCTCTGCTGGCTGTGGGCCAGTGGCCAATAGTCCTTGATTATATCTCTGCCATCTATATCTATATGGATGTGTATGTATATGTAGAAATAATTACGAGTTGCGATGTCCGCTGTCCGCGTTTGCCAGAAGCGAGAAGCGACCACCATTTAGATATAATTTATGGCTTGCAATATAAATCAGTCGGTTGCCCGCATTTTGGGGGCTGCAGTATCCTGAATCTCAGTGTCCTGCCGCCTCCCTTTCACCCATCGTTTTCGCTGTCACGCCCTCGCCGACGGCAGTCGTCAAAAACAAAACCAATTCGCTGGGCTGCTCGTCGCTTCTCTTCTCTTTTTGGGGGCCCAAACTCATTAGGCAGACAATGAACGGTGCCTGCCAAAATTATATGCCCTGTCCCGCTTTGACCCACTGTGCGCCATTCAAAGTGCTCGCCTGATAGATGGGCCGGGCTCATTTAGTTGTTGCATCATTATTCCTCTATATGAAATAATTGAAGGACCAAAGCTCTTTACTGCCTTTGTTTTTCCTCTTTTTACCAAAGTATTTTGCCAAGAATTCCGTGTAATTTCGTCTAGTTTCGGTCCCGCGAGAGCTTTGGGGCTGTTACAGTGGCTCGCTGAAAATGTGCACTTTGCGCCTTGTTTGGAGTGAAGTGCGGAAGCGCATTTCTGACGCCGTGCCACAGCCACGCCCACCGTCCACCGCCTTCGCTGCCTTCGGGGCCTAGTCCTCGCAACAAATTCGAGTGAGCAGCGTTGCGATGCCACAAACTTTGTTGCTCCTCGTTATGCCACCTGTGTTCGTTGTTGTTGTTGTTGTTGTTGTCGGCAATTGTTTGGGGCTTCTTTTGTGCTCCAACACAAACTGCTTCCAGTTCGCAGCAGCAACAGCTCCCAGAGGCGCTCTCAGACAACGTCCTGTCATTTTCAATTTGCTGCCTTTGTTTTATAAAGAAAGGAAGTTGCAGCTCGTTTACGACTCGAGGGAGGCGCGTCCACTATAAATAAATATAAATAAAGGCCATTGAGGTGTGCACAATGAAGACGAGCTTGACATCTGCGATGCGATTAAGGGATGTTGAACCGTTCAACCGCGCTGCAAGTGCAACAATGAAATATGCACATAAACAGAAAAGAAAAATATGACAAAAAATATGTACAAACATTTATTTGCATTTATTTCGATGGATGTGGGTGAAAAGTACAGTCAAAAAATATGTTTTTGTTATGTGATTGTATTAATTTATAAATCATATTTAAGTCATAGATTTATTTCAATGTACAATGACAGTACTAAAATAAATAATAAATAAATGTTATTTAATTTATATATATTTATTTTAATACATATGAATGGAAACAAAAGTACAAAAAATGTATTGGTGTTTGGCTAAATATATTTTACTTATTTTTATTATACTTTTCGTTCGCTTTGACAATGAAAATGATGAGGCAGAAAACCGAAATAAATAATAACTACTTTAATGAATAGAATACTTAATTTTAATAGCAAGACTTTTAAATATTTTTAACAAATTCTACCAACATGAAGTCACAGTTTTATTTTTAAGAATAGTGGCGACAAACATTTTAAA
Source organism: Drosophila ustulata (assembly GCA_035047365.1). Taxonomy (NCBI): domain Eukaryota; kingdom Metazoa; phylum Arthropoda; class Insecta; order Diptera; family Drosophilidae; genus Drosophila; species Drosophila ustulata. The sequence continues at coordinate 31,749,569 of JAWNPT010000094.1, forward strand.
CATTTCGGCTTGATGGCCACATGAAATTAATAGTTGAATTAAAATTTTGTATTGCCATCGAGTAGGATAATAATTGTGTTTGCATTTATTAAACAACAACTAATTGAAATGCATCTTCTGCTCCACTTTCCATGAAACATTCACTGTCCGGCCGTGCGCTCGACACCTGGCACTCGTCACCCGTGTTGCATGTTGGCTGTTGCACGTGCCACGCATAGCTCTTTTATCGGCCACACTGCGCACATATCAGAAAGCGGCCTGTGATACGGATCAGGTGGTAATTGCTTGCCCGCGCGGCACCAGCATCTCAATTGAATTTGCCCAGTACAACAAGTTCGTGGCGAAAGGTAAGTGCTCTCAACCCTCCTCTATGTCTCTCTCTCCCGCTCTCTCGCTCTCTCTGGAGAGCCATCGTGGGGCCATTTATTCCTGACACGTCTGCCATTTCGTGCTTTATGTTTCGCCCCCCACCACCACCACAGATGGCTACAGCATCGAGGAGCTGTGCCCCATTGCCGGCACCGTCGGGCCCGAGATACGTGGCAAGGCCAAGCTCTTGCTGCGCGGCTCCATCTTCGGCTCCTCCACGCAGAAGGTGCCCGCCAACCGCTACGTGAACGGCGGCTACGCCATCGCCATGGAGGTGCCCAGCCCGGCTGCCACCGCCACGAGTCCGCCCGGCACCGAGTCCGCCACGGACGACGCCCAGACCAGCGACGGTTCTCCCGCTGCTGCCTCCGAGAGCTGCATGTGGCCCAACGCTCTGCAGGTGAGTGAATCCTCCGCCCCCCTGGCGAAGAGGGTTTCTTTTTTCCACTTCTCGCTTCTCGGGTTTCGCTTTGTTTGCTGAACTGTGCCAAATTAATGCGACCATGGAGATTAGACAAGTGTTGACAACGATAATTGAATCTAACACCGACTGCCCGAAAATCCTAACAGCATTCAAGTGGGACGATAGCCGAAATGTCTGTGATTCGAGTCGTCTATAGGCTTAGACAGTCAACGAACTGTCAGTCGAATTAAAATGATTGAAGCGACACAAAGCTATATTTGGACACACACTAAGTGGAATATTCTGAGAAATCCATATATGTATACTTCTGTATCAAATTGACTGTAATCCGCAGCTTTTAAAAAAATTAGTGTCGACATTTCAACGCACAGCTTCCACTATATTAAATCAGGGAACTGTAACAAAATAGCAAAAATATAAGATTATTAATAGAAAAAAGTAATTCATTTTTCAAAATTTGTTAACTAATAAAAATTGAACAATAATTTAATAAATATAATTTGTATATTAAATTCTGATTTATTTGCTAATTTTGTAAATTCAAATTTTGAAGACTTAAATACAAAAAATGGTGCAAACACTTTTAATGCAATAATCAAAAATAAGAAAAATGGTTTCACTTTCTATTAATTTCTTGTATTTATATAAACATTCGAATTTCAAATGATTTGAAAATAAAATTCCCTGACTTGCTTCTGTTAAATGGTATGCTCTTTAGATTCTCATATTATCTTAAAGCTACTCTAGTTATTATTCACAGTAAAAATATTATTATTTTGTGTATTAACAAGGTAAAAGAAAGTATGTAGTTAAAGCAATTGTGACAGTTTTCCAAGTACCCTCGTAACTTTGATAACTTTTTCCCCCTGCTGGAAGTTTTCGTTTTGATTTGAGTTTTAAATATGTAATAAATGGCCTTGTTTTTTAATCAGGAACTAGAAGAGGATCTCTGTCATTTTGGGCTGCCCGTCGGAAAACTGAGATTCCTCCGGCGCATTTTTCAATATTTATGACAATTTCCTTGAATTTGGCCAATTAGGCGAGCGCTAGATTTGGAGGCTGAGGCTGAGGCTGGAGAGGGGGGCGGAAGCGAGGGATTGCTTTTGAAACTGCGTCCGCTGAGACTGAGGCAGTTTGTCATTATAAATTCGAGTTTGCCAGCCCACGAGGGGAGGGGAAGGATAAGAGAATGGCTTGGCGTTCTGTCCGAATTCCGAATAACGCTTCCAATTCATTAAACATTTCAGTTGCCTTTTGCGCCGACATCCTTTGAACCCAAAATTTCATGCGCAGCGGACGAAATCAATTTAAATTTGGAGCGAATTCAACAACGTAGAAAACAATACTACGAGACAGCTGAATTCATTTTGTTTTTAATGTTTGTTAAAAGTGGCAGACACACACACACTAACACGCACACACACATACTTGTACATATGCGAAGGAAAATTGACAAAGGCCCGGGAAAAGTTGCCTTTTTTGTGTCAGGCAAAGTCAATGCGATCTGCCACACGACCCACGCTGAGTTTTGGGGCCAAGATTCCTTCACGTCCCATGGGGTATCATTAGGCCGTACCTCTCTCCATCCCTCTCCCGTTTCTCTTGGCCAAGTTTGAGCTCGGCCTCTGCGTCAACGTGACGCTACGCTAAAAATGGCAACCGCAGCAAATAATTTCTCGCATCGTTTTTGTCTCTTTCTTGCTGTTCTTGTCGCCATTGTTTGTTGTCTTTGTTTCCTGTTCGTTATTCGTTGTTTGTGCTCTCTTTCTTCACCCTCTTTGTCTCTCTCTGCAGGGTGTTGTTGTCGCCCGCGTTGTCGTTGTTATTAAATTCTGTGACAATTCGACCGACGCCTCGACTGACATTGCCGACAAATCTAAACCTGCTGTCAGACATTGTCCGTCCGTCCGTCCGCCTCCTCTCTATGTGGGCTGTCAGCACAAGATAGTGAAAAATAACTTGAAAAAAAACAGTTTACGTTCGCGCTGCGGATTACGAGAGCAGGCGCAAACATTCGTGCCAAAACTGTAACTGCCTGTCTATCCGTCCGTCTGTCCGTCCGTCCGTCTGTCTATCCGTCACTCAATGGAACAGTAAACAAAGCGAAATTTCGCACATAATTCGGTGAGAAATGCACATCGTTAGCTACAATGTGGGCACTGATTGAATGCCGACAGTCGTCTGGGGACCCTAACAAATGGATTAGCAATCTGTTACAGCTGCTTCATAGGTAGATCCTAGATTGTTTCTTGCATAATATTTTTCTACACATTAATATTTATTTACTTTAATATTCCTATGGCTACACGAAGATCTTTGTTATTTTGTTGTATAATTTAGTTACTTTAAAAATATCATGACTATAAGTAAATCATAGTTATTATTTTATACACTTTTGTATCTTTTTTAAACTGAAAGTATATACATTTATATTTTTATAAAAAGTCATCAAATGATTACTTATTGAAATGTAACAATAATATTATTAATTAAGCTAAGATTGCTTACAAATGCTTACAAAAAATGATATATTTGTAGTATGTAAGCTTTAGCTGTTAGTTAAGTTATAGTATGATGGATGTCGCCAAATAAATTGGAAAAGTCGAACGTAAAGTTGCAAATGGAAGATGTCAAGCTGTCGTCGGGAAACACTTCAATTACATTTTGAATGCAAATATTTTATTTCAATTTGTAAAAGTTAACAATTTCCGCCCAGTTGCTGAACTCCTCGTTCACTTCTCAGCTTCTTCTGTTTGCACATCGAGCAGCAGCAGCTTCGGCATCAGCAGCAGAGCAGGCGAATTGAAAACTAAATTGCAACTGATTTCTTCTTACCTCTTTTCTTGGTGTGTTTGCAGTACTCCCTGCTCCAGACTGTGGTGGAGGCCTGCCAGAAGAAGAAGCACTGCAAGTTCCACGGCTCGCCGCAGTTCTACGGATTGGGGGCCAGCGGAGTGGGCGACTCATCGGGCACCAGCAGCTATCACAGCAGCACGGCCAGCAGCTCGAATGCAATCAGCAACGATCCTTGTCCCAAGAGCCGCCGAATCGTCGAAGTCGCCTACAAATGTCGTCCATGTAAGCGAAAGTTTTTGTTTAATTTGCTGCCAGTTTATTGGGCGTACAATGGGCACGTAAAATGGCTAACAAATTCTCTCGTATACATAATACGTTACGTATACGTAACGTAACGTGGCATTGTGTATCGTCTGCCGGATTCGACACATAAACGTCCAGTCGAATCAGTTGAACACTCACTGTGTGTGTGTGTTGGATTCCGGACTTTTGGCTTCTCGGCTGGTTTAGCATTCTCCATTCCCATTTGCAGGCAATGCCCTCGAGTACACATTGCTCGCTGCAGCAGCATTGATAGTTTTGTCGAGCAAATACTGACAGATTCAGACACGGAACCAGACCCAGACAACGACCGAGCGAACAGACAGCGAGTTTAGCGCCTTGTCGTGCGTTCCAAAAATGCAGTCAGCTGGAATCGAGGCATCGGCACTAGGGCGGGCGTTGACTAGTCCGTTGGCCACGAGGAAGTCGAGTTCTGGCAGAGAGCGAGAGGAGGGAGGGAGAGCGTGTCCTAGACTCGGTTTGGTTGCCAGAACTTTGTCCTCGAACCTCGCTTCGTATTTGGACGTGCTTTTGTGTGCAGAGCTCGCAAATAGCATCGACGATACAAAATTAAGTTGCCATGCAGCACGCGGCACATGGGACTCCGACTGTGACTGGGAAGGGGGGAAGTGCGGGGGAGCCATTGTCGAATGAATATTTGAATTCGGCAGCGAAAAGTTCGGCTTGGAATGATGCGCCAGAAAATGAGCAGCTCGTGACTTTCAATTACAAAGTTCTGAATCATTGATTACACTTTAATCAGAGCGAGTATGACATTATCTTGGCTGCAACCTAGAGTTACAGGAACTCGCTCCACGAGCGAATACTTGATTAGTTCAACTGACGCAGGATCGAGCTCCAATTTCGTACAGTGTTTGCTTTAGAAAGTGATTTCCTTATTCAACAAGCTGCTAAAGAAAAGTTCAATAATAAATTCATCAGCCAACTTATTCAAAAATGAATGAAAAATTACTGTTTGATTCGAATTGAAGACAAATAAGAAATAATATTGATGTGGAATGTAGTGACAACTAAATTTAAATAATTGTCAGATTTATATAACACTTTTTTTATAAAATGAAAGAAAGACAAGAAATGAAAAATAAAATATTTGAGTATTCTTATTTTCGTATCAATAAATATCAGGAATGTAGAACACAAATAATTGAAAATAATTTGCTATTTCCTCTTCAAGAGCTGCATAATTTTACATTCAATTAGTTATGCAATTAATTATTGCTCTTATTTGTTCACTGTGTAGAGCGTGCACTGTACGAAGAAGCTCTACTCGAAATTCAAGGGGGACAAACTTGGGATAAAAGAAGTGAACTCTCGCTAATGAACACATTCGTTCGTTTCGAGGGTGTTTGTGGTGGGTTCGTGAATTGACTCTTGTAATTTGGGTTTCGCAGATGAGTTCCGCAGCAAGGTGGCCTGCCACAACGACGTCGCCCAGCTGGAGTGCAACCCGTACTCCAGGATCGCCGTCTACAGCGCCAGCTTTGGCCGCACCGAGTACGAGAGCATCCAGTGTCCCCAGCCGCAAGGAGTGCGCGAGGAGAGTGAGTAGCATTGAAAGCAGTCCCCCTATGAAATGTTTCTACTGTACTGTCCTCTATCCGTAGCGTGCCTCGCGTCGTTTGCCACCGAGACTGTGATGCAAATTTGCCACGGGCGACGGCGCTGCAACCTGGCGGCGGATGCGAATACCTTCGGCACGCCCTGCCAGCCGAATTCGCGAATGTATCTGAAGGTTGTTTACACATGCGGTAAGTGGAGGGGCGGCTAGAGGGGCATTTGATTTAGGGCGCGTCTTTGTTCGCGCGTCAGGTCGCAAGATTGATGCCCCTTCTGGCAGCTGCATTCGAGACTTGGACGCGTGATTTATGTTGGCCATGTCTTTGTGCTCCGCAGTGCCCAAGCAAGTGCTGAAGGAGAGCAACGACTCGGAGGTGGAGGCCGACGAGACGGAGGACTTCGAGGGCGACATCAACGACCTGTACGACGACGAGCTCATCTACAAGGAGTCCGAGGCGATTCCCAAGCTCTACAGCAACACCACCAAAACATCGCTGGGCAACGGGACCAGCATCAATGGCACCAGCTCCCGACTCCCTGCCAACTCCAGTCCAGATGGCATCCAGAGCGTGACAAACGGCTCGCTCGATGCGGATAGCGATGGCAGCGGCGTCAATCCCGTGATGACACACAGCGCCGACCTCAGTCTGGAGGGTAAGTTCGCCTTCCTCATCCATCCATCTTCTAGAAGTCCACACAGAGAGAAAACACAAACACGAATGAAATATTTTCAAGATTTTAATCGAGCTAAAAATTCTGGAATTGTTCTATATTGAGCATTGTTGATCTAGGATAAGAATCATTCTCAGTTCAAGAACTAAGACTACCAGAATGCAAAAGTGGCAAAAGTTTATCGAAAAAAACAAATTCCCAAATCAATCTTGTTTCTAATTCCTCTTAAAAATCTTTATCCAAAAATGTTCTTTATGGTTAAAATATTCATTATTGCAAGATTGATAAATGCTAAAATTGAAGAATTGTGTTCAAGTTCTTGGAACGTTTCTCTCTGTGTAACTTTCGTCTCTGAGTGAATCTGCTAAGCGATTGGTTACATTCGCAATAATAGAAAAACACTCGTAAGCCCCAAGACCCCAGTTTGGAGTCGGACTCTCTGCGTCTGGCTCTGTTTTGGCTGTGGCAACAGCAGCTGGGCTCATGAATAGCAAAGTCTGACAACACGAGCCTAATCCCGGGCCGAGTCTGACATTTGTGAATGTCAAATGTTGTTTACAAAACAAACAACTTTAAAGTCAACTTAAAGTCAATTTGGCAGCTCGCACAAAGGAGGCGCATGCAAATCCTTGGCTCAGCTTGCGCTGAATGAATTTCTTTTAATAATGATATGCGGGATTTGGGCAGCCTCATTGCCATTCACATTCTCATTTCCATTCCCATTCCCATTCCCATTCTTCGCAGACGACCAGCAGCGCCTCTATTTGTATCTGTTAATCATCGGCTCGCTGGGCGTGCTCTGCTCCATTGTGATTGTGGCGACGCGGCTCGTCCTGCAGCGTCGTCGCCTGGCCAGCGACACGCACTCGAACTCCTCGAAGGGCGGCGGCGGCACGGGCGGCATGGCGGACGAGACGACGATCCCGAGCGGCTTCAACGACACCATCTCCGAGATAGACGCGGACATCGACCTGACCACCACGATACCCGTGCCCAGCGTGTCCAAGAACGAGGTGAGTATGCCGGAGATCTACCAGCTGTCCGCTAAACATGCCCACCAACTGCCACCGCAACCGCAGAACTACATCGCCTACGCCCCAGCTGGCAGCCTCTACGCCAGCCTCGCGCCGAGCCAGCTGTCCACGGTGCAGGGCTCGGTGCCCAGCTCGCTGCTGGTGGGCGCCCGGCAATCGCCCGACTTGATCGGCATTGCTCCCAGCTCGTACGTGGCCACCAGCGGCGCGGGCAGCCAAGCGGCCATCCTGGCGCCCGCCATCGTGATTGGCGCCAACGCCCCCGGCAGCAGCAACATGGGTAAGCAGACATTCGAGACTCTCTCTTGGAGGACAGCTGAGCAGCGTGACTTCTCGTTGCAGGCACCATGGTTCCCCTGTCCTCGCTCACGCAGTACACCACGGCGCCCACCATCCGCGGCGGCTATTTGATCAACGCCGAGAGCGTCGGCGTGCTGCAGCGACCCGGCAACACGCCCACGCCGCCCTCGTCGCTGGCCAGCGGCTCGCCGGCGCATCCCACGGCCATGACGCCGCTCACCTCGACGCTGCGTCGCTCCAAGCCCGCCTCGGCGGCCATGCTGCACCCGCAGCTCTCCTACGACGGCACTGCGCCCAGAACCCTCTCCACAGGACTCTCGGTGGGCTCGCAGTTCTACTACGGATGACCCGGCTCGCTGGACTGCGAGCCTCCGCACGTCTACTCCACGGCCACGACGGCCATCGGCGTGGCCTCGCCCCCGAGCGAGGCCGATGTGACCAGACCCTAGCTGGAGGCGGGCAAAGGTCACACTGTGAGCACAGCAGATAATAGCAAACTGGCGGCAGAGTAAGCGACATGGATAATGTCTGGTTTTAAATAAGTAATCAAAGGTAAATGCTAAAATGTGTGGACGAGCTTCCTGTAATTGTAAATTGTGAATGGAGCGAAGCAGCAGACACTGTCGAATAGATCTCCCTCTCTCTCTCTCTTACTCTCTAGCGACTTTAGGGTAGCACAATGTTTAGGCTAAGCGCTCGAAGGATACGTTTCTGTCGGTGTGTGTGTGTGTGTGTGTGTGTCTGCGGCGTCGTATGAATGATTTAAACGAGACAAATCGCAGGCCAAGTCGAAGTTGAAGGCGACGGCGACTGCGAAGGCGGAGAACGAAAACAAATTGTGTAAGCCTCATTTAATGTTATCAATAATGTAAATACACGGAACAACAAAAGCTGGAACAGAACGAGAAAGGAAAACTAATGGGTTGCTGGCGCAGCACTCATAAATTTTCTCGCTACAGTAGAAGCTCGCTAACTAGAACCACTTTGAGGCAGTTCTAATCTATGAAGAAGTACAAAGAGTATATGGAAAGATGCAATTTATGGAATTGTTTATCTTTTTTTATTTATAGGTAGGTTTATGTAACTTGTATTTATTGAACATAAAGATTCACTTCCATTATAATTTCCGATAAATGCAAATTGCTGGACAATTTTGTTAGTCTATTAAATCGATGAATGTTATAAATAAAAAAAGATAGAAAAATCATAGTATATTTTTATACTTAATTTTATTTAAAGAGTATTTATTATTTTTATTTTATTGATTTGATTGTACTAAGGGATTGAATAACTAAGGCTTTCAGGCTGATTTATATGTTTTTATCTATATGCAACAAAACATTCGCATTTAATCTAATTTCGGAAATATTCACATTTTGTTATTCTATTTATTCGACGTGTCAATACAAAATGGAGAGAACAATACTAGTTAATTACTTTATTCAATTTAACACAAATAATCAAGTGCAACATCTAATTTTTGTTGAACATAAAGATGCACTTCAATTTAGATTTCCCAAAATCCAATTCCAGTGAATTCCAAGTTGTGAGCTTCTGCTGTATTTGCATGTTGTCGAAAAACAAGTCGCGCCAGTGGAGCTTCATAATTGTCTGCTCATCAAGTGGGCGTGTGAGTTATATAAGGTGCTAAGCCTTCTGCCACATGCCGCAGCTTGTCATAACTCAGGCGCCGTACAACTTGTCGTATGAGCGATTTAGCGTGTGTGCGTGTGTGCGTGTGCATAATTCAGTGTGTATTCGGGATTAATGCGCTACAAATGGATGAGCGTAATTAATATCCGGGCCGGAACGAAGGTCGCAGGTCGGCGGAAGGATCTGGCCAGCCAGAAGCTAATGGATTGCCACAACAGCAGCCAAGGTGAGGCAGGTCCAGAGTGAGTGTTTTGAGTGTGTGCTTGTAAATAACCATGTGTGTGAGTGGAAAACGAAACGCTGCAGACAAGAATGTAGGTCAGAGTCTCTAGTCTTGGGGCACATTCGTTTGCGGATCTGCCAAGTGCATGAATACTTTAATGAGTGTTTGTCTGAGTGCGAGTGCGAGTGCGAGTGTGAGTGTGTATATAAGTACGATTTGTAGCTGTGTTTTGTCTCTCTTGTCTCTTGTCTTTGTCTCTGTCTTTATCTTTGTTGATGTTGACGTTATTGTTTCGAATGTCAAGTGCCTTCCTGATTAGCATTTAAGTGAGTGTGTACTTCTGTAATAATGAATAAGTTGCCATTGCAGTTCGAGTGCAATCCGTGTACATAGATGAATACTACGAATGAATAGACAGTCCTCCCTAATTAGTCACAGTGTAAATATAGCGAAAATAATACTTCCAGAGAATATAGATGGAGAACTTTACTCACTAGCAGATAGCTCGATTGGGATCGACTCAATTAATAAATAAACAATTAAAGCATGTTCACCATAGAGAAAAGTTATTAATTAAATGTAAATAAACTATTCGTGTTGCGCTCAAAAAAATCTGAAAAAATATACAAAAAAATGCAAAACAAAAGAAAACTAGTAGAGATAAAAGAGACAAAGAGCTCAACTAAATGCATTATGAATTAGTCGTAAGCACTGCAAAACGAGTGTGTTAGTGAATATGGGAGTGGAAAATGCGAAATGCAAACTGCAAAACTATTCGTAATTGAAATCATTAAAAATACATACAGGCGCATTAATTAAAAGACCCAAACGCATTATGAAATAAATGCAACACTATGATATGAGGATGAGTGTGAGAAACGAGTACTCGCAATGCAAAAATGTTGAATAAATAATATTGTAATGGGGGGGAAACAATGTGTTGATGGACAAAATCAAAGCGTAGCATTAAGTTTCAAACTTTCCACTAAAACTGTGAATATTGTTTTTGATTATAGTTTTTCCACTTATGTATTCGCACCTTTTGTACGTTTCATTTTGAATAAATTACTAGTTAATAAAAATACAAATACAAGTAAAATACAACTAAACTGAAAAGTGACTTCTTACTTTTGGCGTTTGGGGGGTGCATAAACAGAGATTAGCCCTTGGCCTATTGAACGCATTAAGGAACTTAATCTGGTTCGATGTTTGGCCTCGTTTATTGCCATGCCACGGATAATCGCACTAACTACTCTGGCTGTGAATGCTGCTCTCACAGCATTACAACTAGTTAATTTATATTCGGACGCGAATTAACGAAGCGTGAATGAAATCAAGTTACAGCTAAGTGAACGCCTTCCTCAGACAGCCCAGCACAGGACAGGACAGGATAAGAATCCTCTTAGTCTCTCAGTCTCTCAGTCTCTCTCTCGTTTTGTTTTCCCAGGAGTCAAAGAGTAAAGGCTCGCCTATAACTAGACGAGGCGAGACGAGACGGGAACGGTAGAGAGGAAGCGAGTTTGATTAAATTTGTTGGCAGCGCTAAATTTATGGGAACGCCATGAGCTTCGGCTGCTAATTGGTTTATAAATTAGAATTTCAACGCAACATTAAGCCAGACATCTCAGCCAAATAAACCCACCGCACAGCAAAAATAAAACAGAACTGAGCAGAACTTTGAAAACACCATCGTAATCAATATTTATTGTGCGGCAACAACAGCAAAGTGAGAAACATTGCGAAGCGAATATTGGATGATACTTTGGCAGCCAGCTGCGAACGATATATGTACTAAATTCGAATGGATTAAATTGATCTACTGCCATATTTGCAATAACAACTAAAACACTCGCTCTCGCACACACACACACACACACACACATCGGGCGATTGATGAAGGATGTTGATGCTCAGCTGAACACATGTTCCAGAGTTTATTGACAGGCTCACAGGCTCACGTTCGAGTTATGATAATCGAGGCAGAGAGCTGAGATTTTAATGACTTGATTATACACACTGCAACAGCAACAGCGACAGCAACAGGCAATCGTTTGGCCCAAAATGTTCATGATAATGATGATGAGTTGCTATGTTAACACAGGCTACGAGGCGTATACTTAATAACCATTCATTTGCTCTCTTGCCGCTTAAAGACTTTCCGCAATAATTATTGATTGCGTGCGGCACTTTAAGCTGTGCAAATATTTAAAGGACAGTAAATAAAAATTATGAGCTTAAACAATTTAAACACTGGCTAATTTATTGGACACGCATATTATCTTTTAATTGAAATTTAGTAGTGGCATGAATTAAAGATAATTATGAGTATTAAATATGATTTGAAACTATCAATTTAAATTAAAATAATCAACTAATAATATAATTGATTATCCGTTGCATCATAACAATAATTTTGTATTTTTATTATTTAAATTAAATTAAGTTTAATAACTGTGTGTTTGTCACTTAAGCAGTTGCAAATTACGCTGAAAAGCAACCGAGCAGATGATAAATCTTAAATCGCGCGGGGCGACATTAATCTGCGTATTCGTGGTAATTAATCAGAGTGCGACTTTTCAGTTCACTCGAAGGTATGAGATTGACATCTATCAGCCTGGGCTGGCTGGGCTGCTGACCTAGTATTATTATGAGGCGAGTTGGTGCGTGCTGGGCAACGCCTTGGTCGTAAAGAAGTCGTATATTATGGCGAAAGTCGCTGAAATCTAATTAAAGATAATGTTACAGGCGTTATTAATTAATTTGCGCAATGAGGAAACATGAGCGGACCAGCAGCGCAGGAACTGCACACTCCATTAGCGAACTTCGCAGTCAACTAAGTATTTTCGGCCAACTCGCCACTCGCCACTCGCAACTCCCCCAACTTCAACCTGCCACATGGGGCTGTAATTACTTTGGGGTTGCATGCGCCTCAACCAGCTCAAGTTCCAGCTCAAGGATTGCCCGTTGCGTGATGTCATCCGTGGGGAGATTAGGCTGCTGACTGGTTAGCCACTTGCTCAGTTGGCCATTCAGCCATCATCTGAAGTGATTTCATGTCAACTACAATGGGCGAGACGAGACCATTTTGGCTGCAACACGCGGCGTTAATTACATTAATGCCACTTTGCTATTCAACTTTTGTCTCCGACTGTCCGAGCAGCCATCATGTCAGCCCAGCCCGAGGCATCTACGCACTTTTCGCAATGTCGCTGACGAGCGTCGAGTGTTGAGGGGGCCATCAAATACCTTGCAGGAATTTCATTACGTCACACACACAGGCAGGCAGCTAGCTAGAAGTTGTGTGTCGCTATTGTCCCAGACTCCTTGGGAAATGTTCCTAAATGAAAATCGATAATTCATAAAACACTTTCCCCCTACGAGCTCGAGTATGTGTGTCGTTCTATCTATCTATGTCTCCGCTCATGTCACTGTTTGCGTAAGTACTTTTAAAGCAAGTTGCCTGTCCTCGCAAGTCGAACGAAACTTATGATAATTTCCTTTCCTTTGTCAAACTTCTGGATAATGCAAAAAGTCAACCAGGCTTGCCATCAACGGAAGCACACTCGAGATTCTTTTCATTTTTCGCCTGGCCGAACCATTAAATCGATTATATACCCTAAGTGAGTGCTCCATGTGCCATGTGCCTTCTCTAGGCGATTAAGATTGCAGCTTTTCATTGATCATCATCAAGTACAGCTTCTCTCCTTTCAGCCAGTTGTTGATGGGCTGTCATCGGAGATGCCTAGCAAAAAATGAAGTCTACTTTTGAGATGTACAAAGTAAGTACGGCAGCTTGTTGTTCTGCTTTAGTCGCAAAGACTGGCAATTAAAACTGTTATTAGAGGCTTTTACATTAATTACGAGGCCAGGTTATCCACATAAGCCAGTTGCTGAGTTATGCTTCGAAAGGATATGCAAATGAGGCCAAGTCCAGCCAGGACTCTGACTCTGGCAATACTGTTGTCTTTTCTGCCCCGTAAACTTGCACTTTATTCTCGTCATTTTTTCACTTTCTTCACACTATTGTGGAAATGCTAACCGAAAAAAGAAAGCACAGGGCAAAAAGGGAAAAAGAGAACAAGAAAAATGAGTAGAGCTCAGCTGCAGAAGTTCGTTAGCCGTTTCGCGGGTGTCCGAGCCAGATTCGGAGCCAAATTCAGATGCAGAGCCATGTCCTGTAGTCGCTCGTGTTGTCCTCCGGTACAGCTGAATAAAATATGAGTTGAAGGCAAAGTTCTCGACGCTCTTTTCCTGCCTCGCCACAACTGCAACGCCTGCCCCCAAATTGTTGTGTTTACGTTTCGTGTTTGCATTTCATGTGCCTTGTGCCCTATCCTGGCATCTCCTTTTCTCTTCTCCACTTCTCTCCTCTCTGCTTTTCTGCCGCAAATTGAATGCTGTTCAAATAATTTATCTAATTTTTTACCAACTCTCCGAGAGTCCTTCTGAGCTGTAAACTGTTTTTCCCTGCCCAAAGTTGCCCCTTGTTTTTTGCGAGTCCTTTTTCCATTCCACAGCTGATGATGAACAAGCAACTCATATAAACGATATGCTTTTTGTCAACCTGCTGACAATTTCCACACACAACCCAAGTGCGTTTTTCACTTTTCCTTTTTACACCTTTCGAACGTGTCCAATCCCAGTTCTATGAGACCAATTAATGTTTGACTTTTGCCATAAGTAGCCAGCAAAAAAAAAATAAGAATATATGTGAGATTACTCAGCCATCAGCTAGAAGATACCAGCAGACCCTTCGAGTCTTTGTTGCCACACAATTTATTGAACTCTGTGACGAGGGTCCAGACAAATGTGCTCGAACGATAACGTCAATAGCTCAATTGCTCATATTTGATTGAAAACAGGACACGACAATTAAAAGCGGGGACCGAAAATAATGTATTGAGAATGAAATGAAATATGAACTATCCATATCAAGCATTATGTTTTATTCTGAGGAGTTTAACAAATTGTTTATTATTATTTTTGACAACAAACAACTTCAAAAAATTGATTAAATGTTGACATACATATATAATACAAAATAACAAAGACATTTCGTGGAAAAAAATGATTATATTTATTTCGAACGAAATGAAATGCGAACTTTCCATATTAAGCATAATGATTTATTCCAAGCAACTTAACAAATTATACAAAATAATTAATTTGAATAAAAACAACCCACTTTTCACTATATTCGCTATGATGAAAGATATTTCATTAATACTTCTTGGAAAATAATGATTATAGTCATTTAGATCGAAATCAAATATAAACGATCCATATTAAGCATGCTGATTTATTCTGAGCGTTTTAATAAGTATTTACTAAAATTTTCACAGGTTTTACAAATTAAGAGACGTATTTCGTCGATTTTATTACAAATCATTAAATTAAAATGGAACTCGTTTTTGTGTAATTTGTATAAAATATTTTTGCAACCTGATGAAAATCAATTTCAAAGCGTGGCCATGAATATGAAGCGAATACTTGAAAGTGAAGCAGCAAGTAAAGGGTTAACAGATCTTTTTTCTAGTAGTTTTGCATAGGCTGAAAAGGGAAATGGAAAATAGCAACAGCAACCAGAGGCTGAAGAGATCAGCCGCATTGACAGTGTTGTTGTGCAAGAAGTGCATGAAAAGGCAGAAGGCGAAAGAGAAATTGTGTTTGTGCTTAGCAGGGGATCAAGTGAGAGTGCGGCTCTAAGGCTAAAGAGATGCAGAAAAACAAAACAAGTGCAGCATCAGACGCAGCAGCTTAAGCGAATGGAATTTAAGTTGCCAGTGACGACTGGAAGAGCAATTTAAAAGCGCAGATGAAAGCGCCAGACTAAAGAGAATTTTATTGAGTGAATTGAAGCAGTTGAATGGTAAGTAGGCATGGGTGTAAGTAAGAGTAAATACCCAAGAGTATATTTGTAAATGTTGCGCATTATTTTTGTTCGAATTGAAAAGAATATTGGAAAAGTGCGCTTGTCGAATATTAAATACCCTCGCAGTCAATGTGAGTTCAGCCTGATTGGCTAGACACAAATGCCGCGCTGAATTGAAAGCGTATTTGAAAGGTATAAAATTGTTTATGAAAAATTCGGCGACTGCTGCGTAGGTTGTCAACATTGCTCTTTTGTGGACAGCGACAGTTCACTTTGTGCGCAGTGAATAGAATACAATATTCACAATATTCACAATACCATCTCTAAAATATGTATGAGTTGCGCAGACAAAGCCAAAGCAAAACAAACAAACAAACAGGCGAGCCGAGTAAATGTGGGAGTAGATGATGCTCTCGTATCTAGTTTCAGCCAAAAACAGACACAGAAAAATATGGTAGAGAATAGATATGAGCACAATGGGAAGAGTATCAGCGATTAATTAGTGTAAAAGTTTGAAAGGCATAAAGTAAAGCGAAGAAGAAAAGCCGAGTCAACTCTTATGTACAGTACTTGCTGTGCTCTGCCTCTAGACATTGTTAATGAACGTTCTTTTGACAAAGCAGCTGGCAATCATTTGAGAGTGGAGACTGTGGAGAGTGGAGAGTGGAAAGTGGAGACTGCAGAGACAAGGGTCAAAAGGAGCCAGGCTCATACGAGCAGAACTAGTTCAGAATTTGAGAGAGAAAGAGAGCGAGCGCTTTTGATGTCGAGCACTCGATTTCAACTGCCGGAGGCAATTAGGAAAGTTTTGTGACGTCGAGTGGTTGGTTGGTGGTTTGGTTGGTTCGCTAGTTGCCTCGATGGTTAGTTGGCTTAGTTGCCCGCCCGGCCTAGCCCGGCATCACTTCAGAGCTGAGAGAGAGTCTTTGGCTCAGCCCCACACCAACTAAGTACAGTGGAAGCTCACAAATTGGAATTCTCTCAAGTTCGAATCTTCCACAAATTAGAATTGAAGTGCATTTTTGTAGCTACAAAAAGTACAAAAACTTTCATGATAAACTGTATTATTAAATTAAATTAGTACTAATAATATGGTTTTATTATAGTCTCTATATTTCCTATATTACGTGAAAAATATTACAGAAATATAAACATTTTTAATATCCCTCTATTTAAAGAGTTTGATTGTTGCGCTAGGAATATATAATATATATAGATCATTCAGAAATTAGAATTCACTTCAGAAGAAAGTGGTTTCAATTTGCCTGTGTTTACTGTAGTGCGTGACTCCGTTGTTAAACGTCAAAGGCAAGTCGGTGAATTGGGAAAACGCGATTTCAGCGCTTGCAAATTCAAAGGCATTATGATTCCCCAAAGCGTGCTCATTCGCAAATATGGCCATAGAAACTTTGTGCAACTTGCAACTTGAAGACAATTAAAAGTGCAATGTTCTCGCATCGCATCGCATCGCATCGAGATTGAAATTGGTTGGCAGACTGTTGGGGCAAGGACATCGAGTGGCCACATGTGCTTTTTATTTGCGCAAACTTTGGCATTTCAATATAATAATAAGTTGCACAAGGCAGCTGCTGTGGCACGTCTAATGCTTGCCACAGCCAACATCAGCACGTCTGCCACACGCACACGTCTCTGCCTGGTTCTAGTGGCCCCCTCTCCTTGGACACGAGTCGAGTTACAGCTTAACCTCGGATAATTACTTAAAATGACACAATAAGTTGCACGCCTGACCCGCTGTCTTTGGCATAATTAATATCGGAGTCGTGACACTGCTGGATACCGAGCCTACTTTCGCTCGTAGTTCTCCGTGCCACATGCAACATGTACTGCGCAACGTTAGTGCATTATTTATGAACTAGACGGCAGCGGCAGCTTCGTTGACAACTTGTCGTTGCCATGGTCGCAGTTAGAGCCATGACAGGCACGTCAAGGACGAACCAGAAGCAGATTGAGTTAATCATCGGTTGACCGCCAACCAGACAGGCAAAGGAGGGAGAAGGGAGGCTGTGGTGAGCAGACTTGATGGCAATCAGTCAAAGTCATCAATCAACTTAGCAATGCTGTTGGCCACACGAATTTAGCTTGAGCCGCTTCACGCCTCCCCCGCCTCGCCGCCTGAGGCGACAAACACTCGCCTCCCCCTGAGGCACTTCATTGATTTGCTGTGTGGCATGTTGCACGTCGCGTGAAGCAACAGCAACTGCGCGCCAAGTTATGACTAACGATGCCCCGCCACTGTAAGTGTAATGTGGCAAGTCTCCAACACACACACCAACACACACACCCACGCACACACCGACATAAAAGTGCTACAAGGCAATAAACACAAAATTGCGTATACGACATGTTGCAGCAGCATCAACAACTGGACGTTCAGCTTTAGCTTCTGCTTCGCCTGAACTGTAAAAATCTCTCTGGCGAAATTCTACAATAAAAAATGTTAAATGCGCGTCGCTGGCCCAGGAAAGAGGTCATATCATTTTGCTTTTATTAGTGTTTTTTCTGCCTGCTTTTTGTTTACATTTTATTGGATTTTTTCTTTTTTTTTTTTTTTGACTTTTATGTCTGCAGTGCAGAGCTGAGCAAGAAGCACATTAAGCAGGAGGCGCCCAGTAGGCTGTGACGTGAAGGTCGAAGCGGTCAAAATTATGTTTAAGCACCTTATGGCGCCGTGTATGTGCCGCCCCCTCCTCGCCCCTCCCACTCGCCCTCCAACTGAAGTCATGTGCGCAACACGAGTCCGGGGGGAAGCGTTGCAAAAAGCAATGTGCGCTGTGGCGTATACGTTATATTTGATGCGATAAAGTCTCAATCAACGCAGGACAGTGTAGTTGTTGTGTGCAGTGCAGTGTGGCGAGGCGTCCTTAAGGACAACAACAGGCCGCAGCTGGGAGTTGAACTCATTGTCTCGTCCAAAGCAATTAAGATTGCCATGCAGATGCCGCATGAATGCCAGTGTATTCATAGAGTGCGAGAGTGAGTGTCTCTGAGCTTGCCACATGTATAATTTGCATCCCCAAATTTGTGCTCTGAAAGTTGCTGATGCAGCAAATGAAACTTTGATTTGTTGCTCAGCTGTCCCGATATACGAGTGTGCACATTGAGGTTAGTCTGAGTGTGAGTATGAGTGTTTTTGAGTGCAGTTTAGTCACGTAGATGTTGTCGAGTGCTGCAGCGTTCTGCTTGGTTGCAGGGCGACTCGCAGCACTAATGAATCCTGCCCCAGCTCATTAGAGCAATCATCGGTTAGGGTATCTGAGCGTCGTCTTGACGCTGCTTTGTTGTCATTTCGGCTGACGGCGCTTCCGGCTTCCGGGCAGCGAACATTAAATTCCGAGCACGCACCGAATTTAATCAAATACGTTGCGATACTCTTCAATCTCGCTCCGCCAACTCTCGATTCGATTTTTGCATTTGAATTACAGATTTGCCAGATTCGGGAATTACACTGATTCAACTGAATCAATTATGCAATTAAATAAATCTTCAAATTTAATTTTGACAGTACATGTATTTACTTTTTGATTCAAGTTTCATCATCACATCATCGTGAAATTATAAATAAATGAAACTAATCAATATACTCACTTGTAACTTTAATGACAGATTCTTGACGTACAGTAATAAAACTGAATCAATTATTAAATGAAATTAAATTTATATTTTAACTTTACTTTAAAACAAATTAATCTTTCGTTTTTACTGCTTTTTTATTCCTTTTTCGATTTAACTTTCAAAGTCAAACTTCTCGACTTTTAACTTTAACCGAACTTTCGACCCAAGTGTGTGTTTGGTTTAATCTTTAATTTTTTTTTTTAATTTCAGTTTCTGTTTTCCACCTCAAACAATATCGTCTTGTTTTAAGTAATTAAAACGATTCGACAGATTCACTTGTAACTTTAACAAATCGACTTTAATGAATTCTTCAACTTCGCTCTGCAAACTTTCGACTGAACTTTGCATTTGACTCACAGATTCAACGGAATCAATCTTTTAATTAAATTAATCTTTAATTTGAATTGCATTTTCATTTCAGTGTCTTTCCCGTTTTCGGTTTCGGTTTCAGTTTCTGTTGCCACTTAAGTTTTCTGTTGTCTATCAAGGTCTATTAGCAGCCACAAACAATATCATCTTGTTTCCAGGAATTACAACTGCTCGACACATTCAATTGTAACTTTTGCCATGCGAATCGGCCACAATCGCTGAAGGACGTGTTTTTGTGGACTCGGCAAGGACGAATGAATGTCCTCATAATGTGTGTGATCAGGAAAAGTTTTTCGGCGAAAGTTTCAAACGAGTTTCGTCGTCGTGCAGCGCAGGGCAGCGAACAAAGCTTAACAAAGTGACAAATTTGTGGTAAATCTACAAGAATATGAAATTAAATTAACATCGAACCGTTGACCAAACTTTATCAAGAAACTGCTTGATGGGCGGGGCTGATTAGAGCCCATCTATCGCCTAGAGACAACATTTCTCAGTCTCTTTCTCTCATTCTCGTTCTTCGTCTGTGAGTTGCACAAACTTTCGAAAGATGTTTTGGGCAAGGGCCAATTTGATGGATGGTCTGTTCGATTGGCATGTGAATCAAGTCCAAATTTAATGATTTAAAGGCGGCAGCGAGTGCAAAATTTTATTATTTATCGTTGCCCCAAAAGAGAGAAGCAGAAAAAGAGAAGTTGTGGAAGCCAACAAAGCTACTTTTATATACGAGCAGGACAAAAAGCTTAAGGCCTTATCCAGACATTCGAGTGTGAGTACTCGTACATTCACTTGATCCTGCGGCTGTTTCTAATATTCGCAAATCTGGCATTTGCTTTAAATTTAGTAGCTGGCATTAGAAGCCAGCTAGAGCCCGTAGGGGGGCGTGGCAGGGAGGAGTCATGTGGTCAGTGGTCAGTGGTCAGTTTGTGCTTCACTCTGGGTTCAGAGGCCCCTCGCTTCTAATAAAGACTTGAAGATACCGCCACAGTCGCTTAGCATAACAATGGCCAGCATGTATGTGGAGTGCAGTACAGTGGAGCCTGGCTAAGTTGACTTTGTACTTAGATATTTATGCACAGAGTAAGGAACATGCTGATGTTTGTCACGAGGCGGGCGTTGACTCTGCCTCTGTTTCCTCTTCCTGCGTGTCCTGTTCTCTGTGTCCTCTGCATTTGCATATTTCGTGTGTCACATTTTCATTTATTGCCTCGAAATCCTGCAGCGTTCATTTAACACATGCCTAGCGAGCAGCATCCTCCACAGCATCCTCCACAGCATCCTCCACAGCATCCTCCACAGCATTGGCAACTGCAACTGCAACATTCTCTGCGAATAAATTAAATTGACAATGCAATTCGTGCAACAATGTTGCGTTATTTTAATAAAAATCGATTTAATTCCAGTCTCTTTTTTTGGCGTTGGCTTTTTATTATTTGTGCCATCACAAAAGCTGCACATAGCACGTGCTATGTGTTGCTTTTAATGACATTCAAAAAGAGATGCGTATTTTTTGTGTTGTGCTTTCAAATTCATGTGAATGCAGGCAAATGCAGATGCTGATGATGGCGAAGCGGAGACAAATTTCAGAGAGAGAGACTTTCATGCCACATCCGGAAAGCGGAAATGATTTTTGGTTTTATTTGCCTGGCGATAAGAAATATGTCAATGCCAATAAAAGGGCGCATATAAAACGGTCATAAAAAGCATGACGAGATGTTTCAACGAACTTCACCAAGGTGCCACGGCAGCATCAAATCAAATCAATAACCTCGCCTTCTCCGGAGTCTGGACTTTGTGTCGGAAGCCCATCACGACAGATTTTTATGGGGCGCGTGGCGCGGCATTAAAACCAACGTGCCGTATACGCAATAATTCAATTACTGTGCAGCCCATAATTAATTCCTCGGCAGCTTAAAAGCGTAAGAGCGAGACACGTAAGAAAATGCAATTTTAAATTGCCTTCAAGCAGGCACCGAAAATAATGATTATTTTTATGTTATTAATAAAAGGAAACACAAATTTCGATCGAAATAAATCATTATATTTCTTTTTCTTCTACTATAATAAATACTTTTCATCATTCATGGCAGCATATTTGATATATCATTTATTTATTTACACATGACATTACTTGAGAGTTTCATTTATTTATTTTTAATCAAAATATAAATTACTCAAAATTCGTCGATGAAAAGTCTTTATAAATCAAAATATAACTATCATGTTTTATTTGTAATGTATCTTATGTTATTCTTATACTTACTTATTGATCCTTGCGCTGATTTATTAAAAACAGCCGTCAAATGACTTCGTATGCATTTTGTTGCAGTTGAGGGGCGACTTAAAGCACGTCGAGCGCTGGTGTTAAATAAATGGAAAAGACGTGAGTCTCCCTCCACCTGAGGGAGAAGAACAAAAATAGTAATTTACATGCTGAAGTTTTCGCACCGCTGAGCACAAAACACGAGCAAAAAGCACAAACACGGACCAAAGAAGTGACGTGCCAAGTTCGCAGTGCAACCGCACACGAAATAAAACGAAAGGCGGCTAAAAAACATTCGCTTGCATATGCAGAAAACGCTTGCCCCGCCTGCCACATGCCACACGCTGTGGCCCGTTTCGGGAGCTGGTTGCAAGGTGTCGTCGCAGGTTAGGGGCTTCACTCACATGGCTGGCTTCCGCTGATGTTGCTGCTGATGCCGAGTGTATCTGGCTCGGAAATTAGCAGCGTGCGCAGTGAGAGCAGCCAGCTGGCATTGTCACAAATAACATAACGTATACGCAGCGTGCACTCTTTAAACACACTTTAAATGCCGCCCACTCTGATTCGACTGACAACTGAATGCGAATCTGAGTTATTCGCATTCATTTATGCGGCATGTTGTTGCCGCTTTGATGGCAGAGGCAACTCCATCAGGAAATCAGCAGCTCGGCTGCAACCGATAGCTCTGATGACAGTGCTGCCTCCCGGTGTCGCCTCCAGCCACCGCAGTCCATTTGCTGCACACACAAAGGCTGCATCCTCAAGATGTCGTTAGCCTGCCGAGGGGCTTGTGCCTCGCTGCTGCTGCTGCTGCTGCCTTTGACATTGCAGCTGTCAATCTGGCAACATGAAAAATGAACGAAGACAGCTTGATATGCTCTGCATCGAATTGATCTATTTACGAGCACACGCAGCTCGGCTGTTCTCTTGGCCACATTTTCGATGAAAGAACTGCACTTCATATCAGAGACGTTGTCTTGAAGACTCGCAACTTGTAGTCAAACACAAAAATGAGGATAAAGAATAGAAAGTGTTTGAAAGAAAATTTTTCAGTTCATTTTGAAATACAAATATTAAAATATAAATTTTATACTGTTCTTCTGGTTTCTTCTATTTGCTTTAAGAAATAAAATCTGTGACTTTTTCTCACTCTTCAGTTGATGGCCTTCGAAAATTTCAATTTATTCTGAAATATTAATTAATTTAAAATTAAATCTGTGTCACTTTTACATTTTCAGTCATTCCAATTTTAATCTATTTATTTTATTTACCGTGTATATTTCTCACTCCCCCCAAAGGATATTTTAGACTCGCAACTTCAATTTGCTGCCGCTGTTTTGTATGAAAGAGCTGCACTTATTATCAGGGAACCTGTCGTAAATTACTGGCCACACATGCTGAGCACCGCATTGAAGACTCGCCAGCTCGCAATCATATTAAAAAGCGAGGAGCCAAGAGAGAAATTGCGAGCTGCAACTTGTGACGTGATGTCAAGCGCTCGCAAGTGTCTTGGGTGCATTCAAAGGCGGCACAAAAAGATGTGCAAGAAGAAGCTGAGCCGAGCTGAGCTGAGCTTGAGACGACGAGGCTTCCACAATACGGGCTCCCATATATCCGTATATCCTTGAAGGCATTCAGGGCACAAAATGTGCATTCACTGCAGCCTGTCACTGGCCTGGCCTGGCTTTGTGTGTGGAGGGGAGTTGCCATAAAAAGCACAAAACAGACGGTCGCGATTGTCGCCACACTTGGCCAAGTTCGCCAGTCGTCTGATTACCGCTCCCAAAGAGAGCTTCCCCCCTCGCTCTCTTTCTGCTCCTTGTCGCGGCTGTCGTCGTCCTTGTCGCGTAGTTGTCAGCGAGCATGTGGCATGCGGCATGCGGCATGCGGCACGAGGCGGGGGCATTGCATTTCCTTAAACACATAAAACTGTTTTAGCGCTTCCTTTTCAGCCTTTTCAGTCGTTTGGCGAGGCGTTAATGGGCATAAAACCCCCACACACACATAGATATACGATGGGCTCTGCGTGAGAAATGCACACAAAAAGCAGCTACAAAGAACCGTCCTCTGAGCACCGAACACGTCCTCATCCGCCACGCTGTGTGGCAACTGTTACGCAACTCGTCGCGCCACCTAACTCCTCATTTGCAGTCGTTTGTAGTCCTTGCTGTAAGCGGATAGGTTTGTGCAACACGCCCCCCCCGCTGCCCCTCTCTGCCACGTTGTTACGCTGCCACCATCATCCGGGCAAGTGCAGCTAGAAGTGGCAATTCACTTCACTCCAAGAGCTGGCCGCCTTTTTTGCCGTCTCCTTAAACGATTGTCCCGCTGCTGCTGCCGAGTCCTTTGTCCTCTCGCGATAAGCTTATGTTAACGCCACATTGTGTGCACTCCTCTCTCCCTCACACACTATCTCCCTCTCACACTTTCCTCCGGCTGTTTGCTGGCCAAACAATGGGACAAAATAACACTAATTAGCAGCAACCGCAATTATTGCAAGCCACATTCTAAAAATTACTAAATAATCTTTATATACATTTATATATAAATATCGAAAATCAACATTATTGAGTTTCATTATTTGTGCTTCAAAATAATGATTTTTATTTATTATACAAGTCAGAAATCATGATTATAACTAATAATTCTATTTCCAGTTTTATTTATTTTTGATACTAAATTTATTAAATAAATTTCAAATTCATGATTTTTTTCTAAGTCTCTTCCAAGTGCGCAATTCTATTTCATTTATTTTCTAACCCCGC
Organism: Drosophila ustulata; assembly: GCA_035047365.1. NCBI lineage: Eukaryota > Metazoa > Arthropoda > Insecta > Diptera > Drosophilidae > Drosophila > Drosophila ustulata. The sequence goes on from JAWNPT010000094.1 coordinate 31,773,838, forward strand.
TAATGAGATCGAGTTCACAGCTCCCAAAAAAAGAAGAAAAACCAAATCCCTGTGCTTCGCTTTGCAATTGCATTCGAGAAATTGAATTTCATTTTGCAATTGCCTTCATAAATTATTTAGCCTTTAGTTCATTATTTCTGTAGCAATAAACTTCATTCGAGAGCACGTTCCTCGTCTCCCTCCCCGTCTCCCTCCTCGTTCCCACCTCTCACCACATGGCCGAGAGTGGCGGAGACAAATTACTAGGAACAATTTTGCACAGCAAGCTGTTTGGCAATGCAGCGCCGTCTGTTTCCGCTCCCCCCTCCTCAGCACCTCTCTCCCCTTGTGCTCCCGTGTTCTTTTCTGCTGGCCGGGCTCTTTGTGATTTCTGTTCGCTGTGTCGAACAATTGCTGCAAATTAATTTCACATTTGACTCCTGGTGCTAGCGTAGTCTGTTCTCCCTCTCTCGCTCTCTCTCTCTCGCTCTCTTTCTCTGGAGAACTGCACTTATGTACAAAAGGCACTTATCGTGAGTGGGACTCGCTTCCGTTTCCGCACTCTTTCTCCTAATGCACACCGCCAATCGCCAGCAGGAGCAGCAGCAGAAGGTGGTGAATGCTGTTGGCAACGAGGTGGCAGATGGCGCAATATTTGCACAGCGTGTGCACAGCTCGGGAAATGAGCTGCATGCAGTTCCGTTCCCTCCTCAGACTCCTCCTCCTCCTCCTCCTCCTCCGACGACGACGACTCCGTCTGCGATCCAGACTGAGTCTGAGTTCCGCCCAATGCTAAATGCATTAAAATGTGCGCATTAAAATGTGAAAATTTGATCAAGTTGTTGCCGCTGTAGTTGTAGTTGTAGTTGTAGTTGTGCTCTGATTAAACAAACAGACTCTCAGTGGCTCTCGTACATCAGGCTCCTGGCCAGGAAGCAGACAGCTCTGGAGGAGCAGCCGCCGCAATCACTTGTGGTGCTTTAAGGCGCCAGAACACTCCAAATACGAGAGTACACTGAGAGAAATTACATTTTACGAATACAAATTTTAAATGCTATTATTAATTAGAAGATATATATTCTCTATAGTACATATATTAAATATTATTATTATTTTAGTAAATAGAATAAAATGTATTTACAAATTGGCAAGAAAATTTAATTTTGGAATTTACTATTTTTATATGTAATAATGTATAAATAAATAGTTAACTTAATTATTTTGATTTCCCAACTTATGATGAGACTTTTCGCCTTTGACTTAAGATCGATTCACATGTAATAATTTTGCCGTCATGATTCAACAATTGCCAACTTGATATTTAGGCTTCAATTTAAATTAAAATTAAGATTTATTTTCGTTTTTATTACGTTGAATTTTTGTTTTTCTCACTGTGTTGCTGCAGGCTCGAGTTTATTTCTCCCACAAAAGCTGGATGAAGTCGGCGTGGAGTCCACATTAATTCCTCGAGTTTGCTTTTGGCATTTATATTCCTATACGTATTCGTATTCCTATTCGTATGAGTACTCACACTCGTATTCGCACTCCTACTCGTACTCGTTCTCGTATTCGTTCTCGTTTTCGTGCCCCAAAAAGCGCTTCAAACGCTGGCAACAGCGACGAGCAAACAACTTAAATTGGGGCGTCTGCTGTCCTCTGGCAGTCTCAGGCAGCAAAGAGCAGAGCCGCAAGAAGGGGCAAGAACCGAGGCAGAGAGAAGGGCAGAGGCAGAGGCATGTCGTTGATGCGATAAAGTGCTGCGGCAGACATTTTTAGCGCCATGTTGGCCGCCATTACAAAGTCGATCTAATTATACACAACGAGGAGCGCCTGTTATTGTACCAACGCCTTCTGTTCCCGCTTTCTGCTTGCCACTTGCCACTTCCCGCATGCCACATGCCACTTGCCACTTCGCACTCGACTCCCTTCCGCCGAGTGTCCAAAAAGCGGCAGGGCAGAAAAGCACCAGGCAAATCTATTTGTATGCGAATCCTTGTGGTTTGTTTTTGTTTGTGTTGCGTTGAAGGACGACCTGCAAAGGAGGCACGCAAGAGGGGCACACGATGGGGCACGCTGACACCAATCGCTTGAGTGCCTTGAGCCAGGCTATGGGGATTTGCATTAGGCGACAGCCACGCCCACGCCAAAGCCAGACTCAAAAGGGAGAAGAGCGCAAATCAAGCGGAAAAGTGCGAGAAGCATTGAATATTCAATCCGCGCTTAATCTGCGTTCCAGGCGACACAGCTTTGCGTGTGCTTCGCCCACTCAAAGTCATGCCACATGCCACATGCCACACGCTACAAGCGGCAAGTAACCTGCTCTACCTGAGCATACGATTGCCTGACTTTTGTGCAGCTTTGCAACTGATTAAACTGCGTCTCTCGTCCTCCAATTGATGCCTTAGCTGAGCTTTAACTACCACGTGTCCCTGTTTATGAACCAGCCAACATGCCACAATTGGCTCACTGCCCCTCCCACCTGCCACTGCCCCATCCCTCTGCCACAGTTGGTATCTGTCAGATTAATGCCGTGCATTCATCACGTGGACGGACTAGGCCCGTGACATACGAGCCTGGCCAACACAAATGCAGTTAAATTGAATTCTGTGCCCGCCCCTCCAATGGCCATTCCACCTGCCTCCTGCCACATGCCACCTGCCACATGCCACACGCCTTCACCCGCCGCTCCCTCTGCGCTTCGAATGCATGTGTATTCAATTAGGGAGCTTACACGCCCACAAAGGCGACTTGGAGCCGGGTAATGCGCATATGAATAGAGACCGACTGAGCGGCCTCTTGGGTGCCAGCTTAGTTCTATAGTCCCAACTGGAACTGCGACTGCAGCAGTGACTACAACTGTAACTGTGACTGTCTCGAAAACAGTGACTGGCTCTGAGATTGCCAGGGAAGTTGGAAGTGGGGCTCTTATTGTGACAGTTTATGGCAACTGTGGGTGTTACTGGATCTCTGGCAGTGACTGCGACTCTGATAATTACTGTGACTGCAACTGGAACTGTTTGTGTATTTGTGACTATGAATATGACTGTGACTGCTACTAAATATACCTTTGACTGTGATAGCAAATGTTACTGTGAGTGAGTGAGTAACTGACGGGGTTTATGTGATTGTATAGGTAACTGTGACTTTGTCTGTTCGTAACTGTAACTGTGACTGGGACTGTAAGCATGACTTCAAATGTAACTGTGACTGTGACTGAGTCCAACCATGACTATCACAGTGACTGTCTGAAGGTGTAACTGTGACTGTCACAGTAACTGTGTTTGCAAATGGACTATAAGTGACTGTGACTGCGACTTCAGCTGTGACTGCTTCGAGCCGTGACTATCACTGTCACAGTGACTGTGCGAGTAACTGCGACTGTAACAGCAACTTTAACTATGACTCCTTCTGTGATTCTGATTGTGATTGTGATTGTCTTGGCAACTGCGCCTGGCGCTTACAGCAGTGCAGCTTACTGGATTACGCTATTCATCTTAATGCCGTCATTAAACGCACCTGCAGCTGTGTGTGTGTGTGTGTGCTCAGGTGGGTGTGTGAACGAGTGTGAGTGTTTGTGAGTGTGCGAGAGCGTGGACCACAATTAAAATGGAAACGCATACTTTGCATTACTTGCACAAATAACCAGAAGATATGCACTCAGGCACGCATATACTTAATACCCCTTTGCTTCCTCCTCACACAATTTCAACTTCGCTCAATTTCTGACTCAGCCTCTGAATCAGTTGCCGCCTCGTCGCTGGTCTCCCGACTGTTTGAACGAACTCTTGCATTGTGAGAGTCGTAAATATTTGCAAACCGTTTAATGCTCGTTAAACGATGCCAATAACAGCCACGCAGCCTGCGAGAGGCCGCCAGACACGCACGTCTACACAGGACAGTGAAGAGGATACAGGGGAGAGGGGAGAGGAGCAGGAAGAGGAACTCGACTCCTCAGTTACTTACATCGCAATGCCAATGGCCCCCCAGGCACGTGTTTCTCGTCCCCGTCTCCGTCTCTGTGAGCGAATCGCCTTTGCCTGCAACTCTGAGCTGCGCTCTGCATGTGGCATTTATGTAAATGCCTCGGCTGGTAAGAAAACTTTGGATTACGAATACGGAAACGACGAGTATGAAGTGCATGCAGCAGCACGATCCGAGAATCAGAGTTGCTCCTTTGTTATTAAATACGCTGAGAAACACCGCATATGAAAATAATAACAGCACTTTGCGCAAACTGAATTTAACTAGTTCAATTTCCCAGACAACTTTGGGCCAGTTAATGCAGTCGAAGGAAATGCAGGGCAGTGAAATATTCCTGTGAGTCAAGAATAAGTCACTGCGATTGAAAGCACTTTTTGATTTAAATCTGTTATTAATAAAATAAATGAGTCCCTTAACAATCAACTCAACAGTCAGTCTATCTTCTATCTTTAATACGTAAATTCATTAGTTTGTCAGTGATTCAATCGAACACTTGTTCAATCGTCAGTCAGTCAGTTAACATAAATTTAATTCTATCAATCAATTTAATTGATTCGACATTTGTTGAATCATTCCTTTTTTCAAGCACTCAATCAGTCAGTCCACCAATTAATTAATATTTTACTCATTCGATCAGTCATTCTTTCAAACACTCATCAGTCTGTCAACTAGTTCATCATCGTCAGATTTCCTCTTTCTGTTCTGGTATAAAAATATCTTTCTAATTACTTCATTCCACTTGGACATAAATTCACTTATGTTACGGCAGTTAGAAGCACAAAAGGTTCGTTTCATTGTGCACTCATTCATTCATGAGTGTTCTCTCCCTGCACTCGTCGTAGCTTGCAACATTGTCTTGCAGCTGGCAAAGTTAGACAATAAGTTGTGCCAAATTTATTAGGAATGCGTCGAGTCGAGCGGTAACTTAATAAGTTTTAGTTAGACTCGTGTGTGTGTTGAGTATTCGCACTCGCACTCGCACTCATATTCATACTTATATTCGTCCCGGACTCCTTCCTCTATTCATCGCATTAGCACTTCGTTGCCAGGCATCAAATATCAAAAATGTTGCCGGATTAGTTTTCCCCCGTTGAACTTTCCGAGAACTTTCCGGCCCCCGCAGAGGGAATTATTTATCCATTTGCAGAAGGTGAGAGTTCGTCGGTTAGCGGCAACTTTGCACAGACTTTTGGTATTCGGTTGATATCTGATGCGAGGAACCCTTGCAAATTAATACCGCCCTTGGACTCGCTGCGAGGACATAATTTCCAGGGGCTTAAACTTCCATTCGGACTTGAATCCAACATGCTGAATAACTCATGCGAACTTAAGACTGAAATATTTATTTAAATTGTTTGAATTGAAATAACTAGTTGAAAGTGGTATAATTTGACACCATTCTGTCAGATTCGCCTCCAAAATAATTTTATAAAAATGCTGCAACTGCACTTGTTAAATATTATGTTACGATTAAGTGATTCCTTTTGAATGGAAATATTCAGCTCGCTTCTCTCATTAGTTTTGCATTAAAGCAGCAGATGCTTTTCCCTCTAGAATTTCACCTGCTGAATAATATTATTAAAAGTGCTACAAAGAAAATTATTGCGTGACGCGAAATCCTTTATCCGATTATCTCGGGCCCTAAACAAGCAGAGAACAGAGAGCGGAGGGCAAAGAGCAGGCTAATAAAGTGCTCGAGGAGATTACAGTGTTACACTGTCGAGGGCGGTTGAGGGCAGCCAAAAGAACGGCGAAAAGAGTTGTTTGCCATCGAGATTATCACTTCATCGAAACTGATGTTATTTGGCGGCTTTGGTTCGTTTGCTTGCTTGTCGAAAACTTTTCGAGCGCACTGTGGCGCAGCATACTAAGCAAACAAAGTCCCCAAGGAAGTGGCCATAAACAAACTATTATAAACATTTGCATAAATACTTACAGAGGCGGTGGAAAGGGGAAGGGAATCAATTAAGCATTAACTGAAAAATCCTTAATAATAAATAGTTGCTTTGTACGATACATGAATTTCTTACGCCACACTGAAGAGAGATTTCACATGACAACATTTAAAATTGAATAAATATGTTGTGTGTGTGTGTGTGTGTGTGTGTGTGTGTATCGTTGTGGAAACACATGAAAATATGGTTGAAAGATACATGCGAGTATGAATTTGAGATAAACTCGATTCTCCCGCACAAAATGCTTCGAACATGTGCAGCTCCAACACCAACAAACAAGTGTAAGCGACATGAACACACACACAGATACACACTCACACACGCACAGAGACTTCGCGTAGCGGAGAACATAAGAAAGTTCAAGGCTTATGCCGGTTGTGGCAAATGTTGACATGTTTGCCCCTTCGCTGGCTCCAAGGACGCACTGAGGCGTGCTTCGGGAATAATAATGGGAGCCCGGTTCCACAGATCCTTCCCTCGGCTCCTTGCGGCTCCTTTGCTGTGGCTATGGAAAATAAAAATGCAGAAACAGAACAATAACAGTACAATACACACACGCAGGAAGGCAAAAAACAACGGCAAGAAGGAGCAGAAGCAAAACAAAAGCAAAGAACGGGCTCCAAAAAATGTGGAGAGTGGGAGGGATGGCAAAGAGGGGAGGGGAGAAAGCTGGGTTGGGGCAGTTCTGAACCACTTAACCAAATAAATCACAAAGTAAATACCATCTATTGTTTCTAGCAGCAAAAACTCATGAAAATTTATTGTACTCCTTCCACCCACAAATTGTCCAGATCCCCATGCATGTTATATATAGTACTATACGATAGAGAAGCGGCCTGTCAAGTAAACGATTTTAGATGCTGACTTATTCCATATTTAAATTAAGTATCTCAATTTATTGTCAACTTGCAGTTTAGAACTTGGCCCAAAACTTGCCGAATTCTGCGATTACAAAAGGACATCAACAGCTCAGCTCAGCTCAGCTCAAGGACAAGTGAAAATTTGAATGTAAATGTCGCTCAAAGAGGAAGTGGGGGAATCGGAAGAGAGCTCTTAATGCAAAATCACGTCCTGCCATTCATTTTGCCATTAAGACACGGGAGTCAACAACATTAACTTAAGTTACCTGCCACAACCTCCCCTCCCGCCCGCAGCTTGGCTTCACCTTCGCTCGGCATGTTCTGATGGCGATAAGAGCCGAGTAATTCATTTTTATGCACTACCCGAGCGGAAAAGGGTTCAACACACACTTCTCCCCCTATCAATCCCCCATGGACGCCATTAGCTATTTATGTCTGCGAATTAGATTTAATAAACCAAACTGTTTCAACGAAGAGTGAGTGTCAGATCAACTCCCCATCGAATTGGGTTCGAGGAACAGCGTGATCAGTTATACACATGACATAAGGACATTACCAGACTTCTGTTTCAAAGTGAAAAGTGGAAAACTGAGGGAAACCGCCTTTGCGGTAATCTCGACATAATCTTCGCAGTCGCAAATGCGAATCCTCTGGATTCGGTGAGACGCAAGTAATTGTCTGGTTTACTCCTTCGCATGTGACTGTGACTGTGGGCGTGGGAGGCGTGGGCGTGGCGCCGTTATACATTCATCATTGTTGAGTCTTATTGTGCATAATAAATGTTGTTTTATCCATGCCGACATTTTAATTTGTTGATGCTGGTTTCTGGTTCGGTGGTTTGTTGATTTTGTAATTTGTCAATAATTACATCGGTCTTTTGGTTATGTGGTTTGTTTGTAAAGCGAATGCGAATGCGAATGTAAATTGTGAATTCCACTTTGCATACACTCACTCGCAATCGCATTCACATTCGCATTCCCAACCCAAGGCATTCGAATCTGTCTAATGCGCCATAACTCGGCTCGGCTTTAAGTGTGTGCAGAATTTGCTGGAAAACCTATTATCGTAATACAAATGAGCACGAGTCCTTGAAGACAGTTTTGTCTGCCAATGTTCGAATGCAATTATACATTTCTGTGAACCATAATTGATTGTAAACACAGACACAGACACAGTATAAACTCGATAATTGCGCATTCCCAACTTAAGCGCCAAAACTGTTGCAATCATCAGCATAACGAAATTAGTTTGGCTTTATTTATATTTTAAGATAATAAAAATAAAACAAATATATAACAAAAATGTATTTAAATTTGATTAAATTTTAAAAATATTTATTATTATATTTTAATGGAAATAATAAATAATTATATTAAACACAAATACGTTTGGATTTTATTATATGTCAAATAATAAATATACATATGTGCATATATAATATAATTAGTTTTTAATTTATTTTAGTTTTAAATAACAAATATAAAAAAATACGTATATCACTTTATTTTTGCATTCGGTTTTACTTTTGTTTTTTTTATACAAAATATGTGCATATAAATTACAAATATTTTTGGATATAATTTAAACATATGCGCAATACGTTTTTGCTAACGAGATAAATGGAGCAATTTAAAAACTTTTGGACGTTTAACTGAAACGTTTCATTAATGTTCCGTGGAATTATCTGCAATGTGCAGTGCATTTAAATTAAAAAATGAATATACAATTTTGTGCAATTATCATGGATGTTGATTTAAATGTAGTTGCAATTATCCACGCATTACTGTACTGGCAAATCATCTCAAACTGTTTTCGAATTTGAGTGAGTGGGGAACCAATGATTCAGAGGCCATCAGTCAGACATAGAGATTGGCAAGAAAAGTGCAAACTGCTTCGGCACTTTGTTTTGGGGATTATTGTAACCGCTGCTCGAAATGGCCAAGCCACAAGCTAAGGGTCCTCTTAGTGGCTAGAGTTCAGTTCAGTTCAGTTCAGTTGGCTGACATAATTTACTTTAAATAATGTAGACAGGATGTGCATGCGCCTGCCCTGGAATTAGGAATTTAATTAAAATCTCAAATATTAAAATGGAATTAAAGCGCCAGCCGAAGAGGCCGGGAAGGAGAATGAGCAACGTTGACTCCGTATGTCAAATTATTTCCGAGATTTAATTACTCTCCGCAAACGCACGCCAAGAACAATGCAGCAGATTTCCTAGATGAGGCAGCGATGGAGATGGAGATGGAGCTGGAGATGGGGCTGAGGTTGAGGCTGAGGCTGCTTGTTGCTTGGCAAACTGCGGCACCTAAGCCACTGGATATTAATAAACGCAAAGTGTTCACAATCTGGTGTAAATATTTAATTTATAATTTACGAGAGATTTTACAGGCTGATGGGCGAGAAGAGAGATGGCCAGGATGAGGGGGGGCGACTGGGGTCGATTGTAGGCACGTGCTTAAATGTCATTGCGGATGTTGACGATTACATTTAAATTATTTACGAGCATCGCTGCCTCCTCTGCCCCTCATCCCCTCCTCTGTCGCTTCGTCCGCTGCAACGCGAACTGACGTCGCAGTCGGCGTCGCCGTCACATTTGTTATTCGCTTAACTTTTATGACGATGCCGCGCGACACGGATTTCCCTTAACCCCCTTTCCCCTTCCCAGACGGATCCTTCAACTACGAGGAGGACGAGGACGAGGCGTCACATGCTCCGCTTTGACGACGCCCGATTTACGAGTTTCATTTAAAATTCACATTAACTTTTATTAAAGCAACCAAATGAATGCGACATTACGAGTACGACGAGTACTCGAATTACTGCCATCACCGTCTTCGCAATTGTCTTACGAATACGAGTGCGAGTGCGAGTACTCATCCGATTTGCAAGTGACTTTGTTATCGCTTTAGGTCTTATCATCATCGCTGACATTCATAGCCTTTTAATGCCAAATTAGCTGCGAATAGTGTCTTTCTCCTACGACCATCACGCATTTTAACGCGCATTTCGCAGCCATGAATTCCGAGTGAAGTCGTTATGGATTTAAAGTCCTCCGACTCACATTTTAATCACCGATTCAGGTGCGCACTCGAGGAACTGTCGAGAAGTAGCTTATTTTCCCAACTATTATTCGCTGAATATGTTTTTGAATACACTCGCCTAATGCCGTTTAACCCGTATTTGCATTTTCGCAGTTGGCCTAAAAGTATGCTTTCAAATGTGAATCGAAAGTTACGCCATAAATGGTACGCCAAATAAAAGAGTTAAGTTACTTTGTGTGTGTTGTTTTCAGCATCAGCAACTATTTGCATTACAATTTCAGAGCGAGTGAGAAGAGAGATTACCATAAATTAGCACAGTAAAAGCTCACAAATTAAAATTCACTGAAATTAGAACCAATATACATATATTTTAAATAATTCGAGTGAGTATTTTGTTAACGTTTACTTATGTTTATTGAATAAAATAAAATTTGTTGCATTACCAAAACTAAATTATCCAGAAATTGTAGTATTAGAAAGTGGTTCAAACTTGTGACTACTGTATTTTATTTGCAATCATGGATAGTGCATTGAATGTGATGCTTTAAGAGCTTTGCATTGTTGTCATTTTGCTCGTGGTCGAGTTCAGTTAATTTGGAGTTTTTAATTGAAATTAACATATTCATTTGGCAGCCGCTAACTATTCATTTGAGTTGCCCAACAATTTGCGCCCAGCCTCCCTTCAGTGCGGAAACATAAATTAGTTTTTAATTTCATTGCGCAATGAGAGAGTCTGAGCTGAGCCAGAGGCCGACTGCAACCAAAGCCAAAGCCACGACGGCTGGCAGATAAATCAAAAGTTGTCCAACTTCTGTGACAAGAACTAGAACAAGAGCACGAAGTTTTCTAGGTGCTCGCAAAGTGGTCAGATGACAGGCAATCCTGCTCTGCACTGCACTGGCCGAAAGATTCAATTATTTTAGCTTCGACTACTTGGTTTTTTATTGTGCTCTAGGCAGAAATGTATGTATGCGTGTTTATCGCTCTGAAATTTGACTTTATTTGTTCCCACACATGGGCCCAGGACAACAACAACAAAGGCGCTCAAATGCCAAAATAAGAATTTACTGCAGTGGAAGGCATAAATAGTTTATAAACTAAGTGACACCGAAAACAACTGACCCAAGCACTAAAAACACTAAAAATAAAGCACAAACCCGACGACAGCCACAGCAACAACAACAGCAGCAGTCATGTGTACAAAATACACAATGGCCGCATTGCCATGAGAAAATATATAAGCACACACACATATATATGTATGTACATACATATATACACGGCAAGTACAAACACTCGATTTACTTTACAGCAACAATAAAAAATAATAAATTTTACTTCCATAATTGGTAACGCCACAAGCAGCCTGGCTGCGTCTTGGTCACACCACCAGCTTCGGCTTCAGCTCCTCCTGCCGCTTCAGCTTCAGCTTTAGTTCCAGCCAGCGACCCACAACAATCAACAACCAGCTGAACCACCGAGCCACCCAACCACCCAACCACCCATTGAACTCAGACCAAGCAGACGCAAGCAAGCGAATTATTTGAAATATTTTCTCGCTTTATGCCATAAATACAGCTATTGACAACTGAATAGAAATATGCATATTTTTTAATGAATTAAGTTTAGATTTTATTTATTTTATTTTTAGATTGACAACTCATTGGAAATGTGCATATTTTGGAATGAATTTATTTTATTTTTGTATTTTTATATTAACTACTTATTAAAAAAAATGCATATTTTCGAATTCGTTTATGTTTAATTTATTGTATTTTGATGTTGACTACTTATTCGAAATATGCATATTTTTTAATATATTTGTTTTGTAAGATATGTGCATATTTAAAAGTGGTAATTTAGAATAGTTCTTCGATTAATATCTATTTTGATCTAATTAGTTGTCGAGGGCTGTGTAGACGAAAGTATTTTGCTTGCCGTTCGTTCGTGTTTTCCATACTTTTCGCTCGCTTTTCTTATTCCATTTATGTGGGTTATTTTGGCTGTTTGTGTTTTTTGGTCGCAGGACGCAGGACGCAGTTTCTTGCCGCCCACGGAGGCAGCGACTAGCATCGACAACGCCGACAATGCCGACAGCGCCATTGTCGCAATCGCCACAGCGAAACTCCAGCGCTAACCGCGCCGTGTTGCTGCCACTTCCGCCTCCGGCCCCGCCTCCTTTCTGGCCCCTTTAGACTGTGGGTAGACGGCGTTAGCTGTGCATAAATTTAATTAATGGCCGTTTGTGAATTTGCAGTTCAGTTGTTTATATTATTGTGCAGTTTTTATCAAAAGATAAATAAAATAAAAGGCAGACTGTTGCCTCGGCTCGTTCCATCACATAAATCAGTTCGCACTAATGCCCGAAATTACTATTTGAATTTGTGCAAAACAATTAAATTTAGCAGCGAATTGTTGGCAGATTTGTGGTTACTATAACTATTTATTACAACTATTGTGTGCTTTGCAACTCAACCATTTATTGTGTTCAAGCACTTGCTGCCACAGGAATCAGTCCGACTGAAGTTGGAGCGAAGCTTGTACAACAATTTGTTGTGACTTTGAGTTCTGTGATCCGGGGACAAAGCTGAAAGTTCATCCGACTTTTGAGCAGTTCACAGCTGGATAAGGATTTGGCTTGGCTTTGGCTTTGGCTTGGATTTAAATTCGGCTTCGGTTGCACACTTTTTATTGCCCACCGCAGTTGAAGTTTATTTCGCAAATGCGTCTAGACTCGGCACTTGCCACAGCCCAGGGGATCCCCCGGAGGGGAGGGGAGAGGAGTCGCAAACTGCATCAATTTGTATCGGTTGAATGCCGGCTATTTTTCTTCTTCTCTGCTGCTTTTCCGACAAGCGCTTTTCCAGCAATCAGACCAGCAATACGAGTATTCCCCTCTTGCGCTCACTAGTATTCATATTTAATTTTAATTTGCAAAGTTGCAGAGGAAATCACTGTCAGGCGTGTGATTCACTGCAGCGCGTTTTAAGTTCTGCCCAAAATGGAGAATTGTGCCATAAAGTTTCTTGTTTCATCAGCCCCACTTGAAGAACAATTTAATAATTAGCTGCAAACAAATTAAAGTAGTTGCAAGAACGATGTTCGTGGCGCGCTCTGAATGGATGATACTAAAATGTATTTGTCTGATGAAATGAGAGTTGTAGTTATTTTTGAAAAAGTTTCAATTGACTTGAACCAAAGAATACAAAATAGTCAAATAATAATTCAACTAAAAGTCATATAGTTTTATGAAATATTGTTTATTCTAAAGTTTAGAAAATGAAAATTAATTCTTGAAATAGTTTATTATTAATTATTAAATTTCAAGAGTTATTTTAAATTTGTGGCAGACTCCATGAGACAAAAATACCTTCACCATTGTCTTGCCTTATCAACACTGTGATAAGAACACTTTCTGGCGCTGCAAATTCTAAAAGTTGCACCTCCCTCTGTAGACATTCTGAAACTTGTTTGGCAACTAAGTGTCTGGCTGGCGTGTTTTCCGCATCGGGCCAAGACAAGACACGGACTGACGTGGCGCAGTCTAATTAAATTTCGCACAAAGGGTATATCGACTAGTCGAGAGCAGTGGAAACAACCTCGGTTAATTGGCGATTGCAACTCAGCTGTGGAGTGTGGCGAGTAAGAGGTTTGCTCGCTGGTCTGCCGGTTGCAGCAAGACGCTTAACGGCAAGGTCAGCTGGCCCGGTTCGACACTTCTGGTAGCCACTTGGCCAACAGTCAGCGGACAGCGGACAGCGGACAGCGGACAAACTTGTTTCCACCATTATCGCAGTTCGCTTTGCTGTTTACACGGAAGGGAAGCGAGAGTTGTTGGGGGGAGGAGGGGGGAGAAGAAAGAATTTATCCAGTTTTCATGGAAGAGGTCTAGTCTCGAAGACATTATTTATTCTTTTATCATTGCCATTGTTATTGTTCTCGCCCCCCAAAAATAGATAGATGGAGCTTATTTATTTATACCAGCTTACAATGGGAGATGGAAGATGGGAGCTGGGAGCTGGGAGCTGGGACTTTATTTCATTTGGAAGCTGCTTGTGCCGAGCACACGACAGAGCAGCGGACAGACAGGTTTTTAATCCAAGTCGCCAGGCCAGCTGGGGCATCACTTTTCCTTTCGAATGGAAGTCAAGGTCGCTGCGTATAAACAGACAAAAGACAAAAGACGAAAACAGAAACAGAAACTGAAACCGAAACCGAAGAAACAAAATACTTTGACTTCAACTTCGACTCTTGGAGGGCGGCTAAATAATCTTGCGCCGAGTCTTGAGTTAGAAAAAGAAACCATGAATATTTATGATGATTATTATTTTGATTTTATTTTCATATACAAGTCAGTCTGCTGACGTCCAAAAGAAACCGGTGCTGGCGCAGTGCAAATGAGCCGAGTTAATTTCGATTTTGTATTAGCGCATAATTTGTATACTGAACCGGTTTGCCATTTGGCAATACTCGCACTCACACTCACATTCAGACTGGCACTCATAACTTACAGAGGCCCCAGCGGGACTCAAGTCTGCCTCAAGCTCCAAAATTTGTTTATAACAATTGGCATTTGGTGAACAAAATATTCATACTCCGCATTGCATTAGATGCATTTATGCAAAATGAAATTCTGAATTGCAGAAACATTGACACATCTATTGACGCTCTAGATCGGTTGAGGGGGCAAAATTGGATGCAGGAATTTGGCTTTTATGCTGCAACATTATGTTACTTAAACACATTAAACAATTCGCAGGCTGCCTTTGACAATGCCCAACAAATTAATTAATTGCAAAATCAATGTGATGCGGCTTGCATAAAATGCAAAATAAATATTGATTTAATATCGCAAAGTGGACACAGGACTCTGGACAGACTAGGCGCGAATTCCATGCATTATGCTAATTAATCTATCTCGGCGCACGCATTTTTATTAATTTTCCGTTTTATTAATTTGTCAAAGCGACTACGTGTACCTAAAATAAATAATGCCAGAGAGGCCCTCATATGAGAAATGCCAGAGTTCAGCTGAATCTGTTAAATCAGGTTCCCGTCCCGAATCCACTTTCTGATTACCGCAGAGAGGCGAGCCCGAAGCGGGTCGTGGCAGCATTAATTCCCCTCGAAATCGGCAATTATCACTTGTCCATTAAAACACACTCCGCTTAAGATGCAAGCGATTCCTGCATCCACATTCGTCATAGTTGTAAATTACTTCGGCTCTCTTTGCACATATTCCTCATGATGCTGCACTGCGCAAAACAAACTTCGATATCGATTAATAATTACACGCATGTCTGCACATGGTATTTAATGCAATTTGCATAATTTGCTTTGTGTCGAGTAATTACAATGTGTAAGCGATCAGCCAATTAAAAGTATTTATTCTGCGCTGTCTTTCGAGCAGTGTAGCAAGTGTTGTTCGTCTATGTAGAACACGAAGAGCACTTGTCGCGATCGCTCTCTTTAGTGCTTGCGATAAGCTTTAACTGTCTTGGCGCACACGACGTTAGCTTCGCTTCGCTCTCCCCCCAGCTGTTGTTGTTGTTGTTGCTACGAGTACGACGAAGTACGAAGCGAGTGCGCAGTGGAGCTCGGCTCTGGCTCTGGCTCTTTGGCATTAACGATCGTGCGGCGTCGCAGTCGCGGTCGCGGTCGGCGTCGCGGCTGCCGTTGCTGCTGCTGCTGGCCTATAAAAGCAGCGCATTTAGTGTGCGTTGCTTTTCGAAGTGAGCTCAGTGTTAATTTCACAGTGGAGTTGGCCAGCAGCAAGAAGAGCCAAACGATCGCAGCAGTTACGAAGTTACCACGTCAAAGTCAAAGAGTGATAATAACAAGTAATAATGGAACTGTCCACAAAGCAATCTTCTCTCGTGCAGTGCAGTGTAGTGAATTTCGATAAATCTGCAGACTCAAAGTGATGGTGTTAATATTGGAACAAATAATGCACAGATCTCCCAGTGTTAGCTCTCTCTCTCTCTCACACCGTTTGCCGCCCACTCTCCTGGCGAAAGAAGCCAATTGGCCAAAGTGTTTGATGGCAAACCCAACAACGCAACGCGCATTTCGAATTCGCAATCGAAATCTCGCTGAGTGTTGTTGTTGGCGGATTTGGGTGTTGCCAGCGCAACAAACTCTAATTGAATTATTTAATAACACACAATGCAAGAGGCAGCAACAAAACAGCGAACGGCAACGGGGAACGGCAAACAGCATATAAATGTTACGGGGCAACAAAAACAGGCTTTAAACCCGAAATTGCGGTCAAAATTCGTTGGTTGTCGCTGTGTCGCTGTCTCGTCTTATATAAAATACCTGTTCACTCTTTGGCTGCTCGCTGTCCGCGAATAACCAAATACTCCAGCACTCATATAATATGACGCACACATAATCACAACAACACTGCCAAACAAAACTGATAAAAACGTTGCAAGATGAGATACTCGTATGTGGCACCCTTTTTTTAAAATTAAACAATTTACATGCCGCCTGAACAAACAACAACACTGTCGAATTTTATAACTCCAAAAGAGGGTTTCTGGGGGGTGTCTCGGGAGGGGCAGAAGTTCTATTGTGGAGTTAAAGTTTACTCAAGTGGCGCATTGCATTGAACGTGTCAATTATAATGGGAAATTACCTCTCTCTCTCTCTGGGTCTGGCTAATGAGCTGATAACTCGCTGGTCGCTTCCCAGTCTGGAGATATTGTTCCAAGAACCCAGAGCGATTACACGCTGGAAATCTTGTAGTTTTTCCACAGCGATAAAAATCTCTCAAACACTGGAATTGGGTAATTGTTAAGCGGAACACAGTGCGTATGCGTAATCGCTTTTTTGGGGTCTCAATGAACGACTTGGAAGTCAATAAATTTATTGTTGCCCTTCCACTCTTAACGATCTTTGCGATCGATTTATTGTGTGCAGCAATTTATAGCCTTTCGTTATCTGCGAAGAGTGAATACTCATAGGTATTCACAGTACTCACTATCTGAGTTGTGATAAGTTGTGTCTGCAGCGCGTCGTTTGATTCATTACGTGAAATGCTTTCGTTGTTTTGTTTACAATTAGAATCTGTAGTGCGATGTGTTGCAAACTAATGAATTCTGCAGCGGGAGAATCGTTTTAATTACGGTTCGCTTCCCACTCGAAGCCAAGTTCAGAGACTTCTTCAGCGTTGGCCGGCCGGCAAATTAAAATGCTAACCACAGCGAACGGGCGTGACTGCAGAAGAAGTAGCATCGAGGGGGAAGAGTGTGTTAACTATTAATGATGGCCAAGAACGAGAGGGAGAGAAGACTCACTAATGACAAACAGAGTTGAAGTGTGTGTGTGTGTGGAGAGAGGGACATGCAAGATAGGAGTACGTGTTGCACCTGAAATGACCCCCCTTGGAAATGAAAATGGAAATGGAGATGGAGGTGGAAAGGGGAGGGCAGTAAACACGTTTTGTGCTAAATGATAAAAATTCCAATTTGTTACGCCCATTCAAAAGAAATTATACTCGAACTTGTGCGTACGATTCAAATCTACACACATAAATTCGACACACACGCAGACACTCTTTGGGTGTATGTATAAGTACTCGAGTGTGTGTGTGTGTGTGTTACACACCCGGACCTGGAGCTGACGTCTTTGCCAGTTGCCAGTTGCCAGTTGCCAGTTACGTGTGGCGACACATACGAATACGCATTCATATCTCAGCCACAGCGAATACAACCAGATGAAAACAATAGCACCACAGCAGCTGTAAGAAACAACAAGAAGGAACAACTCTCTGAGGATGCTCGAATTCTAGACACCCTTGCAGATATTCTACATAATCTAAATTACACGATTGGGCGAGAAACACTTTTCGATCGAGAATACAATTCTATTTATTTACATTCAGCAAGCGAAAGAGTTAAATATCCTCTAAAAAGAATTCAAAGAATAATTTACAATTACACGATTCAGCAAGCGAGCATTACAAATATATATGTACATGCGTATGAAATAAAAATAAATAAAACAGTCACATATAATTTACGTAATCTGAAATTATGCGATTCAGCAATATAACTATTACAAATATTTATATTGAGTACTAGACTCTTTAAGAGTTACATTCTCTTTAACTAATTCAATTATTTCGATGATACTGAGTAGTAACAAATATAAACAATAAGCTTGCAGTTCTATGTAATTGAAGTAAATAAGATTGCAAATTGGTATTTAAAATTCAAAATGCATGCTACAGTGTAGTTAAATGCTCTCTGGCATAGTTGAAGTACCTTTCGTTAGCGTATGGAAACAAAAATAAATAATACCAAAACAAGAATGTTGAAAACAAGAAATTGCCATTTGAGTAAGAACCGAGAAATCATGTTTGCGAGAGCAGCGAGGGGGATGAGAGGGGGACGGCGGGAGAAGAGTGGAGACCTCGAACTAGAACTAGAGCTAGAACTAAGGCGAAGCGAGCAGAGCAGCGCAGCGCAGAGCAGAGCAGAGCAGAGCAGCGCAGCGCAGACCGGTAGCGGCAGCGGAAAGAAAGACTGTGACGAGTGGAAGAGTTGATAAGAGTTGATACACACACACACACCCACACACACTCACACACACTCGCACACACACTACACATACACTCGGGTAGTTCAGCAAGTTCAACGAATTTGTTTTCGTTCGGTTATCTATGCTAATGTGCGTTACATTTAATAAACAATAAATAATAATTCAATTTCCCCCAATTTAGATAAACTCGCTGAAGGAAAATTTGTTATCGATAGCACATAAATTGACAGAGCCATAAAATGTGTGGTAAGTAATTATAATAATTAAATGATTAACAATGTCCAAGCGAAGTCAAAGTTGAATGGCACTCGAAGTGTCAGCATTGATTTTGGCTTATTCCATTTCTTAAATTAGATAATTGAGCGTTTTCGCACAAGTTTGCATAATCTGGGATTGTCAGTACTTAGGCCATTATTTATGAGCAGCTTTTATCTATGAATTTCGCAATTAGAGACATTCAATTGGCGTGCATAGGAATGCCACAATTAATCTGATATTTATACACAACATTTACTCGCAGCCGATTGTGTCGACGGCCTTTCCAAAAATAACTTGCACTCGACGCCCACAAAAAGCCAAGTTAAGGCAAGAAGCGAAGCCAAAGCCGCGCCACTTGAGTTGGCCGCAAAGCAGCCAGGCAGCCAAGCCAACAATTCAAAGTGCTGCACTTACTTACAAGGCCCAACCCCAAACTGGTTTCGTTTCTCGATCCAGATGCAGATTTCCTCATAGCCACAACTGGTCCGTGTATTTGGGGCTCATTGGGTTCAGCTGCGACTGTCTTTCGCAATGTGCTTGTTGCATGTTTATCTCTTCACTTTACATATATCTATCAGTATGTAGGAAATTGTTTGTTGACCTGACTGACTGAACTAGCAACACACAGCCCAAATAGTAATGGTAAAGATATTTATTTTAATTAATTAAAATTACAACAATGGCTTGAGGCTTAGGCAAGACACAACCCAGCAGCAAGTACTTCAACATGGACACGAACCAGTTGCAGTTGAATATATTAGCAATGAAATGAGTGCATTAATAATAAATACAATTAAACCTGTCATGATTGTAATTTCAGGAATTTTCGCATACCTTAATTATCTGACGCCCAAGTCGCGCCAGGAAGTGCTGGATTTGCTGGTGACGGGACTGAAGCGCCTCGAGTACCGTGGCTACGACTCGACGGGCGTGGCCATCGACTCGCCGGACAACAAGAGCATCGTGATGGTGAAGCGCACCGGCAAAGTCAAGGTCCTGGAGGATGCCATTCAAGAGCGTGAGCAGCAGACAAAGCATTACTAACGTCTCCAAACTCATTCCCATTCCACCCCTCGCACACAGATTTCAGCGGGGGCGAGTACAGTGACCCCGTGCTGACCCACGTGGGCATCGCACACACTCGCTGGGCGACCCACGGAGTGCCCTGCGAGCGCAACTCGCATCCACAGCGCTCCGACGAGGCGAACAGCTTCGTGGTGGTGCACAACGGCATCATTACCAACTACAACGACGTGAAGACGTTCCTGGGCAAGAAGGGCTACGAGTTCGAGTCGGACACGGACACGGAAGTGTTCGCCAAGCTGGTGCACCACTTGTGGAAGAAGCATCCCAACTACTCGTTCCGCGAGCTGGTCGAGCAGGCCATTCAGCAAGTGGTGAGTGGGGCGATTGGATTGAGTTGCCGTCGAGGCGCAGATACATTTGTATCTCATTGTTGCAGGAGGGCGCGTTTGCCATCGCCGTGAAGTCGAAGCACTTTCCAGGCGAGTGCGTCGCCTCCCGCAGAAGCTCGCCGCTGCTGGTGGCCATCAAGACAAAGACTCGTCTGGCCACCGATCACATTCCCATTCTCTACGGCAAGGGTGAGTTGTGGCCTCAATGAGCAACGAGAACTCTCGGTATCTCTGTGTAAATATGTTTACTTACTTGCGTATCTTGTATCTTGTATCTTGCATCTCCTATGTGTCTGTGTTATTCGTGTTCGTTTCCAAATAATAACCATCTGTCGCTCCCTGCTGACTCTCTGACTCTCTCAACACTCTCTGACAACTCAACTCAACTCAACTCAACTCTATCGCCCCTCTTCTGCCCCCTAGACGACAAGACGCCGAGCTCCGATCAAGGTAGTCAACCACTCTATGCCCTAAAGCGAAAACTAACCCAACTCAATCTTAATCGCAACCTAAATCTCTGGCGGTGTCTGCTTATCAAACTAAACTCCAACTTCTTCTTGAACTTACTCTGCTCTTGGTGTTGGTTGCCTCCTCTTCTCCCCTCTCGGTTGAATCCTTTACTAACGATAACACAACCCCAAACTAAATTCATGTCTAATAACTTTACCATTGTTTGTATTTTCTCTCTCTCTCTCTCGTCTAGATGCCGAGTCCGGCAAGCCCCAAGGTAATTACAATTTTAAATATTTCAATTATTTGCTTATTTTGCTTTTTGGTCAGCCGAACCCTCCTCTCCCTCTATCGCACTCTATCTCCTTCTGCTGTCTGTTTATTTTTCATCAAATTGAGTAGTTTTAAATGCAATAAAAATATCTATTTCAGTTTGACAAATATTAAATTCATTGACTTTATCAATTCAAGATTGGCATGCGAATTGAAAATATTCAATAATCCACTTAAGAACTGGGCAACAATTTGGAGTTAGAATTAAATGCAAAATTATACGCGCTCATTTCAGTTCACAATTTAATACTCGCACTAATATAATATTCACCTACTTTTTATACTCGCACTAATTGCATAACCAATGCAATCGGAAATAGTCGAAATAATTGACTTTTGTTCCATTTAATCCATTTGCATTTCCCCGTTTTGCACCATGAATGTTGCGAATTGCAATTCGAGTGCGCGTTGGGCACTCGAAAAGGCTTAATTAAATTCTAAAAAATATTGTTTATACAATTTGTAAAATTCGATTTCAAATGGTTGTTCATAATTCATTTGGACCCTTCTCAAATGAAATTCCCTCTCCTGGTCTCCTGGTCATGGTGATGGTGGAGCCACTTTGCGGCCTTCCTGCTAAATGTTTGGCCAGATGCCTCGTCGATGTTTCGTTGTGTTTTGTGTTTGCCAAAATGTTGATGTTGACTTTCTATTTAATTTCGTTTTTGATTTTCATTCTCTCTCTCTCTCACTCTCTCTGGGCTACACTCATAAACAAAACAAATACTCACATATATATATTTATGCATATTTGCCTATCGCTTGCACCTCCGACCAAAACGCGACCCGCCTCCGCTCCGCCTCCGCCACTGTTCCGTTCTCATTCCGCTGGTGAATCCGACATCGACATTGCAACTGCAAATGCAACTGCCACACACTGTAAATGCCACCGAACGATACGAAATGCAACGCCAACAACGCCTCCAAAAACCAAACCTAACAGAATTACGTCCACATGGACAAACTCGTGAATTGCCAGTGTTGCCCCGATCCGACAGCACCTCGGAGTTCATGCCCCTGGAGGAGAAGGAGGTCGAGTACTTCTTCGCCTCGGACGCCTCGGCTGTCATCGAGCACACGAACCGTGTCATCTACTTGGAGGCAAGTAACAATAAATAATCAATAACTGCAAATTTATTAGGTTTCTTATATACCTTTCATTTAATATTATATTTGCAAAAATAAACTTATTTATGAATGATAATTCTCTAAATTAAAATTTCCATCAAACACATTTTTTTCAATCTCAGAATAAGTAATGATTCAAGAATGTTCTTCGAACTTTGATTTTCAAACATTAATCTATGGGTATACAAAATATTATTTCTAACTCAATTTTATTTTTATCCATCAATTTCTCTGTTTGCAATAATGTTGAATGAATATTCTTCAAATTATAATTACCATCTACAACATTATTTTCAACCTCGAAATAAATTTCTTGATATGCAATATGTAAAATATGAAATCAAATATTGAAGTGTAATAAAAGTATTCACTTCTGTCTTTAGGATGACGATGTCGCCGCTGTCCGCGATGGCACTCTGAGCATCCATCGCTTGAAGAAGAGCCTCGACGATCCCCACGCTCGCGAGATCACCACCCTGAAGATGGAGATCCAGCAGATCATGAAGGGCAACTATGACTACTTCATGCAGAAGGAGATCTTCGAGCAGCCCGAGTCCGTGGTGAACACCATGCGAGGACGCGTCCGCTTCGACGGCAACAGCATCGTGCTGGGCGGCATCAAGGACTACATCCCGGAGATCAAGCGCTGCCGTCGCCTCATGCTCATCGGCTGCGGCACCTCGTACCACAGTGCGGTGGCCACGCGCCAGCTGCTCGAGGAGCTGACCGAGCTGCCGGTGATGGTGGAACTCGCCTCCGACTTCCTCGACCGCAACACTCCCATCTTCCGCGACGACGTCTGCTTCTTCATCTCGCAGTCCGGCGAGACGGCCGACACCCTGATGGCGCTGCGCTACTGCAAGCAGCGCGGAGCTCTGATCGTGGGCATCACCAACACCGTGGGCAGCAGCATCTGCCGCGAGTCCCACTGCGGAGTGCACATCAACGCCGGGCCCGAGATCGGCGTGGCCTCCACCAAGGCCTACACCTCACAGTTCATCTCGCTGGTGATGTTCGCCCTGGTCATGTCCGAGGATCGCCTGTCGCTGCAGCAGCGTCGCCTCGAGATCCTGCAGGCCCTCTCCAACCTGGGCGAACAGATCCGCGAGGTGCTCAAGCTGGACTCCAAGGTGCAGGAGCTGGCCAAGGATCTCTACCAGCACAAGTCGCTGCTGATCATGGGCCGCGGCTACAACTTCGCCACCTGCCTGGAGGGAGCTCTGGTAAGTTACCTTACCTTACGTATACGTAATTTTGAAACCCAAAAAGATTAGTTTTTCAATCGTATGTATATATTTGTGAATTTTATACAAACTATATTCACAATATTTATTTATAGTAAATAAATATGCAGTATATTGTTACGCTATCAATTCACATAATTACAATAAATTAGTATACAATTTTTGTATTTTGAAACTCGCAAGGTTTTCATGGCGAGCAGCATTTATATATTTATTTTACTGCATTATTTGTGAATTAATTATTTATTATTCACAATATTTGATCATTGTAAATACGTATACTTCATTTTTCAATTTATCAGTTAACATAATAATAATAAATAAATTTACCAATTTATCCATTTTGAAGCGTTAAAGGTTTTCTTGGACAACAACATTAATTCAATTTTTTTTAGCACATTTGCATATTAAGTGCATTTTGTTTGTGAATTTCATTAGTTTTTGTTTATATCAAAATAGATGTTATTTATTCACAATACTAAATAAAATTATTTTGTGCTGGTGAACATTTCCATATTTGTTTTCTCATATTATTTATTATAATTATTTTGATTAAATGCGTATACTCAATATTTAGTAATGTTGGCAAGAAGTTTGCTTCCATACAATAATGTTTATATCGGATATACAGAACAATTTGTACTTCAAAAGTCGATGAGCTGATTTTGTGAATAATAATAATTATGGTTATATTTGAATTATTTCATTTAGTATTCGTCTTATAATTAACCTTTTCATTCTACTCTCTGCAGAAAGTCAAGGAGCTGACGTACATGCACAGCGAGGGCATCATGGCCGGCGAGCTGAAGCACGGTCCCCTGGCCCTGGTGGACGACTCGATGCCGGTGCTGATGATCGTGCTGCGCGATCCCGTGTACGTGAAGTGCATGAACGCGCTGCAGCAGGTGACGTCGCGCAAGGGCTGCCCGATCATCATCTGCGAGGAGGGCGACGAGGAGACGAAGGCCTTCTCCTCGCGCAACCTCGAGATTCCCCGCACCGTCGACTGCCTGCAGGGCATCCTCACCGTCATCCCGATGCAGCTGCTCTCCTACCACATCGCCGTGCTGCGCGGCTGCGACGTCGACTGTCCGCGCAACCTGGCCAAGTCCGTGACCGTGGAGTAGCCACAGCATCCCAGGCGGATCTCTTCCCATGATAATCTCTACACACACACCCACACGCACACGCACACTCACACACACGCACACCCGCATATTTGCATGTATACACAACTTGATTTTATAATTACTCGTTCATACATCAAGATCCAATCTACTTAATACAATTAAATTGAAATTGTTTTGTTAAATGCGTCGCCTTCTCAATGCTTCCCCTTCCCCTTCCCCTCAAACACATTCCAGGGGGATCCGCTTTAATTAAATTCAACTTTAAATTGGATGACATAAAAACGTAATGCTGCAAAATGTGTGCCACAAAAAGCGTAAAAAGATTGAGGCCGGCAGCCCAGACCAGACTTCGTGGGGGCTTTGGGGCCCAACGCAAAGGGCATTTATTTTATTGGAAACTGCGGTGGTATCAGCAGTAAACGGTTATGTGTCTTCAAGCCAAACCCGCAACGCCAACCAACTTGGTTGTAACCCACTTCGAACTACCAAATCCAAACAAAACAGCACCGAATAAATGGAAAATATCAAAATGGCCAACGCTAAGCCAAAATCCGCTCCTTAGTTTAGACCCTTCTCTCACCTCCCTCTCTCTCTCTTTTTCTGGTTATTGCAATCGCCAGGTACTCGACACACACACACACACACACAATCACACATACACACACACACACACATGACTTTCACCGAATTGAACATGTTGAGCAGTGTTCTTATTATTTTCCATTTCCATTGAATTTTCGAAGAGCGCATAATCTAGATTAAGAGCTGCGGGGCGTGGCATGAATTGTGCGGGGGCATTGGCGTGGCAATCGTGCCCAAGAGAGAGAGAGAGAGAGCGAAAGAGAGGGAGAGGGGCGACTCATACTCGTGCTTGGACGACGGCCAGGCGATGCTCGCGGCCAAAAGGCGTTAGACATATTTGGGTTGATGTTTTCATTGGCGTCAACAGCAGCAGCAGCAGCAACTAAACGGGTAACTAAGAGTATTGTTTTTCTTGCTTTTCCAGAATTTCCGCGAACAGGGCGGAAGGAAGTGGAACAGACTTCTTTTGTTTTTGCTACTCCCAGTTAGATCGCTTAGATCCAGTGAAGAAATGTATATATTTGGTCTCGTTCTTGAAGTAATGATTATGGTATGCAATATCTCTTGATATTTATTTATAAATTTATAAACACTTAACTTCCATTTTAAGTCCACAACAAAAAAAAAATACGCAGTTATTGTTGCATCACATCCATTAAGAGTATTGCATATTATTGATTTTGCTATAACTTTTTAAATTTTCTTCGGTGTCTGCTATTTATGGTTAAGGAAGCGTGTGGCATGTTTCTCTATTTCTCCCATTGCTCTATCGGCGTCGCTGTCAATTTGTCTGTGGTTTCAGCCCCATTGTTGTCGACAGGACGCAGAGAGTTGCCACGTTTGGTTAATTAACCCATGGACTGTCAATTGGATGGCTGACGAGTTGAGCTGCCAGAGGATTAAACGGCATATGTGGGAGAAATTGAAATGCTGAGCGAGTATACTATATATAAAACATATATGGAGTAGACTTGTATTTATTGCCTGTCTTTCGACTGCTTTGCCAATTGCAAAGTGGTCGGTTTAACCATCTGCCAATTGCTTTTCGATTGCGATTGCCGAAGAGTTCAGTTGGCAGTTGGTTTTTTCGCAAGTTGTCAACATAGTCAAAGTTGCAAAGCCGCATAACCCCAGCGAGTTGGAGCGAGATTCGATTTGAGTGCTCGTCGAGTCGAGAGTCCTTGCCGATTGCCGAGTCCTTGCACTCCTTTAAGTGGCTCACTTTAATGTGGTGCCTCGCAGTGAAAATGAAATGAAAGCATGTTTATGCATTTGCCGACGACGTGCAAAAACTTGTGAAACTGTTATACAAACACGTTCGGGTAATAACATAAGAAACTTTTATCTCGCCACATTCGTGAGGCAGCTCCTAGAATCCACAGCCCGCAGCCCACAACCCACAAACCGGCAACCTCAACCTTTACCTCAACCTGTCTACCTTTGGCATTGGCTCTTTACCATTAGCTTTACCTTCAACTTCATCGTTACCGCCAATTGCCAGTTGGCATTGCTGGTGGCACGTTCAGCTTATTTCTACAATTGCCTCATTAGAAACTGTAATGCATATCCGGTTTATGGCCAATTGCCACTTTGCCGCCCATTTTTTCAACTCCCCGGAGCTCTTGCCTCTCAGCGCTGACTCTCGATAGTTGAAAGTTGAACGGCGGCAATTAATGCTAAGCCCAACTACGTAAAAGTTGTGTTCAATAAATAATCTCATGGCATCCAATGCCATAAAAACTGTCAAACTTGGCAGACGTTGCGTATACGCCACAGTGGCCCGATTGAACGAAACTCGTTGCAGAAATCGAGTTGCGACTTCATTGGAGAAATTAAATAGATCAATTTATAATTCTAAGATATCGTTTAAAGTTTGGAGCTGGTTTTTAAGTTGCACTATTTGCCTGTTTTGGGAAAAGAAAAGCAAAAAAAATTTAATATATGTATGTATATCTGTCGAAAAGCATTAAAGCGTTCCGACTAAACTTTTTGAGTCTGATTTAAAGTTTGTCTAAGCAAAAAATAATCTAGTTTTAAATATAGTTGTTTTTATTTTTTTTGCACAAAACTAATATTTTTGCATTTCAAAAACAGTATTTTTTGCATTCTCTATTTTAATGATTCTTAATAGGAGAAACTTCAGGAATATTTTGTAACGAAATTCCGTGTTTTTGCTGATTCATTTATAATTTTTAGAGGACAGAAAATGTCTGAAGTAAGTAAGAAAAGCAGCCACTGTCGTGTCAACCATGTTAGTTGTGGGCAATTGCTAAGTATCCTGATGCGATGTATTGCCATTAGCCAGATAACAGTCGGGATTTCTGTTATTACTTATCCGGGCTGGTTCCACAACTGTCACGCCTCATCCCTGGTTGACTTCAGCCTCAGCCTCAGCCTCAGCCTCAGCACTCAACAGCACAACACTCTCGCTTTATGCTCTATGGTCTATGGCATTCAACACTCTGCACTCAATTGATTGGAGCAATTGGTCGGGCACTTGGCTGGTTGATAGTTGTTGCTGGCGAGGAGAGGGGACAGCGAGTAGATTGATGCCATTGATGGATATCGCAGGATGCTGAGCCCGGACTATTTAGACTCTTGGGGATTTGCGGTATTCGTAGTGCGCTTAGCGCCACGTTAATGCCAGACACTCGCCTCTCGCCTCGCCTCAACTCGCCTCTGACTTGCTCGCTGCTGTGGTGTCAATTTATTTTGGAATGCCGGGCGACGCCTTTGGGTTCCATTTGGGCCCTTTGCCGATGAAGACGACAGCAGAGAATCCATTTGTCCAAATTGTAATTGTCAGAGAAAGAGAGAGAGAGAGAGAGAGAGAGAGGGTGAGGTCCCGCAGGAGTGCAAAGGACACAGTTTTGTTTTGTTTTGGCATGTGCAATGTTTCAATGGGTTGCGGCATCTTTATCAGGTGAATGTTCCTCGGGGATGATAACAAATGCTTTCCGGAGACTCACACGGCCAAGAGCGGGAGGGCGGGGCCGAAGGAGGTAATTGAATATACATATTTGCAAAGTTATCTCATTTCATTCGCTCGCAGCTCGAGGAGAGAAGCGCGTAAACCCGTTTTAAATATGCAACAAAAAGTTGGCAAACTAAGTTTCGAAATAACTTTCGCATTGCCGCGTGCGGACTTTTGTTCCAGCCTCTAAGCTGGCGGGACGAAGGGGGAGGAAATATCCATGTCCAAGGGGATTCAGCTGGCATTGTGGTTATTGTTATTATTTCACCGAAAAACAGCAACTGGAGACAGCTATTCAAGTGCATCAGTTTGTTAAAAAGTTTGCCACACAAAGACAATCCAATATAATTCAAATGATAATTGTTATGTCCTTTGTCAAAGACACAAAAACACAAGAGTAAGCTACCCAAATCGCTGACATAACCATGGAGCCAGGTGACTAGGCTCCTCCTCCTTCCATTATGATGATGAACAGTTGCCACATGCCACATGACAGTCGCATCCCTTGGCCGGCAGAAATGGGTTTTAGATCTCTTCATTTTGCATAGCACGAGCTCAAGTGAATCAAGTGAATCATGCTGCTTCCCCCTGCAATGTTAATAGAACTCGAGAGGAGTCTGCTTCCGTCAGCCTAGAGTCCCCTGCTCGCATTGGGGTTATTTGCAATTCCAACGCAAATTCGGATGCCACAGCGGGCTCTGATGGAGCTGCGTGCAACATGAACCACAACAACAGCAACGCCATCGACTGCGTTGTCGAAAAACAACACAGCATAAAAGGAAATGCCGAAACGAAAACAGAAATAGAACAGAAATATGTGTACTATCAACTCATATTCATGTTTCCAATACCCTAAGTAAGCGCTCTTCCATTTATTAAGTATACGCACAGCTTGCCCGCCGTGAATGCCTTTGCATTGGGGCGATAAAAAAAGCATATCTAACAGACGAGTTTCAGCCCGTGTTCCAACCAGGGAGTGCGAATAATATTATTTTTAAGTATTTCATGCTCCAATTTTCTTATTTAAATACAATTTTATTTCAATACCAAATAGATGCCTGAATCGATTATATATATATTTTATTTTTAAAAGTTATTTATTACTTTGCAATGCCCGTACAGACAATAACAAAATTTAAAAATAAACCCTGCTCTTGCTTTTAAATAAATATGTAAACTAAAAATGTATGTAGTGAAATCGAAAAGTATAAGTTGCTCTCAATTTTTAATGTTGTTTAATAAAAATTATAATCGTTATAGTCCCTGGTTGATAGCGCTGCTTCCCCTTCCCCAATCGCTCGTTAGACAATTCGAATTCTCAGTGCAAATTTCGGTCGCTCTTTCGACAGCTGCGACCGCTTGAGATGTCTCCATCTCCATCTCCATCCCATGCTCCCACTGTGCTTATGGGTTTCCAATACGCTACACAACTGCACCATCGAGATGCCGATGCCGATGCCGATGTTGCTGTCGACGTCGTCGTCGACGTCGAAGCAGTTGCCGTTTTGCATAAAAGAAAAACGTCGCTCATACGCCACGTTGGCTATAATATTTCGTGGAACTAATGAACCACGCAACATCATGTGCGGTGCTACTTTGTGTTCAGAGGAGGTGTTGTTGTTGTCGTCGCTTGTGGCATAAGCTGGCGCCTTGTGTCATTCAACTGTTGTTGCTCTCTTGCGGCTGCCTTTGTTTGCTTTTGTGTTTGCGTTTGCGTTTGCGCTCGCCTCAGACCTCAGACCAGCACAAACACATTCCCCGCTGCCTGCCTGCCTGCCTGCATGTCTGCATGTCTGTGTGTGTGCGTGGGCGGGTGGGCGTGGCAATGGGCAGGTGCGGTGCCAACTCCCCCCGGCAGCTCCATGTGCAAACATATTTATGTGGCTACGTGCTGCAGCATATCTTCAGCGCACAATTTTACAATTCACCAGTCAGAATTCAAAAGCAGACAGGCGAAAGCACTGGAAATATTTCGCCCAGCTTTATTCGGAAGCTGAGCATCTCATCTGCATATACAACAGAACAACGAAGGGAAACACCTACGAGAGGAACAACTACAACTTGGAGCGGATGACAAATAACTTTTGACACATGATGCCACAATATTCGCTATGAATTTCATTTTCTTACCACGCAGCGAATGCAATAAGGGGCAACATCGAGAAGTATTTGACGGGCTGATTCTGCAGCTAGTTTGAAGTGGATGCTTCGCCTACAGAACCTGTCTTGGCAACCTCCCTGGCGTTTAATTTGAGTACACGATTTTGAATAATGAATACTCGAGTACCCGGGCAGAAAACATGCGAGTCTCTTTGAGAGATCCGGGAGCCTTTTGGGCGCTGTGCAGCATTAAGGAGATTTATTAGCGTTAAGTGGATTTTAACATAAATCAGAGGAGCTCTTAAGGAACACGCAGCCAGGCGCTTATCTTTCCAAAAGTAAAATAGATGATCTTAACATCCAACGAACTGTTTTTCTAAGAGAATACATTAAAGCAGCCAGCAAAGTCAAAAAAGCGACACAGCCTCGTCCCCTTTCACTTTCACTTTCACTTGCCGCGTTTTAAATCATAAAATATTTATGCCCCGGGGGCGGCGAGTCGGTAATTCTAGTTAGTTTACGGCGCTCGTAAATTGAGTGGGCATAAAATACTTACAGCGCAACGCATTTAATCGAAGTCTGTGCGGTGACCTTAATGGACAACTCCTTTAAAGGACTCGCCTCAGCCCCCAATTGGCCGGCACGTGCACGTGTCCTGTCAGACAGACAACCTCAAGACAACATTGTGTCCGATCTAATGGCTTCATATTTCTGTGAACTTGATTTCGCCACAATAAAAATCGATGGGCACACTAACCCCGGTTTCTCTCGGTGTAATGACACCACAAAGTGCCCTGGGTTAATAAAATTGAACGACTATTCTCTGCTGCACTTGGATTCTATTTCATCGTGCAGGTGCTGGGCAGACAGACAGGACATAAACGGACTTCGCTCGCTCCCATTCAATAAACTAGTCTGACGGCAAACCTGTTGTGCGAACTATAAGGTCACGAAACCCTAAAACTTAATGTAGCCAACCCGTGATAAAGCATTTGTTCTCGGCCAGGCATTAAACTTAAAATTAAGATGCCACAAGTTAACGAAAATAAAGAACGCTCTATTAAAAATGATAAGTGTGTTTTTGGAGATTGTGGTCATGAGTTGTTCAGCCGGTTTTTGACCTTGAGCCGAAAGCAGCCGCGACTTGTGGATGCTCTAGAAAGCGTTGTCCGTTATCTGGCTATTTTTAGATATTTCAAGAGGCAGATATTAATTGTAATCGACCAAAAATCGGAAAACCATATACAGTCTCAATGCAAGCTGCTTTTGGTTATTTTCCTCTGCTCTCCAAAGCGGAAATGACAAATGCGCCTCAAAAGCAGATGAATGCGTATTGAATTAGTTCAATAAGATTCAATTTGAATCTGTATTTACTTTGTTAGTCTGTCGCTTCTTCGCGCTTGAAACGAAACCGAAACCGAAACAGGTTTCTACGATATATGCTAATTGGCTAGACAGAAGAGTCCATTGTGAATGTGCGGGAACTCGAGTCGATTCACTTCCGCGTACTGATCTCGAGCAGCGGAAAAGAACAAGAATTGCGTGTATTCTACGAGGAAATAATTATTCACAAAGATTCCAATTTCAAGTTAAAGAGTTTACAGCTACAGGTAGTATAGAGGTTGTAAATTTATCTATAGGAGGAGGGCAAGTAGTAGGGGCTGATGGTGCTGCTACTGGGACGCGGAGTGGGAGTCTGGTAGTGGTATCCGTCGGTTGAGGGCGTCTGGTAGGTGTAGCCGTGTCTGGTTGTTGATGGAGTCGAGTACGAGTAGCCACCGGTTGAGGTCTCCACGCCATGATCCTCGGTTGTGGGTCTGGGTGTGGAGTAGGTGTAGCCGTGACGAGATGTGGTTGTCTCGGCTGTAGGGGTGGAATACGTGTAGCCAGACGTTGTGGTCTCCACACCGTAGTCCTCGGTGGTTGTCGTGGTGCTCTTGGTGACCACGGGGATCGCTGGCGTCGACGTGGTTACTGGCGGCTGGGGACGTATTGTAGGCTGCGGCGTCTTACGTTCGTCTTCTGTTGTTGTTGGCACAGATTGAGTGCTGGAGCTAACGTCTGGTATAAAATCTGTGTTTACCTCACTGGTCTGATCCGTGACGTACTTCTCCGTCGTCGTCGACGTCGTCGTGGACGTGGACGTCGTCGGACCCGAGAAGGAGATGGTCTTGGTGATGCCGAAGCCGCCGAACGACGCCTTTGCGCGCAGGAAGCTGCTCAGCAAGTTCAGCTTCTGAGTGATCAGATCCGAGAAGAGGTTGGCGGCAGCGGGGGAGGGCGTGGCAGGCGAGACGGTAGCTGCTTGATAGGAGTAGCCTAAGCAGATAGATAACAGTTAGCTTGTGATGAACACTTGTCTCCCTCAGACCCCTATTTCCTTGTATTTGCTTGACAAATTTAAACATTTTAAATAAAATGCGGACTGCAAACTTTACCACTACTCGGCGCGAAGATCTTGATGAATATCGGCTTCGCCTCGGCCACATTCACAATGATCGCACTGCAGATCAGCAGACCCAAGATCGGACTCGCTCTCATGATGATATATTAGGTTGGTTGAGTCGTTAGTCGCTTGTCGTTAGTCGTTAGTCTCCACTTTAATAACTGACCAGCCGCCGCGTGTCGTCGCCGACTTTTATACGACGAGGAGAGGAGCCGAGTTGGCTGAGTTCTGAATTCTTGGCTCTCTCAGTTGCTCAATCTGTCAGGGGCAGATGGGCAGTTGGGGTTTTTTATTTATGTTGATATTTTTATTTTCAATTTTGTTAGTTTATGATCAATGTGTGATTTGCTTCTCAGCACTCGAGTGCCACACAAATATAGAAGTAGTTTGATGCGAATGCTGGCCCTGGTAGGCGGCATCTCCCTCTACTATATGATGATGACTCCGCAATACTCATAAACTAGCACAATAACGTATAATAAGACAACTTAGAGCATGCGAATGTCGCATTATTTCCACTTCATTGTTCTCGGCCTTCCTGTTTGCATCGACTTCACTTCGACAGCAGCGAAGAGCTCTTATAATTGGGTTAGTTGTGCTGACTAAGCACTAATCGAGTCTAGATTCAGCGTGCAACACAATGTGGCAGAGACTCTCGCACCTTGTGCTGGCACTTAAAAACACATCTGTGCACTTGACTTTCAGCTTGACCACATGGCGAGCTGCACTGTTCGCATAATCCCCACATCATTAAGTTTGCTCGATTTAATTTATATTCTTATTAAAAATATATACATTTAAATGTTACAATACTCATTTTGATTAAATTTGTATGCGAGTATATAAAACAAATTAAGTTGATTATTCAATAGAAAGAGAAGTATTGAAAAGGTAAACAAAATTGATAATATTATTTTGATGTAATTAAATATTTCGTAATGTGGATTTATTTATATATTTTTAAATAGATAAACTGTATTAAAAAAGTATAATAAATTGTGAACATTATTCTCTTCGAGCATTTATTTTTTAATTATTTTCATTCATTAGAACATAAATTGTATGAATTCATTTCAAGAGGGAGCAATAAATATTATATTTCGTTAAATTAGAAGTCTCTTTAAGTGGCAGAAAGTATCTAATCAGCAGCCAGAACGATTAGAATGGCCAAATAAAGCCATACTTTATGTGCTTGCCCCACCCTCGGCAGCCAGATTTGCAAACTAACTTATGAACACTATGGAAATCATAAATAAATTGTAGTCGTTGTTGTTTTTACTTTATGACAACTGAATGTTTGCATTTGAGCTCATCCCGATGAGCTTCCCATAAATCGTTACATCATAATCTCTCGCTCTCCCACTCTCTCTCTCTCTCTCTCTCTCTCTCTCTCGTAAAATATTTAAAGTATCGCCAAACACTTTGGTCAACTATTCGACGGGTCGTCACTGAGAACTCCATGCATATTGTTATATGTTATATGTTTGCACTCATTTATGCAAACAAACATGAATACACTCACTCTGCGTCTCTGTGTGTGTGTGTGTGTTTGTGTGTGTTCGTGTGATTCTTTATAGCAGTAAAATTTTATAGGCAACACTTTGGATCGTAAAGAAAAAGCGATGGCTGCAGCCTTTGCCTTTGCCTTGCCACTTGCCACTTGCCACGCAGAGGCTGCGCCGCGCGATGGGGCATTTAATAATTTAACCACGACTATTTAGTTTCCATTTCCGCAAAATGCTTTCGTGTTAACGCCTCGAATGCAATAAATAAGCCGCTATGGCCGATGTTAACCGCAATACTCCCCCAAACACACACACCCACAACGAGGGTCGTTGGGTCTGTAGCTGGAATCGGGGCAGTTCAAAGTGTTACGTGGCTGCATGATATATCCGTGAACCCGTCTACATCAGTCTACAAAATATATACACACAATGTACGAGTTTTGCATGGACATAGGCATTTGGTGTGCTCTGTGTAGAGCCAAAACCAAATCCCTTAATGTTGGGGCATAAATATTTCATTTTATTACTCAGCCTCAGCTCCAGCCTCAACCTCAACCTCAACCTCAACCTCAACCTCAAACAAGGGTTACGCCCGTCGGAGCGTGGCGAGTATCAAAAAAAGAAGAATGTTTGGCATAAATTATTGGTCTCTGCCTCTCGCTCTCTCTGCCAGGCAAGAATGTTTCGATTTCGATTCTTTGAGCTCACATTTGTCGACTCTGATTTCATTAAATTTCAACTGCAATCTCAACCGAGTTGAGGTCAGAGCCAGCTCTCTAATTGGCCAAAAGTACGCAAATCAAATGAGTGGCCGAATACTCAATTCAATATTTGTTTCTCGGTCTCAATGGCAAAGCAAATGATATAAATGATGTAGTTTGCAGTGCACTAATTGACCTCTTTTGTGGAGGTGCTGACCAGCTGAGGCTGGGGAAGTCGACTAAATGGTAAACAGAGATCATCAGCGCATAACTTTTGAGGCGATTACTCCAAAGTTGACAGACCGAAAGCCAAACGATTTTACAATTTACCAAATGTCGCAACTCAAAAGTTTCCTTTGCAACTTTCGGTATTCCTCTTCAGACCCAAGCTCAAGCTATTGGCCTCTCGCAACTTATTGAAAAATGCTATTCAATTGCCTTGTTAGCATTCTCGAGCTGAGCTGAGGCCAGTTGTCAGTTCTCTGTTGCCAGTTGCCAGTTGCCAGTTGCCAGGAGAGTTTGCCGAAGTCTGCCAGTGACTGCAACGCGATGTCCTTGCCCCTGCCCCTTGAATTCTGGCTCCTTTGCTTCAATGGGAGCACTTCAAGTATTTTTTAAGAATATTTCATGCCTTTTTTCCGCACAGCGCTGCGCTGTGAAAAGGAAAGTGCGAAACTGGCACACAGTGCGAGCAGAGCGACAGAGAGAGGGCAACCCTATGAGTGGCAACTCTGCTGGCCCATTGTCGTGCGAAT
Organism: Drosophila ustulata; assembly: GCA_035047365.1. Classification (NCBI taxonomy): domain Eukaryota; kingdom Metazoa; phylum Arthropoda; class Insecta; order Diptera; family Drosophilidae; genus Drosophila; species Drosophila ustulata. Next base: position 31,809,222 of record JAWNPT010000094.1, read on the forward strand.
GTAGATTTAGTGGAAAAATGCCATAATGTTACTCGTACAACGAACTATGCTGCAAACAAGAAAACAACAAATTGCGTAAAAGTTTTAAGTGCTTTCGAACATTTTGACAAGTTGACTTTTTGTTATTGTCGCCATTGTTGTTGTTGTTGCTTTTGCTGTTGCTGTTGCTGTTGTGAATGGTACCAATAATGTTCCAAAGTAAACTTATTTTCCTGACATAATCAATGAAAATAACGTGAATAGCCATCAGTCGATGCGACAAGTGAATGAGACAGAGACCGAGAGAGAGACAGAGAGAGAGTGAGGAAGTTCTGGAAGTTCTCATTCTCGCTCTTTAGCCACTGCTTGTTTTACACTTTTTGTTTCTTTGTTCCTTTTGCGCTTTGCATTTCACTTTTCCCCGCAGAGTTGTAGGGTTTTCTCTAACTGCTGAGGGCGATTAAAAGTTTCATTAAGAAGTTAAGTGCATTTTGACTAATACATGCCCCCAGTTTCACTTGAATGCCACTCGGCGTATACGTAATAAATGCCAAGCCATAAAGCAATCATACAATATGTGTACAGTGTAATGTCGATAAAATAACATTAAATAATATAAATACTGAATTAAAGCCAAAACTCATTGTTAGGTTTGTTTTTATTTTGATTTTTTTTTTTTCTGCTGTATTGAACCTTGCAATATTACATTTTACTTTAAGGCTAATATCAAATTTTATTGAACTGAGTTCAGCTACTATTACAATAATATATTTAACAAAGAAACAAATGTGACATGAAAATCTTTGATTTGTCTTGTTATTTAATTAGTGTTATTTTTATTTGTAACTTGGAAATAAATTCTTGGACACAAAGAGAAAACCATTGAAAATTGTGGATGTGCAATTAAATGAGGGTGCATTTATCGAGATTATACTGTATCTGATGAAGCGAGATAAGGTGTGCGATTCTCGGTGTTGGCTCAAGAAGTGCGACTTCGCATACGAGAAAGTCAAAAGTTTGGCTCCTCTTGCTGCTATTTCTGACAGCAATAAAGGCCAAATATTCCCAACTCCGACTTCCACACTCACCTGTATTTCTAACCCGGCCACAGGGAGAGCGAGAGAGAGAGAGAGGGAGTGTGAGAGTGTGAGAGAGAGAGAGAGGGAACGTCGATGCCGATGTCAGTAGCAGTTGCTGCATTTTGAGCAAACAGACATGAAACTTGTGTGAAATGGCTTCCTATGGGAATGTTTACATCTGGAATGAATTTGCAAACTCTGACAGTTGCTTGCGTTCTCTGTCAGTCAACGAGTCAGCGTCAGTGTCAGCACGACGTGCAGACAGACAAGCGGCGGAGGTGACGGGGGGGGACATGGAGATAGACAGGCAGACAGGTATTTATTCGCTTGTGCTTCCACATTTCGTCTCGTTTATTTAATCGTGAGACATTCGACAAGTTGAAGGGTGCGATTAATTTAAAAGCTGCCAATATTTGAATGTTCGCATGTCCTCAAGTAAATACGGGCCCAAAGGATACTCGTGACGACGTCGACCTCGACCTCCTCCAATATCCACATACGTCAAAGATTTCATCACGTATAAAACCCATTAACTGGGCAGCGTCAAATCCACGAGACGCATTTACATCAACTCTAACGAGAGGCAATAGTTTGGCCGCAAGCCGTTTGAGTTTCCATTACCACGAATGGGCTTAATAATACGGCAGCTCATCCTGCCGGTAATCGAGTGGCCCATAACCGTAACCATAAACATAATGATTGACATAACCATAACCCAAAACGAAACCAAAATCAAATACGCTTCCCCTCACCCGCAAATAAGCTGCCACCAATTGGAGTTCGAATTCCAATTCCATTTGCCAGTTAATCGACCACAAAACGCACTTCCATTCACTCCCGAAAGGAGTCCCGAAGGATTGCTTCCCCTGATGCATTTGTTTCAATTGTTCCGCAAGAACTCACAAATTCCGGGAGATCCTGAATGTTATCCTCGGCTTCAAGAGAAGCGAGTGCATTAAGTGCATGCAAACTCGTTTAATCCTCTTGCCAGGGAAAACTTCTGCAAAGCACAAAAGAATTAAAAGTGAACAAAGATAAAGCCAACGAGAGAGAGAAATAATGGAAAATAATTCATGCGCACAATTCGACTTGAGGCATTTATGTGTTCTGCACTCAAACTAATAAGTTAACTAATCCATGAATCAATTAAATGGCACGATTGGCTTTTGGCAGTTCAATAGACAGCACACAATATTCTGTGGACTCACTTAGGAGTACTCATATGTGAATGCGAATACATTTATTAGCATGAATATGCGCATATTTGTGTAGCAGTTGTGACTCGATCCGAGACCCGTGTGGAGGCTGAAGCGGACACTGATGACCAACAGTTACACAAATCCATAGAGTCATGGGCTCTCGAGTAGCTGAGGAGGCGGAGGGCGGAGGGCGGAGAGACTCTGACTGGTAACAGAACACAACAAGCTAATTAGGTTGCTTCAATAATAGCACAACAGGGCGTGGCACACAGCAGAGGGAGGGGGGGCGAAGAGGCAGCGTTTAGCCGCGCACTAAACGAGCTCGTGTTTGCTCCTGCATAATAATCAGACGAGAGCAACTAAACGATTTGCCGCGGCATCAAGGGGAAGCAGCAGCCAGGTGCTAAGTGTTGGATGAAAGGCAGGATTCGACAGGAGATGGAAGATGGAAGAGCGCTGAGCACGTATTAAATCCAATGAGGTCGCATTCATTGGCCAAATTGATTCAATTCCGAGCCAGACCAGCTGCCGTAGAAGATTCGCCAGTCAGGTTCGTTTCGTAGTTAACTCCATTTGGCATTTGGTTCGCCTTCCACAACAGCTCCACAAACAGCGCAATTATTCGCACTCAATGTTGTTTATATGCGTGCAACGTGTCCTTTAAGAGTTTAAGCCACGTGGCCACGTGGCCACTCTAAGCGCAGGAGTCTCCAGCGCCAATTAGTTGCAATTAGCGCTAATTGTCTTATGATGAAAAGGATTACGCAGAATGCAGTTGCACTGCAGACACAGAGCAAAAGAGACAAAGAAGCCGAGTTCATTTCCAACAATTTAAATTGCAAAATTGTTTGTGTATTTACATGCATTTTATCCGCATTATTTATCCCCAATAATCAAAGTCATCTTTGAGTTTATCCCAAAAAATGCGAAAGTTTGAGAATTGCGTAAAATTATATGGATGAAAATATTTGCAATCCATAATAAAAACAATGTTGAATGAATTTGTTTCAGTTTTTATGTATTATTAACGTGACATAACGAATGTCAAAAGTAGTTTTAAAAACGATTATTTTGTGAATTGGTGAGTTTTTAATTTTTTCCATATCACCAAACAAACGGATACCAACTAGAAAAAGTGAAGCGAAAAAGGTTGTGTTGCAGTGTTTCTGACACTAATAATTTTGTTTTAATTTTTACTGTAGCTTTACCCATGTATTTTATTTGATCGCCATGTCGGACTTTTCTCTGGAAATGCGCATATGTGTTCTTTAAATACTTGGCTTCCGATGGAGAAGTTTATTTGAGAAATTGCATCAGCTGAGTCGAAACCAACAAAGTCTGACATTGCTTTGCAATTGATTGTGTTTTGGGCAAATGTCAGAAATGAAATTGTGGTGCAAAATACTGGAAATCGTTTGCTGAGCGTATTTAACAATTCCTGGGGATCGATTGCATTCTGTCGAATGGCCAATCTGACAATAAAAGCAAATAATAATCTTGTGGATTTTCGCATTTTGTGCTGTCGTCAATTGAGATGGCTTTCCTCGGGCTGCAACTGTGCATAAAAAGCTCTTATTATAATCGGAAAGATATACATATTGCTCCTCATTCGGATTAATTTCCGTGCCATGCTGAAAAAGTGCTCTTTAAATTGATAACAATGCCATCCATAAATATTGATTTACCAGCTCGTTAACAGCATTTTTCTTCCTTTGAAATAATTGCAGGCATTGCAATTGCAATCGCAATTGAGAAACGAGCCAATAGAACGAGACGGTGACTCCTTGCGACCCATTGTCCTTGCTTGGCAGCTTCTTGCTTGCTCGCTTGAATGTTGGCATTCAAATAAAACAATGCAAGCTCAGGGCTTACAAGTAAAATAAATAATCGACAATGAAAAAGATCTCAAAGTTGTAAAATAGAAACAAGTCTGCTAAATACCCTCAGCTGGTCCAAGGATATTAATGGCCTTCGAGAGCAAAACTGTCCTTGGGAATTGTCAAATTTATGATAGCTTGCAAAATAATAATCTGGAATCCTTTGATGCTCACTTGAAGGTCGGATATTGTTGATGAAATATGAATGTAAACTGAAGACTGGTTATTTGCTGTGTACATTATGAAGGTCTTGGACTCCTGGCCCCATGCAATATAACAATAGAATCCTTTCGGTACAAAGAGCTCCAGTGCTGTCTTTAGCAATTTCACACGTCGACAAAAGTTGAATTTAATTTATTCGCCTCTTGCCAAAACAACACAAGCATTTCAGGGAGGCAGAGCCATTGTTGATGCCGTGTCCGAGCCAAGAATTCGATAACAATTCGGGAAGCGTTCGCTTTGTTTTGCCGCCAGATGCGAAGGCGAAGGGGTGGAAAGTGGGGAAGTGGGGGGCAGAAAAGCGAATCGGAAATGAAATTTCGATGTATGGATTTGGGCGCACATCGATAAAGATTTATGGGTGTCGCCCGTTTGGAAGCCGTTGCATTGGCCGTGCCATAAAAATAGACAGATGAGCTTAAGCCAGGACATGTAGGTGCTAGGATGTTGTAGGCGTCGCAGACAGACTGGCTTACAAAGCCAGACAAAGAGAGCGCGAGAGTGAGGGAGTGGGAAAGTGGCAGAGAGAGAAACAAACAAATGGATTGCTTGCAAGAAATTATTTTCCAACGAATATATTGACACAACATACAATATGGGAGTCTGTGTGTCTAACTAATTTAGACGGATGCCCAAAGGGAGGGAGAGGGAGGCGGAAAAGCGGATACTCACTTCGCTGTAATAACTTCAAAGACCTCAAGAGTATCTGCTGTTCATTGGCTGCTGCCTAATTTGCATTTGGTTCAAGTACCTGGAGCAAAGCCAAGTCTCCTCCTCCTCCTCCTCTCTCTCTCTCTCTGGCACATTCCGTTTTGCGGCTTGTGCGCGCTGATTAGCAAACGATGATGATTAAAAATGCCTTTAAAAAATGAAATAAAGTATGAGACACGCTCTGAATTTTGATCCGTTGGAATGTGCTCATAATTAGACGCAACGCAACGCGAACGCAAATCAAATGTCGTGATTTGCAAAATTGCAAACTAATTGGAATTCTTGGACCATCGACGACAGTCGGAATGGCGGAAGACTGGGACTGAATTGGACTGAGAAGGAATTGGAGATAAAATGAGCACATTCGCATTCTCTTAATTTTCAGCAGAATATTCAGCCAAATAGTTTGTTGCATTTCTTAGCAGCATCGAGCGGACTCTGGACTCTGATTCCTGATGCCATCGAGGGCATTTGGACTTGCCTGCCAGCTCTCTCTCTCCCAACAGCTCTCATGGGTAATTTCACTTTGTGTGCGCAATGGGCGAAAAATTAAGCAAAAGGAAGCTGCAGCCAGGACGAAGAGGACGCAGCACGAGCGCGAAGATGGAGAAGGAGAAAAAGAAATGATTTCGAAAAACAATATCCGCTCGTTCCGTTTATTCTTTAGAGCTGATGGTGGTCAGTGAATTGTGGCGCATTGCATATTTCTGCAATTTATTTGCGCTTCAGTGAAACCCCCGAGATGCGTGGAGGATACAATATTAAAAGGCTTTTAATAAAAACCAACTTATGACTCATAATCGAAGAGCAGCCAAGCGTCGCTCCTCAAGGAATTCAAATGCCTCGACCACCGACCGATTCATTCTTGATTACCGCCGAGTGCTATTCGCTTGCTCAATTCCTGTCCAGCTGCAATATTGTAAATCTGCTTTAATGGCCAACCCCAAATACATAAACTATTAAATATACATATATACTATACTATATATAGTCGTATCAGTTTCAGCCCTTTGCATATAAAGCTTTGTTTTTCCAAATGCTGAAGCCGAATGCTGAATAATGTATGCCAATATTTGGGCAGATCTTTGAGTGCCATCTCAAGACCCATTCTGGCCCTATAACAATGCAAATAATCTTCAAGCACATCGACGCAATCTAATAGTGTGCAAGCGGATATATAAATAAAATTAACTTGTTTACATATTTACAAAGGAATTTCGACTCCGGCTTTGGTGTTGGCTTTGGCTTTGGCCCTGCTCGATTTTATCTAATCTGAGATGTTAAATAAAGTGTTTGGAGTGAAATGCTAATTTTATGGATATTGTCCATAGGTTTTCATATGGAACAGAAACGAGAAGCGGGAAAACGACAGGCAAAACTTTCTGTAGACTTTTATTGAATTTTGGTGTAGCTGGCACCCGCCGCGCCCCTCGCCGAAAGATGGCGCCACCCACCGAGCTCATCACCACGGCAAAGTAAACGAAAAACAAAAACCGAAAAACGAAAAACGAGAAACAAAAATGAAACACGAAAAGTTTAAAGGGATCCCCCCTCCAGCGTTGAGAACATTGTTTTTTTGTTACTTCTGCTCTGAGTTTGTTGCTTTCATTTTTAAATTAAAACTCTAAGAAAAAACACAAAGTATAAAATACATTTAAGCAAACAGAAACGAAGACGACCAAGAAATGCACAGAAAGGGAAAGATTGAGGGCGAGAGCGAGGTAGGGAAAGGGAAAGGGAAAGGGAAAGCAAGGGAAGGGACGGGAAACTGAGCTGCCATTGAGGCCGACGTGTAAACGAAGTGAAAACATAACATAAACATAATGAAAATATAAACTTAAGCAAACTTAAACAGAAAATAAGTCGATAACGTTAGATACAACATTCAAGGGGAGCGAGGGGCAGCGCAGACACAGATGAGGATAACATGGTGCTGACAGCAGAAACACGTTCCTTTGATGGTGCAGTGAAATACGTGAGAGTCGCTCGCCGAGATTGGACAAGGCCAAGGAGACAAGGAGACAGGGGACGAGCGACGACCGACGAGCGACGAGTGACGGTCAGAGGCATCAATTCACATCAACTTAACAGGACGCGTCGGCTCATTGGAAAAGTTAAGTTCATCTGCTGCACGTGATGCTCCACTGCTTCAGCGGAAGGGAATGGAATCGAATGGAATGGAAAGAGCTTAAAAGTGTTCCCCGGCTCAGCTCAGCTGTTCAGAATTTTCTCGCATTTGCCCCATCTGCGTTGCTGCGTTGCTGCGTTGCTGCGTCGTCCTTGCCACATCACAAGTGTTGTTGCCGCTATCTTCTGGTGGATGTCGATGCTGTTGCTGTTGCTGTTGCTGTTGTTGTTCATCCAACTTTTTTGCACAAAGTTTGCGCAATACTTTAAAACTATGATATGAAAAGAAGAACTCAATCATGTGTACAAACAGCTGGCGGGCAACACGAGCACGAGCTCAGCTCAGCTCAGCTCAGCTTCAGCAGAATGAAATCATTATTTAAGCATAAGTTTACCCCACAACTGCCAAAGCGCTGATCAGAATCAAAATCAAAATTGCCATCAGTCCGAAACTCACGCCAAGTCCAAGTACTTTGATTTTTAATTAAGACAAATGTACACAAAGAGAAAAATGTGAAATAAAATATTGAATGAAACCAAGATGTCTAATTTAGTTTGTTTCCAAAAAAAGAGCAAAAGCAGATTCATTGTTAATAAAATTTAAAAATGATTCGATCTAAAAAAATCAAGAATAAAAATTATAATTTTGTAGATCGAAAAAGTCTTATATTCATGAATTGTATTCTTGTTTTCGCTCTGTGTATTTACAGAGAATGAAAGACAACAAAAACAAGATCAACATTTATTAAACTATTAAATCTTTATTTAAGCAGCGCGTGATTTCCCTAAAGAACATTTCTCGATTGTCTAGAATCGAATCGAATTCGATGAGTATCCGACTTGCATTCGAGGGCGGGGGAGGGTGAAACACACCCACACACATACATAGAAATAACTCAAATTTTGCTGGTCGGCAATATGTTGGCGCGTATTAACACAAGACACGAGAGCAATAAATTTGGCAAACACTCGTAAACGGGATTTGCTAATATTTTGTTGCCGTCGATGTAGCCTTGGACCGCATCACGAGTACATAGAGCAGCAGTAGGCTTCTAGTATTTGTGCCAAACACACACACACACACACTCGCACACCCAGAGGAGCCACTCGAGCGCATCCCGAATTTACTTTACGTATTCCATGCACGCTTATGGCTTCAAGTATGCGGTGCTTATGCCAGCAACAGCAACAGCAACAGCAACATCGAGAACAAAATAGGTGCATAAGTTTGCTTGTTCACCAGCCGCCTCCTCTCGCCCCCTCTTGGCCTCTCCGCTCCTCTTGACGTGTCCTTCCTCTGGCCTGCTTTTGGTGTTTTCCTTTAGGTTGACCGCTCATTTATCACCGCAAAGTCAACCAGAGTTTGACCTTCATCAATTTTATTCGTGCATGAATCGCCCGGCCTGTCTATGCGCATCTTTTTCGAAATGAGCTGCTGGAACTGTATAATTTTGGGGCACTCGGAGATGCCTCATAGTCGCATAGATACAATATAGTGTGTGCTATGGCATATAATGAAATATGATTATGTACCATATGGGTTAAGTTATTCTGATTTATTTGCTGCCGTCGTTGTCAGCTTCCCCTGCAGTTCATTTCCAATTTGATGCCTGCCACTGAGATCTGTTATCTCTTAGTGTGCTCCGACTATGGCTAATTGATGTGCAGCCGCATCCTTGGGAGTGGATTCTTTTATCGCCCCTAAGTAGTGGGCGCGCAATTGCCGCATTTTTATTTATTCAGTCGAAGTGCTTTGGCCGAAAGTGCAAAATTTTACGATTTGCTTATGCAGGACAGGCGATAAGAGAACTATACTATAAAGCCGCCTCTGGCCAAACATTTTGAACACATTACACACTTTATGTACAAACAAATATCTGGCTCTGGCCCCAGAACAATGGGGCGGAACCAACTCCCACTTTCAACTTCCCCATTCTGGCCAACAAAGTGGAAAGTGGTCCTCGTAAACGAAGGCCAACATCTGTGAGTACTTCTAGTTTACGGTGGCGTTAAACGGCTTTCGCCAATGCCAAACTGCTTGCCAAAAAGATTATTAAAAAAAAGCTGAGAAAATAGACCTTTATGGCCCGAAGACAATATAGACGATGAAAAATGCTCCATGCGGTGCATCTATATTTCTATACAAAGTTGGCCTTAAACTATTCTGCGTAGTCAACAGCTGACACAAGATTGGAGTAATTTAATAATACAATTTAAATGGCATAAAGAAAGTATTTGCAAACAAGGTTTTGCTTAAACTCTGACACAGAAATGTAACAATTTAATAATAATTCAATTCCCTTTACAGAATATTTATTTTATTTGTATTTATTCAAGGTTGTCCTTAAACTATTGGCAATCAACAGCCAACAACTTAATAATGCAATTTAAATAGCATAAAGACAGCAAGTATTCACAATTTAAATAATGCAGAAGCAGAAGCAGAAGCCAATAAAGGAGCGGGTGTAATTTAATTTTCCAACTTATGAAATATGAATGGGGCGCAGCGACAACTCGCTCGTAATATAAATATTAGGATACCGTCAAGTGGAATGTACACAAAACTGTTAAAAAGCAAATTTCACTTATTGCTGGCCACGAGCAAGAACATTGTCCGCAAGTAAACAGAGCAGCTGAAACAACACGATGATTTTCACAATCAACAGCACAGAGAACAGAACAGAACAGAACAGAACATTTAATTTTCTTTAGCGTCGACTCGATGGAAGTCGCATTGACCGTCAAATTGTAATCAAATGATAAATGTTTAGCAAGGAGGCGAGCAGCTTCCTTGGGAAAATGGCAATAAAAAGAGAAACAAGTAGCTGAGGAGGGGCAGAAACAAGCTGAACTGCCCACAAGACGATTATCACAGGTTGCTGTGGACACGGACACGGACACGGTCACGGACAGGGACATAGACACGGACTCCGAGTCGGACACGGACTCAGACACGGACACGGAGTGGCAGAAACCGCAAAACAATTGAGAGAGAGCCAAGCTGGGGTAAGCCATGGCAGAGGAGCGACTGCGTCTTTGGCTCTTGTGGCATAACGAAGTGAAGAACAGGACAATGATTTGCATTTTCTGCTCTTTCGGTTTCTGTCTCAGTCCGTTCGCTTTTATGGCACTGGAAACGCAGCAAAGGGACAACTGGCTACACTTAAATGAGCGACGAGCTGCACAACAGAAGAGCTAAGCAAAGTTGTTCGCCAAAAAAATTAAAATAAGCGCGCCAAGACAAATTCCAAGAACTTACAGCTGGAGCCCACGCACACAGCTCAGAGCTCAGAGCTCTGGGCTCAGAGCAGAGGCAAAGTTTTGGCCAGAGGATGCTGTGGCTAAATAAAATATGAACTAAGACCAAAGCCAACACAGCCAAGCCAAAGTTTGCGAAATGCCTTTTATTGCCCCGCTCGGAGATTAGAGTGCGGCCCCTCCTTCCCCTCCTCCCTTCCCTGGTCTCCTCGAGTGCAGCGTGGACGCTTCATATTTTTGCGAATGTTATTTGTTTGGAATTGCTCTCGCAAGTCCATAAGTTGGCGCCCCTCTTCATGCTGGTTGCACTTTGTCGTCAACGTCTGTCGCTTAGAAATGTTGTGAAACCTAATAATAGTTTCAGTTTCAGATGAAAAGCGAAAGCCAAGGGTTGGGAATGCGGCTCGTCGCACCTTCGGCTAAATTAGCGCTAATAAATCTACGCGATTTATTCCACCTTTATCGCGCAGACATTAAGTTAAATCTGATTAAAAAGAAAGGCATAAATCCCAATATAGCCCCCGCTCTGCCCCACTTGGTTCGTGGTCTCTTCGCTCGCCTAATTACGTTTGCCGCATCGCCTTTGGCCTGACAGCGGCCATACTAATCCTTTCACATTCCAGCTAGCAAAGGGTTGAGCCCAAGTGGCGACCTACGCGAATCGTAGACAGCGGACAGACGGACGGACAGACAGACGGACTGAGAGACTGCTCGGCTCGGCTCAGCTCATCTGCTGCTGCTCAGCGAGAGGCTGGAGCTGCAATCTCAACGTGATAAATTATGGCTATTTGAATTCCTTTCACTCGAATTTGTGTGTGTTGGTGCATGGAAATGAAGCGGATGAGTTATGAACCAGAGCAGCGAGAACAGCGAGAAGCGTTGCGTATACGCCGCGTTCGCCAACACACACATAATTGCCGCTAAGATTTACGTTAGCCCTTTAAATTTATGTTACAAATTGCGCCAACTTTATGTTTATTACGTGCAGAATAATAGGCTTTTGTTGCTGCCAACTGGCAACTGGCAACTGGCGCGCTTTACCTGACAACTCTGCCCATTCGCAGGACCCCAAAGAGCCGAAGTGTTGGCGCCATAAAAGCGGTATTATCTTCACACATAATTGTATAAATAATGCACTTTTTTAGCGCTGACTCCCGATCCACACACACACACACACATCACAAACACAGACGCAGACAAGTGCTTGTGGATTTTTTATGAATGCAGCAGCATATTGTGTGGCTGCTTATTAATGGCACTGATAACAACGAAACGTACTTAGCGCGCACAATTCGAGGCAATTAAAGGACCATAAACGAGGACGATTGCTCGACTTCGCCGGCGGGGATAAAAGGGGCTGCTAATTTATGTTACGAGACGGATTCGTGTCACCCTCTTAACTCGCCTAATTGCATGTTCATGTCGTATTGCAATCGAATAGACTAGACAACAAAAAAATAGAGAGAGAGAGAGAGAAATTGAGTCAATAATAAGTAATTATCAATCAATTATTGCATTTACTTTTGTTGCTTTGTTGCTGATTTTAATGGCATGCAAATCGAATTGTTATTCATTCTGATTACTGCAACTCAAAATGTGCAACTTTTTAATTTTATGGAATAATAATTGCTGGAAAAAAACAATGAAAAGAGCAGTGCTGAATACATTGATGAATGTTTGATTGCATTTGAATACATACAAAATATGTAGAAAAAAACTAGTTGAGCTTTGACACACTCTATAAAAAGGCTATTAAATGATGTAGAAATATTGATTTAAATTTATTTCACCAAAGCTGCTGCCCGAATAAAATAAATTTGTGCTGAGCCATGAATAATCTGGCAAGTTGGGATCCTAATATATTTATGTTTGAACTCGCTCAGTAAATTTAAAATTATTCTGCCACCAGGTACAAGGATATATATGTATGTGTTGGTGAGGGCTTGTTTTGTGTGTGTACACAGTGAAGGCTCGTGTGCACATTCATTTAATGGATGAGTATTTTTCTACTCTGCTCTACTCATAACATACGAGTATGTTATATGTTTTAGGCTGGGCGCAAACAAACATTAGGCAGAGTGAAAAATGTTGGACTACGATTTCGTTTACTCAGCTCGGTTCAGCTCAGAGTTTTCTTGCCTTTCTGGCTTTCCGCTTGTCACGTACACGACTCGAGCTTAAAACAACCAGCAAATGTAAACAACAACAGTAAGGCATTGTGTAAGCCAAAAGCAAGAGCAAAAGCAGAAACGGAAAACCGAAAGCCCAAAGCCGAAAGCCAAAAGCCAAGGAGGAAAAGTGTGCAGCGAACCTTTGTTGATTACATTTCGTAATTAAGGAGATTTTAATATGCCGCAAAATGACATAAAACTAATGCATAATTTTACAACACATCTGAGTAGGCACGCACTCAGTCATCAGGGTACAAATGTGTCTCTGTGTGAGTCTGTGTGTGTGGGTGCAACATGTGTGTTGTCAGCCTTTTTGGGGCACAGGAAAATGGGGGGAGCTGAGTGGTGAAGAGGGGTGGAGAACCTATGTAAACAGAACGCAGAATTCCGCTGACTTTTGCCTGTTTGTATTCCGGCCCTTTGCCTTTTTTATGGCATATTGTAAAGTATCTTGTTAACATATTTGAGGCATTAACCGACAAAACTACATAAACACCGCACACATCATCACAGCAGCATATAGAACACGTGCACACGCGTTGCGAGTCGAAAGTTGGCGGGGAGGGCAGGAAGCGAGCAGCAAAAGTACAAATTAATTAGTTGGCCAAGACTCGCAGAGCAACAACAGCAGAAACAGCAGCAGTCGTGTGCAGTCAGCGCACTTGGCCAATTTGAAATTGTTCAAAGGGGGAGCGAGTCTCTGCCATCAGAGTGAGAGAGAAGCAAAGTTAAACCAACAAGCCAACTTCCTTCTAACTAATTAGCCAACAAGAAGGCAGCAGCAGCGACTGCCAACTGGGCGTGTGGACGTGTAGGCGTGGCCTGGCCAGGATGTCAACATCAGGCGAGCAACATCTGCATTTCCGAGCTAGCTTCACAGTCGCATCGCAGTATTACAAATCATTTCATTTGCATAAATTCGGCATTAACATTCAGGTCCGTCGGGGGATCCCTTTAATTGGCATAACGTGCCGGCAGTTTGTTTATTCACTCCCCACTATCCGACCACCAGAGTAGTGGTGAGTAGATAATAGTGAAGCACAAATACTCATATTACACATGTTGCATGCACCGCCCCCAAATCTCGAATCCCCAGACTCGAGTACTTAATGTTTGCTTTCCTTATTTATTTCTATAAAAATAAACACCCATAATACTGATTAACGATGTTCGCACAATTCTCGCACAGACAACTCGCATTTAATTCCTCAGCAGCTAATTGGTTTAATTTCTTGTGAGTTTCGGCTCCTTGCAATCCTTTTCACCTTTTACCTCCCGCAGACTCGACTCGACTCTTTTTTTGCTTTGTGCCTGGGAGCCAGCACATTTCAGCTAACTTATAAAACTCATCACTCAAGTGCTCTTTGAGTTCTCCGCAAAACGTTTCCAACACTTCTGAATTATGAGAACACACACACACACAGACACACACACCGTCGAGAGAGCTGAAGGACCCCTTGTAGCCCGCATTTCTACATTCCTGCAGCAGCCTCCGGCCTCGCCCCCAGGCACCCCAAATAGGCGCCAAGCTGTTAAATTATTCCAAGCGCTGCACTCAGAAGTTTTGGAGCCGTGAGAGACGCGTTCCAGAGTAAACTTTTGACGAACTTGCAACTTGCAACTTGCAACGGACAGCGCACGAGCCGCAATTGCATCGCAGCCTAGCCAGAGTATTCTGCCTGCTTTTTATGCTATTATTTAGGAAGTGCTCAAGAGCATCTTCACGTTTTCATTATTATCGCAATCTGGCTAACAAGCAATTAAAATGCCCCATTAACAATGAGTATTCGTTATGGTTATGCCCTTGCCAACTTCACATGGATGGAGCGTAGAAGTGATTTTGGTTTCTAAATTAATGTTTAAAACAAACGGAAATAAAGAAATAAAACTACCAATTTAAAAAAAAGATTATTTAGCAAGCATTTGTGCCTATAAAAATATTGAATCGAATTGTGTTCTAAGAATGCTAGAAAAAATTGTTATTTTTTCAAATTATAATCGAACTACATTTTCAAAAATTACTCGTGTATGATTTATAGTTAATCTTATGCCAAAATAATAAAAATAAATATTAAAGCCAGCTCTTTCATCGAAATAACAATAGCACAAGAAAACACAGCAAGCCGGTCAAATCTTTTAAAGCACAACTCGAGACAAGTTCGCACGGAACCAATTGAGAAAATCAAATTAGCTGCGATCGCCGCTTCGCCTCGAGGCAATTTTGTTTGCAGACTGGCAGCATTCTGTCGACTCCGATTCCGATACCGATCCGGTCAATACACAAAAAATACTCGTCAAATGTCAAGCAAAGACTGCAGTTTTTTGCAGCTGCTGCTGCTGTTGGCTATTTGGACTTGTTGCTGTTTGCCGAAGACAGCAGTTGGCCTGGAGAATGGCCTGGCTCGGACTCCGCCCATGGGCTGGATGCCGTTCGAGCGATTCCGTTGCGTGACGGACTGCGTGAAGTTCCCCAAGGACTGCATC
The DNA here is from genome assembly GCA_035047365.1 of Drosophila ustulata. Lineage (NCBI taxonomy): Eukaryota > Metazoa > Arthropoda > Insecta > Diptera > Drosophilidae > Drosophila > Drosophila ustulata. The sequence goes on from JAWNPT010000094.1 coordinate 31,824,326, forward strand.
AGGTGAGAGCGCAGGATTTGTTTGTTTGAGCCTCCTTTGTTGTCTAACTAGCTCTGTTTAGCGAGTCGCTGTTCAAGCGAACTGCAGACCTCTTGGTGTCCGAGGGGTATGCAGCCCTTGGCTACGAGTATCTCATAATCGACGACTGCTGGATGGCATCAAATCGCGAGGAACTCACGGGGCAGCTGCTGCCGCATCGGGGGCGCTTTCCCGGCGGTATGAAAATGCTCGCCAACTACGCAAGTTCTGATTGTCCAGCTCAAACACGCAGCCCCCATTTGATTTGCACTCCTCATCTCCACAGATACACGATAAAGGTTTGAAGTTCGGTCTCTATCACGACATCGGGGAAAGGACTTGCATGAACACAGGGCCTGGTGCCTTTGGACACTTTGCACTCGATGCCCAGACCTTCGCCCACTGGGGAGTCGACTACGTGAAGCTCGATGGCTGCTATGCCGAGCACGTGGACCTCGATGCTGCCTACCCGGAATTCGGCTGGGCATTGAACAGAACTGGACGACCGATGGTCTATTCCTGCAGCTGGCCATTCTACCAGCCCAAAGTATATTTGCTTAGCCTGACGACGCGACTCCAGCTCATCTCTCGACTCTCGACAGCCCAACTACGAGCGCATCAAGCAGCATTGCAATCTCTGGCGCTTCGCTGCGGATGTGCGAGAGACGCACACATCAATCTTTCGCATAATGCACCAATATTACCTTCATCAGGAGACGTTGGGCAAGTCTGGCGGACCTGGACACTGGAACGATCCAGACATGGTAAGGCCATCAAGATTTTTCAAAGACTGAACTTTCTGCAAAGTCCTCAAACGTAACGATTAATTTCAAAATCACCTAAAATGAATCGTTAATGAATATAATTTCATTAAAACACATATACATTTTTTATATGTTATAAATTATTCTTTTATTTTGCTTGCAGCTGGTGCTTGGCAACTATATGATGAGCTACGATGCCAGTCGACTGCAAATGGCCATGTGGGCAGTGTTGGCAGCTCCTCTCATCATGTCCAATGACTTGGAGACTGTGCGTCCAGAGATCAAGGCGCTACTACAGAATCGGTAAGCTGTAACAGAATCGTTAATACATTAATCCAAATCAATCTATTAATTGCAGAGCCATCATCGAAGTCGATCAAGATCCGCTCGGCATTCCAGGCCAACTAGTTTATGCATCTGATAATCTGCGGGTGAGTTTGCATTTAATATACTTTCTCGTAGTTTTTAGACTGAGATATTTTGTATTTTCTTCCAAAACATTTAAACAATGAAATGAAAATAATTTCTGCTCATTTTTATATTTTCAAATTAGGTCTGGCGGCGTCCCATTCAGCCGGTTAACAACTTGGGCCTGCACTCGTATGCTGTGGCTTTTGTGGTCACCGAAAACTATGTTCCCTGTCCCTTATGTCCTCAGACATTCGAAGTTGTGCTGGGAAAGTTGGGACTGAACAACATTATGGGTTACGTGGTTCATGTAAGTGCAACTGAATTTCTATTCAACTGAAATCTATTTAATGTCTGCAATTGTTTTAGGATCTGTTCAATATCAGTCATAAATGCGGATTATATAGAGCGACTGATAGATTTCAGACTCGCATCAATCCACAAGGCGTCACATTTTACAAGTTTACGGCAGAGGACTTCTATTGAGCAATCGCAACAAATAAATAATAAAATATATTTAAGTCAAACTGAAGAGGCTTGAATCACATCAAGTATACGCCGTGGAAGCCGCGTTTCGCGTTGTTCAATGTCCCCATTCCCTTAAATTTCCCTCGCCTGGGATATTTTCTCTTTGTGGGGAAATGGCCGCTCTTCGGCTTAAAAATGCCTTTTCGGCAACGGGACAAATTTAGAGAGAATCATTTGCATTTTATATGCTTCATGGGTGGCTTTTATTGCCAGAACTTGTAAACATGACATTTCCATATTTATCTCCATGAGACGGCTCCGGCTCCGCACGAAATTTTCGCCTTCTCGTCTCATCTCGTCTCGGTTGTTTCTCGTGTGAGCTGTGTTGCCTTCCCTCCCCGCTCTTCCCCTCTCTCCCACGCTCCCTGCACGTGTAGAAAAATGACTAGCAACAAGAAGGCCAGGAACAGAGAACAGAACAGTCGAAAGGTGAACTCGGCGCTCAGCTCTGCGAAATGAGAACAAATTTACATAATTTGAACACGGTAGTTATATTTAATTTTGAATAATTTCAAGCTTTGTTGCAAATAATTTACATCGATTTATTTTGTAATTCGGATACATTCATTCTCCTGCACCCACTTCTGTGTATAGAATGTAGTTTGTCTGTGTGTCACCTCTTTGGTTAATCCATAAATTCTGGTATTCACAAACACCCAACAGAAGCAGGGGAGAAGAGCGATGAACGACAACGGCGTTAAGGCCACTGAGGATGCTGTTAGCTTCTGTCATGTTCTTTTATTACCCCGAAATCAATATTTATTAGAGGATAATGTCGCCCAGGAGCCAGGAGCCAGGAGCAGGTGGGCAGCCCATACAACCGCCTGCCTTTGTGCCTTGTGTGCTCTGTGAGGGCTTCGCAAATTCAATATCCTCACTTCAATTGTATGGTTCAGCCCTTGATCAAATTTGGTCAATTCATTTTCACAAATATTGACGTTGACAGGAGCCTAATAAATGCACGTCGCACTTCCATATGAATGGTACAATACATGTGTTTGTTTATAATAATATTGCTTTAATGGCATTTCGTCAAAAATGGCCAATGACTTGTTTGATATTATTATGCTCTTATTTAATTTATGAAAGACCTCAAAAGTTGATAGTCGAATTATTCGTCCCCTGATTGCCATAGAAAACTTTTATCGAAACGAAACATCAGAGAACAATGGACTTAAGAGACTCATAAACAATTGTACTTTTGTTCATTTAAATTGTGCTGAATGCTCAAGATATGATATTCACTTTTATAAATATTTTTGTTGGCAACTTCTATGTAGTTTTAATTGCAGACAAGCTTTGCCAAATGCTCTGTAATTTAAAGTGAAATTATATTTCTACTTCATTGCTGGCCATTGCATGCATTTTGAAACAGCAATTAACTTTAAACAAGCGTGGCCAAGCTCAACATAATTAATTCATTACAAAGCAGCCAGAAGTGGAGCTTTATTCGTGGCCAGTTTTCTAGTCAGCACACACAGAACGAGGCACCGAGAGAGACAGAGACAGTGAGTGAGTGAGAGAGAGAGAAAGAGAGAGCTGCCAATATAACTATTCCTTAAACGCGTGTTGCCCGCTGCGGTCCTTTCTTCACCTCAGTTAATTTGTATGATGAGAATTTTCTTTATTACGCAGTCCGCCTGTTGGGGTTGTTGCTCGGGAAACTGGGTGAAAATGACTTGGCGCTGTGGCAATTAAAGGCCCACCATTTCGGATGCTGTTCTGCCGTTCCCAATCTCATTTCCAGCAGCTAACAGCTAACAGGTAACAGGCAGCAGACAGCAGACAGCAGACAGCTTGGGCCAACATTGAGGTATTTACGCGTGTTCTCCATTAAAGCAACATTAATTTAGTTTAAGCGCTCGCGCACCACACGGGCCGGCAAACAATGGAAATATTTAATGAATATTCGCCAATGCCCCCAGCTGAAATGGCTGCACAATGCCGACACTTGAGACTCAAACAACAGCCGAGCAGTAGACTCAGAGTAAAGAACAGCGAGCACTTAAAAGCCCGCGTTTATTGTGTGCAAGTTTGCTTAAAAATTAAACAGCCAGCGACTTGCATATAATTATAAAATTTCTTCTTTTTTTTAGTATTTTATTAGCAGCTGTATTTTCTCATTGTAATTAAAATTGTATCAATTATTTTGTTCTTATGCCAATCATTATCCGAGTGCGGTAAAATTATTTGGCTCATTCGATACCAGTTTCTTCTTTGAATTAAAAAATGTAATGGTATTATTATTATTATTTTGTTACTATACTAATTCAATGTAGTACTTGTTTTTTTCCCATTGCAAATGTAATTCATTTACAATTATATTAATTATTTAATTCTAATACCAATCATCTTATCAATTTGTCTTTCTCTTTCAATACGGAAAAATATATTTGTTATTATTATTAATTTCGATTTGCTTTTACTAGCTTATTTTGCATATGTAAGCTGATTACTATTATATTAATTATTTTATTTTAATTCAAATTAAACTGCCTGCAGCTCTTCTTATTTCTTATCAGTTCCACTTTGAATAGCAAAAACATATAGTTCTTAATTAAAGTTTAATCTAGTAACTTGCTTTTCCACATTGCAGATGTAAGCAAGTTACAATTATATTAACTGTCTCGACTGCCAATCAGTTTGCTGTTCAAATTAAACTGCCTGCAGCTGAGCCTATGCCAGATCGGTTTGGCTTCAATATATTTGTTGTGGTATCAACAATAGCGAGAAGAGGAAAGGATTGCGTAGTGTTGATAAGGAGGCGACGATATCCATGACAACAATAACGATGATTTGCTACAGCAGCCATTTATCAAACATATAATTCAGCAGACCATTCAGAGCGTTGCCAGGACGAGTGTCAGCGGGGACAAGGACGCGGACGCGGACGCGGACGAGGAAGCAGTCGTAATTAAAGCAAACAACAGGGAGGAATAAATAAGCTCACACATACTCGTCCTCGTACTCGTAGTCGTAGAGGAGCAGACTGACACACTTGCTAGTTTCCGAGATAGTGGAGAGCAGAAAGAAAAAAGGATAGCATAGCAGAGAAGAATGATGCCAGAGCGTCCATCGCAGCTGTCCCGCCTGCTGTTGTTGGCTCCGAATACAGACTTAAAAACGAAGCGAACCGAAACGAAACAAAGCTTCATTGTCAGCACTTTCGGCCAGACGGAGCGGAGAGACGTGTGGACGCTGCAGCAGTCAAGCAGAAGCAGGGGCAGAAGCAGAGGCAGCGCGGAGCACGGTGCGTATGAGCAATTAAGTATAATAAAGCAAAGCAGATGACACACTAAAACAGAAACTGTAGCAGAAATAGAACTTGGCGAGAGAAACACAATACGGGGAAGCAGTCGTAAAGCATTCCGCATTGGAAATTGTGTAGGAAACCTGCTCGAATGCCTCTCTGAACTCTGACTTTGTGACACAAATAAAAAGTCTGCTTGAATTTCAGATGCCAAAATGAGAAACTTCTTTCCCTTCTCTATCTCTCTCTCTCTCTCTGCCCACTTCTCGTTGCTACGTTGTGTTTCCTGTCAGCTCGCTGAACCAACATTCCGCTGGTGTTGCTGACGGTGTTCAACAAGGACTTACAAGCGAGCAGCGAGTTCAATATGCTTGGGGCATAATTAAAGCCACTTCGCAGAGGAAATGACAACGCCGAAATGTCAATTGTCAATTTATTAACAATTAGTTAATTGTGGATAAACACGCTCTTCCTTTCGTTCACCTTCATTTTAATTGCTTTATAAGCCCTGCCCTGACAACCGAGTCCGAGTCCGAGTCCGTGTCCGTAAATGAAACTCACTGGGGGCAAAGGCTTGCAACAACATATCGAATGAATATCGCCCTTTAAAAGTCCTTAAGTTAACTTTGCAGAACTCAATCGAGCAGAAGCGCAGAGTTCGCCAGATGGACATGGACAGGAGGTTGCCTCCAGTCTCCAGTCCCCGGTCGAGAACATCAACAGATGCTCAGCAAAGCAGCTCATTACGTGTGCGAAAACTTTGACGGCCGAGGCTGTTGTCGGTCCATTGTTCAGGGCTCCGAGCGAACAATTTGGCAAGGACTCCTGCCCCTCTCCTGTCAGCGGCCCTTCAATTAAATTCACACTAAATTTCATATCATTACGAAACAGTGTGAGAAATACGCGCAGTTAAATTTCTAAGGAAACACGTGCCTCATGCCAGCTTGTTGTCTCTGCCGTTGTGTTGCGAGTGCATCGTGTGCGGTGTGCGGAATGCGGTGGGGGGCACTGTGCAAACAAGCAACTGTTGTTCAACTATATTATTATTTGAATTGTGCGGTCATGCGTATGCAGCTAAGTCAACGCACACCGTCCCACACCCGAGTCGCAGCACAACATGGGCACAACACAATGCAAGCGGCATGCAACATGGCTGGCCGACAAAAAAAACAACTGCCACAATGGCAAAATAAACAGAAAGCAAACTGCTACTTTGGCTACTATCTATCGTATTAAAGCAGTATACATCAGGGTCTGTGTACTCATTATAAAGATATACTTTGTTGATAATTATGAATTTTGAGTAATTGAAGGAATGCTGTATATTATTCATTTACTATAACTTAATCTAAACTAATGATTAATTAGTTTCGCTTTGCTCAAAATAAAAATCGTGTGCAAATTTAGTTTTTTTAGTATATCCTTGTAAATAAATCACAAAGCAACCCCAGACCTAATTTTTGTATTATGGAAATTAATGTTCTATTCTTTTTTAACTGTCACTTGATAAATTGTTGATATTTGAAAACTATTTTTTATCAAGAATAATGATTCGACTTGAACATATTTTTAATCTAAAATTGAAATAATCCGTATTGGCTATGAAAAACATTAGACTTCGAAATGAAGGAAGTGTGAATATTTTATTTTAAATAACAAGAATAAATGTTTCTTTTGGTCCCTGGTATAAATGCTTTAGTGTCGAATGGAGTCTTAAATCGAGGCAAGCAGCGTATGTTTAAGGTTCAAAGGGCAGACTCAAAGTGTGCGGTGCAATCCTCTCGAGACTTGCAGGGACATGCGGGGTCATCGGACGGCCAGGAATCTCGCAGCTCGCAGCTCGCAGCTCGCAGCTCGGAACTCGCAAGTCGCAACTCGGAAAATGCTGCGGCTCATCAAGCAGCCGCCGTCTGAGGAATTTGTGTAACCGTTTACCAATCCAGAGGGGGCGGAAGGGCGCAGGGCGCAGGGCGGAGCAGACATCTGCTTTTAGATCAAAGGGTCAACTTGAGGGTGATTTATTTATACCCAGCACAGCACAGCACAGCAGAGCAGAGCAGAGCACAACCAGCAGAGTGTTGCCACAGCCAAATTAGGTTTAAAGCCCTGACAGCTGTTAACGCTTCGTTTGCCCCCAAAAAAAAGGGCTTTGGCTGTCGTTTCCCCGCACTCCCCGGCTGCCCCTTTAACCCTTTGGCCGCCATTTCGCATTTTGCACGGAGAGTGTAAATAAGCGTCGAGTGTATTGATTTATGAGTGCGTGCGTGCAGTGTGTTGCACAGTTTATAAACAAATTACTTATCTGCAGGAATGATCAGTGCAGGAATTGCATAATGGAGACGAAGCAGTCGCCACAAGCGACAAGTTGTCCCAAAGTTTCTTTGCAAACTTTCGCCAAGAAGTGAATAGCGATAGCAGCAAAAGGCAAAGAGCAGATGCCGATAATGGGACTCAAAGTTGAACATTTTAGCAAATAGGTAAACTGATTTATTCGCAAGAAAGCAAACATCATAGTCTCAGTTCGAGTGCCCCCGAAAGCATCTCGAATTGGGGTCAAGAAAAAGTTGAAGCCCAAGTTGGCCAATTCGAGAGTCGCCCAAATCGTTATTAGCCACTCTCTCAACTCGTTTCGCCAGCTACCTTTTCGATTCCCTGTCAATGCACAGTGCCAGTCTGGGATAAACAAAAAACGAAAGTTCTGGCTTCCTCTTCGTGGCCAGAAGGAAGCTGGCTCAATGGCTCACCTGCCTGACACATTCAAAAAAGCTACGCCCATCATTTGCCCTCGGTTCAGCTCTGTCAGTTGTGCTTCAGGTTCTGCATCCTTTGGCCAGCAACTGCACAGCGAGAAAAAACCAAGCTCGAAATCATGAATCAACTCCAAACTTTTTCAAACGGTAGACAAAAAACAAGATTGAAATCCTGACTCAAGAATTTATTTAAGATTGAATTGAAATTATTCTCTGTGTGCCGCTCAAAATACAAACTGGCAAGGAGAAAAAACAAGCAGCGACAGCCAGGTCGACTCAGTTCAAAGCAGAGACTGGAACAGAGAGAGAGAGAGAGTGTGTGGTGCTTAGAAGAGGCTGAATTAAAGTTTAGATCTCAAATGAAATTTAGAGACTGTTGAATAAAACTGCCTGTAGTCGTCAAACGCCCTCCCCCCTCAACTGTTAACAATAGTTCTCATTTAGATGCGGCAAGTGCTCGAGTTGAGTGAGACCTACGAGGCGGAAAATGAACAAGAGCTACCAATTGAATTGAGGAGCAGCTGACTCGACTGCCACCAGGAGGCAGGGGCAAAAGGCTGTCGCCCCAAGATGCTCACTGACCACGCAGATGGCAGCAGCATTAGCAACAAGCAATTCGCACTAGGATCTGAATGGCATCGGAAGGCATTCCACTTTGTGCAATTTAATTTTGTACTAAATTAAGTAGAGCACAACTTAAATCAGCCTTTTCTCTAAATTTGTGCAAATGTTTATTCGCCCAGCATCCTTCTTCCCCCTCTTTCTCTTTCTTTTATCTTTCTTTTTTTTGTGGACAGTAAACCACATTTACTTGGCTGTTCTGGGACAACATTGTGTGGAGCGTCTCGCCTTTGGCCTAATCAGCTACAAGTCGTAAAGGCGAGGCGCAAAAGAAGACAATAAACACTCATACGCCGCGTGGTACGCCGACTGTTCGTTACAATTGCAAGTGTGAGGAATTAAGCAATAATTGGAATTAAGGACTCATCGACAACTAGCGTTCTACTAACCGCAAAGCCCAGCGACGATGATCTGAATAATTTTTGTGATACGCTCGACCACAAGCCAACCGCTAGCTGGAACCAAAGCAGAGCTCGTTTTCAATTTTCCTACATCGATGGTCACTCGGCCTACATTCACACACACAAACACACACACACACACATTTATTGCGTTGGTTTGCATTTAATTAACGCCTCACAGCGGCAGGACTCGCTTCGCTTCGCTTTGCTCGGCTGCTCGGCTGCTCCCCAGTGTCGTCCTGTCCTGTTGCTGGCGCAATTACAGGAAAGTGGCTTTTGATTTCCGCCTTGCGAGCTCCGTTAACCACACCGTCTTGAGTACTCCACTCTCCACTCTCGACTCTCGACTCTGCTCAACTCGACTCAACTCGACACGACAAGGGGTCCGGTTGTCCAGCGCTCTGGGGTACTTATTGCTTATTCACTCAGCGTTCATTCACAGTCCAACTCCATTGTAATTCCGCTGCATTGTATTTTGTCTATTGCCATTCACTGTTCTCTACTTTCTACTTTCTACTTTCTACTTTCTACTTTCTACTTTGCTCCTTTGCAATCTTCTTTTAAACAGCTTCAATTTCGTAGTTTATTCGCGGGTAATTGCTGTGCAGTAAACTTAGCCGGAGGGGAAGCTAGTAATGAGGGGGGCCGAAAGTCTCGTAGTTATATACAACTCACTTATTTGTGTGTTTTTCAGCTCGAGTTCCTTTTTTTTTTTGAGGTGTGCTTATACCCGGCACCTATGGCACTTAAGGGTATTACGACTTTGTGGCATCTAGAAAAATATGTAACGGGCAGACAGATGATAGTTAAGGAGAAAAGAAATGCGAACAAAAGCTAAGTAGAAATAAATGTTGGCTTGCGAGATGATTTTAAAATAAAACGAACGAAAATATGACAAAATGGTTTTTGAATAAAAAATGATAAAACAGAAAGTAGATAAAAAACAAAACAAAAGTCACATAATTAAAAATGGTATAAGCCAGAAGGAAGAGAAGAGAAGAGTCGAAGAGAACTTCGTCCTGCAAGGATATGCTAAGAAATTACCAAGTTATAGTTAATTTTCAATGTCCAAAAATTTCAATTTCTAGATAACCCCAAAAGTATGCAACATAAAAGATGCCTAACAAAAACAGATTGTTATTTCACTCCCTTTCATTATTTTGATGACCCTAAAAGTAGGCAAGATAATAGATCTAATCTTAAAAGTATTCTACATCAGAAATAATGGGCAAGCAAAATTCTGTAATTCTGCTTCCTGCTGATCTATGTTCCCCTGCCACGTGAAGCAGCTGAACATAAATCATCAGCAAGCTTCAATTTAAAAAGATTGCTGAAAAGCTTGAGCACTACCTACATTATTTAAAAAATTAATATTAAGTCATAGTTAATTTTGGGTGCCGGGCATTTCATAGTCGAGCGCACTGCAGGTTTCTTGCTTGTTTGTATTCGTTCAATGTTTTTACTTGAAATCCCTATGGAGTTGTCGGACAACGGGAGGCGATGGAGCGGGCAGCAAGGATTCTACACTGACACTGCTCGTCCAGCCGTTCGCTGTAATTGCTTGTCCAACAAATTAATGCGATTATTTTTACGTGGCGAAAATAATCCGTCTGTAAGCTCATTTGACAATTTCACGCGCATTCGCAGCGCAATGCGATTCGACAGCAACTTCATTCGAATCCACGAGTTGGGGTTACTGATGTCCTAGTGTCCTTGTGTCCTGTTGCCATTTTGCAGTGCTGTCGATTCCCATAAAATACTCGTGCTTTAAAATGCTCTTTGATTCCGGGCATCACTTAATTAAGTATGTCAAAGTTAGAGAATCTTCTATTTCGCAGTCCATTAAGCATGAACGGATTGAGTTTTCAATTTACTAATCACCATTAATTATATATTTGCCCTAAATATTGTATTGTATGAAATGTACATAGCGTGTAATTAATCCTTTGTGCATATTTATTTGATTTATTAGATTAAGTTTCCTCATTGACAACAAAAAGCTAGTTCAATAAAATATAAAAAAAAAACAAACAACAAAAATAAATAGATACAAACAAAAAGTAATTTTGGCCTTTAACAAATAGTTGCCTAACGCTTTTGGCCATTCCGCAAAACTGAAGAGTATGAGGATGCGAGAGAGTGTATGCAAATATTTGCCTTGACTAACTCGCTAATTCACATGCTCACATTCACATGAAACGAGTATTCGTCGCGTGCAATCCTTTTGAGCCTAGACAAACATCCTGAGGTACGTCGTCAGCCAATGAAAGGAATTAGCGTTGAATGAACTCACGTGTCTCTGAGTCTCCCAGTCTTCAGTCTGAGGGTCTGAGTGTCCTCGACGTCTCGATGTTTGCAGTTCCGTTTAGACCCAAACCCCAAAGTGTCCTTTGAGCTGCACGCTGCTGAGATGTTGAGATGCTGAGATGTTGAGATGTGCTTTGGCAAGCGTGTCAGACAACGCGACAGAGAATTTTTCGCTATTAATTTGTATAAAAGCAAACATCAAGCATTCGGAAATTCGTGATGACGTGGGCGGCGAAGTGATGTGGAGTCATGGATACTCAGAGACGGATGTCGACGGATAATGATTGAAGTAAACCAATCCCTTGTGCGAAATCAAACACCCGAGGACATCAAATACTCGCATGCTCGTAACATATATATTCACCCAGCATATTCGCATTGCACACACATACATAATTGACGTTGAATTTGGATTCACTTTAATCTTGCCAGAGATTTCTGTTTTACTCCTCGTGCTTCCAAATCCGGCCTGAGTCGCATTTGAGTCATGAATCATTTACATTTGCTCAACATTTACATTTATGCCGAATATATAATACTTCGAAAACTTCCTCCAGACCCAGACCCAAGAAGCTTGGCAGTGTACTCTGGGTATTTGAGTTACTCCTGCATATTTTACACTGTCCTACACGCATCCGGTGTCTTTGACGAAGTCGTATAAATCAAAGCGGAGACACGCGAACTCTTTATTCATTAATAACATAAATGCTGCCGTTAAGTTGAGCATTCGTGCTCCTCTCCTTGATTTGTCTTGTGGACTCCTCGTTTGAGTTCGTTGGCGGTTTTTGATCAACGTCATCATGGCTCGTTTGGATGATTAATTGAATGAAATTCAATATTCACAATTGAATTGAAAGCCGCCTGATGCTCGCTTGCTCTGCTTCTCTCTCCTTTACACTTCCCTCTCCCCTCTCTCAACTGGCAAATGGCAGCTGGCAGCTGGCTGTTGACTGCTGCCATTGTTCAGAGCATTCGCAATGTCCTGAATCCGATTAACTTCATCGCACATCGCACACGTCTCGTGCTCCTCCTGCGGCCACTTTGATTATTGTTGCCTGTGACTGACTGCGAGAGGAGTGCGAAAGGATTTAAAAAAACTCGGAATATTTTTAACAGACATCCGGCGGAAATGAGTTCGTTACCCCCAAAAAAAATGTGTACTCGTAAAAGGCACTTTCTATTAAACTTTCGAGTCGCACAACAAACACAACACGATAAAGCCATATTCAGCTCGGCTCTCGGTTTTCGGTTTGTGCGTAGGGCGAAGAAGACTTGTCTTGGGGGCGATTCGATTGGATTAATTTCTCGACCGAATGAGCTTTTGTTCACTCACAAAAGTTGGCAAAACAATTGGTAAATCAATTTACTTGCAACTGATGTGTTCATTTCATGGCTAATGCGGATGTCTATCAACATGTGGCATGCTTCGAATCGCAGCAGCAACAACCACATCGACAGATTCAACAGACGCTCCTTGCCAGATAAACATTAAATACTTAAATCTCTCTCCTGCGTGTCTACTCTCACATTAATGTTGGGATCACATTTTAAAATGTTACTCGTACACAGAGAGAATGAATAACACAAAATATAAAACAATTCTTCAATTTGAGAATTTCTAAAAGATGACCAAAATTCCAATAAGACATATAACAGATATAAAATGAAAATAAGACACTCATTTATTTCGATTTTCTAAAGCCATATAATTTTGTTGATATTGATAAAGTTTCGAAAATGTTTTTCTCGCCGTGTGCTTTCACAATTTTAATACAGCCATAAATAATACTCGACTGCGATGGTTACGCATACGCAGTGTGGGACAGCAGGCAGCCAAATGATTGGCAATTCGGTAATGATTGCTTCATTGAATTGCGATGGCAACGTGGCAAGCGCAACAGGACTCGCCTCAGAGCAAACATTTGCATGCACAATAAATCAAAACGATGCAATAACTTTTTCGATTATACATACGAGTATTCGGAACGTGGAACGTATTTAAACGGGGCCCAGTCAGCTGGAAAACCATTGGGGCAGAGCGCTCTAAAAATTGCTCAAACAACTTGTTAGCCGACTCTATGGGACCGCAGAGCGGTGGCAAGTTCCATGTTCCGGCTCATGTGATATTTTAAATCGAACGAATTAAGCAAGCTCGCAATATGCTTGGCTCCTTTGTGCAGCTGTTTTAAATTTAGATGGATGCTAAGTTTAAGTGGAGAGGTGGCCAAGAGCCAAGCCACAAGCAGAACCAAACTGGGCAGCTCGCTCGGAAATCAGTTTCCTGCTCTCTACTTTTCTCTACTCGGCTTCGGCTGCATCAATCGCTTCCCATTCCCATTCCGGTTCAAGTTCAGCCTTTGCGCAAAGTCATAAAATTACAACTGCGCCACTTTTGGCTTTTACGGCCCCATAAATCGAAACAAAAGTGTCGTTTAGCAATCGAAAGTGCAAAGAAACAAAAAAGGGAAAGGGCGTCTGTGGGACAGACAGACTGAAATTTGAGGCAATCTCAATGGCAGTTGAATGGCGAGTGTCAGGACTTCAGGCTCAAGGCTCGCAATTATTTCGCTGAAGGCAAAAAAAAATGCAGCTGGCCATTAAAAGCTCCGACGCTCGGCAGCTGCAATCACAGCTCTCAGCTCTCGACTACATTTCGGATCATGGCCGAGTGTCGCATAATTAAATTAAGCCAAAGCCAAACCGCATCCCACCACCAACGGGCAACCCGACCGAATTGGCTTAAACACCCGCAGTCCACAGTCCACAGTCCACAATGATATAGCCAACAGCTCCACAGCTCAGAAGCCCACAGGGTTGGGATTGGGGTTGGAACAGGGTTTTGGTCAGAGTTACTGCAAACACTTAATTACTTTTGATACGTGACAATTTAATCCTTTGGCACAACCTAACCGAAAATCGATGCAAAACCCACCGTGCGTCCTTTTGAAACATACCCATTAATTCTTAGTGCAGTCGAGCCAATATTTCGGACAACACTCGTAATTGGCAAGCGAAATCAATTGGCATCGACTGCCAATTGAAATTCGATTGAAAAAATGCATTTACGTTGTCAAAACAAATCCAAAAACCAGCAGAGATTTGTTGGTTGTTGACTCTTCGCTTCTATCCTTGTTAGCGATGCTTCCGCCTTAATTCGATTATCCCGCATAATGCCAGTAATTAAGCAATCAGTTTAATTGTCAATAAACTTGAATGTGTTTGTAGTTTAAAGCAACTTGGCTTTGGGGATGACTCACTGCCCACATACCCTGCAATGAGTGTCCCTTTTTCTACCCTGTTTGTTTGCCCAAAACCGCATTTATCGTATATTCACACTTGACGCATCCCTTCGCTTCATGACCAAAGAGATTCGCAATGACGAAGGTCGTCTCTCCCTCTTTGTATAATATATACTATATGTATATGTATATTGCGAGGCCTTTTCGTTTAATCACTGCGCTATTATTAATCATTCAATTGTATTCCCAAGGCAATTATGTTAATGCGCAGCACATTTTTAATTAACCGAAACACACACACACACATTATAAAATAAAACCAGACTCCGCCGGAGGAGTCGGAGTGCGGCTTAATGTGTTCATGGATGGCTTGGCTGAGGTGATGGAGGCAGCATTTGGCATATGGTCTGCGTTTCGGGTCCCATTTTGGGGCGAAGTGAATTAGGTGCTCGAGAGTCCATTGTTCTAGTTCGACTTTCACGCATGTTGACATAATGGCACAATGAAAACGACGCCGCCAATGAAATTTGCTGCTGTCGGAAAGTCGACAAAAAGTGCTTAATTGAAATGCAAAATTTAAAAACAGTTGTGGCAAATAAATGAACATTGAAAATTTAATGCGAACTTGTATTGCGCGGTCGACAAATTCAATAAACAATTTTGATGAAGCTAAAACAATAATTGCTCATTCAAATATCGAGGGGGGCGGGCAGGTGGGCAGAGGGGCAGAGGGGGCGTGGCACGCGCTCAGTATTCAAATGAGCAAATGATAAATCCGCCGTATCAGCGTCAACTTTTAAGCGAATTTCCCATAAAAGCGCAAACTTTTCACATAAAAGGTGCAGGCCACAAACACACTTAAGGATACACACACACACACACACACGACCACATATACACGCCCACATCGAATATGTGAGTACACATATTTACATATTTTGCGGCAACATAATTGTCTGAGCGACTGAAAGTTGCTGAAAGTTGCCGTATCCTTGCCAAGACATGCCAGAGGTCCTTGGCCACGCCCCTCACACTGAGCTCAGTAAGTAAATTTTCAAATGCAAATGCAAATTCCCCTGTCAAATTAATTCCATCCTCACTCTGCTATTCGCCTCTATTCAACTACTCTGTTTTTTGCGAGTGTAATTATGCACAGTCCATCTGACCGTCCGTCCGTCCGTCCGTCTGTCTGTCCGTTCATTTGTCGTTGCCAGCTGCGTTCTGCGTTCAACTCATTGCAGCAAATGCGAGTTCGCTTTAATTTGATTCACCGAAATAATTGTTTAGTTTGTAATTGGAGTGCGATAATTAACACATTAAACTTTTCACAAATATATTCGACACTGACATATTTGACATAACAATTAATTGTTTCGCTTGATTTACCTTTAATTCGGTTGTACGAATACTAAAAATAATATGCACAGATACAAATAATTTCACTATGTTTGTTTCTGGTTTTCTTTTCTAACAATCTAAATCCATACACTTTACCATGATTATATATTTTGATATTTTGGTATTGAGAATGTTTCTCTCATGAGCTGAAGACAATCTTAAGTTTATAATCAGAAATCCAGAAATATGATCGAATTTTGGTCTTCATTTAAGAATGAAATCCAACAGTTTCTCTCGGTGTGCAAATATTAATATTATTTAAAGCACTCGGTATTGCCCGCCAAGACAGAAGATAATGTGAAGCCAGGCGAATCAAAGTTCACAACTTTTTGCCACCCACAGTTTGTGTAAAGTGCGGAAACTTGTACCGGACATGCATGCAAAATATTTAAGCACCCAAATTGAGGCAGAAACAGGTGCAACAAGAGCCGCAAGTGATGCAGGTGCATCAAGAGTTGCTGCTGTTGTTGCTGTTATTGCTGTTGTTGCCTGGGGTGCAGAGACGACGCTCTGGTTGTTCAACTTATGGAACAATCGATTTTCGATTATCGCTTAGGACGATGCAAGGAGCAGCAATTGAAAACATCATGTAAATACGGAACAACCTTCGGAGTCCTGCCCCCAAAACACACACAAAACAAACTGAGCGGGAAATCACGCTCGGACAGCCAGCAAGCAACAATTTTTTGGCTGCTCCGACGAGATAAAGGTAACTAGGGGAGTCCTTTTTGGTCCTCTCTCTTTCCTCGACTGCTCCTGCTGTAAGCTGTTAAGTGCAACACTTGCAGAACGATTGAATGCATTCGATACATTTATTTATGCGTGCAAGTTGACCCGACTATGCAAATAGCTACAATTTATAAATTCGAAATTCCTAATGCATTTCCAATGTGTATTTAGGGCACACAGTCCCGATGACAGTTGTAGGAGTGGATTGCAGATGCTGCAGATGGCGATGGGTTGCCACAGGGCCACAGGTTGACAATTGGCCAAGGATCAGCAAACGTTTGCATTTCATTCTCGTGTATTGAAAAGTATAAACAGGCAAATTAAATTTTAGCTAACATCGCACGTGACTGGAATAAAAGCAGGCTCAAATAGCAATAAGACCCAAGGGAAACAGCTGCTGACTACTCGACCACACTATACTCTCTACAGACTGAATTTAAGGTGGTAAAGAGTTAATAACCGTTTTACCTTGATTTCATCTTTAATCGCAATAATATAGTAACCGAAATGTGTTGATAAGCTACGTCTATTGAATTCTACACTTACCTGAATACTTGTATGTATATAACATGAAGTAACTGACTTTTAATCAAAATATCTTTTCCAAATATTTTAAGCAACTCATTGAAATTAGTATGCAACTAAATATTTTAAACAACTTTTCAAAATTAGTATGCAACTCCATTATGGTGAATCAGATCACAAACCATAGCATGTACTTCACTGGGACACGATCCAGTTGCAGATGGCATTTATTAACAACGAAGTGAAGGCTTTAACCACTAGGTAAAGTTTAAAATTGCTCTAAAATAAAAAAGTATTTGAATAAACAAAATTAAATTGATCTGACTAAATTATGCTGGAATAGAAACGAAAGAAATAATTGGAATACATTCCAATCCGCTTATGCGGCCATGTTTCATCATCCATAATCTCAGTTTGAGATGCACTTGGGAAAAAAACTCATGGCTGGGAGGAGAATTTTTACTCGAAGTTGACGAGTTGCACATATTGAATAAATTATTGTTATGCGTCGGAAAGATGAAGATGAAAGGAGAGGCAAGAAAAGGAACGGAACGGAACGGAAAGGAAAGGAAAGGAGAAAGGCTTCTTGGTCCGCCTTTATTTAGCGCTGTTTGAAAATCACAAGCGTTGCCATTGTCGTTGTGGCCTGCATTTTAATTGCACTTCTTTGGGGCTGCGAGGACACTTGCGCCATTTTAATGAGACAAAGTCGGTAAGTACATCAGCCGACGAGCGAGAGGAGGCTGGAGGCATCCTTTAGCTTTGGGCCCGACTCGTGGTCTGCATGCGTCGTCAGTCGGGGCAGCTGCAAGGATCTGCAGCAAGTCTGCCATGAACGCGCTTTGTGACCTGCTTGTGTCAAATGCAAATAGACTCTGCCTCTAGTCGCAGTATCCTTTTTGCATTCCGTATGCGAAAGCGACATCAAATCCAATGACGACGATGACGATGACGATGATGAGCAGCGACCTACGCACTTTGCGTGCGTGCAACAACCAAGTTGCACTTTCAGCATGGACAACGAGTACGAGTATTCATATACCGTCGATGCAGACGAATTCACACAAATGCTCCACTTAAATCTGGCTGAATCAATTTTTGTTGGCCAGGCTAATTGATGGTCGATTCCATTGCTAATCCGGGCTGTAAGAAGTGCAGTGGAAAAAGAGTCGATGTACTCGAATTGTGCTGCAATCAGTGATTTCAGGCTAGATGTAAAACAGGAAAAGTCTTTAAATTTAGCCATTAATTTCAGCCTGTTCTAGCTATAAATATAGACTACCCTTAAACGAAGTACATTAAATTTAGAGCTGCAAAATTTAATAATTGCAAACAAAAAGTGAGTAAGTAAAACTTTTTAAATAACTAATAAACAACAAAATAATAATACATACAATAATACACAAATGTGAACATTATCAATAAATGACTAATTTTCATTGTACGATATTGTAATGGATATTTTAAACGAAATACACACATCTACAACGCAATTATTTGTAGCTCAGATCTAGTGATGAAATTGAGACCACATCATTATGCATTATGTTTTTGCGCTTCGATATTCAACAGGCATTAACATATAGAATTGCCGTCTATCCGCATTTAATCATTTCGTAATTATTATTATTGTATGCGGATGTGGCTTCAGCCATGAGCTTAACAAGATGTTTCCAAATGACTCAATTAATCATTCACAACAGACTCATTTGCATACGGCGCACAATGTGCATTATTCAACTTTCGATTCAGCTGCCACACACACTCACACACACACACCCATGAATACTCGAATACGCATTTGTGTGTGTGGCAAGTAATACTGACTTTAGTCGCTCGAAAAGGATTAATTACGCTTAGGAATCAAGTCGAGTGGAAGTCTGCAGCACAGCTTGATGGCATAATGGAGACTGGAGTCGGTTCCCCGGCCTGACAGACAGTCATCGACGGAGCTGGAGAATGATTCAGGGGGGGAATAAAGCAGAGACTGAGATTGCTTGGCGCCACCGCAAAATTAATAGACGACACAAAAAAAGGGGGCGGGGCAAATGAGACAAGGCTTGCCGCATAAATTTGAAATAATTCGAGTTGACGCAATTGCGAAATAAACTAATTTGTTGTAGAAATCAAGTTGGCATATTCGCCATTGCCATAATTTTGTCATATCCAATATTAAATCAGTTATGTTTGGCTGAACAATAATAGCCCCAAAAAACAAACACACACACAGACAATCGCAGGCCATATAGACAATATAGTAATTGGCAAACCAGCAAAATGGCCAAGCGATGTTCCATAAAAAGGCACAGAATTATGGGAAGAAGTTGGTTAAGTGAACGGCTATGAAATACCCTTTAATCGATGGTAATTGAAGGTAATGGAAAGAGGAAAAATATAATCATGAATGAAGCTCAGCCGTTCTTGAATTAATATTTTATTATCATTTTATGTTTCTTTTAACTAACGATAACTTGTGATTAGTTACCATTTTTCCGATATTACTTATAGATATACCCTTTGTTGCCACGACAGAGTATTAAAAGGCCAAGTGCGGGCTGGGGGGAGTTAAATTGGCAATGCCATTGCCAAAGTCACTCATAAAAGCGGCATAAGAAATACGAAAGTCAACTAAAAACGAGCGGTTAAGCGAATCGGAAGCGACCGTCTCATCATTATGAGAGCAAAATTGTTTTTGAAAACGTAAATCGAGGACAAAATGACCAACTGCCTAAGGCAGCTTGATGTGAACGCAACAATGGCCCAAATGTCGTGATAGACAAACAGGGCCGAAAAC
Source organism: Drosophila ustulata (assembly GCA_035047365.1). NCBI lineage: Eukaryota > Metazoa > Arthropoda > Insecta > Diptera > Drosophilidae > Drosophila > Drosophila ustulata. Next base: position 31,844,058 of record JAWNPT010000094.1, read on the forward strand.
GAGAGTTGGGCGACCACCAAAGGGGTGAGCGGGGGGTAATCGTATTTATTTTTGGTCTTTTGGGTCCAAATGCACTCGACTGAAAAATATCCTTTAAACTTGTTTCGCTCGCATGGCCGCAAAGGATAAACATAGAAATAACTTTGAACTTTCATTAGATCGAAGTTTCAGTTTTTCCATTTTTCCGTTTATGTTTTCATAATCGCCATTTGAGTATTTCTTTTTTTTTATTCGCATTCCCATCCGCATTTGCAGTCACACTCACACACACTGAGATGTCAGTAAATTATTCATTCATGCTTTTCATTAATTTCCCAAGGTGTTTGTCATTGAACGACTTTGGCAGCGAAGATCCTTAAATTTAACATTCGAACGGCAACGCCAAACTTCCATTGCCCCCTTGGAACTAATTTGCGAGCGAGGCGCACGAAGTGCATTCATTGCGACAGTTTACAGAATGCGACATTTTTATTCATTTAATCGCCTTAACATTCACCTCAACTCAATGTCACATTCTAAGGAGATGTTTCCAGCTGTTCCGCCGCACGCTCGCACACTGACACTCAAATTGCACTGCGAGAAATAAATGTGAATACAAGTTTAAATATTCTGGAATAGGAATTTAATTTCAACTCCATTTGAAGAACTCTTTTCATATTTGCAGATTAAATATTTCTAACTCTTAGATAATAAAATTACTTACATTAGTTATTAACTGCATCTATCTGTATCTGTTTCTCTGCGTTTCTCTCAGTGTTGACTGAGACTTCCGTCTCGTCTCGCGCTGAAAATTGAAAAGGCAAAGCAAAGCGATTTCATTAAAGCTTTTGAAATATTAAAGCGCATTCAATCGGCCTGTGGGCGTGTGTACAGCTGTGTGAGTGTGTGTGTGTGTGTGAGTGTGTGTGTTGAATATGGGCATTTGCGACAACTGCGGCACTAGTATTCCCCCTCTCCAGACCCCCCTTCTGCCAGCCTCCGTCGCTCCCTGTCATGCACACCTTTAACGAACTCAGGCGCACGTCAGTTGGAGGTGATGTTTGTTGTTGTTTGTCTGTTTCATTGTTTGTCCTCCTTGTGTATCTGTGTATGTGTGAGTGCGTGCGCGTATGGCAGGCACATCCTTGTTACCTTCCTTGTTATTTCATTCGTTTTGTTCGTTCGTTGTCGCTGGAGCCATCTTTTATTTCATTTTGTCTCTTAAGTGTCAGAGCATGAAACGGACAATATAATTTACATTCTGTATGCAAATGTGGCAGTTCCGCACCCCTCCCCCCTCCACCTCCCCCGTCCATTACACACACACACACACACACACACAGTGATGTGTGTTATCCTGGGCCGCAACGCCCGTCATTGCATTCGGAAATGCCAAATTTACAATAAAACCAAAAAGTTTGAATAAGTAATTTTTGCCAAGGAGTCGCAAGAAAGTCGCGAGCAAGACCAAATGAATTCTTCCTGCAGATGTCCTGACGTCCGTCTCCCTGTCTGTCTGTCTGTCCTTCATTCAGTTTTGTGGGGAAAGAGCTGAAGTCTGTGAATAATTCATTTAAATCATTATTTATTATAATTTCATATTAAGTATACGCGCAGAGAGCGCCTGCGAAACTTTATTGCACTTCTGTGTGCTTCGACTACGAACAATACGAACACAAGATGGATAGCTTGCAATGAAGGCGGCTTTTAAAGTCCTTGAAGTGGGGCAATCTTTCAATTGGAATTGCAAATCGAATAGTTACAAACCAATATTTAGATGGCGAATTTAGCATAAAAATATGTTTGTCTGCCCTGCACCTAATAAATAATTAAATATTTTAATAAATATTCAAAAAATACACAAAATAACAAAAATAATTATTTAATAAATATGAGAGTATTTACGTCGCTACAATAGTTGTTTTAATAAATAATTAAATATTTAAATAAATAGTGGTGCTGATTGAGAATATAAATACACACCTTTTACTTACCTTTTTTTAAGTAAAGACTCTAATTAAATGTAATATTAAAACCATCAACAGATGGCAGTGTTTTATTTGCATCGTTCGACTGTAGAAATCAATGCAAATAAATGAAGAATATATTTTGAAATATTTTGCTGGATTATTGCATTGCATTGTCATCAAATGGCGGCAATTTTAATCGCTGTAACTTTGGAGAGTCAGCTCAATATTTGATATCCCGTGGCCAGTGAGTAATTGTGACTCCGATCTACGCAACGTTAGATGGCAAATATTTAGTAGCTGGTCAGCGAATGTCATTTTGCAGTTAACAGTTGTCCTACTTGTTGGCAGCTTGAAGTTCCATTGATTCGCTGTCACGCCAAGTTTGGTTTTGGGGCGGACCCGGACGGAATGGAATGATTTGGTCAGTGTCAATATTTTGGTGTGTGTGTAATTGTAATTGTGTAAGTGCAGGTCCAACAACAACAACACGTTGTAATGGAAACCAAACACGGTTGGTGGCAGCAAAACACCGCCACAGCAAGTGCAACAGCAGCAGCAACAGCAACAGCAACGACTGCTTCGGTTAGCTGCAGAGCACAAAACACAAAACAAAAACACAAACAGGCAAACAACAAAGCAACCCATCTGCATAGATGGCGACCACTTGCCACTTGCCACATTTCGAAGTTGCACCCAACCAACCCAACTGGCAACGCTGGTTGCCACTTCAAGCTGCTGCTGCCCGGAGCCAGCCTAAAAACAAAGGAGCCGCCTCCGGCCTCCGTCCTCCGACTGCTGCGGGGCAAAACCGCGAGCTCAACCGCAGTTCTTTTTTGCGGGGAAAATCGACAATGGCAACGCGACATGGAATTGCCAAAGGAAAACCAGGCGAGAGTCAGAGAGAAAACAGGGAAAACAGAGAAAACAGAGCGGAGCAGCGTGCTGAAAGTCTTGATTCAAAAATTGTTGTTTGCTGTTATTAGTTTCAGTGCCTTGAGACGGTTTTAATTAACGGCGCCAATGCACTGAGTGGCAAACAGTTGAGTGAACAGCTGCCAAGAGCTGCTGCTGTCGACCAAATCCTTTTTACGCCTCCTCGAATGCTTGTGCAATTAGTGCGTCCAGCAAGGATAAGATAACCCCGAAAAGTTTCTCATCTGACAAGGCGAAAACAATCAAACCGCAGGAACTGCCGATGAATCCAGTTTGCGGCGCAGTTTCGTCTCCATCATCTCAATTGAAATGCCACTCGATTCAGTCCAATTCGGGGCAGGGATAAATAGACATTAAATTCATGACTCGCCATAAGTTGAAATACCAGTATTCAAACAATAATATTTAAATAAAAATTGTAGAATAAAAGATAAGTATATTTATTTCAACAAATATGAAAATTTCAAAAGGGATAAACAGACATTCAATTCTTGACTCGCAATAAGTTTTGATATCAGTTATTCAAACAATAATATTTAAATTCATTTATCAACAAAAATATAAAAGACAATTACATTTATTTAAATAAATATGAAAATTGCACAAGAGAATTAGTATTACCAGATAAGAATAAAATGAAATTGAAAAATGTACATTGCATAATGTGCATAAGTTGTAAGTATATTCATAATAGTTTCTTGCATAAGATGATAAACTTTAAAACTTGTTGGGAGAAACATTAAAAATGAGTTTACTTTTGCATTCAAATGAAAAATGTCTTGCCTGCGCAAAAGTTTGTTTAGTTTAAAAGCAGCTCCAATTTGAAAGTTAAACTACAAGTTAGAAGGCTCCTTTCTCACTCCCTTTTTTTCTCCCTCTGTCTTTCCCTGCAAAACCTCATTTCACTGCTTCATGTTCTCGTTAACAGCGTCAAGGCCACAAACGAATGAGAAACTCGTTTTTTATGTTGGCTACGATTATTCCCGCATTTCACATATTTATGTTTGCAAACACACTCTCAAACACGAGCGTGAGGACGAGTGGCCACTAATGTCTCTGGAATCTGAAGACGTTCAGTCAAGTGTTTACATTTAATTGGTTTAAATGCACAACATGTTTACCTAAAACAAGCGCCACTTCGTCCTCCATACGAGTCTGAACCAAAGTGTTAGTACTCGTATTTGCCCAACCATAAGCACTTCACATTCTCTGGCTCATTCTTCGGCTCTTGCCTCGTTTCAATAAAATTGTATCGCAACTTGAATTGCTGTAAAAACGAACGTATTCCAATAAATAATATTTAATCAAACCCACATTCAATTCTTAATATTAATACGAAATAATATTAATTAATAAATAACAAGTTACATGCATTGTTGGATAAGTATTTTGAATATTGGCGCCATGAGTGTCAAATGTTATCAGCTCTTACCCAACACTGTATACTTGTTTCTATCTCTCAAAAGATGGCGCTAACAAAATTTGAGATAGTGTGGCAAAAGGATTTAGCCTATTCACCACACTGAATGCTTACTATTCCAACTTCCGTTTCCTTTTGTGTTTTTTGTGTTGAAAACGTTCAATAGAAGAATTTTAATAAAATTGATTTGCTTTTAGTTGATATTTTTACCAAAATTAAACTAAACAAATCCTTTTGCTAGCGGAATGCTTGCGGTCCTCCTAAATTCTTGCGCATGCGCTGTAAATTGCACACAAACGTCACCTGGCGAGTTTTGACAGCTTACTAGCGCCATCTTGTGTGAGGCTAAGTTTAACTCAACACGTTGCGCAACTGTTCACAAACAACGAACGCACAGCTAAGACACACACCTAATCAACAATTAAACATATCCAACAGAGGGTGAGTGTGGTTTCTCATAAAGTCGCTAGAGGGCGCAGCTCTCAAATTTGAACCAATTTTAAATCTCATAATAAAGCGAGCAAATAATTCAATATTCAACACAAATGCGATATATTTCTCTTACAAATAAAGTTAAAAAGTATTTTGAGTAAAACTAGAAGAGACTATAGACCATTTCTGGCCATGGTGTCGGTTATCCACTGCACATATTGCGCCACATTGGTATATAGACCCGGCAGACTAATCTGACCGCAGGACGTGACGCCCATGCTAACGATGCCGAACTCCACCATGCGCAGCTTGTACATGTCCAGGTAGAGAGCAGGAGCCTGCAGTGGGCCACCGGAGTCACCTTTGCACGAGTCCTGCAGGTCACCGCCTCCCACACAGAGCTGCGACTCAGGCACATCTCGACGGAAGGCGCGGGCGCAAGTGGAACGCGGCTGGATGGGCACATTGGCCTGCAGCAGCACATCCGAGGCGGAACCGTTCTCCGTGGTGCCCCAGCCGGTGACGAAGTAGTCGGAGAGCGTCTCCGCCTGCTGCTTCAGCTCGTCGGAGATGGGCAGACAGATGGGCTTAATGTGCTCTACAAATAAAGTTGGTTAAAAGCGCTTAATGGTTATGGCTATCGATCCAACTTACTTTGGAAGTTGACTGTGTCGTTCAGACGTAGCAGCGCAATGTCATTTATGTTGGTCTTTGATTCGTACTTCTCGTGCAGCAGGATCTTCTCGATGCCCAGATCCTGCACTGGCGGCGCGCACTTCTCCTTGCGTCCCTGCTGCCTGCAATCCTTCTCCGTGGAGATGCGATGCTCGCCCAGGCGAATCTCGTAGCTGGAAGGCAAATTGTTTAGCTTTGAATTGCTGGAGAGAGAAGATTTACTTACAGCTGATCCTGGTAACCATAAGCACAGTGGGCAGCAGTCAGAATGTAACCTGAAAGTGAACATAAGAGAGTGAATAGATCAGGGATTTCAAGAACTACATTTAATAATGAAAATTGAATTAATTTCTTGAATTAACATGTGACTCTTATCTTTTGACTTCTATCACAAAATTGTAAAAAAAACTTACGGTTGGAGATGAGAGTGCCGCCGCACAGGAAGCGAGATTGGCCCAAGCTCTGGTAGCGGAGCAGAGCCATCCAGGGCCTGGAGGAGAGCTGCACCTCGTAGCCGTTGGCCACGCGCTGGTTGAGAATGGAGCCGCAGCTGAAGTCGTCGGCTTTGAACAGCGCCATGACCTTGGAGTTGTGCTGGATCTGGTTGCTGGCACAGCAAAAGTGACGCTACAAAGTGGGGAAAAACGCCGAACGAATTAGCGTGATTGTATCGAAATTATGCAGTCGGGTATTTACCACGTCGTCGATCTCCCCGCAGGCCGCCTTCTGCAGATAGCTGGCGTACTCCGGGGCCACGCGTTCCCCCGACTTCTGGGCGGTCAAGAGCTGCTGCTCAATGTCGGAGCAGGAGGAGAACGGCAAGCACTGACCGGGCTGGCCATTCGGGGTGTTACACTCATCGGCGTAGGCTAAGTAAACGGCGAATGCAATCAATGAATGAGTACACAAAGCGAGAACAACAAACTAGTCATGGGAAGGTTTCTACACTCACCAGCTAATGTCGAGCTAACGCCAAGCAGACAGACGACGAGGGTAACGAGGGCGAGGCGGGAGCAACGAGGCATCTTGCAGCTATTCCGACTCGAGATCAACTGAAACCCGGCTTGCCAACTATCTCAACTGGGGCGCCAAGCGCTACTGCGCGCACAGCGCTCCAAACAATCACTTTATACTCGCTCGGAGACTCAGCTGAGATTCAGATTCGCATTCGCAATCTCATTCTCATTCTGAGTCTCAGCTCATCTCTCGCTGGCTGGAAACATGTTCGAACTTGGTGCTCGAGTGTTTGACTTTCTTTGAAGGCAATTAATTCAAGTGCCATAATTGGCCACCATAATCAATGATCAAATACCAATAATTATTTAAATCATCGTCTTTTTACATGGAATCCAAAACTTGGCTCATCAATTTGCTGCTAAGCCCGGTTTTTATTTACACACAATATACGAGCCTCTCATCTTCACTCAGCGCTCTCTACAGAACTATCAAAGTCCAGCCAAACCAGTAGCAGCCTAACTAACGTCCAAATGCCCTACATTCAACAACATAAATATCTTATACTATAAGCAGAATAAAGACTGCGCATATTACGCATACGCCATGTGCGTCATTTGCAGGAAATTGATATATTTTATTGCGGAATACATTTAATTCCACGAGCGGCAGATAAGATAAACAAACATTCGCTGGCTTAAGCCCAGTTTCTCTCAGTTTATAAATTAGAGTTGAAACTGATTTAAGGAATATTTGTTTTATATCCCTCCCGCATTTCGAATCCCTGCAATGCATCAATACAACTGAATTCAATGTCAATATTTCAATGTTTATTTGTTGTTTATTTTATGTATAACAATTTGGTTTAACCCACATTTGCTTATCGGCAAATGTTTGCACATTACTCATACGGCATGTTTGCCATTGCTTAGATATCAACAAGAAATTGTTTCAATTCATATTTATAGACACCCAACTGAAGAGAGGGAAAAATAAAATAAATAGATTCGATAGAGAAATATTTGAAATTCGCGGAAGTCGGAAACTCGTTCTTATCATTCTCGTAATCCATTAAACCGATCGATCGAAACACGTCCATTCAGCAAAGTGCAAAGGCGACACATTTCGATATAACCATTATCTTGTGTATTTTATTGTTTATCGCACATCAGATCTGATGCAGTTACTGCATATTCATCCATGTATCATATTTGTGTGAGTCTCTGGCATTTCAGAGTGTCGGGTGGGAAATTAAAATTGACTTTTGCAACAATAAATTAAAAACAAGGCTATTAAATGGCTATTTAATAAATATCAGACATGGATCAACAACAAACATAATATTGTATAATTACTATAGTCGCATATACATACAGATACATAGGCATATGTATGTGTATACACGCTACGTGTGAATTAAATTAAAACTGTTCACTTAAGTTTAGTTTTTAGTTAAAAGTTAAGTTTACGAGTTAATGATTAAGGTCAACGGCTGCTCTTGGATTTTGGGGCAGAAACTCACCGTTCTGCTGTCTATATCTGCCAATGGTTATATGCGGTCGGTGTGGGTTGGATAATTTAAAGGATTTCTTCGTTTTCTATAGATGTCAACGAAAGGGAAATAGCAATAGATCAATATCAATCAATTGTTGAACACAAAATTGTACTTTAGAGAATATAATAAGCAGATTCAGACCAGGCAAGTGCCGCGCGCTCAGTGCCGCATTAGAATTGTCAGTTAAATAGCATCGATAGATTAAGATAGAGCGAGAATGTTAAAGCGATAGACAGAGAGTGGGAGATAGATAGGGGAAATTTCATACCAGCAAGCCAATTAAACTTAGTTTACATTCAACAAAAGGAAAAACCATAAACAAAGCAATGTGTAAAGTAAATTAATGGGGGGAAACAATAATGGAATAGATCGCAACGTCGTCGCATCGTGGTCGCGTAACAATTAACAAGTAAATTTATACAGATAAAATATTATTATATACATAATACATATATAATACTATTTGAACATATCGAGAAGTATCGTAGAAGTATTTTGTCGCACACATCGCTTCGCTAACTGCAGCTCCGATTCATGGAGTCATGACTAATGCTCGACTTGCAGTCATCAATTAGAACTGAACTCGTTCGTAGTCGTTGTCCGATCTTGAACTTGACAATGGCAAACAGATAACATGCAATGGGCGACGCAACGAATCGACCGATTAAAATGTTTGTAGATAGTGTGAGCCGTCGCAGAAGTAGCTCAATTTGCTAGGCCTACGCTTGATTAGTGAGTGGTGCTGATGGTGAATCGATAGTAGTAGTAGTAGTAGTAGTGTTGGTGGAGGTTGAAGGTTGAAGGAGAGCACGAAGAGTGGGTTAGAATGCAAACAACAAAGGTGCCATCAACCGAAGTGAGTGAATCAATTATTTAATTGCGGCAATTAGCGGACTCTCGGCACCTAAAAAACGAGAAATAGAAAGAGAAAAGGTTAATCACTTTTTTTTCCATAGAGTTTAGTGGGCACTAAATCACGAGTCTTTATGAAGGGCATGCGAGGCCAGGTCCAGGTCACGGGCATCGAGCACTCGTAGTTGAAGTTGTACAGCTGATCCTCCAGCCACTTGCGCTTGTCCTGGGGCTCGGGATAAGTGGATGCCAGTCCTAAAGCAACCCGCGATTAACATCAATTCAAGAGCAGGAAATTGAATTTTAGTTACCCTTATCGTATGCACACTTGGTCACGCCAATGGCAATGTTCATGGAGACGTCGCGAATGCTCGACAGCGGAGGATACAGCGAGCCACGCTCAATGTCCGTGGGCTCCACAAAGTTGGCCAGTTCCTGGGCGGCAATTAGGAACATGTCGTCGGGTATGTGGTGGGTGCCTGTGCAGATGACGCCCAGACCGACGCCGGGGAAAATGTAGGCGTTGTTGCCCTGACCGGGATAGTAAGTTTTGTCGCCCACGGTGACGGGTGGGAAGGGCGAGCCCGACGAGAAGATGACGCGGGCCTGTCGAGAAAACGACTGAAATTAAAGCGAGATCCGGGAGAAAAAAGCAACTACTTACATCTGTGTTGGTGTAAGCCTCCTCGGCCGTGCACTCGGCTTTGCTGGTGGGATTCGACAGGGCGAAGATGATGGGCCTCTCGTTGTTGTCCGCCATGGTGCGCAGTATCTTGGGCGTGAAGAGTCCAGCACAGGCCGAAGCGCCAATGAGCACCTGCAACATACAAACCAGCAATTTGTAGTCAAGAAAGTCACTTAAAGAGGCTGTGCTCATAAAAATAAAGTTCGATCATAATTTCTACGTTTAAAATCATGATACTTTTTGTTGTGTAATTCGACTTACGCTGGGCTTGACGGTGCTCACAATCTGCTCCAGGTCCTGCATGGGCTCAATGTCCTTGGCGTAGTTGACCTTGTGGCCCTCCAGGTTGCCCACCTTGCGCGACTTGGTCAGCAGACCATCGATATCCACCATGAATATGCGGCTGTACGCCTCCTCGATTGGCACGCCCTCAGCGACCATGCCCTTGACGACGAGGTCGGCAATGCCAATGGCTGCCTCGCCGGCGCCCGCGAACAGGAAGGTGTAATCCTTGAAGGACTTGCCTGTGATGCGCTTGGAGGCGTACAAACCGGCAACGGCCACGGCGGCTGTGCCCTGAATATCATCGTTGAAGGTGCAATAGGTATTGCGGTATTTGTCTAGGAATCTAAATGCATTGTGGTTGCCAAAGTCCTCGAACTGGATCAGTGTGTTCTGGCCATAGCGCTTGACAACCGCCTCCATGAACTCGTCGATGAAGTCGTCGTACTCGCGTCCCACGACTCGCTTCTGTCGCAGACCCACGTACAGCGGATCCTCGAGCAGATCAATGTTGTTGGTGCCCACGTCCACCACAATGGGCAGGCACTGATGCGGCTTGATGCCAGCCAGGGCTGTGTACAGCGCCAGCTTGCCCACAGGAATGCCCATGCCGCAGGCGCCCAGGTCGCCGAGGCCGAGGATGCGTTCGCCGTCGGTCACGCAGATGGCGCGCACGTTGGGCTCGGGCCAGTTCTTCATGACATCGAAGATGTGGCCGCGATCGTTGAAGGTGACAAAGAGACCATGGGGACGTCTGTAGATCAGACCGAAGCGCTGGCAGGCGAGGCCCACGGTTGGCGTGTAAACGATGGGCATCAGGTCTTCAATGTTCTCGCTGAGAAAGCGGAAGAAGAGGCGCTCGTTGCGATCGTGCAGATCACTCAGATACAGATACTTGTTGAGTGGTTCCGTGTACCGGTTCACAGCGATTTTGCACAGCTGCAGCTGCTCCTCCTGCGTCTTGAAGCGCGCCGGCTGCAGTCCATGGATGCCCAGCACCTGACGCTCCTCGAGCGTGAAAGCCAGGCCCTAAACAAATACGATAATTATGTGTTATAATAATTTATATCCACACATACATATATTATATATTCATGTATTTCAACGAATCAATAGATACAAATAATTTATATATATTACTATTACTATATAATGCGAGAAATGTACAATATTGGAACTATACAATACTTTGTATCCCAAAGAATCAATAGATTCACATAATTCAGATATTATATTATCTTTGAATTGTGAAGTTATTTATATAATTTGTTGTTGCTAATTCATAATCTAAATATTTATATATTTCATTTTATTGTTTCTTTTTATTGATTGATGAGAAGTGGACTTGACTCACCTTATTCAGACGCGGATCGCGAATGTGATCGATGCCGCGCACCTGCGAGGGGCAGATGATGTCGCCGACAACCTCATGATAGCCGCGGGCATCGCACAGAGGTGTGGATGTTGTTGTTGTGGTTGTTACTGCTGCAGTTCCACTGCGGCACAATTTGCCGAGACTGCCACACAAGCTGCAACAGATAAGGGGCAGAGCGTATTACAAAATTGCGGCAATTGAACGCTGCCTGTATCCAACTGTTCAAGTATCAAAGTCAAGTCCAAGGCCAGCGTCAGCTGCTTTTTGTTTATTGTGGGCTATGGCATAGGGGACTGGGTGACTATGGGGGGAACTAGGGGGCCCGCTCTGCTAAGCCCCAGCCGCATTGTTTACTCTATGGAGGCACGATAAGATTCCGAATCAGAATCGGATTGACGACGAGATGCGATGTTGTTTTTTCGCATAATTAATGCTAATTGCGTTTCCCTTGTGACTAATTTCGGTTAGCGGTTCCATTGATAGAATTTCTACCCATCAACATCGCTATCAAACGGGATTATGGACTCAGAAGCCATCAAACTCGTTAGTGACGCGCGCCCCACGCGCTCGTGACGTGCCAAACCCGCCCAACAATCCGTCCGTCCGTCCGTCCGTCTGTCCATCCGCCCGCCAGTTGATATGCGATGTGTGCAAACACTTCTGGTCGCTAATTATCGGGGGAGTGCAAGGGAGCGCCGGGCAGTTGGAGGGGACGGTGGGTATCATTATCATTATCACCATTCGTCATTTTGTTACTATTCGTGAAAGCAAGCGCCAGAAGTGCTCACATGAGCTCCAAGTGCCTAGCTACAACTATTTCGCATATGCAACACGAATACTCACAACATGATATGGGGGAGATGTACGATTGCATGGAAACTATGTCAGCTTACTGCTTACAAAGTAAAAACAGACAAGAACATTAATCGTTTATATTATCTAGATCATAAATTGATTTCTGCGATATTTTCTTTCAACTACATATTATTATTATATATTCGACTATATTATTTTATTTTAAGTATTTTACTGTTATGGGTTCTTATGGTAGTTAATAGAATATCATTTTTGGTAAATCTCTCAGATATCATATAAAACAGGCATGCAAATGTTTTCATTGTTATGCACTTTTTCTTTAACTATATTATTACATCTTTCCAACTACTAACAAAACTAAACTACTCTAAATAAATAATGGCTATTAATTGTTTGCAAACGCAACCAAGTGCTTAACTATTTGGCATATTGAAGACGGACACTCACAATATGTACAATATAATATATTTAAGTGGATGTACCTACTTATAAAGGTGTACATATCTAATCACACACACAAATGCAAATGCGCGAGCGAGTCATAAATAATTTCGTATCTGCTGCTAAGGCATGTTTACACGGCAAACACTTGACGTGATATAATTCTCCCGAGCATGTTGTGTAAATATCATACGAATATATGATATAACAATTAAGTATTTGTACTTTTCCAATAATAAATAAATCTTTGCACTTGACGAGATTGCAATATTGCAATGAAGAACATATTTATAAACCCATTTTTGGCTAATGCCAGGCAAATATATAATATGTGATCAAGGTGTCCGCATAAACGCAACGCACACCAAGATACCTCCTATATAATTACGTCGACTATTATGACATCACGATACGATATCGTGAACAAAGTTCTGTGTAACGGCTAATTAGGCGTCGCTGCCGAGCGACTGTAAGCTCAAACACACACATGACCAGTTCAGGCAGTCTGGACATTTTGCGGCCAGACTAAGCCACTTTCAGAGTTGGCCATTTCCTTTTGAAGTATTTTTTTGTATCAACTTTTAAGTAGAATACACAAATTTCGATGGTTCACAAGAATCTCGAAATTTGTATTTAGTTCGTCTGACGAAAATAAAAAAACAACATTTTCGTGTGGCTTAGCGGGCAGATTAAAGAGTGGATTCGTAAGAACTTGCGGATAAAATAAGACGCCATAAACATTCTTGTGCCTGAGCTTTGCCATTGAATATTAGAAAATAAAAGACTTTTAAACATTATTCTTAAGGATTAAATAGACTTGTGATAACGCATTAAGTAATATATATTTACGGAAAAAAGTGTTACGGCATTACCATTTTTTAGTAATCTAAGCATGTATTTAATACATTTTTAGCTATTTATTTGTGCAAATCAAGCTATTTTAGCTTTCAAAATTGTGTCAGCACCGCAGCAATGACTACTACATAACAGCACATCTATGTCTGTGTGTGTTGTGTGTGTGTGTGTGCGTGCGTAACTCGTAAAGCTTTTGCTAAGAAGAAGTCAATGTACTCAACAGAGCAGATGTGTTGGAAATGTAGATTTTGGAATATGCGGCTAAGCAAAGGAAGAAAAGAGAGAGCGATGGCGAAGGCGAAGCTGCAGAACAAAAACTTTTGAACTTGGCAACGAAAATGAAAAATGGAAACATTTACAACAAAACAAAACGCAAATCAACAAAATAATAGCGCAGCATTTTTTGCACATATTGATGGTGAATATAAATTTAGAATTTGGCATAAGAAAAGTTCTAGCGGCGAATATACAACAACAAAACACGCACACACACACAGACAGTGTCCATGGACATGAAGGTGTCTCGCTCAGAGTCAAGTGAAATGCGTTGGCGTTGAAACAAATACACCATTGTATATGTATGTATGTGTGTGTGTGTGTGTGTGTATTGTTTATATATTGATTTTTCAGCTGTTTTTGTTTAGTTTTCGTTTTCATTACCAACCAAAATGCGGATTTGCGCTTATGCAAGCAAAGCGGAAGAGAGTGCAAGAGAAATGTCAATCAAAGTAGGAAGAAGTAGTGTGCAAGAGGAAGAAGCAGCAGCAGCAGCTGTTGCAGCGGAAGAAGCCAAAAGCAGAAAGCAAGAAAGTTAGGTCAATGCCGAAACATGTGCGAATCGCAGCCCCTCTCACAACCACCAATGAAAGGACAGCGAGTGCATGTGTGTGTGTTTGTGTGTTGTGCTAGCGAAAACGAAAGCTGCGCAGCACGAGTGCTAGAGGGAGTGAGGGATAAAGGGACGCCTGCCTTGGCGCACACTCGTCTGCCGAGAAGTCTAGGTCAGAACTGCTGGCAGAACAGCTGGGACGCTGTTAAAGCAGACACAATTGGCAATTGCATAATCCAAATTTATCACACGAAAATTGTTGCAATCGCAAGCAGAATTCCTTCTGCAACTTGATGCCAGAGCGAGAGGGCATCATACCCCCACCACCATGAATGTTTTTTCGCCTTACTTTTTGCTTACCTGGGTCTTGAGAACATTTTGCGCTTGTTTTTTTTGTATTTTTTTAGAATTGCTTTGATGTGTTAACTTGTGTGTGTGTGTTTGACACTTATTACTAAGATTTAATACTTTGCGTTACGTTCGTTAGCACACGGCAATAGTAACGACCAAACACCCTTAACAATTGCCCCAATAAACAAAACTGAGTATTGAACGCGCCGCGCGAATAAAACAAACAACCTCGCGAAGCTGTCGGCGAATGATGAACGAATGCCGAATGCTTAGAACCGAATCAACCCGATAGACCAAACTTGCGCGGCAGTGATTGAAACTTGCGAGTGTGACCGCAGTGGTATTTGCCCAAAATATACTCATTTTTGTCGACAAAAATACTGCTGCATTAGAAAAGCAAATTGACTAAATTATAAACCGTCTAAAAGCTTCTTCTATTGAATATGTCCTCTATACATATACGATTATAAGAGTATTTTAAAAGGGTTTGTACATGCGAAGCATGCGTGGCAGTTACTAAAAACAGTGTTGGTAAACGCGCACGAAAGCCAGTGCTGCCAGAGTAATAAGTTTAAAAACGCTCTCATGGTTGCCAGACTAAGAATTTGAAAATTTAAATTTAAACGTTGTAAATTAAGCATTCAATAGCATTTTTAATGTTTCTACATTGAGTATATTACAGTTACAATTGTTAATAGTAAATTATGCAGAACAACCAGGCATTGGGATCCATTAGCTACATAACTCTGCATGGAAACGCTGTTTTCGCCCAATTCCAAGTTGACGCCAGTATTTTTAGGAGCGGTCGATTCAAATGTGTAAAGAGCGCGAAATCCGTTGGCCACAAAGCGATCATTGGAGTGGAATGTGACCCGAAAGAAACGTCTATCGGAGCGCACTTCGAAATCGGGTAGTTTGCCGCAATGGCGACTGTACTTGCGATCCGTGGTCATGAAATTCGAGAATTCCACATAGTCGCTGGCAGTTTGATGGTCGCAGCTGAGAAATAAAAGGGAATAGAATAGATATTAAAATACCTAAAATATAGTCTGTAAACCTACGTGCCAATTCCTTCGACATCGAAGTAAGTGAAGCGCAGCACAATGCGTTCCCCGGCGCCGTAGAATAAATAGTTGCACACAACATTCTCCAGATAGTAGCCTGGAAAATTGGGAGAGTGAAATAAGCCGCTAATCCGTTCACTGCTGTTGTAGACAAAGGTGCATTCGTTGCCCTGCTGAACGCCCGAAGTGATGCCAAAGTCTGAAAGCAGATTTGAAATTCAAATTTAAATAGCGATAACAACCACTTTATTTGGTATATCTATATGAAATCTCAAAGCGAGATATCGTTAAGCAATAACTGAATTTGAAATATCGATACGTAAGCTAAATGTGAGATATCAATATAGCGTTTTCGCGATTATCAAATTTAAAATAATATGTGCATATAATTTAAAATAATATATGTATATTGAAGGTCACCTACTTGTAAGGAACTTGTACTCTGCGCGGAAGCCGTAGTATTGCACCTTGTTGGTCATCTTGGGCGGATACTTGCCCACAAACTGCAACTGCAGCCGCTGATCACTCGACATCAATGGCTTGGGCATAAATGCGCCGCAGAAGAGTTCCTCGGTATCGTATTTGCCCCGCACTTCCGACAGCAGATGCAGTGCATCGTGTTCCACACAGCGGCTGGAGTTCTCACTCTCAGTAGGTATATTGAAGTCATGGAATCGAATTTGAATGCGTTCCGGTTTTTGCGCCTCGAACTCGTAGCGACATTGCACCACTACCGATGAATCGATAGTCTTGCCTATCGCCGCGCCGATAAACGAGCCCAACAGCTGATTCGTCTCAAAGATTCCCGATTTGTTGACGCGCGAATCAAACACACGTCTGCAGTGCTCTGTGAATTAGATGGCAATAAAAGTGACCTCACAATAACTGAATGCTTCAAACGCTGATCGCGAGTCGTGTGAAGCACATTCGAACACTCTGCAGCAGAGCAATGACAAGCAGCAAGCAGCGGAATGACGACAACAAACTGGACACGTTCAGACATGTCTGTGATGAAATTGCAGCCGAGTCGAGTTATCTGCGAAAAGTGGAGAAGTTGGAGGCGTTCTTCAAGAAGGGCAGCAGTGGCAAGGGCTTCGAGGGGGACACGCTGCAGTGGGTGCAGTTCCTCATACCGGGCGCCGCTCAGCGCGTCTACAATCTGCAGAACAAGGCGCTGATTAAACTGTTTGCGAGGATCCTCCAGGTGGAGCAGCAGCAGATGCAGCTGGATCTGGAGCAGGGTGAGTTGCAATGGTTGCTCATTGCTCTAATGAGGCTTACAACTGCTTTTGCCTGCCAGATGGCGACATTTCCGAGACGCTGCGCAAGCACTTTGCTTCCTCCCGCAAGCTTAAGCCTCAGACTGAGAGCAGGCTCTATTTGCATGAGGTGGAACAGCTGCTGGGGGAGCTGGAGCAGCGCTCAAAGGAGGACGAGCAGGTGGAGGTGCTGCGGCAGCTCTGCCAGCAGGCAACCGACTTGGATCTGCGCACCTTTATTCGCCTAATCAAGCAGGATCTGCGCATCAATGCGCGTGCCCGGCACATCCTGGACGCCTTTGGGCCACAGGCGTATCCCGCCTATCAGTCCTCGCGCGATCTCACAGCCATAGTCAAGGCCTTTGCAGGCCAGGGGACTGTCAAGGCGACAGCCAAGAAAGCGAAGTCTACGAGCGGGATTCAGGTGATGACGCCCGTCTCGCCCATGCTCGCCTCTGCCTGCAAGTCTGTGGAGGAGGCGTTCAAGAAGAATCCCTCGGGGCTGTACAGCGAGATCAAGTACGACGGGGAGCGAGTGCAGATCCACAAGCAGGGCTCAGAGTTTAAGTTCTTCAGTAGGAACTTGAAGCCCGTCATGGATCACAAGATTAAGCAACTCAAGGATTTCATACCACGCGCCTTTCCCGGTGCCGACGACATGATCCTCGACTCGGAGATCATTCTGGTGGACACCGAGACGGGAGCCTTGCTGCCCTTCGGCACCTTGGGCGCCCACAAGAAGCACACGTTTGCCAACGCCTCCGTGTGCCTCTTCGTCTTCGACTGTCTGCTCTACGATGGCGACGATCTCACCCAGCTGTAAGTGGCTATTAATTATAGCTCGACTTCCTACTTATCCATCTTAATTCCCTCTTAGGTCGTTTTGCAAACGCCGCGAGATTCTCGAGCAGAACATTCAGCCCATTAAGTCGCATGTGCAGCTTTCGGAGTCGCAGTTTCTCAAGACCCAAAAGGAGCTGGCGTTGATGACGGCCAAGGTGCTGCAGGCGAACCTGGAAGGCGTTGTTCTCAAGAGCCCCTCGGGCACCTATCAGCCCGGCAAGCGCAACTGGCTCAAAGTGAAGAAGGATTATCTCTTCGGCGGCAAGATGGCAGACACAGCGGACTTGGTTGTGCTGGGCGCCTGGTACGGCTCCGGGAAGAAGGGCGGCGTGTTGAGCATCTTTCTGATGGGCTGCTACGATGCACGGGACAAGCTGTGGAAGACTGTCACTAAGGTACACTCGGGCCTCGACGATGCCACCAACGATGAGATACACGCATCGCTGATGCGGCTAACCGATCGAGCTGATGCCAACAAGATTCCCACTTGGCTGCACTGCAAGAAGGCGCTGGTACCCGATGTGCTGGCCAAGACACCGGAGCAAATGCCCGTCTGGGAGATCACAGGCGCGGAGTTCACGCAGTCGGAGGCTCACACAGCTGGCGGCATCTCCATTCGCTTTCCGCGCATCACAAGATTGCGCAGCGACAAGACTGCGAAGGAGGCCAATGATCTGGAGCATCTGGAGCAGCTTTATGCTGCCTCCAAGCAGAGTGTCAACGTGGATTTGTTGCTGGCTGATTGCGAGTCGAGTGACAAGAATGAATTGAGCACCAAGCTGAAGCTGGAGAAGACGCCGCAAAAGGGCAAATCACCCAGCGCGGCTAAGACGAGCAGTAGAAAGAAAAAAACGCCCAAGCAAGAGTCTGACGATGAGGCAGAGGCGGCATCAACTAGCTCACAACACAGCTCGCGGAAGAAGCCCAAAATGGAGCTGCCCACGTCAGCTTCCCAAGCGAAGCTCAAAGATTTCTTCAAGCCCAAGGCAGCAGCTGCAGCTGTCAAGCAGGAAATCTCAGCAGAAGCAAGCAACATAAACAGTGAGAAGAGCAATTTATTCAATGGTCTCGTCGCTCACTTTGTTGCTGGTGCCGCAGAGTCCAAGCAGCTGGATGAATTTGTGCGTCACGGCGGCACTTTGACCACGAATACCCGAAAGGCGACATTGGCCTTCCATGACTGCAACCAGGACATCGATTTGCCTCAGCTGAGGTGCGTATATCAACTATTATCTATAGAACTTTAATGCTATTTTAGTTTCTCTTTGCAGACCCCTTTACCGTCGCAGCTGTCGGCATCTCAGCGTCAAGTGGATGCAGGCTTCGTTGGAAGCCAAGTCGCTGCAGCCTTATCCTCTCTACGCCTTGCAATTGAAAGCCTAGTCAACATGGCATTACATGTAAATAGATAAAAGTACTCTACTTTTTATTTATTAACATATCACAGTAATTTATGCAAGTAAGCACATTCATTCAAATGAACTTAATGTACTATACATGGATAAATAATTATATATTGTTGGGAATTACATGTAAACAATTATTTACTTATTTACATATAGTCAATTTAAATTGATATGCTTGCTTGGATAGAATAATGTCTTCTTTCTCTTGTAAATAATCTTGAACAGCAAACGATTGCAGTGATAACTAACTTATTAAAAAGGGGTTTGCATTGATACAAATGTTTACTATTATTATTAATATTATAATTTTTAATATTTAAATTATACTCCAATATATATATTGCGTCATTTTACTTCTCTGTTCTGTTGCTTTCAATTCTTAAATTGGTAATTATTACTGAGCTAATCTTTATTTGAAAATATAAATTAAAATTGTTTCAAAATATATCGTTCATATACATATGTACATCATGTACATCATTCAATGTAATATTGATATGATTATTAAGGAACTCTTCAATTGTTTTTTAATTTGTAAATTTTTTTTAATAGACATTTTCCTAATATTTAATAAAAACATAGTTTTTTTTAAAGTGTATTCCTGTGCTCATTCGTTTTTGATTATATTTCAAGAACACTACACTTTAATCACATTCAAACAATATCCCACACACATTGAGCACTCGAAGATCTGTCAGTGTATTTTGTTTGTTTTCGAGCTCTTATGAAATTGAGAAAGCGCAAAGCTCGTGAGAACGAAAAGCTTTGGCAGAGAAAAAGCTTTGCCGGCCAAACATAAAACACAAAATGAGCGTGACAAGTTCAATTCTTGGACAGTCCGGTTTCTGCTTGCGCAGTTCGCATTGTTTGCCGCTTTTATATTATACTAACTAAAAATGTTGCTAGAATTTCTGGCTTTATTTGTTGTTGCTC
Organism: Drosophila ustulata; assembly: GCA_035047365.1. NCBI lineage: Eukaryota > Metazoa > Arthropoda > Insecta > Diptera > Drosophilidae > Drosophila > Drosophila ustulata. The sequence continues at coordinate 31,863,967 of JAWNPT010000094.1, forward strand.
TGCTGCTAGCCTATCGCTGGTCAACTGCCAGCTTTAACTTCTTCAAGCAACGAGGAATTCCCTTCAATAAACCCTATCCACTTGTGGGCAGCAATGGAAAGATTATATTTGGAAAGCAATCAAACCTCAATCTGATCATCGATTTGTACAACGAAGGCAAGGGCAAGTGAGTATCTATCAATCTTATCTGCTGTTTTGTAATGTGAATATCAAATGGACAGTGACTCACAAAAGTTCAGTCTGATGATGGTTACAAGATCAGCACAAAATTAATTTTTGAAAATATATGTTTAAACTGGAAGTTTGATTTATTGAACAGTAAAATGCAAATTAAATAATATAATGTTTGTTTAATAACTATTTCCCAATTTTAACAGGGTCTTTGGCACCTTTGAGCAAATGTCGCCCGTGCTGATGATACGCGATCCGGAACTTATCAAGCAGATCACTGTGAAGGATTTCGATCACTTTATCAATCACCGCAGCTTCTTTGGCACCGATGGAGAAGCACCCCATGATATAGACCATCTGTTCTTCAGCTCCCTGTTCACCATGCGCGATGCCCGCTGGAGGGACATGAGGAGCACTCTGACTCCCGCCTTTACGGGCAGCAAGATGCGTCACATGTTCGAGCTGATGAATGTGGTGGCCAAGGAGGCGGTGGACTACCTCAAGCGTGATCCGTTGCCCGAGACGGGCCTCGAGCTGGACATGAAGGACTATTCGATGCGGTTCACCAACGACGTGATTGCCTCGACGGCCTTTGGGCTGGAGGTGAACTCGTTCAAGGAGCGCGAGAATACGTTCTACATCATGGGCAAGAACCTGACAACCTTCACGTTCCTGCAAGGCCTGAAGTTTGTGATCTTCAGGACAGCCCACTCGCTGTTCAAGGTAATTGGATGCACAGAAAATCATTGTGGCAGTTGATGTTAATTTCTAACTCTTTGCAGCTGCTGAAGCTGCCGCTCTTCGATAGAGTGAGCTCCAAGTACTTGATGGACATCGTTCTAGACACGATGAAGTACCGCAAGGAGCACAACATTGTGCGTCCCGACATGATCCACCTGCTGATGGAGTCACGCCGCATGCTTGCCTCAGAGAAATCCAATGCAAACGCGGATCGCGAATGGGATGACTTTGAGCTGGCGGCCCAATGCTTTGTGTTCTTCTTTGCGGGCCTCGAGATGTCCTCGAAGCTCATGTGCTTCGCTGGCCAGGAGCTAATGGAGAACGTGGACGTGCAGCAGAAACTGTACGCTGAAATTGCCGAGGTCGACAGCCAGCTGGAGGGCGGCCAGGTGACCTACGAAGCTCTCATGGGCATGAAGTACTTGGATCAGGTGGTCAGCGAGGTGCTGCGCAAGTGGCCGCCATCGCTGTCCGTGGACCGCGAGTGCAACAAGGACATTGCCTTTGAGCTGGATGGTCAAACTATTGAGATCAAGAAGGGCGACTGCGTCTTCCTGCCCAACTGTGCCCTGCACTACGATCCCAGATACTTTGAGAATCCCTCAAAGTTCGATCCGGAACGCTTCAGCGATGCGAACAAACACAAGATCAATCCCTTCACATACTTCCCCTTCGGTCTGGGCAAACGCAGCTGCATCGGTGGGTTGTCAGCTCTACAAAATGTGATTCAATTGGAATAATTTAATTCACTTTCTCTGCAGGCTCGCGTTACGCTCTGCTCAAGGCCAAGGCCCTCATCTACTACATGCTGCGGGATTTCCGCATCGAGACTGCTGCCAAAAGCAGCATTCCCTTGGATCTCATGTCCGCCGGCTTGCAGGTGAAGCCCAAGAACGGATTTTGGATTCAACTCGTTCCTCGTGAATGACTTGAGAGAAACAAACGAATTCAGTATTAACAAACTCGACTATTGGCTAACTTATTGACTGATCTATGACTTGGATACCTGAGAGAATTGAACTGCATTTAAAGCTTATTTTATGTGATATACATTTTCCTCGCCGCTTATTGAATATTATACGTTGAATAACCGGAAGTGTTTGTCTTTCATTTACCAACTGAACCAAAAGGCTAATCGATTGGTTGCACCAATTAAAGTGGAAACTCGCAACGAACGTCTTGAAGGCAGATGAGTTGTGCATTCACTTCGTATACGTAATATCCACATAATATTCGCATTGTTGCCTGCGGTGCAAAGTCTCCGGCCAGAATCGTGAATTGAGTTTCTGCTTTGCTATATATACTATGGGCGAGTTCTCAGCTGCTTTTAGTCTGGTCGCCAGTCAAGTTCGAATTGTTCGTTCGCGAAATTGTAAAGTGCCTGATAAGTGTGTTTGAATAAGGATACGAGTACTCGAGGCTGTTATGGCATCCGCAATACAAGCGTTCTACAAGAACAAGACCATTCTGATTACAGGTGGCAGTGGGTTTATTGGAAAAGGTAGACCGAAGCAACACGAGGATTGAATCCCAATGAAATTACATTCATCTTAATTAAAAAACTGCTTAAGCAAAGTGCAAATGGGATATAAGTCCAATTCAAAAGCAGTTTTTAACTATAATGAAAAATGAAACAATACATTTCAATAACTCTGTGTTTGCCAGATTTTCCTAAGTTGCAATGTTTGTTACACTTGTAAATAAGCTGCAAGCACTTTTGACCCTTTAGAAACTTAAAGATAGTTGATTAGTGATAAATTGCTCAAAAGAGTCTTGTTGAGTGCATATTGGTAATGGGAGCATTTAGCATTTTCCTAAAGTGTTTAATAAAATAAACAATTTGCAAGCTCGACTTTCATTTATCTGTGAATATAGTGTATGCGTTAATAACATAACATACGAAAATAAAATATGTAAACACATGTAAAGAGGCTGCAATTTCTTTCGCCACTTTGTAAATACAAATATAATTGATTGGTGATTAATTGCTCAAAAGAGTCTTATTGAGTTCATTCTGATCAATGGATATAGCGCTTTTCTTCAAAATGTATGACATAAAATAAATGTAATTGCAACCTTGACTTTTAATTTATCTGTGAACCCAAATTCAACATAAATTAAGAAAATGTGTTGCCAGAAGTGAAATAAAGTACAAGTAAAGTATAACAAGCGGAAATAAAATATGTAAATACATACAATGAAATCGCTGTCGCCGCTTTGGAAATTGTAAAATAGCTGATTTGTGATTGATTGAGTAGTTGTGTTTATATTTTTTTTATCAGTGAAACTTACAAAATTAGTTGCAAGAAGTCTCCGTTACAAGTGGTAATTAGGTTTCTTAAAACACTTTAAACATTGCCTTTGATTTCATAACAAATGTAAATTCTTGTAAATACGATGCAATTCTCCACATGTCTTGAATACAATTTAAACTACGAAAGCTCGACTTTTAATTTATCTGTGAATATAAATGTTTTTTCTTTTTGCGTACTATAGTATTGTTCACATTTATTTAAATTGTAATACAGTGCAAAATGTTTTGCTATCTTGAACATTGAAGGTAATTGATTCATAATTACTCGAAAGTACAAAACCGACTAACAATTTATTTTTTAGCTGAAATTGTAAATTGAAAACGAAATAGGTTCCCGGAAGTTACGATTATAAAGTTTAAACTATATTAAAACAATATCAGGCAGTAACCTAAATCAAATTTGAAAAGGGTTATTGAGAAATTCTTTAAGTTGTACATTCTAGAAATACAATAATCAATAATCAAGCTGAACTAACAATCTAACATTTCTCCCAGTAACCATTGAGAAGCTGCTGCGTTCGACGGAAGTGAAGCGGATCTATGTGTTGGTCAGACCAAAAAAGGGACTCCAGATTCATGAACGCATCGCGGACTGGAAGGATGACGCTGTAAGTTAATGATCAGCGGAACAACTAATAAGACGCTAAAAATTTGTGTGACAGGTCTTCAGTGTGCTGGTCCAATCCAATCCTGATGCCTTGAAGAAAATAGTGTCAATAGCAGGAGACATCAGTGAACCGGACCTGGGCATCAGTCACGCGGACAGAGAACTGCTCACAAAGGAGGTGCATGTGGTGATCCATGGAGCGGCAACCATTCGCTTCACGGAGCCGCTCCACGTTGCCACCGACACCAACACTCGGCCAACGCGACTATTGTTGCAACTGGCCAGGGAGATGAGCCGCCTGGAGGCTTTCATTTATCTGTCCACGGCCTTCTCCAACTGTATAAGCCATAACATTGATGAACGTTATTACCCCGAGCACTTGGGCTGTACTGCCGACCAGATGTTGCATCTGCGAGAGATTCTGGGAAGTCAGTTGACAGACAAAGTGTCGTCCGTCTTGGTTGGCAAGTTCCCCAACACTTACACGTTCACCAAGGCTCTCTCGGAGCAGATTCTGGAGCGGGAGTCGGGCGACCTGCCCGTAAGCGTCTTTCGACCTGGCGTCAGTAAGTGAATTCTATCTCCCTAGATCGGAGTTCTTTTGAAACTAATGTCTACTACTAACATCTGCAATAATCTTTAAGAATATATATATTTACTTAATTTTCCAATTCCAATTCCAATACAGTAATTGCCAGCTATAAGGAACCTGTTGAGGGATGGATTGTGAATCCCTTTGGTGTCTCGATGCTGGTCTACGGCGCTGCCATGGGATTCTTGCGCACCTCGATGATAAGTAAAGCTGCCCACGCCAATGTCGTGCCCGTCGACTACTGCGTCAACCTGATGCTGGCCCTCACCTGGCAGACTGCGACCGAGGCAGCTGCTCGCAAGAAGACAGCGACTCTCGCTCCCGCTCCCGCTCCCCCTCCGTCCATCTACAACAACGTACCCAGTGAGAACAATTTGCTGACGTGGGGGCAATACATCGACTACTCAATGGACCTTGGAGACGTCTATCCGCTGGAGAAGATGAAGTGGGCGCCCTTCCTGCAGTGCACCACAAATCCCTGGGTTTTTCGACTGCTCTCCTTCTTCTATCACCTTCTGCCCGGCTACGCTACAGATATCATGTTGCGGCTCAAGGGGGAAAAGGCGCTGATCGTTAAGACGTATCAAAAGTTGCACAAGCAGATGCTCGTGATGGCATATTTCGGCAGCATTATCTGGCACTTTAAGACCCGCAACACGGACAAGTTGTGGAGCATCATGTCGCCCAAGGATCGCGAGGTATTCGAATTCGATATGGCGTCGCTCAACTGGAAGGATTATTTCTATCGATCCACCGGCGGCATGCGAACTTATTTGGCCAAGGAGGAACCCAGCGAGGAATCGCTTAAGCGGGCTCGTAAGGTCAGAGCGCGGTAAGTTAAGGACTGATTAATCACATACGGACATGCTATTAATTTTATTTTATTCCCGCACAGCTTCATTATTCTACATCATCTGGTGCAGGGCATCCTTATTTTGTTGGTCGTCTTCGTGCTGTGGAAGCTGCTGCGTTGCCTGCTTTAGTTTCTAATGCTCTATATTTGTAAATGGAATAATAAATTGGAAAAATTACGGCATTTTAGCTGCAACTTACTCGCTGCTTAGCCCTCTAAGCCAACTCCATTAATTCGAGCGAAAGCTTGTAAAGTCCTAAAGCCATGAAGCGCACGCTGCGTATACATAATATCCGCATATTGATGGAAATTTACTGGGCAATGATAACGACGAATATTAATGACAAGTCAGTTGACAATTTCATTCATAACCGGACCGAATAATGTATTCGAAAAATTATAAGTGAAAGTATTTTGACGTAAATAAGAATCGGACAAATTTCAATATTGTTAAAGATTTAAAATCTCTTTAAAAATACCAACATTTTGTGATACCACACAAATAAATTGTTTGAGGTAAGCTGTTTATTTAAGCTATACATTTTTCAGCACTAGGCACTTCATTAGCAACACTGTGTTACGCTCCAAAGTCTGGGCTCCGACTGAGAACATGAGCGTTAATTGCTGCTTGGCTATAAATACTACGGTCGGGTTCTCAGCGACTCGTAGTCTAACGTCTGTTGCTCGAAGCGTAGGCGTTCGCCCCGCGAAATTGTGAAGTGATTAGTTTTTTAAGAGTGAGAAAGGCAGCATCGATTCAGCTATGGCGTCTGAAATACAAGCGTTCTACAAGAACAAGACCATTCTTATCACAGGTGGCTGTGGATTTATTGGAAAAGGTACGTGTAGCAAAAGGATTCAATCCCTAGAGGACGACTTTAGTTTTAACTGCTCAATTGGATTAGCACAGTGATGAAAAAAGCCCTAAGTACATTTGTTATAAATAAAATAAAATATTGTATGAATGCAAAGAATTTCCAAAAAATTCATTCCAAGTAACTTTCATGACATTTAGATATGTAGATATATGAAAAGGTCAACCGATCGTCGCTTTAGCAATTGGTACAATATAATTTATAATTCATTCATAAGAGATTCACAAAAAAACCGTATTTGTTTGTTTAGCATAACAAGTGTTAGACACTTTTAAGTATGATACAATCCCTTTCGCCACTTTGAAACTGAAAGCTTATTGATTTAAATTTGTACAATGAAATAGAAAGAAAATATCAGCCAGAGAGGGAAGAAGGACTCGCATTCATTTATTTTGTATTTTGTCATTAAGCTCCTTTAATTCTAGAAATGCGCTAAGAAAAAACACATTAAGTAAGCTTAACTTTTAATGAAAAAGAGGAAGTCTGAAGTTATTAAAGTCTTTGAAATTGTTATTGTTAATATTTATTTTCGAATAAAATTCTTGTTTCTACGTAATATCAGATACTATTTTGGGAAGTGCTTCACCGCAACATGCAAACGAAATGCAAACGAGAAGAGAATAGAGCATAAATTAACTTGTATACATATTCATTAAAAACTCGTAAAACGCTTTTGAGCTAGTTTCGGATTAATTTCCAATGTTGATAATACAGCAAATTAATTTAATTCGGGCCTAATTACCGAAGAATACATCAAGAAACAAGATTCACTTCTAAGGCCCAACCAAATGAGCAGCTGTTATTAATTAACTAAACGAAGGTGCTTCAAATAAATGTTGGAAATTTGTTAATCCGATCTTTCTCCCAGTGACCATTGAGAAGCTGCTGCGCTCGACGGAAGTGAAGCGGATCTACATGCTGCTCAGGCCCAAGAAGGGTCTGCAGATTCATGAACGCATCGCGGACTGGAAGGACGACGCTGTAAGTTTTCGATCAGGCACTTCATATCCAATAAGATGCTAACAATTTGTGTGCCAGGTCTTCAGTGTGCTGGTCCAATCCAATCCGGATGCCCTCAAGAAACTTGTGCCCATCGCGGGCGACATCAGTGAACCGGACCTGGGCATCAGTCACGCGGACAGGGAACTGCTCACAAAGGAGGTGCATGTGGTGATGCATGCAGCGGCAACCATTCGCTTCACGGAACCTCTCCCCGTTGCCATCGACACGAACACGAAGCCAACGCGGGCCATGTTGCAGCTGGCCAGGGAGATGAACCGCCTGGAGGCCTTCATCTTTGTGTCCACGGCCTTCTCCAACTGTATAGGCAATCACATCGATGAGCGCTACTACCCCGAGTACTTGAACTGCACTGCCGATCAAGCTATTAGTCTGCGAGAGATTCTGGGAGACCAAATGACTGAGAAAATTTCGCCCACCTTGCTTGGCAAGTTCCCCAACACTTACACGTTCACCAAGGCTCTCGCCGAGCAGATCCTGGAGCGGGAGTCGGGCGACCTGCCCGTAAGCGTCTTTCGACCTGGCGTCAGTAAGTAATGTTTATCTTTCTAATTAGGATATTGTCTTAAACTGACGACTGCTACAAGCATCGACTGATATTAATTTTGTGGTCGATTTGACGAATGATTTTTTAAACAATGTGAACAGAACTTTTTCTGAATCACAATGTTCATCGTGGTCATGCAGCTATTTTCTTGTTTATAATATTTTGTATTTATTTTTGTTTCATAAATGTTTCAGATGATTAGAATTAATATCTTCATAATAATCATGCAACACTTTTATATATCCCTTGTTTCAATTTTTAAATGTTTTAAATATGCTCATTTAAAGTTCTCTACTGCTTGAATCCAATTATTTTATTTTTTCGTTTACACATATTTTTAATGTGCGAATGGATTTAAAGTGTTCATTAAAATTGTTTCTTACTTCAACAACATATGTACAAAGGGTCCAATAGGTGTTTTAAATTGAATGTTAATGCTTCAATTATCTATTTGATATTTGTTTATTCCATTCGAGGTTTTTGATTTGATCTTTATATTTGAAAAGAGTCGATTATAATTCTTGTTTATTTATTTCCCCATTCGTTTTGCTTATACCCTTTTCAGTCGTAAGCAGCTACAAGGAACCCATTGAGGGCTGGGCTGCGAGTCCCATTGGCGCCTCGATGCTGGTCTATGGCATTGCCATGGGATTCCTGCGCACCACGATGCTGAACACCGATGCCTACGCCCATGTCGTGCCCGTCGACTACTGCGTCAACCTGATGCTGGCCCTCACCTGGCAGACTGCGACCGAGGCAGCTGCTCGCAAGAAGGCAGCGACTGCCGCTGCCGCGCCCCCTCCGCCCATCTACAACAATGTGCTGAGTGCGAAGAATCTGCTGACGTGGAGACAATACATCGACTACTCGATGGACCTTGCGGACGTCTATCCGCTGGAGCAGTGCAAGTGGGTGCCGCTCTTGCAGTGCACCACAAATCGATTCTTGTATCCTCTGCTCGTCTTCTTCTATCACATGCTGCCTGGCTACTTTGCGGATCTCGTCTTGTGGTTAATGGGCAAAAAGCCGCAGATCGTTAGGCTGTACAAGAAGATGCACAAGCAGACGGATGCGATTTCCCATTTCACAGTCAACAGCTGGACCTTTAAGACGGACAACACGGACGACTTGTGGGGCATCATGTCTCGCAAGGATCGCGAGGTGTTCTTTTTCGATATGGCGTCGCTCAACTGGAAGGATTACTTCAAGCGATCTAGCATCGGCATTCGAACCTTTTTGGCCAAGGAAGATCCCAGTGAAGAATCGATTATGCGGGCTCGTAAGAAGAGAGCGCGGTAAGTTAAGGACAGATTTATCACATTCGGATTTATCAGATAATAACTTGTTTACGTGCAGCTTCATTGTTCTACATCGTCTGCTGAAGGGTCTGCTTTATGTCTTGGCCGGCTTCGTGCTGTGGAAGCTGCTGTGTTGCCTGTTTTAGTTTTTAGTGCACAATTTCTATAATCCCTGTCTTAGAACTGACGTACGGAAGCGACAAGATATAATTTAAAAATTCACAAATAATTATTCACAAATTACAGATTTTTATAATTATTTTTCGAATGTAATTTGGTAATATTGTGTAGCTTATTGACAACACTTTAGCGGAAACTCACTGCCAGTGCCAGGAGCGAGTCCTGCACAGCACAAGGACGACGTCGCCTGCCAAATGGCCACCAAGTAGAGCACAAAAAACACCGAGAAGCGCAACATTTGAACGCGTCGCCAACTCGCAATCAACTGAGCAATGAATGGATACTAAAAACAGTCAAGTCTCGCCTTCTCTCTCCCTCTCCCTTCGTCCTTGATTGGCCACATCCGCATTTCAGACTTCCCCCAGACGGAAGCTGTCAGTTCGCGGCGCAGAAGTTTGCCGCCACTTGGCTGGCGATTAGCATAATTCGATTGGGTCGATCGATTGGGAATCTAAGGCTAATTTATGGGGCGCCAACTTACGATTCGAGCGTCCTTTCGCATCCTGCGTGTCCTGCAAGCTGTTCGCCTTGGCGGGCGCCGAAAACGGCTGCTTCAACACGACACTGGCTGCCTCCAGAACGGGAGGCGCCGGTGGAGGCTCCTCGTTGGCCACGAACTTGTACTTGCCACGAAATCCCTTCGCCGTGCGATTCGAGCTCGCATTGAACTCCAGCAGCAGATCGGGTCCGCTGCTCAGGATGCGGCGCGTGGGGCAAGGCGAGCACAGCACGTCGATGACGGCATTCATGTGAGCCGACTCCGCATCGAAGATGGTCACTGCGTCCAGCTGACAGCCGCCATGCGCCACCGGGGGCAGCTGCAGCTCCTCGAAGAGCAGCTCCACGCGGCTGTCGGGGCGCCCAATGAACTTGTAGGCGCACTTGATGTGCGCCGGGTAGTGGGCGGGGAAGCGGGGCGAGTGGAAGTAGCCCTGGCCCGGCTGGCCTGCTGGGGCGGTGCTGGCGAAGAAATAGTAGTCGCAGAAGCTGTGCGGCACCAGGCGACCCTCAGTCCTAAAGGACTCTAAGAAAGGAAGGAGTTGAATGAGAAAGGGAGAAAGGATAAGTGTTCCTGGACTCACCTTGCTTGAGGAAGCGATAGCTGGCGGTCAGATTCAAGGGCCAGCTGGACAGCTTGGCTGGCGGCTGCTGAAAACTCAGGCGCAGTCCCAGCAGCCTCCCGGCGCTATAAATAGGCGTGGCATTGCGATCGCTGTGCTGGCACCAAGAGTACGACGCCAGCGTTGAGTTCTCGATGACGGGCTCCCGAAGATACGGAAAGACCTCGACGGTGTCCAAGCAGCTGTCACCGAAAAATAGAAATGCATTGAGCAGAGACCAGAGAGCAGAGAGCGAGCGACAAATGGCCGAAACACAAAATGGCCGCATCGAAATTCTAATGATGTCGGAAATTTATTGGCCGACACATTTGGGGCTGGTCGCTTGGCCGCCTCGTTGGTCAGCCTATAAATAGAGTCCCCGCCAAGGAGAATCGCATTGCTTTGCTGCTTGGTTCTTCATCATTTATTTTGATAAAAAGTCCAACAAAAGTTGGCGTTAAGGTTAACAAAATTCGAATGCAAATACGCGTATGAAACAGGCTAAAATGTAAATCAAATATAAACTAGAGAGGGTTGAATATTAATCAATTATCCGATTGTACGTGATATTTATTAGCATTTAAAGATAATTCTGAAACAAGATATGAGACAAAGGTATTTGGACAGACGAGCAGACAATCAGACGGAATAGGTATTTTAAATAAATTATAGAGAGATTAAAGATTTAATCAAAGTGAACAAAATAATTCGATTGATACAAGAAATATGAATTGAAGGGGATTCCTCCTAGACGAACGTTAAAAGACAACACGAGGAAAGTACAAAATAAAAAAAAATATATATGAAAAGATATTTAGATGGGTAGGAGAACTAAAGAGGAGGAAGACAACACGAGGAAAGTAAAAACAAAAATATTGAAATGAACTGAAGCAATTAAACGAAATAATTAAATTGCTATAGATGGGTAGGATATTCCAACACAGGGAAAGGACTGTAACATCGGGATAACTGTCAAATACAGAAAAAAGAGGTAATCTACAAATAGGAGGCTAACAGCTAAGGCAATAGAAACTTGACGCGACTCGCTTTAAGAAGCTTTAGTTGGTGGTGGCTGCCTTCGGATTGGTTCTAGGGATTCTTGCGTTTCCGCATTCCCCCGAGCATGCGACAGAAGGCAGGATAATCGATCATGGGAGGCTCCTCCAGGGTCTTGGGCTTGGCCATGGGAGCATGACTGAGCGCCTCTTTGGCCTCGCTGACGGTCATCTTGTCGCCATAGTTGACCAGCTCCTCGTAGATTCTGCTTGACAAAAAGGAGTTTCAGTTCCAAGTGCACTTCAAGAGGAATACACGCACTTTCTCTCATCGATCTTGCCCGTGCCGTGGTCATCCCACTTGCTCCAGGCCTCCAGCAGCACATCCTCGGGATCGAGTTCCTGGGTGCGACGACACATCAGCTGCACAAATGCCTCGTAGTCCAGGGGCTCGTGGGCTTCTTGCATCATCTGCTCGAGCAGCTGCTCGTTGGGCTCGTTGCCCAGCGCCATGTACGTGAACCGCAGGTCGTCTTTGGAGATCAGTCCATCGCAGTCCGTGTCGAAGAGGGTAAAGACCTGTTTGGGCCAGCAATTTGTAGCCACTTCCAACCTCAACTTCAAGTTCAACTTTAACTTACTTCCTTCAGCTCCGCCAGCTTGGCAATATCCAAATCCTGCGACGACACTTGATCGTCTGCGCTCATCTGCTCCGGCAGTTTGTAGTGTCCCGTGCTCTCCGGCAACTTGAGCCGAGGATTGAAGATTTCATTGATCACGGCCATCGCCTCGGACTCCGTCTCCAGCTGCGCTGAAGGCTGCGGCGTGTGCGATGACTTCCTCGCCGAGCTGGCACGACGACGTCGCTTCAGGGAGAGATTAAATAAAAGAGGCGAACTGTGGACAACTTTCCGCACTCACGCGCTCCAGATCCTCCAACGACACCGTAGGATCCATAGACATTTTGGGGGCTGCACTTTTCTCTTCACTTCAGCACTTTTCAACACTTTTTGCCACTGCGGCCAACGTTGTGGCACAACGCTCTGCCCAAGCTCCACTGAAACCAGCGGCGCCTTTGGCCAACAATTTTATTGACAAATCGATTTTGATTTCTGCGCTGCTTATTTTAAAATCGCTGCACATTTCGCATAAATTGACACAAATTTGCAAACTTGCGGGCGCGTCTTCCATTTATATAAATAGCCCCACAGATTGGCCGAGTGTCGCCCAGCTCTGTTGGCCTTCACGAGGTATTTTAATTACATTCGCATTGCAGTCGCCGCGATTTCGATTTCCTCGATTTCCACAATTTCCTCGACTCGGACTCGGACTCGGATTCGAATTCTTGACGGCTGTCGCGCAGCTGCTGCCTGCTGCCTGATCCAGATCCACGATCTCCCATCGATGTGGATTCGGATACGCGACGCGATTAGAATAGTTCGCTGCGGGTGGCAAGTGGCAAGTGGCAAGTGGCATGCTGCAAGACCGGAAGCGTTGCTACTCACCCGGGGCGCAGTTGCAGCTGCTGCAGATGGAAGGCGACCAGCTCGTCGCTGCTGCCGCCAATGAAGATCATCAGGCAGTTGTTTTTGGCGCCCACCGTGTGGCTGGCATTAATGGCAAGGTTGCCCCACTGTGTGGCATTCCGCTCGGTGGCATGCAGGCAGGAGCAATCTATCATTAATTGTAAAAACCATTACAATTATTAATATTATCATTCTGATTACAATTAGTATTATTAAAATGATAATTATTGTTATAATTACTATCATCATTCTGATAATAATTGGTATTATTTATATTATTATCATCATTGTTATTACTACTATTATTATTATTATTATTATTATTTGTATTAAAGTTCTTCTGCTTACCCAGCCAGAGCTGCGACTGCTTGCTGTTGGCCACTTGCTGGCCATGGCTCAGCTCTGCTGACCAGGTCAACAGGAATACGATGGGTAACCAAGCGGCTGCCATCTGCAGTGGCCAAACTGAAACTGCGAGCGGCTGACAAAGCTGACAAGCTCACGAGCATCGCGATGTCCTGCCACATATTCACGCCATGCTACGCCTCTGTGCCGCAGCGCCTCTTTGGCTGCTTTGGCTGCTTTAAAAATAGCCAGGTGCCACCCCACGAAGGGACTCTGCTTCTGGCCATATAAAAACCGTCGGTGTACCTTTTTTTCGTGTCATTAAATTAAGTTGAGGTTTTTATGAAGCTGCCAGCTTCCCAGCATCCTTCTGCCCGTTCCCCTCTTCTCGGAGGTGTCGCCATCGCCATTTGTTAGTTTCTGTCAACGCCCAAGCCGCAGGCACCAACAATGGGGCACAAACTGTGACTTTGGCCAGCTATTTTTAAGTGGATTTCATCTATCTATTGACAGGGGTGAAAGAGGATGAGGACCTGCCCAGTTATCGCCATCGAATCATTGCTGACAGCTCAATTTAGATTGACCAAAAATATCTCTAACAACTAATCGACTTTTGAGTGGCATCGATATGACCTAAGGCTGCTTACAAATAATAACAATAATAATATTAATATTCTGAATACACCTCAAGCTATTCGAAAGTTAGAAATTACAATTTAATTTATATAATTTATATAGAAAATATTCGAATTTCTTTTACATACCAGCATTTCAGATAATTTAATTGCAATAAACAATCGACATTACAACATTAATTGATTTAATTTAAATCAAATAATAGATAAGTAATAGTTGTAAGTGAAATGTAAGAACTTAATTTCCATGGTAATTAATCAGCACTCGAGTTGATATTGACAACGATAGATATTTATTAAATAAAACACAAACACTCGAATTACAAGTTCAGGCGCTGGCCGAGAGATTCATCTTGGCCTTGAACATGTCGGCCAGCAGCATGGCCTTGCTGGCATTCAGTTCCTCGTACTCGTAGGGAGCCATGTGCTCCTTGCAGCGTTCCAGCCAGGCTCTGACGTGCTTGTAGGGCTTCAGCTCAAGGCCAAAGGCCTCCAGCTGCGACACAGTGACCAGCAAAGTCAGATCCGCAATGGTAAAGTGATCCGCGGCAGCGAATTCGCGACCTTCCAAAATGGCATTCAACCAGCCGACAGCTTCAGTTAGCCTGGCCCGTTTGCCCTCGTCGAGAGGGGCGCCAATAAACATGGTCGGGAACTAGAGGAGGAGAAGAAGGTGATTGGATGAGACTGACTCGATACTGATATTACTGATATAAAACGGTTCATTTAAAATAATAACATAAAAATAAAAGGCAATTATATAATTTAAAAGAATGAAAAAATATGTAATTTTTCTAGAATTTGTATTTAGCTTTACTTAAGTATTTATCAATTTCAATTTTGAGTTATGTTGTGATTCTCTGTAGTATTCGAAATGTTTCTTCAATACTCACGTAGTAATCGGTGAGGCGCTGGTAGAGTGTGCCCAGATCGAACTGCAGTCGCTGATCGACCAAGGCGCGAACTCGAATATCGGTTGGATAGAGCTCATCGCTTTTGCCGTAGGCAGCCACCAGGTACGAGAGAATGGCGCGACTGTGGAGCGAGGATTATTAGATAGATAGAGGAGGATTGGGGAGTCTGTCTCACCTCTCCCAGAGCACGAGACCCTCGTCGTTCATGGTGGGCAGACAGTGCTGCGGGTTCATGGCCACAAAGTCCGGCTTCAGCTGCTCCCCCTCCAGGATGTTGACGATCTTCAGCTCAAAGTCCAAGCCCAGCATCTTGGCCAGCAGCAGAATGCTGCGGCAGGGCGGACTCGGGGGCAGGTAGTAGAGAACGGGCGTGGTCATCTTGCCCCCGCTGACAATGAGGCAATAGACAAACTCGGTTACGATGCGGTCGGTTTGATTCATCGGCTATTGTGCAACTGAAAAGGCTGCTGAGGACCTCGGCTTTGGCTTAGGAAATCAATCAGCCCCGCAGGAAAATCAATGCATCGATTTGGCATGATTTATTCAAGTTAATTGTAGCTAAATTACTGTGTGTGGTTATTGTTTAAAAGAACAGCCTGGCGATATCTGATGTGAATAATTGTGATTCATGTGTGTACATTTCCCCTTCCCAGTTGCACCATGTTTTCTGCGAAGATTTGGTAGTTCTAGGGTGTCAGTTTCCAGGATAAATTGTAGGTGATTATATTAAATGATTAGTAGGATAATTGTATCTTCAATTTCAGTTTGTACAGTGTAAAACAATAGCCAATATCTGATGGGAATTATAGTGATTCATGTTTGTGCATTTCCCCTTCCCAATTCCACAACATTTTCTGCATAAACCGTGTCACTTTCGATTACAAGAAATATTAAAGTAAATTCTGACGGAAATTACAGTGTACAATAATCTTTTAGCTGATATCTGATGAAAATGACCCTTTCTTATTCTATAAGATATTCTGCACACTCTACAGCACTTAACATGATTTATTCAAAGTAATGCAACTACAATTTAAGTGCGTTAAAAATATCTCTGATAGCGAAAGTAAAGAATAATAAACCGACCTTGCTGAGGTTATACTTCACTTGAATCTGCCGTTTTCTAGGGTATCTCGTGGTCGTCACTCGGCAATCACTGCTCCACAAGCTCGCGCTAATTGCAAGCATTTTGCCTTACTTATTTATCCATTATTAATATGAGAATGCGCCACGTTCCCCCTCCTAGAGGAGAGGGTCGGGGAGGGGGCAAGTGCAACTGCAACTGCTGCATACTCACACGATTCTATGCACCAGCTTGTGCTGCACAACGGCCACGGAGTCGATGTCTATGCAGTTCCCCAGTGTGCCTGCGAGTGTCGAGCTCAACTGTCGCCGCGACGGAGCAAAGCGCCAAGCTTCTTCTTCCAGCAGTCTCTCCGTCCGTCCGTCCGTCCGTCCGTCTGTCTCTGCTCTTGTGGTGCTCGTCTGGATGGCTCTTGATGCTGCTGCGATGATATAATCTCGTTGTTAACTTGTCAACGCGTCTGTCCGCCGTTGTATCCGCTGCCAGTTTGAGTTTTCAGAACATGTCATCAATGAGGAGGCCCCACTGGCTTGGCTTGGCTCCTTTCGTCCTGTGCTGTCCTGGCCTGGCTCTGCTCGGCTCGACTTGGCTTGGCTTGGCTTGGCTTGGCTTGGCGCTTTCATTTGGTTTCATTTTCGTTATCGTTTTCCTTTTGTTTTGCTATTTTCGTTTAGTTTTCATGGCGAACGTTACCTGGACAACCAAACGCGTCGCGTCGCGTCGCCTCCCGTCTCGTCGCCTCGTCTGATGTGTGTTCACCTGAGTTGTGTGGGTGTTGAGGGTGCTGCGGGTGTTGCGGGGCATTCGAAACTCGGTCAGAAATTCACGTTCGTGTTCTTTGTGTCTAAATTTAAGCCACTACATAATTTGTTGTAGCTACGTGTTTTATTTGTTATTGATTGGCCGAAAAACCCCTTCCAGTCGAGTGCCCACTTTACAGTCGAAATGGGGGAAGACAGACGTCACTTAAAGAGTCTATTGAACTTGCCGCTCTATTTTGGAGTCAACTGTAACCAGTAGAGCAACTAAACTTGGTCTTTAGACAAACTTGTTTCCCAAATATTTAATTCAAATTGCACATAAAACAATAAATTAAACACAACATATAAAATTAAGAATACTTTAGAAAGGGAATACAATTAAGATTTCCACACAAAAATTATTTTATTTATATTATGCAAACAAGATTTGTAAATTTGAAGTACTGGTTTTTAACTTCGATGTAGTCTCAAATTAAAGAATATTATTTTGATTGTTAGACAGTTCGTTTCCCCCATATTTAATTAAGATTGAAATCATGTTGGAAGAACAAATGAAATGGATGATTTTATTTATATGTTTAGATAATAATTTTTCTCTCTGTGTACTGTCTGCTGTCTGTCACTGAAGCAGACACGCTCTTTGGGACGCGACTGTTGCAAACAATTGCCATGGTCACTTGTCTGCTCGCTATCTACCTGTTTGCGGCGATTGCATGGGCAGGTAAACAGGCTGCAACAATGGCAAAATGATGGGAAATGCAAGGACATTAAGAAGGGTATTCCTGGAAAACTTTGCACTAATTGTCGAAGGAACAAGCAGGCTGCAAGGACATCTCGCAAATTGCAAAATGGGCGCAGGCGATGCCACTGCAAGCCGAGCCTATAAAGCGGGTCCGCAGCGCTGTCTCTCGAGTCAGTTCTTAGTCGGCAGGTGAAGTGAATCAACTACAAGATGAATTATAGAAAAGAGTCCTTGGTGCTGTTGTTGCTCCTGTTGAGCTACGAGGCAAGTGCGTTGCCTGCCGTGGAGACACCGATTGTGGCAAGTGGCGTGAATAGCATTGAGGAGTCGGACAAGTTGCCCGACACCAACTTGGAGCCGAGCTCGGCTGCTGCTCAGGAGGCGGGTTTGGCTGCTCTCAATGCCACAAGTCAAGCCGAAGCGGAGGCTACAGATCCGACACTGGTAGGTGGCAAACAAAAAGAGTTTCAATAGATGTCTAAGGGAATTCTCTTGCCTCTCTAGACGGGCGACAACGAAGCCAGCGCCAGCAGCAACGAACCCGTGTCCATTTACGCCAGCGGACTCATCACTCCCGAGGCATTCCAGCAGTACCTGAGTCAGTATGGCGGCGCTGCGGGTCTCGCTCCTCTGGGCACCGCGTATCCTGCTCCCATGACCGGTCCTCCCGGCCTCTATCCCTTCCCCGGTCCCATTGTGGTGCAGACCGGCTACGAGGGCTTCTTGGTGCCCGCTGCTCCCGCAGGCAGCTCCAGCGCGGACAGCGATGCGTCTACGACTGTGGCGTTGACTCCAGTCGCAGCTCCCTCGGCCTCGCCCGGCTTGAATCCGCTGATGGCCTTCGCTTCCAGGCTGCTGCCCACCATCCTGATGTCCACGCTCTTCCGCATTGCCGCCGTCGTGCTCTCCGCCGTCGGCGTGATTCTCTTTGGCGGCGCCATCACCAACGCCCTCTGCCGCCTCACGCCCATCTGCGACATCTCGGGCAAGGCTGTCACCTATTTCCGCTCTGGCGGCGCTCAGGATGTGGGTCGCATGCTGGCCGAGGAAATCACCCCCGAGAGAGTTCGCCGAACTGCGGAGTTCGTTCGCGGCGCCATCCAAAAGTATCGCCAGCTGCAATTGCTCGTCGATCCGGATTCTACTTCCTAGGAAACTTCCCTTCTCCTTCCTAACTTCCTCGACTGTTCCCTCCCAACGTGATGACTTTTGTGTATTAGCTGCAATTTAAGTAATTGCTTCAACTGTACCGAAATACAAATATGCTTTTAATTGTACGCGCTGTGTTTTGACTCATAGATGGCGCCACGCGCGCGGCAAAGCGGGCTATCAGCATGACTAGGCATTTAAGTATTGGAGAAGCCGCTCATGAGTCAATGCTGCCCCCAAAAAGACTTCTGCTCGAGGTAATTATTATCTGCAAGTTGCCGAAGTACTTCAAGCATATAAAATCGTCAGAGTACAACGAATACACCGAGTACCCGAATATCGGATGAGGTAATAGTAATTATGATAGTTAAAGTAAATATATATATACGAATTCTGGCATATTAGAGTTAATCTTGAAGTCACTTCCTGAATATATGATGATCTACTTAATATAACAAGTAAAATATTCTCGTTTTT
This sequence comes from Drosophila ustulata, assembly GCA_035047365.1. NCBI lineage: Eukaryota > Metazoa > Arthropoda > Insecta > Diptera > Drosophilidae > Drosophila > Drosophila ustulata. The sequence goes on from JAWNPT010000094.1 coordinate 31,882,893, forward strand.
TAATTGTGCATAATTTAGTGACATTTATTTAGTATTGTATCAATAACATTCAGAGTACTGAAAGTTTGATAATTTAATTAGAGTTGAACCAATTCCCAAGTCGTTGATTAGCTATATCATTGTAGTGTTTTCGCTTTTTAATTGTGCATAATTGTGTATCAGTTCTTTTAACTTTTAGCAATAACATTGAGAGTACTGAAACTGTAATAATTTAATAAAAATACTTTCGCTTTTTAACAGTGCATAATTTCGTGACCTTTTGTATAATTTTTACAACAACATTTAGAATACTGAAGCAGTAACAATTTCATAGTTCTCTTAGAGTTCATATAACCGCACTGTTGTTAACAATAAAAATACTTTAGGTTTTGAACTGTGCATAATTTAATAACATTCATTGGTTTTTATCAACATTGAGAATACTGAAACTTTGATAATTAATAATTTACTTAGAGTTAATCTTTGAGTCGAACCACTTCTTGGTCTCCATCAGACCCTCCCAGTTCTCGTCCCAGCCGGGAGTCACCTTCTGGGCATTCTCGTACCACTTCTCGACATTGGGATAGTCGCTGAGCTTGAAGTCGGTGACGGTGAAGGTCGACACGGTGGCCAGCAGGGAAATGTCGGCGATGGTCAGCTGACTGCCAGCCACGTACTCCTGATCCTCCAGGAACGTGTTGAGGAAGTCGAAGGCGTCCTGGATCTTCTTGTACGCCTCGGGATCGGCGGGCTTGTTGTACAGGAACTGGGGATAGTAGTAGTCGGCAAAGGACTTGTACAGCGTGCCCATGTCGAAGTACAGGCGCTGGTTGATCACAGCCTGCTGCTGGGCATCCTTGGGGTACAGCGAGTCGTCCTTGCCGTACTTCTCCACCAGGTAGACGAGAATGGCACGCGACTCCCACAAAGCGAAGCCATCGTCCACGATGGTGGGAATGGTGTGCTGGGGATTGATCTTGACGAACTCGGGCTTCAGGTGCTCACCCTCCATGAGGTTGAGCACTTTCTTGTTGAGCTCCACGTCCAAGGCCTTGGCCGTCATCATGACCGCGCGACAGGGCGCCGAACCAGCCAAATAATAAAAGTCCATGTCTGAATAGTTTTGGTTTTTGTTTGCTTGATGTTTACCACGAGAACTCTGAGAGCGAACTGACTGACGAGCGAGCGGAACGCGCTCTTTTTATAGCGAAAGCTCTTTGGATATTCTGACTCACGCGTTTGACAATAATTATCTATGATTATACTCGTGTACTCGTATTATATTTTATTCATTACTTTTCCTTTGTCATTGTTAGTTTTAGTTTCATTCCCGGCGCTGTTGCAATTCCGCCTGCGATGCGCTCCGAGATACCCTAACACTCGTATTAATTCATTAAGATATATTATATGCAAATAAAAATATGTTCAGATACATCTGCGAACGTTAGATGGCGCCACTGCCCCGCCAGTTACTCTCTGAAATGATCAGAATAAAGAGAGAACTTAATAGAGAAAGAGAGCGGGCATCTAAACATTAAAAATTACTAGATTTGATAAAATACATAGCTTATTTTTGGGCGTATTTGGCTTGGTATTCATTGTATACTATACAGATATTCACATTCACAATTAAAAGTATCTTGTCGATACTTTTAGTCAAACAGAGGAGAGTCGAAAATATTTTTTTTTTTTTATGTTACCTACTTCAGTAGTTAACCATCATACCCCACTCTTACTTTACTCTTAGATTAAAATGTGAATCAACATAGTTATCTATGCTTAAAGCACGACTACACACTTTCTTGAATTTATTATCAGATTTATATATAGTACCACATGCGAAGCAGTGCGTTCTTTTCCCACAGGTGCTCTGCTCTTATCGCCTAGTCAGTTTTATAGCTCCAATAATATCAATCGAATGATAATTTCACTTTCACACTAGTTGACAGGTATAATCAATTTATTAGGCAAAGATTCATCAATATAACCAGTTAAGAGCTAATAGTCTCTGGAATCTTGACATACTTTTTATATAAACTGAGAACTCATTCTCTTAAATAAACAAAACAAATTGTAGAATAGAAGATAGTTCATACGGGAAAGGATTAATTTTTCTGGTTGTAGACGGCCTTTAGCTTTTATCGCCACAATGGTATCAATAGGATCGCGGGAGTCTTTTGCTTATCACTTGAATATAGTTGACAACCATAAACAATATAGTACGCAAAGATTCAATGATAAGTCGTGCAAAGAGATTACACTCATTGAGATAATGTTTAGAATAATACAACATTAATTGTTTGTTGACACTTTAATATGAAATAGAGATCTCATTCTCTTAAATAAATAAATCGATTTTACAGTATAATTTAGTTAATACTTTAAGTGATTATTTTTTCTGGTTGAAGAGCGCCTTTGCCAGCTGCAGATTTTCCCAGTTCTCCGCCCAGCCGGGCACAACCTTCTGGGCATTGGCGTACCATTTGGCCACATTGGGATAGTCGCTGATCTTGAAATCCACAGCCTCGAAAGTGGACACGGAGGCCAACAGGGATATATCGGCGATGGTCAGCTTGTCACCAGCCACGTAGAGCTGGCCCGCCAGGAAAGTGTTGAGGAAGCCAAAGGCCGCCTCGACCTTCTTGAACTGCTCAGGATCAGCGGGCTGCTTGAGGCGAAGTTGAACATAGTAATAGTCGGCGAAGGCCTTCATCAGGACACCGCTGTCGAAGTACAGTCGCTGATTGACCACCGCCTGCTTCTTCAGGTCCTTGGGGTACAGCGAGTCGTCCTTGAATTTAAGAGAGAATGCCAGCGGCTTTTTATAGCACCCGCTAGCAGGCAATTTCTGCTTGTCATTATTAGTTGCGTTTCTCTTCGTGTGATTGACGATGAGGTAAGAGCTTATAGATTTATCAATATGAACCTTTCGCTCTCTTACTCCTACCGTTCCCATTCATCCGTTACTATTTACTTTGCACGGTTTTTGTACATAAGATAAGGAAATCGATAACGCGAGTTCACTACTCTTAAAACTCACATTGGCGGAGCGATATCAGAGCTACGTTAGAGCGTTAACAGCTGTCAGCTTATCTTTAACATTAAACGTCGTAAAGAAGTTCCTAATCAAAATAGAAACAGGTTGTATTGTTGTCTCTACAACAAACATCGAGGGGCGTTTGAACAGTCTCAACAGTAGAGTATAGTATGTTGTAAATTTTAATATCAACTCTTAGTATACTCTTCTAAATTTGGTTAATTACAAAAATCAATTTTACTAATGGTTCGGGTTAGATGTCGATAATTACACCTGCATTTAATTGTCCATTCAAGATAAATTTAGTGAATAGCATGTATGTATGTTACATATGTAAATCGGAAAATGAAGTTTATTTGCTCTATACCTAAATCTTTGAACCGCAAATAATTGCACATTTCGGATTATTGCATAAGTTTCAATGCCTTGCATTTTGTTGTATTAAACATTTTGAATGAAATGATATCGACTGACCAAAAGTAAAGTACGATGCATTTTTGGGTTTATACAAATTTTTAGTGAAGCTGGTAAGCTGCTCTTTTTATCGGCTCAGCAAACATATTGAATGTTCTCTGTGACTGTCAAATGTTTGTTCGCATCCGTTTCAAATAAAACAATCAAAAACATTTTTATTTAGGTGCACATTGCAAAATTATCGACATCTGTGATTGTTGACTGTGACATTTTAACCTGCCTCATATTTCAGATTGTGCCAAAAATTCAATTTATTATAGCAATTATTTTCAAATTATAAACCTAGTCAAAAAGCCATTTGAGATTAATGTATAGCGATTTCTGTGACTATACCCGTATTTTAAGTGTTATCTTTAGTCCCTTTTCAATAAAGTTCACAACAGTCTTGTGTAGTATATAATACTATATATTTATTCAATTAACAAATATTAATTATAAACTTAAATGTCATGGGAGTTTACTTCTTCAGAGCCGCATCAATGCGAGTCGTGTATTCCTTGGCAGCCTCAACGTCCTCCTCGAAGCCCGCAGCCTCCTTCTGGACGGTGTTGTACCACTTCTGCACATTGGGATAGCTGTCGATCTTGAAGTGGCAAGCCAGGTAGGTGGTCACAGTAGTGAGGATGGCAATGTCGGCGACAGTGAAGCGATCACCAGCCACGTACTTTTCACCCTCCAAGAAGGTGTTGAGGAACTTAAAGGCAGCCTCGATCTTCTTGAACTTCTCGGGATCGGCGGGACCCTCGTTGCGGAATAGGGGATAGTAATATTCGGCGAAGGCCTGGGTCAAAGTGCCCAGATCGAAGAAGAGACGCTGATTGACCAGAGCGCGCTTCTGGGGATCCTTGGGCAGCAGAGTGTCCTCCTTGGCGTACTTCTCGGCCAGATAGACGATGATGGCACGCGACTCCCACACCGAGAAGCCATTGTCCACGAGAGTGGGCACAGTGTGCTGGGGATTGATCTTCAGGTACTCGGGCGTCATCTGCTCCTTCTCGTAGGTGTTGATCACTATGCGGTTGGGCTTGACGCCAACCGCGGCGGCGGCCATGACGACAGCTCGGCTGGGGGAGGCGAAGGGCAAGTAGTACAAATCCATGTCTTTCTCTCGTGGACACCAAATGGCTACTGAGTTTCCCCCGGCACTGGGGAAAGCTTTTATAGATGCGCCTGCCGATCGATGCTACTCTCCCTCTCTTCGTTCTCTTCTCGCACCTACACACACTTATCTGTGTGTGTGTGTGGCAATTGAACAATTTATTGCAGTACAAGCAGAAGCCCATCACAGCCGGCAATCGTGCACAAATCTCTCCAAAAAGCATTTATTTGTTCATGTTGTTGTTCATGCACATGTGTGCGCACGTACTTACATTTGTTTGTGTGTATATGTGTGTGTGTGTGTAAATGCCGGTTGCCGGCACGAAGCGTTCGAAATGTTTAGTGGAATTTGGTCGCTTACACGTACATATGTACATATAGAAACACGAGTGGTTATCTAGAATACACAAGCACACACACACGCAGAACAAACAAATTTATGTATGTATGTATGTAACTGATATGATGGCAAAGAATGCCATGTTTTGCAAAAAAAAGCGGTTTTATCGCTAAAAATACATACATACATACATACATACATATTTATGAATTCGCGTATAATTCCACGCTTGCAAACATGGCAAGTCAACGAAACTTGATTAACTTTTATAGCGGCTGTAGAAAACATCCACAAAATATGAAATTAATGAACTACTTCGTACATACGAAATTAGCCTTTTCTCATTAGAAAAATCACACACAGCGACAACCATATGGATATGAACAGCAAAGAATAACAAAAACACACACACCCAAATCGCACGCTCCAGCTGCGTCTCTCACACACGCAACAAACATACAAACATTCGCTTAAATATTCACGTTGCGATACAAACTAACAATTTGCGAGTCGACTGCCAAACTAATCTGCTCTCGCTCTCTTTACTGGATCTCTTCGTCGGGTTCTCTTTGCCGATCAAAGCTCTTCTATTGCGTGGCCCTCGTGACGTATACGCAGCGAAAGAATGGAGACAGGCAAACTGGTTCTGAGGATAGCTTTGGTAAGCGCCTTGACCTTTCTCTACATTAAAGCTCTTCGTCAGAGAATTGTGCGTGAAATTCCCAACACTTCGAGTCTTTTGTTTATGATTTTCGTTTCGCCGAACTAGACAAAATTAAAACTATATGCTCAAATGAGTAATGCTCAAAGTGGACGCCGCGTCGGCTGTGGGAATCACAGAGAAGAGCTTGGAGAATATTCGAGAAGCATTTACTGCTAATTGCCGGCTAACCAAGTTTCGTATATTACTAATAAGTTAGTCTCTCTCATATGTTGACGCATAAAGTTCGTTACTTTTGTATTCAGATTGCGTTTGCGGCACTTCTGACGTGTACAAACAAATGTATGAATGTTGACATGACTTGTTTATTATTAGGTCTCTTTTCTGCTACATCATGCTGATAATAAAGTTTGCTGTTGTGAAACTGATAAATTGGGACAGGCCATGGTGGTCACATAGAATTCCCGTAGAATGTTCTGGTGGTTGGTGAAATTCTATGCTCTCTATATTGCTCGCCCTGAACATGAATTGCACAAATTGTTTATTGATTGTTTATAACATTTTCGTGATAATCCATCTTGTGCACGAATTTAACAATCCCGTCAATATTTGTTTATCGATTTTACTTAGTACTATCCGAACACGACCTGCTAACGCCCCAATGGCCAATAATGTCAGGATAATTATCAGACACACGCCATCAGCAACCCAATCGTATCTGAACTATGGACAACATAGCTTCGTTTTCCCGAATATACGAAAGCAGTCATGGGAAGTCATGCCCTGAAATGCAGTAAGGAATGGGAATCATGTTTTGGCGTGGCAATGTTAAATACTTTATGGACGCACTGTGGATGAGTGTGCTTGCTAAATAAACTAATTCAAGCCATGATTAATATAACCATCTTTGGTGGCATTCCATTGTGGTTTAGTACAATGGGTACAATACTTATTTAGATGCGATCTGGATATATGTACGCTATTAATTGATCGGTCGAAGAGGGCGTAGGCAGGTCTCGGACTTGGAGACTTATTGTTCCGGCCGTCAAGGTCACACTGTACACTGTACACTCTACACTGTACTAATGCGGCTTTCAAGGTACTTTTCCGTCTCGCTCTTAATTAGTTGCTGAATTGCAAGAGTGTGTGTGTGAGTGTGTGTATGTGGGTTTTTAAATAGTTTGTTCTGATTCACACACGACTCGATTGTGTGCGATTAATTTCAGACCTAATCTGTGTTTGGAATGCTGTCGCAACAAAAGCTTTGGGCAGCTGCACGAGCATCAAAAGAATTCGTACAATGGAAGTAAATAAAATTGTTTGTGTAATGCGCAGTTTAAATTGTGCATGTGCATGTGTGTGTATGTGTGTTTAAGGGAATTTTAAAATAAAAATGCCTAAGGGAAATATGGTAGACAAACAAAATTCGGAATAAATTGGCAAGCCAAAAGATAAAACGGAGACAAACACATGCATACGTGAGCGCAGAGAGCGGCAAACAACTCTCCAAATAAAAAATGTAGGCGATCCGCAATGCAGTGTAACTAGTTTATTAGAAAGTTTGCCGGCAAACTGAGTTTTCATTCGGTGGCAGAAGTGAAGGGTACAAGCTGCAAGCTGCAATATAGTTCAAAATATTCGGCCATGCCACATCGGCATCAACATCGACATCGACAGTGGCCACTATTTACATCCATTGTACATGGGTATAGAAATGCCCAAAACCCACACAGACACACACACACACAGTGGAGACAAAAACAACGTCAAACACGCGAAAGCATATTGACGTTAGTCTCTCGCTCTCGCTCTCACGCTCGCCTTAGATGTGCAGATATGCAAGTGTGCATGTGTGAATGTGTGAATGTGTGCGTGACTGGCCCCCCAGCGTACTTTTGGCACTAACATGGCGATTGCTCACTCTCGAGTCGCGGCTCGCGATTCGAGAGCGAGCGAGCCGGCAACATCGCGACGGCGACGGCGACTGCGACGGCGACCGGCGTCTATAAAAGCCGAACCTCTCTCCAGAGGCGGGCAGTATTGCTTGATACTTGGTACAGTGCGCCGCGTCTTAACTACAACCTCCAAAACGTAAGTGTTTTATGTGTATATCTGTATTTATTTGTGTCTGTGAATCGAAAAGAACTTGTTGCGCCCAAGCGAAAAAGAAAAGAGAACAAATATGAACTCAAGTGTGCAGAAAAAAGGGGAAAAAACCCAAAGTGACATCATCTCATCGAAGGATTTAATACTCAACTGTTTTTGTGATTCTGTATTATAGTAATCAAAATGGCTGACTTCTACTATCTGCCCGGCTCCTCGCCCTGCCGCTCCGTCATCATGACCGCCAAGGCTGTCGGCGTCGAGCTCAACAAGAAGCTGCTCAACCTGCAGGCCGGCGAGCACCTGAAGCCCGAGTTCGTCAAGATCAATCCTCAGCACACCATTCCCACTCTGGTGGACAACGGCTTCGCCCTGTGGGAGTCGCGCGCCATCCAGGTCTACCTGGTGGAGAAGTACGGCAAGACCGACTCGCTGTACCCCAAGTGCCCCAAGAAGCGCGCCGTGATCAACCAGCGTCTGTACTTCGACATGGGCACCCTGTACCAGAGCTTCGCCAACTACTACTATCCCCAGGTGTTCGCGAAGGCGCCCGCCGATCCAGAGGCCTTCAAGAAGATCGAGGCTGCCTTCGACTTCCTGAACACCTTCCTCGAGGGCCAGGAGTACGCTGCCGGAGACTCGCTCACCGTGGCCGACATCGCTCTGGTCGCCTCCGTGTCCACCTTCGAGGTGGCTGGCTTCGAGATCAGCAAGTACGCCAACGTGAACAAGTGGTACGAGAACGCCAAGAAGGTGACTCCCGGCTGGGAGGAGAACTGGGCCGGCTGCCTGGAGTTCAAGAAGTACTTTGAATAAGCTATTTGATATTTCCAAATTTTTATTAATTAATTTATTCATTACCGTTGTGTGCTAATTTGCTGGATGCAAATCAAAATCCCTCTACAAAAATAAAAAGTATTCATTTTTATTGAATACAACTCGATATATAGATTCCAGACTCTTAATTGAATTTCTAATTGGCGGGTGTGTGGAACCGGTTACCGGTAATGGTTTAGTAACAAATCTTTCGGCTGCACTCTGCATCCAGTATTTTTTCTGAGTGTAGACTTGTTTGCTTGCATCTCAGTGTGTCTCTCTCGCTCTCTTGTTTGCCGAAAGAGTTGTTTTGACAACAATTGCCGGCTGCTGTCGAAAGCTCTTGAAAAGTAGGCGACAAATGTATATACCCAAGCAAATGTATGTGTGTTAGTTTGTGTAGAGTTCGTGCGAATTGTAAAAATTATTTATATCCACACAGCTGCGACACAGACGTGAATCTATTCAAAGAGTAATTATTTCTGCTTAGTGCAATTCGAGATGTACAATTGTGAATTGTGAAATTACAGCAATTTAAACGGAGAGTTCTCACAACACCCCAAAGTCTACACAGAAGCAGTTGTCTCAGTCAGTTGCCAGAAGCGGTCGGTGTGACACGAAAGCTCTCCAAAGCAAGCGAAAAGTAAGTGGAAAATTTCAGAGACAATAACAATAGACTAAAAATAATTTACTTTGAAGAGTACAATTTTTCAATTTGTTTTGTAAATAAACTTCAAAGAAATTTTTCAATTATAATTATTGTTTGTGCAACTAAAATGATAAAACAAGTTATATTTTTGATATTTATTTGAAAAACAATATTAACCAACCATTTCAATCGTACAGAATGTTGGACTTTTACTATATGCTCTACTCGGCGCCCTGTCGCTCCATTCTGATGACCGCCAAGGCTTTGGGCGTTGAGCTGAACAAAAAGCAGGTGGATCTCGATGCTGGGGATCACTTGAAGCCCGAGTTCGTGAAGATCAATCCACAGCACACGATTCCCACACTGGTTGATGGGGAATTTGCGCTGTGGGAATCGCGTGCCATCCTGCTCTATCTGGTGGAGAAGTTCGGCAAGGACGACTCGCTGTATCCCAAGGATCTGCAAAAGAGGGCGTTGGTCAATCATCGTCTGTTCTTCGACCTGGGCACACTGTACCAGAGCTATGTCTACTACTACTATCCCCAGTTGTTCGAGGACGTCAAGAAGCCCGCTGATCCAGAGAACTTGAAGCGCATTGACGCTGCTTTCAGTTCATTCAACACCTTGCTGGAAGGTCACAAGTACGCTGCTGGAGACCAGTTGACTCTTGCTGACTTTGCCCTGCTGGCCACCGTTTCCACCTTCGAGATCTCCGAATATGATTTCTCCAAATACACCAATGTGATGAATTGGTACGGGAAAGCAAAGAAGGAGATTCCCGGCTGGGAGGAGAACTGGGAGGGTTGCCTCTACTACAAGAAGCTGTATTTGTCTCAGCTCGAAAACAAGTAATGATGGAGCATATATACATAGAATTTATCATACAAAATACTACATATACACATTATACATTATACATATATACATTTCCAACAAAAGAATGCGTGAATGAAGTGAATGCAGGAAAAAATATAGTGTAAGCAGACCTTGAGTTTAGTTCGACCGCACCGTGATAAATACAATGATACAAATAATGCATTGATGGTTGTGTCTTTTTTATAAAGTTGATATTGGTATAATGAAATATATACAATGTACATTCAATATTTAACGAAAGAAAAGAGCTATGAAATAACATATCTAATTTTGAAATGTAGCACTTTTACTATAAATCACATACAATGTATGAGCACTAAGAACTTTTGTGTTGCCAAGTTAGCTGTTTGTTTTGCTAGTTATCTTATCGAAAGAGTCAACGACTTACGACATTCAATCTAATCAGTTTAGTGCAATAATGGGTCACATCTATATAGACAGTGGGGGGCTTGATAAGTCGCCGTGAATCGCCACGTACCGGATAACACTGATAATGAGACTGGAAATAAACAATCCTGGTTTTTTAATAGTAATGCAACCAACCACTTGAAATATTTCTCGACAGTCATTGTTCATGTAACGAGTAGTCGAGTTAATCTTTATCATCGTTTAAATTTCTAATCAATTTAATTTTGTTCTTTCTGCTTCGACTTTACGTTAACTTCCAATCGAATAAGATAATGCGATTTGTTGTGAAATCAAAGAGAAGCAGCGAGAAGTTTTTGTTTTGGAAAAGCCGAAAATCGATTAAACGGCAAACTTGTAATAATTATGTTTTTATGTGCCTACTCATAGAGTTAAGTGTAGGTAGATAATGTATTTGTTTATGACCCAACATACTATCGATACCAAAATATATTGCAGCGTAATGCATATGATTCACACTGTGTTCACAGCCTAGAGTTTTAAATTAATAATTTTATTTTCTTTTATATATAGAACTTTAAGTAGTTTAGTAGTACAATATTTTCCTTATGCTTCTATTTTTCGAATTTTTCTAGTAGTAATCTATTAATAAATCATTGTTTTTATTATTTCTAATGATTATCGGATGCTAACTGATAGTTGTTTCCATCAAAGAGAAAGTAAAATTGCAACTGACATGTAGTGATAACTTCTAGTTCTAGCACAATCGCATTATTACATCCACAGATCCGAATCTGCTTCGATGTGAATTGTGAAAATACAGCAACTTGTCGAGTTCTCACAGCAGAATAAACTCAACAGTAAAATAAATACTAATCTGGATTAAATTTTGTAATCTAATTCAAGAACCCAAAATTGTGAATATATCAAATTAAAAAAATACTGTCAAGTCAGCATATCGAGACTTTTATTTTGCATTGTGAAATGAAAGAGAAACGACCAGAACATTTTGTTTGGATATAGCTAAATATAGAAAAATTAATTTGATCAATTATCACTTGCGCTATTCCATCATTTTGGAGCTCCATAAACCAGTCTGTAACCCCAGAGACCCGTTCAGTCGATCGCGGCGCTTTGTCAGAAAGAGTCTTCAGCGAAGAGCACTATACATAAGAAATAAGCAGGTAGATAATAGCATTGTTTTTTCGATTGGATTCATTGAGCACCTGTTATGTCATCGAATGAAAGTGACTATCTCGAAATGAATGTCTCGCTGTCTGGGTGTTGGGCTGCCTTTGTTGTTGTGTTTCGATGGCATTGAATTGATACTATTTTAAATACGCCTTAGCTACAGCTACTGCCATGGACTTCTATTATCGACCCGGATCTGCGCCCTGTCGAGCGGTCATTATGACGGCCAAGGCGATTGGCATTGAGTTTGATAAGTTGGTGTTCATCAACACACGCGCTGGCGACCAGCTCAAGCCGGACTATCTGAAGATTAATCCACAGCACACGATTCCCACCCTGGTGGACAATAACGAGGGTCTGGCGCTCTGGGAATCGCGTGCTATAATGGTCTACCTGGTGGAGAAGTACGCCCAGAATGACGCCCTGTTCCCCAAGGATGTCAAGCAGCAGGCGGTAATCAATCAGCGACTCTACTTTGACATGGGCACGCTCTACAAGAGCTTTGCCGATTACTATTATCCGCAGATCTTCTGGAAGCAACCGGCCAACGAGGAGAACTTCAAGAAGATCGAGGCTGCCTTCGACCTGTTCGACACTTTTCTGCAGAATCAGAGCTTTGCTGCGGGCGAGAGTCTCAGCTTGGCGGACATCTCCCTCCTGGCCAGCGTCTCCTCCTTCGACGTGGCCGGGTTCGACCTGAAGCGCTATTCCAATGTCTCCAGGTGGTATGAACAGTGCAAGCTCATCACTCCCGGCTGGGATGCCAACTGGTCGGGCTGCCTCGAGTTCCGCAAGTACTTTGACAACTAAGCGGGGATCCAAAGAATTATGCTAAATCATTTGAAAAATAATGTTTAGCTGGTAGGTTTAAAGTAAAGCGTTATCACTTAATTTGTAGAAATTATTATCAGTTTGATTATGTTCCAAAATAGATTGCTTGTATGTTTTGAAATAAAAATAATTTGCGATTTATTATTATGTATTACTTGCCATTAGTATAATTATCATCAGCAGCGCGTATGACACAAGTCATAATAAATAGTTATTAATTCCACTATTTACTAGTATTATTCGTTTTCTTTGCGAGCATATATAAATGAAAGAAATGAATATACAATTATTATCAATTCCTATACACAAACATATGTTTCTAAAATTTAAATTGATAGAGTTGCGATTCATTGTTATTATTGGCGACTGGTAATCAGTTTTATAATACATTATATAATAAATTATGAATTTGTATAAAATGTAGTCGAATACAAATTATACATACCTTTCAAAATGGAAATGGAAATTAATCGGTGATATATGATTATTCATTCAGTTAATATTAATGAAGAAAGCTTGATTTATTGCACTTGGTTCGAGGATCTTAAGAAGTATTCAGAGGAGCTACAAACTAGAGATTGCACTTGGTTAACTTAAGCACTAAAACAAGGAGTTGGATTTGCTGAACTCGAGCGGGCGTCGAAAGGATTGCTCCAGGTTGTGCAGTCGCTGCTCCAGGTCGTTCATCGAGTTGCGCAGAGCGTGTCCTCGAGGACGCAGCGAGATCTGCGGCGAGTGCTGCATGAGGTCGTCCTTCACCCCCGAGAAGGAGTGGCGGACGCAGGAGCGCTTCTCGAACTTGGTGTTCTGGTAGTGCGGATGCTGCAGCTGATGGTGCTGGCGATGCTCGCAGTTCCCACTGCGACAGTTGTGGGCCACCAGCGGCTCGTCCGTCTTGAGGGAGTCCTCGTAGGTATCACTGGGTGGAGGTGAACTTCATTCTATATCTTGGGGTGGCTGATGGACACCTACCTGCTGTCTGTGTTGGGATGCTGGCGCAGCTCCAGCTGCGCCTTGGCGTGACGCGGACAGAGCAGCTCCGCGTTGTTGGGCGCCCGCTTCGTGTTCTGGCTGTGGAAGGAGTCCGGCGAGGTCTCGTACAGCTCGCGGCTGCTGAGGAACTCCACGCCCGAGTCCTGGCCCGTCGAGTGCAGCGAGAACAACGATGTTTCGTAGTTGTTGCTGTAAATACAAAGTATTTAACCATTGGTAAATTTAATTTTGTATTTCAGTGTTAGATCACAGTTCGTATTCTTGTTTTTTGTAGAACAATTTTAAGATAGAGATACAAAATAAATCATATTTTCAATTTTTGTTTGCAAAATTTAATTCTATTGAACAAAACCTTTGAGAAATAATTATTCAATTTAATTTTGAATTGTAAAGTAAAACCATATTTGTTTTTTTGATTTTTAAAAAACAATTTTATAATAATAGTTGGGTTCTATTGATAAATTTGATAAAAAACATAGAGAATATTTATTTAGATTTTTATTTTAAATTGGGACCAACACTTTCGCATTCTATTCTATTGAACCAATTAAAGAAAAACAATTGAGAAATTAAATTTATTATTTGACAATAACTCTTTATGTTTTTTAATTGTTTTAAAAATAATTAAAAATAATAGTCATTGTGCAACTTTTATTATACAAATTAAATAATCAAATAATTATTGAATTTCTTTCTTAGTTTATAGTTTGACCATAGCTCTTAGTTATAATTTTTAAGATAACAATTGTCAAAGTAAAGGAGTTATGAAATATTGAACTAAATAGGTCTACAAGTCATATGCATATGCGATCATCAGGAATTGTACTCACAGATTATTCACTGGCTGGCAGGAGTTGTACTTGAGCACGAACGGAGCATTGCCCTCGGCTGCCGCTGTGGCAGCTGCGGCTGCAGCCGCCTTGGCAATGGACTTGGGCAGCGGCACGTCGATGTATTCCCGCTGCTGTCTGGGATTGGAAAGGTAATCGGAATGGTAATGACTGGAGGGGGAACCTGTTTCTATTGGCTTACTCGTTGAGGTACTGGTGATGCTGCTGCTGCGTGACCAGCGCCTGCTGCTGGTGGTGATGGTGCAACTGCTGTTCCAGTTTCTCGGTGGCCGTCGCCGTCGACTGGGTTTGGGCCGAGGAGCAGACGGACTCGGGCATGAAGGCTGACGTGGGTCTCTGGCTCTGGTTGAGGTTGAGATTGAGGTTGAGATTGCTGTGGCTGCTGCCTCCCTTGCTGCAGCGCTGCGTGTGTCGCTGCTGCCGCTGGCGTCGCTGCTGCGATCGCGACTGATTGATCCCGGCTATGGTGTACGTCAGACCGGCTTCCGAGGCGGCGAAGTCGCGTTGTGACCAAAGCTGGCTGCAAATAGACGAGCAGAAGAGGCACATTTAAAGACACTCACTCGACACTCATCACACGACACTCGCATTCACATTCACATTCGCATTCACATTCGCATTCGCAATCGCAGTTGAAGATGTCGTTAGAACTGAGGCTGAGACGTCGCTTAATTGTCGGCTTATTGGGCTGCTGTTTTTATGCGTTGTTGTTGTTGCCTTTCTGCTGCCGTTCTTGCTGGTATTTTTTACAGTTAGAATTAAATCCGACAGGTGAGGAGCAGCGGCCAATGGCCAGAGCACGACATCAACTGTCCAACAACCCACCAGCAAGAACAACAACAACGACACGAACAACATCAACAACAACAAGTGGCTTTTCATCTTGGCTTCATGATTTATTACTTAGTTGGCATTTAGTCTAAAATGTATCTCTTGCTTAGCACAAATGTATCTTTCACTCAAGCGAGCTCCTCTCCCGTTTACCGTTTCTGGCGCAGACAAAGGAAGCAACAGGCGGCGATCGCAGCTCCCAGGCAGATCAGCACCAGCAGCACCAGAGTCACGTACTCCAGGCCGCCCATCAGGTGCGACACTGAGGCGCGGGTGGGACGCGGGGCTTCCCCGAACTCGGCCAGCTCGATGATGCGCGGCATCGTCTTGGAGCCGTCCGAGTGCTGCAGCTGCTGCTGCTGCAACTGCAACGCATCCAGCTGCAGCCCAGCCAAGGATCTGCAACAACAATCAACATTGTAAGAGAGTCACATTCATCACTCGATTGCTGACAGTTTGGTGTCGTCCGAAACTCACTCTTGCAGCTGCTCCATCTCCACGATGGCATTGGTATGTGGATCAACGGCATAGATATAGGCATTGGTGCTAACGGGAAGAGAACGAAAATGATTAAAGTCAGATTGTGATTGAGTTGCAGGAAGGACCGTAAATTGTGATTATTTGTATTTAGAATAATTGCTAACATAGCATTGGATAATCTTGCGTATTCCTAATCTACCATTATGATTTTACATTTAAATAAAATTATAATAATATATATTTTGAATTTATTTGTTTGCCGTTCAAATGCAATGATAATAAAATAATCAGCAATAAATGAATCATTATCATTTCATTTTTAGAACTAGCCTTTAGTGGTCCCTGACTTAGATACTGAACGAAGTTTTAGTAAGTTAGTAAGTTGAATGAACTTACGCGGCTTCGAGTGAGCCCGAGTTGGGCTCCAGCAGGCGGACGCGCACGTCCCTGGCAATGGCCGAGCTGAGGGCGTCCATGAGGCTGTCGATGCGCCGCTCGACGTCCACGGGCTTGCCGGCGACCACGAGGCGGACCTGCTTGGACTCGTCGATGATGTAGACGAAGACGTTGACGATGCCGCTGCGTCCGTCGTCGGCGCCCGAGCGGTCCGTGGCCTTCACGTCGAAGCCGAAGATGCGCTCGTCCAGCGGCAGATCGCCGAGCAGGCGGATGTTGCCCGTCTGGTCGTCGATGCCGAACAGCTTGGTGGGCTCGTTGAGCAGCCGATAGCGGACCTCGGCATTGAGGCCCTCGTCCGCATCCGAGGCGACGACGCGGGTCACGTGGTAGCCGAAGCTGGCGCTGCGGGGCAGCACGGCCACGATGGGCTGCCCGTTGCCCTGGAACTTGGGCGCGTTGTCGTTCTCGTCGGCGATGCGCACCAGGATGCGACACTCGCTGGACGACAGTCCCTCGACCCGCTCGTCCACCACGGGGTACGAGACCCGGGCGTAGTTGCGGGCTTCGCGACTCAGGCGATCGGCGCGAACCCGCAGCTGGTAGCGGGCGATGTGCTCGCGGTCGAAGGGCTTCAGGGCGTAGAGCAGCATGTTCCTGGCGTCGTACTCGAAGGGCGGGTGGGCGTCGGACTCGTCGAGTCCCTCCTCCAGCCAGAGCGACCAGCGATAGTTGTCGGCGTTGAGGCCCGCGGTGAGGTTCAGACGCATCACCTCGATGGGCGCCTCGTTGTTCTCGTGGAGCTGCACATCGTAGTAGGGATGCTGGAAGACGGTCACGTTGCTGGGCAGCTCCGGCTTGGGCGGCGGCGTCGCCTCGGTCACAGCCTGGCCCTGCAGATTGATCAGCACCACGGCGGTGGCCGAGAGCGCTGGACTGCCCAGATCGGAGGCAATCACCGACACATTCAGGTGCTCGTAGTCGTTGTAGCCCCGGATGTTCGACACTGTAGTGATTGTTCCGTCGCGGGAGTCGATCTGGAAGACGGGCGCATGCAGCTCCTGGTGCAGAATGGAGTACAGGACGAGCCCGTTGCCGTTGCCCACGTAGTCCTTGTCGATGGCGTTCACCTGCTTCACGAACATGCCCGGCAAGGTGCTCCTGTCCAGGTAGGCCTTGTAGACGGGCAGCATCATGGTGCGATCGGCCAGGTCGGCGATGTACTTGGCCGCCTTGGTCGTGTCGTCGTAGCCGATGAACTCGGGCCGGTTGTCGTTGATGTCCAGCACATTCACCTCCACGTCCACGCTGCTCGACAGGCGCTGCAGCGGCTCCGCGTTGTCGCTGGCGATCACCTGGAAGTTGTACTTGGCTTTCAACTCCCGGTCGAGTTGCCCGTTGATCTTCAGCACTCCTGAGGTTGGCTTCACAACGAACGGCAGTTGGGGATCATTCAAGCTGTACGTGATGTTCGCGTTCTCGCCATAGTCCATGTCAATCGCCAGCACCTGGTGGATGAGTTGTTTAATGTGTTAATGTTACATGCAATTTGTATTAAAGTATTTTATATAATTTAAATAATGTTTTGATTTAAATATTTTTAATTCAGACTAATTTCCTTAGTTCCTCTTAGCTTTCTCTACCCTAGTTTTAATATACTAATAAATAAATTAATTTACTGATTTACCTGACCCAGCACGCTGTCCTTGTAGTCGCCCTCGAGGGTGTCGAAGCTGTACCAGGACTTCTTGAAGGCGGGCACGTGGTTGTTGACGTCGATGACCGTGAAGCGGAGGCAGGCGCTGTCCTTGAGCCCGTCGATGTCCGTGACGCTGAGGTTCAGCCAGACCTCGTTGTTGGCGGCCAGCGGATAGTTGACGCTCAGCTCGCCGCTCAGCTTGTCGATGGCGAAGTGGCGCACGGACTGCAGCTTGATCATGGGCATGCCGGGAGTGCGCTCCAGCTGCTCGCCCAGCAGCTCGTAGTGCAGCTGGGCGTTCTTGCCGAAGTCCTCGTCGCTGGCGCTCAGCTGGAGCAGCTTGGTGCCGATGGGCGTGTCCTCGTAGACCGCGAACAGCGGGCACTTGACGGTCGTGGCTCTGGCGATGCGCCTTCGCGACTTGGCGCGACCCACGACGCCAACTCCGGCGCCGACTCCCGGAGCGAGTCCTGTGCCGAGGCCCTTCTCCCTGTCCGTGTGGAGCCGCGGCGAGCCGGGAATGTGGTAGGGCGGAGGAGGAGCCAGCATCATTGTGGCAGCTGCGGCTGGAGGCAGCGACATCCCAAGGGAGCTCTCCACGAAGTAGATCTCCATGTCGGTGTTGTACTCGCGGATCTCCAGGCGCGAGTCCTTGAACACCGAGATGCGCTCGAAGATGGGTCCGTTGTCGTTGACGTCCGCCACGAGGATGGTGAGGTGGGCGTAGCCCGTGAGGCCGCCCTTATCCACGGCCACGAGCTTCATGTTGTAGAGCTGCTGCTTCTCGCGATCCAAGCCCCGCTTGCCCACGTAGCTGATGCGGAAGTGGGGCGCCGAGCTGAGCTTGAAGTTGGTCTGCATGAAGCTGTTGTGCAGCTCCTGGTACTTGAACTCGTCGTTCCACTGGTCGGTCAGGTTGAAGATGTTGAAGGCGCCGTTGCCCGACGAGGACGAGGATGCATTGATGTACTCGATGCTGAACTGGTCGCTGGAGTCGCCCTGCAGCTGCACCCGGAACTCGGCATTGACGCCCTCGTCCGCATCGTTGATTTGGATGGCCTGGTTCATGGAGAGCTCGGTGCCCACGGCGCAGTTCTCGTTGATCAGGCCCACGTACGTGAGGGCATTGAACTTGGGCGCGTTGTCGTTGACGTCGTCCACCTTGATGTTCACCTGGTAGATGCCTGCTCCGCTCACCAGCCCCGTGCTGTACTCCACGATCACCGTCAGCTCGTAGCTCGCCTGCTGCTCCCGATCGAGGCCAGTCAGCGTCAGGAGCGTGCCGTCCTCGGTGATCGTGATCTTGTTGATCACCTCCTGCTGGTTGGCTATGATGTAGCGCAGCTTGAGGTTCGCATCGCCTGCCAGACGGCGAGGGAGTCTCCGCTTCGACTTGGAGCTTCGACTGCGGTTGCGACTCCGGAAGCGACTCCCGGTGGTAAGATTACCACTCGAATTGCCGGAGGTGGAACTCCCCACGGCTGTGGTGAGTTCCCGGAAGGTGCCCAGCTCGTTGTTGGCCACGTTCAGCGCGTTCTTGTACATCAGCTGGCCGATGATGCCGCCCACCAGGTTCTCCTCCACATGGAAGTTGATGATGTTCATGTTGATCTCCCTGCAAAGAGAATCAATCAATTAATTAGATGTAAGATGGATGATCCTCTGTTGGCACTCACTCGATGACTGGACGCAGCGGAACCTTCTCCGTCTGCGGCTTGTTCACAATGTGGATGGTCAGGTTCGTGATCAGAACTCCCTCGTCGCTGAGCTCCGCTGAGGCGACTGTCGTGGGCAGCGGCGGAGAATTCCTGGACACGATCAGCGGTTGCGAAGAGTTGGCAAACAGCTAGAATATTATACAATACAAATAATGAACAAAAATTAAGTTGGGTTTTTCGCAAATTTCAACTGCAGCTATTGACAGTGAGACCTTCAAAAACCAACTGTGAATAAATCATATTTTTCATTTCCTTAAAATTCTAAAATTTATATTAATTTTTAGAATGAAAATTAATTTTTAGAATTTGTATTCTATAATTTTTAATGTAATTTCAATTTTCAAAATTGTTTTCAACATCAGACTTTTAAAGTTCCTAATTTCTTATTTCTTTATCCTTTACTCACATAAGTTTAGGAATGAAAATTGCTTATGTTATAATTTAAATTTTTAGGTATAAGGAAATTGTCCCTATTCTACTCACATAGTTGGCCACTGCTTCGAAGTTGTAGACGTGGCGCTTGAACTCGGCCAGCTCGCGGATGACGGTGATGATGCCAGAGCGCTCCTCGATGGCGAAGGGAACGCCCTCGGAGTAGGTGTGCAGGAGATCGTACATGATCTCGTCCTCGCCGTCGTAGATCAGCGTGGTGCGCACTTGGCCCACCGAGGTGCCCAGCGGAGTGTTCGCTCCCACCCAGAACTCGTAGGGAGCGCCCACAAAGTCGATGGCCTGGTCATCGATGGTCGCATAGACCTCGATGGTGATCACAGCCAGGGAGAAGCGACGCTCCGAGGGATTCAGGGGCTGATCGCTGGCCTCCACGAAGACGGCAATGCGACCTCGTCGCAGAGGTCCAGCCACATAGATGGTGCCGTTCTTGTTGTCCAGCCGGAAGGGAATGTAGCCGCTGCCCTTGGGGCGCTGCAGCTCGTAGAGCAGGTGGCCATTGGGACCCTCGTCGGGATCGTGGGCGGCCACGCGACCGATCTTGGCGCCCACGGCTGCTGTGATGGGCACTTTGAACTCGTAGAGATTGCCGTGGTCGAACTTGGGGTTGTTGTCGTTGCTGTCGAGCAGCGTGATCTCCACTATGACCATGCTGGGACCGGGTTTCTTGAGGTGCTTGTCGTCCAGGTACGAGGGATTGCGTTCCAAGGCCTCCACCTTGAGCTGTATCGATCGACGCTGCTCGCGATCGAGCAGCCGGTCGTCGCGCACCGTGATCCAACCGGTTCTGGAGTCGATGCGGAATGCTCCGGCCGCTGTCTTGTTCTCCACCAGGTTGTAGAGGAACTCCGCGTTCTCGCCCTGGTCGCGATCGATGGCGTTCACCTGCAGCACACTGAAGCCCGTCGGCAGGTTCTCCACAATCGAAATATTGTAAAAGTCCGCCTCAAACTCCGGCACATTGTCGTTGAGATCGAGCACCTCGACTTCGATGCTACGAAGAAATTCAATTTGTATCTTATTAGTTGTTACTACTGTCTTCATTCAGTTAATTAGTTTCCAACTGAATATCTCATATATTTGTTTTATATTAAATAAATAAATAAAATATTCCCTTAGAGGAAGAATCGATTAATTATTGCCAGCTCTGCCTGCTGCTTTACCTAAGCTAATAGAGTAAATAAATTTACAGTTTCATTAATTATTCGCTAGTACTTCCTGAATATTTATATTGTTTTATTATATTTGATTTTCGGTATTATGTTTTTGTTAATAAAGCAAATAAATAAAAAGTTTTCTTCAGAGTTAAGAACATTGTATTGGTTGTTAGTTTAATTTTGTATTTAATATTGTTATACATTATTTAAATAAATTTATTCATTAGAGAAAGCATGAATTAATTAATTACTAGTACTCTCTGAGTATCTGTATTGCTTCTTGATATTTAATATTTCCGGTTACATGTAAGCTAATAAAATATATGAATAAAAAGCATTTTATATATCTTACCGTGCCAGCGCCTTCTTGAGGGGATTGTCCTTTTGCCTCGCTTCCAGCTGGACAACAAATGTGTTGCCGGGGAGACTCTCCTCCTCGAGGTCGATCTCCTTCTGCAGATACATGACTCCGTTGTGGCCATTCACGCGGAACAACTGGCGCTCGTTGCCCGAGATGATGTCGTAGACGAGGGTCGCGTTCAGCGAGTCCTGGTCGAATGCCATGATGGGCGGGGCGAAGTAGAGGGGAATGCGAATGGCGACGCCTGTCATGGGGAAGAACTCGTTGATCCTGGTGCGGTAGACGCCCTCAGTGAACTTGGGCGGCAGATCGTCCACGTCCCGCACATTGATCGTGATCGTGGTGTTGGCCTGGTTGGCAGGCGTGCCTCGATCCCAGACGAAGATCGGCAGCTTGAACTGCCTGATGCCGTTGTCGAAGTCCAGTTCTCGCTTCAGAATCAAAAGCGGCCGATGGGGACTCTTGAGGGCAAAGTAAGGTCTGCCGTCGGCCGAGAGTTGCTCGGGAACCGTCGACATGCTGAAGTGCACCTCCGAGTTGGGGGTGTTCGGCTTGTCCCGGTCGAAGGCTTGCACGCCATCGAAGATGATGCTCTCCACGGACGTGTTCTCGTCCACATCGATGACGTAGGGCACGTTGAGGAACTCGGGCGCGTTGTCGTTGACATCCTCGATATACACAGTGATCGAGAGGTAGCTGCCCTATGAGGTGCAGGATGAGAAAAAGAGATAAAATATTGTGAAACGTATATTTTATTCAAATGATTAAACAGTGAGATGTATTGTATATGGATTTTTGACTAATTACATTGGGAATTTAAATTATTGAACAGTAAGATATATTTTTATCGAATTTCTCTTGCACTCACCTCTTCCAGTTTTTCGTGTTTGGCCGCGCAGAGAATGCGAAACTTGAGCAGGTTCCTGGGCACATCGCGGTCCACGAGGCGCTCCAGGGAACGGGCGAGGGAAACCACCAGGGTGGTGGCATTGTGCTCGGTGAGATTGAAGTACTTGTGGTCGCCGCTGGCATCGGCGCCTTTCAAGGCGACGCTGGAGCGCGGATAGGCCTGAAGGCGCAGGATTTCCTTGCCCACCTGGGCGTCCTCGCGGAGGCGGATGAAGCGGACTCCTTCGCTCTCGGAGGCGACGCCGTCCAGCGAGTGGAAGGCGCAACTGGCGGAGGTCGCTGAAGTGGGGCAGTTGCAAGTTGGAGACGCAAGATTAACAATTAGATACAGCCGAAAAAACAGTTGACAAATTAGCGAGTAGCGTGGAAAGGGAGGGGAGGGGGGCGAATTTCTGTTTTTCTCTCTTTAATGTTTGGCATGCTAATTGTGGATGGGGCTGAGAACCGAAAACGGAAACCGAAACTCGCAGCAACAATTGGAAATCTCGACGAGGCGACGTGCGAAGCGAATAGCTTTGTGGCAATTGTCTGAGGAACTTGCAACCGCCAACCGAAAAAACTTTCTACGTTTGTCGCGTGGCTTCAGTTGCTGTTGCAGTTGCAGGCGGAGTTGCCGCCCAGCTCGCTGCGCTTTTCACGAGCAGTTGAATGCAGGGCTTGCAACACTTTTCCATCAACTGTCTCAACTGCCTCAAGTGGCGCCGCAATCAGCGAATTATTTCTGCGTCGCGAAGCGGTTCCCACCCTCATGACATAATTAACCATTTCTGCAGCACTCGTCCCGCACTTGCAACCTGTCAGCGGCAGCGTTGCAACCAAATCAAACTCCGTCCGACTGACTAACTGACTGACTGACTGACTTTGTGCCTCACTGGCGAACCGCGCTGACTTTCTGACATTTTTTGGAACATCTAGTACACGACGACGACGCGAAGTCGACGAGAAACTATCATTTCAAGATTTGTCTTTTGTCATTGTTGTCGTTGTCGTTGCTGTTGTCGTTGTTATTATTATTATTGTTGCGAGTGAAATCTTCACAGTCTTGGGCAGCATGTTTTCTTGGGCTTTACGTGTTTATTGTTAGTCTTATTTCATTATTATTTCGCTCTTGTTGCCGTTGTCTTTTAGTTTAGTTTATTGCAGCGCGCGTTGCAGTTTCTATTTACTATTTACTTGCAGTTTCTAGCTCGTCGGCTGTGAATTGCCTCGACTTCATCTCCAACTCCAACTCCATCTGCAACTTCTTCTCAGACCCTATTGCAACTTGGCTGCGCCGGAAATGCGGATTTGTGGATAAGCCAAGCGACGTCTTGAGGCGAGAATAATTATGCATTTTTATGGCAGCTTGAGATAGATTTGTATCTAGCAGATACATGCATGCCTATTTTTCTTTTACTTGAGTTAGATTTGTATCTACTAGATACTAATAATACTTCTGAGTATGCTTTACAGTTGAGTTTTAAAATTGTATTGATATCAAATATCTATTATAAAATAATTTAATGCAAATCACCCTGGATTCCTCCCTCGTTTTTTTATTTGCGCATTTTGAAAGCATTAATTATTTGCTACTACACCCTTTCGAGTTTTCTTTACTTTGGCTATTATTGAATTCTACGAATTCTCAATTAAAATAAATAAAAAATATCTTCTAAAAATTATATTTAAAATCCTCGTGGATTGTTTATCACTTATTTCTGTTTGCCAATTGCTATAGCATGAGATTCATTTGTACCTACTAGATACTTTTAATCCTTCAGAGTGAGGTTGGCTTAATGGTTGAGCTGGCAAATTGTGTTGTTAAGCTACTCAATTTAAACAAATAAATAATATCTAACAAAAATAAATAAAACAAACTTCTCTCGTAGATGCCTTAACTCGTTTTTTACTTTGGCCATTTGTACAGCACGAATGCATGAAGATACATTTGTATCTACAAGATACAAGCATATCTGCATGTGTATTCTTTTAGTGGTATTTTTCTTTGCCCAAACCAGCAGCAATTATCGTGGCCTAACTTTCGCCCAGTGAAGTCAACCTTGCCCCCAGCGAAGGTCTTCAAATGTTTGTCAATCGACAACTTTGAATTAATTTTCCGCCTCTGGATAAATGAGTTTATCAATCGCGTCGAAGCGTTTAACTAATTTCGCAGTGATTAAATCGTGTTTGATTCAACGATTTGTAATTGGAAATGTATCTTATATGTTATTTATGTCATTTATAATTGAAATGTGTGTTCATATTTATGTCAAGCTCACTCGGCTCATAATAATAATGCGAGTTGTAGTTGGAGTTGGAGTTGTCTGTGGGTTCATGCGGTCAGCTCAAAGTGTTTTTTATTCCACAAAACAGTGAGGAGAAATTATGATGTTTTAATTAGAACATTGCGGCACTCTGGGCGCGTTCAACGAGCTCCACGTAATTCCTGTTTCGACATGTCGCCCAGACGGCTTTTCTGTTCCCAGCAACAACTGAAGGTGGCGGAGAAAGAGAGCTGAAGTGAAGCTGAAGCCAGGAGTTGGTTAGGAAATGGGGCAACAAGTTTTGGCGCTGCCAGTAGAAGGAGGAACGCATGCGAATGTGTGCCACAAGTTGCATCAACCGCGGCAACAAGTGGCACACTGCACTTCCTCGAGCCAGACACATGCAAATGCACGACGATTATATACAAATTGGGGTTATTTAACGGTTCGGCACAACAACGACAACGACAACGACAACGAGATAAACAAGTCAGCTCGAAGAGTTGGCCAACAGATCAGAGACAATACACAAACACATCACAGTCACCATCACCATCACCATCACCATCACAATCACAATCGCGTCAGCTGCATTGACAAATCGACTCAATTGGACAACTCTCTAATGCGGAGCACACACAATACACGCTGAGTGGCTTAGTGTAACAAGGCCATAACGAGATTTGGCCAACTTGCCTTGCACCAGACTCGTTTGCGTCCACACGGAAATGAGCAGCAAGCAGGCGTGGAGTAAACGCATCATAGTAATTATCCTTTAGGTCCGACAGTTTCAACTGCTGATCGAAGCGCACATCGCGATCAACAAAAGAGCGACAACCGACAACGCAAACGCCTCACGACCAACTGAACGAGCTGCGACTGCTGCAAGCTCAGCGTAGTCGAGTGTAGACCAGGCTAGACTATGATGCGACTAGTTTTGAGGCAGCGGCAGCAGCTGAGCCGAGCTGAACTGGCAACAAGTGGCAGCAACAAGTGCAGAGAACTGCAACCGAAGAAGTTGCGAGCTGACGTCTGGGTCAGCAGCGATCATCCTTTGCTTGTTTTCGTTTTGGGAGCGTGATCAGCTGATCACTGATGGATCGCTTGGCATTGGAGCTGTGTCGCCAACAACCGTTGAACCGTTGAAGTCTTTCTTGTCGAATCTGAAATTCAAAAGTCTGAAATGCGCTTTTGAATGAATAGAAAAGAAACGGCCACAAAGAAGTGGAAGAAATGGAAGAAATGAAGGAAGCAACAATAACATTAGACTGCGCTGCTTTGTAGTAATAAAAACAATAAACAGCCAAACTTATTACCATAAGCATAAACACGCAGACAGAGCCCAGGGAGCTTGATGAGTTGAGTTGAGTTGAGTTGAGCTGAGTGGAGTGGGGAGCAGTGAAAAGTCGGTGTTGGCCATTAACACGCCCCATTCACAAGGCAGGCGGCCAGTTGGTTAGCAGAGAGATGTTGAAGCAGACAACAACGATGAAGACAAAGCAAATTGCGGAGAGTGGAAAATCGTAATGCGATAAGCTGGCATCGACAGCGGGGCCAGAATGCATCGACCAGGCTAGGCTAGCACAAAGGCGTCTTAACGGTGCTAGAAGCTGGCTCTGAAGATGCGCTCGAAGAATGCAACAACGAATGCGGCAACAAAAGTGAGCTCGAAAGCAAGTTGCAACAAAAGAGCCAGAAGCGCAGCCGAAGAGCCAATGTGGTTAATAGCCTTTGCATAACAGCCAAGCAGCCGAGCAGTCGAGGGAGGCAAAAGGGGAAAAGGGAGCGGGCACGCGCCGAACCTACGTCAATAAGCGAGGGTTGCCACAGCAGTTCAGGTGAAAGCAGGAACCATTCAGGTATGCAAATCTCTGACTGAATTGGATTACGAGCCGCACTTGCTGCTGGTTGTTGTAATCCCCTATGGCCAAATTGGTTATTGCCACAGCCGGCTGCCATTAAGTCGGCATGGTTTGCTGCCCAGAAATACGCCAACAAAACCATAAAATGTTGCGCACATTTGTACAGGATTTATGACAGATTTATTGCTGCTATAATCAAAATGATACTCTATTGAAATGTCAATAAACAAGTTTCGCACATTCGCAACTTCGTTTTCATTTGATTTTCGGCAACTTTCCTATCCAGTTTGCCAGCATTTCACCCAAAATAAAGCAAAAGATTTAAAGACCAATTGCAAACTGCCAATTGCAATTGCTGACGCTTGGCTAGCAAACGAACGATAGATGGCGCCAGCCGCAGCTGCTGGTGCGTGTCCGCGCTAAGCGCAAGCACGAACCGCGCGGAGCTTTGGCAGCTGCTCAGCGCTTCATGTGCTCCAAGGTGAACTGCAAAATGATGACGATGAAGTTGGCTGCATACGACACGAGAAACAGCCAAAAGCCGTTGTCCAGATTGAAGAGGCCCAAGACCGAGAACTTCACGGTGTCCAGCGGCCAGAACAGCTGCGGAGTCGGTAGCACGGCCTACAAAAATAATGTAAATAAATAAACCAAATATTGAATGATATTTGTCAGTCAGTCATTAAGTGTGAATACTGATCAATTATAAAATAAAAAAATGATAGGATTTTACATTGTTGAAACACAAATATCCGTTCACAAATTAAAATAAAATTGAGATTATACCAAATTGTTCAAAGAAATCTTTATGGAGTTAAACTTTTATTCTCAATATTAGATTATCTTGAATTAATTTCTCTTTGGGCAATAATGCTATTGCACAAATTTAAATTCAGCATTGTTGGATACAATTCTTGCAGAAAAAAATGTCTATTTGCAACATAAATTTTCTCATAAATAATTAAAAAGAGTTTAAAGAGTTTATGCAATGAATATTAAATAAATTGTATACAAAATATTGTACAATTCGTTTTTCCAATTTCGAAAATTTTTGAATCAAAATTTCTTAAATGAAAATTGTAATACATGTAAAGTTAACTATTAATGTTTGTAGTTTTAAATAGTTTAACAAATTAGGTAGTCAGCTCACCTGCTGGAGAGTCAGTTCTGGCGGGGAGTAGCTGAGCTCGAGGCAGCGACTGCGCAGTTGCTGGTGGCGCAGCTGGACGAGATGCGTGGCCAGGATGACGGCGTACAGCTGGAGGGCGACAATGGCGCAGTAGTTGGAGATGGTCAGGGGGATGCCGTGCTGCTCCACGAAGTAGAACATGTAGGCGTACATGTTGGCCAGGATGTTGATGAAGTTGCCGATGACCAGCAGGAACATGCCCAGCTGCAGCACGCCCACGAAGTCCTGGCAGACGTGCAGCAGCCTCTGCTCGGCACGCAGCAGACGCGAGTGCTGGGATCTATCCAGGTAGAGGCGTTGCCACTGCAGCTCCAGCTGCTCCAGGCTGGCCAGGATGAGCAGCAGACCCGCGAAGATGCCGTTGCCGAAGACGCTGCTCACGTGCTGCACGTAGAGTTGCAAGCCGTAAGCCAGCAGCTGCAGCCAGGGCAGATGGGCGGCGTTCTGGCGCAGGAAAGGCTCGTTGCAGAGCAGCTCGTAAAGCGAGAGCAGCAACTTGCCCCACAGCAGCAGCGTGGCACAGCGGCTCAGGCGAATGCCCGCCTGCAACCTCGCCAGTCCATTGATCAGCCTGATCAGCCGCCGTCGCTGCCAGATGTGGGCGCCCAGCATGGCCAGCGAGATGCCCAGATCCCCGGCCATGGTGGTCAGAGCGATGCGCCTGAAGAGCGGCGACGGCTTCACGTTGGTGGCATCGTAGAGTGCCACACTCTGCTGCAGCAGCAGCGGCGACAGCGCCAACAGAGCCAGCCACTTCAGCATCGCCATCAGCGTGAGCAGGCGACGTGGGCGTGCGCCACGCCCACACACGTAGCTGAGCGGAGCGAGAGCCAGCAGCTGCCACAGGCGCAGCAGCAGCAGCAGACCCAGTGCCCCAAAGTGCGGCCAGTGTGGCAAGTGTGGCAAGTACGGCAGGCGTGGCATGTCCAATGCAACTGAGCTCCAACGCCGCTTGCCACAGCTCAAAGCTGCAGTTTTCGCTATCTGCCACAAATCTAACTGCGCTTATGTCAGCGGGGGCCGAGCGAGAAGTATCTAGGGGAAGTATAGGAAAATACAGAGGAAAACTCATCGATCGTTCATGCATTACCTGAATGACACATTGAATTTCTTTCCATTTAATTAGTTTTCCTAGTTGATTATGTTTAATTTTTAGTAATTTTATTTATATTTTAAAATAATCATTATTTAAAAAGAAACCAAAACAAGTTTTTCCGCTTATTTTATTTATTTCTCTATTTGGAAAAAGTACTCAAAGATCTCGCTTAAATAAGAAGTAGCTTCTAAAGATGTTTGCTTTATTATTTGTTATTGTTAATTTGTTATCAAAAGTTAATGATTAATTTTGTGTAACTTAATAAATTTGTAAGTAAAAATACCTTTCGTTCTTAGTCTAATGCCAAGTGTGTGAGCTTTTTATTTGAAATAATTCATCACAATTATGAACTATTTCATCAGCAGAGCAAATCAGGTGATTAGATACTTTTTGGGCGACCCTCGCGTGGTCATAATTGTAGCTGGCGCGACTATCGCTATCGGCTCCCAGGGGCTTTGGAGCAATTGCAGATAAGTGTGCCGAAGCACAACACTATTGATAGATACAACACAGTTACAGATACAGATACAGATACGCGCTCGCATATACTTAGATACAGATACAGATACAGATACAAATGGCAAACATTATTATTAACACAAATCGTTTTTCTTTCTCTCCTTCTCTCCGTCTGTCTTTCGTTGGGGCTGACTCAGAGGGCTTTGGTCATTATGTCTTTGTCTTGACACGCAAGAAGAAGGTCTTGGTGAGCGTGGACATGAAGTTGGGCATCTCCTTCATCTGGTTGAGGGCCTCGTTCTTCGTGTTCGACTGATACTCGTAGGCGACCTTGCGATTCACGGCGGTCAGCAGACGCAGCAGCTCCATGCCCTCCGGCTGCCTGGCCTCGTTGTTGGCAGCCAGATCCAGAACCCGGCACAAGCTCTGAATGAACCACGAGCCATCGTCCACATTGCGGAACGAGAAGAATTCTGCAAGACAAGTCACGAAATAAGAAACAATCTGAGCCACTTTTCGGACTGCGACTCACTGTCAAAGGTGGAGTAGAAGACGAGCATGTCCGCGGTGCTGGGAATGGCATAGGTTATGGGTTGGACGGGGGGCGCGGGCGGCCCCAGATCGCGGGTCATCACCGAGAAGGAGGTGAACTCGACGGCCTTCTCCAGGTTCTCGCCGCGACAGGCTTGTATGAAGAAGAGCTTCGGCTTGTTCAACAGCGTCTTGCAGCCGTCTCCCAGGAAGGGGTTCCACAGACGCTCCACGGGATAAGCCATGTCCTGAGGAGATCGGAAAACAGGAATAAATGGCGAGATTGGGAACAAACTGGAATTTATTTTCACTTGTTTTTAGTTTGTCGTATTATTTGCTTACCTTGGCATAGACCTTGCCCTCGGCGCCGTGCGACATGACGACCAGGGCGAAGCAATCGTTCTCGCTGTGATCCTCGGTGGCCACTGCAACCCCCAAAATTGTCATTCGATGGAATTTCTCGATGTCACCCTCTAGTCACTCACCCTTCTTGAGCAAGTCGTTGATCTCGGCAAAGGTGAGGTCGTCGTAGGACCGGACGTCGAAGCCGAAGCCGAGCAGGGAGAGCTTCATGTCATCGCGATCCCGCTCGGTGCCCACGCGCTGCTTCTGCCCCTTGACGTCCTTGTGGTTGAGGATGATGGCGACTCCGGCGCGGGGGCAGTTCTCGTAGGTGTCGTCTGTGGTGGGCCGCGAGATGATGATGCGCTTGAGGTCCGCCTCGTTCGTGGGCGTCTTGGCGTACTGCGTTGCATCGGCCTTGTCTTTCTTGTGCTTGTTCTTGGAACCAAAGAGCGAGAGATCTGTCTCATCCATCCTCCGACCGTCGTGCTAACCAATCCAACCGTGACTAATCGTCGCGTTCTATGCTTTATATTTTTCAGCCACCTACCGCTCTTATCTAATCAATGCAGTGCGTTTTCCTTATCAGTCAAAAATTGGCTCTCAGCTCTCTTCTCTACTCTCTCTCTCTCTCTTTCTCGCTCTCTGTTCACCTGCTCTTGCGCAAGCCCAACCGTTGATTAGCCTGCTTGCAAGGGAAGTCATATTTATTGCCGGCAATTGGCAGCTAATAAAATGTGTTTTGCCGTTTCACAAGACAATTCGATTTAGACAGCGAGTCACGCCCACCACGCCGCCTCTTCTCGGTGGAAATTACAAACATCCGTCAGGATTGCCAGCGACGTCGTCCTTCTGCAGCAGGGCCATTAATGCGTTTTCTATAATTTGCAATACGCAAAAAGACGAAAGGACGAAAAGAGGGCGCCAAAGTTTGCAACGCAATTCAAATTTTACACGCACACAAAGCAACGGAAACCGGAAATGAGTATGGCACCCAATGGGAGTCGCCCCAAGAGTGTCTCGCCTGACAGGCTACGACACGACTCGACTATCAGTATGCAGCAGGCTGGCGAAGTGTTCCCAGTTCGCAGCTGTTCCCACCTCGCCATGGGTGAGCGCTGTTGGAAGAGAGCGCAAGTTGCGTGGGCGCCAAAGAGAGCGGGAGAGAGCGCGCGACGAGACCGGTAAGAGAGCGAGGGAGGAACGCGTGGCATTTGAAACATTGTTGCAGGCCCAACTATTCCCGGCTAATGAATAAAGTTGGCTGCGTTATGGAATGCCTTCTCTGATTAGCTTGAATTAAATCTAGTTTAAATGCCCAAAATAGAAATTGCATTAATTACAGCTGCAAATTCACAGTGAATTGAGCTAAATTAATATGTAGTATTTGCAGTGCCTTCATCACAAATGATTAATTACTTGCCAAAATGTTGACTTCTTAATTATGCATTCAATGCACTTCGGTGCACAGTGCTTTCTTTTGCTTGGCAGCGCGACCGCAGCGCAGACGAAATCAAACGTCAGTCGATTGCGATTACGATTGCATTGCACTGAGAACGGTCCAAATCGGCAGCATCAGCATCAGTTTCAGCCAAGAAGAGAACATAAACAAGGCACCGACTTTCGCACAGTGGCACAATGTTGGGCAGCTGTGGAACACAATGGAAACTAATTTCAATACAATATAATAATTGAAGATCTTGTTAATTTTAACAAAAAAAAATATGGTTACAAAATAGAAACGAGTTGCATATCAAATTTCCAAACCAATATCAAGTATTGCGCATTTTTCACCACCGAAACGCTGCTTTGCGTTCCACGGTGCGACGTCGGCAGCGAACGCAGCAGCGCAACAGCAGCAACAACTTGGTTTCATTTCCAGTTTATTCAGTTGCGCGACGACTTGCATTGCGAGCGGACGTGTTGAAACGGTGCGGAAGCGAAGCGATTGCCGGAAGCGGAGACCATACAAAACTCAACGAACGTCGAACGAATTATTTGAGTGTGCGCGTGTGTTTGTGTCTGTGAGCAGTGTACAAGTGTGCGGCGAGTATCGCGAATAATTCGCCTGCAGCACCCGTTACGACCAAGTATTTAAAGTAATTCGGATTGGGATTGGGATTGGAATTGTTGTAACGTTAACGCCGCGCGCGCTTTCCTTGTTTTCAAATCGAATATCGAAAGTTGTTGTTGCCTTTTGATTAAAGGCCCAACCCCCCTTAAGAGCGCTCCTTTGAAAGCAAGCAGTAAAAGGAAAGCAAAACAAAAACAAAGCTGTAACAACAACATCAGCGAGCGGCAGAGAAGAAGAAGTGTTCCATCTCTGTCTGTCCAAGTGATAGCTCAAAATTGTTGTTGCTTGCGGTATTTTGGAAATGAAATTATGTTAAGTGCATAAATCGCCAACAACAACAGCAACAGCAACAGAAGGAGCAGAAGAATAAGAAGAAAAAGTGAAGTGAAACGCTGAGGTGTAAAAAGAGTTGAAGTTCAAACCAACAATAACAACAACAACTAAGCAACGAGAGTGGGAACAGCGGAACATCGGGAACAACACACAAGCTTGCATACATCTGTAAGTACGCTGCAAGCAAGCGAAAACTGTTTGCACATAATGAGTTGATGTTGTTGTTGTTACCCTTTTGCCAATGTGTGCAGTGCATGTGGAGTGCGAGTGAGCGAGCGAGTGTGTGTGTGCTTTGTATGCAGAACGTGAACAACAACAAATTAGGGTGGTGGGTTGAGCGAATGACAAAAGGAAGCGAACCTCGTTTGCCAAACGAAATTCAAATCAAAAGCAGCGCCAAGCCATCAAAATGAGAAGAATAAAAGAGAAACGAATATAGCTTACTTTTAGGCGGATAGGCAAACGAAGCGACAGAAAAAAGTGAATCGAATGAGCAGAGAACATTCAAATTCTGCCAGCGTGACAGTTCACAGTTCACAGTCACATTCGCAGTCACATTCGCAGTCGCAGTCACAGTTGCTGCCAAGTACAACAACAACAACAGCAAGTCTTAAAGTTCAGAGAGTCTTTTGACCATTGCTATCCACTTGCAGCTCCTCTTCTCACTTTAAGGCAACATAAAAGTATTGCAAGCACAATTAAATTAATCGAAATTCGCAGTAACTGTTTCTGGAAAATATAAAGCTCAGCCAGTGTGACCAACAGCCTCATTGATAGCCACTTGCAGCACATCTATTCACTTAAAGGCAAAACGAAAAAAGGAATTGAATGCGAGCTCAATTGCTGTCACAGTTGCTGGCAAGTTTAAAGCTCAGTCAGTGTGACCATCTGCTGCATTGACAACCACTTGCAGCTCTTCTTCTCACACATTGACATGCTGGCGAGTTTAAAGCTTAGCCAGTATGGCCAGCTGCTGCATTGACAACTACTTGCAGCTCTTTCCACATTTCCTGCAAATTGAGTTGAGAGTGAAAATCTAATGAACCCCTTAAATTACTGCGAACGCACCTCGCTCAACAAATATTTAACATACTTTATGACAGGCCCCAGCTGACCAGAAGCATCCCAGAAGAATCCCTGGCAGCCAGAAGGCACAAGGCGGCGGGCAAAACAGGTGGGCGGGGCGGGGCAGGGCGGTACGGACGGTAGGCTTGTCCCAAAGGCGGACAGGTTAGGTTAGGTGTAAAGTCAGCAGTCAGGCAGGCTGCCTAGCAAAAATATTTATTTATGTTGAATGTGGCAAGTGGCGGTGGCAAGGGGATGTGGCATGTAGCATGTTGAACGTTGAATGTTGCGCTTTTTGCCACACAGCAACGATGTCGGCGACGACCCTTTTTGTGCTCCCCGGGGGCAATTGGGCCGACAGCCGGATTTGCTTTTTGACGTTGTTGTTGCTTTTTTTTTTTGTTTTATGAACTTTACGTTTTTATTAAATATGCAAGCTTTTGCAGCCTTGATAACTGTCTCAGGTGTGGGCGGGGAGCAAATTGGGGTTTGGGGTTTACTTTGGGGGCTGCTGCTTTGATGTCAGATGCCAGATCCCCAGATTGCCAGATTGCCAGATTCCTCGATGCGCCGATTCGACGATGCGGGCGGCAGGCAAACAAACATTAATTGTAAGTGTAAATGGCGTGAAATGGTTGAATGAATGAATGAAAGAATGAGTGTGCGAGTGCGAGTGCGAGAGCGAGTGCGAGAGCGAGTGCGAGTGCATGAATGACAGTCGAGTAGAAGCCTCCACTGGAAATTGCGCTAAGTGGAAGCAGCAGCAGCAGCAACGGCAGCGACAATTTTGATGAACTTAACAAAACACTTGACAGCAAAACACTGACGGAACACAAGAGACTGGTGCGGGCGTGGAGAGTGCCGGGTGAGTGCGAGAGGCTGTGGGGGGAGGCGTGGAGAGTATTCGAAAGTGAAACAGAGTCCATGCAATGAACGAAATTATGACGCTAAATTGAACACGAAACGGCCATCGAGCCAAAGAGCACCCATTGAATAGAAGGGGGTTCCAGCTACAAAAGCAGCCTCCCCAACTACCCAACTACCCCCATCGCTTCCCCCTCGGCACATTTAACGCGCGAATGAAGCAGCGACAGCAGTCGAAGGGGTTGGTTGCTGGTCAGTCGCTGGAGTTGGTTTTGGGGCAGCTGCTTCATTGTTGCGGGTGTTGATAACAGCAGCCACAGCCACAGCCGCTGGCAAGAGTCGACTCGACGCGACTCGAGTCGCGCATAACAATAAAAGTCATAATAATAATAGTCGTAGAAATACGGAAATGATTTTTTGGGGTTGAGCTTCACACGGGCGCTGCACAGAGAACAGAGCCGAGGCATGAGAGGCTTGCTACTTGCCACTTGCCACTTGCTACTTGCTACTTGCTCTACCGCAAAAGCGGAAGGTGAAAATTAAGAAATTAGCGTTCAACCAGAACATGGGGGACAGTTGGGAGCTGCAAACTGAGAGCTGGAACCTGGGAGCAGCTCACAAATTGCCAACGCCGCCGCTCACTTTAACTTAATTATATAATTTGCCACATAGGGCTGAAGGCAAGAGAGAGAGAGAGAGAGAGAGATAAAAATAGCACTATGCTGACGCGGCAAAGGGCATTAAAAGGAGACAGAGATAGCCACAGACAGACAGACAGAGAGGGAGGTAGAGAACTGTGAGGGTTTCTTGCTGCGCATTGCAAATTAAATGAGCTGAATGCATTTAAGGCTTAACAGCCGCCACCGGCGGTTGCCGCAAATCAGCCCAAGCTCAAGCCCAAGCCCAAACCCAAGGCTTAGTCTGCCGCACGGCGGCAGAGCGGCAGAGACGCTGCTGTCTTGCCGGTAACCAGTCAGCTAACCAGTCAGGAGCTGGCAAAGAAGCAACTTCTCTGTATGTAATCCGCAAACCACAAAGCAATTATGCAGCACCGCAGAGAGAGAGACTGACGAGGACGACGACGACGACGACGACGACGACGATGTCGAGGCGACATCTTGTCACTCGCTGAAAAATTGCACTGCTGCTGAAGGCGCAAAGAGCGCAGTTGCCACATGTTGTTGGCTGTGGCAGTAAATTGCTGAAAGGCCAGGGCCAAAATAGAGAATCGCAAATAAAGCGGTTTTAAATTCGCAAGTCGCAGACGTCGTTGGCTGCTTTACCTGCTGCGCTCAGTTTAGCGTTAAAGATTACAACGGATTATGGCCTAAACGCAACCGAGACATACAGCTTGTTATTCTAATGAATGAATCAGAGAATTCGAATTCTTGTCTGTTTCTGTAAAACTGTGCAAATTATTATGAAAAAAGTAAGAAAACGAAGAATCAACTTTCATTTATTTTATAACACTCTTTTTGAAAAATATGATCATTTCACAAATGATCACGAATTAATATAATGAGATCAGAATAAAGGACAATTTGAGTAGAAAACTATTTACTTATATTCTCTAAACAATTATGAAATAATTATTAAATTTCACACCATAAATCTTATTTGTTTTTTAAGAGTTGCATGATAGTCAAGTATTGCTTAATTTCAATCGTTTAA
This sequence comes from Drosophila ustulata, assembly GCA_035047365.1. NCBI lineage: Eukaryota > Metazoa > Arthropoda > Insecta > Diptera > Drosophilidae > Drosophila > Drosophila ustulata. The sequence goes on from JAWNPT010000094.1 coordinate 31,918,888, forward strand.
ATAGAAAATTAATAATTATTTCATCATTTTATGTTTTCAATGTAAACAATATTTGTAAATAATATTCAGTATATTTTGGGATGCACTTTGTATTCAAAGAGTAACTTTTATTTGCAATCCCTGGCTGCAATTGATGAGCTGGCAGCCAGTGCTTGACTCAAACAGACCACATGACCACAGCAGTCTCGCCTCTGGCCACTTAGCCATGCCCCTTGCCCCTTGCCCCTTGCCCCTTGCCCCATCGTTGCTGCACAGTTGAGACTGTTTGCTTTTGCTTGCGCTTTTGCAGCACACAGTTTGCCACACGAGAGTCCTGTGCCCGGCTGTGGCTGCTCTTCAATTTACGCCTAAGCTAACGTAAAGGACAAAGGCGAGCTCGAGTGAAAGGAGTTGATGTTGCACTTGGTGGTGTGGCAAGTCTCTGGGTGCCGCTCGATGACCTTTCAGCGGGGTTGCGGCTCAACATTTGTCGACCGGACTCTACTCGAAGGCGACTCGCCTCATTCATAAAAACGCACGCAATTCTAGCTGAGTTGAGCCTCAGCTGTTGCTCTTCTGGTTGCGAGCAGTGCAAGGTTGCAAGGTTGCATGTCTCGCCGCTGCCGCCACACAGCCGACGTCGCAGCCAAAGCCGACGCTTGTGGTTGCAAGTTTCATGTTGCTCTTTCTGCTCCCCTTCGGGTTGGCTGAGCTTTGTGCAGTTAAGTGCTTAGTTGCGTGTAACTTTACACTGTTTAACAAACTCTCGCTTGCCACACGCCGCGTCGGGGGTGTGGCCACCTTTGACTAAGTGTTGCACTATGCCTCCTTCATGTGTGTGGCAGGTGCAAATACCGACGAGCAGCGGAAACTCTGCCAGGATAATGCTGAAACTACTCCACTCCATTCTCAGTCTCTCTCTCTCTCTCTCTCTCTCTCTCTCTCTCTCAGACTGAGTTGAGTTGACTTGACTGCTTTTATTACTGTTTAACTGGCTTCCGCAAACTTTGTTAAGCTCCACACACATGTGTGTCTGTGTGTGTGTGTGGCAAATTGTTGCTGACAGGTGGACAGTTAATAGTCATTTGTTTAGCTGCAGATCTGCTTAGCAAAAAAAAAGTAAGAATAATTAGTAATTGCTGAGCTTAACATGGGAATGGCAAATGGTAAATAAGACAAAATAAATAAATGAAATACAAGAAGATTAATTTGTGATGGGTGAGCTTAGCCAGAATAGAGTTCTGCATCCATTGTAAATAAGACTAAATAAATAAATGAAATAAGTTCAATAAATATTTACTTAATAATCATTTGATTAGATTCCTTCCAAAAACGAATGGTTTGGGGAGTGCTGTTCAATAATAAATATATTAAAATAAATAAAGCAAAACTAATTAGTGATTCATTAGATAATCAATAACACGATAATAACATCCAGTAAATGAGTAAATCAATATTAGTTAGCTCCACAAATATGTTCATATATGCGATTTTAATCAATAATAAACAAATGATAACTATGTAAATAAACAAATAATTAATATACTGACTTTAATAAATCAGGAACTGATTAAATTACTCAAACTAATAATCGTGGAGGGAAAAAAGAATAATAACATTTATGATTATTCAATATTTTTTAAGTTTGACCTGAATTGTGAATCACTAAATATATGAAGTCGTTTTTAAAAAGTGTATTACTCAAGATTCAACATGATTTCAAAAGTTTGCGATCAGTGCTCAGAAGGAATGGTAAATAAATATTAGATAATAGCTTTATTGTTATAGTTCCTCTGTTGCTCTGTTGAGTCGAGCTGTTTCAGAGTAGTTAACTATGCTTTTTGCATATTTTTTGTATAACATATGTTATTATTTACATACTCGTGCATCGTTGTGCTGCTAATGGCAACATTTTTTGCTCAAAGGGTAAGGTAAAAAAGTAAAAACGCTGCCGAAACTTGTTGTGGCTGCAGTTGCTGACGCTGCTGTCGATGTCCTAGATGCTTTTGCTGTTGCTGCTGTTGATGCTGCTGCTGTTGATGCAATTCTTTGCAGCAGCAACAAAAGAAGCAGAGGCATACTATGTTGTGCTTGCCGTTGCCTGAAATGAGCAGCCAGTGGGGCGAGCAAGTTGCAAGTTGCTGGTAAACAAAAGCAAACATTGCGTGCCAAAAATTCCGGAAATTTTTAAAAGTCACAACATGTGTAAGCTGGATTTTACACAAGCACACACACAAAAAAGGGAAAGAGAGAGAAAGGCAGACAGAGAGAGAGAGAGAGAGGTTGCAAGTAGGTGCACTGGATGCTGGACCTTTGTTGGCAGTCTCCCTAGGCGAAAGCGACGTTGACGACGACGACGACGACGCCATGTTTTGAGTCTTAAGTGCTAAATTGAAATTCCGAAATTAAGTAATTTCCCCCAAGGGCAAGTTCTTGAGCCCGAGGGCAGCGGGCGTCGGGGCGGCGGCGGGCATGACGTGGGCGTGGCGACAGTGTTGTAAAACAGCGCACATAAAACTACAATGACGACAACGACAAGAACAACTTTCGACAAGAATGAATAGCACTAATAGTATGTATGAAGCTGGCGCTCATAAAAACCCCCAGAATGTGGCAAGCAGCGCAGCCACCGCATCCACAACATCTTCGAGGCAGCCGCAGCAAAACAAGCTGTAAAAATTATAAGGAAATGGCAAGAACATAAACAACAGCAACACCAACACCAACACCAACAACGCCAACTGAAGCCACAGTATGTTAGACATGGCGAAAGGAGAGCGTGGAGATTGGGCGGGTTCACGTGCAGCACATCATTCACCCATAAACCGATGTGCTCGCAAAAATGTTATAGTCCTTTTAACTAGCAGCCAGAGAGAGAGAGAAAGAGAGGAGAGACTCAGAGATTATCATATGAATAGATGATGTTTATGACATGTTTAGATGGTTGCCTAGAGGAGAATTTAATCAAGTTACATATGTTATTTTCGACTTTTCCCAACTGAAATTTTGCGTTACTTCGATTTTGTTCTGCTCGCTGGCAAACTGTGAATGATATTCCGGAAAGAGTTTATTCATCGCTTAGATCTGCTCGCTATTAAAGTAACTTAGTCATAATGCAAAGTGGCCACAAAATAGTTTATAGTCCTTTTAATTAAAGCAAAGAATATAAGATGCTTATGATGCTCTTCTAGAGAACAAGTTATTTTAGTTCCATCGAGGGAAAACCTACGGAATTGTTAATGGATTATAGATGCCGGAATTTATCTGCTGTGAACAACAATTTATTATTTCTCGTAACTTTGAGATAAATTGTAGGACACAAAGTATACAAATTATAACAACTAAAACAATTCCTTACATGTTTATATGCTTTTCTAGAGCAGCATTTATCTATCGAGAGAATCTGTTATTGTTGTGAATGATTTTGGAAAAGAGTTTACTCTGCTCTCGTCTCGAACACAACCCCTGTCCTCTCTTTTTGGCTTTGCCCAACGTTTTTTCAATTTCGGCGATGAAGCAGCAAGAAATTCTGGGGGCATTGGGCGAGAATTGGCGTTTTTCACACAGCCCTCGGCCCGAGGGGTAGGTAATAGTTCTGGGGGCGAGTCTGGCAGGCAGGCAGGCAAAAGTAAAAGGAAAAGAAAAACTTAAACACTGCTTGCATTTTTCATATGACACGACAACTATTTATTACCCCCAACATTGCCCCTCAAGGACCTCAAGGATTGTCGACTTCGCCGCCCGAAGATGTCGAGCGCCTTCTGCTGTGGTTGTTGTTGTTGTTCCTGCTGCTGTTGTAGTGGCTACAATAAAGTTGGCCAGAGATGATGTGATGTGACCAGTGGTGGCTGAAGCTGCCTCCGGCCCCGGCTCCGACTCCGGCTGTTGATGATGATGATGAAGAATGCGCATGTGTTGCTAACGGCCCGATTATTTTTATTGTTTATTTGCTTTGATTTTGGCCTCGTGTTTCTTTCATGTTTTCATTTTCCTTCCACCAGCTGCCCAGTGAGCGAGTGTGTGTGTTTGAGTGTGTGCTGTTGTGTGTGTATTGGTTTGCGCATTTGTGCGTAACGAATAAATTTAGCAAAATAAATAAGGACAATAATCCTTTTGAATGCATTGCAATTGAGCTTTTTACAGCCATTGGCTGCCCTTTTAGGTTTGGGTTTGCTTTCTGCTTCACAAACAAACAGAGAGCATAAAAGAGCGAGAGTAAGAAAGGGAGGGGGCAGAGTGTGTGGCATGTACTACGTGCAGCACTTAACTCAACTCTGAGGCGGCATTCAATTGCCCAGCGTGGAGAGCTCGTCTGGCTAATGCCAATTTCTATTTTCCTTGATTTGCATTTCAATTCGAAATCAAATTTTTCAATTGCCAGCTGGACTCACACACACATGCCCACATCAATTTGCATGGGTGTGTGTGAGGGAGTATACCGAGCTTATATACGCTAACACACACTCACACATGAGCTCCGCTCTCTGGTGGCCGAGAACATAATTGAATTTGTGCGCACAAAAATTCATAGCATACTTTTCAACGCCCTCCCGTGGGGGGTGCTTAGGGGATGCTTGGGGGAGGGTGGGGGGTGGGATCGCATGTAATTGACAAAAGCTGCACAGCGCCAAGCTGTTGAAATTTCGAAATCAATTTATTTATATTGAGTTAGCATCAAAAAGCATTAACCTTTCGGCTTCCTACGTCATTTATACGAATTTCCCAGTTGCAATGTCAGCGGAAAAGCAAAGGCAAAAGCTCAGCCAGACTTTTCACTGCTTAAATGACTGACTGAGTGTTGCTCCCTCTGTCCGTCCGTCTGTCCGACTGTCTGTCCGACAGTCATTCAGTCATTCAGTCAGTCGGAGTCGGACTCTCGCTCTTATTTGTTAAATTAAAAGCTTCATTGCCCGCCAGTTGTTGTTGCCGTTGTTATTGCCGTTGTCCGTCGTCGTTATTGGCATTATTGGCTTCACAGCGCACAAGACTTTCAATTAGTTTTATTAGGGTGTACCAAACATTCCATTGACTCGACTCGACTCGACGCGACTTGCACCCGATCCGATCCGCTCCTCGACTTTCTGCCGCTGCTGTTCATTGTTGTTGCTTGGCTTCGCTTGGCTTGGCTGTCTTTTTTTTGTTGCTGCTCGAAATTGGCCTTTTGACTTTTATGCTCAATTTTGTGTATTGTGGTTGCGGTGCTCGCCTGTTTTATGCGCGATTCTTTCTGTCTTGTGGTTGCCGCATGATTGCGCAATGCTCACGCACTCGAGCCCGCTTTGTGGCATAATCCACGATGATGTACTCGTCATAATGCTCTTTGAATTAAGATATTTAATAGTTTCTTTTTATTGTTTTATCTACGAGCAGGGGTCATTGCTAAAGATCTGACCAATTGTTGTGCAAGAAAGTGGAAGCATTCGTAATTGTTTGAAAGCAGCGCTCTTTCCTCATTTCATTCAACGGAGATTAATCACTTTTTATATCCGTACTTAAACGGCGATTCCTGCAGGGATTATTTTCCTTACACAGAGAGAAAAAACCTTCTCAAATCAAGAATAAAACATTGGAGCAAGTACGAGTTAAATAACTTCTTATTTTAGCATAACTCTAAGCTCTCCATTCTTGATAAAAGGTTGTGTATAAAAACCACGACTAAAATTAAGTTTTTCCATCTGAAGTAAATGGGCTAACGTCAAATGATTATGCTAAAATAAAAATTAAAAAATGTTTCAGGAATGCTTTCAGGATTGAAATCGTGTTGCAAGAATTTCATTTTAAAATCTTGAACTGCTCAAATTCCATAACTTTATTATGATGTTTAGAACGTGATTTTTGTCTCTCTGTGTATCCGTGCTTAAACGGCATATTCTTTGGGGATTTACTTTCCCCAAGGCCTGGTAGCGAGTAGTATGTTTTTGAAGCTTCAAAATAATTCTTCTTTACGGCATTTATATTGTCTATTGGACCTCGAGTCGAGTGTCGAGCGTCGAGCGTCGAGTCTCGGGTGTCGAGTGTTGAGTGTTGAGTGTTGAGTGTTGAGTGCTGAGAGCATCATCTGCTACAATGTTTCAGGCAATTGAAGTGAGAAGGCTGCAAATGTTTTTGACACGCCCGCTCTATGTCGGTCAAAATACTTTCAGTGGCCCTCGATGGTCGCTGGCCTCCTCTCATCGACCTGCTGTTGAGTGAAAAAGTTTGGTGAACAAGTTGCGAGCGATGTCGAGGAACGTCGAGTGCTTGTTGTGGGCCTCTAAACACGGCTGGCTGAACTTGAAACGAAGTTACCACTGCACTCTGCAAGGATGTCGTCCTGACAACCTGCTTTATTATTGAAAATGTGTCGACGGGGTCCAGTTGCCATAATTCAAGCATGGCCAATGCGGCAAACGCCTTCAACGATTTGTGCACAAACTTCTACTGTAAACTTTTTTCACTTTTTCACTTTTTCACTTTTTACTTTTTTACTTGTTCGCCTTTTCACTTTTTCACTTTTCTCATTTCCAGCACTCTGTGTTTTCAAGCTGAAGCAAACTAAATAAGTTGCAATGTGAAGAGCGGCTCTAGAACAAGTGAAAATCGCCAACTGAAATCGAAAAACAAAAACTAGAAAAGTGCCGAGAAACTTGCGGAGAAGCAGCTGCTGTGACGATTGACAAGACAGCGAAACAAAAGCCAAATCAGAGCAGGAGGAAAAGGAAGAGGAACTGGAAGTGAATGCGGCAACAGCCAAAGCCACAGTGACGCAACGACAAGTGGCAAGTGGCAAGCGGCAAGCGGCAAGCGGCAAGAGTTTGACAAGTGCGGCAAGGCACAAGTGCCACAACTGGCAGCAGCCCCAAAAAGCCACGCAGCTAGTTTTTGTAACCTCCAGCTGGCTTTTTCCCCATGGCCGCGTAGCTTTTTGTATGCGGCTCACATGGCGTGGCAAGAGCGACAACAGCAATAAGAAGCAGCGCAGAACAATAGCTATGCAAGCGAAGTAGAGCAGCGACAAGGACGCCAAAAGGAGCAGCTGTGTGTTGCAGTGCCACACATGTGTTTCGCTGATGCCACAAGGACGTCCTTAAGCAGAGCATCAACCACAGAGCAGCAGCCCCACTCGAAGCAGAAGCGTTATCAAGAAGAATCAGCGCATTAGCTTAGACCAGAAGGAGAAGGAGGCGGAGAAGGAGAGAAGAGGCGTCTTCAAGCGCAGCATGCGCAAACACAAAGCGCCGCCCAGCGGCCAAGCGACAGCGACTGCGATTGCGATTGCGACTGCGAGTCCAAGGACAATGACAACCACAGCAGCAGCAGCAGCAGCAACAGCAGCGGAAGAGAACGCGACAAACACAGCGACAGCCACAACATCATCCACAGCCTCATCCACAGTTGACATGGAGCAGCAGCGCATGCTGCTCGGCCACGCGGATGCTGCAACAACAGCAGCAGCTGCCACAGCAGCAACTGCTGCAACTAGTCGCCTAGCAGCGCCGTCGGCGACTGCGGCCAGTTGCCAGCAGCGAGCCAGTTGCAAGCAGCGACCGCGCTACACAGTCCAGCTCATGTCCTTGCTGCACATCGCCTGCTACGTGCTTTGTCTGTGCGCCTTCAGCTTCGCGCTGTACGCGAACGTGCGGCAGACGCGCCTCGAGCAGCGGCTGCAGCGTCTGCAGCAGCTGGACGCTCGCATCGTCGAGCTGGAGCTGCGCCTCGAGCAGCAGCAGCTCATCCACTGGCCGGCCGAGCAGGCCCAGATCATCGCCAGTCCCCAGAGCAGCGAGAACGCCTCCTCAGACCACCTGGCGCTCCACGTGCGTCGCGAGCTGCATCGCCTGCGCCGCGATGTCTCCCACCTGCAACTGACGCGACGCCAGCAGCGGCGACAGGCGGCAGAGGCAGCCGCTGCTGCCGCCTCGGCAGCCGGACAACCTGGCAGCCCGGGAGCAGCTTTGGCCGCCAACGGCGAGTGCCAGTGCCAGACAGGTGAGTCCCTCCAGCTATACAAGTAACATTCATATCAGAGAACGAGTCCCAGTACTCGTAAACAAATTCGCTTGATACATGACAAATAGAGTGCGAGGGTTGCTCGCCAACTACTGCGACACCAGACACCGAATTTCATTAGAGAGTGAAGTAAATATCACTAATTTCCAAGAAAATGTAAAATAAGCCTAATTTGGATCAAGAAACATTTGATTTGAAGGATCATCAAACATACATATATTATGAAAAGGAATCTCAATTTTATTTTATTTTTTATAAATTATTCGCTATTTTAATCACTTTTATTTTTCGGTGTTTGGAAAGTTCAGAGAATCAAGTTTTCACAACTGGAAATAATTTTATGAAATTGTGAAGTCATTTCAAATAATTTTAACAGTACTGAATTGAGTATAGATTTTGTTCTGACAAGTTGATAAACTATTTATTGCAACGCAATGTAGCTCTGCTATGTTCAAATGTGCGCTCTCATTGCAACTTTTGGAGCTGCCCTCGGTGGTGGGTGCTGTTTATTGGCAATGCTTGTCGATTTGATGGCTTACGCGTTGGCCGGCAACCGCCTTCATTTGTGGTTTGCGGCCAGGCGATGGTTTGATGCCGAATTGGTCAGAGCTGTCAGTCACACACACTCTCACACACACACTGGCACACACACACTTACACATATGTGTAAGTAGGGAAGTCAACAAGTCGTTGAGGTTGTGGTGGGCAGGCGTGAAGCCAACGCAATTTAATTATTTGCGTCTGGGCAAATTTATGGCAGTTTAGAGATTTCATTAATTGGAAAAGTGTTTTTTTCGCCCCGCACACCACACACGACAGAGACAGCAACTGAGTGAGCGAGAGAGAGAGAGAGAGAGAGAGAGAGCATTCTTGCCTCCACTGAGTTTTGTGCATGCAATTTGTGTGAGCTGCTTTTGTGCTGTGTGTTTGGCTTTCCGCTTTCAGTCTGCAGCTTATTTCGCCGGCTGTCTCCGCTTGGCATTGCCAAACTTTGATTACTCGGGGATTAGGCGTGTCCTTTGAGTATGTCCCGAGCACCCGAGGCCATCGCCTGCCATCGCTTTGCCTTGCGGTTTGCATAAATTTTGCTTAAAATACTTTTTAAAAACTTTTGCGACACACACTCGGCGCTCGGCAGTCGGCAGTCGCCAGTCGCCAGTCGCCAGTCGCTATCGCAATCAGCCTCATGCCTGACCTGACCTTTGCTTAGGGGACTTTTCCAGGACATGCACACAACTTGGTCGTAGTCGAGTCGAGTCGCGTTGAGTCGCGTCGAGTCCTTTGTGCGCTTGGCGCATTAACGCAATTTGTCTTGACATTCGCACAATTAACTCATCCACTCGAGTGCCGCTAAGCTGGCGGGCAAACTTCGCAGCTAATCCGGGCCACGTATGGACCATCAACGGCAGGATCATAGATAGAGCAGACGGAGACAGAGAGAAAGCGACAGCCACTGAGATAAAGACAGAGAATCTCTCTGGCAAATGACGCATACGCAACGTGGGCCGTGGCTAGTCGTAGTTGCTGCTGAGGCTGCTGCTGCTGGACACTAAATGCTCAGCGCAATTATTTAACAACTTGGCCAATTCGCAGTGATCCCCCCTTTGCCGCTCGCTGTCGCTCTTTTAGAGAGAAATACGACAGCAAAGTTTTCTAATCGATGCGCACGCAGGTCGAAAGTTTTCGCAGCTCACAGCGAAGTCGAAGTTTCTTTTCAAAGTCATTGCAAATAAATAAATTTTGTAGTCCTCCTCGACTCCCTGTGGCATTGATAAGCGCGTGCCAGAGAAATTGTGAAAGAGAAAGACACAGAGAGAGAGACAGAGAGAGAGAAAGCAAGACAGTCTTTTCACAACACAATAAATCAAAGCCACTGGGGAGGAGCGTCGAGTGGAGTGGAGAGCAGACGTTTAGACTTGCTTTTTATCTCCGAGAGTCGCCATCTCTCTCTCCCGATCTGCTGAGTCTGAGTCCGCATATGCAGGACGAAGGCAGTTCGCTTTCCGTTTCCTGTGCCTGAAGTTCGTGCCAAGGACATTGCAGAGAACAGCCAAAAGGATGCTTGACTTCGGATTTGGCTTTTGGCTTGCCTTTGCTTTTGGCCAACAACAGTTAAGTCGATTAGCACACAGAGAGAAAAATCATTCTTGAGTTCTGTAAAATTGAATCCGGAACATAAAATTCTTAAATCAAGACAAACATTCTAGAACAAGACAAGATTTCAATCTTAAATCAAGATTATTTAAACTTTTAAATTAAAAAAAATTGTATTTTGAAAAAATTCTTTAAGGAAGATTTTATTTCTATTTATTGTTTCAACAATTTTAGAGATGGAAATCTGGCTTATAAGATTTATTGCTAGTCTATAAAATTCTCAAATAATTCCTAAAGTGTATTTTATTTATGGCATTGAACGTCATATTTCCCCTCAGTGTGTTGTAGTGTGGTTGCTGCTTTAGGTGGCTTTGTCGTTGGGATAAAACCGCTCTTCGTATTGCAGAGTTGAAGTTGAGCAATGCACTGCAGTAGATAAAGCGAAGAAAGATAATCGGATGCACAGTGGAAGCGGAAATGGGAAATGGAAAATGGCATCGAAAGTGGACACTCGAGAGCATTATTAACCCTCCTGGTCGAGCATTTAAAATGCGGCTGTTCCACTGTGCTCCCCTATGCCGACGACGCTTGTCAGGCTGCAAATGACATTTGGCCACTTCTCATTCATTCAGTGCTCAACGCTTGCCCCTCTTCTCTTTCCACTGCTGGTTCTATTTGGACTGCTGCAGCTCTCGATGCGATGAGAACCTTGATGTCTGGCTGTGGATGATGTTGTAGAGGTTTAACCTGACCATACGATCTAAGCTACACTGGACTGGACTGGGACTGGACTGGGACTGGGTTAGCGGCAACAGTCCCTCAATTTATCATAGCCAAGCGCAAAATCCACTTTGCCAACAGCAACGACAACCACTGGACAACGTTTGACGGGCTCAACGGGCATCGTTGGCTGCGTGTGACATTTTGCAAGCCAAAATATGTAGAACATGCCACAAAGCGAGCGAGATAGAAACAGCAACAGAAGCAGACACACGACATTCAGAGTCAGAGTCAGAGTCAGAGTCACACTCGCATTCACACACACTCAGACTCAGAGAGTCGCACACTCACATGGGAACCGTTAGAGAAAATGGCATATGAACTATGGAAATTCCCAATTAGGTTTTAATGCGTACAAGTGCTTTTTATTCAGTGCAATTTCTCACAGCGAACGAACGAGCGAGCGAAGAGAAGCCAGAAATACTCACGGAGTAAACAGACATTCAGCTCACGTGCTAAGCTCCCCTCGATGCCCGATCCCCTCGCCCCTTGCCCCTTGCCACTTCTTTCTTGGCTGTATCTCTTTTTTTGTTGTTCACAGCTGCTGCTCTGTTGCTGGCTCGGCTTTGACTCTGACTGCGTATACTATTTTTGCCAGTCATAAATTTCAATCACGTTGTCAGGATAACACCGAGTGGATAGACTCATATGTCTCTCGACCTCCATCTCTCCATCTCTCTTCTGCTCTCTCTCTCTGCATATGTTGCTGCTGTGGCCATCAGGTACATCAAACCACCCTCCTCTGCACCCATTGACCCTCGACCCCGCTCCTGCTCCTGCTCCTGCTTCTGTTCCTTGTTGCTTCCACAGTGCGGTTTAAGGGCGTGCCAAAGCAGAAGAACGACAGACTCTCCCTGCTGCTTGCCCCATGTTTGTGGCACCGCAGACGCTTGTGTTTTTTTGGCCTCAACCGAAACTGGAACCCAAAACCAAACCGTTTGCCGCCAGCCTGGGCCACACCTCGCTTCTGGCTTGCGTTGGCTTGGCTTGGCTTGGCTTGGCTTGGCTCGGCATATCGATTGTCGCTACACATCAATTGATTTCCTTTTCGTTTTCAATTTGGCATGCTTTGCCCCCATATTCCTGCTGAGCATTTTGTTTATGGGACTTGCCGAGTTGTTTGTTCTGTTCTCTGGCTATTACTGGACTGGACTCCACTCGAGCTTGCTGTTGGGCCATCAGTTGTGACTTTGCGTGACTCCCGGCTTACCTGAATGTCCAAACACGCCTTGATTACCATTTAAATGCTGCGCTAATAGGCCAATAAAGCAGTCGACAGTCCACAGTCGACAGCGGACTGCGAAGAGACGACAACAACATTAATATTAACAGCAACAAATAACAAACATTGAACAATAAGAAAAGCAATAACAACAGCGGCAGCTGAAGGAGCCAAGGAAGCAGCGGCAAATTATTAATTAGTGAAACGAAATTAATGTGCAACTGTCGACATTATTTGTGGGAGAGCGAATCTCCCACACACGACGCCACGTCGTGGCATCCACATTTGTTGACAAATTTATTTATTTGCCATGCGGCATCCCTTAGCTTCCCTCCCCCTTGCCCTTGCCCTTTACAGGTCCCGCTTGTATTTTGTTTTATTTGCGGTTCCAGCTGCTCATCGCCTGTGGCGGCGGCTGCCGTCAGAATTCCACGATATGCATACAAAAAATGCTATTAAAAATAACCCAAGAGCGTGTCGCAGACTCGCAGAGAACTGATGGCAGCGAACTGCAGCAAAAAGCGGCGACGGAGAGAGAAAATGAAATGAATTTCATTGGCAGCATGAAAATAAATGAATTACCAGCAAAAATTTCATAAATTTTATTTAATTCTCATTCAGATTCCAGTGCGTGTTCTCTCGGTCTCTCGTTTTATTTTTAACACACATTTTTATTTTTTTTTGCCACAAGAGCCAATTTCTGATGTCAGGTGAGAACTCTATTAAAATTTAAAATAACAAACTGCGCTCATCGCACTATTGGCCATAATTGCCAGCAGAAATGGGAAAACTGTTGGCAAATACTCGTAGTTAGGAAGATTTATATTTATGTTTGAACTTTGTAGTTTTCGTTTTAATTACTGCGCTATTTACTTTGGGCTAATCAAAACAATTAATACGACATTTTACAAGGTAATTTCTTTTTGGAAAATTAAATTCAATTCATAATTGATAAAAGTATTTAATTAGTTGGCACCGTCAAAGGAAGTCTATTTAATTATTCCATCAATAAATAAATACGAAGCCTTTTTAATTAATGGCTCTTTACTGAAAAATGTGTTAATTTAAACAAAATGCAAAAATTAAAAAAGTTTTCATCTCAACTAATGATAATCAGTTTTTTGATTAGCCTAAAGAAAATGGCACGAATGGGAAAATATGAGAATGCGCTTGGTGCGAACTTATTTATAATTAGCTGTATATACAAACAAAAATACAAAACACACAATAAATGGAAAAATATACTTTGCCACAATGTGAATTTCATTGGCATTTCATCAAACGACAACTCGCAGCGCAGTTCAAGTTCGGCGCAGAAATAGAATCATTTCTATCGCTGTAGCTGACTCCAAACTGTGCATCTGTATCTGTATCTGTATCTGGTATCTTGAATCTTGTATCTGTATCCATGCAGCTGCGACCGGATCTGCAACTGTCTGGGATGTTTGGTTAGTTTATTAGCCGCCTTACTCGTATGCGCGGATTTCTTTCTCTTTATTTTTGGGCTGTCGCTATTCGGTTTTTGGTTACGCTTGTTGTCTCTCTGGGCTTGGCTTGGATATGTTTCGTGTGGTTCGTGGTTCGTGGTCCGTGGTCCGTGGTCGGTGGTTGCGTCTTATTGCCTGTTCCTGGAAAATTGAGGCGCGTTGGCTGCCGCTGCTGCTGCTGCGTAAATATTTCAGCGCCAAACTGAAATTTATTCGACTTTTGCGGCGACATTTGACAAGCCGGGCAACTTCAAATTCAGCCAGCGATACAGTTCCAATTGCCTGAGCAGAAGGGGGCTGGGGGCTGGGGGCAATGCCTGTAAACAGATTTCATTTTTATACTTTTACGTGATTTTCAGCGACAATTCAGCGAGTAGAGCCACATTGCCGTGCCGTTGAGCGACGCACATGCTCCAATTTCGTGGCATGCTCACGTACGACGACGCGGCATCCGCATCGACTGCGGCTGCGGCTGCTTTATGATTTATTGCCTTGACACTGCGTGCTCTCTGCACACCACGCCCCTTTCTGCGCCGCCCAAAGCTACTTTACCCCCTCACCCCTCGACTCTTTGGCCGCCTCGTTTATTTTTGCCATCGCATTGTTTTGTTTGACTGACACACACACAGAAAACTACTCGTCGTCTGCCAGGATTTGTCGTCATTTCGTTGCCGTTGCTACTGCGGCAGACGGTTCTCGTGGGATTTGCCAACGTTAGTGCAACGCGTGGCAGACACTCGCTCTGTCCAACTGTCCATCTGTCTGTCTACATTTAGCGATAAATACAAGTTTTATGATGGATAATAAATGGCTTCATTCGCGTTGACAAATAGTCTGGTTTGCTTTTCATTTGTTTTTCCTGCTGTCAGTCGTGCCTTTGTTTATGCCTTTCCCCCTCCGCCCCTCAGGAGCGAACTCCTATTGTTGCTCGGGGATCTTCCTGGGTGACCAGATAAAGATGATGTATTACCGAGAGGCGTCGAGGCCGCGTCGTCGTCGTCGTCGCCAAGTGGGTGGATTATGTGTTCAGGTAGGATTAGCAATTACGTTTATAAATAGAAATACTTGCAATTTATCATCGGCAATCTGTGCATTAAATCGCCAGAAAGTTCACTGCCACAAAGCGGCGACCATCAATGTTATCCCCTTGATGGGGACTAACGTGAATTTTATTGCGTCATTTCAAATTTGAAATGTGAAATGTGAAATCTGAAATCGGAAATTCGAAATTTGAATATTGCCACCCAAATCATAGACATTGTTTAGCAGTGGCCACTCCCCTCTGCAGGCTGTCGCTTTTATGGCAAAATAATAATAATGTTTTTAGCCTTTTGTGCTGCATAATATCTCCCCCAGAGACTCTGTCGAGAGCAGCGGCCTCAGATATTCATTTTCAATTTTCGACTATTTATACAAATTAACCGTAAATATGCATAAACGTTGAAAATGTCATCGTTTTTTTATACGTTATACGAGTATTTTTATACGCGCGCAATCCATAAAAGCGCGAAAATATCACTCATACGCCCCGTTGCGACAATCGAAGCCAAACACAGCACGGCTCATTAGGCCACAAAATCACAGATTTCAACTCGACGTGTCTGTCTCCGCGTCTGCTCGCTGTCTGGCTCTGCTTTGTTTTTTATGTTTCAATCAATGAGAAATGAAAATGAAAATCAAAACCCCACATCAATGTCGCAGTCTTGGCCATTTCAAGTGTTTTACAATCCGGTAACACAAGATGCCTGCAATGAGCCAGCGCAAGAACGGGGCGAAAGTCAACAAACGGAACCCAAAGCCAAAGCCAAATCAATCTTCAACGTTTCCCATATCAATTTCATGAATTTCTTACTCAAACATGCTGCGAGACGGAGACGACATCAGCATTCTTATAAATCACAATCGATCATTGTCGAAAAATACATAATAATCGTTAAGAGAAATATAAAAAATAACACGCATAGAAATAATCAGTTAACATCTGAAAATCGCTGGAGAAACACGACTACGACTTCGATGGAGTATGTTAACACAATTGGCTGGCTGCTGTGCTGCTGTCTCGGGTCTCGGGTCCCAGTTGCTAGCTGCGTTTGCTCGTAATTAAATTTCGTTTTTTACATCTTTTTCCCAGAAAATTCAATAAAACGCTGTGCTGTGCAGCGTATCGACCCTGAAAAGGGAAGTTGGCCGCTTCCCATTTCAGCTGCCACTGTGCGGGGCACAGTGGTGCAATGCACCAATAATCGGGCATGTAAACGAGGCTGTGGATGGGGATGACACCGATTGTGGAGGGAACTGGAACTGGTTTGCTCTTAATGTTGATATATTATGCGCCGTGTGTAATATGAAACTTGTCGAGGACTCTTCTACAATTATTGTATAGAGATTTCTTTTTGTCTTCTCGCCAGAGCAGCGATAAGATTACATTTCTCTGCCCTGGAATTGCACGGTTAGATGGTTTTCGGAGTTAACAAAATATTTAGAGCTACCCATTGATTAGACACGGAAATTCGAGTCGAGTCGAGTCGAGTCGGGTCTGAGTCATGAATTGAACTGGGTTATAGCGAGTGGAGGGAGAATAGTCAACACCTTGTGATTCGCCCAATTTGCCGGCGTTTAGTCATAGCAAATGTCGCGCGTGTTTTAGTGACATGAAAAACAGTTTTCCTATCAGCTTTTTTCATGACACCTTTGAAAAGGTTGTCAACCACAAACACAATAAGGAACAATGGAAAAAGGAGTATTAATGCACTGAGAGAAAATACGTTGCCCCAAAAATATAAATTATTAAATCAAATCTAAGTTCTTTATTAATATTGATAGATTAGACAGAAACTCAATTTAGAGAAATTGAACTTTTGTATTATAATAAACTAAATAATGTTGAAGTACTACTTGATTAATTACTTGATTGATTCTATTCATTCATTCTAATATTCAAACTTTGATGGTGATTATGATATTTTTAAATTCCATCTCCCAAAATATTTCGCGATGTGTAGTGCAAAACGGGAACAGCGTCATAAAGTGCTGGCTGGAATTACCTGCCTTTGTTGTGGCTGTCTGATTCATCAGGTTGAGTGTGTGACTGTGAGTGTGAGTGTGAGTGCGAGTGAGTACTCGTAACTCGCACTCCGGTGTTGCACACACTCCTTCCTGGCCATCCTTTTGCTTCGTGCTAAAACTCAATCAAAATTGTCGCCGTCTATCAGTTGACAGTCTATTGGGTATTCAGCCCTTTCCATTTACCATTTCCCATTTTCCATTTCCCTTTTCCCTTTTCCCTGCTGCTGGCTGCTCTTTAGACGCGCCTCTGGCGTGCAATTAAGTTGCGCTTTGCTTTGTGGGTTTTTCCTCCATTTTTGCGGGACACGCCTTGTTGGTTCTGCCACTGCCACAGCCACTGCCACATCCATTGCCACTGCCTCCCAGTGCTGTCTGCGGCTGTGCCTCCAACTTAGGCATTCGCATTTGCATGCGGCGAAACGCATTGTCAGACATGCGACATCGTTAGGTGACAGCCTCGACGGCCACGACTCCACAGTATATGTATGTTGTATGTTATATGCTGGCCACCGCACCGCTTCTCCAACCGCGCCTCCTTCTCCCACTCTGTCTGAGGCACAATTGGAGCGCCAAAGCGTTGCTTAAATCTAATCAAAATGCGAATGTGTCGCCGTTGATGTCGCGTTTTGTTGTTCAACTTGTTGTAGTAGTCGTTGTAGTTGTCGCCTCTTTACCAGCTGCTGTCGTCTGTCTTTCGCACTCTGCCATCGCTCAATGCAGCGTTCGTGTTCGCAGTCCGTAGGCCGATCACTCGCCATTCAAATTACCAGCAGCAGCCAAGAGACATCAACAACAACAACAGCAACTACAAAAAGCGACAAGTTTTTCAAGTGCTTTTCAATGGCATGCAACACCTTTTGACATGTTCGCTGTAGCTGCTGCCGTTTCCAGTTTCAGTTGGTCTCTCTCATTATTCCCTAGCTGACGAAGGTACCATCAATCTCTCAATCGCTGCAGTCGCTGCAGTTAACGCTGCAGCCAATCAATTGCTGCCCCTATCAATCTTTAATTTCATGCAACATAAC
Organism: Drosophila ustulata; assembly: GCA_035047365.1. Taxonomy (NCBI): domain Eukaryota; kingdom Metazoa; phylum Arthropoda; class Insecta; order Diptera; family Drosophilidae; genus Drosophila; species Drosophila ustulata. The sequence goes on from JAWNPT010000094.1 coordinate 31,936,530, forward strand.
CATTAATGAAACAGGCCGCAGCACAAATTGTTTGCTAAGCGAATTTTTGAATTAAATGTTTGATATTTCTGCACACAAATATATTCAGATAACTGCCGGATTATTAATTTACATCCTCGCAGAGGCTGCGATGAACAATTATTCAATAATGCTATTCGACTCTATTGGAATCAGTTTGCGCCAGGGTTAAAGACGATCTTAAATGAACAGTAATATTCCAATAAAATAAAATTGCTATATATATATCAATTAAATTAAAATGAAAAGCAAATTAAAGAGAGTTACATTACATTCTATAAAAATGATGGGATTACTAAAGTAAATAAAAATAGTGTATCTGTGAGTACGACATGAGAAGCGAAGGTCTTGTTTTCATAGACTCTGTCTGCGCTTGACTCTGGCTCCGACTTTAGCTTCAGGTCTTGCGGTTGCTTTGTTACGACCAGGCTGACACTGCCAGACTCTGAGTGTGAGACTGAGTCTGGTAGTTTGGTAGCTTGGTAGTCTGATAGTCTGACAGTCTGTGGCTTTTGTCACACTCATCTTCGTCGCCGTTTGTCACGTCAATTTCATTGGAATTGCATTTTGGCAGCGACTGCAGTGACAACGACAACGACAACGACAACAACGACAACTCGCAGCTACAACAGACGGAACGCATGCGCTGTCGCTGTCGCTGTGGCTGTTGATGCCCCTTCTCTAGGTTGCAGTTACCAGTTTGTCAAGTTGTTGCAAGCGCAGCTTACAAATTTAATCATCTTTAAGCGACAACGTCAACTCGCCTCCTCCTCCTCTCCGCTGTTGACTCTTCTACGCTCCATTTGCTGGATACTTCTGCTCGCTCCCACCCCATGGCCATTCATAACTACGCAGCTCTTTTGATTCGAGTTGCGAGTAGTTCACATTTCGTATGCAAGACGTCGCTGCGTTCTGGAGCAGCAGCAGCGCCCGGCACAGTGGGCCGAAATGGTGTCGCGACTATGCAAAGTGCATTGTCCGTGGTGTCGAGTGTGTGCTGGAAATTAAACATTTGCATCTCTCCGTGTCCGTGCCCCGCTCACTTAACACCTCTCTCCACTCACGCGCACTCATGTGTGGCGCTTGGCTCGTCTTCTTGTTCATATTTATTTATATTTGGCCTTTTAGCATCTCGCACTCCAAGACATCGCATCGCATCGCATAAGCAGGGCAGCATTTACATAGTTAAAGCATATTAAGCATCAGAAATGCATTTCCAAGTTGCACTTAGCAGCAAGTGAAATGTGCTTGAGTAAACACAAACACAAACACAGCAACAGCAATAACAAACAACAAACAGCAGATAAGTAATAGGCCACAAAGAACAACAGAATCTATCGAGTGTAGCCCACTGTGCATCGATGGCAATGTTTATAAACTTCGACTCGCCGTCGCTGGACCAATGCCAAAGCGTTGTCAATTAAAGTCAATACTCCAGCAAGCGACAACAATTATAGACATAACGTGATGGCAACCCTAGGGTCGTCGCCTTATCAACAACAACAACAACAACAACTCGAACTCGAACTGGAATCGAGCCCGCATCGCAAGAGAACCTGCGGAGCATCGCATTTATTATGTTCAACAAGCCCAAATGGCGTCAACGTTCTGACACCTTCGACTTGCACTTCTCGCCGAGTTCAAGATACAGATACGAGATACAAATATGTATCTTTTTTATGGCGCTGTGGGATGCAGCTTTAAGTTGTCACTACAAATTGGTTATGCCAGAAATGGGTTTCAGCTATTTTTGGGTTTGGGTCTCGGTTCTTTGCTGCTTGATTAAGCGCCATAAATCTTCACGGTCATATATATATTTGTAACTAGACTTAAAAAAGGGTCGCACCATGTGTCTAAGAAATCTCTTTCAGCGTTTTGTTCAACAAAATGCGTGCGAGATATTCTCGTATCTGTAAAAAAGGGCAACGTCTCAGTCTCGCTATTGTCTGTATCTGTATCTAGGCTGTTGTTTCTGAGAGAGCGTTCTTCTCAGCCTCAGTCTCAGTCTCAGTCTCGAGTCACATTTAACACTTTATATAATTTATTGTAATTTTGTTGCTGCTATTCACTATTTACTATTCATAGTCGGGCAGCTGTTAACAAAACGGTTTCCACATAAAACTCACACCTTTGCCACTCGCTGCATATGTAGATACATTCGGCTGCAGTCAAAGTATCTGCATCTGCTCCGAGAGCCATCTACTCATCCGGCCATCTACTCGGGTTGCTGTAAACTCGTCAAACCCACTGAAAATTCACATAATTTGTTCGCTTACTTTGGCAATCAACAACAGCAACGGCAACAGCAACAAGTTGCAACATGCAGCATGACGTGTTCGTTCATGCGCCTGCTAATTGTGATTAGAAAAGTCTTATTGGGATTACCCGCTGTTTCGAAATATGTTATTTTGAATATCTATTTATTCCTTAAGTTAAGTTCCTTTAAAACACTCAATTAATCTATACATTATTTCTATGACATGTACGAAATAAAATTACTTTCGATCACTAATTGTAGATCAAATATTTGCGCTGATTGCAATGAGTACTATATGAACTATTTGGGCTGCCAAAAATTACGTTGCAACGTGCCACAGTCGCCCTTTTAATGCTCATCAGCAATAATCCCCGGTGTAAACAGTCTGTGCACCTTTTGACATTGTAGCAACCCATTGTTAATTGCCGTTTGTTGCATAAAGCATAAGGCATGCTCTTTCTGCCTCAGTCCCTGCCTCTCTGCCTCATCCCTTTCTCCCTCTGCTGGCAGTTATTATGAACTGTGTTCGATCTCTTTTGTGCAGCGCTAACTTTGTTTACATTCCTGTTAAGCCGCCACACGCATCCTCGTCATCATCAACTTCTCTCTCTGGGATTTAGGACTCGGCACTCGGGACTTGGGAGTCGAGTTTACCTTTTATTTGTTGCCATTTTTCTCGTTTCCCTTGTGAGGCCTTTTGTTGCCGCTCTTTGCGTGTCAACGCGCCTAAGCTGGGAGACGCCTCTGCAGCCACAGCCGCAGCCACAGCCGCAGCAACAGCCTCCGCATCAGCATCTGCAACTGCCTAGACCATCACTTCCTGCCCCGTTTCGTCGCCCCTCCCGCAACCATTGCAATCGCCTGTCTGCCGCCTCGTTGTTCTCCTTTGTGTGCGATTTCAGAGTATCTTCATCGCCTTCAGCTTGTTCGGCTGCTTTGCGAAACTCGTTTGCATATTGTCATAATTTCTGCACACACACACACACACACACACACACATGAATAACACAAAGGCTGCGCTGCCTCTTTGCTGGTTTTGTTTAAACAGCTCAGTTGAGTTCAGCTCAGCAGAGCTTAGCCCATCGCTTGCCTTTTGTGCGACTTTTACGTCTGCCACATGCCCCGCCTCCCTCTCTCTACACAGCGAGAAAAAACGCTCGAAACCCAACAAATCAAAATTGAATCGAGAGCATAAATTACCAAATCAATATCAATACTTTTTTTTGTATTTTATTAAGTTTCACTTATTTTTTAATGTGACTTAATAGTTTGTAATGTAAGCTCGTCAATTTTGTTTTGATAAAAACTTATTTTAAGATTGAGACCTCATTAATGATATTTTTTATTCGTGTCGCTCATTTTTTAATTGAAAAGTTATTTCACGAACTGTATTAAATTACTTAAACTGTTCAATTTGAAGCGTGTGGTTTTTCTCCCCGTGTATGTGTTTTGCTGTGTATCGGGTACATCGACGAGGTCGTTCTGCTTGTTACCAAAAGATAGTTGCACATAATTGCGCTGCTCTTTTCTTTGCGTAGTTGAATAGTGTTAGCTGAAAGAGACGTCGCGACGTCTTGGCCTCTTTGCTTAACGGAATGCAGGCAGCCGTTGCATTTGGTCGGTAATTTGCCATTTGCATTTCCCGCTGTTGATTGTCCATTAGCGCGCTCAGGCGAACATCGAGTGGCTCTTAAGCGTTTCACTCTTTGAGCAGGGAACCGTCTGTGACACCGAGGTGACAGTTGGCCAACAGTCAGACAGACGACAGACAGGCGGCGAGTCTAATGCAGTTCTTGTCGCGATTTCGCAGGCTTTGGCTCATTTGCTGCACTCGTCTGACATAAATACACAGAGAGAGGAGAATTACATACCGAAAACTAGAATTGAATAACAAAATAAATCGATCTTAAAAAAATGAAACAAGATATCAGCCTTAAAACAAGATTTTGAAGTGGTTCGAACCTGATTCAGGATATTGGATCTGATCTCAGAACATTTTCTCTCTGTGTGTTGTCATCGAGTGTAATTAGGCGTATTTCCTTTTTGCGTCTCCTGTGATGAGTCATGCATCAATATAGATGCGAGACACAGTACGTTGCATGCCGCAACAGATGGTGCATCCAAAACAAAGCGTGGCACAGCTTTCGAGCTTTCAACGTGCTGTTGCCGCTTCCTGTTGGCTGCTTGTCCGCTGCAGTTGAAAGGGGCAACTGGGGTCGCAACTGCGAGACTTGTTTAGTCTTGTTAATTAGCAAGTTTCGCCAAACTGCTAAAAAGTTGGACATTGTTTGTTGATTAGCGAGCGCCACGGGGCGGCAATGACCAACTCTCTAATTAAAGGTACCACGCAACAAACAGACAAACAAACAAATTTCCAACCGCCCACCTTGTTGCGCTCTGGGGCAGTCAGCATGTGTGGCATGCAGCGAGTGGCGCCGCGTTGCGTTGCAGCAGCCGAAACTTTTCATCGCAACGCACTTCAATGCTGAAGCACAGTTGCTGCAAAAATCTCTACATTTATCATGAAATTATAGAAGCCAAACTCTTAAAAATTTAAAGCTCTGCAAAAAATTCCCAGGCTTTAATTCTGAATTAGATAGTTTGTTGAGAAGTTATATTCCGAAAATTCCAAGTGCTTGAAAAAATCCCTCGAATTAATTCGAAATTAGCTAAACTATTAAAAAACCTTTAAAAGCCAAATTCCTTAAAGGCTGATACTTGAAAATATCCCTTGATTTGATTACAAATTTAACAGTTGATTGAGGAATTATAAAAGCCATATTCTTTTCTTCTTGCTTCCCTTGTTTATCTCCGTTTAAATCTAAATTAAATAATTTATTGAGAAATTATAAAAGCCATATTCTTCCGTCTCTCTTTGGCCATTGCGCCTTGCTTTGATGTATGGCTAACGTATTGACCTTTCGCATTAACGATTCGAGCGACGAGAGGAGACTGATTGATAGGGTCATCGCAGGGTCACGAGTTCCAAGAATTTAATAAAATTCTCCGATCGATGCGTGGGCGTGGCATTTGTGTACGCCCAGCAAATTGTGTATAATCTCTAACAGCAGCAGTTTCAGTTTTAGCCAACGAATAATTGCAATGCCGTTAAAAGAGTAAACGCCAACAAAAAACTGAAAGCCACCAAATACACAAAAAAGTTTACCCAAAAAAGGCAAACAACAAATTTGTTGACTGCTTTGCAGAAATTGCGCGCGGTTTGAACTTGCTGGGTGCAAATAAAAAAAGGCCAAAAAAGCCAACAAAAATATTTGCTTAACAGCAGCAACAACAACAATGAGTAGAGGCAACGGGAAGGGGAGACAACAACAACAAGCGGCAACCACATGGCTGCTAAAAATTGAAAACTAGTTAAATATTCGCGGCATTCTAAAGTAGTCAACGTGCTCAGAGGTAGAAAGTAGAACTCCGGTTTATCACACAACAAAAAAACAGTTTGTTACGTTCGCTTTTTATTTCCTTTTATTGATTTGCTGTTCAATTTGCTTGCAGCTTGTTGTTGTCAGGGGTTGTGCTCATTGTTGCTGCCATTGTTGTTCCAAATGTAACCCAGAAATGGCAACCTGGCTGCCAGGGAGCAACAAAAGAAACAGAACGTAACCATAAATAACGAAAAACGTAGCTTACAACAACACAAAAATCAACTAAAGCGAAAAAAGTACAATATATGTACATATAGTTCTGATACTTGTGCTCGACGATGGGATACCCTAACATATAATAATAAGCTAATAATGGGAATGATAACGAGAATAATTATAGTGTTAACAATCCAGTTTAATTTGCCTCAAGCTGATTTCAATGAAAGTTGTATTTTCTTTTGATTACTCTAATTATGATGGATGTAAATAAGAGATTATTCTTGGCTTTCATAGTTAAGAAACTTATGCTAAGTCGTCGGTCAAAGCAGGAGAGCTTCAAAGTGGCAACTTGGCTGCCGCATTTATTATTATGGTGAAGGGGAGAGGGGCGAGGGGCGAGGACAGCTTACTGCTGCGCCTGCAGGTTTTATTTGGAACCCAACCGAAAACTTTGTGCACAGCAGCAGACAGAGAAATTGGACAGCTATCGCAGCTAGACAAACATAAAGAAAGCAACACAAGCAACAACAGCAGCAGCAACAGCAGCAACAACGGCAGCCAGCGGCAGCGGCAACAATGTAACACAAATTGTTGAAAATGCCACACTCTGTGGCAGAGGGGGCAACGTGGGGGGTGTCTCGTTTTTTTTTAATTAATTGCCAAAAAGCGAAGCTGGCAAAAAACGAGCCAGGCCAAACACTTGTGGCCAGCCTATGGCGAGGGGCAGAAGGAAGCAAGGGATGTCGGCAAACCGGAAGGAAGTCAGTAAGATTGTGCACAAAAGGCTGAACATATATATATATATATATATATATACCTATATATGTGAAGGGACTTTGTGTGTGTGTGTGTGTTGGCAGCTTGTGTAGCATACTTTTGTGCGCGCTGCTTGTTTATGCGACTTGTTGTAAGTTGCTGCTGTTGTTGGGCATTGTTGCTGTTGCTGTTGCTGTTGCTGCTTTCTCACTTCCCTGCTGATTGCCGGCAACATATTTCGCAAATTGCTGTCAAAGTGTTAAGGAAGTTGACTTGCTTTGCCCTCCTTGGTCCCAGACAGGACTGCAGCAATAAACCGAGTGAGTGTTTCGAGTGTGAGTGTGAGTGCGAGTGTGTCTCTAATTGCTGGCACGACTCGAAGATGAATTGCTAATGGCTTTCTATTTTTTCGAGAGCAGTAATAACAATAATCATGCGACCCGTTACAGGGTTTCAAGTGTCAAGCAGGCAGCTCACAAAAGAACCCGTTAAGATGCATGATAGGCTACTTTGAATGATGGCCACTCGATGAATGCTGATGAAGATGGAGAAGGTGCAGATGGAGATGGAGATCGAGATGAAGATGAAGATGAATATGAGAGAGGCGCCCGTCGTCTGAAAGTTTTCAATTTCAATTGTGTGTGTATTCAGTTTCACACTGAGGGAACAATTCGTAGCTCGTCGCTACCTGGAGAGACCTGAGGAAACTCAATTAGTTGCAAATGCGACTAGACAGCGAGGCAGTCGATGGAATAGACGGACAGACAGACAGACGGACGGACAGACAGTTACAGAGCGAGGGAAAACAACAAACACTTTTCAATTAGCAAGGGAGAAGGGGCAGCGAGGTAGAGTGAAGTGGAAACGGGAGAGGCAACGATGCAAAGACGAGCGTCAAGTTGCGGCCATGGACTTGCAATTAACAGCATCACGTGACCTGCAACCCAAAGCAACGTTTCTGGTGGCATGAAAAATGAAGCAAGCAATGCAGCGACTTCGTCCCCGTCTCCACCTCCATCTCCATCTCCATCTTCCAGTTGGCCTGGCTCAATCACGGACTCAGTCAATTGACTTTTGGGGGTTGCCGTCAATGGCATCATTAATTTAGCCTGCCCAAAATCCGGAATTCGAATTGAAAGCGACTTGGATTCAGCTTCGTCTTCGTCTCCGTCTTCGTCTCCATCTGCGGTTGCGTTTGCATGAAAATAATAAAAATGTAATTAACGCCCAGGCCATAGACCGAGGCTCTAGTTGTTGTTTTGAACTTTGCCTGGCTGATTTCTTATACAATTAAGTGGCCCCTGCGAGTTGACGCCCTTTGCCCTTTGCCCTTTGGCCACTGTCCAAATCCTACTCAACTTTGTCTATGCCTGTCATGAATCTCATTGAGAGGCGTTTGTGGGCGTATCCGCTCGTTGCTGCTGTTGTTGTTTTGCTCTCCCTGCTTATCTGATTATGCGCCCAGAACGTCCTTGCTCCCAGTAAACCTGGCCAGAATCAGAGATGGAGATGGAGGCGCTTGGACCTTAGGCTGAGCCTCGGCATGACGCGGATGACACGTCAATGGCGATGGCGCCCATAGGGAGCTGCAAAGTTTAATTACCACTCGCTGTAATCACTGAGTGTGTGCCACACTCTGTGTGTGCGTATCTGTGTGTGCGTGCACATAAAAATAGATACAACGTGGCGAGTTGCGGTCGTGGAATTCCGAAAAGAAAACATTGTAATTTTGTGGGCTGGGCTGTGGTGTGGGCGACTGTTAAATGCGCTGCACGTAGCTCAAATTAGTTTGCATATTGTAAATCTATTATTTGGGCTTATGCATGTAGAAGTTGTCAACAAAACGTGGAATACCACAGACACAGTTATTGTGCTTTAAAAAACATTCATAACTGCCAGCTATAAAATGTTGAATGAAAAAATTACATTTCAATGATTATGATGTTCATTGATTTTTTTCAAAATACAATTTTGGTCAACTAAATTGAATGATTTTAATAAAATCACTTAAAATGAATCATTATATGTGAAGTCACTCATGAAGGATTCACAAGGACTGTTCAAAAAGATTAGAACGTTATCTCAATTCGAAGTTCGTTCAAATAAAGCAACTTATTAATGGCATCGCTGTGGTACAGAAATACACCATGAATATATGAAGGGATAAATACAGAGCGAATATGCCCTGCCACATTGCGTGTAGCGCAACTGGCGAACAACCGAAAACACGTTCAAATTATTTTGCAACATCCCGAATGGCAAACAACAAACAACTCATACTGAATGCCTTCCTCGTAGGCCAGCTTCCATTGTTGTTGTGTGGACAGTTGTTGTGGAGAGAGAGAGAGGGGGGGGGTGGAGGGGAGGGTGCTGCGTCCCCAGCGGCAGCTATGGAAAAAGTTGATGAACAACAAGACAATGAACTATGTTAAACTTGCAGCCACAGTTAACTGTCTAAGCGAGCGGCAACAACATTCTTTTTTTTGTGGCGCTTGGAGGTCAGACAAAAGGGTCCGTTTTGAGCCTCAGGGAAGCCCAGAGCGACAACGACAACAACAGGAAAAGCCAAATTGGGTCTGATGATACAGAGCAGCGGCTAATAGACGGGCCTTGGTGGCTGCGTGGCACGAGATAAGAACGCTGCATTGGGCAGATGAAGGCGGCCAAATCTGCTTAAGTTGGGGGCAGAAGAAAGGCGGCTATTGAGGGCGAAACAATGCAGGCGAAGTAGAAATTGATTAATGGATGCAAATGATTGAGGAATGGCATCCAACTGCAGCCTCCCACTGCTGCCGCCACATCAAAGCGTCATTTGGCAGCCTTTTGGGGCATGCAACGTGCAGAGGTGCCGCCATGTGGCGCAAAAGCTCGCTCCGACTGCGTACGCAGCGAGTTCGAGGTGCTGACCCCAAAAGAAGAGATTGCCCGTTTAATTTCCAATCAATTGAATCGGCCGCAGACGCAGACGGTCGATCGCTTTTTATTGCACACTAAAAATGAGCCACAGCTCCGTTCTCCTCTCCCCGCTCTTCAACTGGGATCTGTTTGAGTTGTAGCCGTGTGTCCAGCTGACCTGACCAATCCACCGCTTGTCTGTGGCTGCAATTGTATTGTTTGCTTTAATGTCTGAACCGCAGAGCACAACGTGAAGTGGAGGCAGCGGATGAGGCAACGACTAAGACGAGGAGGTTGCAAGTGGCATTTTTGTAGCGCAAGAACAACACACCAGCGACGATTGTTTGTGGATTTTATTGAGGCTGCTGCCGATGACGTTGATGAATTTCTATTTACTTTGTTTAATTTCTGTTTTTATTTGCCATTCGCCTTGGCTTGCCACTCGAGTCCCCACTTCCACAAGATGCCTTCCGCCTGCCCCTTCTGATACTCATTGGAACTGCGTGCAATTAGCGGAAAGTGCTTCGTGTGGCACTCTTTATGAGTGCGCGGGGTCCGTGTCGATTTTTAGCTGCAATTACCGTTCGCCTTCGCCTGTTGCCCGTTTAATTGATTTTGACGCCGGTCTCCGCGCCCCTTGCTCTGCAGTATCTGCATCCCCCGATCCTCGACAGCTGCAATTAGTCTGCTGTCTGCTGTCTGATGTGCGTGACGCTGTTGCACACAGAAAGAGAAGGCAGCACGGAGGCCAGAGAGGGAGAATGCTGCTCGGAAATATGTCCTGCAATTTCCAAGGACCAGTCGCTGACCAGAGTTCATTTCTGCTTCTCTCACTCTCTCTTATCTTTTTCTTGTTGCTGCTGCTTGACGTGTGATTAACTGCAGCCGACTGTTTTTTGCTCTGCTTTGGCTTCAACTATTTAACTTCTCTGCTCTGATTTGCGCCGTCTCTGGATGGATGATGGAATGACTGATGGCAAGGGAAGCTGAGGTCGAGTTGAGTGGAAATTTTAATGCTAATGAATTGAATGTTTTATTTATATGCACATCTTTGAGCGAAGTGCTTAAGAAGGGGTAGAGGCGAAAACGAATCTGACAGATACAAAATGAAGCACGCCCCATTGAAGTGTTTAAGCTATAATGATTTACGGCTGAATGAAATATGATAGCCAGCAAATAGTTGAAAATAAACACGACTAAAAGTTTGGTTTATGTTTTGCAGTTGATTAATTCAATTTTCAATTTGTTAGCACAATAATTTATGAGAAGTTCTCGCGCAAGACAAGTCGAATTTCTTAAATTCTTTAATTGATTAATTCAATTTTCCATTTGTTGCCAAACTAACTAATTTATGAGAGAACTTCTCTCGCCAGACAAGGCGAATTTCATTCAATTTATTTTGGCGTGAAGGCAATTCGAGTATTGCCGGTTTGTCTTATAACTCATAGAGCTCATAAAATATACGCTGACATTCGTATAAACAAATTGCCAGAAGTTGCGCGTTGCAAGTGCCAAATCAACTGCAGCGAAACTGGAACTTCTCTTGGTCTCTTATATGAGCCAGAACGGACTAATAACTTGTGGCAAGAAGCCGAAGAGAATCTCCATTAATGCCGCTCGCGCACAACTCGCGCAGAGAAGTGAAAAATATTTCTGGCTGGCGTTGAAAACAGCAGCATGAATCACTAATAAATTGGCGCTTAATCAAGTTGGGCCAACACACGAAACACAAACCACATGCAGCCAAATGTTGCAGGCCGATAAAAATGGTGTGTATCAAGTGGAATTAATTTAAGGCGCAGGCGAGGCGCCTCCCATCTCCCATCTCCCATCTCTCTCGAACTTCGAACACTCTATGAAAGATAAATCAAAAGCAATCAAATTAAATGCAACACAAACAAAAGCGCGGGCAGCGATGAGGAAACTGCCCAAGTGCCTCTGCACCCAACTCAACTCTCAACTGGCGTCGGCGGCAGGGTGGAAGGGGCAGAAGGGGCAACTGTGAGTGGCAGGCAACTGCAGCCTAGTGCACTTCAGGGCAGCTCCAACAATCACAGAACTTTGAAAATTGGCGGACTCGACGCGGCTCAGAGCAACCGGCGCTAGTCGGGCCAAATAACTCAGAGAAACAACACCAACACCAACAACAGCAACAACACTCCCACATTGAACTTGTCTGTGGCACAGCCTGTTGCTTGTCTTTGCCTCAGCGTGGCGCAACTTTGTTGTTCTTGCAACAACACAGTTCTCGTTGCTGTTATTGTTGTCGCTGCGGAGTTTGTTGCTAGGCACACAGCGGAAGCAGGAAAATAATAACAACAAGACTTAAAAGCAGGGCGCATAAATTTATCAGACAACAACAACAACAACACCGAGTCTAACAACAACAACAAACAAACCAGAATTACTCCTAATACAACAACAACAAAGGCGTAGCGAATAAAAATGGGGAAAAAAGTGGGTTGGAAATCATAATTTGTTGCTGTGCTCTCCTGGCAACGCAGCCTGCCACATGTAGCACGTTGCACAGACGTCGTCATCTAACAGTTATCCTCCACCTCTCGCTCCCCCTCTTCCCTCGGCCCCCTCACCATTTTGTTGTCATGCACCGCGCATTTGTTTTGATTTTTCATTTTTATATTTTGTTCGTTTCTTGCTGTTTTGATTCTCCAACTTCGCTCTGTTCTCAGTTCTCAGTTCGCAGTTCTCAGTTCTCAGTATTTTCTCTTGGCCTGCTACTATTTTGTTAATGATGATGAAGCGCAGCGTGTTGAAAGGCAAATAAACAGCAGCAGCTGCAGAGGCAGCAGCTCACACACGCTCACACACACACTTTAATTAAGCAAACACACAAAATGCTCAACGTTGCGGCTAAAAAATTCATTAAAACAAAGTTTTTTTATACCCGCTCCAATTGATGAGACGAGGCACGCATGTGGACGATTGATTTCTATTACAAGTGCAGTCAGTTTCAGGTGTTGACATTAATAACTAAGATTACGATTTTTGCAACCAGTTTCCAAATATGAATTCTTTAAGGATTTTTAAGTGAAACTAGCTGAAAAGTATAAACCATTTAAAAATAGTGTTTCTAATTGGTTGTCAGTCGCTGCGGGTGGCAGTATTTCACAGTCGGGCTGACGCGAATCGCGAAGTCATTGTTCGCTTTGGCCTAGCGGCTAAAACGGCACTCGCGGAGTCGCGATGGCTTCGACATTGCGTTTGCAGTGCTCCAGGCGAGCGATAGGCAGCCTGCTGGGGCATGTGGCATGGGGCATGGGGCGTGGAGTGTGGGGCGTGTGGCAGGCTAGAGCTGCTGCAGAGAAAGGAAGTGACTGACTGCCTTAAAGCAAACAAAACGCACGCGCGTCAAGCGCAGACATTTAATTTGCATAAAAAGTTTGCCATCTCACGACTAAGTTGGCTACCCTCTGAGCCACACATCCATGGGGCAAGTGGGTGACAGCCCCCGGTAGCTGCCCCCGGTAGCTGCCCCAAGTTGCTGCACGGGCAGGGAGGCAAAGTTAAGGGCAGGCTCGTGGGCGGGCTGATTGTTTGGCAGCCAGCGACCCGCGACGACGCGACGCCACGCTGAAGCTGGAGCTGAAGATGCCACACGGTGGCACATTGAGGCTGCGTGGCGGCAAATAGACAAAATTAGCATAATGTTAATTTTAATTTGAAATTTGGCCACTCAACAACGTTCGGCCAGCAAGATTTTTTACAACGTGTTGATGCGCCACATTGAATTTTGCAGCACTTTAGAACTTTGTATTTAACTTTAGGCGCACAAAATAATAATAAATTGCCCTAGAATGGGGCATTTTAAATTGGTCGCAGGCCAAGTTAACAAGCGGCCTCTGCAACCCTACGGAGAATTATCGACCCGCAAATTGCATAACAAGCGCAAAAACGGATCGATGGAAAGGATAATGAGTTTAGTTCCAGGAAACACAATTTAGTTTAATTAAAGAACGCAACTAAATGTGCTGAGGCCGCAAGCAGGTCAACAGCTGTGCTGCAACTTTGTGGTTGATTACATCTCTTCTTTTTTTTGCTCGCAGTCGCTTGCAACATTTGCTGGCAACGTCATAATGCGACTTGGCCCCAAAGCAAGCCCAGAATAGGGATGCAGATGGGGAAGGAGCTGGGCTGGGATTTAGATTTATGTAAGCTGTTCATGGCTGGAACAAAGTGCATAATTGGCAATGTGGCAATAGATTTATGCGGCTGCACACAACGTGCAACATGGTGTTCGCTGGCAGTTGACCCCTTTGTGCCGCACAAGTGGCCACTCATAATTAGCGCATTGCCACTTGTGCCTAATGAGCCTGTTAGACACGTCACGCAGCCATTCGGAGTTGTCTCATCTCGACTCTGTGGGTGCCAATAAATATTAGATTTCATGTTCGTTCATGTTCCCGACTGCATTCGCAGAGCACTTCAACTGCAGACGGACAACCGCCGACGGCAATTCAGGCTGTCCAAATTTGTATTTATTAGGCAGGGCGCCACGGGGCGTATGTGTAATATGCCATTAAAGGCATTCCGAGCAAACATGACAAACGGCTGCTAGTCTTTCACTTGAGTGTGGGTGCCGAAGTGTGCTGAGGGAATGAAAAGAGTGAGTGCGACTGCGAATCGTTGGCCAGCAAACGGTTCTATTGAACCCCCAGCAAAAGGCATTATCATATCTTAGAGGGCGAAGCTCAGCTCGATGCAGATTGGAGAATACATAGTTGGAGCAACCTCAGCTGAAGCTGCGTTCTCGGTTGTTGCTCTGCTCGACTGTCGTTTGTCGTCTGCCGTTTATCGTCTGCTGTCTGTTGGCTGTTCTCTGTTTTGCAGGAATCCAATAAAAATAATGAAGCCGGAGTGCAGCAATAACAATAACAAAAGACAAAACACAAAAAAACGAGGAGTGCGCCATAAAAAAAGAGCAACGCGACGCAGAGAAAAGAAGTTAAAACAATAGAAAGCTGCTGCGTCTGCTGCATATTTTGGCCCTAAAATAAATAGACTTTGCATACGAAAGAGCGTGTGTGAGTGTGTGTAAGTGTGTAAGTGTGTGTGTGTACTTTATGTATTTATCATGGCACTGGCACTCAATTTATTTACAAAACGGAACGTTCACTCACTGCGCCACAGTTGCTCCAAAATCCCAGCGGTGCAAGAAACCCGAGTGCAATTAGACTTTTATTCACTGCGACTCTGAGATACCCTGGAAAGCCAGTTGCTAATCTGTGATGCAACAACAATTTGTTAATTGCTAAACATGTATTTCATGCAGTTCGGTGGCTTTCGATTGTATACAAAAAGTATTGGTTACTCTAAATAATTTATATCGAGTAGTCAACAGCTGTTTTAGAGAATTTCGTGAATGTGGTAAACTCAATTGGTTGCGCAGTTTCTCATCAATAATACTATATATATACAAAATTGTACAGCTTAAACAATTTTCGTTTACGAAGTGGTAAAAACTTTTATTTTTTATTTATTGTCCAGTTTTTGTGTTTGCGATTATTTAAAAATTAAATAAAAAGGGAAGAGAGAACATTATTTTTTTCTATTGTATTTACTTGTGTAATTGGAGAATCCGTGCAATTGAAATAATAAAATAAGTGTATTTTTTATTTAAATTGTCTATTACAAAAACAAAGTCAACGTTAATAATCATCAGCTACAATTGATATAAATGCAATATGATATTATTTCCACAGTGGATTATTTTCACTATCGCTATCCAATTTCGAGTTCACTTATTTCGAGCGTGTCAGTAACAATGTCGACGTGTTGCGAGTTCTTTGCACTTGCTGCCGGACAGCAATCGAAGTAGTTGCTGCTCTCGTGCAATATTTATGCTCTCAGACTGGCCAGACAACAGACAACAACGACTCGACAGCAACACAGGAAAATCGCACGTTTGCTCAATGAACAAATAACATGTCAAGTTTCATTATAGTTCGCCCGCAATTTAGACAGCCCTCTGGCAGTTGTTAAACTAACTCTACCACACATAGTATTCGTAGTACATATAGTATTATAGCGGACGAGCGATCGACCCCCGGGCCAAAGTAACCACATTGCCTTTATCAGTCAACTTGCAACCGCCGGCGATGCCCAGTCAGCCAATCGCCATCGCCATTGCCATCGCCATCGCCATCGTTGCAATCTCCCGACACTTCAGCATCAGGGACTGTCCCAGTGTCCCAGTGTCCGGTGCAATCTATCTCTGTCTCCCCATCTTCCACTCGCCCCCTCTCGCTCTCCCTCGTGTGTGTGCTAAAATGTCTGGCAATTTGGAATTTATGGCAGCTACATGATTTGTATGATACGAACGTAAGCAGTTTGCACTCACGTACTCTCCACATTCGCTGCCAGACAAAAGGGCTGGCCAAGGGGGGCTGCAGTCGGCGAGGGGCAGGGCAAGAGCCGGGAATTGGAGCTACGCAAAAACGCTGTCTTGTTTTTTTGTCCTATGCCCGGGGCCGCAGCACATTTGTCTAGTCGATCGTTTAATTGTAATTCTTGTCCGCCATGGCCCGAGGTTGGCAGAGAACAAAGCCCTTTTTGTGTTCCAGCCGCAGTCGCTGCTCATTTGAATTTGAATTTGTATTTGAGCAGTTCGTGTTGCTGTTGTTGCTGCTGTTGTTGTTGTTGCAGGTGGGGCAGCCAACCAGGCATTAAAATTGGTTAATTTAATTCCCATGTTGCGAGCACATATTTTTTGCCTGTGCGTACAATATTTGTACAGCAGGCAGCCAGATTGCGTGGATTGTGTGTTGTGGCAGGCAGCGCCTGAAATATGCTCATTAAGTTGCAGCAACAGCGGCGGCTGCTGCACGTTGCGCCAGGACTCGAGCTGCAGGCTGCATAGCTTCTACTCTTCCGGCCATCAGCTCCTGTTGTTGGCCAGCGCATTATGCGAGCAAGCGTAAAACTTTCAATTATTTAAATTATACCACATGAACAATGCCACAAAAGCGTTTGCCGCACACATGCCACCAGCAACAGCAGCAGCAACAGCAGCAGCAACAGCTGCAGGTTGATGTCTGTCGCGTTGTTCGCAATGTTGTCGCTCTTTTTGTTGCTGTGCTCCGCTCGCGTCTCGTCTGCTGCCATGTTACAAAATTGCCGCAAGTTTAACGCATGTCGACACAGGCTGCCGCCATCCACTCGTCGCTCTTGCCACATATCCAGCTATCCAGCTGCCCAGCTATGCAGCTACCGAGCTACCCATCTACCCACATAATTCATTCATATCATCAGCGAAGCCAACAGGGAGCAGAGAGCAGCGTGGGGGAGGGGAGATGAGTGATGGCTCGGAATATCGCGCATATCGACATCATTGTCATTGTGTAAGTGTCACTTCATCTCATCCACGGATCGAAGCGAAACGTTGGCGCTGTCTCCCAGTGCCACTTCCACCTCCAGTCTCTGTCCCTGTCCCTTGACTCCCTTGACTCCCGCACTCGCAATACGCGCCAATATTGCACATACGCCGCGTATGTCGCGCTGTCGTTCGAGTTGTTCTGCCGGTCCAGGGGCCGTGAAGTGTGAACTGGTTTCATTCTGTGATCTCTGGTGACTGACAGGCGAATGGCTGCTTAGTTCTCGCAATGCTCTCGCTGGGGATGCCATCGAAAGCATGAAAATAGATGCCAGCACTGAATACTAAAGCGTGAGATTGACTTGTGTGCGTTAGTTGGTTTAAAGAGCAAATAAACAATGCGACAATATAATGATGATGATATAAATAATGCAGTTTTTTCATTACGCCATCGACAACTTGTTAAAACTTCAACAAATTAAAATAAACAATTAAATTTATATTTGTTTGCCTTGTTTTATACACCGCAACAACATAAATTCTCTGCTGGCTACTTTAATTGAAAGTGGAATTGGAACGTACTACAAAATGGAAATTCGCAATAACTAAATTCAGTACTGCACCATCCTCATTGCCTACTTTATTTGTATGATTTTACGAGTGTTTTCAAGGCGAGTCTAAAAACAAAGTCTAAAGTTGAGTTTATCGTCAATTATGAGCCTATTTTGTTGCAAAAACAAACGCTTTTATACAAGATTTAAGACGGATAGTGTGGGAATGTTGGAAAACTCGGTCTGATTGAGTGATAAAATGTCGTAAGTTATATTGAGTACAACTTCCAGTCGCTGATAGTTCGGTCGGGCAGTCAGACAAATAGTTTTATACACCATACATCGAAGTGGACTCGCCTCTTCAAGAATAACTTACAAGCCATCAGTGCAAATTAAACCATAACTCGCCGGCCATGGAGGCGGAATGCTCTTTTGTGTATTTTCCCATCGGTTACATCCTATTAGGCTCCTCACTTATTTCGGCCATAAAAAAGGCTTACAGAATACACGCAAAAATGCCACACACGCGACTTTACAGGCAGCTCGGCTCGTCAGCATAAAAAAGGCCAATAACAATGGGCGAGCGAGAGGAGGAGTGAATGGGACTGTGGGTAAGAGGAGGAAGGGGTTATTACTGCATCTCCGCTGCTTCGCCAGGCAACGAGCCAGGAGAAGATACAGATACAGATACAGATGCAAATAAATATGTATTTGCTTGTAGGTATCTGCGTATTATTTCCATTCATCGCTCCAGCACTCGCCCTCATCTTGTTTCATATTCGCATGAATTTACTTTGTATCACTTGTCACTTTTTTATTATCATTGCCCTTTGCTGCTGCTGTTGCTGCTGTTGCTGTTGTTGCTGGCGTTGCTCTGATTTTTTATGGCGTATCCGCATCCAGATTCCAGCAGACACCCGCTTCAGCTGCCGCTGCCGCTGCCGCTGCCGTTGTTGTTATTATTATTATATCATTCTTCATCAGCTTGATTTCCATTCATTGCTGTGTGTTCATAAGGCGCACAACAAATATATATACACTTTTTTTCCATTATTTGTTTGCTGCTGTCGCAGCTGTTGAAGGGATTAATTTCTTGATTTACCCCTGGTGCGAGTATTCTCCTCGCAATCGCACTCTCCACCAATACATGCCACACCAGACTGCCGCAGTAGGTGCTGAGGACGCTTTGTTCTTTGCCGTTGCCGTTGCCGTTGTCGTTGCTTCCCCCACCGTTGTCACTGGCAACAGCGAATGCCAGCGTCTCCCTTCTCACTCTCTATTCATCTGCGGCTTTTAGCTTGATTTTCTCTCTTTTTCGCTCAGCTGCGATGCAATTGCGTGGAAGCGTATTGAAAGTAAGTGAGTCGCCGCTTCCAATCGTTGAATCCAGTTGAAAATATGCTAATGTCAGTAGAGGAGGAGAGCTAGGGAGGAGGAGGTGCCATCAATGGCACATCAGTAAAAGCGTATTAAATTCTTGTCAAATACTTTCTATTGTGAAGAGCTTCCATTCCACTCTCTGCTCGCCGTCGTATCGACGCGAGTATTTTTTCATGGGAATATTATTATCGCTAGTCTGTCATATTGTTGATGAAATTGTTTTAGATTTCCCTTTGTCGGCTGTCGGCTGTCGGCTGTCTATTATTTTTATTCCGGCTGCGTGCTAATCTGACACATTTGTTTTTATTGCAACTGCTCCGCTTGTTTTCCTTTAATTTCTTTTGGATTAACCACCGAATATTTGTGTACTATTCGGTAGCGACAACAAACAGACTTGGTTTCAGCGATATAAACAGGATTATCGACCAAGAACCAACTGGTGGACGACTTTGTCCCATCGTAAAAGTGCTTCAAATGCAGATTTAAAAATGTCTCTTGAAATTGTCTAGCTGCGTATTTCATTGAGTCCAAAACTTTTCAACAATCATGAAAAGGTTTACTCACTCCGGGTGTTGGGGAGTCGGGGATTTGGGGCGTCGGGATGTCGGGATGTCAGGAGAGGCAGCAGCTTAAGCCTTTTGCCAATTACTTAAACATAAGCAACGCTTGGGGATTTACAAGTGTTTTTTCCGGCTGCCAGTTTTCCTTTTCTTTTCTTTTCGCTTTTCTTTTATACTCATCCCAGCTAAGGGATGTCCGCTTTATTAAAGTGAGCTGCTCTCCAGTTGATCGTTTGGGATTTATTTTTATTTTACTTTATTTTATTTGGCATTCTTTTCTTTTCTTTTCATTTTCATTTTCATTTTGCCTTTGCTTTGTGGACGGGTGCGAACATTAAGATTAAGCCCAGCTTCAACTTGGCAAAGTTGTTTACATTTTGCAAATTACTGTTCACCTGGCAACACTCTAGAGTTGCATGTGCAACTAATTCGAGGCACGACGTGGCAGAGGGTATTAGCTCAAAAAGACAATTCCAATTTTGTCGGGCTGTCTGTCAGTCGGGGGAATTAAAACAAAGTGCCTGGCAATGGCCTAATTGCCTGTGGCCAAATGACATTTGACAGCCGCATTGTGGCTTTTTGTGAAAAGCCTTTTGAAGTCGACCATGAATCCGAAAACGAATACGACAACGAATACTACAACGAATACGAATACGAATACGACAACGAATATTGTCTGCGAAATGAGCGAAAAATTGCTGGCATATTTTATTATCAGCTTAAACGCTGCGCAGACACACAGAGAATTTTCTGTTGTGTTTCTGATTTCAGCTTTTTCGATTTCCCGACAGACTATTAAATTCATATTACGCATCGTAAAACGCCATTTAAATTTCACAAATGAATATTTTAAATAATGGCACAGAGATTAAAAATATACGGAATGATTATGTGTGCGGTTTTGGACGCTCCATAAATCAAAGCGTAAACAGCAATAAATTATATAATTTGTATGGAAAATCATCCAAATTAATAATATAAAAAAAACAAACAACAAATTCGACACATCAAATGAAATGTCAAACAAATGTGAAGCTAATTTGTCAGATTGTTATTCGCTGTTTGTTGTTTGTTGTTTGTCGTTTGTCGTTCAACCGACAATCGAGCGACATCACAGACCCCAAAGGCCAACAGGGCGGATGAGTTGTCAATCAATTGCGAATGGAATCGAATCGAATGGAATCGAATCGAATTGCATCGAAATTCGCAATTAACTCTTGTATTCTTTAAATGGGAGGGCAATTACCTCTGATATTTATGGCCAAACCGCACGCATTTGTCGCCGTTGTGTGTTAACATGTGTTGTGGGCGGACACCGGGCGTGGCAATATAAATGTTAATTAATTGCTGTGCAACACAACACAAGAGCCACCAGGGGGCAGCGATGCAACCTGTTGATGTTGCGGCTGCCAGTGTCAATGCATCAATGCGTCGTTAGAAAAATGCATCGCGAGATCAAACTGTCAGCAAAACACAAACACAGTAAAAACTGCAGTGCAACAATGTTGCACGCAATGCAGATAAATCGCAGAGGCGATGAAACAAAGGCGACAAATGGGAGTTCGCGGCTTGCAGTCGCAGTTGCAGTGGGCGGCTGAATGGTCCCAGCTGATTAGTTCACTGAATTTATGACTGTCATTTAATTAGGCAACACAGCCGAGGCCGAAGCCATAGCCAAAGCCAAAGCCAAAGCTGCTGAAATGGCAACAGCAACGGCAACGTTTATAAGCCAACAAATCGATGTGCTGCATGCAACAAACGGATTCACTAATGCAACAGATTTGTCACTCATTTGTTGCCAGCCCATGAGGCAGAGGCAGCCGCAAGTGGCACACATAGACAACACACACATACTAATACACATATACAGTTGCCATTTGTCACAGTGTGTGCTGAATTTCAATGCAGATTGCCACACAGAGAGAAAAATTTAGAGCCAGGAATAAAATCTGGAATCTATAAATAAAAATAACTCGGACACTTTGCCCGAATAATTCTAGATTGAGAAGCATTTTCAATTCAACAATATACTCTTTATTCAATTCAAATTGTTAAATTCAAAAAAAGGTTTAATTTGAGATTTTTATATTATATTTTTATTAATTCACCAGAACAAAGAAATTTCAATCTTTGATATGCAATGATTAAAAATATAATCAGTTTGATATCTTAATTTAATTGCTGTTGAGACTGTGATTTTTCGCGCTGTGCAGGTATGTGCCCTGAGCAAATTTAACATGACATCAGAACTAAAGATAAGCCAAACAGATTTAACAGGTTGTGTGTGTGTGTGTGTGTGTGTGTGTGTGTTTACTTATTAAAAGTATGCCATAAGGCTGTCCACGCACATCAGCAGCAAGACAAGAAGGCAATCACCAAAGGCCAGCCCGAGAGGCAACCGATTTGGCCCAGACAACACAATGGTGTAATTGATGCATAGATAACACATATATGTGGATAGATGGATGCGAGTAGAGTCACTAAATAATTACTTGCCCATTGAGGATGGAGATTGGCGAGGGACGGGAAGGGCAGGGAAGGGAAGGGATCGTCTTGGCGACCGTAACTCAATTATGTGGAGCGGCTTTGTGCTCAGTCAAGTGCACTAATTAGGCAAATGAACGAGTAATGCGAGACGGCAATATGCAGCCACAAGATAGTTGTTTGCAACACAAGTCGCACTATTATGATTTACGGCAACTTACCTTGGAGTGAGCGGAGCTTCGCTATAAAGATTTGGCCAACTTTTTATGCCTGGGATGTGCTCGTGATTTACGGCCAATAATTAACACAACAAACATCTCGAAAACAGGTTCGTTTAATGAGCTCTATTAAATGACTGAGAACTGAAATGTTTGACCAGCTGTCGCAGCTGAAGCTTCACTGTAGCAGCCAAGACGCACTTCACTGAGAGCAGCAGATGCAGGAACATAAGTAAACTCCCTCGCACAGCAGTTGTTCTGCATTTACATTACGTATACGCAACGGAGCACGACGATGTGTGGCTGTGTGTGCTGTGTAAAGTGAGCAGCAGGGACACGAGCAGCGATAGCGAAAAAGGAGACGACAAGAATTATAACGTAGCTAAAGTATCGTGTATCAGCAGAACAACAACACGCAACTGGAGACAAACGCGGAGTGGGGAAACGACAAGGGCAAGGACAAGGACAAAGCTGCAACTGGAAACTGAAGACTGAAAACTGAAGCTGAAGACTGAAAACTGGAAGCAGAGACAAGTTGTGTCTTAGCTGCAGCTTGATATGCTTTATTATACACTTTGTTGTCGCATATCCTTGACATCGCAAATGCAGTTATTGAAGATTCGCAGCAGCTGACAATAATAGCAAGAGCAAGGGACAACAAATGTCCTTGTCTGCGACCATCTCTCTTTTGGGATATGGCAACAAGAAAGTTTCAGAATGAATGGAACGCTCGTCATTTTGTTTTAAACTGAGTTTCCCCATTTACCATCCACAGCAGCAGCGGCAGCAGCAGCAGGTTGACGACATGGCACACTTTGCGAGTGAGTTAAAAGTTTGCCATCAATGTTTGCATTTCGAGTTTGTCCTTTCGCTGCCAGTTGCCAGTTGCCAGTTGCCAGTTGCCAGTTGCGAGTTGGCAGCCAGACGGCCTTGACAGGATGTCGTTGCTAGGCGACGTGTGCAGCTGAGCTGTTGCAACTTGGCGCATAGTGAAATGGCTCAACAGCTAGCTGACAGTCGAGTACTCGCATCCAGACACGCACAATAAGATACTTATAGCTGACACTGTAAGAGCATCAGATACTTTGGGCACACGCCTAATGAAAATTGTGCGAGTTTAAATTCATTAGAGAGCAAGAGAGCAGCCAGCCTACTTACACAAACTTTTGCTTCACTGGCTAAAAACTTTGTTCATAAGTCAAAGATCAGCGTTATTTACGCACATACGAGTAAAGTCTTCAATCTCTCTCCTTCCCCCTTTTCACTTGAGCGGAGAGTGTGAGATTTCTCAGTCTGCACACAATATGCTCGGCAAGCAGAACTGAATCCCAGCCTCACAGTTCTTAATGTCCTGATTTGCCGCTTGACTGCGCTGCTCGATTGGAAGCCAATTCACGACAAACACTTCCCAGTATCCTGCCTCGCAAAGAGTTGGGGAAATACAACATTAGGATTCTTGGGGAGTTCTGTTTTGTCTATTATTTAAAGGGATACAGGATACAAATAACAAGTTCAAATTAATAAATAAAAGGTTCTACAATTCTGATTATTATTTTTTTCTTTTTATTTTTGAAATTTAGATAGACAGACTTAACAGTTTTGTTCAAATAAAAATAAAGTGACGAAAGTCTCTTTCTCTTTCAATGGTGTTTTTTAGAGGAATTATTAGTTTTTTAGTATTATTTATAAGAATAGAAGATATTTACCACATTTATAAAAAGTGCCCAAATATAAAATTCTAAAATCTATTTTTCTTGTGAGAATTCTCGAAAGTCCTTAATGAGCTAATGCAGTTCTCTGATTACGCTTGGATTTTGCTAGTTTCCTATCGAATGTAGTTGAATAAGTTTTCAAATTACCGAGGTCTCCACGGAGTTGTTGCGAGCATCCCCAGAGTGGCGGCAAAGTTTGATAATGGTCCTGAGAGCAGACAAGACTCAACCAGACCCAACCGTGTTCTTCATCATTCGTCAGCCTCTCGGAGTCAATTGCCTGCACTATCTACAGCTATCTGTGTCGCTGTCGCTGTCGCTGTCGCTGTCGCTGTCGCTGTCTCTGTCTGCTGGGCTTATCCCACTGTTTGCGGACTTGTTTGGCTCTTGTTTGTTGTACGTGTCGTTGTGGTGTTGTTCGCACGTAAACGATTCCGAGTATTTATTACGCGTACAACTTGACATAATTCCTTTTTCCGCTCTGCCAGTTGAGCCTGCTGCTCCCTCGCTCCCCTCTCCCCTCTTGTTGAGCTACTGCAGCAGTTGAACTAATGTTGACACTGAGGCATCTTTTCAGGGGGGCCAAATGCTACTTTAGCCCACAGAGGAGAGAACATAGTTGACATCGATATGGATTTATGGGCAGCGTGTGTGCGGCGTGCATCACGCGCTCATTGAGAACCCGCTCAATTGCCACCATCATCATCAGTATCATCATCATCAGCAACATCATCAGCATCTTTAGTCGTGAAGAGAGTTGCGTATTGTGTTCATTATCGCCAGTCAACGGAGTATAAAAATAAAACAAGTTTTGACTTAACAACTTTATCAGAGCAAAGCGCGTACTTAGTTTGTCACCTCTCAGAGTGTGTGTGCGTGTATCGAGTGTGTGTGTGTATGTGTGTGTGTGAACAATGGGATTTCTCAGCGCATTAGCGCAGCATCAACAACAACAACAACTACAGAGCAAACAACAAATACCATTAAGAGGCAACAAACTGTGCGCCAAATGCGGCAACCATCGACGCCATCAACGCGAAAATAATACAGAAAATGCGGCGTTAATGGCAACAGAGCTGCAAAATGGGGAAATGGGAAATGGGAA
This sequence comes from Drosophila ustulata, assembly GCA_035047365.1. Lineage (NCBI taxonomy): Eukaryota > Metazoa > Arthropoda > Insecta > Diptera > Drosophilidae > Drosophila > Drosophila ustulata. Next base: position 31,961,398 of record JAWNPT010000094.1, read on the forward strand.
AACGAGCAAACTTGCAAAGAGGCGAAGCGAGCGAAGCATGTGAAGAAGCAGGCAAAACGATATTATGATTATGATTATTATGTTGTTATTAGATTAAGCGCAATTTTCGCTTCTCTTCTGCCACTCACGGCTCCTGCTTTTCGCTTCTCCTCTGCCCCTGCCCCTGCCTCTTTATATTCTTTCGCTTTTCTTCTTGCCCCAATTTGCCTTTAATGCTTGCTTCCTATGGCATTGTTAACACGACGCCTTTGGTAGCTCGACACTTCCGTTTGGCTTTGGCTTACGACACTTGACGCCCCAGTTGGCCAAGTTGGGCAAGTTGCCCAGCAATAAGGCTCTAAGAACGACAACGATGACGACGACGACGACGACGACGACAACGACACCAGGCAACCAGCAATCGAGCTGCTTAGCAGCCTTTTGTTTCAAGCTGCGCCTCCTTATTGGCCACGCTTAATTGGTTGGCTTTTATTAGTTGTGGAACAGTCAACAGAAAATCCCTTTCTTCTTTGAGCTTTGAGCAGCCGTCATTTAATTATACAGTTATTATGTACAATGTGAATTAAATACATATATTTGCGTATTAAGTATTTTATTCGGAATACCTATTCTAAACAAAAATCACTCAGCTTCTAATCAAATATATCGAAAGTTTACAATTGGGCAATTCAGGTATTTTAAATACAACATGAATTAAATATCAATATTTAAATATTTTTATTAGAATCTCTACAGAATCTTTCACAGTCTAATTAAATTTCCATTAAATATTTAAGTATAGAGTACAAAACGCCTTAAGATCAAGTACTGTTAAAAACTCCCTAGAGCGCAATGCCAAGTGGGATCCCAGCGATCAATCTTCACCTTTTATGATTACAAATGCACTTATGGTTTCCGGACTAGAAATGGCCAATTTCAAAGCCGAACTGACACCTTATCTCCCTCATCCCTCCTCCCTGCTCCCTGCTCCCTGCTCGCCCCTCCCTGCTGCTTCTCCCCCGCCCAGGTGGCGAGCCAAGAAAATCTTTTTTTAATTAAATGAGCTGGCTGCATTAGGAGGGCGTCTCTGGGCTGGGTTGGAGTCATGCTGACTAGTCGACTGCCTGTGGCTGCTCACATCGCACCTACACAATGTGCCACGCCCACACCAAGAGTAGAGAGCAGACAGGAGGCGGGGGAGACGCGTGCTGGCCTTTTTTTTCACTTTGGTAGTTTGTGGCGCCATTTTGGGTGCGAAATGAATTTAAATTGTTTGAAGAGAGTTGCGCCGTTGCGGCGTTTCCTGCATTAAAGGCAGCTTCCTTTTGCCGCTGGCCTTTCTTTACATTTCATCTTCCATCTCCCATCTCCCAGCTCCCATTTCTCATTCTCTTGCACCTTTCTCGAGAGCAGCTAGAAACGGAATTACTTAATTACAACAATTATTAAACAGCAGCCGAAAGGTCTGCGTAGTCTCAGCTGAACAGCAAAAAAGTACAAAAAAAATGCAGGAAAAAGAAAAGCGGGAAAAGCGAGAAAAGTATGGTGAAAACGGCGCGTGTTTCCTGTTGCCATTGTTGTACAATAGGTATTACAACTAGAAGCTACACAGCATTCTGTATTCTGTATTCTGTATTCTGTATTCTGTTTTGTATTTTTTGTTTGCTGTTTTGTGTTGCGTTGTGTTGTTATCATTTTTGTTGCTGCCTGTTATTTTAATTAAATATTTTCACACCTACTTCATTTGAGCTTGGCAGCAAAAACTGTTCATTCACTCAGACAGCATCTTTGGCTTTGGCGAGTTGGCTTTTATGTAGCTGTTAATTTCCTGTCTCCAAGGCAAGACAACAAAAGGCCCTCGACGTGGGCTCTACGTGCATTCGCAGTCTCTAATAAGAATAATTGCCAGGACTAACTATAAAACACGATGCCTGAAATTTTATGCGCCGTAAAATTGCATGCGAAATAATTGAAAAGCATCGAGTTGAGTCGAGTCGAGTCGAGTTGTGTCCTGCTCCTTGTTGCGTCGTTGTCTTGCGACGCTACGACGACCTGCAGATAAAGTTTTTCACAGTGCTAGAATAATAGCAGCCAAAGTGGTTATAAATATTTTGTGCACAGCTTCCACTGTCCTTTGCCCAGTCTGCTGCCTGCTGCCAGGAGCATGCAGCCTGCACCTCGAGGAGGACAAAATGCTGCGAAAGCCATTTTTCAGCTAAATGAATTTGCACAAGTTGCACGAGAAAACTGCGCAAAAAACAGCCAAAAAAGCGAAGCAAGAAATGCCACTGAAGAGTGAACAGTGAAGAGAGGAGAGGGAAGCGGGAAGAGGGGCGATGATTTGGCGACTTGGCGACTTGGCGGAGAATTCGCCGTGTCACCGGGGCGAATGCTGCGGTCAGCTGCAAAGTTCAATGCGCAACTAATGAGGCGGCAGCTGTTGACCTTAAGACGCATTCCTGACTTTGTCTTCTTGCCTTATTACTTTGCGCTCAAAACTTTGACCAAGGAAATTTCATTTCAATTGCAGGTCCTCCCGGTCCCCCCGGACCCCCCGGCAAGCGAGGGAAGCGCGGCAAGAAGGGAGACGCCGGCGACAAGGGCGAAGCGGTAAGTACGAGAGAGAAAGAGTGAAGAGCAGTCAGGTTATATGCTGATATGCCCTGTGGCAACGCTCGACTTGATTCGCAGGGTCTGAATGGCATCAGCGGGGAGAAGGGCTCCGCTGGCAAGCCCGGCGACAAGGGCCAAAAAGGCGACACTGGCCATCCGGGCGTCGACGTCTTCCAGACAGTCAAGGTAAGCGAAGTGACCTGCAGGACCTCGGCTCAGAAGCTGCTGCAAATCTGCTGCTGCACCCCCAAAAACCGGGGACCGTAATCATTATGAATTGTATTGCGAAAATGATACTTTAATCATTATATCTTGAAGCCGTAATTTGTAAGTGAATTTTATTTTGAGCGAAACAAAATGAGATTCAGACAAATAACAATAATTTTTGATTCATTTTTGCTTGCACAAATGATGATTGGATTGACTTAAGTAATATCACTTAAATGAATCGTGATTCTATAAAATGCAGAGAACGCAATAATAAAAATAAATAATAATCCAGAAAGAGTTTTCCATTTTCTGTGATTTTTCTTTATTACAAAAATAATACAAGTAATCATTACGGTCCCTGGCGAAAAGTGCAGAGCGCAAACTTTCATTCAAAATTTGTTGTTAAACCAATAAGAGAAAAGAGAAAATGCCTAACCGAATTTCGCTCTGCTTTCTACCACCTCCCGCCTCGCTTCTGTCTGCGCATCCTGCATCACCGTGTGGCAGGGCCTGAAGAGATCGGTGACAACGCTGCATGGCGGCACGTTGGGCTATGCGGAAATTGTTGCTGTTAAGGTATTTCAGCCATAAATATGTTTCAACTGTTTTGTACACTCGACATGACAGACCATGTCCTCCTGCTCCCCCCCTCTATCCTCCTCCTGCTCCTCCTGCTCCTCCACCTCCTCCTCCTCCTTCACTGACCATTTCTCAAGGCAAAATGCTGTCGGACAGAGAGCTGCAAATATTTGCAACTTGTTGTGTCTGCTCTGCATTTGTCCTTCGTCCTGAAGTAGTCCTTGTTGTTGTTGTAGTTGTAGTTGTTGCTCTTGTATTTTGTAGTTGTTTATTATGCTGGTCATTGTAGTTCGTAATGCTTTTAACTTGGCTCAGCTCTTTGGTTTAAGCCCCACAATAAATTTCTTGCTACTTCTGCATACTTTGTGCTTAGTCATTTTGCTCAGTTTCACTGTTTCACTGGGGAAACACGCAGAGAGGGCGAGAATTCTTCCTCCCTGGACAATTGTGGATGTCACTTGACTATTTGCCCTGGAATTTTTACCATTGGCATAATGCAACTGAACGCAGTAAACTGTCTGTTCTGCAGCAGAGAAAGTGCCAATAGACCCAATAAATTCAGGCGTGCTCCTGTCGCCTATTGCCGGATATTAACACTAAACAATAAACCAATAAAAACTGGACTCTAGTAAGACTTAAATTTAAACATGGAGCACGCCTGGCGTAGAATCCTTAGTCCTCTTTATTTCGCTTTTGTTGTTGGCTTTTCCTTTTGGTATAACTAATTTATTTGCAAACTCTTTATTTCATTGGACAAACCTAAAACGCTTTGCAGCAGCTAAAGTAACATTTCCAAATAATTTAAATTTCTTAAGTTTGATTTATTAACCAATTTAATTTTGTTTTTTTGCGATTTCGTTGAATCCTTTAATGTTTTTGTGGGTGTTTGTAAGGACTTGCAAGAAGCGGGCGTTAACGTATCCGCTTCGACGGTCATACAGCTCAAGGTAACGTATAAATTATATCCTATTCTACTCTATTCTTGACTAAGATGCATGTCTCTCTTACTATATGTGGTCTCGCCTTTGTTTGTTGCACGTGCCCCTGCCTCCTCCGAATTTCAAAGGAAAATAATAATGACATTTCTCAATCTCAATCTCAACTAGGGCGAACCGGGCGAACCTGGGCCGCCAGGACCTCCGGGCGAGGCAGGAGTTCCAGGCGTGCCTGGCCAGGCAGGAGTTCCAGGCGCAACCGGACCGCAGGGACTGCAGGGCGAGGTCGGCCAAGCGGGACCCGTTGGACCGCCTGGCGTGGCGGGCGCACCTGGCACAAAGGTGAGTGAATCACAGACGACGAAGCAGAGACCAAAAGCAACACGATAACGACCGAGTGCGAGCGAGAGAGAGAGAGAGAGAAACAGGCAAAGAGGAGGGCGAGATTGAAAGCGATTCATAAGTGAAACAGAGATGTCACAAGGATTAATGCACTATTTGTATCTGTTGGATAAACATTGTGACGTTTTAAGTGACTCGTCGTCATCCCGCAGCCATGTGTGTGTGCGTCTGTGGCGTGTCTGTGAGCTGTCTGCTTTTGTTTTTCAGATTTTCCCATTGTCTGTTTCTCGGTTTCCCAACGTTATTTATCGTTTATTTATGTATTAAGCACCCTCTCCTACACTGAGAGAAAAAAACGTTTAAAACCTAGAATAACATGAAGAACCAAACGTAAATCATAATAAAAATGAATACATAGATATAATATAAGTAAAGCATAATCAAAATTCTAGAAAACTCCACATTAATGATTCGTACATATAGATTTTTTAATGTATTATATATATTCTCAATTCAAAAAACATTCTCAATTAGAGAATACTTATCATAAACTATACCATCATTTTGAAATTAAAACAAGTTATCTTAAACTTAAAATACTTTACATAATAATTAATATTGATGAATGATGTTAAGAATTATGAAAATCCTGTTCTCATATCCAAATAATTATATTGAAGAATTTTATTCTAGAACATAATTTCTCTCACTGTGCGTGTTTCACCTTGTTGCATGAGCCCCTGGCATTTCCACTTAATTTTCCCAATGCAGCCAGATATCGATACATGGCTCATGCTCTCTCTTTTCGCTGCTCGTTTACAGGGTGACAAGGGCGATCGCGGCGATCGCGGACTCACCACAACAATCAAGGGTGACGAGTTCCCAACGGGCATCATCGAGGGTCCGCCGGGACCTCCAGGACCACCTGGTAAGTGCCACTAACTAGCTGCCCCTGCAGCTGCCTGCCTCTCTTTGTTTGTTTATGCAACGGCCACTTAACTCGCAGCTACGACAGGCAGCAGCATCAGCTACAGAACAGACACAGACACGGATACAGATACAGATACATCTGCATTTACAGATACACCAAAGGGAGAGAGAGTCGTAAATTAGACAAACCGCAGCTTAGCGATGTTTGGGAAACGCTCGATCGATGGGTTTTTCAAGTGTTGCCACGCGGCCATTTGGCTGGTCGCCTCTCAACTGCGGGTTGTTTTATTTATTGCCCCCCCGCCAGCCCCCGACCTCGAACTCTGGTCTAATTGAGCCATCGACTAGCGCTGTCCCATTAGGGCACATTTCGGATTTTGATTTCGAATGTGATTTTGATTTCGAGTTGGTCTCGGGAGCGGTGTGAAATGCAGCTCGTTAAAATGTAAATCAAATACGAAATGCCGGATAACGAATAACGAATAACGAACAACGAATATCGAATAAAATATTACGAATAACGAATGCCATCGGATGCGTTTCAAGCATTTCCGCTGCGCTTTTTATGGGCACACACATTTTTTAGAAATTCACTCGTGAATATGTGCGATGTGCTTTCAATATAGTTTTAGTTTATTTCCACATTTGGAAATTGTCTGGCCTGCCGCATTTTGCGATAGCATTTACGACCTTTGCTGCATGCCGCAAACGCAGACGTCGACGTCAATTAAATGCCCCACAAACACAAATACGAATACTTTGGGGCACACGCCCACTACTTTTCGAACGATTTCCATTTGCTGGCGGCTTTTACGATCTGACCTAACATATTTCTGCACTTTATGCGATTTTAATAAATGAAAATAACCCAGCGCGCGAATAGTTCAAAAAGCGCTCCGCTCCGCTCCGATTTCGAATCCGGGCGTTTCTCATAAAAATATTTGTAGGCCCGGGGCGGGCTTGAAACACTTACCGCAGTCGTAAAAATGCAACTTTATGTCATTTATGTTGCTTTTAGCGGCTCATTAGCATCGCTACTCGTTCCACTTGCCCCATGTAAAACACACTCTATGATGGAGTGTGCGGCAGAGGTCAGCGAGGAAGCCGAGTTACCTATGCCCCAAGTTGAACGAACGCTCGCTGTCCAATTGTTTTATTGGGGATAGTAAACAAACAATGCCACTAAAAGGGGATAAAGAGACAGAGTCATAAATGAGATGAAGACGAGCAGAGTTGATTGGAGTGGGAATGGAGTGAGTAGTGAGTAGTGAGTACCCCTAATGCGGCCAGTTCGCAGACCAGCAGGCAACGCTATCAATTAGGCGACCCGCATCGCTTGTAGCCTCCCACTTGGCTTATCAGAGCGCAGCATCAGCGACAACGTCGAAGTTGTTGCAGTTGCAAGTTTGTGATGCAGTTGCGCGCATTGTTTCTAGATAAGTATCTCTAGTTGGTTTGCCATAAGATCTGATGCGACGATAGCCGCAACAGCAACAGCAACGACAACGACAACGACAGTTGTCAACAGTTTCCAGCCAACCGCCTCTCAGCTGCCCCTATCCCCCTCCCTCGATGCCACCCTGTCTCCCTGTCTCCCTGCCTCTTCCCTGTGTGTGCGTTGACGGGCATGAAATTGCAATTTATTTTCCGAAATCAGCGTCGCTTTCAGCTTGGGACTTTGGGTCTCTGCATCTGGTCTTGGCTCCAGTCATTTGGGCTTGATTTGAATAAATTGAATGTCATTTGTATTTGGAATTTTTTCCCGTACCGAGTCTCGTCGCTGCTTATCTTATCGTTGTCGTAATTAGTTAAGCTGACTTGTGCTTTATGTGTGTGTGTGGGCAGCATCCACTTCCACGTCCACAACCACCTCAAGGCACACACAGCTGGACCTGAGCTGAGGATGTTTCGGCAATTTAATGCGTCATTTGTATTTTGTGTCTCTACGAAATGCTGACAGAATCAGACTGAATCTCCCAGCTGTAATACTCCAAACGAGAATGTCAATTTATTTGCTGATTTATTTTGAATTTCATTTCAGCTTATAAGTATTTTGATTGCATTTCATCCGGGTAGCTTTCTCTCCTCTTGTTTGCTTTGACTTTGCTCTTTAGCACTGTCCATTTTTCGAAATGAAATTAAAACTTATCATTTGCACTTCATCTGCATTGGCTGCTGGGTAAACACACAAAGGACAAAGGACGACGGACGACGACGACAAGGAGGCAACTTGAAAGGAGAAACTCAAGCGCAGCAACAATCCAATATCCTGGCTCTATAAATCCACAGACCACAGACTGGGCAAGCTGCTCTTGGCCAGAATAGTTTTTATTGTGGCTGAAATTGTCGCCTAAAATGCTTAGCAGTAAATTATGCCACCATAAATACTTACGGACCTCGAGTCCGATATAGACTCCGCAATAGGGCACAACAACAAAGAGGGGCGGCGGTCAAAATACTTTATAAATAAAAGAGGACATGCGTCGGCACAGTGCCCGCAAACAGCAAACTGCCAGTCAGGCTGGCTGGCAGGCAAATTTATGCGTCATGGCAACGCACAGGCAGGAAGCAGGACGAAGGACGCAGGACGAAGCCTCATCAACTCCCACCCACTCTGGCTGTAATTTTACGAACTTAATAAATTTTCTATATCTTTTCACACACACACACACACACAGAATTTCTCCCATCCTCCCAGACTCATTTTGACAAGCCGCACAATTGGATTTATCTACGATATGAATACTGTCTCTGTGTGTGTGGTGTGTGTGTGTGTGTGTGTGTGAGAATATTACGCCTCTTTATCCCCATGGATGTAAATAACTAGATGTCTGTGTGTGAGTTGTATAAATGGTCGCATTTAATGGCCGGCAGAGCCGACGGAAAACCAAAATCAACAAAAAAAAAAGCAAAATACAACAATTTCTCATTATTTCAACTAAACAGGTCGTCAGCTCATTGTTGTTGCTGCTGTCGCTGTCTCGTTGTCGAAGCTTTTTAGTGGCGCCACAGTGGGGCAGAAATAGGTTTATGCTGACAGATTTACGAGCCCAAGATTAACAGAATGAACGCCTAATCCGCATTCAGTCAGTGCAGCAGACGAGCAGGCGATTCCACATTTTGAAGCCTTCATATTTATCGATTTGTTGCCTCCGCATTTGCAACCATCCCAAGTGTACATGTGTGTGTGCATGTGTGTGTGTGTGTGTGTGTGTGTGTGGCAGCCACCTGGGGAAAATGGGTCAAGTTAGTTGGAAAGCCGCAGGCTTCATTAGCATGCAACGAGCGGTCGGCAACCACTGTGTGGCTTTTGGGCATTTTATTTCTGGCAATAAACAATTTGCATTTGCAACTAAGCCAGTCCGAGAGCAGCAACAGAGAGTCACTTATCGTTGTCGTCCTCGTTGTGGCATCATCAGCAGTTGGCAGCTGGCATTCGGCATTTGGCATCAGAGTTGCCAGTTGGCAGCTGGACAAATTGTTAACCTAACCAGAAAACCCGACCGAACGCTTGTTGACTGACAGATGGATGCCGACAGTCCATTGAGCTGAGCCGGAGCTGCGATAATAGCGCTGATAATTACAAAAACCCCCCTCAAAACACCTCTTCTATTTGCCCCACACTTGTATCTGTCTATTTGTATCTGTATCTGTATCCGTATCTGTTGTTTGCTCTATTGAAATCTGTCGCTGTAAATGCCAAATATTAACATTTTCGCATCCACATTCACAGGTCTGCCCGGCGTGCCTGGAGAGCGGGGCGAGGCGGGACCCATCGGACCTGCAGGACCTCCGGGCGAGAAAGGACCTCGCGGCAAGCGGGGCAAGCGGGTGAGTGTGCATAAACAATGTGCGGCAAACTCGTTTGCAGTCAATTTTAATTAGAAAACATCAACAGCGACGGTTGCAAATTAAAACAACGCAAAAACAAAAAAATACTCCAGAGAAAGAGAGAAATTATAATGAAGCGGAGAATATATTAATATGTAAATTGGAGTGTAAATTGCTTTGTAAAAATGCGTAGAAGCGTTGCATTAATTTAGCCAGCCAGCTAGGCCAGCTAGCTGGCTGGCTGGCTAAAAAAGTTAATCTGTAAATATTGTGCTCGGCAGCTAAGCTGTAAATAGAGTTTGTAAATATTTAGGGCGCATCCTTTCGCATGGAGTGACAGTCGAGCACAGAGCACAGCGCCACCTGGTGGCTGGTAGCTGGTGGCTGGTGGCTGGTGGCTACCTTGCATGCATAATTCTATATGAATATATATGTATTTATGACTGATGGCGAATGTATAGTATAACCGTATTGCCCTTGACTGCGTAATGAGCATGTTCAACTTCAGCTGGCTTCCAGGAGCAGCCGCAAGGAAGCGCAGAAGCTCGCTTCCCGCTTCCTGCTTCCACGTTCGACGTTCGCTCAACTAAACTCATTACAGTTACAGTAACTCGAGACACTTCCACAGTGACAGGGACTGCTCGACAGAAGCGTGGCAACTTTGATGTGATGCCTTTGATTAAAGTATCTGCCAGATACACCAAGGGGAAGAACGCGCGCTTAATAGAAATTCCCCAGTCCGCCCCTCGGGTGGCGACTCGCCGCGGGGAGGGGGAAACTATGTCGACGCACTTTGGCGCCTCATCGAAATTGTCAAAAATGTCTTCGGCGCGTAAATCTGCAGCTTAATTTATGTGCCGTTCTGTATCAGGAGCATTTATCTAGGCATTTGCCGTGCGTTATGTGCGCCTCTCTGGAATGTCAACAGTGCAGAGATACTTAACATTTTTATTGGCACTTGGAGAGTCGGCAGATGGCAGATGCTAGATGCTAGAAGCTAGCTGCAGGAAGGAGAGCGAAGCTGCCAGTTGGCAGCTGTTGCCGCCCCGTGACGTGCTGATGGATGCCTGAGAACAGTCACGGATTTTCATATTTTTGCACAACAATCCAGGCACCAGGCACCAGGCACCAGATACCAGATACCAGATACAGAGATACACAGCGACTGGACGGGGGGAAAGCTAGAGCACAGAGAGAAAAAACGTTCTGAAAAGTGTAATAAAATCTTAAATCAGTGCGCAACCATTTCAAAATTGAACGCAGAAAAATGCGTAAAATCTATAATATTTTAGATGTGTCTTGAAATTAGATTGTTTATAGCTTATATTGGTATGGAAAACACTCTGAATTCATGATCACATATATTCACGAATGGAAAAGAACTTAAGCTCTAAAATCATAAATTCTTCAATTCGTATTTCTATTAGTAGAATAAAATTCGTGAATTTGAGAATATTTTAATCTTGAAAAATTCTTGACACAATATTAAAATTCTTGAAAAGATTAGAAAAACAAAATCTTGTTTCATGAATTTTTAAAATGTTAAAATGTTGTTTAAGTATTTTTTTGAGATCGATAAATTCTGTTCTAGTTGCTAGAAAGTAATTTTCTCTCTGTGGAGGGGACAAACTCACACATCGACAGCACGTGTTTGGTTATGTTATGAAAAATGCATAAGCGCCGCTGGCAGAACTTGGATTTGGATTTGGGGTTGGGTTCGGTGGAAGTATCGCCGCAATGTGATGGAAGAATCTTTCGGCCTCTCGCCTCTCTCCACAAATATTTGCGCGTTTTGCCAATTTTCGTAAAAACAGTCTGATTATTGTGCGGCCAACACACACAGAGAGAAATACACACACAGACACACTCGTGGCTAGTCATATAACACGCCTTTGGCCAACTGCTGTTACTGTTATTGTGGCTGTTGTTGTTGTAATAACGCGTAATAACAAAACAGCTAAGAAGCAGCGGCAACTCGCAACTGACTTTCAATACAACCGGCGGCAAACAGCAACAATATCAGCAACAGCGGAAAGTGGCAAGTGGCAAGTGGCAACTGGCAACGTGCAGCTTCGCCTTTATGACTTCTGTGTCGATTTTTCTTAACTTAGCCGTGGGTTGATCAAAAAGTGGACTAAGCAGTTATAAATACTGCACTAATCTTAATCGAAACATCACAAATTTCTATTCTGGAAATGAAGTTTTATTAGATTCGAGTTGCAGGCCGCTCTTAACCCTTTAATACCCAAACAAACTGTGGGCTATTCATCAATTGAACGTATTTTATCTGATAAAAACAGCAAAATTATTGCTTGCAAAATATGCATAGTTATCAGAAGTTTATTCCGGTGATTTTGCATTAATAAAAACAGACACATGTTTTCGACATACTAATTTAAAGGGAAAAAATAAATAACAGAATTATAAAACAAATTAAAATAATTTAAAAATTAGTACTGGGGATTGCTTCGAACAAGTATTCAACTTTGTGTCCTCTATTATTTAAAAAAAGTACTCTTAGAGGGTTAAATCTGAATCGCATTCTCTGGTCTGCTGCTGCAAGATATGGTATTTATCGAAGTAAACTTTTGAGGCCAACCTCTTTGCTGTTTGTAGCTGCGGGTAATGCATGACTCTGCCACCTCCCCGTCCTCGTCCTCGTCCTCTCCCCTGCCAACTCCTCATTGCCTTCGCTGCGCACTCGTGCCGTGGTGCTCGAATGTGCCGATTACGGAAGCCAGCCCCCGCTGATATTCAGCCGGCTGCAGCGACGTGATGTCAAAACAAATGAAAGTCATAGAAGGCGGCAGGCAATCGCAACTCTCTGCTCCCTGCTCCCTGCTCCCTGTGCCTGTCTCCTGTTCTCCCCCATCTCTCCCTGTGCCTTTGGCAAACAAACAAAACTTTTGGCAACAAACAAAAGTTCGCGACCCAACAGAGGCATCGAGCAAGGCGCAGCGAGGCAATGTGGAGCATAAAAAATTATTTGCAACAATTGCCATCATCTTCGACTGAGGCTGAGGCTGAGGCTGAGGCTGATTCTGAGGCTGAGGCTGTTGCTGGATCAGAGGCTGGGCTGCTGAAACGTGACAGCTGGCGGCAGAGTTAAGCGAGCGAGTATGAAAGAAAGCAGCAGCAGGGCGTCGATTTTTCAATTCGAATTCGACTATCAGCGGCTTTGATTTTCCGTGGAAAACCTCGAAGCGCAGGCACCGTCATTACGCTGAATGGAAATGTGGCTGATGTGAATGTGGCCGAGATGATGGGGCGAAATGATGGGAAGTTATGCCTACTACATGTAGCATGGCAATCTTTTCACTCCTCGAGCGACTCGTGCCTCGTGCGTCACATTTTGAATTCAACAGGAAAATAAGAAAACTCATGGATGGAAAGTTTCGTGAATTGCCAAACTGGATGCATTAAAAATTCTTGTAATTAGTTCGGCAAGTCGTAAAAATGTCAGATTGCTTTGAAAAACATTTACCCCGTCGACGGCCTCCAGATTGCCACGCCCCATTCAATGGCTTTGCATATGGAATTATGGCTTTAACCGAAACAATTTCGACTAGCCCCGTTTTATTTTGTTTTGCTGTTTTCTGTTTTTTTTTCCCTCGTTTTTTGGTGGCCATAAAAAACGCAATTGTAGGCATTATAAATTTGACATGTTATTTTCGTCGCCTCGTCAGAATAAAATGCTCAGAGACGAGAATATTGCGTCATTTAAAGGGGAGATGGAGACGGACATAGAGACGGAGACGGAGCGGAGATGGCGACGGAGATGGGTTAGCATATGAAATGAATTTGCTTGCCAAAAGACCAAGACGGAGAGCAAAGTGGGGAAGGAGGGGAAACGAGCTGCGATGTGATGTTCTCAGTCCTCTGCTCTGCTCTGCTCTGCTGTTGAGACAGATGTGTCACACGACACTGTTAAATTAGCCTAAGACCTTTATATGATATATTGATGTGCATGTGGAAAACACACAAACCATTTGAGTGTATTGCACCCTTTCTTCCCACTGAGTGTGTTGCAAGGTGTGGCAGCATTTTATGAGCACAGATCCTAATTTATCCATTGGCTTTACGTTTATGCAAACGAGTTGAAAATAGTCCAATGGACTGTGCAATCATTTATTCCATGTTATCTCGTATGATATGCAGGCAATAAACCCACATACAGCGATCAACAACTAATTAGAAGCATTCATATTTTTGTGTACATTTCGTCATTATCTGTTTTCGTTTTTAAGCTACTAAATTGGTTTACTTGATATATCTTTAATTAAATAGGAAATATTTTCACTTAATCAAAGAAATTACTACAATAATAAAAGTTTACAGATTGTCACTTGAAGTCGAACAAAATTCACTTCTTTATTGAGTTTTTCTAATTATTTGTCAGTAGCTGTATTTGCGAGTTTGCAGATATTTCATCTGGTTTCACGGACAGCTTTTTGCATCTAATATACAATTTACGATCAGGCAACATATTAAAAATTTAAATTAATTTCAAACTGTTTTACGAGTGCCGATGCAGATGCTGTGACTGTGGCGGTGACTGCTGCTGATGCTGATGCTAATGGCGTTGCGTCTGCGAGAGTGGCGAGCGTAGCAACGGGGCGTATGATGAATATCCAATGACTTTCCAACTGCGACAGAGAAATGCGCTATTTATTATGCGAGCTGACGAAGCTTTGGCTGTCGCTTTAGCTCTTTTTATACCCGCTACCCATAGGGTAGAAGGGTATTATGACTTAGTGCCAACAGAAAATGTATGTAACAGGCAGAAGGAGACATCTCCGACCCCATAAAGTATATATATTCTTGATCAGCATCAACAGCCGAGACGATATAGCCATGTCCGTCTGTCCGTCTGTCCGTCTGTCCGTCTGTCCGTCTGTCCGTCTGTCCGTCTGTCTGTCTGTATGAACACCTGGATCTCAGAGACTATAAGACATAGAGACACCAAATTTGGCAAAAATGTTCCTTCATACCCTACGCAGATCAAGTTTATTTCAAAAGTTGGATGCCACGCCCCCTTCGCCCACAATAAGCATTTATCTAGAAAAAGTCAAGTTTTTTTTTATGTAAATCGCGTATAACTCCAAAAGTTCTTTGTGTAATGATGTGTAATTTGGTAAGCCATCTGCGCTTGACACTCTTAATATACCCTGTAATTTTGGTAAAAATCGGATAAGTAGAACAAAAGTTATTCGCGAAATTATTTATCAAAATTGTTGTTCCCAATGCATATGGACGTTTTAAGTGTGTGATTGACCTAGAGATATCAAATTTGGTGACAGTATTCGTGTAGGTCTTACGCAGATCAAGTTTATTTTAGATTTTTGCCACGCCCCTTTCCGCCCCCAAAAACTGTAAAAGCCGTAATAATGAACCTAGAGCATTGAATTTTGGTATGCATAATAATAATTATATTCTCAATGATTCCTGTGCATTTGGTTGAGATCGAATGAAAAACGGGGAAGTTATTAAAGAATCAATTTTATATGCAAAATTCAGTTGCAGCTGCCCGCGCTTTGTTTGTTTAGTTGACAGTGTGACCATGTCTGTGTTGTGGATTTTTACCCGCTATTTTCAAATATATACAAACAAAACACTAGTTTTAGTATATTTTTTGTATATTTGTTGTTAAAATATCATTTAAATTTTTTGTTTTCTCTTGAAATGGGTTGCGGGTATCATACGGTCGAGCACTCTCGACTGTAGCTTTCTTACTTGTTTTAGATTTGTGCTGTCATTTTTTAATAAAGTTGAAACAATATTTCACCCCCCACACACACACACACACACACACACACACACACACACACACACACTCAAGAGACACACTTATGCAGAAAGCTTTGCCTAGAACAATCTCCGCTTGAAGCATAACTCCTAAAACTGTTCTTCAAGCATTTATGTCAAATTTATGTTAATATATTTTACAATCGTCGCTCACCCCGTGCTCATGTCACTTTCCACTTCAGTTCAGCTCAGTTCAGTACAGTTCGAGGAGTGCGGAGTATGTGTTGTCTTTTGGGCCTTGAAATCTGCATAAATTTCTATGGCGGCTCACAGCTCGCATTTCTTATCAACAAACATGGGGCAAGTTTCTCGTGTGAGTCCCTGTTAAATAGAGTCATAAAAATTGCCGTTGCCGCAAAAAGAAAAAACAAACTTAACTTGCAGATTCGTTACACGTCACACGATGCCGCCGCCCCAAAGTTGCTCTGTAATGTGATCCCAGACCCCAAAACTCTTGCCCAGAAGTCACTCACTCGCATGTGGCACACCGCTGACTATTTGGATTTGGAGGCAGCGTTTTGTTTGCCACATTTCGTCGCAAATCAAAGCCTTAAAGTTGCTTACGTGAAATCTAAACGACAACAGCAACGACGTTGCCCAGCCCCAAAGCCAATGCACAGTGAGAAAAACGAACAAAACGTTTCAAAATCAACAATAAAGACTTGCATCAATGACAAACCATTTCAAAATTAAAATTCTAGAATAAATCTATATCATAATCATTCGTTCAGTAACATTCTCAATTCTGGATTAAGCGTTTAATTTAATTTTCTATTTTATTTATTTGTAATCAATATGAATCATTTTTTTAAGAACTTAAATTCTTTTAGGAACATCATTTTTCTCTCAGTGTCGTGTAGAGTCTCTGCGTCTGTTTCTTTGTCTGTCCCTTCGTCTGCCTCTGTCTCCGTCTCTGTGTCTCCGAGGCTGCCACTCAGTCAAAGGGTTCGCTTACGTCGGCGTCTTTGCGTCGACGGCAATTCGTTTCGGGTGTTGCCTAAACGACGCAATAAGCTTAACACTTTCCACGGCCCACGGGAGACGCTGACTGAGAGGCTGAGTTTTCATTGCTTCTGCTCGACTTGACTCGCAGTTTGCGAGGAGTTTCGGCTTTACGATGATAGCTCGATTTGATAAGCTCCCTGCAATGCTGTGTCAACTGCCTGGGTGCTTATCTCACACACACACACACACACACATACAAGTGGCGTGTGTGTGACGTCATTGTTCATTGAAAACTGCGCAGCATGCAAATCGAAGTACACTTTTTGTTGCTGCGGCATTTCCTTCTTTTTTCTTGCGCAATTTTCCATTTCGCCACTGTGGCAATTATTTGTGGTCAGTCGCCATATTGCCAGATTCCTGCCGGAATATTGAATGTCGAAGCCGGCTAAATCGGTCAAGCATGGCACGATTCCTGCACGCCTCAATGGCTCCGGCGTTGGCTCCCTGCGAGGCTGTGTTGCAAGTTCGTGCGTGGGTGTGTGCGTGTGTGTGACTTGTAATGTTGCCCCTGGGGTGTGCGTAACTTTTATTTGATGGCCGCCGATGATGAGGGCGCTGTGGGAGCAACAAAAAGCGATTGAATAAAGAAATCCAGGCGAGCACACGAATAAAAATCTCAAGTTAGCGACACCAAATGAATGCCACGCCCCGCCCACCGAGTGCAGCTTCAGCCCCCAGTTCGGCTCAGAACTTGTAGAAATTTATAGGCACGCGTGTGGCAACGGATGTGAGGTGGAGGTAACGAGGGGAGGCAGCTCCAAAAGTGGCAACATTCTGCGTATGTAACTTTGCAAATCCTCCCCTTATTCAGCCTGGAAGGGCGGGAGAAGGAAGCTGGCATTGTTGCGGCACCGTTTGTGGCTGAGCGGCAGCAAAACGAAATGCTTGGCAACGATTTCCCTAAATACTTCCGAGTTTCCGGCATATTACAATATCAGCAGCAGCAGCAATGGCATCAGCAGCAGCAACAACAGCAGCAACAACAACAACCAGCATCGGCAACAACGTTAGCGGCAAAATGAAATCACGCGAAATTTTTACAACGCAACTTGACTTCATCCTGGTTCCGTTGCTGCACACACCATGGGCAACAACTGCCACAATATTATTTAAAAGTGAAAAAAGTAAATTTAAAAAAGAAAGCTTGCCACTTGTCCCTGTCAGGTGTGGGGTTCGAACCCACGCTCTCTCTCGAGAACCAGAGCTTAAATCTGGCGCCTTAGACCGCTCGGCCAACCTGACTCGATGATTGCTCCTGCACAAAGTGCAATATAAGCTTCGTGTGATTGTGAAGCAGATTTAAACAGATTTGACACAGACTAGAGCGTGCAATTAACTAGTTAATTTATTCAGTGTCGAACCACAAGTAGTTGCATGAAAAAATAAAACAGATTTCGCATTCCAAATTCTGCTGAATTGAAGCATGCGTTGTGCCCATCGTTCTAGATGTCGATGCGATGCGGAACATATTACGCATTTAATGTGGCCGCGTTCCTTGCCAACAACTTCTCATCCATTGTGTGTGATTCTTGAAAAGTTGTGCGGCACGCAGGGAAGACATTACATGGAAGGAGGAGGAGGCGGAAACGAGCTGCAAAACTTTCACCTCGGGCGACGTTCAGCTGCTCTTTTCGTTGCTGTTGCTGTTGCTGTTGCTGTTGTTGTTGCTGTTATTGTTATGCTTGTGGCTGAGAAAAATATGAAATTTCAAAAGGAAATTTCTATAAAAAATGAGGAAAATATGCGCGCACGCAAGCGGACAGGGACCAAGAGAGGGGAGACTGCGACATATGCTGCACTTGAGCATGGCCACGGCGAGTCGACAACTCTCCTCAACTCCCCTGCTCTCTGCACCCTGCTCTCTGCACTGCCCTCGGGGTCAGCCGTGTGGCAGAAGAGATCAAAATGATTTTCAATTTAACGCGTTTACGTGCGGCCATTTGTCTGCTTTTTGAGTCGGCATTTTCCGTGGAAATTACGTTGAGCCTCGCACGCTGAAAACAGCGCGTTGCACTTGACTGGAGTCCAGAAGGGACACATTGTGAGCGGGGGAGACATTGTCATACAGTAGAAGCTCGCAAATGAGAATTCTTTGAAATTGCAATCTCTCAGAAATCAGCATTAAAGCAAAATATATGTTTTGCACAAAGTATATAAAAATCAAAGTTAAAATAATGCGATTGGAATTCGAATCGAATGTATCAGAGATTTAAAATTGCAATTACCTTCAAATCACAGTGGATCCTCTTGGCGAGTGTTTACTGTAGTCATTTACAGTTAAAGCGGCGACTTGGGCAAATATTTCTTGACCGCGCCTGAAAGTATGCAATGGACTTTGAAGAGACGCGCGCTTTAAATTGAAAGGCGTTTGTGCAAATAATTTCCAATATTTACGCATAATTTAAGAGATGCCAGAGCATACACACGATTCCCAGCTGCGAGTGTGTGTGTGAGTGTGTTTGTGTGTGTAATTGTATTTATATGCCAGTGAATGAGTGTGCGAGTGTGTGTGTGTGTGTGTGTGTGTGTGAATGTGCCTGGGATACTTTGAAAATTAAAATCAACCCGAGGCGCTCGCACAAATATTGATACATTCTAATGGATTTCTCTCAAGCACACACACACACACACACGCACACATCAGCAAATACATGTAGGGATGGAAGGGGAGGGGAGGGGGGCAGATGGAACACACGCCCACGCAGAAAACTGAGACTGCCGAAAAGGCAGACAAGAAGTTTTTATCGTAGTTAGGCAGCTGCGCCAACATGCGTCCTTGCTGCTCCACTGCAGAGGAGAGAGGCTCTAGGGGCGAATAGGGAGAGGGGAGGAGAAATCGAGAATGGCTAACAAACATTTGCCCAATTCACTTTTGGCTCTCTCTGTATCTTTTATTTATGTTATTTATCGCAACTGCCGCCGGCATCTCCTCAAAAAGCCTTTAAACCCTCAGCTTGTCCTTTTTTTCCTGCGCCTTTCCTGCCGACAGACGGACGTTGATTTGTCGCTAGCATTTGTTTATCGACTGACAGACAGACATAGAGACGGACGCTCTCTCTCTCTCTCTCTGTCTCTCTCTGAGAGAGTATCTGAGAAATGTGGGCTGTTAATCCCCCAGAATTTGGCTTAATTATCGGCGAATGCCACACGCAACGCCAAACGTTAAGCGTTTAAAGCGGCTTTAATTGCTCTACAAATGGGCGACTAATCACCAGACGACTCCCCTCCCCTCTCCACCCCTCTCCACCCCTCTCCACCCCTCTCCACCCCTCTCCACCCCTCTCCTCTGCTCTGCGCTCCCCCGCCCGCAGCAACAATGGCGCACGCAAAGCGGAAGCGGAAATTCAGAGAGCCAAAAGCAATCCCCTGGCCAACCCTTCTGCTCGTTCAACACTTTCCCAAGAGTCTCCAGCAACATTGCATAAAAGTTGCAACAAAGCGGCAGCTGGGCCACACACACACACACACACTCGCACACACACTCACACACTCGCACAGAGCAAAGATGCAGATGAGCTGCGCATTATATGAGTATGCATAAAGGAGCAAAAGTTACTCGTGCTCTGTGGCAAGTGCATTTGCGGTAAGCCGTCATGGCGTCACGGCGTCATGGTCGTTGCCCCTGCCCCACTCTGCTGCCCCCTGCCCCCTTCCCCCTGCCCCCTTCCACCTCGCTCTAGGCAGGTCTGCATCCTTGTTGCTGTTGTTTCGCTCTCTACCTCTTCTTTTGTTTTTGTGCATTTCAACGAACGAACGGCCGCCATTTCGAAGCATCACTTAAGCATATGCCCAACTCATGTGTGTGCGTGAGTGCCTGTGTGTTTTTTTTTTTTTTTTTTTTTTTTTTATTTTTATTTATTTTTTTTTTATTTGTGTGTGCCTGTGTGTGTGTGTGTGTGTTAAGCGTTCGCATTGTTGTGCTGCTGTTTTTTGCGCTGTGTTTTAATATCTGTAAGTACGGCACTTGCTCAGGCAGCGCAGCAACAAAGGCAACTGTCACAGAGAGCGAACAACAAGAACTGCAATAAAACCTAATTGTTTCTCATGCCCGAACTGAACAACAGATCAGCTACAAAGTCAGCCAGATGCAAAGCGATACAAGAGGCAACATAACTGATGCAGATGCAGATACTCAAGATGGATATGCGAGTCGAATCGAATCGAATCGAATTGAATCGAATGGGAATCTTCGCTTTAAGCCGGACAACTTATCAACATCGCAGCCAGCAGCTGCTTTGCCTTGTGAGCTGCGCTTCTAAGCGGCTTTTATTTGCTTGAGCTCTTGTTATGGTTATTGTTGCCGATATGAGCTCGAGCATGTGTAGCATATACATATATATATACTATATAGAGTATAATGGCCTCTGTTGCCGAGCTGAGCTGAGCGTCTTTTGGCAGTCGCAAGTATCGCTTGAAGTCCCCATGGCAACGTTGCCTCAGCTGCGAGTTCTGCCAAACGGCAACACAATTCCAGTTGTACGTGTGTGTGTGTAATAGTGTGTGTGTGAGTGTGAGTGTGAGTGTGAGTGTGAGTGTGACTGTGTGTGTGTGTGTTAAAGCGAGTAGAGCAAGTTGCGGCTCCATCGATGCGTTCGCGGGTTTTGCTGCTGTTTGGCGTCGACTGCTCCAAAAAATATGCAGCAGCACAAAAACCAATTCATTATCTTTCATTTTGGCACTCAACAAGCGCACCACAAACACTCACACACACTCACACACTCGCACACAGAGACAAAGAGCAATGCACAAGGCACAAAATAGAATAAAAAAAACTCACTCTCTAGCCTCGCACATCGGCACATCGCACTCGAAGCACGTCGCAGCTTGACTTTATTTTCAACTCGCTCCCTCGCACCCCTCTTCCCCTCACCCCTCTTCCGAACCCTCCCGCTCTGTGCGGCACTCTGCGGATTTTAAAGGTTCTCTGTGCCAGCATTGTCTAAGTTCGCTGGAGTCAGCTCCGACTTGCACTTAACACAATTTCGCGGCACACAAAAGACTTTCACTGCGTCGCAGCAGCCACCGAAAAGCGTGCCCCCCAACCCCCCTCGCAGCCTCTACTCCCCCCTCCCCCGCTGGCTGAGTGAAGCAGCGCTTTTGTGGCGTTTGGAATGGAAGCGTGCATCGCATCGCCTGAGGCGGCGTCACGCCACGTGGCATAAATTAATCTTCCCACTAAATTTACCATCGTATCTCTTCTCCACCCCCAACTTGGAAACTCGCTCAGATATTCGGACCAGGCGGCACTAAACTGGAGGAGGACTACGACGAGCCGCCAGTCACATTGTTGCGCGGTCCCCCCGGACCTCCAGGCACCTCGGGCAAGGATGGCCGAGACGGACGCGACGGCAGCAAGGGCGAACCGGGAGAACCTGGCGAACCCGGCTCTCTGGGTCCACGTGGCCTGGACGGCTTGCCTGGCGAGCCGGGCATCGAAGGCCCGCCAGGGCTACCCGGCTACCAGGGACCCCCGGGCGAGAAGGGCGATCGCGGCGATATCGGTCCACCTGGGCTGATGGGACCTCCGGGATTGCCAGGACCACCAGGATACCCGGGCGTCAAGGGAGACAAGGGCGACCGCGGCGACTCGGTGAGTGAAAGTCAAGCAATGATCATAATCATACTAATATATGTTATTATGCATTTTCAATTAATATTGTGTCTTTATTTATCTGTCTATTTCATTTAATATTTAATAAAAATAACTCCTAAGTTTTTCAAGTAAAAGTCAAGCAGCAATCGTAATCGATTGCTAATTGTTATCATCATTTTATTATTTGCAATTCACCATTTCACTGCTTTATTATTTTAATTGCACAAATAATTACTTTAAAATGCATATTGATTAAATTTACAATGAACTAAAGTAATTTTTTGTGGTTTGTGAATATTTCAATAATACAAAATCATTTTCAGTACCGCAAGATGCGTCGTCGGCAGGACGAAGGCATGGCAGATGCACCCCATATGCCCACCATTGAATACGTAAGCGATTTAGATGCCCGATTTAGTTATCTTTATTGACCATAATCATTATCTGCTGCAGCTGTACGGACCCCCTGGGCCACCTGGTCCCATGGGTCCACCTGGACACACTGGAAGCCAAGGCGACCGCGGCCTGGACGGACGCAAGGGCGACGCCGTAAGTAGCTCAGCTCAACCTGCCTTTTAACTAGGAATATCAGGGACCGTGAACATTTGAAGCTAAATTGACAAATTACAATTTTAATATTTCTTCAATGATTCAGTATGTAAAATAGCAAATCATTTGAGCAAAAAATGCAAATTTCATTGTTATTATTATTTCTCAGTCTCATGACTGATTTATAATACATGGTAGAAGAAATTCAATTTGAAATCACGACATCCGAAATTTAGAAGTGAGACTACAAAATAAGATTCTCAGTCACGGTGTCCTTCTCTCAGTTCAAAGTCAACGATTGATTTTATTTGTTCTTAACCAAATAATCATTTCTTACTGAGACTGTTTAATATGTCTGAATTCTCCACACAGGGCGAAAAGGGACACAAGGGCGATCAAGGACCCATGGGCTTGCCTGTAAGTACTCTTGAGCTCCTCGATTCCATCCCGAAAGTGTTTGAATCTCTTGTGATTTGCTTGCAGGGTCCAATGGGCATGCGCGGCGAATCAGGACCTTCGGGTCCTGCGGGCAAAGCCGGAATTCCGGTAAGTCGCAGTCGATTAGCTTTTTATTTTCACAAGTATCCATAACGATTGCCGTTTATTGACTTATTAAAATTGATTGTTTGGCTTTTATGTTGCTACAAAATTGTTGTTGATCACCATCCCGCTTATTGGTAATTCGTTTAAGTTGTTGCTGTGACTAATCAATGTCTTAACCACTCAAATGTACTCGTCTCTCTCTCTCTCTCTTCCCTTCTTCTCTCTCCTGCGAACTGGAACAGGTGTGGGGCGACTACTAATACGACTTTAATTATTAATAACAAGCACATTGCGCCGAAAGTCAAATGAAATGCGACATAAAGCTGCATAACACACACACACTCGCACTCACACTCACACTCACACTCACACTCTTACGCATACGCACACACACACACACTTACACACGCATACAGAGGAGGCAGCAAGCTGAGAAGAGGAGGAAACACCAAAAAACAATTAAATAAATACATTAACGAAGAGAAGTGCATAGGAAGTGTCAATGCGCCCGTTCTGCTGCGTCGTTCAGTTTTTATCGTCTATATCCATATGTAGCATATAGTCGCGTGTCGTATCGAATATACAGTCAGATCTCTGTGTATATGCATGTACATTCAATCGCCCAACTCAATGTGAACCCGACAGCATGCCGAGTATATACATATATTTAATTAAGCAGATTTCCCCGATCCTGATTCCCTCCCGCCCCCTCCGCTGACCTCAACCCCGCTGAAAGTGCACGCAAGTTGGAGAAAACTGGCAATAAGTGCAAATAATAAATTCATATCAATTGAAACACAACAGATGATTATTTATATATACACTCAAAACAAAGCAAAGCAAAAACAAACACAGCCCAATTATAGTATTTCTATGGAAAAGAGAGAAGGGCCATCGAACATTATATTTACATCTATGAATCGAGTCAGGCGACCAAGTTCGGCCCGTGAATACATATGCATTACATGCACACCATACATATGCAGACGAATACCTTACTCACACAGATACAGATCATATACAGACATATACACACAGATGCAGAGAAGTGGGTTCGAGGCAAGTCCACAAATAAGCACAAAGAGCCAAACAAACAAATAAACAAACATGCATACAAATAAACAATGCAAATATTTTAATTGCATTTCATTTGCCGAGCAGAGAAAAGCAGCCACAGCAGCAGCAGCAGCAGCAGCAGCAGCAAATTGCATAAATCATACGCAACGTGGTACGTGCGAAAAAATAATAGAAACGTAAATCATTGTGTAGGTGCAGTTGGAAGATTCTTAATTTATCCAAAACATTCTTTGATTGCCAGCCAATCAATTCGAGTATTTGAGGCGTTGCAACTGTTGCAAGTGTGGCTGCCCCTTTCGACTGCTGCTGCTGCTGCTGCATTGTTATGTTGTTGCATTGTCGCAGGTGCCGTCCAGAGGCTTTGTCGAATAATCAATTTATAGCACGCAGAGCGAGAGCGATAGTCAGTGCTGACAAAGGATATGAAGAGACACAGAAATATATTTATAATACCCCAGAATCCCCTAGATACGTGTAAGTGAAACAAATCATTTGGCCAGAGGCGCAGTATTAATCCCAAGTAACGCTGTACAATGTAAACTGTAAACCAACATCTCGATGCTGTTCGATGTGTTTCATGTCTACAACAAATACAAATTCAAATACAAAACTATGAAATAAATGATAAATGATTACGAATCTCAGCGTACTCGTAAATAAAATGTACACGATAACAACAAAGAGCTATCTTCCAATTGTGCATATTTTTCAGTGTTGTCCATTTACGTTTATCTGTCGCAGTCACATAAATTAGTTAGGCTAAAGTTTAAATATATTTACAACAAATACATTATATGCGAGTATGTCAAACGAAATGCCATAAAGCATTTGCAACACGAGAGCCATCGGCTGGGCCGATGCTGGGTGAACAGCAGAAGCAACGGCCTCTGAATACCCTTCCTTAGCCAACTTATCAATTGACGATATATCGAACGTAATTGTAGCATGTATCCTATTGGTTTCATCGGACATCTCGAATAGAAGTGCAAACGAGCGTTTCACATGAGTTCGCCACAACAATGAGAAGAGAAAATAAAATGTCAACTGAAAACAATAAATGGCAAATGCTAACGAAATCAATTATACGACTAGGCGTATGTGTATTTGTTTAAATAATAAAAATGCCGCTCAGCATTTGCATATTTGCATTAAGCACTGTCAAAAAACAAATACGTGAAATCAATGTAAAGTCCATGAATATGCATATTGTGGAGCAAAGCCTCCAAGGATTACGCAACATGTTTCACAAAATCACAAAGAATATAGTATGTCAATTTGTTTGCAATTAGATATAGATCCCGATGTCAGTCAGCCCCAAATGGGAAACCTACCCGCAAAAACACATTTTGCACGTCAATTTTTGATTTCGAATGCGAATACGAATATGAATACGAATAGATTAGCGAACCTCGAGGTGTATATATAAAATGTCAACTAAGAATAAGCTACGAATACGATTACGACTTTCACTTTGCAGCCGCTTTGCAATGATTCCGATTTTCACATTCTCTTAATCTATATCCTATATGCCCTCTCTCTAACTAAAAGCCTTTTGTCTAACTAAAACTCATCCATAGGCTAGAATAATGAATTGTTCGATTTACAACAAAATGCGCATTGCTCTTAACTTTAACTCTAACTCTAACTTTAACTTTAAACTTAACTCTAATTTTAACATAACATTAACATTAACAATAACAATAATGCTATACATAAACTACAACTACAACTACAGCTACAGCTACAGCTACAACTACAAATGAAATTGAAAACAGATCGAAATGAAATATGGACATTATAAGCTGCTAACGTTAATCATAAGTGTACATTTGTTAATTACGTACTAAACCAAGTTTTTGCAATTAAATAACATAATTATACTTATGTATATGTATTTATGTGTATTTATGTCTATACATGTAGAGATTGTATGTACTATATGTATGTATGTTTGCAATTTGCCATTGCCATTGCCAATTGCCGATTGCTAATTGCTAAATGTCATTGTCATTTGCCATTCGCCATTCGCTTTTGGCCATTTAAATTGGCCCTAATGAAACCAGAATGAATGTAACGCTAATCCAAAAGGCATCGCCTTGACAGGGCAGCAAACGAAATCAATATCATTTTCATATTAATTATGCATTTTCAATAAAGTGATGGTTTTTTACTAAAACAAATACGCTTGTATGTATTATAATATAATATTTAACCACAACACACACAATTTCATTCCACGTAATGAGGGTCGAGTGACTTTCAGGCCACCATTTAGGCAACCATTTTTTGTTGGCCTCGCTTTTGCTGCCGCTTCTCTAATCCGATGCTTATCCTTTTTCATTTTCATTTTCATTTTCATTTTCATTTTTTTTCCATTTGCTGTGCAGGGTCCGCCTGGCTTGGATGGCATGAAGGTATTTTAAAGAGCCTACGCAACACGCTTTGGACTGATTGATCAGCTTCTTCTAACCATCATTAAATCTCTCTCTTCGCAGGGCGCCCAGGGCGAGACGGGACACAAGGGGGAACGCGGCGATCCGGGACTGCCGGTAAGCAGCTCAGCCCATTTAATTGGTTGGACGCAGTAGATGAATAGTTACTACTACATGTATACACACTCAATGTGTTGTTATTTACCTTGTGTGGTTGCTAATTTGAATAATTTGTGTTTCTCTTTATTTTTTCTCGTATGCATGCTCTTCTCCCCCCCTCCCTCTTGGCGTCGTACACTGTCCTCCCACTCTTTCCACCCACACTCACACGAATCTTAAACGCACGCACTTTGAACACATTGAACACTCAGGGCACCGACGGCATTCCCGGCCAGGAAGGTCCTCGCGGCGAGCAGGGCTCCAGAGGCGACGCTGGGCCGCCGGGAAAGCGGGGACGCAAAGGAGATCGCGGCGACAAGGGCGAGCAGGGCGTGCCCGGCCTGGACGCACCCTGTCCGCTGGGCGTCGACGGGCTGCCGTTGCCGGGCTGCGGTTGGCGGCCGCCAAAGGTTAGCATGCGTTTCCCATTTCCCACTCTAATTGGCCAGCTCTCAGCGCAGAGCGTTGGATTTGCATGCACCACACGCCACAGCTAAGACCATCCCACTACTCTCGTATTGCCCCTCTTATTGTTGTTCTATTTTCACTAACTCGGCTAACTCAACCTCTTGCTTTTGCACACTAACACACCGCACTCGCACTCGCACTCGCACACGCACCCACACATATGTCATCTGTGGCAACAACGTGTGGCACGCACAGGAGCCCATCGTCTCGACGCCCATGCACAAGGATTACTTGCCAGATGTAACGCAACCGGAGAGCAACGCAAGCGACTACGAGCAGGAGGAGGACGAGGAGGAGGAGCAGGCCGAGGATAATGAAAACGAATATGATGAATATCAGGAAAATTTGCATAACAATGACTAAAAACGGATAGCGGAAGAGTCAGAGTCAGAGCCAGAGCCAGAGCCAGAGGCAGCAGCAGCAGCAGCAGCAGCAGCAGAGAGCAAAACACAGACCCTAAATCGACAAAGCGCAAACATAAACCCAGACACTGAAACACAGCCAAAGCAAATAGATTCCCTACGCACACACATGAGCACACTCAGGACAGACTGACAGACGGACGGGCGGACGGACGGACGGACGGCCACGCACATCGTACATCGAACATCGTACATCGCATAGTTGGAGCATTTCCGATTTCCGCTGCGAACTTGGCTCTGTGTCGCCCTCTCTGTCTGTTGACATATGCAATTAGCGCTAACCAATGCAAAGTGGCTGCTGACTGTCCCCTTCGCCACGCCCCGCCCCGCCCCGCTCACTTGTCTAACTATTCTGTATATTCTATTAGCATACGCACACACACTTCCCTCACACACACACACACACACACGCAGTTGCCCCTTAGCATAACTAAACTCACACTTAAACACTCGTAGTTAGTACCGCAGTATCGTATCGTATCGTTCTGTATTGGCTTCGCTTGGTGCTGGAATCGCTTTGTTCTTTGGTTTCGGTGACTACTTCTCGTTCTTGCTACAGCATTATGTTTTGTACCCTCGCAGGAGAACTGGCAGACGTGGCTCAAGGACGAGTTGAACGCCCTGCAGCACACGAGTGCGAAAACAAAAAACTAATTGCCTCGGTTCCCATTCCTGCCCCATCGGCAGCAGCAGCAGCAGCGGCAGCAGTGGCAGCGGCAGCGAGGATGCAAACGAATCTTAGTGCTTTGGTTATCATACTTTTACTCGTAGTTATTTGTTATTGTTAATATAGGAATCGAATCGATCAAACTATGCTACCTACCATAAACACTCTACTCTTACTCGTGTCACTCACTACTCGTATATATGTACATGCATATACATATGTATTCGACAACATGTGCCAAAACCTCTGAGAACTGCAACAGTTGCCAGTTGCTTCGTTGCCTCGTTGCTCACCCAACGAGCTCGATAACTCCAATCTAGGCATTCTATAAAAGTTACACATTTATTTGTAGTCTTAATTTACATGCATACCACAAACACACAGAAACATATACTATACATATTTTAAATACTTTAATAATAACGTTGTATCTACTCTACTGCTACTTCCTCAATTTTTCTCTTTTACACTAAGCAAACAAAATATCTAAAGAAATTAAAATATTTTAATAAAAACAAAAGTTAATAAAATTCTTGTTGTACTTCATTTTATTTTGTCTGTACTGGAATGTGAAACGGGCATCGAATGGTTGTGGGGGATGGAGTCCTGTCGTCCACTGCATATCAAGAACTCACCTGTGAATATGAACGCCAATCCAAAGGTGTTTTTTTTCTGATCTGCGAACACTATGACGCAATTATGGCTAGTTTTGTATTGCAGAAAATTAATTATTTGGTGACCCCAAAAGTATGCAAAAAAATCTTCGCCCACCAAAAAATACCAAATTTCAATTAATGACTAAATAATATTTTGGTGACCCTAAAAGTATACAACATATTTTTTGTCATCAAGAAAACGCAGAATTCCTTCGCTTTATTTGACAAGCCCAAAAGTATGCAACAAAATCCCCACCAACCAAAAAACGTTGCATTCAAAAACCAGTTAAAAATTTTTGATCCTAAAAGTATGCTACATCAGAAAATATGAGCAAGCGACTTTCTGTAAATCCGCTTGCTGCTGATTTATGTTCGCCTGGTATTTCACCTAGTGATATGACAATTTTTAGCCGTTCGCGGTTGGCCTTGAATGGTCAGCAACAACAACAACAACTACAACATCCACAACAACAACAACAACAACTACTACAACAACAACTACTACAACAACAACTACAACAACAACAACAACAACAACTACAACAACAACCACAACAACTACAACAACTACAACAACTACAACAACTACAACAACTACAACAAGTACAACAACTACAACAACTACAACAACTACAACAACTACAACAACTACAACAACTACAACAACTACAACAAGTACAACAACAACAATTACATCGATGATTACAACAACAACGTCTGCATTTGTGTATGTCCTGCGTCTCAAAAGTTTTTGACGAAATCGCAAGTAAACTGCCACGTGTAGCAGCTGAAATACCAGGCGAACAGAAATCAGCAGCAAGCAGACCAGCTCACATAATTAATGCCTCCTCAATTTAAATGTAGCATACTTTTAGGATCAAGTAAAAGTATTGTTTCGAAATTGACTCATTTTGGTTAACAAAGATTTTGTAGCATACTTTTAGGGTCAGCTGAATAAAGAAATTTGTCAATTTGAAATTCAGGGCTTTTGAGTGGGTAACGATCATGTTGCATACTTTTGGGGTCAAAAAATAATTGTATTACATGACATACAAAACCAGCCATAACTATGACATTTCGTAACGCATCCCGGCGGGATAAAGTGCTCTTGGATCACAAGAAGTAGACCTATCGATTGCCATTCAAGGATATAGGGGTCATCTAAGAATCAAACACTTTTAAATTTGCAGTCCAAGGGCCATCGGAAATGGGAAAAATTACAAATTCCAGGATAACTCGAAAACTAAAAGGACAATTCGAATGTCCTTTGGTGTGTTAATAGTCCTTATTGAGACGAGTTGATTGACGTTCCGTACGACAGGATCAACAAGGATATGGGCGAGTTATGGCCTATTTTCGATATAACAAAAAGTCCTTATAACTTTGTTTCTGCAAGGATTTTCGTCCTTTTTGTTGCATATCCGGGTTTTGTATGATACAAGCTATCTGCATGCCAAAGGACATCGTCATAGTCCTTGAAATGGCCAAGTTAGCCAGGATTTTGGAAAAGTTTAACCAATTTTCCATGCCAACCCCTTCAAAAAATTGTGGATTTTTTTTCATAGTAATTCGGAAAACCATGAGTGCCAATCGACAGTCCGTTTTCTGGGGATGTCACAGCAGGATGCCATTTTCAAGTACTTAACGATATGATAGAGTTTGGGCTTAGCACATTGATCCTTTTTCGAAAAGTTGTTACAACTCGGCCTTATCCTGGCCCATTTTTACAGGACCTTGTTCTCCTAGATCGAGAAATGTTGCTTTAATGATAGGCAAAAAACACATATCACATATCTCTACTTCGAAGAGATAGATATGATATAATAGAGTTGTGACAGCATTTCGATAAAGGACCAATTTAAATTAAATACTTACCTTACTCACCTTTTTGGGTCTGTCAGGTTTGTAACCTGCTGTCCTCTTTCTTTTTATTAAGAAGCCTTTTGATTTCTTTTGAAGGGTATTTTATTTTCAAATTCAATACAGTTCTTTCTTAATTTATTCTATTATAATAAAAAATGGTAAATATATAATCCAGACATCGAGCATCTTTGAATGTGCTTTTCTAATTTCATTTGATTTGTTTTTCACAGGCGACTAACATAGTAAACAAATATTATTTTCACACAAACTTGATTCCTACCTTATCTTAAATATATATAGCATCATCAAAATCTTTTTGTTAATAGTTATAAATATTAAATTACTATCAATTGACAATTGTGTAGTTTTGAACACAGCCGCTTCCGTTAACAACAAGCTTCAGTGTTGCCACTTGGCGTCAAAGATTCGTATGAAATCTGGCAGCCCCAACGGCGCAACAATTGAGGCTGGCTGCTATGAAACGGAAGCTTTGCATTGGAAGCTTTACGAGCAACGTTTAAATTGAAAGCTCGACATGGGATTCGAAACGATAAGCGGAAATAGTTTTTGCAGCCGCAAGCTTTCCGTCCGTTTAATGCGTCTGCCAAGTCGCAAGTCCCGTCCCGCAATATGTGCATATAACATGAGAGTTCTCCGCTCGCATGCAGTTGCATAAATTACGTAGCCGCCCCATTGGCGTAGTAAATCGGTTCGAAGTGCACCCAAGCTCGACAATGGCGTTGTGGCCGTTGTGGCTGAGAACCGAAGGTTATTTGTGGCCCTAAGCAAAATTATAATTTTCATAAATTGCCAGCCAATTGCTGATCTTATCGGTCTCCATAACCTGCGGTGGCCACAAGGACTTAAATAACAGCAACAGCAACAGCAACAAGTAATGGCTGAATTCCCCCTTCACCACAAAATATGGAATATGCAATGCAAAACGAATGCTGATGTTGTAGATGTTGAGCATTTATTGTTTGTAATTTGTTGGAACACTTTACATATATATTTAAACGCCAGAGATGCGACGATAAACTAGAACTACACACACAAAAACAATTTGACAGTTTAATTGGTTTAATTTAATCATTTTGCGCATCGCCAATACTCGCATTCATTTCGTTCATTTTGTCAGATAACCGAGAGTTGTGAGGTATCGTTTACATAAAGAGAGTTTTAGGACAATACCATTTACTATATGCTTTAGTATAGTATAAAATATAAATAGAAACGTTTTCATTCAACAAATTAGGCTACTAAATTAGAACATTGAATTAGGCAAAAGAGTTGAGTTGAGTTGAGTTGAGTTGAGTTGAGTTGAGGTTACAGTTGACAACATTTAATTAACAACGTCAGAATATCTATTCAGCTAGTAATAGTACTCATAACAGGTCTATAAATCGTAATCGTAATTGTAGTCGTAATCGTAATCGTTAGAAGTTGGAATCGAGTTTGGAGCTTCTTGCCTTAGCATTAAATTAGAATGTACATTTTGATATATTACTAGTTCAATTAGTGGCAAAACCAACAGCAAACCAATCACCAAGTCAGAGGCATCGTCATCATCGCCGACGCAGAGTTAGAACGAGGTCTTGCCAAAGATGAAGTTGCCGGGCGCAGTCGCCTCCTCGGCGGCAAAATACTCCTTCCACAAGGCGGCGAACTGTTCCCGGGTCACCTCGCTCTGTCCTTGGGCCATCTTGGCGAACGCCTCCTCGCACTCGGACTTGTCGACGCCGTAGCTGGAGCAGACGAGCGTGAATTCGGCCACGTCGATGCCCCCGTCATGGGAAGCGTCCTCCAAGTCGAACATAAAGTTCATGTACGCGTTCTGCCAGTCCATCACGCTGCTGGGATCCTTGGCGTAAGCGTCCCACATGTTGCACCACTCATCGACGCTGACCTGGCGGAGGAGAAGCGGGTTAAAAGCATCGCATTAATACGTTACGCCCAGAACGCGTTGAACAGGACATAAAGCGTCTAGCCAGCAGCCAGAGCGAGTGGCACATAAAACATCATAATGGTCGCTGGCAACTGGAGGTGATTCTGGCAGGAGGATTGCTTGTAATTTATGCGGTCAGCACATTATGAGCATTTTTTCTGAGAGAGAGTTTGAGAGCGAAGCAACAACGGCAATTACCGCAACATCAGCAATCGACGCCTTGACCAGAATTCAACAAACTCGACCTGTGGACGCTGATATTGGCTAATATTGGGCCAAGACTGTGTTCGAATGTGGTCATAAATAAGCTAAACACTAAACAATGTGAGGCCATCAATTGCAGCGGCAAGGCAAGGCGAAGGCACCAAATCACCGCAACCACAACAGCACAGCCCAGCACAGCACAGCAAAACACCCCCACCACGAGTCGAACTAACTGCATATTTTTTATGTTTATTGCATCGAAGTGCGGCGCGTTGCCAAATTGAAATGCCAAATGGGTCGTCGCATATCCTTGACCGTTGACCGTGTCCGGTCCGTGTTGTGTCGTTGTTGCTGTGGTTGTCTGCATGTCTGTCTATTATCTATGGCCGTCTGGCGTCCGCTGCGGTGCAGTAAAGTTGGGGAGTCGGGGCCGCAAACAATAAATTCAAGTCGGGGCAGCACAAAGCCAAAACAGTGCACAAAGGCCAGCCACAAAGCAGCTGACTTCTGCTTAATATTTGCAGCAAACTTCAACGAGTTGGCTGGCCGACAGCCAACAACTTTTGTGGCTAACTGTGTCGCAATCACCGTCTGCACCTGTTCCTCGCAGTTCTTTCCCCTGCCAGTCAATTTGTGTGGGAGGATTATTTAATTTGTGCCCGAGACACAGAAACCGAATTCGCCCTCCTCGAATAAACTTTGTCTCTCTTCCTTTGTAATGAGCAACGGCCTAGAAAACTAACTCGAGTCGTGGCCCGGAACTGAAACTGCGACTGCATTGCTCAAATAATTCACAATTCAATTTCCGTTCATTGTTGTCGCCTGTGGAATTTGCTTACTCTCTCCCCTCGCTCCCTCCCTGCGTCTTCCTCCCCACACACTCCACTCGAATAAAAAGGAAATTTATGAGCATTTTTTCGTGCAGTATGCGACCGACTTTGTAATGTTTGTCGTTACACACACGCATACACAGTAAACATATACAGCTGCATGTGTGTGGCCACTTGTCAGCTGCTGTCACAATGGCATCGAGTGCAGTCCATAGATTTGAGCACTCTGGCCGCTGACAATGAAGCCATTCAGATGGCGAGCTGCCTCCGAAGCGAGGCACTTGACATGTCAGTTGTGCTTTTTTATGCTGGTCTCGCAGCTGGGGATTAATAGCGGTAGCTCACCTGGCCGTCGTTATCCTTGTCCGCCTTCGATCGCAGACCAGTCCAAATTTTCATCATGACATCGTAAGTCTCCTTGTTCTCAGGCGTGTCCTTTGGCCATTTGCGCAGCTTGCACACTCGCTGCATACGCAAAAAGGGAAACACAACAAACATAAATTGAGTTATCAGTTACGAGTTGAGTAAACAAAAAGTGGATTGGCAAACGCCAAGCAGAACAGCAAAACAACCGAATACTGCCAGCCAACAAATAGAGAGAGCGAGAATTCCATGCAAAATCAACAGAGTGCCACAAAAAAGGCGACTGCAACATTGTTGCATTTAGTTGTGTTGCACGATGCTGCTTCTGTTGTTTTTTGGCGATTCAGCTGCTGGTCGATAAACATCGCAGGTTTGCATATTTATCAGCGCCGTTTACTGCATTTCATTACAGCATTTTTGCACATTTGTTTTCGAATAATTTAAGTTTCTCGCCCTCCGGATTTCCGCTTTGCCCCACTTACTTCGATGGCCATCTCGAAGTCCGTAACGTCAATTTCGCCGCTCTGGTTCACATCTGTTGGCCAATTCGGCATTGCGCATTTGGCGTGAATTGTTTGCATGTCGTTGTCCAGTTGTTGGTCAGTCGGTTATTTGTCGGCAGCAGCGGAAAAAATAATAGAAAATAGAGATGGTTGCACATTAATAAAAGTTAAACGGATGTCACGCGAATTCACGAGTTTGTTGCGCGCACAGCTGCCACCAAATTCTGCACATCCTGTCTGCACATTTGTCGCCAGATTTCCACATTTTCAGATTTATACATTTTTATATTTTACGAATACGGCCAGAACATTCGGTCTCTTGGCTCAACGGTGTGCAAATAGCCACTTTAAATTTCAGTGTCAAGTGTCCTCGCTGCCTGCGTTTTATGGCCCCAACGACAATCAGACAACAACGACTCGCAGCTGCTGCCACGTGAATGGCAAACAGCCAACGGGCTTCAAAGTTGGCTTAAGCCGGACCCTGCTGCTGGCTGCTTAGTGCTAACTGTTAGTCAATTAGTCATAATCGAATAGCACTCAACCTTTGGCTGGTTCTGTTCTGGCTTTTCTGTGGGAGAATGGCATAAAGCGTTGCCTACTTTTGAGCGCTTTGCTGCTTTGTTGAACTTGCCACCGCTGAAACGCGCTTAAAGCACACTGCACATTCGGCTAATGGCAACTTACTACAAAGAGGGCAAAGCGCACATGGAAATACTTGCAGTCAAGCGCACACATTAACCCTCTAATGCCCCAGAGTGTCCTCACCAAGTCTTTCTTCATCATTTGAATATTTGAAATGTTGAAATTTATGCTACTGCACTCTGTGGCGACAATAAAAATAAATATTAAAACCAGCTCAGCTCATCATTGGCTTCCCCAAGCAATATACAAGCAAATAAACTTTGAGCCTTCTGCATTATTTGCCGAGCACATATTTCATTTCATTCCCCTTTTCCTATATAAAATATTATTCAAATTACATTATTTACGAGAGCTGTCTTCGAGGGTTAAGCATACGCCGCGTGTGTCGAGCGGGTTGGCAAATTGAATTGAGAAACTTGCAGTCGACAGCCGATTGTGGACTGCACTTAAAATATTATCTCAATACCATTCTACTCTGCTGCGCTGCTATGTAAATAATTTCACAAATTCACAGTTGCCAAACTTATGCTCGCTCGTTAGTTTTCATTTGTTCTGGCAGATAAAAGACTCACAGGTAATAATGTCGTCATGAACAAGACCTGTTTGTGGCCATAGCTCGAGTCTGACAATCCATGTGTGTTATTTTAGTTTAGGGGAACAAGTTTAACGTGTACTCACCGAAGAATACATTGAACAGGAACAGCAGCTTCTTCTTGCGGAAGTCGGAGATGGACATTTTGTATTATTATTGTTGATTTTAGTTGAGTTTTCCGCTAGAGTTGCAGTTTACTTCGCCTCGATGGTCGACAGCTGGAAAGACGAGAAATCGAAAACGGGGTAATAAAATTAGATGGGGGAAAGGACAATAATAATAATAGAATAGTTTCAAATTTAAAGTGCTCTCAATTAGGGGCGGCCACGCTCAAGTGGGCGTGGCAGCGAGCGTAATTTCAACCCGCTGACGAATCGTAAAAGAAACGAAAGCGGGTCGAGCTCTCGTTGGGGTCTTAAACCGTCGTCTTCACCCAAGCATCCGACCGCGCCCCGTGCGTTAGTTTATGGCAGCTAATTCAAGCAAGGAAATAAAATAAAACTGTCTAAGGATGCACAAAGGATGCGCGTAATGCAAATGCAGAGCGCTGCAATGGAATGCGACGAGGAGGCACGAGGGCAGGGAAGGAGGATCGTCTGTCAGCCTTCCGAGCCATGGCTCATTTAACCTTCAATCAAAAGCAAACAGCCAACAGCCAACTGCAAACTGGCAACGAGGTCAAAGGCGGCACGCTAAATCAGAGCAAATATGCCGAACGGCATGTGTGGCAAGGAAGCAGCGACGTCGACTCATCAGCCTCGTGCCACACATGCAACACATCCCACATGGTCATTGCCAGCTTTGATGCATCGCAGCGCCTTTTGTTCGCTTTCAGTTAATCGCCAGATCTGAAGAGCAGCTGCAGCTGCCGCAGCAGCGGAGGGGGAGGGAGGAGTGTGGCCTGGGGCTTCATTCGGAAACTATTTACTTTAGTTTACTTTGGACAAGCGAAGGCGAAATCACCTTGCGCAGGCGAAGCATAATTTCACAACAAGGAAATTGCAGCCAGGATGTCAAGTGGAAAGCGAAATACGACGACGACGACAACAATAACGACACGCCGTAGATACGGATGCGGATGAGGATGGGGATTCGGGTTTTACAGGTGAGTCGACGAGGCTGCCAGCAGAGGGACGCCTGCTGGCTGATGAGTTTGGGCTGCCAGCCAAACTGCAATGGAAAAAGGCTATAAAACGCCGAGAAATGTCATTTTCATTTAAAAATAATGCAGCCTGTGAATTATATTAAATCAGCCTTCACTCCCAGCTTCGAGTATCCTTTTGAGGTCCTCACAAAACTGTCAGCTAAACGTTTCCTCAAGTGTTCAACTAATGTTATTATTAAGATCTTCATCGCAATTTTGCTTTACGGCCAATGAGCAATATTTAGTGCGCTGTTTATTACGTCGTTAATCGTTATTTATATTTTGACGACAACTTAACTGTGATAATCAAAAAGTAATATAGTTTCAAGGGTCTACTATATACTAAATCTGCAGAGATTGAACATCGCCTAACAAACAATATTTCTCAATTGAATTAATTGCAGTTTATCACCACTTGACACAGATGGAAGCAGGTTAAATATTTGTCATTAATTTATTACCGAACTATGTGAAGTCTCCATTTGTGTATCACTTGGCGCAGATGGAATTAAGCTAATAACTTGTAGTGAATGGATCAGCATTTATTACTTTTATAATAACCCAACCATAGAAATCAAAGAGTATTATAATGTCAAGGGAAAATAGGAGCGCTTCTCAACTGAATTAAGTGCAGAAGCAGCATCAGTTTACCTCTTTTTTAATTCACTCCATTAAATATTTGTCGTCAATGGAGTTGGCTTTCATTTGCGTGCCACAACGAGGCACGTGATGCAAATTGCAAATGAAATTTAAGGCCTTTTAATAGGACGTAACAGTTACGTACAGATGTGTTGTGTGAGTGTGTAATCGGACTAACGATATCCGAAATGAAATAAATAATTTAATAAGCGCGCAAATTGAATTCGCTTTGCAGGTTAATCCGCATATTACGCATACGCCACGTGGTGCGGTCGTCAATGCGACGGAATTAAATAGTGTGCGACGCACAACTTTCCACTGCTGCTGCCAATTACTATAAATGTTTGCATTAATATTTCGCATACGCGTCTCCCCCCGCTCATTAAGTCTGGGGTTTAGCCCAGCATTAATCAACAATATCGATACTCGATGTGTGCATGAAACCACGAGCGCCAAGCCGCAGAATGGCTTTGGCTCTGGTTGTGGCTTCGGGCCAGGAACAGAGCTTTTGGCCCAGTCGATGACAGCCGCCTCGTTAATTGGCCCCTGTCCAGCAGACAGCAGACAGCAGACAGCAGACAGCGGACAGCAGACAGTGCAGATTCTAATAACTCAAATACTAGTACGACGCGCACTGTTGCCAATTTCTGTGGTGTCACTTTAATGGTCGCCATTAACATTCATCTTGCACATTATAATTATTAGGCCAATATTGGGTCATAAAAATTTTAATTGACATTTGGCAGAAATCTGTGGAGCGAGCCGCGAGGCTTTTGCCAGGCCATTAAAACTTGAGATGCGTCCCAGCTGAATGTGCGATGCGGGGCGTATACTTAATTTACATGAGTTGGAAAAATTGTTGCCCCTGATTTTATTGTCCCTCGATTTAATGATGGATGCTCTCTGGCATCCTTGATACAGCCGACCACTGAGATCGCTCTCCACCTTCTGCTGTGCTGCCTCTGATTGCAATTCTACTCGGATGCGATGTGGCACGCTCCACAATGGTCACTAATTACTTTTGGCGATGCCGCAAATTTGCGCAGCCAATTTAAAATAATAGACAATGCGACGGCGACGGCGATGGCGACGGCGACGACGACGGCGATTGCGACTGTCTTTTATCTGAGCTGCATGCCACATTCAACTGCGTGGCTGCTGCACTCTGTTGTTGTATCGTGTGGCCCCGCAGTAATTTGGGTAATTTGCATTAATTTACATTTAATTTAGTGGGGCAACACAGAGCAGCAGAGAACAGACGACAAACGACAGACGACATACGAGAGACGAGAGAGAACTGAGAAAATAAGCGAGCTTGGCTGGTGGCGGATGCTTTAGGCCTGCGGCGCACAACGCGGCAGCTGACCAAACAAACCCGGCCACAAATCCCGTGCAGGACGAGGATCCTTGAGCCTTGCTTTTTGTGCCTCTCGAGTGCGAGTATTTTCTTTTTCGGGCAACTTTATGGAAAACTTTGGCAACACTTTGAATGAATTCATCACAAAAGCAGCATTACTTGCACTTGTTAAGTTTCTGCGCTCTTCACAATGCGGCAAGGTGCGGAGGAGTGGAGAAGTGCAGGGGCAGGAGGCAAGGACCTGTCACAAAGGAGCACGGCGAGGCCAGGTGGGCGCACTTCCTGCCGAGCTGTCAGCCCTCTTGACTGAAAGAAGCTGCTCTGATGTGCTGGACACTTCCTCATCACCATCCCTTCCTCTTCTCCTCTTCTCCTCGTTCTCGTTCTCTTGTTCTTCTCTGCTCGTTACTCGCGCCTTGTTCTCTTACTTCCCCCTCCCGTTCTTCTCTGAGTTTTTCGTCTCTGCTTTGGTTCTTGGGCTTTTGTCGGTTTTCCAAATGTGTTTTCCAAATTGTGGCATTATTATTCTTGTAACGGAAACTCTTAACACAAATACAACTGCACTCTCACGCACACACACACACACAATGAGCGTTGTTGCCGCAGTCAGTGTTATTGTTGCACTTTACCGTTGGTTTTAACTCTGATTCCGATTCTGATTCTGATTCTCTGGGCTCTTTGGGCTCTTTGGGCTCTTGTTGTGTGCTCGGCAACGCGCTTCGCTGTTTTGTGATGTTCGTTCATGTCGAGCCAACGGCTTTTATAAGCGCCCAGCACCAACACCAGCAGCGGCAGCAACAACCGCAGCCGCAGCCCCAGCCGCAGCCTAGCACCAGCCACCAACACAGACACAGACATCGTTGACGTCGCAGTCGCCGTCGCAGTCGCAGTCGGCTCATTGCAGAGCTTCGGCGTCCTTCGTTGTCGTCGTTGTAGTCGTTGTCGTCGTCATCATCATCGTCGTCGTCGGCGTCGTCGTCATCGTTGTCGTCGTCGTTCGCTTTGGGTGCTTTTTGTCATCGCACGTTTTATCTTATCGCTGCGTCTGCGTCGGCGTCGCAGTCAACGCAGCTCAGTCGCAGCCGAGGCATGCAGACTGCATTGTGTGTGTGTGTGTGTGTGTGTGTGTGCTTGTTATTATGTGTGTCTGTGTGTCGGCGCGCAGTCTGCTTTTTGGCTACCACGTGCAGCTTTGGCGTTGCACTAGGACAACAGCATGCGGCATTTTGGGTGTCTGTTAGATTTTTGAAGACTTAACACTTGCCGAAATAGCTAATTGAATTTGCAGCGAACTTTTGTATTTCATTTACTATAAATACTTTACAGATGGCTTAATCTAATCGCAGCAATATTTGGGTTTGCATTCTAATAAAAGATTAGGCACTGTTTATATTTTTACTATGAGAGTAAGCCACATATTTATCTTGTCATATTTTTTATGAACTCGAAAAATGGTTATCATTTCATATTTGCATTTCTGCAACAAACTGATTGTTCAAGTAGACATAATCAGAAGTATGAAGAAAACGCAG
This sequence comes from Drosophila ustulata, assembly GCA_035047365.1. NCBI lineage: Eukaryota > Metazoa > Arthropoda > Insecta > Diptera > Drosophilidae > Drosophila > Drosophila ustulata. Next base: position 32,001,807 of record JAWNPT010000094.1, read on the forward strand.
CGTTTTTATTGCATTCGCATTTCCGATTAAGCGCTCTGCAGACCTAGCAAACACATTTATGCCTATTTAAATTATTTTATTTAGCCAAGATCCAAATTTTGAAGTGCAGCCAGAACTGGAATCAACTGAATGACGCTTGGAGAATAGAATATAAAAATAAAAATAATATAGAGTTAACATGTAGTAGTAAATTAAACCTTGAATTATTCATTTTTAACGTAAATCAAATTTACGACGTTTGGAAAACAAAAACATTGTGACAAAATTACATTAGCTTAAGTAAACGAGAGCTAAAAAGTTGAAAGAGAATTTGCATTTTGAGTAGAATAGTTTCGGACAGCGTGCAACAATGGGAATTGCGCTCAGTGTATGGCCGAAAAAACTTCAACAAATCAAAATGTGCAAATGTTCTGGACAATTTTTAAGCATAGCCTTGACACACACAGACATACAGACAAACAGACAGAGAAACATATGCAGTTCGGAGGCACACGGGGAAGGGAAGGAAGCTGCTGTGGCAGTTGGCAGCATAATTACGGTGGTGCCGCATTCGCATTCGATCATGTCGACATGTCGAGGAGCGGACCACCAACCGGCGGTGGCTGCAGCGGCAGTCAAAGACAGTTAAGCAAAACAATTTCATGCCTGCTTTTCTTGCTTTTAATTATCCAAGTCACACTCACACTCACACACACACACACACGGACACACGGACAGAGATTGTGCATGTGCTGGTGGTAATTGTCAACTCTTGCTGAATTGTCGCTGCCAATTTATCAAAATGAAAAAGTGGCCGACGGACTCGCGCTCCCGCTGCGCTGTCGCAGCAGCTGCCCAAAAGGAAGGCCCCAAACAACAAGAACAACGGAGAAGAACGGGGAACGAGGAACGAGGAACGAGGAACAAGGAACGAGAGACAACAACAATAACAGCACGGCGGCAGCGCTGTCTCAATGTTCCACTTCCGAAACGTTCCCAGCTGCTGCTCATTGCGGATGACCGTTTTGCCAATGTTTCGCCAGCTCTCGTTTCGTTCCGTTTCCATTCCATTCCGCTTGCCTGCGCCGTGTACATGTGTGTGTGTGTGTGTGCGACGGTGCGTGTTGGAGTAGACAAATGTTTAAATTTGCGGCCCTTTTACCTGTTTGCTTCTCAAGTGGCCAGCTGAGAGCGCCTGCAGCTGCCTCTGCCCCGCCCCCCGCCTGTGCTCCACATTCTGCGCCCCACTCCCACGCGTTGGCCAAAAGGAAACGGATGTCGACATTGACACACTTTCTTATTAACATGAGCCAGAAACCAGAAGCGGGCAGAGGAACGGTATTGGTTAAAGCCAAATGTTAAATGGCCGCCTAGCTTGGCTTTGCATAGTTTTTGCTCTCGTCGTTGTTGTTGACAGTGCTTAGCTGTCCACCTATTTCATGTTGCTGCCGCTTCGAGCATAAATGAGCGGCCACTAAACGCTGCCCCAAAAACCAGAAGCAAAAAACCAAAAACGAAAAACGAAAAAACTGAGGCAGCCATCAGCCTTTGGCTGTGTGCTCTCCGAGATGAAAGCGCCGAGTGGGGCACATGTGAGCTTGGCACGGCACAGTCACGTTATTTACAGGCTATCCGCACCTGCACACACACATCCTCCTCCTCCTTCTGCTCCTCAGTGGCAACAGCATCCTGTCCTGCACGCTTTTGTGCGGCCTTCCGTGCCTGCCACACGCTCGCTTTCGGCTCTCAGCACTTGGCAGCCAACGTCTGCAGTCTGCCTCACATTCAGCAGTTCGTTGTAGCTGTGGCTGTGGCAATGGCAATGGCAACTTGATTAGACCAACATGAAATTAAGTAATTTCGCCGTATTGTTTAGTGTTTCTCTTTCTTCCGCTGTGGCCCAAACGCAGCAACAACAATGGGCAGGGGGAACAAAACAATAACAAGCTCTGCCGCTGAGAAGCACACAAAAGGAACACGCCAAGCCAAGCAAGGCGAGCATAATGAACGTCGTCAGCGGCCATTTACACTGCTCAGCACATAAAGAGCGCTGCGCTGCGCTGCGCTGCCAGCTGAAAAACTGAGGCAACTTGAAGCCCCTCAATCAACTTAAAGGATGATCAGCGGGAGAAACTTTCCAGCAAGCTGCAGATTTTTAAACTTTTCATAAACTAGACTTTTGTTACCAATTAGGCATCTTAATCTAGACTTGCCAGGAATTTTATTACACAGTAACGAAGGCGAACTATCCTTATTCCTTTTTAGTAACTCAATAAATTGTATACCACATTTCTTGAACATAATGTTTATTTTTAAATTCAACTACACTTAAAATAAAAATCATGTGTGAAATAGTTTGACACTTGCCGACACTTGTTCATTTTTACATAAAGGACAAATGATGATGATTAAATTCTTCAAACTACGATTACGACAATTCTGAGAATTTAATTACTGCGTATGCGACATAATATCTAAAGTCGTTTGTCTTCTATTTGCCTGAGAAATCAGATTAGGAAGCGCTGTGGCCTAAAAGCCATTCAAAACATTCAGACATACTCACACCTGCACTCACACTCACACTCGTACTGACACTCACATTCGCAGTCATATTACAAATTGTGCTCATATAAATTCATGCAATGCGAATAAACATGAAAAAACTTCGAATCCGAATCCACATCCGAAGCAGAAGCAGAACAGAACCTTCGCCTCCTCCCCGCTCCCTCCGCTCATCCCCTTTCCCCTCTGCCCACTCCGCTTAGTCTGGTGAATCCCCTGCGGATTGCGTGCTTTGCTCGATTCAAGTCGCGTCGCGTCGCGTCGCGTCGCTTCGAGTCGAGTCGAGTCGAGGCGCAGCGTCAGGTGCAGCGGCGGTTGGAACGTTGCAAATTGCGAAGCGCTGCAGGCCGCGCCCTCCGCTGTGCCACATCTGGCGGCAAGGACTTTGCCTCAGCGCTGCAACGCTGCGTCGCTGCGAGCCTGAGCTGCCCCTGCACAGCATCCCGTGGTGCGGAATTAAATCAGCTGTCCCTAAAAGTATGCAAGCTCGTCATGCATCGCAGAGGCGGCGAATTGCTGTGGCGAGGTGGCAAGGTGGCGGAAGGGGGCGGAAGGGGGCGTGGCTTGCCGCTTTCCTGTGTAATTTACTGTTATTTTTTAAGCGCTTTTCTTTTATGCGCTCACGCCAACAACAACAGCAGCGAAATAGTCCAAACAATTGCATTGCTTGTTTCATTTGGAATTTTTGTTTGTTCGTTTCGGGGTTTTTCGGTTTCATACCCTTTTGGGTCTCAGAACTCAGGATATGATGTACTATATTTCTCTTATGTTATATTTTTATTGCCAGCTACGTATACTTAATGTGCTCAGATTTAACTTATTCGAAATAACACGAGATTCTTCTAAACTATTTGAATTTAAAATGAACATTATTATTATTTCTATTTCAATTTACTCTAAAAGAATTTCTTTTTCTTCCCTGAGGACTTCTTCAAACTCTTCACAGAGCATTTGGAAGTCATTCTGCTTTGCCGTTGCGCTGACTTTCGTCGAGCAGCACGTGAGAAATTACACATGTCCTTCTATGTTTTCAACATGTCATTGCAATTGCATCCTGCATGAGTATGAGACAGTGTGTGTGTGTGTGTGTGTGTTGTGTGTGTGTGTGTGTGTGTTGTGTGTGGGCGAGTGTGCGAGTATCTGTGACTTTTTGTTTATTTTGTCTGGTTGCAAAGATTTACGCTTGGCCAGAATAAATTTGGCTCGTGTCGTTTTAGCCACCAGAATTGATGAGCTCAGATCAGATTTGTGCTCGTGCCACAATTGCGCTGCAGTTGCAGCATTGCTCTGAAATTAATCCCGCCATTCGCCAGTCGCCCTCGACCGGCTTGGCTTGGCTTGGCTTGGCTTGTGTAATTATTTTCACGTGTTGCGAGCCCCATTTCGAGAGTATTGAATTCCGGCCCACATAAAATCGGAGCAGAGCTGAACAAAGCTTGCATAACTTTTGGCACAATAAACGAATTTTAATTTGCAGCTTTGCCACAATCCCCATATCCGCCCTCGCCGTCGCCCTCGCAGTCGCCTTCGCTGCCAATGCAGCAGCCACGCCCCCAACTGACCTTCAATGGGCAAACATAACGCTGTGAGCCTCCCACAAAAATGCAAACTAAAAACTAAGCCCTAAATGCCAAATCTTGTCATCATCGAACAGGCGGATACTCTAAACTGAATAATTCATGGCATTGTAAATGGCAGAACAAATGAGAAATAAATAATTAATCACTTAGCAAGCTGTTTACAATTATTATTTTAATTGAAATAAATGCTGCACTACAAGCGTGTAATGAGCACGTCAACTGCATCCACGCTCTGGTCAAAGGAGAGGGTATTAACGGGCTCAGTGTGTGTGTGGCATGCAACACATATGCAAAATAAATACCATCAGACAAGCGGACGGCATCATAACAATTATTGCCCCGCCGGCCCAATTTGGCAGCCCTTGCCTCTGACGGACAGCCCCCGGCCCGGAACTGATTCGAGTCCGACTCCGAGACCGTGTCCGAGTCCGAGTCTGGGTCAAGTCGAGCCTATATATTCATGGTACACATGGAGAAATAACCATCTAATATCAATCAATAATCACTTTCAAGATAATTCCAAACTATTTACAAATTGCACCCAGAGCACAAATTCATAAATAAAGAGAACATAATAATAATACAAAACATACGTATCCAACAATGCAAAAGTGTCGAAATTTAACCCAGAACTAAAAGTGTCAAGTCAAAGCATAAATGGGAGTAAAAATAATAACCACATCCGCTTTGCCTAGATGGGAAATTCTTGTTTTTTCTGCTTTTTCTGCCTGTGTACGAGCTAGTTTGCTAGTTTGCCGGGCGGGTGGCCGGAATGGCAGCGGAAGCCGAAATATTGCATTGATTTTGGCAGCGGCAACTGCGACGGAAGCCATGAAAAAGGCAACACCATCGGAGGGAGGGATGTGGAGAGACTCCACACTCGGCCCCAATGGGCCCAATGTCGTCGTTGTCTGTTAGTCCAGACAGCTTGACTTGGCTTGGCTGGGGTAATTTATCTCTTGGAGTGACCTTTCGGAACCACAGTTGTGTGGGGGCTCGAATTTGTGTATTTCGGGGCTAAGGTTGCGAGTATGACATGCGGAAGGCATGTGCAAAAATTAGTTTAAAAGAAAACTAAGGCTGCAATTGCCGCATTTGTATCTCACAGATACGGATACAAATACAGCTAACATACAGCCGCAGATACAGATGCGCGTAACAACTGCGGCACTTTTCGCAACTGCTTCGGCAATGCTGATAACCCCAAAATGTTTGCCAAAAACCTTAAAAATAGAAAGCCCAAAGCTGTGACACGATAACCACGTCTAAGACTGCTGCTCTTATCTGGGCGAAGACGTCAGCAGAGACTGAGGGACAGAGGGACTGGCAGACTGACGTCTGGGCTGTCGTCATCGAATTAGCCTTGAATCGAATCGAAAACAACAAAATTGTCATTAAGAAATCAAATTTCATTTAATTTAGCAAAGGCCACTTCAGAGGTCTGGTTGCCAGAGGCTGTTCTCAGACAATTCAAATCCAATTCAAATGCAATTTATAATTGACTTTGGCTCTGGGTGTAGTTTGGACTGTTTATCTCTCATCGCCACTGTCGTCTTTTCTTTTCTCTATTCTCTATTTATTTATTTAAGCTCTCTTCTCGAGGGGTCCAAGTGCGTTTATCAGTCGCGTGGCGTGCGAATATTTCATTTTTCTGTTTTCCGTGTCGTTTTGTCATTTCGCCTGCACTGCGGCAAACAAAAGACACGGCAGCAACAGCAGCAGCAGCAGCAGCAACAGCAACGGCAACGGCAACAGCGAAGCATGACATAATTTAGACACTTAATTTTTAGTTGACTTTGATTAGACAATCTCCGCAAGGGGGAAGGGGAAAGTGGGGAAGGAAGCCATCAACAGAGTCGAGCGCTCTCTTTGGCAACCTGTCGCGTTGTGTCAGCAATTTTACGAGTAATGCTCGCCGCTGGGTTCAATCGAGTTCAAAGTGTTTAAATACTCGCCACTCGCCACGTCGAGAGGAAGCAAAGCAACAATAGCGAACCGAACGAGGAGGGACATCTATCTGTATTGTGAGTGCATAAATGCCGCTGCATTGCTGAGCAATTTCCCATTTTCCCATCCCATCCCATTTGTGGCAACATGTGGCAGCCGCAAACCAACCGCAAGAAAGAAGAAAAGCAAAACCGACATCGAATCCAAATCCGAGTCCGAAACTGAAACCGAAACAACAACAACAGCAACAGCATCATTTTAAACATGCACCACAATTTCCAGGCAATTTGGTTAACGCTAATTGCTATTAATAAAAACGCTGTTCACCTCACGACACCAGCTTCGACTGCGACTTTGATACGACAACGTAACGAGATGCAAGTTGGGTGGCAGCTGGACGGCATTTAAGGCATGTTAAATCGATATTAGATCAGCTGAGGCTTCGCTTTAGTCTGTCTGATGGGAGTCTCAAAGCTCAGCAGATATAATTCAAATCTAACGCACTTCACACCATAAATCGTGGGCAAACAGCAGCAACAACTCCAGCTGCGAATGAAAACAAGACATTTTCATGTGCTGTGGCGCCAGTGTGCATGCCGCAAGCGCATGTGGCATGCAACGTTGGCATTCCCATTGCCACTGTCAGCGGCAACAATTCAAAACATAAACACACCGACGGCAACTCGGAGATACAGGAAACAGCAGAGATAGCAACTTTTAATCGTGAGCGCCAACAAAATAGCATAACCTAATCACAACAACAGCAACAGCAACAGCAACAACGACAGCAACAACGACAGCAACAATGCCACAGCTGGCCAACCACTTGAAGCACTTTCGTTTTCATGTGAGGCAACAACGCTCTGCGCGCGGCGTCAGCCGTGTGGAAAGCGCCCGCTGTCTTTGAGTCTTTGTGGAAGATGCTTGCTGAAGTTTCAGCTGTTGCTGCCGCTGCCGCTGCTGCTGCTGCTGCTGCTGCTGCTGCTGCGTGGCATGCAAATGGCGTTGCAAGCTTGCCTTATGTCGATCAGCTGTGGCACAACAAACTCAACTCAACGCAAATGTTGCTCGATTTTGTCGGGTTTTCGAACTCGCATCGGTTTGCTGCGCGATCAGCTGGCCACATGTTGCTGCTGCTGCTGCTGCTGCTGCTGCTGCTGTTGTGGCTATGATGCAACGGCAATTGAATAACAGCAGCAGAGAAATTGCAGCCCACTGCAGCGACAGCAGCAGCAGCAGCAGCAGCACTCGACTGCTGCATTCAAGGTCTCGAACCACGATTTCTCCTCTCCAAACGCCAACGCCAAAAAATATTTACGTGATCATTTTGTTTAGCTTGACTAATTTGACGTCATGTTGCTGTTGTTACTCCACGTACTGGAGTTGCTGTTGCTGTTGCTGATGCTGCTGCTGCTGGCGCTGAGAGGGGCTAATTGACCCGCAACGCTTCCGTTGATTGTCGCCGCACGTTGGATGCGTACAAATCCATTTGATTTCTAATATTTTCCATTCGATTTAAAACGTTTTTAATTTTGCTTTTTTTTCGCTTGTCTTCAATTTAATTTTTGCGACTCCGAGAGACTGAGAAAGTTCAGATCAGTTGACTCTGCGCTTGCAGTGCGATTTTTGAGTACGATATAAATATAAATTAAATTCTAAAAACTATAAATACAAAAAATAGTTAAATCATAATGCTAACGTTGTTATTTCTCTTCGATAACCATTTATTATGAAGTGCTAAAGTGTCGTTTACATTTAAATATTGTCGACTGCCAACGGAGTTCAAAACTCGACTGATTGCCAGTAAATACCCATGCAAATTGTAATGAACCGACTTTAATTGGCCTTGAAAGACATGATTACGCGTATGCTTTTTGGTAAATTATAATAAGCCTTCTTTATTTCAAAGACCATTTAAAAGTGTGGCTTAGTAGAGTAGGAATTGTGAAGAACCCAACTATATGGATTAACCCTAAACCGGGACTCGAACTTTTCACTGTTCATTGCATTGCCAGATTACAAATTGTGCCGATTGTGCAAACGTCGAGCGTTTTCGGATTTTTGATTAACGTTCATCATTGACGAGCGGCAGGCAAACAAACAAACAAACAGACAACGCGAGAAGAAAACAAGAAAACATCAACAGCAATTGCCGAAGAGCTCAAGGCGCTCGTTAATTGTGCAGCAGCCGCAACTGCAACATCGAGGCTGCAACGAGTCGACAACGCCCACAACAATAACAAATTGACAGACAGACAGACAGAGTTGCAGGCTTCCCGCCCAGCAGTAGCTTAACTTGGCTTAAATGATCAATTGGCTGCGTAAACAGACCAATGTTGCTCGGTTGCACCATTGTTACGGCCACTGCCACAACAGCTATCGATGTAGCTGTTGCTGTTGCATTAACAACTTCCCCATTGCGCCTGCTGCAACAAGACAGTCACATGACTTATGAGTTTCGAGTTGGCATCGCAACGCGGAATTCAAGTCGGGCGTGGGTCCGGCTCCCAAACCCAACCCGACTCCAAACCCAGCCTGCAGAGTCAGCTGCTGCTGTTGATGCTGCTGCTGTTGATGTTGCTGTTGCTGTGACTGCAATGAAAACGAAAGTAACTCAGCTGCACTGCAACTGCGGATATGCACTCACACACTCACTCACTCACTCACACTCGCATTCACCCAGCACTCTGGACTCGGCGAGCTGCATTGCGTTGATATCATTCACACCTGCTGCTCCTGATTGAATTAAACTAGACAGTCGCATGAAGGGCGTGAAAATAAACAAATGAATTCGCTCCCATTTAATAACAAACTAACAAATGACCCTCGATTAACAACCAGCTTAACACGTAACCAGCGGGGCGTATACGTAACGCGACTATTTTCCTCACTAAACGAACTGCAAGAATTCAATTAGTATGGATTAAGTCGCGCATGTGATAATTTTATTATAATTGTAGATTCATTGTGCAATTGATAGACGACAATGTGTTTAAATCGATGCAAGACAAATGATATTTCTATGTTAAATTCTTGAGAACTTTGCATAAGCTCATTGGCTCACAGTTAAATAATTTCCCTCCAAGATCACGATCGATAGTTGAGTAACAACTATTACTGCATCCCAACTGCAACTTAGCTAATAACTATTGAAGCAATTATAAAAGTAATTATTATTAAATACCAATACAAACAAAAGCACGAGCTTACGATCACAATAACTGCACCTTTATAATACTTTTTGGACAGTCGTCGATAATTGATTAGTAATTGATTAATACTTTCTATAATCATTATATTTGCTCTATTAATGTGTATTTGTAAAGCTCTCGAATATAATCATTAAACTACCAAATACAATGATCAAGTTTTAATTGAATGCACCACTTGTGATCAGTTCAATTTCATTTGATTTGATTGCTGTGAATGATCGCCGAAGATGAGGCACGTCCAAAGTTACCCTTTCCTCAAATCCCAGCCAGCCGATCATCGTTGTCGTCAGCGTGGATGTTGTTATTGCTGTTGTTGCTGCTGTTGTTGCTGTTTGTTTGTTGTTAGTGTTTGTTGTTCATTCGCCGCTCTTTTGCCCGCTGCCTCGCGCTGTCTTTTCACTTTCGTTGGCGTCGCTTTGTTATTATTATTGCTGCTGCTGCTGCTGCTGCTGCTGTGGCTGCTGCTGATATTATTGTAACTAGCAGCGCTCGGTCGCGGGGCATGCAACACTAGACACAGTCAAATGTCGACGACGCGACGCGACGCCGACTGCGCAGCATGCGATGTAACCGAAACGGTAAATGTTTGTTGGCCAAAACCTGAGCAGCGCCCAGTTGCATTTTGGCGCTCGTCGCAAGCGATTCGCATGGGCCGCAGTTCCCCACTTGAACTTCAATTCCGTCTCCGACTCCGACTCCGACTCCGACTCCAGCTTCAGCGTTGCGCACGCGCTCTACGAAAGCGAAACTTGAGCGGAAACCGAAACTGAAACCATAACCGTTAATATCGCCAGCCCCCAGGCCACCCAACTTTGGCCAACTTGGAGCAGCGTCGAGCGGCGCTAACGTCATTATCATCATTATATAACCGAGGGCACGGGCCCCCAGCCCAGCATTAAGTCTCCGCTTCCGAGTCGGGCTTGGACTTGGCTGCGAGGCAGCAACGCCCACAGTGCTGCCTGCCCACAGTTGGCTAATTAATGCGCAGAGTGAGAACGCGTTAGTGAGTTGAGTGAGCCGAAAAGAAAAGTGAAGCTGGGAAATCTCGTAAATTATAATATTTAGAGGCATTAAAAAGAAGGTCTAAGCGGCGACTGCGAATGCGTGTTATTAAAACGCCAAGCAGACCAACAAAGAGTCAGAGTCTCAGCCCAAGCTCGGACTGCTCGGCTGCGTGAAAGTGAAAAGCCAAACGTAACAGTAACAATAGTCGCCGTCGACTGCTGATCACCATCGTCACCGTCATCTGCCAACAACAACAAGCATCAGGATACCGCTAACACCAGCTGCCATCTTTCGACTACCAACTGTCATCACAAGCCACAGCCACAACCACAGCTAAAGACTCAGCCAACCTGCCACTGCCACTGCCACCGCATCTGCCTCTCTGACTCTCTGGGTCAGTCATGCGCGCCATGAGCCGCTGAAGCTGCGCCGAGTTGCTCGACGAGAGGCGAGCGTCTAAAATGCAGATGAAGATGATGAAGGTACCGTCGCCACGAGCACAAATGCAACTTCAGCTGCGACTGCAACAGCATTGGCTGCTCTTTCTGCTGCTTCTCGTGCTCGTGCCACAGACAACGCCATTCGAGACAGGTGAGTGCAAGCGATGCCAATCGGATCATCACAAAGGGCTTCACGCCAGCCAAAACAGTGTCCAACGGTCGGTCTGAAGGAGACTTCTCAGCACCCGCACACTTTGATATAAAGCTAACATATCGACAACTTATTCGAAAGACGTGCTTTGCCTATTGAGCAATTTCGCCAGCTTAAACCAAAAACTGATTATTCCTTAGTGGAAATTTTTGTTATAAAAATCGAACAAATCAAAATTTGTATACATAAGTTATTGCATTTCTAAAGAATATTTTTTTTAATGATGTAATACTTTGATCGATTATACTTTCAACAATATGTATGCCTAACAGAGTAAATAACATATATTCTCAAACAACGATTTCGATATGTGTGTCCGCCTGTCGTCTTAGAGAGTTTGCCTGGTATTCTGTAAAAATGAAATAGGATTTTATTTATTAATTTCTTTTTCCAATTAATTTACGTATCTTTCATTAAGTCCCTTGTATAACATATTTCAAAGTGGTGAACCCTTCTTGTTGCTTCTCTCGACAGACTGCGGATGCCGAACGGGTCGCAGAAGTGCGCGGATTATTTCTGGGGCTGCCACCAACGAGGGTCAGTTTCCCTGGCAGGCCTCCTTGGAGCTGCTGCATCCCTCGCTGGGCTTCCTGGGCCATTGGTGCGGCGCCGTGCTCATCCATCAGTACTGGATACTCTCAGCCGCCCACTGCGTGCACAAGTAAGTGACGCCTCCCGCTGCTGCTGGGTGAACAGATTGAAGAGATTCACTAACCCAACTCTTGCCACTCGCAGCGATCTCTTTAACCTGCCCATTCCACCGTTGTGGACGGTGGTGCTCGGAGAGCACGATCGCAACTTCGAGTCGGGCAACGAGCAGCGAATTCCCGTCGAGAAGATCGTGCTGCATCACCACTACCACAACTTTCGCCACGACGTTGTGTTGATGAAGCTGTCGAAGCCCGCGGATCTCTCTCGCAGCTCCCACATACGTCGCATCTGCTTGCCCTTCATGCTGAAGGAGACGCCCCAAGAGACTCCAGCTCCTCCTCCGGCTGCCCAGGAGGACGCGCTTGGCCAGCAGCTGGAGCTGGACGAAGTGCCCGAGAAGATTGACAATTTCCTGCGGAGCGTGCAGAGCAGAAGGCGTTACCGCAACGTCACGGCCCCCAGCTCCCTGGACACCTCCATGCGGGAGCTGATGAACATGAAGATACTGAACCGCATGCGTCAGGCGCTGAGGCAATCGCAACGATCGCCGCGGAGCTCGAAGCGCACTCGGCGACGCAATGATAAGCTGATGAAGCTGAAGCTGGAGTCCGAGGACTCCGAGCGGGAGGAGGCCAGGGAGATGCCCTTCATCGACTGCGTGGCCACGGGCTGGGGCAAGGCCAACATCAGCGGCGATCTGTCCAACGAGCTGCTCAAGACGCATGTTCCGCTCCACCAGAATCGCAGGTGAGCCGCAGACTTTTAACCCCACACTCTCACTGACCTGCGTTGACTTGTCGCAGGTGCAAGGACGCCTACGGCAGCTTCGTCAACATCCATGGCGGACATCTCTGCGCCGGCCAGCTGAATGGGCAGGGCGGCACCTGCGTGGGCGATTCAGGAGGTCCGCTGCAGTGCCGTCTGTCCCGCGACGGCCCCTGGATTCTGGCCGGCGTGACGTCGTTTGGTTCGGGCTGTGCCCTGGAGAACTTTCCCGATGTCTATCTGCGCATCTCGTACTACCTGAACTGGATCGAAGACACGATTGCCTCACATTGAGAGGGGCAGAAGCCCCAAAGGAGAGAAAGCCAAAAGAGAAGCATTCGATTATTGATACGATTAATATCGTGCTATCTATCGTGCTGTCTACAACTATTGCGATAATTTTGTTACTTATGTGTATTTATATTTATTGTACTAGCCAGCTAGAACCGCCGCTTGTTTGACATAAAAATAGGACAGTTTGTTGCCTTCAAAAATCTGGGCTCGTTGTGTTAAAATTGCAGCTTGCTCCTGACTGTGTGAAAGTTACATCGAATTTTAAGCGTGAAATTGCAACTGGTTCGTGTCCTTGCTGAATATTGGTTGAAGTACGTGCTGTTGGTTTGTGACGAGGTTGAGAGTAAATGCATTTCATCATTTTAATGAATATATTTAAATAAGTAAGTTTGACAAGCAACAATTTATATATAGATTGTATTTAATAGATTAACCTTTGACCTTAACCATAACTTATTCGACAAAGCGTAAGCATAAAGTGTTTCCCTAAGTTGTTTCCGATATGTAGAATGGAATCTACACCAAATCTCCTGGTTGGCATTGCTTAATTCATCTTAACGTCTTAGTATCACAGGGGGGCTCTTAACACTAGATTGTATTACATTGTATCCACTTGAGGTAAAGTTCCAAAAATAAAAGGTCCCGTTCTAGACCTCACTCCGCGACAGCAGCTTCTGCGCCTCCTTCTCCTTCTCCTTATCCGCCGTCGTTGGCACTGTTGGCATCCCCTTGTGGAAGGATGCGCCGAGCGTTAAGCCGCTGAGTATTGTGACGGCCTTCTCGGCCTGCTCCAGCTTGCTGTGGACTCCGCCTGGTGGGGACCAGAAGCAGAGCATGAAGGCAGCACTCAGCTGATACAAGCCAGCGAGCAGCAGTCCCAAAGCCAAGGCTCCTTGCAACAGCGGAAAGCCGTACTTGATGCCGTGCACCAGCAACTGCAGACTGGGGGGCAGATTGTCGATGGTCAGATCTACCCAGAGCAGGGGCAGCACCATGTTCTCGAACGGAGCCATCAGGCGGTTGAACTTCACGTTGCCCACCACCTGGTTGGCCTGCAGGCGCATGTGGGTGTGCAGCGGGACGCCCAGTTGCTGCACATTCAGGGAAGAGGGTTCAATTAGCCTCCGCTGAGGAACACAATCAATCTCACTCACCGGTTGCAGCATGAAGGAGGAGGTGAAGCGCGACTCGTCCGGATTGAGGCCGTCGAAGCGCGTCAGCAAGCTGGGATCCGCGTGCATGAAATGCGGATAGGTTATGGCCAGCGGCATGTCTGCAAGCAATTCGGAGATAGGGTTAACAGTCCATCGATCGGCCTTAACGTGTACTCACTGTAGTAGCAGGGCGCCACGTTGCCCACGCCTCGCTTCAGACACTGATTGTTCTTGCAGAAGCACGAGGAGTTCACGTTGTGCAGCTCGCTGTCAAAGATGTGCGGCTCCATGGTGTACTCGAAGGCATCCTGGCCCCTGAACTTCAGGGTGCGCACAAACTTCAGGGGCAGGCGGCGACAGAAGGTCCTGCGGTAGATGTAGAACTCGTCGTCCTCGTTGAGATCCCGCGGAAAGAGCGTCGCATCGTGGCTGCCCCAAATGCGATTGCACTGAGTGCCGCTGCAAGATGCAAAGGACTTTGTGAATATCTTCCATAGTTATGGCTGTACAATCGTTTAATCGGTCTAAAGTAGTGTATTGTACGCTAAACGCATTCACTTTACAAATATTTAGAGCAAATATCTCACATTTACATACAAGTTTGTATCTTGGTTGTGCGATTAATTAAGAGTGCAGTTATCGACATTATATAAAAGAGTGTAGCTTATTTCTCAATTAGTTCTGCGACTGGTACTCAGATAAGTCGCTTCGAGTGTCAGCAAATCAATTATCCCAACATATAGTAAGTGAAGCTACTTCATAGGCTCGGAGACTTCTCCTTCGGACTTTGACAAACCTAATGGACCCTTTCACTTTCGTTCAACAGTGAACAGATCTGTATATCTAGTAATTCATTAGCTGCTTATACGATATGTTATTCCAATAAAAGTTAAAAAAGTCAAAGTCTTTTGTTCTAATGGGTCGGAGAGTTCTCCTTCTGACTCTGACTAACCTAATAGACCCAACGGTGAACAGGTCTAATATAGCTAGCAGTGCATTCGTTGCTTACTTTGTGGCCGCGTCGTAGTCCCAGCGCATGAAGCCGCGCTCGTAGTTGACGCTGTGCAGCGTGAAGGCGCGGGGCGAGTCGGGCAGCGCGACTCCGTTGGCGTCCCTCCGCTCCGGCAGATGCATGTTGTGCACATTGCTCTCATTGCCCTCCCGAAACAGCTGGAGAGCGGTGGAAAGAGAGATTCGTTTAATATAGAGATGTATTTGAGTACTTCACTAAGCGCACCTTCTCCATGATGCCGAAGCTGGCGAAGTCGATGTAGCTGGGCACGAACTTGGAGGCCAAGTGCACCAGGTGATCCTCGTAGCCCCACATGTAGTCGTGCACACTGACCTCCAGCATGGGCTGCGCATTGAGGCGCTTGGTCAGCGCACTGACGCCCAGGGCGGCGAACATGGACAGACTGGCAGCGTGCGTGGACACGCCCATGTAGGGAATGTTGGGCGCCCGGATGCGGTCCACGACGGGATCCCCAACGGATCGGTCCCGGATGAAGATGTATTCGCGCCGCGGCGTGTAGCTGATGGTGTTGTTGGCCTCGTTCAGGGTGACGTTGTGGTTGGTGAGCACCTCCTTGTAGACGTAGGGACCGACCTCCTCGACCTTCAGCTTGGGCGCCGTGCCCGCAATGAAGGCGTCCACGTTGGTGTAGTTGAACATGTAGACCGTGATGTAGACGTCCAGGGGGGGGAAGAGCCAGAGCTTGTAGAGCAGCGTCCCTGGGGTTAATTGCAGTTGCTAAATGGCGAAAAGAAAGTGAGTTGCAATTGAAGTATTTGATTAAGCTATCATGATGTGATCAGCCAATCAACAACGTTTCTTTGCTGAGCATGTTATTGTAATTTATTTTTAAATTCTTTTTAAACTAGTTTGCTGACAGATTGATTTTTCTTTACATTTCACGATGGCCAAGTTGAGCTAGCATTTTATAATATTAAAGTTACTTTAGAAGGAAATTCATTATCATTGAGCATGGTTTTACTTTATGTTGCATTTGAAGTAACATCTTTTTGTTTGAATATTTTATTAAGCTGACTTTTAGTTAGATTGATTACTTGATGCTTACCCATTCGACAAAGTGCTGGACGGGATCGGTCATGAAGATGACGGCGCCAAGGAAGACGAGCGTCATGCCGAGAGCAGCACATCGCAATAGCTCTGTGAAGTATAATAAATTGGAGCACGAGGTGAATTATGCAATTAGCCACAACTCGAATTAAGACTCAAACTCAAACTCAAACTCAAACTAGATCGCGTCGCAGCTTGTGGCAAGCAGTCGAAGTTCAACAAGTTTGCACAGTCTCTGACAGCTTGTGGATCGCGTGTCAGACAGCTCGCCGTGTTATTGACCTTCGCAACAATCTGTTGTTTTGCTTGTCGCCGTCGCCGTCGTCGAACAGAGATCCGCGACCTACCTCAATGGCAGGAGCAGGAACAGAATGCCGGCAAAAATAAACCCAATCACAACAAGAAGACAAGAAGGCGAGAAAACGGCGCAGCTGACAATGCGCTATATTATACACATATATATATACATATGTATATTCGAAGTTGTCTACATAGTTGAGTCGAGTGTTATCGCTGCAGAGTTCAATAAACGTTATTCAACTTCAACAAGACTGCGTTGCAGTCCCTCAGGCACTGGAGCATCGAGCTCTTGAGACGTTCCCGAAATCATAAACTCGTTGCGTCACTTTTATGCGCAGCGAGTTCAATGAACAAATTGGTGTTTAGTATGCGCCGCGAGTCTTGGCCTCGTTATGCATTATTCATCTTCGAGAGCATCGAGAATAATTTAATTACCGCAGTTACAGGTACAGTTCTCATTTTGGAGCAGTGTATCAGAACCCGTTTAATCTCCGCTGACACTCGTCAGTCGTCAGTCGTCGGTCGTCAATCGTCAATCGTCAGTCGCCAAGATGCTCACCTTCCAGCAGCGTGTGTTATCATTGAGCGTGTTTCGTTCCGGGTGCGATCTTTTAAACTGATTACAAGCAGAGCCAAGAGCGAACTTCTGACCGATTTTTCGAGGGTCATGGTCACGTGTGGGCCCAACCTCATTCCCAACCACATTCCCATTCGCCAGCTAGTAACACCATCTGACGATCATAAATCAAAACAAATTATTAACCCATTTATCAGCGAAATCATTTCCCAAATCCCCCTCGAGTACTCGCAACTGCCAATTAGACATTCAACAATGAAGTATCACACTAAGAACCGCACTAAGCACCTGCTCAAGATCATTGAACCGCTTACCAATCCCCTATGGCAAAAAACAAACCAAAAACCAAAAACAATAACAAATCGAAGAGCAACTACAACAACAGCATAAACTCATTAACAATTTGGAATTCGGTTTTGTTTTGATGTCAACTTTGTCACGCCACGAAACGTAAATAAGCTCAAGATTTCAAAATCAAAACAAAAGTCAAGAAACTATCCGTGATACCGTCGTCGAATATAGTATGTTATTATAAATGGCGTGTGATGTGAAGTGAGTGTATTCGAATACTCGTGACTCAGTGTATTCAGTATTCAGATGACCCATATCCTTGCCTTGAATCACAAGCGGCTTAGCGACAAATCACAGTTTGGTTTCTTGTCTCCGCTCGGCTGATTAGCCGGTTAGGCTTTTAGCCACTTTGCTGGGCCAAACCGAACGGGCCGAAAGCGATCAATCGATCGCAATAGCAACAGCGACAACAACAACAACAACAGCTTCCATAAATTAAGAGCCAAACAAAGCGCTCAAATTATTCTGCTGCAACGAATCTCTCATAGGAAAGGCCAAAAACATCGATCGACGCGGCTAAATTATGCAATTGCATTGCCAAAGTTGTGTGTTGAGAGTTGTGGCCAAGACAGAGACGCAGATGGAGACGGAGACGGAGACGGAGACGGAGATTGCGACGATGGCGATTCAAAAGCCAAAAGCCGAAAGCCGAAGCCAAAAGTGAGCATGAATGAGTGGCGCTTGTCTCGACAGCTGATTCGCCTAGTGCTCTGAACCCGTTTCTGGCCCACATCTCAGCTCAACGCAGCTGAACGCAGCTCGGCCAACTCATTATGGCCCTCTATTAAAGTTTCAACAAAGTATGATAACTGCACTGCGAGAAAAGCATAAAAGATGTGATTAAAATATTTCAATTATATTCGGTTAATGACATTTAACATCATCCACTAAAAAATGCCCTCTTTATTTGGGTATACAATTATGTTAATATATTGTGATAACACTTGACTTAAATAAAATGTAGACACTTTAAAAACGGTAGCAAAATCCGATCATTATAATACTTTTACAATCAACTATAATAAACTCGAATTTAATATTTCGACCGCCTAACTAATTGAATAGATTATTATTATTTTCAGCTCCACAGAAAACAAATCGATTCAAATATTTTACTAATTGAATTACTTAAAAAAACTCAATTAATATATTAAAAATAACTCTTGAATTCATAACTTATGTTTTCCACTTTAAATATCCATTATGAGTTCATCAGAATAAAATAAAATACCATTTTAATATATTTTGATTATTTTCCACTCAGAGATACAAATTTAAAGATCATAAATTTGAGATCGTAGAGCTTCTCCTTCGAGTGTATTTATTTCTACACTTTTATGAGGTTGTCGGTTGACGGTTGACGACTGTCTGCAGCTCTTTGAAGTTCAAGTTCGCTGCAATTGGCATGGCATTAAAATCTCGAAACAAAGCGAGAAAAAGTGAGAAAACGTCTTTAAAATGCATTCATCCCAAAATTATGTGGAGTCGCCGTTGCAGTCGCAGTCGCAGTCGACGTCGCAGTCGCAGCTGGCGTTGCTGACCCACTAAAGTCAAGAATGAATTGCTTTTATTTCTGAGAGCCGCAGCTACAATGTAGCTTCGCCGTGTGTTGAACACGTATGTGTGACTTCCGTCAAATGACAATAAATTAAGCAAACATACTAACCAGCTAGCCAGCTAGACGGCTATCAACTCGAACATCTAGTAAATATTGTATCTACAAGATACGCTCAACTCGGCTAGCACTTTAAGCCGCTCATTTGTTTGCCAGTCGGCAGGCGTCATTCGGCGACAGACGAGAGTCGAGAGTCGAGAATCGACAGTTGTTGTAAGTACGAGTATGTTGTGTTTAGCCTGTTGCCTGGTTGCCTGGTTGCCTGCTTGGCAGTGTTTAGCTAGTGATTATTCTCGCGCTGTTGCTATTGGCTTTGCTTTGTTGTTGTTCGTTGACGTTCATCATCGCCAAAAACGAATAACAGCGAAAAACCCAAAACCCTTAAATAGTCGCAGCCAAAGTGTCGCCAACAATTAGATGCCTGCCAATAAGGAAAGGCAAACAACGCCTCAACATTTTCAACTTTCCCGAGCTCCATCTCGGCTTATCGGAATCAGTTCCCTCCCCTCCCTCTCCCCTCTCTCCCCTCTCTCGCCACTCCGTTCTACAATTCGGCTTTGAGACTGATTGGCTTTGTTGTGCTCGTGTGCTCAGTATCGGAACTGTTGTCATTGGGTTTACAATTGTTGTTATTTGCATTGTTTAGCACATGTTAAGGTGTGCATTATTTTCTATTTTCTATGAGTGACGATGATGATTCTCAGAGCTCTAAAGAATACTCCAAATATTGTACTTTGCCAAATAATTGCTCATAATATTTGCGCCAACGTTCTTACAACTATTTGTCATCTTCACCATCCAATAAAACAAAATAAAACGGAAACATTAGTTGGGGGAATCGTTAAGCGCTTTTTCGGCAAGTTTCAAGAATTCGCACATCCGATAGTTAAATAAATGGAACAGCATTGCTGGAAGTAATACTTGATGCCCTATTCTCGGCCAGTCTAAGCAATAAATAAAACGAAAAACATTGGTGGAGGGAATATTTTAAGCCCTTATACAGTATATGGCAAGTCTCAACGATCATTTTGCGATCTGACGTGAAACAATTTCTACGTTTTTCAACAAATTCATATGTTATATATAGATGCGAGTTTGTTGATATACGAGTATGTATAATAAGATGCCTAATCACACCCAATTCATCTTAAGGCCAACTGCTGCTGTCTCTGCTGCACATTGCTTAAAGTGTTCACCTTCAATTTGAGACCGTTTTATTTCGATTGACATCGTCGTCAAATCGGACTTCATGGTAAGGTAGTACGTGACGTTACACTCTCCATCTCCATCTCCATCTCCATCTCCATCTCCAACTCCAACTCCACCTCGATCTCAATTATAATTTATGCAAGCTTAATTACAATTGTGATCCGTTAATGCACACGTACTACTCGGAAACTCGGATACTTGGATACTCTGATATATCTGTCTGATATGCGGACATATTTGCACTGGCGACTAGACTAAGCTTTGGAATTAGTTTAAATTCAATGACTTTGTTGAATCGATCTAATGATACGACAGCAATTACTTACTGATCGGATTAAGGCAAGTAGACAGTTCTATAAACAAATCAATTAGGTCTGGAAATGGAGACTTGAGGGCACTTTATCTTAAAGGCTTTTTAAACAAGCATTCATTATCGCAAAATCGCAATGCATTTAGCTTAGAATTGTATCAGCGATTGTAAATAATTTCTAAAGTGCATTGTACAATGTGTGTTGTATGCTATTCAAATATTTATATTTCCATATAATTACGAGTGTCAATTATAGTGATTTTCTGCTCAGCAACTACTTTTGGCATTGCGCTAAATTTATTATCATTCACCTGTGACTCGACTGGAATTTGACCAACAATTAAAAGCGTATTAAGTAATTTGTTATATTAATAAAGAAAAAATTATATATGTACTATACGTATAGACTGGCTGTAAATTGTTCCCGTCGCGTTAGCGAAGATTAAACGTGTCACGTAGAAAATCTCTTGGATCCGGCAAGTTTACAAATCCTGCTTATGTTTAATAAGACTCAATTGCCAATATTGCACAATTCGAGTGTGGCAACCAGTTTTGCAAGAGGTGGATAAATATTTTTAACGATCCCGTCGGGACGTTCCCTTTGCTTTGAAGGCGTTCCGAATTGGCGTTAATGGCGCTCGGAGCGGACAATAGGCGATATAACTTGAGAGTTCCAATAGTGTTATAGTACGGCTTAATTAAGACGCTATGCTGCGACTTTACGATAACTGCTATTTACTCACTTGCATTCCTCTGGGTTTTGTTCGCGAACAGTTTCATTTTAAGACTTTTCAAGCGACTTTAACTTATAGCCACTTTATTTGTTTCTTTTTGCGTCAGCGAGTATTTAAACTATTTAAAGCCGTGTGTGGCAATCAATTACGGCAGATTTATAGTTGGTGTTTTATGACGAAAATCAATTACTTGAGCTGTTTAGTGTTCTATTTGTTTATGCAGTTTATACCATAGGTCGTATTGTTTATTGCTGGTAGTCAACGATTGAACGATTAACAAGATCGCAAGTGATGCTGCTGGCTTCTGATCAATTAATTTTGAATTAATATTCCATAAATTGTGAACTTATCGAAGCATTAACTGCGACGAATACCGATTTCAATTACTAATGCACTTGGGTTCGAATGGTTCCTAATGACAAGTCTCGATTCCAAATTGGTGTTATATCGGCTTAGTTGCGATTTGTTGCACTTGTTGTTCCACTTGATGTTGCAGTTGCAGCTCTCGATGGCAGTTGCAGTTGCAGTTGATATATTGCTGTGACTGTTCCCGAATCTGACTGGCACGCACTTCCTATTCTCACGACAATTGACAACTTAATGCGCTGAGCTGATCGCCAGCTGGTTACCTTTATATGGACTCTTGGGCCGGGCCGCTCAGCTCCGACTGAGATCGACACTGAGATGCCTGAGACTGCGACTGAGACTACGACGACGGCGACGTCGACGGCGATGCCGACTGCGACTGCGACGTCGACGGCGGCCAAAGCTGAGATCGAGACATAGACCTAGTGCAGCGATCGAGCATCGAGCATCTAGCATCGCAACCGATCCGAAGCGCGAAAATCTTTACATGAACCGGTCCACTTTCAAGCCGCTGTTAACGCTGGCGTCGCGACAACAACAACCACAACGACGACAACGACAACGACGACGACGACGACAACAGAAGCAGCAGCATCGAGTACTTGCAACTTTGTAGAAGTTTTAGCACTACAAATAGGCTGTTCTCCCCCTCCGCCCCCTGCAAGAATGATGAATGATGAGTTAATCGCTACTGGAACAGTTTACCCCTCCACGAGGAATATGTTAGCATCTCTCTCTCTCGCTCTCTATCTCTCTCTGGGGGTTACTAAAGTTCGCGAATATATTGTTATTCAAGACAATCGAAAGATCAGTTGGGAGCCCAGTTCTCGTTAGCGTTAGCGTTAGCGTTAACGTTATTGTTATTGTTATTGGTGTTTGTGTTCTCTGCTGTGCTTGGCGAGTGCTTATAGCATATAGTTAATAGCACAAATTACTCTATTTAATCCCTAATAAGCACGCACACGTGCCCCGCGGCCCCTGAATAAATTCATCAAGTTTTCTCGGCTTCAAACGGTAATTAGAGAGCTGACGGGAAAGGAGACGTCGACGTCGAGTTGACAAAACGCTATTAACAAGCAATGCGGATAATGATCGCGTTTTGATCGATCTAGATAGGTGACAATGCTTATATCACGTGTCCAACAGACTCAGCTGCAGCTGCAGCTGCAGATAGGGCAAGAAATCGACCTGCAGATGCATTGGCCTCTTCTCAACCTGCCAGACAGCCTGGTACTCATACTTCTGTTCGGGTTCTTCTTCTTCTTCATCATAAAATATATATACTGCGATGACGCTAACAGTCTACTAAAAGGGAATTCGACGTCTCGGGGCAGAGCACTCACTCCATTAGGTGTTAGGCATTAGGCATTAGGTATTAGGCATTAGACATTAGGTGACCCTAATGTCTACCTAAAGATCGCATGTGTCTAATGCTCCCATACTTCTATATGCTACACTTCCAGACTCACACGTATAATTTTGTGCTCTTTAATTATTATAGCGAACATTTGCGGGTTCGTTTTGTGTTGTTTGTTTTTTATGACCATTGTCTTTTGATCTGACTCTAAATTTCGCCCATCCAATTTCCTACGTCAACAGCGACATTAACTCAAATGAACAACGTTGCGTTTAAATAGCAGTTGCCATGTTCTAAACAGTTAATTGTTATTTATCTGTTTATTTATAGCAAGGCACCACCATAATTATAGCATATTACGCTACTGAATGCGAGTAAACAGCTATTAGGCGAGTGTTTTTCCGAAAGCTTTTCGCAAGTTCCGCCCGTCGCTAGCTTTAAGCCTTGCCGAGGATAACTTTCGCCGCCATTTTGCTGGTCAGAAATGGAAAGCGAGTCTTGGAGATTCTATTATTTTTTCGAGTCTTTAATTAATATATTTATATGCAGTTCAGGCAGTCCATTAGCACCTACAGTTATCTCACTAAGCCCAAACGCTGAAACCTTTGCACAACATACCTTTCGATATTTGAATTTCAACAAAGTCATTTGTTTGTAAATGACTAAATAAATATTTATATTTATTAATATGTACTGTATTTTCTCGTACAATGTTACATTCATTTTAAACCTGTAACATTAAATGTATTTCACAGAGCTTAGCAATTGCACTTCAATACAAAAGCTGTTGTTATTTATTTACAATAATCAACAAGGAAAAGACGTGCGAAGAAACAGCATTTGACCTGAAACTAAGCGAGTCGGGAATAAACATAAACTTTAAGCCATTACCAAGCAAACATATGTCACTTACTATTTTATTGCTCCTAATGCACTTTACATTTATTTCATCTTAAATATTTGAACTTGGCAAACATTGTATGTGGATGTTATTTAATGCACTGTGCTGGAATATCAAATACCCGCATGCTAAGCCACTTTTGTTTTGTGAATAATTCGGAACCACAAATACCTATTCACAAGCTGCAATTGCATCTGACTTAGTCATGAAGTCTCCTAAAACAATCGTTCGTTGCAGCTATTCGCAACTAATAAAGTTGTTCACTTTTTAGCTATTTGCTTCAGCTTAGCAAGATCATTATTATTACCATTCGGTTCTACCCTAAAAAAGAAAGAATTCTTTAATTTTAGCTACAAAGCCATCAAGTGAAAATTTCACAAATGTAGCAATCAGTTATTTGGTTGGAAACTTTGAGAAAATAGTTTCAAATATTCTTCGATAATATATATATATTTACGAGTATTTAACATTCATCTCGGCAAAAGTTGCTTTCGAGTCATGTTTTGGATATTCCACGAATTCTATTTACAATTCGTAAATCTTCGTCTGGCACAATATATTCGATCATATCAATAACAGTAGGAGGAGGAAGAATGAGAGCCGTCGCAAATTACTAGAAGATTTATTACCCAGAAACAATAAGAAAAGGGGGAGGAGTGCATTAGTCTTAATGTAATAGGGTATAAAGTAGACAAATGTCGCTTAATTGTTGGTTGCCGTTGGTAAAGTGCTCAGAGCTAGGTGATTGTTTGCTTGTGAAATAAGAGGTTTCACATTTGCAGCTAATAACCTCCTGGAATGTCGGATGGTGAGAATATTGCATGCGCATTGAATGCGGAGTGAGTCAGAGTTGCTCCCAAGATAAACAAATTACTTCACTCTCCTCGACTAGCGTCATGTGGCGATAGTTATTGTCATCATACTTCTCGGTTATGGCGCTTCCTGTATAATACACGGTTTACCGTTAGACTACGAGTATATAGCTTAAACATGCAAATTTACAAGTGCAATTACCTTTCAGCAGATTGCCAAAACACGCTTCGAGTGTTCGTGTTCTCAAGCAAGGGAATTCCCGGTTGCATGATCTGGCAAATTACAACTGTGAATGCGTTGCATTAAATTAAAGACAACTACTTTAATGTCGGAGAAGCTGTTGACAATCTGAAAGTTGTAATGACATAGCAACAAAGATCAAGAGGATCCTTGAGGTGAATCCCCAGCAGAATCGAGGCGGAATTGTTGGGGACTCCCAGCGTGCGGAACAAGTGTGAGCATAAGCAAAGCTCATAAAATGTACGTATGTAAATCAGCACTATTATTAGGTCATATATAATTATACGACTTCCATCGAACGCGAATGCGATGTCGAGTACCCTCGGAAGTTCATTTGATTGGACATTGAGTGGAGTCAAGGCGAAGGAAGTAGCAGACTGCAGTTGAGGTTATGCAAGAGCAATATCTAGAGTTTAATATCAGCTTGGAGATTATTTATTACGCGTGCAAAAGTTAATAATACAGGAAAGTTCCGATCGATAATATCGTACACTGCAGTGTAATTGAACTGCACTCTCAACTCTAAATGGAACAATAAGGAACCAAGCCAGTTGGATGCCAATTAGATTTAAATATGGTACGTTGTCGGTTAGTTCTAATGAATATTTAACGAGCTTGATTGCCATTTCAATAGAAGCTGCAGCAAATAACAACAAGAGCATAAAAACAACTAATTTAATTAATAGTTGCAATATGTATGCACCGTGATAATTAGCCAGCTCATTTAAAACTAATATGAAAATAATAACAAGCGTTTAGGAAAGTCATCATGGCGACGGCAGCGGCAGCGGCAACGGCAGCGGCAACAGTGTGATGTGATGTCATACGGACAAAGGCGCGTATACGTAATGTGAGGTGAGAGCACATTACGTATACGCAGACGGCGACTGAGATTATAAAATGTGTGTTAGTTAGATGAAGATTACAGCACAAATGACCCCAAATTAAAGAGTTCTTGGCCTACCCTTCTATTAGGTATGAAAACTGAAATAAATATATAACGCGCCAATTGCGCGCCGACAATTGGCGTCACACAGATAAATGTGTAGTTCGGTCGAGTATCGTAAACAGCAATCGCAAGCGCAGTCGCTATCGCTATCGCTATCGCTATCGCAGTTGGAAAAGCCTCTGGCAATTAAATATTAATTAAGTAATTCTAATTAATGATTGTGTGCATAAGTCAACCATTTTGCCATTTGCATATCTAGCTGGCAGGGTCTAAACCGGACACCGAATGGGGGACAATCGGAAGCAGAGTGTCTGATAATCCTTCGCAGCGCATTTCATCATTAATATCAAGGAGCACTTCGGCCGATATCTCGTTAGCCAACTGTCAGCATTCGTTAGCGTTCTGCGATTGCGACTGCGATTGCGTTTCTGTTCCAGCTGGTTGAAAACTTTATCCGACCAACAATAATTAGCTTTGCATATGAAAATATTTTTGAGAGGCTTCGCACTGCTGCCATGCGACCTCCAGAGCAGGTGAGCGGGAGCGGGAGCGGGAGCGGGCGCGGGCGAAATGTCGAGGGGACAGGCGCCCACAAATCCTCCAGATACCCCTGCATACATGTGTACCTGGGCCATGCGGCCACCGAGGAGTATAAATGCCTGTTGCTTCACTCATTCGACCACCATTTAGAATCGCTCGTCGGATTCATCAGCTGCCTGTTGATTGGCTCTTCAGCTTCAGCTTAAGTTTCAGCTCTTCAGCAGCTCTTCGCACGACAACTCGAGCGTTAAGCTAATCATTTGGTCTGTTGGGACTCTGATTGTGCTCGCCGCTGATTGTGTTTGTCGACTGTCACTTGTGATTGTGCATCTGAGCCGCGAGGACTTGTTGCGCCCCAAACAGAGCTGCACTTTTCAACTCTTTTAATACTCAAGAACCAAGGTGAGCCTTTAAATATGACATATTTAATGCAGACAAGTGCATTCTTTATTAATACTAAATTATTTGAATCGAATCACTATTTCAAAATTCATTGCATACTCAAGAACATTGAAAGGATATTTTAACAATTTGATTTAAAATACTAAATACCTTACAAAGCGAAGAGAATAGTTTTTAATAAGTGCATTTTAATATGTATGATTATTTAATTTACAAGAGTCGCAGTTTCATAATACTTTTAGCACTCAAGACATTTTCTAAAGTATTATAGAAATGAGATAAATTTGTTGTGAATTTAAGTGATTTTTAAATATTCAATAAATTGAATCGCGTCGCAGTTTCATAATTCTGCCAATCAGATAAATTTGTTAACATGCTACAATTTCATTCAATAATTCGTGAATTGAGCAGCGACGCAATTTGATAATTCTTGGAATACTCAAAGCTATTAGGTCAATTTTTATTCAGCTAAATTAATGAACATGAGTTTGCAGTTTTTGAGTTTTAAAGTTTATAGACATTTTCAAATAGTGAATCACCTAAAGTGAGCTTTGATTTATCACTTAAAATTAATACATTTCATAGTCTGGTTAATATACATTTTCAAATAAATAATCAATCAAATGATGCGAGTAATAGTTTAAAAATCGTATGTTGTTGAAGCTATCAGATAAATTAGAATAAATGATGATAATAATGGATAAACGATGCTTACAGCTTAATGGCATTTAATAGAATAGCTTTTTAAGTTGCATTTTATAACAAATGATAAAGATAGGTAAGATATGAACAATCATTTCAATAAGCCAGCATTGTTTTCACAAGTGTGGAATGGAAATGCTCACTCCAATTACGCAAATTTGACTAAATTATATGGCAACTCGGAAGCAGTGGCTTAGAAAGTAATTCGGAATTTGTGAATATTCAAATGTGCTCCAACAAAGGGAACAATGAGTATCTTTGACACGCCATACACGTGCCGCGTACTTACATTGTATCTGAAAGATACTCGGCTTTGAGTAATATGTTCAGTGCACTCGAAAATTGAGCTGATCGTGACGCAGTTGCTCTAACTAGACTCGGGTCTGATTGATCTATTGATCGCCATGTAACTAACTAGCTATCGTCAATAACTAGCGACTTAACTACTCTGTACGCCCCTTGCAAATTATCATATGAGATTGCCACCTATTAAGTATCCGTGGCGCTACCGCGACCACAAATAGGCCAATCACGGATTACGCGAAGCTCCCAGACCGAGACCCCTGACGGTTCAAGCTACAAACTAATTACCTCAGATTTATTTATGCAAATAATCAATTGCAATTGCTTTCGTTTTCAAGCTAATCCGCCCGCCTCTCTTTGTCTGTATCTCTGGACGTTAGGTAATCACATCATGTCGCACACCATGCGCTGCACTCTGGTGGTCTGCGTGGCATTGGCTCTCTTTGCCGCAGGCTGCAACGTGGAGGCCTCCAAAACGCGTCCTCCCCGCAACAACGACATCAGCACCATGGCCGATGCTCTGAAGTATCTGCAGGACCTGGACGTCTATTATGGGGACAGAGCGCGCGTTAGATTCGGCAAACGCGGATCCCTGATGCAGTTGGTCCGCAATCGAATGCTGGAGAACGCCAACAACAACAACAACGAGATTATCTCGGACAATGGGGGCAACAACGGGGACATAGTAAGTTAAGCCCCTATTCTACTCAAAACCCATTAATTTATTGTCTTTTATAGATGCACTCTGGCGGCGAGGAGGAACCATTTTAATAATGGAAACGATTGGAAAAGCTGCAATCGCGGCAAATAGTCTTATATGCTGTTACATAATTTTGGAGCAATAGTTTAAGATATATATACTGCATAGAATTGCTTGAAATTATAAATAAACTCGTTAACTTTGAGTGTTTAAAAAGTTCAGTGTTCCCTTGCAAATCGTCCATGAATAAAATGGCAACTTAATAAAACGTTCATTAAACTTTCTCAAGAATTTATGTGGCTTCAGCAAATCTTGGATCTTTTTTTTAGTTACTGGTAATTTTTTAAATATTTTCGATGAATTAAAGCGTGTTAAAATTAGCTGTGGAAAATCATGTATGAAATTAGTCGCAGATAAGCAAGTTGACTTTTTACATGACTTGATATTTCTTAAGCTAATTCTATGTAATCCTGGATCTTTGATGGATTTAATGGCTAATCTTAAATATATTCTCGAGTTCTCTGATGAGATCCATTTTCCAAAGCTTCTAATTGGCAGTTCAGTTCAAATCATCGATGAGCATATTATGAATTAAGTAACATTAAAACTCGCATTTAAATTAATAAAGAATCCTGCTTATTTATTACAGTTTAAGATAAATTTTCAATATTCTTGACTTATATAATTAAGTTACGTTGATTAAACTCTTCAGAAATTATTTGTTGCAATGCAAATCATCTTAACATAAATGAGAACTTAATAATGCCAATTTACCAAGATCAGAAATTAGCTGATAAATGACTGGTAAATTTTTAATATGTTCTCGACTTCCCTGATCAGATCGACGTGAATTAGTTAATCATTGCAAATCATCCAAAAATAAATGTGAACTTAATTACAACATTTTAAGCTCAATGCCAATCTTCCATCAACCAATTTAGAAATAATTTTCGATATTAAACTGATAAATTAATTCTGGTAGTTTATTAGAGCTTCAAGTGTCTAGCCAAGCTGAATGTTCTCGACCTCCTTGATGAGGTCCATGTGCTTGAACTCGTCGGGGCGCTTCGTGAACGTCTCGAGCAGCTTCATCTTGCTCTCGTCCGTCTTGTAGTAGAACATCTGCAGCTCGTTCGCCAGGCACTGAGCCTCCTGGGCGGTGAGAACCTTCGAGTCGTACTCGCCCCGCATAAGGACAATGCCCTTGTCCTGTACCTCGGTGTAGTGGATCAAGGTGAGGCATTCGGGGGCATTCTCGTGGTGCACCTGGTAGGCCAGCAGAGGGGTGAAGTGCACCGTGTTGGCCGCGAACTGCAGCATGATGAACTCGAAGCCTTCGCTGCGCGGCAGAGGCAGCAGAAATATTGGATGCTCCTTGGCACGGGATGTCAACGTCTCGTACTGGGCTGTGGTCAAGGTGGCGGCCAGCACGTCCTTGGTCTTGTGGTACTCGAGCCAGATCTTGGAGATCTCCTCGGCATTCTGATCCTCCAGCAGCTCCAGCTTCATAATATCGCTGAGCTTCTTATGCGGCAATTCGCCACCGTCCTGTGAGAGCTTCCTCTTGGGGTTCAACAGCTCAGAGTACGATCTAGACAGAGGAGGGGAGTTCAATGAGAGAAACAGAGAGGGAATAGTGTTGCTGAACTCACCTGGCTTGGCTCTGACCATCTTTAATCGGGTTGACGACGCGATCAACGCGATCCAAAAATTCCTCCGTCGAAGTTTGCTGCATTTTCGCTATCTTGTCGGCATATTTGGAATAGTAGGGATTCGACTCCTTCAGCTGCTCAACAGCCTCCTTGGCGCGGTTGGCGGATGTCATTGCAATGCGGCGAGTAACAATATGATGGTTATTTTGTAAAACGCGTAAACATTTACGAGCACATTCCATGCCGAACGAATTAAAATTCAATCGATGTTATACAACACACAGCTGACTGTTGACAAACAGCTGATACCTGCGACAGTGTTGGAAAGCGTCACGTCACCTTAACACACTGTTAACAGCTACAGTAACAGGGTGACGCTCACGAATTTGATTTAGCACATGTTGTTCACAGGGTGCCGCTAAGCAAGTACTGTGTCACGTTAACATAACCAGTTACATAGCGGTTAATCTTCATTTACATTAGTACTCTGTGCAGTTCAAATTTTGAACTCACAATAACAAATTATTTCAAAAGCTATGCACTTTAATTTAACTACGTTTATTAAAACAAATAAAGTTTTTAATCAATAATCATTATTTATATTTAATGTTCCACAAATATTCCACCAACGCTCTAGCAACTATCATGTTGACAATTCGAAATGAGCTTAGGAAATTCAAAAATCTAATATTTCAAAAAATGTGTGAATATTATATAATAAAAATAATTTATTTTGAATGTATAATACATCCGCCGTTCTATTCCATAAATTAAAAATAAAACTAATATCATTAGTTTTAAATTGTAACATTTTTAATTATATGAAAATCTGTACAAATCCGTTATGTACAATTGCACATTTCTTTTAGCAAAAATTAATTGTGAATCAAAATATTTTTGAACGATAGCCCTAAAAACCTCATGTCAACCGATAATGAAACTATTTTAGGTATCGTATCGAAGCAATTACAAAAACGCCAGTTTCTAATGAGTTGCACTAATCGTGACCCTTTTAAGCGAATGCAGATTTAATTTATTTTATTTTTTGTTATACCACTGCTTTTGTATAAAAGCTCGCACAGTGAATAAATATTTTTCAATCGAATTTTCTTCACTCAGCTATTAGCAGCCGCCGTCGCGGTTCTTCAGATTTTCCAAAAGTTTGTTGCTCCCAAAACTAAAACAAAAAAAATATCATGGAATCGCAAATTCAGTCATTTTATAAAAATAAAACGGTGTTTATCACGGGCGGCACTGGATTTTTGGGAAAAGGTAACGACAACTGAAACTTTTGCCGGTTCACAGTATATATTTTATGACGTATTCGCAACATTGTCTTTCAGTTACCATTGAAAAACTGCTGCGTTCAACGCAGGTCAAGCGAATCTACGTGCTAGTGAGGCCCAAAAAGGGCGTAAATATTCAGGATCGAATTGCGGCATGGGATAGAGATGCGGTAAGTTTGTTGAACTGAGCATAAATTACCCGCGGGCTTAAAGTTTATTTTAATTAAAAGTCAAATATGCATGTAATTGGTGAATTCATCGCCATCGTATCCGGCTGTTTGTCTTTCCACGTGTTCGAACAACTATGTCGACATCAGTGACTACAAAAGCAATAGACTCCAAATTTGGCACTCGTCTACGCTCTTGTAAATTGCTTAAGTTTAAGTCTACGTCTTCTGTTTTCAGCTTTTCTCCGTGCTGCGAAAGTCACATGGAAAGTTCACGGACCGCATTGTCCCCATAGCAGGAGACTGTCAGCTGCCCGACCTGGGCATCAGCAGCGCAGACAGGAAACTGCTGGCGAACGAAGCACAGATCCTGCTGCACTTGGCTGCCACAGTGAGCTTCGATGAGCGCCTCCACGTGGCACTGGACATCAACACTCGCGGCACGCAGCTGATCGTGCAACTGGCCAAAGGGATGCGGCACCTGGAGGCCTTCGTGCACGTCTCCACGGCGTACTCGAACTGTGTGCTCAAGCACATCGGAGAGTCCTTTTACCCGGACAACTTGCCCTGCACCTTCGACAAGGCGCTCGAGCTGCGTCAGCTGCTGAGCAGTGAGCTGCTGGACAAGCTCACCCCCGCGCTGCTCGGAAAGTATCCAAACACGTACACCTTCACCAAGGCCTTGGCCGAGCAGGTGGTGCAGAGGGAGGCGGCGGATCTGCCAGTTTGCATCTTCCGACCTGCCATGAGTGAGTATCCTGAGATGGTCGATAACACATGAGTATGTTATTTAATGGCGTTCTTCTTAGTACTGACTGCCTACAAGGAGCCGACGCCTGGCTGGGTGGACAATCTGCTGGGCCCCATCTCCATCTTCTACGGCTGCGGCATTGGAGTCCTGCGAGTCATGCTGGTCGAGGAGAGCGGCATGTCCCACATTGTGCCCGTCGACTACAGCGCCAACATGATTCTCTCGACGGCCTGGCAGACGGCCAAGGAAAACGAAAGTGCGACGGCGAAAGTGCCAACGGTCTACAACTTCACCAACAGCGATCAGAACAAGATGACTTGGGGCCGCTTGTCGCACTCGATTATTGAGAAGCGGCATCTGGTGCCGTTGCCCAACATGCTGTGGTTCCCCTTTCTCAAACTATGCTCCCAGATGTGGCAGTTTCAGCTGGCGATATACATCTATCACATTCTGCCCGGCCACCTTGTTGATTTTGTGTTACGCCTGCGAGGTCAAAAGCCACGCATGATCAATATCTATAAGAAAATTCACAAAAACATCAAACGATTGTCGCCGTTCTCGCTCTCCAGCTGGACCTTTGAGCTGAACAACACGAATAGACTTTTACAGAGCATGTCGCCCAAGGATCGAGAACTCTTTCAATTCGATATGGCGACTGTGGACTGGGACGAATACTTTACGGTGGCACTGTTTGGGGTGCGACTGCACATCACAAAGGAAGAGCCCACTGAAGAATCTCTGCAGAGGGCAACAAACACATTCAACAGGTTCGTATGACTTGCCCACTAAGAATCCTAAATATTAAAATCATCTTTTTTTCAGATTCCGTTTTTATAATCGCGTTCTGCATACGATTATCTTTGCCTTGATTGCTGCACTAATCTGGGGATTGCTTAGAATGTTCAATTAATTTCAGTTGCATAACTTACCATTATAATTACTTTTTCCATCAATTATCATAATATAAAATAATAATCATGAAAATCAAAAGAAAACAAATAAATGAAATGCACGAACTTATTTTTTTAATTGGAGACACAATTCAGACCTCAAAAAGTAATCTTCTCTTAGAAACAATTGTACAAGCTTAGACACTGTGTATAGACACTTATTCTGAACATTCGCCCTATTTTTGTTCTAAAATTTACATTTGCAGAGAAACATTAAATTCAAACCGAGTAACGGCAATTGAAAAAAAAATACAAGTAATGCACTCCTGCCACTTTGCAGTATTTTTATAATAGAAAGTAAATATCATATTAAAACAGCTATCAATGGTATATTGTGCAGCCCTGGAATGGGTAATTTATTTTACAGAAATTCGCATCAAACTGTGCGATTCCTGAATTGAATTCATTGTTATTTTATTTCCGCATTTTTGAAAAATATTTAAAGTGTAATGTTGTTTAATGAATTTTATACATAAACTAATTGTATTCACATTTACAGACGTTGGCCGCTGTTCGCGATATACAAGCTAGTCACTTATTTGCGGTATTTTTTAGGTACATTTGTGGAACTCAACTTGCGGTCACGCTGACTTGAGGGAGAGTCGCCGTTGCGACTTAGTTTCAATTTAACGTTCAAGCGTGTTGTATGTACTTCGGAATAGTTGCTTTCTGGGGGCCTAGACTGGTATGGTGGCTTTGGCAGTGAGACTCTGGCTCTGAATGCCCATAGTATAGATTTTCAGCTACTGCAGCGAGTACAAAAGAATTGGAAAAAGCCAAAAAAAAAAAAAGTGGTAAAAACCGCCCATTCGTTATTGATTGATAATTGCGAAGAATGGCTTTTTGTAGACATTAGAAAGTGTTACGCAGTTGCCCGTAGAGACACATTGCATAATTTAAGTTGGCTTTTTCCAAGAACTTTTTGTTCCTTCGAATTAGGGCAACAGCAACAACAACTGCACGAAACGGCGGCATTATTTATGTGTATTAAAGCGCGAAAGCCAATAAAAGGCAAAGACTGAAAAAACATATTCGGAATGTGCATCATAATTAAAGAAAAACGTGCAAAAACAAAAGAAAATACAACACATAAATAATATACAATAAGCGCAGCTTAGTTCAATCTCTTCTTTTTGTGCTTTGCTTCTTGTGCTTGTTCTTGTGGCTGTTGTTGTTGTTGGTGTAAGTGACATAACGCAATTTGATTGGCATGCGAATTTTCGTATGTGTGTGTCTCTGTGACTGCATGTGTGCAGAGGACAACAACAACAAAGTGCAAGACGAAGCGCTGCTTGAACTTCTTTTTAGTGCTACTGTATGTGTGAGGTACTCTTTAGCAGTATGTGTACAGCAAAGCATTACTTGTTCGAAGGTGGAGCGGGGGGGATGAATCGTGAATGAATATTTTATTAGTGTTTGCAATTAAATTGCAGATCAAATTCGTACAATCGGCATTACACGGACACGCGCTCTCACCAACACAGTAACAAATACTGCCAACCCTCGTAAGTCGCCCCCGCAGCCGTCGTCGCCGTCGCTAGCAGGCGAAAAACAACAGCAAAAAGAGAAACAAGTGCGCGAGTGTTGAGAAATGTTCGCAAGCCGAGGTCGAGGAGGCGCGTTGGCAGCGCTGCTGCTGTTCTGCTGCTGCGCTGCTCCGGGTGCAGCTGTCGCTGATCTGGCGGACAAATTGTGCGACGACTCGGAACTGTCACAGGTGAGTCAGAGCGAGAGCGCAACATAAAGAACAACAGTTAAACAGTTGAAGTAAAGTAAATATTGCAGCCTCAGCCCGAAATAGCAAAACACATGTATTTAGTAGGTGCATAGCGGGTTGTCTCTATCCCCTTCCCCCTTCCACACACACAGTTGTTTACACACACCCACACATCTATAATTAGGCAAACACACACATAACAGACATATATTGACATTATTTCCACGAGCCTGGGCACACTGACCTTGAAGCGCAAAGCCTTGATGACACAGCGAGAGAAAGAGAGAGGGAAGAGCACAGGTAGCTGCGAGAGTTTTGAGCTGCGTCCTTGACCTTTGGCATTTGCACTTGTTGTTGCTGCAGCTGCTGGAAAATCAATTCGTCCCAAGTCGCTATTCCTCTTACCTGAGCCTAGCTTCAGTCCAAAGTCTATGTTGTATGCACGCTGAACCCATTATATAAAGTAAGTTATGCAAAGCAACCACACAACACACACACACGAGTCGTTGTTCGACGTCGCCGTCGACTGAGCATAACTGTTTTCCAGCTATTTATAAAGTTTGGTCTGCCTTTTTACACCTTCACACACCGACACACACACACACATATGTTATGCAGAATAGACAACACATAAAAGTGTAAAAGTCAGAAGCCATTAAAGGTTCGCTGCCTAAAACAACAACAAGCAACAGGAACAACAATAACAATATGTCGTTCTACTCTGTTAAGCATTTAATGCCCAAAAATAGTTGCTAGCCAGCAAACAGCAAAAAACAAAACTAAGAAAAATTTCACAAATGAAAAGAAAGCGTGCGAGCAGCGCAAGCAGCGCCGTGGCCAGTTACCAGCTGAGCGTTCGCAGCTCCCTCCTCCCCCCTCCTTCCCACCGTCCTGTTCCGTCGTTCCCTTCCCTGACACAATGAAGTTGAAGTGAAAAATGCAATGTGCCCTGGCTTTGCCTTCACTTTACTCTACTTGGCTGCAGAGTACTCACTATTTTGTACGCCACTGTCAGCGTTGGCTTGCTCTAGTTTAGAAGTGGGAAACAGAGCAGAAGATTGTGTTCTGCTGCAGCAAATGCGGCAAGTCTCTTGCCAATAGACAAAATAAAGCTAGAGCTAAAATGTACATTACATTTAGTCTGATTTTGAGTCGCCGCTTTGCCTGGTTGTCAGTTCTGCTGAGTTGCAATGCTATTTATGACGCGACTGTTGAGGTGCTGCTCAAAAATCTATTTCGAATTAAATGTATATAGGACTCTTTTCTATTAAATTTAAATACTTCACAAATGTTAGTAATAACCATTATACATTTACATGTTATTGTATACTAATGGATATAGAGAAATTCATTTAAGAGTACATTAAAAAGAAGAAGCCTTATTCAAATTGAATGTTTCAATGGAGTTGAAAGGTGCAAAATTAAAATTAAATTGAATTTGAAATATTTTAAAAGTTTTAGTAATTAGCATTCATATATTATTGTATATTATAAATGGGTAAAAAGAAATTAATCTAATGAAACATTGAGGAGAATAAGCCTTTTTTAAATTAAATTAAAATTCTGGTGAGCATATGAATTGATTATTAATATAATTAGATAGTTTTCTCATTGTTCTAGTGTGATATCAATCAGTTTAATTGGAACTGTTGCAGCGCGCGTTTAATCATTCTTTCAAGCATCTCCGTCTCAAGAGAAATTTCCATCGAAATTCAGAATATATTTGTTGTGTGTGCTTCCCTCCCCTGATCCTCTTCTGATGTGAGGGTAAGGGCGTTCAGTGGCTTCTCTGTGACCTCCACTGCTGACCCCAGACTTCCTGTTGTCCACACAGTATCCGACGACGACGTCATCAACTTTGGCAAATGTGTTGAGATTGTTTTAATGTTAAATTTAACCTTTGACTGTCGCTGAAATTGTGGCAGCAATTGAAGCAGGCGAGGATGAAGATGTGTCGCTGGGTGGGCGTTGGGGTCTTGGGGGCGTGGTTGTGGGTGGATGGATGGTTGTCAACTGAGCTGACCGACCTAGGAACAGAGGAAAATACAACGAGGCAGCAACAACAGAATCGAATTCAATTAAATTTAATTTAAGATTACAATAGCGATGTATGATGCATGTTTGTGGCTTGTACATTTATCCATGTGGAGACGCGTGATGTGGAGCGCTCGGCTTAGCTCTCAGCTCAGCTCAGTTATTGTATGTGATCTTCGGTCCGAATCAAGCCCCAACCTCAGAGCAGAGACTTCTCGAGGCGAGGCGTTGAACGTGAATGAGTGTCTGACCTTAATGGAGCCTAAAGCAAAAACACACAGCAGCAAATTGATAGAGCTGTAGATCGGACTATATAAAGGCGATGCATTAGAGATCCATGGCGGGCGTCAAACTGAAATTGAACCGACATGCGATCCTCCATCATCGTCTCCATCTCCAACTCTGGCCAATTAAGCATAAAGACTCCGAGAGGGGAATGCTGCAATTATACCAAAAACTTTACCATCTGCATAATTTGTAGCAATTAAGTTCGAGTGCGGGACATGCACTGTGAATGAGTTCTGAATACACTCACATGTACATGTGCGTGAATGAATGATAATGAACAAATAATTCAAGTGCTGCTGCTGCTGCTGCCGCTTCTCGCCCCCTTTTGCCACGCCCCTTTAAGTAACACCAGCTCATATTTATTTTGTTTTCCATTTATACACTAGCATTCGTAGCTTGTTTAATTCCCCTAGGACAACTAGGACAACTCAATGAATTTGGCTAAAATCCACACACAGAAACACCACATAAAACATGTGAAATGCAAACAAAATTTGAACTGCCAGCGGTTCTCTCTTTCTTTCTTTCTCTCTCTCTCTCTCTCTCTCTCTCTTTCACAGGGCACTGCCAAAACGTTCAGGCGCCTTATGCCAGTTAGGGTAAGCTGCAACATCAACAAAACCACCAACAACAACAAAAACTCTCTTATCTATGTAGCCAAAATGCATAAAAACGTTACATGTTCTTGCCTTAATTTCGTTAATAAATTCTCAAATAAGGGTTGCGTCTGTCGCTCTTTTTAAGTGGGCGTGGCAAAGAGGGTTGCATTAGTCGCAGTCGCATTCGCAGCCGAGTTTGTTTGCACCGCCGTCTGATTCAGATTCTGACTCACAGCTTGCCCTTGACACCACCACACGCATCTCTGGCAGAGAGAAAAGCCATTTCCATTCGACACACAGGGTTCAATGGCACTGGGAGCTGAAATGTTGTGAAATTCAAACGCAATTCAAACCCAATTCCACTCGAAGGGTCTCAAATTGCAAAAGGCGCTCTAAGTGCGATTTGACATGAATGAAAATGATGCCATGGCATAATTGCAATTGCAGTCCAAGTGGCCCAAATAATTTATTCATTGAAAGCCGACTGTAATCTGATATATATGTACATACATATGTATATGGCGACTAGCCAGCTTGTCTCGCAACTTCGCCCGCGTCGTATTTAGATATATTTATTGTTATTTTGGGAAAGTTCTTTCTTAACTGCATGCAGTTTTGCTTTCATTGTGCCATCGACAAATTCTTAAAACACTATCACTTAAAATAACATCGTAAAGTTATTTCTCATTATTTATTGGCTATTAATAATGCGAATTTATTCCAAATAGAAAGTAAGAGTGGGTATTGAAAAATAAACTAAGCCTTATTGCATGAACAAATTACGTAAACAACTTTGGGTAAAAATGGCAGCAAATTTGTACATAAAGATATAGTACTTTCATTCTTATGCTGATATTTGTTTTGAAAATGTCGAAGGATAGTTTGCCCCCAGGGCATTAGACGCGCCGTCAGAGATAAGCTAAAACATTTTAAATGTGAAATGGAAACCAGCTAAGAAGCAGGAGTAGAAGCAGCAGCAGGATCGAGTCGAAAGCAATAATGACCACGGACTTCTCCAATTACAAAAAAAAAAAAACTGATGGCGATGCCGAAACAAAGATACCGACCAAATGTGAACTGCGAGCAGCGCTTAAAACGAGGACTAGGGACAGGTAGAGGCAATGTGACTCATGGTGTGACAGGACGACAGAGAAAAAGGACTCGCACACACACAACTGCACCAAAAACACGTAGCTGGTCAATTTAGAGCTTTGTTGTCGCACAGCGGAGCACAAAACTCATAAAGCTGGCTGAGAATGTTTAGCAGGGCGTGTCGTAGGTGGTTGCGAAGCCGCAAAGTGAGTGTAGTGCGGTCTGCTGTCGCCCTCTTCCCATTCCCCTCTCCCAATGCCTGGCAGGTGGTGCAAGCAAAGGGTCAGCGTATGCCGTTTAGGGTAGCTGCAAATGCATTTCTAGCTGCATCTGGCAGTACGCGAGTCCTGTCTACTCCCTCCTCACTAATGACACGCATTCTCACATCTCACAAACATGTTGTCGCTATGAGCGGGGCCAACGTGCTTACGTAATTGGTTCAATAAACCTTTT
This sequence comes from Drosophila ustulata, assembly GCA_035047365.1. Lineage (NCBI taxonomy): Eukaryota > Metazoa > Arthropoda > Insecta > Diptera > Drosophilidae > Drosophila > Drosophila ustulata. The sequence goes on from JAWNPT010000094.1 coordinate 32,041,045, forward strand.
TCGCCTGGTCGCCCAGCGAGCGAGTTCTCAGTTGTTCTATTCAGTAGTCACTTGTTTGGCTGTTGCCATGGAATTGGCCCGTTTCGTTGTTGGGTATTGCCAAAAAGACTGCCATAAAATCGCATGATTTCGTTTCGTTCGATAGCTGTTACACTGTTCAACAAGCTCACAAATGAGATTGTTCATTTATAAAATGTACAAAAATTAATTAACTTTATACTTATTCCTTAGTTTACCTATTTTTATTTAAAAGGATAAATCTATTACATTTTTATAAGTATCCCTTTTTTATACATTTTTAGAAAATAAGCAATTTATTATCTATTTAGCGAATAATCAAATTTGATAGATATTGCAATTTTCGTAAATTATATGTAACTTAAAAATAAAGCTCAAACTTGATTATTATATCATTAAATTTTTTAAATGTACAACATCAATGAAAATATTGTATTTATGTGTAAGTGGGTTTTCTCCAATATTTTTTTATATTTGGAGAAATTATAATTACCTTAAAGTGATTCTATTATAATTACATTATAATAATTTTATTATAATTACCTTAAAGTGATTCTATTTTGCGAGCGTCAAATTTAATTGAGTTCTATTTGTTGACTTGCAGTTTTACAGCCTGCTGGAGCAGAATCCCGTGGCCAACGCCACGTTAACCCTGCGCTCCTGCACGATCTTCGTGCCGACCAATGAAGCCTTCCAGCGCTACAAGGGCAATGCGCAGGTGCTCTACCACATGAGTGAGTACTTTGATCGTCGCAAGAGACAATGTAACGCTCCAATGCTCTCTCCCTGTCTCGCTTAGCCACCGCTGCATTTAGTCAGAATCAGCTGAAGACCAGCGTGACATCCGACATGGAGGGCAATCCTCCGCTCTATATCACAAATGGACGCAATGGCGACATCTATGTGAACAATGCACGCATTATTCCATCGCTGAGTGTTGAGCTCACCAATCGGGAGGGCAAGCGTCAGGTCTGTATCTGCGTTAATGACTAATAGTTATTAATTTAATCATGAATGGTGATTCGTCCATGCAGGTCATGCACATCATCGACGAGGTGCTGGAACCCCTCACTGCCAAGTCCTCCAGCACGGAGATGAACAACATGGATGCCATGCAATTTATGCGACTAGCCGATCAGCTTAACCTGGGCAACAGGACACTGCGCACTTATCGTACCCAGGTGGCGATGGCTAAAAAGGAATCGCTCTTCGAGTCGCCTGGCTTCCACACTTTCCTCGTGCCCATCGACGAGGGCTTTAAGGTTGCCGCCATTTCGCTTATCATCTGCCCCATGTCGCTGCTAATTTTCAATTTGTTATGTACTGCAGCACTCGACACGCAGCGGTCTGGTGGATGCCAAAGTTATCGATGGTCACGTCATCCCGAACACTGTCATTTTTACTGCCGCCTCCGAGCACGATGAACCCAAGACTTCCGCTGCCTTCGAGGACCAAATCAAGGTCACTGTCAGTTTCTTCAAGCAGAAGGACGGCAAGAGTAAGCTCCATTTAATGTAAGTTTCATAGAAGTATTATTTATTTTTCACTCTTATTTCAGTGTATGTCAAATCGAACACGTTTCTGGGCGACGCCAAGCACAAGGAGGGCGTGGTGCTAGCGGAGATTGTCAAGGCCAACATTCCCATTAAAAACGGCGTTGTGCATCTGATCCATCGTCCGCTGATGATCATCGACACCACTGTCACGCAGTTCTTGCAGGTAAATGGGCGTGGAAGCCATTCTTTCAACTGTATAAACAAAAAGAGACTCACACACAGAGTTAGCTGAACATATACCAACCAATAGACACAGGTTAGGCTCGATAGAGTTGCTGAGTTGCAGAATTACCAGCTGTCCAATGCTTGTTAAAATGTGCTTTGCATTTAGCTGAGCTGCGCTCGATTGGACGCCGAGTGGACTCAGACCACAATCCCACGCGTTCATCTATCTGCAAAGTCAAAACAAAAGAATGCAATGCACCATCCAAACTGTAAACATTGAGAGTAGAAAAACACGGTTGCCATATTCTTGTTGGATTTGTGCCAATCGCGCAATTGCTTCATAATTTACATTTTGCTTAAAACAATCTTAACTTAAAAAAGGTTTGGCAGGGGAGAAAACATATATTTCAATTAACTTATTAACTACTGAAATACCCTGCATATTATGCGGTTGCAGCAGTTTTACTTTGCGTCTAATATTTGAGAAAATTATTTATTTTTGATGCACACCAAAAGGCAGCAAATTGTGAAGAAATAATTGTTTTTATTTTATTGCTTTTAAAAAAGATATATGTATGTGATTTCATGTGGCAACCGTGACTACACATTCACATACCCACAAAAGACCCCCTCACAAATACAGCGACAGTAATATGTATGTAGATCATAAGAGCTTGATCTCAACTCTTGAAACACAAGCAAAACAAAGAATGCCCAAGGTCTGATATTACATCGAACTGAAATGCGCAGATTTTCATATATCTGAATATTGGGGCAAAGTTTGTCGCGATTGATGAACTTTGCTCAAAATGTGATTAACAAGATCGGTTCCATGTAAAATCATAAGCAAAATTTTATTTTAAAATAATTTTTAAAATACAAATTTTATTTTAAAACAATTTTGGGTGTAATGTAAGTATTGCCAAAATCAAAAAAAAAAAAAAAACAAATGAAACGCAATGTATTTTATGTAAATTCAAATCTATTGAACAAAATTATTCATTTCAACAAAAATCACATTGCGCTCTCTTAGACTGGCAAGCAAGCCTATAATTGGAATTCATAAAAGACAATGACAAAATTACTTCACGTCAGCAAAAAATTTCATTCGCAATCCACAGCATTCATAAGAATCAGCATATCTCCACTGAGAGTAATTGTGTTTATAATTGGCTAAAGATCCTCTTCAATCCCCTCATTCATTCGGCATCAGCTCTCAGTTCGCCGATCACTCGCTCCTCCGGCATGCTTTGATCGCAATTCTAACTGTTCCTCCTAATTTTAAGTGTAATTACTCTAAATGTAACTGTAGCATCATATCGACGATGTGAGATCGTAGCCATTTCGCAGACATTCTATATACAATACATTGTTGTGTATGATTTGATCATTTGACGTCGGATAAATCAGATCGAATCAAATCCGATGAAATCGAAAGCAATAAAATCATCTAACTGTTTCCTTATCATTTTCTCTCACATTTCTGGTTTGTTTGTTTAGCGTTTTGTTGTATTTCGTTAATCTGCTGCATTTACGCTTTACTGACCAATTGATCTATATTCTGTTTCTCGTCCATGCAAATCCCCATATCGCTCACAATCTTATTGATTCTTCTTCATTTGAATACCCTCAATATCGCCAATGATCGCTCGATTCACAAATAGTCGTTCAAGGTAAGCAAATCTTTGGCTGAATACAAGTGTAGCTAAGCATATTCTAATATTATCCCAACTCTTCGTTTTATATTCAGCATGTTTTAAATAAATTTCCAATTCGAAGCATGTGTTTTATCTATGATTCAGATTTGGAACAGGCTCGATTTGTTATTCAAGAGCAAATCATGTGGTCTCAACTGTCTGTCCATTTTATACTGCATTTGGTTATGTTTTTAAGTCTCTCTTGCAACAATAGTTGTGTTGTTTACTTAATTGTTTGCCTCGTTTCCATGTGTTTCTTGTTTTAATTTCTATAATGTTTAATTTGTGTTTTGTTGCAGACACTTGAGATATATTAAGTGCACGCCAATGGACTTGCAATCATTTTTGTTGTCAATTCTGTTTTTCAAATTTTCTATGCACGCTTATTGATCTGCAATAATTTTTCTGATTTATTGGTTTTTATTTATCTGAAACTTTGCTTGGCTCGACCTCGATTGCTATATTGATAAATTCGTATTTTTATCGTATCGTTAATGGGCATTTATTTCGGAAGCGAAACAAACAAGAAAATAAACTTTATCTCCCTAATGTTTTATTTCAAACGATTTTCCAACTATGTGACGGAACTTGCACACTTCGCGGAACCTGAATAATAATCAATATAATAATGTCTCTCACGACTCAATTTAAATTGTATTCTCCCAAAAAAAAACATTTCAATATACTCAAACGATCTTTCCAACTACTACTTCTACACCGATTGTACTGATTTAGTTTCTGACCGTAAGTAATTATACTCGTTTAAGGCAATCAATACTCGTTACTCCCAAAAAGAAAATCCAATCCACCAAAAGCACAATTCGTCGTCATCTTCTACATTTTGCTCATTGGTCATTTTCTAATAAAGAAACCATGAAAGATCAATCACATCATAATATAGAACCATCGAGTTATCCACTTAAGGAACTTCCCATTTAAATCAAATTCCAATTGGCTCACTCTTCTTTTGTTTATATTTGAATCGACACTTTTAATGTTGTGATTTTGTATTTATATAAGAAATACAATCGCTGTTTGATGTTTATACACATTTCATACTATACATACAACATAAATAACAATTAGTTTGAACGTCCCTGTTTCCCTCACATCAGAAACAACAAGTTCCCAATTTTAGTTCCTTGTATAAAATCATTAAATCAATGTTAATTGCAATTAATTATCCTTGACTAATCAACGTTTGAATGTGTGTTTAAAGGACAACGGTGAGAACGGAGCATTGCGCAAGTTCTACGAGGTTATTATGGATGCAGGCGGCGGAGTCCTGGAGGGCATTAACAACCTCTCGGAAGTGACCATCTTGGCACCGAGTAACGAGGCCTGGAACATATCCTCTATCGACAACATTGTCAGGTGAATTCTAAAATTTAAATTTTTATTCATTAGTATGTCCATTACTCTTATTTTTTAATTTTATTTAATATCCAAACTATTCGTTTTTTTATGTACAAAAATAATAGTATTTAAAATTAACAAGTAAGAAAGCTACAGTCGAGAGTGCTCGACCGTATGATACCCGCAACCCATTTCGAGAGAAAACAAAAAATTTAAAAAATTTAAATTATATATTAACAAAAAATATACCAAATATACTAAAATTAGTTTTTTGTATATATTTGAAAGTAGCGGGTAAAAATCACAACACCGTTTTGGCCACACTGTCAACTAAACAAACAAAGCGCAGGCAGCTGCAAGTGAATTATGCATATAAAATTGATTCTTTAATAACTTTCTTGTTTTTCATTCGATCTCAACCAAATTCACAGGAATCATTTAGAATATAATTATTATTATGCATACCAAAATTCAATGCTCTAGGTCTATTATTACGGCTTTTACAGACTTTCGGAAAGGGGCGTGGCATCCAACTTTTGAAATAAACTTGACCTGCGTAGGACCTATAGGAGTACTGTCCCCAAATTTGGTAGCTCTAGCTCTTATAGTCTCTGAGATTCAGGTGTTCATACAGACGGACAGACGGACAGACGGACATGGCTATATCGTCTCGGCTGTTGACACTGATAAAGAATATATATACTTTGTGGGGTCGGAGATGCCTCCTTCTGCCTGTTACATACATTTTCTGTTGGCACTAAGTTATAATACCCTTCTACCCTATGGGTAGCGGGTATAAAAATATGAGTTTCGATCTAATTGGTCCAAAATTTATTTGCGATCTTAATCCCAATGGAAGTGTAAACCTAAAGCTAAGTAATTTATTGCAGAGATCGCAAGAAAATGACCGATATTCTAAATATGCACATTATCAAGGATCGCTTGAGCGTCGAGCAAATCCGGCAGAAGAATGCGAATTTGGTATGTACTAATAATCGATTTCCGATACTTGAATCTAAACCTTTTTCTGCCATCTACAGATTGCTCAGGTGCCCACGGTAAATAATAGAACGTTCCTGTACTTTAACGTTAGAGGCGAGGGCGCAGATACTGTCGTTACAGTGGAGGGAGGCGGCGTCAATGCCACTGTGCTACAGGCTGATGTGGCACAAACAAATGGATTTGTGCACATCATCGACCGAGTGCTTGGCGTGCCACACACGACAGTGCTGGGCAAGCTGCAAACTGATCCCATGATGAGGTAAAACTGCGTACATTAATAAACTGAATTTGATATTGAGTCTCCTGTCTAATTGCATTTACAGTGACACTTACCGCATGGGGCAGTTCTCGCACTTCAACGATCAGCTAAACAACACGCTGCGTCGCTACACTTACTTCGTGCCCCGCGACAAGGGCTGGCAGAAGACCGAACTGGATTATCCCTCGGCGCACAAGAAGCTCTTCATGCGCGACTTCTACTACCACGTAAGGAAACATTGCAATTTTATCCTAAATGAGTCTTACTCATTTTTATTATTCTCGGGCAGTCGAAGAACCTTTTGGAACGTCATCTGGTCATTGCGGATCATGCGTACACCATGAAGGAGCTGGTGCAACTCTCGCTCACGGACACGGTGGTGCTGCAAACATTCCGGGACACACTCAAGGTCAAGGTGGAGGAGGAGGCTGGACGTAAGTATTGTTGTGTGTTGCTCTAGTCAACACGGAGAGCAGCAGAATATGCCTTTTTTCTTTCGATTCGATGAAACTATTGGTACCATGATCTGTACTAACTGTTTGCTGTTTCCCATGCTTTGTATTTAACCAAACCAAAATATATATCTAAAAGATCTACATGATGAGTATGCTAGTCACGAATGGACTGGTGAGTGTTGTCGTTTGTCAATCCATCGCACAAACAAGCCCACCACAGCCACAGCCATCAAAACTGGGCATCCCAAGCATTCCAACATCTTACTCTCACAATATAGCAAAATCGTAATTTTTCCAATTGAAAGCGACATGAAATCACTTACTTTGTGGTGTTGTAATTGCAGGATATGTGATGTTGTGGAACTACAAGAAGATAAACGTCTACCGACCGGACGTGGAGTGCACCAATGGCATCATTCATGTCATCGATGTGCCGCTTCTGGAAGAAAGAGACATTGTTGTGAGCGGAGGTAGCTATTTGCCAGAATCAAGCATTTGCATCATGTTGGCCAACCTCATAATGATAACAGTAGCAAAGTTCTTAAATTAAACTCGAAACGCATTATTCATAAATGTAAAAATCCAAAACAACAAATGAAACCAACAACACAGTCGTCTACAAATCAAATCAAATCAATTCAAAATCCGACAAAACAAAACAAGAATATATATAGCTACTACAACTCAACAACAACAAACATTTAATACTACAACAAAAGACAAAAGCAAGCAAACTAATATGATAATGCAAATGTTTTAGCACATGTTGTACATTCATATATAAACGTGCATTCATATACATGATGATGATGATGAACTGTATTATATGTGTCACAAGGAATTCGCCTACCATCATAACATATTTTCCCATACACATTTTAAGTTCGATTATGTAACTTTTAAGCATTTAATTCAATTCCCCATACCAAGGCCTTATGTATCATATGAAATATACCCACACTACTCTTAATTAATTTATATTATTATGTTCGACACACACATAAATTCCGTAATTTAAGTTCATTGAAAGGTCTCCTGCTCGCTAAGTTATAAGTTTAATCGTGTTATTTTTTGTTTGATTTTAAGTGTACATTTTGTGAATTGAAATGTTTTAAGTTACGACTTATTTATGAGTTTATTTAAGCGCGTAGAATGCGAATCTCATTGTATCACACACTCACACTGATGACGTAGTCCACACTGATTCCATAAATACACTATATAAATATACTTTCATAAATGAATACAATACAATATATTCATACTCGTATAAACTCAAACATGTAACAAGAACATGAACATCATGGCAACCAACAACCTTTTAACAATGTGAACATTACTTTAAAATAAACCTAAAAAGTTTTTAATTTAATTGAATTATGACGAAAGAATGTAGATTTTAAATTTTAAGCCAAGCATCCTTGACTATTTAGGTTACAATTGTATGCCCACAAAATAAAACTAGAAGCGAATATAAGGGAGTGAAAAAGCCCTTACATGAATATAACATATAGAATAGAAGCCATCCTGCACTTATGTCTAGTATGTAGTTGTTAGTCCTGTTATGCATGTGTCCCAGCCACACGCACACACCCACAGAACACACCCACACACAGATAAAGATACAGATACTCATACTGATAGAAGACGCAATGGCAAAATGATGAGATGGTGGCAACTGCCAGAAGCAACTTTGCAAACTGCCTGTAAACTACGAGAAACATATTTAAACAGCAATGTGTTACACACACTCACATAAACTCGCACACACACACACACACACACATCACTGATTTAACAAGGATTTTGATACAAAATTTTAACATACTCGTACTTGAAATGAAATGATTGGACGAGCAATAAGTATTTCCAACTACAGCTGCATTTCAACTTTGTATGTGTAAAAATTCAATCTAGTTTTGTATACCGCCATGGGCGGAAACAAAATCAAGAAAAAACACGAGTGCTAACTATATACAAAACTTTCTATTTTTCTCTATCTCTCTCCCTTATAATGCTATATACTATACTATATTTCTAGGTTAGATATTGTAACTAGCGTGAGTCCCCACTACCAAAAACTGCGCGACAAAACAAATGTACGCGTACTCGTGTTACCACATATAATATCTGTACTATAACCTGTATTATTCAAGACATAAATGCAGTAACTATCACTACTTGTATCGTATCAACAAAGAATCACGCAACCAACCTACCAATCAACCCCAACCACCCCAAATATAAAAATGAAAAAAATTAAAAGATAAAATTAGCTAAAGTTCCGAGTAGCGGCAAATGATCGGCCCCATCCAACATGATCTTTATCTTTAGTAGGCGATGGGTAGTTGCTTGTGTTTTGTAATCAGTTTTTAGTTTTGCCACAAGTGCAGTGCTATATTAGCTACAACTAAAACTAAGTATGTGAAAAGGAATACGCTAAATTCTACACGTAAGCTTTAAAATTTGATCGGAATTGTGGGGAGAATGAATAATATGAATAATGAATATGCCGTAGTCAGTAGTTACACGGTTCACGGTTCAACGGGATCGTGTAGCTAGTGCCTTACTAAAGATAAACGCAATACCTTAATCCTTATACAAATTTACTCATCAAAACAAACAAAGTAAATGTAACAGGCAACGTTACGAATACTAAGCAAAATTGCAATATTTCAGCTTATACATACTATTAAATGTACACAATAATTCAATGATATGCTATTTACACCAAATAAAAATGAATACACGAGACGGATCAGTAAAAATCCATATTCCTCATAAACGCAATTAAATGTCGTAAGAAAACAAAAATAAAATGTATAATGATGAAAGCGTGGTAAAGGATTATCTGGTTATATATGTATTTAATTACTGAGTTTTGCAGCAAATAATAATACAAGAATATTTATGTATAAACAGCAAGACGATAAGCTAAGATGAACCGCAGTGCAAAACGAATATTAATCCACTTTATTTTATGACAAACGCTTTATACAACAATAAATGAGATTCATTGCATATATATTCGTATAACACTAACTTTGCCTAGTATTAGTTCAAGAATTACAACAATGTATTGGAAAACTACTAAATGTCAACAAACAACAATAAGCTTGAGCGAAATAATAAATCTTCTACACAAGTATAATACATAAATTTAAAACTGCAGTGCGTTATTCAACACTGTTCTTTGCGCGCCACCAGCCTGGAGTGCGTTGGCAGGGTTGCAGCACCCGATATAAATATCGATAGGGAAGGGAAGAGCGAAACATCGCGTGTGCCAGTGTTGGCAAACATCGAGCATGCTGCCATCGAACAAGCACTAAATGAATCGAGTGGCATCTCTCTCTACAAAATAAGCGAAAATTGCAATACTGGCAAATGTGCAATATGCAGGTGTAAATTTCTGGAGGCGCTAACTTCTAATTAAATTGTGAAGAAGTGCAGAGTCAAGTGCAATTCGCACAGCAATTGTGCGTGCAAAACAACAGCTAAACAGTTTACGTGTATTAAGAGTGCGTTAGTGTGTGTGTTTGACAGAAGTCAGAAGAAGAAAATGAGGAAGCGTAACTCGCGCTGCAATTCGGACACCCAACAGTTGAACAACGGTGGCGGAGGCGGTGACGGCGACTTGAGCCTGTTGCAGCGTCCGCTGCGCACGGCGCACACAGGCTTCGAGGAGGCACGTCGCGCCTACGAGGACGGCACCAGTGAGGTAAGCGTAAGCGAAGCGCTGTGACTACGTGACTCAGCTGGCGTCAACAGCATAGCATCCCATTTCCGCTCTCTTTCTCTCTATCTTGTTGCAGGTGCGTCGCCTGCTGAGCGAGGAGTGCAGCCTGATCTACGAGTGCCAGCTGTGCCGCAACATGTTCCGCAGCCTGGCCAACTTCATCAGCCACAAGCGCGTCTTCTGCTGCAGCAGCGCGCGTCACTCGAGCCACAATTCCGGCCACACAGTGAGTCCGCCGTAAAACCGCCACTTTAGATGCTTTGAACACGCATAAGAGTGGCTTCTTAATCTTTATACTTCTTGCAGGATCAACACTCCACGCTGATTATTCAGCCCGGAAGCTCACAGGACATGCAGCACCTGCTGCGCAGTCGCAGCACCGGCTGCTCGCCTGTGCCGCGCGAAATACGCTCGGTGAGGGGCAGCATGCGCGACCTGAGCGGCGTCATTGAAAGATTGAGGCGGGAAAAGGCGCCCCCGGCTGCGTCGGAAGTTGCCTCTCAGGTGTTGCAGCTGGAGGCCATGTCGAACTCCAGCCAGGCGGTTTACCAGACCATCAAGCTAGAGCAGGATGACGACAACACCAGCATCAAGACGGAGGTCAACGAGGTGCATCAACTGCTCAATCCCGAACAGCGCACCGTCGTCGGACCCGATGGCAAGGCGCTGACCAGCAGCGACTCCACTGAGACGCCCGAGCAGAGCATCAGCGACGAGACAGAGACGAATGTCTTCTGTGAAATATGTAAGATTAAAAGGGGGATGTACATGTAACAGTCGATAGACGTGGAAGTTCAACTCTGCTCTTTTAAAATATTTGGAGTAAGTCATGTTACATGTATATCCCCCCATTTCTAGGTAAAGTAGGCCTTGTTTAAGCTGTATTTGTTGCAGGCAACTTGACGTTTCAGACGCACAAAACGCTAGAGTTGCACATACAGAAGCATCACTCTGCATCTGCGTTTGTGTTTCAGTGTCCCGCCTGTTCGCTAACCTTTCTGCAGGCAGCCACCGTCATACGCCACCTGTCTAAGGATCACAAGTGGGTGGCTTAATTAGTTAACCGAGTACCATAAATAAACTTGTATCTTCTAGGAAGCCCACGCGTCGCATTCGCATGATGCGCAACACCATCCTCAAGAGACGCATGCAGCAGAGTGAGGCGCAGTCGAAGTGCGCGAATCGGGAGCTGAAGCGTTTGCAGCTGTCGGACGATGTGGTGGATCAGCCAGCGCAGCAGCTGGCGGCGAATGGCGAGCAGCGCAAGATTATGTCGCTGTGCATCTACTGCGAGAAGAGTTTCGAGCGACGTGCGGCGCTGTCCACGCATCTGCTAAACTGTCGCGCCAAGCAGGAGGCGTTGGCCAAGCCAGCGCCCGCTGTGAAGAAGCCAAAGGTCGAGGAGACGGAAATGGAGGCTGAGGCTGCAGATCTGCAGCTGAATGAAATGTTCGCGGAGCTGGGCAGCTTTGTGCCCGCTTTGCAGACCGTGTCGCTGGATAAGCTGCAGCTGCCAGCGCACGAAAGTGGCGACGAGAGCAGCGAAGAGGCAGGAGACGACCACAGCGAGGAAGAGCACGAAGAAGACACTGAAGAGCAGCCGAGCATTGAGACCGAGCTGCAGTCAAAAGTGAAGAAAAAACGACATGTGTCGTTGGAGAATCAGCTGCGTTGCCGCTGCAAGATCTGCCACAAGCAGTTCAATGCTCTCGGCAATTTGCGTCGTCACATTTCCATGTTTCACTACCGCGCCCGTCGCTTTGGCTGCACCATCTGCGACTACCGCGCTTTTCGGCGCTACGACATCGTCAATCATCTCGGATTCACGCACAAGATCGAGGGAGATCGCGAGCGGCTCACCGAACAGTATGTGGCCACACACGAGTGCGAATATTCGCGTGACGACGTCGACGGCGACATTGTGCTGCTGGACAGGCAGCAGCTAGAGGAGGCGGAGGACACTACGGCTGAGCCAAAGCCTGCGCCGAAGACATATGAAAAGCGCGCGAAGCGCTTCAAAACCCATACAGAGGCAGCTGTGGAGGCGGCGCCCGCTTCACCTGTTGTTGTCAAAGAGGAGGCCGAGGAGGAGCCGCTGCCCAGCAAGAAGCGGCGCAAGTCCCGCACTCAAGTTTCGCCGGACTTTGACAAGCGTCCCATTCGCAAGCGCGTCAAGGCGGTAAACAAAGATTTTGTCTACGATCTGGTCAGCTTCAAGGCGGATGCGGCTGGTGCAACTGCCTCAGTGGGAGCTGCAGCAGCTGTTGACTCAATGCGCGCCAAGCTGCGACGTCCCACGGGAGTTGCAGCTGCTCCCGTTGAGCAGACGCAACCCAAGCAGTGGGAAGCCTACATCACCGAGCAGAAGAAACCCTTTGTGCAGGGCATCACACGTCGCATCATGCTGGAGCTGGTCAGTCAGGGACGCGCCGTGTCCGCCACGCTGCCCGAGCTGCCCGCCGAGCGTCCTCAGATTCGTCCGCGACTCACTTCGCATACGCGCAGCGATTGCGAGAAACAACAGCAGCAGCAAATTGTGACGAGCAACAGCGACAGCGAGAGCTTCATTGAGAAGATTGCCAAGCGCACGATTAGCAATCTGTGGAACAAGGTAAACAGCAGCATCGCAACGCAACAAGAAAAGGCGGAAACGGCAGCGGAAGCTGTGCCCAAGGCGGCAACGGAAACGGAAGCGCTGGAGCTGGAAACGGAGATGGAAACAGAGACGGAGTTGGAGACGCAGCTGGATGAGCTGCACAAGACGCCCAATGGCAAGCAGAGCGGCAGTCAACAAACGCCGCCATCGCCGCCGCGCAAGCAGGCGAACACATCCGACTCCGTTTCTGCCCCAACCCCAACCACACTCTCAGTCTCAGTCGATTGCCCCAGCAACAATGGCAACAGCGCCTTGCCTACGATGGCTTTGGCGGGCGCAACGGGCCTTGGAACGGCGGCAACGGGCACAGGAACAGCCGGACTATTTCCGACATTGCCCAAGCCGCCTTCCGTCCTGCAAGCAGCTGCCAACGGGACCATCCAACTCACCCTCGACAGCCTGCTACGTGCCGCGCTGCAGAACTAAACACATTTCTCGTAAAGTTTCGCTGTTAATCACGCCCCCTTCTCGCCCCCATTTGATAAGTTGTTACGTTATGTAGAGCGTATAATCTAGAGCGTATTTGTGTCCGTAGAGCGTATTTGTACGTTACTGGTACCAAAATCCATATCCCTGTTGAGATGTGATGATCATTTTTCGAGTATTACACAGCTTCAATAACCAAACGATGCAGACAAAGACGTAGCATAATTTTTAATTTTTGGCAATTAGAAAGTCGAATGCTAACCGCAAAAATAATGTAAGTGAAATTCTCTACATTTTACATTAATTATAATAATATTTTAAAACATTTTGCAATATTTCACTCTCTATAATTGTAATAATATTTTTACAAATTTTTTCGGCTTTAGCTTTTTATTTAAAAGTTTTTTATTAGAGTTATCTCTAGCATTATTATAAATGTGGTTGGCATTACATTAGAATTATCTCAAATTTACAAACAAATTTAACATTAGTCATCTCTATAATTATTATAAAATATTTTTGGCTGCAGCAGCTTTCGGTATTTACAAACAGATTTACATAAACCAAAAAATCTGCGATTATTTTTGCGGTGCGAAGATGGCATTTTAAAAGTGTTATAGTGAAAATTGTACCATCTAGTTTGTAGAGAAGAATTTATACAATAGTAAGTTTAAGGCTTAGTCCGAGGCGAAGAAGAAGAAGATGATTCGTCACACACAAGGGAAGAGAGAGGAGAGAGATGTTATCGTTGCCTAGGGCAATGAGTTAGTTCCTTTATCCATTCGATTGTAAATACAAGCAACCAAACAGGACCTGCATAGCACTTGCATTTGTAATTTGTATTTGTATTGGAATTTGTTGTTGTGTGCGTAACTTTGTTATTCATTTGTATCATCGTAATCTATAGAGCCTTAAATCAAATCACCAAATGATAATAAAATTTATTTTAATCACAACTCTTGCCACTTGTTGTTGCCTTGACTAATTCATGCTCAATTGATAAAATGTGTCTCGCAATGCGCTGGGAAAGTAGGGCACGTCGAGGGCGGGGCCAGGACACGTTGCCCGGACCACTTAACCAGCATATACAGTGGACGCACGCAAATAAGAACCACTTTGGCTTACATTTAAACTATGTATGAGAGTATATACATTTCAACTCGTCTAAAATTTAAATCTTTGTAAACTTTAAATCTAATTTTTGCAAGATTCGAGTTTCAAATAGTTCTAGTTTGTGAGCTTCTACTGTACAATAATATATAGGATATACTTTACACGTATGTGGCCTGTATTACTTGTGTAAGTCATTGAATAGCAGGATGCTGCTGCTGCTGTTGGGGCTGCTGTGGTTGAGTCGGTGGCTCAACAATGGAAATTGTGTCACGGTCAGGAGTGTGGGCCAAAAACCGTGCCGTACTTTAAGCTGCTGTCTGTGTGTGTGTTTTCGATACAAATACAGACACACATTCAGAGTGAGAGTGTGAGAGAGAGAGAAAAGGAAGAGCGAGCGCAGCTGTGTGTAATTGGAAACCGAAAGTGAAAACGCCCAGGCCTTGAAAAAGGCTGCAGGCCACGGCACACGGCAGAGGCGACACATTTTCTACTACAGCACAGGGAATGAACTTAAAATTGATTTATTATTGCAGCGCAGGCAGCCAGAGAGGGAGTGGAGCAAAGGCAACCGCTGCAGCATCAAATTAATGCCACTTACAAAGGCATTACGTCTCAATAGAGCCTCGACTGCGGCTACCAAGGAGCCATCATTTAGCTCGGCTGCTTTGTCCTATTTAAGCCATGGCCTTCTTGGTACTCCTCCTCCTCCCCCGCCTCTTTTCATTTAACCTGATTCGCGCTGCCTTCGTTGGCTTCTTTTCGCAGCGCATACTCGTAAAGTGCTTAAGTGATTTCAGGTTGAACATCCCAGCCGACATCATCATCATCATCACCATCACCATCACCATCATCATAAGGTCCCACATTAGCCCCGGGCCTCATCCACATCCTCGACAAGCTGCAGCACAGGGGAATCTCCAGCTGACGACGATAAAACTTAAGCTGCTGACCTATTTAAGTGTTTGCTGCAGTTGAGGTGTTTGTTCATTATCAAATGATGTGCTTGTCGTGGCATCATAAATGCATTCCCCCTCCTAAAGCTGTGTGTGGCACGTGCAGCATCTGCATACACACTCACATATTCCTACACATACATTATCGAATGCTCCTCTGAGCGGACAGTTAAGAGGCTTATGGTCAATATCGCAACAACGGCTAATTTATTGCGCAGCATTTCAGTGGGGCATACAAAGATGTCTCTTGGGGACAAATCACGTCCAGCCGCTCATCAGACTGGAGAGTTTTTCATACCTACATACATTCATACAATATTGTCGTGTTTCTGAAGGGAAATCTCAAAAGCTATAGTAGGACATACTATAAATTTTTGCACTTGTTTCTACATTTTTTTCCCACAGTTTTGACCAGTTACAAGCTATATTTATAGATGTATAGTGTACGAATTTCAACCTCCTAGGACTGGGCAGTTCAAACAGACAGTCAGAATTTGTGAATTGTGATAGTCCAATGGCAGAATAAATTATCCCTTTAAATTCCCCATATACCAATACTAATACCGAACAGCTGCAGCAGCTGGGAGGGATCGCGATCTGCATCGAGAACTGCTTGGAGGCCTCTCGTCTACATTGTTGGGTGATGCTAGGAGCTGTGAGCTGTGAGCTGTGAGCTGTTTATTTACTGTGGCGTCCATTTGAGCAGTGACACAAGGCATTATTACCGATTATCACTGGGGAAAAGAGACTGCGAGCAGATGGTGCCACAAACAAAAGATACAACAGTGTTACAACCCTCCGCCCTCCTCCTCGATAGCCGAGAACATCAGTTGCCACTCCGAGACCCAAAAAAAAACGGTGACTGACGATGGCGACGACAACATGAAGATGAAACTGGAACTGGGTGAGGTACCCTATGTGTATGTGTGCGTGTGTGTGTACGTGTGCGCGTGTGTGTGTCATGTAACCTACTAACACGGGAGAGCACGAGATAGGTGCCGAGAGCGAGAGAACGCGTAGAGAGCAATAACAAACAAAAAGCTCCAGCTCCATCGAAAGTGAGGATGATGAGTGAAAGTGACGCAGCAGCAGCAGCGACTGCGTTAACTGCTGTCTGCCGTGGCTTCTTCATTCTCTTCGCCTCGTTTCGCCGTCGTCTGCTGTCATCTGTTTGGCGGGCCACCAGTGGAATCGGCATCGCATGTTGTTGCTGTAGGACGTTGAAGGACAAAGCAGCAGAAGTGGCAGTAGCAACAACAAGAAGCAGGCCGCCCTCTACATTCGTCTGCGTTTTGCTTGTGTTGTCCTAGTCCCCAAACGAGAGCTTTTCAAGTGCCTTCGTCGCGACTTGCGAGCTTCGGCTGCAGCTTCGGCTAGGCTTCGGCTGCAGCTTCGGGCAGTCCCCGAACGCAGTCTCGCCACGCACCAGCGTCTGTCAGCATCGTCAGCGTCAGTCGTCAGTCGGGTTTCGGTCGTTTAACCAAGCAGAGGTGCGACAGCGGACAACGGACAACGCCAACGCCAAGCTACACACACAGACAGAGAGACTGTCAGAGACAGCGACAGAGACAGAGGAAGGAAGGAGCAGCAGAGCCGAGGCATAGCACCAGGTTGAGGTTGAGTTTCAGCTTCAGTTTCAGTTACAGTTACAGTTTGTCACCAAGCCGCAAATCCATCCACAAAAAATAGAGGAAGCAAACAACAAATCACGGCGAAGCGAAGCAAAAGAAGTGTGAAACTGTCATTTGCCGATTGAGAGAGAGAAAGAGAGAGAGAGAGAGCGAGCGAGACACAACTACTCGTCTATCACTTTGTTGTCCGCGTGCCGGACACGACGCAGCCCAGCAAAGTAGGCAACGAATAATTGAAAAAAAAAGCAAATACGAATCTGAAATTGGAAATCTAATTAGCGACAGGCGAGGTCAGAGTCCGGCTCCTTCAATCATCGTCAGCATTGACAGCAGCAGCTGAAGCTGAAGCAGAGTTTTGCGAAATCAAACTACAACAACAGCAGCGAGAATAACAAGTGTAACGACAACAACAACAACAACAACTAAGTGAGCTGAAAAGGCGTTGCTCGCACCTCCAACAAAAACCGAAGTCGACTACCGACAACCGACGGCAGACAGCCGACAGCCGAAAGCGAAAGCGACGTCAACACCAGCAAACACTTTCGCGCGCCAGTGTGTGTGTCCGTGTGTGTGTCCGTGTGTGTGTGTGCCTGTGTGGCTGTGTGTGTGTAACTACGAACAGTGATATCGAAACACGCGCGTTTTTTCTCATTTCAACTGAACGAAAAAGATAGCGACACTTTTCTTCCGATTGCGATTCTGACATCACTTCATTGTCTTCGAAGAAGCGGAACAGGGGAAGCAGCAGAGCGTTAATGAACTGAATATATGCTGGCAAAACATCACTTCAGACTCTACTTCCGCTACTCGCTTTCCGCTTGGACTTTTACCTTCACTCTATAAATCGCACTTCACGCTCTCAGCTCAGCTATCGATCAATTAAGCGACTAACGAAGCTGCCAAAAGGACTAAGCCACAAATATGTTCTCCATGTGCTCAAAGGTGAAGCCGAGGAGCGAAGAGTTCAGTTCGACGCCAGCGCAGCAGCAGCAACAATTGCAGGGTAAGTCACAGGATCAGTCCCAAATAAATATATTATTGTATTTTATGTATTCATAAATATATGTATATATCATACGCATCATTTATTGTTCTAAAATGCAGATTAATAAATGGTCAATAAAGAGACTGCAAGTGGATCACAAATAAAACATTTATATGTTTTAAATTTAAATAAAAAAATAGGAACTAATCGTCACTATTTTTGTTATTAAAGTAATCTTTAATGTAAAGGATTCATGCATTACATTAATTTAAGTTATGCGTATATTCTGCATTTTTTTTGTTTCAAAAGGCATTTATTGGCTTTGCCAGAATATGCTATAGAGAATATATCACATTACAAAAACAATATGGACATATTTAAAGAAATATAAATAGTGAATATAAAATATATTAGTTAGGAAAATGCAACATTTAGTTCATTTTATTGCTTTTCCTGCAGTCTTTCAAATGTATAATCTATCATAATATATTATCACAAAACTGTTGAAATAAAATGTAAATACATTTTTTAAAATTTTCTGGAAATTCCCATACATGTAAATGTGTGTAATAGTCCCTACTGTATGTGTGTGTGGCAAGCGGGACTGTCCCCATTTTGAGGCAGAACCCTTGAACTCGTTTTTGCGCTTTTCGCTCGTGAATTTCGCGTGCCTGGCTAACAGTTTTTCTCAATGAATTCTCGCATACATACAGACTGTGCGTGTGCGTGTGTGTGTGTGTGTATGTGTTTATGTGTGTATGCTGAGGGTGTATTATGCATCAACGCTCTCTCTCGCTCTCTCACTCGCTCTCTCGTCGGCTACTTGCTTCCGTTTCTCTATCTGTCGCTGTGGTCGCATTGTTGACCTGCTCATTATGAACATATGTAAGGACATCTTTATGCCACACACAACGAGCACTTGAGCTGAACTTATCAAGTGAAATTCAGCAGCGTTTATTATGCTGCAATCACTGTGGCACAGTGCCGCACTGTCGGTGCCACACCCATTGGCCTCTGAGCACGTAAACTGCATTAAACCATTAAGCAGAGGCAACACAACAATCCTCCCGCAACGAATGCAACGAAAATGAATCCAGCTAGCGAGGCAGGGCGCTTGTCATCGTTCGTTGTTGTAGGTTGCAAGCACCCACGTGCATAAATCATGCAAGTGTACAGCAGTCGACAGGACGACAGGACGACAGGACGTGAGGACAGCAGGGCTGCAGTGGAAAGTAGGCGTTTTCGCACAGTGCCGCCCTTTCCCTCGTTCTCGT
The DNA here is from genome assembly GCA_035047365.1 of Drosophila ustulata. Lineage (NCBI taxonomy): Eukaryota > Metazoa > Arthropoda > Insecta > Diptera > Drosophilidae > Drosophila > Drosophila ustulata. The sequence continues at coordinate 32,060,327 of JAWNPT010000094.1, forward strand.
TCCCGTTCCCGTTCCCGTTCTTGTTGTTGGCGTTGCTTGCGGCCCCATTACGACCCCGAGGCATCTTAACAATTATGTACAAGTTGATTTTGCAACCGTGTGTCCTTTGCTCCTTCTCCTCCCCTTCTGTGTGTCTGTGTGTTGCAGCCACTTGCTATTTCAACTGCTTTGTGTCACGTGGATGTGAATGTAGAACGTGGAACTCAGAACGTAGAACGTAGCATGTAAAATGTGACTGCGTGTGCTCTAAAGTGCTACACACGATGTGTCCAATGTCCGTTCTCCGTTCTCAGTTGACAGTCTGCTGCTCGCAGTGTCCTTCGACGACCGTCAGTGAGTCGGTCAATAAGTCAGTGAGTCTCCCCCCTGCCTCTCTATCCTTGCCTCTTGCCCCCAGCGTAGTCGACACTTGTGTCTTTTTTTGCCAGCACCAATATACATACATATATGCGAATATATAGCGTATATATATTGCTCCATGCATGTGTGTGGGTATTTTTGAGATGTATAATCCATCCGTCTGCATTTCGTTTGGGGTTGGCAAACAGTTTGCCAAGAAATTTGCTGGCGAGCCTTGAGCGATTTTCAATTGCTGTGTCAGCTTATTGCATTGCCAAGCTACTATCAGCAACTGGGCCAAATGCGTTGCCAGCATTTTGGCCTAATCATATTCATCTGCAGATGACAATTGCAGCTGCAGAGAGTGCTTAAAGGTCTTGCAAGGTTGCTGCTGACAGCTCAAGTAGAAGGAGAAACCCTGCCAGCATCCTTCTGAAATCGATCGTTTAATTGCGGCACAATAATGCCTCGATGGCAACTTGATAAAATGAATTAATTTGCCCCGCCGCAGACTTGTATTTCACTCAGCTCGACTATGATTCAATCAACTCTGAATAATGCATATAAATTTGAACTATTCATGGGAATCGTGGGAGGGAAGGGCAGCGGCCAAGGAGAAATGCTGGCAGTCAAAATTGAGCGAAAATTCTTGCATTAATTCGAATTTCGTGTCGCAGTCTGTTATGTAGACTTGTAGTTGGTTTGCAGCCATATAAGAGAGCGCGACTGAGGACATCGGACACTGCCAATCGAACAGTTCTGAAAAGCTTCAAAAGTGAGTGTGGGTGTGTGTTTTCAATTAAACAGCGGAAACTGTTGCGACAAACTGAATTTCCCTCTTTAATCTAATAGAGCCAAGAGGCGATCCTTAATTTTTGACCGTACCGCTTGTTAAACTCTGTTTCATTTGTAGAACACATTTGGTATTCATTTTCTAACTCAACAAATAATTGTAGAGCTAAAGTATGAAACTATGACTTAAACTGAACTAATTGCTACGGTTATTCAGTGTCGCAATTGTTCATGCAAGTTTCCTCGCTTCTTTCGCTTTCGCAGGCACTGGAGGAAAGCAAATCAAAGGCGGCTACTTGCTGCGCTATAAAAGTAAGTACAGCACTCTCCGAAAGCCCTTCAGCTCTTGATCGAATCCCTTTGCAGAGCACATGCTGTGGAATCGTTGGGCCGAGGAGTGGGTTATTCTCTACGATGACTCGACCATGGCGTGGTTCACGGAGCCGGGTCGCTCATCGCCCTCGGGCAAGATACTCGTCAAGGAGGCGCCCGAGATGCTGGCGATTGCCCATTGGACGGGCCAGATACCGCGTCGTCCTCCGCTGCCCGATGGCGTCAGCGTCTCGCAGCTGATTGCGCTGGGCTCGCGACGCAAGCGCTCCAAGGTGTATTGGATGCTGGCCAAGTCGGAGCAGGAGGTGAGCGACTGGATCGACGCCATCACCAAGACGCTGCCGCCGCCGCCGCAAATCGAGCTGGTGGTGGACAAGCCGCATCTGATGAACGTGCTCCGGCGTCCGCTGGTGCGCATAAGACGTGAGTATGCCACAAAGTAATGCCACAGGGGTCCAAGTTGTCACATTGTGCCTTTGCAGCTGCCACCAACTCGGAGGTGAAGCAACGCAAGAGTTCGAGCAGCAGGCATCATCATCGCAGCACCTCGACGGCTCTGACCACGCAGCGCATCATCTACAATCAGAATCCATTAGTCAAGAGCGATGCCGCCGTCGCTATTTTGAGCAAGAAGCCCGACTCGAAGGCCTCGCTGGCCTGCGCTCTGCCCTGGGGACACGGCTGGGGCTGGGCCACACTGCCCAACGGGGTGTGGAGCGGCGGCCTCACCTGGTCGCAGTGCGAAGACACCTTCACGCTCCACGCCCTGCCCACCACGCACTGCACCAATCTCATCGACACCTCGTGCAGCGGCGCCGTCTACCACACCGACATCGGAGGCTTCGACTTCCACTCGACGGGCGTCGACGATCTGGGCGGCGAGGACTTTGACTACGCCATGGACTGTGGCGATTTTATATTTTAAGCCAGCCAGCCAGCCAGCCAGCCAGCAAGCAACTTATCCACACATTCGACAGTTAATCCCACCCAGAAAGGACGAAGGAGTAGAGCGATCAGTTGATGTAGTCGAAGTCGTCGAAGTTGTCGCTTTGGTAGTAGCAAGTGTGTGCTTCAATGGTCCCTTTGTGTTAGGCGTTAGCAGTAGAGTAGCCTCTGAACAACATGTACGTGCATCCACATACACATTGCGTATACGCCCGTGCTGCCCCAAAAAGCAGGCAACACTTTTGGAAGCAGGAAACGAGAACCGAGAACCGAGTGCGGAGAACAGAAAACGGAAAACGGAGAACCGAAAGCGATTCATGTATGTAACCTTAAGCATCTTTTTATGCATTTTATAAACGATTCCCAAACAATTTTCGATGCCGCTGAGATCGCGATCGCAATTGTGTTATGTGCGCTTTTTAGTGTGCAATTTTTAAATGGAACATTTTTACAGCGCAGCTAATTAAGTCAAATTGATACTCGTAAATATGTTACTTGTAAGTGTGTGTGTGTGTGTGCGTGTGTGTGCGTGCGTGTGTGTGTGTAGAGCATGCTGGATATGTTCACGTACAGCATTTTTATAGTTTAGTATACATAGAGAGAGTGGCGTCAAAGTTTTGCTATTTTGAATATATGTAATTGTTAAAGGCCCACAAACCAAGCAAGAGGAAAACCAGGTTAAATACAAGTTTACACACAAAAACACATACGAGAATGAGCAGAGAACAGTTGCGAAGGAATCGCTGTCGAGTATGATGAAACCCCAAGCACCACACAAAACAAAAAGCCAGAAGAGTTTCTAGAAACTGAAATACACAAAGCCCACCCACGTACTGATAAAGTAAAGTTTATGAAATAAACTAGTTTAATTAACCGAAAACGACAACGTTTAATAGTCACTTAAGGCAAACCGAAAACCAAAGCAAACATAAAATCAATTTGATGTATTTAAGCATATGCTAGTATATAGTGTGTATGTTATAGAATGATACGTATAAGAATCAGATGCATCATCAGATATCCACCGTTAGTCACACAGAACAAACCGCATAATAAGGTCGAGCATTTAAAATGATCAAACAGCTGATACTTGCAACACTTTCTTGACTCATTTGTACTATAATAATATATTGATTTTTGATTTGCATTCCCTTAAAATTGAATTTCTTTGCAACTGAACTTTGTTGTTATTAATGAGTTTGTTTACAATATTTCGGATTACAATACTTAAATACAAGATTATCGTATCTTAGTATCAGATGCCTGCATTTCAAATGCTGCTGCTTATTGAAACGTCCATTGCCACATGTCCATTAAATATGTATACAATTTGTTGAACATTAATGCAAGAGACATCTTTTCAAATTTACATTTGAATTTGAATTAAGGAAAATTTGAAAAACTCTTGTGCACCGCGAGTGCCAAGAGGAAAACGCCGCTACGGAAACCTTACACAAAAACATTTAGAAATTAAATGTGTAGATTAAGTGAAAAGTCAAAGTGTCCTTTTCCAAATGGCAAGGGACACGTTCAAGAATGTTGAGAAACCCAAGAGATATTAAAACGAAACGAAACGAAACGAAATGAAACGAAAATACGAAATACTATTTGTGTATTATCTAAGAATGTGCTGGTTTTCACAATGTTGCAAAATTAGTCGAATAATAGATGACTAATTATAGTATGCAAACAAAATATTAAAAAAACATACGGGTAACAAAGTAAAATCTTGCCTAAATAAACATAAACATGAACCCTAAATGTAGATCCAATAGGTGTGTATTATATATATATATATATATGAATATTAGATGTAGGTAATGCCAAGAACATGCATGTATAGTTAACTATATTTATATACAAGCCAAACCAAACCAAACCAAGCAAATCGAATCGAATAGAATCGAATCAAATCGCATCGAATAGAATCAATACTCACGATGTTGATGTTCGATGGAAACAAACCGAAAGTTAAACCTGAGCCCTTGCAGCCTTAGTTGAATCGTACGTTGAATACTCACTCTCCCCACACAGAGAGAGGGAGAATATGAATAACCGTAATTATATAATTCATAAATGTGTTGTGTGCATTGAGAGAAAAGAAAAGAAAGAAACCCCCCTTGACAAAATAATGTAGACTAAAAGACTTAAGCAATTGTCGTATAGACGTTAAATTAGAGCGCATTGAATGTTGGCTTAAAAATGTTTAGAAATGAATCTTTATAAGTAGTTAAAAGTAGCAACAGCAGCTGTCAGCCGTCGTGTTAATGAGCAGGAGTACGAGTTTATCGACTGCATGTACTATTATCCTGTAGTCTGATGTATGTATAACCCCAAGTAATCGATATGTAAATGGATGTAATTCAATGTTAGAAGCCAAAGTGTAAAGTGTTAAAGAAGCCAAACAAATATTGAATGTTTTCCTTAGTTTGTAAACTTGAATAGACAAGCTAAAAACCAAATAAAATAATATAAAACCAACCTCGACAATCACGGATATAAAGAATGAAGTAAATCATAATAATCATAATACGAATTGAAAAGGCGTTGCGTCGAATTGCGTTTGGTTAGTAATCGAAATCGTAATCGTCAGTATAACCGTAACCGTTAGTAATAGTTATCGATAACGATAGTGAAATCGGAATCGGATTGAAGGCAGGAGTTGAACTAGGAATTAAGGCATTGATGAAGGAGCCGCAAATACCGCACAAAAAACCAACAAAATTCCCATTAAACATCAGCAAAGAGCTCAAGAATTCTTCAGAGTGCTTTATCATTCCGGTCCTCGTTTTATAATCTTCGCAGCATTTGTACGAAACACTTGTGTAACAGTTTGAACTGTGACTTGTTTCATTTCGTCACTTACTCGAATTAAATAGCAGACAATGAACATCACAATAGTTCCTTCCCTCCGTTGATGGTACCATAGGTATTTGGAATAGGATTAGCCTCCCGATATTGTGTGGATCAAAGAGAAAGAGAGAGATAGAGAGAGCGAAGCAGTTTGAAGAGTTGCATTACGTATACGACGCCTTGGCCAGCAACCGATTCGCCATTCGCGATTCGAATAGTACCTAGAAAATAGAGCTATAAGTATTGTAATTGTTGTTTACACGTATTGCCAGCTTTCAGCTACCGGCTGTCAGTCGATGTTGCCGTCGTCATTGTCATTGTCATTAAGTGTAACCGCACTCTCGTCATATGTGTGTTTTCCAAAGGCTTCGAATGGATGGATGGATGTATTTGTATCGTATTTGTATTTGTATTGGATGTAATTGTATTCATATTCGTATTCGTATCGCTGTAATATTTGTAATTCATTTTTGGCAAAATGCAAAAACAGCATCGAGCACTAGTCGAACGTAAGCAGCCAATTAACAAGCAGAATATACAATATACACTAACTCAGCCCAGCCCCACATTAGCCATGAACAGCAGCAATAGGTCAAGTGAATTTACAACACCTAAGAAAGTCAAATACTTTTAACAGAAGTCAACAAGATGAGCGTGAATTCGGCAGGCCGAATTACGAATATACTACCGGGTATACTCTATCAGCTCACTTCTATTTCTTCAAGTAACTCCCCCGATTTGTACGAAAGCAGCGACCGTAAAGAATATCATTTTTAAAATAAACGTTATTGTTTTATTCATCATATAACTTCGTATTTTCCGCAAAGCAATAAAATGTTTATATTTGTCCTTCTTCTTTTTGAAAGTTTCCTTAAAGTCATAACTCTTATTTGCGGTGCCTGACAGAAAGTTCCATTTTGCTCTAAATGGAGTGCTTGCAAAAATATTGTTTAACTATGAGAATGTAAACTATTACTTGACGCAATTAGCTAAACTATGTGAACAAAAACGAAAAACACAAATGTCTATATTGTTAACCATATACATACATGCAATTGAATGTAATACAAATAAAAATGGCAGACGAACGAAACTTAAACGCGAGTATTATAGCATGATGAGAGCACAACTAATAAATAATTAATGTGTGTATTTTTGATGTGTGCCCCGAATGAAAACGTTGAAAGCAAAACATGATAATAATTCGCTCAAACTTTAAACAAACTAAAAACAAAAACAAAAACCAAAACGAAAACGAAATACGCAAATTAATACTGAAAACGCAAAGCGCGCACTTATTAGGTTTCAAAACCGCAGTAAAGCTAAACAAATGAAAAGCAATGAATAATCATGATATAAACAAACGATGATGAGTTAAGAAGCGCTACGAGCAAATGGCCAGTGAAATGTTAGTGAAGGCAACATCGGATCACCGAAGCTTCGAATACCCTTTGCCTTGTCTTGCAGTGCCAAAGTACAAACTGGCGATAGTTCAATAAATGTTTGGAAATGCAATTCAATAGATTCAATTTGTAATTATTATGAGTTGTACTAAAAAAGTGGCAAGTTAATGATTGTATTTTGATTTTTATGGAACTTAAAAAAAAAACAGAAATAATCATTATCTCATTTGGTCCCTGATTTGTATTTGATTGATGCCAAAAGTTAGAGTATTGGCCATTCATGTTAAGTATGATTAATTGTGGATAAGGCGCAAGTAAAGTGAGAAGCAAACAAATAAAAATATATTGAGACACTCCATTCACGACGATGTACTTAAAACATTCGATCATACATAAATACAGGCGAGTATGAGTGCGAATACGAGTACGAGTATGAGCACATAATGCGAGTACACATGCGAGTATTTGAGTGAGTTGGACTCGAGTTGAAGCCAAAAGCGAAACTGAAACTGAAAGCCAACATCTGCTAGCGTTGATAAATGCAATATTTAAAAAACAAAAAGAACACAAAGAAAATTATAAAATTCGAAAAAAAACAAAAAACGGAAAGATTAACAACAAACAATAACGATATATGTATCTGCAATTGAGCGATAAATACATGTTTTTGTGGAACGAAGCACGCACACTTTGTTTTATTTTACCCATACGAATCTATATAGCCGCGACCACGCCCCCTCGCCACCACACGCCATCGTCATCGTGCGAGACATCGTCACAAACATCGTCATTGTCATCGTCATCGACAGATCAGTGAGAGTGAGCGAGATACGGAGAGTGGGAGAGAGAGAGAGAGAGAGAGCGCGCCTCGTCTCCGCTCTCAGCTGGCGCTGGCTTTGGCTTTGGCCATTTGCTGGCTGACTTTCGAGCGAGCGGCCGCAATCTTGTCTCAGTCAGCGGACAAACTTCTAAGCAAACAGTCCAAGTGGTGACCGGCTGCCACAGCACAGCACAGATTTCTTCACTTGCCCGTTTTATATACATATATTTTATCGGCTCACGCGACGTATGCGTAATTGCGCTGGAAATTGTCAGTTTGACCAACTGCCGTGGCTGTCCTGTTGTGGCCTAGTTTCGAGAGTTCAACTTTTATTATTGTGTCAACAAACCCGTCGTGCCGCAAGTTGACTCAACAGCCGACTAACCTCGAGCATGTGTGCTCAGGTGCCACCGCTCGCAGTCGCCGTCGCCGTCGCAGTCGCAGTCGCAGTAACCGCATAGCTGGGTAAGTTGCCGACTTCCAAAGATATGCAAATCAGAGCCAACACACACCAGACTCAGGCTCAGACTCACAATCAGACTCACACCCAGACGTGTGCCAAAAAATAAACATAAATTAATTGCTTTGTGCGGTTTCTGTGGGCGACCATGGTGATGATGATGACTTCTGCATACTCTGACACATAATATAATAATAACATAGATTCAGTTATTAGCATTTTGAGCTGCTGACTTCAGTGGCTGTCAAATGTATTAATTTATGAGCTTTAATAATCTTATCGCTAAAGGCGTAATACTTTTAAGCTATTGGCATTTTGAGCTGCTGACTTCCATAGCTCTCAATGTTCTCTATCGCTACTTTTGAAGTATTGCGATTATTAACTATTTGATATTAACATAAATGAAATTCACTTATTATCTACAGTTGTGACTTTCCAAAGTGTGATTTTATTTTAGTCAAAATATGCGAGTGAGTTTCGCTTCTTTTGCATTCAAATTCTGAATAGAAACTCAGCTAGCTGCGACTTTCGACTGTGGCTTTTCAAGATATTTGCGTAAATCAAAAGCATACAACATTTGAAGACAACGAGAACTCTATTTATAGTATACAGTAGTGAATGACTTTTTGGCAGCTGGATCTATTTCAGCCGTATTAGGTTTACAAATTTGATCCGGGAATTCATTTTACTGCCATCGCAGGACAGAGTTCCATTGTGTTCTGTGTATATGTCGTTAAGGTCTTTTGGGGTAAGTGAATGAGACCCAATTCAATTAGTTTGCACATTGAGCTGCCCATTTTTGGAGTCGCTGAATGCCGCAGGCGGCCCACGGCCCACGACGTCTCGGATACCCGGTCTAAATACACACAAGTACAAGTACGACGTGCTGGGCTCGGCTCGGCTTCCAGATGGCGCCCACACATGCAACAGCAACAGTAACAGCAATAACACTGGCAATCGCAATCACAACCATAACTATAGACGCCTCCTGGCGTCATCCAAAGCCGCTCACAATCCGCTTGCTCTCACTCTCGACTTGTCTTGCAGCTATTTTTAGGCACAGCGAACACACACAACTCTCTTGGCCGACTGACTTTGAATGACTCACCTCAGCAGCGCAGCACAGCGCAGAGTCTAAGCCGGGTCTACACTCGCCTCAAGCGGCGTCATCGTCATTGCCATCAGCTGCCCACACCGCTAACTTATTCGCGCCGAGAGCAAACTTAATTCGGCGATGGCGTCACAAGATTCAGCCGAGCAGCAGCAGCCCACCTCAAGGCTGGCTCAGATGCGGGTAAGTCTAAGTCCAAAACTATTGGCCTAACTGGGCTAACTGGGCAGGAAGCGTGCCAAGGCGTCGCTTAGTCCGGTCTGGCCACTGGCCATTAATAATTTAGTTGTCCCATTTTGGCCATCAGTCGACAGTCGACAGTCGACAGTCGACCGTCTAGAGTCGTCAGTGACATCCAAATGATTGTGCACAATTTCCGCGTACCGCCCAAATATGGCTCGAGTTGATGCTCGTTCTCTTTATTGGCCACTGAAACTGGGGAGCTTCCCAGCCGAATTTCGGCTAATTAATTTTAGCCTTTAGCCCATATTTGGCACTGGGTTCTGTTATTGTCGAGCGGTTTTCCCAGGCCACTAATGGCCATCAATTTATTTTTAAAACGGGAGTCGTCATTGAAAATATGTCTTTAGTTGCAATGTAAAAGTGAAATAATATTTGATTATCAATTTCAAATTATAAACCGTAAGTTATCAAATTAACATTAATTTTGATTACATTTCACGCTGTGGATTAATTTCCTGAAACTCGGCGATGGCACTTTGACATTAAACCAAACACTATAAGCTAACTTTGTACGAAACTTAACCCGTTGTTGTCTGGCGCAAGTCATAGGAAACCAGCTAACACACACACTCACACACACACGAACACGGACAACTCTACATATACACACTCAAACACCTACACTCGATTTACCCACAAACCCAGAACATCAACTAAACAAGCTAGAAAATTGTTGCGCGAGATTTGTATCGCTGATTGGGGCGCCACTTGGGGTATTCTAGGGGACAGGGCTATGGGGGTATCCTTCGGAGCAGCACCAGAGGAGGTGTGGCAAGGGGGCAGGGGAATGTTCACGAGTTTTGTCACCTTCGGTGGGTGCAATGAATCCTCTCCCTTTCCCCCATTTCACCCCACGCACGTTCTCTCTGGACTGTTTTTGTTGGCTTTGTATGCCATGGCAACGTTTGCTGCCGCGTTGCAGCCATTGATTTTTGTTATTGGGCTGCAACGGCGGCAACAACAACAACAACAACTGGAACAACAAACAAACAACAACAAAGTCGTAGAAAGACGCAGCCACGTTGATTGCTGAAGTGCTGCAAAATATACAAAGGGAAAAAAGAAAATTTCGATTCTCAGTCGAGCGCCTTTTTTATTATAAGGTGGCCATGGCTGGCCACAACTCAGATTGACTGTATTCACTTGGGGCAGAGGAGCAGAAGGCGGAAGCGGAGGGGGAGGAGGAGGAGGAACATGCCCACCACACGCTCCAACTACTTTGCTGCAGCAGCAACGTCGACTTCGTTCGTTCAGGCGGGTCGCGTGGCACGCGGCTTTATGTACTGGCGGCATGTAAGTGGACACACAGATTTGGGTGCGAGGAGTGACCACAGGGTGACTGAGGGGTGGCTCATCGCAGGATAGACAAGCCACTCCCCCGCACTCAGGCAGAGCTAATAGTCTCTCTCTCTCTGTCGAGGGGGCAAATGGACATGTCCGAGTCCAACTCACAGCAGTTTTCAGTCGACACGCGGCGCAAGAACATGGCGCAAACGGACGAGGACGACATCGACAACGCGGCGTACCTTGACTATGAGTTGGAGTATCCGCCTGATCATATAATGCCACTCAAACTGAACGAATCGTGGGCAGCCAGGCGGCTAATGGAGGCCCTTAGTCACCTGCCGCCAAGCAGCACAAACAGCAACTCGGCGCCAGGAAGAACTGTTAGATTTCATTTATATTGACTGCTGATTAGTCGTTGATTTAATTTGTTATTTACTTACAAATTATTATTTTACGAATTTATTATTTATTTAAGAGTATTCTTGGATATTGAATAGATAATTTTATTTGTGTCTTGCAGATGCGCTTTCAGCAAAAGACGCACGAGCAGCAGGAGCAACGGCGTGTTGAGCTTGGCCTCCACGCGGCTGCAGCGCCTGCCGCGCCGAGAGGCGCCTCTTCCCGCCTGGTGGGCAATGGCAAGGTGCGTCAAATGTTCGACGAGCGGCGTCGCGGCGCAGGCATCGATCGCAGCAATCCACTGCGGCCCATAGGCGAGACACGTCCACAGCCACAGCAACAGCCACAGCAACAGCCACAGCAGCAGCAGCAACTCATCAAGGGCATTTCGGCAATTAGCCTGAAGGAGAAGCCGGTGGCCAACCAACGACGGGTGACAGTGAGCAGTGACAGCAACAACAACAACACCAGCAAATACAATGCGTCGGGCGCTGTGATTAATGGCAACCGCCTGAAGCCGGTGGTGACCCACAAGACGCCGCCCAACAGGGACAACAATGTGACGCCGCCTAGCAGCAGCAGAACCAGGGCGACAACCAAGACAACAACAATGACTGCGACTCCAGCGACAGGAGCGCGGCCAGCGGCTGGACGAGTTGCAGGCCTGGAGAAAGGGCAGCCGACGTCGCCAATGGCACGCCAGGTAACTAAGACAGTTGGCTGTGTTAACAACTTCAAGGCGGGCAACTTCATTCGACGTTAAATTAATGTTGTACATTTTATTCCAACTAAAAACAGGTCAACTCCAAATCTCCAGTAACCAAAATCCAAATGGTAAGTCGGCCAACTCCCGCCAACCAGCAAAGCAAATCAGCTGAATCCTCTTGGCCCTTGCAGAGTCAGCCGCCACCGGAGGGCACCTCGAGTTGCCGCCATTGTGGGCGCCACTTCAACACCGATCGGCTGGGCAAGCACGAGGAGGTCTGTCAGCGCACCATGAGCACCAAGCGCAAGATCTTCGATGCTTCGAAGCAGCGCGTCAAGGGCACCGATAACGAGAAGTACTCGAAGCACCAGCAGCGTCAGCGGCAGCAGGCGCTGCCCCGCTCGCAGTCCACGTACAGCAGTGCGGCACAGCAACAGGGACTCAGCACGGGCGTCAAGAAGAGCAACTGGCGGAAGAAGCACGAGGAGTTCATCCAGGCCATTCGCGCGGCCAAGCAAGTCCAAGCGCATCTCGCGCGTGGCGGCAAGTTGAGTGACTTGCCACCGCCGCCTCCGTCGGAGAATCCAGATTACATCCAGTGTCCGCACTGCGGCAGGCGATTCAATCAGCAGGCTGCCGAGCGGCACATTCCACGCTGTGCCACCATGATCCACAACAAGCCGCGACGCAGCAATCCGCAGGCGGTGGCCAAGAAGCGTTAGCTGCGTTTCCCAATTTATATTACATGTGATAAACCGGATTTTATTTGATGAATATATAATATATAAAGCAATTGCAGAAAGTATTTAATCCGAAAGTATCTCCACATCGTTGCTGGCACTCGCCTCCTGCAGCTGAGTGGCAACCGTTGTTGCCCCTGTTGCCGTCTGCTGCGCTGCAGCCGCTTTCTCGCGCTCAATGATCGCCTTGACGGCATCGGCCGCCTTGTTCATCTCGAGGCCTTCCAGCATATAAGCCCAGTTGTCCAGCGTGGCATCGTCGTCGTCCGCTATCCAATTGATCAGCATTTTGGTGCATGCCACACCAGCGGTGGGATTCTCCATCTGGAAGAAGAGCAGCTCGTCGTTGCTGAAGCCAATCTTCTTGCCCACCTTCATCCAGGGCTCGCCAATCACGGGCGTCACCTCGTCGATGTGGGCGCGCGTGACCATCAGCGACTTCTCATGTGCTGGCATCTCGTCCACATCTTCCACCACAGGCTCAGTGTCTTCCACTTCAAGAGGCTCGATTTCTTGCAGCGCCACTGAAGCCTCATGCTCCTGCTCTGTGGGCGCGGCGCTATTTTGTCCTAATTCGCCGCTGTGCTCCGTGGCATTGCTGGAGGCAGTGCTCGTCTGTTTCACCAGCTCCTTCTCGCGTGTCAGTCGCTTGCGCACCACGTCCAGATAGTCGGATATCTTGCAAGACGGCTGTGAGATGAAGGTAAAGAAATGGGGCGTCTGGCGGGCCAGCAGACGCAGAGCACGCCACTCGAAGGCGGGATCGCTTTTGTCGTGTGGCGTCTCCAGGTACGTCTCCAGCATGGGCAGAAAGTTGCGCTGCTCGCTCTTGCAGGCCTGCAGATTGTCTGGCGAGTAGTTCCACAACTTGGTCAGGTTGTCGCTGGTGAAGAAGTGTTAATGACGTGATATAATGATGTAACAAGATGATATGCTTACTTGCCCAGGAAGAACTTGCCGTTGCGTGCGGCATCGCGCAGACAATCGCCAAGGGGTCGCTTAGAACGCTTGGCTGGCGGCGGTTTCGTCTCGTCTTCGTTGCCATCGACTTCCTCGGGCTTCTTGAACTCCTTGCAGCCATCGTTCTTCCAGTTATTCCACATCTCCTCTCTGTGCAGCATGTGCTGAACGGTGCGTGCGAATCTGCGGCCATAAGGCGGCGTCTCCTCCAGCAGTTTATAAACACGCTGCTCCGTCTCCTTTATAAAGTCCGACTGAGCGCTCGTTAGCGTGTAAGAATCTCTACAAAAGTTGAGCAATTAAACTGTTGTCTTTATTCAACATTCATTCCTTACTCACATTTTGAACTTGACGCTGACCTGTAGATATTGAAATAATATCAGGAACTGTACGAGGACGGCACGCCGGAAATTCGAGTCGGATAATTGCAGCGCGAGCAGCTTTGGATTGGTCAGAAACTTGGCAAAGAAGTGAGTATCCTTGCGCACGGCGAGTGCAGCAGCCGCAGCCACCGACTGGTCATCGATGTCCATCTCCATCACTTGATCGCCGCCGTCGCTGTTGCCGTTGGCATCGTTGTTATTGTGCGGACGCACATCCTCCAGCTTGAAGCTGGAGAAGGATTGCAGAATGGTTTCCGCGTGCTGCAATGGTACATTTAATATAACAAATTTAAATAAAATGTGGGTGAATTTTAAAGAAATTACAGATTAATATCGATAATTGCACAGCCATTTTTTACTAAAAGAAGAAAAATAAAAGACTTTTTGCATACCATTTGGAACATCTTCCACTGTGCTTTGCTGTAGCATTGGTTGGGATTGCGAAAGAAGTCCTGCAGTGACCAGAACTTGCAGTACAAGTCGTAGTCAATCTTCAGTGGAATATCTTCGGCGGTGTCCTCCAGCTCCTTGTTGTCAATGTCATCGTGATCTTTGCTGTCCAGTCCGTACTCCGTGAAGTTGTCTAAATTGAACTCGGACACAATGTTCAGACCAGAGCGTTCCGAGAAGGGGAAGAACTTGGACAGAAAGAGCAAAATGCGACCGCAGAAAACAGTGTTCTGAGTGCGCGACAGGCGACGCAATAAATCGTTGCACATGCGAAGTAAGTTGTTCTTGCACGAGGCAAAAAATATCTCCTCCTTCCAGACCTCAACCAGCTGCTCCACAAAGCGAAAGATCAGCTCGCACTTGTTTAGCGTGACCACGTCGAAGGTGTCGCCCAGCAGCACCACGGGAATCGTGTTCGACACAATTTCAGCTCGCGCCGCATCCACAGAGAGGCGGACCAGGGCTCCGATGCGTTCCACGTCGCCGCTGAGGCGCTTCATGAGAATCTCGCGGAATGCTTGGTCCATGGGCGAGCGTTTATCGTGCTCGGAGTTGGAGCGAAATTTGTGGTAGTCCTTCACCAGCTGGTCCACATTATCCAGCTCAATTGCCCGCTCAAGTGAAGCCTAGAAAAGTGTTGGTAAATTAACATACGAGTTGCCGGCATTTTCTCATGCTCACCTCAAATGACGCCTGCAGTGCGAAGAAGTTGGCCGAGCCTGCCTCCGATGTTCCCGCCTCTGCAGATCGTGCGCTCATTCTTTATGGATAATTTACTGCACTTTATATTCAAGTAAATATAAAATAAACTTTGCTTAGAAAACAAATACTCCACAAGCGACACTAACAGTGTGACAGTAAACGAATTTCGAAATATACGACAGTACTTGGAAATATATACCAAATATACCAAACAATTTGCCCTATCGATAAGTTATCGATATATTGAATGGTCACGTTTACAGCACTAAATCAACAGCTCCATTGTTTGGGCGCCATTGTGAAACAATTTCAAATATGTTACCGTGTGGCAAGCTAAACCAAAAAAATAAAATATATATGTGTTGAATGTTTATTAACTTTCTCTGAAAATCATACAAGTATATAACACTATTACTCTAATTGCTTCTTACAATATAGTTACAACTTGTTACAAGCATCTATTATACATAATTTATTGCTTTTGTTTGTCTAATTCTGTTAGCTTTGGTTTCATTAATTAATATTATTTCATAATTTGCTTTCTTTGTCTTCTTCGTAGGCATGGTGTAAATTATTGAAACTACTAATAACTAATTTAATTAATAATTGTTCCGTTCTGTTGGATTAAAATACTTTGCCGCAATTGCAATTTCATAATGTAGTATTTGCTCCTTAAAACCTAGAGGGGAAATTGATCAAATATAATTTGCGGAGAGTTTTTATCGTTTTGGTAGATAAGATGGTAAAATTTAGGCGTTAGGAAGTTTTTTTAATAATTCGATTCAGCAGCGATTTAGCTTGAAGATCTTTGTTCACACTTGTCCAAATGTTACAATCTAACTAATGGTACAAAACACACGCATTAGTGATTCAGTTTTCAGTTGTTTTTTTGTTTTTTTGTGTTTTCTCATATTTTCTGTTCTCTCACAAAGTATTCTCGATTACTCACTAAGCTTGCGAAAGTAAACAAATAACATATCTTAACAGTTCAACTAGGAAGAATTGTAAGATTAAATGTAAGTTCTCTTATTGCTTAATTTTCGTTTTTGTTTTGTTTTTCTTTTTGTTTTTTATAGTCGACGAGGTACAAAGTTATATTTGAAAATTAGATGTTTTCTTGTTGTAAGCATAATGAGGTACATAAGTATCAACATCATTCAAATTATCGTTTATACAATACATATACATATATAGTACTCAGATTTTGTTGCATGTTGCGTGTTGCGTGTTGCATGTTGCATGGAAATCGCGCATACTCCCTCGCAGAACTTTATACTCGCGTAATTCATTTGAATGCTCTCTTCGTATTAACTTAATGCTAAATACCACAGTCGAAGTATGTACTAATTATACATATACGTGTATGTATAGTATGTACATATGTATGTATGTATGTTTTGTATGTTATCTATTTGTTGTTGTTGCTATACTCTAATATATGTATATCCTTATACTTATTGTTACTGTTACAGCACGCGCTCATTTTTATACACGGTATATTCGAGTAGCATTTTTGTATTTTCACTATCTTCATCGTTCGCATTTGAGACTCTCTTTCAGATTGCATTGGAGTTCGATTTCGACCTCGAGTTTGAATTTGCATTCGCATTGGATTTGGAATTTGACTTGGTTTGCATCGAATCAGCCGCGTGGTGAGTTTTCCGATTTGCAGTTGCAGAGCGCACCGGTTGATGCCTCAGCAACAGCAGTAATGACAGCAGCAGTATTAGAAGCAACCAGTAAGCGGGTCATAGTTCCAAGTGCCCCAGCGACTGCTCCGTGGCATTGGCCAGCGAGTTGCACGTCTGAGTGGACATCCACTCGAAGTCCTTAATAGTTGCCTGAGAAGTACACAAGAATCGAATGCGAGTAAGTGAGCAAGCATAAAAATATATTAAATGGATTTGCCTAATTGAATTCAGTATATGTACTTTTGCTGATTAAAATAATGTGGCATTTATACTTAACGCCTTTGCTTCCAAATAAATTAAAATATAAAATTAATATATTTAAGAAAATAAAGTATGTCTCTTTTAGGGTGGCCTGTATTGCTCTTGAAAAAATTGAACTGACTGAAATGCAGCACTCACCTTATGCATGGAGTAGACTGCCACCACGACCAACACATGCATTATGTTGTGGGAGTTGAGATAGAAGTCGACCAGGCCGGGGAACCACTTCTCGGGAATGCGCATGGCCCCAATGGCGCCGCCTAATATAGAGACGCCATCCTGAAACGACCAGAAACGGGGAGGAGAGAGAAGGGCAGAGAGTGATGAGTGACATTCGCCATGGCTGGTGTTGTGTGGAGCTGTTGCAACAGTCAATCAATCAATCAATCAATCAATCAGAACAGAACAGAACAGAACAGAACAGTCAATTAATCAATCCATCAGTCAATCAATTAAATGCAGATCGAATCGAATCGGATCAGATCAATTGCACATGGCTCAATCTTACACTTAATCCATACGCTTTAGTAGAGTAGTGTGGTATTTTACAATCAATGTACATATGAAAATTTGCACTTACAACTTCCACCTAATCGTACATGCAACAAATGCAATGCAATGCGATGCACACAGCCAGCCAGCCCCAAAAACGTAACGTTTGAATAACGTAAGAATAACAAGTTAGTCAATTGGAATGCCTTGACATACGCACCTGCAGATAGACATGGGAAAGGGCCATATGACTGCCGCCCACCATTCCTCGGATGCGCAAGAAGGTCAGCACCGAACGCATCGCGAAGGGCAGCGCAAAGCAGAGGCGTCTCTGCCACGGCGAGCTGGCTGTTAAGGCCTAAAGATACATACATATATACGTAGATAGGAGAGATCAATTCGACATATATTTTCAATTTAAGTTGTGCATAATGAAATTACGATTAAGCGAAAGTACGATTAAAGCGCAAAAAATGATGGAATAAAAACAAATAATTGAGAGATAGTCTTCAGTCTTCAGGTAATCCTTAGACTAAGTTTAATTTAATTTAAACTACATAAATGGCATAAATAAATAATCTGAGAGACAGAACTTACCTTGTAGAGGCCCCAGAGCGAGAGCAGACAGTACGAGACGATTATCAGCCACTTGAGAAATGGATTAAAGCACAACGTTGTGGCCGTGACCAGGGGCAAGGCACCTGCAGCAGAGAGAGAGACAGAGAGTGGTAGGGAGAGAGAGAGAGAGAGAGAGAGAGAGAGAGAGAGAGAGAGGGAGAGGGAGAGCAGGCATTAGACGAGAGAGAGCGACTTCGACTAATGTTTTCGTCTTATCAAAGTCAGTTCAACAACGACAATCACGCGCGACACACCGAATAATGAGATTTGTTTCCGCTTCCGCTTGCTGTTTGCTATGGACACTCTTTGCCTCGTCCGTCTCCTCGGGCGTCTACGAGGGACTCAGCCTCAACACTCCGCTCGCCCATCAGATAATGCGACAGGCGAAGTCGGCTGCCATGAGATCGTACCTGGACAGCACCGTGCCGCCGTGTGATGACTACTATGGCTACGCTTGTGGCAACTACGGCACGATTAATCCGGCTATAGCGACGGTCAGCTCGGATATTCTGACCACGTTGAATGCCGGGTATATGCGACGCGTGGCACAGCTGCTGAGTGCGCCGAAGCTGAGCACGGACAGCGCGACGGAGACGAGGGTCAAGTACTTCTACGAGTCGTGCGTCAACACATCGGAGGAGCCGTGGCAGCAACGTCCGCATCTCGTCGGGCTGCTCAAGGAGTTCGGGGGCATGCCGGCGCTGGAGGGGAATGCGTGGAACGCCAGCCAGTTCGACGCCATCGAGGTGATGGCGCAGCTGCTGCGTCGCTTCGGCAAGGTGACGCTGCTCAACGTGCATGTCTCGCCCGGCTTGGCCAACACGCAGTTCAACCAGATCTACATGGGACAACGGGACGACCTGAGCCACACGCGCTACAGCGACCAGCTGCAGCTGAAGCGGAGCCTCAAGCAGCTGCTGGGACTCAGCGAGGAGGCAGCTCGCAAGACCGCGGCCGAGATCATAGAAGTGCACTTGCTGCTGGCCGTGGGAACCGTCGACCCGGAGGAGAGGCTGCCGCCGGGGCAGATGAATCGCCTGCGCTTGCTGCAGGACATGAGCGAGAGCTACGGCCCCCAGCTGAACCTGACGCAGTTCGCGCGCAGCTGGCTGGGCCGCAACTATGTCCTGCCCGTCTACGAGTGCGGCGAGAGCTATCTGTGGCAGCTGAAGAAGCTGCTCGGCAAGACGCAGAAGCGCATCCTGGCCAACTACCTGCTCTCCTCGCTGCTCAGCGACTTCGAGCTGCTGCCCTGTGCCGCCAAGACAGCCGAGCTGTTCCCCGACTTCGTGGACCACATGGTCTACCGCTCGCTGGAGAAGCAGAGTCCGCACATTCCCGGCAGCCTGCGCCAGCTGTGGCAGCAGCTGAAGGTCTCCTTCGAGCTGCTGCTGCGCGACAGCTGGCTGGACGAGCAGACGCTGCAAGGGGCGCTGGCCAAGCTGAGGGCGATGACCTTCCGAGTGCGCGGCTCGGACGCGCCGGACTTCGACAGCTACTACGGCAGCCTGGTGATCAGCACTGCGGATTACTTTGGCAACGTGCAACGCGTGCTGGAGCTGCGCGGGCAGCAGCTGCGCGAGGAGCTGCAGCGAGCCCCCAACTTCAGGGTCTACCAGAAGGGCGAGGTGTCGCCCTTCTACGCGCTGCTGCACAACCAGGTGGTGATCCCCGCCAGCCACATGCAGCATCGCTACCTCTTCGACGACGCCTACCCCATGGCGCTCAAGTACGGCACTGTGGGCTTCCTGCTCGCCCACGAGATGGCGCATGGCTTCGACGACCTGGCGCGCTCCCTGGATGCTCAGGGCAACCTGCGGGACTGGTGGCAGAAGAACGCGACGCAGCAGTTCGAGGAGCGCAAGCAGTGCCTGGTGCAGCAGTTCAGCGAGTTCAGCTACGACGGCCACAAGCTGCCCCAGCTGAAGCTGCAGGCCGAGAACATTGCCGACAACACGGGAGTTCGCATTGCCCACGCAGCGTATCTCAGCTGGCTGCAGCAGCAGCCCTCAGAGGACCCCGAGAACAAGTCGAGCTCGGAGCTGCTGCCGCGACTGTCGCTCAATGCCGAGCAACTCTTCTTCCTCGCTTTGGGTCAAATGTCCTGCTCCCAACTGCGTCCCGAGTGGCGGGAAGCAGTCTCCTTTGTCGAGGACGGCCACGCCCCGAATGAGGTGCGAGTAAACGCCATCATGGGCAACTTCGAGGGCTTCGCCAAGGCCCACGAGTGTGCTCAGGGCTTGCCCATGAATCCCACAGAGAAGTGCGTCGTCTACTGATTACAGCTCGTGATCTTGTACTTGAATTTGAAATCGAAATAAATGGAAAACATGTTTTCTGAGTGCTTCCCGTTTCCGATTAGCTGGCGCAACGAACTTCGCACATATTTATACACAGAGAGATATTTAAAAAATTGCGTTCTAAAGACTAGAATTAAATTCTTGATTTTCACAGTTTTACGATCTTAAGAAATAATCTCTAAACTATACAAAAATTCTTCAATTTCAATGTCTGCAAAAAGATTTCTCTTAAAAAATTCGATGTTACAATCATAATTATCTCTTATTGTCGAATGAATTCGAATGCAATTATTATATTTAAGAATTCTGATCTGATTTTCATTTTGTTTCTCTCAAAAGTAATATAAAAAGTATTTTCTGGTATTTCGAGAATTATTACTTAACCTTGATTCTATAATGTATTTTTGGCGATGTGCAGACTTTATCGACTCACCGAAACTCTGGCTGACCCAGATGCCGACCATGTCCAGCTTGAGCAACGTGTAGTAGACGTTCTCGCCCCTCTCGATGTTCATGAACAGATGATAGACGAAGCTGCCGCACCAAGGCGCCACAGAGCCGAAGACGTGGCAGAACGAGAGGAACTTGTAGCCACTGTCCCACGGCATGAGTCCCGGTACAATGGCCAATATGTAGAAGATGGGTATGGCTGTAAAGAGAGCGATAGAAGAGATCGGGTTATTCCACTTGTATCAGGTATAAGAGATAGCGAGAGCAGCCTTAGCTCTCCCTCTCTCTCTCTCTCCCTCTTTCTCTGGGGGGCGATAACAATTTGACCTAGGCGGGCAATACAAAACAAAGACTGATAAGCTAAAGCTAGACGTTGGCTTTGGCGCTGAGGCCGCTTGGACTTAGTTGCAATGATGACACGAACGACTCAGATTGCTCTACTCCTGCTGCTGGTGCTGCTGACTGCTGCTGTCAGCTGGTCTCGCGTCTCTGCGCTGCCGTCGGACACGCCGCTGCAGGATGACCTCACCACGGAGTACGCCAGGCGGGTCATCCGGCAGTCGAAGGTGGCCGAGATGAAGGCCATGCTGGACACGCGCATCGCGCCCTGCGACGACTTCTATGGCTACGCTTGTGGCAACTGGCATCGCCACAATCCCGCCACCTTCTTTCGCAACATCATGACGGACACCTTCCAGCTGATCTCCAAGGGCTTCGACCGGCGTCTGCAGCGTCTGCTGCAGTCGGGGCAAATGAAGTCGCTGCTGGAGGAGAAGGTACAGGTCTTCTTCCAATCCTGCATGCAGCTGAACCGCGACGATATCCACTACAAGCTGGCTCTGCGCAACGCCTATCGGGAGTTCGGGGAGCTGCCGATGTTGGCCGGGGAGCAATGGAACGCCTCCGAGTTCGACTTGTGGCAGACTGTGGCGCAGGTGCAGCACAAGTACAGGAAGCCCATCATGCTGGACGTGAAGGTGATGCGGGACATCAGGAACAGCTCCGAGCAGCGGGTCTATCTGCTGCCCACGGAGAACGTCAAGCTGAGCTACTCCACCATACTGGACGTCTTCCAGGACGCGCACTTGGCCGAGGAGCTGCAGAGCTACCTGGGACTCAGCACACGGCTGGCCAAGCAGACCGCCAAGCAGCTGAATCAGCTGGAGCGCGATCGCGTCGCTGGGATCGCGACGACTGGCGACAGCCTCGAGGAGAACCTCACGCTCTTCACGGTCGCGGAACTGGAGGAGATGCACAGCTCGTACCTGAACATGACGCAGTTCCTGGCCACAGTGCTGGGGGAGGACAACGTGCCTCACAGCATCTATGTCTACGGCCACGAGTACCTGGAGCACACCTTCAAGCTGCTCCAGAGGACGCCGCCATCGACGGTGGCCAACTATGTGCTTTGGCAGCTCCTGCAGGAATACCTGATAGACGCACCGCCCGGCGAGCTGACCAAGTGGTGCACGGGCAGGACGCGGAAGTACTTTGCCAAGCTGGTGGATCACATGATCTACGAGCGCTATCGCAGTGCCGCCGCCGAGGCGGAGGTGCACAACGTCTGGGGCGAGATTCGCGGCGTCTTCCGGCAGCACTTGACGGGGGATCGACTCGACTGGATAGCGAACAGGACGCGGCAGCTGGCCGTGCAGAAGCTGGATGGCATGCAGCTCTTCATCAACTCCTACGACAAGGAGAACTTCGAAACGCTCTACGCCAACGTCAGCCTCGACAGCCGTAACTACGTCGCCAACGTGCAGCACCTGCTGATGTCGCAGTCCGGCTGGAAGCTGGACGTCAGCGAGCTGACCGGCTACACGCCAGCCTACGACATCCTGAGCAACGTCATCACCATTCCCGTGGCTCTGCTGCAGCCCCATTATCTGTGGGACGCCAAGTACCCACAGGCCCTGAAGTACGCCACGCTGGGCTATCTGCTGGCCCACGAGATGATCCATGGCTTCGACAACGACAATGATCCCTCCTGGTGGGATCTGCGCTCGCACTACGAGTTCGAGGAGCGACGCAAGTGCTTCATGGCCCAGTACCAACAGTACAAATACGGGGGCGTCAATCTGCCCCTGGACGTCGGTCAGTCGGAGAACATCGCCGATAACGCGGGCGTCAAGCTGGCCTACGTCGCCTACCAGCGTTGGCTGGACCAGCAGCCGCTGGAGACTGTGCAGCGGGAGACTTTGTCCGGCCTTGACTTGAACAGTCGCCAGCTGTTCTTCCTGGGCTTTGCCCAGCTGTGGTGCGACGATGTCCAGACCCTGTACAGGTCCACGGTGGCCATGCTGGACAATCATGCGCCCAGCATGTACCGAGTTATCGGACCATTGTCAAACTTCCAGGAATTCTCCTGGGTCTTCAACTGCTCGCAGCAGGCGCGCATGGATCCGGAGTTCAAGTGTTCCATCTACTAGCTTCAAATAAAAGTCGATTGATTGTATCCGACTTATTTTATATAGAGTTTTCTGAAATTCACCTAGGTCTTAACAGTGCTATCTATATGCAGTAATAGATTCAAATTAAAGCTGAGAGTTTGTAACATTCCATTCCGTTGTGGATTTATTCTAGAACCGTAATCATTATGAGCCATATCTGCGACTATTGGTACATGTCATTATAAAGTGGATCCAGGCGAATTCAATTAAGAGACACCAACTCAGAAATAATCGAATATAATGAGTATGGAATCACTTAAATAAAATCATTTACAATCATTATGTGAATTAACTCAAAATCCAATAAACAATAAAAAATTATTAAACATACAGATAACCATTATTTAGTTTCCCTGATGTATTCAGTGCATACTCAAGGCGAACACCTGACACTTGTCTTGGGGATTCATGGGGGAATCGCTGGCGCAGCGGAAGTTGCTGCCGAAGGCCGGGAAGTTGGACAAGGCGCCTTGGATGCGCAGCGTGTTGGGGATGCCAGTGGCGAGGAGGGATTGCTTGTCCCGGAATCGCGAGTTGGCGTCGTTGCACCACAGCTGCGCATAGCTGAGGAAGAAGAGGCGCTTGTGGCTCAGACTCAGCTCCGGCAGCTTCTCGGAGCTGGGGATGGGCGAAGTGCTCGTCGCATAGGCGTGGAATGCCACCTGCAAGGCGGCGTTGTCGGCAATGTTGTCGTCCTGCAGATCGCTGGCTCCCAGATACTCGCCGTCGTATCGCAGTCGCTCGTACTGATGCTTGAAGCAGGCTTTGCGCTTCTTGAACTCGTCCATGGAGGCCGCGTCCCAGGCGGAACGATTGTCAAAGCTGTGGGCCAGCTGCTTGGCCAGAATCGCACCCAAGCTGCCATAGCGCAGGGCCAACGGATAATGCGGGGACCACAGAAAGTTGGGCTGCAACAGCGAAACGGGCAGCACGACCTGATTGCGCACTGCATCAAAGTGTGGTAACTGGGATGACTGACTGATCTGGCCAAGCTGATGCAACTGCTGGAACTGGAGGACAGCACGCAGGTTGGCAATGTAGTCCTGCTGCTTCAGCTGCAACTCCTCGTAGATCGCTGTGAAGTTCTCTTCCGCATGGCCGTTGATCAGCAGACGAGTCGCATTGAGCTGCGCCTGCAGCTGACTGCGGGTGGCAGGCGAAAGCCAATCCATGCTGGAGTTCGCGATGATGGATCTGAAGCTCTGCTTGACACGCTGCCAGAGGAAGTCCATGTCCGCCAAGGAAGCCGCATTGCCGTAGTGCCGATAGAGCAATTGGTCCAGCAGCGCGGGAAACAGTTGCCTGCTGCTGGCCAAGCATTGGGACACAGCTGAGAACGTCGACTGTTCGTAGTGGAAGCGCTGCAGCAGCTGCTGGAAGATGTAGTTGGCCACCACATGGGGCGGCGTCTGGGCGAGCACGTCCACCAGATGTGCCTGGTAGCTGGGCACGTGCTCGTAGAGCGTCTCCTCGTTTGAGAGCGGACGCTGCAAAGCCAGCTCCACGTAACGCGTCAGATTGAAGCTGGGCGCGTATGCGACCGACAGCTCGGAGGGGGATCGCGGCTGGGCGAGCACAGCTATGGGACGACTCCTCATGCCCCTGGCCAGCTCCGCTTCGAGTTCCACAATGCCTTGAGCTGTGCTCTCGGCCAGCTCGGGCTGCACGCCAAGTTGCTGCTCCAACTGGGCAGCAATGCGCTGCTGAGCTGCCCTGCGATCCGGCTCCACGACCAGCTGAGCTGGCTGTCCCACGTACAGTTTCGTCTGGGTCTTGTTCCGAGCATCTTCCGTCAGTTGCAGACGCAGCAGAATATCGAGGCCATACTTGCGCCTAATCTGCGCCACAATCGCCAGCCAATCAAAGTCACTGGACACGCTCTGCCGCTCATCGGGCAACTCCAGAGCTGGCATGCGTCCGAACTCGGAGACAATGTCGAGCATCTGCTGCTGGTAGCGTGTGCTGGACACTTGGCGATAGTAGAGGCAGCTGGCGTAGAACTGCTTCAGCTTGAGCACCGCGGGTTCATCTTCATCCTGGTCGGCAGGCTGCTCCACAAGCTTCTGCTGCTTGCGATGCCAGCCATTGGTCACCAGCTGCTGATAGTTCGTCTCACGCGGCTGCACATCGTTGGCGGGATTGATCTTGGCCCAGTTGCCGCAGCTGTACTCGAAGAAGTTCTCACACGGCTCCAGCTCCGGCTGCATATAGCTGCGCATCTCGGCGGACTTGGCCAACCTCATCACCCGCCGCACATAGTCGCTGTCGTTGTGCTGCGAGATCAGCTGCTCCTTCAGCTGAATGTGCGTGTCCAGCTGCGACTGCGACAACAATTGACCTTCCACCTGCACCAGCAGCAGCCCCAAGCAGAGCAGAGCCGGAGCGAGATTAACGCAGCAAACGCCTTTCATGGCTGTAGAGCGACTGAAGAAACCACAACGCACTTCCCATCTACAACGAGCACTCGCCTCTCACTCAGCTCGCTTATCGCGTTCGCTGGTCAATGGCACTCAATGCGAGCTTCGGGTAGAGAAGAGCGCGTGATTAGGTCACAGCTCACGTCCACTTACAATAGCCGGACATTATTTTAATTGTGCCGATGCTCACTGAATATAATTCTGAATGAACTCGCATATTCGCATACCTAATACATATACACTGCAGTTCTCGCAACGTATACGCAATATACGCGGAACTGCAAAGTTCAGTACCAGAAATGCTATATAACAGACTGCTGTTAAACTTAACACTGCAGCAGTCGAAAAATTGTCCAAAATTGCTTCATAACAGACCACTGCTAAATTTAACAGCTGCTGCGGTCGAAAAGTACCAGAAATGCTATATAACAGACTGCTGTTAAACTTAACACTGCAGCAGTCGAAAAGTACCGGAATAACAGACCACTGTTAAACAGCTGCTGCAGTAGAAAGTTACGTGCTTTGAAATTTTAATATTTTGAAATTTTATTACTATGAAACTTTCAATGAAAATAAATTTTACGGTATTATATTTAGCGCTGGTAATACTCATATTTGGAATTTGTGCCGCATTTTTTAATATTCTCAGAAGCTTCCACAACGGATTTCATGCAAACAAATTTCAACTACATTTCGTCTTAACGACCATAACTTTAAGTCCAAGTCTCAATATGTAAGTCGTAGAGACATTAATTGTTTATAGTTTTCTCTCAAACAGCTTTAAGTTATGTTTTGTAGGTAAAATCGATTTAAAAAAAAAAATGAAATGCCAAGCAGCAAATGTAACACACCAAAAACACATTGAATTGAAAGATTCGAAATGGAAACCAAATTTAATATTACAAAAAAAATAACATCATCAATCAACGAATTGGACGTCGAAAATTTGTTTACTAGTTAACAAGATGAGAAGCATTAACAAATAACCTGCAGTCCTCAGGCATCTTCCTTCCTTCCACACAGAGAAAACGTTAAAAAAAAATCTCAATTCTTGCCTAAATTCAATTTCATAATTCAAGAAGAATTCTAGAATGGTTTATCCTAAAATAATATTGTTATTAGCTCTTACAAAACGCATTATCAATTAAAGAACACATTTATCATTCATTCTAAAATGCAAAAGATTCCAAATTATGGCCAGAACATAAATTCTTAAATTTTTATTTTTTTATTTACTCTCAGCAAGTTCGACCCGCAGTTTTTCGGTTTAATATATATTTTTTGTTGTGCAAATTTAACAAATTACTCTCTAACAATTGGTTCGGACATTTCATAGTCGAGCATACTCGCCTTTTGGATTCTACTTGTTTATCTTAAAACGATAAAAAAAAAAAGTAAAACTGAAATCTTGTTTCCAGAGTTTTTGTTATGAGCGAATAATTCTCAAATTCAGGGAATTTTTATTTTGTTTATAACGTAATTTTTCTCTCTGTGCATCAAGTTTTGAATTATTTGTGGTATGTTTCTCTCCGAGTTGCGGCTTTGATAAAGATAACCCAGGGGTGTCGAAAAGAAGCTCGAGCTTTTGACGATATTTTTACTAGAGCGGTGGCAATATATAATCGTTATTGAGAGCAAGCTGTTCATTTATACGCAACTCATTCAATTAGTAACATCTCCGTAGAGAAATTCATTAACTCACCTTCCCATGAGTCACTCGGCACTCCGTATACTATACGGACTAACACTGCTGCTGCTGCTTCAGCTGCTGAGCTATGGATTGGCAGCACCAGACAGGCTTAACTTGATCTCTGAGAGCCAGAGCGGCAGCGATTATATCACCCGAGTGATGCGACATGCCAAGGCAGCAGAGATGGCCAGCTACATGAAAGAAACCCTCGATCCGTGTGACAATTTTTACGAGTTTGCCTGCGGCAATTGGCGACGAATAAATGAAGCCAGCAGCAGTAAACTGAGGACTGGACTCTTTGATAGATTGGGCGAAGCTCTCAATCGCAAGGTGAAACATATGCTGGACAACGAGAATGAGCAACTGGACACCGAGGAGGACAAGCAAGTGAGGAACTTTTACAGATCCTGCATGAAAGTCACTGCCATCGACGAAAGCTATCGCAGCAAACTGAAGGAATTGATTGCCAAGTTCGGAGCGATGCCAGGGCTGGAGGGAAGGAACTGGAGGGAATCCGAATTCGATTGGATCGAAACGATTGGCAAAATCGCTTTCACTTATGGGCAGATAATCATAATGGGAGCTGGGGTTGCCGCGGACTTGGTCAACAACACAGTGAACATGGTGTATATAACTGGGCAGACATTTCCCCTCGAGGTGCGTGGCCTGTATGTGAATAATCACACGAAAATCTATCGCACAAACCACCGCAATCTTATGGCCAAGAAACTCAGTAATTACCTGGGCATAGAGAAAACACTGGCGCTCTCGACAGCGACAGAGCTGCTGGACTTTGAGATCGAGCTGGCCAAAGGTCTGAACAATGAAACTGAAGTCTTGGATTACGCAGAGGCGTCCAAGCTGACAACCATTGAGGAGATGCAGCGCCTCTATGGGCCCACCTTGGATATACAACGGCTCGTTAATCTAACGCTGGACGAGGAGATTGACGACGTCTATGACTTGCTGCCCCAGTATAAAGTCAATCTTGTCGAAGTTATGAAGCGAACCCCAAAGCGAATTGTGGCCAACTACATATTCTATAGGCTGCTTGAAAAGTTTATGCTCGAAGTGGGTGCCACAAAGGCGAAGCGAGAGAGGATCTGTCACTCCAAGACCAAGAAATTTTTTGCCGACAACTTGGACAACATGGTCTATAGGCGACACTACAATGCCGACTCTTCCGCCGACGTAGAGCTCATCTGGAGCGAGCTGCAGCAGATCTTCATGCAGAAGCTGCAGTCGAATACATCTCTGCCCTGGATAAGTCCGCAAACCCGAGAATTGGCCATCGAGAAGCTGGCCGCAATGACGCTGGAAGTGAACTCCTATGCTGACGAAGATCTCTCCTCGTACTTTGAGGATGTTCATCTGTCCGAGCATGATTACATTGCGAATCTCCTGCAAATGTATGAGAATGCAGCCGAGACGGAAAGAGACCAAATCAATGAGCCCGCCACACCTTCGGAACCCGGCGATGTACTCAGTTTCACTCCAGCCAATCTTCTAATGCAGAACAAGATCAAGGTGCCGGTGTCGCTGCTGCAGCCTTATTATCTGTGGGCTGCCAGCTATCCGAATGCCATCAAGTTTGGCACGTTGGCCGCACTTATTGGACACGAACTCATCCATGGCTTTGACATCAACGGCAGGATGTTCGATGCCAATGGCAATCTCAATGACTGGTGGGATGAGACGTCCAGTGATAACTTTGCGATTCGCCAGCAATGCTTTAAGAAGCAGTACAGCAATTATTCGTACTTCGGCAAAAAGCTGCCCGAGACCGATGAGCAGTCGGAGAACATTGCGGACAACGGCGGGGTGCGACTGGCCTTCGATGCCTATCGCAGATGGCTGGAATCCTCAGTGAACTATCCCGACGTCAGGCACTACCAGAAGGAGATGCTGCCCACTCTGAACTACACGAGCATGCAGCTCTTCTTCATTAGTTATGCCCAGGTCTGGTGCAACGATGTCCATCCCGGAGTACGCAAATTTCAAGTGGCCACGGATGATCATGTGCCCGGAAAGTTACGAGTGATTGGGCCACTGTCCAACTTTGACGAGTTCTCCAGGGAGTTTCACTGTGCTGTTGGCACACAGATGAATCCTGCTCACAAGTGTGAGCTCTACTAAACTGCGACCTTCTGTTCGTTTTTGTTCGACTGGTGGATTTAGCTAAGAATTTTATTTTTTTAGCACACGTCGTGTAAGCAGTTTAAGCATTCGAGCTTAACGCTCTTGGGATTTGAATTAAATGTACTTAAAATTTATATTTTAATATTATTCAAGTTATAATATTGAGTTGAGTTTAGTGTGCTCGATAGTTCGTATAGTAAATTCTTTACTCTTATGGACATTAAACTATAATAAATTTATTCAAATTAATGTATGTATGCCTTTTACCAGAGCATAGAATACACAATACTACAATCAAAGCT
This sequence comes from Drosophila ustulata, assembly GCA_035047365.1. Taxonomy (NCBI): domain Eukaryota; kingdom Metazoa; phylum Arthropoda; class Insecta; order Diptera; family Drosophilidae; genus Drosophila; species Drosophila ustulata. Next base: position 32,090,063 of record JAWNPT010000094.1, read on the forward strand.
TTTCTAAGCCAGCAACAAAGTAATTTTCAAATCATTACTTAATAAACATTATTATGAAGTTGATTAATTTGGCATCTATAGAGTGGCCGATTGTCGGCACTGTTGCCTGTATCTCATGTAGGGCAAGAGAGAGTCCGCTTAGACAGTTTTTCAGTAAATAATGTTTGTTTACAGTTATTTTTGGGATGGTCCGCGCCGATTTGCGGGACTCGACTTGATGGTGATAACCCAAGGGGGTCAACACGAAGCGCGAGCTTTTGACGATCTATAGTACTTGCTAGAGCGCCAGCTATATTTATTGAAAATCGAAAGTAAGCCGTTCAGTAATAGGCAGCTCATTCAATCCGACACATCTAAGTCCACCAGCTTCACAGTTCACCATCAAATGAGTCACTCTCCACGCCGTATACTATTCGGATTACCGCTGGTGCTGCTGCTGCAACTGCTCAACTATGGATTGGCAGCACCAGACAGGCTTAACTTGATCTCTGAGAGCCAGAGCGGCAGCGATTATATCACCCGAGTGATGCGGCGTGCGAAGGCGGCGGAGATCGCCAGCTACATGAACGAGAACATCGATCCGTGTGACAATTTTTACGAGTTTGCCTGCGGTAATTGGGCACGGTTAAATGAAGCCAGCAGCAGTAAACTGAGCACCGGACTTTTTGAGCGACTAGGTGAAGGTCTCAATCGCAAGGTGAAGCATATGCTGGACAACGAGAATGAGCAACTGGACACCGAGGAGGACAAGCAAGTGAGGAACTTTTACAGATCCTGCATGAAAGTCACTGCCATCGACGAAAGCTATCGCAGCAAACTGAAGGAATTGATTGCCAAGTTCGGAGCGATGCCAGCGCTGAAGGGAAGGAACTGGAGGGAATCCGAATTCGATTGGATCGAAACGATTGGCAAAATAGCGTTTACTTATGGAAAGACAATCATTATAGGAGCTACGATTTTCTCTGATTTGGCCAACAACACAGTGAACATGGTATATGTTAGTGGGCAGGAATTTGCTCTTGAAACCCGTGGAATGTACCTAAACAACGATACAAAAATATATCGCACAACGTATCGCGATTCCATGGCCAAGAAACTCAGTAATTACCTGGGCATAGAGACGGCAGTGGCGCTCTCGACGGCCATAGAGCTGATGGATTTTGAGATCGAGCTGGCCAAAGGTCTGAACAATGAAACTGAAGCTGTGGACTTGCAAATGGTCACCAACTTGAGAACCATTGAGGAGATGCAGCGCCTCTATGGACCCACCGTGGACATGAAACGGCTCGTTGATCTAACTCTGGGCGAGGGGATTGTCAACGTCTACGATTATTTCCCGCAGTTTCAATTGAATCTTGTCGAAGTTATGCAACGAACTCCAAAGCGAATTGTGGCCAACTACATTTTCTATACTTTAGTGGAAACTTTTATGCTCGACGTGGGAGCCACCGAGGCAGACCGAAAAAGAATCTGTCGTTCTAAGACCACGGAAAACTTTGCCAAAAACTTGGACAACATGGTCTATAGGCGGCATTATAATGCTAAGACTGCCGCCGACGTGGAGCTCATGTGGAGCGAGCTGCGAAAGACATTCAAGCATAAGCTTCAGTCGAATTCATCTCTGCACTGGATAAGTCCGCAAATCCGAGAATTGGCCATCGAGAAGCTGGCCGCAATGACGCTCCAAGTGAACTCCTATGCTGACGAAGATCTCTCCAAGGACTTTGAGAACATTGACCTGTCCGAGCATGATTACATTGAAAACCTCCTGAACATGTTTGAGGATGGAGCCGCCACGGCAAGAAAACAGATTCATGAGCCACCTAAGCCCATTGAAGCCGGTGAGCTGTTTAGCTTCACGCCTGTCAATCTTCTGAATGAGAATATGATCAAGGTGCCGGTGGCAGTCTTGCAGCCTTATTACCTGTGGGCTACCAGCTATCCGAATGCCATCAAATTTGGCACGTTGGCTTCCTTCATTGGACACGAGCTCATCCATGGTTTCGACAACAGTGGCAGCAAGTTCGATGGCGATGGCATTCTGACGGACTGGTGGGATGAGGCCTCTCGAGATAACTTTGCGACTCGCCTACAATGCTTCAAGGAGCAGTACAGCAATTATTTGTACTACGGGAAAAAGCTGCCCGAGACCGATGAGCAGTCGGAGAACATTGCGGACAACGGTGGAATGCGACTTGCCTTCGATGCCTATCGCAGATGGCTGGAGTCCTCAATGAACGTTCCCGACATCATCCCGAAAATCCAGAAGGAAATGCTGCCCACCCTGAAGTACACGAACATGCAGCTGTTCTTCATCAGTTATGCCCAGGTCTGGTGCAACGATGTCCTTCCTGCAGCTCGCAAAATTCAAGTGACAACGGATAGGCATGTGCCGAGCATGTTCCGCGTGATCGGCCCTCTGGCGAACTCTTATGAGTTCTCCGATGTGTTCCACTGTGCTAAGGGAACCCGGATGAATCCCGCTCACAAGTGCCTGCTCTACTAAGCTGCAACTTCATGTGTGTTTGAATTAATTATCACATAAAAAACACTTATGCAAAGATAATTCATTTCTGCATTAACACGGAATTAATTATTTCATCTGTTAACTTTTGAGAAAATAAATAGAGTCTATTTGGTTGATCGCAATCGATCGATATATGCAGATGAAGATATCTCCGACCCCAAACTATAAACATATATTCTAAATCATTATGAACACTCTGCACGATCTTTGATGTCTTCCCCGTATTACATAATAATAAAATCTGTACTTTTGAAGTTATTTGCATATAAAGACGTGTGTGACATAGTTGCGAAAATTCAATTTCGAGTCGTTGAAGTCGACAAAATACTCATAAGTCTATTGGAAAATAAAAACCATTGCTTTTTGTTTACCTCAGCGAGGACCAATCAAAATCAATAACAATTGTAAGGAACAGTATTTAAGACTTTTGACTCAATTTTGATAATGAAAAACAATTTAAGAACAAATATTTATGGTTAATTAAATTGTTTAGAATAAACTAATTCTGAAAGAAGAGAATATCTTTAGAAAAATCAATCTGGATACAAACATATATTACATATACGAGTATATATATATAATTTTGCAACGTTTTTTAAAAAAATCGCGCCACTGTGTGTCGTGGAATACTGATGCGCTCAAATGGCGCTGTTAAGCTCTAATGACAACGTTGAGGTCTTAATATCATCTGCGAAATTGGCTTCACGCCTGTCAATCTTCTGAATGAGAATATGATCAAGGTGCCGGTGGCAGTCTTGCAGCCTTATTACCTGTGGGCTACCAGCTATCCGAATGCCATCAAATTTGGCACGTTGGCTTCCTTCATTGGACACGAGCTCATCCATGGTTTCGACAACAGTGGCAGCAAGTTCGATGGCGATGGCATTCTGACGGACTGGTGGGATGAGGCCTCTCGAGATAACTTTGCGACTCGCCTACAATGCTTCAAGGAGCAGTACAGCAATTATTTGTACTACGGGAAAAAGCTGCCCGAGACCGATGAGCAGTCGGAGAACATTGCGGACAACGGTGGAATGCGACTTGCCTTCGATGCCTATCGCAGATGGCTGGAGTCCTCAATGAACGTTCCCGACATCATCCCGAAAATCCAGAAGGAAATGCTGCCCACCCTGAAGTACACGAACATGCAGCTGTTCTTCATCAGTTATGCCCAGGTCTGGTGCAACGATGTCCTTCCTGCAGCTCGCAAAATTCAAGTGACAACGGATAGGCATGTGCCGAGCATGTTCCGCGTGATCGGCCCTCTGGCGAACTCTTATGAGTTCTCCGATGTGTTCCACTGTGCTAAGGGAACCCGGATGAATCCCGCTCACAAGTGCCTGCTCTACTAAGCTGCAACTTCATGTGTGTTTGAATTAATTATCACATAAAAAACACTTATGCAAAGATAATTCATTTCTGCATTAACACGGAATTAATTATTTCATCTGTTAACTTTTGAGAAAATAAATAGAGTCTATTTGGTTGATCGCAATCGATCGATATATGCAGATGAAGATATCTCCGACCCCAAACTATAAACATATATTCTAAATCATTATGAACACTCTGCACGATCTTTGATGTCTTCCCCGTATTACATAATAATAAAATCTGTACTTTTGAAGTTATTTGCATATAAAGACGTGTGTGACATAGTTGCGAAAATTCAATTTCGAGTCGTTGAAGTCGACAAAATACTCATAAGTCTATTGGAAAATAAAAACCATTGCTTTTTGTTTACCTCAGCGAGGACCAATCAAAATCAATAACAATTGTAAGGAACAGTATTTAAGACTTTTGACTCAATTTTGATAATGAAAAACAATTTAAGAACAAATATTTATGGTTAATTAAATTGTTTAGAATAAACTAATTCTGAAAGAAGAGAATATCTTTAGAAAAATCAATCTGGATACAAACATATATTACATATACGAGTATATATATATAATTTTGCAACGTTTTTTAAAAAAATCGCGCCACTGTGTGTCGTGGAATACTGATGCGCTCAAATGGCGCTGTTAAGCTCTAATGACAACGTTGAGGTCTTAATATCATCTGCGAAATTGGCTGCAACTCATTAAATCGAATTGATAGATAGGCAAAATAATTAGACTAATCTTAGATTAAGAAACGCAGCGTGGACAATGGGGTTGGTCCAGTCTTCTGCCCCCTGTCAAATACGATTTATTCAAAATCCCGGCAAACGAAATTTATTTTCAATTCTTTTGAAATATTACACGCCGAGTTGCGGCTTGATAGTGAAACCCCAAGGGGAGAAGCCGAAGCTCGAGCTTTTAGCTATTTTCTCGGCAGAGAGGCAGCGCTATATATAATCGAAATTGAGAATGAGGCGTTCAGTCATATTCTACTCATTGAATAAGAAACAACTACGTCACGCGGGGGCGCACAATTCATCATCAAATGAGTCAAATACTATACGGATTAACGCTGCTGCTGCTGCTGCTGCTGCTGCTGCTGCTGCAACTGACACACTATGGATGGACAGCACCGGGGAGGCCTCAGGGTGAGGGGAACTTGATCGCAGAGAGCAAAAGTGACAGCGATTACATTAGTCGAGTGATGCAGCACTCGAAGGCAGCAGAGATGGCCAGCTTCATGAATGAGAGCATCGATCCCTGTGACAACTTCTACGAGTTTGCCTGCGGTAACTGGCCACGGATAAATGAGGCCAGCGCCAGCAAATTAAGCACTGGCTTCTTTGAGAGATTGGGCGAAGCCTTTAATCGCAAGGTGAAGCGTATGCTGGACATCGAGAATGAGCAACTGGACACCGAAGAGGACAAACAAGTGCGGAGCTTTTACAGATCCTGCATGAAAGTCACTGCCATCGACGAAAGCTATCGCAGCAAACTGAAGGAATTGATTTCCAAGTTCGGAGCGATGCCAGCGCTGAAGGGAAAGAACTGGAGGGAATCCGAATTCGATTGGATCGAATCGATTGGCAAAATCGATTTCGCCTATGGTCAGACATTCATTATAGGCACTGAGGTTGCCGCGGACTTGGCCAACAACAAAGTGAACATGGTGTATATTTCTGGGCAGACATTTCCCCTCGAGGTGCGTGGCATGTATGTGAACAAACAGACGAGAATCTACCGCACAAAGTATCGAGATGTCATGGCCAAGAAACTCAATTATTATCTGGACATTGAAAGAAAACTGGCGCACTCGACGGCCACAGAGCTGATGAACTTTGAGGTCGAGCTGGCCAAAGGTCTGAACCGCGAAGATGAGGTCTTGGACTTCCAAGAGGACTCTAAGCTGACGACCATTGCCGAGATGCAGCGCCTCTATGGGCCCACCTTGGACATACAGCGACTCGTTAATCTGACTCTAGACGAGGATTTGTCTACGCCTACGACTATCTGCCGCAGTATAAAGTTAATTTGGTCGAAGTTATGCAACGAACTCCGAATCGAGTTGTGGCCAACTACATTTTCTACAGGTTGTTAGACGTGTTTACTCTGGACCAGGGAACCACAGAGGCACATCGGGAGAGAAACTGTCGATCCATGGTCACGAAATATCTTGCCAAGCACTTGGACAACATGGTCTACAGGCGGCACAACAACGCTGACACTGCCGCCGAAATAGAGCTCATCTGGAGCGAGCTGCAAAAGACTTTCAAGAAGAATCTGCAGTCGAATTCATCTCTGCACTGGATAAGTGCGCAAGCCCGGGAATTGGCCATTGAAAAAGTGGCTGCAATGAAGTTGGAGGTCAACTCGTATGCGAACGAAGACCTCGCCAAGGACTTCGAGAACATTCACCTGACCGAGTATGATTATATAGGGAACCTCCAGAACATATTGGCGGATGCAGCCGCCACGGCAAGAAAGCAGATCGATCTGCCGGCCTCGCCTCTTAAAGCTGGCGAGGTGCTCAGTTTCATGCCCGCCAATCTGCTGCTGGAGAACACCATCAAGGTGCCGGTGTCGCTGCTGCAGCCTTATTACCTGTGGGCTGCCAACTATCCGAATGCCATCAAGTTTGGCACGTTGGCAGCGCTAATTGGACACGAACTCATCCATGGCTTCGACAGCAGTGGCAGCAAGTTCGACGCCCGGGGCAATCTCAACGACTGGTGGGATGAGAAGTCTAGAGTTACCTTTGAAACTCGCCTACAATGCTTCAAGGAGCAGTACAGCAATTATTCGTACTTCGGCAAAAAGCTGCCCGAGTCCAATGAGCAGTCGGAGAACATTGCGGACAACGGCGGGGTCCGACTGGCCTTCGATGCCTATCGAAGATGGCTGGCGGCACAGGAGTCCTCGCCCCACGATCCCGGCAGTAGGCAGCAGCAGAAGGAGAGGCTGCCCACCCTGAACTACACCAATATGCAGTTGTTCTTCATTAGTTACGCCCAGGTCTGGTGCGCCGATCTCGATCCGCGGCTGCGCCTCATTCAAGTGGCCACAGATCAGCATGTGCCGAGCATGTTCCGGGTGATTGGGTCGCTGTCCAACTTTGATGAGTTCTCCAAAGAGTTTCACTGTGCTGTGGGCACACAGATGAATCCTGTTCGCAAGTGCCAGCTCTATTAAACTGGATGTGTGGTGTATTTTGCCAAATTTCAGTAACACTGTTTTAAATGTTGTTTGATTGTCAGATACTCTCTACTCATTTTGAGTGACACACATATGTACATAAGTGAACAAAAGTTTTTGATAGTTTGATAATTTTGCTATTGATCTTGTATTAAACGTTTCTATGAAATCAACAATTCAACATTCGACTTTTCACATAATAAGATTTTTTTGTTTAAATTACTAGATCACTAAAGGTAAGGATAAAACAGTTCAAATGGATATAAAATTCATTTCGAGGGATTTTTGTTTAAATAAAACTACATTTAAATCCAGTTAATTTGGATGAAGACAAAATAATTAAAAATTCAAACAAAACTTCTGTGAGTATAACAATTATTTAAATCATTAGAATAACACGCTGAAGTTTTAAAGTTTCTTTGCTCACTGTTTACATAAGTACATATGCGTATACATAATGTGTACTCACAGCGTATACGCAATATTAATCGACATCAACCGAATACATAATTCATACTTCTGCAACATTTCGCATCTCCAGCTACCGCTGGAATTTGATCTGCTCAAATGGAACTATGAAGCTTCAATCATTGCTTTGAAGAATTAACAACAGCTGGGGAATTCGCTTCAGATTAGTCGTATATTATTCAGATTAACGCTGCTGCAACTGGCAAACTGTGGATGGGCAGCTCCAGCGAAGCTACAGGGGAATGCAGATGTGATCTCGGAGAGCCAGCTGCTATGCGAAGGCAGCTGAGATGACAGCTTCATATTTATTTATCACTATAATATTATTATCAACTTATTTGGTAACAATTGCTCCACAAAAAAGTTGATCATGCAATAAAAGACAAAAATGTATTCTTGTGGAATGCATCCCAAGATTCATACCAATTTGAAAGTCATGTGATTAAAATGCAATTACTAATTTGATTTGTAAATGAATTTAAAATGTTTAAAACATCTGCAAGTTTGTTGAATTTCAATATTTGGAATACATTTGGTAACAATTCAAGCGCAGTAAGGTTCATCGTATAAAATATCTGAAAATATGGGCTTGAATTGCATTTCATGACATGTAAATGCATTTGCAGATATTAATTGATGCTAATTGATTTCTCTGTGTGTAAAGTTTCGCCAAACATCGATTCCTTTGCACTAGCCATGGGCTATTTTGAAAAGCATTGATTCCATTATCACAACCCCCTTTTGGTCGAGCCGAATCTATTTCTGGTCGACTTGCACTCTTGCACTTGGCTTTGACCGTGAGTGGGGAAAGGTGAATGGGGAATGGTGAAAGCTGAATGCCGAATGCTGATGGCATTGCAGCTGGTCGATAAATGAGCAACAGCAATGGGCAATACGTATGGAAAGCAGGTCTCTTCCCAGCTCTGGGCACTCACCGTGTGTTAGGATGTTGATGGTTTCGTTGTGCCAGTAGAAGAGACTGAGCAGGCACCCCTTGAAGGTCTGCAGCGGGCGATATCCCTTGAGGACGTAGGGATTGAACTGCAGATACTTCGGCATGTCCTGCCAGTGCAGCAGCTGATCGATGTTGTCTGGCCTGGCAATTGCCTTGCTGCTCGTTGTTGACGGAGACATCGATGCTGTTCCCGCTGATGTTGCTGCTGTCGATGCTGCCGTGGTTTGTATGGATGCTGTTGTCGCAGTTGCTGTTATTGCCGCTGCAGTTGCTGTTGCTGGTGTAGATGTTGGTGTTGGTGTTGATGTTGCTGGTGCTGTAAGCAAGGCAGACGTTGGCGTTGTTGTGGAAGCGTTCGTGGAAGACGTTGATGTTGTGGAATTTGATGGTGTGCTCTCTGGACGACAACTCTCGCGCTCACCGCCCGCCGACTCCTTGATGCCGTTCATTGGCATGCCGTGAGCAATTCCCTCGCTATTTCCATTGCCATTGCCATTGCTCTCGTTCGCCTCGCTGCGAAGGCGAGCCGGCGTTGTGGGCGGCGTGGCGGACATGGACTCCACAGTGCTGCCCAGGCAGTTGGCCAGCTCCAGCTCGGAGCTGAGGCTGCTGGCGACGGCGACCACGTAGCTGGTGGTGGTGGCCTGGGAAGGCGGCTTCGGCTTGGGCTTGTTCAGCAGCTTGCTGGCACTCGACTTGCTGCCTTCGGTCTCGGGTCTCAGGTCAACCACAACGGCAGCAGCGGCGGCGGCAGCGGTGTCCATTACTCGGTAATCGCCCGGTAATTCGGGTCGCTTGGGGTTTCTACAAAGGCGGCAGCGGCAGCGGCAGAGGCAGAGGCAGCAGCTAAAATCAAATCGAATCCAACATCAAATCCAAAATCAAATCAAAAATCCACCTCATAAATTATAAACCAGGGCGCAAAGCTATAAAAAAATGCCCACACACACACGCACACACACACACAGAGAGAGAAACACACGGACGACCTTTAATGTGTTACGTATACGCTGCGTTGTCCTGTGCCAAAAAAAGCACGTGCTTACGTAGGAATAAAGAGACCAGGACAATGTCAACACACAACCGCAGCAGCTGCCTCGTGACCCAAAAAAGGCTTGCGCTTGTATTGTACACACACACACACACACACACACACACACACACACACACACACACGGACGCGGACATGGACACATGTATGGGTGAGCCTAGCGAAGTTAGCCGAAATTGTTTTTTTTTTTTGTTCTTTGTGAATCACGCGACTCGAGGAGTAGAGCAGAGCAGAGGCCCGGCTGAAGCTCACACTGAAGCTGAAGCTGACAGTAAAAATCGATAAGTTATACTCACGTTTGATGGCATGAGAGGGGGGGTTGGTGGCTCGTTCCGCAACGTGCACAACGTGAATTTCGCTCTCAGTCCAATTTAAAGCAAGCGAAAAATGCGCATGCAATCGTTGATGTTGCTGCTGTTGTTGTTGTTGTTGTTTTTGCTGTAGTTAGATGGAAGGATGCAGTTGTTGTTGTTGCTGATGGGCGGGGTGTGAACACGTTTTCGAGGGGGGAGCTTAAAACACTGCTGCTATGAACTGTCGCTAGCATAGATCATTTGACGTAGTCGCGACATATTGTTTGTTACGTGACGTGACGTGACCCACACGCTATCAATTATTAAGCCATTGACGCGCGCAATTCTTGATTCCACCCGTTAATATTTAATAATCCAATTTTTTGAAGCGCACACAGCACACACGCAACACACACGCACACACAAGACACAAGAAGCAAGCGTTACAGCAGCAGCCGTTAGCGTAAGCACATCAATATCTGACTGAGAATGTGCGCGATAACGATACCGTTATACTCTGTATTGTTATGCAATTGAATTGCCACTATTTTTCGTTGGGACACCAAACAAAAAAACAACCGCGCATGCTCAACGCAAAACAGCTGATTATTTTGAATTCTAACTGCCAGCACTCACACGTTACCCAACACAGGAAATTATCGGCCTGCTCGCTCAAATATAATAAAATTATCATCATATAGAATACCAAAAACTACTGCTAAAGTATTTTTATCGACTGACTATATGGTCACACAATAGAAATGTTGACCAGCTAAAAATGGGGATAACAGTATATTTGGCATATTTTACATGGAATACCATATTTCGATATCGTGCATCGGTCACTCTGAAAATAAGTCTGCTGCGGACGCGCTTGGCTTGTGTTTAATTTCAATTGTTTCTAAAACTTATTTAGAAACAACGCATTACATTTGCGTTATTTGTAAGTAATTATTAAAAATGTTAGTGGCAACAATAACTTAACAGTTCGCGTACCAACTGCAAAATACAGCATAATGGGCAACTGCAACAACTGAAGGCAACCAGAAAATTGCGCCAAAAAGTACAAAACCCAAACTGACGCTAGCCGAAGAGGCAACAAGTGCAATTCGACTAAATGTTCACAAACATATCTCACAAGGCAAATAACACTTGGCGCATGCTGAATCAAATACTAGGCGTCTTCTGGAATCGACTATATTTGCCTCGATCGCCGTTTTTAGCACTTCCAGCGCCGCCGCCGGCAACAGCGAAAGAGACCGCGACCGCGACCGTAGTGCAAAGCAAGGCACAAGGCAGCCACCAATCGGAACAACGAGCAAACGAAGAAGAAGAAGAGGTAAGATAATAACAAGCAAAAGGCAATTTTCAATCGCACAATCGTGTCTACATACTAAATGCGGTTGTTTGGTATCCAAATATCGACAAACGATTCAAGGCGGCTGTTTTCATAACTACGTTGCGCACTCTTTGCGTGGCAGCGTTGCCACCCATCGGCAAAATGCTTGAATTTATGAAATGCGGGACAACATTGAATAGTTGAAAATAATATTACAGCTTATACCTGTGCATTTTTAAACAGTTGCCGCCTGATAAGCTAAATATACACAAATTGCAGTTAAAATGCTGCAAGTATTTTGAACAAGTTGACAGGGCTGGCTGACAGCATTCGTTTTCATATCAAGTGGCAACTCGCCGCAGCAGACGTGTGGTGAATTTGATGAGTGACGTGAAATATGTGTAGAAAAAACACGATTTTCACAAAAAGAAAATCAAAGCAAACTCTAAAGTGATTTGTTGTGTATCTCTAGGATTAAAGGATTAAGTGCACAAAGCTGACGGAGAAGGCGCGCATTCCATAAGTGGCCAACAAGCTAAATAAGGCAGCTGCGTAAATTAGGCAGACGCTTTGTGTGAGGCAAACAACAAAAACAAGCAAACAATAAAAGATATTTTCGCAGACGCCTTGAAGTTGATTTTCGCGCTGCTTTTTTACTATACCTAATAGGAGAGTAATAGTGTAATAAATACAGCAAAAGGCATTCGTTTAAAGGTATTGGAATTTGTGGTACAGGCAAAAGTGAAGCTCAACACACACTCGCAGCATTGCAATTGACATACACACACACACTCGTGTGGGCACTCACACATAGCCAAATATACTCACCTTTGCCTTTGGCTAAACACCTTTTGCTTTGCTGCGTTGCGTTGCTTCTGACGTAGCTGCAATGTTTTGTATAATTTGATAATGGGGAGAACTAATGTATGTGGTGTATTTTGTGGGTTCTTTATAGATGCCACGAACACGCAGACGCCATCACTCGAGGGATCGCTCCTCGGCCGGCACGCGAGACAAGCGTAGACGGCTCGATACTGGCGATCTATCGCCACCCTTAGTGGAAGCACCGTCGCCGTAAGTAGACATCAACACATGCGCACCTACAGATGTGTGCTTTTAATACACGCACACATGCACTGGCATCTGCATACCCAATTGTATTTGACCTGGGGCCGACGTCGCTGCCTGACAGCGGAATCTTCTCGCTTTGTTTCAAGCAGTGTAGGTGACATGTTCGTAGGACACTTCCGCTACGATGTCCCGACTCTGGCAGGGTATACCTTGTCCTGCTGCAATTCGCCACATTTCGTTGAAATACAATTGGGTATAGGCTGGGCACAATTGCTCTCAATGCCAGCGGCCACAAATATTATGTGTTTTGGCATTATTATTATATCATTGGCTTTCTCATCGTCTTTTTATAAATAGACCCCGCATCACGAAGACACATCACACCAGATCGGCTGCTAAGCGACGGAGGCACGAACTTGATGCAAACCCTTCACATATACCCAAGGAGCCAACGTGAGTAATTCCAAAAGTGCATTGAACAATTGCAGGCATTTGTAGTAAAGATAATGTGATGAACTCACCAGCAAGATCACTTTCTAAATTGATTAAAAGAATTTGTGGCAGTCGCATTTCTAGGAGAATTGCCCAATTCTTTTGCTGTAGTAATTCTCTTACCATCTGTTATTGGAGATGTCTCTCGTGTACATCTTCTGCCGCCCACTTGGCGATTCCTGCGGCGACGCGCTTTTTCTTTTTAATGCCTTTTAAATGGTCGTTTTTTTAATAGCCCAAGCAGCAGTTAAAGCAGCAGTCAAGACAAATTCACTTTGGCCCATATAAGGCAGGTGAAACTCGTGTTCTTTTTGGCGTGTCATCCTCGGTCCTCGCTCCTCGCTCCTTCATCTCTTTTGTCGACTCTTAAATTGAATTTATGTGGTGACTGCGATTTCTTTGTGTCACAATTAACCCGTTTTACTTTGGCTTGAAGTGTAGGCGGCGTTTATCCTGCCCGTTGCATTTCCTTGCTGCAGTTGATTTAATTTATTCGCCTGCGTATTTAAAACAGATTTGCATATTACTCAAATCACCAACAGCACAGTGCAGACTACAACAGCAACAGTATCAGACAGCGACAACGAGAAGTGAGGCGCGACTTTGTCTCTGTCGCATTTATTTATTATTGTTTTATTTTTTATAAACTTGGCGTGGCCTTTTTAGGCATGGCCTCTGCCACGGCCGCAGCATCTGCTGCCCGCTCCCGCTTTTGAGCTCCTCGACATCATCGTGGTTGCGTTTGTCGCATTTTGTAATTTATTTGCCACAACAGAGCAACAGCGTTGCTTTCTTTGTCGTAAACTTCTTGAATTCATATGCAACAATCGCCTTGTTTATTAACCTTTTCATTTTGCAATAACAACCGCTTGCAAAGTGCGAAGCTCGCTCTCAGATTAATTGCTAAATCAGCGACTTGTCTTACTCATCATTCATCCGGCGCCACTCGCAACGCGGAAGTGTCAACGAAAAACGCATTAAACACAAAAAACGCAAAAGAAAATCTTCGCGTCAAATGCCTAAATATGAAAGTCTATCAATGTTGGACTAAGATCGTGTGTAGCAAGGAGTGTAGCTAAATATGCGTCTTTAATTTATCATCACACTTTATTAATTAAAACTTTAATGTCATGAACAATGTTTTGCATAATTTATCAAAGAAAAGTTCCTTTGTATTATCAATGGTGGGGTATTTTCCGAAGAGTCATTCTGTTAAAATGATCAATTAATTCATTCCTTATAGCTGTGAACCAGAACAAAGCATTTAATGTTGAGTGAATAACTTTGAAATTTAGCTTATTTTATATTTATGTCCTACTCCTATATTTAATACATTTCAGTTGATTAACTAGAATAGTTAGCTGATTAAAAAAAATGATGCAGCATTTTTTTAAATCTATTCGATGGTTTGAAGTTAAGGACTAGATCATACAATAATGCTCTTATCTGCAGTATTGTTTTTTTTTGTCTAGTGAATGAATTTTCGATATTCCCTTCGTATATATAAGATGTGAAAACATTGGCGCACTTCCGCAATTTAACGCTGCTGATTGCATATTTACAATTTGGAATTGTTTAAATGTTTTCGCCACATTCGCCGCATGAACCGCGAGTATCAATTGGCTGCACACACGCACGGCGAATTCATCATGCTGATCGCAGTGTAAACTGGAAATGCGGCGACGGCGAAGAAGTCGGTCCGACAGACCAAACCAGCTGTATTCGTCGTGAGCGAGCGAGCGAGAGAGCAAGCTTGAAGCAACCGAGCGAACGAGCGACTGAGCAACCGACACTTGTTCGCTGCGGACTTGTCGCAGCAAAGCTCAGTCGCAACGATAACTTGCAAGCGAATGGAGGTGTTGTTGGCTTCTTCTTCGGTCGTCGTCGCCGCCGTGCAGCCCTAGCAGCAATAACAAATACAACAAACCAACAATCAAGTGCGCCTTTATGAAAACACAACAAAAAGAACAAAAAATTAATGTAAAGAGTGTTTATAATTTTCAACAAATGCAGCTGTCAAGTGTGTGCAGCGAGAATGTGTAGTGCATATTGAAGAGGCGGCAATAAGCAACAATAATGATATTACCATCAACGAAACAGCAGTCGCGAAACGTTTTTGTTTTGTTTATGCATCCTGCAAAATGAACATGCGATTTATTAGAATCAAACAAAAATTATGCATTAAAAGCGTTTTCAATGTTGTGTCGCGACGAGAAATACAAATTAAAATCACACACGCCTTGGGCAAGAACTTGACTTGGTTGGGTTAACTAACTTTGATAAGATATGACGACGACGTCGACGACATCGAGACGCCTACGACGAACTCACACACTCAACTAACTTGTTATCGCCAAAGAGATCGGGATCGCTCGACTCAGCGACAGCGACTGTTTAGTTCGATAGCTGGCAGAGAGCTCACGCCGGACGCTGAAAGGGATTTCCACGCATTTCCGATACGCGAACTCTTTGCATTACTCACTTATTGTGGTCGCTGTCGTCACTTGAGTCATTAGGCAAAGCAGCTGTAGTTGGAGCTGCCGCAACAAGTTGTCAATTTTTGTTGACCCGTTTTACGTTTGCGTTTCCTTTTCAAATCAGGTGGAAAACTGGTCGGAGGATTGTTGCTGTATCCGCTACTTTCTACCAAAGTTTGCAAATTGCATAAACTGCATAAACTGGTTAGTTGGGCTCTTAAAAGAAAAGCAAAAGGAAAGAGGGGGAATAGGCTATCAATGAACTTGTCAATTGGATTTGGTTTTTTGCTGATGCGGGGCGCGAATAGGCAAAATCGCAGCCATGTTAGGTTCAGGGTTATTTTAACAGCTAATTGAATTTTTGCAACACGCCGCTGACAGCTGCAACAACGGCAACAAATGCGGCCATCGAGAAGTCGCATAAATGCTATAGTTGCAACGCTGGGGCAAGGGGCACCTTCAAGTCGCAGCGCAACGCAACCAGACAGCTCAATTCATAAGCCAATGAAAACGTGTTAAGTACATGAAAAGTGCTCGATAATTTATTAAAGTAACGACGCATCGAACGGGGGCAAGGAAGGTTATTTGTGTTGGATCGCTTGGGTTAGGCGCTCGTATGTCTCGAATGTGTTGTGTGCACAGCATTGAAAATTAAATAGAATTGGAATTGGGAATTATTTTGTATTGAAATGTGTTACAGATGCAAAGATAAAGTATTACGACAACGCGTTCAAAGTATATGAAACAAAGTGAAACGGTTTAAATTACAACGCCAAATCGACATCAACAACGACAACGAATCTTATTAACGTCGACTAAGAGTATTATCAGCTAACAAAATGCCCATCGTAGTAGGACAGCAGTATGCGAATGGAGGCTTTCGTCCCTACAGCTCATTTCGAGTGCCGCGCAGCAGTTGTGCCAACAACAGCAATCAAAATGCTGCCAACAACAGAACAGTGAACAAGACGACGATAACTGTCAGCAGCAATGGCAAAAACAGCAACACAGCCTTGAGCTCTTCCTGTTCGTCATCATCGTCGCTCAATCAGCAGGTGGGAGGCCAGAACGTCAACAGCAGCAGTAATTTTAGCAGACAGCAGCCGTGGAGAAGCAGCTACTGCAGCAGCAATTATCGTAGGTTGCAGCAGGAGCCGCTGCAACCGAAGCAGCAACTGCAACTGCAACAGGAGCGCAATGTAAAGCCGCTGACCCCAAAGCTGATCAGGCGCATTGAAAACACGTGCGCTTCCAACTCAGTCTCGTCACGATACGGCAAACAAAAAGCTCCGGCTCCTCCAACGAATCCTCTGCAGGCAACAACCAGACAGCGGACAACGAATCAACAAACTACGTTGTCCAAGCCGCAGGTTGTGAATCAAACACAGAAGCGCGCTTACCAAGCCAGCAACCGAGGCGCCAAGGAGAATTGTCCGGCGCGGAATTCGCAGCGTTCTTGCAAGAATTATCCGGCTCCATTGCCACCACAGCAGCAGCAGCAACCGCAGCGCAAGCTGCATACTGATCTCACGCCATTGGCGCAACGCAGACAACTGCCGGCGACGCCCAAGCTGAGCCTTAGACAGCGCACAGTTGGCACAGCAGGTGCTACTGAGGGAGGCGCCTCGTCGACGGGTTCCAGTGATTCACACGATTCGCCTAGACTGAAGAAAGCCTACTCTAAGAACTTTCCTCAGGGCTTGCCCTTTGAAGACGAGTTCTACGGCCGGCGCAATCGCTCCTACTCGCAATCCTCCAGCAACTACAGTTTCTACAGCTCCGTGGGAGCCCCAGCAACGCCCCAGGATGATGACGACGACGAGTTTCAACGCAAGCCAGCCACGGATGAGGCGCTCTACGTGGACTTTTCGAAGGTGGTGCACAGCCACAAGCAGCAGCGGCAATTTGTGCCCGCCAGCAGCTGGATACGCGCCTCTCCCGATCCCAATCACGACGAGCTGCTCGCCTCACTAACTCCGACCCAGCAGCGACGCAAGAACGCCAAGTATGCGCGCTCCATGCACGAATATCTCTACAGCGATGATTCCAATTCAACCTCAACGAAAACGAAGCAGCGACTCCCAGTCGTCGAGGAGCCCGAGGATGGCTACTACAGCTATGCAGCCGGCACTCCAGATCCCCAAACTCCGCCCTTGCCCCTGGCAAAAACGGACATTTATGTGGCCGCAGCATCGTGGGCACCCAAGCCGCTCTATCCCGACCGCGTCCTGTTGCCTCATGCCGACTCCAACAACAACAGCAACAGTCACAGGAGTAGCAACAACCAGCAGCAGCAACAGCAAACGCGACGTCGCTCTGAGCACTTGGTGTCCACGACGTGTGAGTATAAGTGAGTATCTCTCTGGGCTCCATGCGGAAACTGGAAACTGCAGCTAGACTCAAGTGCTGACCAACAGTTGCCCTCAGCTTGAAGCTCTTGCCGCTGACTAAGCGTTCTGCCTGTCAGCACTTCACATATTCGAGTCGTTCTCCACTTGGCGTTGTGCCGCTACAGCTCAAGATCTCTCTGCCGAATTTGGTCAAGCACCGCCGCCCCTACTTATACAACTTGTGTCGAGCCCCAACTGAACCGAACTCAACTCAACTCATTAGGCAATCTTAGCGCCGGTTCAGTTGGACAGCGCTCAAATAAGTATTTGGTGTTCTACGTGCCGACGGCGTTGACTTTGCGTTGCTTGGCACACTTCAGGGGGGCCAGAGAACGATTTGTCCGGTTCATTATGACCTCATTGTTATTGGGAAATCGGATAGTAGCCAGCTGATCAAGTATGTGAATATCAGGAAACTATTTGGTCATGGTTCTATGTTATTTCCGTTGGGTTTATGCAAATTTATGTTAATCTCTGCCAGGATTCTTTTTGGCAGTTTTTAAGCTGCCATCTAAGCTTATCTCACCAATTTACTTTTAGTTTGTAGCCAACTGATTCAGTTTGTGAATATGAGGAAACTTTTTAATTTATGCTTATCTCTTGTCAGGATTGTTTTTAGAGGTAAAGACCTCAAATGATTTATTTAATTTATTGATATATTTTGTATGTTACCTCATTGTTGATCGACGCAAACTATTCAACCAAATATAAATGTAATTGTCAAGATTCTTTTTGCAAGTCCTTCAGTGGAATATTTGGATTATATATCCCGTTCTATAGTTGCTCTCTACGCGATACTTTGTTTGACTTGGGGCTACAAGTCGCTTCTGTTTTGCTCTCGATCGAGCTCGTTTATCTGACGTTTATCGCGCTCGAAAACAAATCTGAAAACCTGAAACCAGACCTGTCTCCGTAGTCCATATACGCTCATAATTGATGCGACTACCGCCGGCAACAGCAACGGCGGCAATCGAACTCGGAGCAACAACGACAACAACAATGAAGTTGTCGCGACTCTGTCTTGACTTGTGAGTTCACTATTCTCGAGCAGTTCCGACAACTGCAAGGTAGCCCGAAAATTTACACATGCAACTTTGAGATTTGAGTGGTTCATGTTGCTGCCCCGCCGCTCTCCTAGTCGCCATTTGACTAGAGAGCTGGGGAAATGTGTTTATGTGAAATGATTTGTATTTGTTTTTATTATTTTTATTGACTTCCTATTTAGGCATGCACCCAAAAGGTGATTGACTACAGCGACCACAACAACAAAACATTAATGCAGTATCTTTTAGAATTCTCTTTGTGTATATCGCAAAAATTTCATTTACTTCCTTTTTCATAACGATCGAAATTAAACGAACTTTTTTGTTTTGTTGTTTTTAGTCGTTTTGTTTTTTCGTCGTTGTTTCGCTTAACTGTTTGTTTGTTTTTGTTAACTGTAATGGCCGGCTTCGACTTTCAGCTTTAGCTTCAGCTTCAGCTTCGACACTCGGCTTGTCCAGCTGGGGAGCTGTGTGCACATTATTGACTGTGGAGGGAAGAGTATTGAGTGTACAGTATACATTACATTACGTTCATTGAACCTCGAGAGACGCGTGCGATCTTTGCTTGAATAATGGACGCCTGCATAACTGACGGCGACTTGGAGAGACTCGATGGTGTCGCTGACTCAGCTGCCTCTGCTCCTTACAACACCACACCGCTCGACCTGACGCACAAAGCGAAATCTTTGCGGCAAATTGTTGTTTTGCTTTGTCTCTGTCTCTTTATTTGCAGTGCTCTCGTTTTGTTTGATCAATTGGGTGTCTGTGTTGTCATGTTGTCTGTTGCGCAGACGCAACCAATGACCTTGGCGATGGCTGAACTCAAAGGCTCGCCGCTTCACGCCGCCGCCCTTGATTCGCCTCGTTTCGTTTCGCTTCGCTTTGCCACCCAGATCAATTTGCATAATGTCCGTTACTCATTCGACCCATGCGCCCAATACACTTTGTTGTTATTTATTCTTCACATTATTTACAATATTTGTAACGGCATTTTATTGTATTGTCATTTGGCAAGATAGCTTCATCGACAAAAGCGGCGACTCGCCACCGTTGTTGTCATCGCCCATTTACCTCAAGACAAAACCAATAATTCCGGTTTCAAATCTCTCAACTTTTCGCATTTGACCGTATGGAACTTTAGCGTAAATTTGATTCAAATTTTAAGCCGAAATGTTGATCTGGAAAAGTTTCCAAAAAGAGTTCAACTGCAACCTGATTTTAGATTAGAGATCAGTTTAATACTACATGCACTATGGAATACAGATGTCAAATCCTTCTTTATGTGGTTTCGATTTCCGTCTCGTGGACTTCGATGTGACGCATGCGTTTGCATTCAGTTCAATTGAAGCTCGGAATCTGAACCGAGCAACAATAACAAAGCATTTACTCTGTGTATTATGCATTTATTTAAACACTAACATATGGATATTCATGTGTTGTTGTGGTCGGTCCAAGGAGAGGGAGGGGGAGGGAGTACATATGTACGGTTTGTGCTTAATGTATTTATGGCATTTTCAGGGTCAGCACACAACAAAATAAATATATATATATCTCTCGAATCACAACAAATAAATGTTTGTCGGCTGTTGGCCGCTGGCAGTGTTAACTGCTAGTGGGCTTAAAGTGTCTCTGTGCTCTATGTAAATCATACGAAAACTGGTTTTGAAATGATTAATTTCATAACTCAATAGCACACACAAGAGTCGAAGAAATACTTCTCACATGAGTTGGAGACCATTTATGCCATATACTATAGAATAGAAGTTGGATGGTACGAAGAAGAAGTATGTTTTGTATTTTTTAAATGTTTTTCTACAACACGACTTAAAATTTACTAATGATCAGACATACGGAATATTTTATGGCTATAAGCAGGAAAAGAGGTTGTGAAAACTTGTACCTAATTGCGAAAATAAACACCATTAAATTATGAAGACCTTCAAGAGGTTGCCGAGCAGAAGTTCTGAATATGGGTGTGACCTCCAATCGGAAACTGCCCAATAATCGACAATACACTAGAAGCTCGCAAATTAGAACTCTCCGCAATTAGAATTGAAGTTTTTGCAGAAATTCAAGTGCATCTTTTTGTCCAAATCAATTGTATTCGGTTATAGAGGTGTCTCCTCTTTTTATTTGTGTTCGAATATAAAAAGGTAACAAATTTTAACTTTTCATAAAATTAAATTGGCATAAAACAACGCGATTTTAATTTGCGAGCATCTACTCTACCAGTAAATCAACGAAATAATATTTGTTCTATCTCTGACGTTTAATTTATAGTTCGAAATGCAGTTTAGTTATCATCGCTATGCAACAATGGCACTCGAAAACAGTTGCCCTAAGCTGGATAGTTGTAGTCGGCCAATTAACTCTTTTTTGCCATAATACGTAATAATTAATGCCGCCCGAATCAGTCAGCTATTTATATTGAGCAAGCTTCGGGTTGCGAGACAAGTGTGAAAAGTTCTACGAGTTCAAATCAACGAATCATCATTAATATCCAATTAAAATGCGAATATGTTTGCCACATATGGAATGCTCTAATTTGCACGCGTCGCGTCATTAATCAAGACTCCGAAATTTACTCATTTAAGAATATGAGCTATGAGCGAGAGCAGCTCGAAAAGATTTTGAAAATTGAGAATCTGACCCAACCAAAACAAAACTTTTGAAGTAGTCACTGAGCTTCTCGCTGACTGTTATAGATTCGACAAAATTTCTATTAACTACCGTATTGCCTTAAGAGGCAGTCGAAAATCTTTTGTTGTTCTTTCCGACGGTTTCTGCTGATAGTTGATGTTGGCCAAAGTGGCAACTGATTTGAGCCTACATTCGATATTCATTCGGGGCGCTGACTTTTCGACTGGCTTCAAAAGAGCGCAGGCGTTAAGCTCTCTGCTCTGCAGCTGTCTAACCAAATGTGTGTGTCTGTGTGTGTGTGTGTGT
The DNA here is from genome assembly GCA_035047365.1 of Drosophila ustulata. Taxonomy (NCBI): domain Eukaryota; kingdom Metazoa; phylum Arthropoda; class Insecta; order Diptera; family Drosophilidae; genus Drosophila; species Drosophila ustulata. Next base: position 32,111,689 of record JAWNPT010000094.1, read on the forward strand.
CTGAGAGTGTAACGTACTTGTAGTCAAAGTCACTTTCAGCTTCGTTGCGTTCTCATAATTTTTGTGACCAAATTTAGAGGCAGCTGATGTGGGCGTGAGTGAACCGAAAAAAAATCAGTTGCCGCATTCGCTGATTGTCTCTCAAGTTGTTGAGCAGCTGTTTCTTAGTTGTTGTCTTATTAGCATTCGTTTGTCTTTGACTTCTGCGACTTCTTTGGCTGCCTAGGTCAGTTATCTGAGTGGCGGATCGCATTGGATTTGGATCTGTTAGTGGTGCTGTTGCTGATTCATACCAAGATCTGAGTGAGCCTCAGCTCGCGGCCACTGACTGTTGCCTGCTGCCTTCTGCCCACCCGCATCTGCAGTTTGTTGGGGCGTGTCGTTGTCTCATATGTGTGAGAGAGTGTGTGTGTGTCTGAGTTCCATTGATGTAATGCGATGGGGCTACCGCTGTTATTGACACATTTTCTGGCCTTGCACGTTACCTCGCTGGGCCTTTGGGTTCAGCTTAGTACTTGTAAAGTGTATTTCGACAGTGGCTTTTGTAAGTGCTGCCCCCCGTTGGTGTCAAATGCCAACTTGGCCAACGACGACGCACTCTCAAAGGCATGTCGCTCATGGTGGGCAGACTGCCAACGAATCCAGCCAGGCAGACACCCAGCCAGCCAGCCATCCGGCCAAGTTGATTAACTTGATTGGTAACGCAAATTCGCATATTCGCCAACACGCGCGCCAAGAACCCGAGCGAGCAGCGAGAGGCAAAGCGGAGCTTAGCTGTTAAGTAGCTTTCCATGTTGTGACTCCGTTTACTGTCCAATATTCTCTTGGCTGCAGGCCACATTTTGTCTGTAATCCGAACGTAATTCGACAGTTGCTGGGCGTTCACTCAAGGTCGGCCATTCATCTATGTTATATTAAATATAGAATCCATATATACATTATTAGGTAATAATCGATCTCCCTCTCCCTCTCCCTCTCTCTTGCAGTTTTGATGAAAGCATTTCGTCTTCCCGTCGTCGCAAGGAGCGCTCGAAGCGTTCGCATCGCAAATCGCCCGTCTCGGGCCGGCGACAGCACAACAAGTATCGTTACAGGGACGAGACCTCGCACTCAAGCTCGCGACGAAGGCATCGGGATCGCCCCAAGGATGAGCGCGACAGTGGGCGCAACAATCGCCAACAATCACAAGCTAAGGTAAAAACTTTTCATTTTCTAAATACACGAATGCGAAACAAACGAACATTTAGGCTGAGAGCAACCAACCAAGAAATCAAAGCCAAAAAAATAAAATGCTAAATAATAGGTATGGTAAAACAAATATTAAGGCGCAATTATGAACTCTAATCCCAACGTAAAATTACGAACATGATCAAGTTTTCTTTATCCTTTTGCCCCTAAGAAGAGGTTATGTCGGCTGCTTTTTTCTCTCACCTCGCTTGCCAATTTTATTCGATTTTTTTTGTGTGCGTTGATGTCTTTTCAATTAGTTATCGCATCGCGTTCAGAACATGCTGTTCTTCAAGCGGTATTTAGAAAAGTCCCAACTAACTGCCAAGCAGTTTGAGAGTTCTCAGGTTCCGTGCAACTTCAAGGTGCTGGATCTTCCTGCCCAGCGTCGTTGTGGACAACGCAGCGATAACCATCGCGATCTGTTGTTGGAGAATTCATCGCTGCGCTTCATGCCGTACCTGGATGATTGGATCGTCGTCGAGTACTTTGCCGATCACGATAGTGATTATCTAGTGAGCTCTTTTACCATTACCATGTGTTCACCTGACCACAGTCGCTGTATTAATGTCGTGTGTTGTTCTGTCCACCTTGCGGTTGATGTAATTGCACTCGTTGCTCTCCCTGCATTTATTGGCAATTTATTCACCAAATTGTTTCAATTTGAACAGACTTCTAAATACATTTATATCTCACAAATATTTCGAGCATTTCTGTTGACTTGAAAACAATGATTTTAACAGATACAAATGACATCTCAGATTAAGATACTACGTCGACTTGCCTGGGAGACGATGTTAATCTGCAGATATAATTGCTGTGCTCTGCTCTCGCTTTGCCGTGCGGCTGACCTCGATTTCGTTCAATTGATCATTCGATACTCGAACATTCAACATATTGGCTGACTGATGGCAAGCGGGCTGTGCAGAAGAGCTTATGTCAGTCAGTGCTCATTTCGCCGCCACATTAGATCAGAGTAGATCACGCACCATTACAAACTGTTCAACTGTTGGATAGTCTCCCGTAGTTGTTCAAGATTCAGTACTTTCGGCAATTGGAGCAACAGCACAAGCGCCATGCGCAAAAGACGCCGGCGACATCGAATGGCAACTCGAGCAGACAGAAGGATTTTGATCAAGATGATGACGATACGGTGGAAGACAGAGCTGAGATCAGTCGCTGCTTGTTGCTGAAGCGGCAAAGGAATCTATTCGACTTGGTGGCACTCTGCGATATGCCCATGGATCGATATGTCGGCGACAATTGGATTGTCGAGGAGTATTTTGTCGATCACACCGACGATTATCTAGTGAGTGAGCGAATTGCTTGTTCTCTCTCACTCTCTGTTTGTTCTATTTTCCCCTTCCTCCTCTCTCTTTTCGTATGTGTGCGTGTCCCTCTCTCACAAGTTATCGTTGCTGAGCATCTGCAGACTGCGCATGTCTCTCTTTCTTTCTGTCAGTGCTGCCAATTCCGCTTTTTCTCCGACAACTCTGGCTCCCATTTTGGGAGATAAATATTTTGACATTATTTTGTTTTGCTTTAGAAATTTTTGCGCAAAGTGCAAAAAAAATAAAAAATAATTTGGGTTTATTTTTTTTATTAAAACGGAGAATCATACAAACCAAACATCGGATTGCCCAAAAATAATTCGTTAATACGAAGCGTGCAATTAATTATGTTTTATACAATTATGGACCTTTTCTCTTTATTAATGTTGAAAGTATTTACGTTAAAAATACATATATACATTGCAATGACATACTACTCGATTTTGTATAGTTTTTATTTTACTAAATTACTAGCCTTAAAGGGATTATTTGAATCCCAAAAGTTGACAGCACTGATCTCAGTGGCTGCAGCTGATCGATCGAATGGCTGCGCGCGCAGCTTCTTCAGCTATCGGTTGTATCTGTGTGTTTGCCATTTACTCAGAGACTGCGCTGCTTTCTTTGGCTTTTCGTCTTTGGGGCTGCCTTTCCACCATTGGGGAAAAATTAAAAATACCACACACGAAAGCCAAACACACAAACGAATTTTAGTTAGCGCTGCTTGTGTTTTTTCGTTTTTCTCAATTCTCAAATTGAAACAGAAACAGAAGCGGCAACAGATTCAAATATTCGTTCTTCGGATGTGTATCGTCGCCGTCGTCATCGTTGTTGTCGTTCTCGTTGTCGTTTCGGGCCTTTAGCTAACTTAAGGCAAAGGTACGTTGTCGTCCATGGTCCGTGGTCGTGGTCCGTGCGGATCTCCTCGTTTCGTCGCTTCTTTCTCTCTCTGCCTCTCTTCATCCCACTATCGCGAATTTGTTTATAATTCTATATGTGTGTGCTTGCGTTAATGCGTGTGTGGGTGTGTGTGTGTGTGAGGTGTTTAATATTGGAAAATTACTTGAATCGTAGTCATTACGATTACTTCACACAAAAGTCTCTGGCAAACATATTAAGCAAACTGCTTAAAAAATGAAAATGAAATCCAAATTGATATTGAAATGAAACAATTGTTAAGCAGCACGCGTGATATAATCAGGCAGCAGGCCCAACAACAACAATTGCAAATACAAAGTATATATTAAGAGAATTTAAGTGCTTTAAAAATAAAAATGAAGCATCTAAAAACAGCAAACAACAAACTACAAAAGTGCCGACGAAAATGCCGCAGTGTCGTCAAATAAAAAATAACACTTCACATCGATCGTACAGACTAAACTATATAAAAATGTACTTGCGCAAATTGTTACCAAATTGTTTCATAAACTGTCCCAAAAATGCAAATTCCTCGTTTTTGAATTCAATTCGAATTTAGAGTAAATGTGTAAAATTCAAGGGGAACTCAAACTTTGCGCTTTGTAGTGCCAGACACCAAGAGATCGATCTCTGCGTATGCATAACATTTATGAAGAAGTCAGCAGTGGAAAGTCAAGATGAAGGGGATGAGAATCGAGCAAACATCAAATCAAAACAAAAACTCAGAACTAATAAACATCAACAACTACAAATCGGAGCACACTCTCACTATATATAAAATGTCTTTAGATACGTGTGCATGCATGTAAAATAGCATTCGAGATCAGCAGCAGCAGAGGAATTATTCATCTCATGCTGATCTTTGATGCTGGCACCTCTTCTTCTTCTGATCGTGCTGCTTCGTTGATGAGAAATCTTCATTAGTTATTTTTGTAATGTTTGGATTTATTTTTGGTGCGCGCGCGCGTTATTTCCACAAAAACAGCAAAAAAAGCAAAAGACAACGAAGAAAAGCTAACTAGGGATATTTCGATTTACAGATCGCCGTGTATATTTGTCAGAGAACAATCCGTAAATAGTTGCAAAATAAAGCCCTATAGACAGTTCTTGGCTGGAGGTCTTGCTGTATAGTATAATATATAATATATAGTTTGAATTTGTATATGTACTACATATGACTGAGTGAACATTAATATTTCCACATGTACCATGTATAATATATGGACTGCGCGAATTTACGTTGTCGTCTTTTTGTTAAAAATAAAAACACATTTTGAACCGAGCTACACTGAGCAGAGGGAACTAGCTATGGCAGAGATCCATATATACGAGAATAACATCATCCAGATACACAAATAGTTCGCTGGCTGGCAGGGCACACGTCACTCACTTTGTCCGAGTCGCGATCGCGGAACTGATCCAGCGATCACTGCTTCAAATCTATATAGGGCAAGGTGCAAGGGAATTTTAATTCATGATTTGTTTACCAGACTCGGTACAGAGCAAAATGAGATAGGCCGAAGATCTTTCAGCTGCAGGTAGACAGCGGTTAGTAGATGTACCCTGTATATCTTTATAGTATCGAGTAGGTGGCGTCAATGTGAATGAATGAGGGGAAAAGTCTTTGTGTTTTCAATTGTAGCTCTTGTTTGTTCTTGTTGTTGGTGTTGTTGTTGTTGGCGACTATTCGATCAATTAATAAGTCACGTCCAAATTAAATGCGGCATGCATTTCATTTGCCAAAATGCCAATGAGGCATTGACATTGAGAGCAATCTCTCCCCTCCTGCAACGCCACCTTATCTTATTCGCATCCCCAGTCGAATGCTCCTCGATTCTACTGAGAATCAAGCGAGCAGCAGCAGGTTTCTTTTGTTGCAAGCGCAAGAAGCATCGCGAGTCGCGTCGAGCAAGTCGAAGCAAACGCAATTCGATCAATTGCATTTCCCAGTGACGAAAAAAAGAAAGGAATAATTAGATAACAGCTTCAGATTCAAGTGTGTATCTCAAGTATAGCCATAGGAAAAACTAAACAGCCGCGCAATGTCCAACGAACTAAGCGAACTAATCGCGCTCAGCTGCGCGGATCTCACTGCGCGACCCGAGGGCGAAAGTGCTGAGATCCAGCTCATCATCGATGCCGAGCGTCGTCTGAGCATCAAACAAATGACGGCCACCGAGCTGGCCAAACTGCGCGCTGCCGCAGCTGCCGAGGCGGAAGCTCGCACGCGAGCCGAAGTCGAGGCCAAGGCACGTGCGCTGGTCGAGGAGCAGGTGCGTCTCGCTGCCGAAGTGGAGGCTGTGGCGCGGGCGAGAGCCAGGGCCGCTCTAGAGGCGGAGGGGCAGCTGCAGCTGCAGCGGGCGTTGGAAAGGCAGCGCCAACTGCAGCTCGAAGAGGAGCAGCAACAAAAGGGCGCGCTGCCGGCGGCTGCTGCGCCCAGAGATCGCCTCGTCTCACTGCCCAACATACTAGACGACGCCATGGAGGCGGGTGAAGTGGAAAGTGAAGACTCCTCCTCGCCTGCCAAGAGCAACTCCTACCTGGCGGACTCGATTGAGTTGCTGCGCAGCCAGCGAGCAGCGCGCATGAGTCGCGGCCGCACGCCGTCGCCGGACGCGCGTAACCATGAGAGAAGTGCCGCTCCAGAACGTTACAGCAACAGCAGCATCAACTCGGCCAGTGCCAGCGACAGCCGTCGGGGCAGCACAGCCAGCGCTGTGAGCAACGATCCGGCTGCAGAGCTTGCTCAGGCGATGCCCAAGTTTCCGCTGGCGAAGACGTTTTCGGCACCCAGCATTATCACTCGACGTCGCAGCAGTCTGACAGCTATGTTTCCGGGTCCATCGCCTCTTGTGGCACCCGAGCCGCAGCTGCACACAAATCCCGAGGCGCCGCCTCCAGTGGAGGATGCGCAAGGCTATCAGGAAGACGGCTATCGCGAGATACCCAGCGGCAAGATGGCGCATCGCACCAAGACGCCACCGCCCGTGGGCGCCAATCTCGGTGTGTGCCTGAAGCGGGTGACTGCGCCAAGTGGCTCGATCACCATCAAGCCCAAGGAGGCGCCCATGCTGGGCGTCGTCCTGCGCAGAGTGGAGAAGAAGACGGCGCCACAGAAGAGCATACTGGATGACGACAAGCCGCTGTATCATCTGTCCATAGTGCGCAGCGATCACAAGGAGTACAAGCCCGCTCCCAAGCCGAAGCCAAAGCCCGCCGCTCCGCCAGCCGCCAAGCCCAACTCGGGCGGCATCCTCACCGGACCGCAGGTTGTGCGCACCGTCAACCGGCCGGCGGTGCCGTTGGCGACAAAGCCGCAGCGCCCACAGCCCGGTGTGCCGATAACCATCACTAGGATCGAGGGGGACAAGATAATCATTATCAAAAAGATCATAGTGCCCAAGAACAGTAAGATACCGGAGCAGTATCTGCAGGTTGGTTTTGTCTGTCTGCTGATCTGGTCAAGATGATCGAGACTCCCTCGATCTGTCTGATCTGTTGTTTGTCTAGTGTCAGTTGTTAGTTGTTAGTTGTGAGTTGTCAGTTGTTGGTCTCTCCCCCTTTTCTGTGTTTCTTTTGAATTTGCCTCGCTTGCTGCTGCTACCGATGAACGATGGTTATCGATTAATGCGCTCACTCACACACCATTATACGCAATCACACACGCACTCGAAAGTCGCGAAAAGAATCGAGATCTCAGACCGGCAACGTCAATGAAATAAACAAAAATTAACGGTTAAGCTGAATTAGGTTATAAAACTGAGTCAACTAGTTCAAATCGACGGAGGGGAACGATGTTAAAATCAACTGGAGTCAAGTGCGTCTAGAAGTGGAATAAGCTCGCGAATTGCTCAAATTGAATAGTTTAAAACGACAGCTTTCCTATAAGAATGCGATAAATTTAACTGGAGTCGAATGTAACCGAAAAAAGTAGTGAAACAAGTTCACTTGGATAGTTTAAAACAACAAAGTGCATCGAGATCTAAGCTATGCGATAAGCAAGCCGTAAATTGAACGGGAAGTAACGTGGAATCCAACCAAGTTTCGTCTTCTTCGGACTGGTGCCAGTTCAAAGTGCACAAATGAGTCAAGATGCTGGCAAAGCAGCTGCAGCAGTCCCAACGCCCTCAACGGATAAACAGCTAGCAGTTGCAACTGCTGCTGCTCCCGTCACGGCAACGAAGCCAGCTGAAGAAGCGAGTGCAATGCCGAAGCCGACGCCCCCTTCTCCTGGGAGTGGACAGACGTTCTTTCAGCAGGTGGTCCCGCCGCAGTTTGCGTCTGTGATCTCGTCCAGCTTTCCGGAAACCAAATGTGCAGTTCGCTCGCCGATCTCATCGCCGCTGGCGGTGCGCAAGAATCGCCCTCTGTTGCCAGCGAGTCCCAAGTCGACGCCGCCGCTGCCGCGCAAGCATCATCCGATGGCTTACAATGCGGCAACTGGCGCGATTACGACGCCAACACGCGTCATGACAACGACAAGTAACATTGCCAACAGTCCGGCTTCGAGTATATCGCTATCGTCCTGCAGCTCGCCATCGTCGTCGCCACCCCCGGTTCCGTGTCGAGCGCCCAAGCAGAACAAGCAGCAACAACAAGTAGCGGCTGAGATCGATCTGGACAAGCTGTTGCAGCAACAGCAGCAGCTGGAGGAGAAGTCAGCGGCGGCGACGAGCAGCGCCAAGTTGGATGCGAATTTCTATGATGCAGAGATCGAGATGATGAACAAATATCTGAAGAGTCTGCCCGACTACAGCGAGCTGGATCGCAAGCTGCATCAGGAGTTCAAGGAGTGCGAGGATCTCTACGATCGCCTGAAACGGCAGCAGCAGCAGCAACAGCCGCTGACCAAGTCCAACTCACAGCAGCTGCCGCCGTCAACTATAGCCAGCGGTCTCTCCAAATCCTCCTCCATCAACTTTGCCAACCACAATAACAATCGGACGCCAGCAACTCGACTCGCTTATCCCTCGATCTTTACACAGACGAACGCCAGTGAGCAGCCCAAACTGCAGCGCAGCATCTCCAGCTGCAACATGCCCGTCACCAGTGGCAGCAACTTTACGGCAATGCGTCCGCAGGGAGCACAGAAAAACAATCTGCTCAGCGACTCGTCGTTGTCACTGAACAAGCAGCTGATGAACGACTTCTGGAGCGAGAATCTCTGCAGCTCGCAGAAGCGCCAGACGCCCAAGCGCACTTTCTGGAACTACGAGAAAATCTGTGGCGCCCAGCTGGGCGATGCAGGGCAGCCCTTTAAAATGGACGCCAAGACGGCCAAGACGCTGGCCATCTTTGATCCAACTGTGGCCGAGGCGGCACAGAAGGAGCTACAGAAGCAGTCGCAGCCGCAGAGCCATCGCTTGCAGAAGAACGCCTCGTTGTCGCATTTGGATGTGAAGGTCAGGCAGGCGGTGACCAAAGACGATCTCTACAAGCTGATGGTCTGCAACGACGCAACGCCAACGCCGAAGACAGCGTCATTCACCAGTCGAGTGCCCGTCAAGCAACAGCAGCCACCACAGCAGCAGCAACAGCAGCTGAACAAGAGCATCTCGATGACGCATGTGCCGGGCACAGTGCCAGCTCCTTTGCTGCGCAGCGCCAGTCGGACGCACATCCCTTGTTACATGAAGCATCTGCCATCGCTGAGCCGGAGCAGCTCCAACTCGGCGATATTGCTGCCCACAACACCAGCGATAAAACAGCAACCAGTTGCAGCAGCAACAGCAGTGGCCACTCCAGTTAAACCCACAGCTGGGGTCCTCAAAAGCTCCAGCAGCTCTTGTGTGCCATCGCCTCGATGTGCTGCAGCGCTCTTTCGACGTCCCACGGAGGCAGCAATGCAGACAGCAACTCCAACACCAACAGCAGCAGTAACAACGGCAGCAACAACAATTGCTGAGTCGGCTGCTGAGTGTCCGTCGCTGGAGCGCAAGTCGGAGAAGAGCAACAGCACTGTGAGCAGCAGCAGCTTCACGGTGACCAACTGCTGCACCACGCACTTGCCACAGCTCTCCAAGTTCACCTCCTCCTTTCACATACCGTCGTCGACAGCAACTGCGACAGCGACGACAATAGCAATGCCGCAGCAGCAACAAAGCACTGCCAAATTGCCAACGTCAACAGCAGCAGCCACAACAACAACAGCAGCAGCAACGTCGACAGCCACGGCAGCAACGTCATCATCGGCAGCCACAAAGCGACAGAAAGATGTCGACAATAAGCTAGAGAAATGCCTCAACGATATGCTCAAGCTAAAGAGCAGCAGCAACAATGCAACGATGACAGATGAGCACAAAGAAGATGCTGCTGCAGTCAGCGTAAGCAAATTCTCTGGCGAGTCGCAGATTCCCGTGCCAGTCTCAGTGCAGCTCTACGATCCACAGAAGCCTCTCATGCCTCAGCAGGTGCAGCAACATCAGCAGCAGCAACAGAGGGTTGCCTATCCCATTGGCAAGTCCAATTCTACCTCTCAGCTGTCCATGGGCTACCAGCGACTGCTGCAACAACAACAGCTGCAGCAGCAACATCAACATTATCCACAACAGAAGCGAGCATTCTTGAACTGGAACTCATTTGCCTGCTCCACAATGAATAGCAGCAGCGATCCCTTCCAGCAGCAGCAGCCGCAACAGCAACATCCTCATAAGCTGCAGCAATCCTATTCTTCATCACATGTGCTGGCCAAGCAGGCGCCCAAAGTGGCAATGTTCCATCAGAAGCAGAGCACCAACAAGGAGAATAAGTTTGGCCAGGCGCTGCCCATGCAACAGTCGCAGTTGCAAATGCAGTCGCATCCTCAGCAACAACAGCAGCAGCCGGCTGGAATGGCGAATCAGATGTACGGCAACAACAGCAACAGCTACCAAGCAATGAACAACTCGAAGGGCAACTATCATCCACGTGCGCCTCTCACGCACTCGGCTTCGTTCTCAGCCGCACAGCGTCCCTCGTTGATCCAACCGCACAACTTTGGCCTGGGCATGATGAGTCGCAACTACTACAACCTGCCCAAGCAACAGGCGGCGCAGCAACCGACGCAGCAGCAACCGTTGCTGAGTCACGAGCGCAAACCGCTGCAGACCTTCGATCCATATGCTTATCCTAAGCCCAGTCAGAGTCAAGTGCTGCACCCGATGAAGTATCAGCAGCCTCAGCACCCGCCACAGCATCAGCCACCGCACCAGCAACAGCCTCAGCTTCAACCACATCCGCGTTCGCAGTTTCTCAACTCGGTTTCCTCAGTTGGCGGCAATGCTGCGCTTCAATATGATCCGAATTCAAATACGCAATTGTTTTACGGGCCGTCGTCGCTGGCACAGCAGCAACCGCAGCTACAACAAAGCAACTCTTGCATATTCAACCATTCTCAACAACAACAACATTTACATCAGCCACAACAACAACAACAGCAGCAGCAGCAGCAACAAAGTGAAATGTCCAAGTCGATGCTTGGACTGCATTTTATCGAGGTAGATTCTGAATATGAAGATTCCGCTTTTTTGTTATTTCTTTATTTATTTATATTCTAAAATTAATCCTAATAGGGTTCTTTTTGTTTTTTGTTGTTTGTTACTTGTTGTGTGACCAGAATGCTGCATATTATTACCACTATTTATTACTAACATACGCACATTATTATTATTAAACGACTCGGCATCGCTGCTCCTTCTGCTTCTGCCTCTGCCTCTGTCGCTTCTTAGAGGTAGCTCAGCCTCTTTAAATAGACCGTTGACTCATCGGTGCACTCCAAAGGCCTCCGCTTCGCTTGGGGCCAAGAACACAATTTGAGATTGTGGCGCGCATTTCCTGTGTGAGGTGTGAGAAGTGCCCTCTTCGATCACCTTGTCTCTCTCTTTCTCTCTCTCTCTCTCTCGCTTTTGGCCTCTCTCGTCAGCCTCTTACACTTGTCGACAGCGACAGCGACAACGTTGCACAATCGGGCCAAATCCAAAGGCAAAAGGCGCAAACACAACAAGCAAAAACTGAACTGAAATTCAATGTCAATTTTGTGGTTCGCTAAAAATAGCTTCACACTTAATTTATGTTGTTTATTTATTTAGTGCAAGCACTAAAAACAACGAATTAATTTTTAGCTTTATCTTTATATTGTTAATTGCAATTAAATTGTATTGCAGAGTATTGTATACTTGAGGTGTGGTTTACACAACTATGTTTCCAAAACTTCTATTTATAATTTCAATCTGAACACTCACAAAATGCCAAACAATTGGCTGCTCTGTGGTTTGGGAGAATACATAAAACATAGTTGTGGCGTGCCTGAAAATATTATTCTCTTGCTCCTCTCGGCAGTGCGAATATGTTGGCCAGACAACACCGATGCTTCAATGCCCTTTGTAGCTAGCAAGAAGAAGTACAAACGTGCTCTTTGATTTGCATTGATTTAAAATGGTCAAATCGATTCGAATACTTAATAGATAGAGTATTCGCATTACGATCTGAACAGCGCAACTTAAAATGCTCTGTTCGACGTCTGCTGCGGTTAGTTTGAATTTTTTTTGTATTTTTTGCTATTAAGCATAGCAAACAATAATAGAAAAGCTGGCAGCTCTCCCGCAGTGGCCACCACAAGGCAAGCAAAGCAAGCGCCCGGTTCAGAGATCGAATCGGAGCGTGTTCTATGTTCCGCCCTGAGCACACACTCTTCAGCCAGCTACTTTGGCGCTGTTGTCGTCGTCGTCGTCGTTGTTGCGATATTTTTTCAATTTTTATAATTAGTATTTGTGGCGTGCGCTTTCGTAAATGTTGCTCTGTTTTCGGACTGTGTTTTTGCTTAGCGTCTAAAGACTAGAGACTCGAGACTCGAAAACAAAGACGAAGACGAACCTAGTCAAAGAGACCCGCTAAACTCAACTGCCAGCTGTGGCAAATGGCTCAAAGTGCGTGCTAAACAAAACCAAAACCAAAAAACGAAATTCAAAATCGCAATGCAATGAAGTTGAAATTGAAATTGAAATTGAATTCGATTCGATTAGAAATCGCGAATGCTATCGAAATTTGTCGCTGCTTCTGTTCTGGTCTGTTGTGTGTCTGTCTATTTCTGTCGAAGCTGCCAAATATCGTACAATTTCAATTATTTTTACAACACATAAATACGCTCTTAATATGTACTATCTAAATTATACTAAGTATACTTAACCAACAGTCAGTACATATGCTCGAGTCGAGTAAATGCCAACAACCCAAATAAATTTAGTTCACTTAATGAAATAGATCAAGTCAAAAGTAAGATTCTGTCGAGCTGCCCAACGAATCGAATCGAATCAATCCCCACTTCGTCGGTCATTCGCTCATTTGTGGATATGTATTGAACACACGGCGAATAAGTAATATTTGCGGATTTCCGTCAGCAGACCGAAGGAATTAAAATAAAAAACCCACGCGAAAAAATGGCCACATTTTTAAGACGTTTTCATCGGGAGAAGAGCGAAAAGATTCTACCATCGGCAGCGGCTGTGAACGGAGAAAATGCCAACAGCAACAACACTACTAAGAAAACAGCTGACGCGATGGAGGCAACAGTTGCTGCTTCAGCAGCAGCGACAACGACGCCGGCTGCACAGCCGCGTCAACAGAGACGCTACATGCGGAGCGCGACAGCAGCGAGCGTCACTCAGCTGCTCTCCGAAAGCTGCAACAGTTTGCTGCAACGCTTTCGACGCAATCCGAGCGAACGACCTGATAACAAACAGCAGCAGCTACAGCAACAACAACCACAGCAACAACGCAATCGGTAATCGATGCAGAAGAACTAAAGCATACATATCTACATTCCCACACACACACACACAAACACACACACACACATCTTTTTTTTTTTATTGTCGAGTTGTTTTTACTTCTGCCGTTTTTCGTCAACCAACAAAAACTCGGTCAAAATGTTGCCAGACGCGTCACAGCCAGCGCTCATCATTTATTTTATTTTTGTTTTCATTAGATTTTTTATTTTTGTATTATTCGTTAATTTAAGTATGTAATTTGCGCCCCATTGCCGCGTTAGTTGCAGTTGCAGCACAGCAACACGCTGCTGCGTTTCGGTTCGATTTACGCTTTTCATTCTGCAGAGGCGAATTATGTAAACGTCACAGCGGTTTAATTGAGTGTGAATAGTGTGAAAATATCATAGAATATATTCAATCTTTGTCCAGCCCGACCTGACTGAAGTGTCCAGTGAATACAGTGAAGAGAGAGCGAACAAGTTGCATAGGTCATTGCCATTCATTTATATAAGTGCATTCGCTCATCAATATTATTGCAACATACCACTTTCTACCGTTTTATTATGATTGCCATTACCAACATTAATACCTATAATCCTCATGCAAATCTTTGACATTTTTCGATTGCTCAGCAAATAGTATGGCAACAGTTGAGCGAAGCTTTCACGCGAGCTTTCAAGTTGGACGCCAGTCTGGCAACTCACTGGGCTTCCTTCTCTTGTTCTTCGTTCTTGATTTTTAATGGCGCTCTCTTTTGTCGCTCGCTCGCTCTCTTTTCGATTGTGCGTTTGATGCAATTTACTCTTGATTATTTATTTATAATGCGAGGTAATAATACATAAAACGTAATTGATTCTTCTGCTTTCGCTTTGTTCTTTGCGCTTTGCTGGCGAGCGAGAGTTCAAGGTTTTCCTCCAAGCCAAGCGATTTCCTTGTTTTATAACCTGACGGAAATGAAAGCGATCGGCGACATTTAAATGCATTTTAATGAAGCAAACAAAAGAATAATTCAGCTATTCACCCACCCACCACCCACTCACCAGTCACTTAGCAGCTGATCACTGATCACCGAGAAGTTCTCTCTGTCTCTCGCAGAATGCTGCAGTGCGTAGTGTGTCTGTAGCATTCTCTTTGTCTGCTGGGCAAGTGCGCAATATTTTCACACTTTTTCACAAAAATAAAAACGATTCCTCAATATTTTTGTAGTCGCCGCCGCCGCGGCATTTTCATTTTCCAACATTTTTCCGATTCATCTGCGCGCTGAGTTGAGTTCAGTGTTGAGTGTTGAGTGCGGCGCGCATTTTCTTTGCCGTCGCCGTCGCCGCACGAAGAATTTCGATCGAAATTTGCTCAGTTATTATTTAGTCCGTGTCGTGGCAACGCGCGTTCGTCGCGATCGAGATCGAAACCGAAACCGAAATCGAGATCGTGGAGAGAACCGACAACCAAAAACGGAATACTACCGACTAACGACACAACACATCAAACACAGATCTACACTAAATGAAGAAAAGATAGGCACAAGGGAAGAATAGCATTAAGTACGTCATTCGCAATTCTTGTTTTGTTTTGGGCTTTTATAGTGCGCCAGCCATAGCCGAGGATAGCGCAAGCAAAAGCAGCAGCAACAACAACAAGAACAATACACGCAGCAGCTCAAAGACTCCAACGAATGAGAACTGCAACAGCAACAGCAACAACAACAACAACAGCAGCAGCAGCAGCAGCAAGAACGATAAGAGAAAAGCGAAACGCCGCCGCAGCTCGGAAAAGTCTTCAAGCGGTCGAAGACGTCCCGAAGCGGAAAGGGATAGGGAACGAGATCGAGATCGAGAACGGGAAAGGGAACCGAACGCCATGAGCGATCGCCACAGACGTTATTACGCTGGCGGTGGGCTGGGCTATCATCCGCTCAGCAGCACCACCAGCGGAGCGGGGGGAGTGGGAAGCAGCGGCAGCAGCACCGCCGCTCTCATGGGTCGCTACCAGAAGAGCTCGACGACAGCCAATGCGCTGGACAGGCTGCGCACCCATCTGAGTCCCGTGGGCAGCTACTACAAGCCCCTGATACGCGGATTGGGAGCCGGCAGCAGGCGTGATCCAGACGATGTTAGTATAGCTTGAATAAACAGTGAGGATTGCAGATGGAATGCGACGACGACGAATAAGAAGTTTTAAGAGACAATTCTGAGAGGGATCCAGTCAGGTGACTCATGGAGCATACTCGACATTATTGCTGGTCCATTTTCACCTGCATGAGTCACGTAGCAAACAAAGTCAGTGCCCCAAATCTGTCAATGAACAAATGAAGAAGTGGGCACAGGGAAGAAGGGAGGCATGTATCATCTTCTCCCCAAATATGATTGCTAATAAGCAACCCCTCTATTGCCACACTAAATATATATAGTATATCGTGTATGTGTATGGCAGGTGTATATAGCCCATGTATATATGCACTCGTACACTCTGTTCGTTTTATAGTGCTTCTATAGCATCTATATAGCTGGGCAGAACAGATCTTCCTTCTTGCCGTGTATATTTACGCTTCCCAAATTTATTTTCGATTCCGTGCATTTCGCTCTCTCGCTCTCTCACAGTTGTCTGGCTCGCATTAGAGATGTACATATAATAAAAAGCTATTCACAGTTTCACGATTCTGATATATATTTATATATATAGAAACTCTGAAGGTCGGCGTGCCGTAGATTTTTGTTTAGATTTCGCCAGGCGCGTTCTAAATAAAAACCAAAAACAAAAAAAAATAACGCCCACCCCCTTAATTTTTTTAATGAAATATTTAGTTGGAGAAAGCTTTCTGCTGGCTGGCTGGCTGGATAGAAGACTTAAATGCCAGTGAAATTGCGTGAAATAATGTGTAGAGAGCCCAGCAAGTAACACTGTTATTAGCCAATTGCCATTGCCGAAATGGGCAATTTAAGTCTCGAGTTCCACCTGGCCCAGTATCTGTGTCTGGCCCTGACTCTGTCTCCACCTCAGTCACTGTCTCTGCAGTCGAAGCGTGAAATGTTACATCGTCGCCGTCTTCGTCGTCGTCGTTTCCATTGGCTTCACACGAACGCTGCTTTAAACGTTTAAAGCACTTTCCATCTCTTCATTAAATCCCTGGCAACAATTGCTTTGACTTCGTTTCTCTTTGTGACGCACAGCGTCGCGATCTGCTTCTCGACAAAGACAAGACGCCCACACTCTCAGCCGTCTCTCGACTGGAGAACAAATACTCGGACATATTGGAACGCACCGCTGGCCGACGTCGCCACGAGGAGGATCGCGACAAGACACTCGAGCCCGATGACTACGGCGCTGCGTCCAGTGGTCTGTTGCGCAGTGCCACCTCCCACCACCTGGGCAAGCCGAAGCTCTCGTCCAGCTCCTTCAATGCTGGCGACCGCAAGGAACGCACTCCCTACAGAACTCGCGCCCAGCGGCAGCGTTACATGGCCGACTCCACGGACAGCGGCTACCTGACGACCAGCGGCAACCGGCTGCTGGACGACAGCTATCCGCTGGACTACGGCAACCGCTACCAGGCCAACAACGACTACCACGACGCACTGCGCGCCGGCGGAGCAACTGGCTACCCGACCAGTCGGTATACCCGTCGAGGGGCGAATGAAGACACTGCGCTGAACTCACAGCGACTGAATCGAGCCTACGGCCGAAACAAGACGCAAGAACTGCTCCCTGACGAGACTGCTGCAAGTGCTGCTTCAAGTACTCGCAGTCGCTTTGCCAATCGTCGTCGAGAGCAGCCGCCTCCACCTGAGCTGACGGCAGAGGAGCGTGAGATTCTGGCCGACGACCGCTCTTCGGAGGACAATGCGGCCATTCTGTTGCTGCTGCGCGAGGACAATCAGTTTCTGGAGGCCAAGAAGTTTGAGGAGCGCATGCGCAAGCGCCGCGAGCTGAGGGAGCGTGTCAAGCGCATGGAGGAAGCAGCAGCAGAGGCTAAAAAGACTGAGGCAGCCGCTGAGGCAGCCGCAGCTGCAGCCGAAGCAGCAGCAGTTGCAGCCGAGATTGAAGCAATTGATCAGGCGACAGCAGCAGCAGCCGCCGCCTCCGCCGCAGCAGCAGCAAAAGCGGCAGCTTCGAATGGAGAGGAGGCGCCCAAGAAAAAGTCGCGCAGCAAAAAAGTAACTAACGATGATAGCGATGCAAGCAGCTCATCCTCGTCAGAGAGTAGCTCCGACGAAGCGGACACACCTGGTGTCCAACTAACAAACACGCAGAGCACAACAGCCACAACAACAGCACAAGACGAGTCAGACAGTCAAGCAACCCATTCAGTCACACATCCAAAAACAAGCAGTAACAAGAACACGACCTCCTCGACCTCGACCTCGACCACTTCATCCACCACTAGCATCCCCTCTGCTCTCTCTAACCTCTCTCTGCAAGACACGGCAGCGACAGGCAGCAGCAGCAGCAGCAGCGCCAACAAGAGTCGTTTTCTGCTCCACTCAGATCGCAACAACAACACCACTAGCAGCAATGATCTGTCCAAGTATCGCCCCAGCAACATATTGCACTCCTCGAGTTCGGGTGCTCTTGCCTTTGGTGGGATTGGGGCACGCTTGGCTGCGGCAGACACGCGTCGGCAGCAGGCACAGCAGCAGCAACAACAGCGCTATCAGGGAGCCAGCTCCCGGACAGCTGCTGTGCTGAGCGAATTCGATCGCTATAAGCCCGGAGTCGGTTCAAGCTACCTGAACGATGTCTATGGTGCGAGTAGCCGACGCGCCAATGCGCAGCTGGGCAGCAGTTCGCTCTATCAGCGCCAGCAGCCACTGGATGCGTATCAACATCAGCAGCAGCATCAACATCAACATCAGTCGTCGCATTATCTGCAGCAGCAAGATCACTATCTGCTGTCCAAGAGCGCCACCTCATCGGCACTGTTCCATAGGTCTCGCATTCCAAAGACACTCTCGACCTTTGTAAGCCACTCGACGCATTATTTTGGGCATATGCAGCTTGAGCTGCTTGATTCGCGCCCGCGCCTGCTCCTGCTCCGCTCTGCTCCCGGCTTTTAACCGTTCCTAAACACACGTCTTACAGCAAACTGACAGTAATGTTATCGCTAACAGCGCAGCCATGTTAACTAACAGCTCCATGTTAACGTAATGTGTTTTTGCATGTAAGAAAACTTGATCAGTGATTCATTTTACCCCCTACTAGAATTTATTAAATTCAATTAAAATGCCTAATATTTCTTTTACCATACAAAAAAAAAGCGAATAAAAAACAAAAGTAAATTGCAAAATGTTTAGAAAACCAATGTGAATATAAAAGACAACAACATTTTATAGCAGTAAGCGAATGCAATTTGTTATTGCCCATGTGTTTTATGGTTTGTTTGTTTTCCTATCCTTGTTTTTTCTTGTATTTTTTATTGCCCAAGACACAGAAGCACTTGCTTTGTGCATTTCCCAGTACATATATATTTACATATGTGTCTACATGCATATATCTATTTATATATACACAAAATGTTATATGCTATTTGTTGTAAATGTTTTATATATTGAAAAAATATTAACCCTTTATGTAAAACACAATTCTCAAAAACAAATTGTCCGAACTAATTTTCTTATCGAACAAACGAAACGTATTTTTCTCGTGTTTTTTCTGAATATGATGATGAAAATCACAATGATGATGATGATGATGGGTTGATGTACAAACAACTTGATGATATGATGATGTAAATGGTTGGTTTATGGAATGGGTGTACTCTGCGGATTAATTATGAATTACACACACTGTGGTGATTTTGAAATGCCTGGATTTGGAATTGTGGTGCCAACGTGGGATCGTCAACTGGTGGACAATGTGTTAATAATGGGCAACATCAACTGGTTGGGCTGGATTTCTGGACTCTGCCGGATACGCTGGACACTCTCCCCACAAAAAATGTGTTTTTTTTCTTTTTCTCTTTCTTTTTTGTTTCTTTTTCTCTCTTTCAAATTACATACTTTAACCACACACGCACCTTATGTATTCGTCTGTGTAACTGCCATCAACTTCAACAACAACCTCGCCCCCCTCTACAACAACAACGACTACGTCTTGCCACCCTCTACCGCAAACGCTTTGAACCTAACTCGCTAAATATTCGCCGTCGTCGTCAAACTCAAACTCCTTCTTCGACATCCTTCTGAAATCAACGGACGAATGCACCCGTCTCGAATTGCAATCGCACCATCATCGCCTATCGCCACAATCGCCAATCGCCACCACCCGACAACATCTCGATACCAACGTCGACGAACGATCGATCGCCCAAAACAGACAGCAAAGCCCGTCATTCAAGATGATGCTGATGGTCACTTAATTTACCACAACGGAGACATTCTCCACCACAGATGTTCGTGACATTTTTTTCGTTTTTAATTTTTCCATATTTATGTTTAGAGATTACCCAGAAACTACTACTTTCAAAAGTTAAACAAAACAAAAATAATTCAAAACAAAAAGAGACTACCGCACTTTACCTTCTACTACTCTCGTAACTCTTATAGTTTTGAACTTTCCAAGTTTTCTTTATTATTTCTTAATTATCTTTCAACAAAACTGAAAAACGTCGAAAAAGCGACAGCGACAAAAAGCGCACCAAAATTTTTCACATTATTTCACTTAATAATTTTCCGAATGAAAGAAACAAAAGAATTGCAGCTTAAATACGCGAGACCTTAACAACATGTTTCCTAAGTCTGAAAATGATAATAAAATTGGAGTTTCCTCTCTCTTTCTCCCACATTAACACACTTGCACACACACACACAATATACTAAGGCTCACATAAAACCCATATCGTAACCTTTTGGCGCATAATTAATAATTAATGAAATAATATCGAAAATGACAACTTTTCAATATACATTTTTAAGAGTAGTTCAGGTTAGAGCCTTTTTGGGGTGTTTGCATATTCCCAATTTCAGGTTTAGCTTTTATCGTAAATATTTAACCTAAAATATCCTGATGTTGCCTGTTGATTACCAAGCGACTATAATTTGCATCCTCTTGCCACATTTCAGATAAGATCATGGCCACCCTTGGTGAAGGTACTTTTGGACGTGTTGTCAAAGTCAAAGACATGGAACGGTAAGTGGAGTATTAATTCACCTCAATAAATATCAATTGAAATGCAATCCGATTTGTCTTTTGTTGTGGTGTACAGTGATTTTTGCATGGCCTTAAAGATCATAAAGAATGTGGAGAAATATCGCGAGGCTGCCAAGCTGGAGATCAACGCCTTGGAGAAGATAGCACAGAAAGATCCTCATGGTGATCAGTAAGTTAAAATCCACTTAAAATTATGTCAATATATGTTTATTGTTATCCATTCTGCTTTGCAGCTTGTGCGTCAAAATGATTGACTGGTTTGATTATCATGGACATATGTGCATCGTTTTTGAAATGCTAGGTCTTAGTGTTTTCGATTTTTTGGTAAGTCGTACATGCATAATTCATGAATAAAATGTATTAATTGCAATCTGTTTGCAGCGCGAGAACAACTATGAGCCGTATTCTCTGGATCAAGTGCGTCACATGGCCTATCAATTATGCTACTCTGTGAAGTTTCTACATGACAATCGTTTAACGCACACAGATCTCAAGCCTGAGAATATTCTTTTTGTAGATTCTGAATATTCGTCTCACTATAATCATAAAATTGTAAGTAATACACAGCATTAAATCTTGGATTAGATATTTTTATATCATTCTATTTCGCTGTAGAATCGTGAGGTGCGCCGCGTCAAAAGCACAGACGTGCGTCTAATTGACTTCGGATCTGCCACCTTCGATCACGAACATCATAGCACAATTGTCTCTACCCGGCATTATCGTGCGCCTGAGGTGATATTGGAATTGGGCTGGTCACAGCCCTGCGACGTTTGGTCTATTGGGTAACTTAGTCTTGAATTCTTTTGTATAACTATAACTCATGCTCCCTCTCTCTTCTCGGTAGGTGCATCTTATTCGAGTTATACTTGGGCATCACACTATTCCAGACGCATGACAACCGTGAGCATCTGGCCATGATGGAGCGCATCCTTGGACAAATACCTTATCGCATGGCACGGTAATACAATGCAGCTCATGCTTTTATTTTCCAAGGCGCAGTTCTCTTCACCGAAATCGTTTAATGTATAGCAATCATACTCTTTATAGCAAAACCAAAACAAAGTACTTCTATCATGGTAAGTTAGATTGGGATGAGAAGTCGAGTGCTGGCCGTTATGTCCGGGATCACTGCAAGCCGTTGTACCTCTGCCAGCTGAGCGACAGCGAGGATCACTGCGAACTGTTTAACTTGATCAAGAAGATGTTGGAGTACGAGCCCTCGTCGCGTATCACGTTAGGTAAGAAGATATCGCGTTATGATCTAAAACAACTACTTGAACCTTCTCTGATAATATACAGGCGAGGCTCTGCGACATCCGTTCTTCGACAGACTGCCACCGCATCAGCGTGTTGGCGAAATGGGCAGCACAAAGCAACCTCTGTCATCGGGCAGCAGTAGCCGCGAGCGATCACACAGCTTATCCAGATGAGAATTACAGCGATTTGGTTATTGTTGACAACAACGTTAATCCAAACACACACACGCATACAAACAAGCATATATAAACAATGAGAAAGAAGAGCCGTCGCCAGGCAAGCAACATCGGAGAGTAGCAGCAGCAATAGCAGCAGCAGTGAAAGCGGCAACATGAGCTGCCATAATAATATCAAACATATATACATAAATGATAATAATACAAATGGCGATCCCTAATTTAAGTGCTAAAGTCTATTTAGAAACTTTGTAACTTGACTTGTATAGAAGACAATTTATACACAAAACCAAAACCACAAAACTCCAATTGTTTAGTAGATCTTAAGTGTATGCTGCAAGCTGTTTGCTTCCTTTAATCGATCTTGTGCATTGTCTCATCCACCCGCCAATCGTGTTTTGTTTTGTTATGATAACCAAATCGTGCATAATACGTACATACTTACATAAATAATATTGATGGGGAAGTCGTCCTCCTGACACAGACGTCTCCCTTTAAAATTTGAATTGATATGTAAATGCAAACGCCACTTAAATGTGCCCCGCGTTTAACCTTGATATAAAAGAGAGACCCCAGCTCGTGACTGCAATGAATTAAAATAAATTAAAGGGAAGAAGAACCTACCAATGTAAATGTAATGTAAGAATATCAATAACACGCTCTAGTTCTGATATCTATGCATATATAGTACACATGGTGATGAACTAAACTTGCATCGTATACTAATTATAATTTAAATACTATTTTCAAGTGCGTGAGTTGTAAGTTAATGCAAGCTTTTACAAATCGCACACATACCCACATAGCTTACCTAGCCCCTGTATATGTTTAAAAATCAATTATTGTGACACCTCGTGTGCAAGATGTGCAGTTTACTATTTTATGTAAATTAATTAGCAGCCAGTCATCTTTTCCTAGGCTACGTTTTTGATTGTACAATCTGGGTTTCGTTTACTTGTCGACGAAATAAGAATTCACGCTTACAAGCATTGAAACCAACCCAAACATACAACTCCCATAGAAACACATCAAGGATACTAAATAAATATATATTTTAATAAAAAAAAAAATATTATAAAGCGAAGGAAAGAGTATACAAGTATATAGTCATATACTGAACACATACTTAATTCAAATGATTGTGAATTAGTTTAATATTACATAAATATTATTAAATTACGTTATTTGCAATTATATAACTCGATCAACCAGCATATAAGATACATTCAATCGAACATACACCACTATTATTGTCAAGTTATTTAAATAAACAATTACAACAAAAAAGAATAGTTTTTAATCAAAATACCCAAAATAAATCGATAGATTTATTTTTCGTGATCTTGGAGAACTGCGCTGGGAAATAACCCGAGTTACGCCCGGGTATTGCATGAAATTCATTTATTTAGGTGATCCTAAAAGTTTGCAACATAACCGCAGCTTTTCAAATAAATACGTCCTTTTATTTCGATGACCCTAAAAGTATGCAACATGTTCCGTGCTCACCAGGAAACGCAGCATTTCAATCAAATACTTGCCTTTATTTTCCTGACCCTAAAAGTATGATATATAAAATTCAGTGGCTTTCGGTATGGCTGCTTGCTGCTTATTTATGTTCGCCTGGTATTCAGCTGCTTCACGTCGGAGTTTACCAGCGATCGCGCCATGATTTTTTCAAAGCTGTTGTTGTTATTATCATTTATGCTGTTCTAGTTGTTGTGTTAATTATTAATATAGTTGTTGTTGTTGGTCATTCGAAGCCACCACGAACGGTTGAAAAGTGAGGAATCAGCAGGTGAAATACCAGGCGAACATAAATCAGCAGCAAGCAGCCACACCGAAAGTCACTTGCGCCATGTGCTGACAAAGTAAGGAGAAGCAGTCTCTATCTGCTTACGATTTTAGCAGCTGAGCGAGCACCATTTTGAATATGTGAGTTCACAACATATCCACATTCTGATAAGGACATGTGAAATGCGTTAAATACACAACAAATTAATTTAATTTTTGATTATTTTAGATTTTATTTTTTGTTCGTTTTAATGGATTTTTGCTACGTGTTTATGTGTCAATTGTTTTTTGATGTTTGTTTTCTAAATTTTTACAATAGTTCAACTAAATAAATAATAACAATTTATAAATATAATTCTCTGACTCATGCATTGAGTGTTTTGGGTACTGTTTTAACGTAAATATTTTCATTGATATTTTGATTCAATAAGTTTCTCAAAATTAGACAGTATCAAGAATTAGTGTTTGATTTTAATATTTTTTCTAAGGTTTTCACAATTTGGGCCAAACAAGATAAACTTTTCAAAATGTGCATTAGTTGGCTGGTTTTAACTTAATGACTAAAAATGATAACAATTAATAAATATAGTTCTCTGACTCCTTTGCCGAGTGTTTTGGATGTTGTAAAATTACAATTTTCACTGACTTTACAAAATTATAAATAGAATCAGCCACTCTCGTTTGATGTCAATTGATGAATTGGGAACTGCTCAAAATGTGCATTAGCTGGCTGGCTTTAATTTAATGGCTTAAAATCGGCTTATACTAGGTAGTTAAATAATAATCAGTGTACAGATTGCAACGAAAACAAAAAATCTATCCAAAACTATAAATTATATGCAATAAATAAATACCTAACATTGAAATACATGCGTAATAATATAATAATAATAAGTATTCTCTTTGAACGGCTATACAATTTTGTATATTTACAAAAACAACTAAGCTTTGCTTTAAAAAGCAAATAAAAATTATGATTTGCTTATTGTTAGAACATTTCTCTTTGTAACTTTCGTTTCCGTTAACATTTTGTTTTCATATTTGTTTTATTGTCTATTTCAGAGATGTGGCAGCGTCGCAAGGACGCAACTAAGCATAGTCGTAAGTCGATAGAAAACGATAAAGAACAACGAACTCCAAAGCGACTGACAGTGGGAGCTGACTTGACTATATATATATGTATATATTACTATATAGTACTGTACTGTATTATGGCCAACTGCCTCTACTTATGCCCTATAAAGAGCGTATAGTTTCCTGCGCTTACTGTCGACGGTAACGTCGACACCGTGGGTCATTTGGCCAGTTTCAAAATCTCCGCTGCCGATGCATTTGCTGCTGCTAAAGAAGCTGCTGTCGACACGCCAGTTGGCGGTGCTGGCGCTATCCTTATTGGCTTGGCACGCTGCTGGTGCTGGGGACTGAAGAGTCCGGTGAGTGTAACCGCTGTGCTGGCAGTGAGTGTCATGCTGCCACAATTAGTAATGGCCTGTCCTGTTGCTGGGGTCGCTCGCTTTCCTCTAGCTAATCCATTGCTGTTTATACTATTACTATTGTTGTTGGTTGACGTTGGCTGCTGCTGCTGTTGCTGGAGCTGATGGCTGCCAATGGTTGACGCTGTGGTTGCTGA
The DNA here is from genome assembly GCA_035047365.1 of Drosophila ustulata. Taxonomy (NCBI): domain Eukaryota; kingdom Metazoa; phylum Arthropoda; class Insecta; order Diptera; family Drosophilidae; genus Drosophila; species Drosophila ustulata. Next base: position 32,136,905 of record JAWNPT010000094.1, read on the forward strand.
AATGTTATCCAACTCAGTCATTGCTTCTTGAATAGCTCGCTCAAGCTGCGAGTTCAATTTGCGGCTCCTTTGTGGTTTTTTGGTGTTTGGTTTTTGATAGTTGGTAGTTGGGTGTGTGTGTGTGTGGGTTGGATGTTGTTGACGTGATGATGATTATTATGCATATACACATAGAGGGTTATACACATATATTAGATATATATATGCACACGCATATCGCATAAAAACACACACACGGAGAGTGGCAGGTGTTTCATTTTTTGGTCAGCGCGTAATTAAAAAAAGAAACAAGAATATTAATTAGCGAAATCAAAACGAAAATGAAAATCACAAAATTAAAGCATAACTCGATCTCAATTTCAAGTGCATTCAAATGCCAATTGTCACTAAGAATCTGCAAATCAAATACGATTACTATGCAACAAATTTAAATGCAAGTCGAAAACTACAAAATATAACTAGTATAAAATCTCATTCTAAAGCAGCTACTTAATAACATAATACATTTCTCAGATTAAAGTCAAAAGGCCTCTAGACATATTTTGGGTAATTAAAGAAATTATAAATTACAATTATTCAAAGTACTTAAAATAAAAGTCTAAAACTTCTTTACTTCCGAAATGTTTCGGGGCAAGGTTGCAATCTAGTGCAGTTGCTACGTTTGTTTACGAAGTTAAATGATTTTTTTGAATACAATGTTAACAATTACCAATCGCATATTCACCAAGAATTTAAAGAGACAATTCAGTATATTAACTGCGATATCGGCCTAAAAAACATTGATGTAAACTAGTTATTTTTGGAATTAGTACTAGATATATTCGACTGCTCCGACGGCACTTGTGCACCCCAGCCATCCATCTCTCTCTCTCTCTCTCTCTTTCTCTGTGTCTGTCTGTCTAGCTTGGATCCCTCCCCGTGTGATGCTCACTTTCTAGTATCCTTCTGGGCCTTGTGGTGCGCATCCAGGCCCTCGGAAAGGCTCTGCAGCGAGTTCACCGGTATCAGCTCGGAGGTGGAGCGGCCGCCGCCACCAAACCATTGCACCCACACGTGGTCGAACTGCTGCGAGGGCGTGCAGACGCCGTCGGGCATCTTGACAATCTTGCCCGGCCAGGCGGGATGGCCTCGCGCCGGGCCCCAGATTAGCTCACCAATGGCAAAGGTGCGAGGCGGCAGCATTGTGAGAGCCATGCTGCTTGGTGAGCCTCTTGCCACGTTGACCCTGTGTGGGCGTCGGCCGCGTTTGGTGGTCCCGCGATTATTGGACTTGGACTTAAGCGAGATCGCTTCATTGCTGGCCGCAGGCGTGTCCAATAAGGCTGGCAGCTGTTGCGTGGTTTCGGGCGGCTCTATATTGAGATTGAGGGAGGCAGCGGCTGTGTTAGTGAAGCCGAGACACTTGACAGATTCCAATACCCAATACGATACCCCGACACCCTGACAATACCCAACACCGGACAGAACACAAAAGTAAATCAAAATGGACATCGAAAGCAGAGTGCAAAGGTATGCAAGGGGTGCGTCAAGTGCTGAACATGCAACAGCTACGTAAAGTGATGATGGTGATGGTGATGTTGGTTAGTGGGTGCTGTTAGTGCAAGACACTGACTAGGCCTTACCCTGGTAGTCAACGCTAACTACTTTTTGGTTATGGACATAAATGTTGGGGGGATGATGATGATGATGGTTGTTGGATGGGGTCATGACTGGGCGACCACCAGCCGCCGATGGTGATGGTGTTGTTGACAATGACAATGACAATGACGATGCCGATGATGAGGATGATGAGATGGAGCTGGCTATGCGCATACCTTGCCCCAGAACTGCCAGCTGGTTGCCCTCGGTTGACGTTGCTTGCGAGCTGATGTGAATGCGTCGAATCTTTGGCTCCGTGGGCTTAAACATGTGGCTGGGCTGGCCGAAAAGGTTGCTGCTGCATACGCCTGGAAGCAATAAAGCAATATAGTGTGCGACTATGACTTTAGATGACTTTGACTTGGGAACTCACTGCGCTCACAATCCGTTGAGGAGGGCGACAGACGACTTTCGACGCTCTGGGGCGAGATCGCTGCGTCCGGCTCTGAGCTGGAGACGCACTGCACCTGTGAATTGACAAACTATAATTATAGTTCACTATCAAAAACTCAAATGTTTTTTCGGGGATTTTCCAATCCCTTCAGCAAATGCTGGATTAGATTAGTATGGATATACCCAGAATCTAGAATAAATAATTGCAATTTACAAAATACAATTTAAAGTCTTGAACTCTAAGACATTTCTGTAAAGTTGAATTATTTCGTCATTACATTCTAATTAAATTAATTTCGACTGTTTAGCTTTAACTCCCACATAAATAACACGTAAAAACTGTAATTTTCAGACTGTCTAGGGATTTGAGGTACAAACCATGTCGCCGCTGCCGCTGCTGCGATGGCTGGACGGCCGCTCTGGGCTGCTGGGACTGCACGTGGTGGTGTCCGGCGGACTGGCGGCCGTCGTCTGGCGACTGTCTGCGACGTAGCTGGGATGCAGACTCATCTGCTGCGGCTGCTGCTGTGGCTGCTGCTGTATTTGAATGGTGGCCGTGGGACTCGCTTGCACGAAGGAGGCGCCGCTCTGCTGGGCCGTGGGCATCATGAGGCCCATGGACGTGGAATAGATCTGGCCGATGGGACTCAGCTGCCCATTGGCGCCCACAATGTACTGCTGTCCGCCGGCACTGGGCGAGATGAACGACGCCTTGCTCTGGGGTGAGGGAGTGCGCAGCATCACGGGTCCCTGGGGAGTCGACAGCAGACTTGTGGTGGGCATGTTTTGGATTTGCAGCAGCGTGGCGTCGGGACCCATCACCAGGCCAGCCGGCATGAGCAACTGCTGGTGTCCAATGAGATTAACCTGCTGCAGTATCTGGCCGTTCTGCAGCAGCAGCTGCTGCGTCTGCGGTCCCGCTGTTGGCGTCGGCTTGTTAACGACGATGCCCTGGATACCGGGACTCAGCTGGAATTGCTGCGAGAACTGTGGAGGAGCTGGCGGCGGCGGAGCCGCTGCTGCGACGGCTGCCGCTGCAGCTGCGGCTGCAGCATTCGCTGCTTGCTGCAGCAGCGCGGGCGCTTGGCTGGGGATACTGGGCGAGATCTGAGGGGAATGCGTCTTGGCCGACGACGGCGAACTCTTGGCCACGCCCAGAGACGAGGGAGGAGGCGGCGTGCTGCTGACGGAGCTCTTCCGCTTGCGTGGTCTGCGCTTGGCCTCGGGCGAGCAGACCTGCAACTGTTGCTGCTGTTGTGGCAACGCCAACAGCTCCGTCGTCTGCTGTTGCGGTTGCGGCTGCTGCTGATGTTGCACGATGTAGCCGCCGTTGGGCAGCGTGTTGAGCAGCACCGTCTGTGGCGACGCCTGGCTGATTTGACTGGCCTGCGAGCTGGCGATGATCTGCTGATGCAGCACCTTGGCGCCACTCGTGTTGAGCAATGCCGACGGCTGGCTGACGATGTAACCGCCACTCGGATGCGTCGAGCGGTGCGGCGACTGCTGCTGTTGATGCTGACCAGACGTCGCCGGCTGCTTGCTGGCGGAGGGAATCACCAGCAGCTGGCCGGACGAGGTCATGATCAGCTGGTTGCCGCCGCTGTTGTTGGCCATCGACTGCAGCTGCGCCACTGTCGAGCTGGCGCTGCTCAGCGTCGTCCCCGGCCGACTGATGCCCGCAGTCGTCGTCACTATGCTCCGGGTGAGCGTCGTGCCGCCGTTGCCGTTATAGGCCATCGTCTGGCGCAGCGGCTGGCATTGCTGGCGCAGCACACGCAGCTGCGCCGTCGGTTGCGCTTGCAGTTGTAGCTGCGTCTGCGCCTGCGTCTGTGGCTGTGGCTTGGGCGAGGCTGATGGCGTGCTCTTGGTGGAGTCCAGCGAGTCCGTGGGCGAGGAGAGACTGTGGCGCGGGCTCTCGTGACTCGTGGAAATGGCGCCCACTTGTTCGGGACGCTTCTCCAGCTCCACAGCTGCGCTGCTGGAGACGGGCGACTCTTGGGGCGCGGGCACCACCGTGATGCTGGTGATTTGCGGGTTCAGCGGACGGGCAAAGGCGGCTGCAGTGTCCACGTGCAGGGAGCGGGAGGCGACGACAGTTGAGGATGCTGGTGTCGACTCCAGCTCCCACTTGCCGCCAGCAAACAGCGACAGACGGCGAATCCTTTGACGCTGCTGCTGTTGCTGCTGCTGCTGCTGAGAACTCGTCTCGAGGGGCAATGCTCTGACCACTGGCTTGGCATCCAAGTTGACGTTCAGCGTATTGTGCAGCAGCGTCGTCTGCTGCTGCAGATATCCCGCCGGGTCGTCCTTGAAGTTGGGCTGTTGCTGTGCAGCAGTTGTAGTTGCAGGACTCGAGGCCTGGGGCGTTAGTTTTATCACATGATCGACTGAGGCAGCAGCTGCAGTTGGAGTTGCTGTTGGAGCAGCTGTCGATCGCTTGTCCACACTCAATGTTTGACTAGTTTGCATTCCGGCAGCAGGAGTGGACAAGGACATGGCTTGGACTGCTTCTCCTGCTCCTGTTCCTGCTGTCGAGCTGAACGACGTAGCCAGCTTGTTGGCGCTGCTTGGGTATTTGAGGCAATTCGCATCTGCAAATGGAATAAAATAATATCCATATAACATATTTAAATATTAATTAATTTGTGAAGGACACTGCTTTATAGACTCGTATGTAGATGGCGATCAATATTACATATGTACATACATATGTATGTGTATAAACCCCTGTTGTGGTCGCAGTTGGTACTTCTGTCCGTCACGTATATTACATCAAACTTAATATGCCATCCCAGTTTTAAGTCCATGGTCGCACAAATCAAAAGGCAACTTCAAAGTCATTGCTTATGCAGACCAAGATGTCCTTAAAGTGTCCGCAACGTGTCCCCTTAGCAAAGACGAGCTCAGGGCGTCTTCAAAGGTCACATTCCACCCACTTGTCTGTTGTGGACAGAGTGACAGCAAATGGCTGCCGAACTCCAGAAGCCGAGTATAATAAAATCAAAACACCGAGAACGTGTTCCGCAAACTTATGAGCAGCTCTAGGGGAATGGGACAGGAGACTGGAAACTGTTGACAGTGATTGGGGAGAAGGTGCGAATATTGCCCAAATTACTTGATTAAAGTACCCACCATAATTGCTCAACGAAACATTACTTCACTGCGAAGCACCCTGTGCTCGACACACCCTGTCTACACACATACACACACACACACACACACACACAGTCAGAGTCATTCACACGGTTGGTGAGCAAACCGCAGCTGCGAATATTTTGCAAAAGCGCGGCAAACTTTTGCTTTGTGTGGCATTTTTAATGGTCACTGATTGGGTTGAGCGAAGAACACCATCGGCAAGGACTGCAAGCCAGCCAGGAGTGGATTGGAGTGAGGTGGAGTCGAGTGGAGTGGTTGATAGGCGGCTGCGCATCGCAAAACTTTGCCGTCAACTCGTTTTTGTTTCAATTAACCTTTTGCATTTCGAAAAGTTCCGACAATGTTTGCGAAATTTTTGCCCAGCCACTGAACATTGGGTCGAGTTCGTCTTCTTCTTCGCCCTCTCACCCAGAATCCTTCATTCATTCATTCCGCTTTGTGAGCTCGTATCTCAAATTGAAATCCAAATGCCTTTCAATGGCACAGCTTAAGAAAGGCACACGCCCTGCCCTATCTGATGATGCAGAAATGCATAAGAGGAGAGTTCTGCACTGCGATATGTTAACTCGGTTTACCTGAATACTCTGGTTTCTTTTTAGTGTAAATGTCAAAGCAGTTGAGGGCATTTAATAAGCATAACAATTGCTTACTGTTGCCTTGGTCACAGGGTTCTCTGCTGTGCTTGCTTAGCTCCTTCGCCTGGCCAAACAAAGGACAAAGGCAGCAGGCACTATAAGGACACGGGATTCGAGGAGCACGAAATGCACTTCCTGGTGACGACGTCGACAACGACGACGATGACGACGATGACCTCAAAGCCCTGCAGCAAAAGCTTATAGCGAGCTTGTGCTCCCACCACCAAGGAGATATTTCATTCTCTTCCAGCACTCGCATTTTCACTTTTTCATTGTCTGGTCGCCGTTTTGCACTTTTTCCTGTTGCCAGCAGCCACACTGCACCACATTGCTGATGCATGACGATGAATACACTCGCATGTATGCACTTGTATTCTTGAGCTCCTTCTATGTCCTTGCTGCTGAGTGTCTACCCCATCTCATGGGGCATTTAATTGCCGAGCTGTTAAACAATCTAGGCACCGCATATATAGCATATATTTTGTGAGTGCTCACCTTGATTGGCCAACTCGACGGTTGTCGGTGTTATTGGCACCGTTGATGTGGTTGTCGTTGTTGAAGTCGTCGATGTAATCGCCGCTGTTGTCATCAGCGTGCCAAGCGTCGCATCCCTCGACGTCGAGTCCTTGAAGGCCTGCGGCTTATGCAACTGCCCAGCCTCCAACAGATGCCGTTGATGTGAACAGAACTCCTGACTGTTGCCCGACAACGCCTTCAGTGGCATGTTGGGCACCTGCAATCAAAATAATAATCGAGATTGTCATTATCAACAGAGGCGCCATTATGACTGCCATTACACTTTAAATCATCACTATTTTTATTACTACACAGAGCGAATTTAAGTATCCATAAAATAGGTAAATTTAAAATTAGTTTTTGTATATACTATTTAAGCGATCTCCTCCCACACCCAATTAAATAGCACTTAACAAGATCACATCACAATAGTGTATTTATTTAAAAGGCAGTTAAAATACAATAAACTAAAGCTCTGGTGACAGCAATTGGGGGAGGGAGAGGCCTGTGTAAAACACGTAACAAAATGCCAAACAGCACAAAAAATTGCAGTTTTGCATGCATAATTACGACGAAATTAAAGTGAAATGTGCAGCAGGCCAGACGGGCAGACGGACGAGAACGAAAACGAGGTGGTGGTTATTGGGAGCTGTGGTCAATGGGGGAGGCCACAACGAGGCGACTGAGAAGGGTTCTTGGTGGTGGATTGGTAGACAGGTGGACAGGTGGTGAGGTGGTCAGGTGTGAAGCTTGTGCACAGCTGTATGACTGGTGTTGGATTTCATTAACGTCATAATGACCATCGAGGGTCCGTTGCCAGACGCCGCCTGTCAGCATTAATCCTGGCCGGTAGTCGGCTCGACAATGAGCTGCGACTCCCTGCAGAGCGACACACCTTGTCCTTTCTCTCTTCGTCTCCTTGCTAGTGATTTTGTCCCAGCATTTACTCTCTCTCTCTCTCTCTCTCTTTTGCTTTTTTCTCTGCACGGAAAATTGCGCGCACTTGCGACAGGAACTTGCGGCGATGGCGGATGTGAGTAATCGCTCAGTCACGTCGCAGCGTCGCAGCCGCAGTCACAGTGCTGTAGTCGGGACATTGCTGTGCTGCAAGATTTCCGTGACCTGCCCACTCGTGCACATGGTCCTGCCCACTTTGCACTTTGCAATGCATGACGTAACCCGCGCGTAGCGGAAATCGCCGAACATTCGCTGCTATGCAATGTGCACATGCAATGTGCCACAGCTCAAGCGGCAAGGACTGGGAACTGGAAACAGCACAAAGGGGTCACAACTCAGAAGCGGCAGTCCGGAATGTCCCCGAGTCCGCGTGCACTTAAGCTGCATAGCGGAAATGTTTGTGAGAGTCGACAGCAAGATTTGCAGAAGCGTTAGGCAGATGCTTGAATTTGGTTGCAAGCTCCAAGTTCGAATTCAGCTCATTCGAACACGTCAGCTGCAACTTGCTGCCCCTCCACATTGTGTTGCCACGCTGTCTGCATTTAATTGCGATTAATGAAGTTTCCAAAAGCGAGAAACTGCAGCTAGATGACTGGCAAGAAACAAGCGGCCTGGTCGACTGCTCCCTAGTCGATCCTGTGCCAGAAATTCAATTTAGCCCAAAAGTGAAGCTGAAATTCGCTCGGCAATTGCTCTGCCTGTCCACAATTGAAGTGACGTGCAAATGACACGGAAACCAACAACAAAGAATGGTCAGTAAACAGACTACAAGAGTCGACTATTCAATACCCTGCAGCGCATTGATCATTGCAGCATTTCTAGCTGCAGGAACGACCGAAACATTTACACTACAGTTGTGTGGCATCAACTCTTACTTCTTATTTGATAGACCAATTAAATAAAATATATATATAATATATTTCACTTTTTTTATTTTTATGAGGAACTGCGCAAGCAATTAAGTTTACCGCATTCCAAAAATGATTGAGCAAGTGGATCAGTTGTTGAGCACTCGATATAACTGAGTGTTAGCAAAGTTTATCATTATTATGTTCGACGCCTTGAAAAGTAATTGTATTAAAACGCAAAATACCCTTTTGGCCCGTAAACACACTGCAGGGTATCGTAACTCAACTGACACATTGCCATTGCCGCTGCGTCGCCGTCGTCCCACCTGACTCAATGCTAATTGTTTTAGTTGTTGCTGCTGCGCCATGAATATGCTAAATTGTCTGCTGCATTTTGCGTCATCCCGTTGTTGATCGCACGTCCCCCTGAAATGTTTATAAATGCAAATTGGCCGAAAAGTGCAGCAGCGACAGGCACATCACTCTGGGCATGCTTCGCTGCCCTTTTCGCTGTGGCACATAAGAGAAACAGCCCAGCAGGCACTGCAAGATTCGGATTAGCGCACTGCGAGTTCACTCTCAGTTTCACGTCGGATCGGATTAAGCTGACCCATGGCGTTTAGTTGCCCCCACAAGACAAGAGTGTCTTTGCCTCGCCTTCACCCGAATGTGGGGCACCAAAGCCAGCGCAGCCTTCACGCTCAGCAGTAATAAGCAGCCAAGGTACTGATGACTGTTGACTGTTCACTGCTGGTTGCTGGACGAGAGCCGAGCAGCGATCTTTGGGCTCGTAAATGGCAGCCACGAACGACATCAACAATGCCCTGTGGTTTGGTTTCGATTTTTTCACTTTTATTGAGTTGTAAATTTTTGAGCTGACCTTCTCAAGTTTGTTTGCTCGCTGCGGCATCTGTTGTAGCTTTTATTGTTTGTTGTTATTGCTGCTGCTGTATATCATTGAGCAATTGACAGACAGACTGAGGGACTGGCAAACACTGACGATATGCGGCCGGGGCCAAAGTTTCATTTATTTGCTCAACTCGCGTTATACAAACTGCGTTCAGTGTTTTTAAAATAGAAATCAGTCAAATGCTCTGAGTTAGATAGAACTCAATGTTATATACTATATATGTACATATTTTATATACATATGTACATCTGTATATGTTCCCTACAGCCTACTGTTTACAACCGTTCGAGAAAATCAATTGCAATCGCTTCGCACTTATTGAAAATATGCAGCAGCAGATTGCGAAAATTGCAATTGCAAAAATGATTGAATATCGCAAATTTCAATTGAATTCCCATCTCTGAATTGAGAGAATTTATATTTCACATTCACGTGAAACGATCACAAGATCCGCGAAATAAGTACCTTTGTGAGGTGCAAATCGAGAGCAGTCATCGGCGTTGTGAGGCAACTTTTGATGCAGCCCTCGCTGAACAGCTGACTGTCGGACTGACAGACTGTTGTTGTCTAGCGGTGTCTGGTGGCGACGACTTTCACCAAACACATGCAACACAAACAAACACAAGACGAGAAAAAGCAATCCCTAACCTACCACACCTTTTCTACCCCTCCCCGCGAAAGCCAGTTAAGTGACAGCAAAATGGCAATAATCAAAACAAAAAGCTACCAACAAATAAGTAAACGAGCGTAGACTTCATTTTTGTGGAGCTACATCGCACATCAATCATTGCCAAAACACCAGAGACCGAGGGAAGCTTCAGACATAGCGAGTTGAATGTGCCGAGAGTCGAGAGCACAAAAAGCACAGTTTCCATTTGCCATTTGCCATTTGCCATTTTCCATTTCCCATTTCCCATTTACCATTTGGAACAACGATGAGCAGCTAGACAGAGAGAGGGAGAGATATCAGAGGCTGGAGCCAAAGCAGTCAACGACTTGCGGTCAGCTTCGGAGTCGAAGTAGGGAGAAGACTCCTTCGGTGGCACAATAAAGTGTTTAGTAAACAAATTGCGGCTGCCTTTTGATAATGTGCACGCATTCTCTGAAAGCCAACAGCCAAGGAGAAGTGAAGTGTTGGAGAGGAGGGAAGTGGGAGGGGAATCGAGGAGGATAAGTTATAAGTGCATTGCACCGAAAAATCGATTGACGAGCGACACAAAGACAATCGACGCAGTCTGTGTGTGTGTGTGTGTGTAAGCGAGCGAGCGAGAAGTAGCTGAGGGTGTTGATAAGGACATTGAAGGCGTGGGGGCGGCGACGCTGACGTCGACGGCGTTGTCGGGGCGCCAACGTCAAGCGAAATTCAAGAGAAACCATAAACTTAAATTAATGACCTCAGCTGAAAAGTGAGACGAGACGAGATGAGATGAGATGAGACGAGTAAGCGAAGCAAAGCATGAGCAAACAAGAGAGTGCAATGATGATGAAGAAGTGCAAGCACAATTGAGAGACAGAGAGAGAGAGAGAGAGAGAGAGAGAGAGAGAGAAGAAGCAAGCGTTCTTTGTGTACGTGTGTGTGTGTGATTTACCGTTAATGGTCTTTCGTTTTGCTGCATTTACTGCTCCAATTGGAAACGAATCTTATTGCGAGCGATTTCACTACGATACCCAATTTACACACGCACACACAGATACACACAAAGGTGTGTGTGTGTGTGTGATGAAGATGAAAATGCTTGACAATTTGGAGCAGTGGCAGATGTTCGACCATTTGGCCGCTCGCTCACTGATTGTGCAGCTGACGTCGATGTCGGAGTCGCAGTCGCGGTCGTAGTCGACGTCGTCGCTCTGCTCGACACAGCCGATTTGTTGTCAAACTGGTTTTACAAATATTTTGCGTTCATCTGTCGTGGGGCCAGCGAAGAAGAGGAGAGCGGAGAGGAGGGGGGACGTGTGTAGCCAGGCGGCAGTTACATGGCTGCAACGCTTAGTGAAAGTCGCTTTAATGTTGTTCCAGTGTCCCCCATCGCCCCCCTTCCAACCCCCCTTGGCAGCCCATCCATCGCGGCATTAACCCATTGCTAGCTCAGCTCAGTGCACATTCAATTAGGTTTAGCTTCGGCTTTTGCTTAGCCTCTGCCTCAGCCAGGCATTTACAGCCAATTATGCAGCCAACTTACCTGAGCATTAAAGTCAAAAAAGTATTCCGGACGCAGCGGACACGGCAGGCCGCACTTGCAGGTACCCTGTGATAGCAAATAGTCCTTGATTTGGAACTGCGTTCGAAGTGTTTTCCCCGTGGGACTGCAATATAACATACAGAATAGAGAATGAGTAAGAGAACGAGAATTAATGCTGTTTAATATTCATTAGTTCGTTAAACAATTTGTCGAGTGTTAATGGCAATTACAAAGCCGTCAACTTGGCGTAGGTAAATGATTGCTTTAACCCTTGATGCCCCAACACTGCTAACTAACAGAGTGCAAAGGCTGTTTGAATAACAGAGACTGGCTCATTAACATAATGTCAAGAGATGCGCTTGTTGTCAGCATTGCATTAACATGACAATGTTAATCGACAGTCGAGCAGCCGCAGCTCGTTTAATATGAGCGACAAAATGCGCTGAACGAAACAGCATAGAGAATAGATAGGAGACCGAGAATTAAAATTATTTAAAATTCATTAGTTCGTTAAACAATTTGTCGAGTGTTAATGGCAATTACAAAGCCGTCAACTTGGCGTAGGTAAATGATTGCTTTAACCCTTGATGCCCCAACACTGCTAACTAACAGAGTGCAAAGGCTGTTTGAATAACAGAGACTGGCTCATTAACATAATGTCAAGAGATGCGCTTGTGGTCAGCATTGCATTAACACGACAATGTTAAACGACAGCCGAGCAGCCGACAAAATGCAGTAAAAGAAACAAAAACAACTTATTTTGACTTTACTTGGGACTACTAAATAATAAGGAAGTAAAATCGACTAAAAAAGAAATTAGTAAATGTTTCGAACAGTCGATAAGCGCCCAGCTTGATTATTGGGCCAATTCTGCTGCGGGCAAGTTCACGCAAACCCACATTTGAGTAAATTATTATGCCATATTATGCGTATGTTGAATACTGAAAAACAATCAACACACTAAAGTGGGCTAATAAAAGCCCATTATTTCTCACTGTGTATGTGTTTGTGTGTGTGTGTGTACATAAATTAATACCAATCAGAATTGCTGGCTGCTCGTTTTGATCGCATGTCAAATAAGTGCGCGTCGCTTTGCGCATAATTCAAACTGGTTTTATGTATGCACGAGAGCAGTTTGCGCTCTTCACGTGAGTTGGGCTCGAGTTCGGCTTCGAGTTGCTTGCGGAGCAGGGTGCTCCTCTCAAATTGAGTTGAGCAACTCGATGATCCGGGTTGCGGAGTGGCTATAAAACAAATTGAACTCTACTCCGATTACAGCTTCACTAAACTTTAATCTACCTTGGTAAACTTGCAAATAAATTTACATTTTTCTTAAGCAAACAATAATTAGGCTTGATCCCAGTTGGAAACATATTTTCCTATTTTGTGTTTAGAGTCGGTAGGTTTTTGATTTCTATAAATGTTTGTTTAAGATTGAGCTCACAAAAAGACTAAATACAAGTATATAGAGTGGGCAATGAATTTTGTAGTACGCAAAACCTAAAAGCCAATCCAGTTTGTGGATCAACGTCGTCGTTGAGCTTCTCAGTCGGAACAAGACGACCGACGGCTATTCTCTCTTAAGAGGGCCACGCATGAACGCAACTGCTGAAAGCTTGTACTCGATTTATTGTTGCGCATAAAACTCGCTAGGGTTAAAAAATTAGAGAGAAAAAACCGCTGGCTGTTTATTAATTATAAAGTGCGAGCATGTTGAAGGAATCAAGGGCGCAGATGACGATGACGATGACGATGACGATGACTGAAGAGTAGCACTTGAGGCTCATGCCAAAGTCAGCGACAGCGTCACCATCAACAGGGCTTCTGCGTCTGAATTGTTGTTGAATAGCTTCAAAAGCTGCACAGAAGGAGAATGAGGACGAGGTTGGAAACCTCATACCTTCTGGGCATATCGTGTGGGAAATCTGAATAATGCATAAAGTGTGAAAGCAAGCGAAGGGCACTAAATGGGACGACGACTAAAACGAGGGCAACAACTGCAAACGGAGATGACAACAATATACATAATTGAGCGACGACAACAACACGGGTTAAACGGGTATATGCGAGCATTGTCAATTGAGTAGCCTCTCTTTTTGTATCGTAAGTTGGGCCCATGGTCACGTCGCAGATGCGACAAACAGCTTCAACCTCATCCCCAGCTTCGTTCTCATCAATGAGCGTTGCTCCAAACTGGTTTGCTTTATTAATTTTTAATTCTTGCCCCTTCTTTGATTTTTGCTATTTTGTTATTACCCGAGAGCAGCAAGAACGCTGTGTGGCCATAACGAAAAGCGTTTAGCCGACTCGATTGCACCTCAATTGACGGGGAGAAGCGTCTCGATTGCCAATGAGAATCATCTACGACTCGCTGCTTATAACTTCATTTGTATGCAGTTGGCATCGTAAAATGTCTTAAGGTCCGCAGATAATGACCACAGCGAGACCAATGCGTCAGTCTTGCGAGGTTACAAGAATTCTCGCCAAACTGCGAGGCTCATTAAATTTTTTACTTACGCAAAATGCGCTAATAACACCAGTCGATGACCAAAAGTCCTCAACAAATGGAAATCATTGAATAAGGCCAACATAGATTCGCACCTGCTTGGACATTGGTCGAACCCTCGTCCATGCGACACAACTCGGATGGGACATTTTGACAATACACAAATGCGAAAGGTGAATGCACAATAATAATTTGTTTCATTAAACGCACTTCGTTGTGTACAATAATAATTATATGGTAACGCAATAAATTCATTTAAATGTGAAATATTTAAATTAATTGATAAAAAGCGTTTTATGGAAAGTAAATTAATAAATATGTTCTAGAAATGTATTTATACTAGGTGACTTTTACTATGAAAAAATAATAAGAAATGGAATAGAATATTGAGAATTAAAAGTGAGATTAGTAGTCGAAAGATATACGGGTCTAATAACTAAGGCGTCGACCGTTTAGTTAAATGAGTCAGTGAGAGATTTGGGTGTTAGGAGTAACCAAAACCAAATTCACAGAACTCCAAGTCAAAGTAGAAATCTTTCACAAGTCATTACGGTCGTATTCCATCTACTATATGATTGTATGTCTGTAGGTGGCAGAGGAAAACAGAGGAGACAGCCAGAGCAGTTGACATGGAGGAACAACCGCCTGCTGATGCAACCTACGCGTTGCAAAAAGGTTCGCACAATAGATGCATTAGAAACACAAGCGTAGAACTTGCCAAGCCGACGAAGACAGTCGAAGAGTCGCAGGACGGAGGGTTCGAGACCGCAGCCTGTGACACGTAGCAGCAGGCAAATCGAAAAACTGCCGAACTGTGCCAAACTATTCCGCATTCTTGCTGCCGATACCCGTTAAGTCGTGTTGTCGCTCGCCTTGCAGTCTCTGTCTTTCCGTCTTGCCAGCTTGCTGCCTTGCGGTGCCCGACTCGTTTCGAGTTGCCTCTAATACAGCTGCTGCTGCTGCTGGTTCTAATTTATGATTTATGTTTGTGCCATTTGACTTTGTGCCGTGCCTCAGTGGGCGGTCGTCGTTTTGACCTGGAAACGTAACGTAGATAGATGTGTGTGTGTCTGTCTGTCTTGTGTAGTTTTGTCACAGTTGAGAGTCGTCCTCTGACGTCACGGCGCGCAGTCAACAACAACTTAGAAATGCTTGCGCAACAATTATTGATTTACCTCTCGGCTCGCTCGGCCCTCTTGCAACTCCCATCCCGCATCCCTACTGGCGAAGTGATTGCAACATTCTTTCCAAGAAATCGTCAAGGCAGCACTGCGCAACTGCAGGCGATGGAAGGCAGCAGAAAACACACAAAAATTTCTATTCATTATGCCCCTCGTAAACCATCCCCAGCCCCGTCAATTATTCTACCCGGGCAAACACAAAACTTATCTTTCTGAAATGAACGAAAGCTCAAACATGTTTCAACAAAAACGAAAGGGGGAAGCGACATCGAGGCAGCAACACGCAATTTGCAAACGCAGCTGCAATTGCTGTTGACAAGCCATAAACTGGACAAAGTAAATGCAAAACAACCTAAATGTTCTGAATAGGCGAGCCTTGAGATTAATTCATTTACGTGTGCTCATGCGCTCAGTTAAATCTTTAAATAATTAACTGAATTGAGACGACATTCAACAACCGTGCAACGACAATGCCAACCGCAATTGTGATTGCAGACTGGCTAAAGCCAGAACAATTAAAAGTGCTGCCAGCAATGGGGCACGTTGCCGACAGCAACAGCAGCAACAGCAGAAACAGAAACTGCAACAGAGCAGCGCTCACTTTCGACATATTTGTGTAAACATTGTATTTGTGTTTGTAATTATGTGGCTTGATGATAACTTGCAGATAATGCCGAGGTAAATACTCGTTGCGTTGCGTACACAAAAGAAGAGCTAAGAGGACAATGTAAAACTCCATAGTACAGCCCAACAAATCAGATGGCTACTGTCGGAAGAACTCGACCGTGTAATACCCGCTACCCATATTTAGAGAATACAATGTCAAGTCCTACTTGAGAAATTCGTGAAACTCAACATTCAACAACGCAAAAGATTATAATGATCTACTTGATCTTATGAATTTACAATAATATAAATAATGATTATGTACATTCCAAATCAAAACAAAATTGACGTGATTCAAACAAAAATATGAGTATTCGAAATTAGTTGTGAATTCTATATTTGATGTTGCCACAAAGAGATAATACCCCTCTAAGTTATGCGAAGCGGGTATCATAATGGCAGCCACTCGACTTCTTGCTGTTTGCACAACGTTGCTGCTGCTGCTGTTGCTGTTGCAGCAGCTTGGTGCATTTGTCAGCTCAAGTCGAGTCGGGTATTTAAATGCGACTAAATCTGACAATAGATTTCAGACGTGACTTTCATAGGCGAGCAACAGAGAACAGAGAACAGAGCCAATAGACACCCGTTTATTTGTAAACTACCCCGCTCGCCTGACAAGCATTTCCTGTTACACATTTGTGTGGCTTCCACTACGCGGCATGCCACACAGCAGTGCGACAATGCACTGATTAACTTGTAGATTGAGAGAGAGAGAGACTCACCTGACGTAGGCCACTTCATTGTTGTTGGTTAATCGTCGCCAGCCAGGAGCCAAATTTGCAGTGTTGATGTTGCTGTTGTCGTTGCTCGTTTTGGCAACATTCTTAGTGTAGATCTGTTGATGATGTTGTTGCTGTTGCTGCTGCTGCTGATTGTTGTGAGTCAGCTGACGGGATGCAATTGTTGCCGGCAGGCAATGCTGGCTGGCGGCAACAGTTGCCAGTGTTGCTGCTGCTGATGTGCCGCACTTTACGGGCAATTTTATTTGCGCCGCGCGTTGCTTGGTTTGCTGTTGTTGCTGCTGCTGCTGCTGCTGTTGCTGTTGCTGTTGCTGAAGTTGCGGACTGATGGCTGGACACACAAAAATGTGCTGCTGACTGTGACTGTTGTTGTTGCCGTGTTGCTGCTGCCCAGCAACATTTGCAGCTTGCATTATGTTGGCGCTGCCATTTACCAAACCAGCTGGTAAGATTTGTTGCTGTGGTTGCATTGCGGCATTTGTAACGACCCGCGATACAAATTTCGCTTGCTGCTGCTGCTGCTGATAGAATTGCTGCTGTTGCTGCTGCAACATTTGCTGCTGCTGCTTGTACATGTTCAGTTGTTGATGGGACTGCAACTCGTTGGCTTGCACCGTCTGCGCACCGCCAACAATATTCAGCTTGTGCTGCTGCTGATGTTGTTGGTGTTGTTGCTGTGGCTGCGGCTGTTGCTGCTGCTGTTGCAGCTGTTGACCAGCGGATGCGGCAGCCATGTTAAAAACACCGCTCGATTTGTGGCCTGCAAATGAAACATCGTTGGTTGCATTGCATGTTGCATGTTGCATAAAAAGGGAGAGTGCAGCCACTTTGCCACACTGTGTCTGTGTCTGTGTCTGCTCTGTGTGTGTCTTCATTTTCGCTCTTTCTTATTTAATGTGACTCACACACGAAGCGTGTGTTTCATTGCGACCATTTAGCCAAATATTCCATGTGCAGTGAAAACTCCCTTAGCAGACACACCTCTGAGAACTGGACATCCAAGTTAGTCGGACGCTTTTTAACATGAATTAAACGGAAACAACTTCGTCCTCCTTAAGTGTTAATATTTATGTACATTACTATTTAAAAACTCTTCCTCTTTAAACTAATTTTGAACTCGTTTTTTTTTTTTGATATTGTGAATCCTCTTCAAAAATTAATATATTTATATTATTATTGTATATCCTACAAATTTTCGTTTTTTATTCTTTTCTATATTCTTATCATAATTAAAATTATTCCAATTAGAAATAGAGTTATATTGATAAAGGAAAATCAAAATATTCTTTTAACCGGACACATCTCTTGCCCGGACGAAAGTCGATAGATGCTTGGAGAGTTTTCACTACAACTGTCTGCGAAGCGGATAATTTAAGACTATCACAATGCACTATGGGGAAAATGACCACTTTATCTGGCATTTGCATGATTTTTAAAAGTTTTCGAATTAACACGAATTTACTGTTAACGCATTATGAAAACATCAGACTGTTATGCCTCATACTCAAAATGTTAAATTTAACAGTTTCCTGTTAGCATAACAGCTGTAAAGTCAGCTGTTGGAATTAAAACCACGTGCGCCAAGTTTTGTGCATTTTTGCATTGATTTTCTTTTTCAATATGCAATGATGGCATTACAATTAAAAGAAAATCAAGTCATGAACCATGATTTGGCAGGTTTTCCCTGTGTGTTTAATGTAATTAATCGCTCAAATTGTCCGTGTGTATACTAATATTTTGTCGTTTTATAAGTGCTTCTAAAGCTGGATTTTTAGTAACAAATTTTAACTTTGGAGAGGATTATGTAATAGAGTTACGAATTGTTCTTGTGTTCGTCCAATTGTTCGTTGTAGCTTTCTCAATTCTGAGCTCAGAGGTATTGGCGTTATTGTCCTCTTTTTCCCTCTTTCGACGCAATTTTCATTTTTGTTAAGTAACCTCACTTTTTCCAACGCCGATTTGTTGGCTGTGTGGAACAGCGAGAGGGGCTGACACGAACGAGAGAAGGCAATTCAAAATTAGTTTGAGCTGCATGCGTCTAACAATGTTGATGATAACATTTTAAAATTGAAATGCCACAAATTTTGCAATAGTTTACATTATAATTGGATAAAATGTAATAGCAAATGTAATAAATGTAAGTGCGTCCAAAGATGAAGCCTAGGCGTTAATTTTAGATGAAGGGTTCACCAAAGAACAGTATTGTGCGTTCCGAGATGACATTTGTAAGATAAATGTGGATATTTACCTAATTTATAAAAGTGTGGCAACCAAAAGAAGCAATGCAGACCAGTCAACATTTATGTATCAGAGACTGTAGCCAAGGTGTCTCTTCAAGACCTTTTGAAACACACGGCATCTCGGATTGTGAAGCTTCAAGAAGATGTTATCCAAAGTGTATTGGCGAATCAGCACACAGATTTTTTATCTGCAGAGCTCATCGCCAGTTATGGATTCGATGGAAGTACTAAACAGGCGAATTATAACCAGGCATACACAGATAAAGAGATCGTGTGTTTTTCATAGTTTTGGGGCGGAAAGGGGGCGTGGCAAAACTTCTATTTGCAACGTAAGTTCGTATAGGTGACTAAATTTGGAAAGTTTAAATCTAAAAATGCACGTAAAATTTGATTTTTTTACAATTTTTTGGGCGGAAGAGGCGTTGCCACGCCCATTTTTCTAAAATAGTTTCTTATGGTCTATAGCAACATAATAAAAAAAACCGCAGTGAAAAATCTCTTTTAGTTCACTCACAATAATAAATGCCAGATAAAGTGGTCATTTTCCCCATAGTGCAATGGAGACAAGTGTCACTAAAGGGCTTAGGCAAATACATATATGCATATATTAATATGCGTGTACACACACGCACAGATACACAGACAGACTCGTATGCACATGCACACGCACACAAACAGACTGCTCTTTGTTTTTTGCTGCTGCTCATGTTGACTGCGCTGTCTGTCGTCTGCTATTGTTGCTCACCTTTTAACGTAGTTTTCGTTTTGCTCATTTGCCAACATATTCAATTAATTTGAGTTATTTGTATAAACGAGACGCGACCATGTCATATTTTTGTTGTTGTTGTTGCTGCTATTGCTTCGTCTGCTTCTTCGTCGTGTTTTTAAACACTTAATTTCACTTTTGTTTTTGCTACTTGTTGTAATAAAGCGACAACGCGATATTTGTTTTGCTGCAGCGTTTCTTCTTCTTGTTGTTGTTGTGGTCGCTGCTGTTGCTTTTTATACAATCTGCTGCTCATGACTTCATTTGGAATTCAGAAAACGAACGTCGACAGCAACAGAGGCAGAGACTGAAACAGAAACAGAGAGCGAAGAGCGCGCAAGGCGTAAAAGTAGGTGAATGGAGCATGAAGCAGCAGCCGTCGACGCTGACGTAGACGTCGCTGTCGCCGTAGACAACGAATAAGACCAATGAAGGGGTGGGAGGAAGGGTTGGGCAGTGGGGGGAGCGGATAACGCAACGCGACACTCAACAGAGAACGAAACGTTTTGTGTGATTAAAGAAAATTTGTTCTGCCTAAAAGTTAGACGCGTATCGTAAAGCAGAAAGAGCAATTTGCCAGACACAACTGTTGTTGTGTGTGTGTCTACACACACATACCCACATGCACATCAACATGCATGGCAATGTTAAAATAATATGTATGTTTTTCTTTTAAATATGTGTATAATGAATGCGTGCGACTGACTCAACAACAGTCGCTGCGCTGCTCTGCTCATGTGTGCTGGACACCTGCCCTCTCCCCACCCCTCACCTTACAACCCAGCTCGGTTAGGGAGTTCTGCTCTAATGATCATAATGAGAATACAAGAATACACACTCACACACACACACGTACGTAGAGTGACCTCAAATGCTTATCTGCATTTCACATGCGCTTTTTTTGGCAGCTGCTACTGCACTTGCAACAAACACATTTAAACTAGATTGCGTTGCATTCACATCATCGAAATGTAAACGCTTATTTAACCATTTATTCACAGAGCTCCAGCACAGCAATTAAATACGAATTAATTGCGATTTTTATTCGTCGCTAGCTTTATTCACGCAACATTGATGATAGCCGAGTAAAGAACGAACGACAAACGACGGACGACGATTTGACGACTCGACGAATCGTTGGCGCAGCGCACACGAATTATTTACTTGTATATGTTGTGTGTTCACCTTGAGCAGCCGTAAATGCGTTGATAACAAAGCATTAGCTTTGGTTTCTACCAAAAAACCACTTACGAATCGAAATTATGCTAATTATTTCACTTGTGTGTATCCGCGCATTTGTTTTTGGAATTTTTCGACTGCCCAAAATTCCATTCACTAACTGGGTAGAAACAGTGTGTGCCCGAAACTCGAATTTCCAAATATACTATTTTACGCCAACAAATATACCACTGCCACAATTACAAGCTGGTTACACCTAAGGTATTTTTTTTATTTTTCCAAATTACATTCCCAACAGAAAACTTGAGGCCGCTTAGAATACACATTTTTTTTTACCGATTGTACTCTAAAAGTTAATCTCTCTAACAAAAGCAAGTTCTATTCCGAAATATACAAAAAAAAAACTTACCATTTAATTCGCATTCGATGATGCTATCGATAAAAGCTTCGTTTACGTTATGTTATAGTGACTACCTATGAGCCTACCGTTAATTGACGTTTACATAAAGTGGCTACTGTGCATTTCTTTTTTTATATATGCCAATGTAGTAAATTATTACTTTTTTAATGTTACCAGTCAATTTATGTCAAAACAGCGTGATCGATAAGTATTGTTACAGAATATCTCACCACAATAACATAAATTTAATTTTAACAGTCGATTTACAGCAAATCGATAACGTTTAGTTGCAACCCTGGCGCCAAAATAACAAAGCGCGCAACCGGCAATTGGCTGTCCTATTTAGAGCGCACAATTTAGCCAAAGACCTCTTAAAGTATCTATTTAACTGTAAAGCTACGCTCACCATGTCCAGCGGGGCCGTGTTGATTTGCAAGCTGGCGCTGTTCAGACGTTGTGTGCGCGCTGTGCTACTTAGCGTGGCAGTGCAATTCCTGCTGCTCGCCATCTTCCTGCTGTTCGTTAACTTCGAGCTGTGGCATCCACTGCAATGGGTGGCGGGATCTTTGCGGCTGGTATGCAGCTTCTACACGTGGTTTGCCAGCATACCGCTGCTCGCCGCCGTGGTGCTCTACGGGATCACACTCTCCCAGCAACATCTCGCCGAGCGTCGCTATTGCGGCACGCGATATCGCTGGCTGGTGCACAACGGAGCCGGGAAACTGTTGTTCCTGGGCGCACATCTCCTGGTGGGCTATCTGACTGCATGGCTCTACGCCGGCTACCTGCACAGCGACTATCGGTAAGTGGTGGATTAGAGAGGTTTCCCAAATTTGCTGTAATTAGTCAATTTACAGCCACTTTCTGTATCGTTGCTATGGCCGGGATTGCCTCAGCTCCTATCACGTGTTTCTGCTGGGTATGGGCGTCGCTGCTGGATGCTACTTCTTTGTCGCCGAGCATCTGCAGCATGAGGTGTCCATCGATTGCGCCATCGTCGAGCAGTCGCGGGCCCAGAAGCTGCGTCAGCTACTCCTTGCCACCCTGAAGACGGCGCCCATTAATTCGCTGCTGCCCACGCTGAGCTACGCGCTGGCATTTATGCTGCTGGGCGGGTTTGTGCGTCAGCGTCTAGGCCAATTGTTGGGCGTGGATGCGGACGATCGCCTGCTGGGGGTCTGGGAGGTGGTTAGCAATGTGCGACTCCTGTTCTACGCCTGGCTGCTCAGCTCCCAGATTCTCAGCAACATGCAGTTGATGCAGCGTTTCTACGCGCTGCTCTTGTCCGAGGAGCTGCCATTGGTTGTGTCGCGCAATCGCCTGACCAGTGAGAAGCAGCCCCAAGAGCTAACGATTGTGGCTGGCCTGGGACTCTTCAACTTGTACGTGGTGCAGTGTCTAACAGCGCACTTCCTGTATTCCGCTGCCAAGCGCAAGGATTCGCCGGTGCGCCTGCAGATCTTTCAGCTCACCGAGCCCGGCAATCGACCCGTCAACTGGCGCGAACTCTGCGATCAGTGTGTCAGCATTGTGAGCAGCTTTACCGACGAACTTGGAGACTCCATGCAACAGCTGAGCATAACCAAAGGCAGCGAGCAACATCTGCCAACGGCGCCCAACAGCGACATCAATGCGGCGCTGCTGGCGGAGAAGGTGCTGCTGCGTCAGTACAATCAGCTGTACGGCATACGTTCTGTTATTGCCCGATCCCATGAGACGACGCCCGAGCCAAAGTCCCTGGACAGCGTACGCCATGTGCCCAGCTGGTGCGAGCGTTTGTCCTTGCAGCTGGAGGAGTGCTTGCAACGCGTGCTGCGTCGTATTCCCGGCATCGTCTATTTGTTTGGCGAGCCGGAGGGCGCCAAGACCTTGTTTCTTCTGCAGCACTCGCTGCCCATCGTCTGGCTGACGCAGGCGCTGGCCCACATCTGTGTCGCTTCCCTCAGAGAGGATCGATATGGCGTCGTGCAGGACGACTTGCCGACAATCATACAGACTTTGCACCGGCTGAAGTGCGATCTCGACAAACTGAGCAGCAGCGGCGCTAGCAACTTGAGAGCAGCCGCCATCGACTTTAATTATCTGCGCTGTGCGGTGCGTCGCAGTCTGTACAACGTCTGCAACTCGTTCTACGACTATCTGGACGATATTGTAGCCACACCAGAAGAGTTGTGTCAGCTGCAGTCCTTTGTGCACCTTGGATAAAAAGTCGAGTCACAGTCATTATCATTAACATGTTATCAGCATCTTTCTCAATAACAATAAAAATAAATAAATACAGTTCATGTTAATTACACTTATTGACTTTTTACCTATTGTATAGCATAACACTCAAATTGTTTAAATCAAGCAGCGACAATTTTATGCCCAAGTGCGTCATTGCAACCGATTTGTCGCAATCGCAGTTTGTGCCTCGTCAAATACTCTGTCCACCTCCACAGCAACCGCTTCCAGTCGCTGCTCAGCCTTGCGATCGCGTCCATCGACGAAGATTTTTGTTTGCAGGAAGTTGAGGGCACGGAACGCCATTCCGCCCGTAGGATCATAGAATCCTTCGTAGCTTTTAGTCGCATTCCGTGCGTTGGCGCTCTGATCTGGCGTGCTGGGATCAAAGGGTACGTACTGCTGCAGCGGCTCCTTGTGCCAGCTGAAGATGTTGCGGGAATCTGTAGAGTAAACCAATAAGAGTTGAACTGCCTCATCAACAGTCAATTGTCAATTGTATCTCACCCAAGTCCGCTAGGACACGCGTCATTTCACGGATTTGGGCATCCTGGCGCTCCAGGCGAAAGTTCATTTCCGTCAGCGTGTTCGTCAACTGCATCTTCTCCAGCTGCATCGCCTCGGTTTTTTTGTTCTCCTTGATAGTCTGACGCGAGTATTCGAATATCAAGAGACCAGCTCCAATCGCGAAGATGATGAACTCCCCCAGAAGATTGGCTCCCAGCTCAATGGCCATCGCCTCGTTCAGGGGCGGCACCGTCACTGGTCTCCCCAGGTTCAACGCCCACATTTTGGTCTTGACCTCTACCCAATTGTAAACTGCAATAGAACTTTCGTTAATCGCAACCGATGATGATGATTCTATGAAAAATTTCTTACACTGAGCCGGCGGCATGCAAATGTATTTCCTGAAGAATGGACTGGACTTCGCATTGGACTTGAGTACGTTAGCAATTGGCTTGCTGATCTGTTTGATGGCCAAAACGCCAAGCTTGGCAGCTGGAAACACTCCAATGACCATTGCTTACCACCTTTTTGTATTACAAAATCTCTGTGTAGGAAAATCAGAGTATTCAGGGCTGGCGAATAACATTGAACCGCTGTTCAGTGCGACCGCAGCTGCAATTTTAAAATATGCCAAAAACTGTTTATGCGCATTCCGAGTAAAAACAAAACTTTTTATTAATTTGAAACTTGCATAAACACTACAGTAAAAATAAAAATAGTATATATATACAAATGTGAGTAGAAAAGAAACAGATAAATGTATTTTAAATATAAAAATGTGCACTAAACTTACAAATAAAATAAAAAAAAATAAATAAAATATTTCCAAGCAGCAGTCTTCTAATTTTTTTCGTATGTTACGTACTACACAATAAGATTTGTTTGTTGTTGGTGTTATTTATTTATTTACAGAGCTTGACATAGTATTTCAAACAGTTCAGTTTTTCCCATTTTTCAAACTCAAGCGCAATTTCTTTAATTCGTCATCCTGAGTATCGATCAGTTTTTTTAATTTAAATATCTTGTCTATCAACTCGTTTTTGTGCACCACATGTTCCTCGTGTTTCATTTTGTCCTTGCGAGATTGTCTGAAGAAAATAGTAAAAATGAAAGGATTTTCCGCAACAATTTTTTTTCCTCTCGAAGGAGTGTAGCAATTATCCTAAAACTGCAAATGTATTTCAAACTAAAAGCAAAGAACTAAGAAACATTTGTTTAAATATTTCCAACAATGCAGTCCATCTTGAAGGGAGCTGACTATGGACACGATACAGATCGTAATTTTTCTCCGATTCAAAAAAAATTACAAATAGAAGACAATTTCATTTTAAAGATAATACTTTCCGTAACTTACCGTGTAATTTCAAATCGAATCAAATATAAGCCAAACATAAATACAAAAAGTTCAGCAATTAGTTTGGAGCCCAAATCAGTGGCAACATTCTCACGAAGACTGGGAATTCTTTTAGGTTGCGGTATATCCAACATGTACATTTTAGATCTGACTGAAACTCTATGAATTAATTGTCCAGCTGGTGCGCAAAGTGTTTTCCGAATTAATGCACTACGTTTGGCAACCGTTAATACGAGCGCGCTAACGGGCTTTACAATTTGCTTGACAGCAAATACAGTTAGTTTGGCAAGAGGATAGGCACCAAGTCCCATTTTGTTTACTCAAATTTTAGGAATTTATGCATATGAAACATAGTGTTTGACAGAAAAAAGTGTTCGGCCAATAGTAGTAAGACTCTCTTTTCTACTCGTCGAGTTCAGTTCCCAATTGTCTGAGCGTAATTTTAAGAATATTAATCTCATGAATCTGGTCATTTACGCGTTTATTTAAGATATGCAAATCTCTGAACAGTTCTTCCCGTTGCGTTTTGTGTTTATCATGTTTTTTCTTATCGTTGCGCGCCTGACTAAGAGATCTTGGTTTATTTAGTAATAAGTCAATCAATTGAATCCAATAGCATCTAACTTACCGGGAAAATTCAAGCAGAATAAGTCCTACGCCAATGGAAAGTACGAGTATTTCGCTTAGTAAATCACTTCCGGTTTCAATAGCCATGGCTTTGTTCAAGGGTGGCACATATTTCGGTTGACTCAGGCCTAACATTCTCATTTTTGATCGAACGCTAATCCAATGAAAGACTAGGAATTGCGATGACGATGGTAATGGTTATTTAATTAATGCTGCAAAAGATTTATTTTACTGACTTTGTGCGGGGGGAGCAACGAAGTACTTTCGAAATGTATCGTTTGAGGATGCTTTCTGCTTGATAATCCTCGTAACGGGTTTGGTAATCTGCCTAACAAATAAAAAGCCTAGTTTCGCGAGCGGAAAATAAACCATAATAAATTTTGCATTTTTCAAAAAAACTTTCGACTTTAAAATAAAAGCATACTTTTATTTTGGTATCTTTGAAAAGTTGATTTGGTTTGTTTAAAGACTTTATCAAATAAAATAAGGAAAGAATATATTTTAATATTATAAATCACCAATATAATAAGAAAATACAATTGCTTGGAAGCTCGAAGTAGTCTGCTTTTAAACAACAATTTGTATGATTTGGTTGCTCTGCTGCCAGGATTGTCAACGAAAGACACTCACTTTCGTTTAGCTATACCAATAGAGAATCGAACTGATGTAGCTTTATCCACCTTGGGCCCGTTTGTTTGGAAATTTAAAATAATAATTCTTTTTTTCGTTGTCTTTCTCTTCGTTATTCGCCATTTCTTTTTTCAAAATATCAGTAAATCAAATCGAAAATCTCCCATAGATAAAATACTTTAAAACAAGTTGGTAGTACCCGCGTCCAAAATGGACGTTGGTATTTTTTCTCAACTCCCTCCCACCCCTTGCGGAGGAGCTGCCTATGCTTTTGTATGGGATCGAACGCGAGTTTGGTATATTTTGGACGCGGACGTAGACTCCAATGTGAACAGGCTATAAGAAAGTAGCAGTTTCTTCGACTGTACGTGGCATTTTTTTACATTAAACTTGTGGTCACTCTGCTCTCAATATAAATGAATTTCAAACTTAATCGGGGGACTTTCGCGAATATTCCTATAAAAGAAAAAGCCATGGAATCTGTCAATTTGTCGCCGGAGGAACCAAGTGGGTTATGCTTAATGTGCTTAACTAAAACGTGCCTCGTTTGCCATCGTTGCGGCGACTTTTATTGCTCAAGGGAATGCCAGCTGAATGATTGGCAACGTCATAGATACATTTGCTTCCCTATTCCACCTCTGGTGCAGCCCACAGCGTGCTCTGTGATTGCAAGTATCAATGCAAAAGACCTGCAGAAAGAGGATATCAAGAATGCACATCCGCCGACAATTCAATTGAATAATCAGCAAGTCCCTTCGCGTCGCAATGTTGGAGCACCGATTTCGATTGCAGCCCCGGTCTTGGAAAATAACTCAATCCAATGCGATAAGCAATCTAAGCCGGCAGTCAACAACGTAAACCCAATAGTTGGAACACACAATAATGCTGATTTCACTGAAACTTCTACGCCATCTGCTAACATTGCGAGCGGTTCAATTGTTTATGTGACAAGTTTTACGTCAGCGAATCGCTGTTTTATACGCGACGCCAGCGAATCTGCTGAGAAAGCGTATTTTGCAGTCTGCGAAAAGGTTTGTTGGGTTGTGTGTGTAATCGGAGTCATCTTAAATTTAAAATTTAAAACTGTATTCTCTTATTGTTTTGTTGGGTAATGTGTGTAAATTCATAAATTTAAATACTCCATTCATTTTTTAATTTAATGCATTATGTATAATCATTATATTCTAGGTCAACTTATTGTGTATGCAATTGCCCAGAAAAACTAGAATCAGATACTCGGAATATGGAATTGGGAAATTTAACGGACGATACCATCGAGTCAAAAGCATAGATAGGAAGAACTCCTCACGCCTTTTACTACTCGATGAGGGGATTATCAAAATTTTAAACCTGGTTGATATGCGTGAGATCAGCAGAGAGCTCTTGGAACTACCTTGCTGTGCCATGCAAGTGCAAATTGCAGATGTACCCTTCATGGGTTTGGATCCTAAATTTTGTAAATCGTTTGAGGGTAACCAATTCATTGTAACGTTTAAGCCAAATGGATATGTAGAGCTAAAGCAAAAAAATGCTTTAAAATCATTAAACACACAAATTCTTGAATCTGTTGGGCATGCGAACCATTCTGAAAAACAATCAAACGTGACTAAAAAAGGACCAGAAGTTGTCATAATTGAGAACAATGTACAATTGCAGTTAGAAAGGCGTCAGAATACAGAGGAAATAAACCAGAAGCCAACTGCCATCGTTAATGAAGCAAACACAAACAACAACCAACTAAAAAGTAAGGAAATAAATTCAACAAACATTCAAGCAGACGCCAAAAGTGAACCGAGCAAGGAAACAGAACCACATTTAAAGGAAATCGAATCGCTTTCAATCCCAACTCCTAATAAAACTGTCCAAGCAAATGCGAATGAAACCAACAAAAATATTAATATTGAACCTCCACAGGAATTAGATAATGGGCTGTATGATAAAGACAATCAAATTCTAAAGGAAATTTTAGCTTCGACCTCGGGACAGCTATCCTCAGAGAATCTGATATCCTTTAACAGTGCAAATTCAGCAAATGTGGCTCCTTTATTATGCAGCGTAAGTAATATCTTTGGAAATAAAATTCTTGTTGGGACTTCATATAAAATTCAATCACCTGATAATAATTATATTAACAAGTTATATTATATATAATAATAACAAAAAAAAAATAAAATAATTAATTAACAATTTTTTTATATTTATATTCAAAAAATTTGAGTTAGTTTTTAATTTCGAATAATTCAGCAAATATTTCCTATTTCGTATTTTTTTAATAAAAATTAAATTTGATTCTGTTACTGAAGTAAAGTAGGAATATTTATAAGTTAGAAAGCTGAGATTTCCTAGGTATAATCGTCAATATTTATTCTTCTAGCCCTTTGAAGCGCAACGTCTTTCCAGCAATATCCGAGATGGTTTAGATGTTTGTATTGTGGAAAACGCAAACGTTTCACGAGGAATCATCGCCGCATTCGATAAGTCAAATATGATTGGTATATCTCAAATGCGTAATCGGCTAGCTGAATTCCAGGATTCGCAACCTTACCGACCAGTGTAAGTAATTCAATCAATAAGGTTTCGATGCATTTTACTCTTTTTTCGGTTTGATCAGACTTAAGGAGTATGTTCTTGCGTTATCGGAAACAAATGGTTGGTGTCGTGCCAAAATTATGGAAATTAAAGGAAACGTATATTCTGTGCTTTACGTTGACTTTGCCAGTGGAGGAACTGTTCCCGAAAAAAGTATTCGCCGATATCCCGCTGGTTTTTCAATGCCTTGCTTAACAAGTATTTGCCTAATCGACGGTAATAAGTTTTTTCGTATATACTCATTATTAAATATAAACTAATGAATTTTATCTACAGGTTTTCCACATAAGCCAAGTCAGCGGCAAATTGACTTCTTGAACCAGAACTTGAAATTAGACAGTATTCTTCATATTGACAGCGTTAGCTATTTGCAGGATATGGCTCTCATTAAGTGCAAATCATTAATAGATCAACTCAACATATTATAAAAAAAAAAACAGCAGCATAAAATATTTTTTGAAATTTAATCAGCATAAAATTTAAACTTTTTTTAAACTATTGGAGTACGAATTCTCAATTAATGAGAAGCTATTGATTTTTCCTTACAATTAATATTATTATGATTAACATCTTTCATAAATGGTAAAAAAAAAAAACATTTAAGAAATTATTCATTTCAAAAACTAAATTTTCGTAAAACTAAACCTATTAATTTTTAAATTTTAACAACAAATTTTAAATATATGTACTTTTTGTAAAACAAAAAGGCACATAAAATATAATTTTCGAACATTTAATATTTTAAATAAGAAAATGTGCATAATTTAACAACAATTGGAATACATTAAATTTGTATTTGCTGGATATACAAAACGTTAAAATTCAAAATTATTTTTGTTATAAAAAAGAACCGATTAGTTTCTTAAGATTTTACAAAATTCAATATTTTTATATGCTAACAGCTAAATGCGAACATTTTCAATGTTCATTAGATAACAAATAGTCAAATAATGAGAACCTATCGATATTTTTATTCTGTGTCGCCTTAAAACCAAGTATCGATACCATACAAATAAACAAGTGCCATGCATCGACCATAAGTACTTACTAAAAAGTTCTTAGTCGCAAAACAGATCGTCCACAGCTCAGACTTGTGTATTGTGCGTGTATTGCAGCCTGTGCATTTAAAGTATATATTTAATTCCAAAACAGGCAATACAGCTGTATACATCCTCGTTACTTTTAACATTTAAAAGAGGTAATTAATTTAGTATTCTGCACAAAAAATATCGAAAATAAAAGTTATGAACATATGCAAATATAATTAAGTAGAGTAAGTGCGAAAGCGGCAAATTGTGAAAATTGCTAAATGGCAAATTGTCGGCGGTGATTATAGTTGATGATGCAAAAGGTTTCGTCACGAAATCTAGAGTAAATTGCCGATCACACACGCACACACACAGCGGCAGCTTGATGAGCGGGTAAGGAATATGTAAAGGTGAAATAGAAGTCATTCCATACAAAAGCACACACATACCTATGTACATGTGTATGTGCTGTATATGAAGGTTTGTGTGTGTGCTTACACGCAAACATGCGATTGGAAAGTGCATTGGTAATCTGCAGGTTTCTAATTATTTCAAACAATATTGCCCTTCAATTTTCTAGACTGTATATGTAAGAAATAAACAAAAATTATTATGAAGTGAGAGATGACTAATTAAACCCCGCTGCTGATAACGATGGCGCAAAAATACCGGCTACACTTAGTAGACCATACATATAAAACTTCCACTCATGTTTATTGGTACAATGTCCTTCTAAAGCAGGTTCAAGGGCAGAACACACACACGCGCACACACATACCACTAAATAGCATTTCCAGTGTATGCGAAAGCACTTTCACTTTACTAAAACTTTCCTTGTGGCTGCGTCGCTTGAAAAAGCGCTGTGGGTAAAAAAGCTTTGCTGCTGCTTGTTTTTTTTCGTTATATGAGCATGCCGTTTATGCGTGTGACAGAGAAGCCAATCACCCCCGCATTCGTGTCTTTCACGTGCAAAGCATTGGTGTTGTCGCCTATAATGCCAACATATGTTGGCAATATATATTGCCGGTGCTCTGTATTTGATAAGCCGATATAGTTATGGTATGTGTGTGTGTGTTTATAATTCGGGCAACAGCTGACGATCGCTTTTTTGTTTACACTCGCAATCATTCGCACCCATACATTCGCTCTCACTCAAAACATGCAAATACGTATATACTGAAGCCGGCTGACTAATCGCAATTTACTCGTCGCACAACTTGAAAGCTTTCGCATCACAATCGGGTGGCTTTTAGGGGTAGCCTGTTGCCTAAGCGTTCTCTCGGCTCAGAGCGAGAGATACGTAGACAGAAAGAGAGCGAGAGAGAGGGACATAGGTAGTCGTTTTGGCTTTTTCAGTAGTCGAGGCGGTCTCGTGGTTCGTTCGCTCGCATTGCATATTACCGACATTCTGAACGCGTTGCCAAATTTTCCACTAACAGTCTAACATTTTCCGTCATTGTGTGAAAAGCAAGGCGAACGAAACGCAACAAATATTCTAGCCTTACAGCGCGTCGTTACTCTCTGCTGCTTTGTGCGTTTCATCCGTGTTGGGGAATATTCAAGATATATTTTTCGTGGATTCTATAGCGCCAACTTAGCGGGCCACAAAATGGTTAACGTAACAATCTACGATGAGGCACCACAGCTTAAGGTAAAACGAGTTCGAGTTCGAATGCAGAATCCCAGTGTCAATGTCATAGGAATAATTTCACAATTGCTATCCATAAAGATATCGTCAGAGATATGCCTGGTCTCGCATATCAGTAGCAAAGCAAACGCAACGCTTTTTCTTTTTGCCACACAAACGCAACACAAAATTATGCAACTTTTATGTGGTGCACATGCAAAAGTTGTGTGTGACCTTCGCCAGTGCAGCAGCAGCGTCGTCGTCGTCGTCATCGTGTTCTATGCACAATTTCTTCTTCCATCTGTCAGATTCACCAAGAACGCTCTCTTTGGCTTTGTCTGTGTTTCTCTCATTCGCTCTCTCCCGTTGTTGGGTGGTACGCCTGGCACCCACAGTTCCTTTCTCTTTCCCTCTCCCATGGTGTTTACTTTTAGTGATAACATTTATCGATAAAACGGTGGGTCAATTTGTGGGTTATCCTTAATTATACGATATTGAAATTGTTTATCGCATAATTGGTTTTTTTTACTAATTCTCCTATTGTCTTCATCGCCCAAAGTGTTTACTTTTAGTAATGACACTTTATCGATTAAATACGATGTTGCAAATTTATAAACCCGTTGTTTTGTTTCACAGCCGAACGAAGTACCACAAAACATGGCAGCCGGAGCTGATACCCAGTTGGAGCACATGTGCCGCCTGCAGTTCGACTCGCCCGTTCCCCATGTGCGTCTCTCGGGCATCGTGTGCACCATCGGCCCCGCCTCCCGCAGCGTGGAGATGCTGGAGAAGATGATTGCCACCGGCATGAATGTGGCGCGCATGAACTTCTCGCACGGCTCTCACGAATACCACGCCGAGACGGTGGCCAACGTGCGTCAGGCTGTGAAGAACTATTCAGCTAAGCTGGGCTACGAGCACCCTGTGGCCATTGCCCTGGACACCAAGGGTCCTGAGATCCGTACTGGCCTCATTGGCGGCAGCGGCACTGCTGAGATCGAATTGAAGAAGGGCGAGACCATCAGGTTGTCCACCAACAAGGACTTCCTCGAGAAGGGTTCCCTCGAAATTGTTTATGTCGACTACGAGAACATTGTCAATGTGGTTAAGCCTGGCAATCGCGTCTTTGTCGACGATGGACTCATCTCGCTGGTGGTGCGTGAAGTTACCAAGGACACCGTTGTGTGCGAGGTCGAAAATGGTGGTGCGCTCGGCTCCCGTAAGGGCGTCAATCTTCCCGGCGTCCCGGTGGATTTGCCTGCTGTGTCCGAAAAGGACAAGTCTGACTTGCAGTTTGGCGTGGAGCAGGATGTGGATATGGTCTTTGCCTCCTTCATCCGCAACGCTGCTGCTCTCACCGAAATTCGCAAGGTGCTCGGCGAGAAAGGTAAGAATATTAAGATCATCTCCAAGATCGAGAATCAGCAGGGCATGCACAATCTGGACGAGATCATTGAGGCCGGCGACGGCATCATGGTCGCTCGTGGCGATCTGGGCATTGAAATACCCGCCGAGAAGGTCTTTTTAGCTCAGAAGGCCATGATTGCGCGCTGCAACAAGGCCGGCAAGCCCGTTATCTGTGCCACACAGATGCTCGAGTCCATGGTGAAGAAGCCTCGTCCCACCCGTGCTGAAATCTCTGATGTTGCCAACGCTGTGCTCGATGGCGCCGACTGCGTTATGTTGTCTGGCGAGACCGCCAAGGGCGAATATCCACTCGAGTGTGTGCTGACCATGGCCAAGACCTGCAAGGAGGCTGAGGCTGCTTTGTGGCATCAGAATCTGTTTGCTGATCTGGTGCGTGGCGCCTCCGCAAACACGCTGGATGCTGCTCATGCAGCGGCCATTGCTGCTGTTGAAGCTGCCAACAAGGCGAAGGCAGCAGCCATTGTGGTGATCACCACCAGCGGCAAGTCGGCCTTCCTGGTGAGCAAGTATCGTCCACGTTGCCCCATCATTGCCGTCACCCGTTTTGCCCAGACGGCTCGTCAGGCCCATCTCTACCGTGGCCTGGTGCCACTTATCTATAAGGGTAAGTTTACTGTTCAGGTGATTTTGAAGTACACCTCTAATGAGTCTACATTTTGCAGAGGCTGCTCTTGGTGACTGGCTGAAGGATGTCGATGTGCGCGTGCAGTTTGGTCTGCAGGTCGGTAAGAAGAACGGCTTCATTAAGACCGGCGACTCTGTGGTCATTGTCACGGGCTGGAAGCAGGGTTCCGGCTTCACCAACACCATTCGTATTGTGTAAGTGGAGAATGATGAGAGAGATGATCGGCGGACATAATTAATTCATTCTATTCATTGCAGTACCGTCGAATAAATCTGGACTTCAACCCCAGAAATTAAGAGGGTGCATCACTGTTAAAAAGCGTTTTAAGCGCTGAGTGCTTGCGTCCCTATACTGTTATTAACCAAGTTAATTTATTACAAATATTGGCAAGAAAAAAAGCAAAAAACGCATTATCGGAATATTGGAATGATAATCGAAATTGGACACATTTAACCGCTGCTGAAGCGCCACAGATCGGCTCCCAAGCGTGCAGGAGCCATTCAAATACAACACACTCAGATATAATTTATGATTGTTAAATATAATGTTCTTCATAGTAACAACAAGTAATAAACACTATTATATACATATGTACAATATGTCACTCGGACCGCGTTTTCTATGTATAACTTGTTTAGCAGTCAATAGGTAGAAGTAGAAGTAAATACGGCACATACTAATGTGGTCAATCTTCATCTGGTAAATTGATATGCATATTACCATGATTGAAACTAAGATCAATGTCGCGATTCACATAGGAACAAGGAAAAATACGATAATTTATCTAAAAAAATTAACGTAAGCAAGTTGCCGACGAAAGTTAATGCTCAGCATGACAATGACAACATCGACTTTACAGTTTTGTTTTCAGTAAATAATCATTGACTTGAAAATTATTGTTTCTTTATTTTTGATTTAAGTTGCCAAAATTTCGCTTTTCATTACATTCATTGCGCGGTCCGCAGTGCGCGGATCTTCGCCGCTACATTCGCTGACGCCATGGTCACATAAAGACTGCCACAGTTACTCGGACGATGCCAAGACTTCAAATGTAATCAACCCTTCTTCAGCTCATACATGTTACAAAAATATAAATCTTAATTTATTACCCATACAGAAGGCGAAGTTGCAGCTCGATTGCGGACCCTTCTCCTCGCAAATAGACTACAAATGCCGCTTGCAGTATAATTCACCGAGTCTAGATTATCCTCTGAGTGGCATAGTTTGCACCCTGGGACCATCTTCAAATGATTTCGAAGTGATACTAAAACTAATCCAAGCCGGCATGCGCGTGGTGCGTATGAATTTCTCGCACGGCTCACACCCGTACCACTGCAACGTCTTGAAGACTGCACTGCAAGCCATCGACTGCTATGCCAAGCAAATAGGAGTCTACAAACCGGTGGCTATTGCCTTGGACACTAGGGGACCGGAAATACGCACGGGGCTGATATCGGGCAGCGATACCGCCGTAGTACATCTGACGCAGGGCGAAAGCATCAAACTGTCAACGGACAAGTCTGTTGAAAACGAATGCACAAAGGATGTTTTATACGTTGACTACGAGAATTTGCCGAAAATTGTGAAGCCTTGCGATGTGGTGTTTGTCGACGACGGACTTATAGGGCTGCGGGTTATGGAGGTGAAGGGCGCCGAGGTTACTTGTGAGATATTAAACTCCGCACAGCTCGGTTCCCATAAGGGCGTCAATCTGCCGGGTCTTCCTGTCGATCTCCCCAGTGTCAGTGAGAAAGACAAGTGTGATCTGCTCTTTGGCGTGGAACATAACGTGGACATGGTGTTTGCTTCGTTCGTACGCAGCAGGAAAGACGTCATAGCGATACGCGAGGTGCTGGGTGCTAAGGGCAAGCACATCAAGGTCATCGCAAAGATTGAGAATCAACAAGGCATGCAGAACATTGACGAGATCATTGCTGACTCCGACGGCATTATGGTAGCTCGCGGTGATCTCGGCATCGAGATCCACACAGAGGATGTTTTGCTTGCCCAGAAATCACTGATAGCCAAGTGCAACAAGGCCGGCAAGCCTGTCATCTGTGCCACCCAGATGCTGGAGTCCATGGTGAGCAAGCCGCGACCAACACGTGCCGAAGCATGTGACGTGGGCAACGCCATCTTTGACGGGGCCGACTGTGTGATGCTATCGGGTGAAACAGCCAAGGGCAAGTATCCCGTGGAGTGCGTCAAGTGCATGGCCAATATCTGTGCCAAAGTTGAGTCCGTGCTGTGGTACGAACACATTCAAAACGAGGTGCGAAACGTCCTCAAAAAGGATGGCGCAGACGGACTAACGTCCGTCACGTCTGGCATTGCTGAAATTGCATCTTTGGGCCAAGCCAAGGCGATCATTGTGGTCAGTTACTGTCCACTTGTGGCTCAACTGCTGAGCCAATATCGCCCCAGGAGCGCGATTGTTATGCTCACGCAAAGCCCAAGGATAGCGCGGCAGTCAGTAATTTTTCGTGGCATTTTTCCGGTTGTCATCGAGGAAATGGCGAATGGCTGTACCGACTTTGGCAGCATCTTGGCATCCGGCGTGAAGAAAATGATCCTGATGAAGCTTGTGGACGCCGACAAGGAAGTTAAACTAATGACCGTCGATGCTTTGCAAGCAAAAAAGATCTCTTTCCGCCTTTTGACCATCAAACAGAAGTCCAACCAAGCCAAGTGCCAGGAAACTATCCAGGCTCAAGCCAAGGGCAAAAAGGCTGGCACATTGAAAAAGGAGAAAATCGCAAAGAGTAAAATACAAACGGATAAAACCAAATCCGCGGAACAGATTGCAAAGTGTAAAAAACTCGCTAAACAAAGGAAAAAACGAGAGGAGGCTAAAAAGGAACGGGAGGATAAAAAAAAAGCGGATGCAAAGAATAGCATTTGTAAATTAATTATGCGTAAATCCACGAAATACCAGGATAATTTTGACAATTAAAAGATTCAAGATTAATTATCTCCAAATTCGACACGTAAATAACAAATGGAAAGTAGTTTTGATACCTTTGCACCTTATTCAATAAGAATGAAAGACAAAAAGTAACAGGAGAAAGTAAAATAGTCTAAATAAAATTGTTTAAATTAAATGTTCGTTGCAATTTGCAATGCGAGATATCAATTCCATCTAATCTAGATTAATTTACTCTTGGGCCATACTAGATACCGTAAAATTACAAACAAAATTGCGATTTGAAAGCAGCATCCTGATTTCTATTGTTCCGCAATTTTTTAAGATTAATTTGAGGATGTATTTAAGGTAAATTGCCTCATCACTAGTACAGTATTATAGAGAAGATACTGAATGCGAAGTAGTATATTTTTGGAGAACTAGTATATTGTGAAATTCAAGCTGCGGCCACGCTGCTGGTGAAATAAACAACATGCAACAGATGATTTCATTATATAGTAACAGCAACTAGAAGAGGATCAAGTTTTGATTATCGATAGAGGAGCACCTTACAAAATGGCATTGCCGTGCACAAAAGCAACAACAGCAACGACGACTCACGCAGTTGTGCAAGCTATAGAGACTTATATTCAGAACCAAAATCTGCTCGGTGAGATTGCCGAACTGGACGAGTTGCTCAACGAGCTGATTGATTTGCACAAGGATAATGAGTTGGCGCTAAAGCGCGTCGTGCAATGCATCTACAATTTGCTGCAAAGCAACAACAAGTTCAATGTCAAGTTCGGCGCCAAAGTGTTTCACAAACTCATTGCCATTGTTATTGCCGGCATCAACAACACGAGTTTCAGCCGCCAGCTGGTGGCCAACGTGTTGATTTGTGTGGAGATTTATGCCCGCAAATTCCCTCGCATCGATGGCAAGTTCTTGCTGCAGCAGCTCTGGTCCCTGAGCTTGAGCAGCGATTGTCAGCCACATGCTGCCCAAATCTTGGTGCAACTGTTTGATGATTTCGTGCGGCAACTAGGTGCAGAGTGTGTTTGCTGCCACGAACTGCAGATGGTGATCAAAAGTCTGCTGCAGTCGGAGGCTCGGGATTTTCGCAAGGCAGCTTACTTTCTCATGAGAAAACTGGAGAAGGGATTTGTTGCTTTGCCAGGTGGTGAGCAGCAATGGACTTCTTATGTGACCATAATGGAGAGTTTGGAGGAGCAGCAGTCGCATTTAATGCTGCCGACACTTGGTACTCTAATGCCACGCATTATTTGCCGATCAGCAAATCAAGATGCCGAGTGGATCAGCTGGCTGCGCATTCTGTACATGAGACTGCTGCAGGATAGTAACATATTGGTGCTGCGTTGGACCCTCGCATATTTTGTAACCCATTTTGATGTGACCAAATTGTGTCAGCTCCATTTGCTGGCCGAATTTCTGGCCGCCACCAACAGAACACAGCTCTACAATGTGGAGTGTTATTTTGTGCCCACGTTCCAGTTCAACAATTTTATAGGCCAAGAAGATATGCAGGTGTTTTTGGAAGCCCTCGTTACAGTTCCCTGGCACTCTGTTCCACTGCTCTTTTGGATGGGCCACATGCCACTCCAGCAAAATGCAATAATTTCTAAGAAACTGCTTCTTAAACTGAGCTCAAGAGTTCGCACTTTGAGAAACACCAAGTTGCGAAGAATCGCTAATAAGCGTGTTTTTGACATATTTGAGGTGAGTCTTGAGTTTTGACGGCAAAGCACATTTCTAAACAATTATGTACTACTAGGCAACTCTCAACAGCTTGACGCTGCGGGACTACTTGTTGTTTGTCGAGACCATTTTTAATATCAATGATGCATATTACAACGATTATGAACGCTTGATAATGAAACTACGAGATTGCCAACATATTGAACAGGACGAAGTCTACTTGAGCAAACGTTCCTATGAAATAATTGGCGATGATTCGCATGTCAATCTCTTAGTAGCTGAGCTCATTGGACACTTGAGCAGACTGCCTAAGAAACTTCACGGTTGGTGGCGTTTTTTTCCATTGCTCAATTTAAGCCACCTGGATTCATGTGTGCACAAAATGTGCTGCGAATTCTATGAGACTCAATATGATGTAAAGTTTGAAATACTGCAAAAAGGCAGCGACCTCGGTAAAGTGCAAGAACATTTAATTGGCCAACTCGACTGTCAAACGAAAGAGGAAAAATCCTTTGTGAAGGAGAAATCTGTAGACTGGTTTGTGGAGACTAACCTGCAATGTTGGAGTCAAATTCAGGAGTTACATTTAAAGCCGCTTGAGCTTCTAGAACGTGGAACGAGGGCAACCTTTTTGTGCATAGCACAACTTTTGAAAGACACTGAAACGCCGGTCGAAGAAAATGAGAATTTACTTGAGGTTCTAATAGGCTTGCTACAGAAGTACAAAAACTCTGAATACGCGTAAGTTGTGAAATTATTAATTTAATCAATAATTGTTGATTACTTTCAAATCTACAGGGTGGAAGGAATACTAAAGTATGCATTAAAACACTTGAGTGATGTCGATGCCGAGAAACTGGCTGAGAAAATACTTAGCCATCGATGCGAAAACACAACCAAAACACTTTTAGCAAATGCAACAAAAATAGGAGTTTCTTTGATTGTGCAGGGAATTCTTCTTGGAGACATCACTTCCGGAGATGCAAGGTAAGTAAACTTTCATATTTGTTCGACTGAAACTGTTTGATTTCTTCGAATTTGTCTCGTAGAATTGAGGCGGCTTACATAGATAGCATAGTCAATAGTCCATTTGATGAAATAGTCATACGAAATAAATACATTTATTTTGCCATGCAACAATCGGAAGAAAAAGTAAATGCGATCAGTGCAGAGCTGCAACTCGCCAATAAACAGTTGACTGAGAAAAAGCCTCGATACTTTGAGAATTGCAGAGAGCATAGGGTGAAAATGCGTATTGCCAGAGCATTGTTAATGATGCAAAACCGCATAACCTGGTCGGATGAGTTGTGGAATACATTACTGGCTCCCAGTGATCAACTGAATATAAGCTATATGTATGAGTGCCTTGTGGCTAGACTTTTGCCGAGCCTTCAATTTGTATTACATCAAATGCAGCAGATTAACAAACTCAAACCAAGCCAGCAAATTTCGGTAATTTCCGTAATTCACCTATATTGCATGGATAACTGGAATAACCTTACAACGGAGGACTTGGAGAAGATTGTCAGCTTGCTGCTGCCTCATACAATGGGGGCTAATTTTCAAACACGTCTGCTAGCGCAATTGGTTCTGCACAAGATTGCGGTGAAATGTAAAGGTACCAGGTGAGATTATGCATATAAATATATATTCTTTATAGATCTTACTTTATTGAATTTTCAGCATTCACTTGCCCATTATTGAAGCTTTGCAGTCAGGCATAGAAAACACTTTGGGATCAAGATTACCTACATTTGAATACGAAACTCGTGTCATCTTGTCAGACGCTATGCTGCAGTCCGATTCCTGCGCAGATCTTATCCTATATATGACAAATGCGCCATTTGACGAGTACGATAAAACAATCAGCATCTCAGACAGCATCAAGGGAAACATCGAGGCATATCGAAAGACCGCAATAACAAGAAAACCTCCCTCATCCACAGCACACGAATTGCCACTAGAAATGACCAATTTAAATGTGCAGAGAAAAGCGAATCCTGTCAATAACATCTTCAACACCAATGAAAATATTACAAAGGAAACGACTCCTACAGGTCATGATCTGATTGTGGTAGCCTCCTTAATAGATAAATTACCTAATCTTGGAGGACTAGCTCGCACCTGTGAGGTGTTGGGAGCGAAAACATTGGCTCTGAATTCCAAGTCGGTTGTTGACAAAACAGATTTTACGAACTTAAGGTAAGCATAGGCACTGTATTTAAATACAATTATATTTTGATAACCTTTCATTACAGCATGACTGCCGAAAAGAGCCTCAATATACTGGAAGTAAAAACCGAAACACTTGCTGAATATCTCATTAATAAACAATCAATGGGATATAAAATTGTTGGTGCAGAACAAACAGCTTATAGCGTTAATTTCGCTGATTTTAAATTTCCAGAAAAATGCGTTTTGTTGCTGGGGTAAAAATCTATTTAAATTTGTAATCCCCAAAATTATGAATAATTGTTTACCATTTTTTGCAGTCATGAAAAACATGGCATTTCTGTGGATTTGATTGCACTCCTGGATTTTGCTGTCGAAGTACCGCAATTTGGTGTTGTGCGGTCGCTAAATGTCCACGTTACCGGCTCATTGTTTATTTGGGAATATTGCAAGCAGCATTTAAATAAATAAATGCTGACAAATGCTTATTTTATGTGATTCAACCTTTTAATATATATATACACATGGGTGTTTTATATTGTATAAATTAAACTGGATATTGTTGTACAATACAGATGAGCTGCTTTTAATTTCTTTTCAATCAGGACTTAAAAAACTAAATTATTTGTCTTTAACTGATGTAACTAAAATTTATAGAATTTAGATGAGCTGAATTTACTTTGTTATCAAATGTATACATTTAATTAATATAATTGTAAAACTAACAATTGGTAAATTTTTTCGTTTTGAACCTGCGGGGATCGCTTGACGCCATAAATTGTGTGCACCATCGATAAGCGATACAACGATACCCAACGCATTTAAATCGATATGTGGATGCTAACGCTTATCGGCTTACCATGTATCGATGCCATTTGTGAATAAATAATAACAAAAATAGTGAAGAAACGCAAGCAAATCATGAGTTTTTCCGAAAATTCATCAGATTCCGATTGGTAAACTTTTTATTTTT
Organism: Drosophila ustulata; assembly: GCA_035047365.1. Classification (NCBI taxonomy): domain Eukaryota; kingdom Metazoa; phylum Arthropoda; class Insecta; order Diptera; family Drosophilidae; genus Drosophila; species Drosophila ustulata. The sequence goes on from JAWNPT010000094.1 coordinate 32,178,217, forward strand.
ATAAAATATAAAAAAATAGTTTCAATATCAAGTTCGATGATTCCTATTTAGGAAAGAGACAAAAATAAAAGTGAAACTCAACAGCAGCACTGGAAGCGGAAAGCAGAAATACAGCCAAAAGTTCTGTGAGAGGTGGCTGAGCCTCTTCGATCCTTGGCTCAAGCGTTCAGCCGAGGATCCCAACAAACCATTTTGCCGAGCCTGTCAGTGCCGGTTGGACTGCAATCGTTGCCACCTCGTGAGACATGAGCGCACCACTAAACATAAACGCAATCTCGAATCGCTTATTACAAAGGGTGAAGGTGCTGTGCGAAAGGAGCTGAGTGTGCGTCAGGAGCGCAGCAAATATTACCACCAACGAAAGCGAGCGCTGAAGCAGGCTCTAAAGCAGGAGCAGGTAGAGCAGACAATTGAGGATAATGACAATCCGTTGGAGGTGCTGGGGTCAGCAGTAGCAAACACCGATGGAGTCATAGAAGAAAGGTGCATATATGATATATCTAAAACCATAAACTGATATTTATCAAATATTTTGCAGCTCCCACAACTTTGAAGTTAGGGAAACAACACCTCAAGCAACCCAACTGACAACAACGCAACCAGCATTAAACAATCATAGAACTCCCATTAAAACCAGTCCACGGGTGACGAGCTCAACATCCAGTCGTAAGGAAGGCCTTAAGCTGCTTATGCAAATCCAACAGGACAAGCACGAGTTGATGGAATCCTTCCGAGAGCTGATTGGAGTCCAACTCCCACACGCGCCCCCTCGAGAGAAGAATCATGTGGACCTGTTCTTTGAAAGCGTCAGCTCAAGTGTCAAAGCGTTATCGCCGAAACTTGTAGCTGAGGCCAAGATGCGCGTATCCCAGCTGATTTGTGAGCTGGAGTTGCGAGCGCTAAAGGATAATAATAGTTCAAATGGGGATTCGAAGGCTGTGGAAATCTCAATGGCGAAAAATTCTTGCCTAGCGCAACAAGTGGCTAGCGAACAACATTCCCAATTTGGGGTTCTGACGTAAGACACAAATTAAAGCTAACTAGGACTAATTTGTATAGAAATTTTAAATAAATTTGTAAATTAACTATTACTCTAGCTATCGATGTATCGATGTTTTTTAATTTGTTTGTAACATCGATGATTGTTGAAATTAAAATATATTTTTATGTATTTCTTGCCGATTAAATTATAAATTTATACATATATATATTGTTTTTTTGAGCAGTTTTGTTGAAGTGGGACAGCAATCGTAATTTACAAAATAAATTGAAACCCCAATAACTATTAATCGATTATGCTAGAGCATTTATAATCGATTATGTTAAGTAATAGCTGCTCAGTTTTTATGTGTTATGTCCAATTGCTGTTAAAATAAGCACTTATAACTGTTCTTTTTAAATTATTGGGACTTTTCTTCAATTGGCTCAAACGATGGCGATTTTGTAAATTGTGAAGGTTTATGACATTGATGAAAAGGGAAAAGTGCACTTACCCCATAAACTAGCGAAATAAAAGGCTAAAAAAAACGATTTGTCACTTGAACGTTGTTCACAAAATTGTAGAAATAGGCGCGCGCTTTCACGCAAGCTGGAAGTGAATGTCATGTAACTCGTATAAATACAATAATATCGCGCACAAAACGCGCACACTTACTCAACTAGTTAACTTTATTTGAGTTTCATTTATCAATAAAAATTACAAAAACATGATGCAGCAATACAATTTATTTTTAAAGAACTAGCCGGTAACGAAACACTTCCAGTAAAAATGGCGCGTACACTGTTAATTATAAGACAGCAGAACTGTTAATAACATTAGTGATAATAACAGTAGAGTAACTAACAGCAGTGACAATAACATATTGCTGAGTTTGGACGCCAAAATCATATGGTCTCTTGAACTGCATGTAAACAAAACAAAATAAACACGACAAAACAAAATAAATAAATTAGTTTTTATAGGCACTTTTGTAAGCAAATGTCATTGTAAGTGAATTCAAACAGTAATTTAAATTATTTGCAGATAAAAAACGAGTAAAAGGACATTAAATATGTACATGTATATTGTTAAACTTACAGATGTCCCTGAAACGCTATGGTATGAAGGCCAGAACAGCACCAAATCGCGAGGAGCTACTGCAGAGCATTAAACGGAATCGCGCTTTATTGAACGACTACTTTCAAGATCTTGCAACTAGGGACTCTCAATCAGCACTGCAAAAAAAAGAAGAATCGTCAAATGTTGTTACCCCAAAAATTGCTGCTGTTCGCCAGCGAAACAGCTACGACTTATTCTTCGAAAGCGCTTGCATCAGCATCAAGAGCTTGCCCCCTAAACTGGCAGCAGAAGCGAAGAGTCGAATATCGCAAATCATAACAGAATTCGAGATTCGCGCCATTTCCGAGCAGGAAGCGCAGCAAGAAAAGGAAAAGGAGAAAAAACAGGCCGTGAAGAGCGTAAGATTGTCAAACGAGCCATTGGTCGAGCCTTCGACCGGAATCGTATACGAATTTCAAGCGTACAGTTGAAAGAGTTGTCTGTGAAATCTCTGTCGTTATCTACTTGGTTTCGTCAAAACTTTAGTTATTTCCCCATTTCGTTCAACAAAATTTTCGATTAAATTAAAAAAAGTGTGTAATATTTAAATTTTTACATTTGGTTTTAAATTCTTTCGACCACATCTTTCGGCCCCTTTATTGAACAAAATTAATGTAACGTTGAGATGGCTAAGAAACCAAAGGTGTGCATTATCGGCGCAGAGAGTTGGTAAGTTGGGCCAACAATTAGGTCTTAGGCCAATAATTGGACTTGAGAATTCATTATCTTTTCAGGGGTACTGCTCTTTCAACGGCCGTCTGCAAGAATGCAGTTAAAGGCGAGTTCGACGAGAAAGTTCAAATTTATGTGTACGATGAGCTTGTGCGGAGCAATTACCTTTCGGAGGTCATTAATGAGCGTCACGAGAATATTAAATATCTGCCGGGCATCAAGTTGGAATCCAACCTGGTAAATTGACAGTGGCTTTTGTAAAATTTAGCGTTAATAAAAGGTGTTCTTAGATTGCTATCAATGATTTGATAGAGGCTGCCAAGGAGGCCGATATATTAATATTTGCCACGTCTCATTCATTTATAAAAGCTTACTGCAATATATTAGCAGGCAAGGTGAAAAGCAGTGCATATGCTGTATCGTTGATAAAGGGACTGGAACACATAAGGGATGGGGAAATCGATCTCTACTCACATCTCATTTCCAAACAGTTGAACATTCCATGCTACTCGATGATGAGTGCCAACAGCGCGATGGAGATGGCTCAGGGCAAATTGAGTGAAATAACTATTGGGTGCAACAATGTGAACCATGCCCATCAATTGTCCAATTTGTTGCAGACCAACAACTGCAAAGTGTTCAGCATCGACGATGTTGATGGAGTCGAACTGTGCAACACTCTTAAGGACTTGGTGGCGATAAGCGCGGGTTTCATTGATGGCTTGCGATTGGGGGAGAACGCCCGGGTCGCTTGCCTCCATTTAGGCCTGAAGGAAATGATGCGATTCATTAAGACTTTTAATCCTAACACCAAGCTGTCCACATTCTTTGAAAGTTGCGGATTGGCGAATTCTGTAGCTTCTTCCTATGGTTGGTCCATTCATATATATATATCGAAATTGTTCTAACAATGCCTCTGTAGCTGATAAAAATGTTACTTTTGCTAAGTGCTTTGTTAGCTCACGCAAAACTGTCCAAGAAATCGAAGCGAATCTTTTGAATGGTCACAAATTGCTTGGTCCCATAACCGCCGAAGAGGTTTTCGCATTTTTGGAAAAGTCCAATTTGCAAGAAAAGTAAGCGATTTTTAGTGATTGGCCTTGCAACACTCCTCTAATTGTTCCCTTTAAAGGTATCCCCTGTTTACAGTACTACATAGAATTTGCCAGAACGAAGTGCCTCCCGAAGCCATTGTAGATATCCTGCGTGCGCATCCCGACTTGAGGTAGCTACATATTTGACAACTTTTGCAATTTAATTAGTAATCAATAGTATGTTCAATAGCAACACATCCCTTGCACAAATGCAAAGAGATGAATACAAGCTTCCCATTTCGTTTGCTGACAGTGCTCTGGAGAATGAGGGGGATGTAGTTCCTGAACTTGAAGCTCGCCCTGCACAGAATACCATTTGCAAGCTGCCAGTTGATAATTCGCTTGATTTCGGTACTGATGAGGACCAAGTCCAGCAAGCCAGCAGTATCGAAAAGTCGAGCGTGGGAGCAACAGCAACCTTAGATGTTGTCAAACCTAACAAGACCGATATGCAGTTTTCATTCGAAATTGCATCATGCGACGGCAATCCAGAAATCGTTCTGACGCTTAATGAATCGCCAACAAATTTGCCACTAGAAGTTGAACAGCACAGAAACCCATGGCTTCATGAGAACGAATTCTTCAACATTTCTCTAGGTAATGCTGTTGGCGTATCCCAGAATCTAAGCGATGAAGCTAGTGCAAAATACTTGACAGTTAAGCGACAGCCAGCTGAAATGGGTCAATTTGGTACGAACAAATCGGATGATAGGAAACCTAGAGTTGGTTTAACCAACTTCATTAAGCGCCATGTGAACCCTTTAAATGAGAAATATAAAGCGCTAAAGGTGAGGGCCAAAGTTAGTAATGACAAGAAAGCATCCAAACTCGAAAAGAAATTGGCTAAGAAGGAAAAAAAAGTGAAAGCTAAAAAGGTAGATACAAAACCAAAATCCAGCGAAACTGCCGAGAAACAAGAATACAAATCGGCAAAGTCATGGGAACAGGAAAGTATAAAAAAAAAAGCCCAGGTTCTGTATTCCGAAGATCCTACATATAATAAGCGTCCTACTTATGAGCCTAGTGTATCAAAGCTTTTTGACATAATGAGAATAAAGCAAAACCAATCTTATGAGGAAGAGCTTATTGGACATTCTCTTAAAGCAAACGAACATTCGAAGAGCCAAATAAATAATAGCAAAAGGGATAAACTATATGACAAAGAAACCGAAAAAATGCCTATAACTAAGAAAGGTGACTATATGCAAGTAACGCGATCAGACAAAAATAAAGAGAGCAACAGAAGATTAGACGACGATTCTAACAGGGCCTCTACCGTACGCAAAGCAGATAAGGTTCCCGTGCAATACTCAAACACAGATAATTCCTATCGGATGATCAAATCTGATCTTGGGGCACACAATACCAGCCAGAGTGAGAACCAATTGATGGATTACGAACAATCAAGTCCATTAAAACATCAAAAAGAGGACAAGCCGAAAGCCTCTGTGCAAAGTGGCAACATGTCTCCATATATGCCTTTTTATAACGAGCGGGAGAAAGTGAAAAGTCTTGAAGAAGAACCTCATTTGATATATGGAGGAAAAGGCACTGAAAGGATTCACGATGTCTTCGAAGATCCCACTCAGTTACTTAGAGCACAAGAGTTTTTGGACGAACAGTCGGAATTGATCAAGAACCTTTTATTCGAAGTTACTGCTTCAGAAAACTTAAACAGTGGCTTGTCCAAATTAAATCAAATTGAAGCCGAATACCTTGATACACAACTGAGGCACACCGAACTTAAAGCTGTTGAATCCAGCAAGGACTTATCCAATGAACAGAAAACTATACCCGAAATCAATGAAGAATCCATTGAATTTGATCCAGTTAAATCCATGTCACAACTGACGCACGAAGAACCCAGAGCCCTTAAAAAGGACATATCCACTAAACATAACAAATATCTCCACATTAATAAACAATCAACTGAGTTTGATCAAATGCAAGCAGAAGAATTTTTGGATCATCTCAGGCGGGAAGAAGATATAAGTGAAAAAGCTTTCAATATGGTTTATGAAGACGATCGAGAGTTCCCTAAAAAGGAAAAAAAAAATAAATCCTCGTTAGTAGATAAAAAAGAACTCCAGTTCCATAACGAGAAGAATAATACCATTTTAATGGAGGATAATTATGAGATGATTCTTGAAAAACAAATTTCCGATGGAAAAATTGAAAAGTCTGTTCTACAGGACAAAGAGAAAAAAATGCAGTTCCCTGATGAGAAGAAAATTGACTCTTTAATGGAGGATAAATATGAGATGCTTCTAGAAAGTCATTATCCGTATAAAAGGATTGAAAAATCTTCATTACAGTACAAAAATGATATGCTTTTGAAAAAACATATTAATAAAACATTTGAAACCGCTGCTGATGAAGCTGTCGAAGGAAATTCCAAGACGTTTGAAGACCATCGTCCGTCAGCTTTGATAAAAAAGAATCAATATCATGGCATTGAGGATCCCAATCTGCGTTTTTACCACGGCAAAAACGATGGAGAACAGGGTCCAGAATGGGATTGGGTGCTCGAGAATGTCAAACATAACGAAGATATGAAGAATAAGCAGACGGAAAGTAGAGATCTAGGTGTAGAACTAGACGAGGATCTTTCTAAAGATAGTTCTCATGCGCAACCTATCAGCAAAAATAAATCTGTTAAGCAAACGAAGAATAAAGATCTTGGTCTACCAATAGACGAGGATCTTGTTAAGCATAGTTATCAAGCTCAACCTATCACCGAAAATAAATCTTTTAAGCAGATGGAAAATAGAGATCTAGGTCTAGAACTAAACGAGGATCTTACTGAGCATAGTTACCAAGCTCAACCTATCAGCGAAGAGAAATCTGTCAAGCAGGCGAAGAATAAAGATCTAGGTCTAGAACTAAACGAGGATCTTACTGAGCATAGTTACCAAGCTCAACCTATCAGCGAAGATAAATCAAAAACAGAGGAAGCCTTCAAAGAGTTGGGGAGTAGCGATGTCAGTTTAGACCAAAAGTCTGCACAAGAAAGTCCAGAGTATACTGATTCAAGCTTACACCAGGATGTCGACTTATATCAAGCTCAGGGAAGTGGGCAAATTCAATTCGAGGGCAAACAGAATGACATCTTTATGGAAGATGTAAGCCCGACTTCGCTATCGGATGAAGAACGATACCAAGAAGTGCCATCAACCGATTCAGATCGTTTAAAGCACACTGCTAGTGAAATCACCGATGAAATGCAACGAGACAAGTCTGAATTAGAATCTTTCGAAACCCAACAGTCTGATCTAACCAACCCCGAACTGAATGAGAAAGAGTACGAGGTTATGTCAAAAGCAGTGAATGATTTTAAGAAGATTCTTGACGACGTCGAGCTAAAGTTCAATAGCGCAAATGCCTTAGAAACCAATGAGGAAAAGTACCAGCTGAATCGAGACACCGTTGTTGATTCGAAATTCAATACATTGATGACTAAGGGGAAATCGAGGCAACGTAAGGTAGACTACAGCGGAACTGATCCTTACGTGAACGATATCAATATTTTGCCCAAGATGTCGCCTTCTTCCATCGCGAGTGACGAACTGGGGGGGAAAATTCGAAAGAAGATTGTGCTCCGACCATCATTTCATCCGCCGATCAATCCCCGTGTTCGGATACCGCGGCCTCCCTTCGATGCGCGCGATCACGAGTACCACACTGTCAATTACCGCGCTCCACCCAATTTACTCCGCAATGCCTCGCTGCCACTTCGCAAAATTCCGGTGACCTATAGATCGAAGCAGACGGCCGCCAGCAATGTGGTGAAATTGCCGCGTCCCATGATGAGACTGCCATCGTCCGTGATGCGTTCTTCTGTGCTGGCCGTTGAGCTGGGCATCTTTGCAGCTTTCTTCTCCCGCTATCGAGGCAGCTGCAAGTAGATCCAGATAGAACAATATCTCGTAGATTATGCGAGCGTCTCCGACTTGTATTCACTTCCACCACAATCTTGCCGACACTAAAGTCGTTACAAACATAATAAATAAACAATATAATTTGCTATGACCAGAGGTATTCCTCGATGGGACGCCGTAGAAATACTTGTCGGCGCTCTAGCGACTGCAGCGGTCGAAAGTTATTCAGCAGAGGTCGTCCATGACGATTGCGGAGTTGCCAGAACTTGGGCAACTCCCGATGCGAGATAGGCAGCACCTCGGCAAAGACGTGCCACAGCACAGCTGGCGAGCAGGGTGGTGTTGTCAGGGATCCCTTGTAGGCATAAAAGTTGCCCCTGTCCAAGCTGCCGAGTAGCGAGCCGAGAGTGAGGAACGCGGCTGGCGTGTAGCTGCTGTTGAAGTCGCTCACATGGAGCAGCGAGCCCAATATCTCATTGAAGCCAGGCTGATAGTATAGGTAATTTGTCTGCAATCAGGTCAGCTTAGATCGATGACTCTGCGGGGGCGGGGCGGGGCCAACTTACCCTCACCACTTTGAAGAGCACAGCGAGTACCGCAAGGCCGTCAGTTTGGTTTCTCGCCTCCTCGTCACTTTGGTATTTGGTATTGCGATGCACTATATGCATCTCCAGATCGTACCGACGACCATTGAGCAGATGTTCCGAGCCCTTCTGCTGTGACGAGCCCCAGTGGAAGTGCACAGCCATGGCCTCATAAAAGTCGCCCAAGAGTCCGCCTGTTATGTAAGGGCGTTCGCCATACACCGTCGTGGGTACGCTGAACTCAACTGCCAAAAAAGGTGAAATATCAAATGGAATTATGCATTCAGGTGGGTGGGTCTCTGTTTACCTGTGTGTCCGTTATTGCGCACGTTTAGCAGCTCATCGAAGGGCTCGTCGTAGAGCCCAAAGAACAGAGGAGGCAGCCCTATGGGTATCACCTTCTGGGCGTTGAGGGGCACGGGGGACTGATCGACGCCTCCGCATTGGGGGTACAGGTATTGCCATTGCATGGGCGCCTCATAGCTAAAGCGACGATCTTCAGATGGAAAATCTGCGGGCAAATTAAAGTAGAGTTGCCAATTTCAATTCAAAGACAAAATTCGCAAAGCGAGCATCGTAAGTGTTTTGACTCAGTTCCCAAACAATTGTGGGCACCACGCACCTAAGTGAACTATAATTGTGGCCAATTGGGCATCTTGTGTTATATAAGCGCACTCGGAGAGTAAACAAACAATCAACAATTGCTCTGGCACATTTTTATAGTTTTGGAGTCGTGGAGCATTTGTGCATGCAATTTTAATTATTGTTATTATTATTTACATGCGGCTGCGCTGCTTTGTTTACTATCCATTATCCATTAGATGATGCGTGTGCTCCACTCTGCTTAACTCTCCCCTGAGATTTGACAGTTTTATGGGCGTTCAGTGTGACATATGAGAGTTCAGATTAGAGATGCCTCATAAATTCTCCAAAATCGGGCCTACATGCCATGGCACGTTGGTTTTTGATAGTAAATCTTATGTTATAACCAACTTATGAGTCCGATTCGATTTACGTCACAAGTACACACATCTGTTTGTGAATAGGCTTCTCTATCTTAAGATGCCAATTCACAAACAGATAGCGAAAGACAATCGTAACTTCATTTTTATGGACACACTTCGTTGATTCGCAGATACAGACATCAATAATAAATAATACCCACCCGTTGCAAACGGCAGCAGAAATAGCAAACGCTTATAGAAGTCTCCAATTGCCGGAAAATGCATTCTTCGCCAGCCACTCACAATTTTCAATCTTCACAATTGACAATTCACAATTCGTGGTTTTTGGAAATCCACGCACTAGTGGCAAAGAGGCTCACGCAAGGGGCTCTGTACTGAGACTGAGCCAAGCACAGAGCTACCAAAGACCTTTATACCGAAACGCAGACTCAGCTTAGATAGACGATGACGTCTCAGCCCTCAGCTGTCGTCAGTCTCCGACACACACTCTTTAGGGTTTTGGAAAACCTCAACAGACTAGAAAACCGAAACCGATTGCAACGGAAGCGAGTTTGAAACGATTACATTCGAAATTAAATCAGAATTTGAAAAGCGACAAAACTCTGGAGTCTAATGCAATAAACTTATTTATTTTAAAATGGCAGTATCATTTAATGCCCACTGTACGTGTAAGGGTTTCAAAAGATTTAAAGCATGTTTGTTTTGAACTCTTGCAAAGACAAGAAAACAAGACAATTCTATTTTGTTATTCAGACCAATTTGTTGGCTTTTATTTTTCGCCAGCTGCAACTGCAGTCCTTGACTCGCATTTTGGATTTGATTTTACGTAGTTTAACTCTGACTATTATTATCAAAATCAAATTGTATTTAATTAATTTGTATTTGCAGATATATGCAACATATATTCATATTATTGTATTACCAGAGTTGGCTGCGCTTTTAGACAATTTTTGTTGTCTAAAATATGAACAAAACATTGAAAATTTGCTGAACATTCTATCAATTTACTGCAACAAAAGTATTAATCCCAGTGCCACAGTTGGATGCAACGCCGATATGCAGAGGATTTGCATTAAAATTGAGGCAGAAAAAGACCATGTTCAAGTTTCTAAGAGGAAAATTGTAATAAACGAACATTAATCATCAACAATACTGAAATATACGGCAGCTTCTGATTAACGGCAAGCATCAGAAGCAGAAACTGCCGTATGCAGAAGTTTGCTTCTTTCAGATACAGTTCGAGTAGCTCGTAGAAGATACATAAGTAGTTTTGTGCAGAATATTTTAGTAACACGCGTGTTCTCAACACGTCTACAAATCTTAATTGAATTGAAATGTCATTTGGTATTTGATAACTTATTTGATCGGGATTAACGAAACCAGTTCTCCATTTCAGACCCAGCGTTTTCATAAAATCCAATCGCCTGGTGATCGTGCGACATGGCGAGAGTGAGTTCAATATGAAAAATCTATTCTGCGGCTGGCACGATACTCCGCTCAGTGAGTGTGGTAAGCTTACGATTATGATAACAATGACTACAACAGATATTGAATGATTCGATACAATAGGCATTCACCAGTCGCGGACTATTGCTGCAGCCAAGATGATGGAGGCCAAGATGGAATTCGACAAGGTCTACTGCTCGGCATTGAGTCGCTCCCGACAAAGTGCGGATGTGATCTTGGCCGAAATGAAATGTTCTTATCTGCCTGTGGTGGTAGACTGGCGACTCAACGAGCGGCACTATGGCAACTTGACCGGCAGCAACAAGAGGCAGGTGGCTGATGTCTACGGCGAGAAGCAGGTGCAGGCCTGGCGACGTGGGTACGATGAGGTCCCACCACCAATAGAACCCTCCAACAATTACTACTACGAGATCTTGAACAATCTGGCCTTTAAGGATATACCGGCTGGTCACTTTCCACTCTCGGAATCGATGCACATGTGTGTGGATCGTGTGAAGTCCATCTGGGAGGTGATCCGGGAAGAGGTGCTTGAGGGTAAACGTGTGTTGATCGTCACCCATGGAACTGTTGCTCGTGCCCTCATCCAGCATGTCGAAGGTACTTATCGCTGCGCTTGCTTGCGCTGTTCGACTTGTATCAGTTTCTGTATCCAGCTTCTTTTTGTAGGCTTATGCAATAGTGAGATCGGCAAAGTCAACGTGCCCAATTGCGTTCCCATCATTTACGAGTTCGATTTAAGTACCGGTGAGCTCATAGGCAATATCACCTACCTTGGGGATGCGGCATACATCGAGGATATGAAGAAAAAAGTTGCAGCGATTGGCGATTAAGTATAGAAAGTACATGAGAGTAATAAATTTTGGTTTTGCTACTTTATATTATTCTACGAGTACGGCTCTTGCTTTGAGCAAGGTGTGCTAATGTTTTAGAATTTATTTAAAAGTTCATCTCAGCTGCAAGACTGTTATTTGTTTTATAATATCTAAACGAAAAGTAAGTCTCGAATGCTAAAATGCTTTATTTCTACTAAATAATAGATGAGCGAGTTTATTACGAGTACTGCTTAAGTTCTAGAGATTACTTAAATGCCTCCAATAATACTTTAACCGACTTGCTTTCGCAGAAGCGAGCTCAGTAGTAGCCCTGCTCGTATATATTGTTGGGCAATATATAGATATCATCGGGACGACCGTTAAACACAAACGGACGCTTCAGCGAAGTTAGCTTGGAGTCCTGTTGCGGTGCTGGCAACGTGGAGAGCCCAAAACTCTGCTGAGCATGTCCATAGCCTGGTGCTGGCGATGCAGGCATGGGTCTGTATGGATTGCTGGGCGTAGGCGGACGCACGTTGAAGCTGTTGCCGCCGATGCCGGGCGAGAATGAAGACATCTCATTGGAGGCACCATTCACTTGGTAAACGCTCGAAGGTTTGCCGTTGGCTAGAAAGTTGACGGGCAAATTGAATACAGAGCCAAAGGTGGAGAATGTCGGCATGGGTTGATAAGTCAGCAATGGCGAGAAGCTGCTGCCAAAAGGACTAGGCGCCAGGTTTGTGGGCACAAACATATAAGGTGTGGGCGGCAGACGCACGTAGTAGATGGGTGAGTTGCGGGACGGATGAGCCGAGAGCGGACGTCGCTCGCCGGCTGCCCTGGACATGACCACGTCTTCCAGGTCGTTGTTGGTGCCCGGATACGATGGGTAGAACATGTCGGGCGCTATGTAGAGCGGGAAGGGAATAAGCACAGGCTGCGCATAGCCAATAAATGGCAGCATCTTTGGCATGGGCATCGCTGGTCCGGCTGGGGGCAGACTGTCGTAGGGATTGATGGGCGAATTGGTGGCTGGGTAAGGACTCCACGCGTAGTTGGCGGGGGAGACGGGCAGTCGCGAGTCCTGCTTCAATTCGTGAAGCATTTGATAGGTATCGTCATCTTCCTCGCTCTTAATGTCCTGCTGCTCTGCTGACTGCTCCGATTCCTGCACATATTGTTGCTGGGCGGTGGGATTCCCCTGCTGCGGCTGCGTTGATGGCGACAGCAGCGCCTGCTTAGCTTGCGGCTGCTTCTTGACCAGTTGTGACAGATTGGCTGCATCCGAAGCAGCAATCAGCAGCACGAACAATGCCAGGTAGCTTATCCAAGTAAATTTCTCCATCGCTAGGGGCAACTGAAGATGAAAAACAAAACAAAAGTCAATTAATTTGGCTTTGTATCTGTGTGTAATTCATCAACTTATAATTAATTTATTTTTTGTCCGATCAAGCCTGAGCCATAACTTGTATGCGTTTACCGGCAATTAAAAATCGCAAATATTTGAAATCGAAACAATAATATGTCACTAATATAAATTTCAATTGGGATTTTAGCTTTCATTTAAATTCTTTACACACAACCGCACCACTCATTTACATACAAACTAATATATATTTTCGATAATTTAATTTAAATTCTAACTTCTGTTCTTTAGTCGACTGTATTAATTGTCATTTATTAAATAACGAAAAACATCACAGGAAACAAGAATTTCGTATAGTTATATGCAACCAATTAAAATGGACTATAACATTTAAATTTTATCCTTATTATTCGAATTAAGTTGTTTATGGTGTGATTTATTTTCAATTGTTTCCTAATTACGCAGCGCATTTTCTCACTTTTCACAAATTTGAAGTAGACTTTCAATTGCCGTAGGTGACGTTGATGATCAGAATCAGAGTCAAAGTACGGCCAAGATTTTCACAAACTGGACTGCACAGCAGACGCGACGAACTGGCAATGAGTGTGAGCACGTTAAAAAGCTGCGCTTTATATTGGCCATCACGATACCAATGGCAACAGCAAAAGCAACAGCAGCTCAGTTGATGGCGACGACGACGCTGTGGATGCGCAGAACTTGACGAGGGTCCAGAGTTGTGAGAACGAGCCAAGTTAGAAGTGGGCAAAAGATGCGTTTGTTAGATTGTTTGTTAGTTCTTGATTGCTGTATTGCATTGTCAAAGCAGCTATCATTTGGGCTGATAATTCTGCAAATGCTCGCAGCAGGGAAAAACATATTTCTAATTACCTCCAAGTGTCAATGGCCGGCGTATCTCAGCATTTTTCACTGGCTCACGCAACTGCAAGAAAAACAACAATAAAATGATAGAAATGCAATTGCATGAATGAAAGTACGCCCGCGATTATGTTGTTGAGTGTTTATGACACCGGCCAAGCGAACAAGGGCAGGGCAGGGGAGGGCAGGGCCTATTACATAAGTATATGTGTATGTGCATAAGGAAGTTGTGCGCCAATATGACGCTCATTAGTCATTGATATCCACAAAGTATTTTGCTAAGCACCGAGCCTCTAAGCACCTAAGATGTAGATCTGTAACTGCAGCTCCAGCAGCTCCAGCCCAGCGCCAGTTGCAGTCACGAGAAGCTGTTACATAATTGGGCATAATTGTGTGATTACATCAATGTACATGCATAAACGAGAACTGAGGAGTACACGGAGCAGTCTTGCGAGTGGGGAGCACACACCTTTATTGCCTGCATACCGCGAGGTAATGCCAGTCATAGCTACTCGTCTCGTGGCTGCCTTAGACAAGGCCGTTCATCTTGGCCAGGTCTTTGGAAGCGAGGCTTCCTCTAATTGTGTTGATTTTACAGGCAGGCGGATAAGCACAGAACACAGAAGCACTGGCGTTAGTACTTCCTGCCTGTTTTGCAACTTGGATGATGAAATTAATATTCTAATATAAATAATTTGTTTATTTGTCAATGCCACAAGCATTGGCGCCAGCTTCTGCATAAGCTGACGGCGCCTGCGCTGTTCTCTCCCCCTCTCTTTGAGAGATTAGGGCAATAATAAATTACATGGCTAATTAAGTGGAGACTGGCAACTAGAGAGACTGGCACCAGAGACAACCACGCAGATGCAAAGATACAGATACAGATATAGATACTTGCACATTGTGCTCGCATGCCACATAGTTGGCTGCTGCTGGAACAGGAACTCCGACAAGACAGAGAGCCAACCATAATGAACGGATGGTGTTATAATAAAGCCGAGCCAAGTTAAGCGAGATCGCAGCTGAAGCTGCGCAACACCGAGTTACAGAAGTTACAGGCATCGCGCCAATGTAATTAGCCTTGGAATGTCCTTGTGCACGTGACTATCACCGCACATCGGGATGTCTTCTTGTGTGGATGTGGATATGGATGTGAATGTGGTGTGGATAGTTGCCACCACACCACATGCTAAATATAAACGTGCGTGCCTGCACATCGTCCGACTTGGGCACACTTTCCTAACGAAGACAATGTGTTGTGTTAGCTCTTGTTGCCGGCAATCTCAAGCGACCACGTTAACGTGTACGTAAACGTAAACAACTATCAGCTAACAGCTATTAGTCAGAAGGGTTCATTAACACCGCTGACAGTCATGACGACGGTTGACAACTGGCCACTCGGAGTACTCCAACGGAGGGCTACTTGCAGAAACAGCCTGGAAATCTTCGCCAGTACTCAACAGAAAGATGCATACACTCGTCTTACATTTGAAAATAATTATAAATACAAACTTCTAGTTAAATAACACATACTCCATACATATGTCAACTCGAATCAAAGGTACAATTCTATTTGAAATTCTAAAATAACAATTTATTACTCCATTATTAATATTAATTTATTCCATTGAAAAGCGTGATACTGTGTTTAATTTAATGTGGGGAATAAACAAAATATAAAAAAAAATGTACACAATCCGACATAGAGTAGTTTCTAGTCGAGCACCAACTAGAACACTCTTACTTGTTTACATCAACGAAGAATGAGAAGACGCATCTCCAAAAGAACACAGCAGATCTTAAGAAACTAGGTCATCTAGCGGCGTAACCGCATCTAAGTATGTATATCTGGGCTATTCAAAAACCCTTTTAACTTTTAAGATGACCGATCTTCAGTGTGCAAACAAACCAAATCAAACAAAATATGCTATAAATACAAACAGTACTCGGAAATGACCATTTAAGCTAATACCTGTAAAGATATACTCTTTGGAATACCTTAACTAAAACAACAATATAACATAAGATTTAATTCATTAAAATCAATTCAGTATATTTTAAGTTTTCATTAGCGATCACATGTAAATTAATCAGATTCCATTGCAATCTTAAGTAACGAAAAGAGCATACCTTTATTTTTTAGGGTATGAAGCCAAATAATTAAAACGCTTAGACTGCACTTCAGAAGCCCCAAAACACGCGCCACCACTCGGATACATTTTTTTAACAGCAAATAAAAGATGTATTCATGATGGGCAGAAGCGAGTCAAATCACTGCGCAACACTTCTATGTGTTTGTTGTGACACACTCACATTATGTACAGAACATAGGTATGTATTTGCGTCAGTTTAATTGACACAATTAATAATTGAATTTCTATTAGCTAGAAAAAAGAGAGTAGTAGGAAAAGTCAAAAAGGGTTCAGAACCTTCATTACGCCGCCGGCTGCCAACATGACGAGGTGGCCGAGTGGTTAAGGCGTTGGACTGCTAATCCAATGTGCTCTGCACGCGTGGGTTCGAATCCCATCCTCGTCGCAAGAAACCCTTTTTTTTAATTTTTTAAACGTATTAAAAAAAAACATTTAAATTTGATTATTTTATTTTGTACACTAACAAATTAAGCAAATTATTTACTAAATAAAAATTAAATTTTTTAAAAAGCAATCTTTCGACGAGGATGGGATTCGAACCCACGCGTGCAGAGCACATTGGATTAGCAGTCCAACGCCTTAACCTCTCGGCCACCTCGTCACATGCGGCTTCGCCATAAAGTTCTTCTGTTGATACACCGGCTCAGTGAGAAGGAAGCAGTGCAAAAAGATGAATAGGAATCAAAATATAAAATCAGTATCACAACAACATATGCATTGACCCTGCATAAAAAATGAATATATTTCCAAATCAATTAATTAAGCAAACAAATATTTTTATAAATGTTTATTTACTCATACATCCATACAGTTACTACTGTAGCGTGCCTGCTTGTGTTGAATAGTTTGCAAAGTGAACTGCTTTCACAACTGCTTGCTTTTGAGAGCAACTGCTACTTGCCATTTATACCAAATATGTATTTAGAACTACCCTTGGCACATGACGAGGTGGCCGAGTGGTTAAGGCGTTGGACTGCTAATCCAATGTGCTCTGCACGCGTGGGTTCGAATCCCATCCTCGTCGAATCGCTTTTTGCTTTTATTTGTTTTATATATAATTTAATTTCTTGTATTATGAAATACTATATGTAACCTACATTTTGTTTTATTTCTTATCAATTTACTGAAAACTAGAACTATTCAACTTTGCAGTGATAAACCAGCAGCGAACAGAATTTTATTTCACTTTTAAGGCAAGATCGTATCTTATTTCAACAGAATCTAAAGTTTTTATGGCTCTGTGTGTGCACAGCCGCAATGTCGCTGTCTTCATGGTATAATGGCCCATCCCAGACAGTAACATAAACGAAATGGAAATAGATACACTGATAACAATTTAAGTATGGCTGTTGCGCCATCCACTGTCGACTAAGAGATGTGGGGGAGCTTCACAGCAGATAGATTTACTAGAATTTAAGTTTATTGACTCTGGTCGTGAAAGGGTCTCCATGATGATGCCTTATAGTCAAGGTCGCAAAATAAGTTCGGTCAGCTCGCAATAATTAAGGAGAATTTGGGAGCCGCAACGTAAGTCTCAAGCATTCAAGTTATATATAACAAGAAAATTGAAAGGTAATTGAAAAATGATTGGTGATCGTGCGGGCTCCAACAGTTAAAAGCAGTGGAGCAATTAACTTATTTTCAAACGATTGCCTTTTCATAGATTTTCGGCAACTAATTAATTAATTTATTGCTATTAGCACTAACTCCACACATACCAATAGGTGAACGAAGTTAAATTACTCGAGAAGTTCAACCTTTAAAAAAGCATGACATCTACTTAAAAGGTACGTAATGTCAACATAGAATACAATTTTTAATTTTAAGAAGCATTGATTGGACCTCTGGAATTTACTCGTTGGGCTCAGCAAACAATTAACTTTAATTTTGGATGGTTTCCTCTCTTAATTGCGGTTAATAAACTCGTTTTTAAGCAATAAAATACCCATACCATATATCTTCACCATTACTTGTGAGAGCCAAAGAAGATTTGTTAGTCCATATAAAATATGTACATTCGAAAACGTGTTGAAATTTCCTTTAATTGTAAATCAGCATCAGCTATAAAACTGAACAATCAATCGTTTGCTCTAATTGTCAGGAAATTCGAAAGTTTTGACTTTATAGTGCGAGTATAAAGTAATTGCGATATAGTGCGCGAATCGTTGATAGTACATGATGTGGGAGGTGTGAAAGTGACCACTTCGAGTACGAATTTATTTACGTGTATTTGCCAGAGAGAAATCAACTCGACTGCAGCTCCTAAATCTCAAAATTAAATTAAATTCGCTTATAATATTTCTCTTTGGCGAGTACGCGATCAAATTATTGTTTGGCTTGAATCACCACTTTCCGGTGCCCAGTTGGGGCTTAAGTCAATGCACACCAGCCCAAATTCGATTGCGATTGCGATCACCGAAAGAGTCAAATCAGTGCAGGGCACGCTTCGGCGCCCAGTTTAACCTTTTTTCCTGTGGTCAGTTGCCTCTTGCCACTTTCACAGCTAAATAAACTAAATAAATACATAGAGCATGCACGAAAACTTGACTTAACTGTGAAATACCCTTTGCTTTGGAGTCCCTTTACCCACTTTGATAATAAGTAGATTTATTATTATGACTGAGCAGCAACTTGCCGATATTGCAGCTGTCTTTTGTGCATCAATTCTGAAATGCAACTGAGCGAAGTGTGTCAAATATACAAAATATTGAACTCGTCAAGTAATTGATAAGTAAATATTAAATTCGCTGACTTCAAATTCACAGGTGCCTCTGCAGCTTCTGCTATAGACTTTGTGCTATTTTTTTTTCCTTTCGTTGCATTTCCTTTCGTATGCTCTACAAATATTTTACTTTCAATGAAAGTCAGAGTCGTGTAATTGGCAGCCGACGCTGACCCCATTCGAGTATAACTCATTACTCAGAAAAATCCAAGCAAACAAGACGGAACGAGATTGTTAGCATTGCATAAGCAGCGCCAACAATGACAAATTCATTGCCGAGTGCATAGCGCGAAAGCGGGGTGACAATTAAAAGGCGATGCCCACATACCGCAAGCTCCTCAAATTCCAAATCCAAAGAAAATCCCAATCTAATGACAAAGAGAGACAAGAAAAAGATAAAGGCTGGTTTTGGCTGATTCAGCTTAATTATTTGCCGCGACGAATGAGTTTAATGAACTTGCAAAATTTATCGACAATAATATGTGAAACTACTTATAATTAGGTACACATATTTATGAGCATTTACGCCAACCGACTGAAAAATGACGTGGCGTTAGCATTAGCAGTAGCGTTAAACCTTATAGCCAGTGAGTGGGTGTTCCCGCCGTCAACGATAATGCCGGCTAATGAAAACATTACTCTTCTAACTGCCAACCACATGATCCAAAGAGAGAGACTCGAAACAGTTTGTATAATTTTTTTAAAATTCAGTTTCCAAACACGCAACCGTCAGATTGTAAAAGTAGACAAAGTCTAAGTCTGTCGTTTATTGCAAGAGAAAATTCGTGTTTTGGATCAGCGGACACTCATACAAGAAGACAACGCATATTCTTGATTAGTTCACTCTGCCGGGCCTGGAATTTTACTCACAGCTGGTTGAGTTGTTAGCATTGCCACTTCCACCGGTGGCATTGTCATCATGCCGTGCTCCAACCTATCTGTATCTGTTCTCGTACATTGCTTCCGTCAGCGTTCAACATATTAGTCTTAATCATTCCCAGCTTGGATCCCAGCTGATGCAGATATGATATACGAGAAGCTGCCTGTCTGTGGCTGTGGCTGTAGCTCGATCGTGATTTGTGTTGTCTAATCGTTAACAATTATGCCAATGCCAGATTCGTTAGTAGTTAGATTAGAGTATCCACTAGATACTTCTCGTGCTTCTTCGCCTGGTGCGTGCCGTGTTGCTGACTCTACGCACCTCGACACACACTTTTGTGTACATTAGCTAAACACAAACATGCGCTGCCTGTAATTGCTAAAAGGGGAAGCTGCCGGCTGCTACGGCTAATTAATATTTAAAGGTGTTTTGATTGTTATTCCTGCTATCTTTATTGCTATTGGTAGTCAAATGGCAACGATATTAATGCTTTGCGGTTATGTCATTCATTCAAAGGGCGCACTAACCTTTTATTGCTGCTCAGATATACATATGTATGTATGTTCGAGCACATGTTAGTTGCTGCGACTAGAAATGCTCAACAATTTGGGCTACTTTAGTTGGTGAAAGATGAGAAAGTGCTCGACTCAACTGCTGGGTTACATGTCAAAAATGGGTTTATATAATGTCATGGCATGCCAGGGACCGGGGCACTCACAAATGTAAAATTAGATGTGTTTAACTATTTAAATTACTAGCTATAAAACAGATGACTGGAAGTCAACTGTTAGTTCATTTTTATATAATAATGCTCTCGTACTGTTGCTCCGCTAAAAGATAACTACCTATTACATTAAACACACTAGGTCACAGCTTCCACATTCAGGTTGGCAAAGGTCAAGATAAGATGCGAGCACGCCAAATTTTCAAGATTTTAGATACTCGCTGTGTCTCTCGAAAGGGATTCCTCTATAGTGGACTGACTGACAGCCTTCACACACGTCAACACGTCACGCAATGGTATTCAAGAAGCTGAAATGGCGCCATGCGAAGGGTTGCTTGATCGCCATCCAGTGGCCTGTCAATAGCAATCTTATCTGCAGAAGAGCTTCGTGTTACCCACCGCCAGCCTTTGTTGTCGTAGGTTCATTTGTAACTAATTTGTGCACAACTCGGAAAGACAAAGGCGGTTAGAAATGAGTGCAGGGTAACATAGTAGCCACATCCAAGAAACAGGAGCAGCAGTCGCACTTTGTAATTTAATCAAAAATACCACATTGTAGTAGAAATATGAGGGACTGTTTGTGGGCATATTGAGTTTCCAGCGTGCTTGTCGCTTTTCAACAAGTGTTGGACGAGTCCCGCCGCCTCAATGGAAATGAATTAATTCGCCGGCCTGTTGAATTTGTCAAACAGATGGCAAAGCAAAAAAAAACGCAACCCGCAAAGTGCAACGGCAACGGCAAATACATACGAGAGTATAACAGTAAGCAGGTAAACAATAAAGTGGCAAATTGATGCACTTCGTTCGCCTCGTTCGCGCTGGCTCATCATTGGGATCATTGTCAGCCATCTACGAGTATCTCAACGTATCTCGGCTTGGACCTCACACACATCAAGACTAGTTGAGGCGGCAAATGAACACTCACTCTACGATCAACTCCCAGCCAAGTCCAAGTTGATGACGTAGTGCTACGATGGTGATCGTCGACGACGACGACGACAGTGAAGCCGACAGAAGCCGAGCTGATGCTGAGACCATCAAAGCGATTTTTGTTTGAAGAAAAAACCAAATTACACACGGTCCACAGATCTCATTTATTTGCCGCTCTTCGACGCGTCCACAACGTCGAAAAATGCTGCTCGCGTAAAAAGATTTGAGATTTGTGCGACTTCCGACGATTAAACAGAAAAAGTCAACACAAGACATTAAAAGTGTAATTTGTGATAAGCCAACAATTATTATTCAAGAAATACAATTGAAAGATCCCTAATCCTTAGGAGAATAATTATTCGAAATTCCAATAATATTTAATATTATTGTCATTTGCGACCAGTGATCACTTGTGTGTGCTTAACACATTAAATTTCACACGAATCATTTTTATTGTGCTTATAAACAATATAAACAAGCAGCTGCAGTTAAAGCCAAAGTGATAGCCGCCTTTTAAAGTGAGTGCAATTTGAATAAACTCCCATAATGAGCAGACGACGAGTACTCGCAATGCACATCGCTTTGCATGATCAACCAAACAAACAAACAAACAGTCGGTTATGCAGTTGACAGCTGCTAGAAATTAATATTAATCATATGACTATGACTATTTACTTACTAGCTTTATATGCATATTCATAAATGCCATATTTTTTATTCAAGTTCGTCGCCTAAGTCTTTCGTTTTACGAGCGGCATCTCTATCGACAACTTGACTTAATTGGGGGATTCAACAAATGATAGGCATAAAACAAAGCGAACCTAATTTTCGAAAGAATGATAGTAAAATGGGAATGCAAAAAAAAAACATTTCCAATGGGATTGGACAACATATTCGCTGGAATTCTACGAAGTTTTTGCAAATTTGTGCTGTCAATCGTAATTATTAAAAATCTTTGTATCAATATAAAATTGTTACAAAGGTGAACACACCTACAACATGCCAGCTTAAAATGTGACAGTAAAAAATGCGTTTGTTTTTCTCCTCCCATATCATATTTCATACGGGCTGGTACTCTGGCACAGTTAACTGCACCAATCCAAATAAAAATTATAACCAACTTACCGGCGAACATTCTGCAATTTATCATTATCCAATTTTATTTTTGCAGCAAGGTCAAAAGAGGACGCCACACGCCAAATCCGCAAAAGGCCACCGGCGATCTTGGTTAGACAAAGAGCATACAGAAATTCTAAGATACACATACATATGTATATATAATACTAGATTGCCACTATAAAGATACGTATCATAA
The DNA here is from genome assembly GCA_035047365.1 of Drosophila ustulata. Classification (NCBI taxonomy): domain Eukaryota; kingdom Metazoa; phylum Arthropoda; class Insecta; order Diptera; family Drosophilidae; genus Drosophila; species Drosophila ustulata. The sequence goes on from JAWNPT010000094.1 coordinate 32,200,753, forward strand.
TCTTTAATTTGCATAATCAAGCAGGCGGGGGCGTGGCTAGACGCTTACAATTTCCAGCCCCTAACTTGTTAGCGTTATCGTTCTTGTCTCGATATTAAATGAATGCCGTTTAGGCTGCCATTGCCTCCACTTTGTTGCCTGCTATGCTTGTTTTGATCTTTTCTTCTTATTTTTCGGGCTGATCAACTTATTTTTCACCAGCTCATTAATCACTCAGGCGTTGAAATGCCCCGCCGGATGGCGCTCGCTATGCTCATTAGCGTAATTGCTCAGTTGGCATCACAGTTGGCGTCGTCGGTAACGCTGGCGGCCGCTCTGGCAGCGGCAGCGGCAGCGGCTTCCACATTTTTTGATTAGCGTGCATTAAATGCTTTCATTTAAGTGAATCAAATCTAAGCTTTTGAAACCTTTGTGTTTTTTTAACATTTTTTTTTGGTTTTCCATTTTTCAGCTGGAACGTGAGAAACTTTACAATAAAGTGGCAAACGTTTTCTGTAAAATATTTCGCGCTTTGATGCGCACAGCCGATTTATTTATTATTAAATTATTTGGCATTTGTGACTTGCAGAAAAGCACATGCCATTGTTTTATTTGTGTGCGTATTGGTCGAATTGGATTATTATTTATTATTTTTGGTAGCCAGTTGGTCCATCAATCAAATTGCGAAACAATTGCGATTTCAATGCTGGGCGTGGGCGCCTGATCACCAATTTGTGGACACTTTTTGAGATTGCCCTGACACTCAAACGTACAAATGAACTTATCACCACTTCTCTCTCTATACCTCTACTCTTTTACAGCATGTCTCGCCTGTTTGACTCGCTTTGTGCTCTGACAACGTTCAGCTTTTTGCTGGGTTCGCTTGGAAAGAGTGCGGCTTACCCTTACTCCTACAGTGGGGCAGATGTTGTTAGCACTGCCACGCCCCCACAACTGATTAGCAAACTTTTGGTGCAATCGCCAACGCTGGATAATATATACATGGACTATTTGGTCACCTCGAAGCCACTTCACCTGCGTAAATACAACAACAAAACAAAGAAAACCAAAAAGGACTCGAAGATTTATTTCATACCCATTCCACCGCTGCCCTATCGCTATATACCTGGCATCGGCTACGATTATCAGCCCATGAAAATCAAGCCCATCATGCGGGAGACAGTCAACCAGTCATCGACAGAGTCGCCCAGGCCATCGACTAACAATACTCCTCACCGTCAAAGCATTCCAACGACAAAGCCTTTGACTCCGATGTCAACGCAGAGTAAACTGTTGCGTGTCCAGCATCACAAGGATTACTACTTCAATGGTCGTCCGTTCCGACTGCAGGCAGCTCATGCGGATCGCAAGTCAGCACTGACGCCGCTCAATCTAAAGTCAAGATTTTATTACAATAAAAACATAATTTATTAATTATTTGTAAACAGCCTATACCTGAGTTTTATTTGTTTCGACAACAACCACAAAATTTTTGTTGATTGGCATAATTTATAATTTGGCAGACAATCATGATCACGTGTGGATGCCCCTAAACTTAATTTTAATTATATGAATATATCTAACGAAACAGAAGCGGGACACGTCTTGAAATCCATTTAGCAAATGTAATTATTGCCACTGATTTGTTGTGCAATAAATAATGAAGTGTAGCCAACTCCAAGATCCATTTGGGCCATCAAGTCGGATGCATAATCAGATGGCTATGAGTCGTATGAAAAGTCGGAAGAAAACAAAATGGGGCAATTAAAAGAAATTTGTTGCAAATCTATGGCGCCCCAAAAAAAGCTAGCGGACTCCCAAGTATTACGAGTAAATGAGAGCCGCTTTCACTCACATTAACTGGGGAAAATAGCATTCGTTTAAATACACCTTATGGTATAGCCGAAATATTTAAACGAATGCGTGAGAAAATTAAGTACATCCAATAGAATGATAATAGAGAATGCCAAATGGGCCGATTGCACGGTGGCCGTTGCCACGGCAGGGTGCCAAGCAACAGATTTATTGAACAAATTAATTCCCATACGGTTTAATGCCTCTCTCACTCTCCTCGACCATCCCCACTTCACATTCTAAACGCAATTGTAAACGCAGCAGGCAGCCTAGTATTTGGAATCGTCAGATACAATCGAATATATTTTAGAGAATCAAGAAGATGAGCGACAAGGAATCTCCGCCATCTTATATCTGCAATATGCAGCTCAACGTGGATTCGTCGGAGAACCCGAAGGTTCGAGCAATCTGTGGACCTCCCTATAACGAAGGCAGCTCGGAGTCAGAGCTTCAGGAGGAATGTTGCGTTGGGGTGGAAAATGTTACGGTCAAGTTTTACATATCGAAAACCAAAATTGTTGCCCAAGTGTATCCCAATTGCATGACCATGGCCGAGGTCAAGCAGGATATATCGCGTAAATTCGAAGTGGATCCGAGCATTATTCTGCTCAAGCAGCACAACCGTTTACTCTGCGACAACATGCCTATTCACGTGACCAGTTTCGATGAGTTTGGCATTCATGAATATCAGCTGGAGCTCAATGTGCCCCAGGGAGATAATACCAAACTGAGTCTGCACGTCTACTATGAGTAAGTTGTCTGCAAGGCAATAGTACTGAATTACAACCTGTGATCCATTCGATAGCAAGCATCGTTTGCCCGACTATTTGACTGTGCATATTTCTGGGGAGGACACCGCAGACGGGCAGCCAAAGAACGTGGTGGTGGAAATTGAAAATGCTGCCATTGTCAAGCCGTTCCTCTGTGGCTACAAGGACAAGCACACTCGTATAGAGTACTTGGATGCGTTCACGCAAACTGGACCGTACATGGACAAGGGCAAGTATAGACGATATCGTTCACGCGACACACAGACCTGGGAGCAGAAGGAGAAGACCTTGGTAGGCGGCAGATAAAAGATACTTTGGGTTATGATCATCATCGACTTCCTTACTTTCCATTAATAGAATACAGCACACGAGCAGTCCGTGCAGTGTCACCTCGATGGCATCAATGCGCGATTCATGTCCGCCGCCAACGATTATGTCATTGTGCCCGGCAAGTATCAAACTTTCGCGCAGAAGGAGCGGGCTGAGGGCAAGCTGGCGAAGATTCTGTTGATACAGCGCAATTGGCGCCGCTGGATTCTATGGAAATATATACACATGCGTGCAAAGGAATATCGGTGGGTATATCGGTGGCAGTAAGTCAGATACCGATATTTGAAAATTCTTTTCGCTGTCAGGCTTCTGGTGAAGAATCGCGAGGAGGAAGAGCAGCAGTATGAAAAGTGCGTGGAAAAGCGCGTGGAACGCACTGAGCGGATAAAACAATTTCCCCGCACCAATGACGACTTCGATATGCTCTTTGCCGAGATCTCTCGTTGGAAGCGCGCTGAACTGAAGCGCATTGCAGCCCAGTTTGAGGGACCTGCCCGCATATCGGAGGTGAACATTCTGCTGGATAAGGAGATTCAACTGCTGAACGGCGTGGAGAGACAGCGACGCTTGGTGTCTTTGGCTTTGGAAGACTTTCGTAAGGATCAACTGCTGAAGGACTTGGGCAAGCCAATCGAATGGATTGGCTACAAGGATTGCAAAATACACTTGGATCTATTGCGCACGCAACGCGTTCGCTTTTTAACCGAAGTTTACAAGGATTTGCGTCAGACAGTGGACAAGGAGAAGCGTCTGGAGCTGCTACGCTCCGTTATGGAGTTACTTATGGATGAAGCCTGTTTTCCCAATTTTGCAGAGGTAAAAAGAGGTAACGTGCATACAGAAATGATAATAATGCCGATTTATTCTTTTAGCTGTTTGATCTCTTCGATAGAGAAAAGAATCTTCTCATCTATGCCAAATCGTGTGATGTGGAAATTCTACGCAAGCGGCAGAATATATTATTCTTTGAACTAATAAAGTTTCAGAAGCGCGAGCAACAAAAAAGTAAGCGGGAATAGCCTGGAATTATAAAATTCACTTGTATATCTTTTTGCAGATATTCCGTCACGAATGTGCATGGTTTGCAAAAAGGTCAAGCCATTTTCGCAGTTTGCGATCCGAACTCGTCAAAGCCATGTGGACACTTGTAAGCATTGCTACTACCTAAAGGTGAGAATTTAATTAGGGCAAGGGAATTACTCGTTACACTGACGATTCCTCAACCCACAGTTGGTGGCTACAGAAAACACCGTTTACCAATCGATTCTTCGCTGCATTCAGCGCGATGAACGCAAGCGCAAGTGCACCACATCCTTTGCTTTTGTGATGCAGCAGGACGATGTGCGTCACATGATCGACAAAATATGGCACGGACACTCAGCGCTCAGTAAGACGGAGACGCTCAGCGAATTGAGGTGAGCTTTAATTATTTTATTTTACATACCTTGGGCGGCCTTAACAATGGTAGTTTTGCTTAGATTGCCTCGGTGGAATAAAAGCGATGACTGGTCGCCGTGGAACTGTGTTTGCCTGACGGAGCGCGAGACGCGTGATCATTACAAGATCGACTGCATGGAGAAGGTCTACGATCCCAAATTTATATTATATGTTAGCAATTGTCACATGCTGGCACGCAACTTGTTCCACACTCTGGCTGCTGTTGCCACCGAGTTCCAAGAGACAGGACAATGGTGGAAAGTGGGCATGAATAAGCAGCGCACCAGCGATTTGAATGCGGTCTAAATCCAGTAAATTAAATATATTATAAGTTAAGGATTTAGCTGTTTAAAAGCAAGATGCATTGTTTACGAAAATTAAAGGTTCGATTTCAGCTTATAAATACAAATTGCTTACCACAATCTTTTGTATTATAACACTTCTTAACAATGAAATAGCCTATCATACCCTGTCATCCGCTGTGCTTTGACTCTCCATTTGAATAGTTTACTTTAATTCAGCGCCTAATTATAATTAATCAAACAATTCAAATATTGACAAACGATAAAACGATACTTGAAATTATTTGTTACTAAGAACATCTTTGAATTTTGCCTCCAGGTACTGAACACGTTTCAGTAATTTGTCACTGGTGCTAAACTCATTGTACGGCACTGCTATAACTTGGTATCCACCTTTCTCCAGCAAATCCATTGCTAGATTTGTGATGCCACTGGCACTTCGGTGTGTTCCATGGCAAATATCATGGAAATCCACAACCATCAAGGCAATTCTAAAAAGAAGCACGCAACGATTAGGAAAGAGTTAAAGCACATGGTAAGCATATTACCTTATTGCGTTCTGGTTGCTCTTGTCCAGAGGAAGTGCATTTTTTTGTGCATCAAATTGACATGTGGCATCTGTACATTTGGAATTTAATGCTAGTAGTCAACTCTAATTATTGGTTTTAACTTACCAATTAGAAAGCCCATTTTGCTATCCACTGATCCAAGCACATGATTACTGGCCGGCAGCAAGCTCTTCAGTGCATCGAGCATGCCGTTGACAAGAGTTTGCTTAGACTTCGTATGGGCCATAGGTACTTGGTAGGCAGGACTGTCAGTTGGCAGCAATGAGCCCTTATAGTCCGTGGCACACAGTTGCGCGTAGCTATTCAGATTTAAGAGCCTCATTTTGCAAGTGGGAGTTAAACCGGCTTTGTCACTTTGCAGTTTTGTTAAGAAGTCCATGCTGCAAAAAAATTATAACCCGGATTAAATTTCTTTGATTTGAGTTAAGAACTAATAGCTACAACCTCAGCACTGACTCCAGATGACTTGGATCCACTAGTCTCAGCATCGTTAGCGACCAAACGTAATTCAGCCAGTCCGATTGCCTTGTGAAGTCCTCCTGCACAATTGACTTTACCAGCTTCTTGCGCACATCCTCCAATTGCCCACTTTTAAAATTGAGCAACGCAGCTGTCAAGAAGTAAGCGCTGAGATCTTGAGGTCGACAAATTTCGCTATTCTTCAGCAGCCACTGCGTCAGTGCTTCCAAAATATCTGCAAATCGATTAAGCTACATTCACTTCTCATATTGTTAGCATTGTTTACTTTACCCAAATCCCGATAGCGCATTATGCCTAGACTGGTTAATATGGAGCCAACAACCGCCGATTTTTCCGAATTTTTTGGCAGCTCTGCCTGGACATCGGCACAAACTTTGGCACCCAGTACCGAGTCCTGGAAATTTAGCACCGACATGGCGTAGAGCACATCGGCAGATTGCTTCAGATCCAATTGATCCGAAGAGCTGCTAATATTAAAGGCTAAAGATCGCAGCAGCGGAGTACTGCGACGTTTACGTTGCGCCAAGGTGCTCATCACTTTAACCATCTGGGGCAGACTGATGCTGGCAATCAACTTGGCCGCTTCATCATCGCCCGCAACGCCAAGAACCGTATTCAGGTCATCAGTGCGAAAGCCCGAAATGCGTTTGTTACTATTAGCTGCTCCAGCTAGACTACCATTCTTGCCGTTGGATCCATTCTTCGGTAATGCTGTGCGGCCAAGCATGCGACAGACGCGAAGGAATCGCGTATCATTCTCAAACTCGGAGATCTTTACGCGATTTATGGTGCTCCATTCGGCCAGAATGGAGACAATCTTCAAGGCATGCTTACGCGAAAAGGAACTGTTATTCTCCGTGATGGCTAGAAGACCATTCAACGTCTTGGCATTAATAATGCGCTCATCGATGTTATTGATGTTAGCGGCGTTACTCGATTTTGGAGCTAGATCGTTCTCACTTCGAAGGGATTCGAATGCAGCAGCAACCATTTGTCCTGAAAATGAGTGGAAACAGTCAAAAAACGCAGCGGCTGCTTATTATTCCTTCTTCGTTACCCGATATCTTCGGCTTCTTGGCATTCACCTCCGCTGTTGCCGCTCGCGTCTCCGAGTTATCTGAAGAACTCTGCCCGCTGCTGGCCGGCGCTGCGAGCGCTGCGCTTGCCGCACGTGCGCTGCTGGTGTAGGTGGCGCGTCGATACAGCTGCGTGACAAAGCTGCCGGCGAATCGCTGTAGTCCCAACATTTTCACTCAAGTTTTGAAGCGCTTGCGGCTTGCAATCAATCGTCGCACTGTAAAGATGAATATGAAGTTTACATAACCTTTTTGTTTACACATTTCTTGCAACAAAGTAAGATGATTATCGATGACAGCCACAGACGATGCTCATTTGTAAGCAAATGGGTTTACAGCTACTTATTCAATTCAATATTCTTATGAATATATACAAATTGCTTAAACTTTCCTAGTTTCTGGAAATTGACGACACCCAACTACAACAACGCAGGAGCCAAACAGTTAACATGTTGCTGTAATGTTAACATAATTGTTGCTGTAGTTTTAAAAAACTGTTAAAAAGTATTTATATGTTTCATGTCTTTGAAATTGGTTTTATTAATTAAACAACAAATACAATTATAAAATATGAAGTATAAAAATAAAACATTTTTGTTTACAGCTGGCCTACCAATATTTATAATGCAAATCCAATAAGCATTTAACAGCGCCACTTGAGCACCGAGTCATATTGCTCTTCAAGGTTGGTAAATACCGATAGTGTGTTATTTAACACTGCTGCAAAGCTTTCGCAACACTGGCGAGGGACAGCTCACCAAAATTCTGCCCGAGCAGTGTTTTTTGCATTTTCGTTTAAATTTTATACTTTTTATTTGGCAAAAAGCAATAAAACGCGTCTCACTACATGAAACTCTACAAGCAGAGCTTTTAATAAATATATATATTTGGACACATATATATATTTATGTTCGTGAAGAACACAATAGATAAAAAGAAAGTCGAAACAAGTTTTGTCAAGTTGGTGTGAAAAATTCCAAAGCAGAAAATTGCATTAAAATGGTTGATAAATTTATCAGTATGTGGAAAGTGCGCGAATTGGCGGACAAAGTGTAAGTTGTGCAGCAATATAAGCATGTTCACATAATATACAAAATCCAGTTCCAGCGATAAGCAGGAAAACTCAAGTATTCTGCTGACACTCCCACGACCGTCACCAAAAAAAAACACCAACAATTCATGCCCGCCCTACCCCATTCCACCTCCCCTCCCTTTGTCAGCTGTCACAGGTGCTATAAATGCAGTTGTGCTAAATGTGTTATACATAGTTTGTTGTTTAATTATCTGTGTGTTTGTGGAAGAGCGTGATTAGCGTTATTGTTTTATTTGCTGTCTGCTTTTGTTGCTTCCAAGGTTGTTTATTTGGTAGCGATTTCAAAACACACTCGCCAATGTACTGTCCAGTAATTTCAAATCACCCACACACATTGAAATGTATTGTATTTGCTGCAAATCAGTGTAATTTAGCAAGAAAACACTTTGTTTGACTTGCGTACGCTTCAAAAGAAAAAGCGATATGAACACGTTTCAGCTGTGCTCACATTTGTGCTGTGTGCTTCCAATTGCGCTATTTATTCCATTCCCCTTCCAGTGAAGTGTCGCATAATTGCGAACACCCATTAACTTACTATTTGTTGTCTTTATCTTTATCATTAAGTTTTATTTACGTGGCACGGTAAAAGTGCTCTTCAACATTCAAATTCGCTTCTCCACTTTTAGCCAGGTTAAACAATTCATTTGACAGTTGTGAATAGCTAATCTGTAAACTGATTGTGACAGTCAACGTATCATAATTGATTCTCTGATCGGAATGATGTACACAATATAACTATTATATGACCAGTTAGTTTCTTGCCAGTTAAATAAGTTTAGCGTATGTGAGTCAGCACTATATGTAAATATTTAATGCAGGTAGAAAGCACAATGTATTAATTTATTTTCAAAGATTAGCGCTTTCAATTATAAATAAATAAATTCACACAAAGGTATAAGCTAGCTGACAAGTATCAACTTGTATGTTTTTCAGCACCAATGTCGTCATGAACTACACAGAGATCGAGGGCAAGGTTCGGGAGGCGACCAATGATGATCCCTGGGGTCCAACCGGGCCTCTGATGCAGGAGTTGGCGCATGCCACCTTCTCCTACGAAACCTTCCCGGAGGTGATGTCCATGCTCTGGAAACGCATGCTGCAGGACAATAAAACCAACTGGCGTCGCACTTACAAGGTGAGTAGAGCCGCATTCATTGTAACCAAAAATTTCTAATTGAATTGCAATTGCAGAGTCTGCTGTTATTAAACTATTTGGTGCGCAACGGATCAGAGCGAGTGGTAACCTCGTCGCGGGAGCACATTTATGATCTGCGTTCGTTAGAGAATTACACGTTCACCGATGAGGGCGGCAAGGATCAGGGTATTAATGTTAGGCATAAGGTACGAGAGCTTATAGACTTTATTCAAGACGACGATCGCTTGCGCGACGAGCGCAAAAAGGCCAAAAAGAATAAAGACAAATACATTGGTATGAGCAGCGATGCGATGGGCTCCCGCAGCGGTGGCTATAGTGGCTATAGCGGTGGGGGTGGCGGGGGCAGCAGCGGTGGTGGCTACAACGATGGCGAATGGCAAACTAATCGAGGAGAGAATTGGTGTAAGTATTAAAATTGACATTGAAATCAATATAGGAAACTATTGAATGTGTCTGCTTGATCTTTAGACTCTGATAAGAGCTCGGCAGAGCGCTACGAAGACGAGGATACTCATTACGATGGTGAGCGCGAAGGTTCCGACAGCGACTCGCCCAGTCCCAGGTAAATATTTATAATTGCCCCATAGGCAACCATAACTTAAAGGAATGTCTGCTCTACAGACGGAACTATCGCTACAATGATCGTGCCAGTCCCGCGGAGGTGGCCAGCGAGAGTAAACCGCAGAACCTCAGTATGAACATACGCTCAAAAGCTGCTCTCGGCTCGCCGGTCTCTAAGCAACCGACATCAACAATAACAAGCGTCAGCAGCGGCGTCGGCAGCTCTAAGCCAGCAGCGGCAGCGCAAAAGAAAATCAATTTGGGCGCTGCTGCCAACTTTGGGAAGACGCCGAATGCTGCCGCCGGCATTCACTCGCCCACGCATCGTGATACGCCCACTACCAACAACATCGATCTAATGGGCACCGCGTCACCCAACAACAACAACAGCAGTACACCGAGCAATAACAACGATCTGCTGGATGATCTATTCAAAACTTGTTCTCCGACGCAAGGCGAAAAGACACTCAACAGTGCCGCGATCGTTAACGACGATGACGACTTCAATCCACGTGCTGGTGACGCTTGTGCCGTGCAAGAATTTGGCGATTTTGCAGCCGCTTTTGGCGGTGAAGCAGCGCTGCCCTCGACTGGCATTGTGCCAGCTGCTGGCAGCGACGAGTTCGCAGACTTTGCGGCATTCCAGAGCTCTGCATCGTCGGTCACAGCATTGGATCACCAGTTGCTGACGACTGCGACGCCAGCTAACGATGCCTTTGACTTGTTCAGCTCCTCGACGCCAGCAACAACAGCCGCAGCAATGGGAGGAGCTCCAACAGCTACTGATTTGTTAGCCGGATTGGGCGACTTATCGATACACCAGAGTATGCCAATGGGTGAGTACTTAGAGTTACCTAGATAGCTGTAACTACATTTAGGATTGCAGTATTAGGATTTGCATAGACTATATATATAGATAGATCATTCTGTCGGCGTCAAGTAAAAACGTTTGCATGACCGCGCGCCTTCCATACCACATAACGGCAACAAATTCCAATCGGATGCACTCGTTTTTCTCTCTTTTCTTTCTAAAACGATCGCAGCTTATGAAGCGCAGCGAGTGCTGCTGAAGACTCCTACTGAAGCAGATCGTCAGGCCCTCACCAAGGCCATTGCACAGCTGCGCGCATTATCGCGCGTGCAGAGCTCCGCTGATGCCAGCCTTGTCGCCGAGACACTGCGTCAGCTGCAGCGAAGTGATGCACTTCCTGGATACGCGACGCCAGAGCAGCTCGTGGGTCTTGATTGCCCTGCCATCGATTGGTCGCTGCTGGCCAGCAATGAATATGCTGCTTTGCTAGCGCAGCTTGCGCGATTGTTTACAACAGACTGGCCACGAGACGATGTCGATGTTTTGAATTTGTTTAAACTGGACTACAGCAATGAGTACACTCAAACGGCATTCGAATTGCTGCAGCGACAACTGGAGCATGTGCCAAGCACTGCAAGTAGTCTGCTCGCAGCGCTGTTGCAGGATGAGCGTCTGCTAGCTGTGAATCTGCTGCACATTGCGCGTCAACGCGCAGCGCTAATGCAACGCTTTGCTCGAACTATCAAGATACTGCCAGAGCGACAGCTCGATGAGCACGATGCGCAGACGGGGCAGTTCATCCAGCTGCTGCTTGGACTGCCCAATTTGGTGGCCAACAAGCTGGGACGACAGTTTCCAGCGATCTTTGCCCCACTCGAATATGGCCAACTGTTAATGCGTCAATGGCTCAAGGCGCTACACTTTGTGCTGCATAATGTTGGTGGCCACTTTGATCTGTGTCCTTTCAGCTGGCTGCTATCGCGTGTGCTCAGCCACTACTATGATGCCGCCACGCTGGAGTCGCTTCTGCGCGTTCTCGCTGATTTCGCGGTGGTGACAAGGGCTAGAAGTGTAATTCAGCAAATCATGCTGGAGTTGGAGCCTGCAGCTTGCTTTAAGGTGGCACAAATCGCTGTGAAAGCTCAGCTTAATCTTTACTTGCTCTTGGGATCAACTGTCCTGAAGAGCTCTCATTGGGAACACTGCCTGCTGCAGAAGCTGCCACTTCAATCCGCATTTACTGCAAACGAAGCGCTTTGTTCGTTTATTGGGTATCTCAATGTAGTTGCGGCTAGTCGAGTGAAGCTGCTCTTCACGCAGTTGTTGGGCATCTGGTGCAAGCGCTTGACACTGCAGAAATTGAACAGACAGGAGCACGTGTGCATCAGCAAACTGCTTGTACTCTCGGGAAAGTGTCAAGGCGATTTGCAACTGGAGCACAAACGTCAGCTGCACGATGGCTTCAGTCATCATTTGCAGTCACCCGACTCAGTGCAGCGTCATGTGGGCATGAAGACAGTTGAGCTACTTTACAATTTCGTGGAGAACACTGAGGAGATGTCGCTCAATTTCGAATACACTGGCTTAAAAGACTCTCCGCATTGGCACATTCTGGAGGAGCTCGATGAACTGGCGCGCTTCGAGTGCCCCTGCAAAAAAGTGTTGAACGAGCAACCGAATCAAGCTCAACTCGAGCGACTAAAGTTCCATATTTTGCAGTTCATGGGCGAGCAGGAGAAGCCTAGCAAAGAAGAACCAACACCCAATAATCTAAATATGCAGCTGGACTTGGACTCTGATGATGATGAGTTGCCTGCGCCGTCACTGGATGACGATGACATCGACTTACAGCCCTATGACATGTCCAATGACACCTCGAACACCGTGGAACAACGTCCCAGATTTCTGCTTGACCTCCTGCACTTGTTGCGCTCCAAGGTGCCCAACTATCAGGTCTTCGAAGCTGCACTTGGCACAGCCGAGCAGCTGATTCGCAGCCAGCTGACGCATCACGACAAGAAATTGGCTGTGGATATGATGCAGCTCTTCATTACTCTCGAGATGCAGTTCTACTTTGAGAACTTTGATCAGACACAGTATAGATGTTGTGTGGCCATCTGCGTATCGCATCCAGGCGCCTGTGCCGAGTTCCTCTGTCGCGAGTTTCACACGGACAACTCACGATATGCCTTGAAAGTGCGAATCCTCATACTCCAGGTGTTGGGCACAGCAGCCAAAGAGCTGGCCGATGACAAAGCGCTGCAGACGCCAAGCCAAAAAATCGTGGAGATTGTGCCGCCGGCAGCTAAGCAAATGCGCAAGTTTCAGCTTCACTCCGATCAAAATGAGGCCACAGAGCGTCTAGTTGCAGCTCAGCGCGTAATCAGAGATCGCTTGAGAGCCAAAACAAAGCGCAATTTAAGCAAGACGAACAGCAGCGGCAGCAGTGGCCAGGCGAATCCCTTTCATACGGTTGCCGGCACATTTTTCTTTGGACTTGTGCGTGGCCAGCGAACGCGCGGCATGTTGTATATGAAATATGACAACATTGGCCATGACATCAACAGCCAACTACTGGTTAATATGCTGCACACGCTGGCCGTGTTTGTGATGTGTGCACAGAACTGTCCCCTGCTGCCCATGATGACGCGCGAGGTCTTCGATCTGTGCACATTTGTGCGCTTCAATGCCGAGGCTCGTATTCGCGCTGCAACCCTGCAACTTTTGGGCATTGCACTGGTCACCACACCTGCCGATCTGCTGACATCGCACTTTGCCGAGTCGCTAAACGAGCTGCAACGTTGGCTCAACGACTTTATGCGTTCACCGCTCCTCGGCGGCGAGACGTCGGATGAGTGCCGTGAGCTTGCCCAGCAAATATTGTCCACATGCTATAAGCTGTTTGACAATAGTCATGCGGATAATGCTTAACTATAATTGTAACCGAAAGCATCATTAAATTCGCTGCTATTGAAATGTACATAAAAGAAGTGTTTATTATTCTGAAATGGATGTAGAAATATAAGATTAGTAGATTATGAAAGTTTATTATAATATGTAGATGTTAGTCGAACGTTTGTCGATATGCAGATTTATTTTAAACAAGTTTTTACTTTATTTTTTTGTTCTTTTCCCCCGTTTCAAATGAAATTGCGACATAATTTAATAATGATAACAACTCGAATTAAAGCATTTCTCAATATACCGGGCATTGTGCCTCAGCCACGGACGCACTAGGTAAACAACAACAGTCCTTATGAACATTGATATTTGCAATCACAGTTTGCACATCACAGTTTCAAAGTCGTCCCAACAATTGCACACACAACTGCTTTCGAAATTCTTCTTTGCCTTTCGATTGACTAATTTAAATGCATCTAATCGATACTTTTCCTTTGCAGATAACATGCTGCCGCCGATCGCAGCTGTTGCGGGCAACAATCTGCTGCAGCCCATGTCAGCCGCAAACAACAACAACAACAACAATCGCAATACCAACAGCAATGGCACCGAGGCGACAACTACGCAGCCCACAAATGTAGGCGCCACTTGGTCGGGCAATCTGAAGGCCGGCAACTTGAACATTGATCTGGACAATTTGCTGATTAGCAAAACCGGCAAATCTAATGCGCCAGCTCTCTCGATGAATGCCCTGAAAACACAGAGTCCAGCCAAGAGTCCGCTGAATGTCCAAACCGCTGGCGGCGGATTCACCGCTGGACTCTCGCCACTAACCAGCCCCAATTTGTTTGGGGCATCGCAACCGACCATTCCACAAACACAGCCAGCAAGCGGAGCATTTGCCAATTTCAATGCGTTCCCACAGCAGCAGCAACAGCAGCAGCAACCACATAAGCATCACAGCAGTAACAATAATGCCTCTGCTTTTGATTTATTCCAATGATATTTGTTAGCTAAATGACGTTCCACACACAATACACACACACCCCACACACATACTGAAGTTTTCTGATTCTTATTTCGTTGTATAAAATATACAAACCGTTTATTTTTGCTAAATTAACACAAGTTAGCATTTCTCAATATCCACATTGTAATATTATCTTCCTTGCGCGTTTTTTATTTTCCTCTACAATTCCAAACCCATGAATAAATTCCGCATCCGTCCTGTTATCCACACGCATTTGAAATGCCTTATTGTGTATTTCAAAGTCCGTCGTAATTGCAATAAAAAGAGAAAAACATTTAATGGTTGTACTAAATCGATATCATATAGCACAACACAAAAGGACGGCTGATGATGTATGTATCATTGAAATTGTTACAAAAATTATTATTGATAATAAAAATGAAAAACAATAAAAAAACAATTAGCAGTAGTTAACGAGTTAAATGTATGTATATAAAACCAACTTGTGAAAAATAAACAATGAAACGAAAAACTATCATTAAAGTAGTTGTTTATTTATTTTGGGTGAATAAAGAAAATATTGGGTATCAATTTTAAACTTAGAACTACGATGCAGTGGAAATATATTAAAAAATATATATATGTATCTCACTACGCCTCCACCGCCACCTTGTTCTTGTTCTTCTTCTTTTTCTTTTTTTTGGGCTCTTCATCAGCTTCAGCAGCATCGCCATTTTCCTCGTCAAGAACCTTGCCATTGCCGTTGCTGGTGCCATTCGCTTCCTTGCGTTTCTTTTTCTTCTTCTCTGACTGCGGTGCATTGTTGGCCTCTTGACCAGCTGCCTCAATGGCCTCCTTCATCACATCGATGTTCTTACGCGGCACATCGCCAGACTCGTAGAACTTGAGACGATCCTCCACCTGCTGTTTCAGTGTCTCACCAAAGACGCTCGTCGGCTGCTCCAGGAAGCAATCAATGCGCGACGCTATCGAGCATTTGTTGGCCAGAAAACGCGAAATGCGTCCCTTGTTCTTGAGACCCGCGCGTCCGATGAACGACGAATGATAAATGAGCCCGTATTTGGGCGTATTGGAACGGGTCTTGAGGGCACGGAAGAGAGCTTTCTCGGCACCCAGGATTTGTACTGTCGATGCTGGATACTTGGCGAGGTTGGTCAGACTGCCGGCGTGTGAGATGAGGCGAGCACCGACTTGATCGCCAATCAGCGACTGCAGGTTGGGCGCCACCATGTTCATCTTGTTGTGCAAGTAGGTGGAGAGCCTCTTGCGGTACTCGGAGAGCTTCACAACACGCTCAGCGAACAGCTCAATATTCATCAGATCCACAATCGAGATGTCCATACCCATGGACATTTTTCCCGCATCTATAATCGCTTGCGCCTTGGCAGAGTCCATGACAATCTGCTCCAACTCCTCGAGCTTGTCTTGCGTGAGGTCTTTGCGGTCCTTGATGAACTTCGCCGCCTTGGCGAACATGTAGTTGTCGGGCACTATTTTCACCAGTTCTGGGAAGTGATACGAGTACCACTCCCGTATTCGCATCGAGAACGTGTTGACGTCCTTGTCCAGCTGATCGAGCAGTGCAATCGACTGGATGATCATGTTGTCCGAGCGATGCACATTGAACTTGACTTTGGCACGCGAGTAGCTGTGACCTAGACCAAGCTGTGCCACGCCAGCGGACTTGTCAGTAAAACCTGTAAACCCATCAACAATTGTAAAGCATCCTCTAGAGAGTAAAGCATCCATCAGTTGACTTACCCTTGACCAACTTTGCGAAATGGAAGCGAACGCCACGCAGTATCTCAGGCACGACGCCAAAGTGGCTGCATTGGACGCCCACAGCTTCGGTAATCGCTGCACCCAGCTTGGCATCAGCGATGCCCAGCGTGCACTTTTTCTTCTTCAGCTTCGCAAAGAAGTCGTCGAGGAAATGCAGTAGATCCTGCGGTACAATGCCCTCGGAAATGGCATTGATGTTCTCCAGAGCAGCGATAGCCGATTTGAAGGGCGCAAAACCAGCGAGTTTCACAATCGAGTTGAACTTGGCGATGTCGGTCACTGAAGACTCCACTTGGGGCAGAAACATGGACACCTCCTCGAACTCCTTGACGGAGAAGAGCGAGAAGCCCGCCGCATGCTCATAGAGTACGTACAGACTCGTCTAGAAATAAGAAGTAAAATAAAATTTCACTTTCGACACGTTTTGGGAGCTGCTTCATATTTAGGTTATCTGAAATGGGCTTGCTGACTTTAAAGTTATAATTTTATATGACGTTGCATGACGCTAACACTACACTTCTAATAGTAAGCACTTGAAAAATGAATTACCATTTAAAGGCTTTTAAAATGCCTTAATTGAAATTGAAAACGTTGCACTCCAAACACGAGCGCGTTGTTTTTTCCACGTGCTAAACAGAAGGACCGGTGTGTACACACTTGTATATTATCAGTGTGTACACAAGCACATGTGTTTCTAAGCAATCCACACAGTGTGGCAACCCTGTGACATTAATTGATCGATATGAGCAGCAAATTTACTTGGTATATTTGGCAAGATAAATTACTATATTTCGAAATTGAACTTGTGGTCACGCTGGCTGCCAGCCCTACTGCTTGACCCGTCAACAAATTTTGATTAGAAAAGAAATTAAAAAAGCAAGTTCATTAAAACGTACACAACCATTTCTGCAACCGCGAAGCACTACAAGGATATAAATAAAGGGATTGTAGGCAAATTATTGTGCGTGCAACGGCGACAATAGCTGCATGGCAATGGAATTTTTGTTGTAAGTAAATGTTGATTTGTTAATATAAAAGTGTGTGCGTGTGTGTATGTGTGTGTGTGTGCTTTTGATTGAATGTGAGAGTGAACTGAGGGCGCTACAACAAAAACAAACCTGGCCAACTACAAATGCCACCCCTCAGTGCATCAGTGCAGTGTTCTTTGTTCGCCTGTTAGAGCTTGGGTGGGAGATGAGGTTAAATTGCTTCGCTACTGTCACTTGATAATTACACAAATCGCTTGCTTCCTCGACTACAGCGGTTCACGTTCAAGCAAAACCTTCAAGCCCAAGAAGAACATCCCAGAGGGTACGCATCAATATGATCTCATGAAGCATGCAGCGGCCACGCTGGGCTCTGGCAACCTGCGCAACGCTGTCTCGCTACCCGACGGCGAGGATCTCAACGAGTGGGTGGCCGTCAATAGTAAGTAATTTATTTACACTTATAAGTGCAAGCTAACCAATTTGTCTTCCCTGCCAGCTGTCGACTTCTTCAACCAGATCAACATGCTGTACGGCACTATTACGGAGTTCTGCACGGAGGAGAGCTGTGGCATTATGTCGGCGGGTCCGAAATACGAATACCACTGGGCAGATGGTCTGACCGTGAAGAAGCCCATCAAATGCAGTGCTCCCAAGTATATTGATTATTTGATGACCTGGGTGCAAGATCAGCTGGACGATGAAACATTGTTTCCTTCGAAGATCGGTGTGCCGTTTCCAAAGAATTTTCTAGCCTCCGCCAAGACCATATTGAAGCGTTTGTTTCGCGTGTATGCGCACATTTATCATCAGCACTTCTCCGAGGTTGTCACACTGGGCGAGGAGGCCCATTTGAATACGTCCTTCAAACACTTTATATTCTTTGTGCAGGAGTTCAATCTAATTGAACGACGCGAACTGGCGCCACTGCAGGAACTCATCGATAAGCTAACGGCAAAGGACGAAAGGCAGATATAGGAATCACTACAGCATATTAGCGTTAGATCGAACGGCTTGCAATTGGACTTGTGATGATGGATTGCATTTTGGCGCTGTGTATTACGGTTTAGTTTAGTTACCGCCTTTTACTTTTCTCGTTTATAGCTTCTATCGTTTGTTCAATGTTTTCCCAGAAATTGTCGAAAGCGTGTTGTGTTTGCCGCAGCAGCAACTACTATATATTTTTATATGTGACACGTACTTTTAAGAGATATAAAACATATTTATATTTATATATGTATGTACACTAAATGTAAAGAAAACCACACAGAGAGAATCGATAGCACGCATTAATTAACAATTAATAACAACAAATCCATCAAAAGTCCGCTTGTAAACAAACTATGTGAGTTGATTTGTTAAGTTCTTTGCATGCACTCGTATTTATTATTATTAATTTCAATCAGCGGATGGTAATTGGAAATTGGAGACAACCGCGACCCGATAGCCCCAATAAATGATAATAATTATAGACTTGATACATTTTTGATATACTATTTTGTACTAATATAAATAAACAGAATATAATGAAGATAAGTACATTGCAATTTTATTTGAATGTGGAGTTTGGAGTTACAAAATAACACTAAGCATTTCACACAGGGACCGTAATTAAAAGCTATATTACAAAAGTACATTTACATTTAGTACAACATAATGATTTATTTGAATTTGAATTTATGTTATAATAATCAGTCCTAATCAAAATACTGGAGTAAAAAAATATAAGTTCAAAATAATGGTTATTTTTCTTTGGTTTTTGCGTGAATTTTGTTGGTAATTGTTATTACATGTCCCTATAGAGTAGATCCAGACAATTAACCTAAGCCAAAAGATACGCTATTTAAAATATCCAAATAAAGTTTAAACAATTAATCACTGTTTAAAGAAATTGCATAAAACTCAGCATTTTTATGTACTGTCCCTATTTCATATGCTTTTGCAATTAGCTTTTTTTTAAATAAGTTTAGTCGAAACCTTAATTACAACACAAAAGCATTTTGTACATATGGTCGGTTTAGTATTATCTACGCATTCAAAATCTATATGTAGGTTTATTATATGTATGTATGTTCTAATCACATTCGGTTAATCACACGCTAATCGCGTCGCTCCAAATCACTTGAGTAAACTTTTGTATTTGCCTTGTTCCACATAGAAGTCAGCATGTGCCTCGAGCAACTTTTTCCATTTCATCGCTAACTCTTTATAGCTGGCACCCTGTCCATCCAAATCCCTTGGTAGCTGTTTGCACACAACTGTTGTGCCACCACGACGCACAACGACACGGGATCGTATCTTGGCTGTCATAAAGACGCTAAAGAACAATGATCAATACGCAGTAGCAAAGCAAAGATTATCAGTCAAAGACTTGGGTCACTCACCGAAATGTATTCAGGAAGATATTGACATGTCGGGGCGCATTGGTGAATTCCAGCAACTTTGGCTGACAGGGATAGGCTGACCAGCTCTCGACAGATCGCTTGATGAGCTTGGGATTCAGCTGAAGCGCATGCCCCAATTGCACGCCTCGCATATCCATGATGGCCACGATGCCGCGAGCGCAGTTCTCTGGTTCCAGTTTCAACAACAGATCCAATACCATTTTGCTCGTCTAAAATTGTAAATAACTTTTATTGTTTAAATAGAACTTAAAATGTATTCTTTAATTTAGAGGTATATCACTCATTTTAACTTAATTAATAGTCGACACTCGTTTAAAAATAAACAAAATAAAGAAAAAATGTATTAAATAGATATAAAAACAAATTTAAATTCCGAATTAAAATTCGTTAGATTGTAAACTTCTTTGTGAAACTAAGAACCAAACCGAGGCATCTACATATTTCTAACTTGTCTAACTTAGGGAGCTTTACCTTAAAAACATTGTTTTGGGAGTGACGCTTCGGATCGTGGACCGCAGTGCGGATGATGACAACCTTTCTCTGGTGCTCATCGACGCCATCAACGGGCAGGAAGACGCCCAGCTGCAAGAGTTCCTGTATTTCGGGCAACAAGGGATCACAGTTGTCGAACCATTCGCTTCTCTCGGCGCGCATTCGGTAAAACACTTGAAGCTTCTTCTTGGTGCGCTCCACGTCAAATTTGCATGTGCGCAGAAAGAAAAACAGACTCTCGTAGGTCTTGCAGCCGTTTACTTCGGGATTGGCATCCAACCAATCACGCAACTCTTTCACTCCCTCTTCCGGATTATCCAGATTATCCGCATCTGCATTATCCAACATACAAGAGTCGACACTATCACGCTTTAGATTCAGACTGTCCGCAGACATTGCAGCTGCCCCGCCTGCACTTGCACTGATCGACTTCTGGTTAGCGACTAATCGTCGGCGTCATTGCAGTCGCAAGCTTTTTTTGGTTAGCTGTGCAAATTTGTAGCTTTTGCCCAGCTACCAGAAGAGGGCAAAGCGTATCAATAATACTGGTGAATACCGGTAGTCGCATTCTATATATAGTTGTCCATTAAGCAGCTTAATTTCACTCACATGGCGCATTTTGGCTGGCGTGAGTGAAACGAGCAATTGCAATTGAATTAAGGCGAAACTATTTCTGAAAATGAGCGATCAGCACATTTTCAAATTGAGATTGGTCAGGTTGAGCCAACGTTTACAGAGGTGGACAATTATGTGTGACATTATCGATATATAGATTATTTTAATGCATTTATCGATGTTTTTTTTTTGTTCAGGTAGTCATTATTTATAATTGATTACATCTTTTTTTTTTTGTATGAGTTTTAGAACTGTTATCACAAAAAGTGCGAAATCTAAGGATGATACTATTTATTTAAGAATTTGTAAACTTTTGTAAAATTTGTAAAATTAAAAACATGAATTAGGGTTGGGCATACGGGATGTTTTTAAATTTGCCGCCGGTCTGGGAAACCCCACACTTGTTGCAGGTGACGTATATGCCAAATCTACATCCTGGCCAGCCCATCTAGCGACGCTAAAGGCCACGCATTAGAGGAGGCAGCTATGGACTCAGGGTTCATCTGCCTAAATGATGGCTCGACCACCTTCTCCCACGGCCCCCATTAATCGTCCGTACTGGATGTCATGTTCACAAACCTGAAGTCCAAAAAATTTCATTAAAAAAGCCTTTGACTGCGTCAATGTAGACACGCTCCAAACCAGACACGCTTCAAACGTAAGGAGCAAACTGGAATATGCCTGCTCTTTCTTCAGCAACCTTTCAAAATCAGCATTAATGAAAATTCAAAGCCACGTCACCTGAAGAAAGCTTTGGGACTTTTTAAATGTACTCCAGTCCCAGTTATTTTTCATTTGACAGCTGAACTAAAATGAGAAATTGAGTACAACCAGTTTGCGGAACGCAAACACAAATGCTTCTGCGACATCTTCCCTGCATTATCCAACAAGCCCTGGCTTTCTAACAAAGAATACAACTTCAAACCAGAAGACATAAAATTAATCAATCGATTACTAAGCGGTAACGGCTTCGATAAAGCCGCATTATTTAAAATGCACGTTACCACGGACGATATATGCGATACCTGCGGAAATATCGATAGTGCCTCACTCGCAATATTCAGATGTTTACAATACAACACTACTAGACAACGCTTCCCAACACTACTGAATCACAACAACATTCACGCATTTCTCAAAGGAAAGGCTGAACACATCAAACTAATCATCCAATTTATTAATGAAACACATCTGGATCTTTCATTGAACAACTCATTTAACAAATTTTTATGGCGTTTTTCGCCCTATAAATGCACCGGTAAAAAAAAATAATAATAAACATGAATGAATCTGAAGTGATGGAAATTGACCAAATGGAGTGCAATGTGTGCGGCGAGCGCTCATTCCAAGAACGCGAAGGGTACTATTATTGTGTCGAGTGCGGCACAAAAAAGGAGCATTTTCGGGCCGTGGAAATCAGCGCCGAAGACACTTTCAATGACACCACAAAACACACGACGCAACGCATCATAAAGAAGCCGAAGATTAAGGCTGAAGAGGACGATATTACATCCTGGGAGTTCTACAATTATGTACTGCGAGGCTTCCTCCAAGAACTGCTGAACATGGGGGCCAAGCCAGAGCTCAAGTTAATGACGCTTCAGTTGTGGTCAGCGTACATGGGACGCATGGAAGTCGCCTTCTGCAAGAACAACGAACTGGGACTCCCAAAGCTGAATGTGCGCGCGCTGCAGAGGTAACTTAATGGACATTAAAGGGATAGTTGTTTACAAACTTTTAAATCTCTTCTAGAGATGCCCGCATTATCTACAATCACAAGCAGAACAAACGCAAACGTGAGCGTCAAATCAACAAGCAAGTGATCCAACCTGGAGACGAGCGCGCCAATTGGCGGGAATGGCGAAAGACCAAGGTGTGCATGCTCAATAATTAAACTTTATTCTGACATAGTAGACGTAATTATGTGAAGTAGAAGGTGTCGGGGAAGAGGAGCGGCAGCAGCAGGAAGAATGTGCGTTGCTGGGGCTTGCCAGTTTCTGATGAGGGAGCATCTGGTGTGGCTGCCAATTCCGAGTCCACAGTAGCCTCGTGCAGCACAACTGCTAACCAAACCAATAAGTTCAACAAGCTTACAAAGCAGGGATATGCTTTGGATACTTACACCTATTCAACCCCTCGAGAGGTGCCGCTAAAGTGGTTAGTGGTGCATAGAACACCACTAGAAGTGTTAGGCAGATAAGGATTGTACGAGGAGACATGTTGAAGTCGCAAGTCGAACTGAAGTCAGCCCGGATCAGTTGCCTATTTATAGCTGGCATGCAAATGAGTTTTAACTAATTACCTGCTAGCAGCTAATCAATCATTCTCAGCGCTAACATTGAGTGCTCTTGATCTCATTACAGCGTAAATTAGACGAGTCGGGCTTCAGCGGCCGTATCCCTATCGCATCGGAGTCCACGTTGCACACCAATCGCAGTCTGAAGCTGCAATGGTCAGCGAATGCCCGGCGTTCCTTAAAAAAGCATATGCCTCTTAAGCATCTGGACAAGCACAGCGCTGACAGCACAGGCAGCATGCACTGCCACAAGCTGCATCCCCGCGTTTGCACCTTGAGCAATTTTGATCGCAACATTTATTGCTTGAATATCACCAAGCTGTACGTGGTGTTGGCCATAGCGCTGAACCTTGTTGAAGACGATATCCAGTTAACGGATTTGATCCGCCTCATCGATGAGGAGTATTTGACCAGTCGCCACATGCTGAGCTACTTGCCCGACAATGTGGCAATACATGGCAAGTCGCTGCTCAAGCAGATGGAATTCGGCCACCAATTGGACAAGTGCCGCTTCAAAGTAGGCAGTATACAGCATATATGTATATTTCTTATAATTAATCTATTTGATGTTGCACAGTTTCTTCGCGCTCAGGTTTCGCAAATGTCGCGCTTCATCGATCTAAATGGCTTTCAGCAGCCGGATCTGTTTGGCCTGGCAAAACGCTATGTGCTGGAGTTGAATTTGCCCCCCCAAATTGCCAGCTATGTTGCCAGCCTAATGGATGTGTTTCCGCCTGCATTTGAGCCCACTCATGGACTGCACACCTATCCCCGGTACGAAGCACGTGTGATGGCCTACATTGTCTATGTGTTGAAACTGCTCTTTGGTCTGGATGACGTCAAGGAGCGTGTTATATCCGATTCGGCCTTGGCAATCAATGAACAGCTCTCTCAAATGGCTAATACCCATCAGCAGCCAATGGCGCCACTTTTTGTGTACATGGAGTGGATGCAGTTTGTGGAAATGCGTAAAATTTTGGTGGCCCACTTCAATGAAAGCTTTGCCCAGCGCTTTGGTGTCTCCACTCAAAATGGGCGCAAGGTCGACAACTTTTTAGGCAAGGAGCGTAAGCAGCGGGAACAAGAATACAACTATCAGGAGATGTTATTGACGCCTGCCATGCAACGCATGCGCGAAAACATTAGACTCATCTTCGAGACACTGCTTAAAAATCAATTTGCCAAAGACGCAGACATCAAAGACAGCATTGAGTTTCAGCCCAGCTTAACCCCTGCGCACAGTTACTTTAAGCGTATTCTGCTGGATGCCACGCAAGCGGAGCAGTGCGAGCTGAGTGTCCTGGTGCCGGACTGGATGAACGTCGATCACACTAAACATCAGTTGGCCCCGTTTAAGAAACAAATTACTGAGCTGCAGCAATACTTGACCACTGCAGGGGTTAAACTGCGCGTCGAGGAATTGGCGTGTCAGTCGGATTACCAAAAGATTGGCATCTTTCAAACGCTGCAGCGCTTGAGGCCGCGTTGGAAAGAGGCTCGCGCCAACTGCGATATTAAAACGCAGCAATGGATCGAGGAGTTGCGTCGCAGGGAGAAGCGACCTGATTTTGTATTTCGTCAGCCGGTGGCTTTTTATGGCAAACAGTATCAGAGCAAGATCAAAGAACGAGCCGCGCGACGCCAGACGCTGGAGGCAAACAACCCATTTTGGAAAGTTACGGCCACGTCAAATTATATTTTGAAATTACACCACGAGGAAATTGCCCTAAATGAATTGACTGGCCTACAAGTTTTCGAAGAAAGCAATATGGATCCCTTGCGAGTGCCGCTAAGTATGCCGCGTCGCCAAATCAGTTCCACGTCTGAGGAAGTAGAGTTAATTGCCCCCAAATTGGAAGAGAACAGTAAGCAAGAAGATGAACCAGATTTATCGGAAGTGCTATTGAAGATATCCAATTTCGATTGCTGGCTCCTACATGGTTATATAACAAAATTGGGCGAGTCGACAAAGCGGGACTTGAGAAGGTTTTTTCCCTGCTCTTTTCGCTGGTTGCTCGAAACTTGCTCCGCAACCATTGGCGTTGATTGGGATGTGGTATACGAACAGCTGTTGGTGCTGGAGGTGATGTTTCACCATGGCATTGAGGATTGGAACAATCATTCCAATCACTTGCGCCTCAGATACAATATCTTAAATAAGGATATTAATTTACTAACCAAAGCGTTTAGAGATATGTGGTAAAAATTAAAATAGTGCGATCGAAAACACCATGTCTTATCTATAATTTGATGGCTCTTGTCAAGAGTAGTAAACAGACACTTCACAAAACTCGTAGCTATCAAAAGCAAATAAGCGTTTATTACGAAATTACAGAGATACATAGGCGTGGTGATAACAATTAAAGCAAGAACTTCAGTTAACAAACAAATCTTCAAAAGAGCACAATTGTCTTTCTCGCAACCTCACACCCAGATGGAGACGGCGACAGCGAGCAACATCAGGTGTTGAATACTATTGCAAAATAAAAAAGAGCGAGAGAGAGAAGAGAGTCTATGAGAGCAAATTAGCTACAGTGTGATGAAAACTTGCAAAATATTTTTAAATTTGAAGAACATATCTCGATGATACGCAATGCAATAGATAATATAATAGAAATAGCAATTTTTTATCAAATAGAAAGAAATGTACATAAAAAATTTTAATTGTAGAATATTTGATAAAAATCAATGTTTCTTTTGAGAAAACATAGTACAGTAGGAATCTTTTATTTTCGTCATATAAAGAATTTAATTTAATACATAAACCGAAAATATTTCCCTGTAATAACGGGTAGCCGAAAATTAAAGTACTCATATAAAACAAAATTTATAAAAATATTTCCTTGGAAATAGGACTTAAAATACAAATCAAAATAAAACCTATGCAAATCACACTGTATGATATCTTCTCCCGAAATGAATTATGTTTAATACAAATGGAAAACATTTTTCCATATTGCGCATTATTCTGTGAGCCGTTAAAGCGATGAGCCCCTGTACACAGACAAGTGTACGTCTGTATAATAAAAACGAAATCATAGGCCGCACTTCGCTAGGCGACGCATGCGAGTTCAGTGCTAATTTTAACGACGCAGCGTCGTAGCCAGTTTCGTTTTTGCGGTTTTGATTTGCGTCGTCGAAGTTACATCCAAATTAAAACAGTTTCAGTGCTTTTATCAAGCGCATGGCTAGCATATGTGTTGTATTTATTACATCCATTCACCTTTGACTTTGACTTTCCTCTCTGCAGCAGAATAATTTCAAAGTGCAAGTGCTCCGAAGTAATGCAAAAAGCATAAACAGTGTTGCAAAAGTAAGAATTGAATGGGTAACCGTTAGATGTAAAACTGCCCATGAATAGTGGGAGCACAACAAAATAAATAACAAAAAACTCAACACAAAAAACATGAAAATTAAATCAAACAAGCCCATTTAATTCAAATACGTCACAATTTTTGTCGGATGAGTCAAGAGCTGGCGAACTTATAGAATTAACATTTAAATATAGAAAGCAATCAACAAATTGCCAAAAAATAAAATTCGGAACTAATTTGAATCTGTTTTTTTAATAAAAAATGTTTCAATGAAAATAAAGCTAATTAAGAATATTTAAATGTGAACCTGCCAAGACACAGCCCATAACAGTAAAACAGACAAACGTGTAACAATTTAAGTTTACTAGCGTATAACAGTATATCAGTGTTTGTAGACAACTGGTCCAGTAAATATCACATGTTCTAGTATATAACAGTGCTAGCATATAAACAAATGTTATAACATCTACAAGTAGAAAAGTGCTAATACATAAATGCCTTAGTATATATGTATAACATGTTCCAGTATATAACAGTGCTTGTATATAAACAAGGTGGTAAGGTAATCCCATACCATACATTTACCCGCACCCCCGCCGCTAGCAGTCATATGAACACACAACATTGCTGTGTACGTGCGATCCAAGTTTCAGTTGTTGACGTTCTTGGCGGCTTTTGAGGTGAACAACATTGTTTTTCTAGTCATATAGTAAGCATACTCTGAGTTGTATTTGCCATATAAATTGAAAAGTACATAGATCCATATGTGTGTACACACTCATTGGATAACACAACAATTAACGACTGTTATTTTGTCACTAGCCGAGCTGAGCTGAGCTTTACGCCAAAATATTTACATAATCTGTTTGCATCAAATACAAATTGATTGCGATGATAACTAGTAGACAATTTGTAAGAATTAACCCTGTCAATAATCGGGGATCTGTGCATATGGCTTAGTGCTTTCTACTTCAATCAAATATTTAATGAGTTTAATTTATCGATTTGCATTAAACGCATGCCGTAATTTGACAGCAAAAAGATAAGCACTATTTCGAAACATATCGATGTCAGTGTGTCCACACTAACATAATTAGAAACAAAATTATCTCCTCCTTACGTCGAATTAAGTGGATGACACATTTACAGGTAGCTTCTAAAAATACCACAAATCAAAGCCCACCCCGATCACCATCACCCATTACCGCAGAAGCAAAAGTAACCGGATGAAGATGCTGGTCGGTCTCGTGCTACACGTGCTACTGGACTACGAATCTGTCGTCCTGCTTATTTATAGACTCGCCCTGCCCGATTATGTCTGTGTCTGCGTGTGTATGGGTGTGTGTGTGAGAGCTCTTGTTTGATGTGTGTT
Organism: Drosophila ustulata; assembly: GCA_035047365.1. NCBI lineage: Eukaryota > Metazoa > Arthropoda > Insecta > Diptera > Drosophilidae > Drosophila > Drosophila ustulata. The sequence goes on from JAWNPT010000094.1 coordinate 32,228,325, forward strand.
TGTTAACGAATTTTTAGCATTTCCTTCGCATTCTTTTAAAAATAAACAAAGTCTGTTGGGACTAACGTCAATGTTTTTTGTTATTGCTAAGCAAAATATAAATAAGTGCAATGCTTGTACGAATATATACGAATACATACATACATCGATTTGCATGTACATTTATATGTACATTTATCTGTGTAAATAAATATTTTTGTGCACGGATGCCATGAACTTTTGAATATGATTGTTGTTGCTGTCAGTTCCATCTTGTCATCGTGTCATTTTAATTTTTTACAACTTGTTCATGATTTACATATGTATGTATGTATGTATATACATAGTTGTGGATTTACTAGGGCATTTTCGAGAAAAGCGATTTTCACTTTTTCATTTATTGAGTTGGCTGCCCAGTTTGCTCACGTTTATTCCGCTGACCGACACCGAGACTTGTTCGCAATAATTGGATTACAATCACATATTATTGTTATTGTTGTTCTCTTCATAGGGCGCATGCTTCTCTCTTATCAACTTGTTGCGCTTTCCCTTTGTCCACGGACATCGCACATCCACTGTGCAAATTGCATGTGCATGTGTATGTGTTACACACACCCATTCATATTGGGATATATGTACATACATATGTATGTATGTACATACATATACCCTTCATCTAGGCAGTACGGCTGGGGATGATTACCTGCATTAAACTAGTCACGCATTATCTATTTAGTAGACAGCTCTGGTGCGTGTTTCGTACAGATGGTAGCTACAAGTAATGTTATAATACTACTACTACTATTCTAATGATACTACTTCTACTTCTATTCTTATTGTACTACAACAATATTATTTCTGTTCATTACTACCAGTATTATAATACTTCTACTACTATTATTCTACTACTACTTCTACTATTACTTATCTGCGCTTTTATTCATAGAATATGGCGTGTCCTTCGATTTCAATAGGCAATATAAAGATAGCTGTATATCTATGTAGTTCTAGTTTATGAACGAAAACCACAAGTTCTGCAAACAACAGATGTCGAGAAGTCGTCTTGACTTATTCGCGACGATCGTGCACGCCAGCCAACGTAATGTTTTTTGTAAACAAGCGACAAGCACATTTGCACAATTAATTTGTGAGCAAGATCTGGCAAAAAAAGACGAAGAAAAAAACAATCTAGTCGGAGACATTTGTATAGTAAATGCATGTAGACAGAAAGAGAAATCCGGAGTGTGGTAGAGCGCAAGACAAGGACGTGGAAGGGGGAACATGTGTTAATTGCCTGACAAATTGAAAAACACGAAGCGCGCTCATGTGCTAAGGTCTAAAATGACCAGGTCTTAAACAAATATCCATTATACAATAAGGTGTACATGTGTGTGTGTGTGCTTCCAAATACATGTTAATAGATTCGATCATTTAATTTACTTACAGCCCGCAAAACTGTAACAACAAAAGAGCGTGAAAAAGACAGACGAAGAGAGGGAGACAGCGACGTTGAAATGGGTCGATGGGGTCGTCAAAGTCCAATCCTGGAGCCGCCAGATCCGCAGCCGCCGCCTCCAATACCGCCTCGTACATTCATGCGACAATCGAGTATTACAAAAATTGGCAACATGCTCAACACAGCAATCAATATCAATGGCACTAAAAAGCCGCAAAGTGAGTTCGTTTCTTCCGTTTTATTTTTAAAGGTCGTGCGCGCCGTCACACACATTGTTATGTATGTGTGTTTACGACATCACAATCAGCTGTACTGTTTGGTATTTTGCAACACTTGAAATGTACGTTAGCCAACACAGGCGAAACCATATTCAACGCCGTTGGTTTACAGCAAATTAGTGGCCTGCAACTTCTATTGTAAAGTGCGAAATTTGCAATAAATTTTTGTACTTCCATTTTATGTTAAAATTATCACAACAAATTAGTCATTAATTAAGTTGAAATTATTAACGGCGTGTTGAAGTGTTCTAGCCGCATCGAAATTGCATTTTTGCCATGGTGTACATAGTTTAAAAGTGCGTATATTCTCATTCGGCTGCCGCGGCTGCTGCCGCATTTGCAAAAGCGACGACGCAACACAACGACGGCGGCGACGAAGCAGTGCAGTAAAAGAGGCGGCAAAAACTGGAAGAAGAAGCAGCTTAACATTAACAGCGGAGAGCAGCATTAGAATCTTACTTTTTTTTTGGTCATATTTGTCATTCGAGAGTTGTTGTTATATACAGTACTATGTGTGTGTGTGTGAGCACGATTTTGATATGATGATAATCTTTGTCATGACGCGTTAGCTTCTGTGTTCTGCGTGTGCTGTGTGCAGTGTACACACTTATGCAAAAACATTAAGTGCGAGGCGCATTCGAATCGAATATTGATTGTGCGTCGCCGTCTCCAGCGAGCCGTTGTTGTCGCCGCGCTTTTGACATAAGCATGGCAACAAACGGTTTATTTAATGCCCAAAATGTGCAACTCTCAATCCGTGTGTTGTAAGAACTGCTGCTAAACAAGGAACGTCCATTTTGAAGGTTAGATTGCCACCCGTTGTGTTTGTAAAACAGCGAACAAAAAAACACGAACGTGCAAATAAAATGCGATAAAACAAAGCGTAAAGCAAACCGCAGGCGAAACACGAGCGAAGGGGGGATGTTTGTGTTGCCAGAAAATAAAATAATATTAATCGCATTGTTTAGCAAATATCGCTTTACAGGGCTTCGTTTATCACTTGTGCCGCGACAATCGCCAGAAATAGTGCAAATTAGTTTGCGATAATTTCCTATACAACCACCGGCTGCACACACACACACGCACACACACACACACGCACACACACACACACACACATACACATAGAGACAGTCCCAGTGCTGTGTAATACTGCTTGCTTCTCGCTGCTTCATCGCTATGCTGCTGTCGGCGATGTACACACATACATATGTACATGCATGCCCGATGCATATGTAAGTGTATGTGTAAATACTCCCCTACTTTGCAGTTTCTTCTCCACATGTCGTCGACGTCGTTGTCGTCACCAGCACCAGCAGCAGCAGCAGCATAATACGTATACGTGCTTAAGTTGTGTTGAACAGAGCAGAGCAGTGACGAAAAGAAATAAAAAAGAAAACAAACACACGACGAACACATAGAAAAGGCAAAGTACATCACATAACAATAAGAACAATAACAAAAGAAAAGGGCCGAAACAAAAGCAACGAAAGTTAAGCACTTTGCTTTTGTCTTTTGCTTTCGGTTTGTTCGTCGACGTTTCTCTGGCCAGCTTAACTCCTTTGGCCAAGCAAAGCAAGCCAAAAGAAAATAAAATCCTCGCTCAACACTCTATCACAACCACAACAACGTTCCCCAACACAAACACAAAAGCACTAGGGAATTGAGCGCTTTCAGTGGGAGAGGGCGAGTGAGAGCGAGAATACCCGCAGTGCGTGTGAGAGTGAGAGCGCGACCGCAACTCCTTGGCCTTATTTGATTGTTGTTTTTGTTGTGTGGCTAGTTGTGCGTTGAGTTGCTGTTGCTCGGCTCTGTGTGTTGAGTGTGCTCAGTGTTGTGTGTTGCCTCCTGCTCAACTTGCGCGCGCTGTTCAACGAAAACTGTTCAACTGTCATGGCCGGTAAGTCGTTATTACTCTTCCAGATCTCTTAGTGTTCGTTTCTTACACTTTCTCTTTCCTCTGCTCTTCATCCTCCCAGCGATCGATTTGTATACTTTTGCAAAACAGCATTCTATATAAACAAATTTTTTGCGATTTGTAAACAAATGAATGAAAATAGCGGCTGATCTAGTTTACATATTCGGGATCAGCGCAAACTTACGACCAACAAAATTTGCAAACATGCTCAGTTAATCCTATTTAAATTCTGCGATCATCAATTTATTGATTGCCAAGGCACGAAAAGCAGTTTATGTAGCTCTTAATAAACGAGACAACAATAGACTGCGTTTTAGGGACCTACAATAATGACAATAAAATTCTGTATCAAATATGATTCTTTAGCGAAAAATACAAAATTAATAAATTATCATTTTATCAAAATGTAATCATGACAAAATGTAATATATGACATATAATGAGAACACTAAAAGTGTAATTAACCATTGGCAGTGAAAAATTGTAAAAGTAAGATAACAGACAATCGTTCTCAATTAAAACCCTTTAATTATATTATGGGGACGTCCACTCAGCATTTAAACAAGATTGATAGAATATAAAAAATTGTTTGAGCTTTATTGATTATTTAAAAAAATGCAGGTTTATTTTATCATTTTGCCCATACACTAATAATTGTTAAATGTAAGATTTATAATCGTCTTAATTTCACAATAAATGGTTAAATCACAGAAAAAACAAGGGAACACCGAGAGTATTGTCATATCTAAAAAATAGAACAGCTTGAGCTTGTGCCTTTTGCAGCAACATCGCGTGCTTTTGTTAAACAATTGTGGCAATATTTGATTATTATTTAGTTGAGACCCCCGATGTTCTGTAGCCACTTACAATGTGCCTCCATAAATAACAGTAAAAACAAAAATAAGTTCTACAATCAACAACAATTGTGGACAAGAGGACATGTTTTAACTATATTGCTTAGAGACGCAGGTTTGTTTGTTAAATTGAGCGGGGAATTATTTAAATCGGATTACCATAGACTAAACATACTTGCTTAAAATTGACCTACCCTCGGATAAATGGCGTTTCGATAGCCTTGACCTGGAAAGCAAACTGCCCCAAATTTTGGGTGTGTTTGTTAGTTTCAGAATAGGTTTGATGAATTTAAATAGTATAATTATTAGGTATTGATAGCATTGCTCTTAAATTTCAGGCAGTAAATGAGCTGTCAACTCACTAAATGACTGACTGACTTATTCTATTAGCGTCGTCGGCGTAGTCCCGTCAATCAAGTCGTGACATAGCCTATGGCAGCTGTAAAACCAAAATAAACAGACAAGCTGGGGAACAGCAAAGGAAATATTTGAAAATCTCGTAAACCAACATTAAAAACCATTGGTGAATGTTGTAAAAGGGGCAAAATAGTGTAACCGACATATAATTGTATGTTTAGTGGACTGACAGCCATTAAGAGAAAACTTTCGATGTGTAGAATTGGCGTCACTACTAAATAAACGAAAACAGAGACGTCATCGTTGTCCTCTCTCGTGTCTCGTGTGACTATTGATTGCCCTCGAGGCAAGCGAAAATTAAATGTAACAGACACTAGGACACATTTTAGATAGGCCGCAATGAGGGGTGCTGGAAATGTGAAATTTGATACATTTTAAAATTTTCCCTTTTCTCTCTTTCTGTGTACTTTGTAGGTAATGGAGAAGCCTCCTGGTGCTTCTCACAGATCAAGGGCGCCCTAGATGATGATGTCACCGATGCGGATATCATATCCTGCGTGGAATTCAATCATGACGGCGAGCTGCTGGCCACGGGCGACAAAGGTGGTCGCGTCGTCATCTTTCAAGTGAATATCAATTTTTATGAAATAAATTATCAAATCTTAAATGGGAAATTACTTGCTTGCAGCGTGATCCCGCCTCGAAAACCGCCAACCCGAGACGCGGTGAATACAATGTCTATTCGACATTCCAATCGCATGAGCCCGAATTTGATTATCTTAAATCGCTGGAAATCGAGGAGAAGATCAACAAGATACGATGGCTGCATCAAAAGAATCCCGTGCACTTTCTGCTCTCCACCAACGATAAAACGGTAAAATTGTGGAAGGTCAGCGAGCGCGACAAGTCGTTTGAGGGCTATAACACGAAAGAGGAAAATGGTCTGGTCAGAGATCCACAAAACGTTACCGCCTTACGAGTTCCTTCTGTAAAGCAAGTGCCGCTAATGGTTGAGGCCTCACCACGTCGGACCTTCGCCAATGCACACACGTATCACATCAATTCAATTAGCGTTAATTCGGATCAAGAGACTTTCTTATCGGCCGACGATTTGCGCATTAACCTCTGGCATCTGGAGGTAGTCAATCAGAGTTACAATATTGTTGACATTAAGCCAACCAATATGGAAGAGTTGACGGAGGTCATAACTGCAGCCGAATTCCATCCGACCGAATGCAATGTATTTGTATACTCCAGCTCCAAGGGGACAATACGATTATGTGATATGCGATCAGCGGCACTTTGTGACCGTCACAGCAAGCAATTTGAGGAGCCCGAAAATCCAACGAATCGCAGTTTCTTCAGTGAGATAATCAGCTCCATAAGTGATGTCAAGCTGAGCAACTCGGGCCGCTACATGATCTCCAGGGACTATTTAAGCATTAAAGTGTGGGACTTGCACATGGAGACTAAGCCAATTGAGACCTACCCGGTAAGACATTCAACCACACAAATGAATGAGTAATATATTCAAATACCTGTTATTTGCAGGTTCACGAATACCTACGTGCCAAGTTGTGCTCGCTCTATGAGAACGACTGCATCTTTGACAAATTTGAGTGCTGTTGGAATGGCAAGGATAGCTCTATAATGACGGGCAGTTATAATAACTTTTTCCGCGTATTTGATCGCAATTCGAAAAAGGATGTAACTCTCGAGGCGTCCAGGGACATTATCAAGCCCAAAACGGTGCTGAAACCGAGAAAAGTTTGCACAGGCGGCAAACGAAAGAAAGACGAGATAAGCGTTGATTGCCTCGACTTTAATAAGAAAATCTTGCACACCGCTTGGCATCCCGAGGAGAATATTATAGCTGTGGCCGCGACTAATAACCTGTTCATATTTCAGGATAAATTTTAGCTAAAACTTCTACTTCTGCAAACATTGTACACACCCACGCCCATTACTATGGTGGCCTTGGCAATGCCTTGCCAGCAGTGGCAACAGTCGGCTCATTTAAATGATAATTCGATTGATTTGTTTCAAAAGCGCTGTCAAATTTCATACAAATTGTTTGCTTAACATTGATCCAAGACCCTTCCTACCACACAGCAAAACAACAACAACACAAAAATGCCATAGCAAAAGCTTTGTAACATTTTTCCTTAGTGATACGTACAATATAAAAAAAAAAATTTTATACATAGATAACATTTATATATAGAGTGATGAAGCAGAATTATAATTTTCTTGTAGCGTAATTAAAGAAACAATCGAATTATCAAATGTAGTGTACCAGGTTTTTTTTATATTAATATGCGCCCAAGTATTTCTAATAAAAATTATATCTAAAATTACAAAAAAAAAACAAAAACAAACAAAATATAAACATACAAAACGCATATTAAAATTTTTGTTCGCTGTTAAGTTTAATCATAACAAAAAACATTTAGCAAGCATAAAATATTTAAATAAGAGTTGTGCGCTTTTCTTTTTGTTGTATGTTTCCATTTTCGTTTTCGATCAAGTTCATTCCAAGCTGTTAAAAACGAAAATTATTTAAAATAGCTAGCTTACCAATAATGTATAATACTAAATCTCAGCTATATTAACACCAGCGCATGCCTCACCTCACCCTTCGCCCTTTTCTGTTATCAGTCATACGAATCACCACGCACTACATATGAATCGCAAATTAAAACTAAAATGCTCATTTTAAACATCTAAATTTACTAAAAATCTATTAAGAAAAATAAAGAAAAACTAAGCAAAAATAATTAAAATATAATGCAAATAATAAAAGCATACAATTAATGATGCAGTCTTTAAATGTTCTCCAATGAGAAATATAAAAAATCCCAACCTAAGTTAATGTAATTATTTTACTTGTATTAGTATTCTCAAGTTCTTTATTTTTTATATCTTACTAAAAAATTACTTATTTTTATACACTATGTTTTAAGCTAAGTATTGCTATTATTAGTTACACTTTGCGTGCATGCGTCCAACACCCGTATGACAAACAATATTGGTTCCCTTGACCTTTTCTGCTCACTTGGTCATCAACCTCTCCCGCACCTGCCTTAAAGAACCTGACTTGGTGCATGTTATATTTGAATGGTTTTTCAAAAATTGTTTGCAGTTCCCCGTCCCCCCTCATCAGGCACAACTGGTCGACTTTTTAGGCTATCTAGCGTGTAGTGTTAACAAAAAATATGCGCTAAGAAGTTTAATCGATATAAATATATTATGAATTGCAGGCATTGAGAGTTCAAAAAGAATGGAATGTAAACGCAGAAATGATAAACAAAAAATATGTGCTTCTTATGAGAATTAATTATGTATTAAATAATATGTATTTTCAGAACTAGTTATACAGTAATAGAAAGCAGAATGAACACGGTTACATATAAATACATACATACATACATCAACATTAAGCCCAAAATAAAAGAAGTTGTTTGTAACAAAACGGTGTGACACTCGTTACGACTTAAGTGAAAATTCTATTTTTAATACATGTAATGTACATTTTGTTTCAGACAAATACACACCAAACATATTATGTCCACAATTAATTTTTTCAAAACCATTAATCACCTATTTTCTATTGGGCAACGGACACATTTTAAAACACATAAATGTGCAGCATGGCTTTTTGTAAATACATTCGCAAACACATTTTTGAAAGCCTGCAAAAAGAATCACAAGAAATTAATTAATCCATTCATAAAATGAACTAAAACTTTACTAGTCGGTAGCGCGACTGTTGCAGTTTCAAACAAAATCAAGAAATTTAGTATTAAAAGATTTAATTGAAACAAAAATAGTGGTAACTCAAATAAAACATACGAAGTTTAGTTTTGCAAGCAAAATATCGAAAAAATCGTTGTTTTAATACAAAAGACTCATAGCCGACTTCTGAATTTAAAAAAAAAACTTTAATATATTGCTCTTAGGGTTGGTAAAGTAAGTAAAGTGACCAACTAGTGTTCGTTACTAATGGCAAGCTTACAACTTTATTTAAGCAGAGCTTTGAATGCAACGTACGCAGTGCTGGAAGAGTTTTTGAGAGAAAAAGAGTGTAAAGCATAGACAAATCAAAGAGAACTGAGCGCCACGCAGACGCCATTGATTGAAACACAAACTGAATTATTTAGCGTTTAGTTGATTTTGTGCAGTACATACAGACAGTTGGTCTTGTTGCTATCGCTGCTATTCGCTTGGCGCAGTTCAAACTGGTTTTGGACAATTAAAAAATAATAATACTGCAAGTATTGAGCTATGCGAATATAACGAAATAACCTTAAAAATACCCAAAAACCAGTATTAAGCTGAGTAGTGTTGTAAAACATAACGGAGTGGATCTAAGCGAAATACAAGAAGTAAAGCTCAACTGAACATATAATCGTAATGCTTGTAAAATACGTTAAATTAACTATATAGTTAAAAACAGTTATAAAACAGTGATATCGCAATGATTTTGAAAATACAAACCGTTCTTTGTGTCTGTTGCGACTGCGCTGTGCAAAGGCGTGACACAGCTGTTCCGGGACAGCGACAGCGACGACCAGCGAATATGGAACTGTTTTTTGCGTTTGTGGCGTTAATTTTGTTTTGTTTTCCAGCTGCTGCAAGTGAGTATATGATACAAATAATTTCTTGAAGTCAGTCAGATCTGTGTATATATATTTAGTGTATATGTGTATGATTGAGACATTGCAAATTTACAGGAATGCATATGTGTGTATGAACGAAAATCACGCAAAAAGAAAGAGAAACTTGAATACTTGTTGCGTTGAAAAACCTGCAGACAATGGGTAACAACAACAACAACAGCAACAACGAAAACAAATTCACTTTCGTGTGAAACTAGCGAAACTCGTCTATTTTTCCACTGCTTGCTTCAGTTTCAACTTCAGCTTAACGGTTTCGCAGTTGGCGAGACGTGAATCATTTTGCATACTCTCCTGCTGGAATTCCTGACGCATAAGTTAGCGACAACATCAACCTTGATTATTCAAAACCAATAATTTCTTTGGTTTCTTTGATGATTAACTTTTGTTTCCCCTTCCCACACAGATGAAGTAGGCGAAGATGAAGACGGGCCCTATAGTGGCAAATATCTGGGCAAACTGAATTCGTATCATCATCAGGTGTCCGGTGATGTCTATGCCGTTAACGAGTTTACCTTTCTCGTAACGGGCTTTAATTATGACGGCAATGGAGCAGACACATTTTTCTGGGCTGGCGCCAGCAATCGTCCTGGACCTCAAGGCTTTATTGTCCCCGATGAATATGGCAAGTAAGTGTAAAAGCTCAACTGCAACTTAAAAAAAAAAAAAACAAATTTAGAAATAAGATTAATATAAAAAAACCCTCAGAAAAAATAGTTCTTTTAAAGATATAGTTTTTTGATCGGATATAATAATTTAATTTTTCAATGTAGCTTTTAATAAATTCTCATAGCATTAAATACAATTACATAATAATAATGCGTGGATAATAATCATATTAAATAATTAACATTCTCAGAGCGAACATTTTGGATCGCTACCATAACAAAGACTTTACACTCACGCTACCGGATCGCAAGAAGATGACTGAGATCAAATGGCTCGCAGTTTATGATCTGAATAATCAGAATAACTTTGGTGATGTTTACATTCCCGAGGACTTTGAACCGCCGCGCACTCAAACTGGCGGTACCTTCTCCAAGCGCAGCCACAATGTGAGCAGCAGCAGCATTGAGATATTGGACTCAAAGACAATTCGCATCAAGGACTTCACGTATGATGGACGTGGTAAGCGCACCTTCTTTTGGACAGGTGTCGGCGCACAACCCTCCAGCCGTGGCAGCAAAATTCCAGACGAACGGGGATAGTAAGCCATCCATTCAACATCGATTAACGACTAACAAATTTTATTAACATTATTCATGCTTCTTGTAGCCTCGATCCCATTCGCAAATACAACAAGGAAATCGTTGAACTGGAGTTACCGGGCGATAAGACCATCTTTGATATAGATTGGATTAGCGTTTACGATGTTGCAGACAATGAGAACTATGGCCATGTTCTAATACCCGATGGCTTGAATGTGCCGCCATCGCTAGTTAAGATTACGCCCTATGAGTTCTCCCTGCCCAATTGCCGGCAACTGCACAAAGACTTGCAGGTCTCGTGGGAGGTGTTCGGGCCACAAATCACGTTTCAACTGTCTGGTCAAGTTGCTAAAATGGATTACATGTCCTTTGGCATCTCAGGCTCGGATTTATCCAGTCAAATGATTGGTGCGGATGTTGTGGTGGCTTACCTAGATGACATAAGGGGTTACACTGTGGACTACAACATCACCTCGCTGGCACCTTGTGTAAAGGTTTTGGGGCAGTATAAAGGCGTTTGTCGGGATGATGTCGTCGGTGGATTGGATAGTTTCCAGTTGAACACTTACAGTCGCAAGAATGGCATTAATACAATTAGCTTCAGGCGCACTCTGAAATCATGTAAGTTTGGAGCTTAACAGATACAATCTAACTTAAAAATATATATTTGTATATAATTACTTGTTATCTAATTACTTACAATTATAAACTTCAGTCAATTAAGTTTAGACACCAGCGAAGCATGTATTTCAACCAGTGCTTATGGAAGACACGAATTATTTGTGGCTTTCAAACATATTTTAACATTATTTTAAAGTGTTACGCGAGCGTCGCTGCGGGTCAAGGTCGATTGTTATTATATAATCGCTTTTTGCCATTTATATTTGCAGCTGATGATGGGGACAAGGAAATCTTCTTGGATCGCAGCAATTTTGTTGTTTGGGCGCTTGGTCAACTCGATTCGAATAACGAACCTGCATTTCACACATACTATCCAAAAAGTGATATAATTATTGACTTCAATACCACGGAACCGGTTAACGATTGCTTTAGTTTTACCAAGCGGCTGGAGACACAAGTTCAGCTGTGGGAGCGGGCAAGAATTACGGATGCGTAAGAAAATCAAAAAGAAAACGATTCTTTGCAATTTGACAAATTTGTTTGTTGTCTAACAGCACTGTGCGTACTTTTAATGCATATTTGGGACCTTCGGGAGGCATGCGTGGATATCAGGGCCTCACGGGTCATGTATCGAGTGGCTTGGCCTGGTACATCAATGGCCATATGATTCCTGAGCTATACTTGAAGCGCGGGTTGACCTACACCTTTCAGGTGCGAGGCGGCAACAATCCGCACTCACCGGAGCACTACCATCCATTGGTAATCACTGATGAACCACAGGGAGGCTTCGATCGTTTATCAGACGCTAAACAAAGTGAAATCCGAGTGCTGGCAGGCGTTGAGTTCACCCGTCGTGGACAACCGAAACCCACGGCTGCAGGTCCACTATGTTTGTCCCGTTATCCGGAGAACTATGATCGTCGGTTGGATGATAATTTCGCCACTTTTAAGAAGTTCAATCGATCCCTGCTAAACACTTGCAGCAGCGAGCCACCTGCGCTACTCGAGATCACGCCCAACATCACATGGCCAGATACTGTGTACTACAACTCGTTCACTCATAGCAACATGGGCTGGAAGATCCACATTGTCGACAGTTATAGCAATCTGCGTAGTAATGGCCAAAGCGCTGTCACGTGGACACCAATGTTATCAACTGCAACACTACTGTTGGTTGTAGTGAACCCATTGTCCTGATATTGGTATTAATACTGACTGTTTTTATTTATCATTAATGCTTTAATTGTAATTCAATTCACACAGTCACTATTTACATGCTACTTACAATATTAACATTAAAGTTTAAACGACATACTCTCGTACTCATGTACGCATCCCTACCTTGTTAGTGTATAATTAATGTAATTTAATGTTGCTAATAAAGGCAAAGCTGTACATAGGTCAATTGCCATTTGTGTTGTTATTCTGTAGTTAAAACTGATTCTGGGCTTGTATTTGTATCAAATGGAAGGTAAGTTTACAATCTACGAATTAATGTAATGTTGTAAGCTATAAGCTATTAAATTATTGATTAGAATCGGTGTGCCTATACGTATATAATATTGTGTAGCTGCAAACACTTCAAACACATACATTTAATTAAATTGTCATTCTCTTGTGTCATAATGTATGTATATTATTTTCTAGAATAGTTCATTCATAACTATTCCAACACCTCTGACAATTATTTGAGTTTCATTTCATCCTGTTAACAAGTGTTTAATTAGTTATTCTATAGTGTATACACTTGCATATATATTATTTATATATAATACGCAATATTGATGTTATATTTGTTTTTCTGTTGTCTAAGATTTGTCACTCAAATGCAAATGCTTTAGAATTAATAGCGTAGAATTTGCTATTTGGTGTTGCCATTATCTGTTAAGTATGATCGAAAATAATTGTTATTCACTTTCATTTCCAATACAGATTTAATATCACGTTTATCGCTTACACTTTTTGCCTTTGTTATACATTATTTTTTGTTGTTTTTTCTATTATTGAGCTTTTCAAAAAGTTTCGCCGCATAATTTAATAGTGGTAGGGGACAGAAGGTGTATATAGAAGATTGATAGTTACACATAGATAGATAGATAGATAAGAAACAGAAAATACACTGGTCAAATTTTGATATGGCCCAATGAAATTCACATAAAAACACTATCAATTTAATAATGGGGCGAGAGCGTGCAAGCGTCTGATGTGTAATCGATGGCTTATGGCTCATGGTTACGCACAAATTGCCGCAGCTGCTTATGCAGATGATCTTCATAGCGAATCTTATGCTTGCTAAGAACCGTCGCACATAGGCACTGCAGGGAAACGTAGTTGAGCAGTGGTATGGTGTTGGAGGGATTGGAGGCAATTAAGTCATACGGGCGCTTCTCGGCCCGGTTCGGCTGATCGATGTCCGCCCCACTCTTGAGTAAGAGATGAACAATCTACGAAATGGACGCAATTTAGACAATTTTCCACAGACATTGATGAAAAACACTAACCTCATTGTCGTAATTGTAGGCTTGACAAGCAACATGCAAGGGTGTGGATTTGGCTTCATTTTTCGTGTTAACATCAATGCCACACTCAATGAGCAACTTGATGACCTCCGCGTTGGGAAACACAGTCTTCTACAATAGTCAAAACAAATTATATAAATACAACTGCTTTAAAAGCGCACATTAAACATACATCGGCAAAATTGTCTTCAGTAATGTAACCGCTTTTGATCACATTGAGTCGCGAGGAGCCCAAGTGGAGCAGGGTGTCTGCGGTACTGGCACTGCGCAGATTCCCCACGACGACCGTCCGGTGGACGGCCTGAAATATCTGCTTGTGTTGAGCTTCTGTGTGGACGGTATTGATCAGCAAATAAATAAGATGGGCCAAGCATCGCAGCACTCGATCATAGTTTTCATGCTGGCGCCGGAAGACAGGTCGGACTTGCAGCAATTCCTTTACCTCGACGGCACTTTCGGCAAGCGTGCGAAATACTCCAAGCACATCCTCAAATCGGGGCAATAGATTGTCCTGATGCATGAACCGAGCGAGCGCGTCGGTGCGCATGTGGCTGGAGTTACGTACATGCAGATCCAGCATAAGACGCACCAAAGCCTGGGCAGCAAAGCACGTCTCAAAGTGTAAAATGGACCAATTAGAGACGCGTACTTCGAGTAAAAACCGCCAAAGATCTATACAGCGCTGTAGCTGCAGCGAGTCGGCGTATGAAGCGCCTCTGAATGTCAGACGAAAGAGCATATCCTTGTGGGTTAGCCCGAGAACACGTTCGCAAATCAACAGGCTTTGCGTGCGCATCGCATCCATGTCCGTGGCAATATTGTCGAGCTCCTCCAGTGTAGCAAACTCCACGGCATTCTCGTACGCATTCCGCAGCGGAACCTTTGGCTTCTTCTCAATGTAAGGTGTGTAGGCGGCTCGTATGTGATGAGCCATGCGCCAGTGCAGAATACAGACACGCGACTCATTGTGCTCGTCCAGAAAGGTGGAGCCCATCAATTCGTGCGCCTCCGCAATGCGCTCTACCGAATAATTCAGCTCCTTCTTCAGGTAATCGAAGATCTGATGGGCACCCTTGAGGCAGGCGGTGCGCAGGGCATCGTCGCCGTAACGGCTCTTGGCAAATGGATCGGCGCCCTGTTCGATAAGCATACGCGTGGTGTCCAGTCGATGCTCCTGGATGGCGTAGTGCAGCGCCGTCTTGTCTTGAATGTCGCGCGCATTTATATCCGCACCCTTGCGCACCAGATACAGGCAAAGCTGCACGGACTGCACCGAGTTGATGAGGCAAGTGCCGCCGTTGATGTTGGGCTTCTTGATGTCAGCGCCATTCTCCACCAGAAACTTGACTGCAGTGGCGAGCTTGTTATTGTAGAGATAACTAACTGAATGCAAGCCATATTACCTATATCTGTGTGCGTCATGTAGCATGCACTGCGCACGGGCGTGGATCCTGAATCGGATGTGGCGTTGATGTCGCAGCCAATGCGAACGAGATACTTGACCATGGATAGCTTGCCGGACACAACAGCTGCCCATAGTGGCGACACGTAGTGAAAGCTATTGTCCTCGGGCACCTCGAAGTGGCCACGCTGCTCAATGTCCGCCTCGCAAATGGTTATGAGATACTCGGCAATTACAACTGCGCCACGTTTGCAGGCAATAAAAAGTGGCGCACAGCCATTGCGTTGCTTTCTAACCACCTCTCGACGCGACTCACGTGGATGTCTGTGAAGGGTGGAAGAGGGAGGCAGAGGGAGAGAGAGTGCAAAACATTGATTATGTGGTCAGCGATTCACTTGTAAACAATTCATTATCTTTGCGTACGTACTTTTCGAGCTCGTGCCGTAGATGGCGAGACAATATGGAATCCTCCTGGCTGCGTTTGCATTCCTCCACCAGCTCGTGGTTGAGCTTCGAGATCTCCATCTTGGGGCTGCTCTGCTTGCGTTCGTTGGCCAGAGGGCTGGAGCGCCGCTGGAGCTGTTGGGTGCCTTCAAGTCTGGAGTTCATTGCCAGCGCACAATTTCATTGCCAAATGTCGATGGTGCTCCCAGCAGCAAGTTTAATTAGGTTTGCGTTCCAAGGCCAGTTGCAGTTGCTTTTATTCGTCGTTTCGTTTTTCTGCAATAGTTGTCCAAGCACTTTCTTTTTTTCCTATTCAATTTTGGGTGTATAGAAATGTGGAAGAGTGAAGTGTTCTTGGACCACTGCGGTGCATAATATGCGTCGAACCTGTGAGAAACTCAATAACAAACAATAAACAGGTAACGTTTTCTTTGACTATTTTTATATTTTCTTTTATTTTATGTTTATGTGTAGCAAAAAAATACAACAACAAATGACAAAACAGGGTGAACAGCTGTCGCAAGGTGCCAGTGTTGAGAACACAGCTTCGTTGCCTGTGTTGCAAAATCTGCGAAACATGTAATTTCAAATGGCTGCTGCCATACTGAAATATAAAATGCATTAGGCTGGCAACACTGGCATTTGTTTTCTTGAACCGCGTACGTTCTTTGCTGAAATGTAAATTATAAAGTTTAGTCTAAATTCAGCTTCAATTTACATCTCCAACTCATAAGTTTAACGAATTGTATAAGACTTTTTGCAGCAAACGTGGCCCATTAATTCTATACGTGTCGAAAATGGCGCCACATTTAAACTATCGGGAAAGTTTTCTATTCTCTTTCAGCTGCTTGAAATTAAATATTTAAATAGGATGGCACCACTGGTGATTTGCAGCTGATTTCGGTTACATACATGTATGTTTTATTGAACTGCGCGCTTTTTTTTTTAGCATAAACCAAACATTTTAAACATGTTAAAACGAAAGCTGGAAAAACGATTAGTGCTAAATGACGAAACAAAGCCGAAGGTAACTGTATTACCTGGCGCCGTCCACTCCGAATTGTTTCCGCAGCCGTTTTGGATGAACTTTTACGAAGTTGAGTGCGCTCTGAACAATCAACTGGGCTCACTTGAACCGCCAAAAACCATTAAATGCATATACAATCCGTTAGAATACGCGGCTTCTCTGCACTGCGCCTACTTGCGTCGCTACCTAAACGGACGCAAACAGCTGATGTTCATTGGCATGAATCCAGGACCCAATGGAATGGGACAGACGGGCGTGAGTTTAAAATCTTGAAGTTATTATTGCATTTTGCTTATATTCAACTGTTTGAAGGTGCCGTTTGGCAATGTGCGAACTGTACGGGATTTAATGCAACTGACGGGCGAGGTGCTGCAGCCTCCCTGGGCGCATCCCAAACGGCCTGTGGAGGGTCTAAATTGCAAAACTGAAGAGCCAAGCGGCGTGCGCTTGTGGGAGTTGTTCCAGCAGTTGGCAGGCGGAAGTATCGATACTTTCGCACAGCGATGCTTTGTGCACAACTTTTGCCCCTTGGCCTTCTTTGATGAGGCGGGTCACAATATTACGCCAAGCGAATTAAAAGGTGCATTTAAGCAGCAGATACGCGACATATGCTTGGGGGCTTTAGACAAATTACTCCATCTGGTGCAGCCAGAGATTGTGGTGGCTGTGGGTGAGTACGTGCACACTATACTAAATCGCTCTTCCTACTGTAGTGGACAAGTATTGGTTTTCCGCCTGCCACATCCGAGCCCCCGCGCTCTAAACAATACGAATTGGGCGGGAAAAGCGAGAGGGTTCTTAGAGCAAAAGGGCTTAGTAGCAATTATGCGCAATGAGGGGTGAATACCATTCATGTATGTACATTTAATCATAATAAATGTACTAGTCGAGTTCGTTAGAACTAAGACGATTGATATGGGAATCCAGCTTGAAAGCTGAAAGTCGCATTTCATTTAAAAGTGACCACTCACTTAACCAGTGTTACCCTATTTGCGTACGTACGCGGGCGAGTTGCCAACCATCTGTCAGCTGATTAACAGCTGTTTTCGCTTGTTATTCTTTTGCTTGGCTGTGTCGTGGCGTCGTTACCTGCTGCTGCTGTGTGTTTTTGGTTCACAAGTGAAGAATACGCTTAGATTTTTCCATGCCAAATGGCCGCTTTTATGGAGGAAGCTTTGGCAGAAGCGCGCCGTGCACGTGACGCTGGCGAGGTTCCCGTTGGCTGTGTCTTTGTGCACGGCGATGTGATCATCGCACGTGGCGGCAACGAAGTGAATGTACATCGCAATGCCACACGTCACGCGGAGTTCATATGCATCGATGCCACTTTGGCCTACTGTCGCGAGAAGCGTTTGCCGGCACGCCAAACGTTCAGCGAAATCAGCGTCGTTGTCACCGTTGAGCCCTGCATCATGTGTTCGGCTGCGCTGCACACGCTGGCGGTCAAGGAGATCATCTATGGCTGCGAGAACGATCGGTTTGGTGGCAAGACGGTGGTCGATGTGGCCGCCGTTGTGGGCCAGCAGATTGACATAACTGGTGGTGTGCGCGCCGAAGAGGCCATGGCACTGTTGAAGGAGTTCTACAAGGGCGACAATCCGGCAGCCCCGCCAGTAGCAAAAAAGAGGAAATGACTGTCTCAAATTAAGAAGAGAAGAGGAAATGAAAGTCACTTTAAGATTCAGCTCATTGAAACACTTTGTATATGTTGTAATTTATTATACTCTTTAAGCATAGACTAAGTACTAAATATGGCGTTCAGAACGTTTCTTTAAACTTATTACAACTCTACTGCAAATATGTTGTGTATTAAATAGGCTCGACCTATGCAACTGCTACTGATACAGATCGATAATCTGCTCTACTTTGTATCTATAAAATCTTAAACCGACACCAAGATTTGTTTGTTGTTGTAAACCCTTGTTAAACTTATTATACTCGTAATTGCACTATGACTTATGATTGATTCTCTTGTGATAATGATGTCGCGTCATTTGCTGGGCAAGCTCTGCAGTGGCAGATCTTTGCGCTTGCGCAGCAAACAATTGCATCTTTTTTTTTTTAGTTACTAAAATCCTAATCCTATGTGCGATCATTTAGATACGCAGGCTGCGACGTCTGTATCCCAGGTTTATCCACTCCAAGGGAACGCTGTCACCCACATTGTATTTGGCCGGAGTACAGTTGGTCAGTTTTCTGGAGGGCTCGCAGCGTCGACTAACGTTCCAGTAGGTGAATCCTTGTGGACAGCGATTTATCTGACCCTCTATACGACCTGTTTGAGCGGAGTAGTTGCACTTGATGAACACCTGGCTGCATTCATCTTGGTTCAGGGCAAAGTGTCCCACCTCAGGGCAAAGTGGCTGGGTAGAATGTATTTGCACCTACCAGCAAAATTTGTTGTTAGTTTAGTTGAAAAATTGGTTTGCTTACTAAAAATACTTGCCATGTTTGTGGGATGCGTAGTTCTCAATGGTTGCGTTCGAGAAGAACCCTTGTTGCTGCAAGTGTCATTGGGCTCGGGTTTGGCGCAGCGACAGGATGACTCATGGTAAACTGTGCCATTGGGGCATTGGAACATCACTATATTGAGATTGGAGTTGTCGTTTTCATTGCATTGGTAGAACATGCTGCATTGCTTGGGATGACGACGGAAGCCCGAAGGACACACAAACAGACTTTGTTCTTCGCTAATTTGCGGACATGGTGCACTTGAATTGCTCGAAGGTTGTGGCTCCGGTTGTGGTTGGGGTTGCACTGTGGTTGTCTGTCCCTCCGTTGTTGCCACAGTTGCTTCGGTAATTGTAGTTGTAGTTTCGCCTGGCCGATTTGTAGTTCCAGACGAGAGAGTTGTAGTTTCGGGACTATTTGTAGTAGTTTCGCCTGGGCGATTTGTAGTTCCAGTCGGGAGAGTTGTAGTTTCAGGTCTATCCGTTGTCACTGGTTCAGTGCTGCTTGTCAGCAATTCTGTCCATTGTGTAGATATTCCGTTAGGTGTTGTTGAGGCAACACTACTTCCCGACGAGCAGTTGCCGGAGACCTGATCTGCGTAGTTGCACGTTTCCACTGACGAATCCCACACGGTGCCTTTGGGACAACGGAATTTGTACACCTGGAAACTGTTGTTCAGTTTGGTGCAGCGATAGTAAATGCTACAATTCTGGGGATCAGCATGAAAACCTTCGCTTGTGCAGGTGAAGTTGAGTTCTGGCTCCATTGTAGTGCTGGGACTGACTTCAGTTGTAGTGGGTAGCTGGGTAGTTGTGGGCATATATCCCGGCTTTGATGTGGTTGAGAAACCTGTGGTTGTTTCAGGATAATATTCTGTCGTGTCTGTTGGTTTCATCGGATATTCTGTGGTGATGGGTTTCGTAGGATATTCAGTCGTGGTGGGACTATCAGTTGGCTTCGTTGGATATTCAGTTGTAGTGGGTTTTGTTGGATATTCAGTTGTTGTGGGTTTCGTAGGATATTCAGTTGTTGTGGGTTTCGTTGGATATTCAGTTGTTGTGGGTTTCGTTGGATATTCAGTTGTGGGTTTGGTTGGATCCTCATTGGGTAGCGTTGAAGACTGTTGAGGACTTTCTGTGGGCTGCGCCGTAACAGGTGCTTCGGTTTGACCAAAACAACGTGGCACATTTCCGGCGTGATCACATGTTTGTATTTCTTCGTTCCAACCTGTGTTCTTGGCACACATGAATTCATGTTTTGTAAATGAATCTCCACTTCTTAGACAGCGGTAAAACTTGCGACAATTGCTTGGATCAGCCATAAATCCTTCCCCCTTACATTCAGTGCCTGGTGGTAAGTTAGGCACCGGGGTCGTAGTTGTTGGAGGAATCATAGTTGTAGGGCTTGGATATGATTCGCTTGTTGATGGTTGACTGGTCGACGTCCAAATTGTGGTTGAATGTGCTGATTCAGTCGTCATTGGTCTAGAAGTTGTTGTCCATATAGTAGTTGTAGGCTGGGATTCAGATGTACTTGGTCTGGAAGTTGTTGTCCACATTGTGGTGGAAGGTTGAGTCTCAGTCGTGGTTGGTCTAGAAGTTGTGGTCCACATTGTAGTTGTGGGGTTTGATTCAGTCGTGGTTGGTCTAGATGTTGTCCAAATTGTTGTTGTTGGCAGAGATTCAGTTGTTTGTTGTGATTCTGTTGTTGAGTCCGTAACAGGTTCGATTGGACGGACTGTTGTATTGGGATCTGTTGTTGCTGGGGGCAGCGTTGAATTGGAATTGTCACAAGGACCTTTATCAGACTCAGTAGTCGTACTAACAGAGCTATTGGGATTGCAGTTATTGAAATCGTGATTACAGGTCTGGAGGCCTTGATCCCAGACTGTTCCGGCAGCACATTGGAAGGGAATCTGACCAAAGCCGCCCTTACCATTGCTAATGCATCGATAGAATTTCGCACAATTGGTAGAATCGCCCATGAAGCCCTCGGACTGACATTTGTCGTTGCTATTGGGTTTTTGAGTTGTAGGCCTCATTGTGGATTCCTGAGAAGGTTTTTGAGTGCTTGATGGGGTTTGAGTAGAAGGTCTCTGTGTAGTCGGATTTGTAGTTAAAGGCCTTGTAGTTGTTGGGCTTGTGGGTTGCGAATTGTCTTGAGTTGGAGTAGTATTTGAAGCTATTGGGCGTTGAGTAGTGGCTCCATTGCCGCAGCTTTTGTCTTTGACGGCCCAAGCATGATTACAGGCTAATATCTGAGCATCCCACACAGTTCCTGGCCCGCAAGAGAAGGCAACCTGGTTGAAGCCGCCTCTATCGTTATCTACGCACCGATAGAACTTGGCACAATCATTCTCATCTCCCACAAACTCCCCATTTACTTTACAGTTTCCAGAGGGTTTTGTCGATGGGGTGGATCCAGAGTTAGTTGAACTGGTGCTTGAAGTCGTTGTTTCCTCAAGAGTGGACAATGTCGTCGAGGATGTTTGTTCACTACTAGTGGATGCAGTGGTGCTCGGAGAAGAAGTGCTTGTAGGTAGATTAGTGCCCTCTTTCTTACACTTTAATTTGTTCATATCAACTTGTGCTGGGTGGTCACAACTGTTGGCATCCGGATGCCAAATTGTGTTTGGTGGGCAAGTGAATAAAACTTTCATAAAACCGCCCTTGCTGTCATCAACGCAGCGATAGAATTTGGAGCAATTATCGTTGTCAGCCAAAAACGTTTCTTCGCTTTCACATTTCTCTGCTGGCTTGAATGGTTTCTGAGTTGTTGAAGAAGAATTTTGATTCGAAGAGGCTTCCTGACTTGAAGAGGATCCTTGGTTGGACGATGATGACTGATTAGAAGAAGATCCTTGATTCGATGAAGATTCTTGGTGAGATGAAGAGCTTTGATTAGATGACGATCCTTGGTTGGAAGAAGATCCTTGGTTGGAAGAAGATTCTTGATTGGAAGAGGATCCTTGATTTGATGAAGATCCTTGGTTGGATGAAGATCCTTGGTTAGATGAAGATCCTTGGTTAGATGAAGATCCTTGATTAGATGAAGATCCTTGGTTGGATGAAGAGCCTTGATTAGATGAGGATCCTTGGCTGGAAGATCCTTGGTTGGAGGAAGATCCTTGATTCGACGCAGAGCCTTGGTTAGATTCAGATCCCTGATTAGATGAGGATTCTTGGTTGGAAGAAGATCCTTGATTCGTCGAAGATCCTTGGTTGGAGGAAGATCCTTCATTCGACGCAGAGCCTTGGATAGATGAAGAGCCTTGATTGGATGACGTTTCTTGATTGGAAGAAGATCCTTGGTGGGAGGAAGATCCTTGATTCGACGAAGACCCTTGGTTGGAGGATGATTCTTGATTAGATGAAGAGCCTTGATTCGATGAAGATCCTTGGTTGGAAGAAGATCCTTGATTCGA
Source organism: Drosophila ustulata (assembly GCA_035047365.1). Taxonomy (NCBI): domain Eukaryota; kingdom Metazoa; phylum Arthropoda; class Insecta; order Diptera; family Drosophilidae; genus Drosophila; species Drosophila ustulata. Next base: position 32,250,939 of record JAWNPT010000094.1, read on the forward strand.
TGCAGATCCTTGGTTAGTCGAGGCGCCTTGGTTGGACGAAGAACCTTCATTCGATGAGGATCCTTGGTTGGAAGAAGATCCTTGATTCATTGAAGATCCTTGGTTGGAGGAAGAGCCTTGATTAGATGAGGATTCTTGATTGGAAGAAGATCCTTGGTTGGAGGAAGATCCTTGATTCGACGAAGACCCTTGGTTGGTTGAAGATCCTTGATTTGATGATGAATTTTGCTGAGACGAAGATCCTTGATTAGAAGAGGATCCTTGATTGGAAGATGAACTTTGATTTGAAGAAGATCCTTGGTTAGACGAAGATCCTTGGTTTGACGCAGATCCTTGATTGGAAGACGAACTTTGATGTGAAGAAGTGGCAGTACCACTAGCCATAGCCTTGCATTGCTCCTTCTGCACGTCCGTTGGATGGTTGCAGCCCTTTGAGTTGGAATCCCAAACTGTTCCAGGCGGACAATCAAAAGAAACTTTATCAAATCCTCCATTGCCGTTGTCTACACAACGATAGAAAATGGCACAGTTCTTGGCGTCTGACAAATATGTTTCTGTGTCTTGACAATTACCTTCGGGACTCAGGGGCTTAGCAGTTAAAGTTGAGTTCAGACCTTCGTTTGAAGTTGAACTGGATGAACTTCCACTATTTCCTTCAGTGGAATTGGATTGTGTTGCAGAGTTTGATGATGAATTAGACGATGAGGAGTTTTGTTGACTGCTGGAAGATTGGTTACTACTGGAGGTCGACGATTCCTGCTGACTGCTAGATGTATTACTGTTATTGTTGTTGTTGTTGGTAGAGGAGGAGCTGCTGGATTGACCACTTGAAGTTTCGTTGCTGCCATTGCCAGATTGTTGAGTCGAATTCTGATTACTTGTCTGTACATTGCACTGCTTTTTCTGATCGTCGTCGGGAAGAACACAAACGCGCTCCATTTGGCTCCAAATCGTGCCTGGACCACATGTAAAAGTAATTGTTTCTAAGCCTCCATCCTTATCTAATCGACATCTATAGAACTTGGTGCAATCGTTTTTATCTGGTATATAGGTGTTTTCGTCCACACATTCTGTAGGATCTGGTTTATTGGCATTCTGGTTTGCGTGGTTATTGGCAGCATTCGAAGATTGATTGTTCTGTGTTATGTTAATATTATTATTGGCGGATTGGTTACTTTGATTGCCATTAGAAGATTGATTGCTGCTAGAGCTTTGACTTTGGCCTTGATTCTGATTATTGTTTGCACTTTGATTACTGCTTGAATTCTCAGTACTTGAGGAACTGCCCGAACTTTGATTGCTGCTTGACGACTGGTTAATCCCAGAGTTTTGTTGGTTCGACGAACTTGAGCTGGACGTGGACTGTTGATTATTACTCGATGTTGAGGACTCCTGATTTGAGCTCGAACTTGATTCTTGTTGATTCGACGAGCTTGTTGAAGTGTGCGAACTGCTAGAAGACGACATTGAGGAACTTGTGGAGGAGCTTTGTTGATTATTGGACGAGGACGACGATGAAGTTGTATTCTGATAACTCGATTGTGAGGACTGTGTAGACGTTTGACCCGCGTAGGCATCGTTTAGTGGAGCACTTTGCATGCGACATCCGCCATTGGCGCGAACTTCGACTATATAGTTGCAGGACTGTAGGGATTCATCCCAGGCGGTGCCATCCGAGCATCGAAATCCGATTTTATTGTAGCCGCGTCCATTGGAGATGCAGCGATAAAAGACGGTGCAATCGCTGGGATCACTCATGAATCCATCACCATTGCAAACGATACCCTCCTCGTCAGCTGAGCGCACGGATGATGTACTTGAAAAAGATATGACTGAAACACCACTCAGACCTGTCAATCCATAGTTGGTGGGCAATTGATTCTCAGTGGCATAGGTGTGCAGCTCAAGGGCAGCAGGAGTAACAACGTCGTTATGTTCGTTTGGGTTATAGACGAGTCCATCCGACGGCAGCTGGCTACCGTCAATTTCGTTGATGTCGTTGGGGTAGTGGGAACACTCGCCACGTCCGGCCAGCATTGGAGGCAAGCACAATTGCAGAATACGAGAGAAGACAGTTCCTTCCTTGCAGGCGAACATGTAAGGCTGGATGTAGTGCTCGGAGCGCTTTTCGCAGCGATAATAGAGGCGACAGTCATAGTCATCTGGGAATAAACCCTCCTCTGGGCAATAGAAGGCAATATCGTCATCATGGGCGGAACGTGCATACACTGACGATGACGATGATGATGGAATGTCTGCAATAAAAAGTAAAGTGATGTGCGTTACAGGGGATTTCGATTAAAAAATATAAATTAATGTTGTCACGCCAAGTGGCACTAGAGCTGAGTGCATTTGGATCTGATCCTTGGGCAAGTACATGGAGAGTATATGGGGAGAAATGCATATCCCGGCAATTCAAAACCGGCCGCTGGAACAAACCATTGAACTGAAACTTCCTGTCACAAATGCCCCTCTTGGATATATTTTGCTCAATTTCGTCGTGACGCTTTGTACGTATATTGCGAGTATTTGAACTTTTTTTTTTTACTCCGCAGCGGGATTTTTCGCGCTGTCAAAATAAATTTGATAATTTATTGTCATTCAATGGGTGAGCGTGTTTTTTTGGTTTGCTGCTTCTTATATAGTACATACTCGTCGTCGTATATAAACATATATATGTATATGTATGTATATAGATGTACGATATACTGCTACTGATGCTGCTGTCGCGCATTCCAATAAATTTAAATGCATTTATGGCCGTTACAGCGGAACAAATTCATTTTCAAAATGAATTGTGTAGGTTTTTTTGCCTTTGTCCATGCCCATGCGGCCACTTCATTTGCCACATTTTTTGGGGTGTGTCGCTATAAAACCAAATTCAAATTGTTGTTGTGGCATGCAAATCTGGCAAAAACATTGTAAACGCGCGTCTAAAAATTAGACCTTCCATGGGCCTCTAAACATAAATTTGCATCAGTCACTCTGTGATTTTTATGGGATCATGTAAGCCAAAGCCAAAGCCAATGCTTTATGGCTTGAAGGCGTACTTTGAATCACATAGATCCATTGACTGCGACAAAATTGCCAAATTGAGAGCCATAAACTTTAATTATGTTTATTATCTTCGAACTGCAAGACATGCGAATTGAATTATGCACAGTCTAATATCAAATAATTCCAATTGCAAAATTAAGTTGGGCTTAAAAAAAAGCGCACACGTAGAGTAACCAATTTTTTGTAAGCAGCTGAAGTTTCGTTGTATAATCCTAAATTAGTTAAGACTCATGAGTCTGAATTGAGGCAACTCAACACAGCCAATAAATTCACTTAATACATTGGTTGAGAGCGCGTTTCTGCCTCTTCGTAGGTAAACAATCATGAATTCTTAATGCAAATATTTATACATGCATGAAACCCAATTGTCGAGCCCATTACTTAGGCAGGGCAAGGCAAGGCAAAGCAAGGATACAGGGTTGACGCTGAGGCAAAATTGACCGTTTTGCGATTTTAATAATATATGATGTGTACTTTAGAGCTTATGCAAAATGAAATGAAAGGAGCGACCGCAAACTTATACAGCGCCCGATTGGGCGGGGTCGTGCCGCCCCGTACTATGCCATGTCGGGCAACAGGCGTAACGTGGGCCAACCGCAGTCTGACCGCAAAGCATGGCCACAAATAGTTTTGGATAGGCCATGTCCATGTCCATGTTCATGTCTATGTCGATGACTGTGTCTATCTTCATGTCCATGTCTATGTCCATGTGCCACGCTCGGCACAGCAACTGCCAAAATATGTAGTTTGTTGCGTTAAAATTTCAATTTGCAGCATTAAGGCACATTACGGCGTACTAAATGTAGTTATAAAAGCTTGAAATATTCGCTGCTAGCTTTCACTATAGTGTAGAGGGAACTCCGAATTTTTGGGCTGCCCAGCACTGCGCCAGCGTCACTTATTAAGCAAATGACAAATAGTAATTAACGTTTCTTTTTTTCTCTTTTCATTTTATAATTAAATATTTATTGAGCAGCGCGCTCTTCTCTGGTTTTATGTGAACGTAATAAAGAGGGCACACGCCATTAAGTTTGCTTCGTTGACCAACAATTTTCGAGCAAATTGCACGCTTGGCGATTGGCGGGGAGAGGGTGTTGAATGTTTCGACTGCTTGGGCCATCATGGAGGTGGTAGGGGCTAGTTGATGAGGGGTTTGGTGCCGCACTCTGTTGGCAATTTTAATTTTAATTTGATAAATTGAAACAATGTTTGATTTGTTACCCAATAGCGCAAAGATAGCGACAGACATAGAGTGGGGGTGAGAAAACGTGAGAGAGAGTGAGATGGAGAAATTGCAAATATACTTAAGTACTCGTATTATTGCTTGCTTGGCAGTTTCCGTTTATGCCGCGAGGCTCCTGGTGCGCCAACCTGCCACATTTTGGTGCTGTAATTTGCGCTTTACTGCATTTTGTCAGACAGCAGGAAATAGCGTAGAGCAGCGTTGAACTAGCTATTTAAATGAATAGCAGATATACATACATATGTATTTCTAATTCAGCTGTGATGCTCGAGGCGCTTAAAGTTGTCGTATGTTTCCCCCAGAGAGAACATGAACTACCCATAGGGGAGAATTACGTTTTTGAATCACGAGTAAAATCTTAAAGACCATTTCAAAATCAAACCCAGAACACAAGATCTTAAATCAAAACTACAAAAATTGTATATTGTCCTGATATCTTGGTAATAAGATTGTTATTAGCTAAGATAACAACGTAATTTCTCTCTCTGATTTATGATAACTACACATAAATCAACACGTTTATAAATCCCAATTGACAATGCAACTGATGGTATTTCATTTCGGAATTTTAAAAATTTCTGGATTCCTTGAGCTTTTATTTCATAAGCTTGCACTATAGAGTCAGCATAAAACTAGTGCGCGGACTAAATGCCAACTAAGAGAGAAATAAAAGAATTGAAATGTCAGTTTTCATTTAGCAATTTGTCCTCACATTCCAGCAAGCTGTGAGCTCTCCTGTTTCGCTTTGTACCGTTAGCTGCATGATGTAAATATGATATTTGGATTATTGAGCTGCCGTAGAAGATTGTCGCTGAGCAACTGAATCCGCCACGGTCCCATGTCCTGCCTGGGCTTGTGGAGGTAATTTCATTTGCCTCTGGTGGCATTTTGTCGCTGGCTGCGACTGAAGCGCACGGAGAGTTCTAGCAGCGTACGTGTGCTGCCAGGATGGTGTCAAGGATTATACTATACTTACTATACGAGTACGAATCGCAAGAAAGTGCAGAAAAAATACTCAGCTCCTGTATTTACTTTCAAATGTGTGTGTGTCTGTGTCAGCCACGGCCTTAGATGCGCCAAATGACCAGTCAGAAGAAATTCAATTTATTATACAGCTTGGCTATTTTTTGACATTCTTTTGCGAGATGATAGTATGCCTGATTCTCTGACAGTCGCTTCGTCTGCTAGTAGTTCTTACACAAAAAAAAAAACTAAGCTAATTCCAGCAGCTGTCGTTGTTGGCAATTCCCTTTGCCTGTTACTTTTACTTGTACCAAGAGAAGTACGCGAGTAGTTTTGTTGGCTTTATTACGATTTTGGAATGCAATGCAGCAGCTGCGTTTGAATTTCGCGCTGCGCTGCGCTCGAACAGCTTTTAATATTGAAAATGTCCTTGAAATCATTGCAATGCCCAGAACTATTACTCATACGCAGCGAGTGACGCAGCGAGTGACACAGTCGCCTGCCATTTTTTGGGGAGCCAAAACTTCTTGCATTGCATTGGCATGCATAATTCATCTGTTGATAAACTCGAAAGAAATTTGCTGACATCTGCCATAAAAATATGAAATATTTAAATGCTTTTGTCGCACACATTTACTCTGCAAATTGCCTTTGACTTGGCAGCAATTAATTTGAATTTAAACAATTTAACAGCATCAGTACTCATCATGTCAACTAAGTAGTTGAGTGGCAAGGCAAGAGTTGCCGTCCATCTATTGAACTCTTGCCTCACTGACTAACAGCCCGGTTGCTAACTGCTTTGCTTGCCGTTGGTTGTGGGCTGCTGGTTGTTGGCTGTTGGCTGTTGGCTGTTGGCTGCTATCGTTGCTGCTAAATTAAACATAAAGCGCTTTTAGTTAGAATCACGTTCGTCTCAATTAAACTACATTAAATTCAATTAGCAAGCAGCAGACGCATCGAGGCAGAGTGTAAGCAACATTGTCATTAAGGGGGTTCAAATCCAGGAATGATGGAGGGCCTGACCTACTACTAAGTACATATACTATAACTAGGAAAACAGCACGTGACAGCGTCCCTCTTGACTGCGACTTTTCTTCTTCTACGGAACAATTGACTTTCATTACTTCTTCCTACAATCATGTTGCATTATTGAGCGTTGTCATATTTGACAGGCCCAAGGAGATGACAACTCGACCCGTGTCGAGTCCACGACGACGACGACGACGACGACGACGACGGCAATGACGACACTCGATGACTCGACTCTATCCGTGCTGCGTGTTATGCGACGCGTTAGTTCGTTCATGTAATTAAGTTAAATATTTAATTTAATTGCATATAGTAGACACACACAACTAAGTACAAGACAAGAACGGCAAGAGCAACAACTAAAATGGCTCATAAAAGGACACGAACATGCACTGAGACAATGTACGGCACGGCATTGAGTCACTCAACACTCAAAATTATAATGAAAGCCCTGGAGCAGAAAGCTTTTCCACACAATGTTGTGGAGAAAGTAGCTTGTCTTGGCCTCAACTTCACTATCCACTATCCTACATCCACTAGCCAAGCATAGCTGCCAAACCAACAAGATAAAGGCGACAGGCCATGGAAGGGTTCTATTCAAAGCGTGTCACCTTGCAAACCGGTCTTCCGAGTCCGTCGTTTTTGTGTTGTCTTGGGCGATGTCTTTGCCATATACCTACTACTCTCTTATGTATCTATGTTTGCTTGAGCTCGCCCCACGCTTAGTTACTTCATTTGGGGTTGACCCCTTTCGGCTATATTGTTATCATTGGCGTTGAGCTGAGCCTGACCTGCTTCTGACTGGTCACTTTATGTTTTATGCTTTTTTTGGCGTAGTCATATGGCATATGGCATATGCCATGTGGCATGCTAGCAGCCAGTTTACGTTGCCACAGAGGGAACTCCCACAATATTAATCAAGTTGCTCTGTAATGAATTGCGTGGTAACTCACAGCGTTTACTCCCTAATTTACTGCGAATGTTTATGATGTAACAGCGCAATATTAAGAAGACCATACGAACCATACATATGCCTAATGACAGGTCAAATTGATATTTATACCCTTGGAGAGCTGACCCTACTCATATGTATGCTAAATGCTGCATGGCTTTATTATTCGAAAAAACATACTTCAGGGTTATAGTAGATGTTTTGTATTTGTAGCGGGGCTATTACCATAATAAACTATAACTCGAAACTCACTCTATTGTAGAACTTGGCCAATTCGCATGTTGAGCCCAATAGCCGGCAGTTATAAGGCGCTAAAAGTTATATCCGTGAATATGTAACTTTACGCAATATTAGCACACAGTGTGTGTGTGTGTGTGGGAGCGTGCGAGTGTGTTTTGCTCGCGGCTCTTCAATTAATTTCATTTGTAGAGAGCGGCGCAGCAAAGTGCTGCAAGCTATTACTAAACACATACAAAAGTATCGTTGTACTTACAATATTTTCAATTAAGCTTGCAGCAATACACCACAAGAATAATAACAATTACAACCGCTGCAGTAATTCTATAGAACTATGGCAGGGTTTGCCTTTAAAGTCTACAACAGGCATGTGTGTGAGTGTGTATCTGTGTGTTAAATTCCTACTTTTTGCATTGCAATGCATTGGAGCCACATACGCACACACACAGGGGTCCTGTGTACTTAGCCCAGCCCACCCGCGGTTGAAATGTTTCTAATAGAAAGTCAAGCAGGACGAAAGAATGACAGCAGTGGGCAGGGCAGGCAGGGTGTTGAAAAGGGGTTTGGGGGGTTCTTCAAGAGACTATTGTCTTCAGTTCACCGCATGGAACGCCAATGATAACAATAAGAACAGCTGTTCACTGTTCACTGTTCACTGTTCACTGTTCACTGTACACTGTACACAGCACTCCGGCAAGCTGCGGGTCGAGAGACGCTATCAAAGTTGCGGTTGTGCATGGTAAATGAATAGCTCACAATGAATTAAATTTGTTCGAACTGGCAGTAAGGCAGTAAGGCAGCAGCGCCACGTCCAGCTCATGCTCGTGCTCCTGCTCCAGCTCCAGCTCCGGCTCAAGCACCAACATCAGCATCAGCAATAGCAGTTAAATCACAGCAGCAGGCGGTAGTTGCTGTTGCTCTCATATTCTTCGTAAACTTGTTCTTGTTGTTGTTGTTCAGCAAAATAGAAACTTTTGCTGTAGCTTAGTTTTGGTAAAGCAAAATAACTACATTCGAAATCTAAGAAAATTGTATATTAAAGCTCCACTTCAATATCTGCCAGAATTTATTGAGCTTTTTCGGCAGTTTCCAATTGCGAATGTTGCGTGTTTGCTTTAATTTAAATCAACAAAAAAAGAGACAGACAAAACAAGAGTTGTTGGTCTATTTATGGAGCTGGTCACGTAGGTTGCAGCGCTAAAGTTAAGGTCATTAACTCTCATTCACTGAGATGTTCCAGACATCGCCACTTGACTGTACTATACATTAAAAATTAGAATACGAGTTAAACGCCTAAGCGTGGCCGACAGGCCTTCAAGTGTCAAGTGAAGTGACTCCGCCAGTTAAAGACAATAGGTCTGCCAAAGACTGGACGCCACGGAAGTTATCATCAAAGCTGTTGAGAGTTGCGTGCTTAGCGTTAAAGCGCCTCAAAAAGAAAACAAAAGAAATGTGTGGAGACTAAATGCGCGTAAAACGTTAGCCGAGATCTCTTTAATTGCCAACAATCTAAAAGTCAAAAAAAGGACCATAAAAAGCAACTATATAATCTTCATTGCACTGCAAAATGAGTACAACAGGCAGCTCTATGCACATGTTAATTATATAAACGAGTATCAGAACTTTAGAATTCCTAGAGAAGTTGCGACCTTTGCAGCTGGCCATGAGATAGATTCTTACTGAAAATTCTTGAGCTGCCTGGCTAGAGCTCCATATATATATTATACAAATTATTAGTTTGTTCTGTTGCATTTTGTCTCTGTAATGGTAAGAGCCTGCTAGCTAGAGAAGTTAAGAGTTATGGGCAGACAAATCGGTTACTTAGATTGAAGCAGACATTTTCAGAAGAATACGTACAGAGGCAAACGATCCCGAAAGCTGTAATCTTGATTTTCACAACGAATTGTTGAAGTTGTGCCCACAAAATCTAGTTGGTGTTACCTTACTACAAGTTAAGTGTCTTCTTAAATTAAGCCACTTGTAGCCACTTGGATGCTAGTTAGCGCAGATGGTTTCATGGTTGTATTATCAGTTCTAGGCGATCAATTTCATTTAGACTCTCTCGTTCTGAGCTGAATCTGAGTGTTATGAAAATTGCGAATTAGTGGTGTTGCTTCCAGTTTAAAATTGTGGGATGGGTAAGAACTTAATCCGCGATCTGTTGTAAGCCTAACGAATGAATGCATTTGGTTAGGCTTGCTGGCATTCAAAGACAATTCGATGCCCTCCGATCTACTTAGTTTGCACTGCGAAACTTGGCTGCTCAAGGAACTGTGCAAATATGTAACACTTTTGCCTTGACTTTGCGCATTTGTCATAATAAAATTATCGTTTGCCTGGGTCAGTGCATTGCACAACGGGCAAAGCTGCAGACAGTCCAACAGATAGAACGCCAGAGGGACGGACACGCTGGCAGACAGACCGATAGCCAGGCAGGCTGGCAGGCGGGCAGGCGGGCAGAAAGAAAGAAAGACAAACAGAAATCGCCCTGCAACGTGCCTAGAGCAGGCAACCCGACGGCTCTAACACTTATCAGCATGTTGACAGTCATCAGTGCGAGGGCAGCCAACCAGCAACAAACAGTCGTGCTAGTGGCACAACCGCCAACAGCAGCGTCTCTGGGTCCGTGGCAGTACGAATAGCCAAAAGGCAAATGCCTCAGCAATTTTTGCAATTTCTAATTTGCTTTCACTCGCTTGTTTCATGTGCCACTGCAGATTTCATTTCATTGATTCCAGGATGCAGTCGCAGGCCGCTGTGCTGCTCTTTTAGTTGTTTAGTTTGCTGTTGTGCTATTACTGCTGCTTCTGCTGCAAGTATTTTAGTCCCTCGAGAGTTGGTTGTATTTCACTCCAGCAATTCACGAACATGAGATGATGTGAATTGCTTTATCGGTGCATCTTATTTTCATTTTAATTGTTGATATGTAATCAATTGTTGAGCGAATAGCATTTAAATCGCGTTTAATTTTTTCTGTTAAATAAAACAATAACTTTGAAGAATGCAAGGGGGTTGGCATATTGGTGGTTGATTGAGGATAAACTAACACTAAACAAAGCGGCTCAACATTCAAATCACGTACTGTGGCTATTGATATTTCTTCTGACCAATTTCACGCAGCTGCAACAAATCAAAAAGCAGACAGGACTCCAGTCGAGTCCCAGTCAAAGCGATGGCGATGCGATGGTGATGGCGAGAGCCAGAGAAGTGCTAAATAAATTGAAAATTCTAAATTTTAATAAAAATTGTCGCAATGTGGCAATGAAATTGTCATGAGTTGTGGACCTCCGTCTACAGCAGCAGCAGTCGTCCCAATGGTGTATCTATGGCAATCACGTGATCAGCTTTCATTGCATTGCAATTGCATTTTTTCCCAATATGATTACGATAGATGTGTACACACACAACCACACACACATGCGTATGCATGAGTATGCAGGATGTGTCAGTGAAATACAATTTTTGATAAATTTATCATCGTCTTTTACTGTGTTGTCGGCGTTGTTTTTGTTGTGGTTGCCGCGGGTGTATGCAAGGATTTGGTATTTCACTGTTGGAGCACTGATATAAATGCTGGTATACAGATTATACTTATTTTATTTTGTCATTCACATTTTATTGAAAAGTTCTTTTTGGGGTTTTCGCTCTTATTCAATTTAAATGTGCAGTTCGTTTTTTTTCCTTCAAGAGTAATTTGTTTAATCGTCCAGTTTATTTTGCGCATATTTTATAGCTATAATTTTTCCACTATCAAAACCAATAAAGTTAAGAAAAATACTATGTAATCGTTTGTAACTGCATACACGAACATATCGACTTCACAGCACAAAGTAAAACTGGCTACAACATTGTTAATTATGAAATTAATTAATATTTCCAAGAATGCAAGTTTTGAATATTACGGAAAATCAAAGTGTGGGCCATGAATATTGAATTGGAATAAATATCCAATATTGACTAAATGGCACAAGTACTTGGATATCTGTTTGGAATTTGTAATATTCAATGTTTCCACTATGAGTGGGTGTGTGTATGTTTTTATTTATTTTTTTTTATTGTTGTGTTCAATGTGCACATACAAATGAATACATTTATTCATATATAGAATATATTTTTTGTATTTTTAAAATAGGGGAGTTGTTATCTTCAGCAGGTCGAAGATTACATACTCTTGCAAAGACATCAGAAAAGGCAACTCGTCAATATACAAATATTTGATAGATTAAGTTTAACATGTTTTTAAAGTAGCATTATTGTAGTGTATGGAAGCCCTACAAGAACGATCATCAGACTTTTTCCTATAGTGTTCCTTAATTCTTCGAAAACGACACTTCTCTTTGTCAGTTACCATCTCCCTATACTTTTTTCTTTTTTTTTTAGCATAAAAAAGACAACTACTGAATGTTGCACAATGTGAGTCTGACAGGTAATTAGTTTTACGCAATGCGCCTCTGGATAGACTTTGAAGTCTGCCCCAAATATAATTCTAATGGTTTTGTTTTTTGCTGACCGACGAAAAATACACCTTTTACATACAAATTTATAAATGAAGGGGTAGATAGATGAATGTTATAACTTTCAGTAGTATTTGACAATTTAAAGTAATAAATAAAAGTAAAAAATAATACAAATTTAGTAATACATTGGAATATTAAACAAATTTGAAAATGAAATAGCCGAAGTGAGTGTTTTAGAGGTAAAAAAAAAAGATTTATATGTGTCTTTAAGTACCATATTATATTCGAGATATACGTTGTCAGTTTGCGAGCTTGTAAATTATGTACATGCTGAAACTTAATCTATGTTTACCTCTAGTAGCGGCGGCGCCAATGCAAAAGCAAAGCACCAGTATTCGGCAGAGCCAGCGTATTTCCGCTTTGGATGCGAGCGTCATTGTCGTCGCCATTTTGTCGAGCTGCGAAAATGGCGTCATCTGTGGCGCCATTGCGTTTTATGTTGCCAAAATGTCACAACAACTGCAAAGAGATGGAAAGCAAGTGGTAGGAAGTGTTAAAAAATTTGTAATATACAACAATGAGAACGATTTTGAATTTTTGTAAACATCTGCTAGCCACCAGAATAACTATGCAAAACATTAAGTTTCAATTAGAGTTGACACTTAGCCAAAAGCCAGGCAATTTTGCGCATCATAAATTTCAAATCAATTTTCCTAATTAGCAAAAGTCTCTGGCAATAAGGGACGGCCAGTGTTTCGGCTGCTGCAAACCAATTTCAAGTTTCTGAACCCAGTCGCAGTTAAATGAATTACGCGACATAGTGGAGGAAATATGGAGGAAAAAACCAAGAAGTGAACTGCATGAGGGGGTCAGGCGTATGTGAAGAAAGTGTTCATGTCATGGACGGCTGCTCTTCCGTTTTTTTTTCTTTTTTTTGTGCCTTCTCTTCTAGTTGGCCATCTTGACGCCTTGTTCGCATTCATTTACACAATTTGCACGAGGACGTCCGTTGCGCTGTTGCTTCCGTCTTTGCCTATTTGAATTTTGCTTTGACCTTAAATCCTTTTAATAAGTTAATTGTTACAGCGTTGCACTTTTGCTGCTTTTAAATTTATGATTAGGCGCAGCCAAGGATGGCGATGACTATGATGTGGACTTAGCTAGCAGCCCAAAGTATTAAGCGCAGCTAAGACTATGCTCTTTGAGACTGCTTCAATTTTGGTTTCTCTTTGAACATTTTGTAACATAAAGTCAGACTGCGTAGTTCATGCCAATGTCAACTGTAGTTCTGTTGCTCTTTATGTAGTCGACTTTTATTCATTTGTAGTGCTTCCTCTTGAATAAAATTCATAGCTGCGAATGCCACGCAAGCACTTGACTCATCGTCAGTGTCATTATTATCGTCTGCGTTTTTCCTGGTAGTTCTCTTTTGCTGACTGACTCTGTGTCAACTTCGTAATAATGGTTTTCTTTTTTTTTATTTTTTCCATCACAAAAGTTTCAATGGGGAATGTGCGGACCGTGGGCCGAACTGTAAACTGTATTTCTGATGACCGTTAAATTACTAAAATATTTCAAGTTGGTTACTAGTGACACACATTTGATTCGTGGTGTGTAGGGGAAAAACATTTAATAAAATTAAAATTCCAATTGCTGAGATAACATGCATATTTTCCCACTGTTGTTTCATTCATAGTTGCTCGACACGGCAGCTGTAGCAGCAAGCTGCAAAGATTCTATTAACCTAAGAAATTACGAGAAATGAAAACTTATTACGAGAAGTCATTAAGATTCAAAGAATTAAAAACTTCAAAAGTAAAACGGGAAGTGAGGCAAACCAAGACGTCTTCGCCTTCGTCTGGCTTTCTTCCTTTTTGTTGATGAGAATGAGGCCTTTATCGTTGTACTATACTGTACATGGTATGGCAACAGTGCAGCCTTACAAACTGTTGGCGGTTTGAAACAAAGGCCCTGAGCCGAAGTCATTGGTAGTGAGTTTTACTTTTAAGCTGCAGCCAGCAACATGCTGGCAATGGCAAAGGGAAACTCATAATTGTTAATGGGCTTTTTTGCTTTAATGAATAAGTACTGAGAGTATTGTGCAATATGTATACTAAAAATTTTCCAAACTATTTACTTATTTATTATTATTTTTATTTATTTTTTGTTCTTTTTATGCTGTAATTTCAGTTGAAATCTTCATTTAAAGTTTGATTAAAAAACTTTTCATTGACTATTATTAAATGTTGCGCATTAAATCATTTAAAAAAGCTCTTGGCGTGATTCATTTAATGGTTGGTCATTAAGCCATCCAAATCGAATCATCATTGCCCAATGCCACTTGCTACTTTTATCAATGTTTCCTGCCCGTTTCGGGAACTTTGCAAACCACGTAGCGATGTCAGCTACAGTTCCAGCTTCACAGCGGCCTCCCAGTGATTTTCATATTGCCTGTGCATTTTTATCAGCCATTTGCCGACTCATTAAGTGTTGTCTCTTCTTGTCCGTTCTGGGCGTCTGGCACGTTTCTGTGATGTCTGGACTGCATTTTAAAAACGTCATTGGCGATTGAGTTTTACATGCTTTTAATTGACGTCGTCATGCAATGAAATTCAATTTATTGTGCACGCCATTGATAGTAATTCATACTGATGCAAGCACCTACTCTCGCATATACTTATGCAAGCAAGCACGAGAGGGATGCAATGGAATACACTCAAGGCAGGCCACCCGACATGAATATGCTGCACCTGAGCCCCAAAGTACTTAAACAGAATCAGCAGCGAGTGAGAGCAAGTTGAATGAAGGATAGCGAGATGATAATGTACATAAAGTAAATCTTCTGGACAAAAGGCAATGAGATCTACAGGAAAGAAAAGGAATACATTAAGGTAAGTATGCAAATATAAATAATACAAACTTATTTTCAAATGATACATTCCATTTTTTGAAATCAGTTTTGAATCGTAAAGTTCTCTTGAAATATAAAATACTGGCTTCGCTATGCTGTGCTCAAATTACAGCCTTGCGAGCCATTCAAGACAGTGAATTTTATATGTGTTATAAAGATAAGTTGATTGCCTGTAATGAATTTACTTGACCATCAAATATTGGGTAGTATTGCAAGACGGTTGGAAATTCAATGCAAATTAAAAAGTCACCACATGATTGAAAATGCGACCACAGCGTTTAATTAAAGAACATGCTGTCTGTCTGGGTCTCGACTTCGGCCTCAGTCTCGGTCTCGGTCTCGGTCTCGGTTTCGGGTTTGGGCTCCGTGTCGACGTTGACGCCGATGTCAAATCTAAATTTGCTAATTTTCAAAAATATTAATTGACTTTTCATCGCGGACACGAAGCGTCATTAAAACAAAATATAATTACGTGACAATTTGATGTTCCTCCACTGCGATGCACAATTCAAAAAGGAAAATTAATTACGCCGGCACCGAACGCTGTCCCACCCAAGGGATCAATCAGCAAACAGTCAGAAAGGTAAACAATGAAATGGAGTGGTAAATCCCGGTGATGCTTAAACAAACATAGCCAGATCAGGGCAGGCCAGGGCAAGTCAGGCAGCTCCGACTAGTCATGCCCAAGCCCAAGCATATAAAAAAGGGTCGCCAGCTCTGCTGGTTAACTTTGAAAAATTAAAATCCACTTGGGTCACGCCGGCATTCCGAGCCGCATTTTTCAATGGCAAAATAATATAGCCCACAACGTCAGCTGGGAGTTATAATCTGTTTGCTGCTTTTTCATTGCCGCCATTTGGCCATTTGGTCAATTGCTTGGCCGGACTTGTGTCCTTTTTTTGTTTTCGGTCGCGGCCCTAGCCGACGACAGCTAAATGAAACGTAAATTTTGCAGCAATTACGCGGGTAAACATGCATTTAAATAAATTTGCATGTAATTATATTTCGCATCAAATTCTAATCAAATTCATCAAATTATTCGCCTGTCAAGTTTTATTGTTTTGTTGTTGTTTTGTTGTTGTTTTGTTGTTGCTCAAAATATTAAGCTTAAATAATTTAAATGGTAGTCGTCAGTTTTAATGTCTGGCTGCGGCTCCCTCCCTTCACATCGGACAACAGTTTAGTGCATATGTATCTGGGCATTCAACTGGCTGTCACAATGTATGAGTGGTAGTGATGTGTGTGTATTTGTTCAGAGGGCTCTTGTGTGTTATAATAAGCCAAAATGTTTTATGCGACATCTCATTTATCAAGTCGCCGATATACATATAAGCGTTGAATCTGCCTTATCCCAATCAGTTGTATTGTGTTCGCTCGTCGGTGCTTTATGATAAATCACCTACTAAAAACGCCGTTAAATTTTAATAAGCAAATTTTGTATATATTTATTCGTGAGAAGCACAAACTCATTTATGAACAAGCGTAATCTGACCGCATTGGGTTTACTTGGCAGTTGGTAAATATATTGATAAAATAAAAATAGCATTAAGCAAAATTATAATAATAATAAAACAACTATTGATGCATTCAGTTTTCAACAAATCAATTCGAATAATGTTTACAACAAGAACCCTGCGACAACATTTGTTTTTGGGGGAATGCGAGATCTTTGCCTGTCTAACAAATCTCACTAAATTCCAAGACAAAAGTAAATGAAATTGCACTAAATCTAGAGAGAATTTTCTTCTTCAAAAATGTTCAACCTTTGTCCCGGCAGTTTTGTCTGAAATTGGCTTAGCGTCGCGTTCAACTTTCTGCTTTCGTTTGCCTTCTGGCAGATTGTAAAAAGGTACGAACAGGCCTAGGCCAAAGTGATAAACCGTTTGCACTGACATCGCATATAAATCTGCGACAAAGTTGCGTTTGCTAGACACACGGACAGCTCCAAATCGTGCGGGATTTGTCATGCCAAATCGTTGAAAATGGCGTGCGTTGTTTATGCGCTTTCTTCTCGCCTTCAACGCCCCCCTGCGCGCTCTTAGTTTACTCAGTGAATTTTGCACAAAACAGTGGCAAAGGCAACAACAATAGCAACAGCAACTCGTCTCCGGCTATGTCGTAAATCTTCAAGTGGCTTATCTATAACAAAACTGTGTGCTTTTTAATTCGTTGAAAAAAAAAACAAAACAAAAGAGAGTCGCAAAAGTAAGAAATAGCATTAAAAAAAGAAACAGAAGCCCAGCCAATCTTAATGTTTATTTAAAATTAGCTATCTGTATATTTGGTAGCACACTCTGAATGCAAATATTATTTATTGGGGCGGTAAATGCAAAATAGACTAAAAAATGAGTGTCGAAATTAGGCAAAGTTTCAATGTAAAAGTTTATCAATTTTTTGTTGTTATGTCTTACTTGTATACCCTGACATTTTTTTAGTATTGCGTAGAGTCTCTTTTTGCGTTCAAAATGTTACTTTAGTGCATATACCCGGCAAACAACAAAATTAGAGAGGCCGCAAACTGCACAGTCATGTAATTTGAACTTAAGCAAACGCAAACTCAAATAGCGGTGGAGAGTGGAAAAGCGAGAAAGTTAAACAAAATGCAAAAATCAGCGTAAAATTGTGTTAATGATGCGCATTTTTAATTATTTCCATAATACAAGAATATATATATTTAATTATCTGTTGCTGTTGCTTTTTCTGCCTCAGTTGGTGATCCTAAAAATTGCAAAGAAACCTTTTTGATGTCAATCATTCAAGCGCTTAAGAAGCTGTCAAGCTCGGCTATGCCTAATAAGACGGCGACGGTGGCGGCGTCAAAGGAATTTAAATTAGCCAAGGCAAATGTCGGTCGGTGCAATAGACTTGCTCAAAAGTTGCCCACTTGGCATGCTCTGCTAATGAATCCTGACGCCATTTTTTTACAGCTAAAGATTTTTCTTTCATTCTTTGGGTTTTGCATGGCATTGGTGTAATAAGCGTAAAACTTTTTGGCAGCGCCAATTTTTGGTTTTCTTTTAACTTTTTGCCACAGCACCGCCTTTTCAGTTCTGCATTTCAACCAATTAGTTGGCTGTTTGTTGGCGTGTTTCGTTGCCGCTGATTGACAGTTTCAAATGTTTTTGCCTTTTCGGTGATAAGGGATGACCCAAAAGCTCCCCAAGCCCCCCTAAACCAGACTAACATTCCAGCAACTGCCGGTTGTCTGGGCGTCACTCTTGGCTGTTTTCTCTTCTATGAGTGTATCTACTTTTAAATTGGCCAATTTAATGTCGTGCACCTTGTGTCTCACACTCATAGGTGTACAAGCTCCGCCCACACACTCCCAGACAATTGTCATTTGAAGTTTAGCTGTCTAACTTTTACCGCTTCAACAATTTGTGTGTGTGTTATATGGCGCATGTGCGTCAGGAATGGGAATCGGACTTGGTCCAAAGAGGTTACCCGAGCAACTAGAAAGCATTTTTCGGCTATTTTTCTTATTTTTCATTTGTTGCCTTTGTGGGTCCTGTGAGTATTTCATCACTTAAAAAGGATTTATAAAAAGGTAAAAGGCAATGATAAAGTTGTTGCGAAAAGTAACATATAATTTGCTTTGTTTTATTGCCATTTCTGAATCTAAGTTGTGATTTCCAACAATTATCTTTATTATTCTTTAAACGAATAACATTATACGAGCTTAAGACGACGCTTCTGGCGATTGTAGAGCCCAACCAAATGTGAAATTAGTATAAGTTGTGGTTTCCACCAATTCTCTTTAGAATTATGACTATTTCTTTAAACGAATAACATTATACATTATACATTATACATGATGGCAATTGTTGAGCCCAACCAAATGTAAAATTATTATAAAAATAGTTGGTTTCTGACTACGCTGACCTGTGTCCTGTGTGGATATCCATTTACAATATTTGAGATAACAGTTAATTTAAATTTATTTCATCATTGCGCTTTTTTATAGGCTCTATAATTGCATTTGTTGTCACGTATTCTCGAAATCTCCTGAGATGCCTAGTGTCACCTTCAATTAGGAACAATCACTCACGACTCAGACTTCGACTCACAAGTTAAAATGACAATGTCCTTTGATTTGTTTGGTTTGCCAATCTTACATAAAGCGCCACACGGCAGCAAAGTGGATTAAGGGTGCTAATGACAGTTCCGGCCAAATAAACTGGTGTCGTGTTTTTATGCTCCCAGTAGCGGCGGCAGTGGCATCAGCATCAGCATCAGCAGAAACAGCAACAGCAACGACAAGAAGCAACCGACAGCTTTTTGTCAAAATTGACGTTGCGTATGTGGCAAAGTGGCAGCGCGGCAGAGGGGGCTGTGTCTCCTGCCAGCCCATAAGAATATATTGACATTGCCGTGTGCTGCTGCTGGTACAACAGTGCGTATGATTTTTATAAATGCCGTGTCGATGCTGAAACAGGAAACTCACAAAATCGAGCGACATATGCGCTTTTTGTACTATATGATGTCGTCAGTGGATGGTTGTGAGCGCTATATGGACGTGTATACTATATATGTATATGTACACAGTCACATTCATACACACTCACACACAGAACACTGAGTATCATAGGTATCAGCGTATACGAGTATAAAAGCTATGAAAACACTGCCTCATGGTGAGGCATTTTGTGTGTATTGCATGGCATCATGACTCGCAGCCAAATCAATTGCTATGAATTTGTACGGTTTCTATTTTTTAAGTCGTCTCTTTCCTCAATGGAATTTTTCACTGGAATTTCACTGCCCCCGCAATCAATGGGAATATCGTGGGTGAGTTGGGTGTTCGATTTTTTGTTTGGGTTACAGTTTGCAGTAATTTTGATGCTTATTACACAAATAGGGAAAACTGATTTGTCAGGGACATAGAAAATATTTTGTTTTTTGTCGATTTACACAATAAAAACAGAAATGTGTATTATTTTTTTGGACATTGATTATTTTGGCCCTCTTACGTTTCATGTACTATACCTAAAGCATTCAGAATTCAGAATACTATAATTTTAGAGGAAATGTATATGATAATTAAAGTTGATTTTAATTTGTTAAGGTTTTGAGTGTGTCGAGTGCTCATTGAAAGATGAAAAGAGCAATAATCCTCTTTTGTGGTGTACCTCACTTGAGCTGATCAAATGAAATGGCAATTCCACATTGTGAGTAAAAAAAGGGTATCAAAACTTTGGTTGACAACATATGATGAGCACATGCTAAGGGAGCTAGCTCCCTCAGCCATGGTAACAAAAACAGTCACATAAACAACAATGTGAAACCAAGTGAATTTGCAATGTGTGCATAGATGCAGAAAAAAGTGAGGAAAACAAACAAACATCTCAGACCTTGCAGTTATGTTTAGAAAACTTTTCAAGCACGAACGGCCCGAAGCAACACGTTCAAGTTGCTCAGTATAAATTTGCACGCTGCTTGTCAGTCCGTGGGTGTGGATGGGTTTGGAAATGACGATGATGATGACGGTGGGGTTGGGGATAGGGATGGGAGTAAGTTGGGTGCATGCTGCCTGTGATGCTTTTTGTTGCCATATTTCAGCACCCTTGAGGTGTGAAATAGACACACACACTTACACTCCATCTTCTCAAGTGTGTGTTGCTTTAAGCTGAGCATCGGTTGAAAAATTTGTACCATACATCGAATAGATATTTGCTTGATTTCAGTAAGCCAAGCACGCTCACATTAATACAACAGCTTAATTTTCTATGGTACAATGTGAAATTGAGTGAATTGTATTCCCAAGGTTTTTGTTGATTTCTTTGTTGAAATTTGTGTTGGTTGTACATTTGATGCTATGCTAAATTGGAAGGAAGCTGTCAGCTGTATGTGGTTCGTATGACTAATGAATGAGTTATCTTAGTGAGTCTAGACAAATTAAGTGCTTCATCCACATCTGCCTTGGATTGCAACGAAATTCAATTTGTTGAATACAGGCAATAACAATTTCTCAAAAAAACATTTGCGTTGTTGAAATTCTATTGACAGGCCTTACACTGACCAACTTGTTCTGGTATATATTTAATTAAAAACTTGTATAACAACTCGACTACATTGTCATTTTGATTAACATTTTAACTATTTGCTCGGCTGGTTGTCCACTTTCATTTCATGTTTATTTATGTTTCGCAAATATTCTACACACCCACACGTACTGTGTCGAATATAATATCCGATTTCAATTGGCAAAATCTTATTAGAAATTAGTTTTGTTTGGCAAATGTTTGCTTATTTCAGTGTGTTTTGATCTCATTGTTTGTTGTCACAGTATTCAATAAAACGTTCCAAATAATTTCAGTACCGTAGTCCGTCCTCTAATCTGTTCATCTGCCTCTTTTCTCTGTTCGTCTTTCTCTTCGGCCAAATTTTAAGCCTTAAATATACGAAAATGCTGTAGAGAGGGAGAATGTGTTTCTGTTTGAGTACGAGATTGGCATACATGACGTATGCGTGTTGTTGATTTAGTTGATTGGCTTAACGGTGTGACCAATGTTGTTAACAATAATTGTCTATTTTCTGAATATTTACATTGGACTATTCAATTAGACAACAAGCTACTTACCGCACTGTTCTCGTAATTGTAAATTGGCATGTCAAAGATAGCAAAGATAGCAAGTTAAGTGTTCTTAACTTATCAGTTGATTAAGTTATTATGAACTCACTCAATGAAGCTGTCGTAAATATGACAGTTTCAACTCGATGCTTCTGCTTACATTTTCTACTCTTAGAGTATACAAAATAAATGCGGTCAAATTAATACGTTAACTACAACTGAATTTGATGCAGAAAACCTCAAATAGTATATTCATCCAATGGATTTAAAATAGATTAAATATTCCGACAGCTTCTGTTTATTTGAAATACGATTATTTGTGCACATGCTTCTTTTCGAACTATCCTCTCTTCGTTTATCCTTTTTCTATCATATGCTATAATTTTGGTGCAAACTGCCAGCACACATCGCTTAAACGGTTTTTCCGAAAACTGTCGTTCAATTTGAGTATTCTTTTTTGTTTTTTGTATTTTTTTCGCCTCGTTGTTTATGAAGTGTCTAAAAATTCGCGGAGCCCGGACGTTCAGGGCGCTTGTTTGTTTGTCTTTCATGGTAATGGACTTTACGCGCGCATGAACACGAGCCGCAGTGGCTAGAGCTACCATAGTAGAAAGTGCAGAGAATTTAGAGCTGGAGCAATGAGTTTTTCCTGGATATGTATTCGTATATCAGTTGCACTACGAACTTCTATGTATTTGTGTACATATAAAACTCGATATATTCATGGAGTGGTCTGTACAGTGGTCTTGCAGCTGACACTATTCTCATTTGATGACAGTAAGGAGTTTTTGGGACTGTGAGTTTCACCATCAACATGAAGCGCAGCGGATGTGTCTAAATTTGCAATTATTTTTGCCAATCCAACATCGGAGTGTGACTAATATTTATATCACTGTGTCAGCTGCCAACAATTTGCATACAACTCAAAATAAGGTGGAAATATTTGATATATGTATATGCGATATGAGCGTCATGGTCATAAAGACAGAACGCACATAATCATAAATAAAATTCAACACATCATCACGCACGCACACACACATACACTCGCATACAGGCTGCCACATGCTGCTCGACAATTATTTGTGTTGCTGCAACACGCCAAATAAACATTTTTGCTCCTGCTGCTGCTATTGGGTGTGAGGCGTAAGTCATCATAAAAATGAAATACAAGGCAATATGGATTGTTAAACATGTGTGTCGGCATGCTCTTGTCAGCAGTATTTTAATATATATGCTTCTGTGCTGCAGAAAGTTGCATATTAAATGTATGCTCATAAGTAGGCAACGATTTCAATTTTTACGTTTGCAACTTTTCAATAATGCCAAAAGCAATGAACTCTCTCTTTTTGGTAAATGAATAGTCACCTGGATGCACTATATATATACCCTGCTTTTATTGTATGCTGGTTGTTAATGTTACTCATTTAAATTGACTGAGCACGTAATTACATTGCTCACATAAGCGTAACTTGATACGGATCTTCACTTTGCAATCAAACCACTCTCTTTTAGTTTGCCTGAATTGTGATAACAGAAACTAATTGAAGAGCTGTAGACAAATTAATAGACTACAAGTAAATTTGAAATAGCTGATGCGTAGTTATAAAACAAAAACCTTTTTTCCAATCTAAACTTTAACTTTTAACACTTTTAAACAAATAGGCCAAACATAGAGTAAATATTGAAAAAAATAACTATGAACGTGGAATTAAAAAGAGTTATATTTGTAGCTATAATTGTTTTCTCTCTACATTATCAATGTCATGTTTGAAAATTTGTGAAATAAAATGTTACGAATCGTCAGACTGTAACAAACAATGTGGCAAACTGGATATACCCTTCACATTGGTGAGGGAGGTGCACGAGTAGCTCAATCAAAGGCACATTCATGGTTTCAGCTCATTATGCATTATTAATTTCGTGCCAAACACAGATACTCTTGTGCACATATGTATGTATTCGTAACATATATTCACGTAAATACGAGTAATAAAAAAAACTTGCTACCAGCTGTTCAGATGCTCGGATGTTGAGGGTCGCTAGCGTTTTAAGTAAACAACTTTCTACCAAATATGGTCTAATAAATCACACATGTGTGTGTAAATGGCTCTCTCGAACAACAACTACAACAATAGTGGCAAAAACTTTTCCTATATCCCTTGGTTCACATTCTCTTTCGCGTCGCTCAGCACCGGAAATCAGCCGTTGATCACGCCCATATGGCGCACTAATAAAATTCCTTTGGACCAATGGCTTGCAAAGTTTTAATATCAAGCGTAAAAAGGGCCAGGAACAAACGTAAACAAACAGCTATGCTGCTGCCACAGTTTTTAATTAAAGGAACGCAAATCGAGCTCATTAAAAACTTGCCTGGTCAGCTGTATTTTCAAGGGAAACTCAAAGCTGGGTTCTGGCAACGGGCGACCGGCAACAGGCAGCAGGCAGCAAGCAACTGGCAACTGGCAATTGGTGACTGGAAACTGGGAACTGGGAACAGAGAACTGGGTAAACTCACAATTTAATTGCAACGCAATATTCACATGTCAGCGCCGTCAGATGATGCCCTGTCATAATGTCAAATGGATTATACTCGTATGCAAATGCACACAAAGCGCCCAGGTTCGTGCCAGCAGCCAACATGTTGTCCACACACACACACACACACACACACACACTTGCTCCTTCTACTCCCGGTTCGGTTCGCGATTTGCGACCCGTACTGTTCGTGAAATGCATCGTTATTATAATGGTTATCCGGAAAACTGTGGCGTTTGTTTGTCCATCTCTTTCAGCAACTTTGCAATCCCATCTGTATGTTGACAATGACCCAAAGAACCATGAATTGTGTGGAAAACGAGCCGCGAACAGTAAACAAATGGATATCGAATGGCTGTGCCTACCTACAGCAATCGGAAGGAACATGCATATTAATGTCTGTGTGTGTGTGGCAATGTGGAGTGCGAAAATCTAACACCGCGCGGTTCCAGAATCTGTTCTTGTTGTTGTGCATCGTGGTGCAATTGTTTTATACCCAAACAGTTGATTTAATTGATAAAATACAAATAATTACTTATTTGGTTAACAATGCTTTGTTTGCTCTTTGATTTTATGCCGATTGCGCCTTGTTTATTTTTTCCTCTCTACTCTAGCAATTTGTTTGCTCACGTACACACTATATTCAATATTTCTTTATGTCCCGTACTCTTTTGAAAATTGCCAAATATATTTGCAGAACTGAAGAACTCAGGTAATGCTTTTAATATTCTTTGCTGAAGAGATGTGGTGCACCCAAATATTTTATTCCATTATTCTCACTCACGCACGTAAAGGATACCGAAGAATACATATCTATATATGTATGTATATCTATAATTGAATAAATAATAACATGACACCAATCATTCCCTCTCACTCTGATTGCTTCTCTTTCCATTTTATTCTCAATTCTCAGTTTATTCATTTACATTATATTCATATATTCAACTAGCAGAAGAGTGTTGTGAAGGTTGCAAATTTCGTAAAGTGCAATTTTATAAGATAAATTTCATTTATGCGTACATAGCACACAAATGTTGTATATTTTATGTCTAGTTGGCTAGGCAGAGATGTGATCCTATATAATTGTATCAGTATATACACACATTGCTGCTGATTTATATACATCACTGTTTCAAACGAATACAAAAACTTTATACAGTCAAATGTGTTTTATTTTCATTTTGCACTCATATAATTACTTCTGTCGATTTTGTTGACATTTGGGAATGCATGGCAATGCAATTTTTGATTTCCCTGCGAGAGTTTGTTTGACTAATTGTGCATATCATAGACTGGTTGAACATTGTTCACTTCAATTCATTTCACGCATTCTAATTATTATGCTAAAAATGTCAAAATACATTCGCAAACCTATAAAATAGGTAATTGAGGTTCCATCGAAAGAATTCAAATTAAAATATTTTTCGTTAGCTTCAAAGCCATCCTGGCTTAGTGTATTCTCTTTGCAATTACTGAAATTAAATTTTATGAAAGCCATTTGTCTTATTCGTAGTACGGTTAGTTCTCGTTTTGCTCATACAGAAAAACAAGATGTTTTCATTTTGTATATTTTTAGTCACTCTTTGAGATAAATTATACGAAATGGACAATTTAACACAAAAGTATTTACAATGGCAGTGACACACACACGTACACAAAATGTGCTTACATGGCCAAAACAAGAACTGCACAGTTAAATTGACTAACATCGCGTGCAGCAGCGGCGACAAATGCACCAGCAACAACAGTGACCACAGACAAAACCGAAAAACAAAAGGTTTGGCTAAAAGAGTAAATACAGACATATTTTGCATACAATGTATGTATATACATAGTGTGCCAGGCTAAGAGCTACAATGAGTGTGTTCAGGATTGGCTAAAAAGAGTAAATACATTCCTACTATGTGTGTGTGAGTATGCGGCATTCCATGTATGAGTATGAGTGAGTGTGTGTGTGTGTGTGTGTGTGTGTGTGTATGTGCGTCCAGCGGAAGCGTCAAAATGAACGGAAATTGGCTTAAATCTGACAACAGCAACAATAAGAACAACGCCCTCAATAAGAGCAGCAACATTCGAGTGACACAGAACTATAGAATACTGTTGTGCTGCCTTTTTGTCAACGAGGGCAGTTCAATGAGAGCAACTGTGTTTAAAATTCATAAAAATTATATATGTCATCAATAAATAACACCCAACACGAGTACTCGTCGAAATAGACTCCCAAACATAAACATACATACGTACGTATACAATGTTTTTGATTTTGATTTTCGTTTGATTTCCATGCGCATAATTTTTGCATTTATAATTACTGCAGATTAAGTGAACATTCCTATTTATTCTTTTGTTAATGGTTTTTCCGAATGTGGCAACATGTTAAAGTCTCACTGATAGTTCGAGGACATTTTGTCGTTGACCGTTTTATGTTTTTGCCGGCGTTCATTTATGCGCCAAACTGTCTGTTGTACTTTTTGGTCCGGCTGTGGCATTAACTATTGCATGATGCGAGCTTAAAATTGATTCTGCAAATACGCAGTGCATCGTACGTCCCGTAGCTGTCCGTTGGAGCCCAATGTATGTGTTGGTGTTCTGAGCCATGTGTCTGGGTTCCGTTCTTCCGGTGGGCATCATTTGCACAAAAATTGCAAAAATTCTCGCTGGTCATCCGGACAATGCAGGCAAAAGTTAACTGCCATTTTAGTTACGGTTAGTGTCCGGCAATTTAAGCTTTAAGTCGTCAACAAGTTTGCTTTAAAGTGGTTGGTGATTTTGGCTATGGCTATAGTCAGTATTTTTGGTATTGTCAGAGCCACCGACATTGGCGTATACGTGATATTTGCATTGGTCACTTTTGAAAATATTTGATGTTGAGCTTAGACTGTTTGTTTTAATTCCTACGACTGCTGTTGGCAATTTTATCCAATGGATTTCTGTTGCCATTGATGGCTGTCAAGAAAATGTAATCAGGTTTAAACTGAATAAACTGTCTGACATGTGTATAATGGGATCAATGTTCAAAATTATTAAGCCGCAATTAAGTCCCTTTGTTATTTATTTAATACGTATTTGGTTTTGTGTGATTGCTTGGTGGTTGCTGTGTCAATAAAAATAGTTATTAATTAAAACTCTTTAATGTTGTGGTTTTTATATGTTATTGTCTTATACGTGTAACTCACGTATCAACTATTATTTTCTCCAGACTTTCGTTTTTTACACCACTTGACATTATGTGTCTATTTGTTGCATCGTCCCATTCCAGCCCTCCTTCTTCGTCTAAATTTAAACATTCACACACAAATGCACATGCAACCTTTTCCTTACCCCTACCCTGGTTTCATTCTGTTTCAATGTCTGACTGTGCTTTTACCTCTCTGCTAACTTTTTATGTACTTGAGTAAGAGCGGCTACCTGACTGCAGCATCTGCGCTGCTTGCGCATCTGAGTGTGTCAATAATAATACCCTAGGTGTTTTTATTTTTTCAACGATGTCGTTGAATTACATCGATCATCAAGGGATAAGTACAAATAAAAGCTATTATTTCATTATTATTTTACGATTTGTTTGAAATTCAGTAACGCATCTGAATACGTAGAATGAGTTCTCTGCTGACAGTGTAATTAATATTTGGTTGCAGGGTATGGCGGAATTGATCATCCATTGAGTTCACTTTTTATCTGTTTTATATGCAAATAAGCACAGTATTTTGCTAGCTTGTTTGTAACATTGTCGCTTGGTCCGCTGTTTGTCAATGACTTGTTGATTTTACAACTTTTCCAATTGAATAAGCTCAGGCGCACAAGCCAGCAAATGTTTGCTCTGAGTATGGAGGAATAATTTTATTCGACATTTTCAATTATGCTTGAAAACGCAGAGTTTGAAAATCAGAGTTGTTTCGTCTGTGGCACGCATCGTGTGAGTTCGATATGGGACTTAAGTTGCACGGCAAACAAATGCAATGCCAATGATATATTGCACTTTTGACAAATATGCGTCAAAACACATATCATACCCTTCCTGTTCCTCCCCAGTCCCAGCTTACTGCCGATTGCCGATTGCCAACTGGCAATTGGCAATTGGCAATTGGCAACTGGCAACTGGCAGCCGGCGTGCAACTTCAAAGGATTGCAAATCAAGCGAGGCACGTACTTGAGCCGGAATTGAAAAGTCCATGGGATATCATCTTCATCGCCGTCTTCAGGCAGCAGACGATGTAAGCGGTCCACGGGTGGTCAGGGTGGCAACGCAGTCAGTCAGTCAGTCAGTTTGGGTAGTGAAAATGGTTACGCAAATAAATATTGAGCATGGCGACGACGACGACGACTACGTCGATGACGATGTCGCCTTTGTCGCTATGGAGCCATGCTAGCTAGACTGTTATTGTGTTTGTCCTAAAAATATCCCAGAAATTGCTTAGCTCTAGATTTGTTTACACAAAGGCAGGCTGGCAGCACGTTTGGAAATTGGGAAAAGTGGTAGACGAGCTAAACAACAATAGTACTTTATGTATGTATATATGTACATACATACATATATATAAATGTATAGTCTGTATATACATGGAGCACCCATTCTAGGCTATGGATTGCTCGTTCCCCATGGCAGTATGACAGGCGGCATCAGTTGTCAGTTATTCTCTCGCGGTTGCTACAAATGTTGTTGCTAGCTGTTTGTTGTCAACGAGCTTTTGGCAGCGTCTGACACTTGACACTTAATGTGCATCATTGCGCAGCTGACAATTTCAAGCTATTTCCGTTGTGTCAGGCAAGCAGCTACTCCAAAGCCAGAGTTGTGGCTGCGACGCTGCGGAGCTGCTGCAACTCGCTTCCTCTGCTCAAAACTTTCAAGTTAAAGTTTTGCATGACTGTAAAAGAAATCAAAAAACAAATTGTGCACAAATGCAACTGCAACTGCATCTGCAACTGCAACTGCAGCTGGCTGAGTGAATGGGAAGGTTATCAAGAATGTGGTGGCAATGTATGTGACATTTTTATGAGCAACTGCACAAGATTTTTGGCGTTTGCTTCTTTCTGTTGTCGCTGGCTGTTTTCAACCAAATGTTGTTGTGCGTGAAACGATGCGTGTGCAGATCTGTTCAATGTCGATTCACTATTCCTAGAAGATGTTTTTTGGTGACACAAAACTAAGGGAAACAAAACAAAAGGCTAAGTGCTTGGCTTCAAGACATTTGATATCTCTCTCTCTCTCTCTCTCGTTCGGCAGCAAGCTGATCAATGCCAATTGAGTTGTGAAGCAAGCCCCAAAAGTTTCCCAAATCAGCAAGTAAGTCAGCTACACAACACGTACTGACCCAACATCAGCTATTTTGTTGCAAACACAATTTTTCGTAAGCAGGCGCCACTTGAAAGCTGAAGCAGCAGCGGCTACCTGTTCATGCAACCACTCAAAAAGCAAAACAGCTGTTGGTAATTTACTGCTGGCGGCCAGAAAGGCAGGCGCGTCTTTCAAAAACTTTGAACTGCAGTTCCTATTGCATTATGGGCAATGGTTGAGCTCTCCAACTTTCAATTAAGCTTAAAAGGACACAAGTTTATAGTGGCACAAAAGTGCCGGCCGGCGCTTCGTCCTGCCTGCCATCGCAATGCCTAGCATATTTCAATAAGTTTTCAAACTCTGGTCCGTACACTAAAACAACATAATTCATACTTAACTCACCCAAACAGTTTCCTGGCACCCACGAAGAGGGAACTGGCTGTCGCTGGAAAATAGCAAAGCGAAAAATAAAATCACATTAGCTGGGTATAGAATTTGCAGTAAGCAAGTCTGCATGTGTGTGGGCGCGTGTGTGTGTGTGTGTGTGTGTGTGAGGCTGTGTATTAGAGTTGCCAAAGATGTTGGGCCTGCTCATAAAATGAAATTAAATTTATGTACACTTGCAAAGTTGTGATGCTGCGAGAGTGCGCTACATAAAACTTTCAAAAGCAGGCAGGATGCGGCTAAACACGCGCGCCGAGGGACTCTAGGGGGCGGCAGATGGTGCGGGGGTGTCCTGACTGCTGACTGCAAACGGCCGACGGTAGACGGCAGACTGCAGAATGCAGCTCGTAATTCAAAATTCGAGTGGCAGTGGTTGGCAGCGCCAAAACCAAAGACAGGATGCGCTCTGTGGTAACAAACGCGACTTCCGTGTTGCGGCAACGCGCTCTTGCAACTGAGCTGCACTGCCAAAACTATGCATACACAAAGTACGAGCAGAGTAGAGTGGAAGTCGGCCAGCGATGTAGGCAATCTGTTTATGCCTGTTTTGACTTTGCTCTTTTGTCACTTGCAATTTAATTTGTCCCCCCACCGAAAAATGCGACCAACGCGAGCAACCACTTGG
Organism: Drosophila ustulata; assembly: GCA_035047365.1. Lineage (NCBI taxonomy): Eukaryota > Metazoa > Arthropoda > Insecta > Diptera > Drosophilidae > Drosophila > Drosophila ustulata. The sequence goes on from JAWNPT010000094.1 coordinate 32,281,241, forward strand.
GCTCCCAAAATGAAAGTGGCAGCGAGAGAACAGCGGATGCGTTGCCAAGTAGCGTAAAAAAATAGCCTTAATTTTGCCACTTACCGCGGGCCACTCACTACGTACTGTGCTTGGGCACCAGCTGCATTGACAGTTATTCTCATTCTCATTCTCATTCTCATTCACGTTATTATTGTTGTTGTTGTTATTTGCTGCGGTTGTTGTTCTTTTTTGTTCTTTTTTTGTTTAAGTGCCGTCAACGAATCCAAGTTTTAAGCTTCATTCAGTCCACAGTTCTCTAAGTGCACCCGCAGGCTATATCTGCTCCCCACAGTCTCAGGAAGGCGGCTTTGATGCGTTTTTCCAATTAAGTTATTGGGTTGTGGCCCAATCATTTCAACTGTGGCTGATGGCTGGTTGGGCGGTGGTCGGCAGCTGACTGCTGGATGCTGTCTGAAGCTCACCAGTGTGCCGCCTGAGATACATATCACCCCATTGAGTTTAGTTTAATTTAGTTGGGGCGGCAACAACAACAACGACAACAGCAACAGCAACAGCAACAGCAACAACAACAACACAACACACCACAACACAACAAACGATTTTAATTGAATTTCCGCAAAATCATTGCAACAAAAGCAACGGGCAATTGCTTTCTTCTGCAAACTTAGTAATTTGCTATTAGCAAGTAAATTCATTGTGGTTAAAGGTGCTGTGTGTTTCATTACCCCATTTGATTTATGTGCTTCAAATTAAAAATTAAGCATATAAAACAATCTAACGCTATTTTCACCAATGGTCAGTAGTATGTTAAGTTGACAACAAACGAAGTTTCTATTATTTGCATAAAGCATATACACGCTTAAAAATCTAACTTTTGTAGAGGTATTTGTTGGTAAAACCCCTTCATTCCCCAGATAAATAGTTAAATTTCATTCTTAAGCCATAAATCGCCTGTCAATCATCACAAATTATACCATGCACTTTAACCGAAACTAGAATGTTTTCATAATTACGTTAAATTCTCTCTGAGGCCACCTAAATCGACTTAGCAGAGTACGGAAGGACTGAGAAATGAAACACATTTTCCATGAGGGAATTAAAGAGTTTATTTAGGCTATGGATTGTGAAGAGATAAACTGCAGTGAGCAGGCTGACACAAACTCGTCGAAGCAAAGAATGGGCAAATGACAAAAAATAGGGAGACGAGGAAGTAATATCCGCTGAGTAATTGTAAGAGGAAAACTCAATAAATACCAAAATATGGCAGTCCTCGTGCAACGTACTATATATAAATATTTGTTTATCTGCAACCAATACATTTTCGCATCCACATTTCAATGACCATACTGCCTACCCTCTCTCACTCACGTATCGAAAAGTTCAAATTGCAATAACGTTTATTGCATTTCTTGACAGAAGGAAAAGTGTTGTCATATTTTTGTTTGGATTGCTTGTTTGGCAGTCCGCATACTGTGATCAAAAGATAAATTAAAAATACGAGAATGGCGCAAAAAACGAGTATGTAACGCTTTAATTACAATTACTGCTGTGTACGAAGCCAGGATAATCCTGTGAAAGAGCTTCCAAAGTGAGCTAAACGCAAAGCGAAACTATTTCGGGGAAAAGCTGTGATTACTCATACATGTGTACATTCTCCTGTGTAGATACTCATTATTCAGAATGTGCAAATACTTAGTATTAAGTAGCAACAACCATCATTTTAAAATACTATATAAAGCGAGCAAACATAGCAATGGCATGGCTACCTTGCTGCACGTTAACTCTTACTTAGTATCCTAAGCTGCTCACACTTGTGTCGGCCAGCAAGAAGTCGACGAACTACATAACAATTCGTAGTATGCGGCGTGCTTCTTTTAGGCTACTCACAGTCGCCAGACTGTTGTGCACACCTTCTTTCTTTTGGCTTTTGGATGCGGATGCAGGCCGCAAGCTGGGCAAATATGCAACTGCCGATATGGGCATATGTATAGATGATGATGTGGAAGTATGTGGATAAATGCGGATGGTTCTGCTCCTCTCAAGGTGAACAAGAGAGCTGCTGTCCAGACAGGACGCAGTCGGAGACTCGGGTCAGACATAGTTCTGCTCTTCTTTTTTTTTTTTTTTGCATTTTTATAACCATAAATATTTTATACGCAATTTCATAAGATTGGCCAGTGGCCTATCGTTCGACAGATGGGGATTCAAATCAAAGTTGCTTTAAAAATTTGATGTTAAGGGAACATATTTGCAATTTGCGGAATTGCACAATAAATTGTTTAGTTTTGCATGGGACTCAGCAGGCAACTTAATACATGTATACATTTATCATCGTGGCAACAACTTTGCATAAATTCCGAGCAGCGAGCTGAGGGCAAAGGCAAAAAAAGGCTTGGTATTGTCTACATAAATGAAATAGACATGTTCTCATTTTATTGCTCTACTCTTCTCACAAGTTCGCTAGTAATTTGTGCGTGAAGATGTCAACAAGCTAGATAACTGCGTTTGATAAGCGGTTTACAAACACACACACTCGCACATGAGATCTTCGTGGATGTGTGAGTGCGAAGTAAATTTCATTATGGCTGAAGCACATATCTCCTGCTGTTAGAACGCTTCATTTTCACATTTTTCAACGCTTTTCAATTCAGTCTCTTGCTTCTTTGTTGATGTTCGTGTTTTCCGTTTTCTATTTTTCGCTTTTTGCATTACTTTTGTAAGACAAAGCCAGAGCTCTTGGGATGTGGATGTACTCGGAGTATGTGTTGTCGAAATGACAGAACATTTTTCTAACATATAAGTAGCTTGAAGACGAGCATAGTACATCCGACACGCAGCTCTATAGTCAACATTTAGATGCTTGAAGCTCCGTGTCACTTGCACACCACAAAATTGAGAAGCAATTCAAGTTTGCTGGGAATGATTTGGATGAGTTATGGGAAAAGGCATCCAAGGCAACCAAGGGACAATTCGGGCTTTGTTCCTCTCTTGCATGAGTGAAGAGTTCGCTCTGTATAGACCGGATCTAGTTTGATTATTTACTTTGACTCAATTGTTGATAATTCCTTTCATTGAACTTGTATAACATGCATTTATTAATAAGGCAAATCTGATCGTGCTGTTTTTGTCCTCTTATGTTTAAATCTCATTTAAAGCGCTTAGTTTTTGACATCGTATTAGAATTTTCAAGCTTTATCGGAACAAAATATTAATATCTACATTCTTGATACAGAATATTTCTTAAAAGAATATTTTGAGAAATGTCATATGCAAGACTAAACTTAGTCGAGCTGAAAATAAAGTACAGACTGTGTGTTAAGCCCAAAATAATAATTTAATGTGATATTTGCATGTGTCGTGTGCTTCTCAAACAAATACATTTTTCATGCAACTATTTAATAAGCATCAAACTGGCCAGCTATAAATAAGGCTAAGAAGCATTGAAGCAACAAGATGTCCATTGAAGCTGTATAACTAAAAGCTTCGAGTAAAACATTTAATTGCTATGTTTTTACGACATTGCGTCAAAAAAAAAAAAATGAAACTCACAAGTGGAGACAATTCTGCATGAGTTACATATGTAATATATGTATTCGTTGTATTGCAATGAATATGTAAAATGTACAAGAATGCATGAATATTCTTTTATGTGTATACGTAAAGCCCAAAAAAGCTAAAACAATGCCTTAACGGAAGTGTCACTAGCTGGTCCACTGTCTGCTCAAGTGAGCTAGCAACAAACAACAGCAGCAGCAACAACAAGATGTTTGTTATGCTCTCGTGCCTCAGCAATGCGATGACTCCACCATATCCCATATTTGGCTGATGCACAGTACAATGCAACAGCAGCAGCAGCAGCAGCAGCAGCAGCAACGCGCAGTCTCAAGCCTATGCAGACGGGTTGTGGTGGACAAGTGAACGTTGTTGTTGTTCTTGTTGTTGCTATGAATACGATGGTCATGTTTGTGGTGGCGGGCAGGAAGATTGAGGGCGGATAAGCTGCAAGGAGGCTTGTGCAAGCGCCGCCTGAGCCATACAACTTATTTATGTTTGCTGCGTTGCGGCAAGTCCGTCTCTCTGTATAATCGTCTGTTCTCTTGTCCGGCTGTCTGACTGATTTGCATCTTTTGTGCACTGCATGCACACACTCACACTCACACTCACACTCACACTCACACTCACACTCACACATACATTCACATGTTTATATATAAATGGAGCAATTATTGTACTTATGAAATGCTGCAGCCCCAAAGTCCCACAGATACACACACATTTAAGCTTGCCGCTTGCTCTCAGTGTATCTTTTTGTTTTTGTTTCTCTTGTGGTGCGTTTTTTGGCATTCCTCGCTGCCTCCTGGAGCACCACCCACAGTAGAGGCAATTATCGTTGAATGGAAGACTCCACTGCATCCCCTTTGTGGCTGATGCTGCGGCGGCCCTTTGGGCGGGTCATAATTTCTGAAATGTTTTGACTTGCACTCGCCTTTTATGCTGATTTACTGGCTGTTGCGGTTTTGTGACAAATCTGTTTTGCTCACTTGATGTGATTCCCTCTTTTGCTGCGCTCTGAGTCCCATACCATTTGCCCCGTTGCGGCTTAAACTTGCGCAAAAGTTTTATTTCGAGCAATTTAGTTTTATATTTATTTGACTTTCGCTTTTGCAAATGCTTTTAATTTGTTGGTTACATAAAATTTAGGCCTAGCCATTAGGTATAAATCAGAACATATCGCCAGCCCCTTTTCAAATGAACATATGTTGGCAAAACTTTCAAAATCTCTGCACATGTTGTAAGTGATAAAGACTTTAGAGCATTTGCGAATCGCTTTGAACGAGTCAATGCACATTACGACTGAATATCTATGTTCTATGTTGAAGGGTCAGCATTAAAATGAAGTTCAAAATGATTGCATCTTCTGCCCACAAAATGATACGTAGCTGACTTATCGCGACTTATAGATTGAAGCTGCCCTCTAGCCAGAAGCTTCAGTGTTAAATTCAATTTGCAATGTGCACAGCTGCGAGTCAGCCCGTGGCTTGTTATTTTTGTATGGCAACATCAACTACAAGCAGCAGAAATAATAATAAAAAGCGTCCTAATTGCCTAGCTACGGCTACGGAGTCACTTGATAATTTATTGTCTTGCAGCTTGATGCCGCTGACGCCCAGCGTTGCTTATGGCCAGGTCGGTGCTTTCTACGTAGCAACATGCAGTCCAAGGTCGGTCTTGTGGTCGTTCCAATATTAAATGCAGGCATTTTTGTTATTGTCCAGGATGCAGACTGCAGACTGCAGACTGCAAAAGAAGTTATAAAGTTGGACGAGCACTGACTGTGCTGAGCTAGTCAGGGTGTTAATTCAAGTAAATTGCTGCCGGGTAATTGTCGTGGTCGTTTTTTTCTGTGTGCCTGTGGTCGATGGTCAGTCCACTAGTCTGTCCAGGTCTGATGGTCGAACTCTGGCTGCGCTCCTTTGGCTATAATGTGTCTCATTTGTGCATGCAATTTGCCGGAACAGCTACAGCAGGACAAATCATAGCTTTCGGCATCATTTGGCCTATGTAATTTTATTCTGAGTTGGATACTGTGTAGCAAAGTCTCGCCCAGCAGCAGTATCAGTGGTTTTACCCTGTTGTCATAATTGCGGTTTTAGTTTGCAATAGCCGACGCCATTGCCATTGGCATAGCCATAGCCATCGCCGTCGTCGTTGCTGCTGTGGCTTTGGTTTTGCACTTTAAGCTCCTAAGTATTTACACATCGTTAACTTTGAATTACTCGTACATAAAATACTTGTTTTGTAAAAGTACGAGCATTTGACCAGTCACTCAAAGGACTTAACCGCCCATCTCTCTTCTGCTCTCACCCACTCTCTCACTCACTTTCTGTGTCTGTGCCCCATTTTCGTATTCTTAGAATGAAGGTTTTGATATGAAACCGCAATTTTATGAGCCATGCCCTTGCATATTCTTAGCCAATTTAAAGCGCCTTTAAATCCCATAGTTTCGCATTGATGTCTTTTATATGATTTCATTTTTTACTTGTCTTTTTACGATGCTTCCCTTTTGGCCATACACATACTTTTATAAATGCTCGTCGGCATATCCATATATATTTGTATTTCTTTTTATTACATTTTCTCTGATTCTCTCTCTCTCTCTCTCTGTCTGTATGCACTGAAATTTGCGGCATCTGCGGCCTCTTGTTCCGGCTGTTTCAGTTGTTGCCGTTTCGGGTGTTCCGGTTGTTGATTCACTAGTTACATACTCGAATATGCGTATTATAATGTCAACATTGGGTCATTGTTCACTCTTGCTGGTCGTATCAAAACGTTTTTCTGCTGTTTTCTGACGTTTTTTCGGTACTCTTTGAGGCTTTTGGCTTTGATATATTTGTTAGCCTGACCGAAAGCTTTGAGTAATAAAATCGTTGTAGTTTAAGCCGAAAATTGGCAAGATTATTCTTAATCATGAATTTAAACTGTTTGGCAGAATCAACATAAATATTGCATAATTGATTAAAAATAATAGCCTGAGTCTGTACGTATTTTTACGAGTACATATTGTACGTATGTTATAACACCATATTGTCATTTTGACCTCTCTCATAATTCAAATCAATTCTGTATTGCGGGGGCTTATGAATTATGTTCAATTTACTAACTATTATTTATATCCACAATTCCGGAAATTACAAAAATCAAATCAAACTAATCTATGAGCATACACAATGCCTGAGTCGATGTGGTGACTCATGTCAATATCCACGAGCCTAAAAAGACAGTGACGATGCAGTTGAACCTTATCTATCCCGACTGGCTGCCCCATTTATTTGCTATTACATAAATAAATAAATGACGCCCTTTGCTCTGGTCGTTCTAACGCCAAACTTGTCAATTGGCAAGTCTTTCAGTGTCCCCTGAATGTTCCCATGCAATGAGGAAAAGTAGCAGAATGCAAAAAGAAAATAACTTAAATGTCATGCTTACATTTCAGAAAAACAAATCTGCCACTCGTTGTTTGTAATAGATTAAAGTCTCTTTAGATACATATATATGTATGAGTACGAGCACAATCGAGGAATTGGCTCAAGCACAGGCTTAAGCTCGCCCTGCAGCCTGCCAGCTGGCAGACAACGTCAGCTTCAGCAGCCATTGGGCCAACGGTGGCTGGCTACATGCAATGTCCGCCCAAATGAAATTGAAGAAAATTGCATTTGCACGAGAGACAATTTCTAAACAATTGCAAAACTGTTTGACATGCTACCTGTGATGCTGCCAAACAGTTTAGCAGGTAATGCCTTATATCGATACCGGTATATGTCCATGACGATGCCGGTGAGTTTATGGAGAATCCATGCGACATAGAGAGAAGGAGAGAGACAGTTAGACAGTGCAAAGAGTCACCAGTCGTGCTTGGCAGGCAGTTGATGCAGTTGCAGTTGCAGTTAGTTGACTATTGACTGCCAGACAAACTCCCAACTCTAGTCCGAGATATCGCGTCAGTTGCAGGCATAGGCATCCAGTATTGAGAATCGAGAGTTTTTTGCACATTTCAGCCATTTACCTCTCGCTTCTGGCCCGAATCCTGCGACCAAAAGCAGAAGCAGAAACAGAAACAGAACTATGGGCTAGGGCTTAGAAATTGCCATGTACAAGCGTAGCTATAATTTTGTTAAAGACAAACGTTGCAGTGTCTGCAAAATGGAACACGCTACCAATGGCCAATATTCGCTCAGTGAATGGCACTGCAATTTTTGGACTATGTCCGAAATTGGTATGTGTACATACATTGTGCCCAGTCCGATTTTGATGCCAAAGCGGCTTAAATAGCTGACAATGGATGGATGGTGGGCCTGGGGAGCGGTGAGCGGGCAGCGGCGTTGGCCAATTGCAAAAACGGCAAGTCAACTGCATAATTACTTAATTTGCTCCCAGAGTCGGTATTGGACATGCTCATAAGTTTTCAGTCATACGACTCCGTAGCTTGCAATGACCCCATCAGGGGATGCTTTTAGGCAATGAACAGGCTACTGGGAAGCGAACCTTTTCATTCAACTAATTTGCTACCGATTCCCATGGGAAATTGCTTAATACAAAATTGGTTGTCTTTTCGGTAGCGCATTTGAAGCCACAATTTCCAAGATTTCCCTAACCGACTCGACTGAGTGGACTGTGAAAAAGTGTAAATTTGCACAATGACAAGATGGGGTCCTGACACGTAACAAATACATGCGAACACTTGCCAATGCACACACACACACGTGTAGTGAGAGACAGGGCCCAGATTGGGTCGAAGTGGTAAGAAAAGTCGGACGATCGAAGTGAACGGACTGCCAGCCTTCCTGCCTGCCTGTTAGGTTAGCCAAATTGTCATCTGTGTCTCGCAACAACTTAAGACCTGTTCGAATACATGGGCACATGTTTAGTGTGCTGGGTATGGGTTTGGGTTTTTTACACTCTCTGCTGTTGCCTTTTTATGCGCTGTCAAGTTGCCGTTGTTATTAGATAAGGGACGGGCCAGTGGTCAACCTTTTGGTTTCTTGGCTTGTATCTTGGCCTACACCTGTTGCCAATTGCTACTGACTTTGTTGCTATTTGCTGCTGAATGGAAGTTCATGTTTATGGTTCTTCTTTTAGCTGTCAACTGACGTTTTCAGGGATGAGTAATGTGTGCTTCTGCTCGTGTTGCGCCTGTGTTGTGTCCTGGATGTTGCATAGTTATGTATACTTTTATTTCTTTTAAATAAATTTAACATGGAAGCTTTTATGTAAATCCTATGGTAATTGGCTTCAAATGCCAGTTGCCCAGAAGTTCTTGATCTACAAACTGTTGACTGCTGGACAGTGACCGACAAGTGGCTCGAGCACTGCTCACATTACCAACCAGTGAGCAACTGTGTAGCAGCTGCGAACAACACTACGCACGACAATAAAGAAATGCTGATTCATGAGACATGAATGTCGAGAAACCACACAAAAATTACCCCAGAGCAGAAGTTTCTTTAGGCTCTATCTCCAGCCTCAGCTTCAGCTTCAGCCTCAGCCTCAGCCTCAGCCCAGCTCCACAACTCATACGAATAAGGTGTGGCCGCCGAAATCAACATCTTGACTTTCTCCATGAGCGAGCACATTAGCAAGTGCTCAAACGCAATATGAGCTCGCTATCTAACTCGAGAAATACGGGGGCATACATAGATACAAATACAGATTGAAATACAAGTAGCTACTATACTTATGTATGTTACGTGCGTGTTCCTCTAATCGATTACCTCATTTCGAAATCGCGTGCCAGCTGTCGACATTATGCAGAGTTCAAGTTGAACTTTAATTGCACAATACTTATGTACTTACGATTGCTTTGCTAATTTTATTTGATCTGCCAAGACAAAAGCAATGGCATTCAATAGCAAAACTTGCAATTTGTTCATCTGTACGCCTTGTTACATTTTTCCAAGTGTAATTGAAACTGAATAGAGCTTTACATTGTCAAGATAAACGAAACTGAGGCTTTATAACTACACTTATTTTGTTGTTAAGGTGCCCAAATTGGCGCAAACAAGTAGCTGGAATGCGAAATATACGAGTTGAGAGTACCTTTCACTTCATTGTGATGGGGCTTGACAAATCTCCAGAATATGCGTTACTCGGCACAAATACTTGGGTTCTTTGTCTTTGATTGATGAGCTGTTCGAGTTGAGCATAATCATATCAATAGTAAATTTGTGTAGTTGTACGAGTGAGCAGTGCAAATTGAGATGAAATGTAATTCGGTAAGTTTTTAATTGGCTTGCAGATAACACATGTACATAAATAAATGTCTTCACAGCCTGTTGTTATTATGTTTAGTGAGATTCCTTTCCCGTTATCCCAAAGACAATTAATTTGCATAAAGTACAAAATATGCAAATGTTAGCCAATAGACCCTAAAGCAAAAAACCGTTGACTTGAGTGGCACAAATCATGTTTACACATCAGCAGTAGCTAGGGTCCGGTCCGGGCTCCGAATCCGTGTTCGGCTTGGGTCTGTCGAGGAGCCAAGTAACCCACAAAAATATATAGCAATTGTTCGAGCCATACACATAGCTCTCCCTCGCTATCTACAACGGAGCTGGCGTTGGTGCTGGTGCTGGTGCTTGTGCTTATTGGCAGATAATTGACACATAAAATTAGCATAATTTTTGGACCTGACAAGTGACAAGTGAGTAGTAACGGCCGGAATACAATGAGCAGCTGATAGCCATCAGAATTCGTAATGACCAAAAGCTGAGAATTCATTTCGCTTTTCGTTAGGCATTTTTCTCTGCGTTATTTGGCATGTGCAAGTATTATAAAAATATTAAATGTGTTTAGTGTGTTGTTGTTGGTGTTATTATTTTCTCTGTTGTGCGAGTATGTTTGGAATTTAAATTAATAAATTAGGGACTTTTGGACTGACTGTGCATGCAGACCGTTGTTGTCTCCATTACTGTTCTCACATAATTTGGATTTGGATTTCTGGGTTATCTGCTTGATGCCTATCTATGCAAATGCGAGACCCAAAAGAAAGTAAAGAAAGTGTGGTAATCAATGCGTGCGAAATTTACGTTTATAAATCGCTGCAGATTATCATCAGACTTGGTTAGTTTTGAATTACTTCATTGGGCAGGTGAACTCGTCCTCGCCTTAGAATTCGCTAAGTATTCATGTTTTGACAATAATACTATGGAACATGGATTGCCTGAGGCAGATCGCAGTGTGAAAAAATATAAGTAGGTTTTGTAATCTGGTTGCACTGCGGTTTACTTTCAATAAGTGACCAAGGTCGCGTCCTGCCAGGCCTATGACTGATTTATATATGGCAGTGCTAAGTGCCTAGCCACCGGAGGCACCACAGTCTAGACGCAAGAGTGCAGTTGAGAATGTACATAAATCGGAGCAAATGTCAAGCGAAATGGCAACAGAGATGCAGAGCGAGTCACTCATTGCTCCATTCATGTTGAGACTGTCTTGTGACAAACAATTTAATTTATGAAAATCGCAGAAAACTAAAGCAGAATGCCAAACAAAATTTCAATGTGAACAGACAGTTCCAACACCAAAAGCAACAGCAACAGAATTTTAGTGAACACAGAGAGAAACAAAAAATCCATTGGGAAGAAGTAAAGATGTCGGATGGGGGCTGCAAAAAGTTTTTAATGTTGGCAGCACAAGAATTGTGTTTCGATTGAAGTGCAAGAGTATTGCTAGACAACATTTGAATTCAATAAGAAATAAGTAGTCCTTTGAAATGAAAATGACATGTCTATTTTGCTTATCGCCGCATTTGGGTAACTTCACTAAATAAGAAGATAGATAGTTTCGTTTGAAATTGGATGACAACATTTAAGGGTATTAAGCCTTCGTAGAATAAAACTGTAGTGTGCCCACTACTCTTTCCTGATTTTCTTACATTTGACACTTGAGTGCGCATTGTTGCTGCTGTAGCTCCTTGGGCAGTTTGCGCAACGAATCAAATTTAAATTTCTTGATTGTCTAGTCGAGTGGCAGTCCAAACTTGGAGCTATAACATTGAGTTCTGCAGATCCCTTTGCGATTTGCGCATAATAATAATTTGAACGACGTGCTCGGAATTGGTGACTGGTCACTGCCGATGATGACTGTTTCAATGTTTCACTGGCTCGATGGCTTGATGGCTGGCTGGCTGGCTGGCTGGCTGGCTACTCCCGACTCCTGTTAAAAATCGAGGCAAAATGTCGTCCGGGCTAAGTGACTGATGGACTGGCCGCTGACATGGGCAGACATGGCCTCCCTCTGGTCGTTATCTTCTTTGCCTGTCAACGCGCAGCAGCAAGCCATGCTGTTAAATGGAGCAAAAAGTGTTGCCCGAACAATGGTGTCAATTAAACATTACATTGTTGTTTCCACTATGATGGACTAAGGGATGCAGATGGCGAAAGGGACCTTCAATTTGAAATGCGTGCAAGTTTTTTTTTTTTTTTTTGTGTTTGTTGTTTTGCTGCTACCAAATTGACTCTAAGTTGTGCGTGTCTTGGCCTGCTTAACAATAAAAGTCTATTAAAGCGCAGTAGTTTAATGCTTCTGCTTGGCTGCGAGTTCCAGTTTGACTTTGAGGTTTCCTCTCTTTTTACTATATTGACTTACAGCTCTTTCAGTTTTCGCATCACCCGTTTCCTCGTATTTCTCGTGGCCCTTTTTTAATGGCGGGTCCGCGTTGATGAGGGGCTTTAGGGCGACATAAAATGATATAAATGTTGCTCTGCGGAACGCGAAGGACTCAACCTTAGAGTGGATCCAAAAATTTGTTTGTTTTGGTTTTATTTCACTTGGATTCAGGTGGGGCGAGGTCACATTAAAATAAAGTGTGGAAATAAAACACGATCCGCGTACCGTCTAGAATGCGTTTCAATAAAACTAACTCAATTAAGAAGAGGCCAACAAACCTTAAGATACCAGATTTAAAAAGAATGATGTTCGGAGTTGTATTTTAAATTTAAACGCAATGACAATATTTATAGAATTTCACTCACCGTTTTAAGTAAGTTATCAAGATGTAATCGTATTATTATGTTATCGCATAAAATGACGTAAATGTTGTTGCGAAATTTTCCACAGAATGTTTCAAAACAGTTTTTCACTTTAACTTATTTGAGTGTTGTCCGATGCATATATATATATATTTTCGTATTACAATATCGATTGAAATGATTTGCAAGTCATTGCGTTAAAATGCTTTACACAGTTCTTTCATTCCGAAGGATAACTACCCATATATCCAGAGCTCCACTTGAACGGCGCACGCGTGACCGAGACGAGAGTTTGCCGAATGGTTAGCAGGGCCAGGTTCTTATATACCCTCGTGTCCCGCTCGCAGCGCCAAATCAGTCAGCGTAAATTTCTTTTGGTAATAATGTTCTTGCAGCGACTGCGGCGGAGACGACGGCGGTGACAGCGACAGCGACTGCGCGGCTACCGAGGGCTGAGAACGCTGTCGACTCGAGACTGAGACGCTGACGATTTTCGCAACTTTTAATTCACTTTGCGCGAAAGCCCTCCGTCACAGTCAGTGTAAGCACACAAGTCGGCACACGAGCGCCAACGGCAACGTCGACGTCGACGTCGAAGTCAACTGCGCAGCGTCTGGCATAAATTGTAAGCCTGGTTCAGCTGTTTAGGGAGATTCTGAAGACTGACGCTGGCTTCGCTGCCGCCATTTGTCTTTGCGCTTCGCGTTTTGAGTTTTGAGTTTTGTGCTTTTGCCAAGGTTGCTCTCTCCGATTCTGGTTTCTGCCGGCTGCCCATTTCAGCCAAAAGAGGGCAAGAAGTTCTACGCTGGCTCTTATGGTCAGCGGATTCGGCTTTTTGGCGCTGTCTTTGCGTTTGCTCATTGGTCGGTTGGCCAACTCAACCTCCGCCGACCCCACCAAGCACCATCCAACAGAAGCTCAACCAGCGAAGCTTCCAGTTGAATGCCGATGCCAATTCGACTGGGGTTGCCCTCAGCTGATTGTTTTTGTTTGGCTTTGGCTTATTCTGCAGTTACTCATTTCGTTTTGGCTTTTGTTTTGATCTCGGTTTGCGTGATTTATTGCGGAAAATTATTGTTTTGTTATTGTTTGCGTAACCAGGCGTTTTTTTAATTCAGCGTCGTCTTTCGTGGAGAATTCAACAAGTGATTCATGGGATTCTTTAATTAAATGAACATTAAATGCTTTATTTAAAGTCTCTTAATTTGGTATAGTTCGTTGACCTGGCTCTCTGTACTGCTAGGATCGTTTGGGGAATTTTTGGAAATCGTCTAAGCCCTCTCGTAAGCCAATTTGCCATATCAACGATGAACGTGCAGCGATTTGAGATTGTTGCTTGAGAGGTTGCCCGTTGCCAGTTGCCAGTTGCCAGTTATCAGTGTGTCAGTGTGCCAAATTGAAATCCTCCTGACGATTTTCTCATAAACATAAAGATAAAAATAATCTGTGCCAAATTAATTCCAACTGTGGCGGCGGGGTGAAAGCTTTGACAGGCACATTTATTTTGCTCGTCATCTCATCGAACAGGGCGAACAGGCGAACCTAGGGCGCATATAAAATTTAAATTCTCTTTTATCTGTGTAGAGCGCAGAGATTTTTTTCTTGATTTTCTTTTCAAGGCTTTCGAGTCATAAACGCCCATGCCATAGACAAAAAAATCTCAATATTGCCCTCAGAATGTGGGTATGTATGTTTGCATGAAGAAGGTGTAGGTGGTGACATGAATGTATACATACATATATCTGTGCATCAACGTATCTTTGTATATTCGCATCTGAATCTCAGGCCTAAATACCTCGCACAGGTGCCGGCAATAGCCAATGTTATACCTCTGTTATTGCTGATGCTGCTGTGTTGGCTCTTAACGCGAGCACGTGATTTGCATTTCTAAATGGTGAGGAGGACAGAACGCCGATATGCGTGTGTTTGTCTATGCATATTTGTGTGGGTGCGTGTGTGTGTGTCTGCTATACAAATGTTTAAATAATAAATTGTTTCGAATTATTGTCACTTTGGAACTGATCAAATTGATTGGTAATAACAATAATAATGCGACAACAACAATAACATGGCAACCCCACGTCCTCCGAGAAACCGATTCTGTCTACGTCCCTAAGTCCGCAGTCCCCGTATTTTTGCCAAAAAATGTGCGGCCTATAAAAATATTCTTATGATTTTCAATAATCACACGCATTAAATTAACATAATGGCCACATTTTCAATATTGCCAAGTCTAAGGCAACGGCAATAACTTTTCGGTTCTCTGTTTGAAATTATTTTTCATTTTGATTTTGTTGCCGTTTTAAATTTAAGTGAGCCCACGGGGCCAAAAACATTTATTTTATTAATTTTATTTAGCTGGGTCACTGTTTGCTGAATAATTTATTTTATTTTTGCTTGGGACTTGGGATTCTTTTAAAAAATGTCACTATATTTAATTTTTTAAGAAGACAATTCTCAATTAAACTGATTATTAAATGTTGATAATATTAAGATGACAATAATGTGAAATTTCTCGCAACCCACTTAAGATTATGTGGGTTTCGTTATATATATTCGTAATTAAATATTTTTCGATGTAGAGAATTTAAACCAGACCACAATCCTTAATAAATAAGGTTAAGCCTCAACAGGCAAACAAACTAAATTGCAAAGTGCGATAAATTTCTAAGAAAGCAACACTTCTTTACTCCCAAGTGTCAAATCTTCCAGTGAGTCATGAATTTTGGCTTTCTTAAACTCTTTTCTTTTTTGCCAAGCGAGAGTCGAAGATTCAAAAATTATGCCTGGAAACACACATGTGCATGCATTTCACTCAGATAATAAAGTTACGAAATTTATTCTAGATACAGTTAAGTAAATTTTTGTGTTTGAGTTGGATGAGTTCACTTGGAGGCTTCGAAGATAAGCAACTCAAAAAATCCCCAAACTTACTTAACAAGCAAAAAAATAAAGAAAAACACTTGAGCGTGAAATTCTGCATAAAGTAAGCGATGGTGCGAGGCCTTGGAATACATTTTTAGGAGACTCCACATTCACACAGAAAATTGGCCGGAACAGAGCTGGTCACAAATATTGGTGGTGGCGGTTGACTCTCAGAACTTTCTCTGTTGGGCTCTATAAAAGCATGCTGATGAGGACGATGACAATGATGACGGCAGCTAATAGAAAGTTCTCCCGAAATTAATTATTTTTGAGAAATTACCAAAACAACCGCAAAGTAAACAAAGCAAAACAAAACAAATACAAAAAAGAAGAGAAAAAACAAAGCAAAATTCAACAATCAAAGCAAAACAGCGTAGACTGCTGTACCCATCTGGTTATGCATACATATAGACAATATGTTAAACTCAAACCATTAAAACTAAATCCAGTGCAAAAACTCGCTCCAGCTGAGACGATCGTTGAATTTTTATAAACTTGTCGCAGACGTGTCACCATTTCTTTGGTGTTGTAATTTGCTCATGTTATTTTTATGTATTTTTATTTTTTTTTTTTTAAAGCACACCCTGCCCAAAATTTGTGCCACTGACCGACAATTTGCCGGCATCGCCACCAAGCAACGACAACGCGAACATATGAAAGCCATGATCAATTCAGTACATAAGCGGTAGCAATTTTGCGTTTCGATTTCAGTTTTAATTCAATTCATGAGTTGTTGTGCTTTAGGTCTTGAACTTGAGCAGCATTAACTGTAAAAACCAGTTTGGCCAAACAATACACTTTGTAATTATGAGTAAACTGATTTGATTCCCACCTATTTGGATATAAGAGGATTTTCAGATTTATGCCGAAAAAATTGAACAATTGCTTGAGAGATTTTTTCAAAGTACATTTTAGCATGTTAGGATGTAGGATCTTACATATCCATAAATTATTTTTTCTCTTAACTAATACAGTGAATATCAAAGTTTTCTAATTTGGGCTCTTATAAATCAGAGTTGGTGCGCCAAAACACACGATCTAGCAAAATCGTGGCTGACCGATGTTTATCTGTTTAAGCATTTCTGGCTTTGGATGCTTCCAAGAAGCGATGCTTCGTGGTGAGCAGCGTAGACCCCGGATAGCTCTTAAGGTTTAACTATGCCGCAAATGGTATCTGAAGTTAGCATTGTTGGGATTAGAAGACAAAACTTTCGGAGGTGTCTCTGTGTGTGTGAATTTATTCTTGTAAATTGTAAATATGTATTGTAGATTGCGCTATAATTTGCGCTCGTGTATATTACCTAAAGCATAAATGAAAACGTAAATCGGAAAATTGTTTCAGTTGAATCTTGCCAAAGAGGTTTTCATTTGTGGCTGCTTTTTATGCTCCTTTTTTATGACTTAATTAATATGCATAAAAACTTATTAGGCATTTATGTAAATTGCGAAACAAGGTGATTTGTTCGTTTTGCTGGGCACTACTTGTCTTCTTCATTAATTTATCCGCAATAAAATTTGCATTTAGAGCACTGCGGCTCACGCAGATGTTGTTTCGCTTACTTTTACTTTTTGATGAATTATTAAAAACATAAATAATTGAAATATGCATGTGTATAGGTATTTATGGGTTGCGTTTACCTGTAAATTATGAGAGAACTCTCTTTCAGTTGGATTTTTGACATAGGAACGACTTATTGGTTTACCTATGCATTAATTAGCTCAAGCACACCCTGTGTCTACTTAAAGCAAATTACTGTAATTTGAGTAACATAATCAATGCGTTTGCTCATGTTAAGATCTAAATATAGACACAAAAGACGCTAAAATACCAATTATATTTGTTGTTGTGCTTGTGCTTGTGCTTGTTCTTGTTGTCGGTTTCAAGCAAAGTTACAGATCTCCCAAGCGCATTAGCTACAGCAGCCTGTGACGACCCAGCCTCGACGATGATGACGAGAAGGAATGCCAAAGGACAATTAGCGCTGACTAGGTTGTTGATGGTCAGTCGGATACACAGGCGGTGAACAGGCAGACAAACGGACAAGCAGAGAGCCAAGTAGCCAGTCGAGTTAACAGACAGCGTTTGGTTCAAGATCAAAGACTATAAAAGGCACAGTAGGAGCAACAGTTGTATCTAAATTTAGACAACTTGCTTGAAGTTAAAGGAAGTTCAGCAGTAGTCATAGACTGTCATACTTGGGCATTGGATTGCTGGCTTTTGTGTCTGGAGTGGACTGTCAAGAAGTGTCGACGGTGGCGACAGCGGTGAAGTTTTTGCGGCATTTCCGCACTGAAGGCTAACTGAATTAGCCAAGTTGCATCTCTGCTATAATTAGATGAAATCATTATGTTTGAGTTCGCTGGCATTTTTGATTTCATTATGTGTATTTTACGACCCTTTACTGACGTCACTTTAAAGGGGTTAAGACTACTTTTTATGTTCCTTATCTTTATTTCTGTATCGGTTTATACCTTAAATACGTATAGAATGTCGTTACAGCTATACCACGTTGTTCTTTGGGGTTTCTTAATTGTTGTCATAAAATTGGCGAGTCTGCACCTTAAATTTGCTTTTTGTGTAATCGGATATCTTAATATATCTGAAACCCAAGTATGACTATTGTTATTTATGTAATTTTGCGTTTAGTCAGTAGGTTGGTAAGTATTAGTTGCAGATTCAATATTTGTCTCGGATTTATGAGCAATTAGATGGCCTTTTTAATGCTAGTTACGCAGAGATATCAGATTTTAATAACTTTATGAATAAATTGATGGTTACGTGAGTGCTACAATGCCTAAAAGTTATCAAAGAATACAAATACTGAGAATTCGTATTTACATTTAAGCAATTTTCGTAACTTTCTCAATTTAATAATCCAACTCCATATATTTGCATTTTTGATATCCTTATTTTTTATATTGTCATAAGAGAAGTAATTGTCTGAGGCCATTACCATTACCCCACACGAACTAAGCAATTGCAGAATAAAACGAAAAGACTGAAACTCACATGGCCGAGCATTTAAGTGTAGATACTTTATGTTGGTATGGTAATGTGTGGCACGCAACTCTTTTTTATTGTATAAGGGGAAAATCGCGTGAACAGGGCACTTTTTGCATTAGGCAAATTATTACTTAATTAGCTTTCCATTTTAAAAATGTTTACCAACATTGCTATCTTGCGTGTGGAGCCTGCCGTAGCAATTTTTTCAAATGCTCACTGAGGAGCTGTTGTAATTTATTAAATTAAATCATAATAAATGCGACGTGCCCACAATGCCTGACCATAAATAGAAATTATGACACATTTCGTGTGGACACGGAAACCATCCAAAGTTTAGTTTAGGGGCTGGCTTATTAATTAAAGCAAATGCGTGCGGTTGCAGATTGTGGTTGTACTCTGGAACACCCCCTAACTCACGTTCTCATCCCATCATACATCTATACACTCACTCGTCACGTGCTCGCTAATGTGCGGTCGTTCATTTCAAATATTTGTGATATTTATTTCGTTTTATCTCGCTGCCATCGTCATCGACACGCATTCGCAGAGTCGTCCTCTCGTTATGGCACTTTTATTTTCAATATTACTCATTGGCCTTACCGAATGATACAAAAGTATATGGATTGATTGATTTATTTAAAATACCATAATCCGCAATTTTTTTTCTAATTTAGCATATACACAAAAGTATTATGAAATATGGTAGTATTATTGTTGTCCAGTATCTTTTTATTGTTCTGCGCAGGTCTCGTCAAATTTAGCTGTTTTGCAATTACAATTAATTAAATTAGACTGCTTATCATTTGTTGGGATCGTGTTAGTGGCCTACCTACATTGGCCTACCCAAATATATATTAAAGTACATGAAGCTAAGATGACGTCGCATTAATGGGGGTTACGAAAGTTTACTTTTTAGCTTATCGCAATGAGAACGCTTGTCAACGGATGGGTGTATAAACTGTTCTAGAATACTTTATCTGTGCTTCCTATGCTGTGGATTGTGTGCTACAAAATTATTAGGTCAATGCCACCAAAAAATCAAGCTACACTTAATACTAAATAAACTTTGAGATTAATGCACGTACCTATATCTTGACGAGCTTTATCTTGGACTGTGAATTGAATTTGTATAATTCACGAATGTCAGAAAACACCACTGGACAAATAAAATTGTAATACCTATAGAATGCTTTCATAATGTTTACCGTTTCGAGAAATTTACGTGGTTGTTATTGAATTTTAATTTCGAACCCATTATGGTACTAAAGATGTCGCGATGATCTGATGATCCTGAGTCTCTTGTTGACCCGCACAAAGACCAATAAACTAATGAGCATTACGACGACTGTTGTGTAACAGAGATATGGGTTCCTTCTTGCTGTGTGAAAAAACTCCTACATACTCGTATGTATTTATGTATTCGCACTAATTTATCAAGCGGCAAAGTTGTTAAGCAGCATTTTAATTTTTTAACAGTTTTGCTGGGGTGCACGAGTATAAGTAAAGTATTTGTCAGGGTGTTGCGCCAAAAAAAGACCGGGAAAAAGACAACAAAAGGGCTGGCTCTGGCATGTGCGGAGTAAATACAGGAACGGGTATGAGAATATGTACGAGTATTAGTGTCTTTTTGTCTGGGTTCGTTGCTCGTTGTTTAAGTGCAAAAATGAGTCCCAGTTACGGTTGCTCTCTTCTCCGCTTAAAAGTTGTTTTGTTTTCTTTTGATGTTTTTGTTGTTGTGATGAATGACGCTGCATTTGGTCGAGTTTTTTGTCTGAACGGAATAATTTACACGACACAAACATTAGCAGCAAGAGCGGCTATAAAAACATGCAGCAACTGTAACATAAAGTGACTTTAATGGATTGTGCCAGGCGGCAGGAATTAGTTTGTTATGTTATGTCTGCAATAGACGCAAATTTGGTGCGGTTTTGGCTTTGGATGGGGCCAACATTGAGTATTATGCTCGTTAAAGTGTGTAACCTTTAACTTGGAGCTCATTAATTTAAATCAAATCAAAGTAGGAGAATGCACATAACTCACAGTCCGCACAGCCTCACACACATTTCGATGTACACAAACAAATGTTGACCATTTAAATGAGCTATTGTCAGTTTAAAGTCACATCTATCGCACACACATCTGCACTGGATTTATGTGGAGTACTTTGCTCAAGACATTTAACACCTGCAGCCCAGGTTCACGCCCCCCATTTGGGCTATCAACTGCGTCCAATCAGATTTTTCAACAGCAGCATCAACTAAAACGATCATCAAAATAATTTATGATGCACATCAGCCAGGCAGGCATCTAGAGCCAGGGATGAGCACTGTTTTTGCGCTAACCTGAAGCAACACCTAAACGAAACACACACATACCCAAGAACATGCACACACATTCAGAGCCATACTCACCTGCATGCTGATGTCCAGCACCGTTGTCCATTTTGTGGCCATAATGCTCAACCATAAGTTTTTCCCTGCAAAACATAAACAAGCTAAATCAAGTCAAATGCGCTAATAAATCTTGGAAGCGTCGACGTTGACGTCGTCAACTTAGTTGTGCTTGTTGTAGCTGGCTCTATAGATGGTTGTTGTTGTTGTTGTCGGTGTCGTTTTCGTTGTCGTTGTCGTTGGCATGCAAATGACAGGAGTACTCGTGGTAAGCAATTGGGCTGTAGGTTGTCTTTTCTTTTCCACGTGGCTCTTCACACGCGGCTTATGCTTAACATTAAAGGCTATAAGTTTACTTATGCTGCTTCCATAAGTAAAAAGAATCTAATTGGTAATTGAGTTTAATACCATGATGTTTCCCCTCATTGCAAGCCAATTAAATGGCTGCTATCTAATTGAAATGTGTACGCATAATTAAATCTCGACCAGCGCCGCAAAATCTAATTGCTGCCACAGTCACCCAGAGCTGCGCAATTGAAATCAATTTGCTTCGCGTACACTTGCAACAACGAGGGCATTGTTACTTCCCACTAGCAACAGTTGCTGATGCTGGCGCTGACGCTGGCGCTGAAGTAACAGCAATCGTAACAGTTGTCGTCCTTTGTTATTCTTGGCGCAGTGGCTACGCAAGCAGCTCGTTAGCGACGGCAGAACAGCAGCTTAAGTCATATTGACAATCCCAAAGTTGTGTAATCCTTCGCATCGCCAGTCGGAGACAGATGCAGAGTCTGACGCTGCCTCTGCTCCCGAGGCTGAGGCTCAAGGCAATCCGATTTGCACAGAAACGTGAAACTGCCGAAGAACTTTAGTTGAGATGAGGGCAGCGATATATTTAGTCTGCATTTACATTTAGTCGTCTTATGTCTTTAAGTTTGAGCCAAGCCCCACTATGCCATTTGATGTGACCCAATAATGCGCTCCTCCATACTCAAATAGAACTAAGCCAATGATGTTCAACAACTTTGGAGATATTGGTGCATTGGATGCTAAAAATTTGATTGTTTGCATTGCGCAGCGCTTCCGCAACCTGATTTTTGTTGGCGAAGATAAATGCTTTTTGTGCTTGTCTGATAACTGTGCTTTCTTTGCATAATTTTGCCGTTAACACTTGAGCAGGGAAGGAAAAGACCAGAGAAATATCAACTTAAATGATGCAAGCATTGTTTCTGACAAGAGCCGCACCAAGCTTTGGCCCGCTTGGTAGAGTCTCAAACCAGTTGCCAGTGAGTTGCTTTAGAAATTCTCGCACGTTTGACGTGCGTCGAGCGTTCATATAAATTCATCATTTTATTTAAAATTTCACATACGTTGACAATTTTATTGCCTACGAATTGTGATAGCGATTCTTTTGTTCCGTTTACGCTGGACTGCTGGCAGTCCGGTTGCCCGTCGAGCTGCATGCTTGACTACTTGGATGAGCTACAGCCTGTCCATTGTTTTATGTGCTCATACAAATATTTACACAGTTGCTTTTGCTCTGTTAGTGGACAATGTTTGATGTGCCTTGCTCCCCATGTCCCTCATGGGTGAGAGTTGTCAGCAATCTTTGCAGTCACCAGCTGCATTCTGATGCCACATCAAGCCCGAAAGTGGGCCAGTAACATGCGCTACGAAACCAGAATCAGAATCAAGCACAGAGACAGAAACCGAAACTGAAAGCAAAACAAAAAAAATGTCACACCTGTTTCTCCGTGTGGATGCTTGTCGTTCATTGAAAACTTTATATAAATGTTATAAATACATACAATAAAATTGTTATTTACACTTTTTTGGAAAGAGAAAGTCCTGATCGTGAGCGGAGGCGCGTAAATCGTGATTTCATTTATATTTAAGTAGTTCTGTATTTGGTTTTCGTCGCTTCCTTTGCTTGTGGGTCCCACATGTGAGAGTTCTTGAGCGCGCTGAAATTTATTTGTGAGAATTTTGATGGAATGGTTTTTTTATTATTGTGTTTGCAAATGACACGGGTGATACCACCAGCATTATTCGCCATTTTCGTTTCGTTATGTTAATTTGTCAAACGTGTGATACATTTTTAGTTTACTTTGAATCCATCTTGAAGTCTTTGTTGTCTCTAAGTACATTGGAATGTATTCTTCTGTGTACGATGTTCAACATGTGAAAATACGGCTAGATAAACTATACATGATTGCTTAACTGTAGATTTTTTAACATATTGTTAGTATAATCTCTTTCTTTTGCTTTGCCAAATAGGTTTAGGTAAACTGTAAAGTAATAAAAATGGATTTAGAATGCCATAAACCCAGACTAGAGAAGATTTATAGAAGATTTTGACGACTTGTTGAGACTTTTTTAAAGTTCAGTAACCTCACAATATGACTAAAATGGTCAAATACCAAATATGTTATACATATTATATATACATATAACATATGTTATGTATATTTTTTTTGCCTGCAAAGTTATGCAGATATAATTAAGTTTCGATGCTCCCGTTCTTTTGTATAGTTTCAGGTCTGTCAATGCAATTGCGAATTGATTAACTGTTAACAAAATTAGAATTATGATAATCATAAGTGTCATAAATGCTGATTAGTAAAATATTTTGCTCATTCGGAGCCAACCAAGTCGATGCACAAATTGATTTATGACTGTTAAATAGAGTTTATCGATTTGCTCAATAAAGCAGCTGCCATATAAATTATGGAATAATTGTATTTCATAATTTGTCATTAGCATTAGCTGTTTGTTAAATGACTAAGAGAATCATAATAATGCATGATCAGCAAACATATTATCCAAAATGGCAACCAACTGTATTTAGTGAGAGCTTTTAATGAAATGGGAGGTACAATTAAATCACAACCATATTTCGTCATCATCCTCATCATTAAATATAATTACATTAATCTTCAAGGTTAAATGTGAATATAAATAATTCAATAAACTGGCCATTGTGCTGAAGAACAGATCAACATATCTTTCTTTTTTGAATGTCTTGTGGTGCATGTGTTTACTTATGCTTGGCTAGCGACCTTAGATAAGCTGATAAGACGCGGACATTCAGGCCGATTGACATTTAAAATTCAGCACTGCCCAGTAACCGTTTACAGCACTTGGCATTAAAATATGACAGTGGAGGCAGCAAAAACCTAGCGCCGGCTCAAAAACAGAAGGAGGCATAACGATAAATGTTCTGCTACGTGTTCTGCGTTATAATTGGGTTAATGCGCTGCAATACAGAGCAGGGCAAGACCCATACACCGCCATGGGTAGTAAACTTGTGGCACGCGTTGCAGGAGAGCTCGACTCGTATGTCGCATAAGGAGGCTGACAGTGTGTCATTTCTAACTGGCAAATGAGCAGTTGACGTATGAGGCTGAGTTGCAATGCGGTCTATGAAAGTGGCAAACGTTTTAATTTGCCGCCAAGACTAAAGCCATCTAACAGTTGGTGGCCAAGTCTACGAGTATTATGGGCACTGCATATGTTGATTGCGGTGGCTGAGACTGTCAGTTTTGTGATTTTACGAGATTGCAACAGGTCAATGAAATCTGTTTTTCCTATGGAATTTGGCTCTAATTCATCAGCCTAAACTTAAATGTTCTTACTGGTCATATGAGTGCTTGCTAGAGAGTATTCCGCTGTCGAGCAGTGGCGACTTGTATGCTTATGCCTGGTTTCTCTTCGTTATTTAAATGAGGAAGTTTTAACAATTTCAACCAGAGCATCTCTTGCAAACACATTGCCTGGCCAAGTACGCGCTCGTACATGAGTATATTAATATTAAACTGTTAAGGTTTCTCCGGCTGGCGCGACCTAATTGAAATGCAGGCGGCATTCTTGCGAAGTTATTATTGGTTATAGTATATCGCATGTACTTGTGCGCTGGCACTTCAGCATTAAGCTGATCAGCGCGTAATCAATTTCAGACTTGACTTCTTATTTACTGCTATTAAAGGTGCATACACTTTAAGTACTTAATTAACTAGACACTTTAACGTTTAAAGTTAATATATATAACTTTGTAGTTGTAATTATTGCTGTGACTGCTGCTGACAGCTTTATTGCACCCTTAGCTCCTCTGAAGCTGCACTGTCGGCTGTGGACTGTCGGGTGTCAACTGTCGACTCTCGACTGTCGACTGTCGACTGTCGACTGTCAATGGCGCATGTGTTGCTGTGCCTCGACCATTGTCCATAGTCTCGACCTATGTCACTAATTACGAACTGCTGTTTAGTTGGCGGCGTAGACGCCGTGGCGCCAATGACAAAGTCGACTGCCAGCTGTGGTTCCCGCTAATCCATTACCAGCGTCATTAATCTAATGAGCTGCTGCTGATGTTATAGTTGCCATTGCTGCAGAGGCTATCGTTGTTGTTATTGTTGTTTTTGCGGTCGGTGTTGTTGTTGTTGCTTGTGATGTTCTTTCCAGTGCCATTGGCAAAATGTGTCGAGTTGTCAATGCAATAACGTTGCCGCTATTCCCATCCGTTTGCTCATCACTTTACTTACACATGTCAGTGGCATGGCAAACGCTCATCACCTGAACCTGATCCCAAGTGCCAATTTATATCGATATAGATGTATGTATGTATACTGAGCAGAATTAGTTTGTCTGTGTTGCGAATTTGTAAATAGTTTTGCCACCCAGTTTCTTGTCAGCGGCAATTAAGAGCGCTAAGCTCTTATTTATTGTTGCTCGCATTGCGTATACGACACGTGAGCTATTCGAAAAGTTTCGTTTATAATACATACAAACACACATATACACACATGTATGTGCTCGATTTATAGCTAAAGCGATTTAGAGTTGTTGCTAAGATTTTGCAGTGTAAGTTACAAATGCGCTGTGCATGCCCGCGGCTTCTTGGCAACGCAAATTTGAGAGCGTTTACTTTAAATTAATAAAGTTTCCCCCCCACGAATTGAACTTGTGGTGAACTCTTGGCCAACTGTCTGTGTGGTAACAAATTGCATTTCTTGCTTCGACAAACATGCTAATGTTGATTGCGAAAATTTTCAAAACACACACGCACAAGAATTTTGAGCAGCAAGCAAAACACTTGAGATGCTTTAAGCCTTTGCTATTTTCGTACACTACGCCCCATGTGTCGCTCAAGTTTTAGTTAAGTTCTTCGACCAAATATTTTGTCGCCAAAAGCATTCCTTTAATTTAGTTTTGATTCAACATTTTCTTGTTTAAATATATATGTATGTATGCAAATAAATAAGTTGAGTCGGATCTGCTATATGCACAAAACACGGACTTGCCTTTTTCTACACTTGTTGTTATTGCTCACTGGTTAGTTTTGTTTGGTTTTGGCCAAAAAGTTTTACGTTGAAAACTTGTGGCCAGGCAGCAAAACAAAGGCGCAAATTACAGTTGCAGTCTCTGGCATTTTCAGCTGCGCGTACATATGTATAGTATAGTATGTATGTAAATAATAAAAGTATATACATATAGTCGTATATATGTATATACATATGTACTTCTACATATTTATGTATTTCAATGTATTTGAATGTTGTTTTGTTCCTATTGCTGGCGGCAGACATTTCCGCAGTGGGCAACGCAAAATGAAGCATTTCCGGTGTGTTTACAAGAAAACACTATGAAATTTCTGCTTCGTTTCTTTTACAACTTTGTTGTCGGTTGTTGTCGTTTTTATTATGTTGTTGTTGGTGTTATTTTTGCTTGCTGCTTGCTGCTGCTATTGTTGCATTTCGCGAAACTTTCAGCGCCTGGTTCAAGACTCAAGGCTGAAGTCTCGATTTCTTTGATGATGAACAAAAAGCCGTTGTGGCTAAAGGCGTCTTGGCCACTGGCAGGACATTTCCTGGGCTAAGCTAACCCCTCAGTGAGTCCCTCAAAAACAACGACAACAACATTCACAACAACAAGAAAACAATTACAGTAACTAATAAAGGAACATTTAAAAAGCAAAAGTTTGTTCCATAACTGTGGCCCTCGTAGAGAGTATGAGAATATGGGTCGTCGTACTGAAGGGCTGTTGGCTTGCCTGGGAGTTTTCGATCTCGTTCTCTCGCTGGATGTACATGAATAAGCAATTACAAAGTTGTTATTAAAACGATTATGCAAAATGTTTTTTTGAATGCCAAATTGAATAAAAGTGCACTGTTGTGTATCCCAAGTGCTCAACTATAATTGTGGCGCGTTTCAATCAATTCTTTCCGCAAGACGTTTTCAAAATACGACTTTATTGTCTTGATTCTGGTACAGTTATAGTTGGTCACTTCATTGGCATGATAGTGTGCTCTTCATTGTCCAATGCCAAAGCTAATACAATTCTTAACTGAATGGTCGCGGGTCAAGTAAAGGGCGGTTAGGGAAATTTGTTAGTTATGACTCAGTATAGCTCTAGTCCGTCTGTAGTCGTAACGTTGCACTGTAACCGCTGTTACCGCTTCTCAATTTTAATTTGGTTGCCGAAGGCAGCTTGCAGAAGGCAACCTTGTGCCATATTCACATACAGCTTACGGCTGACTTTCCTGTCTAGATGATGATGATGATGCCTACGCAGGACAAAACTGGTCGCCACTGGGTGCGGGAGGAGCATGTTCAGCGTTGCCACTTGGTTTATTTTAATTAGTGGAAAAAATATAGAGTCGGCACACGCAGTGAAGTGCTCCAGTTTGCTCGTTGGGGCCACATAGCCGCAGGTCGGTTGCTTGACTAACTGACAAGGCTGCTTTGTCAACTCGGGGGAGGTGAGGTGAGGTGAGGTGCAGTCGTTGTTGCAACAAAGATGTGCAGGCGAGCATGAAAGAAGGCAATGCACGACGCTATGGTTTCCAGTGGCTTCTAATGGGCCGACTGGGCAGCTGACTCGGCCGAGTCCGGCCCCATTGTCGTAATGAGCACACCGCAATTTGTGTTGTGTGCTGTTGTCGCTGCGGGCCGTTTGCCATTCATTTGGCAAAAACAACAATTAAATGTTTTTGTAATGGCCATCATCATCATGGCTGCCATCGCTGTCTTCCTGCCCGACAATTTACTCTTGTTTTTGGCCATGGTGTTGTTGTTGTTGTTGTTGTTGTTAGCGTTGCTGTTGCTGTTGCTGTTGCTGCAGCTCCTACATCTACGAATATATAATTGTCGAGCAAACATACAGCTTAATTACAACATTTTATATTTATTTTAGCAACTAAAGCTGTTTAGCATCGATAATGTGATGGCCGTATTTAAAGGAATTTGCATTAAAGTTCATAAATCCGTTAAACGCAACCACAACGAATTATGATGCATTTGAGTTGCCTTTGCAGCAGTTGCACTTATATCAATAAACACCAACAGGCACTTATTTCCCTCTGCCCGCATGCACACGCAACACATGGCGTCCCTGTGCACCACTCTCGGAGCTAGACTAGCGCAATTTGGTTTATTTCCGGGGCAAAATAAACTTTCAAGGATAAACAAACTTTTGGCTGCTGCATCCTTAAGCAAATTTCATGAAATAATATTTTAGTGGTGCCCTGGGCAATATGTGAAGTCATGGTGCACACATCCGCCAACAACTACGCCCCAGCCATCCCTTTTCGGATATGCAGGGCCCAGAGAAAAGTGTAACGCAGCCACACAATATTTTTAAGAGTCTTTAGTATTTGCATGTATATGTTATGTGCTTTACCTTCCGTGCTAAGATCCAAACTTAAACAATCCTAGTTTTTTAGCTGTTGTACTAGTTTTTTAGCTGTTGTATTATAAAGCAAATTAAGTGGTTGGCAGCATTTTTAAAGCGTTAGTAAAATATTTGTCGAAGTTCCCTGCGGATAAAATAATTAAGCCCAAATACTATGAAAGCTCTTTACGTGAAGTTTTTTGACACTTCTGTAAAAATAATAAGCCTTGTAGCTCAAATATTGCATACAAAATTTTAAATTAATATCTTTTTTAAGGCTTTCTGTTTTTATTTGAACATATGTATGTATGTACATATAATATATATATATATATATGTATATATATATACATATATATTTATAGTTGTATTGCAATTGAAACCCTAGTCAACAAGTTCTTTTACATGCTGCGTTTAAATGTTGTAAATCAGTCTCTTCAAAGTAATTACTATTAAGCAAATCTTATTATGTTCAATGTGAGTTGAAATCACTTTTAACTTGGGATGATTGTGTTTTTCTATGAACATCTCTCTATTAAAACATGAAGCTTTTCACATTCTTAGTAAATTCAATTTGACTTTGCCCTATTACACAGATTGGTCTTGTACCACAATAGCCTTTGGCCAGATATACTATAATTGAATAAAATGCGTAAATAAAATTGTGGACATAAAGTAAAAGGAAAAGTAAACCAGAAAACAATGCATGAAAAAAGCTCAGACAAACTTTAATGTTTTTCGTATATCAGATAGTCAAATACTTATATAGTAATCTATTAGTAAACTTAGAATAATTTATTAGTGTATCTGAAAGATTACTTCAAACAAAGAGAATAACTATGGTTTTCAATTGTTGTTAATGTAAAGCGTTTATTCTAGAACATTAAATATTTAGAACAATTTGAATGATTCCTGATCAAGAAACATTTAAGTAAGCGAAAGTCAAATGCAGTTGTATTAATATTAATTTTAAAAGCCTCGATTAAATTCACATTTATAGTAACTCCAATCGTAGACATTTTGTGTATTTTTGATATGACGGCAACAACAATATCTAATATAATTTATGGGTATCTCACAGTCGAGCACAGTTGACTGAAATTTTAGTTTGTCAGTTATCCTTATTGGCGTCGAGATAGAAATCTAGTGTTGCTGAAAAGCAGAGGGAGATTTCTATGTATCCGACCTTTTGTTTTGAGTTGCGACGTTCGCTTTATTTTTACGAACCGGAAATGTGCGCAAATGAAATAATATTCGCAATTTAATTTTAGAATCTTTACAATTCAATGACTGCTGTGCGCCTTGAAAGTTGAACTGACTAAGTGTGGCTATAGTCCTCCTCCGTAGATAGAGTCGTAGTCGTAGGACACTGAAACAACAGCAATGAGAAATCTCAATCGAAAAGCTAGTTACATTTTCCATCGACTCGTGTAACAAACATTGCCAGGTCATGACGTGCATGGTGTGCAAAAATGTGTCCGAGTTGAACGTGGTCTGACTCTTTCGTGAAAGTCCTTGGAATGTGCCTCGATGAACTGCAGCTCCGGTTACTTTTGTGGAATACTTAATTCAAGCGTTCAAATGCGGTTTAAACGTTAATAATGTAGCTCACCATTGCCAACATTGCCATTGCTATTGTCGTTGGTAGTACTATATTTGCTTCGCCGTCACACAACACGGCGTATGCGTAATGAGCTTTTGTTCTCTTGTGTATGTTTTTGGGGGCGTTTGTGCTACAATTAGGTATTCCATCTATAGAATTTACGTCGACTGCCGAGTCAAGCCTACGTGATTTCACATCCATTGCATTTTCTGGTTCTGCTACCGCACCGTTATTTGCCAATTGACTCATTAAAGGTTCTATCATCTGAACCATCTATATACATACATCTTAAGTTATGAGTCAAATACGTTTGAACCTAGCAACTAAAATATTATGTAATTAAATATATTTTTAGTTATGCGCAGGTCTAATTTAAAAAACGATATTTGCAATATGAGGTTCTATTAAAATTGATTTTAAATGGGTATCTGAAAGTCAAGTTCTCTGTATTGTCAAACTCTTAATTGTTTTTTGCATCATTTGTTTATTAAATTCGTTTTTATTAGTTTTTAATGAAATGACCAATTTGCATTTGTATATTTATTACAATTTTTGTTATTATTGGAATTTTGCATAAAATGAAATTAAATGCAAATTACATTTGTAAATATAAAACCTATTACCAGTACTCAAAATAATAAATGCATTGGGGTAAAACCCCCACCCAACTATTGGTTTAGAAATTCGATACAAATATGAGTATTTTACTAATTTATATATTCATATAACAACAAAGCAAAGTTAATATCGCCGCATTGACATAAAACAATTTAGTTGTTTTAGATAATTAGTACGGTTGGCCTTTGCTGCGGCGACAAAATTTTTAAAATACACCAATACTATTTATTGAAGTATTTGAAGTATCGTAAATGCCCAAAACTCATAGAAATGTTGAAACCTTATATTAATTTTATAAATTCAAATTGAATTTGATGAATACATATGTATATTAGTTTAATTTTGATTGCTATTTGTTGGTTGTTCCATTAACGAAGTACCATTGTAAGCACGTTGAAAGAAACTTCACAATCCGGACGCAATCTCATCTATTCGCGATTCTAATGAATGATTTGTCAGCAGGTGGTTTAATTCTCGTGCTCAATTTGCAAGGTACATATGTAAATTTTGTGCAAAATTACATTTGCAAAAATCAGCAAATGCTATTACATAAAAAATGATTTTACTATACAAGCGAAAGTTAAAGGCATCAAATATTCACAGCGTGCAATTCCAATTGTTCAGCATATTTTCCTGACAGATATGAGTGTGTTTTAAACGCTAACGAAGCAATTGTACTTTTAGGCATAGATATGTATCCTCGGCAGTAAATTTTGTATGCACAACGCACCAACCCGATATGCTCATTAGGTTCGTCTACAATTTGAAAATATTGGTCACCTTCTGAAGTTATTATAATCAAGATAGGTCCAATTGTGGTGATGATCCTGAATCCAACAGTGCAAGCGTGGGCAAATATTTGATAAGATTATCGATACACTTCTGATTGTGCAATGAAAATAAGGCGATGTGTGTTCATTATGTGTTGAATGCAATATATATTTTCGTGTATACTTCTGTGAACGTATATATTGTTAATGCTACAGCCTTTTAGATCTGCACTTTGCGAAATAGTCATTAAAAGATAAAATCACAAAATCAATTAGCTAGAAACTTAAGCTGCCTTCGTTAGGTGCTGACTATGCTTGGGCGCCGGCAAGCCGGCTCATAAATTGCAACACTTTTATCGTTGTTCTCGGGTTGCCTGCAGTTGTCCTTTCGTCCTGGTGCCGCCTATTTCTGTTGCTGCTGTGCTACTTCGGACGATTGCGCGCACAGTTGCAGCTTCCGATTTCCGTTTCCGTTTTGTGGTGCCGCCTTGGAGCTGCCTGTTTGGTTTTTATTTGCCGCGTTCTTGCTTGCATAAGTGGGCAAAAGTCAGTTTTTTCCTTGGTCACAATAGTTGTCTGTAGTGGATATATGCTATTTGGCAACGCATTTTTTTCATTACTTTCAACTGGCCCACGGCCAAATTGCGGCCCCAGCAAATGCATTTCGCCTGCTGCAAACCAAATTTCGTATATTTTCTTCTTTTTGTAGTCATTGGCCACGCCCTCAAGCAAATGTACTAGCACTTGTACGCTCCGCAATTTGAAATATGTTCAAGCAATTGAAACGAAAAAATGATTTATGCACGCCATTATATCGCAAATTTGTACCCCTAAAAAGGAAGTGCACTTGATGTATAGTCACACATTGTCTCTTAGGACCCAAAAGTTGAAATAAAATATATTCGTTGCATTTTTAATTAAGTAAATTCCATAAGACATTTCGTTTTTCTAAACCATCTACTTGCAAATGTGTGATGACTGTGAGTTGAAAGCAAAATTTGTGAGTAACTGTAAGTAACTTTTTTTATTGCCATATCAAACCAATTTAACCAACCTATGTAAAACTCACTTAATAATGTTGAATCTGATTACATATTCTTGGTTTGCAGAATCCGCTCCACTCGTGTTTGTTAATGAGCTAATATTGCTGTTTTATATGCAATCGTAAATGTTTAAAGTAAAATGCAGAATGTTTGAATATTTATGCTGTTTTATTTCAAATACATTTTCTTAGTTTAACAATTTTTAATTTTTTGCTTTTTTTGTATTATTGGTTTTCATAAAATTAATTACTTATGCTTAACGTTGATATTCAAAGTGTTATTGCAGCTTTTTATGCTTTTCATGGAGTAAAATGCAATGGAACCAATAATTTATGCGATATTTAATGCATCATTAAATAATCCATTAATTAACAATTATCCATATCTGTCTGTCAGTCCGTCCGTGTCTCCGTGTGGGTGTATTTTCACTCTAACGTACGTGCAATGGCTTATATAATAGAACAAATATTTACAGAATCATTTAATTTAATGTTAATGCATACAACATGAAATGCGTTATTTATATAGTTATATAGAAGTTATACGAATATACGAGTATCTGCAGTTTCTTGGGAGCTAAGCTAAAATGGTAAGTAAGTTTTCGTCTAAGCCATTATCTATGCTATACACATTTCATGCTCAAGCTGTACTTTATGCAATAGTGGCTAGTTGGCAATCAATTTTGTGTGTGTTTAGCTTCCATTTCTTATTATCCAAAACAAGGGGACTAGGTAGCACAGGAAGAGACTGCCAATGACATCGGTTCTTCCAGCTGCTGAGTTATAGATGTAAGTTTCAAAGAAATTGCGCAGTCCAGAGTCAGATGAGAGTGTAACTGCAAAGGGCAATTTAATGCGTTTGCAAATGTGAAAGGCATTTCAGTTGTTTACTGTGGTTGTGGCTTACCTCTGGCGGGCACCGGATCCTTTTGTGGCGAGCCCAATTCGATTTCCTTATACTCCTGATATAAATCACCAATTTGAGCCGTGCAGCGTAGCATGAGTCCACCTTTGCCATTGACCAATGCATTTGTCATGTGCACATTAGCTACCCGCCCATGAGTGTTGCCATTGATATTTCCATTGCTGTTTGCGGTGGTGGTGGTGGCCACAAAGTGCACCGCCTGCAATTGCAGTTTGAGACTCAGCCTGGATGCAATGAGGTTGTCAACAGTGCGAATGTATTGTGTTTCCTCGGTGCTCACCTGTCGAGAATATGTTTATGGTTATAGTTGTTAATTAAATGCAAACACCTACACGAACGTTGATTTGGCTGTCTTATTTATTACACAATGAGTACTTATTTTTAGGATAATGTATTAGCCAGCCACTTTTCGCCCTCCATGCATATACTATATTTGCATGCCTAAAAGTATGCTTTAAATTATTCATTGCCAACCAGTCTGCTTTATGCCTTACATGGACACAGAATACATATTTTCACTATATGTATTGTATATGAACGTACATGGGCAGCGAGTGTAAGTGTGACCAAATGAAACAGATTTGGGAATTCGCTTCCGCATGACAAACTAAAATATATATGTATGTAAGTACATACATAGATTTGCTGAAAGCGGGAAAGTCCCCCAAAAGTTACGGTCCGATATGTGTGCGAGCGAATATACATATGTACAAGTATGAATGACCAATTTGTCGTCTGAGGGGGTTATTACAACCATGTGGCATTTGTCGCAGCGGCGACCAGTGGCCGCTGGCCAGAAGCAGAAGCAAGTCCATTTCTAACTGTTGGAGAACTGGGGGCTACTTGCATGGGCGACATCAGTGGTAACAAATGCTTTTGCGCAGGCACTGCCGACGGGGCAACTTGCAGTGCAAGGAAGCGGATACTGAGAACGAACGGACATGGTGTGTCATATTTTGTTTTTATTTTTGTTGTTGTCGTTGGCTTTTTATGCTGCCTTTTAAAAACAGTTTTCAGCTTGCTACATGACAGAGGCAGAGAGAGTCAACAGAAGCAACAGCAAGAGAAACACTCATATGCCTTGTTGGGTTTTTCGCCTCTGCAACTGTCCAACACATTGTTTGAGTGTCTGGCGTTCAAGGTTGTTTACTTGCATGTTGTTGTTGCTTTTGGTTTTGGTTCTCGTTGTTGCATGTTGTTAGTTTCTACTCTGCTGCTATGTAAACTGTTTAAGCTTGCCTTTAAGTTACTGAGCAACTATAGCTGAGACTGTCAACGCGCTGTCCGTTTGCTGCTTGCGTTGTGTGCATTTAAAAATTTCATTTCCGTCATGACAGCAACATGAATAGCGACTTTTAACAAAACGCACCTAAGTCTTGCCCATAGAACACTCTGTACAGCCATTGGTAGAGCTCAAGTCCCATGCATATTCATATTCATATGCATATTCATATTCATTTCAGCCTTTTACTTTGCTGCTTTCTGCTTCATTTGCTAGAGATTCCGCCTACTGGGACACATAATTTCCGTTTGTCGCATCTTTTCGCACGGAACGAGGCTTTTATTCGCAAATGGTCGGAGTGTTAGCCATTGTTGTCGACAAAGGAAGTGCAGGCGTCATTTTGCAAA
The DNA here is from genome assembly GCA_035047365.1 of Drosophila ustulata. NCBI lineage: Eukaryota > Metazoa > Arthropoda > Insecta > Diptera > Drosophilidae > Drosophila > Drosophila ustulata. Next base: position 32,316,316 of record JAWNPT010000094.1, read on the forward strand.
TGATTGTGATGTCATTTCCGTTTGCTGCATGCTCTGCTTTTGCTGCTGCTGCCACTGTTTCTAATGACAACCAGTGCCCCTTCGTAACCGCTGGCAATTTAAATACAATAAATACGCATTTCATTTCCACTTACAAACATTTGAGCACCATTTATTTATACATGTATTTCTGTTCTGTTTAGTGCCCTAAAAAGGTGTAAGAAATGGAAATCGCAGGTTGAAGTCATGCTACTTGGGTTAAAATTGGGTCAACGTCTACAGCAAAATCGTGTAAGTGATGTACTTTAAAATACCCTGTGCCCAACGTGCTTGTGCCATTTGTGTGAACTTCTAATTGCAGTATTCGCTCCAACTGACAGAGAAGTCTGAAGATGCTCGGCGAAACGTGGGACCATGTATTACCGTGCATCTCTTCTAAGCGGTATCCAAAAAGGAGTCGAATAACGCAGTTGGTTAGGGCGGAGCCAATTCTCAAGCATCGCACACACCCACAACATTAAAAAGCAAAATCGCTTTATTGTTGTTCGTGTTGCTGTTTTGTGTTCCGCGCCTTTAACCCTTTTTAGCATCACACGCAGACACACGCACACACACTTGCACCCACACACATATACACACACACACACACACACACACACACACACACACACACACACACACACACACACAAAGGCACTTTATTTTTCTTCTTGTACGTTCTTTGGCTTAACTTTATATTTGAATTTTATTTTTATTTTCATGCTGGCAAAGGCACAGCGACATAAAAAGCCATTTTAGTTAACTCGTTTTCTCACTCTTTTGCTTTCTCGCTCTTTCTTTTTATGTTTCCTGTTGTCTTTCGGGAATTTAATACCACGTAATTTACGAGAAACTCTTAAGACGCAAGCGCTTTAATTAACCATGTGGCTGAAACAGCGACCCAAAAGTGTAAATACCCTCATATTTCTTGTGATTTACCTTTACAGCTTAGAAAGTCCTTACAGACAGGTTCACTGCCAACCAGAAATTTATTCCTTTGCCAATTTTGGCCTATGAATGTTTGGCATTTTCTTGCGTCAACAATTTGCTGGCTAATTGTTTTCAACTATTAAAAACATTACTCGAATAGGCTAAAACTTTGTTGATATAACATGACGTGTGTATTTGGTGGGTTAAGTTCTCTTTAATGGTCATCTATAAAAATTAGCTTAAACGCCGTTAATCATAAACAATTTGAGTTGTTGTCATCACGATTAACTGATGTTAAGAAAACTATTAAAATTCTCAAATCATAACGCAACCAAAGCTATTTCCAAATATCTTTTTCTGAAGTCTGAAGTCTATGGTAAATCTGCTATTATCTACTACATATCGATTTAAGGGCTATTATTTAATGCTTTAAGAGTATTTCTTTCGTAAATGATGGACAATGCTCCGAGATTATGTGCTCCAAGAAAAATAGCTCGCATGGGTGTTTAATATAGTGTTTATCGATTGCTGCTTCTGCTACAAGTATCATTTTTTTTCTTTTAGCATCTGCTAGCGATTCATTAATCACAGCCACTTAAAGCTGCTGCCCAGCTTTATTTGTCTACGGCACTTTTAGTAGTTTCGAAATCGTCTCCCACTAATGCCGAATAAATAATTTATCATAAAATCGATGTTTAATGGCAATGGCTCAGCCAGACACTTGTTTGTCAGGCAACTCCCAAGCCCCCAAATGTCGACAGCTCTAATCCCAACTAATTCCCATGATTCACCAAAAAATTTCATTTTCAGTTACTTCTTCATTAATATGACAAAAAGTTTTCAACAAATTATGTTAGTCGTTAAGGCTGCTGCTGCCTCATCGTTTTGTCCATGGTCAGCGTGTGTCGTTATTTTACGAATGTGCATGAAACTACGAATACTATTAAAGAAGTTTTCTTTCTTGTGATAAATTGCTTAATAAATTACATTTCACTTTTATCAAGCAGCGTGGAAAACTGTGCATAAATTAAATTAAAACTTTGCCAAATACTCGTGTATATGATGAAAATGTGCTTACGCAATTGAATTTAAATAAACTCTATAAGATGGTCCCGAATTTAGTAGAAATTACTTGCTAAGCAGTCCTTGCCCGAATGCAGCACTCCGTTGAGATATATGTGCAAATGTATAGAACAGCTTGTCTCTGTGTTTTAGTTTTTTTCTTTGTTGGATAAAATATTTGGTAAGCCAAAACAACTGCACAAGATGGCCAACGGATTGAAGCTGGCATTACTTATTTATGACTGGTTTGCACAGACAGTCACAGTCGCTTAAGGCTTGCTATTCAGTCCCGTTTAAAGAGAGCGAGCTTCTAGATCATAATTCAATATCAAGAAAGCATTTACTCTACAGGCATATGAAACTAAATTGCATGGCCACAGCCAGCAGAATGGATGAAAATCGTGTTGTTCTGCTGTCTACGCCAACATAAACACAACACACATAAAATTTTATATGGAGCGCCGAGACAGACGGACAGACGGATAGCCAGTTAAACCCATCTCCCTATATCAGTGCCTCCTCCCCGTGCACTCATACACACGTACACCGACGCACACACACACACACAAGCACCGCACTTTTGTCTCGGTTTTTGTCATTAGTTGGTTGACTGGAAGTAGAAGGAAGCGGGAAGCGGGAAGCGGCAAGTGGCATCTAGATAAAATGTTCAACGGCCTGCATGTGCTGATGTGTGTGGGTGCATGTGTGTGAGTGTGCCCCGAAAAGTAGACAACAGCCAGCGACAGATACAAAATGGCTGGATAAGACGCACAAATGGAAAGAAGCGAGGGGATTGCGAAAGATCGAGGAGGCACCGCGTGCCACTGCACGTTATGTCTGATGATGTGGGTAGACATAATATAAAAATTTATGAAGCGTTTAATAAGTTTTCTTTTGGTTGGCAGTCGGCGTCAGGACAGACTCCATAGTCGGCAGTTCGAAGCTGGCAGTCGGTCTTCGGCAGTCTTCAGTCAGCAGTCGGCAGTCGAATGCTCTTTACTATTTGTGTGGGCGTGTCAACTGAAAAGTGTTGTCTCGTAAATTCATTTGGCAGACATCGTCCGAGACGGGCAATTTCTGTGCACAACTTTAACGTAATTTATTTTATGTCGTGGCTATGATTAATAACAGCAATGCGACAAAGAAAAAGGTTTGCTTGCCCTGTGGTCAAAATGGGATACAGAAATGAAAACCATTTGGTTTTAAAAATGTTGGATACGCCCTGATTCGGACTGGGCAACGTTCACATTTCATAGTTGATTTATGCAACTGATTAGCACCAGTCCCAAAATTGATGCAAACATATATTTACCACCAAATGACTAATGATGCTCCTTCAGACATTACTCCGTATGCATATGACTGTAGGCCAAGTGACTTGTTTGCTTCCTTTTCTATTTCATTTTCGCTTTTGCAAAATGATAAATGACAACGGGGCATATCGCACAATAAAATCAAAGCCTCGACCCTTTTCTGCGTTTATTGACTTAATACGTGAACACAGGTTTGAGGCTGAAGGACCAAAATTTTAATTAAGTACAAGCTCACTGTCTGAGGGTTCCCCAGTATTTCATTTGAGTAACATCATATTCATAAATAAATGACAAATTTCATGGCGCACGTTGGTTGAAATTACACTCAGCCATCCTGCGTCTATCACATGTGTTTCAAATGAGCTTAAGGCTTAGGAAATGGTTGATGTAATTACAGAGGATTTACGAGCCCATTTACCAAGCTGAAGTAATTTTACTAGGCGTCAGCTCAGGCCCAGATTCGGATACATTATGCAGACTAATTGACAATGTCTTGCTCTAAGACTGAAAAAGGGTCAACTGTTACACTCACAATACAAAACGGTAATCCAATTGCATTAACGTTATCTACAAAATGAAGAATAACCCAGTAACACTCACCGGCATATGGTTAATGGTAAATCGGAGCTCAGCGCGGGGTCTCGATGGCGGCGTACTGCAATTTGCTCGCAATACATCTCCAGGTTCGTATCGCGTGATTTCCGTGAAGAGCTGAGGTCGTTTTTCGGGAAATTCTAAAATATAAGAAATCAAAGAATAAAAGGAAGTTGACAAATAATAATATTTATTTGCGAAACACTCACCTACAACTTGCATTTGTGCATAAGCTGTAGCAGTAGAATAAAGGGGCGCATCCGCGGTTACTTCGCAACTGAAATTACCAGAAAGGCCAAAACTCACATTCCGTATGTGAACGAGAGTTGCATTAGAGCTGCTTTCCTGCAAGTACATGAGATGAGTATATTAGAGATCGTATTGACCAGAAGAAGCCGAGTAATCAAGAAATCCACTTACATCCACTTTAATTCCGGGATATTGAAAAACCTTTGTGTGCGGGTATTCGCCAGGAGTGAAACGATAAAACTCCAACTGTCCGCGATAGAATTTAATAGAATACAGCGGGGCACCATCGAGCTGATATTCACAACGCAGCACCACTGACTGGCCACGCCGCACCGCCGGTGGTTCAACGAGCAGGTTGACATTGCGCAGCGTCGCCTGTGCGGCATCTGCAATTGAACGTGGAAGACGTGGGTGATATCAGATTTATTCAAATTGATACAACGTGCATGGGTATGCCATAGAAGAGAGGGTACAGGGTACAGGGAGCAGAACAGCAGAACAGCAGACCAGCAGTCTCGACGAAGTTATCCACAATTTGCCAGCAGGTGCCAGCTATCCATTGCATATGACTTCAGCTCCTGCTCTTGGTCCTCTTCGTGTTCCTGCTCCTCCTCCTGCTCCTGTCTGGCAGAAGCGGTTGCCAGACTACGTGGTCACATTTGCATTTTTGGCACGGAGGCGTAAAACAATATTGATACGGCGTATGTCCGCTGAAGGACTGTCGTCGGTGGCTCATCGTCCATACTAACCATAACATCGTCATCGCTTCGCTTTTCATGGGCACTGGTCCACATTAAAAGCAGGGATTAAAATAAGCTATGATTCACGATTGGGTCCTCTTCGCCGATGACTGTGAGTCTGAGTGAGCCTGCTACTGCAAAAGGAAAAGCAAAAGCAATGCAACCTACATGCAAACATTTGGGCGTTGTTCTTAAAGAGTAACAATGCTCAGTTGAAGCATTAAAGTGTTTCACTCTTACTACCAACATCAGCTGCAACAGCACTCAATGATGAAGTTGACATGTCTGCATGGGCAATTGGACTGGCTACATCAAAAAGCAATTTTCCATTTGTCTTACAGTTTTTTGCACATACGAGAACACACACCCGCCCACACCGTCCATCCCCCCGCTCTTGCATATTGGATCTGATTCTATGCAAAAGTGTGTTTGGCTTTTTATAAACTCGCAAATCGTTTAAGCCATCTTACGAGAAGTTGTAAACCTCTTTGCCTATTTTTCTGTTGTTCTTTCACTCTTCATCTCCATTTCAATTGTTCCACCCTTTGCCTGCTGTCACCATGCACTTCTAGCTGGCGTAAGAGACATCTTCTTGTGCCCTTGCTCATGATTTAAACCACGGGCATAGGGTGCATAAGGTGTCATCAAATTTATTTTAAAATATGAGCAAAGAAAATTGTAATTGTTTTTAATTTACAAATTTCAATTTTTTGTGACTTTTGTAACTTATTAAAAGTTTAATTTTTTTGTATTCGTTAATAGCTCAACATGATTAGAAAGGGTGTTTAAGCTTCGATAAGCCCGAAAACTTGCTTCTGCTGTCCCTCTTTTGTTTCTGAACTGAAATCGAGATAGCAACGCAATATCTCCAGTGTGCTCCCCGGCCTAAGTGACTGGTTCAATTTCGTCAGATTCTCCCCACCCCCCGTGGAGCTTTACTGGGCTGTGTGCAATATCTGGTGGACTGTGTATATATTGGTGAGTGTGACTATTGTGCCGCATCTTTGTGGACTATATTCTCCTGACAGACAATGTTTTGCTTTTTGCAACGCAAGGCTTTGAAAATTAGGCCAGGATTAGCTCGATTGCTACACAGTTCTGTAACTGTGTGTACGAGGTTCTCGAAGATTTTCAAAGACCATATGTCAATTTAACAGTTAAGAACACGAGAACATTTTTTGGTTTAACAATATAGCGCGAGTATTCCTATCTATCGTTATGACTGTCTTTGAGAATGAGTAACGGCGTTGTTATAATTTTAAAGTTATACGAAAGACGAATGTGAATAAGTATCGGTATTTGCAACTGTGATCATAAAACGTTTATTGAGTGCACAGTTCAATATATCATGCATTCAATATTATCCACATACAATGGGCTCAACTGGCAAACTACTTACTACACATGCACATAAACTTTTTGCCACCCATCGTTGTTCAACTCAGGGATTTAGCTGCAAATATGAACTGGAGATACCTGGAGTTACAAGAGGAGGTGGTGCTTGGGAATAGCAGAGTAGTTACAGAGAACACTCCTATATTCCATATGAACTTTTACACACTCGTTCATACATTTACTTTTTCTCTCAATAGACTAAATGCAAGCCATGCGATGAACTCACTTGTAATAATTTATGGGTAATATTTTTCGTGTCAAACGACAACAGTAGTCAGAAAAGCACAGGAAAGGGGACAGGGTAAAAGCCAGAATAAATGTTAGCTCCAAGAAGGGAATAGACGTTGTCACTATCAAACTAATTTAACTTATGGTCGGCCTCGAGACCAGACCATTCATATTTCTCGTCAGATAACTGCATCTTGCTCATTTCTTTTGCTTATCCCATGGCCGATTTAAGAAGCGTACTAAATTTACCCGATATTTTAAAGTTCTTGATAATAAAATTATTTAAAATAAAATATATATTCGCTTCTGTGCAAATGCGTTGCTTTTTACCAAATGGTATATTTGCCAGCAGTGTACGAATCTAATATATTTTTGGGTAGTAAGTTAAACCATTTTTGCCATACATCACATTTTTACACATGAATTCTTCATGTAATTACGCGTTTCAAAAAATAAATAAGATGTACAAAATTAAATTGTGAAGCGCTCGCATATTATGCTAACTTTGGCAACTGGTTGTAATAAATTTGGACAGCATTCTGCGATAATTAACGCAATATTTTTGTACAACACAAATTGCAAAAGTGACCAGCAACTTCCATGAGTTCCATGTCTCCCCGCCTAACGCAGAGAATGTGTTCAATTATTTAGCATAATGCAAACATTGCAAATAATATATTTGCATATCCTCGCGCACACTTGTAAACTGTTCCTGCAAAATGATTGCATAATTTGTGAACAGTTGAATTTGAGTTCAAATCTCTTTTGAACGAGTGAAAGGGATGAGCAATGGTCAACAATTCTGTGGACAAATTGGCGCTGTTACAGTTTTCAAAAGTTTATGACACATTGCGACTGACCGTCGCGTGTTGGAGTAACAGGGAAAGGAAAACGCATATAAAGATAGACAGAACTATCGAGATATAATTATGTGTTGAATTATGAATTGAAATGTTGAAAAGTTTATACAGTTTTTATGCGTTTTGAGAACTTGGCCCTTCAACTATCATTTCAACAGCCACTCGCAAAGAGCTCATTCCACTGCCACTTTTTTGATGTACATATATGGATGAAGTTAGATTTGCGAGCAAAATAGTTTTTACGTTATTTTAATATACTCAAATTTGTTCTACTAAGCTGATTTCTATTATGAAAGCTTAGAGGTTCAGCATAATGATTCTTTGAAGGGATATATCTCATTTGCTTAAATTCTTATATTGTAAATAGTTTTTGGGAGATTTTGCTTCGGAAATTTTAGAAAACTTATACAATAGCCAATAAACCTGTAAAGATTGGCTATGATGAAGTTGATAGTTCAATAAACAAGCTGATAAGTCGAAATCCATAAATATGTTCCCGATCACTTTGTTTTAGTTCCTTAAAAATTGGTAGCGGGTTTCTCACAGACGAGCACTGACATTCCAAATTGATTTTTACATACATATTTGTCAAAAAGTCATGCTAGCCAAAGGTCAAAAAGGGTAATAAAACTATCACCAGTGGCATGTTCTTCTCAGAGCGTGCATTCCTTTGAATTGTCAATCAATATACAGTTTTATGTGTATGATTGTTTTGTGTTGCATTGCAATATAAGCAAATATGTATGTGTATTACATTTACAACTATGTCTATATCGGAAATGTTTTTTTTTTTGAAAAGTTGAACTGAATAATTAGATTTTGCTGTTGACAAAATCGGCAACAATGGTTGCGTTTAGATCTTGATGAGTACATTGGGTGATCCTATGATTCAAACTGGCTAATGAATGCAAAATAAACCACAAATAACTTTTATAATTAAATATTGTGAACATTTTGCACGCCCATAATTACTTGCTCGGTCTCCGCAAATACTTTTTTTTTATTGTGCGCTTAAATAAATTTCAACATAATGTACATAATTAATGTGCTGGACCGAAAAAACAGAGCTCTGTATAAATCACATTGGGAATGGAGTCCCTATGTGCGTGTGCGTGTATGTGTGTGTGTGCGTGTGCCCATGCGGACCTGTGTAAACATTTCATCCGTGTATCTGTGCACATTTGCGGTCAGCCTCATGTTGCACGCACAATCAGTCGCCTTTCGTTGCTTATCGACTGGCGCCATTGATTGCAGTTCATTAAGCACGCCCAGCTCGGCTCAGACACATTCTTTACAATGGTACCAGTATGCTTCCCAGGATAACTACACCTGCTGTGGTAGCGGAATTCATTAGCTTCCCATAGTCCGCCTTCAGTCGCTTAACGGGCCGCTTGACCTTATGTGTTTCCTTGCTTAAACGTCAGGTGCGCTTTGGTCTTTCATGTTAATTTCACTCTGCACCTCCTTCGCATTCCCCTCGCACTTATGTAACATGCATATATATATATATGTTATATATATATATATACTATGTTTTCTGTGCAATCTCTACTGTCAGCCAATTGCTGTGGCGTTGGTCATTACTGTTGATTGCTTATTCATGCGTACATTAATTTATTCATATGCCTTCAACTTTGCGTTGAGAGCGTTATTAAAATGAGGGCGACCATCGTCTGCTTTGGCGGGACCAACATTCAGCATAGGCGACGATGCGCATACGTAATCCTTAAACAAAGGGCTTGACATAGTAGAGGACTCTTCATCAGCTTGTGAAAATTAATTGCAACCGCGTTTCGTGTTTATATTTTAAATTAATTATAAATATTTATTTATCCTGATTAGCTAGTGGGTGGCAGAGGTTGGGGCGTTGCTTATGCTGAACTAAATTGATTTCAGTTAATTTAAGCGTAGAGCAACGCTTTTGGTGGGATGAATGGCAAATCGATATCAAAAACTTAGCTTTAAACCTAAAAGAGCCGGAAGCGACAACTAAAACAGAACCTTATTTTCTGGATGGTCATTACTCTTGGCTCTGTGGTTGCTGCTCTTTAAGCATATTCGATTTTTCCTCCTCTCTTTTTCTATAATAAATTGCAGTATCAATTTCAATACGAAATAATCAAGCGATTCTCTGAGCAAACTCAGTTACCCACCACCGCCCACCAACTACATACGACTTGTCTTATTGGGCGAATTCGTGTTTCGTTGCATACTTTTGTGCGCTGGAGTTAATTTCTTTCTTAAGTGGTAACAGGAGTTGCACGAGAAAAATGGTTAGAAATTTTAGCTACGAAATCAGGCAAAATTATTGAACTCAGCAAAGGAAAATGTAAAGAGCTTTAAAATAAAGAAACTACAAGTCAATTTGTATTACCGTTGCCGTCTTTTGCTCGTGCTCGAGCTATCCTCGTCTTCATTCTTTTTTTTTTCTTGGCACTACCGTTAACTGTTTTTTCTTTTACACTTACCCACTTTTATATACCCTCCCTTTTGAATGGAATAAGGGTTAATGAGCCAATTGCTTGTATCTAATATAAGAAACTAATGTGACTATTTTATTCAACGAAATTTTGAATTTTATAAACAACAGTGTGTAAAGTACATAATGCATAATTATTCTAGGGTAGAGGACTGATGAGTTTGCTGCAAGTATTTATTCTAGCGTTTTAGCCATGGCATGGAAACCACATGTAGACAGTGGCATGTGGGGCCGACAGTACTGAGAACTCTCTTTTCATTCGTTTGGGGCGAGGCTCTCATGTATCGTCCTGTCTGCGTATACATACACACATAGCTACAAATATCTACTATGTGCAGATATAACTTTTTTGCGAAAGATACACAGAAATGCACAGAAATTCATCTTGATTTGTTCTGCGATTTTTTGCGAGCAACCGCAGATTTAATGTTGTTTCAGTTTTTGTTTTGTTTCGTTTTCTTGCCACTCCTATATCACTTGACTCTGTCTGTGGTTTGTGTGTGGTCCACTAGTCAGAGACATTTAAGCGCATTTTGTTAAAAGTCATTCATGTGTTAATGCCAAGCTCATTGGTTGCTAGCTTTGTATATCGTACTTACCGCACAAAATGCACAACAGCAGAAAATAGTGCAGGATGCTGGTTCTACTGGCGCTGTTGCTGTTGCTCGGCCTCAAACTGTGACACCGACACCTACGCGGGCTGTCGTCTATTCCTTCTTTAGCTGGCATTATCGTTGAGGTTGTTCTCGCCGTAATGTCTGCAGATTTTGATGACAACATTTTGGAAGTGTTGCCGGTACTCCGACTATGCCTTTGCATTTCCGCGTTGTTGATACGAACGTGTGGACGATGTTTTGACCAGATGCGACGCCTGAACTCACTCTCACACTTACTGCTTGACATATGTGCTAGTACGGTAGAGAGAAGAGTGAGTGATGCGGATGGCGTTGATAGTGTCTGCCACATTGTCAGTGGGTCGCGCTTTTTGGACACTTTGTAAACGTTGGCCTCGCGTGCTGTTCCGCACTTACCCCCTGACATTAATTAAGTTGGAAATTAATTGAGCTGCACGGATGTGCAGCGCTTTGCTAATGAGCAAGTATATTAATTTGGCACGATGCTTGCCAGATTTCACTAGATTTGGCGTATTGAGTTACGGTTTATGCACTGGTTATAATTCACTGGCCAACAAGAAGGTTTATCTAATTATGCGATGATTTTTTGTAGTTTATTTTTATTTCTTTGTATTTATATTATGTTGTAATATCAACAATAAGCTCGTAAAATAATTCAATTTCATTTTCAGACAAAATTCTCTTATGAAAGTCTAAGTCTAAAATGCTGGTAAATTAAAAACTTGGTAAGTATTATTACTTATTTCCGATGGCATATTCACAAACTGTTGCATTTTGTTTTGTTGACTTATAACTTAATATATCTTTGGCGTTTCATTTGGTTTTCCGAATTCAGTAAGTCATTCTATTTTCTCGCTGCTCAACAAAGCTTCACAACGAACGCGACGCGCATCCCACAGATACAGATACGCAGCCGACAGATACACGAACACGACTAAACACGACCGAACTTAATGTGGGTATGTTGTCATAGCTCAGCAATAATTTTGAAATGTTGCTGATGCGATTGCATTGCAACATGTTGCCAAGTGATTGGTCTTATGTTGCTGGGAATGTTGTGGTGTCGTTTACTTTGACGTGCTCCTGCTCGTTAGGTTTTCCGCTGTGCCACATTTCCGCGAAAATGTTTGTTGCATTTGAACGCGCTTTTAGGGCCGCGCCTAATTGCTACAAGTTCTAGTCACACATGTCTATTAACACAAACACACACATTCACTAATGAGCCAGTCTGCAAAAAGAGAGAGAAAACAATGTTTAATTTAGTTGTTGACAAAACCACATACATAGACAGAAAATATGTGTTTACTTATGAATATTGAGTTTATTGCATGCTATTAAAATAACAAAGTTGTAAATAAATTATTTATGAGCAGGAAAATGCATATGCAAGCTAATGGTACGGGGCAATTTGAGAACTCATCATGTGCCACCTTACTTTACTTGATTTATGTCTCAATGGGCCTTTCTGATAAGCAATTTCGTTGACCTCTCAGTGGCCACTTGGAGCTTGGTCCCTACAAACATACATGTAAATAATTATCCGTATAACATATGAATGTACATACGTACATACATATGTATATATACACATATGTACATATGTACATTGCATACGGATATCAGACTAATTGGCAATTTGCACGCCAATCGCTTTTAGCTTGAGCCCGCCAGCAAAATTCTCTAATTATTTCTGTCAATAGATTTAGGGGTCTACTAGTAACATTATTTATGGCATCCCGTGCTGTTCAATTATGCGCCGCATTTCAGGAAACGCACATTTTCAAATCCTTTAAGCCTTGCTACAGCCTCTCTTTTCCTCTGAACCATCGTTTATTACAAGTTGCTGCCGCAATTAGTTATCATTGTTATTCGTCAATATTGATTTCTTTAGAGAGTAGAGTATCTGAAAGGCGAAATGCATTGACATTATTTGAGTTAGTATTAATACTCTTGCAGCTGAAGCAGCATAAATTTGGATAATGCATCGTAATGGGGCGGCTCTCTATCGACTGATAAAGCTGAAAGCCTATGCAAAGCATTCGATGGATACTGCATGTCGTATCGTGCACTAAAACCAAAATTTACTTCCGGCAAGAATCAAAGGAGAAGGGGCTTAAGGATGGCAGATCGGGTGCACACATTCATTCACACATCATTTCCTCCGCTCAACATTTGTTATGCCCTTTGTGATAGCAAATTGCCACAATTACTAGACAATGCTTATGGGGAGAGGAGTGCGTTCTAAATTTAGTTCGAGCAGTTGGCTCCCTCCCTGATTGTTGTCATTGTTGTACCGTTGTCCCATTGTCATTGGCAGGCCAATGTGATGCAGCTTCATTTATCATATTTTGTCATTGTTTGGATGCCAAACTCCGTTTTCCACTTCTGTCTTGTTGCATTTTATTAATTTGTTTTTCGTACATTTACATTTGTTTATTGATTAAAAAAATATACACACAAACAGAATAAAGGCGAATCTCGGCAGAGCTGTTGTCAGCTGCCACCAGCTGTTGCTGTTGTAGTTGTGCTTGTTGTTACTTTGCGGTCGCATGGAAGCAGCTGTAAACATGTGTTTGCACCAACATTATGATTGGTCGCCTACCCCACAAATATTATTTTTACTGTTTGCCCATTCCACTTCATTTTGTACGGTGTATTTATACTCTGTACTCCAACAGTAGAAGGGTATCTAACTTAAAGGTCATTTATGTAAGCAGCATAATCTCCAACTATGCATGTACAAATATAATATATGTAGTATGTAATCGAGTCGGAGCAACTTATTGGTTTTCGTAACGAACAGCGTCAAGGGGTACTGAGTGTCTCACAGTCGACTACGCTATATCTTGACGTATTTGTTTTATTAAAACATTGTTTTTGTAATTGTTGTCACTGTCTCCATTTCTTCTGATTTATCCACCTTTGTTCACGTAGTCAAAGCGCCTGTTGTCCCCTTCTGAATGTTGCTTCTTGAAATGTACAAATTATTATGTAAGACAATTTTGTCAGTTGCATTTTCCATGAATCTATTCGTTCTTGATTTGTTTTTGTTTAATTTTAAGGGTCTTTGTTTATTTATGTTATAATTATGTTTGACACTTTTCACATAAACTGTGTTTTTTTTTGCTGGAGGCAAAAATTGATTGATTTAATTCAGTTTGTTGTTATTTATCATTTTCAGGCTCATATTGCATTGTATTAACTCTAAATAAATTTATACCCACGTTTTTGCTGCATTTAATACCCACACACATTAACTGTTCAAAGAGCATATTTAGTATTTATATCGATGTTGTTAAATAATTTTAGGGATAAAATTGAATTCGAGGGACGTATAAAAAGACCAGTGGTCGTTCTAGATTGAAATTGGAACAGTTACATGTTGATATAGAAATAAATGCCGTTTATGGAACTGCTTTGCATTATACAAATATAAGCAAGGCAAGTTAACGCCGGCAGTCGACACAGATAACATTTAATTGGGTCAGGCTGAGTTGTGTCAGACTCAAGAAAAAGCTGATTAAAGTATCGCTCGATGCTTTTAATTAAAAGCAGATTAGCTTTGCGTGTGCAATGTATTTTAGCGAGACAAGGAATGAGGTTCTCATCACCACGAACGGGACCATAAACAAATTATTGCCAAGCTTTGTCATGGAGACATTGCCAATCGCTTCTGAGAAGCTGTAACGTAGTAGCGAGCGATTGCAGGGTGGATGGTTGGAGCTAACTGTTCCCCACTCCAACCATTGTTGCTATAAAGCCAACGCCATTTTAAGTGATCCCTTCACCATCCTTATAGCCGTTTAGACTTCTCCTCGTTGGGGTCGGCTCTTAACCCATGTGTTGGGTTACAATGAATAATTTTTATGCAAGCACAGCCTACTACTGCTTCGCAATGCGCTTTCGTGGTGCCATTCACTGTTGTCGGCGATGATACTGCTGGAGTTTGTTTGTTACTTGCCACATCAGTCACCGTTCACTTGACACATTTAGTTTGCCATGCAATTGGCACGAAGATGTTCTTGTCACATGGCAATAAAGTCGAGGTGTCAACCAGCACGAAGTCGAGAAGGCGACACCTAAAAATAACTGAAAGTTTTTCACACCAAATGGCTAGGGCAGCAGCGTCAACAAATTGAAATATTTATTTCAAAGTGTTTCAATGTCTCGCGTTTACGACTAGTCGCACCAGTTGCCAGGTGAGAGAGAGAGAGAGAGAGCGAGAAAGACAGAGGGCAAAGACATTGCAGGATCCAGTTTCCCTTCCAATTCTCAGGTCAGCTCCATTAAAATGAAAACTCAACAGACTAGCTTAGTACGTTTGCCATAAATCTGTTGCGGTAGAATGCATCCAAAATTGTGCATTGGGTTAAGCTTTTTGTTCGACTATCAATTTTATTTCCGACTGTTGTCAGTGTTCGCACCACATCAAATGTTTTCACATCAGCTTAATTACTTCACGTGCCTGTCTGTAGCAGCCGTGAGTTCCCCCTAGACACTGCTTCGGAAACCCAACCAGGCGGCATGGATTTAAATGTGCTGCGCATTTGCAGTGGCAGCAGCATTTCGCTTTATAAAGGCTCCGCATTTACTCTACTTAAATGCCACTAAATGCGCATAAATGCATTTTTATTAAATTCGCTTTAAAATTGATATTGTCCGTCCTGCTGCTAGCAGCATGTGGTTTTCCAAACGAGCCACAGCCACCACATCCACATCCACATCCACATTCCCATTCACATGCCAAAGTGCCACACTTGCGGTTGGGTTTGGTCGCCTTTTGTATGAATGGATTTTATTCATCAAATATTTCATTTTTTTTTTTTTTTGTATTCTGAATCGCTGCCTTGGCTCTCAACTTCTGCGTTTTACTTCGTCATTTTCTCTGCTAAGAATTAATTAAAAGCGTTACACAGAATCCGATAGAATGGGATGTATTGTTATTAAAGGCATCTCTTGTTGACCCTTCAGGCGCCCCTTGGCTTTTAATATTTTAAAAATTGGATTCTTTTTGCAAATTTGTTAGTTCAGGGCCCTTGTTTAGTCTAGTGGTTTGACATACGTAAATATCGGGACAAGTGAACTATGTTGTACGTGACTGCGACGATGAAGTACACTAGTGCTTAACTTAAAAATAAAAACAAATTCGAACATAAACGGAAAAAGTTTGGTTTCCATTAGCTGCGGCAGCATAGCTAATTGGTTTTGCTTGGCTTTTATTCTTATTGTATCCAAACCTCAGCCAATATCCAATTACGCAGTGAGCCGAAGTGAGTTAGTGCAGTTAAGGTCAAAGTTGAGCCAGACCGCGTCCAAGCCCCACTTGAAATCCAATTTTGATAATAAGTGCGAAAAAAGCAAAACACCCAAAAGCGGGTGCCCATTTAATAAAAATGAAATTTGCGCACAATTATCTCAACAAATTAAGCTTTAGCCACATTTTGTTCATTTTGTTAGCGACTTCCGAGCATGGCGAGCAAAAGAGCCCTTGCTCCACTCAATGCATGTAATTAAATTGAAATTTCAATATTGCCCATGGCGCAGACCCTGGTAGGCGACGAGACCCGACAGTCAGCCAGCGAGCCTGCCAGCAGCTGTCGTTCCATGGCGGCACTCACTCATTTTTTTGTTTTTTTTTTATTTTTTTTCAACTTCTTTCCAGCA
This sequence comes from Drosophila ustulata, assembly GCA_035047365.1. NCBI lineage: Eukaryota > Metazoa > Arthropoda > Insecta > Diptera > Drosophilidae > Drosophila > Drosophila ustulata. The sequence continues at coordinate 32,332,483 of JAWNPT010000094.1, forward strand.
CATGCCGTTGATTTATAAGCCGTGGCCAAAAATGTTGCAAAATTAAAGTATAATTTATGTGCCGTATTTGCCGCGCGTATCCGGTGAATTCGAGTCCTGCTTATCCGCTTCATGTCTCACTTGGGCAAGTGAGTGCGTAATGCGGGGCGACCTTGTGGCCCAAGTGACACGGGCAAAAAACTCACTGGGCTTAATGTGGCCTGGCCAACTTTGACCCCGCGCTTTCTGCACCTGCGCTGCGAGCAAAGTGTTAATGTGTTTATGTGAATGGCGCTGACTCGACATTGCCTGCCTGCCTGCCTGCCTGCTGAATCTCGTATGTCAGCGTCTGTGTCGAGTGTCCTTGCCCTGTGCTGTTTGCCACTTGAGTTATTTAAATTGTGTAAGTGCGAGCGGGCGATATGCGATGGCTGGGTAATGAAAAAAGATTGATAAAATATGCTAATTGCGCTTGTCGCGACCCAAAATTGAACCTATGCTCTTTTACCAACAACGCTGAAAAGTTATTTTTCTTGATACCTGAACTTGAAGTCAATTCAATTTAGTAATGAGTTTTAGTTATAGTTAAATAGATCAAATCGTAAAATAATCAAGAGACTTAAAGTAACCTTTATTTGTATTCGTGCATTATATGTAAGTGTCTGTTGGATAACTGAGTCTTATGTATCGGGTGGTCAAAGACTTTCCATGGTTGCTGGATATATTAATTTTGTTATAACTCTCTTTTCAGAACTCTGTTATTAGTTCACTTGTATTTAGTCGTATAATACTTTGGCGAAACATATAAACATCTCGCATTTTTGAGATGCATCCTAAAAGTTTTACTTAATTAGCAGAGCTGGTATATTCTTAATTAGTAATAATAAATATTTAATGTAAATTACCAGGAGATGAAGCGGGAAAACGTAAAACAGGAAAATAGAAAGTTTGTTAAACAAACTTAGAATACCAAAACCCTTGTAAAGTTCACAATTGTTGCCATGGTACTGAAGTTTTCTGTTCACCTGCTGTGAAATTTTGCAAAATAATCAAAAATCTTTCCTTTGGTCTGAGTGCCTGGATAGGAACATATCTCATTACATGTAAAATTGGCAGGTTTGCTCTTCCTTACACTAATTATCTACTAATGAGTTTACTTTAAAATAATTATTTGACTGTTTGACTTACGTTTATGATTGAATTGATAATATTTATGCACTTTACGCTTTAATACTAAAATGAAAAATATGTATTGATTTGCATTTATCTTACATGTAACGGAGACCTTAACTTGGCTTTGGACATTATGTGATATTGATATACATATACATACAGTTATATGATTAAGGCCACAAAAAAGAAAGCAAGACCCAGCAATCTTTTCAATAGGCTAAGTATTGACACCCGTAAATATGTTTCCGATTCGTTCCGGGTTATCCGATTGTCCAAGTGTATGTGTTTCGGATTGTGTACGTTTGTGTGCGTCACTTTCCGGTTTGCCGTTTACATTTTTGTCGACTCAATTTCCGTGTCTAATGACCCGATAACAAATATGCTCAAATTCTTCAAATCAGTTTCTGTAACTAACTGGCATGTTGATATTTTTTGGTACTGGTATGTATTAGCCCATCTGTATCATAGACTTAGTATGTATGTACATGCTTAAGAGCTAATAATACAAAATGATTATCAAAATAAAATAAAAAGGTCTGATCGACTTTATGATGCATATTTTTTGTAGATATGTACTAATCATACCACTCAACAATGCTTATGGCGGCATTAGCGAAACGGTTAAGTCTTCAATCTATGGGCTGTGCCTGGGGTATTTAAAATGATATGAAAGAAATAACGAAACATGATACACAATTATAACCTAATCCTTGGCAATAATCAATTGGGGAAACCTTATTCGGTTGAACTGTGTGAACTTACTCCTATAGTAACGACAACAAGGATGCGTGTCGCATTGCTTTTGATTATATCGCATAAATGTTTTTTAACAAGAACAAATCAAAGGCTATCGAGAAGTGAAAGGCGAACAAGGCCGAAAATTAAGCGAAAAACGAAAATCATATACGTTTGTGTGATTTTATTTGTTTGAGCGGGAGAAGGAAAGAAAAGGGTGGAGGGATGCTGCCCAGATCTGGGCACATAAACAACAGTAAATACGGTTGTGTTGGCTATTGAGCTTATTATTGGAGAAGCATACTGAGTTTGTGATTTGGCATGCATAGAACGTCATGTGTTCTTCCTGCCTGTTGTTATTTTCAATCCTTTGTGTCAATAAATTTTTATGGTGGCTTATTGGATCCTTTTTGGATTTGCCCCTGCTATACTGCTTGATTGTTGCTTAATAGCGGTTGCGCTTCATTCTTTTCTTGATTTAAAAATATGTTTTACGCATTTTCAAGGAGCCTCTTCTTATTAAAATTGAACAAAAATCCAACAATAACAAATATATGAAGATTTAAGTTTCTTATTTTTTGAATATATTCTAACCAAATTTACGTAGTTAATTTATTTTGATTGTTTAATTCTCAAGAATTTTGTAAACATTTTAGATTTTTACATAAGGTTGATATTTCGAAATCATTTGATACGTACGTTTTTCATCCTTCTTTCTAACAGAAGATATATAACTGTTTAATTTAAGAATATCCTTTTTTTGTTGATTGCTGTTTGCATCATTGTGATTATCGCTGATTGTGGGATTATTCATTTTGTGTGCTTGGCAGTAAATACGACTGCCGCACTGTAGAGCTGTGAAATATAATTGACTGAAAAATGTACATACATACATACATACATTCTTTATCGTAAAACTGTTTGTACACTTACAAAAATGTACATGTGCATTGGATATGACAAAGTGAAGTTTGTTGAATGAAAAATTTATGTATCATTTATTGTTGTTCTGGTATATGTATGTGCAATTATTTGTTTGTATGATTGTAGCAATAATTAATTAATAAATAAATACACACAATAAGTATAATAATGCCGTGGCTGATTAAGTGCTTTTAATGTTATAATAAATATGTGCATAATTATGCAAACGCATACATATAATCATACGGTGTCTTCATTCTTAAACGCTTTTGTTGATTACAAAAATTAAGTTATTTGTATGGTATTTGTGATTTTTAGTCGTCAATACAGGGTTAATACGGGGTTATCGGTATTTTGACAAATTTGTATTTTCTCGATTGTATTTTCTGTTTGCGTTAGAAACTAAATTAATATTTTTATTTACTTGCAAATTGTTGCCATAAAACATAGATTTAATCTTAAAAATGATGCGCAAAAGTTTTTGAGGATAAATTAAGGCGTCACATCAAAAAGATGAACTCACAATAAAGAGAAGCAAACCAAATAAAATGAAGCCCTTAAAAGTTACTCTCCATAAGATGCTAAATAACAATGTCAACAGCAGTAATACAATTCCAATGAATGAATTGTTATCCTGAATATCAAAATGAGTCAATAAAAAATAATAAAAATATGATGAGGCTAGTCGTGCGTGATGAGCAGAGCAGAGATCAGTTGGCGTCAATTCACCCAGAATCACAATTCCAGCAATACAATCCACCTACAATGTTCCCACTCTCATGTATTTCACTAGAATCATCAATGTTATTGTTATACGTTTACACATTACACATACATACATAGAGATACATACATCATACAAACATATGAGCAAATTTATATACCCAATGTGCGCATGCATACGTACATATGTGCAGCATATATGTTACACATACCCAATAAATTTACATTTTTATCGAAAAAGTTTCACAGTTTTCGCTGTGCTGATGATGTTGCTCATGCTAATGTTGTTGTTGTCACATTAAAACGGAAATATCAAAAAATAAATCTCCTTGCTTGTTTCCGTTGTTAGAATGGCAAATACAGACTCTAACGCTTATAATTGGCGCACACTCTCACAATAATATGTGTATATTGGAAACAAAAAGATCCATTTGCGACTTTTAATGCCGTCATCATTGACTCAATCAGTTCTGAAACTTTCATTGCCACATTGATATGGCTCGAGAAGTTCCATCAAATGCGATTGGCTACTGCTGAATTTATGTCATGTTCACCACTGTTTTTTACGATGTTTTTCTTATTTCTTTATGTATGATAAATTATTTGATTTGTTTTTTAAACAGATTGACAAACAGATAGATATGAGGGTTTGATTGGAAGCACAACAAAGACTTTGAATATAATTTGAATCGTATTTGTATTTATTTATGAAGAATTTTTTTTAAGGTAGAGGTATCGGCTTATCTAAGTTGCGACATTTATTTCTCGCAGGTAACTTACTTTCGAGAACCCTTCACTAAACCTAAGAGCAAGCTGAATGATTTGTTACTTTAGTGACTTTCGGTTTCCCATTTCGTTCAATAATTTAGTAGCAAATACTTTACGACTCCTTAGTGTATATTGATTCATACAAGGCTAGTAAGGCTTAGTTTTATCTATAGCCGCTGGTACTGCAGTGTTTTCACGACGAGTATTTGCTTCATTAGGCGCCTCTTTTGTCACACAATACCTATCTAGGATATGTCTGATGTGTGTTATACATATGTCTGTTGCCTTTGTCTAGCAGCTGTTGTTGTTTTCTAACGTTTATTGCTGTTGGCATTCTGTTTTTGTAATCGTGTATTGACATGTGACGCACCTTGCGTGGATGTGGCACTTCATGCGTCCTCATTAGTTACAGAACTTACACTCCCCAATGTTGGTTTCGTGTTGCACGTCACTTAGGTTTTTCGTCACCATTCATTTCATGCAAACTAAGAATGCGGGTTTCGGTACTAGAAAAGCTAGGTAAATTTTCAAACCGTCGCAATGTGGATTTGACTAGCTAAAAAATAAATAAAATTCAAATATTTAATATTTAATGCATTTAAATACATGAATGCATACATAAAGCATTTCCATTATCTGTTAAATTTCCCTCTTTATTACAGATTTCTTGTGCTATAGCTGCAAGTAAGACAGTCGAAGAGAGTATCCTTTTAGTAGTAAATTTTGTTTTCACATAGGAGTATTTTTTTATGTTTGTGCATATTTTCGTATATTTTTTGTTGCTTCACTCTTAGTGGGGAGTTTCACAAATTTAAATTAAAAGTTCGGCACTTTGCATTTTATCCTTGGCTTTATGACTTGGGTTAACATGGCAATGAAATTGCTCTTCTGGTTTTTGTTGTATCGCGTGTGAAACTTTGTGCCGACATTTTGCGATTGTAAAGTGTCAAACGTTTAAAACTTAAATCGGTTTTTTCTCAAGCAATCGCTGCAAGCTACTCGAATGAAACGTTTTTCCATTATCGTTTAAGTTTCGTGAAAAACCACACACCAATTTCACTTTAATTTATTTATAAATTTTCTTTAAGTTTTTATAAGTACGTCAAATCCATTGATAGTGTGCATATATGTATAAGAAGAGCCTGCAAACCTGATATAGAAAAGGTAATAATATATAATATCAGAAAGTTTTTGAGCTATTGAAAATTCAACTTAATTTTGAAGACACGTATACTTTGTATAATCGATGCAGAAGGCTGTCCAGATTATATGTGTAAGAAACAGCGGGAGAATAGATATTAAAATAAGAGTACGAGGTGGAAACAAGGTATCTACTAGTCGGGCAGTCTCAATTGGCTTCTGCATACTTGTTGAATATATTTTAATTTAAAATGTGCATATAACATGCCTAATATTGCATGAGTGCTTATCGTGAAATGCTTAAACATTTTTTTTTACACATATTTCATTCACGCGATGTTTTGCAAAATATTTTTTGTATGTTACGGGCGCAACTTTGAGTACAGACTCAGAACCCATATGCATGTGTAAATATGCAAGTGTGAGTTAAGCATCTAAGGCATGTATGTCAAAGGGGCACCGACATTATGCCATGGTCCTGGACCTGATGCTTGCTCATGCAATTGCATGCCTTGGCCTTTAGCACCAGTCTGCCAGAAAATTTGCATATATCTATGTATGTGTATGTGTATGTGTATCAGTTAGTGAATGTGTTGTATTATGATGTGGGGCGTCTGTGGGTTTTAGTAAGTTGGTATTCATTTTGAGTTGAAATTTATGCAATGGCTTAAATATGTGAGAAAATGGCATTTTCCGCCGGCAAGTGACAAAAATGTTGTGCGTTTAGTAAAATAATTATATGATACTTAAATTTCGCATGAATTTTTTATGAAATAAAGGACAGCTGGGACCGACAAGTAAGCCAGCCGACTAAGTAAATATATGCATCTCATAGCTGACATAAATATTTGCCAATGGGGTTTAGCTCTGTTGAAAGTTCTATTTATGAGCACATTTCCGTCAGTGTTCTGTTACAGCTGAGAACAAAGTATTATGTTTTTTTAATTGCTTGAATACGATTCACTCAACATGCTCATACCGACGATACGTTTTTGAGGTTTTATAAGTAGCGAGCATTTCATACGCAGCAACCTTACACTAACGTATATAAAGTTAAACCATGCAATGGTATATTCGAGTTTCATATTTAGCTCTTGCTCTGTTCAGCTCTCAAGTTTCCTGCTTGTATAAAATCAATAGGAGCTTTTGATTTTCCACATGTCAAATAGTTTAGCACCTAGCAACAGGAGGGTATGCTCCCAGTGTAACAAAGTTTAAGAAAATAAAAAATTCGTATACCTCGCTTTACTCATTTACTCAAGAGGCATAGGCAATAAAGCTAAGACATCAAGCAAAGCATTAAAAAATAACGGATAGCATCGAAAATCAATTTCCTCAAACATCCAATGAAAAACAGGAAACTTTTGTATTAGTTTGCTAAAGTAGGAGTCAAGCTTGGACAACAACTTGAAAGATGCTTTCACCTGTCGTTGCTGCGGTGGCCATAAAAAAGGATCTCAGTCAAAGTGAAATCCTGTCCCGCAATCACCCAAACAATCAATAGTTTGATTAGCTTTGAGCGCCACGTGTTGACTGTTGGCCAACAACAAAAAATCAGCTCTAAGTTTGACAGCAACAAACTTTTAACTGTTGCTTATCTGTGAGCGCTTAAACTTTCAGTACACCAGCATCGTCAATATCAACAGCACTTGCCCGAAGCACCAACTCATTCGCATTTCTTTGTATGTGTATAAAAATGTGTGCAGATTTATATGCAGTATACAACTTTAGGTCAAATAGACAAAATATGCACATAAATTTTATTCCAAAAATCAACAACAAAACCAAAGCAAAAAAAAAACAAAAACTTGCAAATGTTCACAGATAATCGCATCGCTGGGCCAAACGAATATACTATAAAAATAAGAATAAGAATAACCAGTATCCTCATTATCACAGGTAGCAATGAAATTTGCTGAAATTAACCAAACTGAAAGGTCTCACCTTTCGGATTGATGTGAACGAAAACCGCCGAGAAGTAAGCAAGAAATGTGAAGGCTTGCCGTATGCCACGCCTTCTTATTGCCATATACAAATGAGTTGTCTAGGAGCGCACAACAAATGACAATTCATGTAAATTGCTTAATTTATTAGACTTTTTCTTAGGCGGGAAACATCAATCCCCAAACTCCCTCAATCCAAGTGGGCGCCCTACATTTCCGGCAGAGCCACGCGGCTTCCTGACTTTGACATCGTCGCGACTTTGGCTTAAGTATTTCACTCCGTACCATTCTTGTTGTTATGAATTTGCTTGTTGTTTCTGTTTCTGTTTCTGTTGTTGTTGCCTCTTTGCATGACTTCTATTTGTGTGCTGTAGCAATTTTTGTCGCTCGGGCTTTGACGGGCTTTTGTTTTATTTGCCGGTACAAAAGTTTTGTAGCATTTTCTTGACGCCGTTTTTCTTTTTATTTGGCCGTTAGTCTTTACGTTGTTATGTGAATTTGCTATCTTAATTCTTGTCATTTAAAAAATCTGCTGCCATTTGTTGTTAAATAAAACTTAAGGCAATTGAATTCGTTAGCACAAAGCTTTTGAAAGTTTTATTGTATCATTTTTCAGGTCTTAATATGCAAAAAGAAATATATGTCAGTAAAAACTGAGCTTCAATGCTTGGGGCTACACTTTTTTCGTTTGAATACTTTATTCTTAGGGATACATTAATACCCGCTCTTACAGCCGCTCAAAACTTCTGCAATATCTTCTTGGTTAGTTATCCGATTGATGATACATTTTCCGGAGAAGTGAGAACTGATAAATTTTTTAGATACTAACAGATACAGTTATATGTAAGTTTAATGTTCAATATGCATCTAGGTGGTCACATTATTTTCGACATCTCCAATTGCATTAAGAATTACTGCATGGAGACTGCATAGACGCCGGTACAAATTGGGGAAAATTTTACCACCCACCGGTTTGCTGACGTTAGCTTAATGGTAGTATTCATTCGCTCTTGCCTGGCTGCGATTGCACTTTTCAGTGCAGCTGCTTCTCCTCAATGCCGTAGTTGAAGGAATAACATGAGTACGAGAACGTATACGAAAAATTCCATAAAATGCATTGCTTGAGCGAAGGCAGCTCGAGAAAAGTGTAAGAAATGCGCGCCAAGCCATTCAAAATCAAGGAACCAACACATGAACCTCCACAATAATATACAAACACACACATACACACAAACACGGTGTAGAATGACACGCGTTACTGAAACTAGGTTACAAATGAAACTTAAAGCTACGTACTGGTCCAAGGCGTTACATTTGATGCCGACTGCTGAGTTGCTTTGCGCTTGCCGCTTTTCCGCGAATTTCCCAACACACTCATAGTACAAGAAATTAAATATATGTGCAACAAACCTGAATGCTGGTCACCCGCGAATTCAATCACTGCGGCTTAAACTTAGTTTATTTTTGCATATTGTTCCCTCACTTCCCTTAGAAGTAGCTCAAACTCACGGTAGTTCAGTTATCACTTTAATTCTGGTATTTGCCTCGATATCCTATCACTGGCTATCACTTATCGAGAATCGCATCGCGACATTTGGTATGTGGGCTTGTTTGCTGAGCCGGTTAACTGCACCCGAAAAGCTGGCTCGAACTGTTTCACTATGTTGCCTACTGGCAACTGGCAGCTGGCGGTCGCTGTGCTGCCGATGCGGCGAAAAAGAGCCGAATAACCCGACTGAATTTGCCATCATTCGCCAGTGAGTTTCGAGAACGAAGGTACAACACGATGTCGGCTATAACATATCGGAGAAGAGAATACGCATCCGCCGTGAGCACCCTCATAGATTGTATAACAGTTTTCTGACTCGCTCAGCTTTTGCATGTATGATGTATTTGTATGACTTTGCGGAAGTATGTGTAGGTGTGTGAAATTGTGTCATTAGGTGCACTTGTTTTCATTGTGCTTCCTTAACTGCTGGACCTGTCGCATTTGCCGCCACTTCTGTTGTCTTTTTGTTGATGCTTGTACGTATGAACATAGAGAAGACTGGAATTAGGAAGTTTAGCGTAGAGTGACTAGGCATAAAAAATTAAGCGCGTGTATCCTTTTCTGTATACGATGAAAGGTGTGTCACAGCTTAGACTCATCTACGAGTAAATGCCAACAATTATGTTTCGGAGTCTCATTAGTTGCAACTTTCAGCTTCAAACACGCCAGTTAGTGCTTGGTGTGGGCGCTAGAGATGCTCTTAGTAAATGATGCCGTTAATGATGTAAATGGAAACGAGTCAAGCGTTCTGCTTTGAGGTCGAGTTCGTAAGGCCGACGAAAAGGTTTGTTAATTGGTATTGCTTGCTTTGCTTAATATGTAAGTTTATTCATAAAACTATGGAGGAAGAAATATATGTACAACAGTTGACAAGACTTAAGTAGTGCACTTCCCGAATCTATAGGATATACGTATAATCAACGATTAAACTACTGCAACGGTGCAAACCCAATCACGCTGACGGTCGCAAAAAATCATGAAAAGCAACAAAAGGCAAAATGCGCAACAAAAAGCCAACACACAAAAACAATATACAGCGTAAACAGAGACCGAGAGTAAAGATCACATACGAACGTGTTTAATGAATGCTCTGTGCCTAAACAGAGCGGCACAGTCTGATGGTAGCCCTTGCTCCAGGACAACTGGAAACATTGTTTGATGTGCCACCCCGTAGTAGTTAGTGCAACGCCTGGGGCAACTAATTTAAGAAACGCCCGTTATAATTACAGCATTTACAGCCAAAGGCAACAAAATGCTGGAAAATGATGCACACGTGACGTCCGTGTCGAGTATGCATTGGTTAGGATGGTTGGTCAAGAAATGCTGCAAGTATATAATAATTTACGCAGTAAAACCTAAACCATGCTACAAATTTGCAGGAGTCAAAACATAATTCTAGAGATTATATATACTAAAAACTATGCGCTATGAAATTAAGAAATAAGGGATGCCAGTCCATGAAATACTCCAAAGCTCAAATATTGATAATTTATTATCTTGATCTATTAATCGAAAATTATGAAATGATTCCGTTAGAGATTCAAATATGGTCTTTCACCGGTCTCTTTCATAAGTAACAAATTTCTAGTATACCTCAATTAGGTGTAATAATTTTTTGTAAGCTTATTTTTGTAACGGAAGAAAGCGTGGAAATGAATTCCAAGCTGCGCGCCCAAAAAATTAGTCGCGCTTTTTCGCGTTTGTCGGAAAATAATAAAACTGAAGTGTAAATTTAGTTCCGCTGCAAAAATGCGGGCAATTGTTGCCAGCAACTTGCCGAAGCATGGGCGAGTCCTCAAGCGTTGAGGTGGACGCTGCAACTTTTTCTAATTAAGCGTACGTGCGACTGTCAGCAACATCAGAAACGACTTTGGTCATAAGAAGCGTACAGCGAGGTAGCTGCCCTATTGGAGCTTAGTGCTTGTGTAAATTATTGTCGTTGACAATTGCTTTAATTGAAAATTGTATATACATACATAACATCAAGCTTGACAAGTCAAGTTGTATGTGTGAGATGTGCGTGTGTGTACCGATCCGCTAAGTGGACGTTGTAAAAGAGGAAGCTTCAGAAAGATCACCCAACTGGCTTAGATTTGCATGTATGGAAATATGTATATATAGACAAACAATACAAAAATGAATTAACATAGCTTTGTTTTTCTTGGCTACTTCAATGAAAGAATGCTTAGAGGTGGGTAGCATTCATTTTGTGAAATACTTTATTTTTCTAATACACTAAGAAACGGTTTTTCATAACTATGTCTGTAAGTGCATTTAATTAAAACTAAGCATTCAATTCAATGCAAGCTGCGACCATTTACCAATACATACAAAATATCCGAAAAACTGTGTTTTATTTTTTGCTGGGTAAGCTGGCTAGTGGATTAATATATTAATACCTAAAGACAAATGAATAAGTATATGCTTCGTGGAATTGTTAGGGGCGGGCTAAGCAAACTTTAAGACGGCTGAGCAATAACAATAACAATTCAATCAACCCCATAGTTCGGTTAACAAATGCTGACTCGTTTATTTCCCAGATGCCAGACAAGAGCGAACACCCGGCAAATACTTCAGACAACCTTTACCAACATTTGTAAGCATTTGTCTTGCCCCATGGCGATGCACAGGTTTGAGCAGTGGCCTCCACTTGACTTTGCACGCTCTTGGCTGACCAGCTCGAACTTAACAACTGCATAGTTCGCTTGAGAGCAACTTGAAGCCTTAATTGAAGTTGTAGTTGTGTTTGTAGTGGTAGTGGCAGAGGTAGTGACTATGTTAGTAGAGAGGCCCTGTGCTTCGATAAGCGCTGGTCGCATAACTCAAGATGCGCCTCAGAATCCATTTCCCGTCACGCCGTTGCACATTTATCAAGTTGAAGCGCCACAGCAGTAGCACCAGCAGTAGAACATGCAACTCAACAGTACGTCATAAATAAGCCTACACTCTGCTCAAACTGCTGGCTGCCAAGTAATGCATTGTATGCTTGGAATACTTGCACTGCAAGTACAACTTTCTTAATTTTCGTTTGCCGTATATTTTCTCAGTGCAACCGCTAAGTATCGGCTCCATATTGTCGAAAGCCGCTAAAGATGTCTCCACACAGCAAAAGATTGCGCTTATTTACAAGCACTTGGCTCGGTAATAATCAGACCTTGCCAGTCAAGCATCTTTCAAGTTAGATTTTCTTACGGGTGTTTCGGAAATCAGCCTAACATTTTTTAATTCTTAATGCTTTTATTGCGATTCCCTTCGCTACCCAATTCGATGATGTTCCCGGTTTGAAGCCTTGTTTTTTTCGACATTGCTTATTTTTCGACTCGTTTCGAGTACAATATGTAATTAGGCTTTTGATAGTTACATTAATATTTAACTTCCGATTTCCATTCAAATCTTGGATATACAAATCATACAAACTCCAACAATTTCGAGTATGTGGAGCAAGATTGTCGACTGCCGCGTATACTTGATATTTTACGTCGAAAGTTTGAGTTAGTTTTGTTTGTTGGCATTTCTAATGCTCTGGAAAAAGTTTTTGCTAGTTTTTGATTGCGTTGCAATTGCAAAAAGATTGCATATTTGATTTGCGCTGATTTGTGTTTGCTTTGGCAACACTTTACCGAGAAGTTCATACTGCATATAGTATGAATATAAAACCAGAGGTATTGGTTCTTAAACAAATCTGAATTTCATCTCAATATTGTTGCAACCCTTTACACTATTTTAATTAGAAATGTTGTCAAATACGCGATTGACTGAGCACAGACTCGAAAAAAAACAGCGGGACTAAAAGATCGTTTGCATACGAACTAAACAAAATTTTAAAATGGTTCAATTTATTAGGATTAAATATATATATTTGTATATATATAAATAAATTAATTTTACGCATCAAATTCTCTTGCAAGCTGAATAAAACTTTTCAATACATACAAAGATTTGTCAATCGGTGTACATGTGATCGCTTGCAACTACTTCTGCTTAGCTAACATCAGCTTCTGCTTGTTACTTTGGTATACTTTCATGTTTTTTCGCTCAAGTGCAAAGGTTGCATTATCTTCGGCTTGACGTTGTCGCCTTCCTGCATTCAAGAAACATCTTCTGCTTTACTCTTCGCGTTAACTGGCAACTGTTTTTGCTTAACTATCAGCCACTGCTTCTGTTTTAATTTCACATTCTCAAAAGTAGTATCATCTTCTTTCGTCTCCGTCTCCTTGCATTTGATCAACTACCTTTGGTCAACTAACTGCAATTTCTTTTGCTTTACTTGATCTTCGTACATTTTTGTGGATTTTTGGATTTATGAGTGCTTTTTTTGCAATGCATCCCAATCCAATGGCATCTTCTTAACTCATTCAGACTGTAGTGGATATCAAAAAGTTGTAGTGAAATAACAACAATTTAAAAAATGTTGAGTAATATGGTAAAATAAATTATTGCTGGTATCGGAATTTAACTGTGTTGTTTAGTAATACTAACGTTTTCTTTTCTTGTCCGATTGTGGTAACAACATTTGTAGAAAGTAATGATGAAAACTTGAAAGGTCGACTGACTGGCTCTTTCAAATTGAAATGACCAATATTGGTATTATATCTGGTGGGCTCTGAGTTATTAATTTAATGCGATAATGAGAAAAGCGCCACATTGAGTAAAATAACCTCAGAAAACATCCTGAACGAATTCCAGTTAGCAAACTCCATTTGACTCATATTTTCTGCCTGCAGATTGTTGAGGGAAATTTAAGTAACGTGCGTGAATTTGAGGATTTCATGCACGTCCTGGCGCCGTGGTCCAGTGTCCGCGAGATTTTGTGAATTGCTTTTGCAAATGAAAGCTATTAAGTGGCTGCTACAGAGTCATCCCATCTACTCGATCCTCGTCCGTCGCATAAAATAAATATTTTTATGCTGCAACTTACGCAAAGTTCCTATTGAAGTTCCCATTGAAGTTTTGATTGATAAATGTATTTTTATCGCGCTCGCTTTTGGCTTTTTTATGACGTGCCTGAGACGTGAGCAGCGTCAGAGTAGCGTCAAAGCGATGTCTTGTATTAACTTACTTTTCAAATTATCTGGCCAGCCTGAGTGCTTTTTAATTACAAATACCATGAAACAGCTTTGCGTCTTTTCCCCTAGGAAACCAGAATAGGAAATTCATTTTTTATTTTTTACCCTAATATGAGTTCTTGCCGCCTTGAGCTACAAAGAGTGCCTGATTAAATAAATTGGCATAAATTAAAAGAAATATATCACCATGCCAACAATTAAATCAAAATTGTTGATGCCAAAGACAAGCTTGTCCTTCTTCTTTATTTTTCTTTAATTACTTTTAACCAAGTGTCCTCCTAATGATTACACAAACTAAATTAAAATAACTTATGTTGTTAAAAATACAACAAGTCGACTGCATGATATCCCAACATTTGCATACCCTTTTTTTTTTATCAATTTTACTGGGTATAAACATGCTAATTAGGTCTCTGTGTGAGGAAGACAGTGACTGGATCTTTGAAGTATTTACGCTCGAGTGTCTTATCACTGAAAGCGACGATGTGCGTGATGGGGAGACACATATTTATGTACATACATGCGAGTACATTTTGTTGATCTGAATTTTAGCAACAATTAACTGTTAGGCAAAGTTAAGCAGTATAAAAAGGAAATACTCGTTCTTGTGAATAGCAGACATACAACTGCTGTTATATCACAATATTATTATTTAATATGTATTCAATATGTGGATTTCGAGGTACTTATATTTATGAGAAATTGCGATAAAGAATCGAAGAGGCAATGTTGTGGGGCTAACCAAGTCCGATTTAAAATGCAGTAAAAGCTAGAACTGTTGAACTCCAATTGCAACGCAAACTGTGGCCGGATGAAAACTTTTTTTTAATTGGCAGCGCTGAAATTGGAGCCAAGCTAAGAGCAAAACAAACGGCAAAACAACTTTTCAACTACACATTTGGATTATTTATATATAAGAAAAAACCAAAAACAAAATTAAACAATTCAGTTCTGTTTTCACAGGAGTATATGCATGCTATTTTGTTAAGCATTTGTGCAAAGAATGTTATTCAATTTTCCGGAAGACAAAAGCACAATTTACCACTGAAAACACACAATTCGTAATGGTCTAAAAGTAGAATGAATTAAATGTAAAAAACATTAAACCGGAAAAACAAAAATAAGACTTTGTATTTAAGTATCAACATCTACTATAGTACATCCAGATTGGTGTTCGCTCCATCAATGGAGAAGCAGTTGTGTAATATCCTTGATTAAAAAAAGAATAACCTCGTCCAGAGCTTATAATTAAATGAAGATTAATTAGCTTGCCACAACCAAGATAATGCGTCTCTTGTTTGCCCTCCATACAATTATTTCTATGTGAATTGTTGTCATCCTAACCAAAATGTTTGTACATATGGTGTGATGTTCATACATATATCAGATGCTAGCATTGTCTTTGTAGCGTAATTAAAATTGCTTGCATGATTTTAATTTCAATGTTGAATTGTCTTCTTGCGCGAAGAGAAGTTCTCGATTGGCGCTCTTGTCTGGAGACATTTAATTCTATTCACTTCGCTATCAACTCGTTTAAAATATTTAGCAATGGGCTTTCCATAATAAAGTGACTAGTTTAATTTGTGTAAATGCCGTTTAGTGTGAACATACGAATTACAGAGCACATGATATTTAATCTACTGCACGAAACATAAATACATATCTACATACATACAGACATATGTCGCAAAAAGTCGAACCATTGCTCGGCAATCAAACAGCTTGGTTCATTGTTATGCCATCGGTGTTTGCTTGCCGTGATCATGCTGACAAATTATGCTATTTTATGCGTTTTTCGTCACTTACACACGCACACACCACCATTTTTACACCTCTACTCAGAACTGGGTTGGCACAACATCAAGATAAACGCACGCATGAGATACAGCGACAAGACAGACCTTTGAGACACAGTCAAAGTCGACCTGAAGTGCTTGTTTTTGTGGCCTGGCTAGCCTCTTATTTTCATTCCCGTTCCAGTGCCTGTTGGTGTTGCTGGTCGTGCTGCTGATATTGTTGTTGCTGCTACTGTTACCCCAGTTCCCATTTCCCAAGAGCATTATCTGTATGATGCGCGCGACTGGTGAAAATATTAAATGCGCCAGGCAAAGTGCTTGCCACAAGGATCACCAGCCCACCACAGTGGGAGTGAGCAAGTGAAACATGCGAAACAAGACATGGCGCATCGTAGGAACTGTTAATATTTCAGCTGCGGCAGTGACAAAGTCAATGGCAGCTTCTCATCCTGCGACAACGACAACAACAACGGCACCAACAACAACAAAGGCAACGCTGACGTGTAAACAAATTGACAGCTTATAAAAACCCGAACGTCATGTGCACATGAGAGAAGCGTTTTATTATGCAATTCAAGTTATTTGTGACACGTTTCTACCTAGCAGAACCGTGAAGTCTGCGAAAATTAATAATTAACAACGGAAACGTGTCTATCATTTTTAATAACGACACAAAAAGATGGTAATTTTAATGCTCAAAGCAGATCATTTTATACCTTATTTGCCCCACTCCGAATATGGTGAAATTTACATTTTGATCCGAACAGAATGACAACTTTCACATATATTTTACATGCATTAAGTTATCATGTCTGTACAAAATTAATCAGCTAATTGAATAATTCATTGAATTTGCTTGGCTTGGCTTTGCACTACAGATGTTTTATGTTAGTCTAATCTTACTCGCACTCGTTGCATATTAAATCAAATGTCAAACGATATCCTTCATATTTTAATTTGTTTTCCCTGATTTGTGCATTTCTAATGACCATTTTAGCTGCTATATCAAATTTAAGAAAGACTTCTTTCGCAAGAGACAAGCGGCAAATCGCATATGTTCCCAGGGAAATTAAGTAGTTTTGGGCTCGCTTTGATCTTGGCAACTATTGACGAATGCTGAGGCTGACCTAAGCAAACAGGCTGCCGCATGGGAAAGTCAAACACGCTACCCCCAAAGCGAACCCGTGGAAAAGCAAATAATATAAATGAGCACAGATATGCATATATATATATTCATACAAACAAATGTATTCTCGAACACATGCATGTAACTGACAATCCCTGCCATGCCAGGTCCAATGATTATATCCTTTATTGTATGTGGCTTATTATTTATATTTTGGCAACACTTAGTACCAGTTGCTGTTGATTTTGTTGTTGGGTAAACAAGTCGACTGTAATGTTGATTATGCAATTTAATACGTTCAGCTAATAGCTTTTGATGGCAAACATTTGACAGTTTGTCGGTTGCTTTGGGGCTCCCTACTTCACATTGCACTAATGAAAAATGGCGTTTAATTGTTGCATTAAACATTCATTGTTTATCCTAAATGTTGGCATAATCTCTCGTGTGTATATGCAACATAATTACATTAATAATAATAATTCAATAAATAATAACAATATTTTGATATTTCAAATTCAATACTAAAAACAAATGTGATCGACCAAACGATCTCAGAACTCGTTCATATTAACTTTCTAAATTATTCGCTCATAATACCTTTCCTATTTTATTCTTTTGGTATTCTTCATTCGCATCCGTCCAATGCTACATGTATTTTTCGCAATAGTTAGAACAATTTCGCAATTTGTTTATTGTATGTTATATCAGTTTTTTTGTTTGTGCAATATGTGTAAGGGAAGAGAACAAAATTTATGCTCTTCCATTTATTCAAAAGGCTTGCAAATGTGTATTTATTTGCTTGATTGCTCCCTCCAGCGCATTTCCCTATTTGCTTATCAGGCGTTCGCTTTGATTTGTTGGACCCAGAAGTGAATTGGCCGCAATGAAGTGAAGCAGGCCGACAGCCGATTTGGCTTTCCTTCGCAAGCTGTTAACCCAAATAATTATGGCTTCATTAACTTGATTGTGTGTGTAAGTGGTTTTTTGATAAAGCCCCTGAGTTATAGCCAATGCTTTGACCCGTTTTCATTGCGAAGTTGTCTGGACCGAAAAAAGAAACATTTCCGCAAATGACACAAATTAAGCACAGATTTAAGTGCTAATTTCGGTGGTGTAACTGAATGTTGCCAAAGGGTTTCGGAAATTGATTACTTACAGCACCCACCCACAGCATTTTACATATGCACACATGTATTTTTCTACACAAACATAAACATCTGCACACTGACACAAAAACCAGGCGGTGCCTATGGCGGAGACAAATCCCCATGCATGCCAATTACAAGACGGTTGTCAAACTCTTAAAAAATATGCGCGTGTGCTTCATTACACATGTTTATGTGTGTTATGGTATAGATAATACACAATTTTAAAAATGTGAATATAGTAGAAAATATACGACTATGAATAGAATTGAAAAATAAAGGCTATTACATATTGACTATAGAGGTTTTATAGACAATGTATTTGTTGATTTACATTTATTGGGAATGAATTAATAGGTATCACTGTAAGCTGTTACATTTGCAATAGGCAGTACAAGTTACCCTTTTCCAATTTTTCTTTTGCAGAATACAAAAAAGCAACATGAACAACAACCACACTATTATTTTTAAGGGCCAAACATTACAAGCTGCAAGGACAACAACGTGGAGGAGTGGTAACATAAAAATAAATAACAACAAATTGGCAGGCAAATGTTTAGTTTGCGGCAGCGTGCCATGTTACCCATATTCTTGGCCAGCCCCTGCAGCAGTAGCTGAAACGGAAGCAGCTTTAAACTTGAATCTCTCTTTCCTATCCCGGCGCTTCTCTTTTTGACTCTCTAATTCGCTGTCTCGCTCTTTTGCCCTTCCCTGGGCAGCCTTTGAAATGCCTTTGAGCTATTTTATAATTAGTCCCAGGCATGACAAAAACTTTTGGCAGAACAACTAAAGTGCCAGCCGCCGCTCTTTCGGGTCCGTTTTGGCAAACCAACCGCACGCGGCGCACATTTACAACTACGGCATGAAGCGGAAAACAACAACGGCACGCTCGTATGGGCGCAAGCAGCGGAGGTAAGAGACAAAATGTCCTGCGTAGGTGCGCAAGCTGTCTGATGTTAAATTTTATTGCAAATAATGCCATAACATATGGAAAGAACTTTGCAACATGCTTTACTGCGATGAAATTAGTTTGGGGTGCAGCCAAAGAAGCAATCAGTTGAGGCTTGGGCTCATATAATGTTTACCTTCAACCATCCCACCTCACAAGACAAAAAATGTTAAACTAATTGCTAATTGCCTACGGAGGCCAAGGTATGCACAGGTCTGTGCAAAGCTTTGCGTTGAACCCTTTTACCTTAGATATCAGATAGAGGTTAAATAAGTATCGAGCCTAGCAGCAGTAGCAGTTAGTCGAAATACTTTATGTAATTTCGAAATGCATTAGTCGGGGCTTTTGCATCCTATTACAATACGGGAGGGTGTTCTGAGTCACAAGAGAGTGCAATGCCGACAGGAAAGGTGTCACTTAAATGTATGAAACTCATCGGGTGTGTCAAAATTGCAGTAAAAGCTCAACGAGCTCTGAGCACGGCATAATTGAAATAATGTACAAATGGTAAATGTGCAACTGGCAAACTGCGTACTTACTGTAAGCATAAACATACATACATACTATATAAGGATTTTAAAAGAATAAGCTCAACATTTGCGTTCGTTTACCTTACAAATTGTTATCAAGCGTTTATGAATACTAAGATATTTTGCGAGTGTGCGCTTGGATGAACACTTTGAGGAAGATTACTTATCTTGTGGAATTTAAAAATTGTATCCGTATAAAAATATTAAATAAACTTACAAAATTACTTAATGTGTTAGACTTAGACTTATATAAGAAATGAAAGCCATTAAAAACAGGATTGATAAAACGGGACAAATGCAGAATTATTTTAAGAGTAAAGTCAACACTTGCTCTTATTCTTGAGGGGAAACTTCTTTAATAACCTAATCATTTCATAGGGAACATTTTTAATTTTCTTGTAAATTAGTCAGCTAAAAACGTAAGCCTATTTATCTTTTTATTCAGTTATTGTTGGTAGCTTCAATCAATGCATATGTTCAATTTGTTACAATATAAACTGACACTAATAACAAGTAACAAGTAAGAAAGCTACAGTCAAGAGTGCTCTGGGAGATACCCGGAACCCATTTAAAGAAACACCAAGAACTGCCCTAATTAAAATTATTTCTTGAACAACCTATAACAAACTGGAGACTCCAGCTTTAAAATTACGACCATTAATATTTTTTTTTTCGAATCGAGGAAGCGCAAGGTGGCTTGGCTAAAATCTAAGACAAACTTTATGTGCGTGCACAATAACAAGTGTTTAAAAATTTTGGTGTCTCTAGCTCTTATAGTCCCGAGGTCTAGGTGTTCATACAGACAGTCGGACGTCTCGGCTGTTGGCACTGATCAAGAATATATACTTCATGGGATCGGTGATGCCTTCTCCTTCCTGTTACATAAATTTGGCTTCCGTTTCTACTCTTTGGGTAACGGATATATAAACTGTTTTGGATGATCAGATTAAACAAAATATATTATTATTAAAAATATATAACAAAATTAAAAACGGGAAATAACATTGTCTGCTATGGATGGCAAATTAATTTTCTAAATAAATATCGTATTGAAAGACTTATAAGTTTCCGAATCGCACATTACTTCTTTCGATACCCCTCAAAAAAAGCATAAATGTTAAACTTATTGTTACAAAGTCGATGCAGTTGGTACGACGTGTAGTTACCAAGACTGTAAGTCCTACGTCTTTTTTGTTGCAATTGCTTTTGCATTCTTCCGGCTTGAGTGTTGTACATTTTTGCATATTTTCAGTTCCTCTCGTGTTTTTCCACAGCTACTTCTCCAAAATAAAATTGCAATATCCCTTAAACCATTTCCGCTTGTTGCTCAATGCTGCTTTGTATAATGCGGAAATAACAATGTGCCTTGGGGATTTACTTGCAAGTGCAACGAGCACACACGCACATAGTAAATCTAAAGCATTTTCTTAAGAATTCTGCTTTTCCAAATATTTAAGCAAAGCAATGTAAGGCATGATATTTGTAAAATCTCCTTTAGACTTTCTTGAAATACTGTGCTGTGTTTCGTGTTGTTCCTGTTGGCGAGTACTTCAAGGTCAAAAGATGAGTCTGTGGAAAATTATTATGGCAATAAGCGTCCACAAAAGTCGCAGAGCAAACAAAATACATTAATATTGCAGGGAAGCACCTTGAAACTTTTATTTTCGTTTTCATTTTCAACTGAAATTAATAAAATACCCGAGAGCGCCTTTAAATTACAAAATTGTGCTCTCCTATTCAGATTCATCTGTTAGCTATAGTTCTACTTCAGGAGCCACTTATTTAATTCTCAGGGTCTGGTGACATGAACCTAAAGGCGCCTGCAAAACATTTAAATAATTGCCTGCATCTATAGTACTGAAATCATTACTCTAGAAACAATGTGATACATATACAATAATTTATTACCATTCACAGTTATTAATAAAAAGCAAGTGCAATAACAATTCTAGCAGGGTCTCAGAAGCTTTTTACTTTGGAAGTAAATTGTGTCGTTTTCAGATTTTTTTGATTTTCACATGCGGCGCCAGTTTTATTGAATACTTTAGAAATTAGAGCACCGACTGGCGCAAAACTGACTAAAGTATTTAGCCAATTGGCAGTGCTATATAACATTAGCACTGTTTCAGGCAGCTTGATTTATGTAACAATTACATTGTCGTATACCCCAATTTGGCAAACAACACACTCCAATTTGTAGTTCGATTCATTGCGTAACATAACCGAAAAGCTTGTAATTAGAAGTCACAAACTTTAAATTTCTTATTTGGATAGCGAAGTTGAACGATAAATTTTGAATTCTCCGCTTAAATTGCGTGTGTGAATATTTTTTCTTCTATTTGCACATGTTTACAGTTACATAAATAGTCAAAGCAGTAGCTGGTCTTCGATTAAACGAGATAAGGGTTTGTTTGATGTTATAGCTTCTTTTGTAGGACAAATTGAGTAACAAATACAATGATAGTTTTTTCACAAATCAAACTGCTCAAATTTAAACCAGCAGTCTTGCTGCTATTTGCGCAATTAAGTAACTTGGTCCAAATGACACTAAAGTTTATATCTGATTATCCTCGCAAAAGTCCCAAAGCGTTGACAAACAAACAATCAAACAAGGCAACACTAAAAGCTGAGCAGATGGAGAATACAAGTCACAACAAAATAAAGGAGCTTCAACGAAGACAATGTGCTAAAATAACCAAAGCCAAAAGCCCAGCAAACGTTGCATGAACAATGCTACGATACCAGCTGGTCACCTTTGTGGACTTGGTAGCTAGGTGACAGCCATGCCAGTCGAGCAAATGCCAAGCGGAAGGCCAGCCAGTAAAGCGTATTATGTCTCCGTTTCGTCCAGCTTTGGGTGATTCTTTGTTTTGTTTTGTGGGGCTTTTTTTTTTTTTTCTCTCTTGCATTCTCTCCGTGGACGTCTCCTGGGCTATCTTTCTCCCGTTGTCGCCGTTATTTCGATTTTATTTCCTAACGATACTTGCCCTTTGATTATACACCTCTTTATACCCTGTATCAAATAGGGGAAAGAGTATTATGTTTAGTTTATTTTATTTATCAGACAAGTTCCCTTGGATTTACTGTCCAGTTAGTGTCGTCTGCGACACCTGGATATGAAATACAATACAAGAGATAAAATTCATTACAAATCAAATGAACCAAGAGATCTAAACATACACTATCTCAGAACAAATAATATGGTATTTAACAAGTTGAGCACCCAGACTGCGGCTTTCTCACTTGTCCTAGTCACTTCTGTCCCATTGGAGAGGTTATAAATATGAGCAACCATTTCACGAGATATCCTTAATTAAAGTCATTTCCTCATGCCTTGCCTGGGATGAGTTGGGATAAATTTCGCGCTTGGAGCCAATGCACCAGTTGAAATTAAATTTGCAAAGGACAACGAAAGGAAATAAGCTCCTCACATAAAGGTACCACCAAAATATGGCAACAGAATGACCCAGTTACTCACTCTCAAACGTATACACGCGTATACTGCATACACTGCACACTGTATGTTATGTACGCTGGTCTGGACGGCACTTTCACATGTGCATGTGCGCGACCCCTTGGCAAAAGGTTAAGAGCGAAGCTTCGTGTGGCCATTAACATGAAATTTTTAACAACAGCCACGTAAGGAGTTCGCTGGTCCACGTGGCCAAAAATTCTTGTTAGTAGTATTTTTGTTGCTTTTGCTGCTGGTGGTGTGGCTGTTGCTGTTGCTGTTGCTGTTGCTCTTGCTGTGATTGTGGTGGGTGAACTCTAACGACATAAGCAGCGCCGTGGTGCTACAAGAGCAGCTTTTGTCTTCGCTTTTTGTGGATATTTCCCCCCGTCTCGCACCGTTTTTCCCTTTTTCATTGTTGTTTTCGGACTACGGCGCTTTGTTTTTAAGCTCTGCACCCGTCCCTTCTCATTCTACGAATATTCTTTTCTTCCTCAGCTTGAACTCTTTAAGCCGAGGCGTGTGTCCTTGTGTCACATCCTTTGCATTGTTTACGCTGAAAACTCTCAAAGCTGTAGGTACTCGTTCTCGTTCATACATACGGCAACAACAAATATGCCAACAACAGCATTAATGGCAGAGAGGCTGCTGCTCTTACCTCTCTGTATTCTCATCGCCGTAGCTCCTTATTTATCGCATTTTTATGTGAAATAAACGGTTTGGAATTGGCTAGGTAAAACATTAATTTTATTGGGGGCGAAATTGAGACTGCAAAATGAAACAGTACACCAACAACCATAATAACAAATTATTCAACCCGACGCAATGCATTTAAACTTAGTGTTAGAATGCAGTTGCAAGGCGAATTGAAAATAAATGGATTCGTCCCGCACCAGCGTCCCTGATACCATTTATGTGTATGCGTTTTGTTTCTATGAGAAATCCAATGAATTAGCTATGCATATATGTGTTTTCAATATTCTATATATGCCTTAAGTGACTGCAGTAATTTTAAATCTCTTTACCGATACAGTTTTCAGATGATAACAGTTAATATTTTGTACTTTATTTACTGTTTTCTATTGCTCCGCTTGTGTGGATCAGCAAAAGCCGACGATGTGGCTAACCACGGAACTACTGAAATACCAAAGGATCAACATAATCGTAACAAAACTACTACGATTAATCCAGAGCTACCCAATTCTTTTAATAACACGGATAAACTAGTGGAAGCAAAACAAAAAAATCACACGAATCAACCAGTAGACTCAAAACAAACAAATGAAACAAAAAAAAATACTGCAGCTCAGTGCCCGGATACTGAAGTCTTCATCATTAATAAGGGATGCGTAAATCGAAAAGCATATTTGGATCGACTCCTTATAGCCACATGGGACGACGGCAGTATGAAAGTCGACGAAAATAAACCACGACTCAAACAGACAGTAGAGTGCAAAAAGGGCGAGGTACTCAAAGCCTTTAGTTGTGCCCCTGAAAAGAAACAAGGACACACTGGTGAATGGGAACGGCCGACCATCCTCCAAAGTCAATTATATGACAACAAGGTGTTCAAGGGCAGCGACGGAATCCCGCGGCTTAAAGATAGTTCAATGCAAATGGTAAGCTCGACAAATTTTGCCAGAAAGCGCAGCCATGGGTCTTTCAGCAATCAGGGCCACAAAAGAAACTTGGACAACGACGAAGATCTAACCAGTGGACACGTTGTGGGTCACAATCGCCCACGCTCTTATGTCTATATGCCAGGAAGGAGACTGATAAGCCACCGCCAATGTAGACCATACGAGGTTCCCGCCCGTAACTGCCGATGCATTCGGAAACGGGGAAAAACTGGTTTATACAAACACACTGACCACCAATACGGAATAAAGCAACGTCATCGTCACGAAGTTTTCAAACCATCCGAAAACATCCAAATTGGGGTGTAATTGTATAGTTAATACCAAAATAAACACCCGAGCTCTTTCTATTTCTCTTGTAAAATGTATCATATTGTCTGTTAAAGTTATATGGGGCTTACTGGTGATAAAAATGTGTGTAAACAGTCTAGTCGTTTAGCTAAGAAATTTAATCAAAAGCATTTTCAACTTTGGATTAATTTTGACCATTTGATTAAATGACTTCAACAAATATTGTAAAGGGGAAGCCAAGCAAATTGGTTATTTTTCTTAAGTCATTAAATAACAAATTAAAATAGATACGTGTCGAGATTCCTTGTCCTACGAGTGATGGGCTTGTAAATGAGCTTAGCTATTTCATAATATGTGTGAAGCTTATAAGTATAAGAGCATAATTAAACGGATTTGGGTCTTAGGGTTTTTGCCAGCCTAAGCCGTGCTTCGGGTAAAAGAAGAGCGGATTCAAAGGGTTTAAGTAATTGCGCAACGAATTGTTGGGCTGCTACAAAATGGATGGTTTTGACATGCTAATTAGTTAACCTCTCACATAGTTTCCCAATTTCCATACCCATGTTTTATGTTTTGTGCGAGGCTGTCACAAAACCGTATAAATTCTTTTAAAATGTTAGTTATACATTCACTAGTATTCACTCGTCATGTTTGATAGTCCTTAAACCAAGCGTATAAGTGTCAGCAACCTGACACCGAGCATGATGAATAGTTCTTTAATAATTTCATTACTTTGCACTTTAATGCTTGTCTGATAGAGAAAGTCACACACGGCTGCTCTTGTGGGCCAAGCTTCTGGCTCATTGCTGAAACCAATTTAGTGTGTAATACTTGATTTGTAAATACGCATTAAATACGCATTAATTCACGTACGCGAATTGCAGATTGTCTATATTAATCATGTCCTGGGTTAATTAACAATTAATTACATTTTCAAATTTAACCATTTGTTGTAATTAGTTAGTAAAGCAATATTATCTAATTGAATGTCGTATACTTACACATTGCTAGGGTAGCTTTAAGAATCCAAGCTAATTATATCGTAAGAATAGGGTATACTTATAAGAAAGCGAAAGCATCCATTCTTTTTAAGAACTGATCCCCAGAAATTGATTTTTCGGTTAATCGAAAAATTAACCGATATCATAAATTTTACAACGAACTCATTCAAAGGGTTTTATTTGTAGTCCGTTGACGACAAGTGGATGACACTGTGTCAAGATATTTAGGAGATTAATTAAATGGAATGCACCTGCCATGCATATGAAGTGCTGTTGCAACATTCATACAGAATGCCAGCTGTTCATTGAAACACTATGGTGCAATTAATGCATCATTGCACCTGCCGAAAAAATGACAAGTGACACTCAAAACTCTTGGCATATTGTGGGGAGTAAAAAGACTTGTGCATGACACCCATTTGATTTACCCAACCGCTTGAGTTTTAAAGTGGCAATTACAAAAAATTTACTGGCTGCTGTGAACTTGCGAATGGGTTGCGCATTTTCCACTTTGAATTTCATGATACATCAGTGTCAAGTGGCATTACAATATTACAATTAAGAATGCATCTACTTGTATGCATGTATTTTTATACAATAAAAAAGGAGTGTTATTCAGTACCATAGTGTGTAAATGTCAGAAAATTAAATAAAATCTATTCAGTAAAATAAGATTGTCAGTTAAATAAGAGAACGCTTCCTTTTCAGCGAATCTATTATAGTTTGCGTGTTTCAGTTTGTTAAAATATAGGTTAAGAAAATATTTTATTTATTTGTAAATTGTTGAGCCTAAGTGCACGTGTAGTTAACCGTATAAACGGTTAGTATTGCAGCTTTATGCAACTTTGCATTATTAAATTAAAATAATCACAAACGTTAACCAGGAACATTGATGTCGTTAAAAAAAAATCATGTTCTTTAATGCTTTTAGACTTGTGAAACTAAACACATCGGCCATAAGTACTATACACCATTCCCATGATTGGAAGTTATTTAATTATTAAGATGAAAATATAACGATAAAAGTTTGTTTGAATACTACCCAGGTTACGTGGAGCATCGATGTTGTTTTGGCGATATAATCGATATTGATGTATCCCCATGTTTTTGTTGATATTGATGTTCAGGAATGCAAACCAAATTGAGAACAACAAACTTTACTTACTTTATGAACTTACACTGATCCATTGAAGCAGCAACCTTCTAAGTGACCTTAGCTTTCGTTTTTCTTTTGATTTCTAAAACAATGTTAAAACAAATATTACTATTTAATACCTCTATTTTGCGTTTGTTATTTTAATACTTCTAACTACAATTTGGAGTAGGTAATTTAATGCAGTTGCATATCCCTCTACTTTGAATATTGACTATATGAACCGCACCGACGGGAGAATAAATATATAAATATACATTTTTAAAGAATGTTGATAATGTTGATGTTCACATCATTTGAAAACGTTATGCGAGCTGAAATTGAAGATGTTAAAAGGCACAATAAGTACACCCTTGAAATACGTCCAAACCCCTCTAGTCGCAAGATGGTCAACAATGCCGCTGAGAAGCCTACACTTGGACTTCTCGTTGGTTGGTATCTGATGTCGTCCTGGTTTTTGCAGCACCAGGAGCCGTTACCATGGAACATTAAAAACGACTCTGGTTGTAAATTCAACTGTTTTATGTGCTTTTGTTACGCATAGCTAAACTACTAGCCAACCAGGACCAGAGAGCTCGGTTTTCAGTGTGCAATTGCCACGCCTCACGAATACTTTCCTCAAATATGACAACCACAAAGCAACATCAAAAAAGGATGGCAATTGAAACATGAACCCATTATTTTAATTAGATATGAGAGTGCAGTCCATTCACGATCCTATTATTTGCTGCTTTTACACTATAATAGCATATTTCCTCGATAAGGATGGTTGGACTTGTAATTTTATTTTCATTAATTTGGCTACCTAAAATTAAAAACTTTAAATTAAGAGGTAAGTAAAATGGGTAAATCAAGGTAGTCATCATAAAATTTGGTAAAGTATTTCATTACTTTATGCATTTTTTAACGTAAAAAATCGCACAAAAATGTGAAAATCTCGAATAACTCGAAAACGAAAAGAACTATCCAAATGTCCTTTGGTCAGCTGATAGTCCTTATTGAGGCAAGTTAATTAAAACAGTACTCTTTACGATCAGCAAGGATATGGCTGACATACCGCTTGTTTTCTTTAATAAAAAATGTCTAACTTTGTTCGTCAAAGGATATTCCTCCTTTGGATTTCATAGTCGTCCATCGTGTATCCGTCTTAATATCCATGCCAAAGTACATTAAAATCGTCCTTTAAATGATGAAAGATTTAGGAATTTTTGGGCAATTTTTCCATTAATTTGATCATTGAATGATAACTGATAGTATAGTTTCATTTTTTTTTAAATGACGACGGTAAAAAAAATTATTTACCTTTGAAATTATTAACAAGTAATACTAAAATATCTTGTTTTGTTTTAGGAAAAGTGTTTGCTGATCATGTTTATAAAATACAAACACTCAGAGGGTGCCTACGCAATTGACTTACATATAATTATTGAGAATAAATGAACGTTATACAGGGTGCAGTAGAATCCATACTAATTGATTTGATTTTCACATATTGCGCATAGCTCGATTAAATATCAATAGTCCAAAAGGAAGCCGTATGGTATCTGATTACACTGTCACTCCTCATGTCACGTAGTCTGTGAACGACTAAGACATATTATGCTAGGCCACAAACGCATCGGATGTATATAAAAAATGAGGTTTAGCGGCAAGGCAGGATGTGCAGTCTATATGTCAAATACACCAAATGTTGGATAGCTGTCTGGCCTGAAAACTAAGCAAACAGAATCCAAAGACAACAGACAACTGAACTGACTCTCAGTCTAGAATGTGTATATCATTTGGATTGATTGCAGGAATAGACAAGCCGTGAAGTGTTTTTGTTTGTTTGTGGCGGACTGCTATGAAGTTTTCCTATAAGTCAGAGATATGTATGTATGTAATTTTATGTGTTGTATATGTGGAGGTTATTCGAGGATATGTGAATCTGTGAACCGGATAAGTTTTGTTTGCCAAGAGGACATCCGAACAAGCAACGCCGTCAGATGCCAGTGACGCCTTCGATGTCACACTTAGATTTTTGACACGCTCAGTAGCGTAAATGAGTTATGAATTTCATGGTCACCATGGAATACAGGCATGGCTTATATTAAGTAATGTTTTTTGAATATGTCAGCAAAGCCATGAATATTAGCTTGGATGATTTTACGCTGTCTCATTTTAATGGTTTCGTAATTTTTGGTTGTCCATACGCTTCAAAAGTGTTGCATTGCTGTACTAGAAATGAATACTACTATAAAATCATAAAGTTGAAAGTGACATTTTGGGAATAGTGCAAACAATGCAATGCTACACGCACGTGCAGAGAGTGACGTACACTTACACACACACTCTCGCGCTTGCACGCTCATGTATGTTTCACACACAAACACAGACACAGTCAAGGGAAAAGACAAGATACTCGTGGCGAGCACTTGAAAGAACCGCAGTAAGCCAGCAAAAAGATGTCGACGAAGTGCAAAGCGCTTCAAACGATTTTCCGCAAAGTTGACTGCCTCTTGCAGTGGAAGGTGTTTGAATGTGCCTGTGGGTGGGTATTTGTGTGTATGTATGTTACATGTACTTGGATGTTTACGGCCACAACAGAGACAGTCGTAGGAGCAGCTGCAGAGCCTGAAATAAAATTTTCTGCAAAAGCCTTTAGGTATTTCACGCCAGCAAAATATGCGAATATGTTAGATAGGAGGGGGTGAAGAAGATCATTGAGGTCGTGTGCTGCCAACTTCACACCCAATGGCGGCAAATTTTTGGCAACAAACTTCTATACGCGCTAAGGAAGCAGCAATACTAGTCAAGAAACAAGGGCCAGATGAAAACGTGGCTCTGACGGTGTGTAACTTGGTGGTGGTGTATATGTTTGTGTGTGTGTGCGTGTCTGCGAATGTCTGCGAATTTATTGCCCAGGGAAGCATATCTTCAGCATGACGCTGTTTTTTTTTTTTTGCCAGTGCTGCAACATGTCTCAAAGTTGTCGAAGCGTAGGCGGCTCAGTTGCCATTGCAAAGGGAATAGACTTTCGTAAGTTAGCCAACACCAGGACAACAAAAAACTAGAAGCCGCATATGTTTTAGTGACACAACTGTGTTGACAGTTGTGTAAAATATACGCGCCCTCATAATTTATATGAGTATTGTTAACTTAACGTGACTGCGTCGTGGGAGAAAAGCTACTTGCCAGATGTTAGCCCAGGCTAACATACAAGTAAAACTAAGACTTATAGACCCGACCTGGCTCTTGCAGACTCCATGTCTTGGAATCAGCGAGTCGCCGATGTCTGCACGTTCTTGCAATTAGCCAAATGGTCTCACGACCTCACTTGCGCCCTTTGTTCGCCATTCGCAAATGAACGGCATGTCGACACTTCTTGCATCAGGAAAACGGAAAGCTAATTCATACTCATTGCATGAAGAATTTTTCTTGAATGTCGGTGATTCTCAACTTTTTTTTAGCAATCCTTAAATGTACTATACTTTATATCACGTCGTTACAGCTGACCTTGTCTATTTTCTAAAATTGCATTAATTAGTAGTCAAAGCCTATAGTCGTGTCCAAGAATAGCAACCTCATCCAAGTATAATTGTCGTTTAATTAGGAATGCAATTACGAAAAAGTATTGCTGAGTCAAATTCAATATAGTATTTAACATAACGACAACAAGAACGAAAAAGTAAGGCTTTTTTAAAGGATATATGCGCCTTAAAATGAAATATGGTAAAAACAATAAAGGATTGCGAAAAAATGATAAAGGCTTAACATAAAACAAACTAATTTACATCCTTGAAGAAGTAAGAATGATAAGTATGTTTATGTTAAGAAATATAGGTTATTACACATAAATTTAATGTTATGTTACCATAGTTCCGCCAAGACCTTAAGGATCATAGCAGGACGTCAACCAAATTCTCCATACATTTTTCAAGAATGAAAATAAAATTAATATAAAAGTTCGCCGTATCTCTCAAATATATTAATTTTGAGGTATGAGCAGCGATTCTCTTGTTTGCTTAAACACTATCTAGTTCTTTCTGGTTGTACAACCCAATTCGAGTTTGATTTGATTGCAAGCATCACTCAATCAAAATCTTGAATGTCGGTGATTCTCAACTTTTTTTTAGCAATCCTTAAATGTACTATACTTTATATCACGTCGTTACAGCTGACCTTGTCTATTTTCTAAAATTGCATTAATTAGTAGTCAAAGCCTATAGTCGTGTCCAAGAATAGCAACCTCATCCAAGTATAATTGTCGTTTAATTAGGAATGCAATTACGAAAAAGTATTGCTGAGTCAAATTCAATATAGTATTTAACATAACGACAACAAGAACGAAAAAGTAAGGCTTTTTTAAAGGATATATGCGCCTTAAAATGAAATATGGTAAAAACAATAAAGGATTGCGAAAAAATGATAAAGGCTTAACATAAAACAAACTAATTTACATCCTTGAAGAAGTAAGAATGATAAGTATGTTTATGTTAAGAAATATAGGTTATTACACATAAATTTAATGTTATGTTACCATAGTTCCGCCAAGACCTTAAGGATCATAGCAGGACGTCAACCAAATTCTCCATACATTTTTCAAGAATGAAAATAAAATTAATATAAAAGTTCGCCGTATCTCTCAAATATATTAATTTTGAGGTATGAGCAGCGATTCTCTTGTTTGCTTAAACACTATCTAGTTCTTTCTGGTTGTACAACCCAATTCGAGTTTGATTTGATTGCAAGCATCACTCAATCAAAATGTGCCAAATCGTTGGTTTGTCAGTTGCATTAATTTGCAAAAATTTACATTGTTTGTAATGTCGGTCAGTCTGTTGTTGTCGCTGATGCCGCAGGTTTTGTCCTTCTTAGATCGTACCATTTAACCCAATTTATATGGGTTGCATGGCTAAAGCTAAGCAATCAATAAAAGACTAACCTAAGTCACTATACTTTACGGTTAAAATGACACTCTTGGTACTTAATTTACTAACAGCAATAATCATGTACATTCTTAAATATTCAATATTGGGTAATATTGAAGTCGATTCCAGGATTAACAACAAATCACAATTGAATTGTTGACTGTCCAAACAGAAAAGTTTGTTACTTTCCCTTTCAATCCTGAAATCGGATATAATTGCCTGATGCCACGCAGAGTTAGAGACGATAAACTGAGACGCTCGACTTAGTATTTGCATGCTGCCTTTTTCGATGTCGCTGTCGCCAGCAGAGTCGGGTGCGGTTTGCCAGCCGTTATGCTTTAACTAAATTGCGGTACTTGCGGCCAACTAGGAGAGAGGATATGTGTGTGTGGAAGTTTCATGCATCACTGGGCGCACAAACACTCAAGCAATTAAAACTACAAATTCTGCAAACTTTTTGCATTAGTTTTGCGTTGATGACGTGCACAAAGTCGCAGCACAAAGTCGCAGCACAAAGTCGCGGCAACTGAAATTAGCAGCTGCGTCTACATAGCATGTAGTAGCTAAGCGGACGCACACACACACTTACATGGCTTTCGCGTGTCTGCAGCTCAACTGCATTCGCATGTGTTTAATGTGGCGCGTCAGCGCTAAGTGTCGCGGTTTCAAAATGGCGCTAGACTTGCCCCAACCCGACACAGCTCCACTGAATTGGATTTGCATGCAGTTGTGAATGCAACGTACTGTTTTTTCGATTGGCCAACGCATCGAGCAGTTCTCAGTTACCAATTTGCTGGGCTGCTGGCTTCTCGGTCTAGTCCAAAGGGACATACATTTTATAGTGGCTTCCAGCATATTTGATTATTGACAGACCTTCGCTGTTTGTAAATAATAAGTGCAGTAATTCTCTATCTCACGACCAACAGAGCATTCGAATTTTCGTATAAAACGAAGTCTTTTTGACTTACAATTATTATGAAAGAACGAACGAATTCGCTTGTGGACATGATGAACTTAATACATGATCAGAGCTATGTATTTGGGTGAACAGTTCGCGTGACACAATTAGCAACAAAATAACAAAGAATAACAAAGAATTACCCAAAACAAGTAAAACTCGAGAGTGCCCGACTCCGAGATACACTGTTTCCATTAATAGTAATAAACATGCACTCTAAACGTATTTATTTGTTTAGGATCACCATCTATAAAAAAGTTAAAAGTCATTACACTAAGAAGTTCTCAAGTTGAACGCAATTTACGTCAAAAAAATGTGACTTTTTCATGATTTCTCTATATTATGAGCGAAGAAACCTAAACACCAAAATTTGTGTCTATTGTAGTTTCTGAGATTCACGCACTTAAACGGAGAGAGGACAGACAGGCATGACTAAATCTGATGAAAAATTTCATTTTCAATAGGAACAGGGTATAACAATATCAATATTTTGCATAATAAGGGAGAAGGAAACATGCTGGAGCAAAGTTACAAACCTGTTGTCAATGAAATTCGTGTGTGACAGTTTTATTGGTCGGGGTGCTTTTGTTCTATTCCAATTAAGCTAATTAGATACAGGTAAACATAATTGCTGAGACTAATTTACGTTTTTACTCCTCTTGTAATGATCTTACCAGTATGACATTGATGCGTGGTATCCTATCAGCACAAGGGCAACCGTATTTTGCCGTTGCCAACAAGCTTTAAGATTACTTTAAGAAGCGGCATAATTTAATATCAACAACCTCATTTGGATTATAGTTTTTGTATGCTATAATTAAAACATGGTTCACAATTGTATTCATCAATTATCTATCTTTTAATAAGTGGAAACTTAATACGGTCAATAATATTAAACTTTAATTGGGTATTTGAATTTGATGATGATGATTGATAATTTGATGCATTTCAATTTATTTTTTTAGTTTGTGTATCAAACGAGAAGTTATGACGATTTATTATGTACTCATCTTTAAGCCTTATCAAACTGTCTGTTGATAATATATAAATATATATATCAATCTATTTTTAACTCTGGTGTCTGTTATTATAATTACCAAGTCAAAGCTCCTGAATTGAATTTCATGATAATGACAGAATAATTTGTAAAGGCGACTAGGCAGTGAGCATCATTGTAAAAATAATTTGTAAAACAATTCTCAAATTTTGTTACGTGCTCTCTCCAATGACTTAAAGAAATAGAGCAAACAAGGCGAAGCTCAATGGTAAACTGGCAGTTATTACGATAGCTATAGTACACCGTGGCATTCTTCGCATTCTTCAGTTTAAACAGCACCAAGGTTGAATTGAGATAAGTGAACGCGAAGGGTGAGCTCGACTTTATCAAGAACTTTATTACTTGAATGTTTGTTTAAAATAACCTGTTTAGAACAATCATTTCCCCTTCCTTGTTTTGGTTTAATCATCCCTACATAACGAAGGAATGTTTTGATAGTGTTTGCTGGTATTTTTAAAAGGTTGCAAAACGATTTCAGACACAACTAAAGCAGTATTCAAAAAAAGCAGTTTGTGGAACTTGAACATGTGATTAATGACAGGTTGTAATTAAATGATATTAGTGTGCCTAAGGACTTTGTATTCTACCAATGACGGTGATATGTTCGTTTCATTAGCACAACATTTTTCTGTGATTGGTCTTATACAGGAGTTAAAAATCTAAGTCAAATAACTTTGATATAAAGCAACTAAATTTGGAGAAGATTCGAAAACACAGCTTTAAATGCATTTTAATTCTGAAACTTAGCTTGATTTGCGCTATTGCAACTAAGGCGCATAATGATAACCCTTAACATTCACATAAGCAACGGAGAAGGGTGCGTGGCAAGCAAACAAGTGAGGCCTAACGAGTAAGCAGTTTTTTGTACGTTAAACTCAACAAGGAGCAACAGGCAAATGATGTCAACGAGCTTGTAGTCAACAGAAAGGAAAAGAATTCCCCCGAGAATTGCAAACGCAATAGCAACAACAGCATCTATAAAAGCTGAAGTGGCACAGCCATTGGCAAATACTCGTCCTATTAAATAATGGCACAGGCAAATAAGTCCGACATACAGATTCGATAGCGATGTAAGCAGAGTTAATTCAAGTGATTTCAACATGGATTTTAACTTCTGTAACTAGACCACAAAACGATCGTTATATACGGATCCTAATCCACAGCATTTGTGGTTTAAATTTTAAATATTTAGTTTGAAAAGCAAGGCGAAAATTGGTTATAGACTGAGTATGAGTGTATAAAGGGGAAGAAAGCCAGAAGAAAATATGAGCTAACTCAATAGCATGCCATATAATATTTTATGCTGATAAATTGCTTTTTTTATTACATTTGCTTTTGAGTGAAAACATTTTTTCGCTGGAGCTAGGCAGGTCAACGGTCCTGCTCAGAAAACGCAAAAAAAGGCTAAACCCAGACCAGACAGTCACGCAGAAAAAGGCATCGAGTCAGGAACAGGCATATGGGCCAAGTATAAAAATGCAACTGGGTACAAGCTCTGATTCGGTTTCTTAGAGTCACTGGGCTGCTGGACACCCACATTTCGGGTGCCCGAATCGTTTGTTATGTTTTTGATGTTTGATTATTATGTTTGATGGCATTTGAGAGTGGATGGAACGACTGCCACAATAGCTTTGATGAATGATTTGCTACTTTTCTGCAAGCAGCAAGTGTTACTTTTAACTGGCTAGATTACTAGCGACAGCAAAAAGTAGAACCACAACTGGCCGACCAATGAGTGCATTCCTCATTGTTCGATATCTTAACGGCCAAAACAGAAACGCTAAATTTAAATTTTGTTTCTCATTTGACTTTGCTCTGACCACTAAGCAAAAAAAAAACAAAGCAATCCGACTTCATCGCCGCAAAATCCACTTTCCATTTAATTTACATTCCAAACGTAACCAAAAGCGCAAAGCGAATGAACAATGACAGTTGCAAAAATACAGTAAAAAAAGTGTGCACTTTTCTGCCTCCCTTTTGCAGTATCCGTTCGGTTGATGCTACTTAAAAGTACCATTTTAGCTATTTTAAGAATAACAATGATCAATTTCAAAACACTTGACTAGATAATACCCCTTATAATATATATAATTACTCTTGTTTGCTCAAACACATATATGGCACAATCACTACTCTCTAATGGCTTGCTCGTCAGGTCAAAATGTAAGTAAATCTGCTTGCATAACTTCGATTCATGTAAAAATAAATTATCTCTTTTATCTTTCTGTTCACTAGTTGATAAAATTTACCAACCCATCAAGCTGGTAGAGTAATGTAAAAAAGTCATAGTCCGGACCAGTTGGCATTGCAATTTGTGTCACCATTGTCAGTAGATTCCAGTCAGTTCAAGTGAAGATTCTCAATCTTCATTTAAAAGTTAATCGCAAATGTATTGGTATTTGGTATTTGGCCCATTGATAGTTGGCAACAACTTCAGCATTCAATTATCAATATATACTAATATTTTAATTAGCTACTAACTGAAATCATTCATTCAACCAACCAACCAACCATCAACACTAGACTTATTTGTACAAAATCCAGCAAAGGTCCGAAGAGACAAAGCATCAACTGAATACATATTTTTGTAGAAAAAAATTAGATAATGGATTAGCCTCTAAGCAATCAGAAGTTTATACAGACTACATTTATTAATATTATGTTATTCAAACACATCAAGTTATCGGCTCTTATATTTCTTTAAATCAATGCTAAGCACAGCTTCCTTTACTGTCGATACTTTGGGTAAACATGTGCCAACTAATAAAATGTTTATGTGGTTGTACTGAAAAGGGATTGAAAAGCAATAAAATGCTAAAGGCACGCACAGAGGTCGTAAGTCGTAGAACGTCCTAACGATATTAAGCCGTTGATATTTGTTTGAAATTTAATTTATGTGCTAAATTTACGATATTTACAAAATTAAAATCAACACAAAGGATATTTTACGAGACCTTTGGCTACGAGTTTATTTTATTTGGCTCAATACAATATTAAAACATACAAGTATCGTACAATCAATGAATGCTGTATTTTTTTGGAACTAATGTTATATTTCTTTGTAATGGTATTTCAGTGGTTATTGGATTAATGGCTATTGTTAACTCCAGCAATTAACGGTATTTTTAATTCTTTTATCAGTAGTAAATTCCGATCAGCAGTAGCTGCTTATTTATCGGGATTTCCCTATATGTATTTGTATATTCCACAACTAACTTGCATTCTCAGTAGTTTATTGGAATTTCCCCCCTTAAATCACTCCCCTGAACAGCTTAAAAACGGCCCCTGTGGAAAATATCAAAATTGATGTAATAATGTAAATGAACACAACACTAACCAGGCCAACAAGGAAAAGCAAAACGTAGCACAAATTAATTATGTTAAAAGCTTTTAATCGAGCCATGCTGCAAATTAGTAAAATGTTGACTAGCCTGAAACGGCAAAAGCCGTTGCTAGCATCAAACAAATCATAAACTTTATCAAAATGCTTAGAAGAATCCCTTATTTAAAAATAAAATCGGCTTACAGCAACAGCAAAATAATACAAAGTTCAATTTCTCTATCAGTAAAAATCAACATAAACTTGTATTATCTAGGTCATCGGCAAGCGACAGGCAGTACAGTACAGCTTTACTTGCATTTGACCAGTGATTTGGCTCATGAAAGGAAAGTGACAACTTGCATTTTTATAGTATACATACAATTTTGTTTATCGTTAAATTTAATTGAATTGAAAATTAGTGACTTTTAGGTGAATGTGTGCATATCTTCTTTCGATAAATATTTAAAAATTAGCCTTTGACTCCTTGAACTGCTTTCACTTCATTAGTTGAAAGCTCTACTTAAGATAACTTATTTACTTGTGTTTCTTTGCCCCTCCTTACAATTGCTAAAAAAACAGACAGAGCTTTTACTGAGCTTAAATCCAAACAAAAGAATTCATTTTGTAGCACAAAAGAATTTGAATTGCAGTGCATACAAATTACTTAAAGCAAACTTTATACAACTTTGCCATTCTCATTTAGTTGCCAATTCCTGAGCCAATGGTCAGGATCGACCAACCTTCTACGAACATACTTTAAATAGTTTTTTAAATTTCATATGCTAATGAATCGTAACAGTCATCAATCGAAATTTCGGTATTACTTGAATTTAAGGAACTCAATGATCCGCATTATTAGCGAACTATAGCAACTTAACTTACTGTAAGTCATTAAAGACCTTAAAAAGATAAAGGTTGACCGGTAAGAAGTGATTTAACCAATCGAAGCTAAAATCACTGTCACTTTTAAAAATATAGTACTTATATAATTTAATCTAATTGCGAATATCAGACTGTACCCTTTAACAACATTAGTCATTAAAACAATATAATTAACCCAAAAAAATAATTCAAACATAATAACCGAATACCTAATTGAATACGTTTACTTAAGACCAATTTGATTATGTGAAAACTTTATAGCACTTGACTGATTTTTTGGTTTTTGCTACATAATTCATTATGTCATTCTGGAACAAACAACAACAACATTTCAAGCTCGCAACTTAGAAATTTGTGCTCAAATTAAATTAAGTTGTCACTTGCTCATAGCCCTCTTCACTTTTCACTTATTTTCACCACCCACTACTGAAAGACTTGTCCAGAAGCACAACGTAAAAGTATAACACTCAGGCCACACAAAGTTTCTTAGTAAAGTGTCAAGTTTTAGTTGTCGTAGACGATGGCCAAATTATTTTTTGAAGTTTATTGCAAGAAGGCATGCGCGTGTGTCAGGATATGTTGTAGACTTCTGTGTAATACTCAACACACACGGATGACTGACCAGAATGCTGTCACAACTTTACTATAGTTTGAAATTATATCATCACATCGTTGGTGGGCATTCATCTGAGGCGCTTGTCTTGGACAGGCCACAACATGATAAAAGTTTCTAAGTGTAAATTCAATAAGCCAACATTTTGCATAAATGGCGCAGGGACAAAAAAGTTCTGTGACCGAAATTCCAAATGTTAATTTAATGACTCTATCTATAGTTCGTTTAAGAAAGATAAATTAAATTAACCGTAGAATTTGTAAAGGAAAAGTAATGCAATTTTTAAACATTTGAATGTAAATAAATGTCGCAATAGTCAATAGCCAAGAAATACGAACCTTTAACTTCCACGCATATTGTCACATAGGTACATTTATTTACTATAAATTCAATTTTTGAAACATTTTAATGTCGTTTTTTGCAATAATTACAAAATTGTCTGCAGTAAGTTTAATACAATCGATCCATTGGTCTGTTATGTCTTTTGATATTAATCAACGCATTGGTGCACAATTAATGTACACATTAATAACACATCCATGGTCATCACACTTTTCAACAGATTATCCACATTCCGCGGCAGGAATTTCTCACTCATCGATATTGCACATTCGCTTTTACAAAGATAGCGGATTATTAATCAAAATACGAAAACCGATTTTCGGGCTTCAAGAAGGATTAAACAATTAATTTAAATAATACTTACTTTTAACTTAATTATATTAAAAGTTATACGTCCTTGAGGAATTCCATTCCTAAATACTCAAGACAACAAAAGTAAAATCACTATTAAATATAAAATATTCATTCATATTTAAACCCTACTTCTTGTCTTACAAGTGAGTTATTCAGCTTCTTGTAAACTCCAAAAATTCGTTGAACTAAAAACAAATTATCATGAGAAAATTATTAGTTGTTTGAAATTGTAGAAATCGACAAGAAATTTTTAGTTTATTAAATGTTGTGGTAGAGATCATCCCAATATACATCTCGGAATATCAAGATTGGAGAAAGCTGAATCTTTAAAACTGAAATGAGAAAGAATAGAAACTTTTGACTTCTTCAACTTGATATATAAATTAACACTGTTTGCATTTTATTCAATTTGACCGGCATTCCAACCGCCATTATAAAGCGATTGTTTCACATGTTTACTTCCATTCTAGTAAACTAATTTTTTGTATAATATATTTTACATTTTGTGTCCTATCATTTTAGTTATTTATTTTTTTAATTACCGATTTTAACATATACTATTAGTTTTTTATTTATTATGCACAATTAAAAGGACTTATTTTCTTCGTTTTTAAATTGATTCATTAAATTCCTTAATTTTACTAAGACTAATTTAAATATAATCTTAACAATATTTAAGTTTTAAACTCATAATAGTAGACACCACATTAAAAAATGTCTTTCAATGGGATTATTCAATAAACAAACCAAGAAAATTCCGAATTGTATTTAAGTCAAAATAAAGTCAACAACATTTATTTGAATATTTATTCTTAATTCTATTTGCTAATTTACTAAATTAATTTTTTTCGTTCACACAGATATCTAACTGCTGGTTGTCCACGAGAAAGTCAGGCCAACCACATCAGTGCCATTTTGGAGATACGACAATATGAACCGAATCTCTGCTGATGGATGAAGGACAGATCGTCGGGCATGAGTGGAAATGATCTGCGTCATTAGAATTCTTCACATGTTTCAGTAGGGTATAACCACTCAAAAGATATATCGCCATTGCGAGAATAAAAAATGACAAGTAAACATCTCTATGACACTTCTCGGCCGCCGATGTTGTGAAATACGAGCTAAAGAAGTTTTTCATGCTTGAGCCGGAAGAGTGTGTTACTGGAATTCGATAACACCACCCAAAAAGAAAAAACAAATATATTAGATAATTCTCTGAAAATAGCAAATATTTTCTCATTATACAAACTTACCACGTGCTGGCACTGGATCTCTTTGCGGTGTGCCTAATTCAATTTCCTTGTATTCCTGATATAAATCAGCAATTTGTGCTGTGCAGCGTAGTATCAAGCCACCAGGATTAGGTAAATATATAGGTCCGCCGTGACTATATATTGAGTTCAAACCATAACCGCCATTATAAACGGCTGAGTTAACACTGGAAAAATGTACACCTTGCAACTGCAGTTTCAGCGAAATGCGTGATGCAATCAGATTATCAATTGTTCGTATAAACTGGGACTCCGAATTTGAGATCTACAAAGCAAAAAGAACAAAATATAGAGAGTATAATTTGAGGACTGTGCCTGTTTATTCAGCGCTTGCAAATGCATTTGCATATTTTAAGGAGCTCAGGCAACGACAACATTTGGCAACGCTTACCCGCAGTACTAGAACTACAGTTGTTTGCTTGGACAAGAGAAAAACTTTTGCCAGCTAACATCTTGTCGCCTTTTGCAAGTTGGCACAGACTACTAAAGATGGGAATAGAGGCTCTGCCACATGTGCAAATCCAGGCAGTTCAGCCTAGTGACTACTTTTTTCAGTATGCATGAAAAAGATGTATCAAGGAACTTTATCTGTGTTAATGTAATGCAGCAAATACCAGTAGCAGACAACGTCTGAAGTAGTGCAGCACAACTACAAATTTTAAGTACAAAGATTCTTACAATTGCGCACATTAGGCGCACTGGCTGGCGGCAGCCATCTAACGGACAATCTAAAAACAGGGCAACCAAGTACAAATTAATGAAAGGTTTGCTTTATTTTACCAGTTTACTGTACTTTTCTCCTGTTTACTATTCACCCACTTTCCTTTTCCTTCTTTCTTTTTCATCCCCTTCCCTTTCTTCTTTCTCCTGTCCCCTACTCTCCCTTTCCTTCCCTTTCTACTGTTTTCTTCCTTCTCTATCCTCTCTTTCCTCCCATCTCCTTTCCTTCCTTTCACTTATTACTTCCCCTTCATATCCTATCTTTCCTTTCCTTTTCTTTCCTTTCCTTTTCTCCTCTTTCTTTCTATTCTTTTGTTTCCTGTGCATTCCATTCCTTTCCCTTCCTTTCCCTTCCCTTATCTTTCCCTTTTCCATCCCCTCTTGTCCTCTCCTTTCATTTATTTTTCCCCTCCTATCCTCCTTTCCCTTTCTTTCCTTTCCCTTCCTTCTTCTTCACTCTACTCCTATCCCCCTTCTTTTGCCATTCCTTTTCCTCTCCTTTCTTCATCACAATTTCTCTCTTTTCTCCTCTTTACTGTTCACCCACTTTCCTTTTCCTTCTTTCTTTTTCATCCCCTTCCCTTTCTTCTTTCTCCTGTCCCCTACTCTCCCTTTCCTTCCCTTTCTACTGTTTTCTCCCTTCTCTATCCTCTCTTTCCTCCCATCTCCTTTCCTTCCTTTCACTTATTACTTCCCCTTCATATCCTATCTTTCCTTTCCTTTTCTTTCCTTTCCTTTTCTCCTCTTTCTTTCTATTCTTTTGTTTCCTGTGCATTCCATTCCTTTCCCTTCCTTTCCTTTCCCTTCCCTTATCTTTCCCTTTTCCATCCTCTCTTGTCCTCTCCTTTCATTTATTTTTCCCCTCCTTTCCCTTTCTTTCCTTTCCCTTCCTTCTTCTTCACTCTACTCCTATCCCCCTTCTTTTGCCATTCCTTTTCCTCTCCTTTCTTCATCACAATTTCTCTCTTTTCTCCTCTTTACTATTCACCCACTTTCCTTTTCCTTCTTTCTTTTTCATCCCCTTCCCTTTCTTCTTTCTCCTGTCCCCTTACTCTCCCTTTCCTTCCCTTTCTACTGTTTTCTCCCTTCTCTATCCTCTCTTTCCTCCCATCTCCTTTCCTTCCTTTCACTTATTACTTCCCCTTCATATCCTATCTTTCCTTTCCTTTTCTTTCCTTTCCTTTTCTCCTCTTTCTTTCTATTCTTTTGTTTCCTGTGCATTCCATTCCTTTCCCTTCCTTTCCTTTCCCTTCCCTTATCTTTCCCTTTTCCATCCTCTCTTGTCCTCTCCTTTCATTTATTTTTCCCCTCCTATCCTCCTTTCCCTTTCTTTCCTTTCCCTTCCTTCTTCTTCACTCTACTCCTATCCCCCTTCTTTTGCCATTCCTTTTCCTCTCCTTTCTTCATCACAATTTCTCTCTTTTCTCCTCTTTACTATTCACCCACTTTCCTTTTCCTTCTTTCTTTTTCATCCCCTTCCCTTTCTTCTTTCTCCTGTCCCCTACTCTCCCTTTCCTTCCCTTTCTACTGTTTTCTTCCTTCTCTATCCTCTCTTTCCTCCCATCTCCTTTCCTTCCTTTCACTTATTACTTCCCCTTCATATCCTATCTTTCCTTTCCTTTTCTTTCCTTTCCTTTTCTCCTCTTTCTTTCTATTCTTTTGTTTCCTGTGCATTCCATTCCTTTCCCTTCCTTTCCTTTCCCTTCCCTTATCTTTCCCTTTTCCATCCTCTCTTGTCCTCTCCTTTCATTTATTTTTCCCCTCCTATCCTCCTTTCCCTTTCTTTCCTTTCCCTTCCTTCTTCTTCACTCTACTCCTATCCCCCTTCTTTTGCCATTCCTTTTCCTCTCCTTTCTTCATCACAATTTCTCTCTTTTCTCCTCTTTACTATTCACCCACTTTCCTTTTCCTTCTTTCTTTTTCATCCCTTTCCCTTTCTTCTTTCTCCTGTCTCCTACTCTCCCTTTCCTTCCCTTTCTACTGTTTTCTCCCTTCTCTATCCTCTCTTTCCTCCCATCTCCTTTCCTTCCTTTCACTTATTACTTCCCCTTCATATCCTATCTTTCCTTTCCTTTTCTTTCCTTTCCTTTTCTCCTCTTTCTTTCTATTCTTTTGTTTCCTGTGCATTCCATTCCTTTCCCTTCCTTTCCTTTCCCTTCCCTTATCTTTCCCTTTTCCATCCTCTCTTGTCCTCTCCTTTCATTTATTTTTCCCCTCCTATCCTCCTTTCCCTTTCTTTCCTTTCCCTTCCTTCTTCTTCACTCTACTCCTATCCCCCTTCTTTTGCCATTCCTTTTCCTCTCCTTTCTTCATCACAATTTCTCTCTTTTCTCCTCTTTACTATTCACCCACTTTCCTTTTCCTTCTTTCTTTTTCATCCCCTTCCCTTTCTTCTTTCTTCTGTCCCCTATTCTCCCTTTCCTTCCCTTTCTACTGTTTTCTCCCTTCTCTATATTCTCTTTCCTCCCATCTCCTTTCCTTCCTTTCACTTATTACTTCCCCTTCATATCCTATCTTTCCTTTCCTTTTCTTTCCTTTCCTTTTCTCCTCTTTCTTTCTATTCTTTTGTTTCCTGTGCATTCCATTCCTTTCCCTTCCTTTCCTTTCCCTTCCCTTATCTTT
Organism: Drosophila ustulata; assembly: GCA_035047365.1. Classification (NCBI taxonomy): domain Eukaryota; kingdom Metazoa; phylum Arthropoda; class Insecta; order Diptera; family Drosophilidae; genus Drosophila; species Drosophila ustulata. Next base: position 32,376,613 of record JAWNPT010000094.1, read on the forward strand.
CCCTTTTCCATCCCCTCTTGTCCTCTCCTTTCATTTATTTTTCCCCTCCTATCCTCCTTTCCCTTTCTTTCCTTTCCCTTCCTTCTTCTTCACTCTACTCCTATCCCCCTTCTTTTGCCATTCCTTTTCCTCTCCTTTCTTCATCACAATTTCTCTCTTTTCTCCTCTTTACTATTCACCCACTTTCCTTTTCCTTCTTTCTTTTTCATCCCCTTCCCTTTCTTCTTTCTCCTGTCCCCTACTCTCCCTTTCCTTCCCTTTCTACTGTTTTCTCCCTTCTCTATCCTCTCTTTCCTCCCATCTCCTTTCCTTCCTTTCACTTATTACTTCCCCTTCATATCCTATCATTCCTTTCCTTTTCTTTCCTTTCCTTTTCTTCTCTTTCTTTCTATTCTTTTGTTTCCTGTGCATTCCATTCCTTTCCCTTCCTTTCCTTTCCCTTCCCTTATCTTTCCCTTTTCCATCCTCTCTTGTCCTCTCCTTTCATTTATTTTTCTCCTCCTATCCTCCTTTCCCTTTCTTTCCTTTCCCTTCCTTCTTCTTCACTCTACTCCTATCCCCCTTCTTTTGCCATTCCTTTTCTGAGGCATTCATTTTAATTTTATTTGTTATTTAGTATTAAAATGTAGCAATACATTCCAAGTCCTGTTGTTTATCAATGCTTTCTTCGAATTTTTATGCTGAAAGATGCATTAAGCTCATATTTAGTTATTTATATATATTATGTAGTTATTAAGTGCCGTTGTAGTCAAAACCATCTTTGGAAATATATTGCAAGCAAATCTTTGGGAGAAGGCTTACACATTTATATGGAGTGCGTTACAATTTTGTAACATATTGCTACATGTCGCAATTTTAGAAAATGCATTTCTGGATATCTAAAGTTTAGTAACATTTTTAAAATGGAACTAATCGGAATACACAGCAATTGAACTATACGTATGTTACATATAATATAGTATACAAAAGGGCAATGCAATTCATTTCACAACTTTATTTTATTTGTGCACAATAATTTGTAAGTGTATCGACAACAAATAAATTCTGGATGGCACTGCAGTATCTTCAGAATGTTGGCAGAAACTTTGGCACCAGAAAGCCACCAGATGAAAAACCTACCAAGAGAAGCTTTTTTCAATTTTCCGCTAAATTTAGCAAGGCTCAAGTGCTATTTGTCTTCATTAATGGGTCATTGCAAATGCGCCTAGAAATTGGCAATGCGTTAGTTAGGTTCGTTGGCCTCGGATCTACACAGCATTCTCAAGCCAAATGACATGCAGCAGTTATTAATTGGCAATTTACATGCCAAATGATTAATGTTTGGCCCGACGGAAGCAGCCAGCCGAAAACGAAGCCACAGCAGCCCTCACCCAGGGCACATATGTCACGGCAAGGGTGTATATGTTAGATGCTGAGAATGAGAATTTGTGTGTGCTTTGCAAATTACTGATGTGGCTTTTTACCGCAAAAACTTTGTCAACATAAAGTTCTATTGAGGCTCCAAATGCCACTAGGAATCATTACCTTCTTGCGTGCAGTAGGTTGCTACGTAGCTTACATAATGTGCTTCTCTTTGTAACTTCCCTTTTTTCCCTAACGTTGATTTGCACAGCATGGAATATTCATACATTTCCTGTGATCGGTAATTGCAATATATCTTCCGCTTGTGATATCGTTTTCTATTCCATTTTAACCAACGTGTGTCACGAATATCTTGGGATGTTGCTACTTTCTACTGTACAAGTATTGTTATTTACACTTTGAAGAAGCACTTGCATTTGTCTGGTATTGTTGATAAACCATTTCTTCAATTCAAAGCTGTGTCATGTTATTAATTTAAGAAGCTTGTTGCATTTATTATTCCAAATGATAACAGAAATCTTATTCATTTATCACGTTTATGTTTACATTTGAATAAAGTTAGGGAATGTCACAACCATCCACAATAACACATGAACATGTTGAAAACATCTGCATACCATATATTAATTTAATAAAACACATTCATGGCACTCAATGATAATAAAATAATGTTTTATGAAATTAAGATAAAGAAAGATATTTTAATATGCATAATAATCAGCCAACCCTAGTCATCCACATGACCGGACGATAAAGTTAGAAGTTCTACCTATGCATTTTATTTACTCGTTTTATATGATCGAGTTGAATGCTTTTGATAAGACTATATATTTAGGGAAGCTTTAAATAAGGACAAAGTTTCTATAAATAGATATAAACTTACCACCATATTGTTGATTGTAAACTTAAGCTCCGCACGTGGACGGGAAGGGGGTGTGCTGCAATTAGCACGCAGGACTTCACCAGGCTCATACCGGGTATACTCTGTATATAACTGAGGTCGTTTGTCAGGAAGCTCTATAGAAAAATAAAAAAGTATCAAATTTATCATTGGTGTATTCTTCATACTTTTTTAAAGAAATTAAATTTTTTAGTTAAATAACTTTGGCCAATTCGTCAAAATGAGTAATTTTAAATTTTGGACGGCTATTAGATGTCTATTTTTGAATAAGAAATGGATCTTAGAGATTAAATTTGAACTAAATAATACTATTGGGCCTGTGCACACTCGGATTCAACAGCAACAGCAACAGCAAATTTATAAACCAAATTCAAAAATCATTAAAATAAGCTATGATGTGGATACACACCGATCATACAGGCTTAAATTAACTTCCCGTGATAAATTATTGTTTCAACATATTTTAAAAGTTGAACAAAAAATCAAAATACAGCAAAAAAGATCCGAAATTTTCGATTTTAAGGACTTTTTCAATCTTATTGACGATAGTTGATAAAATTTAAAACAAAAAACAATTGCATCTCAAATATTTGAATATAAAAAGCTGGATCCAAGATGGCTGCCATGTTTGCCACAGATTCAGAATGGGTGGAATTTCATGAATTTCACAATGAATTGAATCCAAACCCATCATATTCGCTTAATTCAACACCACATGACAATTATTCACCCGAAAATAAAAGAAAGAGGTAATGTATTAAAAAAAAAATACCTTTTAAAATAATAACATTTGGAGGTCTTATGTAAATAACAGGATCGCTGAATTCTGCATACTGCTCTAAAAAGATAATTTTTTAAACAGTTATATATTTTCAAGTCAACAAAAATTACGTTTTCTTAGTGAGGCCGATAACTTAATATCTACAAAGATATTATTTTGAACAGTAATAAATATTCATGTAAAAAATATTAAGTTTTCTTAGTGAGGCGGATTACTTAGCAGCCCTCCCACGTTTACTGTATTAATGCGGTTTCAAATTATTAAATGGCAAATAATAAATACATATCCTATATGTCAGTCCTACAATACCAATCATGCCTACAGCCAGCCCTACGCTTAACTTGTAATGAAGTCAACCAACAGCAACATTCAAAGCAAAAACAAAAACAACAGTAACAAAGAATCTAATGAACAAAGTAATTTTCCTGAGAAAATGGTGCTTCGAGATTGGGATTTCTGCGCGGGGCCCCCATTCTCGGGATAGCTTTAGGCAACTCATTTTCTAATCCTAGCATACGCACTTATACCAGCATAGACTGTTAATCCCAAATAGTTCTTTGGCTGCTGCGGCTTCTTACGATTTTGACCTTCTTTAACAATGACGTCGCTTAGATTTGCAGTTCTTAATGAGGGTCAGCAATGAGGACAAGTTTAAAGATTAATTTAGCAAGTGACCAGCCTACTTTACACTTGGCAAACATTCTTTTGCGTAGGTTGCTGCCTGACCTGAGCTATTAAGCTGTTATACATTGAGCCCGCAAAAAATCAACTATTGACTAACTTTTAACAGCATGTACTGGGGTAACACCTTTTAAGACGCACCCGAAGCCAAATAACATTGTGACTTAATGAATTAACAGAACTTTTCAGACAAATTAAAAGCATTAGTTTGCTTGCCGACTATACTGTTTGCTAAAATTTGAAGGATCTGAAGGACCATAGTAAATCTGTATCAACGTGAAAATACGAAAATTGTAGCCATTTGAATTATATCGCGTAGCACTACGCTATGGCACCTATCTACTCAATGACTAGTTGATATAAACGAAAACAAACAAGCAAGAAAAAACATATTAACATAATTTAGAAACGGGTAGATTTGTTTGTCACTATATTAGCAAATAGATCTCATTTTACTACCCGTTTTTTTTACCCGAAGTTTTCTTCTTTCACAATACTTTTTGAACCAGCCGCCATGGCTTTTTTTGTATGTGCCACAGCAACGTCAGGATGAAATATAGCGCAAACCAATGAAAAGCTACATAATATAAGAAAACTTTCTCCTGCACAAAAGTGTTACTTAACCTCGGAACGACCACAAATTTTAAGCAAATTCTGATCAAAGCTTTAATCCCAAAATGCCAGTTAAGCAAAACCAGCCAATTAAGCGAGCCAAACGCGGTATTAAATTCTATTCTGAGTTATCAACACGATTCCAGTCGCAGTACTCAGTTTCGTGTTAAGGTAATAGCGACTTAATATAAGCAGTCGAAAAGAGCCTTACATGCTCTTCTAAATGTTTAATGTTGGTAACCGACTGGCGTCCAGCCATCCCCATCCTGACAGCCCGTGAGTTAAGCCATACCTTAGAGAGCGCTCATTGAAAAATCAAAGAGGAAAAGCATTAATAACCCGACCGACCTAGAAATAACTACATACATACATAGGTGCGTGTACTTAGGTTATGCTTATTTAAAATAAATACCGCAAAATTGTTCAATTTTGTATCATGAATTTAATATAATTCTGATATAAGAATGTTTAAATTGTTGCTTACCTACAACCTGCATAGTACCCAACGCAGTAGCTGTAGAGAAAAGTGGCGCATCAGCGGTAACTTCACATGAAAAGTTTCCAGACAGTCCAAAGCCCACGTTGCGTATGAGAACTTGGGTGGCATTGGAACTGGTAACCTAGTCAAAATCAACAGTTATTTTAAAATAATATAATTAGTTAAGAATGATGTTACAGACATTAAGCACGGAACTATATATAAAACGTTAATGCATTTCACTAATCCAATAGGTGTATCTTCTTAATTAGTTTATTTGTTAGATCGGAAAACATTTTTTTAAATATTTTAATGATTCATTTAAGTCAGGGAAACAAAATCTCATTGAAATCTTCTGTCCTTCATTGAAAAGTACAAGCTCTTTCTATATTATAGTCAAATTAAAATTATCTGATTCGATATTTGAGTCTCAGTTCACAGCCGCATTGGTATTCACATAATGAAAACAAATTGTTTGCACGTAAGAATTGCAATGAAAATATTTTACCAAGAACCGCATCGATAGCGTCCTGGTATTCACATTTATTAGTGCAAGCTTTTACATGAAGTGGATTTTTGCGAATGCTCGCCAATAACAATAAAACGTTTAAGCTGAATATGCATGAATAAAAGGATATAAAATATACATTATAAATAAAAGCAGTGTGCTTGCAATCAAAGGTGTTAAGAGAACATTATTTATAGCTGAAACAGCTGGGACAAAAACTGTCGAACGACAACTGATTTACAATGCTTTAATTGTGTTTTCAATATTGTTAAATTGATACAGATATTTTTGAAGATAACAATTTCTTTAATTGGAGTCACTCTTCAAATCATTTTCCGAATACTCACATCAACGTGTATACCAGGAAATGGAAATACTTTAGTATTAGGAAACTCGCCAGGCGTATAACGGTAAAACTCCAATTGACCACGATAGAATTTGGCTGAGTAAAGCGGAGCGCCCTCTAAATCATACATGCAGCGTAAAACAACATGCTGGCCACGGCGAACTGCTGGTGGTTCAATGATTAAATTGACATTACGTAGCGCGCATTCAAACATTTCTGAAATGAAACAGATAATAAAAGGCAAGAATATTTAATGATTTTTTTAATTATGTATCAAATTGATTTTTTGTTTTTAAATAGTTTTTTTTTTAAAGCGTTACTTTTCAATATGCAATATAATTTAATCTTGTCACTATTATTTACCAAAACGATTGATTAAGTCGACAAGGGCGGTAATTGCAAAAGCCTTAATTAGACTATATTTAAAAGATAATATTGCATTTGAATGGTAAATCTGTTTTGATAAATCTATCATTGCGTCTAAATTTCACTCTTTTAAATAGTTTCTTCAAGAACTTTTTTGTTCATTATCTTCGTCAACTTTTGACTTGAGGGTTTTTATTTATCTTACTCCCAATAATTCAATCTATACTCATTGACCAACCATGCACATCACGATGAACTTCAGTATAAAATAGTAGTGCGTTAACTTTGATGGTCCGCCATTACGAATGGATTTTTCAAGTTTTATTAATTGCCAAACAATCAACGCTAATTTCTGGTTTTATGTCCTTCATTTGAAAGTCGTTTGTCAACAAATATGTAGCATAATTCACAAAGTCGTTGAACGCTCAGGGGGTGTTTACAGCTTTGCTTTGCCAGGCACTAAAAAAATTTTATATCTTATTTGGGTCACATTTCATGCTGCTGTTCACTTAAGAATAATGGCACATCATTTGCGGCTTTGTTGTAGTCCTTTGAGAACTTGCTTTCTTTGGGGACGGTGTATGAATTTTTCTCAAGACGAATAAAATTATATTGTTGCAGAGTAGTATGAATTACCTTTGGGATTTGTTTGTTAATATCTGCTATTTTTTTATTTTCGGTAAATGCAATATATGATATTCATTAAAAAGTACATGAATGGTCATTCGGGACTTTTGAGACATATTAAAATTTGGACGTCAGTACTAGTTGACCAACTACAGCAATATTCGTCTCATCTCAAATTTAAAGAAACATTCGACGTTAACACTTCCGTTTAAATGAAAATTGCTTAAGCGATTCAATAAGGTGTTCCATTTATTAATAATATTAATTATTATTAAACCACTCTAGATAATAATTATTCTCTAACACTCCCATATGTCCTCGCTATATTCTTGCGTTTCGGCTGTCTCTAAGGTTTATTACTCTTCTATCCTAAGAGCTATGTATTTCCTAGGATAGCTTAAATGAAAGGGGAATGTACATATAATAATCTAAAGAACTGACTTGCATGTAATAAACAAGGACAGTATTTTATATAATACATGTATGTACACATATTAAAAATTCAAAGGAAGATTATTGCTTCTGCTACTCTTCATCTGTCTGGTCTTGTTGCTAAATAGGTAGAATATTGAAAGGTTACATGCATATATCAGTGAGGGAGCAACGCTTGATGCCAACAACACTGGGTTATACACCAGGTTATATTAGAAAAGTGCAGACCTGAGACACCCAAATGTATCTTCCCTGTTGCTATTTAGGTAGGCACAAAGACAACACTTTTTGCTAGCTTACGAGTATGTTAACAAATGAGGCTTCCAACGCATATAAGTATGCAACATGTAATGGAATTTCTAATAAGCGTGAGCTGCAATTGCTGCTTCTGGTGCTTCTTAGCTTGGTCAACAACATTTAAGGCCGAGCACAAGCAGATGTAATCGGTACAAACGCCATTGAAGTTATTTTGTTTACGTTACGTGGAGAGTAATAAGGAAACAGGTAGTCAGTCTGAATATTTACATATTTGAGAACCGAGTGTATGAACAACGCATCTAACATCACCCACTTACACTGTCCATACTCATCACAACCCAAAACAATTTAACATAATTAACATGAAAACGGAAAAAGCAGCATTGACAGCCATAAATCAAAGCCCTTCCCACGTGGCAAAACAAATTTCATACATGCAGTTGTAAAAATAAGTAAGAATATTGAAGTCGGCTATTAAACACTCTAAAACTATGATTACAATTTTAATATTGAATATGTACTCTAGTATTAGTAATAAAATAACATTTTTTTATCTACTAGTCTATCGACAAGAAATATTTGTCTTAAAAAAGAAGGAACATGAAATGGATTCAAATATACCATGCAGTGTGTAGGTGTTTTTACAGTTTTACACAATACATTCCACTTCGTAGGTTGGCCAAGCCCAACAACCTAATCATGTCTGAAACTCATCAGCTTAATAACAACAAAACTCACGCCAACATAACACACCAACAGCGCACACCTTAAAATATCGGTTTTTATGCAATTGCCAGGCAATTGTCACGATTGTGGTTTTTCTATAGTATTACTGTACCATAGCAATGATTTTCAAGTTAATAAAATGGTTTAATCATGTTGATGCTAGTCTTAGGTTTACATTGTTAATTTCATATAATTCTACTGATTGCAACATTTTAAAAAATTAGGGGTTTTAAAGATCTTGAACTTTCAAATTTTATGTAAATAAGATTATGAACAGCTTAAATGGTCACATGCAAACTGTCTAGAGCATAGCTATCAGTCCGAGAGAAAATACAAATATATACGTTAAATGAAAAATAATATGTAACAACGTATAATTTAAAGGTTGTGTTCTATGAGTAGCTTGTAAGTAGTTGATGATGAAGTAACATAACTTTGTTTACACAAACTCCCATCCTAAAATCCTTGCGCTGCTCGTTTGTCGTTTGTCTCATGATAGTCTTTCTTTGCACAGAAGAGCTAAGCAAATAAAACAAAAGGGATAACAGCGTAAATATTGTGAAATAGACAAGGGATTTGCACGCAGACACAGCCATATTTATATAAAAATAAAAACAGACAAATATTTGCCTATATATTTATGTGCATACCCTTCTGTATGTATGTATGTTATTACACATAAGTGTGTAAGTATCTGGCGGTGATATTGCAATGATGACAAAACGCACGCTTATTTTCATATTTTCTATTTACCAGATTTCATTTGGTGTGTTCTCTAACCGTGTTCATATATTTTTGTCGTACTTATGCATGCCCTGCATGCTTTTATTTACGTAGTTCACTTTTCCTTAACAGTTGTATATTTACAGTAATGACGACGACTGAATAAAAGCAAACTAACATTTTGTTATCTAAGCCCCGCATCAAAAGAAATCTTCATCTCAAATCTAGTTTATTTGTAACGCTTTTGCACTCCTATGCAAATATACCTCTTACCCCATTTCCCATTTGCACTTTACCAACCTTTTTATCTCAATAGATTAATCTCTAAATAGTATTCAAAGCAAAATTCTAAAAAAAAAATTAAAGTTTTCTGCGTTTATATAATGTATACTACTTTCATATGCCAACGATAGACATTAAATCCAAAAATCTTATTGAGAACATAAATTATTATCACAATGAATATTGAATAATAGAAAAATTTTTGTTGCGCCGAAACAAGATGCTCTGAATAGTACTAGAATTTATGTATAACACCCGAATATTAAATCTACATTATTGTGTCTTAAGCGTTTGTTATCCGATCTCAATAGTTTAATTATCATTAGCAATTTGAGTGTGTGGGGCGTTGCAAAATTGTAATATAAACTTGATTTGCATGGTACCCAAGTATTGTCTCAAAATTTTCACAATTTCGAATTAAATAAATACTATTCACACTAACCAAATCCAGTGCGCCAACCAAATAGCAATTCGCAGCAATGCGAGTGCTCTAATCAAAAAACATTCATAATTGTAATTAAGTTATGGAAGTATGCTTTACTTCAGTGACCCAATGGCCATATTCAATGATTTTATTCCTGAATGCTTCGTTGTGTTACCAATTTAAGTGCACTTTGTTTTTTGCGGCCGTTTCTAAATTACATTCTAAAATGTATCCTGGAGCCTTATTAGTTATTTATGCTGTCTGTGTGCAAATGTGTTTATGCAAACATTTGAGATGTTTTTTTTTTGAATTGTTGTGAATTTTTTCCCAAGTCACCCAATGCAGATTTATTGCCCGTAGTTGTTTTCAGTATTCTGCCTTTGTTTTACTTTGTTGTACTCTATGTTTTTGCAATAGTTGAAAGTTTACAGCGGTTTTGCTACGACAACTGCATTTCGTATACGGCTAGCTCTTGCGCGGGCCGCTTTTTTCGGTAGCATATTTATTTGGATAAACGATGGAAGTGGCAGCTAAAACATTTTTGTGTCGCAGTTGTCATTTTGTCGTTGTGATTTTATTCAGTTTATTGTTTTATTTAAAATTTTCTTTTGTTTATAGTACAGCTTTTGCATCTTAATTAAACCGAAAATACTGAATTTCCAGATGGTTGAATATATCAGAACCCTACTTTCTATAAATATCGGATGAAGTCCCGTAAGTCGGAGTATACGTATATTAATATGAATGGGAATGAAACAATGGGAAAAATAATATGTACATTGAATAGATTTAACTTAGATACTGAAAACTTCACTTTGCGCCGGTTTTATTAATAGCTGTATATACAATATCATTCAATGCAGTTTTGGAATCAATATCGTAACTGTCTATCAGTATATTCTAGTTAACTTTCAATTGAACAAAAGAATCTCGTTCTTCCTTACAAACTCAAGCATGTGCCCTAATTGACCAAATTATTTCAACTATTTAACCAAGCTCTTGCAGGCCGCCTCACACTGGGGCACAACATTCCGGCATTGCCAAATTGCGCTAATGATAAATAAATTATGTGCTGGCAGCCGCACAAATGAATTCCCCAACCCCTCCCCTAGGCACTTAGGCAACCACAAACAGAAAATAAATAAACTCAATGGCATTGCTAAAAGATAAGTGTGTGCCTCGTGCACACTACGATTCCTTCGAGGCAAGGGGGAGATGTACTGAGAGGGTCTGGCAACACTGAAAGCACAGCGCACACTCGTTAATAAGGAAAATCTGTTGCTAATGTACAATATAAGTTAATTATGGGAACACAAAATACAGAATGCAAAAACGTTCCGCTGATGCTGACAACCTTTGCAGCATCTAACATTTAGCTGACTGTCATGAGTGCCCAATTGTAAGTGAACTTCAATGTAAAATTGCTACTGCAGTACTAATATACCAGTTGTAATTTGTTTTTGGTGGATAATTGCATTTCATAAGATAAACAAACCGTCAGCGGGATAGGAAAATAAAAACAGATCCATACATAAATTTAAAGCGCATAATATGGACAAGCACATTAACAATAGTTGCACTCGGTACCCATAGAATATAACAGTATTGTAACTTAGTGCCAGCAGACGGAGGCATCTCTGACCCCATATAGTAGACATATTCTTGACCAGTATCAACAGCTGAGGCTATGTCCGTCTATCAGTCCGTCAGTCTGATCGTCTGTCCGTCTCTCTGTGTGATGCCATCGCTGCTTTATACTCTTAATATGTATTTTGCTAAACATCTGACTAGCAGAACAGAAGTTATTTGCTAATTATAATGTGTTAGTTATGAAACGTTTTTTAATTGGGTATGCGTATATTAGCTACAAGCAGTTATAAATACTACATTAACATACACTTTTGCGTAGTTATAGATACCTAATCGAATATACTACTACGCTGAAAATTAACCATACAGACTGTCAATTGCCCCAACTGAGCACACGCATCTTATAAATAAGTTTCGGAATCGTAAATGCTTCTTCTGCCTATTACAAATATTTTCTAAGTTAAAATACCCTCCCACCCTGTGGGTAGCGGGTGTAAAAAATAGTATATCAAATAATAGGTGATTGTTTCATTTTTCAGTAAATGTGGTCATATTGAAAATATATTGGTTAGCAAAATACAATACTGGCCACCATTGTTTTCGCTTGGTGCTTCATATATTGCTTGTTTGAGGAACTTCTTAAACTATGATTACACTGAGGATGTTGTTGACATGTATTATTAGCTTTAGCAGAGTTCCTTTTAGTTGACCGACTCCTTTAACCCTGTTTCCTGTTTCCTTCGCAAGAAGTCGTTGGTATTTACAACCCAACACCCAAAATGATTATCAAAAAATTTCGCCGTGCAATTCAAATGTCATTAAGCTCTTCATTAGCGACCACGTCCTCATTCAAGAAATGAGTACAGGCGTATAAAGCGATGCCAATATCTCTACTTAAGGAGAGGGAAATGAGAAACATTTTGGGAAGTGCAGGAGGCTTGACAACGTAGACACGGCGTGAACGCTATTAAAAACTTTTTACAAGCATTTAGCATCAACATAAGTCCAATAACAACAAGAAGAGCTGTTGTAGAGCACTCAATACAACTCTTATTTCAAGTTCTGTTTCGATTTCACTTCGTTTACGGAATGCCATCAACAGTTTCGGTCTGCACTTCTCAATTTAGCTATCTATCAGTCGATCGGTTGGTTGGTCTGCTTGATTGCCCGTCTTCAATTGCCTTGGGTACCATTCCATTCTCCCCTCCGTAATCCATTTAATGGTTTGCCGCTTTTAATGTCACTCTCTTCTAAAGTAAATTTCATTTACTTCGTAAGTCTTGTATTTACCGCTATCAAGTATCCCCTGTTTTGTTGTAGTTTTATTTGTATTTTATTGCGGAAAGAGTGTTGTTTGAAATATCATATGCCGCCCTACTTCCCTACTACCATGCCTCAAACTCTTTGTGTAGACTATTTTAAAATTTCTGTTCGAGTTCCTGCAAGTCTGTTTCTAATTGAATATTTTTAGATTGTACTCTCATTCGCGTATTTATCTTATTTTTGATAAGGTAACATTTGCTAAAAATATTAAACATCTAATATGTGCAAGTACAAGCTGAGTACACTTGTCTCCACAACTAGAAGATATAGATGCAAAGAACAAAATTGAAGAAACAGAGTGAAAATTTGTTTAAAACGAATGTTAGAATACAGTATGAAACAAATACATTTAGGCAAGTATATACACTAAATTGAACAATCAAACAACTTACCCGCGGTCGACAGAATGAACATCAAAACAAATCCCAGCGAGATCCAACAGCCTACGGCTTGGGCAGGCCACCCATTTGTGCATCGCATTCTTGACTGCATTAATCCATGCCGTATGGGTGGATAAAGTATGCGCCGTATCATTTTATGTGCTTTAGTAGACGACTCGGTCGCCAGTTGCCGAGCCAACATAATCGGAGTCGGGCAAAATTGCTCATCCGCGGATAGACAACATTTGTGGCACATTCAATAAACACTTCAACTTCACACCGCCGATTATCGACCAGATCACAGAGACGGTTTCCACTTTACGGTTGGGGAATATGGAACTAATGTCTTGTGTGACTGTTGAACAAATTCTGCACCAGGCACTTTAGATATTTTTGCCAACACTCAAGAACAGTGCAGTATTAAATACTTTTCGCGATTACATTTTGATATTCAATAAAACTATACAGAGCATATGCGAATAAATTTCCGGGTTGAACATAAGTATTTTTAACTGGTGTTGTGTCCATTAGCATTGAATACATTGAGAATATGTGGCACAGAATCGGTTTGTTGTGGTTTTCGGTTAATAGCCTCCTATTAATCTGTGCACATCCAGTTGTTGACGGCAAAAAAACACTGCAAGTGTAAGTATAAACACTGTTGCTTTATTATTATGCTCGAGAAATAATTGTGCGTCAAACGAAGGCCCGCATCGAGCTGTAGACAGCTTGCCTGTCCCTAAAGTTTAGCTAAGGCAAGTTGACAAGCAACTGAAAATTATTTGCTTCAGCGTAGATGAAGACTTTTTGTAAACACACCCCAAAAATATGAGTCGTAGGTAGGCAACAATTCCAAAATTAGCTATGTGAAAATGTTGCACAACATGAACTCCCAGCAACACTGCGTACTGCACGGATGTGTGTTGCTAAACATGTTGCGTAAGTTTGGTTATCGAATCTGATAAAACTTGAGTCGCACCACTGAGGGGCATGTTAAGCCAATCACTATAATCACTCTGTACAAGCACATTACCAAGCATTATCATGAGCAAGCCATATAGTACTATATCTTTATATATTTATTCTTGCAAAATTCCACATAACGGTTTTTAAAAAGCTTCAAGAGTAATTAGCCATCGGTCTTAAAAAATATGTCTATTCAATTTATTCTTTTCATTTCAGTCACAATAACACTCATGCCAAGTGGATTGTTCTTGAGTTACAGTACAAAGTATTTTCATGCCTACTTTTTTGTTACAATTTGTAAATTCAAATGCAGTGGTGAAATGTCGTTAATAAGTTCTATTCGGCGAAATACTAATTTGATTTTACTTCAATTTTTTTAAAGTTTCAATACAATTGGCAAACATAAACATATCTACTACTTCTCTATTCATGGGATTTTTTCACTATCTGTCTATGTTTCCTTTTTCTCTTAGTTTGGCCTTGGCACGGACTGTCAATGTCGCTCCTCTTAGTTTTATTCTTGCTTGCACACCTCGATCCATAATATGTATATCTAAAAATTCACACAGAGAGACATGCACATTGGTATTTTGCTCATAAATATGTGAAAATATATAGCAGAGGGAGAAACACACATATGTATGTACATATATCTAATATACCATGCCTTAACTTAACAATTTTATTGTGCTGTTCACTACCCCTTGACAGAGGAGAAACGCGTCATTTTAGAATATTAAATAGTGTTTATTGATTGCTATACTGCAAGTTGTTCTTATGTTTGGATGGCTGTAATAAGCATTCCATATTGCCCTGTTTTGTTCATTGGAATTAGAAAAGATTCATTGAAATTGGATAAAAATTTCCGATGAATGTACTTTCGAATTTTTATTGGAAACAGAGTTATCATTAGTTATATGGGTCCAAACGGATGAATTGGTTAGTTTATACATTCGAGGGGTCAAATATTTCAAAATGTGCTTTAACAACATTTATCGGGGTTTCTGCATTTGTTTTTTATTTTCTTATTTTTACTGCTGTTTTAAGATATTTTTGAGTAGACTAAAGGAAGTAATATATATTCAATTGATATTCAGTGTTCGCAATTTAATTTCTTTTGTTGCCGGCGACATAAACATAACAAGAATGCTGCATGCCCCCTCATATTTCATCAAGTACTTTACAGCTGCGTTTGCAGCTGGTATTTTGTTGACAGCATGACAATGGCAAGCAAGCACGTTGGAGTATTCGGCTCACAAAATTTAACAATGATAACACAATAACAGAAAATTGTAAAAGAAACCGCGCCGGCAAACAAAATATTACGAGAGTCAAAATGACCCTAAAAGTAATTCGTCAAAAGCTGAACGGTGGCGCTGATATCGAAACGATCTTTAGATTCGACAGTAGAGTGTAAGACAGAAAAACTGCATCACAGCTTAAAATCAACAACATATTTTAGTTGAGAACGAAATGTAGGTATGGCATGGATAATACTTTTATCGATACATTATAAATGTACCATTTCGAAATACTCGTATCAACCCATTCTGTAATGAAATTCTTTTAACATTCAGAACAACACATGTAATGTTCCTCGTTAACAGTCATTCCAATTCTGATTTGTCTAATGCAATTGTCAATGCCAATGCATTTCAATATAAGTGGCCAAAACACTTACTTAATGGAAATTACTTGAGGGCCATACTCGAACTCGACAAGCTACTCGTACCCAATCATTGGTAGGCAAAGCCGAGAGTTGAGCAATCACGTTCCGGGATGAAGCCCCTCAATTCACCAGATGAAGGACGATGACGATGAAGCCACTTGAATGTGTCATGTCTTCTCGATTTTTACTAAAAATCATTTAACAGCAATGTGCTCGAATTGTGAGATGTTCTCCAAACAGGCAAACACAAATACAAACGGAATGCATTCTATTGATTGGAGTCGGCACAAGGACACACAGCTGCTTAAATTTTTACTTGCTCGTTGCCTAAAGCCAATATAGCAGCACGTAATATGTACGTGTGACTTTCCTACATGTATGAGTATTATGTTAAGCAATTTCAAAATTGTTGTGTTCAATCAAAACGGGTTTGCCAATGCCCAGACAAACATCATCATCATGAAGAGCATCGACATTAGTATCAAATCACACTTATCACCATCACTGACAGTTCCTCATGGACTAGCAGCAATAGTGTTGAAAGCCAAGTGCTGGGCACAATCATTGCTGCTATTCGCATAGGTGAATACGTACATAGACACTTGCTGCTGTATGAATAAGTTATCTCTGGCTATGTTAACATGAATAATTTTCCAGGACAGGCTATTGAGATAAACAATGACGAAATCGGTTTAAGAAGGGTGTTAAGATAGATAGTTTACCACTAGCTTTAACATGCTTGCCAAGTATTTGAACTAAGCTCAGTACTCAGAAATTGAAAAGAATTGTAAACTAAATTCAAAATAAAATAATACACTATGATTTCATCAAAAACTAAGTGTTACTTATAACCTTTACAAAAATACTGAACTTTGAACTGTGAATAATAAAAGCCCAAGCAGATGCTAATGAGCTACAGAAACAACGATATTAAAACTTCGCTCCCTCAACAAAGGCGTTGTGTTCAATTTTGCAAGCAATTCACCAAATCTAGTTGCCATGCAAATGTTTCAGAGTGTGTGTGTAAGGGGAGTGTGATGTGGCAGAAGCTTTGATGTGGCTGACAACAAACTTTTAAATGAGGAAGCTCCCTTTAGAATTATTGCTACAACGGCATGCTTAGTATTAGTAGCTCCAGAGTGCCTTTTGGTTTGCCACAGCGCTTGTAAAATGTGTTCATGTAGACTATTTACCAGCTTACTGCATACATATGTATTAGCGTACTAATTAAAGAAAATTTGTAAACAACTTAAAGACAGCTTTAGGGATCGGATCTGTTTCGCAAGTAAGATTTGAAGATTCTTTATTTTTATGTTACAACAATACGTACATAATAAACTTGTAAGAAAACTTTCCTACTAGTCAAATTTTGAAATTTGTTCAAATGACGTAATTTAATTCGCGGTTCATCTTACGTACATTAAAATCAAACTTATACTGCTTCTAAAAAGGGGTCATACAAAAAAATGTTTTTTTAACCAATAATTCACTTTCATTACACAAAGAGTCATCTGAAAGTAAACAAAAATAAAGCTACATTACCACAACTTAATGAGTACCTAAAACATACCAACGTCGCGCTCCGCCCTGCTCATTAAAAGTAACCAAGCTGGCGGGTCTGCAACCAAAACGCAACAACAGCGACCGCAACACATGAAAAGCTGGCAAAAAGGCAGCGGTCCGGGTGTCTCTCTCTCCCTTTCTCTGTTTTGCTCCACATCACTGACATCAACGCTAATGACAAAAGCGCGCAAAGTTTGTTTTTGCTTGTGGGGGCAGCTGGGCGAGCAGCGACTGACACTAAACATGGCCACAGGGTGTGACTGGCCAGCGAGCACAAAAATCACAAAAGAGCATAAAATTAGCGAGCTAGGCCGCTTCAACTTTTCTAGCTACGAGTATCTTCTACCATCTCCCCTCGCTCTATGGGATTTGTATCGTTACTTTATTTTAAATTTTCTCACAAAGATGGAACGGGCCCAGGAAAGAGGGGCACTACAATGTAAGCAGTCAAAGCGAGCGTTTCCATGATGAATTCATCCCCATCATTTTACTTGTAGTAAAACTTGTGATTGCTGTTGTTGCTTCTGTTGAAACTTGCTCTTGTGGCTGCTTTTTGGATGTCGACTGCTGTCCTGATTTTTCACTGTGGTCGTCATCGTCGTTGACGTTGCTGACGCTTTTGTTGTTTTGTCCCCGCTCTTAAACAAGCTGGTCATTAGCTGCGCCTGGCAGCAAATTATTTATCTGGGAGCGGCACTAGTAACCGTATTTCTCCCGTGGATTTCGACGCTACTGTGGCATTCGACCACGAATGTTGTTCTTTTTTTAGACATTTATGATAATCATCGGCGGGTACCGCTGAATGCCTGGACGAAAATCGCCTTGATGGTCACTGGTGTACAAATTTTTGCATGTGTTGCGCCATAAGTTTATTCTTTGAGATAGGCAAGGCTACAGTGTTGTTCGTTTTGTCCCTACTGCTGCCACAGCATTGAGCGTGTCGTAGAAATTTTCATGTCAAGTACTTAAACTACTGTTGTTGTCGTTATCAAATTCATAGGGGAGTTCCAGTAGCAAAAAAATTAAGGGCAGCTGGAAAACATTTTTCATGTAGCACGCTGAAAAATGTACGCAATTTGTATGTTATGTAATGGTTTGTGGGTGGCAGTAGCTGTTTTAGTAGCTTTACGGAATACATACATTTATAAGATTTGCCACACTTACAACAAGAGAAAACCTTATTTTACTAGGATAAACGCAGAGGACTTAATTATAAAGACAATCAATATTGCTTAGTAATTTTGATTGTGAAACATATGGGTAGAGGTCAAAATGTGATTTTTTATTTTAAGTTAATCTTGTTCATGTAGTAAATTTAGTGTTTGATGACTGCTGATCTCCAACATTTATTTGGATTGTTATAATATTGAACGCAACCAATATTGAAAATTGAAATGTATAAGGATTTATTGTTTCAAATGTGTCCCAGATGTAGAGCTGTTGATTTAAAAAAAAAAAAGATATTGGAGCAATGTTTATTGCATACACTTCTAAAAATAAATATATTCGTGAACATTTGTTTGGAATACATGTATTAAATATAAATATATATATATCAATGAGGTGCTCAATTTAGTAGAATTTTTATATTTTACTCGGATGCCACATGACACAGTTTTTATGGGTCTGTTAGAAAATTTATCGACGTTGCTAACTGTTTTTATGATTCTATTTGATGATTGTTTTGGTTTTGAAGCTAGTCAACTGTCCTTTTTAAAGGCAATGGATGTCAAAATCATAAATAAAATTCGTGTTTCTATCAGTGACATGAAAAATCGTGCTTTCTCGGTTAAGGTTTAGCACTTTAAGCACGCCGAAATATATATCTTACCGTGAGATTAAATCTCGTATTTATACTGCACGATTTTTATGTTTTTGGCGTACATTTTTTGTTGCCATCAATAAATATTCAACAGATGCACTATTCTATTTTTCAGTTGTAAGCAAAGACTCGGCATATATAATATAAACTTGTTAAACCCTACTTAAGTATGCTAAAAATGTACATCGAATATTGCATTAAATCCTGATTGAAGGGATTTCCTAAGCTTTTTTGGCAACATAATAATTTAATTTAGTCCAAGTCAACAGGAAGACTATGGATAAGTAGGCTCATTATTAGAACGTCAAGAGGCTCACAAAATAAGTAAATCTTAGCATAATTTAATAAAGTTTAAATTATGCGAGCCATAACATCTCTATAGGTGGCATCTCATTATAGCTACATGTCGCTTAATAAACAGCTAGGGTGGCAGCAAAATAAAATTGCCATTTACATTACTTTAAAGGTAAGTTACTCTGTACGAACAATTATTTGAAAGTTGTTTATAAATTGCTTTTGCAAAAATGTTGCAAAAATAAATTTCGAGTTTGAAGAGTAAAGCAGCACTTTTAGAGAATATCAAAATACTTACTTAATATTAAGCTTAACTTTTCAATCGATACAACTTTAAAAGTAGCCCACTAATGCCTACTTAACTTAATATGTTATTTTTATTATTAATAATAGTTTACAAATGGTGTTCATGAAAAAAGTGTCAAGTTTTCTGAACTCAGTCATGAGAAAGCAATTTTATCAATAGAAAACTCACTCGAAACTTGTACAATTGAAAAACAAACAAGAAAAAATTCTTAAGTCGAGAGCGCACGTCTATAAAATATCCTGAAACCCTGATAGGGAATGCAAGAACCTACAGACCAAATTGCGTTTCTACAGCTCTTATAGTATCTGAGATTCACGAACTTACACGGACAGACAAACGTACATGGTTAAATCAAATCGGCTGTTGATGAGGATCAAGAATAGAAAACTATACATTTTAAGATCGGAGATGCCCTTTGCATATATTCACACAAATCAATAAAAACCTTTTTTGCCGATTTTCAATGGCGACAGGGTATAACAAAGTTGTTGAATATGCAAGAACATAAAATAACTTAAATCACAAATTTTTAATTTGCATTAGCGACTGTAAAAAATAAAATTCAAACCAACTTTTTCCACATACATAATACGTTTTATTCATTTTTATTATTTTTGTTAAGTGTTGTTTCTTCTATACACTTATGTACTTGCCACATTATAAATTATATTTAAAAAAGCTTAGAAGGCTCACGTTCATTGTTGTGCACAGGGTATTGGCGAAAAAAGTGTGCTTTAAGGGCATGTAAGTTTTTTGTGATTTCTATACTTTTGATATTGTTCCCACTTTTAGAACGCGTTCATAGAAAGCCCAACTGAAATACAAGCAGACACACAAGGGATGCTGGCACAACAAAAGTAATAAGTTTGTTGTACACAGTGTGTCCAGCGAACTGGGACTAGGATTCAAAGCGTCTACTTGATAGAAATCATGCTGAGTTGTGAAACGAAAAATTCAATTTACTTGTTGGTCTTTGCCACGTTGCACTTGTCTTGTTTGGCTATTTGCCGCTTTTCCGAAGTCGGAGTCACTAAATGTTGTACACTTTTAAGTTGCCGCTTTAAGTGCTTTAGATTCTCCGAACCCTTTAAACTAACCTATTCGTAAAATTTAGATGTATGCTTTGTACATACATACATACATAGTAATATGTGTATATTTCTATCTATTGTCTAAGCATATATGAATCGAAGGCCGACGGCATCCGAAACAAAATTAAATTTGCTGTTCCTTTACACCCATTGGTTTAACAACAAAGTTAATGATTTTGTTTTGGTGGTAAATTCACTGAAATTTGTAACTCATGTTGTGTATGTGGTGGGTATCCTTCACTGTAAGCGGCTTAAAGTAGCCATCATCACATAAGTGATATTGTATTGAGTTGATTTTCTGAGTAATGTCAGATTACTGCTGTTGCTGTTTTTATTTATGTTTGCAGTAAATGCTGTTACTATCATTGATGTTGCCCATTATATTTAATACTTTCTATTAGTGTTTGTAAAGTGTAATTAGTTTATTCAAAAACTTGATTTACCATGTCAATTGATTCATGGCTAACCAAATTTGCAATACAAAAGTATATAAGAAATAGGCTTTTTGAATTTTAAACCATTTAAGCCCATACTATGTATGCTTCTATTTAAATAAACGTTTTTTAATTATATTTTGCAGTATCTATATCTGTGCATGAGTTCACATGCAATAACTCAAAGAAAAAATTGTTCGAAATAGATATTTCGATTCACATTGGGGAATTGGAAAGTTCGCAAATTGAAAGAACTAACCGAGGAATCAAATAAAAGTTATAGTGTCCAAATCTTAAGAAATTAAGAGATGAAAACGTGAGCGTTACGTTAAGAAATTTTGACTTGAGGCAAATCAACAATTCTGAAAAAGTTGGAACATTTATAAAACAAACAAAAGAACAGACTTCATGACTTAGATGGTCAAACTATTAAAGCTTTATACAAATTAATAGAAATTGCTCGGAGAGAGTTGTCGTAATATTGTAGCACTTTTAAGTAAACAAACAAACAAAGCACAGAAAAAATAAGCAACACACAAGAAACCAATAAAATTAACTTCAGGATACGAGCAAATGGCACAAGAATCCCAGACAGTTAGCTAGCGAGCAACAAGAGAAACAAGTCAGTACGAATATAGGTTATTCACTCTATACATTTTTGTATGATTCCGTATACATTGCAAGGGCACATTTCGAACCTGACTTCGAGATATACAGCTGGTTAACGGCAAAAATAAACATAATAAAACAAAAAATATAATTTACCAGAAATTTTACATAAGTAAATACTGGAAATTGTAAATACTTATTTTGTATCCTGCGCGATAGTTTTTATTGCGTAGTTTTATTTTTCTCGATGCAATTAACAACAACATCAGCAATCTATTCACTTAAATTAAATATATTATTTTGTAAACACTAGTCTAGTTATCTTTTGATAACATAGTGAGTAAACTTGCCACTTTCACTGCCAAACCGACCGTTAAATTCAACGTTCGCCATACATCTACCAACTGATTTGCTCCCAACTAGACCCATTGCGAGGAGGCTGCAATCTCATAGATTGTCAGTCGTTTTTCGCCGTATCCGAAGCAGTAATCGTTGCCTGCCTCGTTTTCAGACCCTCATTCGCTTCTCTACAACAAAAGACCACACGAACTCTGCAATTCGTTCTCGGAAAAGAGAGCACTGCAAAAACTTTGCCTCAAATTACTCACTGGTCATGACAATACAACGGAGACACGTATCAACATGGCCAAAAGAGCTAAGCCAGTTTTATAAAGGTCGCGTATAACACTTTATTATTAAAGATAAGAAATAAACGATACTCTAACTTACTAGAGAAAGATGCTTTACAATTAATAATATTAAATAGATCATAGAATATATAAATTAATCAAAATGTTTTGAGAACATTTTAAACTAATTTTATAAATACAGCCAACAATTTTGCTTATAGTTCTGCGCAAGCGTAGGAAATATGTGTAAAATACTAACAAATACTGGGTACAACACTGGCTGGTAAAAATATTAGTATAGTCGAATACCATCGCAAATATGTTAAAGACCGATTTTTTAAAATATTAATTTTTAATTGTGGAATTTAGAAATTATGCCTTAAAATTTAATATTAACTACAATCTGGATCATAAGATGATGTGTCTAGTTAAAATAATCAATTTTTTTTTTACAGTTTTTTTGATAGTTAAAAAAGTTAGAATACAAAAACTATAAGAAAAGAAAAAAAATAAATGAAAATGACACAAAATTATCTAATATTACCACACCAAAATATGTTTACTGAAAATTAGCGTCCAGCAAAGAGATTAGTTTATACGAAAGTATTGAAAAATGGCTGTCCAAGCGAGTTGGGAGTGTGTTCCATTATTCACTTGTAAGATAAAAATAGAACCAGTTTTTCTTTAGCTTCTGAGTGAAGTGTTTCTTAAACAATACATATTTCTACGGTTTTTAACGAAAAGTATTTTAGACTAATAAGCTGTTGCACTCATTGCGAAATTTACATTGGGCTTGGAAAGAAACCCCACATTCTCATACCATGCTCACATAATTGACGGATGAGCTCGTCATATGTTGACCATTGGGTCAGACTAAATATGTATGTATGTATATATGTATGTATGTATGTATGTATGTATGTATGTATGTATATATGTATGTATGTATGTATATATGTATATATGTATGTATGTATGTATATATGTATGTATGTATGACATATGTATGTATGTATGTATGTATATGGTACACTAGCGAGCATTCCAATGATATAAAAGTTGTTTACAATATAGAATCGATACATAACATACAAGTACGATAGTCAAGATGTGTGATTGTACATATACATATATATTATAACGAAGTGCACATCATGATTTTATTAAATGGACTCTGATGTATTTATTGTCCGACAGCAACGTGACTTGTGAATTGATTTCATTAAACGTAAAAAGTTAACAAAGCAGCGCTGCTCTAACAGTCTTGGCAACGTTGGCTTGACTTTTTGCAACATTTCGGTAGATACCATACATTGTAACATAAATATTTTGTTATGCCACTGTCTAAACCACATAGTATGAATGTGTGGTGGTCTGTTTGTATTGACTTAAGGACATCTATCGTTAGTGGTCCCCATACTGATATACCATCGAAGTAGTATCAATGGCCAATAGCATCAACGCCGAGCGCCCAGCATGGAATATCAATGCGGTCAACTGGATGACTAGCCAGCTAACTGAGCAGTCAGCTGGTTGAACGGACTGGTGCCGCCTTTCTGCTGACCACAAATCGCTAAATTGTATGGGATTTAGTTGGGTTTATGTTATACAAATAATGATGATAAGGTTACTGATTTAATGTGCAAAACACAGATAAGCAAAAGGGGGAATTCAGCATAGAGAATGTGCTCAATTAAGACCAAAGACGGATTTGTCAAAAATGCGGTGAACTAAATTATTTTTGAAGTCATTCGAAAATTTCATTGAGGTTCCGGCATTTTAGTGCGCAAAGGTTGGCAGAACCAAATATGTGTTAGTAAAATATTAATAAAAAATATACGTTATTTGTTTAGTAAGTTAGATGTATAGATGTATATATCAGTATAGTATATATCAAATCATACGTTTTGCCAATTGTTCTTATTATTTTAGAGTATTTTCGAAAAAATAAAACTTTTACTTATACCAAAAAAAAATAGGTGACTAATGGCTCTATACTTAAGTTTTTATATCAGCTACAAAAAGTGTAATTTGTGCCTTTCTTGGATGCTATATAAAAAAGAATGATCCATATCAAAATTATATGTTTAGTGACTTTAGTACATTTATTTTAGTCCAATGATATATGTACATATCATAACTGTTGCTGATGGGTTCACTTAAGTTTCTTCCTTGTTGGGATTACAAAATGTTTTCTAAGTCTGTTAACCTCAGAAAGCCTAGACGATAATTGCAATTTAAATTAACTTATTCGCTAATATTTATTCTATTACAGTAAAAGCCTACGCTGAACTCACAGTCGCCTTCAAATTTATTTGCGCCAATTAACTAAATGACTGTCTGGACTGTCAACTAATTTGGCACGGCGTCGGGCAGTCCGATGCAACGCCAAAATGGCGTCAAAAGAGTGTCACCATTTTGTTTTATTTCGTATGGTTGGCAAATGGCGCCGAGGAACCGTTAAAATAGTACATTTTTGTTTGCATTAAAAAATCGTACAAGAAAACTTTGAAACTGTGGTCGACTTTGAAATACCTGTTTCCCATTTGAAAGGAAAGCAATACAATTAAGTGAGCCACAACAACTTTTAAATTTTAAATTGAAACTTTCCATCGAAATTCTTAGAAACTTATCAGAGGACCGTTTTCTGCCAAAAATGTATCTTCATTTTTGGAGGTCACTATATTAATATACCCTTTTGTGCCTTGAGTAGTAAATATTAAAAAAAAAATATTCCGCGTCACTCCTACGACGTTTATTACAAATTATTTAAAAATCAAATAGCAATTCGATTTATGAGTATGCGAGTTCTAATGGATATTAGGGTGCATTTCTCTTATCTCGCCTGTCGCCATATGGCTTACGGAGTCTCATACAGAACGCAGCGTTGCACTCAAATTTCACACTTAAATAAACAACTTCCAGGCGGCTGTGGCTTAAACTCGTCCAGTTTCGTGCCGAGAATCCGGGTCCGTATCCGGGTCCTGGTCCTGGTACTTGGCCTACTTTAGTGTCCGCAAATGCTTACTGGCAAACACTACAGAAAACAACAAGTCCTGACTATAGTAAGCACGCATAAATTGAACAATGCCTGTGTGTGTTCGTGTTCGTTCTGGTTCCCATACTATGGGCTGTGACACGGCACAAATACACCACATGCTATGGATGGAGGCTTAGTTTGGCGTCAGTGTGCACCTTGGGGTTAACTCGCTTACGGTGTTTTTACTACGCTTAATTCGCATAATTAATTTTGTTAGTAAACTTTGCGCTAATACATATTTTCCACTGCTTATGCTGTTGTTACACATGCGCTTGTTATTGTTTCTGCCACGTTTCCGTCGCACACACACGCACACCAGCACACGAATTCTGTGTATGTGCATGGCATTTTATGTTTATTCATTGAATTTATGCCATTATCGTTGCCTACTCGGCGGCGTCAAACATACCAGGCCTTCCTCATAAATGCGGGCCCTAGCGAGTGAATGTATGTGTGCATACATGTGTTTATGTAACTGCGAGTGCTGGCCTGTGACTATGTTTGCCAGCAAGCCCAGGTAATTGTATCAGTATTTTGCACTTATAGCCCTGCATAGTTTGCTCTCTACTTCATGTTTAATACGAATACATTTAACATGCTTGTGTATTTGATGACGTGTATGTAGCAGACAGCAGCATTATGCGTGTAAACGCTTATTTACTTTATTACTTCATATTTGCATGCAGGTCAAAATTTGTGTGATTTATTTACACAATACCACGTGCGTGTGCCAACCGTACTGCTTGGAATACTTTGTTCTCTGGATGAGCGGTTACTTGTATTTCTCTAAGGTCCGCTTGATTGTTTCAGAGGTGATCTCTATCGACAAAATTACAAATTGCATATATAATTCACAAAACCCAATCAACCAAAATGACTTAATAATTTTTTGTATCAATTTTATGTAAAATTTAACAATAAAATTATATTATAGCACTAGAATACTCATGTCAACCACATTGTTGTATTAATTGAAAAATGTTAAATAATAGTCTAAACTTTTTAAAAACATTCGAGTAAGCTTATTATTGCCATTTTACTGTTATACTTAACTACATTCACATTTGGATCATTTGATATTATATTCTAAAGCTGGGTGATCAGCTAAGTCACACTAACCGCTTTTGCATTTATCTGTTTTCGATTCACATCCACATCTATGCGATATGTGTATTCTGTACACATATCCATATTAATGTTTAATATACAGAAGCGTATTTATGGAATTATTCATGGGTGAGCTCTATTTAATTTTTCTCATTTTTTAAATGCTTAGAAGTTGAAGCAAAAGCAATATTTAGTTAAATAACACAAGTTTTCTATGTCTATCAATTAAGCAATAATTTAATAATTTAAAAACCAATAACAAATTAGAGGCTGCTATTTAAGCAGATATAATTTAAAAAAAAAAATATATTTTCATGTGCAGGAAACGACTTAAATTTAAATTAATTACAAGCTTACAATTATAAAAATTTTAAATCGGGCAAAAGCCTTAATTATGTGCGTACAACAAGTGGGTTTTCCATTTCTATCAAGCAAGCAATGTACTTAAATACATATACATATGTATATATGTATATAACTTTAAAACCAAATTATAAATTAAACACTCCTATTGTTTTACAAAGATCAGAGAATAAGTAAAATAATATTAAAAAATTAAATTAATTATATATTCATAAAATATCATATATATTCAGAAAACTATTTAAATTAATGTTAATTGCAACATAATAGCTTTAAAATCGCATAGACAAGGTCTCTAAAGACTCAAAAACTCATTGTTGGGGACTTTGCACTCACCGGGTCAGCATACTGTATAGCCGCGATAGAGCAAAGCATTCATGTCTACGGAACGTAGTTAACTTCTTCGATGCCACCGTCTCTGGTTGGCTAGTTGACTGGACGCCTGGAGTGCAACACTTGGAACAGTAGTAGCAACAGCAACAGCTAGCACAATAGCAAAAACAGAACACAGTGAAGGCAAAACATGATTAAGAGTGAAATATTTATTTGCAGCACTCAGAGGCGCGCCACGACAACGCCAACAATTAGAACCAAACTAACAAAAGAGAAGCGAGTGCACTGTTCCACTTGAGCCTGAGGGCAATGGCAACACGATTTAAACATGTAAATGGATGCGCTAAGGGCGCAAGGCAAGAGGGAGCAATAATTTAATGGCTGCTAACGCACAAAGAACAACGAAATCATGGCAAGCAGCATGTACAGCGAATAGTAAGTAAAGCGAATAAAAAGAATGGGAAGATTCAAAGCTTAATTTAATTATGTTATGAGTTGTAATTGATTATTGTTTACAGTATACAATAATGCAAATATTTTCTACACGAATGCAACTAAGAAGATCGGTCTAGAAAACGGGTTTCTTTAGATTTTAAGTCTGTTTTTCTATTTGTTAGTCGATGTGTACCCATCGATCTTCGATGCTGATAACAGTAAGGGGTTTCATGTTGCATGTATGTACTAAGAGCATGGAAATATAAAACCGATCTATTGTGAAAACTAATATTCCTCCTCTTCATCGAAGCCATAGCCGTATTCATCATCATCCTCATCCGCAGCACCCTTGTTGAGCATATCGTGCAAAGTAGCCTCTGTTTCGGGCTCGACATCGGCATCCACATCCTCTGGTTCAACATCGTAATCTACCTCATCTAAAAAAAAAACATTTAACATAAATTGAGGTATTCTAATTATACATTCGATAATAAAAAGTACCTGCATCTACCGCAATTACTGGTTTTTCCTCTACTTCTTGGTCAGCGTGACTGACGGACAGAGCCGCTTCGATTTTAAGTCGTTTTCGACTAGGTCCGGGTATATCGAATGTTGATTTACTACGACTGTTGCTAGGAATTGGGCTTTCTTCCAAAATAACGGGAGCTCGCTCAAGCTCCTCTAATGTTTTTGGCTTGGCCTGCTCAAATGGTGTCTCTCCCTCTTCATTTAAGGCGACCACGCCTTCTGTGAGGGTCTTTAATATCTCATAGTTAATTTTACTAGATATCTTCTTCTCCTGCAGCATTTTTTCGATTGCTTCGCCAGCACTAGAAGATGGACCTATCACTTTTTTCCGAGGCTTTCGTTTTTTTTTCTCGGGCTTTCCTTCTTCACGTTCCTTCGCTAACCGTTCCTCGCGCTCTTGTTGCTCACGTAAATACTCGGCGTTCAAATTTTTCCACATGTCTAACTTAGTTATGGCCTCCTGCTCTGTCAGCACATACTGATCGAGCTCTTCATCATTTAAATCATCAATGAATAGTTCAGTTTCCACTGGCTGTTTGGCGCGTTCCAGATCTTCCAGGTCGTTCTGCGTGACACGACAAATTGCCTCAATGTCAGGGCGCAATCCTTCGATGACAGATGTCATGGCTGCCTGCGGTTTAGTGTCGTCTGTATTATTTGCAATAAACTCTTTAATCACCTTGACATTCGATTGTTCTATGAATTGCATAGAATCCTCCATTTCGAGTTCATTATCCGTGACACTATCCCTTGACCTGCCTGAATGTGCACATTCTTCCTTTTTTCCTTTGCCTTTTGTCAATTGGCGCATAATGCTGCCAGTGTATTTACCAAGATCTTTTTCTAAATGAGCATCAATTTGCTTTTGTAGCTCCGTAAGCTCATGGATGCCCATCTATAATCAAAATAAGGAATTTATGCGATTAGTATACTTGTAACATAAGTATAGTTAACTAACATTTTGGATAAGCTCACGATCTTTAATGCGTGCTGCCTTAAACGAAGGCGGATCCTGCTCGCGCTCCAAGTCCACGGTCATAAACTCCTCTAAAGTCAAACCGCCTGAGGGCGTTTCGGCGAACTCTGAAAGTCGCTTGCGTAGTGTTGACTCATGTATCTTTACCACACCAATAACATCTGACAAGGTGCGACTAAACTCATGCATG
The DNA here is from genome assembly GCA_035047365.1 of Drosophila ustulata. Taxonomy (NCBI): domain Eukaryota; kingdom Metazoa; phylum Arthropoda; class Insecta; order Diptera; family Drosophilidae; genus Drosophila; species Drosophila ustulata. Next base: position 32,405,769 of record JAWNPT010000094.1, read on the forward strand.
CGTGCGGCAATGAGAAGAGCTGCATTTTTCAATAAAACAAATTTTGTATATTAGAAAAGTGTACATTTTCCATAGGCAACAAACCTGCTCCGCAAAGGCCAGTAGGACGACGTCCCGAATGCATACAGTCTTTTTTCATACGCTGCACAATCCGCAGCGCAGTCATGGATACTTCATGGGTCTTGGCGCCCAGCTGAAGTCGATTTGCGAAGCGCATAATATACAGACAGGGATCTGCAATGCAGAAAAAATGTATACAATAAGGAACTTGTAGATTAAACGCACAACAACCACGGATAAGCACGGAACTTCATTGCCATCGCACAATGATAACACGCCACAGTAGAAGAACTTGTTTAGTGACCTTCAAAATGGCGCTTACCAATAAAATTGAGAAACGCCAATACATGAGCCATGCGACAACAGCCGCTGCCGAAATACAAGCTTTAACCCGAGTGTTCCAAGTCTATAGCAGCAAGTATATTTAACTCATTCAACTTTTACAATACGGTGACCGTGAGCATGGAATGAGAGCCAAATCGCTTTATTGCTCGACTAGTTTAAAAAAGAGAGTGCATTTATAGCATGCGATATATTTTTAAGACTACCATTCGCAGCGAGTATTTTTAAATAAAACTCAGGAGTCAACAGCAATGTGCAGTAAGTATTGAAGAACGCTCAAGAAATAAACAAATATACTTGGAACAAAGCGCACTGTTAAATGAAAATAATTTGCAAAAACGGGCAAAAGCAAAACACAAAAACACTTAAAACCAAATAAAAGTCATGAATCTTCAATAGTCACAAGCAACCTTGCAACGATCTGTGTCATGCGAGACGAGACAAATATTTAGAAATAACGTGTGAAGAGGTCCATATAGTAAAGTGCACGTTGCCTATGACAAATGATGATCAGCTGTTGGTTTTCATATAATTTTGAACGAATCGAATATGTGCTGAGCGATAGCAGAGCAATTAAGTGAAGTGCATCCGTTATGAAAGTAGGACAACTAGTTTTAGTACCCAATTCTCACGTGATCACACATTAGCTTTCCTCTATAAGCCAGCTGACACAGCTGTTCAAATTCAACAACTTGACACTCTGATGCAGCTGTTAAACGCCGACAATAATTACAACCACAACAATCCCTTAGACAAAAGCTTATCACAAAGTCCACGAACAGTACGAACAGTACTTGAAAAAATTTATTAAACCCTAATGAATGCGCATATTTGAGGCAGGCAGTCATGCTTAGCTCAGTGCGGCACTTCGCTCTGCCCCCTTATTCGATGGTCCTGCAACTGCCGTTGAGTGTTCCACTTGAAAAATGATGCTGTTGTCGCTGCAACTCCATTGACCCTTCTTGTGCTGTGCCCACTCATCTTTAGCAGCTGTTGCAGTTACTGGTCTAAACGTTTACCGACGTTGACAGACTATTATGAAGTGGGGTTCTAGGGTAAGCGGGTGTTCACGATATCTGCTGTTGCTAATGGTTTCTTAATGTCCCGTCCAATTCCTCTTATTGCAGAAACTGCGGTTGCCAGTAAAATTATAATTATTTAAACTTTACTTTTGCCTTTGTCATCACGGCAATTATCGTTTTGAGAGTGTTACGCATCTTATCTTAAAAAAAGCTCACTTATTGTCTCTATGAACATATTGTTGTATTTCTAAAATACTAGCAATTTGGCAAACCTTTTGAATGTGGAGATTTACGTAGCTCGGAGCATAATTGTTATTTAATTTGACTATTAAACGCATTGTATACTTTTTTCGCGAAAGCTTATCCAGAAGTCTAAGTAATTATTAAAAATCTATTAAGTCACAAATACAGTTTTGTATCAGCATTGTCACCCTAATTTGGAAGATACCAGTTGAAATCTCAATATTTTCCTTGGTTGAAAAAAATAAATTCATTTTAATAAATAGTAATGTAAAAAAATGCTGCATAACGAACAGTAGGCTTTTGTGTCAAAAGAAATAAATTGAAAAAGTAAATACGCTTTTTTCACACTCCATAAATAATTACTACAAAATTCCAACAAAAAACAATTAAAAATCGCATGCGACTTCCAATTCTCTCAAGGCAATAGATCGTCGTCGCTCGCAGTCAAGACACCGGAGCGACGTCGATCGCATCGTCAACAAGAGGTAAGTGTTTCGTGGTTGTCGTCATGTCGTGTCACTACGAATTCGTTCGTTGACTCGCGAGCACAACAGCAACAGTCGTTGTACTGTACCAGCAAAGTGTAATCTACGCGCATGCGCAGAAATAAATGTAAAACTCAACAACCTTTTTTTGTAGTTATTGTTTGTATTTGCTGTTCAAATATTAATAATTACAAAGTGCGCGTTCTATTGTTTACGTTTTTTTACACAATTAAGCTAAAGTTCGTGAACAAGCCAAAGCTTAACAAAACACAATAATAAATCAGTTGAAGTGAAGTCATAATTTCACTAGGAGCTCTCTTATTTATCTCGCAACTTCCTCAGATTCTATTGCTCATTATAATTGCTAAGTCTTCGTTAGATATGGTCAAATTCATATTTTGTATGAAGAAACAAACTTCACTGTGCCAATATTATTTAAGATACGTATTTTAGCCAGGGCTAAACTGAAGGTCACTCAGTTTGCCGCTGGCAAAGAAAGCATACATATACGCTAAAAATATTTATAAATAAAGATCGTGCTAACCTGCAAAACTGCTGATATCAAGTGAAATAAAAACAACAAAGTATTGGCGGAGATGGGAAAGCTCTAAGAGTTCAGATCAGATCAGGTTCAGATTAGAATGTGACCAAAAAAGTACATACTTTCTTTTACTATAAAAAATAATGTTCAATTCAATAACGTGCTTTAAATATACACAAAAAACTGTACTGGGATTCTTAATATATGTATTTTTTAAAGCAACATTCCCTACACAATTCAACAAAAGATCTAGTCCGTGTAAAAATGGTTGAAAAAATATGAAAACTTATTATTCCCTCTTCATAGACTGCTTAACAGTCTATGGGAAAATAAAGCTTCTAGATGCTTGAATAAGATGAAATTATAATAAAGAATGCGTTTGTGGAAAGAAAAAAAAAAGAAATGACAACACAAGTGGTTTGATAATCGAAGTGAATACGAAATCAAGTAACTAAATTCACAAAACCCAAAACAAGTTTTTCTACCAACACAAAATCCGTCACATAAATAATTTAAATAAAGCCAAACCATGCAGTATCCAAATATGTGGCATTAGTACAGAACTTCGGAATAACATACAGGAGAATTTTTAATTTTATTGCAAAATAATTTGTAGTGTAAAAAAGTTATGCAACAACAAATTAAACCCAGCAAGTCATTAGACTAAATGCAGCATGACTTACAAAAAACTGCATTGAAAATTTTGTAAAGAAATATTTACATGTAACAAATAGAGTCAAAAGATACCGGCTTCGCGATACCATGTAACATCAATTTCTTAAACTCAATGTATTACAAAATTTCCATTTTGCGAAATATGGACTTGAAGAGATACCAGGAACTACCGGCAAACAACCTTATCATGGCTTAAGCTCCAAATGCTACATTTTATTACCCAACTGTATATCACCCTTTGATTTTTAATAAGTACTGGGTATAAAAATGAGTGACTATTGCAAAGAAAAACTGCCCACTAATGTTCATAAAATTATCTATAAATCAAACAGTATAAGCCGCATGGCATAGTCAAGCTACCGTCCGCCGGATAATTGACAGCCTAAAAGATTGCATAATCCCCTAAGGGAACTCGAAACTAGGCGTAAAGGTTTTTAAATACACTGACATACAAAGATATATGCCTGACTCATATAGCCATTGTCAATGCTTAGGTGCTCAATGGCCATCATATGCTCAATTGACAATCGAGAATTAACTCAATAATAATGTTTATTGTTTTGACGGTATACAGCGTATATACTTATACTAAAAGGTCCATTCAGCAAAATTTGATATACCATAAGTAACCATAGCACCTTATTAATTTGCATTGTTAAATATTTTTTTTATTTGAGTGAGTAATATAAGTCCCCCGTTTGGTAGAATTTGCAAATCCGCCAAGTGATCCATGATTGCAAAATTCTTGTATTAATGCAATCGTGAAATAAGAAGAAAAACACCGCAGCAAAATAGCAAAAAGTCAAGAAAACTACAACTTCTTACTTTATTCTGCGCATATATTGAGGAAATACAAATCGAAAGTGTTATGCCAGCTATCTTTTGGGGTCACTCTGTGGTTTGACTCTTTCCTCGTTTCATGCCTGTTGTCTGTCGTTTGTCATGTGCGGTCTGACTCGGCACGGCTGATGTGAACCGACACTTACAATTAAAGAGGCAATGAAATACGGAATGCAAACAATGTCAGAGCAACAGTCAAAAAATACATAAATTTATAAAGGGCGGCAAATGTTAATGCAAGCGGCAATTTTAAATGCAGAAACAAAAACACAGTTTAAATGTTTTTAAATCAAAAGTAAGGTGCATAAAATACTAGCAATTATTTTAATATACTCTAGACACAATATAAAAAATACTGCTCGAATACTGTAGAATAATAACTAATAGTAGTGTTGGCGATCATTAGAAATTTTGTTTGAAAAAAAGCATATTAAAAATGTTGAGTTTAATGCCACATCTTTGTTTGTGTTGTTGACTTCGCATGTAAGCAACTGCTTACATAATTCATCCAAACCACCAATGGCATCCCATGCTCGCAGATGTGCGAAAATAATATTTTCTGTCAGATAAGAAACAAGAGCAAAAGCATATTGCATGATTTGTAAAGTGACAAGGCCGAGAAAATTTCGTACTTCCTGTAGGTAATCAAAAGAGCCAAATGCGTGTGGAAATCCATTTGGGAAGTGGAACTGACAGTGAAAGTCCATAGCGGCCAGCAACTAGAAAAACAACGCAAGCCAGGTAACAGGCAAGAGGTAGTAAGCGGGAGAAAGATGGGTTGACTCTATAGTATGACTCATTACGTAATGCATACAATGTTTCACTTTTAATTAGTTACAGTGCACTAGCCGTGGGAGTCGGAAACGAGGAGCTAGTCAATGTAAATATGCCACATTTGGTTATAATGAATCTACGAAGATGATTGAGGCATTTGCGAACCATCTAAGCAGTCATCTTGGACGTCATCTTTTTTATTGGGCAATTACAACACCGACGCCGAGAGGTCTCGGCGTCAAATACGGCCTCAATCTGCGCCTGTCAGAGCTAATCAACAAAATTCACGGTCCCCTTGAACGGGGCGTGAAAGTGCTGGATCACTTGCTGACACTCGAAGAGGATGACTTTAGTGGGCATTGGGGCAGCGCATATGCCCACAACTATGAGCCGGAGTCCCAATTTCGTGACCCTGAAAACGAGGAGCAGCCACCTGCCGAAGAGCAGCCAAGACTGTACAATAGTAAGTATTTACTATATATTAAAAATGTAGGAAGTTAGGCGCCCATTTAAAAGCAGTTTGGCACATTGATCTTCGGATTTGTGTTGAAGTTTTCTTTTCGGCTCATACGCCTTTAAAACTGGTTTTATTCGTTCATTTGTACAAATTCGTTGCTTTGTTTGTGGGAGAGCAAAGAAATAAACAAACCTTCAGCGCGATGACCAAATCAATTTCAAGTTCATATTGGTCATATTACTCAGTAATCAATATATAAAATTCGAAATACCTAATATCGAATTTTGAATTAAGTTTAACAAATCACAAGGTTGTGGTCAAATTGTAGTGTCACGTACGCTATAATATATTTTATGGGATAGCACAAATGCGCGACCGCAGTTTTGGCGTTTCCAATCGGCATGACGGAAATACATATTAGCTGCCGCAATGATATTATCTATGAATATAAAGAGTTTGCAAACTGACGCGAAGTCGAAGCGCTTAAAATCTCATTTAAATTCAAAGCACATGTCCACAAGCTCACTGCTATAGCACACAACACTCCAGCGAATCGCTGTTGTGGATATTGTTTTTGTGGATGGTGAGTTGACAATCGACCTACCACCACCAATAATCGGTCTCGGTCTCATCAGCAAATAAAAAATACAAATTCTGTCTAGACGATAAACGTCGATACATACACATACATTTCTAGAATGACACAATTGTGACTTTACTTGCATGCAAAAACAAATGTTCGTCTTGTTAAAACTATAAAAGAAAAGTGCATCAGCCCCGTGCTCATTTGTTATTGTTGTGTTCAAATATTTTGTTCACAAATTGCTGTCCAAATAAAACCTACAACAAAAAACAGACCAACTGCAATCATGGCCAGCAGTAGCAATAACCTTAGTAATAATAGCAGCAATAATAATAACGCCTTAAACCGTTTCTCCTTAAAATCAAGCGGCAAGCGTAATCAAGAATCTATGTCGCACTCTCAGTTAAACGGTGGGTGGATAAATGGTAAGAAAAAGATTTCAATGTACTGAACATCTGAATCGTCTCCTCCAACATTTTATCGATTTTACACAAAAGTACTGTTCTCGTTTACAAACACCTACATATGTACATATGTATGCATGCATGTATGGTTATATGCTTGTGTGTAGAGCAATCTTGTAAACCGTACTGAAGTGATTTTATTGGAACTTTGTAGAAAATAAGGCGAAATAATAAAAGGCAATAAACTTAAATAAGACGAAATTAAATTTGTCAAAAAATGTAATATATAGAAGTTATTCTCAGTGAAATGTATAGATTTCGTAAACTTAATACAATACTTGCAATAATTGCAGTGGAAACACTGAACAATGGCAACGGACTCCTGCAATCACCCCCGCACAATCATCAGCAACAACAACGTGGAGCCACACTTACTTCCCCAGGGACAAGTTCAGGAGGAAGTGCGACCGACCACAACATACAGATTACACAGCCTATTAGTGCCCCATCCTCACCACTGGCATCACCAAGCGCTCTCACTTGCGGCAACAGTGGCAACAGCAGCTCAAGTACATTTTGTCTGCCTTCGAGTTCAACAGACATTGCTACAATTGCCTCGATAGCCACTGCTGTAAGTGGGGCTGTCACCAGTGCAACAACATCCGCTCTCAACAGTGGTAGCGGCTCCTACGTGTGTGCCGCTGGCAGCAACGCCAGCTATGCTGCAGTTGGTGCCTCCAATGCTATTGACACAGCCGACCCCAACTGGCAAGCGAGCAAGGCAACAGTGTTGGAGCGCAATGCGGCCATGTTCAACAATGAGCTTTTGTCGGATGTCAGATTCATTGTGGGCAGTGATTTCGGTTTGTAGAAGATACAGTTTATTTAATTGTTACCATTGAGTTAATTTTAAATCTCTAAACTCCATAGATTTCGATCCTATTCAAACCATACCAGCGCACAAATACATTCTTGCCACTGGCAGCTCCGTTTTCTATGCCATGTTCTATGGCGGATTGGCAGAAAACAAGGAAGAAATCAAAGTGCCTGATGTGGAACCAACAGCTTTTCTTACACTTCTAAGGTAAGTCTCACAAATATCCCTAGTGGGACACTTATTAATCTTGAATAACTTACAATAGGTATCTGTACTGTGACGAAATCAAATTGGAGCCTGAACACATATTAGCCACGTTATATGCTGCCAAGAAATATATTGTTCCACATTTGGCGCGCGCTTGTGTCAATTACCTTGAAGTTAAGCTGACTGCAAAAAACGCCTGTCTACTTCTCAGTCAATCGCGCCTGTTCGAGGAGCCCGAACTGATGCAGCGTTGCTGGGAAGTTATCGATGCCCAGGCCGAGATGGCGGTTAAATCCGAAGACTTTGTCGACATTGACCTTAAGACTTTTGAATCAATCCTATCGCGCGAAACTCTTAATTGCAAGGAGATACACTTATTCGAGGCCGCTCTAAATTGGGCTATAAATGCCTGCGAAAAAATGAGTATCGATGAAACTTCACAAAACAAACGACGTGTGCTGGGTCAGGCGTTGCATCTAATACGGATACCAACCATGACCCTGGAAGAATTTGCGGATGGGGTCGCCCAAACGGGCATACTCACATCCCAGGAGACCATTGATATGTTCTTGCACTTTACCGCCAAAGAAAAGCCCAACTTAAGCTTTCCTACGCGATCACGAGCAGGGCTCAAAACTCAAGTCTGTCACCGTTTTCAGTCATGCGCCTATCGTTCAAATCAGTGGCGATATCGAGGTCGCTGTGATTCCATACAGTTCTCAGTGGATCGAAGGTGCGTAGAACCAAAAAATATAAATTTTCAAAATGCTTATAAATATTATATTCTATAGAATTTTCATTGTGGGCTTTGGCTTGTATGGGTCGTCCACCGGTGCAGCAAACTACAATGTGAAGATCGAGCTAAAGCGACTGGGGCGCACTCTGGCCGAGAATGACACGAAATTTTTTTCGGATGGTTCAAGCAATACCTTCCATGTATTCTTTGAGAATCCAATACAAATCGAGCCAGAATGTTACTATACGGCCTCTGTTATTCTTGATGGAAACGAGTTAAGCTTCTTTGGTCAAGAGGGTATGTCAGAAGTACTTATGGGCAACGTTACATTCCAATTCCAGTGCTCATCAGAGAGTACAAATGGCACCGGTGTTCAAGGTGGTCAAATTCCTGAATTAATATTCTATGGACCCACTACGGTTACAGCCCTAAACTCCCCGACAAACTCAATATGCCCTCCCATCACAGGATCTGCAACTGTTATCACAAGTTCCAATAATGGCTCCACTGAAATTGGGAGTATCAGCAATATTAATAATGCATTAGATGAATTGCTGCCAATGAACAACGGTTCAATAACCAACGGTAATGGAAGCAACACTTGATGCGCGCAGCTCTATTGCGCTGAATGGCAGGGCGCCTGCTACTACCGACAACAGATGCAACAGCAACATCAGAAAACACAGATGCAGCTACAACACACAAATAATAGAAACTCATGGGGTTTTAGTGCAATACATCAAAACAAATTGGAGTTGTAAAATCGCGATATAAGCATTATATATGTAGTTATTGTATACATAATTTACTTGAAGACTGCCATAAGCAAAAAATAATGTTTTGTTTATTTAATGATGCACAAGTCATTGCTGTATTCTGTATATATGTTCTTCATGTAAGAAGAAAATATCTAGCTAGGATTCCTTGTTTTCATCTGCAAGTTGTAAACATTCCAAAAATTACTGAAAATTCTTATTTTTTTTTAATAACGATAGTAATTGTGCAAGCGAAAGATATGTAGCAGCAACACATACATCGACATAATACAAAACAAGTGCTATTGCCTACATTGATCTATATACACACATAAAGTCTATTGGTAAATTTCATTTTTAAATCTTAAAAGTATTTCCAAAGAAGATTAAAATATACACACTTATAAACGCACAAAAACACATCGAAGAATTTTCTAATTAAAGATATAAAATAAGCAATTGAACATCAGGCAATCAGTCAACAAAAGCATAACAAATTGACTAAATAAAAAATATGCCGAAAAAGGTATACATAAAACATATTTTTTTCGAAGATATACAAATAAATATCTAATATGCACATGAACACATTTAAAGAATATATTGACATGCTGAACATATATGTATATGTATATGTATATGTATATATACAGAAGTAAAATATAAAAATTTGTATTATGAGTTTTAAATAAACTCTTAATGATGTTTGATTTGTAAACCAAGATAATAAATTTTGCCCCAATTATTGTAAGCTAGTACGCAACAGTAAAATATCTTTTTTTCTAAGTCAAAGAGGCGGCTTCAAAATCATACATATAGCAAAAGCTCTCAAATGTCGATATAACAAAAATAATTTAATTCTGTACTATGATTATTAACAACTAAATAACAATAAATTTTTCTCATAAAAAATTCTGTAACATTATTTGGGATAAGGGAAAGACAATCAACCTCGAAAAATATCGGTGACGTAAAAATGTCTCCTATATTCAAATGATCACGCACTTGGTTCGCTGAATCTTAATGTTAAAAGCTTTATGCTGCATACTTTCGGCATTCCGCTCTACTGAATTTAGTAGATCAAATCCCACTTACCTACGGAAGGTATGTTAATACACAAAGCATGCGACAGCTTCAGATAGGTACGTCCAAGTTCGTAAGAACAGATTTGTTGCACATCGCTGATGTCAATTAGTAGATCTGTGGGCAACAACACAAAATGACAAAGTAAACAACTTGTTTTTGGAAGTTACTTGGGTGACAAGCCAAAACCATACTCCATGCCCCACTTACGTGAAGTCCCTTCAGTACGACATGTCATATAGACACAAGCAGCGTATATGTGAGTACTTTTCCGGCCTCGCGTTAGGTGACGACTTAAGGCCATCTTGAAGAAGTTTAGTGCAGTGTCTGCATAGTGTTGCGTTAATTGCAGTTGCTGGCAAAGCAGTGTAATATCCTTTTTAGCCTTCTTGATTGTCACTTCACGCGATTCAGTGCCTGACCCAACTTGGAATTTTCCATAACCATAGTTGGTTGCGCCGCCCGAAGACTCGGCTGAAACAAATTGTCCGATGGCAGCGGCACCATGACCCATCTCCTCAAACTGCACCTCTGATACAATTAGTGAATCCTCAAGTACAGAGCCACAGTTCATGCACACTATACGGAGAGATACAATTACATTTAGTATTAGTGTAATATTTTGCATTGCACTAAACCTACCGCGGTCACCACGCGCATTGTCCTCCTCGATTTCATTGGAGCCGCAATTGCGGCACTTTAGTCCCGTTGACATGATGTTTGTCCGCTTCGCGATATGTAGTTACATATTTTCTAGAGAAAATACAATTATAAATCAAATAATACTTGAATTTTCAGTATAATTTATATTTTCAATGACAAAATAGTTTAAACCACTATGGACGAATATCGCACTCAGTGTTATAGTTGTGTTACACTAGTAGAGGTGGAGAAACATCAATGGCATAATTTATCGATTTTTAAATTTAATATCGATAAAGAATTTCATAAGTCAATTACCCTATTCATGAGAATTCGATCAAATAAAAAAGTGCATTCAATTACTTAAAATATTCAAGGTGTTAAATATTTAAAATTTCATACAAATTAAATTGTAAACATCTGTTTTTCAAAACACAACATAGCATTTAATATCGATAAAGAATTTCATAAGTCAATTACCCTATTCATGAGAATTCGATCAAATAAAAAAGTGCATTCAATTACTTAAAATATTCAAGGTGTTAAATATTTAAAATTTCATACAAATTAAATTGTAAACATCTGTTTTTCAAAACACAACATAGCAGCGGACCAATCGCAATAATAAAGCAACACTGGGCTTCCACGTATTTCACGAATTCCCAACACTAGACCACTTTTGTCGAAAAAAATAACAACAACAAAATCAACCAGCAGGCCAGGCGGCATTTAAAACATTGTAAATTTGTAAATCTTACATAGTAAAAGTACTTTTATGAATATGGCTGACGGCGATAATGCAATGTCAAAGAGTGGAGACGCCAAATCAACAGCTGGCATGCAGATAATTCCGGGCGAGATGGTGGCTTCTATTGAAGAAATTGTGATGATCGATCCCGAGTGCTATGAACTGGATCTGAATCACCGACGCATAGATAAACTCGAAAATTTTGAGCCGCTAATTAATATTGAACGGTTATATTTGCGCTGGAATCTCATTAAGAAGATTGAGAACTTGGAAATGTTGACGAAACTTTTGGAGCTGGAGCTTTACGATAATCAAATTACGAAAATTGAGAATCTTGATAAGCTGGTGAATCTGGAGATCCTGGACTTAAGCTTCAACCGACTGACCAAAATCGAGAATCTGGACAAGCTTCTTAATCTCCAGAAATTATACTTTGTGGCGAACAAAATCAATTTCATTGAGAACATTGGGATGCTAACCAATCTTACGATGCTAGAACTCGGGGACAACAAGTTGAAAAAAATTGAAAATATCGAAACTTTGGTAAATTTGCGCCAGCTTTTTCTGGGCAAAAACAAAATAACGAAAATCGAAAACCTCGATACTTTGGTCAACCTTGAAATATTGAGCCTGCAAGCAAATCGACTTATTAAGATTGAAAATTTGGAGAAGCTGACTAATTTGAAAGAGTTATACATATCAGAAAATGGTATCGAAGTTATAGAGAACTTATCCGACAACAAAAACTTGGACACACTCGATTTAGCTAAGAACAGATTGAAAACCATAAGCAACTTGGAGGCACTAGAGCAGCTGGAGGAGATATGGTTGAACGATAATGGCATCGATAACTGGAAAAACCTGGAAGTTTTAAAGATAAATAAATCATTGCAAACAATCTACTTAGAACACAATCCAGTGGCCACAGATGTCCGCTATCGCTCCAAATTGCGTGACATTTTGCCGCATTTGCAAAAAATAGATGCTACTTTGTGTGTAATGCCAGGTACGCAAGCGTAACTACAAAGATGATTGTCTTATGGAATCCAAAAATATAAAACCGCTATGTCTAACTAAGCGCATTCAAATAAATTATACATTTAAATAAATTTCCAATTATCTTTTCCAAGTACTAGTTAGTTAGTTATATTCAAACATCAAATTTGTATGTTGGTTAAATTGAAATGGCATAGTAATCAGAGGATTTGATTTGATGCGGTCCACCATAAAAGTCCAGCACAAATATGTTTTGAATGTCCAGCTCACAAAGGTAAAAATCGTGTTCTATAAAATTATGAATTAAGCTATAAAGAATACTTTTTAAGAATGAAGTATGCCATATATTACCAGAAATCCAGTGTAAAGCTGACGGGTGACGAGCAATAAATACGTTTAGTGAAGAATTGTATTTCGGAGAAGAGCTATCCATCTGTACAATATGTTAAATATTACATTTGAACATTTTTTACTTTTTCATAACACACCTTAAGTACTTGTCCACTTATCATAGTCCGCGCACACGTAGGCTCCATTGGATCTTTATTCGAATTTTTGCAATTTAAGGTCTGCTCATCCGTAAAAGAGAATGTCACTTTGTTTGTGTGTTGCCAATCTTTTCCCGTAAAATCCAAGTCGGTTAGCAAAAAGCGTATTACTCCCGTGGAGACATTATGCTCGTTATTGTCATCAATCGAGATAATATTCACCATGGGATAGTCCTTTACATCTTGGTGTGTCGAAATTGTGCCCACAGATGCCCAATTAGCACGATGCACCAGTTCACGGGCTATCTTGGCATGATTCAATACCGATTCTCGTTTAAAATCAGCTATAATTTGAGCATCCTGATGAGCCGAGTAAGCTTGTGTATGAGAAACTAACAATATGGTAATCACTGAGGGCAGCAGCATAATGACCTTTAAAATATAATTGAAAAACTAAAGTAAAGCGTTAATGCACACTGTAGAGTGGATTACAACTCGTTCGCCTTTAAATACTTTTCTTATCTCCGCAGTGCTGAAATATATATGTAGCTCTAATTGTTGCTGCGCATTTCAAGAACAAAGAGCAATAATCAAATTCACATTTTATTCATATGTTGTCCATGTTACTCTGCAATTTAGTTTTCATGCACTCCAAATCACATTTATCATATGTATGATATATATTACTTACCGTTTGTTCGCCTATTACAAATGCTTGTTATTGTCTTATCTTAAGTACGTACGTAGTTTTTCTTTCAGTCCGAATTGTTGACTGGCCCCTGCACCTTGCTATCGCAACAACAGAGTCAATTTTTGTTATTTCTCCGCTTCTTATACACATACATTATTATCGGAGGTGCTTTTGTAAAAAAGCTTTTAAGCTCGATTTTGTCAACTGTTATTTAACAATGAATTTTAACATTTCGTTTATTTCAATATAATGTTTTTGAAAACTTCACATTAAAGTTTCTTCCATTGTGTTAATCTCACATATACATATATTTCTCACTTGCACTTGTAATTGAATTAAATTTAATCAATCAGTTTTATTCACGTTTTGCATTTCGTTATTTTCTTTTATGGTTCTTTTTTGAGCTTATGTATTTACATAGCTAATATGTGTATATCTATAGCTATGTATGATTGTTTATGTACATATACATATACCCATCACCCTGGAATGTTATGATTATATACTTATTTTTTAGAGACAGGTATTTTTTATTAGATATGTTTGCTCTTCGAAAATATTTTAATAATTGTGGTGAAATATTTATCCCAATACTTGCACTTGGGTTTTAGGATCAGAGGAATGTACATACATACACAGAATTACAAACCGAAGTTAGTTAATTATTGGGAAGAAATCCAGAGACATCAAAGATTTTCGAAAATTGAATTGTTATTTTACAGCAACTGTAATATTTAACATTGACACTCTTTTCTTTGTACAAATGCATTTTTAATTACATATTATTACGTTGCAACTTTGCTTAAGGGTATTTAACATTTTTATAAATTTATTTATATTTCCGTGAGACTATCGTGAGTTTGTTTTTTAGTTATAAATACATTACTAAATTATATCATATATTTTTCTGAATCTACCATCAAATACATTTACATTTCTTTAATATATTCTGTATATGGTCGTGTGCCTAATCCTTTTACATGTATAGTATGTATAAATAGTTCAAATTATGCACCTATACATTTATAGTTTGCTTTCGTTGATTTGGATTAATATATTTATATTAAAAGCTCAAAGTCCATTTACGTTACAAAAACCAGCCCATTTCTATTATTCAAAAATAAATATATTAATTATAATTCTTAAAAGATCATTTTGAGCTTCATAAAAAATATATTCAGTTACTTTTTATTTAAACAGTCATCGGGTGAACTTTTTGATTCACTCAATTTTCGAAGGAGAGAAATACTGTAAACTTAAGGTAATAAAATGCAAAAAAAAAATAAAACAAAAGTCCGATATTATTTGGACATGACACTCACGTATTAAAGATAAATTTTCTAATGTTTTGTTAATTTTTCGACTAGATAACACCAAATATAGTTTACTTCAAGTTTGTATTATTGTTCTTTTGTGTACTCATATTTTGATAAAAGCAAATAATTATGTATTTAAGTACATATGTATTTTTATTATTGATAAAGGTAAAATTTTAATTTTATACCTCAATAGATGAAATAAAAATTACTTGCTCAAAGCGCTCAAAAACTGTTCGTTCAACTTGATGCGATCATTTTGAATGAAATTACTGTAACATTTTTATATATATTTCTGTGACTTATGTAATATTAGCTTTTAACTAAGTTAGTTTATGTATAATATTAAAATTTTGTCAAACAATTCCTTGGCGCTTTTTTTCTTGTTTTGTGATAAGCATTAGATTTAGCTGCGTGTAATGGCAATACATTTTGATGCCTTTATATAAGATTTATATTGAAAGCTTTTATTTAATTTTGTATGACTAGCTTATTGTAAAAAAACGAGCTAATTTAAAGTAGATATACATCGTTTATAAGTGAAATAATTAACAAACTAATCCTAAAATAAGATGTAAACTAATTGGGGCAGTATTACAACACACAGGACATTGGTATAAGAATTTAAAGCTATTATTTGCCAGACAACACACTTCACATTCATTCGGAAAGATATTTGTTATACTGGCAGGGAATAGGGAACAATCAAAGCTTAGTGTGCAACGTTAGCGTCGCTCGCTGGCTCCATCTGTAAGTTTGGCCTGCGCCTGCTGTGCCGTTTGTAGCTGGTAGTGATAAAAAGAGTCACTACCCACATAAACGGTTCGCCAGACGCCTTCAACATCTCACATTTGCCGGTAAGGTGAATGCATTTTAAGCCACTGCAGGACCAAGGAAGGCCCGCCAGCTTGGATCTCCGGCGGAATAGTACCGAGTGGGCATTTGTCAATATTTAAATATTTTAGATTTTGACATAATGCCAGTTCAAATGGCAATTTTTCCAAGCCTGGATTTTGATTTATATAAAGGTTCTCAAGGCTTTCCAGTGAACCAATCTCTTCAGGCAGAAACTGCAAATTGTTCTCACTAACAGATAAGTGTGTAAGATTGCTCAAATGGCCAATGCTACGTGGCAGCATGGTTATCTGATTAGTTTGCAATATAAGTCGTTGCAGTTCATGCAATAGACCAATCTCATGAGGCAAAACCTCGATGCGGTTCTCTTCTAGATCCAAAATTCGTAACTTGCGCAAGTTTCCAATAGTATTAGGTATCTTTTTGAGCATGTTGTTGGAAAGAATAAGTATTTCCAGGTTTTGCAGGTTCATTATGTCATCCGGTAATTTTTGAAGTGCGTTTGTGGCCAAATTAAGTTCGACCATGTTTACCCAGGTGCCTACATCTAGTGGTAGAGCGGTTAGCATATTCTCCTTCATATTTAATTTTGTCAGGCCCTTAGCTCGTGAAAATATACCATAGGGTATTTTGTCGATACGATTGTGCTCTAGATTTATGCTATACACATTTGTAAATTGCGCTGGACCCCCTGTCGGATAACTAGTGAATTGGTTACGTGACAGCGTAATCGTTGTCAATGCGCTGAGACTAGCAAGAATACCATCTGGTAACTGGGTAATGCCGTTGCCCTCAACATTAAATTCATCCATGCACTTGCAATTCTTTAAAGAAATGGGTACGCAGCATAGCCGGTTATAGCGTAAGCCTAGGCGTACCAAAGACTTTAAATTACCAATACTATCGGGTATGTCAAGTAACTCATTGTGTTGGAGATCCAGTGCACTTAGATTGACACAATTGCCAATATCGTCCGGTAAGTGCTCCAAGTGATTGTGCGATACATCGAGTGTGGTCAAATTCACGAGCGCGCCAATAGCACATCCCAATTCCTTGATTTTGTTCTCACGCAAGCTCAGCATAGTTAGATTTACTAGCTGACGCAGTTCATCTGCCACAGTTGTGATTCGGTTGAAACGCAGATATAAAGTGGTCAATGTGAGTAGTTTATAGATGACCGGTGGAATTTCCGCAAGCTTATTATGTCGCAAGTCCAGAACTTTGAGTTGTGTGCAGTGTTTCAATGATTCCGGCAGCGATGTCAGCGAGTTTTCATTTAGAGCTAAATTCCTTAAATTTACTAAGAACCCTATCTCCGGGGGCAACTGCCCAATTTTGTTGCTGTATAGGTAAAGCTCGGTGAGATGCACGCATTCCCTGACCGTAGTGGGAAGGACGGTAATGGACGATTTACTGAGGTCCAAACGCTTAATACCTAAAAGATTATCATATATTAATTACGTGCTCATTATGGTTGCATACGATTGAGATTACCTTCATCGCGGCAACGTTGCAGCGCTTTTATAACATCTTGATCTGCTTGTATGTTTTTTACAATCTTTTTAGTGGTAGGTTTGGGTTTATTCGATTCAGGATGTTTAACCGTCACCATCTTAGGACGTGTCTCGGGCGGCATTATTGTAATGTTTTCGTTGTGTGATAAGCTTAAATCGCTGCTAAATCCGGCCGACGAGTCACGGCCACTTATGACTCCTCCTCCTCCTCCTCCCCCTCCACCACCACCACCAAAGCAATGCGTGGCTTCGGAATGGCCGCTCCCGTTACTCTCGGTGTTTCCCGTAGACGATAGCGATGTAGTCGATGCGGTTGCACCAGCAGAGGAACACAAGTTCATAATTTTGCCCAGACTTGCGGCAGATGGCGGCAATGTGTTGCCCAGAACTCGTTATTTTTGGCTGTAGCGTAACATTAAAATAGATTCATTAATCGAAATTCATTGAGATTAAATTTATTATAACTCATAGCTATTCAATTGACCGCACCCTTATACAAGTTACTGACACTATTATTATGGGCGTGAATGTCAAGATAATACGAGATAAAGGTTCCAGGCAGTAAAATATAAAGCAAGATCTTAGTAAATATTATTCTCTTCATAAATGTTAAAGCACTGTAAATAGATCACTTCACATAATATCACATATTTCGTTTGAAGTTATCGCGAAACAATTAATGAATAACTTTAGTCAATAATCTTGCTGAGTACGAATTCAGAGACATCGTCTGCTTTAGCAATAATTAACGTCGTTTACATGGGACCCACAGTTTAAGAAGCATATATTCATTATCGGGTGAAAACTAAGCTCTTTTAATAACAGATATAATTGTGGTTTTTCAGAAATCCGTATCTCTTATTTTATTATTTTGCACAAGTTACAGTAAAACACATCAATGTTAGTTGTTTGATCACCTCTAATTTACCGTCACATAGACCGGCGTAAGCACAGAAACCAATCAGGGCTTACTTGATTCTATCGGAAAACCATTATTTATTATTTTTAAATAAAATGATTAACTTTTCAACTGTTTTCCAATGTAGTTTTTTTATGAGATAAAAATAAAAATATAAAAATCTGAGAGGTCAGCAACTGAGTGACCGCAAATTTAATTTCATAATTTACTATTTAACATACAAAAATATACCAAATTTAACTTCTTCCATTATTATTGATACATGTAAAAAACACTTGTAAACTCACGCATATTTTTTTTGCAGGCTTTATGCTTTTTGATTTTCTCATCTAGTGGATAGCATTTTTCGTTTACTCCGAACATAATTTATTACGTACATTTGTTAATAAAAAACGTGTAGAATATTCTATGATTGGTCACACTACACAACACGTATAATCAGCGTGACCGTAATGGCAATTTTTAGTATTATTTTTTTACTATTATTATTTTAAGAACTTTTATCAAAATTTTTAATAAATACGAATTACATTGCAACCGCTTTTTATATTTTCAGTTTATTATAAAATTGCAATTGTAGTTCATATTTTAAATTTATTTATTGTATGATAACATTATTCAGTCATTTTATTTTATTATTTTCTTCTATACTATACTTATATTTGTATATATTATATATGTATATATTTGATGACATTCAGAGACATACATATGTACATACGTTCATATACGAACGTCAACACTTTGAATTTTGCATTCTTGAACTGCGTAATTTAAACAATATCACACACTTCTGAAATCTTTGAATCGTATGCAGTTTATGTTTAACTTATTACATGGGAGATATGTATATTTTTTAAAAACTTATAAGTCATATACATACGCAAAGAACTTTAATATACATATGTATATTCATATATACATATGTATATATGTATATATTCACGTGCCTATACACATGTGTATCTGTGTATTCAAATACAGATATAACTTCATACATACATATGTCTGTATGTACCTAACTATACATAACATAGTTAGTTTATAATATGTTCGTATGCCATTATATTTTGGGAAAAAATTGTATTTGATATGTCTTAAAAAAAATATATTTTTTTAAATTTTTCCACAGTTTCTACACCAGACATTAATTTACATCAAAATGCAGGTGTTATACACACATACATACAACATAAATAATTAACTTTTTAGTGGAGGACAATTTTGTATTATACTCTAGAAAAGAAAAACTAACCTGTAACTTAGCTCGCCACTTAAGGAGCTGTATTTACTTAACGTTTTGCACGTTCACTTTTTGTGTTCTGTTATAAATTTCAACCTGACCAAATACACTTTTGCTTTCCGTTGTTCTCGTTGTCTATGTGCATACACGTATGTATACGTACATTCATTCAAATATTTATACCTGTAAGTCCCTACGCATAACTTAAATGCTGATTATAGAATTTTTGTTTGGATTAGGTATACACGAATTTTTAGACTCGGAAAATTATCATTTAAATTTAATAAACCATTATTTAGAAGTTGCGTGATGCTTCTATAGTTTCCTCAGAGAATTCACATAAAAACAGCAGTACGTATGTATGTAATCAAAGGTATGTTAGTACATCCTGACGACTTCAAGCCATAGCCACATAATAAATGTTTGCGACGCATGCGCTGTAGATTGAAACGCCATCTAGCGTCCTCTTTCATATGGCATTTGTATGGCTTTTAAAGCTCTAACTTTCGTAACTCTTCATTGCTGATAAACTCACATGCCTGTTGAGATATGATCCGATAATCTATAAAAATATTAATGTTAAGTACTGAACGCTTCAGTGTGCTTTAACTCACCTTTTTGGTACTTGCAGTTATATATTCGCATTACGCAACTACTGGCAAACGTTCGCAAGTATCCATTGTGAAATCCACAAACAACGCGATATCCTGTTGGGCAGACATCGTGGCATTTATTTGGCATTGCTAAAGTATTTCTCAAATATTAAAAATGTCTATATGGACCACGTTATGTAACTGCTTAACCTGGTATAGTGAACAACTGCCCGTCTATAATACTAATACCGGATAGCAATAGTATTACAGAAAGCTTACTCTCAAAAGTTAGCCCACCTTTCATTCTGAATGTGTGACTTTCTCGCGGTATGAATTTTTTGCAATGATAACTCAATTGAATAATTCATGTGCAGTCTCCTTTGGGTGAATATATAATTTTTGTACGTTATTTGTTTTCAAAAATTGTGTCAATATTATTTTAAATTTATAAAAATAAATTATATCTGGCAACTGTTGTGTTCGTATGCTCTCATTTCGCTGAATTCGTTGACCGGATATACATATGTAGATAAGCTCACGTACGCATTAACATTTATTATTGGCGCTCAATTAAATGCTATTCTATTAATGTGTTGGTTTTATGCTTTATGCTATTATAGTGCTATTTTGACAACAATAGCTTTGTGGAAACCACAAAAAAATGCATCTCTGAAGTATACATATGTATGTCGTCTTTACAAATGTAATTTCAATCTGATGTCACATAAGGCGGTATTAATATATATTCACATTTAAATTTGTGTTCCATATTTTAAGTAAGTAACATAAGCTGTTAATAATGCGAAGTACTATCGATGCACAGTTGTTCGTTCGTGGTAGTTGGTTATTTACAGCAAACAACTGTAAGTTGTAATTTGAAAATTAGCTTTCAGTAATATTATTTTACTTGTAACTTGCTTTTCTTCCCAACGACTGTCACAAAGAGATTGTCTTTAAAAGTATCCGAAGTTCCAATTGTCTACCAGAGATCGCACGGGTTTTTTACGTCAGATGTAATTCAGATTACTCTTAAAAGTCTTGGTAATACTGAATACTATGGGTACATAGGTATGGAAACACCTCGCCAAACATTCAAAGTACTTTTTGACACAGGTTCTGCAAACTCTTGGCTGCGTTCTAGCAATTGCCTTATAAGCAATTACGCCTGTCAACGTCATAGTCGTTACAAAGCAAACATGTCCTTAAGCCGTGAGAGAGTTGGTCGTAACTTCACTTTCGTCTATGGAAACGGGAATGTAAGCGGCTACCTTTCTAAGGACACGTTGCATCTGGATGGGATTGAGGTACCCGGCATAGTTTTTGGTGAGACGTTGTCGCATTATCAGTCAATGCTTACCAATATCAGCTTTGATGGTATTGCTGGATTAGGCTTTAACCAGATTGCTTGGATGGACTTTTTCAGCTTCTCTGTGAACAAAATTATATTAAACACTGCCTGTTTTCTGGTTATCTACGGCGAGCAACTGGAGAGACCAGCGAGCGGTACGGTGGCAATATTATATTTGGAGCGGTCGATGTTAAAAAGCGCAAAGGAGTGCTCTACTACGTACCACTTTTGGATACGGGATACTGGCAATTTGAGATGTCTGATTTATTCGTAGGTGCCAAACAAATCGAAGATAGCGTAAATGCTATATTAGACACGGATACATCGCTGATTCTGGTACCGTATCGAGTCTTCAACAAGTTACACGAAGCCATTGGGGCAAAGGTACAAAACAATAGTTATTTACTAAGCTGTGAGCTGTCTATATTGCCAGATGTTGAGCTCCATATTGGAGGCAAGACTTTTTCGCTTAGTTCTACAAACTATATTGTTCAATTGAAAGCTTTGAAGACAACTTTTTGTAGAAGTGAATTTATACCAGTTTCTTTAGATTTCTGGGTACTTGGCGATATCTTCCTTACACGATTTTATAGTGTATATGACGCGGAAAATAAACGTATCGGATTGGCTGAAGCAGTAAAGGAATCTAATTTGTCTATTATTAAAATTAAATAATAAATACGATTACTTTTTATTAACTATTAAATATAATACAAAATATAAAAATAGATCATAATTTGTTATTAAATCAAATGTTGTATAATTTATATTTACGTTCACATTTTTTTTTGGATTGAGACATTATGTTAATTTAAAATCAGTAATGTATATATAATTTTGTGTGGTGTGTCAATCAGATAATGTAATAAATATATAAGTATACAGCATGGAAATAGTCTCATTTTAGAAATTTCATACATTCCTTTTATAAAAAAAATTCGGAGTCTACATTCGGTTTAATAAGTTAATGAACTTTTGTGATTAAAATCGGGCAATAACCTACTATTAACCACTTAGCACTACCACTCATTGCTTTTAGTTACAATCTAAAATCTGCTTACATTTAATGCGTTCTCCAAAATTCAGATGGAATAAATTGCCAAAGATTACAAAAATGTGTCGTATTTATTTAATAAATATGTATGAAAATTTGTAATCGAGAGAACACGACTTTGAAATTCCCTGGTCATTACCGATTGAATGTGAATGTAATCACCCCTACAAATATAGACATATCTATGTACTCATATATGTACATTTACCTATAATGAGAGTCGTGGCTACTAAGCCAAGACAAGTATGTATGCTTAACTTTAATCTGCCTATAATTTAAACGGACTAAAACTATAGGATAACAGTAAGGCATTAATTGCCTAACGAAGCAATTTAACTTACTTATTTCAAAGGTTTATGTCTAACTTAAGTTCAATGTGTATGACCCAATTATTATACAAATTGTGTTAATTTAGGATATTTTGGACTAATGCATCCATTTTAACTTAAATTATTACCATCAAAGTAAAGATCAAGAATCGTTTGGAAATGCAACTATAAAAGTGCTGGGTTTCGATTGCAAGAGCATCATTTGTTCATCAAGCGACAATTAAGTCA
This sequence comes from Drosophila ustulata, assembly GCA_035047365.1. Classification (NCBI taxonomy): domain Eukaryota; kingdom Metazoa; phylum Arthropoda; class Insecta; order Diptera; family Drosophilidae; genus Drosophila; species Drosophila ustulata. Next base: position 32,428,817 of record JAWNPT010000094.1, read on the forward strand.
TTACTCGAATATTAAGTTGTTGATTTTACCAAGCATTCTAAAAATGGAATTTACTTATGTGTTTGTGCTGAGTTGTCTCGTATATAGTGTTATGGCTCATCCTCCAACTTCCTCGTTTCTGGCAACGTCTGCTAAGGGTCCCGCCATTGCATCACTTGTAGCCAAAGCCGGTGGCTCTGGACCAGCGGGTTCCTATTTATCCCCATCTAGGGAAGTTAGTCAAGCTTCTGTTGGAACGAAAGCCACTGCACAGCGAACAGCTGTGTATGCTGCTAAGCCAGCTGTAAGGCAAGCCGCTGTCTCAGGGCTAGCATCTTCCAATTTACTCTCCACAAAACGTGTGGCCGATGTCCGTCCAGCCGTTTCAGCTTTAGGACCTGCTGTCCCACGATCAATTGTCCCTGGAGTAGGACTAAAACCAATATCAGCATCCGTAGTCGGAGCTGCTCGTCCAATTAAAAGCGGATGGCCAGCTGCCCCAGCTTCTGGGCCTGGTGCTCCAAGATCAACTGTGCACAAGCCAATTGCCGCAGGAGCAGGACCGAAGCCAATCTCAGCATCTGGAGTCGGTACTGAACGCATAAACACTAGCGGTCGTTCACAAAGTAGCAAGAAAGTTGGAGCTTCAGCCGTTTCTGGCCGTCGCACTGTTGGCACTCACGCCCCCTATTAAATGTTTTGAATAATGTAAATTTGAGTTATCCTAACCACTATAGACTACGAATTTTGGACCCCACCCAATTTTAAATATGACATCCAATATGCTTTATTAATCTTCATGTATGGTAAAATAAACGACAAACAAACCGTCTACTAATAAAATTCTGTTTCCAACTTTAATCAATTATTAAAAGACTATGTTGTCTCATGGATTGACATTGATCAATAATATTTGATAAATATTATGCTTACCTTTCAATATTAATTATAAATCTTCATTATTATTACGTTCTAAAAGGGCAAAATTAAATTCATTCTTACTTGAGCTTACAGCTTACTGTCGAGAGTGGAGGGAATATATATTTTACTCTAGCATTGAATTAGTGATAGCGTTAGCTTTCACGTTCACGTGTCAGCTGATACATAAAATTGTCTGCATATGTTACATAGAATGAATTATAATATCGCAATTATTTTATTTATTTGTGTTGTTTTCTTAATGCTTCTTTTAATAATTTTAAAATGTTATTAACAAATAATTGAAATTCTCGGAAAATTGCAGGAAAAGAATTCTAGCAAACCATTAAGACTTAAAGGATTTGGCAACAAAATTTATAGTAAGGTTATATCAACAAATTACAAGTAATTGAAATACATATACATTGTGACATTTAAGGAACAACGTTTCTCAAATTAAAAAAATATATAAGATCTTGGTGTGACTATTAATACATGCACTTACATATTACAGTCTATGTATGTCAGTGAATTTGTTTCGTCTTTAGAGTGATCTTTTATTGATCTGCGTTATTTTTTTAGTTTAGTAGTTTAGTTCCTTGGTATACTTACGATATGCGATCAGCAATGCTGCTAAAAATAACGGATAAATCTCTACATTCCATTACTTTTTCTTTAACATATGCGTTTTGACCACATTAATGAATGCAAACTATAAAAAATAACAATTATTTTGAATATGTTTTTTTTTTTACCAATGTTATATAAGTACATTGATAGACAGATTTTCACAAATGTGAACAGGTCTCGTACAGTCAACCCATGACCAGCGCCAAATTGTATTGGTCTTGATTGAATGTGACTCTACTCATCTTTACAAATAAAAACATTTTTGTAAATTTACTAAAAATTGTTTGCGTAAAAAGAAGAATGTTTATCTGTAACCTACGAATAATTTAGTAAAACTTTCGACCCATCGAAAGTGAAGTACATAAAACAGCAATCTACATTTTTTACTTGTTAGATTACTTATCTAATAACAATAATTTGTGCAGTCTTTTTTAAGTTTTGCATGTGTAACTAATGTGTTTAATGTGTACGACCTAATTATTATACAAAAGATGTATGTTTTGAAGAGAGTGCTTAATTATGGCTTATATTTCGATATAATTTATAACCACAAAAAATCAGTCAAAAAATCATAAATGAATTCTGAAAAGCCTTATTTTGGAAGATTCAACTATAAAAGTGTTGAAAATTATTGAGAGAGTATCATTTGCTTACTACGCGACAATTGGAATCATTGCTCCAATATTAATTTGTGGATTTTAAGAATAAGACTAAAAATGGCTTTTTCATACGTGCTTTTGCTGACTTGTCTTGTATTTGTTGTTGTGGCTCATCCTCCAGCCGTAAGTCGCCCGGCTCCTAAGGGTCCTGCCATTGAACCAGTTGTGACTAAAGCCCCCGTCTCTGGACCAGCGATTTCGTATTTACCTCCATCAAAGGGAGCTGGTCAAGCTTCTGGTCCTGCTGGTACTCAAGCCCCTGCACAGCGTAAAATTGCTACAGTTAATGCTGCCAAGCCAGCTACAAGCCAAGCCGCGGTCTCAGGACCTGCTGTTCCAAGATCGACTGTGGAAAAACCCATTACCACAGGACCAGGATCGAAACCAATATCAGCACCCGTAGTTGGAGCCCCTGGTCCAATCAAAAGCAGACGTCCAGCTGGTCCAGTTGCTGGACCTGCTGTTCCAAAACCAACAGGAGCCAAACCAGTTACCCCAGGAGCAGGATCGAAAGCGATATCAGCACCCGTAGTCGGAGCGTCTCGTTCAATTAAAATCAGACGTCCAGCTGCGCTAGCTGCTGGACCTGCTGTTTCAAAATCCACTGTTCAGAAGCCAAATACTGCAGCAGCTGGACTAATTGTATCCTCCGCAGTAGAGCGCACGAATATCAGCGGCCGTAAACAAAGTGGCAAGAAAGTTGGAGCTCCAGCCGCCCCGGGCTCTCGCACTGTTGGAGCGCATGCACCATATTGAAAATCCTGAATAATGGAATTTCGACTTATCATAACTGCTATAGATTTCGAGCTATTGACCCTTCCACCCAATTTTGAATATGATATCCAATTAGTTTTATTATTTTTCTTGTATGGTAAAATAAACTTCAAACACACTTTCTAATGTGTAAATTTGGTTCCAAACTTATTTGAAAAGTGTAATCGACACAATTAAAGTGTAATCAAACACTAATGGATAGCTAATACAAGGACTTGCAATGGGTTGAATTGACTTATACATTAATGGCAATCCACAATGTATGTAACAAGCCCGAATCTCATATATATCAACCAAGTTTTACCCAATCGCAAAAACATTTTCAGTTTTTTTTTAAATTACAGCTTTTATTGTGAAAATTCCAAACTCTACCTTTTAAATTATACTAGTTAGTCCTTATATAGTGTATTAGGGGCAGAAATTAAAGTTTTGCAATGAGTGGTGATGGTTGACACTTTAACACTCTACACTACAATATTTTTGCCTCCTTTAACACTCTACACAACAATATTTTTGCCTCCTATCTCATTTCGTAGACTAAATGATTCATTGATTTATTTAGTTCGTGAGGTTGACTTTAATGCTTCAATTGATTACGACTTCCAAAATGTAATGGAGAAGTCACAAAACTAAAATGTTAATAGAAAATAAGATACCAACAAAGAAAGACAAAAAGTAGTACCAAGACGCTTTTATTAGGGTGTTTCAGTAGTCAAAATATAATTTTGTAATTGTAATAACTGTTTTTTTTATGTTTTTCTAATGGCTCTACCATTTCAACCGTAATAAATGTATTGCTTCTATTTGCACTTAAGAATGTAAAACTGCAGTTCTCATAAAAAATAAAATAAATGCTTTAAATTTTTTTTGATTATTTATATCATTGAGCAGTGACGTAATTTATTGAAGTAATAACATATCCAAATTATATTCAAAACAATTAGTAGGGAGCGCGAGATCCAACAGTGCGGGAGCCAGAGCCAACTGGTATTCCAATTTTGCTTAGGATTGGCCGTGCTGGCGGCGCGACGGGAACTGGTCTGGTAGTGGTACCAGCGGTACCAGCGGTACTTGGACGAGATGGATTAGCTGGCCCTGGACTTTGGGCAATGGGACGGGAAACAATAACAGCTGGTTTGTTGGGTGACACATAGTTAGATGCAGGTCCAGAGACTGGTGCTGGGCTTGGAGCTGGTGCAGAAACGGCAGGTCCTTGACTTGCAGGGCGTCCGCCCACTGCTCCATATACCAAGCAGCTGAGAACCAGAATGAATGTGGCAGCCATATTTTTTTTCGTATTTCAAATAATACTTTTACTAATGAATTACTGAATGCTTTGCAGGCAACTGATGTTCTTTCAGAGCAAACTCGTAGACTTTATAGCTCCACAAAAACATTATAAATGTATTTTTTTATTTCATTTTATTATTGAATAATTATTATACTCATTAATTATATGTAATTTTACCACTTAAATAATATTTGTGCTTTTCGAAGCTGATAAAATCTCAGGACCCTGACTGACCTCTGAAACCAACACTTTCTGAATTAATTTTTATTTCATATAACATTGACTGCATTCACCTTATATTACGTTAAATGGGGCTTGAATTATTCTATTGTAACACTGATAATAATTTCTAATACAACGTTGTAGTAATGGTATTATTGCGATTAGAATCACCGATTTGTCGTTGTTTTGCGATCAAATTAAACCGGTATGAATTCAGAATTCAAGACGCAGGGTGAATTGACTTACAAATTTTACTTAAGAGCCCGGGGGTTAACGCCTTATATAATTAGATTCCATGTATTTCATATTTTTGTATTAAATATGCGGATCTGCGTTTATAATGTCTAGCAATCATTTGTACTTAGATTTAATAAGTAATTAATAAGATAACATACACATATAAGATTCATTCAGATAGCAAATATTTGTTGGTGTAATTTGTTGAGTATGCTACTATAAATTCTCTGAGTTTTGCTTGAAAGATATCAGTTGTCTGCCAAGTATCAACATATTCAATTACGGAAACCAAAAATGATTTCTACGTTCGTTCTTGTGATAAGTTGCCTTGTCTGTGCAGTTGTTGCCCATCCTCCGTCTTCCTCGTACTTGCCACCAGGTGGACCGGGTGGACGCTATGCTGTTCAAGGTTCCGCCGTTTCAGCGCCAGTTTCTGGATCACCATCTTCCTATTTGTCATCATCTAAAGGTGTACTTGCAAGCCGCACGGGTGTGTCATCCTCCGGACCTATTGGTCTGAACCCAAAACTACAGCGAGGATATGCTACAGGATCTCATACCAAATCAATTTCATCACTTGTACAAGGTGGGCGTCATTCAATCTCGAGTGGCCGACTGCAAAGTAGCCAGAAAGTTAAAGCTGCAGTGGCTTCTGGTCATCGCACTGTGGGTTCCCACGCACCTTACTAAATGTACTAATGAAACTCAAACTAACAAATGTGAACAACCGCACCTTATTTCAATGTTCGATATTCTAATATGATATACTTTTATAAAAATCAGTTATTTCAATAAATATCAAGCTTTGAATTTTTAATTTATTTTATTATATAAAAATTTTTCAGTATACAAAAATTCTAGAATTCAAATATAAATTCATAATGAGTACTCCTAAACGGTTGTCGTTACTTATAAAAAATAAATAAGAAAGCTACAGTCCAGTGTGCTCGACTGTAAAACACCTAGTTTTGGACAGCACAAAACACTGTCGAAAATGCCTCTTTCTGCCTGTATATATGCATATATTAATTTTTCCATTGTCGCAATCTACTTGATTGCAAATATTACAAATATTTTAGAGTCCAAAAATTTAAGTTTGCTGACTTTTTAAGAGTGAACGCAACAGCACCAAATCTATGGGCTGTGCGTTTTCAAATGTCTTGCGTATGTTAAGAATGCTTTCAAGGTTGACTACAGTAGTTTTGTCAGCTTTTCAGCGGTTAACTTAATTAAATTGACTGAACATGCTTTTTTGGTAGTTACTCAATGTACATGTACATAAATAAATAAATTTTTTCACAATTTGTTTACTCTCATATTTTAAGAATGTTAAATAATATTCACTAAACCACCGTATACAAAATGCTCAACACGTGTTAATTCGTACATACGAATTAAAATACAATTTCAAGCGCATGACGCTTTTAAATCTAGGCTAAAAATGTTTAGCAGCTCAAATTAAATATATGGATGCGGCATCAAGTACCCAAGTAGTTTTTTTCTTTATTGGCAAAGCGTAATGTGAAAATTTGTTGTAATAATTTGAAGCATCTCAAAATATCGCTGGTAATAAAAAATCAAAAGACTTAAGCAACAAACGTCTCAAACGCACTAACACCATCACATGAACTCACCAAAGCCACCACACGGAACTCAACACATGTTGATAATGGGTAGTATGCTAGTTCAGAGCTGAAATTTCTACTCAAATTCGACGACGTCATATTTAAAACCAAACTCAAAGTTGAGCTCAGTGTTACTTTGGTGAAGTTCGATGGAGCCGATGTATTAAGCATTTGTTTTGCCGGTCTCTCTGGCAGCTGCTTGTTTGTAATGGTCTGCTATCGTATTTGCTGCCGCTGTCGCTCGTGCTGCCGATGGCGCTGCGATGCTGACGTTGACGCTGCCACAACCGTATTCCAGTCGCCAAGTTATTTGGTTTTGTGTGGCAGCATTGAGCCACAGATTTCAGTTATGTGCTGGATACACACCGTGGCAGCTCTGCACTAGGCTGTCAATACTGAATACTGTTTTGCAAATGTACAAGGGGAAATACATACATATATTGAAAAGTGCAGTGAAATTTTAAAACATTAAAAATTAAACTTAAAGCATTAAAAAACGCGAAATTTTGATTTAACCCGTTTTCTGAAAGGAACGATATAAAGTTATTTAGGCGAAAAACCCTAAACGATAATCTAGACAACAACTGTGTGACTGGTCAAATTGTGGCAGCTGTGATGCTGCACCTTAGTTGGTCAACTGTCTTTCAAAACAATTAAGGCCAAGTCGAAAAAAAATCATCACAAGCTGCGTGGGCTGACGCAACGTTCCACTTTGTCGTTCCACAGGTTATAATTGGATTATTTCGCAGCTGTTGGTGCGCGAATGCGAAAATATATTTTCACAAACGCATTTAAAGAAGTCATTAACAATTACGGCAATCATTAACCCCGTAAGGAAGTGCAACGTCAAAATGATTTTAAGGTATGCTATCTATTTCAGTTTACATATTAAATTATATTTCTCTGTTGAACATACATACAAAGTCCAGTTTACTAATTGCAAGTTAGCATTAACAATTCTTCTAGCTATTTTCAAGCCATATAAGGTGTGCGGTCAATAGCACGTAAGATAACTAAACCGAGCTCAAAACTCCAGCGACTTCTATGTTTTCAATACTTACTATGTACATAACTGCCGTGTCGTTATGAAAACTTTCTGTTTACACTTAACTGTTTGTTGTACACGTACATAAATATGTGTCACTTGTTTGGTAAGTTCTTGGCTACCTCCAGAGAAATTTCTGTATGTTGAATTGTGTTGTTTAGTAAACAAGCTTGCGTCGTGCTTGGAATGTGATTGCTATAATAATATTTAGGTAAAATTATTTAAATATACGAGAGATCTCATTATTTTATATCGTATTCGGTTCAAAAACAACTTTTATATATTGAACAATTTTAGAATTCTAGTAAAGAAATTATATGGTACACATAAATACTAACTGGTAGTCTAGACAGGCTTCAGATATTATCTTTAAGCTGTGCCAAATGCGTGGTTTTAACTGAATTTGTTCTAAGCTTTATTATTTTATTGCTAATGTCGCACATTCTGTAGAATCGTACCAACCGACAAGCTAATCAATAAATAAATAAATAAAATAAAGCTGACTGAATTTTACAAAAATATTGATTTATCATGTGGCTGCCAACTAGTGGATTTGTTGCTATTTATAAATTTTATGATACTAAAAAATTAAGGACGTCTCTACTCTTGTGGTCTGTACGCACTATTATGAGTACATTAACATTGCAAAGTTCAAATTGTGTTACGCAATTGGTCGAGTGGTTGTTGCTGTTAAAATGGATTTCATGTTTAACCTGTTCGTCTCCAAGCTGGCATCAAATGTCTGCGCCTACGTCTGCGTTTGTTCACTTTACTTTCTCCTTAAATGTAGAAGACCAGCTCTAACAGCAAAGAGTGTAAAAAGAAGTGGATTTCCTGCTGCAATTGTAGTGGTAGTGACTGGCTGGACTCTACTTAAACTGGGCTGCATCTGCCGCGTGACTTGCTGGAGATCCGGTTTATGTGAAGACCAAAAGATGGAGATATAATTGCGACTACATATAGAAAGCAAGTTAGCCCCGAGAATTGCAGTGGTGGTTTATAAAGACCATTGATAGATTAACTACTGCATTTTGTAATGAATTTGTGTCAAGGCTAAAGTTCTTTAGTGTGCAGTTGCATTTTTCTGTTTTCAACACGTCTTTTTTGTCAAAATGATTTTCACGTAAGCAGTGGTTGTTGCTTAATCCATCTTTGAAGGTTTAAATTGTTATGGCCATTACAATAAACTGGGATTGAATCATATTCTTGAATATTCTGTAACAAAAGACGAAAATATTTTAGTACGTTAGCAGTTACATATAACATAACATATAATGTAAATCTTTTGCTTTCTTATATAATTTAAACAATTACTCGCTAATTTCGTTTGCCGAAAGTATTGTATCGAATTGTTTGTTCGGATGACGTTAATGAGCTTGAAGTACAATCGTTTTTTAAAGTGAATGTTGATCTGCTTCAAAATTTATCTTTGATGTACAACATATTTTTTATTTTTTTTTAACACAAAAAAAAAACAAAATGTTTTGCTGTTGATGCTCTATAATAAACATTAATCTCAACTGCCTGAAATTATTTTTCTTTTATAAGAGGTTCAACTCATTGACTTTCACTATTATCATTGTTCATTGAAATATAGGTTAAAGGGGTAATATAGTTTTATGTAAATATATGCAATAGGTATATAGTATAAAGTAAGTAAAGTATTTGTCGATTGGTATCAAAAGCTGAGATGAACCATGTCTGTGTTTGAAACCCCGGAGACAGAGCTTTTTTGGGAAATCCACAACTGTATTAAACTTTTAAAAGTAAATTGCGGATAATCTTCTTAACGTAAATACGTTTGGTTTTGTAATTATTTATGTACATATGTATGTTCTTTATTCTAACACTCGATTCTGCTGAACTATATTTACAAGTGTGTTTCAAATACATATACTAAACAAAGGATGAAAACATTTCAAAATATATTAAGCAAACTACTAATAGTTAAGGTATTTTGAATTGTGAGAACCAAATTATTCAAAATATCTTTAAAGCAATTGTTGAGCAGAAAAAAACAAGTGAAAGGGAGAGACATGAAGCTGCCTTGCGCATGCTATTTGTTGAAAATCTTTTATGTGAAGCCCAGGAAAAAACAAATGACATTGTTCGCACTAAAAAGTGCCATAATCGTGTCAAAAACAACTGTCACAAAAATTAAATATAAATTACTAGGCACCAAACGAATATCAATACCTCCATTTCATATTACAACACACATGCATACTCTATACATACTAGATTCTTGCCATAGATTTAATCAAAGAATTTTTTAAATTCGGTAATTGAGTATAATAATCATGCTATTTGATAAATATAAATATTTTAAATCTATCGTATGACCTCTTTCCCAGGGAAATTTCTTGCAGACAGAAAAGCAAAAGCTTTATAAGTTTGATAGCAATGCCACAACAATGGAAGCAACAACGTAACTATTGTTTATTACAACCTGATATGGTGAAACCATTTACATAAGATGATGAAGTTTTTGGTTTCAAAGAAAGTATGTACATATGTATTGAGCAGTAGCCTTATTTATCTAGACAACGCAATTAACTGTGCACTATACAATTTGAATAGCATGATAAATATGCTACTACCAATATCTCATGATATAGGGAGTTCTAACATGTCATTGGACAGAGAGTGGTCAATAATATAAAGTCTTCAAATGTATACAACGATAGCTGAACTATGGTAGTTTCGATATAATATCAAAGCATTATTGGGTAAGTTTTTTATAGCGTTATATAAAGATTGCTTGCCGCAGCCTCCAAAAAAATAATTGACTTTTGGGCAGGTGTACAACGCAACGTTGCGTGAATGTACAAAAATGTTGTTGTGTTTCGCTCTTAGTCCGGAGGACGTTGAGTATTTTCGACTATGCGTGAGCGCCTTTCATAAAAGCTGTCGCCTCGAAGGCGAGCAACAATTAATTGACTGGGTTCAGTGGTTCGCAAGTCTGCATGCAATCAACTCTCAGTAGCCTGCGTACATATGTTACACACATACACATGCCAGTCGTCGCCAATAACTGCGTAGGTGTCTTTAGCTGCATTCTAATTTTTTGACAATTTTAAAAAGTAAGCGGTGCAAACAAGCAACTTGCAGATCATGTTAACTACCACACAATATAAACATTGAAATAGGGTTTCGTGAGCCACCTTAAACCATTTTGGTTTAAGTATCTTTCAAAAATATATTTTTTTTTGCGAAAGTTGCAGATACTTGAAAGAACTTTGGACACGAATTATTTCAAATGTAAGTAACCAACTCAACTTACTACGGTCAAATAAGCATATGAGGTTTTTTAATTGCAAATTATGTATGGCCTTTTTTTTATTGATTGAGAATTTTCGTGAGTCATACCACTTTGCATTTGTAATTATTCAACTTAAATAATTGTAAACTTAACAGCTCTTGTAAAATTAGATACAACTCTTGGCCAACTTAAATGAAAAAGTCATGCGTTGAATAAAAAATTAAAAGTGAAAGGACTTAAGTACGCTGTATTGTACTCACACAAAAGGGAAACGGGGTATTATGCCCTGAGCAGTTTTTTGTTATCAACTACTCGAAAAGATTCAACAAGCAACAGAGTGACAGCTAGTTTGTTGAGTCAAATAAAAACTTTCACTGATGCTTCGTGTAATACAATAAAATAAAAACCTCTAAGAAGACATTAACATTTACTAGCAACTATATTATTGTTATTAAAGTAAGTTATTAATATCATCATTTCATCGTTATTAAGTTTCTATTCGTCAAACCAAATGTGTGGTTCCGTATTATACATAGCCAATTACTTATAGACACACAAAATATGTATAAATGTACTAATAACATATAATATGTGCACGAGGGACGTTTAATTTGTCGAACTGGTATTTAAATCACAATTTACATTTTATTTGTTTTTAGAATATTCGTAATGGGCTTCTTGAGTACCGCAGGAGGTCAATATCATCAATTTGGAAATCAGCCGCAGCCCTCACTTGGCTCAGACTGCGCATTATTGCTTGCTGGACCTGGGCGTTCGTCCGTTTACGACTACAATGTGAATCTGTTTCGCGGCATGTTGTAAGTATGTTTTTAATAGTAATCTGTATCTTACATATATTCCATGTTATTTAAAATTATCACCAGTTATGAGTTTCACATTATATGGTCTCTGAAATTTATATACCTACAGACATCGGGGATTCCAAATATATTCAAAATTTATAGAATCGGATATGTATTTAATTGTATTGCAATAAAACTCTCAAGAACAGCTTGCGATAGTCAACAGTTAAATGTTGACATTATATGTACCCTTTACGGTTAAAAATCTAATTTTGAAATGTATTATTGTTGAATACAGTACAGGTTATAGCTTAGATTATTTTCATGTTGGCCCACACTTCCATATTTGAAAGGATGATGCGGAGTAAAAGGGTTGTTATAACTTTAATCAACTTTCAAACCTCCATTTTTAAATTCATTTTAAAATACTTGATTGCTGTTTAGAAAACAGAAAAATCGGTTGAAAATCAATTTGCTTTAGTCGTATTCGGCGCCAATAGTAATACTGATCGCTCCTGGCTGAACAAATGTTTGATGATACCATCGGTTGGTATCCAGAACGACTGCAAGTAAATTAATTGGCTTTCAAGTATTTAAAATGCTTTATTTTAAATTGACTCACTCATTTCTCCTTGTCGCACAGTCACCTCAAAGCGACGGCATTGAAAGTAGCACTCAGGAGGTGGTACTAGCAGCCAAAGCTTACTGCCAGCTAATTGCGCTTGCCAAGAGGGTAATCGGACATTGTCAATCTGTTATAGAAAAATAAAGAATTAAATATTATATGTATGTAACTGGCGGAAGGTGAAATTTCCAACATCATAAAGTATGTATGTATATTGTATTGATAAGCATCAACAGCAGAGTTGATTTATATACATGTCCTTTTGTCTGTCCGTCAGTTCGTGTAAGTGTGCGGATCTCAGAAACTATAATGTAGTAGGAGTATGTAGGTTCCTGCATTCATAACGCAGACCAAGTTTATTTCTATTTTTGGATGTCCGGTCCCCTTTCGTATAACTTGAGAAGTTCTTAGTGTAATGATGGGATATCCTGCAATTTTGCTAAAAATCGGACTAGCAGAATTAAACATATTTGATAACAAATTTTGTTAAAAAAGATATTCCCAAGTGTATGTGTAAACGTATTATGACTACAAACTAATGGGAAAAGGGTATCTCGTAGTCGAGCCCTCTCTTCTAGAGTGTTCTAAATTGTGTTTTATATTACGAAGTAATAACTTACGTGCATTTGAGCACCCATTCCTGCTGTTCCCATAAATATCCAGTCTACTGCTTTGTTCTCAGAGTCCTCGGGTAGAAAATAAGGTCTTGCGTAATGCTTGCGAAATTCATCAGAAGTCTCTGAATGACAATTGCTCCAACCAAAGTACCATGGAGCTTCACCCATTACTGATTCGATACGAGCTGGTGACATCTCTAAAGCTTCATAGATATCCTGAAAACCTGTATTATAGGGCAAAAACTGGCAGTGGCGCAAACGTTGTTTCCGTTTGGCTTTGCGGTAAGCATTTTGAAAATACCGAAAGTTAAAGGTCTGCACGAAGTACATTTTAGAATATGCTTTCCTTTTAATAACTTATACCCACCGTTGTTGCTGTCCAGTTTCGCATTGCATCACTGACCACAATTGGTGCGCCACTGTACGCATAATACGATTTAAATTCAGAGGGACTGAGCTCACTGAGATATGGTACACTTTTTATTTTACTACAGAAATCACAATGCTCTGGAGGTCGAAACGCGTAGCTTAAAGGCCGTATAAGAGATAAAGCACAGCGCTATGAATTAGAAATATGGTGAAGAATTTAAAGTCCAGCCTCAATAGTTGTATAGTTTAATTTACTTACTCTGCCCTGCAATTCAGTGTAGTAGTAATTCAAAGAAAATACACTCAGACCGATCAATAACAGAATTCTGCTCCATTTAATAAGGTTTTTTAAACATTGCGGCGACTTGCAGTTTTTATATTTCAGAGCCTGAATTTGTGCCCTTGAATCAGCTTTGCTGTATTTTTCCAATATTTGCTTGAATCTGAAGCGCGCCTTTTCCATCTTGACTCGGCGAAGTCGAGTAGAGAACTGCGCGCCAGCTACCAACACGACTATATCATTGCAAGTACATCACAACTTATGCACTCGACTGTTAGTAATTGAATTATGTGGCAAATCGCAATCTGTGCGGTTTCTGGAAGCGAACAGATGCTTATGCCTGCCAAGCGAAAGGGAAAAATTACTTCTTTTTTTCTATTACCATTATACATGCTTATCTATGTCTTGCAGGAACCCTTATACCGGTGGAGCAGGAACTTGTATTACCTATGACGCCATCAATGCAGCGTATATGGACGCACGCAAGCGTATACGTAAGTAATAATTTATTGTAGAATACTTTTTCATACGATTTTACGCAAATCTCTACCCAGACGTGGCCCAACCAAAGTCTGACTGGAAGCCCGAGGAGCTGGCTACCGTTGGTGAATTGTTGCTCGACATTTCTATTCAATTGGCACGCACGTACGTAAATGAAAATCTCGTAAACATTTAACGGATTCTAAAGTTTAGCCAAAACATGCTCAGCTATTAAATATTTAAAATTGAAATATTTAATGTTGTATGTTGTTCCACAAGATTTGTATTTATTTCAAGGCCTGTAAAGGCAAGCCTTTATACATATTACATACAAGATGCGTTTAGCTTAACATGAGACCAGTTTGAATTATGTTGCATATTGCACATCCACCGACTAACTGGTGCGAAATCATTTTTCTTTCGACGCTGTACAAAGTTATTTAAGGTACTCCTTACGTAAAATTGATTGTAAATTATGCAACTTTGCAGGATTGCAGCGTCATTAATAGTGAACATGACTACCTGATATAAAAAACTTCAAGTGTGCTTAAGATATTGGAATTTATCCAACTCAAATATATGTTTGTATGTTTTGCGAAAAGCATTATAAAGCAATTTAATCTAACTGTTGAGTCACATTTCGTATTTTATATTACATTACTTCCGGTTGTTCGAATCATCGTAAATAAATATTAGTTCTAAATAGCAATCGATTGAGAAAACAAAATAAAATTTAGCTAAATACGCATATACAGTACGATATATGTATGTAATTTATTCTTGCAGGAAAAATCACTTGCGAAAATTAGTTACGCATATACAGTATATGTACATATGTATGATATTCTTGCAAACACGATGAGGCAAAATGTTAAGTTTGTAATAAAAATTGATAACAAAGCCATAATAATATGAGTAAATTAAATTGTTATTCCTCAGATATGGGTTATCTTATGAGGAAATTGAAAAAGGTTTGCCCACCATCGACACCTCAAAAACGCTTATTCGTGAAATATGTCCGCCGTTCTTTGCGGGTGTTGAGTGCCGACCAGGAAAATATCGTCGATTTGATGGACTCTGCAATAACATTGAGCATCCTACCTGGGGCGCGGCTAATTCACCTTTCCAGCGCTTAATAGGACCGCTCTATGCAGATGGCATCAACGCGCCACGCATTTCTGTAACAGGTCGTGATTTACCTTTTTCTCGAGTTGTTTCGCGCACAATGCACCCAGATGATGGATATCATGATCACGCTGGCACGGTTATGGTCATTGCATGGGGTCAATTCATGGATCACGATTTTACGCTGACTGGCACACCATTGGGTAAATTACGCAATCATCTGACGTTTAACGACATTTAACAGATGATTTTTTGTATAGACCCGATCAACCGTAATGATCCGGAGGAGTGTTGCAAGCGAGCAATGCACCTAAAACATCCATATTGCAATGAGATACGAATTCCTGATGATGATTACTTCTATCGCCTATTCAATGTCAAGTGTATAGATTTCGTACGAGGATTTCCCTCCCCCCGCCCAGGCTGTCGCTTGGGTAACTAATATATTTTTTTCATATATTTTTATTTTCATTCAAGATTTTTTATAATACGAGTACTATGTATATTACAGGTTCTAGACAGCAGTTCAATACTTTGACGGGCGTGATTGATGCCAACACTGTGTACGGTGTTAAGGAATCTTTTGCCCGAAAGCTTCGTACAGGCTACGGTGGCTTAATGCGCATGAATCCTGTATTCCAAGAATATGGTCTAAAAGATCTACTACCGTTAAAATTAGATATACCCGATGAGGGCTGTACTCGACCAAACAAAAGCATGTATTGCTTTGAAGGCGGCGAGATCCGAGTAAACGAGCAACTTGTCTTGACATGCATGCACACACTAATGGCACGGGAACATAATCGTCTCGCTTCAGAACTGGCTCATATTAACCAGCACTGGGATGATGAAACGCTTTTCCAGGAGTCGCGTCGTATTAATATTGCCATAGTACAGCATATTACATTCAATGAATTTTTGCCTATTTTGTTGGGAAAAGAAGTAATGGAGAAGTTTGGCTTGGTATTGCAGAAAGATGGTTATTGGGATGGCTATGATTCTAATGTAAATCCAGGAATAATTGACTCCTTCGCTGGCGCCGCATTCCGTTTCGGTCATTCATTATTACCTACTGCGGTAGAACGCTGGTCTAAGGCACATAAATTTATTGCTTCTAAGCGTTTATCAGATTTGATTCGTCGACCTTATGATTTGTATCGAGCTGGGGTATTAGATGAATACTTTATGGGTCTAATGAATCAGGTGGCACAAGCCATGGATGACTCTATTACCCAAGAGGTTACCAATCATCTCTTTAAAAAGGAGGGTGCACGTTTCGGCATGGATTTGGTGTCATTTAATATGCAGCGTGGTCGTGAGTTTGGTATTCCTGGCTATATGGAATTCCGTAAGTTTTGTGGATTGCCAACATCCAATACATGGGATGAAATGTATGGATCCATGCCAAATGAAACAGTTCTACGCTATGGCAGCATTTTTGAGTGAGTTTTGATCTTAACGATACCAAAGATCTTTTTTCTAATCCATTAATTTTAGAAATCCGGCTGACATTGATTTGTGGTCTGGAGGGGTATCAGAAAAATCACTACCTGGCTCCATGTTGGGTCCAACTTTCGCCTGCATTATTGCTACGCAAATGAGTTACATCCGTCGTGGCGACCGTTTTTGGTATGAGTTACCCAATCAGCCTTCGTCTTTCACACCAGAACAGCTACAGGAGATACGCAAAGCCAAACTTTCTCGTTTAATTTGCGATAACACCGATTTGATTGATACAGTGCAAATCTATCCCATGGTATTGCCAGATCATGAAATGTAAGTAATTCTCGTAATGTTGAAAAAAATACTTTAGCATATCTCTCAAATAGAAATCCTCGTGTACCATGCAAAAGCGGCATTATAGCGTCCATTGATTTAAGCAAATGGGCAGATTTGGGAAAACATGGTTTAGACTCATCCCAATATGTAAGTAAAACTTGAAAAATATTTGAAACCCTAATAACGCCAATAATTTTTATTTTCAGAATTATATTAATGAAATTCCTGATACAATTTTAAACTTTAAAAAGTGAAGAATTTGTGGATAATTGTTTTCGTTGCTTTTTGAATTTTACATAATCACGCTTTTCTTCTTTCATGATGCTGTACTACTCAATCTTCTTCTAGTCTCGCTATATAAATTTTTTACTTTTCGTAGATTTCTAAACCAGTCAGTTTAAACTTCACACTGCCATTCGAAACATAGATTTCCGACATTTCCGTGCATTTTCTTAATTTTTGTATATATGTAATTTAAAATAGCAGAAGTACACAATAAGTTAATAAAGTTTAAATACTTCATTGTAAATTGTATAATTGAAGATTTTTTGCCACTAAAATAATACACGAAAAATTATATTTGGTTTAAGTGCTAGTATTTATTTTCTAGATTATAAAAATTTCTTTGGTTACATGATCTTCAGATTCAACTATCAAACTTGAGTGACGTGTCTTAATGAATCATTAAGAGACGACAGTTAATCGCGGTCAATACAAATTTAGCATTTTGTATTTAAGAAAAAACAATACCACAATCTTGCAGCAATTATTCAAGGGCATTCAGAAACGGTGCTATAGATCCGATGTCTTCACAGTCCGGAATGGCTTTGCCCTTAAACTTTAGGCAGGACTCTGCACAAGTCTGTCCTTGGAAATAATCACCGAACATTTTTTTACACTGCGCACAGTTGTTGAGGCAAATCTGTATAAAATCAATTCCGCTCATTGGATCTGTAAAACAAAATATAATTAAAATCGAACTTTGTTATTGGTGGTACACGCTTACCGAATCTCTTGCCGTAGTGTCCAATGGATGGGTATGTATCCCCTAATTGCAGGATGCAAATAATTGTCATCGCCATGCTAAGCATCATCAAGTTCTTATGTGTGCACATTCTAATGGTTATTAAAGCACACATAGATTTTATTAACTGCAGATTGATTTAAAAGCTATTTAGGTGAAGCCGTCTAAAATCTGCGACTGTTAAGCAACAAGTGCTATGTTGAAATAATTAAACTCTCGTTTGTCTTTTTATTTTATAGGCAACCCAAACGAATGTGCGAAAGCTTAACAAAGTCAAGAATTGTGAAACAGCGACAGCGACAACAACTACAAGAGTGTTTCAAGCCGGTCTCAGATAGTCTGAGAGTGCGTCAAATAAAATATCAAAAATTTCAACATATGTATATATATTCAATAACCCGGTAATTTGTTTGGTGTCCCGCATGAAAATGGTCTTTGTGCATTAGTGACTAGAAAAGAGATGATTTCACAAAATCAAAGAACCTAAGGTTGCTTCATCAATGCCTATATTGATAGCGACATCATTTTGTTATTATTAAAGTACCATGTACTTTTCTGATACTCAGTACCTTAAAAACGATGTAACCCTTTACAAGTAAGGTGTACTATGTCTTTTCGATCAAAAACAAAATCCCCACTTTCAAGAACAATAGTTGTTACAAAGAAAGCTAATATATTTTTAGGAAATTTTTATGGAAAGTAACAGTAGGAAGTGTTAAGGAAACGAACTCAGGCGAGTTGTAACCGATGTCATGCGCTAAAACTGTAATTAATGCAAATTTAATACGGCCAAGTTATTGGTCGTCTGATAGGTCATTAATTAGTAGAACTGTAACTGCAGCTAAAATTGTACAACGTAGAATTAAGTTGGGTGGACAAGTCCAGCGCCACAGAAGCCACTATAATAATAAGTTATCTCCCAATAAAATGCGTGAAATTCTTTTGTTCCAACCGGACACGTTGGCGTAGCTTGAGACTGGTTCTGGTTTACCACCAATTTACGCTAAAAACTCACTACGGCTAGCAGTTTGTCGACTAAAGTGTCTCTTTGTTTTGATTATACCTTTATACAATGTACTCGTATACATTTTCATTCCAACAAAATATTAGTAATAGTAAATTTATTATTCGTTTTATATGTCGTGGGAAAAAATAAAGTTATGATAATATTATTCCACATAAATTATTAGATTTTCAAGTAAATTGACAACACGCGCCAGCCAGCTGAGTAAGCGAAATTAAACGTCACTGCGATTTTGTGGGCGTGTTACTTGAAAACACCAGCTTATGTCTTAATAATTTGGTGACGTATACAAACATTACTCGAAACTTACCGGTCGGTTTCAAAAGTTACGGTTTGCTGTGGGCGTGGGCGTTAGGGCGTTTGCGGTCTCAAATGCGGCGACAATGGTTTTGTTTGCTGAGAACTGGTTTTAACGTGACTGTTGCTAGAGTTCAGAGTTCTTGTTGTATTTATATGTCTTGACAGTTGTCAGGGGCTCGTTGAGTTCGAACAAATTAATCACTTTATCTCAGCAACAAACATATAATTCAATATTGGCAAAAACTTACTTCCGCTGGCGACAATAGTTACAGCTATGTTTCTTGAGTGGCTTTCACAGCGGTATACTGGCTGGATCTTACTTATCCAGTTTAATTGCGTTTCTTTAGTGATAAATGTTGAAGTGACTACGGGATTCACAAAGTGAAATAAGATTGGAAATTCGTTGCAAGCTTGCTAGTTTATGGGGTTTGGGTATTGGTGGAGTTTACAAATGTATTGTATTGAAGATTTAGTACATAATACTAAACTAAAACATTCGACATACCCATTACGCGCAAATTGGATACAAAACAATTTTATGCATTTTTTTAGTCAATTTAAATCATTTGAGTTTACTCTGTTTAAGTTGATATTTAAGTCTTGTTTGGTCGAGAAAAATATTCGCTTGAATGATAATTTAAATGGAAAGCAGTTTCCTGCTTGCACAAACTGCTTTCAGTATAAAGTTGCACTGCTAAAAAAGTTTCTTATATACAGATGTGGCAGCACGGTTTGACCACCTAATAGCTTTTGCAAATTCCGATAGATGGCGTCTTATGGTTGTTATTTTTTTATTTGTTTTATTTGATGATTTAAACAGAAGTTATAAGTTCATTTGTTTCTTTGATAAAACTTATATGTCCCCAAAAGATTAAATTTTAATGTTTTAAAAGTTAAGGATGGCATACTTTTGTGTCTAATAATATTATTGAAAAGCAATTTTTACAATTCATTCGAATAATATTAAATATCGATAAATAATTTGTTTTTTAATTTCTTATGTCAACAAATATGTTCTAAAATGCTTCCAACTCCTAATATGCTCACATCATGAAATCATTGAAATGTAGGCAATTAAAAAATAACGAGATAATTAAAAGCTACCCCGCAGTTATTTACGTGTGCATCCATCACGCACGGAGAGCAACTTAAGTAGCGGCATTGTGTGCAACGTACATTTCAGAGTGCTACTTGTTTGTTGTTTGTGACTTTGTGATAACCAGTACCGGGAAAATACTTTAAAAGATTTTTTAAGGTGTATTCTTTTTATTCGAGTTTCCACTTACTTAAATTTTATTTAACTCCAAACCAAGCGACAAAACTTTGTAACATCATTTAGAAAATATTTGTATATTCCAATTCGCAAACTAAAACCCATTTGATTGAAGGACGCCAGTTTCCATTTTATTTTTGCAGAATACACCAATGTATTGCTACGTCAAAATAATTTTTTTCTAAAAACAGAAATTTTTTTATTATTACCTTAAATTTATTTCTTGTTTTTGCATTAAACAAGCTTGGCTTGGAGTGCCATATGAGGTTATTTATTTAGTTGAGATGTACTCACTTAAGCAGGATTCTGAATTACTCAACACAAAAAATGCCGAGTAAGATGAATTTCCATAATTTTATATATTTTGTGCCTAAAATGATGGACTAGTTTGAATTCAATTGATTCAAAATCTTCGATTGATTTCAAGTTTTGAGGGAGTAGCCATGTAAAGGTCACCAAGTTGACGTATAGTTTTGCAAGCTAGACCTTCATTTAGTGATTTCTTGATTATTTGATAGCACAAACTGGCTGGAAAGTCTGTTTTTATCGTAACATAATTTCCTAATTCATGAATAGATGTAGCTCTTGAGGTCTCTTTCAAGCCAGCTAACACAAGTTCATAAGGAGTTTTAATAGTTTTGTCATAATATATTAAAGACATATTTATTTCGAAAATAAATTTGTGATAACATGGAAACTGACATTTTAATCTAAGTATATTCTCTATTCCTCTCTGAAAGTTTTAAATAAATGAATTGAAAGCTTTTCAATGTTTTACAAATTCAACTACAAAGCTCTACTTGATTTTGACACAATCCCATTATGGATGAATTGTTACCACACATGATTTGCTCTTGGTGTTTGTACTTGTTTTGCTTATAAAGTTAAGTAGATGCATTTATTGGAATTTTCAGAACATTTCAATATAAAGTATTTAAATTTAAGCTTACTGAAAAAACTTCAAAGGACAGTTCTTGAACAATTTGAACTCATTCTTTCAAGTGAACGCATGGTTGACACAATTTGTACGTGAATGACTAATTTTTCTGACTGAGCACATACTAAAATGGAATATAGTTCAGAACAATCGTTTGATATTTATATCATATGCTCATTCAAAATGTGGAAAATGCGTATTATAGTTTTGTGCAAATGTATGTACAAAGGCATCTCCGACCTCATATTCAGCATCAACAGTAGAATTTACGGAGGCACGTCTGAGTAAAAGAACTATGCACACCAAGCAAGATTCCTGCTTTAACGTTTCGTTCTCGACCAATATGGAATAAAACGTTTTTACTTATTTTATTTATAAGTCTCCGTTCGAAAATATTGACAATATTTAAAGTTGAGAAGAATTTCAATGATGTAAAATTAAATTATTGAACTTTTCTTTTTTTTTATAAAGAAAAAGTTCAATGCTTTGAACACAACCGGATCAACAGTAGAATTTACGGAGGCACGTCTGAGTAAAAGAACTATGCACACCAAGCAAGATTCCTGCTTTAACGTTTCGTTCTCGACCAATATGGAATAAAACGTTTTTACTTATTTTATTTATAAGTCTCCGTTCGAAAATATTGACAATATTTAAAGTTGAGAAGAATTTCAATGATGTAAAATTAAATTATTGAACTTTTCTTTTTTTTTATAAAGAAAAAGTTCAATGCTTTGAACACAACCGGACGTTTAAGGTGGATAGAGAAATATTCTAAAGGCCTTGACTATTTACAATTATTTTCAAAATGTAAATGATTATTAGGTGATCCGCAAGTTGAGATCAATAGGGCCTCCGGAGAGGTTGCGGGTTAGCAAGCATAGTGGGTTTGGGTGCGCCATGAGCCATGAGCTAGTATCGGCTGCTAAAATATATATAATATATTTAAAGTATTTATAATTTAAGTAAATTATTTTCAAATCAGTAAACGTCAAACGTCAAATGTAAATGTCAAAGGAGAACACACATTGAATACGTGACCTATCATAAATATGGAATATTTAAATCGAGCTAACATACATTTTTATATTTTGTTGTTCGTATACTCGTGTGTTCATATGTATGTATCATACGTACATATGAAAAGAGCCGTATGCTTGTGTATATTAACGCAAAAATTGCAGCTATGACTACCAGTGTCTGTGTACTGTTCAACTAAGCATATCGACGTCAATAAATCATCCAATAATGTGCTGATGCTGATGCAGTGCAGAGCGCAAATGGCGCCGCTTGCGGAAGTTGGTGTATAGCAGACAGGACTATGGGTCTGCTGAGCTGACGAGCATGTCTTTTGCCAATTCCGGAGTTAGGTACGCGCTGCTGTTGTTAGTTGAGTGCTTTTTGGGCATGTTTAGTTGCAATCCAAGTCCGTGTGACTTAGGTGCATTTATATTTGTACATTCCTGTCATAAAATGTAAGAAAAGAATTTCACAGATTGAATTTTATTTGATTGCGGTTCATTCGAGCTATTACGCAGCTTGTTTGTGTGTGAATGAAAGCAGATTATCATTTAAACTTTTCATCATGTCGAGGCATTGATTTCTTCGAAAAGGTATAACGCAAAAACGATGAAAATAAATACAACTCCGAATATACATATTATTGCATTTGTAATGCATTGATTTTATTGAAGTCAATTGATTTTACAAGCATAGCCAATGAGCACATCGAGCATATTGATGTTGACTAAATATATTTAAGATGTACAAGCAAGAAAATTAAAAACAAGTAAAGTAATAGTGGATATTGACATTGTTAATAATTAAACTGAGCCGTGTCATACATTTCTATACATTGCACCAATTTCGATCCGTTGAATATAGTTTGTAAAATCCATTATTTTTATGATTGTTGAACCAATTGGTTAATAAGATAACTTCGTGGACAAAATCTTTTAGATTTAAGCACAGTTTAAGAATTATTATTGTAGGAATATCGCACATAATACATTTTTCCCACAGCTGTAAATGAGCTAAACTTGTGATAATTCAAATAATCACGGTCCTCAGCTTCAGAGACACAGCCCCTGCAATTGCCGCAACCACATTGTGGTATTCACCCCCGCATCAGCCTTTCCATTTGTCTGGCAATGCAAAAGCACTTTATTTAAGTGAGTCCCTCATGAATAGCAGATGGGTGACTAGTGAGCGGCTGGCTGAGTTGGTTGACTGTTTGAATTTGCAACACTTCTTTATATTTTTTTTATTTATCCCTTGTCTTTATAATGAACGTACAGACCACCCCTTACAGGTTGCTGCATTCATAGCAGTCCTACACTCTAATTTATATATGTATGTGAACATGTATGTTTAGGTATATACAATAGATAAGTATATAAAAATATATCTCGTATTCATAAATTCGTTTTTCCAAAGATATAGACAGAACAATATCATTTTGCACCATTCTGTTGAGCTGGTTGTTTGAGCATGAGGGTTAACGGAATGCACAAAATGCTTTTAATAATCCTGATATTAAAATACTTTAGTTTAAAAAAAATCTATAGAAATTCCATAATTGACTTAAACACACAGTATAAATCCTGAATTTACTTGCCTAGTTATCCAATAGTAAAGCACATTTAATGAATTTAAATACAATTGGTTAAGGTGTTAAGTCTTAAACAAGTGTATAGTCAGCGTTAATAGATAATAATATTAACTTTTGATTAAAAAATAGAAATCATACGATAGTCATTTTGGATGAGCAAGCTATGAAATAAGACAGTTTTGGTTGAGAATTTATTAATTTTATTTTGTTGCTTTTGCGTTGTATTTTTTGGCTACATGTTTAATTACAAATATACTATAAATGTAGATTATCTATTCTGATATAAATTTGATCATAATTAAAAAATACATATATTGCATCTTTGAAATATTGCACTTAATTAGATTAGTTGTTATAAAAAACTGGTTAGCAAATTCTGAATTTATCACAAAAATATTAAGTATACGAGTATTCTCAAAGTATACAGCTGAAGAATATTTCTTTTGAGTAGATTTAATGAGAGTTTTGCATTCATTTGTATATATTTTTAATCTATATATAAAGTTATATAGTCTTTACTTTCCGCGTGATTGCTTAAGCACGCTCTTAATAAACATTTATAAAGTTAGTAAGTTTTAGATTAATGAATAAAAAGTAAATGCATCTCCTTTAATGTCATATGTAAATATGTATTTGGCCTATAATTGGGGTGTCGATTTGAAGTACACAGTTTTTAATTTAAGATTTCGTTTTTTTTTTATTTAAGTATCGGGGTTGGTTAACACTAGAGGTGTACAAAGAACTGCAATCAGCACTGTAGGCACCAATTTTACTCCAGTGCTCAGCTTACCTTGCCAATAATGAAGTTAGCTCTTCACGATCCATTTTAGCCAATTGAGCATCACTGGTATTTTCCATCACGCGTTGCACCTCTAAATCTAATGCGCGTTGCTCGCGTTCGCACTCAGCTTGATCGCCGAACTCACGCGCATCATTGAAAATATCTGGCGATTGAAGTTTTCCTGACAAGTCTCCACATGTTACAGCATTTATCGAAGCTGCCAATGAACAGACTGCGTCGATTTCACATTTAACACTGTAATAATCAGTAAATGATTGTATATTCAAAATATTGGTAATTAATTTATCGAATAGTTAACTAAAATTTCAAATTTATTCACTTTTGATTTTTGATTCGGATTGTTTAGGGTTTAGGTACCTGAACTACCTGTTGTTACTACCAGGGCACTTTCGTCGTTCCAACGTCTGGTTACCCAGATGTGTATTCATTCGGTAACGCTTTTCCGTGCTTCTGTTATCTACAGCGATGTCAATGAGACGTGGCGTATTTAACCTCCGTTCCAACGCTGGAGAGAGTTGTTCATTATTAGATTCTGTACTCGAGTCCGGACGAAACATATCTGTAAAATTACCTAATTTTCAAAGATCGAGGTCTTAAAACTCCATTCTAATGCTTACCTACAACTACGCGCCCGTCAATTACTCGTGAAGACTTACAAGGAACTCGATATGTAGGCATATTTGAGAACTCTGTGCTTGGACTAATACTTGTGTCGGACTCCGACTCAACTACAACTCCATTACTACCATTATTTGTAAGGCGCGATCCAGCCAGTTTTTTAGAATGGCCAGAATGAGAACCAGCGACAATTGTCATTGATTTGCTCAAGGTAGATTCATCTGAAATTAAAAGGTTTAGCATTTAGCACAAGCTTATCCAAAACAACATACCATCGGTATTATGATAACGTTTCTTGTGCCAGCTGGACTTGCTCGGTACGTGTCCAAATCCTGTATTTGGTAGTATCGGATAGGCCGTAGCATTTAAATTCTCCCCTTCGGGGTGACCAAATGTTTTAAATTGCATAGTGTAATCATGGGGTGTTTGTCCAGTGAGCCCGCTTGTAGGTGTTTTTGATGCTGAGCCTGTCCTTCCACCATTTACACTGAACGTGGCATACGGCGAAATCTCATACATTTCTATGATGTAATAATATGATGTTTGTGATGTATACGCAACTTATTTCTTCACTCACCCGACTCGTTACGCTTATCTACAGTCTTAACCGGGGAGGCGCTGTAAACTTGCTGGTTGTGTCGATTTTCATGCTCCTCCTTGTAATCACTGGGCAGCGCTCGAGATTCATATTCCTCACCAATATGTCCACAAAGCGTATGGCGATGCTTAAAAAGCAGTGCGCTGAAAAACAAATGTGGAAATCAAAATATAGCCATTGGAAACCTGATCTATCTGCGTACGATTCTTTAAAAATTAATATAGTTTTTGTTCGACGATAGAAAGCACTACTTACATCGTTATTATAGCTATAGTGATTATGACAATGACAATAAATGTTGCCAACCAATCACCACTTGTTGGATTTGTTGCATTTATCAGGTTGTCCATTAAATCATATTCCGAGGTAAGAACTGGAGGTGGTGGAAGGGTGATACCATCGAGACTTCTTGTACTGAACTGATAATGCTCTGTGGTTTTCCCTGCATCGTTGGTTCCTGAGATTCGCAACTGATACCACTTGGCTGGTAAAAAATCACAAAATATTAAATTATCCCGATTTTCCTCGGCGTTTGAAATATCTGATGTAACAACTGTCCAGCGTAAGTCCCCTGCGATTATAGAAAACAATACAACAACATTAGTTCATTTCTAAAAATGCATCTGTAAAACGTGAATGGTTTTTAATATACCTAAAGGACGGTGCTCAATTGAGAAATGGTGAATAACACATCCGCCATTAAGCCAAGACGTCAGTTTTAAATTCACACATGTTGCGTTTGTGGTAATTAGTTCGTTACCATTTGGAGCTTGAGAGACTGTGAGAATGGGATATAAATAAATTTGTAAAAATTTATTATTTGAAAACCAAAATATTTCATTCACAAATGAATAAATTTACTTTTTCCTTTGGTCCAGACATTAATTTCCTCGCTGGTCTCACCAATAGCTACCATATTATGAGCCGACATTTTTATAGTGTACTGATTTCCACACTTCAGTCCAGTAATCGTATAGGCGTTATTCTCCGGCAACAGCTCAATCTCCGTCCAACTATCACCGGAAGCATGATACGAAACAGTGTAGCCTTGAAGGGGTGCCCCGCCGTCCTCTGGTGCATCCCAGCTGACACGTATGCTGTCAGCGGAAGCGTACTGCACGATGATTTGTGGTGCAACAGGAGGCTTCATTGCTATCAATTGATATTGAATTTCATCACTGCCGAACAGGTTGTTTGCGGTACAGGTATAATTTCCGGACAAGCTACTTTCAACACCTTAGCATGACCATGGAAAACGAAAAAACACATCGAAATATATTTAAAATTAGAAATAGTTAATGGCTTCTTTAACTTACGATGAATTTTTAAATTTCCTTGGTTAGTGACTTCATAAAAAGGGCTAAATGTCACGGGCCGATCACGAGTTAACCAACGTGCACGGGGCGTCGGATTACCAACTGCCATACACTCCAACACAAGCCGCATGCCTACCGCTTTTCGCACCACTTGCCCAAACGAGGCAATGCGAGCAGGTGCTATAATAAACAAGCGAACATCCATATCAATCAGTTAGTTACACGAAATTAAAAATTTGCTGAGGTTGTTGTGGTTATTTGGTCAACAATCGTGGATTGCATTCACAATTTTAATTGAAATTCAAATTATACAAAATTTAGTATCTTCAATGCATATGCCATGCAAGTATAAACTGAATTCAACTGCAGCTTTACCTCGTGTATTTGTGGCCTGAGCGACCACTGATGTGGGTTCACCTTCTCCCACCGATGTGGATGCAGAGACCCAGAACTCATACATTTGATTCTCGGCGAGGCTGCGAGCTTCAAATGTTACCGGATATCCATATTCATCCACACGCACCATATGAGCTAATGAGAGAAATGGGGAAAAACCTTGTTATAACAAACTATTTAATAAAGCTCGCCTAAGGAATACCTTATTTGTATTCTCACTTATGTTAATTAATTAAAAGAAAAATTTCGATTGTATTGAAACAAGCTTAACGTCATTTAAAAGTTAACAAAGATTTTAGGTTATCTGGGATATGTAATATTTGATTATCTGACTATTTATATAATAATTATCTATGCACGCAATTGTTCCACTTACTTTTTGTTTGACCCTTACGACCCGCCTCACGTGTATATACCGTGTAATGTGATATAATGCCATTGCGATTCTTTGGTGGAAGCCATGAAATTAAAATTGAATCCGCTGTTAGGGCAGCAGCTTTAATAGCTGCAGGTGCATCGGGAACATCATCGTCAGTTTGACAAAACAATGGTCGACTGGCCAAACCATCTCCCGTAGACGTGTAAGCCAATGCGCGAATAGAGTAGTTTGTTGCCTTGCGCAAAGTGTGTAAATAGGTTTCTAGGTTTGATGTACGTTTTATTTCCATCTTAGTGGGCGAGTCCACTAAACAATTTTTATAAAGAAACATTATAAGACAACATAAAGCAGAGTATTAAACATTATTAATAATTACTAGCGAATCCACTAAACATAATTATTAATAAACATAAACAAGGTATTCAAAATTGCATGTACACACAAATACTCACTTTGATATATTATCGGCCGAAATAAAATTTTATAGCCTTGTATAATGCCCCCATGAAGTTGCAACGGCGGCTCCAACCACGAAATCTTTAGACTTTGCGATGACAACGCCGAGCAGCTTACATTTTGCGGCGCAGCCTCAGGTACTTCAAATACATTTATATAAAAAGATATTATATATACACATATAATTTAGAAAGCATCAGCTACGCAAATCACACAGAGTAATTGGTAAATTTGGAAAACAAAGATAATTATTAATAAGTTTGAGGTTATATATATAATATTAAAAGACATAACTTTATCAACTCGTCTCTATAGCCGAACGCTGATTAAAAATATACATATGTGTTAACTTCATGGGACCGTAGAATCCTCTATATCCTGTTCCCACAAATGATACAAATAAAATTATGCTCGCGCTACTTACCTCCCTCTGCGGTAGTGCCGAAGATGGCCGCACTCCATGGTCCAGAGCCAAAACTGTTTAGAGCACGCACAGTGATAGCATAGCGTGTATACTTACGTAGACCACGTAGAGTGGCTTTCGTCGTAGCCCAGCCGCTGACAACGACTGACTTAAGGGAATTGTTTACCACGCTAATGTAGTTAATATTTTGCTTCTCTTCACTGCAGTTAATAGTGTAACCAATAAGCTCTCCATTCCATGACTCGCGGGGAGGAATCTATAATGTCAAAGCAATATTGGAAAGCTGGTAATACCAGGTTATTTATTTGTACGAACCTGCCAGATTATGATCAATTCATGCTCGCCACTGGTTTGCACCTGAACATTAGATGGAGCCTCTCTGGGGGCCTCCTCCTGTGTCTTAAGCACAATTGATTCAGTGTATTCACTGCGTTCAATCTCGTTGATGGCCTGCATACGCATAAGGAAGGTGGTTGCTGGAGAAAGTCCTGATACAATGGCGTTTTCGCGAAAATCAGTGTCATAACTTTAAAATTGAAATGGATTTTTTTTTAATTTTGAGCCAAAAATTAGTATACAAAATAACATGTAAGAAAGCTTCAGTCGAGAGTGCTCGAATGTGAGACGAATACCAAACACTTAAATAATATTTGAAAACAAATATGCCAAAAATATAGCGATATATTACGTTGAAAAAAATATATAACATACCATACATGATTACACTGTCAACAAAAGGAACAAAGCGAGTGCATCTGCATCTGATTTTTGCCGTTTAAAGTTGTTTCATGAATAAACTCTTTATTTTGTATCCGATCGCAATTTTGTGGACTATAGTAATTATTATTCGCACCAACATCGCTATTGGGGTTTTTCGATTTGAAGAAGCATGGCCAAACAATAAAACAAACTTGATTTGTGTTCAACAATAACTAATTTGGTAGGTCTTAATCTTTGATCTCTAAGATCCAGGTGTTCGTACGAACGGAGACACAGACGGACGGATATGGCTATGACGTCTTGGCTGTTGACACTGATAAAAAATAAATACAGTTTATGGGGTCGGAGATGCTTTCAACTGTCTGCTACATACATTTTCTGTTGGCACTAAGTTACAATACCCTTTTATCATATGGGTAGCGGGTATAAAAACTTACCTCCGGTTTATACTTGTTGAAGGTAGAGTAACATTTATTACATTAATCCCAACCCAATCACTACCCATAGCTGCACGTGACTGCATGTATTTAAGTGGCTGATACTGCACAAGGTAACTGAGGACAGGCGAATTTCCGTCGAAGGGTCGCCGCCAGCTCAGCTTAACGGTGCGCGACCCTACTTCTAAAACGTCTAAACTAGATGGAATATCAGGTCGCTCCTGTACGGCGAGAAAAATTATTTGCTCAGCGCGACCGTAAGGATTTTCGGCTGTGCAACGATAATCGCCCGAGTCATGGCGGTCCGAGTGAACAATAGTAAGCTGTGAATCTACGCCATTTTCTGTCTTCATCTCAGCAATTCTGAATCGAAAGTTATTAAGATCAATGCGCCCATTGTTGTGCGTCCAGACAATGGTGATGGGCTCGTCGCCTTTTGCGTGGCAATCTAATGTAATTGGATCATTACGACGAGAGCTAATATTCCTTGCCGGCTGCTCAAATCGCGCTGGCTCTATTTAGAAAAGGAAATTATTAAAATTTGCTAAATATTTTGGAGATTTCCAATTACCATTTACATTGATGCGAATTATTTTCTTAAGGCCAACACCAATACCGTTAGTTGCTTGACACATGTAGTAACCTTCATCGTTATCTGTGGCCAGATTCAGCAATAGCGAATGATTCCGCATGCTCAATGATTTAAAATCCTTGAAAGCTTTGCCTAATGGAAACATTAGGCGTTTGATTCTAGCTTAGCTCGTCTGTTTTACATTATTTGTTAATGAACTGTTGCGGCTTAGTTAAAGCCCTTGCCAGTAAACCAGATTGGTAAACTTACCTTGTCCTTTGAACCAAGTAATATTTGGAATGGGATATCCTTCTGCCTCGCAATTTATCGATATTGTGTTTCCCAGCATAATGGCCGTATCCATGGGCTCATGGGTCCAACGTGGTGCCACTAAAAGATGACCATTTTGATACAATTAAAACAAAACCCGTTAAATTTTATATTGTATAAATAACGAACACAATAGTCATTTGCATAATAATTTTACATTGAAGGCTAACTGAAACAGCCGAATGCATTTTAATATGCAGAAAATATTAGTTAGGTTAGTTATGCACTGGGTAATATGAGCTAGATTGCTCTAACATACTGAACTCTTCATTTATTTATCACTTTATATCTCACATACCCCGCACTTGCAATTCCGCTGTATAGTTGACCTTAGCCGCTGCATTACTCGCATAACAAGTATATTTGCCACTGTGCCTTGCGCTGATATCCTTAAGAACCAGCAACGAGTAAAATTCCTCCTTTTTCTCGTTAATCTTAAAATTTGGATTGTTTATAAATGTTTCGACTTGACCATGAAAAAGTTCTTAGCCATATACATTGTTAAATATTTGTAATCGTCACTTACCTGGAGGCTACTAGAAATTAAATGTTCATCCTTTTTCCAGCTAAAATAAATTGGCATATCTCCAGAAGATACTGCGCAGGTGATTTGGGCCCGACCACCCTCCTGGAGATTTTTTGGAAACTTAAACGGCTCAATAACAGGGGGGCCTTGGGAACAATAAAATATTGTAAGACGGCATTAAAAACTGAAACTTACTACGCACTGTTGACATTCAACTGCACATCACGGCGTGCTTCTTCGCCCGCCCGGCCGCGCACTATGCATGTGTAGACGCCCTGATCACGACTGGATTCCAGGTTTTTAATAAGAAGCTGACCGCCCTCATGTATCGATGCAAGTGTATAGTGTGAGCCTACGCCAATAATAATAATAAGTTACTGCAAGTTATTGATTATTGACTTAATATTCTTACTTGTGGATAATTCCTGATGTGCTTTTTCCCATCGAATTTGATCAATAGGGTAGCCCGCAAATGGACAGCGCATAATTATATCATCACCAGCAATGGCTCTTAGTGCACCAATAGCACGCACATATGGAGGTCCTGCAAACATTTATATGTTCATACGCATTGCTATGATCACTTTTCAGTAAATTTAAATAAAGAAATTCACTTTTTCTATTCGTGTTGTTGTGTGAAATGCATGGGAGACGGACACAGAATACAATATTTTAATTTTCGCTTACAACTACCGATATAGTGGTGTAGCAAATTATTTCACTGATTTATTTAACGTACAAGTTTTTTGACAACTTTTATTAAATATTAAATACATTTTTAATTTGCATTAATTTACTGGGATAGAACATAAAACAGGCCAATGACTAATACAATATGCATGTGCAAACTCGATTTATAATTTCCATTGCTTTTGAAAAATTAAGTGAACAAAAATATATGGCTTATAACATAAACAATTTTTAACTTAATTTGATAGCTTACCGTAAACGTTTAACCTAGCTGAATGCTCAGTGTGTCCCATCGAATTACTGGCGATACATTTATAAAGGCCCCCATCGTCGGGACGCAGATGTGAAATATTCAAATAACTTGTTACATCGCCAGGTACGTCAACAAATTGTCCAATGGCAAAACGATGGTGTAAGGAAACATCCATAATAGGCTGCGAATCCAAAAGCCATGTAAACTGAAATAACAGGAACATAATAAATAAATAATTCGTGTTTAAGTTACCCTTCTTTTTTAAATATAAAATAGACTTTAGTATTTTCAATAATAAAAATTAAAATATTTAAACATCAACTTACTTGTGGAAGCGGTGAGCCGGTTGCAGAGCACTTCAGCGATATTAATGGGCCAGGACGAACATTTTGTTCAATGAATGTGTAAGTCAATTCGGGCACAGTGTCTATAAGGTAAAATATAATAGCCTCGTGATATATAATTTTTAAAATATAATTAGCTTACTTACCGCCCAACTTCAACTCAGACATTGCTTGCGCACTAGCGCGCGGAGTGTCTACAAGGCATTGATAAACGCCACGATCGCGTCGGCCAACATTTTGTACGAGCAATGAACTCCTTGAGAGAAATTGAATACTGTCAAATATATAAAATAAATAAGACACATTGGATATGAGCAAAAAATAAATGATTAGCTTTAAACTCGTAGCATTGTCATTTATCTAATTTTAAATTAAAAGAATTGGAAAGGTTAGGTATTCGTGCCTATATGTATTTTTGTGAAACGGTCGTTAGTTAGGTCAAGCGAAATTTGCTACTTCTTTTATTAGCATAAGCATACAAATGTATGCTTGATTTGTTATGCTGATTTGTTTGGGCTGGCTGCTTTTCCATTTTCATATCACTTGCTCTTTCTTTTTTTCTCCCTATCTCTATGTGTGGCTTGACCACTTCTTTAGGGTATATCCTTGGGCATCAGCTGGTCAGCTCGCACATAAACACAAAGGCACATATACTTGAATGGTGTTTACTTTTACCAGCTTTCTATTCCTATGTGTATCCAGTTTGTAAGTCCTCGCCAATGTATATACAGTATTATACATATGCACACACATAAATATCTACCTATGTAGAAACAAGCATATATTAAGAATATGGTTGGTTGTATACAGACTAGGAGGCGCATTATGGTGATTTCATGTAATTTGCATTAAATTATCGAGATGGTTGAACCCATTCAAGTGGATTTGTGCACATCTTCAAATCCTGTGTGCATGGACTCAAATATACATATGCTCATACAACTGTGTACGCTCATGAAATAAGTGCATAGGAGGGTTGGAAAAATGTATATACATTAATTTGAATTATATTAAGACCAGCCATGTGATGAATTATAATTCACAACCAACTCAGAAGTGATGCTGAAGCTACTCTGAAAATCTTTATTTCTACTATACAACTTTTGTGTTGTAACCGATTTATGTCAAAAATTTGAAAGTGTTTTTTTTTGATTGGACATGTCGCATGTTGGACACTGTTATACTTACCCATCCCGACTGGAGCTAAGTGCATTTTTCGCTTTCAGCGGTTTGCCGTTGTGCAACCAGTCAATGACATCGATCGCCGAGTCAGTTGTCGTGCAATTGAAAATTGCCGTTCCGCCTGAGTTGACAATTTGAACTTGCGGCAATATATGAACAGATACAAACGCATTGACATTGAGTCGAATTTCAATACGCTGCTCTCCAAATTGGTTAGACGCCTGACAGATCTGCATCGAATGTTTAATACAATGATTATATAGTTTTACAGAAATATTGCAATAAAAGAAAACGAAACACAGGTATACCTCATAATTTTACAAATTATGGAAAATAAGCTGTGAATTACATTCACACATTCTATGAATTAATAAGACTTACCCACTTTCCAGCATCCCGCTCATCAGCATTTTTGATAAGTAATAATGTTTGTGAGAGTTTCAAACGCTGTGACAATGGTATGGGATAAAGCGCTGCGGAGTCCGAAACACGATACCAGCTATAAGTAAAGTACATATTTTAACTCTGTGGACTAATCTAAATAACGCATGATATTTTGTTTCTTGGTCACAGAACTCACGTAAATATAGGAAATGGCGAGCCTTGAATGTTACAAGGCAAATGTACATCGTTACCACGCTCCACTTCGATTTCCATTAGTGGTTTTTGACTGCTTCGCGGTGCCATGTTCTTGCTCAGTTCTAAAATTGTTATTAAATTATATTACTTCAGAATTCGTTTAAAATTCTGTATATTACATATTACCTTTAACCTGTAACATGACATCATCGCTTTTTTGTCGATCTCCATTCAGTGTGTTAGTTACCAAACAGTTAAATTTAACTTGTCCATCTTCAGAACGTATAGAGCGAAAATAAAGATCTCCGTTGGTTGCCAGTACTACGTAACGACCCGCTGCAATATATGATGGAACCAAAAATGTATATTACAATTAACAAAGTAAGCATAATACAAATCCAATCATATTTTTCAATCCCATGATGTTATCTGATATGATATGGAAGCTATCACCATTAAATGAGAAGAAATATTCCCAGAAAACATTCTTTACGATTTATAGAATGATAATTAGAGGTAGAACACGACTTACTACAGCTCGAATGCAAACATACATTTAAAAATAAGATAAATATCAAAATTGAACAATAACACAATGATGATTATATATGTGCGCAATTAATTAAAATATGGCAAGACTCACAGACATCCGATGATTCTGGCAGCAATATCTCTTCGCCACGATGCCAACTGGTTACGCGCACATAAGGCCGAACATATTCTGGTATCGTGCACTTTATCATCGCTGAATTTCCCAAATAAACTTCAGTATTTTCAACATGTATGTGAAACTGCCGACGCAACACTGAAAAAGTTAGTAAGTAAATAAAGTAAAGTGTCGCAGTGAAAGCAGAATAACATGCACCACAAAAGAGCAACATGAGACAAAAGCGCAAAAAACATCATTGGACGTAACATGTCCTTCTTTGGCAATAAGTTTATTTGTTTATTCCCGTAGGTGTTTTAATTAATACATTTACAAATTGTGCGCTCTTTCATTGTTCGTATTTGTATCTTATTGTCCGTATTAATAGAGCCAACATTTTTCAAACTTAGGTATAGATTGAAATTTAGTGTGCATTTTTGCTTACCAGCTTGCACCTGAACATTCCGACTTAATATAGTTCCAGCTTCATTACTAGCCCGACAGCGATATGTGGCTTCGTGTACATCCGTGCGAAAATATTGGGCCAAAAATGGAGGAAAATATAATGTTCCATTTCCAGATATTTTTCTGTTTATATGGGCAAAGAACATTTGAAAAAAGCAGCTAAGTAGCGCAATAAAAAATAAATCGATGTGTTAAGTACAATTAAAATTAACTTTAATTTTAATGTTAACCAATGGCATTGGCTTTTAATATCATATCCAAAATCATTTTTAAATGGTAGCTGCTAAAATATGTGGTTTTCAAAGGTTGAAAGTAGACAATTGATAGAACATATAGCAAAGATACATTGTCTG
This sequence comes from Drosophila ustulata, assembly GCA_035047365.1. NCBI lineage: Eukaryota > Metazoa > Arthropoda > Insecta > Diptera > Drosophilidae > Drosophila > Drosophila ustulata. The sequence goes on from JAWNPT010000094.1 coordinate 32,464,791, forward strand.
CCACAGGTTTACAAAAGAACTTAATCTTAGCCTTCACAAATCGATGAATACCAAGTCTTACCGTAGCCCAGGTACTTGCGTTACAAGTGTGCCATCTCTCAAGACCCAAGAAACAACAGGCTGTGGATTGCCTTGTGCTATACAGTTAAGTTGTGCACCAGTATCGTTACCAAATAGCAGATGTGGTGGGGGCTCTTGAAGAAAGGTGGGGACCCGTAATCCACCTCTTGCCTGACCGGGCAAAGATAGTAATACCAAATAAGTAGCAACAGTCAATAGATGCATAGCAACATTCTCTGCAGAAAAACATAAATAATATGATAAATAATGAACCTTTTAAGCAGATTAACAACACAAATCTTATATTATGATATATTTAAAATCACAATTATTGGAACATAAATATATAAATGTGTATAACAGTAAAATTATTTAAGGATTGTTAGTCTGACAATCCTTAATTGCTCTGGTTATATGTACTTTGTACTGTATAAATGAATTCTAGTCTACTAATAATACATAAGTACTTCTAATAAATAATAATAAATGCAGTGTTCTCAAAAACCCACCTTTTTCATTCAATTGAAAGGCAAATATTTCCATTTCGTTGCATTAATGTTAATAACATAAAATTATGTTTATTTAATTCTTATAATCGCTGTAGAAAAACTGTAAGACGAAAGAAAATTTCAATTAACATCATAACTTAAACAACCACAAATTCAGCACTTCGTCCTGAACCTTTATTTATCCATAAGATGATACCACTTTACAATGTTAGTTTTAGAAGTCGTTAACATTTTAAATCGACACGAAGAGAGTACCGAATTATTTGTATATATGTATGCTACTTAAGGTCTGCCAATTCATAACCCTTCAACAGTCCCACAAATTTCTCATATTTCTTAGTATACCGAATACGAACCAACCCCAATAGGATGGCATTTACGCAGAGCTTAAAAAACCTCATAACACCACCATTAAAAAAATCGACATCACACCGATTTGTGAAGAAGTCCACGAACACTTTAGATTTCTTTTAAATTCACAACTTGACACCTTTTCACGGAGAAAAGTACTAAATACAGATCCCTGTCGCTCCATATGACTGCGACACGTTCTTTACATTTAATTGCGAATTTTAAATTGTTTATTTTGCTGTGTCTTATTGAAAAATTTGCTGCGAGCGTTTTGCTTCTTTACTTAGCACTTAGATGGTGTCGACACAAAAAGAGTGTGTGTGTCGTGTGTGCTTGTCCTTTCTGTTGAGTGGACGAACTTATTCCTATGTGTCTGTTTTGTATTGTTTGCCTTTCATTTTTAATGAGTTATTTTCTACACTTTTATGTTACGCTCTGAACTGTCTGACTTGTCGCTTTGGCTCATGGTTGTCAATGAACCGGTAGCAAAATATGTTGAGTGAAAGCGTTTCAAAAAACATGCATCTATTTTATATGGCTCGCATATCAATGGTGCATTATTGCTTCCTTAATATATAGAAACCTTTAAAAAGTATTTCAAAGAAACAGTTTTTCTTCTTCTACCCTATGAATATCCATTGTATATTATCTGTCTGACTGAACAACTCTCAACACACAGCTGAGTCGGTTAGAGGAAGGCTACTATTTTTCCCCCGATAGCTCACAATTTTATGATTCAATAAGACAGAGTTTCAAAGGACCCAAATCCAATAAAGTCCATGGCTAAAGTTCATATGAAAAATTGCATATTTATATAAAAATTGTAAATACGCAAAGTCTTTTTACTCTTCAGGCAGAGTATTTCAAAGTGAAATAGTTGTAAATGCAACGCTTTAACTTAATTTTAGGAATATTAGAAAAGACTTGTTATATTTTTGTAAAACTCAAGCTGCTTTTAATCAGAATCTGATTTTAAAGGCAAATTAAAGTAGGGCAGCAACAATTTTCTGTTTTATTCCTATACATCTAACGTTTAACTTTAAAAACAATACCTCCGTTTTCACACCCACGCTGAAGTGCAATTCTCTGGATAACTCACAGCACAATAAGTCGGGTCGCCAGACAAAGAACATCCGCTACAGGCATTGGACGAACTCCAGCATATTCATAAAGTGCAGCTATTTTGTTGAAAAGTGGCCAATGGAACAATGACAAAAGTCAGCTTTGGCATCAAACCCAATGGCAGATGGTGGTTGACTTTAAGCGGGAATGCAAAGGCGAGGAGCCATATAATTACTTTTGGTCGCTAACCGCATAGGTATATAATGTGTAGTTGCAATATTGTATGCATGTTCACAAATGTTTAACGTTTAATATTTTTCTAATATGAAAAAAAAAAACGATTATGTTGCTTTAAGTTAGAAGTCAGCTTGAATTGCATAAATAACACATTCAAATGAAGACTGCACAAAATGAAATGAATGAAACTAAATGCGAAGCTGAACACGATTAAGTGAGTGAGTTCGCTCGCGTCAGACTCGGACGCACAACGGTCAAATGAAACAAATTGAATTGAATGAGTGGGAATGCTTGATTAAAAGAATAAGCGTTTCGAATGCCAAAACGCCTTTTTAATTGTCGTTGTCTTGTCACACAAGAAACACAAAGACACGTCATAAGTACACACAACAACAATAAACACACTAACAACAAAAACAAAATAATAATAACTGTAAATACTCATAGATACTACATAAAATCTCGTCTGCTTTGTTTCTTTCTTCCATCTCTGCTGACTACCGTAGCAAATGACGACTCGAATAATTCGAATTATTCGAATGTGTTCTTCGTCGTCAAATTTGTCACTTCTTTTTTTGTTTCCCTCATTGCCACTCATTTCACTGAACGTCTTATGTTATGAGTTGCAACACGCACTCCTATTCGCACAATGTCGTTTCATTTCGACATTCTCACTCATTCAACTCAACTCAATTCAAATGCATTCATTTCAATTTATGTTGAGTCCAGCCATGCAGATCTCTACTTAAAGTCGAAAATATTTTCAATTGCAAGGCAAGCTCCATGAAACTGATGTGTCAAATCGACTAACTGCCGACCGACCAGTCCCTCCTTTCAATATTTTTTCCCGGCTTTGTTTAACATAATAGACTCCATGTCTATTAGGACATGTCTTGCTAGGATCGCAAGGACCAAATCTATCGATCTGCATCAAAAAACTATCGGGTCATCTAAGGATCCAACACTTGTCATTTTTTGGTCAGGAAATCTAAGTGAAACATGCCGAAATCACAAATTCAAGGATATCTCGGGAACTACAAGGACGATTTGAATGTCCTTTGGCAGGATCATTGTCCTTCCAAATCCGCATAGTTTGACATGCGACTCGGAAGGATCCGAAAGGATATGGCCGAGATATACGCTATTTTCTGTTTGAAAAAATGTCCTTGAAACTTTTTTGTCCGCAGGATATTCATCCTTTCTGGGATGCCAAACAGTTTGTATTGATTACAGCTATGTTTGTGCCAAAGGATATCCCGATCGTCCTTCAAATGGCCGAGATACGGCGGATTTTCCGACTTTTTGCCATTTTTCCTATGCAACCCCCCTAGAAAATTTTAAAGCCAATTTTTCAGATAAAATAAGCTATATCTCGGCCATATCTTGACGCATTTTGAAAGGACATGTCTTGCTAGGATCGCTAGGACCAAATCTATCGATCTGCATCAAAAAAATATCGGGTCATCTAAGGATCCAACACTTGTCATTTTTTGGTCAGGAAATCTAAGTGAAACATGCCGAAATCACAAATTCAAGGATATCTCGGGAACTACAAGGACGATTTGAATGTCCTTTGGCAGGATCATTGTCCTTCCAAATCCGCATAGTTTGACATGCGACTCGGAAGGAGCCGAAAGGATATGGCCGAGATATACGCTATTTTCTGTTTGAAAAAATGTCCTTGTAACTTTTTTGTCCGCAGGATATTCATCCTTTCTGGGATGCCAAACAGTTTGTATTGATTACAGCTATGTTTGTGCCAAAGGACATCCCGATCGTCCTTCAAATGGCCGAGATACGGCGGATTTTCCGACTTTTTGCCATTTTTCCTATGCAACCCCCCTAGAAAATTTTAAAGCCAATTTTTCAGATAAAATAAGCTATATCTCGGCCATATCTTGACGCATTTTGAAAGGACATGTCTTGCTAGGATCGCTAGGACCAAATCTATCGATCTGCATCAAAAAAATATCGGGTCATCTCAGGATCCAACACTTGTCATTTTTTGGTCAGGAAATCTAAGTGAAACATGCCGAAATCACAAATTCAAGGATATCTCGGGAACTACAAGGACGATTTGAATGTCCTTTGGCAGGATCATTGTCCTTCCAAATCCGCATAGTTTGACATGCGACTCGGAAGGAGCCGAAAGGATATGGCCGAGATATACGCTATTTTCTGTTTGAAAAAATGTCCTTGTAACTTTTTTGTCCGCAGGATATTCATCCTTTCTGGGATGCCAAACAGTTTGTATTGATTACAGCTATGTTTGTGCCAAAGGACATCCCGATCGTCCTTCAAATGGCCGAGATACGGCGGATTTTCCGACTTTTTGCCATTTTTCCTATGCAACCCCCCTAGAAAATTTTAAAGCCAATTTTTCAGATAAAATAAGCTATATCTCGGCCATATCTTGACGCATTTTGAAAGGACATGTCTTGCTAGGATCGCTAGGACCAAATCTATCGATCTGCATCAAAAAAATATCGGGTCATCTCAGGATCCAACACTTGTCATTTTTTGGTCAGGAAATCTAAGTGAAACATGCCGAAATCACAAATTCAAGGATATCTCGGGAACTACAAGGACGATTTGAATGTCCTTTGGCAGGATCATTGTCCTTCCAAATCCGCACAGTTTGACATGCGACTCGGAAGGATCCGAAAGGATATGGCCGAGATATACGCTGTTTTCTGTTTGAAAAAATGTCCTTGAAACTTTTTTGTCCGCAGGATATTCATCCTTTCTGGGATGCCAAACAGTTTGTATTGATTACAGCTATGTTTGTGCCAAAGGACATCCCGATCGTCCTTCAAATGGCCGAGATACGGCGGATTTTCCGACTTTTTGCCATTTTTCCTATGCAACCCCCCTAGAAAATTTTAAAGCCAATTTTACAGATAAAATAAGCTATATCTTGGCCATTTCTTGACGCATTTTGAAAGGTCCTTCAAATGGCCGAGATACGGCGGATTTTCCGACTTTTTGCCATTTTTCCTATGCAACCCCCTTAGAAAATTTTAAGGCCAATTTTTCAGATAAAATAAGCTATATCTTGGCCATTTCTTGACGCATTTTGAAAGAACATGTCTTGCTAGGATCGCAAGGACCAAATCTATCGATCTGCATCAAAAAAATATCGGGTCATCTAAGGATTCAACACTTGTCATTTTTTGGTCAGGAAATCTAAGTGAAACATGCCGAAATCACAAATTCAAGGATATCTCGGGAACTACAAGGACGATTTGAATGTCCTTTGGCAGGATCATTGTCCTTCCAAATCCGCACAGTTTGACATGCGACTCGGAAGGATCCGAAAGGATATGGCCGAGATATACGCTGTTTTCTGTTTGAAAAAATGTCCTTGAAACTTTTTTGTCCGCAGGATATTCATCCTTTCTGGGATGCCAAACAGTTTGTATTGATTACAGCTATGTTTGTGCCAAAGGACATCCCGATCGTCCTTCAAATGGCCGAGATACGGCGGATTTTCCGACTTTTTGCCATTTTTCCTATGCAACCCCCCTAGAAAATTTTAAAGCCAATTTTACAGATAAAATAAGCTATATCTTGGCCATTTCTTGACGCATTTTGAAAGGTCCTTCAAATGGCCGAGATACGGCGGATTTTCCGACTTTTTGCCATTTTTCCTATGCAACCCCCTTAGAAAATTTTAAGGCCAATTTTTCAGATAAAATAAGCTATATCTTGGCCATTTCTTGACGCATTTTGAAAGGACATGTCTTGCTAGGATCGCAAGGACCAAATCTATCGATCTGCATCAAAAAAATATCGGGTCATCTAAGGATTCAACACTTGTCATTTTTTGGTCAGGATATCTAAGTGAAACATGCCGAAATCACAAATTCAAGGATATCTCGGGAACTACAAGGACGATTTGAATGTCCTTTGGCAGGATCATTGTCCTTCCAAATCCGCATAGTTTGACATGCGACTCGGAAGGATCCGAAAGGATATGGCCGAGATATACGCTATTTTCTGTTTGAAAAAATGTCCTTGAAACTTTTTTGTCCGCAGGATATTCATCCTTTCTGGGATGCCAAACAGTTTGTATTGATTACAGCTATGTTTGTGCCAAAGGATATCCCGATCGTCCTTCAAATGGCCGAGATACGGCGGATTTTCCAACTTTTTGCCATTTTTCCTATGCAACCCCCCTAGAAAATTTTAAAGCCAATTTTTCAGATAAAATAAGCTATATCTCGGCCATATCTTGACGCATTTTGAAAGGACATGTCTTGCTAGGATCGCTAGGACCAAATCTATCGATCTGCATCAAAAAAATATCGGGTCATCTAAGGATCCAACACTTGTCATTTTTTGGTCAGGAAATCTAAGTGAAACATGCCGAAATCACAAATTCAAGGATATCTCGGGAACTACAAGGACGATTTGAATGTCCTTTGGCAGGATCATTGTCCTTCCAAATCCGCATAGTTTGACATGCGACTCGGAAGGATCCGAAAGGATATGGCCGAGATATACGCTATTTTCTGTTTGAAAAAATGTCCTTGTAACTTTTTTGTCCGCAGGATATTCATCCTTTCTGGGATGCCAAACAGTTTGTATTGATTACAGCTATGTTTGTGCCAAAGGACATCTCGATCGTCCTTCAAATGGCCGAGATACGGCGGATTTTCCGACTTTTTGCCATTTTTCCTATGCAACCCCCTTAGAAAATTGTAAGGCCAATTTTTCAGATAAAATAAGCTATATCTCGGCCATATCTTGACGCATTTTGAAAGGACATGTCTTGCTAGGATTGCAAGGACCAAATCTATCGATCTGCATCAAAAAAATATCGGGTCATCTAAGGATCCAACACTTGTCATTTTTTGGTCAGGAAATCTAAGTGAAACATGCCGAAATCACAAATTCAAGGATATCTCGGGAACTACAAGGACGATTTGAATGTCCTTTGGCAGGATCATTGTCCTTCCAAATCCGCACAGTTTGACATGCGACTCGGAAGGATCCGAAAGGATATGGCCGAGATATACGCTATTTTCTGTTTGAAAAAATTTCCTTGAAACTTTTTTGTCCGCAGGATATTCATCCTTTCTGGGATGCCAAACAGTTTGTATTGATTACAGCTATGTTTGTGCCAAAGGATATCCCGATCGTCCTTCAAATGGCCGAGATACGGCGGATTTTCCGACTTTTTGCCATTTTTCCTATGCAACCCCCTAGAAAATTTTAAAGCCAATTTTTCAGATAAAATAAGCTATATCTTGGCCATTTCTTGACGCATTTTGAAAGGACATGTCTTGCGAGGATCGCAAGGACCAAATCTATCGATCTGCATCTAATATACTCAGTATATTTGGTATATTTTTTGTTAAAATATCATTTAAGTTTTTTGTTTTCTCTCGACTGTAGCTTTCTTAGTTGTTTTTAATTGTATTTCAGCATTATTTATATCAGCAACGTTGAGCTTCCAAATTTAAAACACGTGTTATTGCGGCATGCAGATCCAGTTTGTTTAAGATTTTTGACACCCAAAAACAAAATAGATACTCATATGAGTTTTGAATTCTCACAAAATGGGAAGCGGATATCACACATTACTCTCGAATAAATTTGACAGTCGCTTTTGGATGGAAAAAAAACCTGTTTACAAATAATTATCTTATTATTAATTATCATTTATAACGCCGAAATTTCGGCTTACATACAAATACCAAATGCATAATGCACAATTAAAAATAAAAACATACAATAATTACAAAATTATTACAACCTAATTACCAATGAAACTTCCGATTAACACATCTATTCAGCTTGTAGTGTATGCACATATACGTACTTAACATATTACATACATATTGAGCGGCGACACTTTGTCAGACTCAGGTCACAACACATTCTTGTAATACCAATAAACAAAAATGCTTTATCCTTGTCACTCAGCGGCAGCGTGAATTGCCCAGCACATTTTCAAGTGCAGCGGTAACATAATACGGAACGTTTAGCGCTGACCATATAAAGCCGACTCAGCATGGTTCCCATGCTGATCGCTTATATACATATGTGCATGCATAACATTCTCCAATACATAAGGTAACTTAACTTATAAAATATACATAAAACTGCTGCTTTGTCGTGCCCGTCTGAGGCATGGAGCCTTAGGATATAATAATTTGAAAACAGTTGAATAAAGACGGGAGCAGCGATAACAACAGTCGTTCTCCTCCAAAAATCAAAACAAAAGTGTCTGAATGAACGCAGAACATTAAAAGCTAATAAGCTATTTTAAAACGTGGGAATATATAACTTATAATTAGCAAACCATAATCCTATATCTCTGCACCCAATTGAGTAAAGCAGCATGCTCTGCATATCAACATCTCCAATTTACACTCCCTGTGTACCCGATCATCTGTGTAGGGCAAGCGTTGACCAACTCCTAAACCCTGATTGATTCCTACCCTCTTTGACTACTAAATTTCTATTAACCCAAGCAAAAACTTGTTTCTCTGCCACCTCTTTGTCTCTCCAGAACAGCAGAATAATAATAAAGGGTCTTCACTCGTCAACTGAAACCAAATGGATTTCGGATAATTTGAAGGGTCTTGGTCACGCCCCTGCTTTATCACTAATATTACTGGCGGAATCTCAGGTGTGCCCACCAATTCCTTTAAGGTGGACCTCGCTGTAAAACCTAACAACTCTGACGCACTAAAAATCAATGTCTTTTGCCTTAAAGGCAGATTAAAGTAGGGCAGCAACAATTTTCTGTATTATTCCTATACATCTAACGTTTAACTTTTAAAACAATACCTCCGTTTTCACTATCTATATATCCTCCCCTCTTTGACTACTAAATTTCTATTAACCCAGGCTAAAACTTGTTTCTCTACCACCTCTTTGTCTCTCCAGAACAGCTAAAAATGTCTACCCCAAAAAAAGCAACAATCCTATCGAATGTACTAATAGCTCCCAAAATTGCTTACTCCAACGCTGAGGAAATACTAAAAGAGGTCAGGGATCAGGCCAAAAAATTCATGGAGGGTAGTACTGCGGCTCTCGCAAAAACACAATCAGCCTATGTCTACTACCTATAGTTGAACAAAAACCAACTACTTCTTCCAACTCATCCAAAATAGATATGGAAAAAATACAAACTCTTACTAACTCTGAATGTAAAAAGGACAAATACCATAAAATTATAATTCCTTACATCAACAATGCCCAGGATCTCATCAATAAGATTGTCAAAACCCTTGGCCATTCAAACTTCTTCATATCTGCCAGCACAGCGCAAGGGCTATCTTTTGAGTGCTCTGACGAACAGTCATATGGAATTATTAAAAAAATCTGTTGTCGGGAGAAAATCCCTTACACAATACAAAATGCCAGCAGCCAAAGAGGCAGAATAATAATAATGGGTCTTCACTCGTCAACTGAAACCAAATGGATTCGGATAATTTGAAGGCTCTTGGTCACGTCCCCTGCTTTATCACTAATATTACTGGCGGAATCTCAGGTGTGCCCACCAATTCCTTTGCTGTAAAACCTAACAACTCTGATGGACTAAAAATCAATGTCTTTTGCCTTAAAGGCAGATTAAAGTAGGGCAGCAACAATTTTCTGTATTATTCCTATACATCTAACGTTTAACTTTTAAAACAATACCTTCGTTTTCACACCCACGCTGAAGTGCAATTCTCTGAGTAACTCACAGCACAATAAGTCGGGTCGCCAGTCAAAGAACATCCGCTACAGGTATTGGACAAACTCCAGCATATTCATAAAGTGCAGCTATTTTGTTGAAAAGTGGGCAATGGAACAATGACAAGAGTCAGCTTTGGCATCAAACCCAATGGCAGATGGTGGTTGACTTTTAGCGGAAATGCAAAGGCGAGGAGCCATATAATTACTTTTGGTCGCTAACCGCATAGGTATATACTGTGTAGTAGCAACATTGTATGCATGTCACAAATGTTAAACGTTTAGTATTTTTTATAATATGAAAAAAAAAACGATTATGTCGAAAATATTTTCAATTGTTACTTTGCGAGCCAGTAACAAGGCAAGCTTCATGAAACTGCTGTGTCACATCGACTAACTGCCCTCCGACTAGTCCCTCCTTTAAATATTTTTTCTCGGCTTTGTGTTACATAATAGACTCCAGCGTGAAAAATGAACTCTTCCTTGGATATTATTCTCTTATTGTTTTATTTTCGCTATTGTTGTAAGTAATGCAAGAGTCTGACTTGGCTATGTTTGTCATGACAGAAATAATTTTCGCACGTTAATATACCACTTGCCTTGATGAGTTTGAATCGTTATTTCCGAATGAATTGAATCAGACAGCGAGTATTTAAAATTGTTTCAAATCATTTTTTGCAATGCAAGCGTGCTACTGATAAGTGCGTCATCAGCGTCAGGGTGCTTGTGGGCATCAATTAAATTTAAAGTGTTTATTAAATACATATACATAAATATTGTGAATCACTTTTACTCAGATGACGCTAGCATTGGCAATAGACACTCTGTTACCACAAATTTTATTTAATTGTATTTCTGCATGATTTATATCAGCTACGTTGTCCATGTAATTCGCAATATTTATATTTAGCGCCAACAGAAAATGTATGTGACATACAGAAGGAGGCATCTCCGATCCCATAAAGTATGTATATTTTTGATCACTGTCAACAGCCGAGACGGTTATCCGTCTATCCGTCCGTATGAGCACCTAGGTCTTGAGCTTCCAAATTTAAAACACGTGTTATTGTGGCATGCAGATTCAGTTTGTTTAAGATTTTTGAAACGCCAAAAACAAAATATATACTCATATCAGAGTTTTTCATTCTCACAAAACGGGTAGCGGGTATCACACATTACTCTCGAATAAATTTGACTAAACAGTCGGTTTTGGATGGAAAAAAGTATGTACCGATTGCAAATGCATTCAACAATCCGCAAAAATAAACTAAAATGCGTCCATATAATGGTATATTGAATACTAAATTTGTATTTAGTGGCGAATAGAGGTAATTTACTTGTTGTTATATTGCTCTAAGATGTTTCACGTTTTTAAAGCATTTCCGGTAAGCGTCAGCTGATTTTGTTAGTAACTTTATCGTGTCAATTACTTCAGATTAACTTAATACACTTTTACATTAAACGTGACAAAAATAATATCCCACGATTACACCATCTAGTATCAGCACGACAATGGTCGACAATACGCATACGAAATTATTGGGGACCAGAAATTCCACTTTTGTTATATTTTTTTATGTATTCGGTTAGACAAATAACCCGTAAAGTCAGTCAAACCAACGATAAAAAGAAAATGCGCGTCAAAGTACACAGAAAGGTTGAACATATGTATATGTCAAATGTCAGCACACGATATTCGGCTGCATAGTTTGAGCTTTGGAATATATACAACACACATAATGCTACAAATGTAAGCATATTCACACAAACCGACACATGCACTGGTCACTATCACCAATGGGCTTCTTGCCCGAAGGGTCGACAACGGCAGCATCCATTAATGATTTTTTTCATTAAATCCCCAAATAGTGCCTAAATCACACAGGCAAACACATAGTCAGACCATTAGGCAGTTCATGTATGTGAACATACATATGTGCCCAACTAATACTAACGCAGTTAGGCTATGTCAATGCCAATAACACACATCACTCCTAATTTCGTCCGCTTAGCACGTCCAAACAATCTGAAACGCCGGCATTGACTGAACATTGAAATAGTCCTGTGCTGCTAGCGTCGCGGTAGCATCCTTAATTCTCCAGACAGACTGTGCTGCTGCGTCAACAGCGACGTCAACGTCAGCGCCTGTCGTTTAGGATTATCTCCGTCGGCTCTTGCCCTTCGGCGACCACTTCGTTTACGGTTTCGTAACTGTATCCAAACGTTGTGCTATTATTGAACGCTGGACGCTGCGCTGCCAACAGTGAAATAAACGAAAGTTTTGAAACACACGTACTCTTATTACTTTTGTTCTCTTTGCCTACTACATACAAAGGTTCGTATCTGAATAGAGTAAGTGTAGCTTTTTGTACTATTGCATGTGCGTTTTCATATTACTCAAATGTTCTCTGCATTGACATTTGAGAGTAAATGAGCTATAGAAAAAAACATTTGTGTTGTAATAAATAGATAGAAATTCCTTGACTGTGAAAACCTAGTGTGCACATTGGAAAGTTATGTTAATTCTATCATTAAAATTAACATTTAAATAAATAAATAATACATTAACCACTTCAAAATTTAAGTTAATGAGGGAAGCGTTTCTAAATTATAATTCGTAAATTGGATTTTAATAAGATAATCACATTTAATTTATCATCAATGTGCATTTCGATGTAGTAATTGCAATACAAATCAAATAAGCAGCTATTAAATTAATTCACACAATCATTTGTTTTAATGTTTTTTTAAATAAACCCATGCATACTCACATTTAATTTACTTTCGTTGTTTTTCTAATCCTGGTAAACAAATGCAATAGCACGTGTTGCATTCTCATACAGTATCATAGTCTGCAAAGCGCATGCACGCTCTTTCGGCGATAGCAGCGAACAGCACACGAACGAGGCGACGCGTAGCTTTTAAAATTGTTAAACCTGACCTACGACAAAGGAATCGGGTAAATTGAAATTTGTGATATATACACTTACGGTTTACGAAATTCTTAGAAGTTTTCGTGAATATTTGAGTTATCTTTTTAAATACTTTTGCCGATAGACTTTATTGTTTACTTGCTCATATTTTCACGCTTGAACATATTTTCCTTCATTCAGTTAAACGCAGTTCATGGTCAAATTTTACAAGCATCTTGGAACAATTATTTCGATTGTTAAAAATATAAACCAAGTACACAGACCTGATATTCTAATGAAGACATGTTGCACTTAATCAAGAAAACGTTTATTCTATTTTTGATCCAGAGACCTCGAAGTGTTTCTGTTCCATTCCCTTCCAAGTGTACTGCAGGAGAAAATCTTTTATCATATGTGGTTAAAATTCATGTACGTTTAATGTTATTTACATTGGCCTACTTAGTCCCTACTTTGCTTCCGGTGCAGCATTACATTGTTTCCATTTTCTTTAAAAAAAAAACATATTTTTAAACAAGATTCGTCCCTGTTAGGGAACGAGTCCACGCCTGATCATTACTTTCGCTGAATTAAAAAAAATATAGCTCTCAGCGTCCGCAATCAGGCGCTCTGAGCTCAACTGAAGTTTACATTTCTAGCGTGAGGACTATTGCCGACATTGAATGAGGGCTCTCAAGCCGGTGATTAAAGATAATTAGATTAGGTATTTTGCGAAATAGCCCCTCAGTGGGCGTGACTATGATGGTATTTACATTGTTCAATAATTGCATCGTAGTATTCACTGGGTGGTCTGTGCGTTGATAGTACAATTAGTGAGAAAATGGAAAACAAAAAATAATATATGTATATACATATATAGGTACTTATGTACAAACAAACACACACATATGTATGTATCCACATATACACATTTCGGAATGTATGCACAAATATGTACATATTTACGTAAGTAATATGCTATAAACGTAATTGTATGTACATATATAAAAATATACATATATCTCCATATACGTACATATTATATTCATACACATACTTATTTATATACATTTGTAGCTGTATATATATACATGTATGTACTTATGTACATGCGACTGAACTGACTCTGTACCACTCGATGCGCGCTGCCTATGAATTTTCGAAATAAGCCGAGTGCTGTGGGCTGCAATCGCAGCGTTCGGCTTTTCTGGGGTTGCAATAACGTTGCTGAATGTAAACTCATTTCGTACAGAGAAGTTGACATGTCTATGTAACATTTCATTATACTGAATGGTAAGTGTCTTAACTAAGCGAAGAAAAAAAATAAAAAGCTCCGTACTCATACTAATTTTGTAATAAAACCATTTTATTGTAGCGAAGAAGTAAGGAGAAACGCCATTTGGAGCAACACCACTAACCATACAATACTTAGATACGTCAACTCATGCAGCGAATTTTATTCATTTGCAACAGCTTTATTGCCAGGGTTTGCAATTACTACTCCGTAGCAGCGAGATTCATAACACTATTGCTATGCTATTGCTACCGCTCTCGTTTTGACGAGAGCCGTTGCAGAGCCATAGCAAAACAACGAAAAATTTGTGCTCTGCTTTTCTCTTAGTTTCGTCGCGCGATCATCTACAGCTATAGCAATAGCAAAAAATATAATGATGTGCTCTGCGTAGTCGTATCGGTAGTAACAAGTTGAGAGCGAGATGAGAGCAAAGCATATGATATATTTCATATGATACGGCTCTCGAATGTGATTGATTTTTCTTTTTCTGTTTTTGCTATTTTCTGCTTCTAATGTTTCTTATGCACCGGTACTTGTCAAATGCGTTGTTAGAATGCGTTTTATGCAAATTGTTTTGTCATTTGTGAGTACTTTACTTTACTTATTTTTATTGAATTACTATTTACTTAACACATTAATTTAAATACAGTGACTGAATAACACGAGTTTTTAAGTTCGTTTATTCTGGATACTGCGACTCCTAAAAATAAGTTTTTAAGTTTGAATCAATGTAAATACTGCGACTACATGAAATAAGTTTTTATTTTGATTTTTTGTTTCTTAATTAACTATTATTATTTACTTTTGTATTTAATTTCAAATATAACATAACGGTGCATAAGAAAATAACAGAGCATAGCAGAAAATAGCAAAACCGCGACAACCGGCTAGCGCAAGCCGTTTTTGCCGTCGGATGGCCAGCAGCTCGATCTAAATCTACATCTACAGACGATAAATTATCGATCCCTGCCTGGTACTGACAGATATTTTTAAATATACTAATTATTATCGACAGGAGATGAATTTTCAATGTGCGCGTTTCATAAGTAATTTAAATAAAACACTCAAATTTGGAAAGCGAGTTTTTTTTTCAATTGAATTGATCATAGTAAAATAAGGATTTTGAATTTTAAATAACGCGGGCATTTATATCAAATCCAGTTAACACAATTGAATACATCTAGATGGCAATTCTAACATTTAACATTTCTTAAATTTTGACCTTGTTGGTGAGCGAGAGCTTGTTGCGGGACTACATTAGCCAAGTCATGCTTCTCGGTTTTATCTTTCTTATTCTTTATTCGTCCTTATTTATATTACTCGTGTGATATTTTTTGTTTATAAATAAAGCATGACATACGAAGTGTTACGAGATTTAGTTATCTAATAAGCGAGCAATTCAAGACTAATTCAACTCAAACGTAAGCTTAAAATAGAATACATGAGACTTCGAACAGCCCAAAGTCGTACTCGCTTACGACAAGTTCAAAATCTGCTGAAAAGAGCACTGCGAAAAAACAAAAACAATCACTTAAATAAATTACTCCAGAAATTACAAATAATATAAAGAGACAACCTGAGCCTAATTACCCGCTTAAAATACTACCAAACTTCATTGACGGAAACAAGTCAAACACTAACAAATTGACTAAAACTAGCACAGAAAAAACTAATATGTTTGCTACCTATTTCGAAGAACGCTTCAGTCCTATTCTTTCAAACACAGAGGAAGATAGGGCACAAACGCGAAACGAAATCTTAACCTATAAACAACAGCATAATATTGTCAATTCCTCTTCAGCAAATATTACGCATCATTGTCGGCCAATCACGCTAGAAGAGACACTTAAAGATATTGCACAGCTATCTTTAAAAAAATCTCCTGGCATCAACAATATCGACAATCGACTCATTAAGGCACTTCCAAAAAAAGCAGTTCTATACTTAATTCTTATTTTTAACTGCATACTCCGATTTGGTCACTTCCCATACCAATGGAAGTGGGCTGCCATTAAAACCATTCTTAAGCCTGGTAAGAAGTCCGAAGACATTACATCCTATCGGCCTATAAGCCTTTTATCCGGATTCTCCAAACTCTTCGAAAGATTGATTATGTACAGACTTTTTGAATGCACTGAGTTTGCTTATGCCATTCCTCATCACCAATACGGCTTTCGAATAGGTCATGGAACGGACCAGCAGCTAGCCCGCGTATCATAGTTCATACTGGATGCATACGAAAACAGACAATATTGTTTTGCCGTCTATATAGATATTTGTGAAGCTTTTGATCGAGTATGGCATGAAGGCTTAATATGTAAACTCATCAAGCTCCTGCCACCTACACTCTACACCATCTTGGAAAGCTACCTAACGGATCGCACGTTCATAGTTTATGGCAATAAAACACCAAATCAAGAATTGGCCAAACCCATGCAGGCGTACCCCAGGGCAGCGTCCTTGGGCCCATATTGTATCTTATTTACACATCTGATATGCCTCTTCCGCCACCAGATATGAGCCACTTCCGTGAGGAATCCGAAACTCGGGGATTCCCAAAAGCCACCATACTACTTTCCACTTGGAAATATGCACTATTTGGAAATATGCACTACCTATATGGGGCGCTGTTGCATCTACAAGTCCGTCGCATTGAAATATGTCAAAACCTGATCATCCGCAGAATAGTTAAAGCTTCTTGGTATACTAGAAATGAGGATATTCACGATATCTACAACATTAAAACAATTAAAGAAACTTTCAAATCTACTAGCGACAGATTCTTCAAGTCACTCATGGATCATCCCAATGTTAACGCACGAAATCTACTCACCCATCCGTTTGTGCCCTCTCGTCTCGCACGACCAAGGTACCTATCTCAACTGAATCTGCACGTTCTGCCACTACGTAACAATCAACAGCAGCAGAGGCCTTTACAAGAACGACTTCCTACACTACTTCGAATGCAACAAGACGAAGCAACTGCACAACAGCAGACCAATACGCCCAATCAGCAACGACATCAGACTACTACTGAACCATTTGTTTACAACGAAATGATGATCAACTATATAAGACGCCGCCATAGACAAGGCCTTATATCTTATGATGATCTTGTCGCCAAAACTCTGGATCAAATTTTGCACATACAACAACTGATATTATCGGGATTTAATATGCCACCAGCCCCTCAATTGCAAGCTCGGACCCATGAACCCCAACAAACCGGCCCAGTTGTCCTGCATGTACAACATGACGCACAACATCAATCCACTCACACCACTTGGGAGCCTGTTGTCTTCAATGCCCAATTAATTGAACATCTGAAACGCCGTCTTCGACAAGGTCGTGATACACGGGAATCAATGTCAATTAAAATCTGCAATCAGCCAACGCATATTCAAGATGAAATCCTGTCGTGCTTGCGCCATACAAAATCGCCGGAACAGCTACACATTCCGCTTAATGCAGAGGTGCAAAATCTCTCTATGGAATCGAGCTCGCTTCGGCCTATAAATACTGCGATTTATATTCAACCCACTTATGAAAATTGCAGCCAAGTGAATCATTTAATGGAACTGGAAACTATGCCCAATAGTCCACGATGCAATAGAAATTCCAGTCGCTTATCGTTGCGTCCTGCCAATTCGCAACTGGATGGGGCTTCGACTAACATGTATGACCAGCTTACACAAATCCAGCCGATGATATCAGCACAAGATATCGCACCACTCTTCAGCAGCAATCGTATTGTTGACATAATAAATACAAGCAACACAAATAATACGCTTTACATTTATAATTCACAGATATCTTGCGAAAGCATTCACAGCGATGATCTGCATAGGCCGCTTCGTGAAATAGCTTCTCCTAGTCCACAGCTGACAAGTCATGTGGATCTCAATGAGCTGATACCCTGCTGTGAAGTATTGCATCTAGAGAATACTGCCACGAATTACCACGTCGAAGGATTTGCCGACTCGCCCACTGCGCTCGATCCTGTTTGCGGGGATGTTCGAATGGCAGATCAGCCTCATCTCGACATCGCCCTTAGAAGGATGTCCCGCCTTACGCACCCCGGAGGCCACCCAACAACTGACTGTGAGGTGATACTGTCAAGCGATCAGCTGGCCAGCTGTATTGGTCCTGTAACTAATCAAGTGGCAAATTACGATGATGTTCCACACAAGAGCATCTGTTGTTTCTCACATTCATTTTGTGAAAGTCTTCAAGATGTCGTCAGAGAACCAGGCAATCCGCCCACACAGCACGAGCCTGATGGCCTATCTATTAATGACCACATGACAGCAAAGCTTCTGAATGCCGGCGCCACGAGAAGGATGTTCTACCCTATGCATTCCAGTTGTCGGCCTTCTGCTGAATCTTCAACGGTGCTAACCAGCGTTCCGCAGGCAAACTCCATCACACCTGTAATTAAACGAAAAGCAAATCATAATGATATCAATCATTGAGTACAGCTGCCAACCCGCTCCGAGATGGGCAAACATCTACTCCTGAGCATCGAATGATAGCCGCCAACCAGTATCCTCCAAATAAGGAATGTAATCCGACAGCAGAATTGGTGTCACAGACATCTTGCAAAAGCATTCACAGCGATGATCTTCATAGGCCGCTTCGTGAAATAGCTTCTTATAGTCCACAGCTGGCAAGCCACCATGTGGATCTTAATAAGCCGATACCATGCTGTGAAGTCTTGCAACCAGAGAATACAAGCTCTTGTTCACCAACAAGGTGATCATTTGAAATTGTCTTCTTATTTTCTGCAATTCGCAAAGCGGTTGTTGGGAAAATCTTATTTTATAACGGGCAGACCAGCAAAACAATCGCATAGTGGCTAAACGATGAGAGCAGAGACGACGCTTTCATTTGCCGGCAGGCTCGTGACGGGACACGTGCGGCAACTGCCATTGTTTACATTTACATACGAAGTGTTACAGGATTTAGTTATCCAATAAGCGAATAATAGTTACAGAGTGGCCATTTACTAAAAACAAAAAATATCACACGAGTAATATAAGTAAGGACGAATAAAGAATAAGAAAGATAAAACCGAGAAGCATGACTTGGCTAACGTAGTCCCGCAACAAGCTCTTGCTCACCAACAAGGTGATCATTTGAAATTGTCTTCTTATTTTATGCAATTCGCAAAGCGGTTGTTGGGAAAATCTTATTTTATATCGGGCAAAACAGTGAAACGATCGCATAGTGGATAAACGATGAGAGCGGAGACGACGCTTTCATTTGCCTGCAGGCTCGTGACGGGACACGTGCGGCAACTGCCATTGTTTACATTTACATACGAAGTGTTACAGGATTTAGTTATCCAATAAGCGAATAATAGTTACAGAGTGGCCAGTTACTAAAAACAAAAAATATCACACGAGTAATATAAATAAGGACGAATAAAGAATAAGAAAGATAAAACCGAGAAGCATGACTTGGCTAACGTAGTCCCGCAACAAGCTCTTGCTCACCAACAAGGTGATCATTTGAAATTGTCTTCTTATTTTATGCAATTCGCAAAGCGGTTTTGGGAAAATCTTATTTTATATCGGGCAGAACAGCAAAACAATCGCATAGTGGCTAAACGATGAGAGCAGAGACGACGCTTTCATTTGCCGGCAGGCTCGTGACGGGACACGTGCGGCAACTGCCATTGTTTACATTTACATACGAAGTGTTACAGGATTTAGTTATTCAATAAGCGAATAATAGTTACAGAGTGGCCAGTTACTAAAAACATAAAATATCACACGAGTAATATAAATAAGGACGAATAAAGAATAAGAAAGATAAAACCGAGAAGCATGACTTGGCTAACGTAGTCCCGCAACAAGCTCTTGCTCACCAACAAGGTGATCATTTGAAATTGTCTTCTTATTTTATGCAATTCGCAAAGCGGTTGTTGGGAAAATCTTATTTTATATCGGGCAGAACAGTGAAACGATCGCATAGTGGATAAACGATGAGAGCGGAGACGACGCTTTCATTTGCCGGCAGGCTCGTGACGGGACACGTGCGGCAACTGCCATTGTTAACATTTACATACGAAGTGTTACAGGATTTAGTTATCCAATAAGCGAATAATAGTTACAGAGTGGCCAGTTACTAAAAACAAAAAATATCACACGAGTAATATAAATAAGGACGAATAAAGAATAAGAAAGATAAAACCGAGAAGCTTGACTTGGCTAACGTAGTCCCGCGACAAGCTCTTGCTCACCAACAAGGTGATCATTTGAAATTGTCTTTTTATTTAATGCAATTCGCAAAGCGGTTGTTGGGAAAATCTCATTTTATATCGGGGGAGCAAAACGATCGCATAGTGGCTAAACGATGAGAGGCTCGTGACGGGACACGTGCGGCAACTGCCATTGTTTACATTTACATACGAAGTGTTACAGGATTTAGTTATCTAATAAGCGAACAATAGTTTCAGTGTGGCCAGTCACTATAAACAAAAAATATCACACGAGTAATATAAATAAGGACGAATAAAAAATAAGAAAGATAAAACCGAGAAGCATGACTTGGCTAACGTAGTCCTGCAACATGCTCTTGCTCACCAACAAGGTGATCATTTGAAATTGTCTTCTTATTTTATGCAATTCGCAAAGCGGTTGTTGGGAAAATCTTATTTTAAATCGGGCAGAACAGTGAAACGATCGCATAGTGGATAAACGATGAGAGCGGAGACAACGCATTCATTTGCCTGCAGGCTCATCACGGGACACGTGCGGCAACTGCCATTGTTTACATTTACATACGAAGTGTTACAGGATTTAGTTATCTAATAAGCGAACAATAGTTTCAGTGTGGCCAGTCACTATAAACAAAAAATATCACACGAGTAATATAAATAAGGACGAATAAAGAATAAGAAAGATAAAACCGAAAAGCATGACTTGGCTAACGTAGTCCCGCAACAAGCTCTTGCTCACCAACAAGGTGATCATTTGAAATTGTCTTCTTATTTTATGCAATTCGCAAAGCGGTTTTGGGAAAATCTTATTTTAAATCGGGCAGAACAGTGAAACGATCGCATAGTGGATAAACGATGAGAGCGGAGACGACGCTTTCATTTGCCGGCAGGCTCATGACGGGACACGTGCGGCAACTGCCATTGTTTAGATTTACATACGAAGTGTTACGAGATTTAGTTATCTAATAAGCGAATAATAGTTACAGAGTGGCCAGTTACTAAAAACAAAAAATATCACACGAGTAATATAAATAAGGACAAATAAAGAATAAGAAAGATAAAACCGAGAAGCATGACTTGGCTAACGTAGTCCCGCAACAAGCTCTTGCTCACCAACAAGGAAATCATTTGAAATTGTCTCGTTCTTTTATGCAATTCGCAAAGCGGTTGTTGGGAAAATCTTATTTTATATCGGGCAGAACAGCAAAACGATCGCATAGTGGCTAAACGATGAGAGCAGAGACGACGCATTCATTTGCCGGCAGGCTCATGACGGGACACGTGCGGCAACTGCCATTGTTTAGATTTACATACGAAGTGTTACCAGATTTGGTTATCTAATAAGCGAACAATAGTTTCAGTGCGGCCAGTCACTATAAACAAAAAATATCACACGAGTAATATAAATAAGGACGAAAAAAGAATAAGAAAGATAAAACCGAGAACCAAGACTTGGCTAACGTAGTCCCGCAACAAGCTCTTGCTCACCACCAAGGTGATCATTTAAAATTGTCTTCTTATTTTATGCAATTCGCAAAGCGGTTGTTGGGAAAATCTTATTTTATATCGGGCAGAACAGTGAAACGATCGCATAGTGGATAAACGATGAGAGCGGAGACGACGCTTTCATTTGCCGGCAGGCTCGCGACGGGACACGTGCGGCAACTGCCATTGTTTACATTTACATACGAAGTGTTACAGGATTTAGTTATCTAATAAGCGAACAATAGTTTCAGTTCGGCCAGTCACTATAAACAAAAGATATCACACGGGTAATATAAATAAGGATGAATAAAGAATAAGAGAGATAAAACCGAGAAGCATGACTTGGCTAACGTAGTCCCGCAACAAGCTCTTGCTCACCAACAAGGTGATCATTTGAAATTGTCTTCTTATTTAATGCAATTCGCAAAGCGGTTGTTGGGAAAATCTCATTTTATATCGGGCAGAACAGCAAAACGATCGCATAGTGGCTAAACGATGAGAGGCTCGTGACGGGACACGTGCGGCAACTGCCATTGTTTACATTTACATACGAAGTGTTACAGGATTTAGTTATCTAATAAGCGAATAATAGTTACAGAGTGGCCAGTTACTAAAAACAAAAAATATCACACGAGTAATATAAATAAAGACGAATAAAGAATAAGAAAGATAAAACCGAGAAGCATGACTTGGCTAACGTAGTCCCGCAACAAGCTCTTGCTCACCAACAAGGTGATCATTTAAAATTGTCTTCTTATTTTATGCAATTCGCAAAGCGGTTGTTGGGAAAATCTTATTTTATATCGGGCAGAACAGTGAAACGATCGCATAGTGGATAAACGATGAGAGCGGAGACGACGCTTTCATTTGCCGGCAGGCTCGCGACGGGACACGTGCGGCAACTGCCATTGTTTACATTTACATACGAAGTGTTACAGGATTTAGTTATCTAATAAGCGAACAATAGTTTCAGTTCGGCCAGTCACTATAAACAAAAGATATCACACGGGTAATATAAATAAGGATGAATAAAGAATAAGAGAGATAAAACCGAGAAGCATGACTTGGCTAACGTAGTCCCGCAACAAGCTCTTGCTCACCAACAAGGTGATCATTTGAAATTGTCTTCTTATTTAATGCAATTCGCAAAGCGGTTGTTGGGAAAATCTCATTTTATATCGGGCAGAACAGCAAAACGATCGCATAGTGGCTAAACGATGAGAGGCTCGTGACGGGACACGTGCGGCAACTGCCATTGTTTACATTTACATACGAAGTGTTACAGGATTTAGTTATCTAATAAGCGAATAATAGTTACAGAGTGGCCAGTTACTAAAAACAAAAAATATCACACGAGTAATATAAATAAAGACGAATAAAGAATAAGAAAGATAAAACCGAAAAGCATGACTTGGCTAACGTAGTCCCGCAACAAGCTCTTGCTCACCAACAAGGTGATCATTTGAAATTGTCTTCTTATTTTATGCAATTCGCAAAGCGGTTTTGGGAAAATCTTATTTTATATCGGGCAGAACAGCAAAATAATCGCATAGTGGCTAAACGATGAGAGCAGAGACGACGCTTTCATTTGCCGGCAGGCTCGTGACGGGACACGTGCGGCAACTGCCATTGTTTACATTTACATACGAAGTGTTACAGGATTTAGTTATTCAATAAGCGAATAATAGTTACAGAGTGGCCAGTTACTAAAAACATAAAATATCACACGAGTAATATAAATAAGGACGAATAAAGAATAAGAAAGATAAAACCGAGAAGCATGACTTGGCTAACGTAGTCCCGCAACAAGCTCTTGCTCACCAACAAGGTGATCATTTGAAATTGTCTTCTTATTTTATGCAATTCGCAAAGCGGTTGTTGGGAAAATCTTATTTTATATCGGGCAGAACAGTGAAACGATCGCATAGTGGATAAACGATGAGAGCGGAGACGACGCTTTCATTTGCCGGCAGGCTCGTGACGGGACACGTGCGGCAACTGCCATTGTTTACATTTACATACGAAGTGTTACAGGATTTAGTTATCCAATAAGCGAATAATAGTTACAGAGTGGCCATTTACTAAAAACAAAAAATATCACACGAGTAATATAAATAAGGACGAATAAAGAATAAGAAAGATAAAACCGAGAAGCTTGACTTGGCTAACGTAGTCCCGCGACAAGCTCTTGCTCACCAACAAGGTGATCATTTGAAATTGTCTTCTTATTTAATGCAATTCGCAAAGCGGTTGTTGGGAAAATCTCATTTTAAATCGGGCAGAACAGTGAAACGATCGCATAGTGGATAAACGATGAGAGCGGAGACAACGGATTCATTTGCCTGCAGGCTCATCACGGGACACGTGCGGCAACTGCCATTGTTTACATTTACATACGAAGTGTTACAGGATTTAGTTATCTAATAAGCGAACAATAGTTTCAGTGTGGCCAGTCACTATAAACAAAAAATATCACACGAGTAATATAAATAAGGATGAATAAAGAATAAGAGAGATAAAACCGAGAAGCATGACTTGGCTAACGTAGTCCCGCAACAAGCTCTTGCTCACCAACAAGGTGATCATTTGAAATTGTCTTCTTATTTAATGCAATTCGCAAAGCGGTTGTTGGGAAAATCTCATTTTATATCGGGCAGAACAGCAAAACGATCGCATAGTGGCTAAACGATGAGAGGCTCGTGACGGGACACGTGCGGCAACTGCCATTGTTTACATTTACATACGAAGTGTTACAGGATTTAGTTATCTAATAAGCGAACAATAGTTTCAGTGTGGCCAGTCACTATAAACAAAAAATATCACACGAGTAATATAAATAAGGACGAATAAAAAATAAGAAAGATAAAACCGAGAAGCATGACTTGGCTAACGTAGTCCTGCAACATGCTCTTGCTCACCAACAAGGTGATCATTTGAAATTGTCTTCTTATTTTATGCAATTCGCAAAGCGGTTGTTGGGAAAATCTTATTTTATATCGGGCAGAACAGTGAAACGATCGCATAGTGGATAAACGATGAGAGCGGAGACAACGGATTCATTTGCCTGCAGGCTCATCACGGGACACGTGCGGCAACTGCCATTGTTTACATTTACATACGAAGTGTTACAGGATTTAGTTATCTAATAAGCGAACAATAGTTTCAGTGTGGCCAGTCACTATAAACAAAAAATATCACACGAGTAATATAAATAAGGACGAATAAAGAATAAGAAAGATAAAACCGAGAAGCATGACTTGGCTAACGTAGTCCCGCAACAAGCTCTTGGTCACCAACAAGGTGATCATTTGAAATTGTCTTCTTATTTTATGCAATTCGCAAAGCGGTTGTTGGGAAAATCTTATTTTAAATCGGGCAGAACAGTGAAACGATCGCATAGTGGATAAACGATGAGAGCGGAGACGACGCTTTCATTTGCCGGCAGGCTCATGACGGGACACGTGCGGCAACTGCCATTGTTTAGATTTACATACGAAGTGTTACGAGATTTAGTTATCTAATAAGCGAATAATAGTTACAGAGTGGCCAGTTACTAAAAACACAAAATATTACACGAGTAATATAAATAAGGACAAATAAAGAATAAGAAAGATAAAACCGAGAAGCATGACTTGGCTAACGTAGTACCGCAACAAGCTCTTGCTCACCAACAAGGTGATCATTTGAAATTGTCTTCTTATTTTATGCAATTCGCAAAGCGGTTGTTGGGAAAATCTTATTTTATATCGGGCAGAACAACAAAACGATCGCATAGTGGATAAACGATGAGAGCGGAGACGACGCTTTCATTTGCCGGCAGGCTCGTGACGGGACACGTGCGGCAACTGCCATTGTTTACATTTACATACGAAGTGTTACAGGATTTAGTTATCCAATAAGCGAATAATAGTTACAGAGTGGCCAGTTACTAAAAACAAAAAATATCACACGAGTAATATAAATAAGGACGAATAAAGAATAAGAAAGATAAAACCGAGAAGCATGACTTGGCTAACGTAGTCCCGCAACAAGCTTTTGCTCACCAACAAGGTGATCATTTGAAATTGTCTTCTTATTTAATGCAATTCGCAAAGCGGTTGTTGGGAAAATCTCATTTTATATCGGGCAGAACAGCAAAACGATCGCATAGTGGCTAAACGATGAGAGGCTCGTGACGGGACACGTGCGGCAACTGCCATTGTTTACATTTACATACGAAGTGTTACAGGATTTAGTTATCTAATAAGCGAACAATAGTTTCAGTGTGGCCAGTCACTATAAACAAAAAATATCACACGAGTAATATAAATAAGGACGAATAAAGAATAAGAAAGATAAAACCGAGAAGCATGACTTGGCTAACGTAGTCCCGCAACAAGCTCTTGCTCACCAACAAGGTGGTCATTTGAAATTGTCTTCTTATTTTATGCAATTCGCAAAGCGGTTGTTGGGAAAATCTTATTTTAAATCGGGCAGAACAGTGAAACGATCGCATAGTGGATAAACGATGAGAGCGGAGACGACGCTTTCATTTGCCGGCAGGCTCGCGACGGGACACGTGCGGCAACTGCCATTGTTTACATTTACATACGAAGTGTTACAGGATTTAGTTATCTAATAAGCGAACAATAGTTTCAGTTCGGCCAGTCACTATAAACAAAAGATATCACACGGGTAATATAAATAAGGACGAATAAAAAATAAGAAAGATAAAACCGAGAAGCATGACTTGGCTAACGTAGTCCTGCAACATGCTCTTGCTCACCAACAAGGTGATCATTTGAAATTGTCTTCTTATTTTATGCAATTCGCAAAGCGGTTGTTGGGAAAATCTTATTTTAAATCGGGCAGAACAGTGAAACGATCGCATAGTGGATAAACGATGAGAGCGGAGACGACGCTTTCATTTGCCGGCAGGCTCATGACGGGACACGTGCGGCAACTGCCATTGTTTAGATTTACATACGAAGTGTTACCAGATTTGGTTATCTAATAAGCGAACAATAGTTTCAGTGTGGCCAGTCACTATAAACAAAAAATATCACACGAGTAATATAAATAAGGACGAAAAAAGAATAAGAAAGATAAAACCGAGAACCAAGACTTGGCTAACGTAGTCCCGCAACAAGCTCTTGCTCACCACCAAGGTGATCATTTGAAATTGTCTTCTTATTTTATGCAATTCGCAAAGCGGTTGTTGGGAAAATCTTATTTTATATCGGGCAGAACAGCAAAACGATCGCATAGTGGCTAAACGATGAGAGCAGAGACGACGCATTCATTTGCCGGCAGGCTCATGACGGGACACGTGCGGCAACTGCCATTGTTTAGATTTACATACGAAGTGTTACCAGATTTGGTTATCTAATAAGCGAACAATAGTTTCAGTTCGGCCAGTCACTATAAACAAAAGATATCACACGGGTAATATAAATAAGGACGAATAAAAAATAAGAAAGATAAAACCGAGAAGCATGACTTGGCTAACGTAGTCCCGCAACAAGCTCTTGCTCACCAACAAGGAAATCATTTGAAATTGTCTCGTTCTTTTATGCAATTCGCAAAGCGGTTGTTGGGAAAATCTTATTTTATATCGGGCAGAACAGCAAAACGATCGCATAGTGGCTAAACG
This sequence comes from Drosophila ustulata, assembly GCA_035047365.1. Taxonomy (NCBI): domain Eukaryota; kingdom Metazoa; phylum Arthropoda; class Insecta; order Diptera; family Drosophilidae; genus Drosophila; species Drosophila ustulata. Next base: position 32,492,245 of record JAWNPT010000094.1, read on the forward strand.
ATGAGAGCAGAGACGACGCATTCATTTGCCGGCAGGCTCATGACGGGACACGTGCGGCAACTGCCATTGTTTAGATTTACATACGAAGTGTTACCAGATTTGGTTATCTAATAAGCGAACAATAGTTTCAGTGTGGCCAGTCACTATAAACAAAAAATATCACACGAGTAATATAAATAAGGACGAAAAAAGAATAAGAAAGATAAAACCGAGAACCAAGACTTGGCTAACGTAGTCCCGCAACAAGCTCTTGCTCACCACCAAGGTGATCATTTGAAATTGTCTTCTTATTTTATGCAATTCGCAAAGCGGTTGTTGGGAAAATCTTATTTTATATCGGGCAGAACAGTGAAACGATCGCATAGTGGATAAACGATGAGAGCGGAGACGACGCTTTCATTTGCCGGCAGGCTCGCGACGGGACACGTGCGGCAACTGCCATTGTTTAGATTTACATACGAAGTGTTACAGGATTTAGTTATCTAATAAGCGAACAATAGTTTCAGTTCGGCCAGTCACTATAAACAAAAGATATCACACGGGTAATATAAATAAGGATGAATAAAGAATAAGAGAGATAAAACCGAGAAGCATGACTTGGCTAACGTAGTCCCGCAACAAGGTCTTGCTCACCAACAAGGAAATCATTTGAAATTGTCGTGTTCTTTTATGCAATTCGCAAAGCGGTTGTTGGGAAAATCTTATTTTATATCGGGCAGAACAGCAAAACGATCGCATAGTGGCTAAACGATGAGAGCAGAGCGGCAACTGCCATTGTTTACATTTACATACGAAGTGTTACAGGATTTAGTTATCTAATAAGCGAACAATAGTTTCAGTTCGGCCAGTCACTATAAACAAAAGATATCACACGGGTAATATAAATAAGGATGAATAAAGAATAAGAGAGATAAAACCGAGAAGCATGACTTGGCTAACGTAGTCCCGCAACAAGCTCTTGCTCACCAAAAAGGTGATCATTTGAAATTGTCTTCTTATTTTATGCAATTCGCAAAGCGGTTGTTGGGAAAATCTTATTTTAAATCGGGCAGAACAGTGAAACGATCGCATAGTGGATAAACGATGAGAGCGGAGACGACGCTTTCATTTGCCGGCAGGCTCATGACGGGACACGTGCGGCAACTGCCATTGTTTAGATTTACATACGAAGTGTTACGAGATTTAGTTATCTAATAAGCGAACAATAGTTTCAGTGTGGCCAGTCACTATAAACAAAAAATATCACACGAGTAATATAAATAAGGACGAATAAAGAATAAGAAAGATAAAACCGAGAAGCATGACTTGGCTAACGTAGTCCCGCAACAAGCTCTTGCTCACCAACAAGGTGGTCATTTGAAATTGTCTTCTTATTTTATGCAATTCGCAAAGCGGTTGTTGGGAAAATCTTATTTTAAATCGGGCAGAACAGTGAAACGATCGCATAGTGGATAAACGATGAGAGCGGAGACGACGCTTTCATTTGCCGGCAGGCTCGCGACGGGACACGTGCGGCAACTGCCATTGTTTACATTTACATACGAAGTGTTACAGGATTTAGTTATCTAATAAGCGAACAATAGTTTCAGTTCGGCCAGTCACTATAAACAAAAGATATCACACGGGTAATATAAATAAGGACGAATAAAAAATAAGAAAGATAAAACCGAGAAGCATGACTTGGCTAACGTAGTCCTGCAACATGCTCTTGCTCACCAACAAGGTGATCATTTGAAATTGTCTTCTTATTTTATGCAATTCGCAAAGCGGTTGTTGGGAAAATCTTATTTTAAATCGGGCAGAACAGTGAAACGATCGCATAGTGGATAAACGATGAGAGCGGAGACGACGCTTTCATTTGCCGGCAGGCTCATGACGGGACACGTGCGGCAACTGCCATTGTTTAGATTTACATACGAAGTGTTACCAGATTTGGTTATCTAATAAGCGAACAATAGTTGCAGTGTGGCCAGTCACTATAAACAAAAAATATCACACGAGTAATATAAATAAGGACGAAAAAAGAATAAGAAAGATAAAACCGAGAACCAAGACTTGGCTAACGTAGTCCCGCAACAAGCTCTTGCTCACCACCAAGGTGATCATTTGAAATTGTCTTCTTATTTTATGCAATTCGCAAAGCGGTTGTTGGGAAAATCTTATTTTATATCGGGCAGAACAGCAAAACGATCGCATAGTGGCTAAACGATGAGAGCAGAGACGACGCATTCATTTGCCGGCAGGCTCATGACGGGACACGTGCGGCAACTGCCATTGTTTAGATTTACATACGAAGTGTTACCAGATTTGGTTATCTAATAAGCGAACAATAGTTTCAGTTCGGCCAGTCACTATAAACAAAAGATATCACACGGGTAATATAAATAAGGACGAATAAAAAATAAGAAAGATAAAACCGAGAAGCATGACTTGGCTAACGTAGTCCCGCAACAAGCTCTTGCTCACCAACAAGGAAATCATTTGAAATTGTCTCGTTCTTTTATGCAATTCGCAAAGCGGTTGTTGGGAAAATCTTATTTTATATCGGGCAGAACAGCAAAACGATCGCATAGTGGCTAAACGATGAGAGCAGAGACGACGCATTCATTTGCCGGCAGGCTCATGACGGGACACGTGCGGCAACTGCCATTGTTTAGATTTACATACGAAGTGTTACCAGATTTGGTTATCTAATAAGCGAACAATAGTTTCAGTGTGGCCAGTCACTATAAACAAAAAATATCACACGAGTAATATAAATAAGGACGAAAAAAGAATAAGAAAGATAAAACCGAGAACCAAGACTTGGCTAACGTAGTCCCGCAACAAGCTCTTGCTCACCACCAAGGTGATCATTTGAAATTGTCTTCTTATTTTATGCAATTCGCAAAGCGGTTGTTGGGAAAATCTTATTTTATATCGGGCAGAACAGTGAAACGATCGCATAGTGGATAAACGATGAGAGCGGAGACGACGCTTTCATTTGCCGGCAGGCTCGCGACGGGACACGTGCGGCAACTGCCATTGTTTAGATTTACATACGAAGTGTTACAGGATTTAGTTATCTAATAAGCGAACAATAGTTTCAGTTCGGCCAGTCACTATAAACAAAAGATATCACACGGGTAATATAAATAAGGATGAATAAAGAATAAGAGAGATAAAACCGAGAAGCATGACTTGGCTAACGTAGTCCCGCAACAAGGTCTTGCTCACCAACAAGGAAATCATTTGAAATTGTCGTGTTCTTTTATGCAATTCGCAAAGCGGTTGTTGGGAAAATCTTATTTTATATCGGGCAGAACAGCAAAACGATCGCATAGTGGCTAAACGATGAGAGCAGAGCGGCAACTGCCATTGTTTACATTTACATACGAAGTGTTACAGGATTTAGTTATCTAATAAGCGAACAATAGTTTCAGTTCGGCCAGTCACTATAAACAAAAGATATCACACGGGTAATATAAATAAGGATGAATAAAGAATAAGAGAGATAAAACCGAGAAGCATGACTTGGTTAACGTAGTCCCGCAACAAGCTCTTGCTCACCAAAAAGGTGATCATTTGAAATTGTCTTCTTATTTTATGCAATTCGCAAAGCGGTTGTTGGGAAAATCTTATTTTAAATCGGGCAGAACAGTGAAACGATCGCATAGTGGATAAACGATGAGAGCGGAGACGACGCTTTCATTTGCCGGCAGGCTCATGACGGGACACGTGCGGCAACTGCCATTGTTTAGATTTACATACGAAGTGTTACGAGATTTAGTTATCTAATAAGCGAATAATAGTTACAGAGTGGCCAGTTACTAAAAACACAAAATATTACACGAGTAATATAAATAAGGACAAATAAAGAATAAGAAAGATAAAACCGAGAAGCATGACTTGGCTAACGTAGTACCGCAACAAGCTCTTGCTCACCAACAAGGTGATCATTTGAAATTGTCTTCTTATTTTATGCATTTTTAATATCAAACTTTCCCTTACAGCACGCAGACTGAAGGTTTACTTTATTGCATCCTATTTATATTACTTTCTTTAGCAACTTCTAAGGATTTTTTGAATTTAACATTTGGCGGGCAACTTTAACAGTCAGCAGTGTAACATTTATGTTGATCTAAGTGGCAACGCTTATGGTGACTCTAATTAAATGGTAACTCTTAATATACTAAATATACTGGAATGAAACATGGAATAATTGAAATACCAGTTCTGGTAACACTAGGTTTGGAAACAGGTAAACAATGCAACGCTTATACAATTAAGTTTATACAAAATTTAAATAATGTTATTTAATTATATTTATAGCTGGTTTTCGTCATGTTGAATAGTGAGCCCTCTCGCAGTTTGTCGCGCTCGTCTCGTCCAGAATCTACAGCCGAAGCGGAACGTCGTTCGGGCTCGCATTGTTGTGTGTACAATGCGGGCACGTTGTATTGATGCTCGATGCAGATTTGACTCAGCAGCAAGTCGTCTGCCACGGGTGCTGGCTGCTGCGTTTAGTGAAGTGCATATGGTAAGCGTTGAATTGGCGTCAAGATTGGCATTTGTATTTAATGAAAGTCTTATTCTTCCAGGTCGCTGTCTATAGAAGTGGGCTGGGCGTCGTATCACATGTGTTTCGTGGGGCTGTGCAAGCGCGCCAGTACTGTGCAAGGTCTGTGAAAGAGGCGTGAAGGGTAAGTATAAATATTGAGTGTTTATGAAACTATCAATATTGATCCATGTTCTTGACAGGAGCGGTATTGCTGAAGCATTTCGCCTTGTCCGGCGGGCACGGGCGCAGCGCACAAGGCGTGCATCAGAGTGATCGTCCGTATTAGCGTCGTCCATCATGCGCTGAAGCATCAGGCGAGTTTGCTCTAGGCCACGGGTAAGCGCAGCTTCATCACTATCGCTTTGAGGTTGCAAGGCGTTTGCAAGATGTGGCTGCCGTGCTGGCGCAGGCGATTGTAGTGCGTTTTGCGGCCGTGTTGCAGTTCTCGCAGCAGTTGCAATCGCTGGCGAAAGCCACGGCTGGGCAGAGCCGATTGAGAGGTGACTTGAGGCTGCAGCCCGCGTAGCCAGTCCTGTCATTCGGCTCTGTGCATCCTGGAGAGGCCGTCGCTCAAGTGCTGGAGTGTAGTCGGGCACAATAGACTGCTGGATCTCTAGGGGCTGGCCCTGGATGAGCTCATTTACGCATTCTTTGGTGAGTTCTCCATTTCCCAGTCGCTTCTTTATTGTGATAATCATCGTTTTTTCGAATTTTAATATCAAACTTTCCCTTACAGCACGCAGACTGAAGGTTTACTTTATTGCATCCTATTTATATTACTTTCTTTAGCAACTTCTAAGGATTTTTTTGAATTTAACATTTGGCGGGCAACTTTAACAGTCAGCAGTGTAACATTTATGTTGATCTAAGTGGCAACGCTTATGGTGACTCTAATTAAATGGTAACGCTTAATATACTAAATATACTGGAATGAAACATGGAATAATTGAAATACCAGTTCTGGTAACACTAGGTTTGGAAACAGGTAAACAATGCAGCGCTTATACAATTTAGTTTATACAAAATTTAAATAATGTTATTTAATTATATTTATAGCTGGTTTTCGTCATGTTGGACAGTGAGCCCTCTCGCAGTTTGTCGCGCTCGTCTCGTCCATAATCTACAGCCGAAGCGGAACGTCGTTCGGGCTCGCATTGTTGTGTGTACAATGTGGGCACGTTGTATTGATGCTCGATGCAGATTTGACTCAGCAGCAAGTCGTCTGCCACGGGTGCTGGCTGCTGCGTTTAGTGAAGTGCATATGGTGAGCGTTGAATTGGCGTCAAGATTGGCATTTGTATTTAATGAAAATCTTATTCTTCCAGGTCGCTGTCTATAGAAGTGGGCTGGGCGTCGTATCACATGAGTTTCGTGGGGCAGTGCAAGTGCGCCAGTACTGTGCAAGGTCTGTGAAAGAGGCGTGAAGGGTAAGTATAAATATTGAGTGTTTATGAAACTATCAATATTGATCCATGTTCTTGACAGGAGCGGTATTGCAGAAGCATTTCGCCTTGTCCGGCGGGCACGGGCGCAGCGCACAAGGCGTGCATCAGAGTAATCGTCCGTATTAGCGTCGTCCATCATGCGGCCTTTTTCTGCTGTCAAACGGGAAGTGTGTTGCTCCACCTGTGGCCAGAATGTTGTAGTGTGGGCGCGAGTGGACGGCTTGGATGAGCGATCTGCCTCTCAGACATGCACGAGGGTTGCCCCATCATGAGTGCTTCGCATTCCAATCCCCGCAGAGGAGAAAGTTGCAGATCGTTCTGTCGGTTATGCAGTCAAAGTGTTTCAACAGTCTGGTGAAGTGTTCGGGAGACCATCTGATTACGGGCGGGCAATATATAGGCGCAATTACAATGATATCTTTATTGTTGTTATTCGCAGGTAACAGAGCGATCGGAGCTGGCTGGAGAAACGTTTCGTTGATTGGCTGGAGTGCAGAGTGTTTGCCATCCGAGCGTACTAGGATGGCGACTCCACCTTTTCTGTGGGACTGCGGATTGGTGGCAGAATACGTTATGAATCCCGGCACATTTAAGGTAGTCGCATTGGCTGGGGCTCGAGTTTCGATTATCATCATAATCTGGATTTCTTCTCTTCTCATGTATAGCTCTATTTCGGTAATTTTGTTGCTTGCGCCACAGGCATTCCAGAATGCGATTTTAAAAGAGTCGACATTCTGGACGCCAGTGGGAGGGGCAAACGTGCGATTGATTGGGACTGGATTTGGGTAACCTCTGTCTGAATTATATCTATTCATCATGTACTTCATCATTGGCTGGAGGATTTAGCAGCTCCACAGAGATGTCCATAATTTCGTCTGGGAGTTGTTGTGCGTCTGGTGAAGTTTGAATATTTCGTGTAATATTATTAATTTTGTGCATTGAGATGAAATTGATTATAAGCTTAAACATGTTATCGATTCTCTTTTCCATGTATCTAATCATTGTTGTGTTTTGCTCAATGATTTTTACGAGAGAGCTGTTTGTGGAATCCATATTTCTTTTTTCTGGTGGAATTGCAGCGTTGGCGGGTGCTGTTAGCTGCGGTGTTGCTGCACTTGGAGGATCGCAAGCTGGAGATTGCTGTTGCTCATGGCGCAATTTTTGTTGGAACTTAGACAGGTGCCTTTGTGCAGGATTTCGTGTTCTTCCCTGGCCAGGCTTACGAGTTGCGCGCCCACGCGCGATCTTGTAGGTGACTGTTGAGTTTTTTATCGTGCTGCCGCCTGCTGTGCCTTGTTGTTTTGGCTGTCTTGTGCTGGGGCCGGATGGGTGTGCTTGCTGCTGATGCTGTTTTTGAGTTGGATTCTGCTGTTGTTGAAGTTGTTGTTGCTTTTCTATTGGTTGTTTCTGGGCGTTTGGTAAGTATATAGTGCTGCTGTTGCCACGTACGATTTCACTGAAAGTTCTTTTATTTTCCAGTGAGGTTTGCCGGCGAGCACTTGTTTGGGCTGGTGTGTTTAAATGGGGCCTTGGAGGCGGTTTGTGCTGGATTTGTGGGCGTGAGTGGATATCTTGCAGGATTGGCTGTTGCGTCTGTTGTGTGTTGCCCCGATTGGCCGTCATTTTTTGCCGTGCCTCCTTATAGGTTGGGCATCCCTTATAGCTACTGATATGCGCTCCCTCACAGTTGGCGCATTTGGGAGTTGTTTGCTTTAGTTTAGTGCAGGCTGTAGTGGGATGCGCTCCTGCGCATTTCATGCACGTGAAGGGGCGCCGGCAGTAGTTCTTAGTGTGTCCAAAAGCTTGGCAACGGTGGCACTGTGCTGGGTCACGTGGCTTAGTTTGCTTTTCAACTATTATTGTTTGGTTACCCAATTCTTTAATATTTAATATTTGCTCGTGACTGCCGTCCGTAGCTGTGTCAATCTCCACCTCAAACATGTTTAGTGGATTCTGAGTGGTGCGGTGCTTCATTACTCGAATGTACCGAGCATTGAATCCAGCCTCTAGGAGCTTTGCTGTCAACCAGTCACGCGGCGTGCTGTGATGCAGCAGTCGAATAACTATACGAAACCCTTTTTCGCTGCTCAATTGATGCGTATGGTGTTGTATGTCTTCTTCGTCAAGTATATTAAGTGCAGCTTTGTATGTTGTCATGTCTTCGCAGATGATGCGGAGCCCGCTGCCTGCAGTTGACCTTGTTTTAAAATTACCTATTCGTCTTTTTTGAAATTTGTCAAGTAGGGGCATGATTTCTGGGACAAATGGTAATATTAGTGGTGGGATTTTATGTTTTGTTTGTTGTTGGTCAGGATTAGCGTTGAGTCGCTGTTGTTGTTGTTTTCCGTCACAATGTGCTGGTTGCATAAGAAGCTCACTGGCATGTTGGCTAGCTTGATGCATGCTTTCTTGATGTATTCTTTTTGCGAAATTGCTTTTGAATACTGGTGTTTTAATTTGTGGGAAATCCAGGTAGTCGTCAGAGTCATCTTCCATGTCAGTGTTTCTTCTCTTGTATGGGGATTGTTGACCATGGACTAGGTAATTTCCAGTTGTGACTGGGACTGGCAGTTCATGGGGTAGCAGAGGCGGGACGCTGGAGAGCCAATTCTTCACAATCTTCATATTGTGAGGATTATTTTTCGCAGGCGACGGCGTCAGCTTAATGGTTGCAAACGAAGGGGGGCGGGGCATCACATTTATTCCCAGAGCTGCAGTGGCTGCAGACTCAGGGGAACTGATTGTCATTGCTTCGCTGCTGCTGTGTGTCCGATTTGTGTATTGCTGCTTGTCAGCATTACATTCGTCAGGGTTGACTGCGCATGTATTAGTGCGCTCAATGTTTCTCTCTGCTGCCGTTACTGGCGCTTTCTTTTTGTGCGCTGTAGAGAGAGACAGAGACAGCGAGCGCTTTCTGTCCTTGCTGTCGTTCGGCTTTTCAGTTATATTATTGGCTGCTTCGTTGACGTCGGGAAGGGAAATTATTGTTTGTGTGTGTTCGTGAGTATATGTGTTTGAGTTTGTCGGCTGTTGGTCAGTTTGCAGTAGTGTGTGTGAGTTTAGTTTGTATGTGTTCGTTTTAGCTTTTATTGCGGCAGCAGCCTTGCTGCGGAGGAGTGGCGGGGAAATATGCACTGTTAAGTTGTCTTTTCTTGCATATTCCCTGATTTTTGGTGGCTGATGGTGTGCGTGGGTGCCGTTTTTTTTTTCAGCGTTGGAATTTTTGGACGTTGGTGCTGCTGTTGCTATGCCAGAAAATTGCGCCTTTTTTGTGTTGGCGATTTTCTTATAGGCGTGCGCTGCGGAAAGCGGCAGCGCATGTTTGTCTCCCTTTGGAGCAGATGCAGTGATTGGTTTATGTGGGATTACCTTATTGGCCGTCGTCAAAATCTTGGCTGGTTTGGAGTTTGCTTGGAGGGGGGCGCCGTTAGTGGTCATCTTCTGTTCTGGGGGCTTCTCATCCCTCGTCATTTTTTTAATATCAAACTTTCCCTTACAGCACGCAGACTGAAGGTTTACTTTATTGCATCCTATTTATATTACTTTCTTTAGCAACTTCTAAGGATTTTTTGAATTTAACATTTGGCGGGCAACTTTAACAGTCAGCAGTGTAACATTTATGTTGATCTAAGTGGCAACGCTTATGGTGACTCTAATTAAATGGTAACGCTTAATATACTAAATATACTAGAATGAAACATGGAATAATTGAAATACCAGTTCTGGTAACACTAGGTTTGGAAACAGGTAAACAATGCAACGCTTATACAATTTAGTTTATACAAAATTTAAATAATGTTATTTAATTATATTTATAGCTGGTTTTCGTCATGTTGGACAGTAAGCCCTCTCGCAGTTTGTCGCGCTCGTCTCATCCAGAATCTACAGCCGAAGCGGAACGTCGTTCGGGCTCGCATTGTTGTGTGTACAATGCGGGCACGTTGTATTGATGCTCGATGCAGATTTGACTCAGCAGCAAGTCGTCTGCCACGGGTGCTGGCTGCTGCGTTTAGTGAAGTGCATATGGTAAGCGTTGAATTGGCGTCAAGATTGGCATTTGTATTTAATGAAAGTCTTATTCTTCCAGGTCGCTGTCTATAGAAGTGGGCTGGGCGTCGTATCACATGTGTTTCGTGGGGCTGTGCAAGCGCGCCAGTACTGTGCAAGGTCTGTGAAAGAGGCGTGAAGGGTAAGTATAAATATTGAGTGTTTATGAAACTATCAATATTGATCCATGTTCTTGACAGGAGCGGTATTGCTGAAGCATTTCGCCTTGTCCGGCGGGCACGGGCGCAGCGCACAAGGCGTGCATCAGAGTGATCGTCCGTATTAGCGTCGTCCATCATGCGCTGAAGCATCAGGCGAGTTTGCTCTAGGCCACGGGTAAGCGCAGCTTCATCACCATCGCTTTGAGGTTGCAAGGCGTTTGCAAGATGTGGCTGCCGTGCTGGCGCAGGCGATTGTAGTGCGTTTTGCGGCCGTGTTGCAGTTCTCGCAGCAGTTACAATCGCTGGCGAAAGCCACGGCTGGGCAGAGCCGATTGAGAGGTGACTTGAGGCTGCAGCCCGCGTAGCCAGTCCTGTCATTCGGCTCTGTGCATCCTGGAGAGGCCGTCGCTCAAGTGCTGGAGTGTAGTCGGGCACAATAGTCTGCTGGATCTCTAGGGGCTGGCCCTGGATGAGCTCATTTACGTATTCTTTGGTGAGTTCTCCATTTCCCAGTCGCTTCTTTATTGTGATAATCATCGTTTTTTCGAATCTTTCAGGTGGCGGATGGCTTGTTTGCTGTTGCTCTTCTGGAGAAATGTCGGGCACGATGATTTTCTGGATGGATGTTGGCTGGCCTTGGACGATATCAATTGCTCTGGCTCTGGTAATTATACCGTCACGGAATCGCTTGCGCAGAGTGTTGATGACCATTTCTCCCATTCTCATAGGCGGGCCTTCATTGCAGTGGCGCTGATACCTTCGGGCTTCTGTCACGGCGAGCGCAATAGATTCGCTAGCATCCAGTTCCTCCTCCTCGAGGCGCAGAAGAGTTGGCAGGGATGCTAGGAACCGTTGTCGCTGGAGTTGCTCAGCGTTTCGGCTTGTGCTCTGAATTGGCTCGTGGTTGTCGCTTGGTTGCTGCTGCTGGAGAGGGTATATGTGACGTGCCAATTGGTCAGTATACCTAGCTCTGATTAGGCGCTGCGGCTCGTAAGGATGCAGGAGGATGTTTTTCGCCTCGGGATTGCAGTGGTTAGCTAAGGAGTGCGCGAACCGCCCACTTGTTAAATGGAACGTTTCTTCTACCGTTTTAATTAGGTATGTTGCTCTTATAGTGTCGTTCCTAGCGAGCCATGGTGCTTTCAGTGCTCTTCGTATGATTTTGTTTTGCAGGCGCTGTATACGGAGGAGCTGCGCGCTGGATACTAGAGCGGCCCAGATCGCTAGTGCGTACTGCCATATAGGCGTGATCAACTGTTTGATAACCAAGACTTTGCAGCTTTTGGCCAGCCGGCTGCTGTGGCCGATTAGCCAGTCTAGTTTTGACGCTCGTGCTCTCAGTTTGACGCATAGTCGGTTAACGTGGGAGCAAAGTGTCAGCTTTCGGTCCAACACAACTCCCAGGTAAGTGTGTGATGATTTAGAAGGAATAGGCTGACCATTAAGTGACAGGGTTCTGAATCTTTCTCTGTTTTCTAGGCTTTTCAACGTATACATGACATGTGATGTTTTGCTGGTGTTGATTACTATGCCCCATTTGTTAGCCCAGTTTTGGAAGTGGCGGAGGTAACTTTCGTTTTCCCTGGTGGCAAAGCCGGCGTGAGTTGACGCACTCAGTATCACTGTATCGTCTGCGTACGTCGATAGCAGCGTGGTGGTTTGTTCTGAGCGGTCGTTACGTCGGATTTGAGCAGGCAGTGGCATATCTGATGAGAAGATTGTGTATAATATTGGCCCCAGTACGCTGCCCTGTGGAACTCCAGCCGATGCGCGTCCTATTCTGGATTTAACTCCGTCGTTACAATTAACTACGAAGGTGCGGTCGGTAAGATAACTATTTAATATGTTAAATAGATTTGCTGGCAGTAGCTTGATCAGTTTGTATAGGAGTCCATCATGCCAGACCCGATCAAACGCCTCAGTGATGTCAATATACACTGCAGAGCAGTACTGACGATTCTCATACGCCTTCAGAATGAATTGGGTGACCCTTGCCAGTTGCTGTTCAGTGCCGTGTTCCTTTCTAAAGCCGAACTGATGGCTAGGTACGGCTTTAGAAAAGTCGTCGATTTCAAATAGCCTTTTCATAAGGAGCTTCTCAAAGATTTTAGATAGGCCAGACAGCAAACTGATAGGGCGATATGAACGAGCTTCCGAGGAACATTTACCAGGCTTAAGAATCATAGAGATGCCTGCGTGCTTCCATCTGTTAGGAAAATGGCCGATTCGCAAGATAGAATTGTAGATGAGAATTATATATAATAACGCTTTTTGTGGCAGCAATTTAATTAGCTTATTATCTATTTTGTCTTCCCCAGGTGATTTGCGCAGTTCCAGTTCGTCAATTTCGAGTTTTAGTTCGTTCAACGTAATTGGTCGTATAGAGTGCTGTTCAGCATTTGTGGATTGGAGTTGCTGCTGAAGTAATTGTTTCCACCTATCCCGCATGTCAGTTCTTTCGCCGTCCGAGGTTTGCAGGGTAGTTTGGAATCTGTCTTCAAGGTGTTTGACGAAGACTTCCGCTTTCTCAGCAGTGGTTTTTGACCAAGAGATTCTGCTGGCGCCGCTGTCAGAGGCTGTTTGTTGTGTCTTTAGTGGATAATTTGGCTTTTTTTTAATATCAAACTTTCCCTTACAGCACGCAGACTGAAGGTTTACTTTATTGCATCCTATTTATATTACTTTCTTTAGCAACTTCTAAGGATTTTTTGAATTTAACATTTGGCGGGCAACTTTAACAGTCAGCAGTGTAACATTTATGTTGATCTAAGTGGCAACGCTTATGGTGACTCTAATTAAATGGTAACGCTTAATATACTAAATATACTAGAATGAAACATGGAATAATTGAAATACCAGTTCTGGTAACACTAGGTTTGGAAACAGGTAAACAATGCAACGCTTATACAATTTAGTTTATACAAAATTTAAATAATGTTATTTAATTATATTTATAGCTGGTTTTCGTCATGTTGGACAGTAAGCCCTCTCGCAGTTTGTCGCGCTCGTCTCATCCAGAATCTACAGCCGAAGCGGAACGTCGTTCGGGCTCGCATTGTTGTGTGTACAATGCGGGCACGTTGTATTGATGCTCGATGCAGATTTGACTCAGCAGCAAGTCGTCTGCCACGGGTGCTGGCTGCTGCGTTTAGTGAAGTGCATATGGTAAGCGTTGAATTGGCGTCAAGATTGGCATTTGTATTTAATGAAAGTCTTATTCTTCCAGGTCGCTGTCTATAGAAGTGGGCTGGGCGTCGTATCACATGTGTTTCGTGGGGCTGTGCAAGCGCGCCAGTACTGTGCAAGGTCTGTGAAAGAGGCGTGAAGGGTAAGTATAAATATTGAGTGTTTATGAAACTATCAATATTGATCCATGTTCTTGACAGGAGCGGTATTGCTGAAGCATTTCGCCTTGTCCGGCGGGCACGGGCGCAGCGCACAAGGCGTGCATCAGAGTGATCGTCCGTATTAGCGTCGTCCATCATGCGCTGAAGCATCAGGCGAGTTTGCTCTAGGCCACGGGTAAGCGCAGCTTCATCACCATCGCTTTGAGGTTGCAAGGCGTTTGCAAGATGTGGCTGCCGTGCTGGCGCAGGCGATTGTAGTGCGTTTTGCGGCCGTGTTGCAGTTCTCGCAGCAGTTACAATCGCTGGCGAAAGCCACGGCTGGGCAGAGCCGATTGAGAGGTGACTTGAGGCTGCAGCCCGCGTAGCCAGTCCTGTCATTCGGCTCTGTGCATCCTGGAGAGGCCGTCGCTCAAGTGCTGGAGTGTAGTCGGGCACAATAGTCTGCTGGATCTCTAGGGGCTGGCCCTGGATGAGCTCATTTACGTATTCTTTGGTGAGTTCTCCATTTCCCAGTCGCTTCTTTATTGTGATAATCATCGTTTTTTCGAATCTTTCAGGTGGCGGATGGCTTGTTTGCTGTTGCTCTTCTGGAGAAATGTCGGGCACGATGATTTTCTGGATGGATGTTGGCTGGCCTTGGACGATATCAATTGCTCTGGCTCTGGTAATTATACCGTCACGGAATCGCTTGCGCAGAGTGTTGATGACCATTTCTCCCATTCTCATAGGCGGGCCTTCATTGCAGTGGCGCTGATACCTTCGGGCTTCTGTCACGGCGAGCGCAATAGATTCGCTAGCATCCAGTTCCTCCTCCTCGAGGCGCAGAAGAGTTGGCAGGGATGCTAGGAACCGTTGTCGCTGGAGTTGCTCAGCGTTTCGGCTTGTGCTCTGAATTGGCTCGTGGTTGACGCTTGGTTGCTGCTGCTGGAGAGGGTATATGTGACGTGCCAATTGGTCAGTATACCTAGCTCTGATTAGGCGCTGCGGCTCGTAAGGATGCAGGAGGATGTTTTTCGCCTCGGGATTGCAGTGGTTAGCTAAGGAGTGCGCGAACCGCCCACTTGTTAAATGGAACGTTTCTTCTACCGTTTTAATTAGGTATGTTGCTCTTATAGTGTCGTTCCTAGCGAGCCATGGTGCTTTCAGTGCTCTTCGTATGATTTTGTTTTGCAGGCGCTGTATACGGAGGAGCTGCGCGCTGGATACTAGAGCGGCCCAGATCGCTAGTGCGTACTGCCATATAGGCGTGATCAACTGTTTGATAACCAAGACTTTGCAGCTTTTGGCCAGCCGGCTGCTGTGGCCGATTAGCCAGTCTAGTTTTGACGCTCGTGCTCTCAGTTTGACGCATAGTCGGTTAACGTGGGAGCAAAGTGTCAGCTTTCGGTCCAACACAACTCCCAGGTAAGTGTGTGATGATTTAGAAGGAATAGGCTGACCATTAAGTGACAGGGTTCTGAATCTTTCTCTGTTTTCTAGGCTTTTCAACGTATACATGACATGTGATGTTTTGCTGGTGTTGATTACTATGCCCCATTTGTTAGCCCAGTTTTGGAAGTGGCGGAGGTAACTTTCGTTTTCCCTGGTGGCAAAGCCGGCGTGAGTTGACGCACTCAGTATCACTGTATCGTCTGCGTACGTCGATAGCAGCGTGGTGGTTTGTTCTGAGCGGTCGTTACGTCGGATTTGAGCAGGCAGTGGCATATCTGATGAGAAGATTGTGTATAATATTGGCCCCAGTACGCTGCCCTGTGGAACTCCAGCCGATGCGCGTCCTATTCTGGATTTAACTCCGTCGTTACAATTAACTACGAAGGTGCGGTCGGTAAGATAACTATTTAATATGTTAAATAGATTTGCTGGCAGTAGCTTGATCAGTTTGTATAGGAGTCCATCATGCCAGACCCGATCAAACGCCTCAGTGATGTCAATATACACTGCAGAGCAGTACTGACGATTCTCATACGCCTTCAGAATGAATTGGGTGACCCTTGCCAGTTGCTGTTCAGTTTTCATTGACGTGCGTTGCAATGCACATTAGGGGCCAAACTAAATTGGCTTCTTTATTTGCTTTGTTACTGTAGCTTAAGTAGCAACCTTTACAAATATTAATGGCGTTAGATTAACAGGGTGTATAATATAGTTTAATGCTGCATGTGTTACATATCATGCAGCATTGTAATGGCATCAGCATAAACAGCTGTTAGACATAAGCTATTCTGGTTGTATTTACATTTGATTTAAGTTTATGTGCACAGCACATGTGAGAAAGTAATGAAATAGTATAAATTATATGTTTTTAAAACTTATTTGCAGCCTTCAACGACATCAATAAAGGTTTTGGGTAAGCATAAAAGCTTCGTTGTACGTCAATTAGGCATAGTTGCTGGTATTGGCCGAGACAGTCTGCATATTGCTGCCGCAAGATCACCCACAGCTGTCCAAGACAGGAAGAGGCACTACATCAGCGTAAGTATAGTACAGTACAGTACTGCAGGATATGATTTCAGCCTTCAACTCAGGAAGAAGACGGACGACATCAATAAGGGATTTGGGTAAGTGAGATAGCTTCGCTGCACGTTGCTGGTATTAACCGATACTCTTTAGTTGTTGGTTCTGCTCATTGCGGCTTCGAGGTCGCCCACTGTTGCCAGCCACCACACCAAGGTGGGAAGAAGAACAACATCAGCACAAGCCATGGGTTGCAGAAGAGGGATTTTCGCAAGGCCAAGTCCTCGCCCAGCCGAGTCCATCCTAGTCAGAATGGTGATTATTCTGTTGAAATAGTACAGAACTGCAGAGTATGCTATAAAGAGAAGATCATTTTTATTATTGGCAGGAACATCGTCATCTTTTCGTCATCAAAAGCGATGATTAGAGGCATCAAGGATTTAAGCATTAACATGTTGATGATTGCTAGTCGTAGGCCGTCATGATTGCTGGTTAGATTTACGATGTGATTTATTTCTGAAGAAGATGTCATGACAAGTACAGAATTAAATGTCTTGAAGACATTTCTGTGTATCAATCAGATAATATTAATTCGTCAATTTCTTGCCCAAGTTGTTGCTGCAAATTGCCGATCCTCATTTCCAGCAATTGCTCATCGTCAATTGGAATTGGCTGTTCCATCAATTGTTGCGACTCAGCATGGGTTTGTTGTAATCTCATGTCAGGGATTATTAGTTGCTGAATTTGGATTGGCTGGTCTTTTATTAGGATTTCTAATTCAGGTCTAGTAATGGAGCCTTCCATGTACCTGCGCCGGTAAGTATTTATGGTCTTTTCATTAAATCTTTCAACTTGCTGAGGCGTATTCTCCCCATCCTGTGCAGGCTGCAGCTGGAGATCAGGTAGTATTAGCTGTTGGATCGCAATCGGTTGGTGCTGGATGAGCGAAATGAGGTTTTCTCTACTGATGAGTCCATTTCTGTACCTACGTCGATACTCATTGATTATCATCTCATTGAAGCGTATTGGCGGTTGTGGAGGACGAAATTGCTGTTGTTGTTCGCGCATTGCAATTCTTTGTGCATTTTCACAATCCAGCTGCATCCTCAGTAGCGTTGGCAGGTGTTCTTCATGTGCTATCTGCTGTTGTTGCTGTAGAGGATGGAAGTGTTTCAGCAATTGTTGAGAATATCTAGGCCACACTAGGCGTTGTGGAACAAATGGTTCGTGAAGTATCTTACGAGCCTCCTGATTGGGGTGATTGACTAAAGAGTTAGCAAATCTATTGCTGGCTTGTTGAAAAGCTTCATCCAAAGTCTTGATGTTATATGCATCTCGCAATGACTGGTTCCTTGTGTACCAAGGTGCGTTCATGGATCTCCTTATGATGATATTTTGAATAGTCTCAATGCGACGAATTTGGGTTAGAGACACTAGGGCTCCCCAAACAGGGATTGCATACTGCCACACAGGGGCCATTAACTGCTTATACACAAGTGCTTTGCATTTTTTGGACAGCTTACTGCTACTTCCCAGCAGCCATTCAAATTTCTTGAAAATGGAACGTAATCTCATGCAGAGGTAAGTGACATGCGCCTTAAGCACTAGTCTTCGATCCAGGAGTAACCCTAGGTATTGATGCCGAGTTTTGTTCATAATTGGGACTCGTTGGATGCGTGGGCTAAGTAATGCTTCAGTATGATTTAGCTTTCGCAGAGTGAATAATACATGTGCTGTTTTTCCAACATTAATTGAAATGCACCATTTATTTGCCCAGACCATAAACCGGGCCAGATATTGGTCATTAGAGCTAGTTGCATAAAGAATGTTATCATTGGATGCCATAATAATGGTGTCATCTGCATATGTTGATAGTAGCATGCATGAGCTATCTAAGTTGCGTTGCCAAACTGGGAGATGATCTTCTGAGATCTGAGCAAGTGGCATGTCGGAAGAATAAATGGTGTACAAGA
Organism: Drosophila ustulata; assembly: GCA_035047365.1. Classification (NCBI taxonomy): domain Eukaryota; kingdom Metazoa; phylum Arthropoda; class Insecta; order Diptera; family Drosophilidae; genus Drosophila; species Drosophila ustulata. Next base: position 32,510,209 of record JAWNPT010000094.1, read on the forward strand.
TAGGACCCAGGACGCTCCCTTGAGGAACCCCTGCGTTTAGTTTTCCCAATCTTGAGACTGTGCCATCGTTGCAGTGTACAACAAAGCTACGATCCTGCAGATAGCTTTGTAGCACTTGGAAGAGTGGATAAGGAATTAGTTTAATTAGCTTGCACAAAAGCCCATTGTGCCATACACGATCAAATGCTTCGCTGATGTCAATAAAGACTGCCGAGCAGTAGTGTTTCTTGTCAAAAGCTTTCATTATAAATTGGGTTACCCGAGATAATTGCTGTACAGCCCCATGATCTTTTCTAAACCCAAATTGATGGGCCGGCACAGCATTGGCAAAGTCTTTACTTTCAAAAAGTCTATTTAATAGTAGTTTTTCAAATATTTTTGAGAATCCAGCGAGCAGATTTATTGGGCGGTAAGATTTAACATTATCAGTGCTTTTTCCTGGCTTGATTATCATTTTAATTGCGGCAGATTTCCATTTTTTAGGGAAGTATTTGAATCTCAGAATGCTGTTAAATATTAGCGCTAGATATATGATTGCCGTCTGTGGTAGTGATTTAATAACATGGTTATCAATGTTGTCAATTCCGGGAGATTTTTGGATTGCTAGCAAGTATATTTCAACTGTGATTTCGCTTACTGTGATTGGTCGAAAAGATAAATTATAGCTGTCTGCATTTGATGTTAATAATTGTAGTTGCTGCTGATGCTTGGATCGCAGTTGTTCTTCTAATTCATTTTCAATTTGCGAGCGTTCTTCATCAGTATTCGTATATATGGGCATAAAGCGTTGCTCAAGATGTGATACAAACGCCTCTGCCTTCTCTGCTGTGCTCTTAGTCCAGGAACTGCTGTTGTTGCCATTGCCAGATTCTACTTTAAGTGGCCAGTTTGGTTCAGGCTGCCTTTTGAGTTTATTGGTAAGACTCCACATCTTTTGTATTCTGTAACGATCTTGGATATCAATTTGCTCAAGTAAATTATTTAGATGTTTAGTTTTAGCCAAAGACAGTGCTTTCTTTAATCGGTTTTCAACAAGTCTGTACTTCTGCCTGGCTGATGGTGTGCGTAGTAATAAGTATTCACATTTATATTGACGTTTAAGTTGTAAAAGTTTTTTGGCTTGGCTATTTAGAATATATCCAGTTTGAGGATGACTATATACTCGACGTTGTAGTCGTCCTTTAGTAGGACTAGCAGCAGATGCTGCATTATATATGTTATTATAGAATATTTCGATTGCGTCTTCAATGTCCGCAGCTGAATTGATTTCAGTATTTAATAGAATTCGTTGATTAAGATATTCTTGAAATTTCTTAATGTTTGCCATTTTTGGCAGTATTCGATCCTTGTTTGGTACCGATGGAACCGCAGATGAGTCAAGACCCAATTGAATATGTATGGGGAGATGATCTGATTGCAGATCAATTGTTGAATAAATTCGAAGGCTTTTAGTTTTCATACCTCCGTATATAGCAAAGTCAATTGCTGAGGGGCGCTTTCTATTATCATATGGGTAGTGGGTTGGGCCACCAGTTGCCAAAACATTATAGCGTTTGTGTCCATGGATGCATTCCATTAAGGCTCTACCTCTTCGGCAGCTTCGTACATTGCCCCACCAAGCATGCTTAGCGTTCCAATCTCCACAAATTAGAAAGTTACAGTTGTTACATAGTTTATCAAAATGAGAAAACAGTTTGGTAAAATGATTTGTGGACCAAATAAATTGTGGTGGGCAATAGGCAGCGGCTAAAATCGTGATGTTTTAGTGTTATTGGTAAGCGTTACGGCGATATTAGCACTTTGTAAGTAAGGAGTATTTATTGGTTGCAAGGCAATGTGTTTGATATTGTGCCGAACCAATATAGCAACACCACCACTTCTATGGCTTTGTGGATGAGTTGCAAAGTATGCGTGGTAGCCATCTATGCCTGGTATATTTGTAGACGCTGGATCTAGTGTTGAAGATATTGCATATACTTTTGGGTCAATTCGAGTTTCAATAATCATCATTATATCTATTTGATGTTGCAATAAGAAATTTTCCAATTCCAATGTTTTGTTGCTTAGGCCAGCAGCATTCCAAAAAGCAATATTGAAAAAGTTGGTAATGTGATTGCTAGAGTGTGAGCCATTAAACATATTGGCATTTATACTTTGTATTGGAAAATTATTGGGCCTATTATTATTCATTATGAGTTAGATTATTGGCAATATTCTTAGAGTGATTATCTTTATTACATATAATTCTGTTGGGCATTGAGTGAGAGTTCAGAGTGACTCAATTGGACTAAATCATTAGTTATCATACTGGCAACGATGATTTATGACATTGCCCTCTCAGACTTTTCATTGGCGTGTTTTAATAATCAATTGGATTTATTTTGAATGTACATCCCAGTTGACATCACATTTACATCACTATTGGCGTTGCAGATTTGTTTTTGGTTTTAGCAAAATTGGTGTTGGCAAGGCTTCAGAAGCCATTTTATTTTAAATAACGGATCAGTAGATTCAGTGGAAGTACAGTCTGTTGTGGGGTTCAAAGGCCGCTCCTCTGACACCTCAGACACTTTACTTGTTCATACATTGTGTGGCTATTTTATGTTTTTTTCCTTTTTTCAAACATATTCGCACATAAATGTCTTCAATAAGCAATCTCGCAGTTGGGTTTTCCCTCTTCTTCTTTTTATATTCGCGACGACTTGTATATTTTCTGTGATCTGCAAAGCCACACACAACACACGCACGCGCCCCGAAAAATTATCCTTGATATAATTAACAATTGCAATATTCTAATTTAATGCTTTGATTTGTACACAATATTTTAATTAAATGATTTTGATTTTTATTGTTTCTTGATTTTTATTCTTTTCTTTGACGTGCGTTGCAATGCACATTAGGGGCCAAACTAAATTGGCTTCTTTATTTGCTTTGTTACTGTAGCTTAAGTAGCAACCTTTACAAATATAAATGGCGTTAGATTAACAGGGTGTATAATATAGTTTAATGCTGCATGTGTTACATATCATGCAGCATTGTAATGGCATCAGCATAAACAGCTGTTAGACATAAGCTATTCTGATTGTATTTACATTTGATTTAAGTTTATGTGCACAGCACATTTGATAAAGTAATGAAATAATATAATTATATGTTTTTTGAAACTTATTTGCAGCCTTCAGCTCAGGAAGAAGTGGAACGACATCAATAAAGGTTTTGGGTAAGCATAAAAGCTTCGCTGTACGTCAATTAGGCATAGTTGCTGGTATTGGCCGAGACAGTCTGCATATTGCTGCCGCACGATCACCCACAGCTGTCCAAGACAGGAAGAGGCACGACATCAGCGTAAGTACAGTACAGTACAGTACTGCAGGATATGCTATAAAAATAAGATATATTTTTGTGTATTATTGGCAGGAACATTGTCATCTTTGCGTCATCATCAAGGCATTTATTTCATTATTGGCAGGAACATCGTCTTGTGGATCGTCTTCCAGTTTCACGCCCAGCGCGCTGATTTGTTGTAGAGGTTACAGGCAGCGAATGTGAGTTTGAAATATTGATCAGTGTTCGAAGGTTTATTGATGTATAAATATGTCTTTTTTTTTTAGCGAGAGCGCAATGTTTGTCTTCATTGGGCATCATCTCCTTTTGAAGTATACGCTCGCAATACAATTGGATGATTTTGGTGACGAATCTTTGTTAAGTGCTTGTATATAGTGCTTACTAATACGCAACATTTGTAAATTATATATTCGATTGTACAAAAAGTCATACAGCTTTTGCAATTGGCGCACTCGCAATTTTCATTTGTTTATGTTTAATCATATTGCTACAAGCTTGTATATAATCTTGTAATTTTGCATAGGCACACATGGCTCAGAGATTTGTAAATTTTTAGGATCCGATAATGTCAGTCAAATTTAAAATTCGTTGTTAAGTGTTAGCATAAGTTGCCATTTGTGCAACATTTTTCGATACGTAGCAATTAATAATTATGTATTGTCCGATTTTACAAAATGTTATGCAGCTTTTATAGTTCTTGCACTCGCAGTTTTTTTCTTTTGATTTGTTTATGAAATTACAAAATTTGTATAGCCGTTCTTGAGCGTAGCGAGTGTGAAAGTAATCTTAACTTTTTTAATGTAATTTGATGTGGACCATATGGAAATATCACGTTATTGCACAAACAACTTGTAATATAGATTGATATACTATCGTTTAGTTTTTTTTTTTTTATGTTTAGAATTGCTGTTTAGTTGTAGTACATAATTAGTATTAGAGGATAATTATAATTTCTTTACCAGATTATTTAGTGTATTTATAAGAGCATCAAACTTATTAGCCATTAAGTTATTAATAGCAGCTACTTGATCTAGCGCACGTGTGAAGGTACTGTATGGCATTGGCAATCCATCAAGGAGCCCGTTCTGTACCTGTTGTTGCTGTTGTTGTTTCAAGTGAAGTCTGCGCTGAAAGTTTTGCAGGTGTTTCTCAGCTGGATTACGCACCTTATTGGGTCTGCTTATATTATGGGCAGTTTCGCTGTAAGTAAGATTGACAGAATTATTAAGTGTGCTCAGATGTTGTTGCTGCTGCTTTATTTCATTGCTTCTCATATTCTTTATATTCTTAGATACCAGACGATTTGAATTAGTAGTAGCAAGAGCTGTATTGGTTGGCGACTGATGGCCATGTTGTTGTTGCCCATGTTTGCGCAGGTGTTGGCTTTGATGATCCTGTTGCATTGGGCCCTGGAGGCGAGGCGGCCGCTGTAACTGACTTGGCTGGTATTCGACTGAGACAGGGCAGTTTGGGATTTGAGCATTTCGATCTGTGAGTTGCTGATCCTGGACTCGTTTATTAGCTGTGCGTACACGATTGATCAAGAGTTTGGCTTTTTCCTCTTTAAAGGCTGGACAGCCCTTATAGCTGGCTATGTGCTTTCCTGTACAGTTAGGACATTTTGGATCTACATCTCTGGATTTAGTGCATGTTGTTGTGGGGTGTTCACCGGAGCACTTCATACATACAAATGGCATGCGACAGTAGTTCTTGCTATGGCCAAATGATTGGCAACGATGACACTGCACAGGATCAGAGCGTCTTAGTTGCCTTTCTACTGTAATATGTTGATTGCCTATTTCTGTAAGGGAACATATCTTCTTATGATCATCATTAAGTTGTGTTTCCAATTCTATCTCAAATAGGTTCATTGGTTTGCCAGTAAAGCGATGTTTGATAACCTTAATGAAGCGAGTGACATAGCCAAGTTCAGCTAACTGGTTGCGTATCCAGTCACATGGAGTGGAGTAGTGGAGATGACGAAAGATAACTCGAAAGCCTCGCTCTCTAGGCAGCTGGTATGTGTGCATGTTCGTGTTATTCGCATTTAGAAATGCCAGAATTGCATTATAGCTATCAGTCTCCTTGCACTGAATTCTGATACCATTGCCTTGAGTGCATTTTGTTATATAATTATTCGCACCTGGAATTCTATTAATCCTGTCGATTAGTGGCTGGATCTCATTGACATTTGGAATAAACAGAGATGGCAGCTTGGCACTCTGCAATCCTTGCCAAGAAGATTGTTGTTGTTGCTCAGCTTGCTGCTGTTGTTGGCGAAGGTCAGCGTTAGAACCTTCTTGAATGGGATCTGCACCAGAATCATTTCTAGATCGCTCATCTGAACTGCTAGCGTCTATCTCTATATGCTCATTTGACCTAATAAGCGGTTCGGATATGCGTCTCCTTTTGAGGGATGATTCACGTGCAGTTTTGGATATGGTTTTGTTCACATCATAAAGTCGCACAACTGGCTGTGCCTGCATAGTTTTCCTAATAGATTTCAAACTTAATGAGAGTGGATAGTTTTTCCGCTTCCTATGTTGAAGAGAAGTAATAACCTTGCGCTTAATAACATCAGCAGGATGGTGGTTACTGGCAGTATTTCTCCTGGGTGTGGGATACGGAATCGCACCTGTACTCGGCACAGCATCCATAAGATCTGCTGCAGTCAGATTAAGCTCTTCAGTTGGGATTGGCTGAGCCTCTACATGGCTTTGACTCAAACCTGGGAGAGAGTGCAGGTCATCACTTGTGGTTTGATGGTGCAGAGACTCGATGTCATTGGCGTTTGGCGCCAATTTATTGCCTTTTGGCGGGCTTTTTGGAGACAACACTACATTCTTATTATGATTTGGCGGGCTTTTAGTTGTCAAATTAGTCTTGTTAATATGCTGATTATCGCGAAAATGATGATTAAAATTATTATTCTTTACGATTGTTGGCATTGCGGTTATATGTTGGCCAGACTTATTAGCTTTAAGCGATAATTTAATTGTATTATTAGAGTTTTCATTAATGACATCACAATTTACATCACTGTTTTCATCACATATTTGTTCTTGGTTATTATTTGGTTTGGTGTTGGCAGTGCCTTCAGAGGACATTTTGTTTTCTAATAACGGACCGTTATATTCAGTAAAAGTACAGTCTAGTGGGGGGTCCAAAGGTTGCTCTCCGGATAACTCAGACTCATCATCCGTCCATACATTGTATGGTTTTTTATACGTATTTTTAAACATATTTGCACATAAAGTGTCTGCAATAAGCGATCTCGCGGTTGAGTTTTTATATACGCGACGAATTGTATATTTTCTGTGCTCCGCAAAGCCACACACAGTACACGCACGCGCCCAGAAAACAAATTATTTACGAATAATTAATAATTACAATGTTCTAATTTTAATCTTTTTGATTTGTTTGCAATATTTTAAATAAATGTTTTTGATTTTTAATGTTTCTTGATTTTTAATCTTAATAACGTTTGGCTTTTTTTTTTTTTTTTTTTTCTTTGACGTGCGTTGCAATGCACATTAGGGGCCAAACTAAATTGGCTTCTTTATTTGCTTTGTTACTGTAGCTTAAGTAGCAACCTTTACAAATATAAATGGCGTTAGATTAACAGGGTGTATAATATAGTTTAATGCTGCATGTGTTACATATCATGCAGCATTTTTCTTTGACGTGCGTTGCAATGCACATTAGGGGCCAAACTAAATTGGCTTCTTTATTTGCTTTGTTACTGTAGCTTAAGTAGCAACCTTTACAAATATAAATGGCGTTAGATTAACAGGGTGTATAATATAGTTTAATGCTGCATGTGTTACATATCATGCAGCATTGTAATGGCATCAGCATAAACAGCTGTTAGACATAAGCTATTCTGATTGTATTTACATTTGATTTAAGTTTATGTGCACAGCACATTTGATAAAGTAATGAAATAATATAATTATATGTTTTTTGAAACTTATTTGCAGCCTTCAGCTCAGGAAGAAGTGGAACGACATCAATAAAGGTTTTGGGTAAGCATAAAAGCTTCGCTGTACGTCAATTAGGCATAGTTGCTGGTATTGGCCGAGACAGTCTGCATATTGCTGCCGCACGATCACCCACAGCTGTCCAAGACAGGAAGAGGCACGACATCAGCGTAAGTACAGTACAGTACAGTACTGCAGGATATGCTATAAAAATAAGATATATTTTTGTGTATTATTGGCAGGAACATTGTCATCTTTGCGTCATCATCAAGGCATTTATTTCATTATTGGCAGGAACATCGTCTTGTGGATCGTCTTCCAGTTTCACGCCCAGCGCGCTGATTTGTTGTAGAGGTTACAGGCAGCGAATGTGAGTTTGAAATATTGATCAGTGTTCGAAGGTTTATTGATGTATAAATATGTCTTTTTTTTTAGCGAGAGCGCAATGTTTGTCTTCATTGGGCATCATCTCCTTTTGAAGTATACGCTCGCAATACAATTGGATGATTTTGGTGACGAATCTTTGTTAAGTGCTTGTATATAGTGCTTACTAATACGCAACATTTGTAAATTATATATTCGATTGTACAAAAAGTCATACAGCTTTTGCAATTGGCGCACTCGCAATTTTCATTTGTTTATGTTTAATCATATTGCTACAAGCTTGTATATAATCTTGTAATTTTGCATAGGCACACATGGCTCAGAGATTTGTAAATTTTTAGGATCCGATAATGTCAGTCAAATTTAAAATTCGTTGTTAAGTGTTAGCATAAGTTGCCATTTGTGCAACATTTTTCGATACGTAGCAATTAATAATTATGTATTGTCCGATTTTACAAAATGTTATGCAGCTTTTATAGTTCTTGCACTCGCAGTTTTTTTCTTTTGATTTGTTTATGAAATTACAAAATTTGTATAGCCGTTCTTGAGCGTAGCGAGTGTGAAAGTAATCTTAACTTTTTTAATGTAATTTGATGTGGACCATATGGAAATATCACGTTATTGCACAAACAACTTGTAATATAGATTGATATACTATCGTTTAGTTTTTTTTTTTTTATGTTTAGAATTGCTGTTTAGTTGTAGTACATAATTAGTATTAGAGGATAATTATAATTTCTTTACCAGATTATTTAGTGTATTTATAAGAGCATCAAACTTATTAGCCATTAAGTTATTAATAGCAGCTACTTGATCTAGCGCACGTGTGAAGGTACTGTATGGCATTGGCAATCCATCAAGGAGCCCGTTCTGTACCTGTTGTTGCTGTTGTTGTTTCAAGTGAAGTCTGCGCTGAAAGTTTTGCAGGTGTTTCTCAGCTGGATTACGCACCTTATTGGGTCTGCTTATATTATGGGCAGTTTCGCTGTAAGTAAGATTGACAGAATTATTAAGTGTGCTCAGATGTTGTTGCTGCTGCTTTATTTCATTGCTTCTCATATTCTTTATATTCTTAGATACCAGACGATTTGAATTAGTAGTAGCAAGAGCTGTATTGGTTGGCGACTGATGGCCATGTTGTTGTTGCCCATGTTTGCGCAGGTGTTGGCTTTGATGATCCTGTTGCATTGGGCCCTGGAGGCGAGGCGGCCGCTGTAACTGACTTGGCTGGTATTCGACTGAGACAGGGCAGTTTGGGATTTGAGCATTTCGATCTGTGAGTTGCTGATCCTGGACTCGTTTATTAGCTGTGCGTACACGATTGATCAAGAGTTTGGCTTTTTCCTCTTTAAAGGCTGGACAGCCCTTATAGCTGGCTATGTGCTTTCCTGTACAGTTAGGACATTTTGGATCTACATCTCTGGATTTAGTGCATGTTGTTGTGGGGTGTTCACCGGAGCACTTCATACATACAAATGGCATGCGACAGTAGTTCTTGCTATGGCCAAATGATTGGCAACGATGACACTGCACAGGATCAGAGCGTCTTAGTTGCCTTTCTACTGTAATATGTTGATTGCCTATTTCTGTAAGGGAACATATCTTCTTATGATCATCATTAAGTTGTGTTTCCAATTCTATCTCAAATAGGTTCATTGGTTTGCCAGTAAAGCGATGTTTGATAACCTTAATGAAGCGAGTGACATAGCCAAGTTCAGCTAACTGGTTGCGTATCCAGTCACATGGAGTGGAGTAGTGGAGATGACGAAAGATAACTCGAAAGCCTCGCTCTCTAGGCAGCTGGTATGTGTGCATGTTCGTGTTATTCGCATTTAGAAATGCCAGAATTGCATTATAGCTATCAGTCTCCTTGCACTGAATTCTGATACCATTGCCTTGAGTGCATTTTGTTATATAATTATTCGCACCTGGAATTCTATTAATCCTGTCGATTAGTGGCTGGATCTCATTGACATTTGGAATAAACAGAGATGGCAGCTTGGCACTCTGCAATCCTTGCCAAGAAGATTGTTGTTGTTGCTCAGCTTGCTGCTGTTGTTGGCGAAGGTCAGCGTTAGAACCTTCTTGAATGGGATCTGCACCAGAATCATTTCTAGATCGCTCATCTGAACTGCTAGCGTCTATCTCTATATGCTCATTTGACCTAATAAGCGGTTCGGATATGCGTCTCCTTTTGAGGGATGATTCACGTGCAGTTTTGGATATGGTTTTGTTCACATCATAAAGTCGCACAACTGGCTGTGCCTGCATAGTTTTCCTAATAGATTTCAAACTTAATGAGAGTGGATAGTTTTTCCGCTTCCTATGTTGAAGAGAAGTAATAACCTTGCGCTTAATAACATCAGCAGGATGGTGGTTACTGGCAGTATTTCTCCTGGGTGTGGGATACGGAATCGCACCTGTACTCGGCACAGCATCCATAAGATCTGCTGCAGTCAGATTAAGCTCTTCAGTTGGGATTGGCTGAGCCTCTACATGGCTTTGACTCAAACCTGGGAGAGAGTGCAGGTCATCACTTGTGGTTTGATGGTGCAGAGACTCGATGTCATTGGCGTTTGGCGCCAATTTATTGCCTTTTGGCGGGCTTTTTGGAGACAACACTACATTCTTATTATGATTTGGCGGGCTTTTAGTTGTCAAATTAGTCTTGTTAATATGCTGATTATCGCGAAAATGATGATTAAAATTATTATTCTTTACGATTGTTGGCATTGCGGTTATATGTTGGCCAGACTTATTAGCTTTAAGCGATAATTTAATTGTATTATTAGAGTTTTCATTAATGACATCACAATTTACATCACTGTTTTCATCACATATTTGTTCTTGGTTATTATTTGGTTTGGTGTTGGCAGTGCCTTCAGAGGACATTTTGTTTTCTAATAACGGACCGTTATATTCAGTAAAAGTACAGTCTAGTGGGGGGTCCAAAGGTTGCTCTCCGGATAACTCAGACTCATCATCCGTCCATACATTGTATGGTTTTTTATACGTATTTTTAAACATATTTGCACATAAAGTGTCTGCAATAAGCGATCTCGCGGTTGAGTTTTTATATACGCGACGAATTGTATATTTTCTGTGCTCCGCAAAGCCACACACAGTACACGCACGCGCCCAGAAAACAAATTATTTACGAATAATTAATAATTACAATGTTCTAATTTTAATCTTTTTGATTTGTTTGCAATATTTTAAATAAATGTTTTTGATTTTTAATGTTTCTTGATTTTTATTCTTTGACGTGCGTTGCAATGCACATTAGGGGCCAAACTAAATTGGCTTCTTTATTTGCTTTGTTACTGTAGCTTAAGTAGCAACCTTTACAAATATAAATGGCGTTAGATTAACAGGGTGTATAATATAGTTTAATGCTGCATGTGTTACATATCATGCAGCATTGTAATGGCATCAGCATAAACAGCTGTTAGACATAAGCTATTCTGATTGTATTTACATTTGATTTAAGTTTATGTGCACAGCACATTTGATAAAGTAATGAAATAATATAATTATATGTTTTTTGAAACTTATTTGCAGCCTTCAGCTCAGGAAGAAGTGGAACGACATCAATAAAGGTTTTGGGTAAGCATAAAAGCTTCGCTGTACGTCAATTAGGCATAGTTGCTGGTATTGGCCGAGACAGTCTGCATATTGCTGCCGCACGATCACCCACAGCTGTCCAAGACAGGAAGAGGCACGACATCAGCGTAAGTACAGTACAGTACAGTACTGCAGGATATGCTATAAAAATAAGATATATTTTTGTGTATTATTGGCAGGAACATTGTCATCTTTGCGTCATCATCAAGGCATTTATTTCATTATTGGCAGGAACATCGTCTTGTGGATCGTCTTCCAGTTTCACGCCCAGCGCGCTGATTTGTTGTAGAGGTTACAGGCAGCGAATGTGAGTTTGAAATATTGATCAGTGTTCGAAGGTTTATTGATGTATAAATATGTCTTTTTTTTAGCGAGAGCGCAATGTTTGTCTTCATTGGGCATCATCTCCTTTTGAAGTATACGCTCGCAATACAATTGGATGATTTTGGTGACGAATCTTTGTTAAGTGCTTGTATATAGTGCTTACTAATACGCAACATTTGTAAATTATATATTCGATTGTACAAAAAGTCATACAGCTTTTGCAATTGGCGCACTCGCAATTTTCATTTGTTTATGTTTAATCATATTGCTACAAGCTTGTATATAATCTTGTAATTTTGCATAGGCACACATGGCTCAGAGATTTGTAAATTTTTAGGATCCGATAATGTCAGTCAAATTTAAAATTCGTTGTTAAGTGTTAGCATAAGTTGCCATTTGTGCAACATTTTTCGATACGTAGCAATTAATAATTATGTATTGTCTTTCTTCTTTGACGTGCGTTGCAATGCACATTAGGGGCCAAACTAAATTGGCTTCTTTATTTGCTTTGTTACTGTAGCTTAAGTAGCAACCTTTACAAATATAAATGGCGTTAGATTAACAGGGTGTATAATATAGTTTAATGCTGCATGTGTTACATATCATGCAGCATTGTAATGGCATCAGCATAAACAGCTGTTAGACATAAGCTATTCTGATTGTATTTACATTTGATTTAAGTTTATGTGCACAGCACATTTGATAAAGTAATGAAATAATATAATTATATGTTTTTTGAAACTTATTTGCAGCCTTCAGCTCAGGAAGAAGTGGAACGACATCAATAAAGGTTTTGGGTAAGCATAAAAGCTTCGCTGTACGTCAATTAGGCATAGTTGCTGGTATTGGCCGAGACAGTCTGCATATTGCTGCCGCACGATCACCCACAGCTGTCCAAGACAGGAAGAGGCACGACATCAGCGTAAGTACGGTACAGTACAGTACTGCAGGATATGCTATAAAAATAAGATATATTTTTGTCTATTATTGGCAGGAACATTGTCATCTTTGCGTCATCATCAAGGCATTTATTTCATTATTGGCAGGAACATCGTCTTGTGGATCGTCTTCCAGTTTCACGCCCAGCGCGCTGATTTGTTGTAGAGGTTACAGGCAGCGAATGTGAGTTTGAAATATTGATCAGTGTTCGAAGGTTTATTGATGTATAAATATGTCTTTTTTTTAGCGAGAGCGCAATGTTTGTCTTCATTGGGCATCATCTCCTTTTGAAGTATACGCTCGCAATACAATTGGATGATTTTGGTGACGAATCTTTGTTAAGTGCTTGTATATAGTGCTTACTAATACGCAACATTTGTAAATTATATATTCGATTGTACAAAAAGTCATACAGCTTTTGCAATTGGCGCACTCGCAATTTTCATTTGTTTATGTTTAATCATATTGCTACAAGCTTGTATATAATCTTGTAATTTTGCATAGGCACACATGGCTCAGAGATTTGTAAATTTTTAGGATCCGATAATGTCAGTCAAATTTAAAATTCGTTGTTAAGTGTTAGCATAAGTTGCCATTTGTGCAACATTTTTCGATACGTAGCAATTAATAATTATGTATTGTCCGATTTTACAAAATGTTATGCAGCTTTTATAGTTCTTGCACTCGCAGTTTTTTCTTTTGATTTGTTTATGAAATTACAAAATTTGTATAGCCGTTCTTGAGCGTAGCGAGTGTGAAAGTAATCTTAACTTTTTTAATGTAATTTGATGTGGACCATATGGAAATATCACGTTATTGCACAAACAACTTGTAATATAGATTGATATACTATCGTTTAGTTTTTTTTTTTATGATTAGAATTGCTGTTTAGTTGTAGTACATAATTAGTATTAGAGGATAATTATAATTTCTTTACCAGATTATTTAGTGTATTTATAAGAGCATCAAACTTATTAGCCATTAAGTTATTAATAGCAGCTACTTGATCTAGCGCACGTGTGAAGGTACTGTATGGCATTGGCAATCCATCAAGGAGCCCGTTCTGTACCTGTTGTTGCTGTTGTTGTTTCAAGTGAAGTCTGCGCTGAAAGTTTTGCAGGTGTTTCTCAGCTGGATTACGCACCTTATTGGGTCTGCTTATATTATGGGCAGTTTCGCTGTAAGTAAGATTGACAGAATTATTAAGTGTGCTCAGATGTTGTTGCTGCTGCTTTATTTCATTGCTTCTCATATTCTTTATATTCTTAGATACCAGACGATTTGAATTAGTAGTAGCAAGAGCTGTATTGGTTGGCGACTGATGGCCATGTTGTTGTTGCCCATGTTTGCGCAGGTGTTGGCTTTGATGATCCTGTTGCATTGGGCCCTGGAGGCGAGGCGGCCGCTGTAACTGACTTGGCTGGTATTCGACTGAGACAGGGCAGTTTGGGATTTGAGCATTTCGATCTGTGAGTTGCTGATCCTGGACTCGTTTATTAGCTGTGCGAACACGATTGATCAAGAGTTTGGCTTTTTCCTCTTTAAAGGCTGGACAGCCCTTATAGCTGGCTATGTGCTTTCCTGTACAGTTAGCACATTTTGGATCTACATCTCTGGATTTAGTGCATGTTGTTGTGGGGTGTTCACCGGAGCACTTCATACATACAAATGGCATGCGACAGTAGTTCTTGCTATGGCCAAATGATTGGCAACGATGACACTGCACAGGATCAGAGCGTCTTAGTTGCCTTTCTACTGTAATATGTTGATTGCCTATTTCTGTAAGGGAACATATCTTCTTATGATCATCATTAAGTTGTGTTTCCAATTCTATCTCAAATAGGTTCATTGGTTTGCCAGTAAAGCGATGTTTGATAACCTTAATGAAGCGAGTGACATAGCCAAGTTCAGCTAACTGGTTGCGTATCCAGTCACATGGAGTGGAGTAGTGGAGATGACGAAAGATAACTCGAAAGCCTCGCTCTCTAGGCAGCTGGTATGTGTGCATGTTCGTGTTATTCGCATTTAGAAATGCCAGAATTGCATTATAGCTATCAGTCTCCTTGCACTGAATTCTGATACCATTGCCTTGAGTGCATTTTGTTATATAATTATTCGCACCTGGAATTCTATTAATCCTGTCGATTAGTGGCTGGATCTCATTGACATTTGGAATAAACAGAGATGGCAGCTTGGCACTCTGCAATCCTTGCCAAGAAGATTGTTGTTGTTGCTCAGCTTGCTGCTGTTGTTGGCGAAGGTCAGCGTTAGAACCTTCTTGAATGGGATCTGCACCAGAGTCATTTCTAGATCGCTCATCTGAACTGCTAGCGTCTATCTCTATATGCTCATTTGACCTAATAAGCGGTTCGGATATGCGTCTCCTTTTGAGGGATGATTCACGTGCAGTTTTGGATATGGTTTTGTTCACATCATAAAGTCGCACAACTGGCTGTGCCTGCATAGTTTTCCTAATAGATTTCAAACTTAATGAGAGTGGAAAGTTTTTCCGCTTTCTATGTTGAAGAGAAGTAATAACCTTGCGCTTAATAACATCAGCAGGATGGTGGTTACTGGCAGTATTTCTCCTGGGTGTGGGATACGGAATCGCACCTGTACTCGGCACAGCATCCATAAGATCTGCTGCAGTCAGATTAAGCTCTTCAGTTGGGATTGGCTGAGCCTCTACATGGCTTTGACTCAAACCTGGGAGAGAGTGCAGGTCATCACTTGTGGTTTGATGGTGCAGAGACTCGATGTCATTGGCGTTTGGCGCCAATTTATTGCCTTTTGGCGGGCTTTTTGGAGACAACACTACATTCTTATTATGATTTGGCGGGCTTTTAGTTGTCAAATTAGTCTTGTTAATATGCTGATTATCGCGAAAATGATGATTAAAATTATTATTCTTTACGATTGTTGGCATTGCGGTTATATGTTGGCCAGACTTATTAGCTTTAAGCGATAATTTAATTGTATTATTAGAGTTTTCATTAATGACATCACAATTTACATCACTGTTTTCATCACATATTTGTTCTTGGTTATTATTTGGTTTGGTGTTGGCAGTGCCTTCAGAGGACATTTTGTTTTCTAATAACGGACCGTTATATTCAGTAAAAGTACAGTCTAGTGGGGGGTCCAAAGGTTGCTCTCCGGATAACTCAGACTCATCATCCGTCCATACATTGTATGGTTTTTTATACGTATTTTTAAACATATTTGCACATAAAGTGTCTGCAATAAGCGATCTCGCGGTTGAGTTTTTATATACGCGACGAATTGTATATTTTCTGTGCTCCGCAAAGCCACACACAGTACACGCACGCGCCCAGAAAACAAATTATTTACGAATAATTAATAATTACAATGTTCTAATTTTAATCTTTTTGATTTGTTTGCAATATTTTAAATAAATGTTTTTGATTTTTAATGTTTCTTGATTTTTAATCTTAATAACGTTTGGCTTTTTTTTTCTTTCTTCTTTCTTTGACGTGCGTTGCAATGCACATTAGGGGCCAAACTAAATTGGCTTCTTTATTTGCTTTGTTACTGTAGCTTAAGTAGCAACCTTTACAAATATAAATGGCGTTAGATTAACAGGGTGTATAATATAGTTTAATGCTGCATGTGTTACATATCATGCAGCATTGTAATGGCATCAGCATAAACAGCTGTTAGACATAAGCTATTCTGATTGTATTTACATTTGATTTAAGTTTATGTGCACAGCACATTTGATAAAGTAATGAAATAATATAATTATATGTTTTTTGAAACTTATTTGCAGCCTTCAGCTCAGGAAGAAGTGGAACGACATCAATAAAGGTTTTGGGTAAGCATAAAAGCTTCGCTGTACGTCAATTAGGCATAGTTGCTGGTATTGGCCGAGACAGTCTGCATATTGCTGCCGCACGATCACCCACAGCTGTCCAAGACAGGAAGAGGCACGACATCAGCGTAAGTACAGTACAGTACAGTACTGCAGGATATGCTATAAAAATAAGATATATTTTTGTGTATTATTGGCAGGAACATTGTCATCTTTGCGTCATCATCAAGGCATTTATTTCATTATTGGCAGGAACATCGTCTTGTGGATCGTCTTCCAGTTTCACGCCCAGCGCGCTGATTTGTTGTAGAGGTTACAGGCAGCGAATGTGAGTTTGAAATATTGATCAGTGTTCGAAGGTTTATTGATGTATAAATATGTCTTTTTTTTAGCGAGAGCGCAATGTTTGTCTTCATTGGGCATCATCTCCTTTTGAAGTATACGCTCGCAATACAATTGGATGATTTTGGTGACGAATCTTTGTTAAGTGCTTGTATATAGTGCTTACTAATACGCAACATTTGTAAATTATATATTCGATTGTACAAAAAGTCATACAGCTTTTGCAATTGGCGCACTCGCAATTTTCATTTGTTTATGTTTAATCATATTGCTACAAGCTTGTATATAATCTTGTAATTTTGCATAGGCACACATGGCTCAGAGATTTGTAAATTTTTAGGATCCGATAATGTCAGTCAAATTTAAAATTCGTTGTTAAGTGTTAGCATAAGTTGCCATTTGTGCAACATTTTTCGATACGTAGCAATTAATAATTATGTATTGTCCGATTTTACAAAATGTTATGCAGCTTTTATAGTTCTTGCACTCGCAGTTTTTTCTTTTGATTTGTTTATGAAATTACAAAATTTGTATAGCCGTTCTTGAGCGTAGCGAGTGTGAAAGTAATCTTAACTTTTTTAATGTAATTTGATGTGGACCATATGGAAATATCACGTTATTGCACAAACAACTTGTAATATAGATTGATATACTATCGTTTAGTTTTTTTTTTTTATGATTAGAATTGCTGTTTAGTTGTAGTACATAATTAGTATTAGAGGATAATTATAATTTCTTTACCAGATTATTTAGTGTATTTATAAGAGCATCAAACTTATTAGCCATTAAGTTATTAATAGCAGCTACTTGATCTAGCGCACGTGTGAAGGTACTGTATGGCATTGGCAATCCATCAAGGAGCCCGTTCTGTACCTGTTGTTGCTGTTGTTGTTTCAAGTGAAGTCTGCGCTGAAAGTTTTGCAGGTGTTTCTCAGCTGGATTACGCACCTTATTGGGTCTGCTTATATTATGGGCAGTTTCGCTGTAAGTAAGATTGACAGAATTATTAAGTGTGCTCAGATGTTGTTGCTGCTGCTTTATTTCATTGCTTCTCATATTCTTTATATTCTTAGATACCAGACGATTTGAATTAGTAGTAGCAAGAGCTGTATTGGTTGGCGACTGATGGCCATGTTGTTGTTGCCCATGTTTGCGCAGGTGTTGGCTTTGATGATCCTGTTGCATTGGGCCCTGGAGGCGAGGCGGCCGCTGTAACTGACTTGGCTGGTATTCGACTGAGACAGGGCAGTTTGGGATTTGAGCATTTCGATCTGTGAGTTGCTGATCCTGGACTCGTTTATTAGCTGTGCGTACACGATTGATCAAGAGTTTGGCTTTTTCCTCTTTAAAGGCTGGACAGCCCTTATAGCTGGCTATGTGCTTTCCTGTACAGTTAGCACATTTTGGATCTACATCTCTGGATTTAGTGCATGTTGTTGTGGGGTGTTCACCGGAGCACTTCATACATACAAATGGCATGCGACAGTAGTTCTTGCTATGGCCAAATGATTGGCAACGATGACACTGCACAGGATCAGAGCGTCTTAGTTGCCTTTCTACTGTAATATGTTGATTGCCTATTTCTGTAAGGGAACATATCTTCTTATGATCATCATTAAGTTGTGTTTCCAATTCTATCTCAAATAGGTTCATTGGTTTGCCAGTAAAGCGATGTTTGATAACCTTAATGAAGCGAGTGACATAGCCAAGTTCAGCTAACTGGTTGCGTATCCAGTCACATGGAGTGGAGTAGTGGAGATGACGAAAGATAACTCGAAAGCCTCGCTCTCTAGGCAGCTGGTATGTGTGCATGTTCGTGTTATTCGCATTTAGAAATGCCAGAATTGCATTATAGCTATCAGTCTCCTTGCACTGAATTCTGATACCATTGCCTTGAGTGCATTTTGTTATATAATTATTCGCACCTGGAATTCTATTAATCCTGTCGATTAGTGGCTGGATCTCATTGACATTTGGAATAAACAGAGATGGCAGCTTGGCACTCTGCAATCCTTGCCAAGAAGATTGTTGTTGTTGCTCAGCTTGCTGCTGTTGTTGGCGAAGGTCAGCGTTAGAACCTTCTTGAATGGGATCTGCACCAGAGTCATTTCTAGATCGCTCATCTGAACTGCTAGCGTCTATCTCTATATGCTCATTTGACCTAATAAGCGGTTCGGATATGCGTCTCCTTTTGAGGGATGATTCACGTGCAGTTTTGGATATGGTTTTGTTCACATCATAAAGTCGCACAACTGGCTGTGCCTGCATAGTTTTCCTAATAGATTTCAAACTTAATGAGAGTGGAAAGTTTTTCCGCTTTCTATGTTGAAGAGAAGTAATAACCTTGCGCTTAATAACATCAGCAGGATGGTGGTTACTGGCAGTATTTCTCCTGGGTGTGGGATACGGAATCGCACCTGTACTCGGCACAGCATCCATAAGATCTGCTGCAGTCAGATTAAGCTCTTCAGTTGGGATTGGCTGAGCCTCTACATGGCTTTGACTCAAACCTGGGAGAGAGTGCAGGTCATCACTTGTGGTTTGATGGTGCAGAGACTCGATGTCATTGGCGTTTGGCGCCAATTTATTGCCTTTTGGCGGGCTTTTTGGAGACAACACTACATTCTTATTATGATTTGGCGGGCTTTTAGTTGTCAAATTAGTCTTGTTAATATGCTGATTATCGCGAAAATGATGATTAAAATTATTATTCTTTACGATTGTTGGCATTGCGGTTATATGTTGGCCAGACTTATTAGCTTTAAGCGATAATTTAATTGTATTATTAGAGTTTTCATTAATGACATCACAATTTACATCACTGTTTTCATCACATATTTGTTCTTGGTTATTATTTGGTTTGGTGTTGGCAGTGCCTTCAGAGGACATTTTGTTTTCTAATAACGGACCGTTATATTCAGTAAAAGTACAGTCTAGTGGGGGGTCCAAAGGTTGCTCTCCGGATAACTCAGACTCATCATCCGTCCATACATTGTATGGTTTTTTATACGTATTTTTAAACATATTTGCACATAAAGTGTCTGCAATAAGCGATCTCGCGGTTGAGTTTTTATATACGCGACGAATTGTATATTTTCTGTGCTCCGCAAAGCCACACACAGTACACGCACGCGCCCAGAAAACAAATTATTTACGAATAATTAATAATTACAATGTTCTAATTTTAATCTTTTTGATTTGTTTGCAATATTTTAAATAAATGTTTTTGATTTTTAATGTTTCTTCTTTGACGTGCGTTGCAATGCACATTAGGGGCCAAACTAAATTGGCTTCTTTATTTGCTTTGTTACTGTAGCTTAAGTAGCAACCTTTACAAATATAAATGGCGTTAGATTAACAGGGTGTATAATATAGTTTAATGCTGCATGTGTTACATATCATGCAGCATTGTAATGGCATCAGCATAAACAGCTGTTAGACATAAGCTATTCTGATTGTATTTACATTTGATTTAAGTTTATGTGCACAGCACATTTGATAAAGTAATGAAATAATATAATTATATGTTTTTTGAAACTTATTTGCAGCCTTCAGCTCAGGAAGAAGTGGAACGACATCAATAAAGGTTTTGGGTAAGCATAAAAGCTTCGCTGTACGTCAATTAGGCATAGTTGCTGGTATTGGCCGAGACAGTCTGCATATTGCTGCCGCACGATCACCCACAGCTGTCCAAGACAGGAAGAGGCACGACATCAGCGTAAGTACAGTACAGTACAGTACTGCAGGATATGCTATAAAAATAAGATATATTTTTGTGTATTATTGGCAGGAACATTGTCATCTTTGCGTCATCATCAAGGCATTTATTTCATTATTGGCAGGAACATCGTCTTGTGGATCGTCTTCCAGTTTCACGCCCAGCGCGCTGATTTGTTGTAGAGGTTACAGGCAGCGAATGTGAGTTTGAAATATTGATCAGTGTTCGAAGGTTTATTGATGTATAAATATGTCTTTTTTTTAGCGAGAGCGCAATGTTTGTCTTCATTGGGCATCATCTCCTTTTGAAGTATACGCTCGCAATACAATTGGATGATTTTGGTGACGAATCTTTGTTAAGTGCTTGTATATAGTGCTTACTAATACGCAACATTTGTAAATTATATATTCGATTGTACAAAAAGTCATACAGCTTTTGCAATTGGCGCACTCGCAATTTTCATTTGTTTATGTTTAATCATATTGCTACAAGCTTGTATATAATCTTGTAATTTTGCATAGGCACACATGGCTCAGAGATTTGTAAATTTTTAGGATCCGATAATGTCAGTCAAATTTAAAATTCGTTGTTAAGTGTTAGCATAAGTTGCCATTTGTGCAACATTTTTCGATACGTAGCAATTAATAATTATGTATTGTCCGATTTTACAAAATGTTATGCAGCTTTTATAGTTCTTGCACTCGCAGTTTTTTCTTTTGATTTGTTTATGAAATTACAAAATTTGTATAGCCGTTCTTGAGCGTAGCGAGTGTGAAAGTAATCTTAACTTTTTTAATGTAATTTGATGTGGACCATATGGAAATATCACGTTATTGCACAAACAACTTGTAATATAGATTGATATACTATCGTTTAGTTTTTTTTTTTTATGATTAGAATTGCTGTTTAGTTGTAGTACATAATTAGTATTAGAGGATAATTATAATTTCTTTACCAGATTATTTAGTGTATTTATAAGAGCATCAAACTTATTAGCCATTAAGTTATTAATAGCAGCTACTTGATCTAGCGCACGTGTGAAGGTACTGTATGGCATTGGCAATCCATCAAGGAGCCCGTTCTGTACCTGTTGTTGCTGTTGTTGTTTCAAGTGAAGTCTGCGCTGAAAGTTTTGCAGGTGTTTCTCAGCTGGATTACGCACCTTATTGGGTCTGCTTATATTATGGGCAGTTTCGCTGTAAGTAAGATTGACAGAATTATTAAGTGTGCTCAGATGTTGTTGCTGCTGCTTTATTTCATTGCTTCTCATATTCTTTATATTCTTAGATACCAGACGATTTGAATTAGTAGTAGCAAGAGCTGTATTGGTTGGCGACTGATGGCCATGTTGTTGTTGCCCATGTTTGCGCAGGTGTTGGCTTTGATGATCCTGTTGCATTGGGCCCTGGAGGCGAGGCGGCCGCTGTAACTGACTTGGCTGGTATTCGACTGAGACAGGGCAGTTTGGGATTTGAGCATTTCGATCTGTGAGTTGCTGATCCTGGACTCGTTTATTAGCTGTGCGTACACGATTGATCAAGAGTTTGGCTTTTTCCTCTTTAAAGGCTGGACAGCCCTTATAGCTGGCTATGTGCTTTCCTGTACAGTTAGCACATTTTGGATCTACATCTCTGGATTTAGTGCATGTTGTTGTGGGGTGTTCACCGGAGCACTTCATACATACAAATGGCATGCGACAGTAGTTCTTGCTATGGCCAAATGATTGGCAACGATGACACTGCACAGGATCAGAGCGTCTTAGTTGCCTTTCTACTGTAATATGTTGATTGCCTATTTCTGTAAGGGAACATATCTTCTTATGATCATCATTAAGTTGTGTTTCCAATTCTATCTCAAATAGGTTCATTGGTTTGCCAGTAAAGCGATGTTTGATAACCTTAATGAAGCGAGTGACATAGCCAAGTTCAGCTAACTGGTTGCGTATCCAGTCACATGGAGTGGAGTAGTGGAGATGACGAAAGATAACTCGAAAGCCTCGCTCTCTAGGCAGCTGGTATGTGTGCATGTTCGTGTTATTCGCATTTAGAAATGCCAGAATTGCATTATAGCTATCAGTCTCCTTGCACTGAATTCTGATACCATTGCCTTGAGTGCATTTTGTTATATAATTATTCGCACCTGGAATTCTATTAATCCTGTCGATTAGTGGCTGGATCTCATTGACATTTGGAATAAACAGAGATGGCAGCTTGGCACTCTGCAATCCTTGCCAAGAAGATTGTTGTTGTTGCTCAGCTTGCTGCTGTTGTTGGCGAAGGTCAGCGTTAGAACCTTCTTGAATGGGATCTGCACCAGAGTCATTTCTAGATCGCTCATCTGAACTGCTAGCGTCTATCTCTATATGCTCATTTGACCTAATAAGCGGTTCGGATATGCGTCTCCTTTTGAGGGATGATTCACGTGCAGTTTTGGATATGGTTTTGTTCACATCATAAAGTCGCACAACTGGCTGTGCCTGCATAGTTTTCCTAATAGATTTCAAACTTAATGAGAGTTCTTTGACGTGCGTTGCAATGCACATTAGGGGCCAAACTAAATTGGCTTCTTTATTTGCTTTGTTACTGTAGCTTAAGTAGCAACCTTTACAAATATAAATGGCGTTAGATTAACAGGGTGTATAATATAGTTTAATGCTGCATGTGTTACATATCATGCAGCATTGTAATGGCATCAGCATAAACAGCTGTTAGACATAAGCTATTCTGATTGTATTTACATTTGATTTAAGTTTATGTGCACAGCACATTTGATAAAGTAATGAAATAATATAATTATATGTTTTTTGAAACTTATTTGCAGCCTTCAGCTCAGGAAGAAGTGGAACGACATCAATAAAGGTTTTGGGTAAGCATAAAAGCTTCGCTGTACGTCAATTAGGCATAGTTGCTGGTATTGGCCGAGACAGTCTGCATATTGCTGCCGCACGATCACCCACAGCTGTCCAAGACAGGAAGAGGCACGACATCAGCGTAAGTACAGTACAGTACAGTACTGCAGGATATGCTATAAAAATAAGATATATTTTTGTGTATTATTGGCAGGAACATTGTCATCTTTGCGTCATCATCAAGGCATTTATTTCATTATTGGCAGGAACATCGTCTTGTGGATCGTCTTCCAGTTTCACGCCCAGCGCGCTGATTTGTTGTAGAGGTTACAGGCAGCGAATGTGAGTTTGAAATATTGATCAGTGTTCGAAGGTTTATTGATGTATAAATATGTCTTTTTTTTTTAGCGAGAGCGCAATGTTTGTCTTCATTGGGCATCATCTCCTTTTGAAGTATACGCTCGCAATACAATTGGATGATTTTGGTGACGAATCTTTTTCATTGACGTGCGTTGCAATGCACATTAGGGGCCAAACTAAATTGGCTTCTTTATTTGCTTTGTTACTGTAGCTAAGTAGCAACCTTTACAAATATTAATGGCGTTAGATTAACAGGGTGTATAATATAGTTTAATGCTGCATGTGTTACATATCATGCAGCATTGTAATGGCATCAGCATAAACAGCTGTTAGACATAAGCTATTCTGGTTGTATTTACATTTGATTTAAGTTTATGTGCACAGCACATGTGAGAAAGTAATGAAATAGTATAAATTATATGTTTTTAAAACTTATTTGCAGCCTTCAACGACATCAATAAAGGTTTTGGGTAAGCATAAAAGCTTCGTTGTACGTCAATTAGGCATAGTTGCTGGTATTGGCCGAGACAGTCTGCATATTGCTGCCGCAAGATCACCCACAGCTGTCCAAGACAGGAAGAGGCACTACATCAGCGTAAGTATAGTACAGTACAGTACTGCAGGATATGATTTCAGCCTTCAACTCAGGAAGAAGACGGACGACATCAATAAGGGATTTGGGTAAGTGAGATAGCTTCGCTGCACGTTGCTGGTATTAACCGATACTCTTTAGTTGTTGGTTCTGCTCATTGCGGCTTCGAGGTCGCCCACTGTTGCCAGCCACCACACCAAGGTGGGAAGAAGAACAACATCAGCACAAGCCATGGGTTGCAGAAGAGGGATTTTCGCAAGGCCAAGTCCTCGCCCAGCCGAGTCCATCCTAGTCAGAATGGTGATTATTCTGTTGAAATAGTACAGAACTGCAGAGTATGCTATAAAGAGAAGATCATTTTTATTATTGGCAGGAACATCGTCATCTTTTCGTCATCAAAAGCGATGATTAGAGGCATCAAGGATTTAAGCATTAACATGTTGATGATTGCTAGTCGTAGGCCGTCATGATTGCTGGTTAGATTTACGATGTGATTTATTTCTGAAGAAGATGTCATGACAAGTACAGAATTAAATGTCTTGAAGACATTTCTGTGTATCAATCAGATAATATTAATTCGTCAATTTCTTGCCCAAGTTGTTGCTGCAAATTGCCGATCCTCATTTCCAGCAATTGCTCATCGTCAATTGGAATTGGCTGTTCCATCAATTGTTGCGACTCAGCATGGGTTTGTTGTAATCTCATGTCAGGGATTATTAGTTGCTGAATTTGGATTGGCTGGTCTTTTATTAGGATTTCTAATTCAGGTCTAGTAATGGAGCCTTCCATGTACCTGCGCCGGTAAGTATTTATGGTCTTTTCATTAAATCTTTCAACTTGCTGAGGCGTATTCTCCCCATCCTGTGCAGGCTGCAGCTGGAGATCAGGTAGTATTAGCTGTTGGATCGCAATCGGTTGGTGCTGGATGAGCGAAATGAGGTTTTCTCTACTGATGAGTCCATTTCTGTACCTACGTCGATACTCATTGATTATCATCTCATTGAAGCGTATTGGCGGTTGTGGAGGACGAAATTGCTGTTTCTTTGACGTGCGTTGCAATGCACATTAGGGGCCAAACTAAATTGGCTTCTTTATTTGCTTTGTTACTGTAGCTTAAGTAGCAACCTTTACAAATATAAATGGCGTTAGATTAACAGGGTGTATAATATAGTTTAATGCTGCATGTGTTACATATCATGCAGCATTGTAATGGCATCAGCATAAACAGCTGTTAGACATAAGCTATTCTGATTGTATTTACATTTGATTTAAGTTTATGTGCACAGCACATTTGATAAAGTAATGAAATAATATAATTATATGTTTTTTGAAACTTATTTGCAGCCTTCAGCTCAGGAAGAAGTGGAACGACATCAATAAAGGTTTTGGGTAAGCATAAAAGCTTCGCTGTACGTCAATTAGGCATAGTTGCTGGTATTGGCCGAGACAGTCTGCATATTGCTGCCGCACGATCACCCACAGCTGTCCAAGACAGGAAGAGGCACGACATCAGCGTAAGTACAGTACAGTACAGTACTGCAGGATATGCTATAAAAATAAGATATATTTTTGTGTATTATTGGCAGGAACATTGTCATCTTTGCGTCATCATCAAGGCATTTATTTCATTATTGGCAGGAACATCGTCTTGTGGATCGTCTTCCAGTTTCACGCCCAGCGCGCTGATTTGTTGTAGAGGTTACAGGCAGCGAATGTGAGTTTGAAATATTGATCAGTGTTCGAAGGTTTATTGATGTATAAATATGTCTTTTTTTTTTAGCGAGAGCGCAATGTTTGTCTTCATTGGGCATCATCTCCTTTTGAAGTATACGCTCGCAATACAATTGGATGATTTTGGTGACGAATCTTTGTTAAGTGCTTGTATATAGTGCTTACTAATACGCAACATTTGTAAATTATATATTCGATTGTACAAAAAGTCATACAGCTTTTGCAATTGGCGCACTCGCAATTTTCATTTGTTTATGTTTAATCATATTGCTACAAGCTTGTATATAATCTTGTAATTTTGCATAGGCACACATGGCTCAGAGATTTGTAAATTTTTAGGATCCGATAATGTCAGTCAAATTTAAAATTCGTTGTTAAGTGTTAGCATAAGTTGCCATTTGTGCAACATTTTTCGATACGTAGCAATTAATAATTATGTATTGTCCGATTTTACAAAATGTTATGCAGCTTTTATAGTTCTTGCACTCGCAGTTTTTTTCTTTTGATTTGTTTATGAAATTACAAAATTTGTATAGCCGTTCTTGAGCGTAGCGAGTGTGAAAGTAATCTTAACTTTTTTAATGTAATTTGATGTGGACCATATGGAAATATCACGTTATTGCACAAACAACTTGTAATATAGATTGATATACTATCGTTTAGTTTTTTTTTTTTTTATGTTTAGAATTGCTGTTTAGTTGTAGTACATAATTAGTATTAGAGGATAATTATAATTTCTTTACCAGATTATTTAGTGTATTTATAAGAGCATCAAACTTATTAGCCATTAAGTTATTAATAGCAGCTACTTGATCTAGCGCACGTGTGAAGGTACTGTATGGCATTGGCAATCCATCAAGGAGCCCGTTCTGTACCTGTTGTTGCTGTTGTTGTTTCAAGTGAAGTCTGCGCTGAAAGTTTTGCAGGTGTTTCTCAGCTGGATTACGCACCTTATTGGGTCTGCTTATATTATGGGCAGTTTCGCTGTAAGTAAGATTGACAGAATTATTAAGTGTGCTCAGATGTTGTTGCTGCTGCTTTATTTCATTGCTTCTCATATTCTTTATATTCTTAGATACCAGACGATTTGAATTAGTAGTAGCAAGAGCTGTATTGGTTGGCGACTGATGGCCATGTTGTTGTTGCCCATGTTTGCGCAGGTGTTGGCTTTGATGATCCTGTTGCATTGGGCCCTGGAGGCGAGGCGGCCGCTGTAACTGACTTGGCTGGTATTCGACTGAGACAGGGCAGTTTGGGATTTGAGCATTTCGATCTGTGAGTTGCTGATCCTGGACTCGTTTATTAGCTGTGCGTACACGATTGATCAAGAGTTTGGCTTTTTCCTCTTTAAAGGCTGGACAGCCCTTATAGCTGGCTATGTGCTTTCCTGTACAGTTAGGACATTTTGGATCTACATCTCTGGATTTAGTGCATGTTGTTGTGGGGTGTTCACCGGAGCACTTCATACATACAAATGGCATGCGACAGTAGTTCTTGCTATGGCCAAATGATTGGCAACGATGACACTGCACAGGATCAGAGCGTCTTAGTTGCCTTTCTACTGTAATATGTTGATTGCCTATTTCTGTAAGGGAACATATCTTCTTATGATCATCATTAAGTTGTGTTTCCAATTCTATCTCAAATAGGTTCATTGGTTTGCCAGTAAAGCGATGTTTGATAACCTTAATGAAGCGAGTGACATAGCCAAGTTCAGCTAACTGGTTGCGTATCCAGTCACATGGAGTGGAGTAGTGGAGATGACGAAAGATAACTCGAAAGCCTCGCTCTCTAGGCAGCTGGTATGTGTGCATGTTCGTGTTATTCGCATTTAGAAATGCCAGAATTGCATTATAGCTATCAGTCTCCTTGCACTGAATTCTGATACCATTGCCTTGAGTGCATTTTGTTATATAATTATTCGCACCTGGAATTCTATTAATCCTGTCGATTAGTGGCTGGATCTCATTGACATTTGGAATAAACAGAGATGGCAGCTTGGCACTCTGCAATCCTTGCCAAGAAGATTGTTGTTGTTGCTCAGCTTGCTGCTGTTGTTGGCGAAGGTCAGCGTTAGAACCTTCTTGAATGGGATCTGCACCAGAATCATTTCTAGATCGCTCATCTGAACTGCTAGCGTCTATCTCTATATGCTCATTTGACCTAATAAGCGGTTCGGATATGCGTCTCCTTTTGAGGGATGATTCACGTGCAGTTTTGGATATGGTTTTGTTCACATCATAAAGTCGCACAACTGGCTGTGCCTGCATAGTTTTCCTAATAGATTTCAAACTTAATGAGAGTGGATAGTTTTTCCGCTTCCTATGTTGAAGAGAAGTAATAACCTTGCGCTTAATAACATCAGCAGGATGGTGGTTACTGGCAGTATTTCTCCTGGGTGTGGGATACGGAATCGCACCTGTACTCGGCACAGCATCCATAAGATCTGCTGCAGTCAGATTAAGCTCTTCAGTTGGGATTGGCTGAGCCTCTACATGGCTTTGACTCAAACCTGGGAGAGAGTGCAGGTCATCACTTGTGGTTTGATGGTGCAGAGACTCGATGTCATTGGCGTTTGGCGCCAATTTATTGCCTTTTGGCGGGCTTTTTGGAGACAACACTACATTCTTATTATGATTTGGCGGGCTTTTAGTTGTCAAATTAGTCTTGTTAATATGCTGATTATCGCGAAAATGATGATTAAAATTATTATTCTTTACGATTGTTGGCATTGCGGTTATATGTTGGCCAGACTTATTAGCTTTAAGCGATAATTTAATTGTATTATTAGAGTTTTCATTAATGACATCACAATTTACATCACTGTTTTCATCACATATTTGTTCTTGGTTATTATTTGGTTTGGTGTTGGCAGTGCCTTCAGAGGACATTTTGTTTTCTAATAACGGACCGTTATATTCAGTAAAAGTACAGTCTAGTGGGGGGTCTTTTTCTTTGACGTGCGTTGCAATGCACATTAGGGGCCAAACTAAATTGGCTTCTTTATTTGCTTTGTTACTGTAGCTTAAGTAGCAACCTTTACAAATATAAATGGCGTTAGATTAACAGGGTGTATAATATAGTTTAATGCTGCATGTGTTACATATCATGCAGCATTGTAATGGCATCAGCATAAACAGCTGTTAGACATAAGCTATTCTGATTGTATTTACATTTGATTTAAGTTTATGTGCACAGCACATTTGATAAAGTAATGAAATAATATAATTATATGTTTTTTGAAACTTATTTGCAGCCTTCAGCTCAGGAAGAAGTGGAACGACATCAATAAAGGTTTTGGGTAAGCATAAAAGCTTCGCTGTACGTCAATTAGGCATAGTTGCTTTCTTTGACGTGCGTTGCAATGCACATTAGGGGCCAAACTAAATTGGCTTCTTTATTTGCTTTGTTACTGTAGCTTAAGTAGCAACCTTTACAAATATAAATGGCGTTAGATTAACAGGGTGTATAATATAGTTTAATGCTGCATGTGTTACATATCATGCAGCATTGTAATGGCATCAGCATAAACAGCTGTTAGACATAAGCTATTCTGATTGTATTTACATTTGATTTAAGTTTATGTGCACAGCACATTTGATAAAGTAATGAAATAATATAATTATATGTTTTTTGAAACTTATTTGCAGCCTTCAGCTCAGGAAGAAGTGGAACGACATCAATAAAGGTTTTGGGTAAGCATAAAAGCTTCGCTGTACGTCAATTAGGCATAGTTGCTGGTATTGGCCGAGACAGTCTGCATATTGCTGCCGCACGATCACCCACAGCTGTCCAAGACAGGAAGAGGCACGACATCAGCGTAAGTACAGTACAGTACAGTACTGCAGGATATGCTATAAAAATAAGATATATTTTTGTGTATTATTGGCAGGATTCTTTGACGTGCGTTGCAATGCACATTAGGGGCCAAACTAAATTGGCTTCTTTATTTGCTTTGTTACTGTAGCTTAAGTAGCAACCTTTACAAATATAAATGGCGTTAGATTAACAGGGTGTATAATATAGTTTAATGCTGCATGTGTTACATATCATGCAGCATTGTAATGGCATCAGCATAAACAGCTGTTAGACATAAGCTATTCTGATTGTATTTACATTTGATTTAAGTTTATGTGCACAGCACATTTGATAAAGTAATGAAATAATATAATTATATGTTTTTTGAAACTTATTTGCAGCCTTCAGCTCAGGAAGAAGTGGAACGACATCAATAAAGGTTTTGGGTAAGCATAAAAGCTTCGCTGTACGTCAATTAGGCATAGTTGCTGGTATTGGCCGAGACAGTCTGCATATTGCTGCCGCACGATCACCCACAGCTGTCCAAGACAGGAAGAGGCACGACATCAGCGTAAGTACGGTACAGTACAGTACTGCAGGATATGCTATAAAAATAAGATATATTTTTGTCTATTATTGGCAGGAACATTGTCATCTTTGCGTCATCATCAAGGCATTTATTTCATTATTGGCAGGAACATCGTCTTGTGGATCGTCTTCCAGTTTCACGCCCAGCGCGCTGATTTGTTGTAGAGGTTACAGGCAGCGAATGTGAGTTTGAAATATTGATCAGTGTTCGAAGGTTTATTGATGTATAAATATGTCTTTTTTTTAGCGAGAGCGCAATGTTTGTCTTCATTGGGCATCATCTCCTTTTGAAGTATACGCTCGCAATACAATTGGATGATTTTGGTGACGAATCTTTGTTAAGTGCTTGTATATAGTGCTTACTAATACGCAACATTTGTAAATTATATATTCGATTGTACAAAAAGTCATACAGCTTTTGCAATTGGCGCACTCGCAATTTTCATTTGTTTATGTTTAATCATATTGCTACAAGCTTGTATATAATCTTGTAATTTTGCATAGGCACACATGGCTCAGAGATTTGTAAATTTTTAGGATCCGATAATGTCAGTCAAATTTAAAATTCGTTGTTAAGTGTTAGCATAAGTTGCCATTTGTGCAACATTTTTCGATACGTAGCAATTAATAATTATGTATTGTCCGATTTTACAAAATGTTATGCAGCTTTTATAGTTCTTGCACTCGCAGTTTTTTCTTTTGATTTGTTTATGAAATTACAAAATTTGTATAGCCGTTCTTGAGCGTAGCGAGTGTGAAAGTAATCTTAACTTTTTTAATGTAATTTGATGTGGACCATATGGAAATATCACGTTATTGCACAAACAACTTGTAATATAGATTGATATACTATCGTTTAGTTTTTTTTTTTTATGATTAGAATTGCTGTTTAGTTGTAGTACATAATTAGTATTAGAGGATAATTATAATTTCTTTACCAGATTATTTAGTGTATTTATAAGAGCATCAAACTTATTAGCCATTAAGTTATTAATAGCAGCTACTTGATCTAGCGCACGTGTGAAGGTACTGTATGGCATTGGCAATCCATCAAGGAGCCCGTTCTGTACCTGTTGTTGCTGTTGTTGTTTCAAGTGAAGTCTGCGCTGAAAGTTTTGCAGGTGTTTCTCAGCTGGATTACGCACCTTATTGGGTCTGCTTATATTATGGGCAGTTTCGCTGTAAGTAAGATTGACAGAATTATTAAGTGTGCTCAGATGTTGTTGCTGCTGCTTTATTTCATTGCTTCTCATATTCTTTATATTCTTAGATACCAGACGATTTGAATTAGTAGTAGCAAGAGCTGTATTGGTTGGCGACTGATGGCCATGTTGTTGTTGCCCATGTTTGCGCAGGTGTTGGCTTTGATGATCCTGTTGCATTGGGCCCTGGAGGCGAGGCGGCCGCTGTAACTGACTTGGCTGGTATTCGACTGAGACAGGGCAGTTTGGGATTTGAGCATTTCGATCTGTGAGTTGCTGATCCTGGACTCGTTTATTAGCTGTGCGTACACGATTGATCAAGAGTTTGGCTTTTTCCTCTTTAAAGGCTGGACAGCCCTTATAGCTGGCTATGTGCTTTCCTGTACAGTTAGCACATTTTGGATCTACATCTCTGGATTTAGTGCATGTTGTTGTGGGGTGTTCACCGGAGCACTTCATACATACAAATGGCATGCGACAGTAGTTCTTGCTATGGCCAAATGATTGGCAACGATGACACTGCACAGGATCAGAGCGTCTTAGTTGCCTTTCTACTGTAATATGTTGATTGCCTATTTCTGTAAGGGAACATATCTTCTTATGATCATCATTAAGTTGTGTTTCCAATTCTATCTCAAATAGGTTCATTGGTTTGCCAGTAAAGCGATGTTTGATAACCTTAATGAAGCGAGTGACATAGCCAAGTTCAGCTAACTGGTTGCGTATCCAGTCACATGGAGTGGAGTAGTGGAGATGACGAAAGATAACTCGAAAGCCTCGCTCTCTAGGCAGCTGGTATGTGTGCATGTTCGTGTTATTCGCATTTAGAAATGCCAGAATTGCATTATAGCTATCAGTCTCCTTGCACTGAATTCTGATACCATTGCCTTGAGTGCATTTTGTTATATAATTATTCGCACCTGGAATTCTATTAATCCTGTCGATTAGTGGCTGGATCTCATTGACATTTGGAATAAACAGAGATGGCAGCTTGGCACTCTGCAATCCTTGCCAAGAAGATTGTTGTTGTTGCTCAGCTTGCTGCTGTTGTTGGCGAAGGTCAGCGTTAGAACCTTCTTGAATGGGATCTGCACCAGAGTCATTTCTAGATCGCTCATCTGAACTGCTAGCGTCTATCTCTATATGCTCATTTGACCTAATAAGCGGTTCGGATATGCGTCTCCTTTTGAGGGATGATTCACGTGCAGTTTTGGATATGGTTTTGTTCACATCATAAAGTCGCACAACTGGCTGTGCCTGCATAGTTTTCCTAATAGATTTCAAACTTAATGAGAGTGGAAAGTTTTTCCGCTTTCTATGTTGAAGAGAAGTAATAACCTTGCGCTTAATAACATCAGCAGGATGGTGGTTACTGGCAGTATTTCTCCTGGGTGTGGGATACGGAATCGCACCTGTACTCGGCACAGCATCCATAAGATCTGCTGCAGTCAGATTAAGCTCTTCAGTTGGGATTGGCTGAGCCTCTACATGGCTTTGACTCAAACCTGGGAGAGAGTGCAGGTCATCACTTGTGGTTTGATGGTGCAGAGACTCGATGTCATTGGCGTTTGGCGCCAATTTATTGCCTTTTGGCGGGCTTTTTGGAGACAACACTACATTCTTATTATGATTTGGCGGGCTTTTAGTTGTCAAATTAGTCTTGTTAATATGCTGATTATCGCGAAAATGATGATTAAAATTATTATTCTTTACGATTGTTGGCATTGCGGTTATATGTTGGCCAGACTTATTAGCTTTAAGCGATAATTTAATTGTATTATTAGAGTTTTCATTAATGACATCACAATTTACATCACTGTTTTCATCACATATTTGTTCTTGGTTATTATTTGGTTTGGTGTTGGCAGTGCCTTCAGAGGACATTTTGTTTTCTAATAACGGACCGTTATATTCAGTAAAAGTACAGTCTAGTGGGGGGTCCAAAGGTTGCTCTCCGGATAACTCAGACTCATCATCCGTCCATACATTGTATGGTTTTTTATACGTATTTTTAAACATATTTGCACATAAAGTGTCTGCAATAAGCGATCTCGCGGTTGAGTTTTTATATACGCGACGAATTGTATATTTTCTGTGCTCCGCAAAGCCACACACAGTACACGCACGCGCCCAGAAAACAAATTATTTACGAATAATTAATAATTACAATGTTCTAATTTTAATCTTTTTGATTTGTTTGCAATATTTTAAATAAATGTTTTTGATTTTTAATGTTTCTTGATTTTTAATCTTAATAACGTTTGGCTTTTTTTTCTTTCTTCATTGACGTGCGTTGCAATGCACATTAGGGGCCAAACTAAATTGGCTTCTTTATTTGCTTTGTTACTGTAGCTTAAGTAGCAACCTTTACAAATATTAATGGCGTTAGATTAACAGGGTGTATAATATAGTTTAATGCTGCATGTGTTACATATCATGCAGCATTGTAATGGCATCAGCATAAACAGCTGTTAGACATAAGCTATTCTGGTTGTATTTACATTTGATTTAAGTTTATGTGCACAGCACATGTGAGAAAGTAATGAAATAGTATAAATTATATGTTTTTAAAACTTATTTGCAGCCTTCAACGACATCAATAAAGGTTTTGGGTAAGCATAAAAGCTTCGTTGTACGTCAATTAGGCATAGTTGCTGGTATTGGCCGAGACAGTCTGCATATTGCTGCCGCAAGATCACCCACAGCTGTCCAAGACAGGAAGAGGCACTACATCAGCGTAAGTATAGTACAGTACAGTACTGCAGGATATGATTTCAGCCTTCAACTCAGGAAGAAGACGGACGACATCAATAAGGGATTTGGGTAAGTGAGATAGCTTCGCTGCACGTTGCTGGTATTAACCGATACTCTTTAGTTGTTGGTTCTGCTCATTGCGGCTTCGAGGTCGCCCACTGTTGCCAGCCACCACACCAAGGTGGGAAGAAGAACAACATCAGCACAAGCCATGGGTTGCAGAAGAGGGATTTTCGCAAGGCCAAGTCCTCGCCCAGCCGAGTCCATCCTAGTCAGAATGGTGATTATTCTGTTGAAATAGTACAGAACTGCAGAGTATGCTATAAAGAGAAGATCATTTTTATTATTGGCAGGAACATCGTCATCTTTTCGTCATCAAAAGCGATGATTAGAGGCATCAAGGATTTAAGCATTAACATGTTGATGATTGCTAGTCGTAGGCCGTCATGATTGCTGGTTAGATTTACGATGTGATTTATTTCTGAAGAAGATGTCATGACAAGTACAGAATTAAATGTCTTGAAGACATTTCTGTGTATCAATCAGATAATATTAATTCGTCAATTTCTTGCCCAAGTTGTTGCTGCAAATTGCCGATCCTCATTTCCAGCAATTGCTCATCGTCAATTGGAATTGGCTGTTCCATCAATTGTTGCGACTCAGCATGGGTTTGTTGTAATCTCATGTCAGGGATTATTAGTTGCTGAATTTGGATTGGCTGGTCTTTTATTAGGATTTCTAATTCAGGTCTAGTAATGGAGCCTTCCATGTACCTGCGCCGGTAAGTATTTATGGTCTTTTCATTAAATCTTTCAACTTGCTGAGGCGTATTCTCCCCATCCTGTGCAGGCTGCAGCTGGAGATCAGGTAGTATTAGCTGTTGGATCGCAATCGGTTGGTGCTGGATGAGCGAAATGAGGTTTTCTCTACTGATGAGTCCATTTCTGTACCTACGTCGATACTCATTGATTATCATCTCATTGAAGCGTATTGGCGGTTGTGGAGGACGAAATTGCTGTTGTTGTTCGCGCATTGCAATTCTTTGTGCATTTTCACAATCCAGCTGCATCCTCAGTAGCGTTGGCAGGTGTTCTTCATGTGCTATCTGCTGTTGTTGCTGTAGAGGATGGAAGTGTTTCAGCAATTGTTGAGAATATCTAGGCCACACTAGGCGTTGTGGAACAAATGGTTCGTGAAGTATCTTACGAGCCTCCTGATTGGGGTGATTGACTAAAGAGTTAGCAAATCTATTGCTGGCTTGTTGAAAAGCTTCATCCAAAGTCTTGATGTTATATGCATCTCGCAATGATGGTTCCTTGTGTACCAAGGTGCGTTCATGGATTCCTTATGATGATATTTTGATAGTCTAATGCGACGAATTTGGGTTAGAGACACTAGGGCTCCCAAAAGGGATTGTACTGCCACACAGGGGCCATTAACTGCTTATACACAAGTGCTTTGCATTTTTTGGACAGCTTACTGCTACTTCCCAGCAGCATTCAAATTTCTTGAAATGGAACGTAATTATGCAGAGGTAGTGACATGCGCCTTAAGCACTAGTCTTCGATCCAGGAGTAACCCTAGGTATTGATGCCGAGTTTTGTTCATAATTGGGATCGTTGGATGCGTGGGCTAAGTAATCTTCAGTATGATTTAGCTTTCGCAGAGTGAATAATACATGTGCTGTTTTTCCAACATTATTGATGACATTATTTGCCCAGACCATAAACCGGGCCAGATATTGGTATTAGAGCTAGTTGATAAAGAATGTTATATTGGATGCATAATAATGGGTATTGTATTTGATAGTAGATGATGAGCTATCTAAGTGCGTTGCAAACTGGGAGATGATCTTTAGATTGAGCAAGTGGATGTCGGAAGAATAAATGGTGTACAAGATAGGACCCAGGACGCTCCCTTGAGGAACCCCTGCGTTTAGTTTTCCCAATCTGAGACTGTGCATCGTTGAGTGAACAGCTAGATCTGCAGATAGCTTTGTAGCACTTGGAAGAGTGGATAAGGATAGTTTATTAGTTACAAAAGCCCAGTGCCATACACGATCAAACTTGTGATGTAATAAAGATGCGAGCAGTAGTGTTTCTTGTCAAAAGTTTATTATAATTGGGTTACCGAGTTTGTAGCCCTGATCTTTTCAACCCAAATTGATGGCGCACAGCATTGGCAAAGTCTTCAATCATATAGTAGTTTGAGTAGGAGCAGATTTATTGGGCGGTAAGATTTAATTATCAGTGCTTTTTCCTGGCTTGTTATATTTTAATTGCGGCAGATTTCCATTTTTTAGGGAAGTATTTGAATCTCAGAATGCTGTTAAATATTAGCGCTAGATATATGATTGCCGTCTGTGGTAGTGATTTAATAACTGGTTATCAATGTTGTCAATTCCGGGAGATTTTTGGATTGCTAGCAAGTATATTTCAACTGTGATTTCGTTACTGTGATTGGTCGAAAAGATAATTATAGCTGTCTGCATTTGATGTTATATTGTAGTTGCTGCTGATGCTTGGATCGCAGTTGTTCTTCTAATTTTTCTTTGCGAGCGTTTTCATAGTATTCGTATATATGGGATAAAGGTTGTCAAGATGTGATACAAACGCCTCTGCCTTCTCTGCTGTGCTCTTAGTCCAGGAACTGCTGTTGTTGCCATGCCAGATTCTACTTTAAGTGGCCAGTTTGGTTCAGGCTGCCTTTTGAGTTTATTGGTAAGACTCCACATCTTTGTATTCTGTAACGATCTTGGATATATTGTAAGTTTTTAGATGTTTAGTTTTAGCAAAGACAGTGCTTTCTTTAATCGGTTTTCAACAAGTCTGTACTTTGCCTGGTGATGGTGTGGTAGTATAAGTTTATTTGACGTTTAAGTTGTAAGTTTTTGGCTTGGCTATTTAGAATATATCCAGTTTGAGGATATATATATGACGTTGTAGTCGTCTTAGAGGACAAGCAGATGCTGATTTTTTTTATAGATTTTGGTTTAGCCGAGTGATTTTGTTTTAGTTGTGATTATGTTTCTTCATTTTTGGAGTATTGATCCTTGTTTGGTAGATGGAACGAGATGAGTCAAGACCCATTGAATATGTATGGGGAGATATCTGATTGCAGTAATTGTTGATAAATTCGAAGGCTTTTAGTTTTCATACCTCCGTATTAGAAAGTCAATGCTGAGGGGCGCTTTCTATTATCATATGGGTAGTGGGTTGGGCCACCAGTTGCCAAAACATATAGCGTTTGTGTCCATGGATGATTCCATAAGGCTTACCTCTCGGCAGCTTCGTAGCCCCACCAAGCATGCTTAGGTTAATCAAATTAGAAAGTCAGTGTTATAGTT
Organism: Drosophila ustulata; assembly: GCA_035047365.1. Lineage (NCBI taxonomy): Eukaryota > Metazoa > Arthropoda > Insecta > Diptera > Drosophilidae > Drosophila > Drosophila ustulata. The sequence continues at coordinate 32,547,916 of JAWNPT010000094.1, forward strand.
ATGGAATGGTAAAATGATTTGGATAGGTGGGCAAAGGAGCGGCTAAAATCGTGATGTTTTAGTGTTTGGTAAGGTAGGGATATGCATTTGTAAGTAAGGAGTTAGGTTGAGGATTTTGTGGCGAACCATACCCACCACTTCTATGGCTTTGTGGTGAGTTGAAAGTTGTGGTGTTTGCTGGTTTTGTAGACGTATCTAGTGTTGAGTTTTTGGGTATGATTTTTTTTGTGATGTTTTCCATTCCATTTTTGTTGCTAGAAGTTCAAAAGAATTTGAAAGTTGGTAATTGATTGTAAGTAGCTAAATATGGATTTATACTTTGTTTGGAAATTTGGGCCTATTATTATCATATGAGTTAGATTATGGAATATTCTAGAGTGATTATCTTTATATTATTCTGTTGGGTTGAGTGAAGTCAGAGTGTAATATTCATTAGTTTATATGGAACATTTTATATGCCTTCAGATTATGGCGTGTTTTAATATTTGGATTATTTTGAATGTACCCCATGAATCAATTATATAGCGTTGCAGATTTGTTTTTGGTTTTAGCAAATTGGTGTTGGCAAGGTTCAGAAGCCATTTATTTAAATAACGGTCAGTAGATTCAGTGGAAGTACAGTCTGTTGTGGGGTTCAAAGGCCGCTCCTTGACACCTCAGACACTTTACTTGTTCATACATTGTGTGGCTATTTTATGTTTTTTTCCTTTTTTCAAACATATTCGCACATAAATGTCTTCAATAAGCAATCTCGCAGTTGGGTTTTCCCTCTTCTTCTTTTTATATTCGCGACGACTTGTATATTTTCTGTGATCTGCAAAGCCACACACACACACGCACGCGCCCCGAAAATTTCCTATATAATTAACTTTATTCTAATTTATCTTTGATTTGTACCTATTTTAATTAAATGATTTTGATTTTTATTGTTTCTTGATTTTTAATCTTAATGGCTTTTGGCTTTTCTCTTTTCTTTCTTTCTTTGACGTGCGTTGCAATGCACATTAGGGGCCAAACTAAATTGGCTTCTTTATTTGCTTTGTTACTGTAGCTTAAGTAGCAACCTTTACAAATATAAATGGCGTTAGATTAACAGGGTGTATAATATAGTTTAATGCTGCATGTGTTACATATCATGCAGCATTGTAATGGCATCAGCATAAACAGCTGTTAGACATAAGCTATTCTGATTGTATTTACATTTGATTTAAGTTTATGTGCACAGCACATTTGATAAAGTAATGAAATAATATAATTATATGTTTTTTGAAACTTATTTGCAGCCTTCAGCTCAGGAAGAAGTGGAACGACATCAATAAAGGTTTTGGGTAAGCATAAAAGCTTCGCTGTACGTCAATTAGGCATAGTTGCTGGTATTGGCCGAGACAGTCTGCATATTGCTGCCGCACGATCACCCACAGCTGTCCAAGACAGGAAGAGGCACGACATCAGCGTAAGTACGGTACAGTACAGTACTGCAGGATATGCTATAAAAATAAGATATATTTTTGTCTATTATTGGCAGGAACATTGTCATCTTTGCGTCATCATCAAGGCATTTATTTCATTATTGGCAGGAACATCGTCTTGTGGATCGTCTTCCAGTTTCACGCCCAGCGCGCTGATTTGTTGTAGAGGTTACAGGCAGCGAATGTGAGTTTGAAATATTGATCAGTGTTCGAAGGTTTATTGATGTATAAATATGTCTTTTTTTTAGCGAGAGCGCAATGTTTGTCTTCATTGGGCATCATCTCCTTTTGAAGTATACGCTCGCAATACAATTGGATGATTTTGGTGACGAATCTTTGTTAAGTGCTTGTATATAGTGCTTACTAATACGCAACATTTGTAAATTATATATTCGATTGTACAAAAAGTCATACAGCTTTTGCAATTGGCGCACTCGCAATTTTCATTTGTTTATGTTTAATCATATTGCTACAAGCTTGTATATAATCTTGTAATTTTGCATAGGCACACATGGCTCAGAGATTTGTAAATTTTTAGGATCCGATAATGTCAGTCAAATTTAAAATTCGTTGTTAAGTGTTAGCATAAGTTGCCATTTGTGCAACATTTTTCGATACGTAGCAATTAATAATTATGTATTGTCCGATTTTACAAAATGTTATGCAGCTTTTATAGTTCTTGCACTCGCAGTTTTTTCTTTTGATTTGTTTATGAAATTACAAAATTTGTATAGCCGTTCTTGAGCGTAGCGAGTGTGAAAGTAATCTTAACTTTTTTAATGTAATTTGATGTGGACCATATGGAAATATCACGTTATTGCACAAACAACTTGTAATATAGATTGATATACTATCGTTTAGTTTTTTTTTTTTATGATTAGAATTGCTGTTTAGTTGTAGTACATAATTAGTATTAGAGGATAATTATAATTTCTTTACCAGATTATTTAGTGTATTTATAAGAGCATCAAACTTATTAGCCATTAAGTTATTAATAGCAGCTACTTGATCTAGCGCACGTGTGAAGGTACTGTATGGCATTGGCAATCCATCAAGGAGCCCGTTCTGTACCTGTTGTTGCTGTTGTTGTTTCAAGTGAAGTCTGCGCTGAAAGTTTTGCAGGTGTTTCTCAGCTGGATTACGCACCTTATTGGGTCTGCTTATATTATGGGCAGTTTCGCTGTAAGTAAGATTGACAGAATTATTAAGTGTGCTCAGATGTTGTTGCTGCTGCTTTATTTCATTGCTTCTCATATTCTTTATATTCTTAGATACCAGACGATTTGAATTAGTAGTAGCAAGAGCTGTATTGGTTGGCGACTGATGGCCATGTTGTTGTTGCCCATGTTTGCGCAGGTGTTGGCTTTGATGATCCTGTTGCATTGGGCCCTGGAGGCGAGGCGGCCGCTGTAACTGACTTGGCTGGTATTCGACTGAGACAGGGCAGTTTGGGATTTGAGCATTTCGATCTGTGAGTTGCTGATCCTGGACTCGTTTATTAGCTGTGCGTACACGATTGATCAAGAGTTTGGCTTTTTCCTCTTTAAAGGCTGGACAGCCCTTATAGCTGGCTATGTGCTTTCCTGTACAGTTAGCACATTTTGGATCTACATCTCTGGATTTAGTGCATGTTGTTGTGGGGTGTTCACCGGAGCACTTCATACATACAAATGGCATGCGACAGTAGTTCTTGCTATGGCCAAATGATTGGCAACGATGACACTGCACAGGATCAGAGCGTCTTAGTTGCCTTTCTACTGTAATATGTTGATTGCCTATTTCTGTAAGGGAACATATCTTCTTATGATCATCATTAAGTTGTGTTTCCAATTCTATCTCAAATAGGTTCATTGGTTTGCCAGTAAAGCGATGTTTGATAACCTTAATGAAGCGAGTGACATAGCCAAGTTCAGCTAACTGGTTGCGTATCCAGTCACATGGAGTGGAGTAGTGGAGATGACGAAAGATAACTCGAAAGCCTCGCTCTCTAGGCAGCTGGTATGTGTGCATGTTCGTGTTATTCGCATTTAGAAATGCCAGAATTGCATTATAGCTATCAGTCTCCTTGCACTGAATTCTGATACCATTGCCTTGAGTGCATTTTGTTATATAATTATTCGCACCTGGAATTCTATTAATCCTGTCGATTAGTGGCTGGATCTCATTGACATTTGGAATAAACAGAGATGGCAGCTTGGCACTCTGCAATCCTTGCCAAGAAGATTGTTGTTGTTGCTCAGCTTGCTGCTGTTGTTGGCGAAGGTCAGCGTTAGAACCTTCTTGAATGGGATCTGCACCAGAGTCATTTCTAGATCGCTCATCTGAACTGCTAGCGTCTATCTCTATATGCTCATTTGACCTAATAAGCGGTTCGGATATGCGTCTCCTTTTGAGGGATGATTCACGTGCAGTTTTGGATATGGTTTTGTTCACATCATAAAGTCGCACAACTGGCTGTGCCTGCATAGTTTTCCTAATAGATTTCAAACTTAATGAGAGTGGAAAGTTTTTCCGCTTTCTATGTTGAAGAGAAGTAATAACCTTGCGCTTAATAACATCAGCAGGATGGTGGTTACTGGCAGTATTTCTCCTGGGTGTGGGATACGGAATCGCACCTGTACTCGGCACAGCATCCATAAGATCTGCTGCAGTCAGATTAAGCTCTTCAGTTGGGATTGGCTGAGCCTCTACATGGCTTTGACTCAAACCTGGGAGAGAGTGCAGGTCATCACTTGTGGTTTGATGGTGCAGAGACTCGATGTCATTGGCGTTTGGCGCCAATTTATTGCCTTTTGGCGGGCTTTTTGGAGACAACACTACATTCTTATTATGATTTGGCGGGCTTTTAGTTGTCAAATTAGTCTTGTTAATATGCTGATTATCGCGAAAATGATGATTAAAATTATTATTCTTTACGATTGTTGGCATTGCGGTTATATGTTGGCCAGACTTATTAGCTTTAAGCGATAATTTAATTGTATTATTAGAGTTTTCATTAATGACATCACAATTTACATCACTGTTTTCATCACATATTTGTTCTTGGTTATTATTTGGTTTGGTGTTGGCAGTGCCTTCAGAGGACATTTTGTTTTCTAATAACGGACCGTTATATTCAGTAAAAGTACAGTCTAGTGGGGGGTCCAAAGGTTGCTCTCCGGATAACTCAGACTCATCATCCGTCCATACATTGTATGGTTTTTTATACGTATTTTTAAACATATTTGCACATAAAGTGTCTGCAATAAGCGATCTCGCGGTTGAGTTTTTATATACGCGACGAATTGTATATTTTCTGTGCTCCGCAAAGCCACACACAGTACACGCACGCGCCCAGAAAACAAATTATTTACGAATAATTAATAATTACAATGTTCTAATTTTAATCTTTTTGATTTGTTTGCAATATTTTAAATAAATGTTTTTGATTTTTAATGTTTCTTGATTTTTAATCTTAATAACGTTTGGCTTTTTTTCTTTCTTCTTTGACGTGCGTTGCAATGCACATTAGGGGCCAAACTAAATTGGCTTCTTTATTTGCTTTGTTACTGTAGCTTAAGTAGCAACCTTTACAAATATAAATGGCGTTAGATTAACAGGGTGTATAATATAGTTTAATGCTGCATGTGTTACATATCATGCAGCATTGTAATGGCATCAGCATAAACAGCTGTTAGACATAAGCTATTCTGATTGTATTTACATTTGATTTAAGTTTATGTGCACAGCACATTTGATAAAGTAATGAAATAATATAATTATATGTTTTTTGAAACTTATTTGCAGCCTTCAGCTCAGGAAGAAGTGGAACGACATCAATAAAGGTTTTGGGTAAGCATAAAAGCTTCGCTGTACGTCAATTAGGCATAGTTGCTGGTATTGGCCGAGACAGTCTGCATATTGCTGCCGCACGATCACCCACAGCTGTCCAAGACAGGAAGAGGCACGACATCAGCGTAAGTACAGTACAGTACAGTACTGCAGGATATGCTATAAAAATAAGATATATTTTTGTGTATTATTGGCAGGAACATTGTCATCTTTGCGTCATCATCAAGGCATTTATTTCATTATTGGCAGGAACATCGTCTTGTGGATCGTCTTCCAGTTTCACGCCCAGCGCGCTGATTTGTTGTAGAGGTTACAGGCAGCGAATGTGAGTTTGAAATATTGATCAGTGTTCGAAGGTTTATTGATGTATAAATATGTCTTTTTTTTTAGCGAGAGCGCAATGTTTGTCTTCATTGGGCATCATCTCCTTTTGAAGTATACGCTCGCAATACAATTGGATGATTTTGGTGACGAATCTTTGTTAAGTGCTTGTATATAGTGCTTACTAATACGCAACATTTGTAAATTATATATTCGATTGTACAAAAAGTCATACAGCTTTTGCAATTGGCGCACTCGCAATTTTCATTTGTTTATGTTTAATCATATTGCTACAAGCTTGTATATAATCTTGTAATTTTGCATAGGCACACATGGCTCAGAGATTTGTAAATTTTTAGGATCCGATAATGTCAGTCAAATTTAAAATTCGTTGTTAAGTGTTAGCATAAGTTGCCATTTGTGCAACATTTTTCGATACGTAGCAATTAATAATTATGTATTGTCCGATTTTACAAAATGTTATGCAGCTTTTATAGTTCTTGCACTCGCAGTTTTTTTCTTTTGATTTGTTTATGAAATTACAAAATTTGTATAGCCGTTCTTGAGCGTAGCGAGTGTGAAAGTAATCTTAACTTTTTTAATGTAATTTGATGTGGACCATATGGAAATATCACGTTATTGCACAAACAACTTGTAATATAGATTGATATACTATCGTTTAGTTTTTTTTTTTTTATGTTTAGAATTGCTGTTTAGTTGTAGTACATAATTAGTATTAGAGGATAATTATAATTTCTTTACCAGATTATTTAGTGTATTTATAAGAGCATCAAACTTATTAGCCATTAAGTTATTAATAGCAGCTACTTGATCTAGCGCACGTGTGAAGGTACTGTATGGCATTGGCAATCCATCAAGGAGCCCGTTCTGTACCTGTTGTTGCTGTTGTTGTTTCAAGTGAAGTCTGCGCTGAAAGTTTTGCAGGTGTTTCTCAGCTGGATTACGCACCTTATTGGGTCTGCTTATATTATGGGCAGTTTCGCTGTAAGTAAGATTGACAGAATTATTAAGTGTGCTCAGATGTTGTTGCTGCTGCTTTATTTCATTGCTTCTCATATTCTTTATATTCTTAGATACCAGACGATTTGAATTAGTAGTAGCAAGAGCTGTATTGGTTGGCGACTGATGGCCATGTTGTTGTTGCCCATGTTTGCGCAGGTGTTGGCTTTGATGATCCTGTTGCATTGGGCCCTGGAGGCGAGGCGGCCGCTGTAACTGACTTGGCTGGTATTCGACTGAGACAGGGCAGTTTGGGATTTGAGCATTTCGATCTGTGAGTTGCTGATCCTGGACTCGTTTATTAGCTGTGCGTACACGATTGATCAAGAGTTTGGCTTTTTCCTCTTTAAAGGCTGGACAGCCCTTATAGCTGGCTATGTGCTTTCCTGTACAGTTAGGACATTTTGGATCTACATCTCTGGATTTAGTGCATGTTGTTGTGGGGTGTTCACCGGAGCACTTCATACATACAAATGGCATGCGACAGTAGTTCTTGCTATGGCCAAATGATTGGCAACGATGACACTGCACAGGATCAGAGCGTCTTAGTTGCCTTTCTACTGTAATATGTTGATTGCCTATTTCTGTAAGGGAACATATCTTCTTATGATCATCATTAAGTTGTGTTTCCAATTCTATCTCAAATAGGTTCATTGGTTTGCCAGTAAAGCGATGTTTGATAACCTTAATGAAGCGAGTGACATAGCCAAGTTCAGCTAACTGGTTGCGTATCCAGTCACATGGAGTGGAGTAGTGGAGATGACGAAAGATAACTCGAAAGCCTCGCTCTCTAGGCAGCTGGTATGTGTGCATGTTCGTGTTATTCGCATTTAGAAATGCCAGAATTGCATTATAGCTATCAGTCTCCTTGCACTGAATTCTGATACCATTGCCTTGAGTGCATTTTGTTATATAATTATTCGCACCTGGAATTCTATTAATCCTGTCGATTAGTGGCTGGATCTCATTGACATTTGGAATAAACAGAGATGGCAGCTTGGCACTCTGCAATCCTTGCCAAGAAGATTGTTGTTGTTGCTCAGCTTGCTGCTGTTGTTGGCGAAGGTCAGCGTTAGAACCTTCTTGAATGGGATCTGCACCAGAATCATTTCTAGATCGCTCATCTGAACTGCTAGCGTCTATCTCTATATGCTCATTTGACCTAATAAGCGGTTCGGATATGCGTCTCCTTTTGAGGGATGATTCACGTGCAGTTTTGGATATGGTTTTGTTCACATCATAAAGTCGCACAACTGGCTGTGCCTGCATAGTTTTCCTAATAGATTTCAAACTTAATGAGAGTGGATAGTTTTTCCGCTTCCTATGTTGAAGAGAAGTAATAACCTTGCGCTTAATAACATCAGCAGGATGGTGGTTACTGGCAGTATTTCTCCTGGGTGTGGGATACGGAATCGCACCTGTACTCGGCACAGCATCCATAAGATCTGCTGCAGTCAGATTAAGCTCTTCAGTTGGGATTGGCTGAGCCTCTACATGGCTTTGACTCAAACCTGGGAGAGAGTGCAGGTCATCACTTGTGGTTTGATGGTGCAGAGACTCGATGTCATTGGCGTTTGGCGCCAATTTATTGCCTTTTGGCGGGCTTTTTGGAGACAACACTACATTCTTATTATGATTTGGCGGGCTTTTAGTTGTCAAATTAGTCTTGTTAATATGCTGATTATCGCGAAAATGATGATTAAAATTATTATTCTTTACGATTGTTGGCATTGCGGTTATATGTTGGCCAGACTTATTAGCTTTAAGCGATAATTTAATTGTATTATTAGAGTTTTCATTAATGACATCACAATTTACATCACTGTTTTCATCACATATTTGTTCTTGGTTATTATTTGGTTTGGTGTTGGCAGTGCCTTCAGAGGACATTTTGTTTTCTAATAACGGACCGTTATATTCAGTAAAAGTACAGTCTAGTGGGGGGTCCAAAGGTTGCTCTCCGGATAACTCAGACTCATCATCCGTCCATACATTGTATGGTTTTTTATACGTATTTTTAAACATATTTGCACATAAAGTGTCTGCAATAAGCGATCTCGCGGTTGAGTTTTTATATACGCGACGAATTGTATATTTTCTGTGCTCCGCAAAGCCACACACAGTACACGCACGCGCCCAGAAAACAAATTATTTACGAATAATTAATAATTACAATGTTCTAATTTTAATCTTTTTGATTTGTTTGCAATATTTTAAATAAATGTTTTTGATTTTTAATGTTTCTTGATTTTTAATCTTAATAACGTTTGGCTTTTTTTTTTTTTTCTTCTTCTTTGACGTGCGTTGCAATGCACATTAGGGGCCAAACTAAATTGGCTTCTTTATTTGCTTTGTTACTGTAGCTTAAGTAGCAACCTTTACAAATATAAATGGCGTTAGATTAACAGGGTGTATAATATAGTTTAATGCTGCATGTGTTACATATCATGCAGCATTGTAATGGCATCAGCATAAACAGCTGTTAGACATAAGCTATTCTGATTGTATTTACATTTGATTTAAGTTTATGTGCACAGCACATTTGATAAAGTAATGAAATAATATAATTATATGTTTTTTGAAACTTATTTGCAGCCTTCAGCTCAGGAAGAAGTGGAACGACATCAATAAAGGTTTTGGGTAAGCATAAAAGCTTCGCTGTACGTCAATTAGGCATAGTTGCTGGTATTGGCCGAGACAGTCTGCATATTGCTGCCGCACGATCACCCACAGCTGTCCAAGACAGGAAGAGGCACGACATCAGCGTAAGTACAGTACAGTACAGTACTGCAGGATATGCTATAAAAATAAGATATATTTTTGTGTATTATTGGCAGGAACATTGTCATCTTTGCGTCATCATCAAGGCATTTATTTCATTATTGGCAGGAACATCGTCTTGTGGATCGTCTTCCAGTTTCACGCCCAGCGCGCTGATTTGTTGTAGAGGTTACAGGCAGCGAATGTGAGTTTGAAATATTGATCAGTGTTCGAAGGTTTATTGATGTATAAATATGTCTTTTTTTTTAGCGAGAGCGCAATGTTTGTCTTCATTGGGCATCATCTCCTTTTGAAGTATACGCTCGCAATACAATTGGATGATTTTGGTGACGAATCTTTGTTAAGTGCTTGTATATAGTGCTTACTAATACGCAACATTTGTAAATTATATATTCGATTGTACAAAAAGTCATACAGCTTTTGCAATTGGCGCACTCGCAATTTTCATTTGTTTATGTTTAATCATATTGCTACAAGCTTGTATATAATCTTGTAATTTTGCATAGGCACACATGGCTCAGAGATTTGTAAATTTTTAGGATCCGATAATGTCAGTCAAATTTAAAATTCGTTGTTAAGTGTTAGCATAAGTTGCCATTTGTGCAACATTTTTCGATACGTAGCAATTAATAATTATGTATTGTCCGATTTTACAAAATGTTATGCAGCTTTTATAGTTCTTGCACTCGCAGTTTTTTCTTTTGATTTGTTTATGAAATTACAAAATTTGTATAGCCGTTCTTGAGCGTAGCGAGTGTGAAAGTAATCTTAACTTTTTTAATGTAATTTGATGTGGACCATATGGAAATATCACGTTATTGCACAAACAACTTGTAATATAGATTGATATACTATCGTTTAGTTTTTTTTTTTATGATTAGAATTGCTGTTTAGTTGTAGTACATAATTAGTATTAGAGGATAATTATAATTTCTTTACCAGATTATTTAGTGTATTTATAAGAGCATCAAACTTATTAGCCATTAAGTTATTAATAGCAGCTACTTGATCTAGCGCACGTGTGAAGGTACTGTATGGCATTGGCAATCCATCAAGGAGCCCGTTCTGTACCTGTTGTTGCTGTTGTTGTTTCAAGTGAAGTCTGCGCTGAAAGTTTTGCAGGTGTTTCTCAGCTGGATTACGCACCTTATTGGGTCTGCTTATATTATGGGCAGTTTCGCTGTAAGTAAGATTGACAGAATTATTAAGTGTGCTCAGATGTTGTTGCTGCTGCTTTATTTCATTGCTTCTCATATTCTTTATATTCTTAGATACCAGACGATTTGAATTAGTAGTAGCAAGAGCTGTATTGGTTGGCGACTGATGGCCATGTTGTTGTTGCCCATGTTTGCGCAGGTGTTGGCTTTGATGATCCTGTTGCATTGGGCCCTGGAGGCGAGGCGGCCGCTGTAACTGACTTGGCTGGTATTCGACTGAGACAGGGCAGTTTGGGATTTGAGCATTTCGATCTGTGAGTTGCTGATCCTGGACTCGTTTATTAGCTGTGCGTACACGATTGATCAAGAGTTTGGCTTTTTCCTCTTTAAAGGCTGGACAGCCCTTATAGCTGGCTATGTGCTTTCCTGTACAGTTAGCACATTTTGGATCTACATCTCTGGATTTAGTGCATGTTGTTGTGGGGTGTTCACCGGAGCACTTCATACATACAAATGGCATGCGACAGTAGTTCTTGCTATGGCCAAATGATTGGCAACGATGACACTGCACAGGATCAGAGCGTCTTAGTTGCCTTTCTACTGTAATATGTTGATTGCCTATTTCTGTAAGGGAACATATCTTCTTATGATCATCATTAAGTTGTGTTTCCAATTCTATCTCAAATAGGTTCATTGGTTTGCCAGTAAAGCGATGTTTGATAACCTTAATGAAGCGAGTGACATAGCCAAGTTCAGCTAACTGGTTGCGTATCCAGTCACATGGAGTGGAGTAGTGGAGATGACGAAAGATAACTCGAAAGCCTCGCTCTCTAGGCAGCTGGTATGTGTGCATGTTCGTGTTATTCGCATTTAGAAATGCCAGAATTGCATTATAGCTATCAGTCTCCTTGCACTGAATTCTGATACCATTGCCTTGAGTGCATTTTGTTATATAATTATTCGCACCTGGAATTCTATTAATCCTGTCGATTAGTGGCTGGATCTCATTGACATTTGGAATAAACAGAGATGGCAGCTTGGCACTCTGCAATCCTTGCCAAGAAGATTGTTGTTGTTGCTCAGCTTGCTGCTGTTGTTGGCGAAGGTCAGCGTTAGAACCTTCTTGAATGGGATCTGCACCAGAGTCATTTCTAGATCGCTCATCTGAACTGCTAGCGTCTATCTCTATATGCTCATTTGACCTAATAAGCGGTTCGGATATGCGTCTCCTTTTGAGGGATGATTCACGTGCAGTTTTGGATATGGTTTTGTTCACATCATAAAGTCGCACAACTGGCTGTGCCTGCATAGTTTTCCTAATAGATTTCAAACTTAATGAGAGTGGAAAGTTTTTCCGCTTTCTATGTTGAAGAGAAGTAATAACCTTGCGCTTAATAACATCAGCAGGATGGTGGTTACTGGCAGTATTTCTCCTGGGTGTGGGATACGGAATCGCACCTGTACTCGGCACAGCATCCATAAGATCTGCTGCAGTCAGATTAATTCTTTGACGTGCGTTGCAATGCACATTAGGGGCCAAACTAAATTGGCTTCTTTATTTGCTTTGTTACTGTAGCTTAAGTAGCAACCTTTACAAATATAAATGGCGTTAGATTAACAGGGTGTATAATATAGTTTAATGCTGCATGTGTTACATATCATGCAGCATTGTAATGGCATCAGCATAAACAGCTGTTAGACATAAGCTATTCTGATTGTATTTACATTTGATTTAAGTTTTGTGCACAGCACATTTGATAAAGTAATGAAATAATATAATTTTGTTTTTTGAAACTTATTTGCAGCCTTCAGCTCAGGAAGAAGTGGAACGACATCAATAAAGGTTTTGGGTAAGCATAAAAGCTTCGCTGTACGTCAATTAGGCATAGTTGCTGGTATTGGCCGAGACAGTCTGCATATTGCTGCCGCACGATCACCCACAGCTGTCCAAGACAGGAAGAGGCACGACATCAGCGTAAGTACGGTACAGTACAGTACTGCAGGATATGCTATAAAAATAAGATATTTTTTGTCTATTATTGGCAGGAACATTGTCATCTTTGCGTCATCATCAAGGCATTTATTTCATTTTGGCAGGAACATCGTCTTGTGGATCGTCTTCCAGTTTCACGCCCAGCGCGCTGATTTGTTGTAGAGGTTACAGGCAGCGAATGTGAGTTTGAAATTTGATCAGTGTTCGAAGGTTTTTGATGTTAATATGTCTTTTTTTTAGCGAGAGCGCAATGTTTGTCTTCATTGGGCTCATCTCCTTTTGAAGTATACGCTCGCAATACAATTGGATGATTTTGGTGACGAATCTTTGTTAAGTGCTTGTATATAGTGCTTTCTTTGACGTGCGTTGCAATGCACATTAGGGGCCAAACTAAATTGGCTTCTTTATTTGCTTTGTTACTGTAGCTTAAGTAGCAACCTTTACAAATATAAATGGCGTTAGATTAACAGGGTGTATAATATAGTTTAATGCTGCATGTGTTACATATCATGCAGCATTGTAATGGCATCAGCATAAACAGCTGTTAGACATAAGCTATTCTGATTGTATTTACATTTGATTTAAGTTTATGTGCACAGCACATTTGATAAAGTAATGAAATAATATAATTATATGTTTTTTGAAACTTATTTGCAGCCTTCAGCTCAGGAAGAAGTGGAACGACATCAATAAAGGTTTTGGGTAAGCATAAAAGCTTCGCTGTACGTCAATTAGGCATAGTTGCTGGTATTGGCCGAGACAGTCTGCATATTGCTGCCGCACGATCACCCACAGCTGTCCAAGACAGGAAGAGGCACGACATCAGCGTAAGTACAGTACAGTACAGTACTGCAGGATATGCTATAAAAATAAGATATATTTTTGTGTATTATTGGCAGGAACATTGTCATCTTTGCGTCATCATCAAGGCATTTATTTCATTATTGGCAGGAACATCGTCTTGTGGATCGTCTTCCAGTTTCACGCCCAGCGCGCTGATTTGTTGTAGAGGTTACAGGCAGCGAATGTGAGTTTGAAATATTGATCAGTGTTCGAAGGTTTATTGATGTATAAATATGTCTTTTTTTTTTAGCGAGAGCGCAATGTTTGTCTTCATTGGGCATCATCTCCTTTTGAAGTATACGCTCGCAATACAATTGGATGATTTTGGTGACGAATCTTTGTTAAGTGCTTGTATATAGTGCTTACTAATACGCAACATTTGTAAATTATATATTCGATTGTACAAAAAGTCATACAGCTTTTGCAATTGGCGCACTCGCAATTTTCATTTGTTTATGTTTAATCATATTGCTACAAGCTTGTATATAATCTTGTAATTTTGCATAGGCACACATGGCTCAGAGATTTGTAAATTTTTAGGATCCGATAATGTCAGTCAAATTTAAAATTCGTTGTTAAGTGTTAGCATAAGTTGCCATTTGTGCAACATTTTTCGATACGTAGCAATTAATAATTATGTATTGTCCGATTTTACAAAATGTTATGCAGCTTTTATAGTTCTTGCACTCGCAGTTTTTTTCTTTTGATTTGTTTATGAAATTACAAAATTTGTATAGCCGTTCTTGAGCGTAGCGAGTGTGAAAGTAATCTTAACTTTTTTAATGTAATTTGATGTGGACCATATGGAAATATCACGTTATTGCACAAACAACTTGTAATATAGATTGATATACTATCGTTTAGTTTTTTTTTTTTATGTTTAGAATTGCTGTTTAGTTGTAGTACATAATTAGTATTAGAGGATAATTATAATTTCTTTACCAGATTATTTAGTGTATTTATAAGAGCATCAAACTTATTAGCCATTAAGTTATTAATAGCAGCTACTTGATCTAGCGCACGTGTGAAGGTACTGTATGGCATTGGCAATCCATCAAGGAGCCCGTTCTGTACCTGTTGTTGCTGTTGTTGTTTCAAGTGAAGTCTGCGCTGAAAGTTTTGCAGGTGTTTCTCAGCTGGATTACGCACCTTATTGGGTCTGCTTATATTATGGGCAGTTTCGCTGTAAGTAAGATTGACAGAATTATTAAGTGTGCTCAGATGTTGTTGCTGCTGCTTTATTTCATTGCTTCTCATATTCTTTATATTCTTAGATACCAGACGATTTGAATTAGTAGTAGCAAGAGCTGTATTGGTTGGCGACTGATGGCCATGTTGTTGTTGCCCATGTTTGCGCAGGTGTTGGCTTTGATGATCCTGTTGCATTGGGCCCTGGAGGCGAGGCGGCCGCTGTAACTGACTTGGCTGGTATTCGACTGAGACAGGGCAGTTTGGGATTTGAGCATTTCGATCTGTGAGTTGCTGATCCTGGACTCGTTTATTAGCTGTGCGTACACGATTGATCAAGAGTTTGGCTTTTTCCTCTTTAAAGGCTGGACAGCCCTTATAGCTGGCTATGTGCTTTCCTGTACAGTTAGGACATTTTGGATCTACATCTCTGGATTTAGTGCATGTTGTTGTGGGGTGTTCACCGGAGCACTTCATACATACAAATGGCATGCGACAGTAGTTCTTGCTATGGCCAAATGATTGGCAACGATGACACTGCACAGGATCAGAGCGTCTTAGTTGCCTTTCTACTGTAATATGTTGATTGCCTATTTCTGTAAGGGAACATATCTTCTTATGATCATCATTAAGTTGTGTTTCCAATTCTATCTCAAATAGGTTCATTGGTTTGCCAGTAAAGCGATGTTTGATAACCTTAATGAAGCGAGTGACATAGCCAAGTTCAGCTAACTGGTTGCGTATCCAGTCACATGGAGTGGAGTAGTGGAGATGACGAAAGATAACTCGAAAGCCTCGCTCTCTAGGCAGCTGGTATGTGTGCATGTTCGTGTTATTCGCATTTAGAAATGCCAGAATTGCATTATAGCTATCAGTCTCCTTGCACTGAATTCTGATACCATTGCCTTGAGTGCATTTTGTTATATAATTATTCGCACCTGGAATTCTATTAATCCTGTCGATTAGTGGCTGGATCTCATTGACATTTGGAATAAACAGAGATGGCAGCTTGGCACTCTGCAATCCTTGCCAAGAAGATTGTTGTTGTTGCTCAGCTTGCTGCTGTTGTTGGCGAAGGTCAGCGTTAGAACCTTCTTGAATGGGATCTGCACCAGAATCATTTCTAGATCGCTCATCTGAACTGCTAGCGTCTATCTCTATATGCTCATTTGACCTAATAAGCGGTTCGGATATGCGTCTCCTTTTGAGGGATGATTCACGTGCAGTTTTGGATATGGTTTTGTTCACATCATAAAGTCGCACAACTGGCTGTGCCTGCATAGTTTTCCTAATAGATTTCAAACTTAATGAGAGTGGATAGTTTTTCCGCTTCCTATGTTGAAGAGAAGTAATAACCTTGCGCTTAATAACATCAGCAGGATGGTGGTTACTGGCAGTATTTCTCCTGGGTGTGGGATACGGAATCGCACCTGTACTCGGCACAGCATCCATAAGATCTGCTGCAGTCAGATTAAGCTCTTCAGTTGGGATTGGCTGAGCCTCTACATGGCTTTGACTCAAACCTGGGAGAGAGTGCAGGTCATCACTTGTGGTTTGATGGTGCAGAGACTCGATGTCATTGGCGTTTGGCGCCAATTTATTGCCTTTTGGCGGGCTTTTTGGAGACAACACTACATTCTTATTATGATTTGGCGGGCTTTTAGTTGTCAAATTAGTCTTGTTAATATGCTGATTATCGCGAAAATGATGATTAAAATTATTATTCTTTACGATTGTTGGCATTGCGGTTATATGTTGGCCAGACTTATTAGCTTTAAGCGATAATTTAATTGTATTATTAGAGTTTTCATTAATGACATCACAATTTACATCACTGTTTTCATCACATATTTGTTCTTGGTTATTATTTGGTTTGGTGTTGGCAGTGCCTTCAGAGGACATTTTGTTTTCTAATAACGGACCGTTATATTCAGTAAAAGTACAGTCTAGTGGGGGGTCCAAAGGTTGCTCTCCGGATAACTCAGACTCATCATCCGTCCATACATTGTATGGTTTTTTATACGTATTTTTAAACATATTTGCACATAAAGTGTCTGCAATAAGCGATCTCGCGGTTGAGTTTTTATATACGCGACGAATTGTATATTTTCTGTGCTCCGCAAAGCCACACACAGTACACGCACGCGCCCAGAAAACAAATTATTTACGAATAATTAATAATTACAATGTTCTAATTTTAATCTTTTTGATTTGTTTGCAATATTTTAAATAAATGTTTTTGATTTTTAATGTTTCTTGATTTTTAATCTTAATAACGTTTGGCTTTTTTTTTTTTTCTTTGACGTGCGTTGCAATGCACATTAGGGGCCAAACTAAATTGGCTTCTTTATTTGCTTTGTTACTGTAGCTTAAGTAGCAACCTTTACAAATATAAATGGCGTTAGATTAACAGGGTGTATAATATAGTTTAATGCTGCATGTGTTACATATCATGCAGCATTGTAATGGCATCAGCATAAACAGCTGTTAGACATAAGCTATTCTGATTGTATTTACATTTGATTTAAGTTTATGTGCACAGCACATTTGATAAAGTAATGAAATAATATAATTATATGTTTTTTGAAACTTATTTGCAGCCTTCAGCTCAGGAAGAAGTGGAACGACATCAATAAAGGTTTTGGGTAAGCATAAAAGCTTCGCTGTACGTCAATTAGGCATAGTTGCTGGTATTGGCCGAGACAGTCTGCATATTGCTGCCGCACGATCACCCACAGCTGTCCAAGACAGGAAGAGGCACGACATCAGCGTAAGTACAGTACAGTACAGTACTGCAGGATATGCTATAAAAATAAGATATATTTTTGTGTATTATTGGCAGGAACATTGTCATCTTTGCGTCATCATCAAGGCATTTATTTCATTATTGGCAGGAACATCGTCTTGTGGATCGTCTTCCAGTTTCACGCCCAGCGCGCTGATTTGTTGTAGAGGTTACAGGCAGCGAATGTGAGTTTGAAATATTGATCAGTGTTCGAAGGTTTATTGATGTATAAATATGTCTTTTTTTTTTAGCGAGAGCGCAATGTTTGTCTTCATTGGGCATCATCTCCTTTTGAAGTATACGCTCGCAATACAATTGGATGATTTTGGTGACGAATCTTTGTTAAGTGCTTGTATATAGTGCTTACTAATACGCAACATTTGTAAATTATATATTCGATTGTACAAAAAGTCATACAGCTTTTGCAATTGGCGCACTCGCAATTTTCATTTGTTTATGTTTAATCATATTGCTACAAGCTTGTATATAATCTTGTAATTTTGCATAGGCACACATGGCTCAGAGATTTGTAAATTTTTAGGATCCGATAATGTCAGTCAAATTTAAAATTCGTTGTTAAGTGTTAGCATAAGTTGCCATTTGTGCAACATTTTTCGATACGTAGCAATTAATAATTATGTATTGTCCGATTTTACAAAATGTTATGCAGCTTTTATAGTTCTTGCACTCGCAGTTTTTTTCTTTTGATTTGTTTATGAAATTACAAAATTTGTATAGCCGTTCTTGAGCGTAGCGAGTGTGAAAGTAATCTTAACTTTTTTAATGTAATTTGATGTGGACCATATGGAAATATCACGTTATTGCACAAACAACTTGTAATATAGATTGATATACTATCGTTTAGTTTTTTTTTTTTTATGTTTAGAATTGCTGTTTAGTTGTAGTACATAATTAGTATTAGAGGATAATTATAATTTCTTTACCAGATTATTTAGTGTATTTATAAGAGCATCAAACTTATTAGCCATTAAGTTATTAATAGCAGCTACTTGATCTAGCGCACGTGTGAAGGTACTGTATGGCATTGGCAATCCATCAAGGAGCCCGTTCTGTACCTGTTGTTGCTGTTGTTGTTTCAAGTGAAGTCTGCGCTGAAAGTTTTGCAGGTGTTTCTCAGCTGGATTACGCACCTTATTGGGTCTGCTTATATTATGGGCAGTTTCGCTGTAAGTAAGATTGACAGAATTATTAAGTGTGCTCAGATGTTGTTGCTGCTGCTTTATTTCATTGCTTCTCATATTCTTTATATTCTTAGATACCAGACGATTTGAATTAGTAGTAGCAAGAGCTGTATTGGTTGGCGACTGATGGCCATGTTGTTGTTGCCCATGTTTGCGCAGGTGTTGGCTTTGATGATCCTGTTGCATTGGGCCCTGGAGGCGAGGCGGCCGCTGTAACTGACTTGGCTGGTATTCGACTGAGACAGGGCAGTTTGGGATTTGAGCATTTCGATCTGTGAGTTGCTGATCCTGGACTCGTTTATTAGCTGTGCGTACACGATTGATCAAGAGTTTGGCTTTTTCCTCTTTAAAGGCTGGACAGCCCTTATAGCTGGCTATGTGCTTTCCTGTACAGTTAGGACATTTTGGATCTACATCTCTGGATTTAGTGCATGTTGTTGTGGGGTGTTCACCGGAGCACTTCATACATACAAATGGCATGCGACAGTAGTTCTTGCTATGGCCAAATGATTGGCAACGATGACACTGCACAGGATCAGAGCGTCTTAGTTGCCTTTCTACTGTAATATGTTGATTGCCTATTTCTGTAAGGGAACATATCTTCTTATGATCATCATTAAGTTGTGTTTCCAATTCTATCTCAAATAGGTTCATTGGTTTGCCAGTAAAGCGATGTTTGATAACCTTAATGAAGCGAGTGACATAGCCAAGTTCAGCTAACTGGTTGCGTATCCAGTCACATGGAGTGGAGTAGTGGAGATGACGAAAGATAACTCGAAAGCCTCGCTCTCTAGGCAGCTGGTATGTGTGCATGTTCGTGTTATTCGCATTTAGAAATGCCAGAATTGCATTATAGCTATCAGTCTCCTTGCACTGAATTCTGATACCATTGCCTTGAGTGCATTTTGTTATATAATTATTCGCACCTGGAATTCTATTAATCCTGTCGATTAGTGGCTGGATCTCATTGACATTTGGAATAAACAGAGATGGCAGCTTGGCACTCTGCAATCCTTGCCAAGAAGATTGTTGTTGTTGCTCAGCTTGCTGCTGTTGTTGGCGAAGGTCAGCGTTAGAACCTTCTTGAATGGGATCTGCACCAGAATCATTTCTAGATCGCTCATCTGAACTGCTAGCGTCTATCTCTATATGCTCATTTGACCTAATAAGCGGTTCGGATATGCGTCTCCTTTTGAGGGATGATTCACGTGCAGTTTTGGATATGGTTTTGTTCACATCATAAAGTCGCACAACTGGCTGTGCCTGCATAGTTTTCCTAATAGATTTCAAACTTAATGAGAGTGGATAGTTTTTCCGCTTCCTATGTTGAAGAGAAGTAATAACCTTGCGCTTAATAACATCAGCAGGATGGTGGTTACTGGCAGTATTTCTCCTGGGTGTGGGATACGGAATCGCACCTGTACTCGGCACAGCATCCATAAGATCTGCTGCAGTCAGATTAAGCTCTTCAGTTGGGATTGGCTGAGCCTCTACATGGCTTTGACTCAAACCTGGGAGAGAGTGCAGGTCATCACTTGTGGTTTGATGGTGCAGAGACTCGATGTCATTGGCGTTTGGCGCCAATTTATTGCCTTTTGGCGGGCTTTTTGGAGACAACACTACATTCTTATTATGATTTGGCGGGCTTTTAGTTGTCAAATTAGTCTTGTTAATATGCTGATTATCGCGAAAATGATGATTAAAATTATTATTCTTTACGATTGTTGGCATTGCGGTTATATGTTGGCCAGACTTATTAGCTTTAAGCGATAATTTAATTGTATTATTAGAGTTTTCATTAATGACATCACAATTTACATCACTGTTTTCATCACATATTTGTTCTTGGTTATTATTTGGTTTGGTGTTGGCAGTGCCTTCAGAGGACATTTTGTTTTCTAATAACGGACCGTTATATTCAGTAAAAGTACAGTCTAGTGGGGGGTCCAAAGGTTGCTCTCCGGATAACTCAGACTCATCATCCGTCCATACATTGTATGGTTTTTTATACGTATTTTTAAACATATTTGCACATAAAGTGTCTGCAATAAGCGATCTCGCGGTTGAGTTTTTATATACGCGACGAATTGTATATTTTCTGTGCTCCGCAAAGCCACACACAGTACACGCACGCGCCCAGAAAACAAATTATTTACGAATAATTAATAATTACAATGTTCTAATTTTAATCTTTTTGATTTGTTTGCAATATTTTAAATAAATGTTTTTGATTTTTAATGTTTCTTGATTTTTAATCTTAATATTTTTTCTTTGACGTGCGTTGCAATGCACATTAGGGGCCAAACTAAATTGGCTTCTTTATTTGCTTTGTTACTGTAGCTTAAGTAGCAACCTTTACAAATATAAATGGCGTTAGATTAACAGGGTGTATAATATAGTTTAATGCTGCATGTGTTACATATCATGCAGCATTGTAATGGCATCAGCATAAACAGCTGTTAGACATAAGCTATTCTGATTGTATTTACATTTGATTTAAGTTTATGTGCACAGCACATTTGATAAAGTAATGAAATAATATAATTATATGTTTTTTGAAACTTATTTGCAGCCTTCAGCTCAGGAAGAAGTGGAACGACATCAATAAAGGTTTTGGGTAAGCATAAAAGCTTCGCTGTACGTCAATTAGGCATAGTTGCTGGTATTGGCCGAGACAGTCTGCATATTGCTGCCGCACGATCACCCACAGCTGTCCAAGACAGGAAGAGGCACGACATCAGCGTAAGTACAGTACAGTACAGTACTGCAGGATATGCTATAAAAATAAGATATATTTTTGTGTATTATTGGCAGGAACATTGTCATCTTTGCGTCATCATCAAGGCATTTATTTCATTATTGGCAGGAACATCGTCTTGTGGATCGTCTTCCAGTTTCACGCCCAGCGCGCTGATTTGTTGTAGAGGTTACAGGCAGCGAATGTGAGTTTGAAATATTGATCAGTGTTCGAAGGTTTATTGATGTATAAATATGTCTTTTTTTTAGCGAGAGCGCAATGTTTGTCTTCATTGGGCATCATCTCCTTTTGAAGTATACGCTCGCAATACAATTGGATGATTTTGGTGACGAATCTTTGTTAAGTGCTTGTATATAGTGCTTACTAATACGC